>OV121090.1:39805543-44605543 GCA_921293015.1 Phorcus lineatus | reverse complement strand
ACAATTATTACTACATGCTCTTCTTTCTGTCCGGTGTTGTATTTAACATTGTTAAATTGTTATATTGATAGTATTGTTCAGACGAAATGACATTACAAAAATACACACGATATTAAAACTTTTTTGAAAATCACAAACTTTGGTCGTCCATTGTGACCGGAAACTGTCTTTTAAAGAGGCCGACCTGTGCGGTTCGCCATCTTTTGAGGGAAATGACATGAACAAGGCTCTCTATTTTTACTAATTTTTTCAACATCATAAAAATTAACTATACCCATGGATATAATATCCACACATTTTTACAATTGAGTTACAATAGGTATAAGAGAGAGAGAGAGAGAGAGAGAGAGAGAGAGAGAGAGATATATAGAGAGAGAGAGGGAGAGAGAGAGACAGACAGACAGAGAGACAGAGAGACACACAGAGAGAGACAGACAGACAGACAGACAGAGAGAGAGAGACAGAAAGAGAGAGTGACAGAGACAGAGAGAGACACAGAGAGAGACAGAGACAGAGAGAGACACACAGAGACAAAGACAGAAACAGAGAGACAGAGATAGATACAGTATTTTATTGTGTGTTTAAATGTGTCACGTCGAAAACAATGCTTTGACGTCACAGTTCGCATAAGACGTTGTGTTCCAAATGCGCTAATGCCTATGTTTAGCTCTTGGCTTTGATTAGTTTTTTTTTTATTTCGCGACTACGTTAATAAACTCGCTCTCGCTTGGAAAATAGTAAAGCATTCGTGTCGTATACATAGTATGTGATGGACACTCATGAAATATCTCCTATGTCCTACTTAGGCTTCAATCAGTAACCATCACTAATTAAGCAGGCACCTTTAACATGTATACGCCAATGCATTACAAGACCATTTTAAACCACTTAGAAGCCACCGCAGTGTTCCGCATCAAGTTTAACGGATGCCATAATGTTACAGGATTGAAAGTCTGTAATAAGGTGTTGCTGAGAATAACTTAGGAACTTTCAGGAGAAAGCTTCTCATCTCGTAGGTAATGACAAGGTCCTTCCAGTACATGCTTTACATTTCGTTCAACTTGGAAACTATCTTTAGATGTCAGAGTTTTCTCTAATTTTACTCCATATACATCTGGTACACGTTATCCAAAAATCTACCGATCTGGCGATATCCGTAATACTTTGACTAGTAAAAGTTGAAAATAAATCTATAAAGTATATTCTGTTGCTTTAAACAATTGCTCAAGAACAATGGTTTTTGACGATAACGATACATTTATCTTTTGATATATAGTAAATGGTAAATCCTTTAAACTACTATGTCTCCCTTATTATGCTAATGGAGAGATGAGCACCTATATCCAAAGTTGCCTCCGTTCGCGTGTAGATGCATTGTACCTTTATCAAGACAGAAAAACAAATCCAATCCAAATATTGTTACGATAGAATTTGGAATAATAAATGTCCCCAGTCAAACCAGCAAAATATAACAAGACAATTGTATTTAAATTACAATTTAATCAATCAAATAATAAACAAAGTGTTTAAGGTTACATATCAAACTAGTACAAGCTATAATACAATATCAAATGAGTCACACTAATTAGATAAATGAATATATTCACGAGTCCTTAAGAATCATACAGTTGATGAGTGTAGAAAACAGTCAATGGGTCTTGAGAGGAGATGGATGAATCCGGCTTGTAAAGGTATCCAAAAACAGTGGCACGCCAGATGATCACAAAGTTGATTGTAAGAAACAAGATGAGTAAGAGTTCTAATGCCAGCCTATATATATAGGTTAGATACCTTCCAGAATGTTCTTTAAAGTTCCACGACAAACTCCAATCAGAAGTGTCCAACTCAAGCAATCAAGAAATAGATAGAACATTCTAGAATAGATGATTCTAGACACTGCCAGCTAAGATTATCAAAACAAGTGTGTGTGTGACCCACTAAACAATACAACAATGTTATACAATGTTAAATCTATTGTTCTATGTTGTAGGTAGTGCAGAATGCGAAACTGTTTAATGAATAGAAATTAAGTAACTGATATGAGTTTTTTTTTTACATTAACACTTATCTTTAGTATAGAATGTTCAGTGGACAAATAGATTCCCCGACTCTCTTTGGAGACCAAGAAAAGTTCCTAATTCAATCGATAAGACTGTATTTGATTGACCTTCAAGAAATGACCTTCCATAAATATCTCTAAACTCCTGAGACCAGATCTGTCTGGGGGAGTCATAGGAATATAGTACTATAGTTGGTTCCTTACAAGGGATGCATAGAGCCAGCTTTTCTTATGCATATGAAGGGATTTTTTTAGCTCGTAATGATACTCGACTTTATTCTTATGTTTGGGTGAAATGCAACGTCCTTAATGAAAATTAAATAGCTAGGGTTTGTCTCAATGGACTGACAATGAAAAGTTGCTTTTACAAAGTCATATATTAGCATACGAATAAACTAGAGATATCATTGACGGCGCATGTTTAGTAGAATAAAACTAACGGATACTAGTAGTCAAATAGACCTATTTTAGAATGAATATAATGCCTTAACCGGTTATCATTTTGTGTGTGTGTGGGTGTGTGGGTGTGTGTGCGTGTGAGCGTGCGTGTAGATATATATAGAGAGAGGGAGATACCAAATAAACTCACGGGCAAAAGAAATGCTACGTACATCACTTTAGATTTGAAATTACGAACGAAATCAAACTCAGATTCAAACCAAATCGCATGAAAACACATCGCCCAAATACAACAATGACTGTTTCATATTCAACTGTGGTATCAAAAGCATGCTTTTCCCAAATTTTGTCAAATTATGGTTTACACATTTTTCAAGCAAAGCAAAATAGATCCGTGCCCGACGGGTACAAAACCAATGCGAATTGGTTGTCAGTTTAAAAGAACACTTTAAGATTGACAAGGTTGACTGTACAATAACGTGAGCGAGCAATCGTGATGATTGAAATGGGAGCCACTCACATTCATTTCGCATACACGCTTGGCTGTCACGTACAACTGCCACAAGACAAATGAAACGTTATAGTCATTCGGGACAGACCTCAGGCCGACGCAGGGTCACAACAAACCAGGACAACCAATATCTGCGCACGTTACACCTCAGAAACCGCTTCCTAACATGACGTCATCGGCGTCGAATGCCCTGGGTCACCGGATAAGCCGACGCACAGTGGCCAGACGTCTAAGGGGCTATGGCATCAGGGCACACAGACCGTTCCGGGGACAGCTGCTGACAGCCGAACATCGCGAACGAAAACTGATATGGGCGAGGACGGTTTTACGTTGACGTCAGTCGCAGAGGGTGTTTTTTCTCTGACGAAAGTCGGTTCTGTCTCTTCAAAGCAAATGGAAGAGTACGTGTTTATCGTCGTCAGGGAGAGAGAACCTCTGCATGTTGCGTTCAGGAAGTGGTGCCAGGAAGAAGTGTCATGGTTTGGGGAGGTATACTTGGTGAGGTGAAGACGCCGCTGGTTATTGTAAACGGAAATCTAACGGCGTAGGGTTATGTCGATGACATTCTCCATTCCGTCGTCTGTCCCTTTCTTCGACAACATGCACAAGGTGTGATCTTTCAACAAGACAATGCCCGAGCGCACACGGCTGGAGTTACTCAGAACTTCCTTGCTAACAACAACATTGACTTTTTGCTCGCATGACATGTCACCTATCAAAACTCTTTGTGACGCTTTGGATTGTCGTATTAGTCAACGAAGGCCACCTCTAGATAACCGCCAGTAACTTGCTCAAGCTCTCCAAGAAGAATGGCAGCGCATTCCACGCAATGAAGTCAGACGTTTGATTTTCTCCATGCGTCTGAGGGTTAATGCGTGTATTGTGGCAAGGGGAGGCCATACACGTTATTAATATAAATTGTTTTCAACACACTGAACTTGGATTTCCCTGCACCGGGATCAGTCATGACAGTGAACTTGGACAATATATGAGACAGTGCCGTTGATATATACCGGAAGCTGATTTGTTGCATTTTTTCATGCATATGATATCGTCACATGTTCTTGTATTTATTCTGCAATCTATATTTGAATACATGGTACCGTTTCTTTTGCCGGCGAGTTTATGCGAACCTCATTTTGCTACTCCTTACAACTTAAAAATGAATAAATGTAGAAGACAAGGTACATGAATTAATCGTTTTGAATAGTTTTTGTAGTTTTCTGTTTTGTAATGTCCAGTTTCAATGGAGCCAAAACTAAAAATATATATACCACCAGTAATTAAAAAGGGCTAGCTAACAACGGTATATGCTGATGACCCTTGTTTATCACAGACTTATCATACTTTTATGGAATATCTAGTTATATTACTCTTGGATTATATTCAAAATATAACTTCTGCCAATGATACTTGCAATGGCTTAAATATTGACATAGCACCCAGAAATAAACAAGTGTACAGCCTTAATAGTTTAAGGGTACTTTTATCCATATGAATATACATTACATCAATGGTTCAGAAACTGGTCATGTTTTGAACAACTGAAAGTCTTTTTTTTCCCTTCCACAGTTTGTTAAACTGATTTGAAGTTTTGACAGTTTGTTACCACAGTGGCAACGAATAACAGAGATCAAAATGCACAGCATCAGATTAATGTCATTCCGATAATTGCATGTACAGACGTGAAGCTAGTCTTTAGTCTATACATCAGTTTGTGTGATTATTTTAAAAAACACGACCCGATACATTTTAAGCTAAAATGGTACGAATGAACCTCGTCTTACACTTACAGAACCTCGTCGACTTAATCCTGGAGTCATTACCATAATAAAGGCAATCCCGTTTAACCACATGGTTGATCGAGACAACTGTAAGACAATCAATTCCTCTGATAAGGTCAACACTGTCATTGTCAGGATGGGATAAGATAATTATGCTGAGGTAGTCATGTATATATCTGTCTTGACAGCATAACGACAGATGCCATAATTGAGGACAACCTGTACATCAACACATAGATTGAGACTCTCAAGTCAACCAAGAACCTTTCAAACTGTCAAACAAACTGACATTACTTCATATATGTACATCTGTGATATCCATCTTAGTTAATATTACTGTAAGCCATCGATTCGAGGTGGTCGATATGCAAAAACCTTTTTTAAAAATAGTCCTTGATAGTCAGCATTATGATTAATGGAATATTATTATACCACTTGAAAATAGTCGGAATCTTCTTCGCTGCAGAATAGATGTATGTCCGATGTGTTTTTCAACCAGTATGTATGATTTTTGCAAAACAGTTTTTCCTCTTGTGTAAATATATGAATTTCTGTTTTACAAGACGTGAACATAAACGTTAATGAAACAATGATTTTATGCCAATTTTTAATTTCAACTAATTCATAGTTTCCTTAACACGACATGAAGTCTAGCACCATCATCATATGTCATTTCTGTCCAAACTCACTTACTTACACAAAATAAACACTGGCTATATATACATGTAACCTTATTCTTATATCTCAAATCTATTAAACTGCTAATCTAATCGTTTTTATTTGGTTATTTGCTAAAGATTGGTTGAGATTTTAATAGATACCAACTTCGTTTAGATACCTTGTTACATTCCTACTTTTTTGAAATAGTTTAAAACTTTTGCGTGAAACAGTGCTTAACGACAGTAAAACTGGTATGGTTTATACAGCCTCTTAGTGCCACTGTGACAAAGTAAGTGTTGTGTTACGTATATGGTACGAGGTGGTAATTATTTGTTGTTCAATTTTCATAATCAATCCTTATCATAGAGGGTAAAGCCTCTCACAAGGTAAGAATATTTCGGTACATACTCTTCAACTTTTTTCTCCGTTTCTCAAGAAACTAAATTTAGATGCCTAAAAAAGTTGCAACTAACTGGTTACTAAGTCACTTAGTTTTCTGTTGATTTCCATTTACGGAAATATACGATATTAGACAATCCAAAATGGAAACCAACTTGAAAAACAGTCTTTAGGTTTACTCTTGGTTTCCTGACACGGAAATACATATATCAGAGAATCCAAAATGGAAACCAGCTGGATACGAAGTCACTTAGTTTCAGTGAATAGATACATGCTGGAGACAAACTTACACACGTTCCTCATGGTTTCAAGATTTCCGGAAGACAAGTCATTTGTGTAGTGTTGAAATGATTACTGGAGATCACATGGCGAATTAGAATTATTAATTGCAGATTTGGAGACTCTCTGACCTGCCACAGGAGCCAATCTCTAAAAGTGTAATTAATCACCTTCTCTAGACAAAAGCGGAACTCTATTGTGTGGAATCCTAAGCCAGTATACAATTTGATACGAACATATTTATCTCCAATGTACGTCATTGGAGAAAGGTTATACAAGTAGCAAGAGTGGACAAGAAACCAAACACAACCCTTTACATGTCGAAACATTGACCAATGACATTAATGTCACTGAATGTCAATTCTACAGATAAATCTGTTGCTGATCTTGGTTAATAGGACAATCCTAACTCTTCAGATTGTGTTCTTGTCAGATTTAGAGTAGTATTATAAACCCACTATAACACATCAACAGTTTATAATAATGTCCTGTCTGAAAGTCTTGAAAGAATTCTAAGGAGAAGAAGGGGCTACAGCCAGGCATATGTCATATTTTAAATGACTTTGTATTGGATTAATGTTGTAGATCAACAACATGTTTAGGACAATAACATACAAAACCATTGCCTGATTTGATCAAGAACAAGAATCAATTTAAACCTATATTTGCCATTTAGGGATACAATGTTAACATTAACATGATAACAAGTGCCAATTGTTAGTCTATCATAAAATAAAGTTTTCAGTTTGATAATTTATCCAGTTTTTCCAACTTCATTAATAATAATAAATGTTTGTTTGAGATAACGAAACCAGGCAGATTTTGACTTTGGCATTAAACCTTCAACTTAAACGATAGAAATAATTTCCTAAGGGGTGGAAATATCTAATAACCACTTCAACCTTTGCTTTATCTATGTTCATTGCATAACAAAAAGCAGAATAGCTATATCATGTCCTAATATATTTTCAACTATGTCACTCTCACTAAAGTATTACTTCAAGCAAAGATTAGGATACCAGCGGATTTTGGCTTGATTCATCAACAATTTCCATCAAGAGTTTCCATGTTGACTTTCACTACGTGTAAGGCGTTGTATGTACATATTTAATTAGGCGTGCTTTTCCAACTTCAAGGAAATTTAAGGAACATGTTCTATGCAACGTAACAAAATCCCTAACTGTCAGTACTATTGATTCTTGAAATATCGATCTATGACAAATTGAGGTTGGAATACAACTTTAAACTTTAGTATTTATTTCAGGTATTATTTTTGATATTAAACAATCAACAATTTTCTTTTTTCAACTTCTAAGGCCCCCATCGGTTTTTTCCTATTGCTTTAAAATCTCCCTCCCTATTACAAAATGACTGCGAAACAGGTAACACAACATCACCTTGAAAATGTACTCCTTAGCAACATATTATCCATTATTTATCGGTAATGTGTCCCAAAACCAGTTCATAATTTATCGAGATGATTAGTTTTTGCTTTTGATAACTGTTTTAACTATCAATCAATCATTCAGTCTTTATTCACTCAAAAAACCACCAACGGTAGTACAAGAGCAAAATAACAGTTCAATATATATCAAACAAAATACATTATATACATGTGTCTAATGCACTATTTCTTAACATCAATTGTAAGATAGTAGTGAATCTAGAAATACCTTTCAGTTCTTTTGTACAATTAGGGGTCAAAATTTACAGAGAGAATAGATATTTGGATATTTGCAATATTTTGGGGAATATACAGAGCTCTAATTGCGTGAAGGGATTTACATCCGAAGTTCTGGTGAAACTCGTCGCCCATTACATTTTGGTTGCATAGCTTACATGGGCGTTCTTCCCTCGCAATACCCTGCGAATTTATGCCATTTGTGTAAAGGTAGATTCTAAAAACACCGCCCCTCTGTCTAGACCAGCCATGGATGTTTGCCTGGCAACAGTCCCAACAAGTACCTCATGTTTAGTTAGTAAAGAGATCTATCAATTATCGTCTAGGAACTGACATTTTACCTGGCGGCACGCTTATCTCTTAATATAACTAATAAGGTTTCCAATGATTGTCCTGAACCGTATCTCAAATTATCGCTAACCCCAGGACTGGCATTTACTTGGAAGACCTACTGTCGTAGTCCATATTTGTTCGTCTTCCGCAAACAGCTCTTCGAGTGCGGTTCTGCTCGACACAGAGAAAACTGGAGTTGATTCATAATCATACTTAAACGCTAAAAGCTTAGCGAATAACTTTGGCAGAATATGTAATGCTTGTAGGATGACGTGGATTATTCTGTTCGGCGCCTTCAGAGTTGAATAAGAAGGAATTATTCAGTTTTATGGGGTTGGGGTTTTTTTTTAAGACGATGTAAAGTCAAATCAAAACCACCGTCCGATCAAAACATTCTTATATTGTATATACATAAGGCTATTAATTGACACAAAAATTCATTTACCAATAAATCTGTAAAGAAATAAACAAGTTTGAGTGGCGTAATGTTATTTGACATCTTCATATTCATGTGCAGCATGCTCGATACACTGAAATATGCTGAAAGCAAGTTTGTCAATATGAATTGAAAATCAACGTCGACATTTGCCATAGGATACACTGTTAAATTATTGTCATGACAAACGCCGGGATGTCCCCCAGACTTTTTTCCAAACTGTTGAAACAAAATTAGAGATACTTTTGATCTCATAGATCCCCCAAGACCTGGCAGACCCGGAAGACAAACATGCGAGACGACAGAGCCTTTCATGAGCTTATTAGGAACTGATCATGGGAATCAAACACATTTATAAGGCAACAGCTGTTACCAGAGCCACTGCCTTCAAGACTGTGCGAAATCGAAATCGACTCAACGCGGCACGGTGTTTTATAATTTGAAGCACTTGCAAACACATGCATCAATATAACATCCAGGAGATGGTTCCCTTCCATAACGGTATGGTGATGCTTTTGCTTGACATACAAGATGGACCTCATTAGCATTCTAGGAAACCTTCGATGCCAATTAGAGATCGACAGGGCTGTTACCACATATTTGAATAAAAATCCTCTTGTCGCAAGACACTGTCAGGCAACACAGAGCCGTCACTTTTACCCAATTCGAGATGCGGTTGAGATGATTCCATTACCAGCCATTGATCCGGACCTCAAACCGATAGAGCACTTATGGGGTACTTTCAGTCAGATTATGACACTCAACACTCCGTATTCACAAAAGACTATATAAATGTATATCCATGAAAGCGCCCGAAACCGAATTTAATAACATATCATTTTTCCGCCAGTGTGCGCAACGTGTAAAATGTGTTTGATACTTTTCTAGCAGACGGACTAGGAATTTTACCGTCCTGGGGAAAATACATTTTTTAAACTTTATTTTACTGTTTTGCAAAGATACCTCTTAAAAGGTACAAATTCTAATCATCTCAGACTTTATCTAACATTATTCGATAATTCAATGTTGCAAATTCGAAATTGATATCAATCTAGAGGATTTAATATCCTCATGAGATAATAACATAACAGGTAACAAAGGGTTATCCGAATATTTTATTGCTTGACTGTGACTCCCATATCCTTCTTGCTTCCACATGTATGCTACCTCCAAATGCCTTTCAAAAACTATATTTATTTAGTTTTCAACCCACTTTATACATATCACAAACAACGTTAAATCAGCAACCCACAGTAAAAGACTTTTACCTAATATCTAACTACAGATCTGAGTGTTTTCATAATGTCCATTTAACCGACAAAATCTATATCGAAATTCAATATAAACAATGTCACTTTATAGGTAATTGTTTACAATGATACTCATATTAATTAATTTTTTCATTTAAAAATGAATTTTAAATTATAGACGACTTACTGTATGACATTTTAGTTCTTATTTGCCATGTACGAACGGAGACTTCATAGCTCATTCTTTATATTTTACGTGCGCATCAATTTCAACTAATACTTGTAGTTGGTTAAAAACGTATTTTTATTTCTCAAAAGTAGAGTAAAGATTTGTGAACAAGCCACAAGGCTTAATTGAACATCGTTCCTAAACTTACTCCCTAATTTGTAGTTTTGTAAGATGTCATGTATAACTGGTATATCGTTATAGACCCCCACCCCCCCATCCCCCCCCCCCCCATCCCCCCCCGCCTCCCAAAGTTCAAAGTTAAAGCTCATTCGCATATATATTTTCCACTTCGAGCCTTCTTTACAGAACACATTCGCCTCATTTATTGCGTGACAACAAACATGTTATTCTTGCATGCGGTGTTATCATTGGCTGAAATATCGCAAGGAAGGGGGACCTGCCGGAAACGCGAGCAGAAGTTGTATAGGAATTATTGACAGCACTACCTCTGTTTGGAGAGGGTGCAACGAAAAATAACATTGATTTTGTTCACGTACTGATTGTATCAACGCCAATGTCAATAGCAATATGGAGTATCTAATGAAATGGCGGCGGTAAAACCAATATAAAGGCCAATCAAATAGACTGCTGTATCGCGTAAAAAGTCGGGAAGTCCACAATAACCGTACAGTATTTTTGTTTGATAAAAATAATATGGAAAAACAGAAACGCAAATATGCAACATAAAGCCACGCATTTTGTCCATACTTGCAATTACTAACACAAACATAGCCTGCTTAGAATTCAACAATATTCCAATGGGTGTGGTTACTTGTCGCTACGTTCACGTTTGTCTCTGCATGCTCTACCGTTACTGTGTCAAGGTAAATATTAATATTGCTATTTTCCCAAATGGAATATTTACCATCCCAAAACATACTGGCATGATAACCCCTATTCATAAACTTTTATTCTGAGAATATTTTACCTTATTATTTTGAGGATGATGTTTGCATAGTGTTTATCTTATATGATGTAAAGAAAATGTAAATTATATTGTTTTTCAAATAGACAAACGTTGACAAATATAGGTTTATTGGGTGTTCTTTCGATCAACGTTTCTATGTAAAATTTGTTTCGCAAAATCTTAAGATATAAATCATAAAAACTATCGATACCTCAGCTTTGGCGAACACAAACTGATGGTAAGCAATTGATTATGTGATTTAACGTTCATCGATAGTGAACATTTACAAGTTGGGAGATTACATGTTGTTTTAAAGGTTTTATCGGCGGTTTATCAGAATCGTTCCAATAAATTGGTGAATATAAAAATTGTATGACCATTCAGTATAAATATTTTTCTATTTTCGATGTTCATAGTTATTTTTAGAAATTCACAATCAACATTTAAACAATTTTGCTTTTTTAAAACGTTATCAGATACAATGTTATTAGTCTGAATTACAACTTGGCGGATGTCAAGTCAAGTCAAGTTTATTGTATTCGAGGCCTCCGGCCCATATACAGTTTACAGAGTTTACATAAGGATTGAATAAATGACAGTGTATAAGTATGTGTTTAACAATTCGTCTCTTAACTTATAAGCATATTTTATATACAAAGACAAATTTTTAATATTTTGTTCATCACATGATGATACTAATGACCTAAAGGCTACTTCCGGGGATTTTGACAGGTAATAATCAGGTAAAAATTTCTTTCGGATTTCATCATATGATTTACAGAAAAACATGAAATGGATTTCGTTTTCAACTGCATCTTTACATAATGGACAGAGTCTTTGGTTTCTTTCTATTGACATCTTTCTTCCCTCATTTACCATTAACTTCAATAATCCTAGTCTAAATTTAATCAGGCTACACCTTAAATCTTTACATGTAAGTATCGATAGATATTTTTTCTGGCTGAAGTAGACTTTTAAATGTCCTATAACAGTCATAGCGTGTGCTATTATTCAAACTTGATTGCCATTCCTGATGAAACATGCTTACAGCTTGATTACGAAATATTTTCATATGCAGGCAATGAACAATAAAATTTTCTTTTCATTTCATAAGTAATTTTATGGACAAGGATGATTTATTTTTTATCACATTTATAATATACAGCGTTAACAAAACACTGTATATCAACAATCAGAAGTCAAAACATAGGTAGTCTACAACATACATATAGAGCAGATAAAACATGAGAGACCCGACAGGTGCTAGCGGTACCAACGGTTGTACATTATTCAGCGCAATGGCGGCCACTGGATTGTTGCTCGTCCTCGTCTGTACCACCTCGGTGTTTGCAGCTGTGCGCTTCGATGGGTGAGCATTTGCTACAATAAGTGACATTCTAACAGCCATTTGATTATATCGAAATTTCAACAAGTGACAAAAATGACTTCTCGTTGTACTGAAAATATGAATTGTTCAAATGTATCCCAAATGGAAAGTTTTAGAAAATAGGTTTCATAAATGCATTCATTATCTGTTTTATAAAATAGGTTTCATAAATGCATTCATTATCTGAAATTGCTTAAATTGTTATACTTTTTCGAGACAAGATTTTTGCAGGAATTACTTTCGGGCTATCCTAACAATTGCAAAACCATGCCACCGTCTTTACTCCCTCTACAAAAACACCCCTCTGACAGTTTTAAAATGGTTTACATTACTAGAACGCAAACTTTCAATATCGATATAAATCAAATGTCACATTATTTTAATGGACGTCAATGTTATTGTTAAATGGAGCATCTTTGAAATTAACATTCACATTTGGCTTACATATCACACAACATGTAGCTATTGAATACAATATTCAAAATATTGAACGCAAAAGACAATTTCAAACAATTCATTACCTTATATTTTATAAACAGTTTGTAACGTATGGTGATTATGTGTTTTTAGGCGAAATCAGTACTTAGATATGACTACCATTTACAGTATTTCTTGTTAGCATCCTTTCGGCAATGAATGGATTAACTGATGGAATCTTTTTTATGAAATTCTTTTTTACGCATCACGCAGTTCGACAGACAGACGTGGAAGAGTCTCAGACTTATTATCATGTTAACGTGCACATCGATTGAGTTCATTTCATTGTGTCCTATTGGGGTTTACATTTGGTGTAGAGAAGGCTACTGGAACATTTTGACGTTAGTTTTGGCATGGTAGTTGACGCTTGCTGTATGTTACCATTCTTAAACAGTTCCATGCCTGGGCCAATAGTCGGATGCATGTGATTTTCGATGACGTTCCTGATATACCGATTTGCTGCCAAATTCCTCAGAAACACCACACTGTTTGTGCCCCGCATAATGAACCACATACCACCACTCTTACCAGATTTGTTTTTTAAAATTTAGGGGTAAATTGTCAATTTTCATATGTATTCAGTACTAATTACGTTGTATTTATTCTTGTCGTTGCAGACGAAATTGTCACCCATGGGTGAACCAGAGTTAACTTAAATTTTTACGGTTTTTACCTTTAAAACACCGATGCAAGCGATTGCACAGCAAGTCGATGGTCAAATTTCTACTTCATACAAAGCGTCAAAGAAGTTTGATTGGATGATTTTAGAAATATGTTGATTAGTCTCCCGAGCGGTGACAAGCGGTAACAATCATGTTACGGTCCCGAATGTAGTAATCCTAGACTTGTTTGGTAGCTTTTGGATGAAATAATGGGTAAATTTTCTGTTAAAATTATCCCTTACGCAATGTGTTCGGTATTCTGATGAACATTCAAATGTCGACCAACTTCATATTACGAATCTGTCGTGCCATTTCAATCTACGGTGTCATTTTATTTCGCCCAGCAATTGTCGCATGTTGATAACCTCTTTTCAAAGGAAAAACATTTGTTTTTAAAAATTGTATTTTAATGGTGTTTACTATCATGTGGATATTCCTTCACGTTGTTTGCTTAGTGATACGTTTGCTAGAAGGTCCTCAAATACTTCTAAAATCGAAAAGGTTAAGATTGCCACTTTTTGTTCCGACGATGTTTCAAAAACTTAAGAATGATGTTTTGGAAAGAACATTCTAAATGTCATTTTTTCACCGCTTTTACACAACTCATAAATTCTCATGATCACTTTTCCTTCTTTTTGAAGATAGTTTATGTGTGTCAATTCTGAAGACGCAATGTTTCCATAAAATTTTATGTTCACATATTTATATATCCAAATGCTCAAATGTCATTTAAAAGTCACAAAGTCAAAGTCATGAAAGTTCAACTACATAGAGAATTTATGAAGGAATATTTTTGTTCATGCTGCTCGTAACCTGAAATCTTTATTCGAACCTTTAGATCACTGAATTTGCCAATACATGCCAATAAGAATTTACTGATCTGGGAAAAATGATCGGGAAAAGTGGCATCCTAATCATAAATTTTTATTCATATGTCAATACAATAGTAGATTCATATTTGTAATTCAAAATTCGCATATGTTACCAACTATTATTCCGATTTCTATATACGATCAACCCAGTATTTATTAAAACAATACTTCCGAAAAAAGGCAATTCGAATCTGAATTAAAGCTGACGTTTAGGTTGTTGAGGGCACGATGCTGCAGTTGAACTCGCCGTTAGATCGTAATGAATTAACCACGTGTGATTAATGTGAACATATTCGCTTATATGTGACAACCTATTTGATAATTCCCCATCACCAATGCAATTGAGGTAAACACATACTGAAAATTGCCTCTGAGTAAGTATGTCAGTTTAAAGATCAAATTAAGAATTGTTGATATGATAGAGGGGTAACAACACTCATCAAAGTTGCTCATGTGTTTCGAAAATCAAAAAGTGCAATTCAATGCTTTTGGGCAAAGTTCCGTCAAGCGGCTGGGGCTGCAATTAAATTGCATGGCTGACCAAAATGGCTGAACAACACCTTAACAGGTCTGTCGCATTCCAATAATCGTTTTGCTTCAGATCAGCCCCTTACAGCATAAATGAAGTCCATATAATCACCGGACAGCTCTTTTCATTCTCCACATGCACAAAATTGATGAAGTTGAAATTTGGAGCAATTATCCATTCGATGTCATTTCACCAGCTCCGTTATTTTTGTGAGCAGTATTTATAGAGATAACCGTTGTTGTGAATAATGTCTTAGTTTCATTGCTTCCAGACACCGCGTCCTGAAGGTGATCCCAAAGAGCCAAGAAGAGTTCGACAGAGTGGTGAAGATACAGAACGAGGCGGAGAAACATTTGGTCAGTGGTAGTCTCACCAGTGTTGTCGTATCCTCTGATACTGCCACGGGCAAAACTCAACCTTTTCACCAACATTATAGCATTATATCCATCTAACACATGAACAGTAAAATGTTACACTTACTGACGTTAACCAATTATAGATATCCGTAGGCACATCGGGTCATAATGTTTCTCTATTTATATTTATTTTAATACTCAAAAGCCATGACTTCAATCGACAGAAGCAGTGCTGAATGACCATAACATTGCTAAATATCAGAACGTGATGATACCCTCATTTCTGTCTACTGCCAGAGTTGAGGATTTTTAGATAACGAGATTCAAGGGTTCATAAATAATTTTTCCTAAGGTTTAGTAGTCTTTTTGAAAAATTAAATCACGATTGTGCGTAAAGTAGTTTACCCATCCAAATAACGCTACACACCACAAAAACTTAAGTCAACCCCCTCTCCACCCCTCTCCACCAAGTGAAGAATAACCCTAATAGGATAACTGCTCACGCCACAGATCGACGTATGGAAGAGATCTACAGGTGTTGGGAAGCCTTTCATGTTTCGAGTCCCTCCAGAGACCTACGACGCCACAGTAACCCTCCTACGGGCTGAACAACTGCACTATATAGTGACAATCAACGATGTGCAAAAGGCCGCCGAGAAACAGAGGACCGAGGCGTCCGGAAACACACTCAACGCTATAGACTTTGACTACGGTAGATACCACGACTTTGACGAGGTAGGTATATCAATTGAGCGACCCTATTTGCGATAAGACAAAATATTAGTCTTTTGAAACGAGCTCGACATTTTAAGAATATCTCTTTTTTCACAAGAAGCGTTTTAGGAACAGACTAATTATCTTTATTTGATACCTGTATCCTCGTGTTGTGACATTTGAATCCACAGAGCTCCTACAATACCCCGCTATCTAGCAGATCAAAACCCTGTTGTCTATGATCCGCTTTGATAACGTCTCGAGTTTAATCTACACAAATGTTACGAAATGTAGTAAATATCTATATAGCCAATAAGTTGAAAATATCATGTAGCATGTTGTAATAAGCTTTCAATTGTAAAGAAACTGTCAAAATTTATCACAATTTTGAATGCTGAATTGAAAAAAACTGGGATAAAATTGAACTTCCCATTGTTTGTATTTAAACTTTTTTGTATACATTCATATGCTGATATACCACTGATGGTCATATATAAAGAAGAAAGATGTTGAGGATTTGAATTTGACTAGCTCAAGTATATTCGCCATATCATTTGTCTACGGTGAACAGGTGAACCAATGGATTGATGACATGGCGGCGGAGTATCCAGATACCATCGAGATCTTTACTGCTTCAACAACGTTTGAAGATAGAACAGTCCGTGGTATCAAGGTTCGTATCATCTTTATGGCTATTACCTTTAATTATTATGAATACATACACAGCGGAATTTAACCACAACAACCCAACCATAATAACATGTTGTGCACTGATATGGAATCGAGATCGAAATTGGGGCAACTTCACTATAATGAAGGATAAATTATTTAGCTACATGAGTTGAATTTTATCAAAGAGTACAAGAGTATATTAATAGTTAATGAAAAACCTTTTTTGTTTATTGGTTAAGTTTTGTATTCATCTTTATACCGTAACATTAGAACACTTGAAATGACTTTTATACAGCTTTGTCATCAATCGCCAGAAACCAAAACCTTTCCAAACATTAGCCCGTACTTAGTGTCCTACATATCTTGTTATTGTTGCAGATATCTACAGGCGGAAATGGAACAAGACCAGGCATGTGGTACCAGGGTGGAATCCACGCAAGGGAGTGGATCTCACCAGCTACTGTCATGTATATAACTGGCGAGGTGAGACACATTTGTGCTATTATACTGTCTATGAGTTTATCTTTGAATTTATCTGAATAAACTATCTAATAGAATATGTTCATTATGATATTGATATATGAGATATTGAGAATTTTACTTCACAATTTTCGACAACACCGCTTCAGGCGGGTTTCATGACGCACACGGGCTAAGGTCAGATATAGCCAAAACTATTCTGAAGGCGCCACCATTACCCTGAGCACGGGCACCATACTTTAAAGATACATATCTGTATTCATATACCTATCGTTATAACATAAACGGACATCTTTCAATCAATTCTTGAATCCGTTTAAACAACATTTATTGACAACATCAGACTGGTTTCACATTGGTTGCAATTCATTTGTTGTATGTCAAGCTTAAAACGTATAACAATTTATACTTTTATATCTAGTTAATGGACAAGTACAGTGTGAGAGCCGACGTGAAGGAGATACTGGACGGGTTTGACATCTACGTTGTGCCAGTTCTCAATGCTGATGGGTACAGCTTCACCTGGTCAGAGGTGAAAGTCAATGGCTAGAGACATCTTTTACATTTCTGATTTACCGTGCACTCATGAGTGTTCCGTGTGTATGCCTTCTTAGAAAACAATCATACCATCAGCTATTATTCGACCTTTTCTGACGTATTGTCATAGGTTATCAGCGTTTCAGTGAGAGAGTTATATAAGAAATAAATCATTTAGATAAGAAACATTAGCTGGACAATGTTAGGGATATATATCATGAAGTTCACAGTCCGTGAAAATAAAATTCTAATTTGATTTACACATATGTATTCAGAAGAAAGGATTGGGTACAATTTATCCAACCTAGTGTAACCTTCTCCTAAATTCAAACGCAACCGTTCTGATATGCATTGATGTTATACAGTGCAGTGAGCATTTATAAACTACCAGGCAAAAGAAAGGTTTAACTCATTGTCCAAGTCTATAAAATAAAAAAACGCCGATATGAGAATGCTGACGATTGGTTTATAAACAGAAATCATATTCCAATATTCTCTGTTAAAAGCATTCAAATATTGGCATGTAATTTGCCCCAATACACAAGGAAAGAGACGGGGTCAATACAAAAAAAATTTGACAAATATGGAATTAAAAGACAAGTGCACAGAAACTCTCAGTAGTCATTGGAATCACGGAGTCTGTCATCAATAGCGAGTGTGACCACCCTGGGGATCAATGCAAGCAAGTACCTGCCTTCTCATTGGAGTCGTCAGGCGTCGGATGACGTCAGCAGGGATCCAGTTCCAGTATGTTAAACCCAGCTTGCTCAAGTTCCTGCTGCTTGTTTGGAGGTGGTACTAGCTGTCTCAAATGGCGGTCAAGGTAATCACAAAGGTGTTCAATTGGGTTCATATCTGGTGAGTTGGGTGGCCACGGCAAAACAGTGACGTTGGCTTTCTCGAGGTAGTCTCTAACAATTCGGGCAGTGTGAGGTCTTGCGTTGTCGTGGTGAAATATCAATCTTCTTGGCTGTTGTTGGATGAAAGGAACGACGATAGGTCTCAGTACCTAATCAATTAATGTATCGCTGGTCAGTCAGATTCCCAAGGAAGAACAATCAGCGGCGCTGTTACTTGGCCACAAATCCCTCCCCACACCATGATGCCTCGAACGGGTGAACCTCTCTAATTCGCGCAGTTTTGCGCGAAACGCTCGCCCCTTCGTCGATAAACTCGAACCCTGCCATCGTTCCTAAATGGGAAAAACCTGCTGTTGTCTGTAAACAGCACCCTCTCCCAGTCACGTCGCTGCCATAGGCGTACAGTACGTGTCCATCGTAATCTGCGTTGACGGTATAAACGGGTCGAAGTCATTTCACGGAAGGGGCGGTAGGCTCGTATACCAGCTCGTAGTCAACGAAGGGTATGACCGAGTGCCGTCGCCGCTGTTGATGTCGCCTTTACGAATCGGTTTCAGAGGTGAATCTTAGGGCGTAGTTGTTAGCCTCGGTCTTTCCGATCTTAGGCTGTCCTTTGTCTGGCCTGTCTGCTGTTGGCGTATTAACAGCCCTTTGACGGTGGTTTGGCTGCAGTTGAAGGTTCTTGCCATTTGCCGCTTGGTCACGTTGCGCTTGAGTAAGTCTTGGCATACAATTGGTGTTCTTTATGTTACTGAATGTCTGCTCTTTCCAACAAGGGTATTTATGCAAATTTGCTGCACGTGCATCACAAATCGTGCCTCAAAAACACGTTTTGCACGTGTTTGTGAATGCACAATTCGAGTGGCTGCGTTCGATGTGATGCGTTCGTGTAGAGGAAACGATGCAGCAATACTATTATTTCCTGCTCAGATTCAAACCGTACTAGCCCTCTTAAAGTTTACATGAACAAAATATAAGTGAAACCTTTCTTTTGCCTGGGAGTTATATTTTCTAATACGATTGTTATCTGAAAAGGTATTTCAAATAACCAACAGTCCATGCCAATTGATTTGTCCTTAACACATTACTTTGAACAATAAATGTATGTCAATGTGCTTTTTTTAAAATTAACTATGTGTCTGCATTTTTTCATCATTGCTATTATGAATATGCTTTCAACCAATTTCGGAATGTCATCCTTTGCCATTACACGCATGTTGCCAACTTTGTTTTTTCAAGTAAAGTTCAATGTTCAGATAGGAAGGTATTTAGTTTCGTCCATTTCCATGCACATTGTAACATCCCACGATTTCTTAGCTAGCGTAGAGACTTCACAAATTTTCGGGAAAAATATGAAAACATTCTAAGTTGATTATCCGGACAAGACACTTATGCAATCCATGAGCGGCTATATGATATAAAGACTATTCCGACACCCTGACCAGACTATTTCAAACAGTGTTCATTTACGGCGATCTTACACACCTCCAAAATACTTTTTCTGACCATTTAAATATTTTTCAGAATCGCATGTGGAGAAAGACTCGGACTACGCACGGGTTATGTAAAGGGGTTGACCCTAACCGCAACTATGACTACCAGTGGGGAGGTATGCTTTCAAACACAACACACTCCCTTTATTGCTATAGTCGTTGATGGTACAAGGTCGTGAGGATAAACGAAGGATCACGACAAGCAACTGCTTCAATGTTGTACTTGATACAAATTTCAATAATTTCTTCATCTAAACTCGAATATTTACTCTTGAATCAGCTCAAGCTCTTTCGTTTGCTTAACTACCTCTCTATAAAATATGGTTGGGATTTCTTCGTTTTCTATTATAGAGTCAAGCGGATCAAGTGGCGAGCCATGTTCTGATACATTCCGAGGTCCGAGTCCATTCTCCGAGCCAGTCATCAAGGGAGTGACTGACTTCATCATCAACAGCGGTGTCACATTCAAGGGCTTTATAGACTTCCACAGCTTCTCCGAAGTCTGGATGACCCCATGGGGATACACATCATCAAATCCAACTGATTTCACTCAACAGGTACTGTCTCTTGAGTCCACAACTTATCTCCACCAAAACGGGCATCAAGAGTTTGCATTGCAACCTTGCATTGTTGCCGGATAATTAATACGTTATGCTGTAGAAATACAAATTAAATGGAGATTAAACTTTCAGCATGACGTTATTCCCAGGCATGTTGACTAAAATAATGATATGTGTTGAATTGTATATATATCAAGGCTTTTAATCAGTGTGTGAGGTTTTAATTATCAATCGCTTGGAAACATTATCAGCACATACACCGAAACGTCACACTCTTGCTATAAGGAAAGCATAAATATAATCTATAGAACAGGCATGTTTCTTTAGTATTTTGTTTATTCCTCTCAGAAGAAAGTAATTAAAATTAAAATGAAACGTTGATATATAATGTTTATCCTCTTTAGAATATCGCAAAGGTTAACTATATCTTATTAAAATCTTTCTCCTGACGTTTGCAACAATTTTCAGAATTTTTCTACGTTCTTGACGTCAATATTTGAATTCAAAACAACCTACCCATCGCCTTTGTCGAATGACAGAGCTTACCACGTCATTTCGCAAAAGCCATCTCCTCGATTACATACAAAATATTATTTTGATATCAGAATGTGTTTGAGTGACTATTCTACTTACTTTTCTACTTTTGGTTTGATACACAATCATTAAAAATACTTTGACAGGAATGCGAAAATGATGATGTATCTTTAACTTTCATTTATTAAGATGACCAACACCCGAGATTCGTGAAAACAATAGCATTATTTCGACTGAGGTAATGTTGGATATATAGCATTGTTGAAACCGTTATGTGCATGTACATGAGAAGGTGTTATGACATAGCAACTTGTCTTTTCCTCCAGGATGCAGCTTCAGAAGTAGCTACTGAGGCAATAAAGGCTGTTTACGGAACAGAGTACGAACATGGAACTATTGCAAATGTCCTTTGTAAGTATCGAGTAAAATATCTTCGATTTTTTCTTTACAGTCTTTTTTAACTACTTTTGATATTTTGTCTTTTTACAACCTACTTGTATCTTATAATGTATTTATGCTCTTAAGGTTGGATATCTCTATATTGCTTTTTTTCAAATGAGGCACGCTGAACGGAATTGATTTTTATTGAGACATGATGAAATCTTACGGTTCCAACGTTACTTTCAAGATTTCTTGTAATCAGTGCACATTTCTTCATCAAATTATTCCTTATCAGATTCGCATCTTCTGCATGGGTCTTTCATTATTTGTAGTATAAGCCTACCAGTAGTGGGTTTGCGGGGCCTGTATTCATCTAGTAAAAAGTTGGGGTTTCTTTATTGACGATTATAGGTTTCGCCGTTTCGAGTTTGTAAGATCGGTAAGAGAAGAAACTGTAGGTTTTTAGTATTTTTTTAATGAATGTATAGAATTATTTTATTTTTGAAGTCAAAACATGAATATGGTTTTATCACAACTATTCAGAAAGCTTATTCAATTTAAATGATATCAGAATATCGTATTTGTATCTGAAGTATGGATAGTTAAAAAATCAAAGGGTGCTCAAATATTCTGTTCGAGAGACCGTATACGTAAAACTTCGGATCACAAGTCAGGACTGAAGGATATGGTGACAATTGTACATGATTTTACATTTCATTTTTATGCCAGACACTAAAAATTTAATATATGTTGATTTCGAAATAAGCCATGCTCATAGATTTTCCTTAGCTTCAAGTTTGATACTTCATTCCAGATATCGCCAATGGGAATTCTGTTGATTGGGCATACGGAGCCATGGGTATTAAGTACGCTTGTACCCCCGAGTTGAGAGACAAGGGGCAGTTTGGATTCCTCCTACCCGCAGATCAGATTATCCCCTGTGGGGAGGAAACCCTAGAGGGATTTCTTGCTTATGCCAAATATGTCCTTGATAACTAATAATCGTTTGAACGATAGATACATTCAATAAAACAAATTAAAATTGTGTGAGTTTCATGTCATCGGTTACTTTGGAATTACGATATTGTTCTCTAAGTATATTCTTGGGTACATATTACCTAGTTTGATTGAAATCGACCGTGTTCGGAGTAATAATAGTTTCAGAATATTGACTATCTCGAGTCTAATGCTTTCCTCTTCACACGGTCTGAAAGGAGGAACAAGTAGCGCATGTTCTGACACCAGTTTTGTGCAGCCATTAGCGAACCAATAACATTATCGCGTTTAAAGGAAGGATTGCTGCTATCAAGTTTAAAGAGTGACACACGGAAATTACTTGCCCCTGAATGCTTTTGCCGAAGGCATTGTGACTGGTTAGCCGAGTTTACCCCAGATCATGCGCTACGTAAATGCAAATTCCTCAGCAATAAAAAAAAGATATTTATTTCAAACGCGTCATAAGAGAAAACAGAAAATAAAAATCAACGCCTTTATTAAGGCTCGATCTTAGTCACAAATCACATGTTGTTCTTGATGTAGTCCATGTAACCCAGAATAGCACGGATTGTCTCCTGGCCCGACGGAACTATTTGATCAGGCGGAAGTAGAAATCCGTATTTGCCTGTGTCTCGCAGTTCCACCCCAGCAGAGTACGTTATGTTGGCAACACCATATGTCCAGTCTGCACTGCTGCCAGACGCAATGTCTAAAAAAACAGCAAATAGCTATAGGGAAAGTTCAATTTGAAAGCTTTAGGCACTTTTTTTACATATAAGAGAAATATTACTTTAAAGGCACTATAGCACGCGTTTTGGTTCAAATTTGCTATTTCAAAACATATGGGGCCGTATGAACTTAATTTAGCGTTCTAGCAATGCAATTTAATAGGTTTTATTCTTTACAATTGACCTGCAATCAAAAATGAAAATGTTAACACGGCCGATGTCGGCTGGGACATGGTCAGCTGTGCACTAAATAGAAAAGTCATGTTGAAAACGGCTGAACTAGTAATGTACATGTGTGCAGCTATTGAATTTACTGAAACGAGAATAAATAATTAAATATAGTTTATTACAGCAATGTTGAAAATGTAATTTGTGCATCTGTTGAATTTACCTTAACCCTGAACTAAGAACAACGGATGAAATGTTGTCTATTAATGCAAACTTGTAACTAAATCGATTTCATAAACATAGGATTAGCATTGTCATTGGATTAAATATAGTGTCTACCGTTTCCCTTTTCTCGTTCGAAGCAAAATTTGAATACTTCTTGCATCGTACAATGTAGTTCATGTGGATTTATTGCAACGTTGCGTTAAATGATTCCGGCCTTTCAACTTTAAATCCTGAATAAGAACATATTTGCTAAAATACTTACATGATACATGTAGATTAAACTAGTGCGGATCGTTGATAATATCTGTAAATTCGTTGTGTTTTCGATATATAGGTGTGCGCCAGTACCTTTTAGTACTACATACGTAACATTAAATGGCTGCCTGAAATATATTTAGGTACCGTACCATGTTTAATCATTATGAGTCAGGGAAGCCTCTCAAGATTCAACACTATCACTCTAAGTGAACCTAGCCTCCATAATAGCTAGTAATATTGAGGCTAGGTGGTTAGATTGCAGAACTACAGCTTCATTAACAAACGCTTATTCAAATCACAGGCATGTTGATCAAAAAATACACTATAGTATAAACATATGTACTACATGTAGGTTATTCATATATTCACTCACATATTATGTTTGCGATGGTTCCAAAGTCGTATTTGGTTCCATGGACGGATTCAAGAGCAGCAACCGCAGCGGCGGACGACTCGTTCTGTGGAGAGAGCAGTCGGGAAACGTCACGTTATGCTGAACAATGTTCTATGTCATCAATGGTCACTAAAAGTACTGAATGAACCTAGGACTAGATCTTAATAGCTGACTATAAAACATTTGAAAGCAATGAAGTTGATAATTTCAATGTATAAGTTCTTGATATTAGTATATAATAAGTATTAACTCACTTTCAAAATTATTCTAAAAGTACAAGATACTTTATTCATAACACTATGATTTTTTTATGAATTATCAATGTATCAATACCATCAATCTTTTACTGGGAAAGAGTTTATATAAAGTCCTTTTTAGATATATGTTAATGTTCTCGGTAAGAGAAACTTAGAAAAGATGCAATATGGAAGCTTTGCATACTAAGATATTATTAAAAACGATAAGATATAACATATTTACTACCTTACCATTCAACTCTATTGTTCTCTTAAAGTCGGTAACTAAGTTGAACACCGGTGTTCAACTAACTAACTTACTCACCTGTAAACAAGTTCTAGTTTTCAAAAGTTCTTTCTCATAGTGATGATGATTCGTAAAATAACTTTTAGAGAATTGACAGATGTTTTTGAAGAAACCGGACATCGAACCCGTAATCTCCTGATAGATGTCGAGTGGACTAACCACTAGACCAGCGATTCCAGCTGACTTATAGAGGAAATGTTAATGACCAAATGATTTAGATATTTTTAAGCGATAGGATTGAGTTGTACATTGTTAATTTTGTAAATCTTAAACCTCCACGGTGGTTAACATCTCCTAATTTACATTTTGAGATTACTCTGGTGATGTTTACCCTGGTTATACTTTCTGTTATTTTGCATGTATATCTCAGCATGCTGCACGTGCGGCGCGATTTCCTCAGGCTTCTGTCACCTACCGTATTTAGGCACCGCTTCTTTATTTGAAAGCGCCATTAATATCGGACCAATGGTATAAACAAAGGTACCTCTATTATTTCAACGTGTGATTAGTATATTTTTTTAATTGTTATTGTTACTGCTTGAAATTGATTTTAATGGTTGAATGGTAAGTCAGTTACCAACCTTGGTGTCGGCGTGCATGAATTGAAACACATAGGCACGTGCCTAGGTGTTCCAATTCATGCACACCTCCAACTCGGTTGGTAACTATACCTTATCTCGTTTTTACGAGATCTATGTTCACAGAATGTTCTTCATCTCACCTGTGTTTTGAAGTCTTTAGGGAGATCCTTGGTGTATCCCCAGGGGGTCATCCAGAGCTGTGAGTAGCTATGGAAGTCGATGAAGCCCTTCAGACCGAGTGTGTGGTTCTGAATGTAGTTGGCGATACCGCTGACCACTTTCTCGGAGAAGGCGGAGGGCCCGCAGTAGGAGTCGGAGCAAGGGTCTTTGCTGGCACCCGCCTCTGTAATACAACGTGATGAAGCCAATGTTTAAATACACATTAGTAAATATTCTTGACAATAAAGTTTTATGAATGTAAATGTGTATATTATTTTTACAAAAGTGAGTAACATTCAATAATGAAAACAAAATGAGATATTGTACATAGTAAAAACCATAAATACTTTATACAAATTACTAGTCTTACGAGTTCACTTATGGCTTTGTCAATTTCATAGCTGCTATAGCAACCAACGTGCAACTGTACCCTCCCGTTTATAAAGCGTTGCAGGTTTATTCTATCACTCTATCAAATGTGTTGTAAAAAGGCAATAAAAATAACCTATATATGTGAAGAATTCAAAAAGCCTAGTTGGAAAAAACAAGTTATTTCAACACATCCGTAGGAATTACATATACTTGTCGAGTAATAAAAAACCATTATATTTACATTTCAGTGAGTACTATAATCATATTTTTATAATATCTTGGATGGTGCGTTCGGTGCATTTAAAAGGGTGTGTAAGGAAATTAAATACTTCAAACATTCTGTCGTGAACAATATATAATGATGATACAAGGCTAAAAATGTACGTGATCTTACCACACCAATGAATGTCCCAGTTCCTGTTTGGGTCGACTCCGACACATATGCTTCCCTTCTTCTTGCTTCGTGTCTTCCTCCACATTCGGTGCTTAAACACACAGGTCATATGATACTTAACTTTTTATTTTACAATCAACACATTCAAAATCTTTTTTATTTGAGGTTTCATGCTTCAAAAGCAGTATGTATGTCGATTCATTAAACATTTTCTATTTGGGTTTTTTAAATTGATAATTAAAAGAAACGAATTGTTATACCTGTGAAAATGTACCTCAAAATGTCACTAAAATTATTTGGTTTTTTTTAATAGCATGCTTTCAGTGTCAGTGATCACCATCTCCCATGCTCTTCAACTAAGTCTAATTAATGATTTCTTCCAGTAACAATAGAAAATAGTATGTTGTTGATTTAACAAGACTCAACCTACAATACATTTAGGACTACGATACTTTACAAACGATACGAAAAACTCAGTGTTCTTCGTGTAATTTTGGTTTCAACTGATCCCAAATAGTTTTTCTAATGAAACCGTCCTTTTGAATTAAATAGTTACATTATTCCACGTGTACTCGTATCCATCAACGTTGACCACAGGTACGATGTAGATATCGAAAGCGTTTAGTGCAGCAGTCACATCCGGGTCTTTGTCGTTCTGTTCCAGGAGCTAACAGGACGGAATATATTGATTTTAATAGATTGAAAATAGTTGGGTAAATGTATAATATGTAACTTATGAGACGTGGGCGGTGTAATGATGCGACATTCTTAGCAAAAATGAATGATACCTCACTCGAGTTGAAAAACATATATAGGATATACATGTATATCTTTACCATCCAAAACTGTGTTCCACAGGAGATATCGCCTGTGTAAGATAAAGCGATCTAGGAAATATTGTTTTGACAGTAGATTTTGAACAATGCCCTGTAACAGTCAAGTTCATGACATCACAATGCTATGACATCATAATCATGGCGTCGTCACAGTGCTATGACATCACCGCACTGAGAGTCTTGGAGTAGTGCAGTGTTCAGAAATATATACTTTTCACGGAATCGAAATGAAAAATGATTTTGGATGATAAATAGAATATCACCCTCGTGTCTTCTGATATCAGATATATCAACACTCGTAGATAAAAGTAAAACTATCCTTGGCAAGCATCGGTAATTTGTAACTTTTAACTTTTTTTTGTAACTCGTGCTGATCAATTTGATATCAGAAGACAATTCTATATTTCCTTGACAAATGTCATGTTTACCTCGTTGAGTGAGATAGTAGGAAGGTATTTAATGAGTGGCGCATCCATGAATAACTATTTACTTCTCTACCTCATCACAACTATAACCATCTATAGGTTTATTACACTGATGTAACAGAGTATATCACTCTCAGTCATGAAATTATAATGGTAAATCGCCCCAACTCATCATGGCTTGCCTCTAATGATACATGTGTTATGTATGTATATTTGATGTCATAACTTGGACCAGTTTGAATAAACTGGAGAGTAACAGATTGAAGATAAGAGTAAGTAATTTTATCATAAAGTCATCTAGTTAGGCAAATTTGACCTTTGGATTTGTCTATAATCCACAATAATAGTACTTACGACTACTTATGTATGACGACTTTTCATCAGGTTAATGTTTAAAAATTGTCAAAAAATAGATCAGTCAGTCATGGATTTATTGTGGCAAATATGATCATACAGTACCTCGTTGGTCATGTATATAACAGTGGCAGGAGATATCCATTCCCGTGCGTGGATTCCTCCCTCAAGCCAAATCCCTGGCTTTCCAGGTCGGGGGTTCACCGATATCTGTGATAATGAAGATCTTATTGATCTACATCCTAAGACATCAATATATTTGTATCTGCAAAGTTCTTACAATACCCTGATTCCTCCTTTGTTTTCCTTATACCGACCAATCACTCATATTTATCGATGTGTACTCTCATCCGGTCTCTCATCTCTTCACTGCAAATATTGTCTGATTCGTCATTCTCTAGTGATACGAAGCAAAACCTGAGATGACAATCTAGGATTTTGATGGCTCGTGTAGCAGGAGTTTCTATCCATAACTTTGTGTTAACATTATGTTAAATCGATGTTGTCAACTGCTTAAAATATCAGATTCAAACATCTGCATATTCTTGCCTCGATAGACATGAAACTTCATAAACATCACAGAAGAGGATGTGAGTGAATCAACATAAACCAGTGAAACAATCAAGATGAAAACATTTTACATTTCTACCATTACATTTATCACAAATATAAGTCTAAGATAACTAAACACACGTTTTTAGAATTAGTGATTGTTGTTAGTGACGTTGACTTACCTTGATGCCATTAAGTGGGCGCCCCTCGTACGATTCTGTTATGGAAAACATCTTAGCAATTGTTGAATACTTGCTAACTGTTGATTTCATCCAGTCCATGATCTAGAATTAATACAATCAATAAACAAAGTTAGGATATCTTTATTTTCATACCCCTGATTTAAGCATTTACAATACGATTATCTTTTGAAAAGACGTTTATGTATGATTTCTTCTAGAGGCGGGTCCAAGGGTAATGTAATTTAGTAATAAGGGAAAACGCCCTCCCCCGTTTTTTTATGTAAACCCTCCTCCCATCCCTTTACTTCCTGAATCAACCTCAAACAAAGCATACCTCACTCAGTTTATGGTAAACCCCGTATGAGAAAGATCCATCCTTTGGTACCAGTTCTTCGTTTAGCTTCACAACGTAATCCGCATAAGACTGGACGTCGGGTATCAGGATTGTGTGCGTCAATTTCAGATCGTTCAAGAGGGGAGCATCCTCAGGACTGAGACGGAAGTCTAGAGGAGCATTTACGCCATGACTGGGTCGCCAGATGTCAATCTGAAATGTGGCATAATGACTTGCGTATTGATGTTTCTATATCATTGTGACTGTTATGAAAAAATGATTGTCATACCATTATATATATATATATATTATAAGTTATCCAGAAACCGGCTGATGTGTTTCTTTACAGAAAGCACCGTAATCGTATGATATTGTCTACATCTCACAAGTGTTAAAAGCTTGCAAGTACAGCTTTCTTAAATATCTCGGGTTGAGAACACCAAAATTATCAACTATGAATTCCCAAGAACTGTTTACGAAGTTATTACGGACTATCTATTTACGAATAGCTTCCGAAGCATCTACGATACTTTCGACACAACAAAACATTTTTTCCCGATTGCCACGAATTTAAGGGATTTGTTTCAACTAGAAATCGTTTACCGTTTCCACAAGTATTTAAGAATTGTCTACAGACGTTCGCGAATTTCTTGTATGTGATGAAAGGGGGCATGATGGTTTTACATTTAAAAAACTACTCACTCTGTTTTTTTCCAAAACATCCTGAAAACTTTGCACATCAAGAAACTCAGATTCTGTCGTGGGAATGACACGAACTACCTTGTGACTGAAACAGAACTTTAATTAATATACTGTTTATTTGAAAGTAGGCAGTTAAGATTAAATATTTTTATGAAACATTTAATTTTCTATTATAAATTAAAAGTAATAGTTTCTTCAAATTATCTGATTGGTTTCTTCTTTTTGTGCCTATCATAACTGATAGCAGCAGTGATAGATAGTAAATATAAGCGATATTTATTACACCATGTCGAAAACATGGAGGAAGAGAAAGCTTTCAGAACGACTTAAATTTTTGGGGATATATATCTGAACCTAGATTCTGTCGTGCTGTGAAAAATTACATATTTGTGTAATATGCATGTACATACATGTATACATTGTAACTATTAAGTACAATACTTACCCAGTAAAGGTCACTTGTTCAGCATGGATAAACCCGACAAAACAAAGTAACAGACACAAGTAAAACATCTTGCCGTGTCACCGTCCTATCACTGACTGCTAACCCGCCCCTTATCGCTGAAACAATGCTCACGTGTTGGTTACAAACAGTGAATGGTGTAAATATCATAACACAAGATACCTGTATCCTTTCTCGGGTAGATATATTACAGCTGATTGTTGAGCTGGTTGAAAGGTTAATCCAAAGCAGTTCGCATGTATTAATTTGCATTACGTCCTGACATGTACGCGGGTTGAGATCAACCATCAGTAATAATAGACCGATCCATTAAGCCCCGCCCCCTAACGACCGCCCCTAGCAACCGCAAACCTCGGACAAACATGCGGAAGTGTCCGACACATGTGTTTTTGAGTACGAGTATTCTGCCGACGACTACGGCTAATTAGAGTTTTGTCATGTCTCAGAAACGGTTGAATTATTGAAAATATAGTCTATTGATAATGTAACTGCAGAAATTGGAACAAAATAACTGTTTAAAAATATTTGATCACGCGAAAACAGGTCCTCTGTCGCGTCAATGGGCCCTGATTTATATTTAATTGTGAAATCGAGCAACAATAAATTTGCTGATGATGGTTTCAGGTGTTTTTCATTTCTGAGAACTGCTGGTAAAAAACCCTGAAAAAATCGTAAAATCCTGTGGTTCATATGCATTATGTGTGCGTGCACTGCCTATTTATAGCAACACGTACGGACTGGATCACATGATTTTCATCTCGCAGACTGATCTTTTCTAAAATTGTATTCGCCTTCAACACAGTCGTTTTTAAAAAATTAATCTAGCATCAGTGAAAATAACAAGCTTCTTTTATGAATCTATGAGTTGAAACCCGTGGAAAGTTTATGACACATCGTAACATATGTCAGTTATCTCCCTTTATAGTGTTCTATCATGTAATATTTTGACTGTTTTAATCATTTTAAAACTGCATTTTGGCTAAATCATTCCTCCAGTGACTGGACATGACCTGTATTTAGAGTAGATATAATTGTTTATACTCATGAAACTTGTGATAACTATCAATATTTAACTATATAGCAATTCATAGGGAGAATGTGATATGTGCTTTTTTTATAATAATATCATTTGATGAAGAAACAATTATTAATTCAATTCAGTAAACATTTCTGCAAAAAGAAAATATTAGAAATAATTTACATTCAATAAATGAATCATGCCTAAAATATGAACTCTTATAAGTACCTTTATATAATTATTAGTACATTATAGATGTTGTCACAATATATGTATTTATGAATGTATTTATAGGACTGTATTATTCTGCTCAGATACAATCAGATTAATTTGCAAACTATTTTGCTGAAGTATTTAAAAGATTTTATCTAATGAATGAGAAAACAATGATTTCACTTGTATAATTATTCAATCATAAAAATAATTAGGTATATTTTACATGCTGCTTTATTTGCCCATGTCATACTGTTTTTACATCTGTACTTATTAATGATGGGCAGATTTATCAAAACCCTTTGCCTCCTTGACTCTGAAAAAAGGAACACAAGCTTATGAGTGTGTTTTATTCATGCATCAACTGACTTTTCTTTTCATCTAACAATCAATAAGGGTGTAAACCTGAAAATATTCTAACTGATGGTTTGCAAAATTACATAAATAAGAGTGTATGGTTTGATGATAGTGATAATTAACAGCCTTTCAAAATAAATTAAAAACTGGCAATGTTTATTTTGATTGTTCACATAAAAAGAAATTGATTAAACTTATTAGATAGACATTTTGACAAAGTCAGTGTTATCAAATCAGATAAAATAAATAGTCTGACCAAATTATCATTATTATAGATCTAGCAATATACAGTATATGTTTAATCCATGAATATAGTATTTCATCAATGTTTTCATGAGATTATTTTTTATTTAATCTGACATTCTATTAATTGGTATCACATCTAATGGAAACTTGGAAAAATATAATTAAATTAGTTTTTAATCTATGAAATTCCAATTCATACATCTATTTAGCTTTCAAATTGTTTAATGTTTGATTAGAATAATTATTGTGTTATTTGTTTCACCCCAACCTGTCGGGGAACAAATGCCTTCTATCGATCGATTTCAACTTAGCCTTTAGAAATATATCATTTGAAAAAGAATATTTGATTCTATTTATTCACCTCGCCTGAGGCAAACTTACCTTTAAATTAATTCAACTTATTTTACTGTACTGGAAAATTTAGCTTGAAATAACCCCCAAAACACACTTTTATTTATGTAAACAAACCGAGCATGGTGCACTCACCTCTCATTATTTTATTGATACATCTCCGATGTGAGTCGGATATGCTGTCTCCGATGTATTTTTCTGAAATAAAGGACCCTTTTTGCAATGTTACTAATACTGCCATCGACTATATTGACTTGATATTACTGCAATTTCTTCGTAAAATGTCTGGACGAAAATCCTGTGTCATAAAGACAGCCCGCCATGTTGCCTGTTGATGTCCGAGGAAGCGATCGCGGGAAGGTGGGTCAAAAATACGGCGCGCCGATTGGTCGAAAACCTGTAGGGGCGGGGCTTAATGGATCGGTCTATTATATATCGCTATTACTCTTGTATGTGTTCCCTTTGTTTAATGTTTGAAAAGTATCCACACAATTTGTCGGACTTCTCAGCAAAGTCAACGAACATTTAACAATAAGCTAGGTTCATATTATAACGACCTTTCAACGCGATAGGGAGTTATCTGGGGAGTTGTTTTGGAAAATAAAAGGGTTTAAAGTTTTGAAAGTGGATGTAGTTTTAAATCGAGTGTTTGTGTGCATCAACGTCACCAATGCTTTCAATTAACATTTACCTATCTGATACACTATAATAATAATCTGCCTGAAAAGATTGTTTCTAGAACATGTTACATATCTACTACTCAAAGGGACGTTATTGATGGGCAACGAAATAAAAGTCAAACAAAATGGACCATTATACTGAAATATATTACATAACCAGGTTCCTAAAGGTTGAAAGACACTAACAATGAAATTATAACATTAAAATAGCTGCATTTGTATCGTTCTCTACCCGTTGCCAGCAACTTATGGGACATCCCTCGTATAATATGTATATAAGTGGTCGCCTGATCGCATTATTCAGCAACGTTCTACATGCAACGTATACATTGTTCTGCAGTGACTATGCATTTAACATCAAAGTTTTGTACCGGTAGCAGTATATTTCAAACCTCTTTATCATGACATGATCGTAGTAAAATGTTCTTCAATAAGTACTTTTATTATTGACACTAGAAGGAAATTTTGAAAGTTTTGAGGCGAAAAACTTCGACCACATTTACCGTTGTTATCGAGCTTTTCCAGTAGGGTCCAAACTGCACATCAAACGGTCAAACGCGCATTAAATAATTTACATGTGTAATGCATGACTTGACATGGTACTATGGTTCAAGCTGACTGGTTGTCCCATTTATTGGGATTTTTTTGCAGATAGTTGCATTTTGAGTGCAAGAATACGTACGTCAAAACTTTTCTCTATCATACCCGTCGCGTCCGGTTAGATGGTTCATCCTACCATAAAACGGTATGCAGATTACCATTTAGTGGAGGTTGTGCCTCTAGTCATTCAATTACCCTGTTTTTAGATTTATTTAAAAAAAGGTAGATAACACACACTTTTTAAGTGATCGAAGGTAGAATGACATTACATCTCCTGGTGGCTCTTGTAATATTTACAACAGAAGGTCGCTAGAAAAATTGCTATCACATGTCGTCACCACATTGGTGATCTTTTCATAGTGATGTACATGTAGTTATTGACTATACGCATAGTTTTCATATTCAACAACTTGGTAATATGTAAATGAATCACTATTCTTCATTCAACACTAACTTTGACTAAGATTTCTTAAACCAACCTAATGATGAGTCGCTAAAACCACGACTTGCCTGCAGATAAGAAATGGACGAAGCGCTAATAAAATCCAACAAACTAGGTATACATTTATCTGTTGTTTTATACTGTGCGTACATGATACAGTATGTTTTGTATGTACAAAGTAGACTGTGAATGTAATCAGAGAACCTTTTTGTTCTTAAGAATAACCCTATTTTATTAGTTTCGTATATATCTATAATACACGTTTTAAATGACATCAGAGTATTTTAGAAAGGAAGGCTGTGGACATTCGTGTCTTAAAATTTATTCTTATTATGAAATTTGTTTGTATTGATTTATGGGCAATCTCGAATGTGGTCGAAGTCAATATCGCATGTATTCGAGAAGGCAGTTTCAAACATTAGCAGAGCATTTTAGACTCTGCCCATAGTCAGCATGTAATCTTGCGCTTCAACAACCGGGCCAAACACAACTTACCCATCCATGTCCGAAAACAATAACCATAGGATGATAGTTTAATAAGAACATCACTTTCGATACGTGGAGATGGAAGTTTGAGCGTAAGGTCTTGACCCTGTTCAAGCCCTCAATCGAAGTCTTCCTAAACCCGTCTTTTGACACTTCAGAACCATTCAATAATGCCTCAACTTTTCAGAATACTTCTTTAATAGATGGAGAGAAATTGTCATAAATTACAGTGATTTCCTTTCCAAAATATAGACGTTGCTTAATGATCGCTGATCTCTTATGGATTGACATTTGATTTTATATCTTAACGAGTCCAAATTGATTTCTCTGACGCAAATGATAAGTAAATGATATAACCGTAGTTTTCTTTCGGTCCCTAGCCATCTCCCCTCATTCCTCATTAAGGGTTAACAAACCTTACAACCGAACACCAGCTACCTGTTAAAGTGGATAAACCCGTGATCGTTAGAAAACTTTAATTGCCCTACAGCTGCAGACCAAAAGTTTGTTCACATACCTGCGAATCGTAGTGCAAATATCATATAATTTGGCATGTCTTTGAAGCATCGTAGCATTGCGAAAAAGAAATAGATTATTTTGAATTTTCAATACAGAAGAGAAAATCCATTGCACCTTTACGCAATCGTATGTCATACCCAACAGTTAAACTTAATAGTTTTTGGCAGGTCACTGAAGTGACAAAGGGTCAAAATTTCGAAAACATTAATTTTTATTTTTCTCTAAAAACTCCTTGTTAGGTGATTAACACCTTTGAATACAAGTCATATTTGTTCGTTTGCTTTAAGTCAATAGGAGTTTGCTGATTTTGTTCTTCCAGATTCAAAATGGAACATATTAATCGAAATTTTGGGAAATCATAATTTCGAAAATGTGACCCCTTTTGTCCCTTTAATCATGCCAAAATTCGAGAGACGAGACAATCCCACAATAAATTAATAAATGTCTACTTTACATATAGACAATTGGAGATTCTGTGTTAGTTCTGCTGACATTCAAACCAAACCCAAATTACATGATATTTGCACTAAGATACAGTACAAAGTGAACAAACTTTTGATATGCAGCTGTATGTAATTGCTTCTGTCTGACCTTAATTGTAAATTTTACCACCACGAGGTAGAGAGGTACCGACTCAGATGCATGAAATTGAAAACTCATGATCAATCAACGTAATCTAGGGCGATTGTAATTTGTGTTTAGTAGAAACAATTATGGACAGTGTGGACGTTCTCGGTCGATCGAGAACCCGTTCATTGCTTTCTTGAAACGTCGCCAACACTTGATATTCAGCTAGCGATAGGTGCTTGACTTTTAAAGATCAACCAAATGTACCAGTCTCTAAAAAAAGCAAGTATTTACTCTTTGAGAATGCATGATTCCAGTATGTTTCACTATCTTATCTCTAAACTGACATACATTATTGAAACTTCAATCGTGCGTGGTGGTCAAATGCTTTGCGCATGACGGAATATCGTTGATCAAAATCAAAGTTCAAAGTTTGTCTTGGTATAATGAAAAAAACTTTACACGGATTTGTTTGCATATGGGATAATTCAAGAAGACGACGCTTTTAGAATTCAAAATGAATGCCAGTTGAAAGATCTTACTGACTATTATTACGTCATTACCAGATTATTTACTCGTTTCAAAGAAAATGTTATCAGCTTGGATTCGTTTAGTCCTCTCTACTTATAAATGACTGTCAAAGAATAGTACTGTTCAAAGTAACGAATTGCATATCAGTCTGTTATTATCTCTTTAAACTGGCGAATTATCACACGTGAAGAATAAAAACAGCTATGTATCAATGTAGCCAATAATATCCCTTTTTCGACATTAGATAGCTGATTACGAACCTTTTTTGTGTACAAGAAGTGCTTAATGATACTCTAGACACAGTTTACTAAATAATTCGTACATGAACATATCTATCTGTGTTTACAGGCATAGCGTGCTATGTACGTGCGTTTGTTAAGTTGATTTAAAAAGCGAGACATACAGGCCATGTAGTGCTGTTAATCAGGGAATATCCATAATGGAATATGTCCGCTTTAATCATGTCTTATCAAGCGTTGCTTCAGATATAGCTTTCAGTATATCAATGGTTTTTGATAAAGTGTAATACTTCTTTAACGAAATGCAGCTCAGTCTATTATTATCTCTTTAAACTCGAGATGTATATGTATCCCACATGAATAACTTATGCAACTCTGCATTAATTTGATATTGACTGAGTGAACCCAGATGCGCACTGGGAAATCAATGTTCTTTTAACTTATTCAATTTACCGAGACTGTCAGTCACTCTTTACTGAAAAGCAGATCATACACAAATGTTGTTTTCAACCGTTGAAGTATTGTGTATTTAGCTTCAGTGAGTTAATATAACCAAGTGTAAACTGATATGGGTTACAATAAACTCCCCGAAGTCGTTACAGAATTTTAAATTTATCAGATTTTAATTGAAATGAAATGAATATGCCGAAATCTGAGTATTTCAACTTCTGTAACAGCACGAGCTTATATGTTTATATATTTGATGTTTGATATATGTTTTTATATTAAATTAACAATAAACAACATCCTTTTTTGTTTTGCAAGTTTTGGTCACCTTTTTGTGTAAACAAAATTATGGTTATTTCTTTCCACGAATTTCAAGTGTTTACAATATTTTAAGAAAATAAATTGGTTTTTTTGTTTTTTTACCACTAAATCCAGAGCTTACGTAGTACACAGGAAAGGAAAATCCGCGTAATGACACAATAGTTCAGTAGCGCGCGCTACTCGTACGGGTGAAATATAATTACACCCACTTTTCGTGGTATACACATGTATATACTATTTCTCACATAACATGTTGTAGCTGAAACAATTATCTAGCAATTGACATGATTTTTAGGCGTTTTTGAAAAAATTGTTGTATTAGAAAGACTTACATACTCAGTGGCCCTTTAATAGAAATTTTAGTGAATAGGAATTTCGAAACAATTACCCTAATTGTTTATTTCACCATGCCATAATTCGATCGCCAAGATAATCCTAAAATTCGATAAAAACTGGCTTTTGCAAATTGACAATACGTGCCATTGTCAGTTTTATTCATTTATTTTAGTGATGTCCTAACAAAACCCAAATTACGTAATACTTGTGCACTAGGATATAGTGGCATATGAACATACTTTTGGAATCCATCTGTAAGTTTGATGATTGAATTACGATAAATGCATAGCTCGATTTAGGCTTAATGGAAATTTTGTTGTATTTCATTAAAGTCATAGTCTCATTTTTGCAAGGCAAATTGTAATAAATGCCGGACAAATAGTTCACCGCTCACAGAAATCTTTCCCCTGAGGTTTGCAACAATTTTCAGAACTCTGCAGCCATTTTAGCCCTCAATAATGAAGTTCAAACTACCCTACCCTAATATTATGTCTTTGGCGAGCGTTAGTCCTTACAAGGTCATTTCGCAAAGGCCGTGACGAAGAACACATAAAATTTCCCACCTGAATATCAGATAAAAATAGCTAATAGCTTACGCTTTTTCAAATACAGAAATAACAAAAGGGTGGTAAACTCAATGAATAATGCGTCTGTCATAAGTATCGACGCTGCAATTACAAGATTTCCGGTGTTTCGCACTCGCTATGGGATTGCACTTGATTCGGTACCTCATCGGTCTGAAACGGTACACGCCAATAAGCTGCTTCATCCAAAACTGTAAAACGGGCATAAAAATGAAAATCTTTGCAAACCCGACAGGAAATATTTGTGTTAGTGATCAGATTTTGTTCGTGAAGAATAATTAGTTCAGTTTAGTTGCCTTACAAAAATGAGACTATGACTTTAAAGTTACACAGAGTATGTTTCATAAAGTTTGTATGAGTAGTAATATCGTATGACCTGAGTTTAGTTCAAATCGTCTTTCTAAAGTTACATCTTTGATCCTTCAATGTCAACACTATGATATTTTCTATTTTTTGATTGTAAATGGGAAATAACCATATAAATGTTAAGAAAAGATTCTGCGTTCCATTTACATAAGTATTAGTTATATAAACTATCAAACACTACCAACCTATAAATGTCGTTGTGTCTGCAGTAAATAAGTTTTCAAAATTACTTTTGAATCATTGGCGAGCGCCACTGTCTGGTTTCCGATCTTAAATCTTGACGATCACCTGTCACTATATGCTGATTTGATAATCATTGATATGTTAATTTTCAGAAACAACTAGTACTTCTCGATCAAATAACTAAATTTATGAAGTTTGACACATTTGACCCAACAAGCATACTCTGTGCTCCTACACTTCCCTTTGAATGGAACCAATCACCCAAACGCGTTAGCGCTGGCACCGAGACGATTTGAAACTGATCTCTGGACTTGTTGAAGTAATGTCACACAATTCGGCGAAAGCATGAACTAGTTATTTCCTTACATTAACACTACTGTTCACTGACATTGGCTTCCTGCAGACTCATGTTAGATAGGGAATTACCACACCAAGATTTGACTGCCTATGTTAAGGATAACATACAAGTAACCGTACATTCGTGAAAAAGAATGTACGAGCCGCGAAGCGGCGAGGACATTGTTTTCACGAATGTACGGTTACGAGTATGTTATCTGACTTAAAATACAGCCTAGTTTAAAGTGTTTTTTGTATGACCTGCTTTGGTTTATGATAATAACATTCGTATTTCATTGCATAATTATAACACAAAAAACGTTTTTCAATAAAACAAAATCCTTTAACAAAATTTGAGATGGTCCCAACTGGTTCACCGGTCATTCTTAATGCACGTGCAACGTAACCATCTTGCCGGTACATTCTTAATGCACGTGCAACGTTACCATTTCGCCAGTACATTCTTAATGCACGTGCAATGTAACCATCTAACTAGTACATTCTTAATGCACGTGCAACGTTACCAGCTTAATTCACGTGCAAGACGTTTGAAACCGCAATCAGCTTGGGATTTGGTATAAAAGGAAGGTGGTCTTAATTCAACTTAGACATTATGTATGGCAATTTTGTTGTTGAGTGGGAAGACATGGCCGAGTATCCACACTTCGAAGACATTTCTTCAGAGGATGATATTGTGTTATCAAATAATGAAATCAGTTCCCTTCCGGGGACCATCTCAAAATTATTATTGCTCAATTGTCCACATAGAAGCAGTAGATTCTTGTAGGATAATGTATGATTGAAACAATACAATGACGTCACTGCTGTATTTTAATTGTAAAGAATACATGCATGATTCCCAGTTCGTCTTATTGTCACGCTGACAAAATATCACTTTCTGAACTGGGGATAACCTTATCTAAATATCAGTCGTCCTTACAAATGATACCATGTTAACATATCCCACTAACTTTGTTAAGTATGTATTGACCTCCCCAATTGAATAACGCCTTCGTTCCCTACTTATAGTAAGTTAATAGTGCAGTGGACGTCTATGGTATGTATATATGTTACTTATTTGTGTCACATAAATGTAAGCATTTCCGAATTTCACCATAACTCCACTATTACTTTATGATAAAACAAATGCATTGATAAATAAGTTTATGAATTTATTTAATGATATTTTTGCTAATATGGTTTTTATATAGATGTTACGTTTCATAATATAGAAACTTATCTCGATTCGCTTAATTGAATAATGAATGATAAAAATAATTATTCAGTCGTTATTTCCTTAGTTTTGTCATGATTTTGAGTTATGTTGTTATCATGTGTGTACACAATACAATTTGAATTTGAGAAAACGAACAAGTCGTAAGCATGAGTTTAAAACATTTCCCTACCTAAACATCGTGAAAAGATTAAAGAACGGATAGGAGAGAACGAGGTAAATTTGATCACGGTTCACGTGTGTCCACCTGCGATAACACCTTTAGTTTTGATTATTCCAACTTTTTGACAACTCGAGATTGTCACGTGATAGGCATAGCATTTGCCACAAACTTATGGGGATGCCAAGTTCAAAGGCGAAGATTTAACCAATGTCATGGGTAGTGAGTGCAGCCTATTCAACACCGTTTTCTAAAATCTAACTATGACTTACTGCATCTGTGAAGGTTAAATCTGGAGTCACTGAAAACTATTTCAGGTCCTACTAAGCCTTTATTTGGTGGGGTCGTTTATCATTTATCGCAAGTTGAATAAAATGAATGTACATTACTGTTAAAGGGTTTCATTTGCACTTTAAGATTATGGGCTAAACATTTTAACTTAGGCCCTTTTCTCATGCTCAGGTTTACATATGTGAGTAAATTTACTTATGTATCTAAATGTATTTGGGGTATGTAAAAGTGTCATGAGAACGTAATTACACACATAAGTATTTTTGCAGTGGGAGCAAATTTTCATTACCTCAGAAGGTCATGTAAATGTAAATTTCCACATACGTATTTGTACACGCTATGCAAATTGTGTCTTGAGAATGGAATTGTGCTATATTCAGCTGCTGATGCCATCCAATATAGTGCTATTGCTACTTTATGATCAAGTTCAAGAGCTTCCCGTAAACTTTTACCCTGTCTGGATAATGATGGTTTAAGTTCCTAACAAAGTAATTCGAATGTCGTCTTGCTCATTCAGAAGTTGCCCATCCATTGATCATTATCAAATGCTTTTTTCACAATATAGCACCACCAATTCCTTGTCCTCTCTTTTGACCATATTTTCTTCTCTTGAACAAGGCCCAGGACAAAAAAATAGGGAAAATCCCTTCTTCTCTTATAGCCAAGAAGTCTTAACATAGCAAAGTTGGGCACTAGAATGAATCTATTCATGAATTTTAGGTTATATTATGAATACATGTCTGTATGTAATTGACATATACACCTTTTTGCTTAACATCATGAGAACAGAAAGTATATTTACTATTACACATGTATGTTTATTTACATACTATGTAAATATACTCAAGTAAATTTGTGCATGAGAAAAGGGCCTTAGCCAGTGCTTGTTGTAGATTAGCCTCAAAAAGTATACCCAATTAGTCATATTGATCAAATACAGTCTTATACGATGCATATGACTTTAAAAAAGGTTGGATCGTTTAGTTTCTTATACAACGCTTGTATATCTAAATCAATACAGCTCCACTTAAACTTTGACATGAAAGTGTGTGCATTTATGAAAAGTCTTGGAATATCCAGCAAAACCTGTTTGACTCATTAGCATCATTACAGGAGAAGCCCAATTGATTCTATCATTTTCATCTTGTATTTTTTGCATTTGCTGTTCCAGTTTTTACACATGATGCTGTGAGCTTATATTCATTTTAAAATGAAACATTAACAGAATCGTTCCTACAGTACCTTTAAAAAGGCTATATAGCATTACAAGAACATTGATGATAGGTATTGGCATATCAGAAAGATTAAGGTTCCATTTCCATCGAATAGTTTGTCATACTGTAGCCTTATACAAACTGAAACATGTGTAAAAAAACAAAAACACCAGCTCACTATGAACATTTATCATCACCAGAGACTTAGATGGGTAAATTCCTAGATGTTGTTATACCGGTCCATGATGGTGCATCTTATTTCAACATTCATATTCGCATACATGGCATCGAGAACATTGATCTTGACATGAAAAACTTGCTACCTGAATTTTCACATATGCAAGATCAAGTCAGATTATTCTCGTGTTTTGTTTTGATTCAGATATTGATTTTATGATTTTCTGAAATTGTTCTGATTCTGTGCTGATGTTGAAATGTTATCATCAAACCATGTAAACCGTTACAGCACTAATTTTACTTTAGGCCGAACCTACCACAAGCTCTGACCAAATGTGCCCCATACACTTAATTACCTATTACATGCCTAAAATCAACTTCAGTGTGAATTTCAAAGGATGAATAAACTAGTCTGATGCATGCGTTAACCATAAACATGCCGAAATTTGGAAAAATCTGACAAATATTCACTAAAATACGAGGTTTCAAATGAAAACAGGACAAACCAGCCCCGTTCTCCCCTACGTGTTTCTACAGACATACATTTCCCAAATTTCAATGCCAATGTTGATTATTTCGATTAGGAAAAAATGTTTCTGTGTATCTTTCTATCATATAAAAACAGAGTAGTGTCTTTATCAAATAAGAAAACTTGGGTGATAGAGTGCAAAATCAACTTCTAAGCAGTAATAAGCAGTTCTAACGTGAGCATTAAGTGCTGGGCTGGTTTTGAGTCAAAGAAATCTCCCAATGACGTGAAGCTAAGAGACTTCGGGGAAGATTGCTGGTGCCCAACAGTAGTAGCATTTAGTGCAAACTGAAAGAGAAAATCAGTGTTCTATTCAACAGTAACGATTATCATGATCTTCAGTGCGAATTAAATGAAACATATTCGTCGATTTCGGTTCAAATATATTGCTTTGTACACGTACATAAGGATCACAACTATAAGATGATCATTTTCTTCTCTGGTGGTAAGCTGAGAATAAATGTCGATGATGTGTTTAATAGAAGACATAAAGAACCTTATAACTCTTTTTTAGAAACAGTAATGGTACAAATAATCTGGAAGAGTAATAAGAGTAATAGTAGAAAAAGTACATCGGACTATGCTTCCACTTCCTTAATCTCTGATCAAGTAACATTTCTAGTTAACGAACCAGGCAGTAGGGGTAAAACATATATTACAGACCTTTCTTTTTAAAACGTTTTGTCACCCTATAGTTTTTCAATCTTGCAATTGGTCAAGTGATTACCAAATATGGTCAAATCTAGTGTTCACAAGTCACAATGAGCAAGTTTTTAGCGATAATTACCAAATTATTTTGGCGTAATAAGACGGTTGTTTCAGTATCCATGTAAACTTATTAACGCTTGGTCATTAACTAAATTATAAGACATATGACCGATCCATTGCATTCGTTTCATTTCTTCATTGAGACATAGCGTTGGCGGTGGTGAAATGCAAGCCGATATGAGCTTTCATTGAGAACATAAAAGACTCATATGTTTATAATGTAAAGAACTGAACTGGTATAGGTTGTAGGAAGAGTTTATCGGACAAATGTCTTACCAAATCTATAAATTAGAATCCCAATCAGCTTAGGAGTCTGCATTCTCTCCCAACAGAGGTAGCTCCGTCATAAATTCCTATACAACCTCTGTCTTAATACGAAGGTTTCTCGGGCTCCCGGCAGTTTCCCCTACCGGCGTAATATTGCAACATAAACTACCTGACAATATTTCAGCCAATGAAAACACCGAATGCTTGAATAACATATTTGTTGTCACACAGGTCTATGCAATGATGCAGTCGCAAAATGAGGCGTATGTGTTCTGTAAATAAGACTCAAAGTGCAAGGTACAAATTCGAATAAAGTTTAGCTTTTGTAAAGCTTACGGAAATAACTTATAATTAGGCTGTGTGAATGATAACTTTTTGAAACGGCGTCGCTGATTGCACAACTTACTTTGATAGCATCCAATCAGCGTTCTACATTTCTAGATCAAGAAACCTTCGTATTAAGACAAAGGTTGTATAGGTTGTAATAACGTGGTCGAACTCAAGCAATTGATATTAAACTGTCTACGAGTTTTTCAATCAATGACATATATCAGTAAATTTGTAGAACGCGAGTATATGTGGATATTCAGTTTCTTCATTAAAAAGTAGACACGTTATGTAGTACTTAGGAAAGATTTAAAGATATTTTTTCAAAATTGGTTTGGCTTGAAACATTGTCAATATCCAAAAAGATTCAAAATATCTATCACGCTGTTCAAATGTTAAATCTTTGCCGAAAAATATGTTATTGTTTTACATGATAAATCTTTCAGAAGAGCTTTTTGTAAATTTAGAATTAGTTTCCACAATTTCAACGTACCTTTTCACGTAAATATCCGTTAGATGTCAAAAGAGTATAGGTAAATACTATTACATTTTTTCAAGCCTCATTGTAATATAGGCCATTTATTACTCGCCCGTGTAAGATACTGCAGTGTAATATTTATATGGCGATATTAAACTAGTGTAATACCGCTGCACGTATGACGTGATAACATTATGTGGTCATGACGTCACAATATTAGCACCGCCGTCACAATGGCGGCAAAGTCGTGGAAAAGTTTCGTTCAGTACACTTTCGACAATCATGCTTGATTACTTAGGTCAATTAAGAAACAGATTACTAAACTTCCTTCAATTTAATACTAGTTTTATTAAACTCGTTAATGATTTGGTATCAAACTCGCTTTCTCTCGTTTTATACTCCATAAATAGTATCAAATGGAAGGTCGTTTAGTATTCTTTATATATCCCACATTACTGAATAAAATCTTTCTGTTATTTGGTACGTTTTCTGGCTAAGCCGTTATTACTGATAAAAAATCTAAAAAAAAGGTTGCTCAGTTAAGTGTTATTCACTATACTAACCATAAAGTTTGCATAAGCCACATATTTCAACAGCAACGACTTTTGAATTTGTGTGCCTAATAATCAATCTTGATTTGTCAATAAAGGGTAATGTCCCCCTCTAGGTGAGCTGCATGCACAAACAGCGTAATAAGAAGTCGTGAATTGACTCTGCCTGTGTTTATTATTAACTTTAATTACCAGTGTCAGCTAACGGAAGGACAGACTTCCTCTTCAACATTCCTTTAGAAACCAACGCTTATGCGAGTGTGCTGGCATAGGCATACGACGTACATCATATTTGCTTATATCATAACAATGCTTATATTATCAAATCTATTGTTGAATCTTAGGGTCATCCAATTGATGGGTCTACTAAAGGCTTGGCGACAGGATAATAATGGTACCAAAACACATCACGTAAGGTGCTAAATACCAAGTGAAACGAGATTATGCTAATTATTTACGAAGAGAAGCAGGAGGGATATATATACAGGACATATAAAGAGCATATATTTTTTTTATAGCAGGGCTTTGTTTAAGTGTTATTTTGGTCAGAGTAAAATTGATGCATGGAATCATACTAGCAAAACAAAACACTTGAAATTTATGTCATGTTCAAGTTGTATGGACTTGATGAATTCCAATTATTCAAATTTTAGATTTATGGTAATAACGTGATATCGACATTTATGTAGTATTGATGTGGAATACGTTTAAATTAGTTTGTCGTTAAAAATATGCAGTATGCGTTTTTATTTTTTACGCCTCCAAAGTTATAGAGTACTTCTGAGGATATATCACCAACAACTGACACATCGTCAATAACAACGTTGACATTGCAGCACTTTACAACTTGTATGATGCGCAAAGGCCGACGTTATTGTTCATATACATGACACTATCTCTTCGCCAGCCATAACGCCATTGATTCAGTCGGGTAACACGTGTGGCCAGAATGGCGTAGGACTGATACAGGACTGTCATGGCGGCTCTCATCATTCAAAAGGTAATTAATTCCAATGTCACTATTTGTGTTTAGTGTAGTTGTGACGTTTATTTTAAAAAGAAGCGTTGACCTGAATCAGATATCAATTGATGTATTTAGCTTTTGAATTAGTTTAGTGTCCCGAGTGGTTAAAGAAATTGAATCATAATTATTTCAGAGAAAGGATCAAGTTTTTTCTAGTATTGCTCTTTAGTTCATTTAGATAGATAAACACTATAAATCACAATCATGTTTCAATCCGACTGTATCTTTGACCCTTTTCAGCTTATTTTCTTAACATTAATGGCTTGCCAGGGATGACCTGGATGTTGAAGGAGACAAGTGTTCATCCAAGGTGTGTTCCGCTATATACTGATTGTGTTAACTGAAAGCCCTGACAGCATTAACTATATCACACATCAGTGCGTTCACGTCTTCATGTACATGAACAACACTTTATTCTTAAATCTACCTTTTTAGTTGAGTACTATTGCGACGCTTCAATGATACGATCTCATGCAATGAAAATCTACCTCAAGTGTGTCATTCATAAACCCTTATCATCCACTGAAATAACAAAGGCTGTTTAAAACAAATGTGTGATAAAACTGTTCATGATATGTATTCATATATGTTTGGGATATCAATTCTATTTTTCAAAAGCTACTTTTGAAAAACTTTGTGTGAGATTCTTTATGCATTAACTAGGGCAAACTGACTGAGATCTGACATCGAACATCGGATTTTATTGACTAGCTGAAGCAATATTGATTGCACTTAATACAATCTGTTTGTTCCAAAATGTTTTGTTTAGACATGTTCTGTCATTTATTTACATAAATAAAGATTTTATTGCCAGAAATATTCTTTAACGAAATTTGCTGGGATGCACCATTTACAAATTCAAGACTGATATTGGTGAACTAGTTTTTTCACTGTAAACGGTTTAGGCGGAAGCGCAAAATATCTCAAACTGTAATCATAAAAAACAAGTATATACTCAAATTCTTACCAATATTGGAACATTGAAAGTTCTAATACAATTAAAACATTGAGAAGTCGTCGTTACTATGTCAATAGACTATAGTTCGGACAATTTTTACCAAGGTTCGGTCAAATATTTACAGAGATTTGTATTGTTTTTATTTAAAGGGTTTACGTTTAGCACTTAAAACGTTTTTGCGTATATGCTGAGGAATGTGATTATGACGCCATAATCTATAACGACGTGCGCGGCAATTACTCTACAATCGGAAAGTCGTGTGTGTGATAACGAAGATTGATCATTAATTATTTTGAAATATGTATTATATCATTGTACATCGAGTGATTGGGAAATTAGGGAATTTCTCTTTATGTGAATAGAAATCAAATATAAAATAACATTTTTTATATGTGGTTAGTTGATGTGAATTCTTCCGATTATAATTTCCGACTATTTGAATCGATAAACCGTTTCGGTCTTGATACTGGGTCAATTTGCCCAACATATATGTATGACGGTTGTTCATAGATCTGAGTATATAAAACAACTCTGAGGTGAAGTTATTGTTTTGAATGTAAATGGTTTCTTGAATGGACATGAATTAATTTTCCAATTGATAAATTACTGTGATTCAGTTAAATGATTGATTATGATAATATATTTTATCTCAAACGTCATCGATGACATTCCAATCCGTCTTCAACGTTTCGGTTTCTGGAAACTTTCAAGTAATTGATAGTTTATGTTAAACCTTTTCACGTACACATCGCCATCGATCAATTTTTCAACCCCTAGGGTCGTCTCAAGAAGATTTTGCACTTCATCGCGTTTACATTTATCATTTAGGGCAATTAATGTTCACTAAAGTTTTCTTTGTAATATATGGATCTCTAAAACATATACAACCTATACCATAATATGTAGCCCCTTCTTGGTTAGTAACACATTCGCTTTCTTAAGAAAATGAAACAGTCGTGTAATGGCCAAAGGGGTTGACTGTAATGACGTTAATAGTTGTTTCCCCGTCATTAACAGTAATTTTGACAGACAAAACCGTACATTCTGCTAGGGGTAGTATAAACCTGTTAAATAAACTTGAAAATCCTATTTGTACTTACAAATGGTTTGAGTGAAAGTAATATCGGTATTACCAATTTCCCTCCCATGGACATAAGAGCCTTTTGAAATGGTTGAGGCAATCCATTGTTATCTTCACCCCATTAGAAACGCCAATCAATAAACCCCTTTTTCTAAATAATAAGAAGTGGAGTAAATAAATAAGCCTTTATTAGTGGGAAGCGACAGATGCACATGTAGAGCAGCGGAATTGCCAGATGTTTCTCAGTCAGTATCGACCGTGCAATATCAACACCAACACCAGAGAAACTTCAAGTCATTTAACTTGCATTGCAGAAGAGCAAATTATGTTATTCAAAGCTTCGCTTCACCTGTAGTTAGGTGGGCGTGTGTTTTATGGCTGCATATCAACATGAATGGAACAGAAGTTGCAAGCAGCGATATTACGCCTGAACATCCAAACAAGGTATGTCTTATGTCGGTAACATCCCCTGATTAGATTGCTCATGGCCACGTGTATGAAGACTGTCATATTCGTGTGATGACTTTAATGTTGTTTTGAAGCTTTTAGTTATATGTATTTTTCAGTTCTATCTGACCATTGCTTCATTCTATTCGAAACACAAGACATTAATTTATACAGTGGAGAATGATTATCGAAAAAGAATGACTGGAATATTTTCAATACCCTAATAAGTCGTACATATGAAAAATAATCACGAACAGTATCTTTAATAAAATCATGCAGTGAAACGGTTACTGCTAAGAAATCTATGAACAGAAATAACCTTGTTTTACGTATTATCAGATCAGGAAGGTGTTCATCTTGATTATTCATTTTCTTGTAGGTATGATACATATCTGTGATAAGTAAGTAGCTGTTTATTACTTGACTTTATCTTTACCGAAAAGCATTGTGGCTTTAAATTTTTATTCAAGGAAGATGTTGATCTGGTCTTTACTTCCCATATTCCCAATGATTATACAAATCTTTTAATACCGAGGGAAAGTTCGACCCCGACGTTTCATTATGTACATGCACCTCTTGATTACGAACATCGATGTTATACTGACTGTTTCCCTGTCTATTTTTCTTGTCAATTTTGTTAATGTTGTACTCATATTCTTACGTCGCAGTTGACGTTCGATCATTTGGTATCATCAAGATTTGTTAATTTTAAATTTGAAACATAATCACCAACCATGGTTGAGGGAAACATTTTGAGTGACCACAGGCCCTTTTTGATTCCAAAAGTCTATACAACTGTTCCTTAACGAAATTGTTTGGTTTAAAAATAAGATGACCGTACAGGTCGTCATTAACAACTATTAAATTTGGTAATGATCAACATTGCAAGTGTCACAACTGCACCATGTCATGTCATCTCACGTACTTGCTTAACGATTGGCCTGCACTGATCAGCCTTTTAGTTTCTTATCATATTTCAAAGACTCAGAAGGCACTCACAACGTGGAGCGATGTTCCGTTACCGCAGTTCCCATTGTTACTGAGAAGTATACATAGATCCAAGCGCGTTTCAGTTCACCAGGGAAATCACTTGAAAGGGATGCCGTTTCCTAATGAATAGAATAACAAATTAACTTTTGAAAAACATGCAAAACTATCTCGTCTCAACTATTCAAGTGTCACTGAATCAGTCATTACCATTGTAAAATATCACATACTGGAGTTACAATACTCAGTCAATTGCCGATATCAAAACCTGTGAGAACAATGTATACTCTAGTTCTCTTATCGATTTTTTCATACGTTCGTTATCTACAGACCGTTCTAATTATTTTTCCACTTGTATAAAACATATTTTCCCATTACCTACGCGTGCTGTGTCAAATACTGGCATGTTCAGTCGAGCAAGTGTGTCGCTTTTATTGGCGAATTTCCAATGGACTTGCAACTCATAAAGCAGGAGTCATAGTGGCTGATATTATGCACGAGACTGAGTATCAACGTTGTGTACTATACACGAGTACGTGGATGTCGTTCATTCTTCTGTGCTACATGTGTAAGTCATCGAAAGACGAATTTTGTATATGTGCTTTTAGAATTATTGCAATGACGTATATTTTCATGGAGAAATAAATTGAAAGTCAGTTAGAATTGCGTTGTTTGCCCCTTATAATGATAATAACCATCACTTACTTTTTTCTTATGTATGTATATGTGGATTGTAACAGGTCTTATCCGTGGCCGTGGTACAAACGTAGGAATTGTTAAAGTTCAGTTGTATCTAATTTTCATAGTCATAGAATATGTCATGAGATTGTATGGTAACCATGATTAATTGATGTCTTCGTTCAGGAAAAAATAGGTAATCAATGATCCAAACTTTAAAAAATGCCAAATCATTTAAAGCAGTAGTTAAGGGTCGTGATGAGTTAAGATAGGTATTGTACATGTAGGACATCATTATTGTATAAAATGATTTAAAATAAGTTCTGGTTTGGATGTTTTCACGACCCATTTACACACTAATCATTAAGAATTAAAGCAGTCGTGTCTGCACTTGTCACGGATGCCTTGGTACCTATGACATCAGACTGGCTGGACAACCGTGCTGTTGGCATCTTGATGGAACAAGGATTCTAATATTCTTCAAAAAACGGTATTTGACAGAGAGCGATTATTCAACTCGCTTATTGATATTCTTGATGTAGAAACCTTTGTAAGTACACATATTTGAAATGATGATGATGTGTATTAATAAGTTTTCGATTTGGAGGTAATTATAAACCGAATGCTTATGTTTTTTTAAATTCATATTTTTATATGTATGCTTCAAAGTATGCACATTAATATTTGTCAACTGCATATATTTATCTTTAAATTTCCGAGCAAATAAATATAAAGTGAATCTATCTTGATTATTATAATTAATGTTAACGTTAGGTAACATGTTAGATATTGAATGCATCGTTACAAACACATATATGAATACAGACTTTCTGTATTCGTTGAACTTTGATATAAAATTTTAATTTTGTTGACCTAGATATCACATGGCCTTTTCTCAACGTTTGGCTGTTGGAGTTTTCTCAGAACTAAAAACACTTAATATACCGTAAAGTATCTGTGCAATGACATTGAATTAAAATACAGAGGGAACATTTATAAATGATGTCTTTGGTTGGGTCTCCAATTATATACTGAGATTATTAACAGTTGATACAACTTCTTCAACACGTCCCAGTGGCATTTGGCATGTGCATGTAGGGAACGATGAAAATATCAAACCATACTATCGTTACAAAATGAATAGATTGACGTCGACGTTTTCTAGATATATACGCTGTTGAAAAACGCCGTTTGAGTCGAGTCTTACATACATTACATCCCCTGCGGAATGAAACCCGTAATCTGATGCTCATCTTGAAATGGTAATTTCCCAGGAGAGTTTTCCCTGTCTACATCGATATGTTGTTGGTTTGGAAAAAGAAAACAAAACAGAATACTTTACACAAAACAGAAAAACTTATTTACAAAGGGGGTTCAAATGATAAATCAATGACTCTGCTAGTCCCGTTTGGACACATGATAAAGAGGCCTAGCATCAACACACGATATTCTGATTCTAATGATACTATTTTCCAACTGCAATAGCAGTTTGGTCGCGTGCACTGTATTCGAACATAAAACGTCGTTGATATATTGGAGACTTTTTAGTCCGTATAAGGATCACCTGGTTATCAAGTGTGTGGAATATGGACAGTTAACATGAAATATCAACATTCCAAATCTCTTATCTACGCATAGGTTTCTATCGTGAAAAAATGTAAATGTCTTTACAAGTGGCTTTATCAAAACTTGCCTATAAACTTGACTGAATGGCTTTTTTCAGCTTGAAAGTGCAGATGAAATAAAAATAGTTTACTTAGATTCACCAACCGAAAAAAGTAACTTTAGTTTTGAAAACATTGATTCAAATGAAGTGTAAACGTAATGCAATACAAATCTGTTTCAATTGAATAAAGAAATACTTTCAGATTGGTTACAACCCTCAACTACTGTAAGTTTGTTCAAGTGTACTTGCGCCTTACAGTCATAACCATGACGCTTTAGTAACAATCCGTGCCTGCAATCTAATGTTACTAGCGTACGAGTTAATTATCAACTTTATTCACTTGTATAGGCCCTGGGCCAAAATACAGGGATACATATAACGACTAATACAAAAACACAGACAATATACAGAGGGTAGATAACATTATATACATATTTAGTCACAAGTTATTTCCTTAAGCTTTTAACACCGATTTTCGTAAGCATAAAAAACGAAATGGTTTAAACTTTTCAACATATAATTATCATCAGAAGTAACAAATGTTTAAATGCATGAATATTTCCAGTTACAGTTTTAGGCAGGTACAGTTTTCTTAAATCATTATAGAATTGGCAAATAGAAATGAAATGAAACTTATCTTCTATTCCGCACTTACGAATAGGGCAAATCCTCGAAAGTCTAATGTGCTCGAAATGTGCAGCCATCAACCTTCATTAATCCTCCATCGTAACAGCCCCGACCGTAACTTAATTAAACATATACGAAATCTGAAATCCACGACCTCAAATAAATATTTTCGGGTGTAAGCAGACTTTTAAATTCTCTATATTTGTCATAGATTGTACTGTTATTTAATGTTGCATTCCAATTTTGAAAGAACATATCTCTTGCCCGAGTTCTAAAAGTTTTAATAAACAGTACTTTGTTTCCTAAACTTTGTAATAGCAAGACAAATCCATGAGAAAAAAGCAATTTGTTTCGGTTCCATGATTATGTTACAATCAGACTCAGAAAATGAACACATATACAAACCCACAACATGCTTCCGTACATCTAGCCATAAATAGATTTGGCAACCAAACGATGATTATCGAAACTGCAGTACATTCTCAACGGTCTATTGAAAAAAACAGATGCGTTACTTCTGAATTCTCAGTATGTTTTAATATTACATAGTACTTATGTAATTAAGCAAAAGGCAGATTTGCTTCTGTTATATTGATTTCTAACAGGTTCAAATGTATTCAGTTAATATATACAAGATTACAAAAGGCAAAATGCACAATGTGTAAATGGTGTCATTGGTTTGGGTTTTATGCTTATCACTGCAGCTGTTCTCCAATTATGGTAGTCGTGAGCATGTTCTAAATGTGCCTTTCCTTTTTCATTTCATTTGGTGGGGTTTAAAAGACTCATCGAAAATCAATTGCATAGTATTGTATTGCTGAGTTATAGAACGAATTATGCATAATGGTGTGTATAAACCACAATAAAGGATGTCCATCAGACTTTTCTAAACAAAACCTGATGAATGGCCATGGTTTGCCTTTATCACCAATGTAAATAAGACCACAGGTACACATAATGATAGAAGCTATGCAGTAGAAAACTGTCGCCAGCGCTCTGATGGCTGTGGATAAACGATTGGAAATATTTTGATATAAAACATATTTCATATAGATGTATAGTCAAACAAGAAATATCCCAAAGTGTCTCACCAATTACACCAGTGTGAAATAAAGCCTGAAATCTGATGCTCGGTATAATTTCCTTGGCGAAATCAAGTATATCATTTTTGTACGGTTTGAAACAAGTAAAAAACAACTGCAGAGTATTGTTAACTAAACACTATATGAAATCATACAACGTGGACGGAAGCATTGAGGAAAGACTATATGAGTCCCATTTGTAAACAAGACATAGTTGTGCAGAACACATTTCATTTTCTGATGAAAACGAAGTCATATTCCAACACTAGCAGTTTGGGGGTTGTTTTGTTTCTAATAGAGCTTGAGCTCTTGGGGTGAGTATTTTGGAGTGAGAATGAATATTTGACTTGTTATTGAGGTAGAGGCAAATCAATCAAGTTAAAAAGAGATTTAATGACGAACGGACGTCTGGACGTATAATGTTACAGCATGTTTTAACCTGGAATTTAATGGACAGTCAACAGAGAATAATGTGTTACTTTGCTTTCCAATACTCTAAATAGTAGCTGCACATCGGTTACAATTGTTCAAATTATGTACTCATTATAACATTCGTACTTCTCTGGAAAGATTGTAAATTTGACAAAACTTACTATGAATGCATTGCTATAATCTAACATTGCAAACTAAAGGATGTTTAATGTTTCCTTGTGACAGCAGATCCATTTAGAACATAAAACAATGAATTCTTTCAAACGTGATCCCTACAAAATGTTTGTAAAATCTTAAAGCGCATCTTATATACAATTCGAAAGTGCATATTCTATTTCAAAAGTAAAACCTTAACGGACACATTAGTTAAGCTAAAGAAAACATCGTGAAACTACAGATAGTGAAAAGATTTTTGCCTCTGGGAGTAAAACCCCTCTTTGCGCCTGCCAAACTAGAGTGGAATATTTGCTGAGGTCTCTCATTTAGCAGGGTCCTTGGTTCACCAGTCTGCGAGTTTGAAGACAACTTCCTCGCATGTGACTGGTGTAGATAGAAGTTTATTCAGTATAGAGGCCATAGGCAAGACAAATTTTATCAACGTACAGGTTTCGTGCTAACAAATGAACATAATATATTTACAGGCTTTAGAAATATATGCATGGAATTAAAGTAGAGAACATCGTAACAAAAAAGTTTTTCTGAAATACTTTGCACACAAATATGCGTGATTATCATTTCCAGTTTTCAAAAGTGCAGTCAGAGTTGCATTATTTTTACATTCAAAATTGAGCATGTTTTTTATTCTCTATTGGTTTAAGTCCAGTGGGAGCTAAGAAGGGTAGCCAACAATTCCTCTATGTCTGATGAAAAAACCTTATAGTAATCGGATGTTCCGATGTTATCATTTCTAGTCCCTTGATGATGATACATGTTTTCATTTTTGTATAAAAAATGTGTATAATTTAATCAAATGAAGATAAATGTGCTAAAGAAATGTCATTTAAAACAAAATCTTTAAGCTTTTTCCAATGATTTCACTTGACATTTGTTACGTATTTTGCTGCTATTTGTATAAATCTTTTAAGTCAAAAGTTCAAACCATTTCGGAAATATATATATATTCTGCTTATATTCAGTGAAGTGTGACTGACTGGCTTATTGACAGACGATCATGACTGAGCTTGACTGCGTTACGATATGGATAGAACGATTGATGTTCGGGTAGTCCATCAACTGTAGACAATATATGATCGAATTTTCTAACTCCAAGGTAACTTCCGGTTCTAGTAAAACAAATTGTACCTTTCTATAATGCATGTATATTCTGCCAATCGTACGATGGCCTACATGTTAACAGCATAATGGTACTTGATAAACTCTTAAACTTTCCCTTGAATTACCCAAGCAAATGTTCTTTATTCTAAAGTGGAGTACGAGTCATCTCATTCACATGCCTTCATCCACTGACAGGATTGTACATGAAACATGTCAAGAATGTTTCCAATCATATGGTTATCAATGAAATGAGGTGTTTTGCTTATGTGATAGAGGCAATAGTACAGCACCCATATTGATGTGGGTCTGAACTTAACTCTTGGAAAGTATTTTGCTTTGTGATATCAATTTGCCCATCAAAATAAAATATTATTAGAATTTCTTATATGTATATATAATCTTCTTTATATTCTTCAATTAAGAAAATTATTAATAGGGTTTAGCACATGGAGAGGATAAACAGATCAGTAGATGGGAGGGATAGGGAAAGAAAAAACGCAAGGAAATATATTGAGATATGAAAAAACTGCAGTATAAATGCATTCCCAACCATTAGTAGTCTGTTTTATATTAAGGTAATATATCAAGAGGCAACATATTGTATTCATCGTCAAGTTCAGAGATTATCACTGGTGGCAATTTTCACAAAACATTGTACACCATTAAATAGAAATTTTATAACTATTGATTAATGTTGATCGGATGCCAAAGGACCACGCTCAATATGCTTATGAATAAAAAGTAAAATATCCGTTTGTTTTATTGATGGTTTATCGAATACATGGAGTCAAATTGAAAGGCTGAACAAAAGTATTAACAGTAAATGTATATCATGTTGAAAGGAAATGCTTGTAATCAACACGCAATACGAATTGCAAAGTCATTTATTGACATGTTAGAGAACCCGTTATAATGAAGTAATGACAATTGTTATCCGTTTATCATATCGAGAACAATACAAATGTTTTGAGTCCTTAAACGACATACAGTGTAAACATAATAAGCATTATAAATTTCATAAAGAAGAAAGTAATTCGTCAATTATAAGAAATATAATGTTGAATATTGTTTCCCCATGATAATATCTAGAGACTACTACGTAAGCGACCTCTTTGTATTCAAAGGAAACCCTCAGGGATATTTGGCCAAAGTAAACGTACAATTACGCCTAAACAAACATAAATCGCTATAAGTAATCTCAATGGAGAACCCAAAGACAGTTAAGGAAAACAAATGGTGGATGTTTTGTAGTCTAGAGATAAGAGATATGAAACACCGAAGGGAAATCATTTGAACGGAATCGCACTGTGTATCGCCTGTAGTTGCCATTTTCACAACGTATTTTTTAATCAATTTTGTTTTACATGAATAAGCTATAAATTCATAGAGTTAGCTTCATTATTTTTCCGATAAAGTATTTCTCAGTTGCCTTTAAGATTCTAATTTAATCAGTGTAGGCACTGGAGGGCGATGCCATAATGGTGAGGACACGGGAGAGTTACATCCCGCTTCAGCGAAATTCACTCTGGAGTTCACGGTTGATATGTTATTGTATCTCATGCTATTTTCTGCTGCATACTCATTGGTACTGGGGTAAAGATTTGTTCACATTCTGTGAAATCATATATTATGATGTTCAAAAAACATTAAGGGGTCAAGTTGATGTTCATTAGAAGTGCTAATTTATTTTAATTCGGACCCTTTATTATGTTCATATTTTGATTATGCAAATGGGTTTTTTAATTCTAAATAATAAATATAAGTGTTAATAAAACAAAATTTCTTGTTTTGTCCAAACACTTAAGAGGTGTACTTGTATGATGTGTTTCTACATGTACGAATAAATGTCATTCCGAATCATGTTTTTCGTACTTTAAGCATGTTTTTCTGACGATTTTCCATCGATAAGGAAATAACACGTAGATTCCGTAATGGCTGTCAATATTCAAAGTCATTTGAATGTAGTGTTCACTTATTATAAAATGAAAAATGTCAACTGTTTTTAAAACTTTACACGAGGGTAAACTATGCTTTGAAGAATTCTTGGAAGAAAGATGCCAGAGCAATACAAGGTGTATACGTAATTGGGGCTCCTGCCTTATCATTCAGAATAAAATTTGAAATTCTTACATAGTTCTGCATAGGATGGAAATTGAAGTCCTTGGCATGATACAATCATTCAAACCAATTACGCAAAAATAGTTTTTGTTATCATAAAAGAATGACTATTTATGAGATTTTGCCAAATAATTGTCTAAAATTGTTAATTTCTGACATCAAGGTTTGGCTTTTTCGATGCACCGTGGCATAAACTTTACATATGCTGTTGTAACCAACAACTTGAAAATATCAAAACGATTTTTTTTCTAAAAGTACTGTTGATGACAACTTTAGCAGTTGGAAAGGACACTTGTATTCTCAGATTGTAGATATGTATACTTCGATTTCTAAAATCAGCTACATACACAACATTCCAATTTTGTTAATGTTGTATCAGTCAAAGATTATCAGAGTGGAGAGATTACCTTCCCTCAATATCAAAACTTGTCGATAATTTTGTTTATAATGTTCTCATCCAAAATGACTGCATAACTGAGTAAATTCCTAAAACTATATATAGTAGAATTTACATGATTGAGAATGAATGTTGATCTACATGTATTAAGAGTTGCTATGTAAGAGATGTCAAGAATTCTGACTAAATAGAGTGTATCGAAATCTCCTTTTACAAGTGGCAACTGAAACGATATATCTGTTTGCATTTATTATATTAAGAAGTTACTAAGGATTTCTAGACGTCCCACATATCCGCCCCCTTCGTCAGTCATCACGTGTTGGGCCACAGAATCGATCATTAAACTGCACACTTGCAGAACAGGGCCTGCGGCATGGTCATTCTATGGAGGCGAGGGTTTGGTGCCACAGGATTTAACATCGGTGCTTGAAAACTTGTAGGATTACCATTCGATTGGTTGGGTTAAAGTCCACACTTCTGTTACTGACAGGAAAACGTATGTATGTGTTGATTTTGTGACGAATGCATGATACTACTTTGGTTAGTTGTTGTTATTGTGATATTCTATTCTCTGAGATTCTTAAGTTTTATTGGTTTTCACTTCCAGGTTATGAAATTTTAAATCTGTATTTCGCATTTTAGTTGACCTCTTTGCTCATTTATACATTATAAGCAATTCAAAGAATAAGTTAATACAGGAAAATAGATATAAAAAGTGCATAAGAATTTGAACGTGGATGGCTTGTCAAATAATGACGTATTTCTGTATAAGTGTATCTTTCATCGCTTTCCTGCTAATATATTAATTAGTGATCTTTTTTACTAAAAGCAAATAGTGAATGTTTGAAATTCCATCGTAAATGTAAATGTGCAATCTGATTAGTTATCTTAACTAAATTCTTAAAAGTAAAAAATAATCTTATTTCCATTACAAACCGTGAGATAGAATTATCTTTAGAACATTTGTGTTGCCAATATTACGGTTTGTTTATATTGCGGCAACCAAAAAAGTTACGGTAGTCTACAGTATGATCCACCGCATATTGACTTTCATTTGTTAAATTTTGTTTTCATCAGTTTTCCATGTTCTCATGTTTGTAAAGTCATTATGTTATATTAGATATACATTTGCGAAGCCATCAATCTGAATTGTATTCAATCGCCTATTTCCCTAAGTTATCAATGCCGAAATCCATATTTGCATTAGCCGCATTCAAAAGTCTATTCGATCACGATGCTTTAACTTAAATGGGATTCACTTGAATACACCATTTTTAATCGCACTGATTAAGTTGTATAATCTTGGAATACCATATAAATGCCGCTTAGAGACGGACAGGCCAAGAAAGTTCTGCAAACATCAGCAGATTGATGTAATGATTCCTGACATTAAACAAGATCAATATAAACTCCCATGACGTCTAAACGCTCTACAATTAGAGTTATAGAGGCCATATGCAGCACGATTGGACACATGCTGCGTTCCATGTGTATAACAATACATTCACAATATATAATACATCGTACATCAGCATGTCATACAGTGTAATATCTTTACCGGTAGGGCCAGGTTTAATTAGATCAATTGCCATACTTGAATAAGGGCTATCTAAGTTATCATTGTGAATGTGTATGTAGCCACTTACCATAAAGCTATATTGTTATTGTTATGGTCATTGTTAATACACATGTGCTTCTTTGGTGGTATTTTCATGCTAATCGATGTTTTTGCCTTCATGATGATTAACTAATCTTCATGTGAGGGACAAACAGCCAATGATATATGCTCATTTAAAATATGAAAAATATGAATAGTATTTACCTTAAAAAAGCACATTTCTTCAATGATATATTCATAGCGCCATATTCATATTTTTTCATTGTGTGAAATGTACTTTCGGTTTCTCATTTAGAAACGATGGTACAGTTTGAAATGTTGTGAAACAACTTGAGCATCTCTTCGTAAGACTTGAGGCCGTTTGAATACAAACAGAAATACTAAAGGAATTGTTTAACTGTAGTTAAGAAAACGAGAACAAAGGGAATATGATTGGAATAATTACTGCTCGGCAACTTTGTCTGCATTAGAGAACTGTTCTACACACATGGTTGGGTGCATTGCTGAATTTCAGCGCAGTACCACCAATGGTTTGCTAGTTCCATGCTCAACATTTTGATTGATGAAAAATTACAATCTTTCACTCTCCGGTATATAAGTAAACTCACGGACAAAAGAGGCTGGCTTCCATTTTTCCCATTTAATGAAAATATATGAAACAGTATGTGATCAATTTTAGATTTAAACATGAACCTGTCCGAATCTATGATAGAAAAGAAAGCTATACAAACAGCAAGTAACATCATAATTCAATGCAAAGTGCAAGTATACATATGTATAACAATACTGTATTAATTTCATTGTCTTGCAGTATATTTTCAAAGTCGACATTTGGGTAGAGAATAATGGCTTGTAGGGTGACATTCAACGTCATAATACCGTTACATAATAATTCAGGTTAACAAATGTCACTGTTTCAATCTTCTTTTGCCCTTTTATCCGCATATTATTAGCATATAACTATACAACGCCCAACGGCATACTGTTTCAGGGAATATATTAAAGTCATAGTCTCATTTTTGTAAGGCAACTAAACTGAACTAATTTTTCTTCACGAACAAAATCTGATCACTAACACAAATATCTCCTGTCGCATTTGCAAAGATTTACATTTGTATGCCCTTTTTACAGTTTTGGATGAAGCAGCTTATTGGCGTATGCCGGTTCAGACCGATGAGGTACCGAATCAAGTGCAATCCCATCGCGAGTGCGAAACACCGGAAATCTAGTCATCGCAGCGCCGATACTTATGACAGACGCATTCTTCACTGAGTTTACCACCTTTTTGTTATTTCTGTATTTGAAAAAGCGTAAGCTATTAGCTATTTTCATTGGATAGTCAGGTGGGAAATTTTATTTGTTCTTCGTCACGGCCTTTGCGAAATGACGTGGTAAGGACTAACGCTCGCAAAAAACATAATATTCGGGTAGGGTAGGGTAGTTTGAACTTCATTATTGAGGGCTAGAATGCCTGCAGAGTTCTGAAAATTGTTGCAAACGTCAGGGGAAAGATTTCTGTGAGCGGTGAACTATTTGTCCGGCATTTATTACAATTTGCCTTGCAAAAATGAGACTATGACTTTAATTGAGGTGGGTCACGATACCACTGGGATTCACTTATGTTCAATTCGTGAATAAAACTTAAGAGACACTCCGTGATTTTCATAACATATTATTAACCTTTGATACGAACCTAAATGTCATATGTGGTGATATAAAATCAAAACATTTTAACTTTTCTTGTCCAAAAGACATATATATGACAAATACTGGTTTTCCATGAAAATCTAAAAACAGCCTTATAAATGCACAGAGATGTAGATATCACGTCCAATATACATGGATACTGGTTATATAACCTAACAAAACTATCAACTCCTAACTGCCCTCCTGGCTGTTTCAGATAAGTCTCCATAATTACGTTTGACTATTTGATGCGCGCCACTGTCCGGTTTTCGATCATAATTGCGACGTTCTATCGTCATATTGTCACTATAAAAAAACCATTAAGCTTTAAAATGTGTCTTTTTGGTAACAGTCGATACTTCGCGATCAAATGACACCATTGATTAATTTTGGTATATATGACTCTAACAACTCACGGAGTGGCTCTTTAAGAGGTGTGACACTTGGGACTGACACAAAAGAGTTGACAAGAGCAGATGTTAATATCACTTGATCTGATACACGCGGATACATGCACTGCACTAATGTCGTTTTCGGAAGCAACGCACCCGGAACATATCTGCACAAGAGGGGTTTTGGCAGTCAATACTTATCCAATCTCAGCATTAAGCAATTTCTTTTGAATTTGTCATGGTTTTTTGTCTTTGGTGTTTGTTATTTGCTGAAATATATACTTTTTTAAAGGCATTACTTACATTAAAACAACCAGTTTCGACTTTCAATTCTCTGTTTATGTAAAGTAATTTTTGGAGACCAATTTCACATGACTTATAATGCACACATCCAAAACTTGTGAAATGTTAGTTGAAAGCAAATGCCTTTCTTGACGGTTCGATAATATTTCTTTCTAACCATAGCATTAAGTTTTTGGCATGTGTAACTTTTTCTTGATCCATATCTTTATTGTGAAATTGTTAAACAAAAAAGAATAGCCTTGCGTCAGAAACATTGTGTGAGATGTCAAAACATAATTAGTAATAAATAGGGCAATCCTGACGATATAATTTGAAGCACATGTAGAACCTATTTAGCGAACAGCATGGAACAACCGTGTTTTTTGGCGTAAAGGGAAAATGTATATATTCAGAGACGTACAACATTGTACGTGAATCATTAGTGAAAAAGTTTTAGTTAGCTCGTTTCTTGAATACTCTTAGTTTATTCATTTATTCAACTATGTTCAAATGTATATTATTATATTATTTTATATATAAAAGTCACATCGCATGCAAAATAAATACTTTGTGTCAACATTTTTATTGATGAAATATAGTTACAATCTTTCATTCTCCGGTATATAGGTAAACTCAAGGCACAAAAGAAAGGCTGGCTTCCATTTTTCCCATTTAATGAAAATATATGAAACAGTATGTGATACAAAGTGATTTTATTTTCGAGACACAATAATCGACATCATGTTGAAAACAACTCTGACAACCTTTTCTAGTTGTCAAACAAGAACGAGTGAGTGAGTGAGTGAGTTGGGGTTTAACGTGCTTTCAACAATATTTCAGTTATTAAACACGTGTATGACAAGCTTAAGCATCCAAACGAGAGTGGACAGTGGAGAGAAAGGGATCGAAAGGATAAGGGAAAAACGGAAAGAAAGACATAGTGAGAGATAGAATGCAGGTTTTAGAAAGATTAAAATTTGGTCTGGTTTCTACCCATCGACCTGTCCAGCTTGGCTGTCCCTACCAGGAGCATGTTAGCTCCAGCTGGCATAGCTCTCAGAGTCTGTCACATTTAATCGTCTATATCGAGTGTGGCCACCTCTGGCACGTACATGTATGTAGTCTCTCGACGTCGACGTCGACGTCATACAGGGGTAACCAGTCTCCTCACGATGGCTGGGGTGTTATGACGCCACTCTTCTAGTAATGCCTACGTTAATGTCTGTCCTGTGGAGGATGCTGACGTTGCCAAATTCATCTCCCAAGATGGTCCCAGAGATGTGCAATTAGATTCAGATCAGGTGATTGGGCTGACCAAGGGAGAATATGCTTGTTGTCGACAATGAAAAAGTATCTTGTAACACGTGCAGTGTGTGGGATGGCGTTATGCTGTTGAAGCAGCGTTCGTTGATTGTTCTGCAGGACTGCAAAAACCACTGGCGTCAGGACCTAGTTGACATAGTTGTTAGCGTTGAGGGTACCATGTATTACCACTAGCTTGGTATTGGTGTCACCACAGTCCCAAATCATGACACTGCCAACGCTTTGGGGTTGCACTTCTTGAACGCTTCAATCGACCGTCAGCAGTGAACACTTGAAAACTACTCTCGTCGGTAAGGAGCACTCTGTCCCAATTTCGTCTTTGCCAGCGCTGTACAGTGCGAGTCCACCTCAATCTTTTGTCGAGCCAAGGTCATTCCCCTCAAGGGTCTTCCTACTGACGGGGTGTTGGAAATCATCTCTCTCTCTCTCTCTCTCTCTCTCTCTCTCTCTCTCTCTCTCTCTCTCTCTCTCTCTCTCTCTCTCTCTCTCTCTCTCTCTCTCTCTCTCTCTCTCTCTCTCTCTCTCTCTCTCTCTCTCTCTCTCTCTCTTACAAATTAAATAAACAGGTGATGAATACATTAAAAAAAGGTAAATGAAAGTGGAAAACGAATTTGAGAATGTCAAAAAAGTCGTATACATGGTCTGGCTTTGTGAAACTTATAGCAATGAAACTGCAAATAAAAATTTGGATATTGACATTTCTAATAAATAGCAAAATTAAGTTAAGAAGCACGCTTTGTGAAACTCATAGCAATGAAACTGCAAATACAAATTTGAATATTACCATTTCTAATAAAGAGCAATTTAAGTTAAGAAGCACTCTGAAACATTTGAATAATTTGTTTTCATACTTAGTATTTTTTTTAATTGTCTCCTATTTATTGTGATAAAACAAGTGTTTCTAATAAAATAGTATGGTGATGAACATACTCGCTTAAACAACAACTTTGACACTCTTAGAATAGATCCGCGCTCAACATTTACTTAGATTTATTGTCAACTTGAGCATTTTAATTAACCACGATGAGTATGCAGGGTGAATACCTTATATTGCTAACCATAAAGCACTTTTTGATAAGATGTCAATTGTTGAATTTTCCTCAATGAACACCATGTGCCTCAGCCACTCAAGGACAAAAAGAGTTCAACATTCGATAAATGCCTACAATTCAGTTTAGTGTTAATAAACACAGCATGGCTTCTAGTAACAGCTGCTTGGTTGACAACTTAGTGTGCTCTACGTTTCACGCCACAATGATGCTTGTCATTAACTTCGGTCACCGTTACATCAGAAATCCATGACATAAAAAATTGAAAGCGAATTTTCAAGAAGAGAACAAACGAGGTGAACAATAAACAATGTATATGAGGTTATATTGTACATACCTTATATCTTTTTCATATGTGAAAATGAAGAATCAGTTGGTACGAGACATTTTATACATAGTTATTATATTTAACTTGTAATGATGTTGTAAGTCTTGTTGTTGTTTTTCTTTTTCTTTTTTGGCAGATTTCGTATTGACATACTTATAACAATTGCTGATACCCTTGCTGTCTTCAAAAAGTACTTGACAACGCACAATTTTATTGTATGCATTTTTCCTAATGTACGTTCATCATGCCATGTTTGTATGTTTTGTATGCCGGATTGATATAAGCTTTTGCTTGTTTACCAAACCGGTTCCTTCTTTTGGGAAATAAATATGTTTAAAACGAAATATGAGACATTTTAAAAACATGTCTAACCAAACTCTTACCTACATGTAGTCGTACGGAGTTCGTCTAATTCTCTCATAGTTTGTAACTTAATTTTATTATTAAAGTTGTTAAATGCGTCAACAAACGAGCCGGAGTTATCTGTGCTGCACCCTTTTTAAAAGATGCATTTGAATGACTCTGACATGGTTCCTCCCAACACGGTATCATTTATATTTAAAAAATCGTTCGTCAAGTGTATGCATGTATAAATATGTGTATATTTGTAGGAATCCAGAAACTGTTTTTGGTGTAAAATAGTAGTTATGATATCTAGTTCCAAAATTAGTTTCCATTAGCTACCATTGATGAAGATTATATATACCTTGTAAAGCATGGTATTAGCTGTTTAGTATAGATAGGTATTCTTATATCAGCGTTTTGAAATAGCCTTGATCTTGATTAGGCTGTTTCATCTCATCAGCTTACAACCACTGAATCCGCCCATTATTAATCCTATCATTCATCCTGGCTTCGTCCAGAACAGAACAGGGGTTTATTCTCTAAAAACACATGGAGTGACATGGAGCACATACAGTACAAGTATATACAAATATGATTTTAAAGGTCATTTATACATATTATTTAAATAGATGAAGACATTGTTTGATATATTTTGACAATTAGACCCCCACTTTCTGCTTTATCCCCTGCCTAACTAGCCTATTAACTTACCACTCAGTACAGGTATATCCACACATCTTCTCAGTTGTCATTTAATCACCCTTTTGTGTCATTGTTATATTGTCCTCTTGTATTGTTATTTCCTAAACTTACACATATGTACATGTATAAATTACTGTATCCATCATTTCCCATATGCTTGATAACGGTATAAGGATCTATACCGAAACGTTGCCATTGTAAAAATAAAGAATTTTTACATCCAAAATAAAGAAGTTGTACATCCATAATATCATTGTCTTCCTTATACTAGCAACTTGTAGAACAAGTGACAATTGACTCTGTCATATTCATCTAATCCTGAGGCAGAACAATACGATATTACATATATTCTCTCAACAAAGAGCGTATATTTAACTCATTGAGTGAAATAAAAAGTAGATATCGCCACTCGCGCGAAGTCTTCAATCATGTAATGAAGCAAATGTGCCAGCTTGCAAAGACCGATATCTACCTCCAATCAGTCCATTTCAACATAAAACACTGAAAATGAATATGATGAATATAATCACCCTTTTCGATTAAATCAATGAATCTTTGAAAGTTATTATTGATTGAAGTGTTGAAAACACGACATTTCACCGTATATACTACAGTATTAAATAACTGTCCGCAGCAGCTGTTGAAATAAAAGTATAATCATACTCCTTAAACCGTATTTTACAATGACGAGAAGTAAAATAAAAATCGATATTTTACGCTTTTTTCATTGAATGACTTAATGAAAAGCGCTTATATAACCCATGGCATTTTCAACTAAACATGTACCCATTACATGGAACAAAATCTACTACAGAGAGTAAGCATTCAATGTGTGTTGTTAAAAAAGGACTCCATTTCAAGACATGCTATTTCTAAACATGTTCCTGTTGCAGGACAAGATGAAACCTAAAGACAACACGCTTTCAATGTTGCCTACAAGAAAAGTATTTATAAGCCGTGTTTCTGTTACACAGTATAATAGTGACTACAGATAATATGCTTTCGTTTTTCTTCAAGCGCTCCACTTCAATACACGTATTTACATAGAAACTGAAGACAAAATGCATGCATTAGATTTTTATTGTTGAAGCAATCCATCCCCTACAAGACATTATCTTTAGCCGTGTTCCTGTTCCATAGTTAGATAGTGACTGTAGACATTAATGAATAATGATAATTGCTGAATAAGGATTTATAAATCATGTCTCTACAAGGCGTTATAACAATGTTCCTATTTTGTGGTAATGATTTAAACATATTTATTTCTTAAAAGAATTTGATTGGTAAACAAGCTGCAATAGCTTATCTTAATACCGCTCCTGAAAACATGAACAAACATATCTGTCACGGTAAATTTACAATACATTTACAAAAGCCAACATTAATACTCATATATATCATAGTGAATTTACAGTAAATGATACATCTACAAAAGCCAACTATAAATTGTGGATTCAAGATATTTACAATCAAATATACCTGTTATTTTAAGTCAGCTACAATGTTTCATAAGATATATTCAACATGTAACATCTAGACAGGTTAATGGTCAAATCTGCCTGTTAAATTTATATAAAATAAATAAAAGAGTGTATTGAAATTAAGAGTTCATTATTTACAGTGGGGGATTTCCAAACAATACCGATTTTAGATCAAATCCCCTAGGCCCTGATGTAGAAAAACATATTTTCCCTGAGGTCACTGTAACGAGGACATGAGAAGAAATAGTGAATAACATCTTCATAGTTATAGCCACAAGAACAGGTGTGTGTTAATACTAATAAATAAACTTTTAATACTTATGAGCATTTATGTCACTGCATTCAAGTCTGAGACGTGCATGTATGATTTGACAAAAATTCAAGTCAAAATGGATGTGTTTGTTAGTATCTTTGAGAAGTACATTTTTAAAGAATAATAACGATGGTGAGTTTCTGTGTTCAATTTGTAATGAACTCCATAGTTTAACAGTATCCGGAAGGAAAAAGCGCGCATAATTTACAGTTTTACAATTTATTGTCTGAAGTTTGGAGTCATCGCGAAGATTGTAACCTACAATATTTGACAATTTTGGAGGTACCAGGCTGCTAAGGTATTTGGGGTACTGTTATTAATCCTTTTATAAAAGAAAGTGGCACAAAGGTTTACAATTGGTTTCCTTATATAACTTATTATGGCTGGTCCCGCGGACGGCGGTACACACCGTTCGCAGAGCAAAAAGATTGAGCTTTTCAAGCACACCTGCTTGCTGTTTTGAAAAATTATCCCAAATATGACTACAATAATCGAATAAAGGAAGAATGAACTGTTTTTACATGGTTTCCAATTTTTTCGGTTTAAACGCTATTTTAGAATTCTAAGACAATTTACCATGGTTCAACTTTGTATTTGATCATTCCAAGTGCAGTCATGCTGTAAAATAAGGCCTAAGTGTTTAATGCTCTGAACCGAGTCTATGATATCACCATTCATGGTGAAATCTGGCATTTGAATTGGATGTACCTTTTATTTTTATGGTAATAATGTAACTAAAAATAACATGTTTTATTTCCTTAAAACGCTCCTATTCAAGACGTGTTTTCATAGCATGGTCCTCCTGCTGAATTAGATACAAACCTAGATCATAGACAATGTGCTTTCGATTTATGTTGTATAAATCTCTCCTCTACAATGCTTGTGTTAACGTAACATGTTCGCGTTTCACGGCAAGATAGAAACTAAGAAAATTTACTTTCAAGTTTTTGTCTTTGTATAAATCACTCCTTTTAAAGGAATGTGTTTACTTAACATGTTCCTGTTGCAGGATATATAAGACCTGGACATTATGCTTTCACCTCTTGTTGTACAAGTCTTTCCCCGCATGCATGTACTTGTTACCTAAATATATTCTTATTGGAGGGCAAGATAAAGAAACAAAAAACATTTGCATTAAAGTTTTGCTGCATGAATCATTCCTCTACAATGCATTGTTAAATAAGCACGTCGCAGGGAAAGATAAAAAAATCACTTTCAATATTTGCTTTTTTATACAGCACTTTTCTACAAGATACATGTATGTGATAACTAAACATGGTCCTGATGCAAGGAAAGATAAAGACTTAAGGCATTAAGCTTTAAGATTTTGTTGTTGTATAGAGCATCTTTCTACATGTGTTATCTTCTGTTGCAGGGTAGAATGGCTGGAAGTAGCTTGGTAGAGGACCCGGGGATTCCGCTGGTCGGCCGCCGGAACGGGAAGTTCGCTAAGTACGTGGAGGAAGACACGATGAGTCAGTCGAGCACCGGAGCTATCTCTCCCGTACAAAGCAAGTTCGATAACATCAGTTACAGGTTGAGCCGAAGGAAGAAACTTCTCAACCGTCGCAGGATGATCGTCAACCTGGAATTCATCCTTGCAATGTTAGGCATCATTCTGATGTTGATAGAAACCGAACTCTTCTTCAACCGAGTATACAAGAAATCGGATTTTGGTTCTCTCATATTGAAGTCGTGCATCTCCATAAGCACCTTCTTTCTGCTAGTGTCTATTATCGCGTACCATGTAGCAGGAATTCAAATCAATATGACTGATAACGGTCTCGATGATTGGAGACTGTCCGTCACTCCTTCCCTGTATGTGAAGATAGCACTGGAGCTTGCAATATGTGCAATTCATCCGTTTCCTGGTCGCATAGTCTTGGGCTATTCGGATACGGATGGAAACGCGACCGAAGTGTCTATAGACGCAGTGCTGTCTATCCTCATGTTGATGAGACTCTACCTGGTTGCAAGGCTGCTGGTGGTTCACAGCAGATTGCTGACCGATACGTCGACCCAGAGTCTCGGAGCATTGAACAAGGTGAAGATCAACACCGTGTTTGTCTTCAAAGCACTGATGTCAGAGCGCCCCGGTACAATGCTTATCGCTATCATGGCAATCATTTTCGTGCTCAACAGCTGGGCATTGAGAACCTGTGAGGCATACTACCATCCTGACCACGAACATAGCGACATCCGGAATGCTATGTGGGTCATTGCAATAACTTTTCTAACAGTAGGATATGGAGATATTACACCCAACAGTGACTGTGGCCGCTTTATAGCAGTCACCACAGGTCTGATGGGAGTTGGAACAACTGCGCTCTTGGTGGCAGTGTTGGCCCAGAAATTGGAGCAAACACGTGCAGAGAAGTACGTGCATAATTTCGCCACACGCATTCAGCTTGACAAGAAACGCAAACATGCAGCAGCGGATGTCATCAAAAATGTGATGATGCTATGGAAGCTGAAGAAAAGGGGCAATGTCGACGACAGCCAACGCCTACATGCATACGGCAAACTCCTGAAAGCGATCCATGCTATGCGATCAGCAAAAAATGAAAGACTTATGGTCGGCGAGAATGCCGTGGGAGTAGTGGAGATATCTAAAGGAGTGAGTGACGTTACTGACATCATTGAAAGCGTTCAGAGTGATCAAAGCCATGTTAAGAGCAAAGTGGAAGCTATGGAAGAGCGTTTGGGCCAAATCGATAACAAACTAGACGCTATACAAAAGGTCCTCCTGCGAAAATAGATCTTGCTGTAACTCTTATTTTTTTGGTATAGGCTTTATCAATGTCAGTTGACATAATGTATGTTATGGTTAGTGTGTTCCTTAAATATAAAGATAGCAAGGTTAATATCACCATATCATACAGGACCCTATATTCCAAAAACACCTATCAGAGTATACACATTTTAGAACTGATAGCATTATTTCATACTTTTTAAGATACGAGGGAAAGTTTGATTGTCTAAGTCCTTATAATGTGTTGTTATTTGTTTTATTTCCATCTTGACCCAAAAATTAATTTTTATCAAAATTTCTTATTTTCTGATATCAAGTCAGGTGAATTTGTTTTACAGACTGGGTTTGGAAGTAGATAATACACAGGAAGTTTGATTGAAGACATATTCCAAAATAAATGTGTTGATAACAAATTCACAATTTAAATTTATTTGACTTTCGGGTGAAGAAGCTCCAGTGAAGAATTGTCCGGTGACTTACTTCATATATACTTCTTCAAAAGCCAAAGCATATAGTAAAAAATGCGTTTTTAGGTGAAATTTTTTATTGACTTTATTCAAGCTTTAAAGACAGACTGAGTAAAACTCAAATTTTTAATATGAACTTCTACTATCGATGAAGTCCTTGTCGTAGCTGTATGATGTGTATGGTTGTACAAATATATGTTAATTCAAAGTCTTTTTCAAGCTCGTGTTGGTAACAAATTATATTTATGATACAATTTATGTATTACTTAAGCTCAGTTTATTTACAAATTCCTGGAGTTATGCAATGATCTGTTGTTTTTCTATCGGAAAATATTATGCTTATTGTTAATATATTTTCATTTGAATGACATAGTCCACAGTGGTCACAAATCTAATCATTGATTTTTAGAATTGGAATCAATATGAAAGTTGAAATAAGTATTTGTAGATGGATCGAACAATTTCAATGGGATACTGTTCCCCCAATAGCCTAATATTCCCTTCAGTCTCAATACGCCAAGGATGTGGTTATTGGTAAAACACTGGCATGTACAGAATCTTATTAGTGCTAGTGAAGGTACGAGTCACTAGATAATTTTATCCGTATTTCTCCAAGAAGTAGTATTCAACCAGCATTGTATCCACAATGTATTGACCTTGTTGCTGTTGCAACACTATTGTCAAGACACTGTCGGATAGCTCATGCACGCGCACTGTGATAATATGATACACTGCTTTCACAATTACCACGATTAGCACTAAACTATTTGAATTTTTAAAACTGCTTAAACCGATGAAAAATTGTCTTGCAATTTGAAACATTTATTTTCTTTTTGTGAGATCACTTTATTTATCTAAACAAGCTTGAAACTGTTCCTTTAACCTTACGGAAGAATCCTACCAATGTTATTTGAATTTTTAATAGAAATATGGATTTGATACTTGTTTCCAGGTAACACGAAATTATGTTGTGGGCACAACTAAAGGAACTTTCATTGGTCATTGCTGATAGTGGAATTTAATGTATCGGCCTTATGGGTTATTTGACATGTATGAAGGAATGTCGACACATTCAGTTGACCTCGTGAAATCATTTTTCTGTTTATAGTTGTAGTAAGGGCTTAATCTTGAAGACACTTGTTTCCAAGTCCTGTTTTCACTCTTCTATGATGGTATGAACTGCATTGTTTAAGGATAACAAAATACGTCCATTTGAGTACTAAACAAATAGGAAAGGTTCATTACATGTGCCAGTTAATCACCTTTAATGTGAATGAGTCAAAGTGTTAGATATCCTCTGTGAAAAGAATAGGTGTGAAATAGAATTATGTTACAAATTGAAAATATGTTATTTTGATTACAATCCAGTTTTATCATTCATTTGAAAATGCATCGTGTATAGCTTCAAACAAGTTATTCAACCAACACCATTTGCCTTCACATGATTGGTTTGATGATTTTTTTAGTGTTGATAAGAGGGACTACAAGCACATGTATGCATCATAGTGAAGTAATATTTATTATAATATTTTTACTTGTTTTAATGTCAATCTTTCACACATTTCGTGTATTTCCTTTGACGTTCTTTCTCCTTACCTATATCGGTCTGTAACACTTTTTTACAACTGCTTTGTAAATAGTTGTTTAATAATTATTTCCGATGGAAATGTCGTTTGATTGTTAATAAAATTGTTAATGTTGTGTTGTCTTTTTATTTTCACGACGAATGATTGTTACGAATATCATGCAATGTAATGCAACAAGCTAACTACTAAACGTCTGAACAACTTCTCACAGTATCGTTACCAGGTCTAACACTCTTGATGATGTGATCCAAACAAACTTTCAGTGAACTCTTGTGGTGAAAACGCATCGTATAGTATTCATCTTGAATTCATTAACAGTTATTGCCATTGTGCAATTATCAAAACCGCCTTAAAACAGATGTTAAGAGTTTAATTTAAAGTCGTATTCCGTAAGGTCTCTACTTTTTAAGTTGTAAATGCTACAGACGAGACCAGACTGAAACAATTCTTTGAGACATAAGGGGGCGTTGTTATATGTTTAGTATGGTAAGTTGGCTTTGGCTATGAAGCACATGGAGCCATTCTCTCCCGACAGAGGTAGCTCCGTCATAATTCCTATACAACCTCTGTCTTAATTCCAAGGTATCTTGGTCACGAAATGTAGAACGCTGATTGGATATAATCAAAGTTAGTTGTGAAATAAGCGACGCCGTTTCAAAAGCTATCATTCATATCGCCTAAGGTATTTCCGTAAGCTTTCCAAAAGCTAAACTTTATTCGAATATGGACCTTGCACTTTGAGTTGTCTTTACAGAACACATACGCCTCATTTTGCTTCTGTTTCATTTCACAGAAATATGTTATTCATGCATTCGTTGTTTTCATTGGCTGAAATATAGCCAGGTAGTTTAAGTTGTACTATTGTCCCGCTAGGGGAAACTGCCTGAAGCCAGAGAAAGCTTCGTATTGAGACAGAGGTTGTATAGGAACTACTGACGGGCGAGAATGCATTGAGCATGATGTGATGTGATGTACCCTCAAACAATTAATCATTTACGAGTTGCGTTTTCGTAAAGAATTTAAAAGTTTCATTCATTGAAATCATACAGTTCTGTAATTCTAACAAAAACTTGCCTCCAAATATTTTTTTACTATTAAGGAGTCAAATGTGACTAACTAACAATTTTAAAAAATCATGAACTAAATACTTCGCAAGTGACATTTTACTTGAATAGTTTAAAGTTGGAATGAATAAAAAAATTTGATAACTCATATACATGAAGCAACCAGTGCTGAAATTGTCTTGGCTTGTTCCATGAGAGTATCTCCAAACAGCTTTAAGGGTTGAACTGTTACAAAGCCTTCATATGCTCTTGTTTTTATCTTATTATCCAGGTGTCAAATACCACAAACTGTAAACTCACTTCTTATTGTTGATAGGCACTAGCTCGTTAAGTACTTGTTACAAATGGATACCAGTTAGGGTACGGAAGCAAATCATATCATCCAAATATCATGGGATTATGGATTTACAGGTTTGTTCAACGCTGCAGTTATATTATGGTACATAACTGTAGCTTCTCTTCCTGTACCTTACAATGGATGTAGAGTATATAATGAAAATAATACTATTAGGTCAATTTATCTGAGATACTGAAACTGAAGGCGGATATGGGTATCATCCTAATCTGTTTCTTACAGACACAATACTCGTGTCTCCTGTGACATGTGGTTTGACAATAGACATGACACTTTAGTTCATCAAATTTATACAATTTATTTCACGATATAAAAAAGAAGGGTCAAACCTACCAGAAATATATTCTTACACTGTTATGATGGTTAATCTATTTCTTATATAAGGGGATCATTTGGTTACAAAGGAATTGTATTCTAATGATCATGACCTTGACCCGAAAACACTTGGCATTCACATCATCAAGGTCAAAGTGCTCGTTATCTATGTTGGAAGATCAGTTGATATTAGAAGTCGTTTAAATCAACATTTTGGAAACGGTGGCGCTCAATCTTTTGGACAGTATCTGAGCAGACGAAGCAAAGCCTACAGAGACAAAAATATTCGTATAAATTGGATAGAGGATCCGGAACAGCAATGCAAAGAGCATTGTTATCTCGATGGTATTGCGAATATACAGGGAGAGTGGCCAACGTATAACTTCTGTAAATGTAATGCTGGATATCAACAATTTGCACAATCCTTAAAGTCATAGTCTCATTTTTGCAAGGCAAATTGTAATAAATGCTGGACAAATAGTTCACCACTCACAGAAATCTTTCCCCTGACGTTTGCAACAATTTTCAGTACTCTGCAGGCATTGTAGCCCTCAATAATGAAGTTCAAACTACCCAACCCTACCCGAATATTATGCTTTTTGCGAGCGTTAGTCCTTACCACGTCATTTCGCTTAGGCCGTGACGAAGAACACATAAAATTTCCCAGCTGAATATCCAATGAAAGTAGCTAATAGCTAACGCTTTTTCAAATACAGAAATAACAAAAAGGTGGTAAACTCAGTGCAGAATGCGTCTGTCATAAGTATCAGCGCTGCGATGACTAGATTTCCGGTGTTTCGTACTCGCGATGGGATTGCACTTGATTCGGTACCTCATCGGTCTGAAACGGCATACGCCAATAAGCTACTTCATCCAAAACTGTAAAACGGGCATAAAAATGAAAATCTTTGCAAACCCGACAGGAAATATTTGTGTTAGTGATCAGATTTTGTTCGTGAAGAATAATTAGTTCAGTTTATTTGCCTTACAAAAATGAGACTATGACTTTAAGCTTATTGCTGTTTCATAACATCAAACCCTTATACATAATATCATCCACATTAATTCCTAAATAGTGCTATTTAATCGATGATTTCTGACTTGATGTCACTTTAATGTTGAATTTATTTATTATTGCACCAAAGTTAAATGACAGATTGTGGTGATGAATAAACAACTCTTATTCAATATTGTTCACGGGAAAATATGTAATAATTCCCCTCAAATATAGAAATGTTCCCTACGCTCTGATAACACAATTGTGGTTTGGTTTGATCCAAATTGATCCATTTAATTTTATTGCGATATGCGTTTATAATATGTTGCCCATGAATGACCAACAAGAGTGTTAAAAGATTGAAATTCTTGACATTTTTTTGTGGAATTAACTATTGTTATTTCCAGACCATCCGATTTACATTTAAGACAAATACTTTAAGGGGAAAAATTACAGGAGTTTTTTTATGGAAATATTTCAAAAACCTTTTTAACATAAAGAAGTGATTATGAAACAATTTCGTACATCTTTCATTCCCAAATTTAAAACTATCAATGCATTATTAAAAGATTTTTATACAGACCATTGTCTCATGAGATACAAAGTCATCCATGGTGAGACAGGTGTATTGAAACTGGAAACTATTGAGGAATATCAGGTAATTTGAGTCAAATTGCGTCTTGAAAGAAGTAGTGGTAGATTAACCACTCTGTATTAAAAATTACATCTATCCGTAAAGATAAATGTCAGTGTCATATCTATCTTTTTAATTCATTTTTTTTTCAAAATGGACACGGTATTGTAATCATCCCTGTTTTGGTTGTGGTCTTGAAATTCCCTGTAGAAGCAAATATTTCACATGATTAAATATTTCTCTCCCGGTATATGTTGCTCTAACCTCTATTGTCATACGAGCTCTTTTCGGGCCTGTGACTGTACCCTACATAGGCAAAAATCACCCAGTTTGTTGTGCTGTCGCTAAATAAGGCTATGCGTTCTGTAAAGAAAAAACAATATAAAGTTCACATTGGTTAGCTTCCCCGAAACATGCTGTAATAACTCTGGCTTTTCGAAGGATAAATTTTGATTGCATCCAATGTGGCTGCTACATTTCTAGACCGAGAGACGCTCATAGAAGGCCAGAGGTTTGTCAAGGAACTACCTCTGTTGGGAGAGAATGGATTTTCATCAGGTGATAGTATGTTTAAACTCGATGCTATATTTTTTCAGTCACTGTGATTGTCTGTTGCCAATATATTTTAGCCTTCTTCATACAACGAACCAATGGGTATGGTTTTACAAATGTATGTTGGCATTGAGTAAAACTTGTATAATCGTAATCGTGGAGTATTAAAAATACCACTTACCACACTTGTACAAAAATATAAGGTATTCTTTGAAGCGACCGTAAAATATTACCTTTAGGGTTGTGTTTCACTTTGTACTTATTCATCTAATATTGCTTATATATTTTATATATTCATTCTCAACTCTTACATGAATTCAATCTTAAGATATAAACAACCCTTCCATTTTAGAAATGGCAGACAGTGGCACGTTTCCTGGATAACAATATAGATATATCAACATTTGTTTGACATAAAATTAGATTTGTTCATGTCCTATTACTGCCTATATTACATTTTCACAAGTTACGTCCGCCGTGTTCTTTGTATATCGTCACAACCAAATTCGGACATGCGCAGGACAACTATTTTCGTTCATTCCGCAAAAGGCTGTCTGATCAAGCAACCGAAGCCCACGCACTTTAAATTGTAATTTCCTTTTTATGAGACGACCCTTTTGAGGTTTATTGAGCGTATTGTCTGTATTAATAAACTATCTAGCACCGATAAAAGGTTATGCGTTGTTTCAGGATTGTCGACGGTTAATGATATGAATACATAGTGACAGAATAAAACATACAGATATAGATAAAGGATACCTGTCTTTAAAACCATGCTTGTTTCCTCGAATTAGTTTTTTCGAAAAAGTACTTCACGAGTTGCGTAGCTACGGGTGAAATATTAACGTTTTTAACCTCAAGATATCAGATAAGTATGGTATTTGTCACGGGAAAGCAGATATTTTATATACCGTATGATTCTGTTTGGTTTTTTTAATGTGGAAAATGAATTCTCCTACGTTGTATTGGCATCCTAAAAATGGTACATGAATCTATGTGACGTTATAGCATTGTTCTGATGTTGTCAACCAAGTGGCGATTAACTGTATCGCAACTGAGTATGATGCCCATAACGGTTATCGCTACTGAAGTAATATAGAGGGTTTATTTCAACGAGAGAATACTTTACTTTTGATTTTATCCAGTTTAATTTTTTAGGTTCTTATTTCAGTTAAGTGGGTCCCATCGATGGTCATATAAAGTTCAATTTTAATATCTTAGAATCTGAATGTCGTATATTTGAAGACAACCCTGTACAATAGCCATGAAGTATGATAAACAAGGAGGGTCTTATATAAATTCTACATACTTACTTTACAATCTCACGAACCCATATCGCACCATCAATTCCCTTTATAGTATTAAAATGGCTGGTAATTTGACCATTATATGTCGTTAGTTTACCATACTAGTAAGAAACTGGTGTTCAATAATTTCACATTGAAGGTGAACTATCAACTAGTTCAACCTCCGTCTCTTCTTTATCCTTTTTCGCTCGGTTTGTATCCCCCTTGTCTCTTTTCTTCTTGAAAATCATATTTCGTATCTTATGAGCATTGCCATTTGTAACTTTACCGTCGTCGAGGGGTTCTGACCTTGACACTTCGTCATAGTCCTGGTTGGTACACTTGAGGTAGATGTTGTAGAAGAGTGCTATGACGAAGAGAGGGATGGGGGTCATAACAGCCGATGCGACAGGTCCCACAGCAGCCAGGTCGCCGTCAGGTGGAGGTAGAGCCGTCAACAACATGATGTAAGCAACCATCGTGTTCTGCACACCAGTCTCTATAGCTATCGTCTTCACTCTGTACCATTTCTGTCGGAATATCAAACCAGCTACACCGCCCAGAATATAGCCAACGTAAGGCAACAAACACCCGGCAAGGAAGGTAGACGGGGTGAACAGTCTGAATATGTAGAGGTTTGCGTAGATGCCGAAGCCTAGAACTATAGTGATGGTGATGAAGGATACTGGCTTAAGGACCTTCATGATTTTAGCAGCAACCTTAGGGAACTTGTACTTGATGAAGATGCCCACAAAGAGCGGGAGGATGACCATGGCCAAGGTTTGCAGGATATCCAGGTAGGGGATGGAGATCTGGATCTTGTCGTCCTGGAACTGCTGGCCGAGGGTAAAGATCCACAGCGGAATCATGCCTGCGGACACAGGATACATGAATATATAGAGTAGTGATTAGATTTCCATAGCTAAAGTAAGGTAAAACATTTGCCTTTTGTGAAATATCAATTATTTCAATGACACGAAATGAAATAAACATGTATTTGACAATCTCAAATAATATTAGTGATCAACTATATGGCTATATAGCTCTTACAATAATATGTTGGTTAGTAACTAAGTTACTCTCATTTCTTTACATAGTACATGGCTAAAAAGTACATAGCATTCAAACTTTAATTGTTTTTCAGAAGAAATAATCCCATAAATAAATTCAAATTATATATTTTATTATTAATCTTTAAATAATAAAAAAAAACTGTTATTGTTTATGCCAAACTAATCGCGACAATTGCATGTTTTAAAAAACACACGCGTACGTTTCTTTGGAGTACTTTTTACGAAATAAATGATTTTATTAATGAATGAGGGTTATGCAGACTGTTACGTAGTGAAATATTTTCGAAAAATAAGGATTTGTAGCGAAGAATAATTGAACACTATCACAGTAGTGAAATATATCACAGAATACCTTAAAGGTCGCCAAGTATTGTATTGTTGAAAACATTTAATCGTTGTAAAGTATTGTTAAAAACAATTGGCGAAGCAAAGTGTAAATTTAGATAAAGGAATAGAGGGACCAACGAAGAAAATCATATTTTTATTCGAGGCACTTTGGCACTCTTTTCGCGATGAAATTGGCTATCTTAGGGAGAAAGTATGCACTCAATTTAATAATAGTATTATCAATAAAGAATATCGGCTGTACAAACGGGGAAAATTGAGTGTTCATAACGGCTGAACTAGTAACTTGTGCAGTTTTTAACTATATCTTAATCTCTTATGGTAGAGTAAGCGCGAGGGATAACTCTTTACGGCATATTTGTATAATTTCACCGATTGTTTATACACACTATAAGCATTGCTGTGGCGTGGACAATACCGGCTATTGACATTGGTGTTCAGATTGTATGAACAATTTGAATAATGACAATATCTTAGTTAAAATTCAAACGAATTTGATATAAATAACATAATCTCATGAGTTAACATTTCTTTCAACAGGGAGCACTATCAAACATGATATAAAGGTCAATTTATAAACTTATATGCTTTTCGTGACAACATTTTAAAACATAAAAGTAAATTGTTCCAATGATAAATAAAGAACTCTAACAATTATATTTTAATGATCGTTTATGCATCGTTTTAACGACACAGTTATTCGGATCAAAACTTCTCTAAATTGGTCTTTTACATCGTACGTTATCATATTGAAGGACTCTCCGTTCTTTACGACCCCCCCCCCCCCCCCCCCCACCGACCCCCCCGTAAGCATCAGTGTCTCCTCTATTGTCAGCTTATTTCTATACCTGTATTGAAATCCTCTGAGCCTCTGACTCGGGTTTCCAGTATCTTTTGTCCATGGATGGTTAGCTTGGTTAACACAAGACATTTTTGTCGGAATATAATTTACTGTATGACTGAATATTTTTTGAATTTTTTATTTTAAGGTCGCTTACATATCAACATTAAATATAGATAATGAAGACATGTTGGTGGTATGGAATATTGCTACTTGCAGTAAATAGTATACCTCTGTCAAATCTCTTTGTCGTATATTTTTTTGTAATTGTATTACTTTAATCAGAAGCAATATTTAGATCAACACTTTTGTTAGGAAAAGTTACCAGATGGGTAGATACATTGTATGAATGGATCTACTGGATTGTTTGATACGATGAGAGAAGAACATTATGTGTTTGAAACTTCTGTACTAAGGTATGAAACGTTTTTGATAACAATAAATCCTGTACCCACCAAGTGCAGCTATGTTGCTTATGGTTGTCATGGTGACGGAGAGAGACACGTCCCCTCCCAGTAGGTAGGTGTAGATGTTGCTTGGCCCACCCCCGGGACAGATCCCACTGGAGAATATACCCAGACCAACAGCGGGACCGTCGAACTTGATCAATTTGGCAACCGCAAAGGCAACCTGAAAGTTATTTCGATTTGTATATATAGATTAAAGTTCTTAATTTGACAGAGATATGTGGCCTGGAAAGCGACATCTTGATTTACATTAAATTATAAATTATTTTAATTTCAGTTTGGTCGATGCCGTCACAAGTTATATAATAATACAGGATGGGTTTTGGATTGTAAAATTCAAATCTTAAAACTTCAGGTGTAGTTGTAAAAAGCGCCAGTTAAAATGTTACAAGTTCTAACTAAAATCGTATGTACATAGAGCTTTAGTGGCATATGAAGCATATTAAGCATTATGTTCGAGTGGCATATCACTTAATTACGTTACTTAGTATTTGGCATTATGTGTCAGTGATGCATGATTGATCATACAATACGTATGAGTGGCATATATATTCAATTATGTAATCCTATATTACTTACCAATGGCATATAGTTCAAATCTGTTACTATGGTTACATACCAGAGGCATAGGATTCACATGTGGTATAAAACTATAACCAATGCCAAATGATTCAGGTTTGGTTTTGTGCATTGCGTACAGGTGTCATTTGATTAAACGATGTTATGCTATACGTGTATAATTGTGTTCTTCTAATTGCATGCCGGTGTTATATGATTGAATTTATCTATTATGTTATTCATTCCAGGACATACGGTTCAAATAAATTCACTGATATAGTGTGTTAAATTCAATTCGAACGTAAATAATGTATATTGATCAAAATTGTATTAAAAGGAGTGACATGTGAATCAACTAGATAGATACGTAACGTGTTCCAGTTCCTTAAATATTATTGGATAATATTGATATGCAATATAGTGCAGATGCATATGATTAAATAATAGTGGTATGCTATACGTACCAGGGGCATACAGAGGTACTGACAGACGAAGCCGATGGCCGGTGCAATGGGTTTCTTTAGCACCGACAGAACGACGTCAATCTCCATCTTGCATCCCATACCGATGGTACTGATCACGAGAAAGAAGAACACCATGATGCGAAATATCTTGTCTATCGGTCTCGGTTCTCTCGTTACGACGATGAGATACTTCTTCGCAAAGTAGTCGTCACTGGCCGACGCCGTACCGTTAGTAATGTGGGTGGTGTTAGCTTGGAAGGTTTCAGAGTCTTCATGGTTTGTTGGTAACGTTTGATTTGAGCTCTCTGTCTCCAGGATCAACCAGGCCCTGCCTATAAGTCCTGCTTGAAGTTGGACAGGGAAAGTTCCTGAATGGAGAGTACTTGTTTCTGATGTATGGCTGGTAGTGTGGTTAGTATCGCTGCACGATATGTTGTACTGACCAGACTTGATCAACTCTGCCACGCCATTTCCATTGATCCGGAGTCGGAGTCTGAACATCTTCTTTGAAGAGTTGCATGAGATTGTATATGTCACATTGATCACAGTTTGTTCGTCCATGAAAATAGACACAGAGGCAGGACTCACACCGAACATGAAATCAGTATTTGTATCATTCCCCGTGATGTTAAAAGATGTTATGTTTCCGATTGAGCTCGGTAAATATCCAGGAATGAGAGAGCTGTCTGTTTGTAACGTTACAGCAATAATCGCCACTAAGACGACAGTCCTTAAAAAATGAAACATATCCACACGTGGTTCTCAACCGATGTTTAACACGTGCCGAGTCGAACAAAATGAGCAGTGTTTGTAAACAGCGTTGGTCCCTTGGTGGGAGCAAGCTCGGATATTCTAGTAGGTCAAACAGCCGGCGTAAAATCTTTAGCAGGTGAAGTGGTTTTGCTCTGAGGATTCTATAGCGAATCTATGAAAGCCTAGAAAGTTGGTCACATTGTCACACGCGGTGCGAGGAATACACGCACGCTATGCTCAATACATAGACTTGTCCAGTCAAAATCAACGTGGGATAGTGTCAGTTGCAGCTCCTTACAAGGAACTTTGAACTCCAGAAACACGGGTCGCTGGATGTGTAAACACTGTTCTCATTGTGGGGCTTGAACCCTTAAAGGTCAAGGTTGAACACTTTCGTCTTAACATCGATAGGGGTTTATGGCTTAATCCCAGCAGTGTGAATATGCGATTATACCATTGTTTCATTTTAGTTACATCAGGTATTTTACCTGTACAAGGACTGTTGCAAATACACAACAACCTTGTTGTTTCGAAATGATATTTGTCTGCAGTGTAATATATTTATGCAAATATTATGCAAATATTTATAACTGTTGCCACAAACAATTAAAACATGTAAATCTTGTTTAACCTGTCTCTTAAGAATGCGATCAAATAAAAGTGATCATTTTACCATTGATAACTGTCTCTTTTCAATACAGCTGTCGGCAATTGAACGGTTTCTGTCTATTCATAAGTTTTCATATGTGTTAGCTTAGCCGGCTAGCCATTGTCTTCGTTTCTACATCCATACATGCAAACTCAGTTGCTTATTTATTAAACTACTGTGGAACTTTGTGTTAATAGTTTTGATTTATCAATGAAACATTGAATATACATTGAGAGATTGTCTTTAGAGTAATATAATCATAATGTAGTCTATATGTTCATCATGGTATGCAGTATGTCGTTAATAACCCTTCATAATGCACATTAACCAAATGATAGATATGCATGATAAATTCCAACAAGTTGATGCAGTAAATCCAAACAAAGGGTGTAATCGCTGTCTTTGAACGATTTGGCAAAAATCATTTTGTATTCGAAGTCTAATTGTTAATGTGAAAATACGTGGTTTTATATTCTCCTTAACTAATGTGATTTTTACCACTGCCAAGACCTGCACAACGATTTTAGAGCTTCACAACTCATTGGCATATCAAGTTTAACCGTTAAATGTTGCTACATTTCTAGCAGGATCGGTACCTTTTTCCAAAATGGATCAAGAGGGGTGTAACAAGTGGGGTCGAACCCCCCCCCCCCCCCCCCCTTTTCCTATTTCAAATGTTTTGTTTGTATATTTGTGAATGCAATACTATGTAGTTTAATTTAGTATTTCCTTTTAAAATGACACAGAGTGTGTTTCATGATTTTTCATGTGGGTTAAGTAAAAGTCAAAATAACTTATGACCTAAGTTAAATTCAATTCGCCCCCCAAAACTTGTATCTCGTTCGAAAAAATGCCAAAATTGTTATATTTTGTCGTTTTCAATGATAATGTGTAAACGGCTCTATAGATGTAAAAAGACGAAATTCTGTGCTCAATTAACATGTATGTCAGTTAAAAGACCTACTTGACACTATCAACCTATGTTTGTCTTAGTGTCTGGTGTAAGCAAGTTTCCAAAATTACGTTTGAGTCATTAGCGCGCGCCACAATCCTGTTTTCGTTCACAAATCAAGACTTTAATCCTTTACTGTCACTATACTGAACTGATAAGCATTAGGGTTCTGATTTTCTGAAACGACCAATACATCTCCATAACATAACACTATTTATGAAGTTTGACATCTTTGACTCCAACAACGCCTCTTTAATATTCATATCCTACCTTTAGAATGTGTTCCATATCTTGTTTATTAGCTTCGCTGTCTAATTGTGTGTATGTGTAATCTTTCATTACTCTTATTTACATTGTGTAACTTCATTGTAAGAATAATTATTTCTTGAGTGTAATTTTACTGACAATGTGAGGTGAGACTGAATTAAGGAAACTGTCTGTCAACGAGCATGTGTTGTATGCTGACAGTTCTCTCTTGTCTTGATAAAGACAACCAACTTTTGTAACGAATCAGTTCCTTACTTAACCTTTAACTAATAACAATTAATATTCTAACAAGAAAGATCGGATGCAACTTTCAAAATCTCAAAAATGAGGTTTAAGAACAGACAGGTTTCTCGGTCAGTGATTTTTCTTGTCTTGACTAACTTGTTGAAACCTTTGCATATGTGAGATAAATCATTGTTTCTTTTTATCTATTTTATTCATTATATAAAGACTCGCTCATGCTAAGAGCTGATAGGTTCAATGCCTGTTATTGACTGTGCTAGAGTTTGTACAACGTGTATGTCTTAATATTTAAGAGAAGCATAAATGTATCATTACTGACAGGATCAAACAGTTAACCCCGAAGTTACTTAACGTGAGAAAAGCTATCCCGAAACTATATTGAGTGTTCAAAACAGGTAAAGATGCATACTCCTGATAAGCAAACTAAAACCCAAAAAAAGTTACTACATTAACAAGCGTTGAATTAATTTATTACAGCAGACATCTTTTGAAAGTTAATTGTTAAATGTACATGTGTATGTGTGTTTGTTCACGCCTAGGGACTTGTCCATGTGTGTTTGTGTGCTTGTTTCTTGTATTTATGTGTGCTTGTATGTGTTCAACTTGTTAACGTATTTGCTTTTATCAATCTTATAATAGACACCTAAACGAGTCGACCCGTTTGCAAACATCACACCTCGACTGCATGGTGTATATTCAATGAATTACAATAATTCGATGTTTAAGAGGCACACTCACTATCGACCTTTACGTCACGAAAGCAGATATCATCCACTTCCCACCAAACTCCATGCACGTATAGGCTAGAGACGCACGTGCTCATAGCATGTGTACACTGCTTTATATGTCAGAGATATCGGTTGTATTGCATTGGACATAACATTTAGTGCATTGAAATTAAGTTGCACGTGTTTACAATAAATAAAGGGGCCACCTAAAAGTTAGGGGAGGGAAGTTTATCGTTTGGCTTATTCAAAACTTGTGTGTTCATCGTCAGTTTAAGACAGGTTGTTTACATGTTGAAGGCAGTTCAGTGCATGTTCTCAGTGTCAATGTTATGCACTCTTACAGAAATCATTTTCAAGACAATCATGTAACTCGCTGATGAGCTGCTCTAGAAACGTATGCTGCTATTTAGTTTTGACGGTGAATTAAAGATACACTCCGTAGGTGGTCATTTAAATGTTTATCGATTAATTACAATGACAATACGAAGGTATTAATTGGCGATTTGATCGAAAAACAGACGAATTCAGTCACACGTAATTTTGGAAACTTCTTTAAAGTATAAAGAAGAGTAGTGTGGTGTTGATAGTTCTTGATAGGGTAAATAACTAATTTTCATGCAAATAGAACCTCTTATTTCGGCTCCTTCAAATATCTTAGGCTGTTTTCGATTAAATTGAAAACCAGTTAGTATATAAATTTGCGGGATAAATATTGGAGATGAAATGCTATCGACATAAAACTTTTAAGGTAACTAAAACCAACTTTTATGTTTTGAAAACAGAGAGTCTCTTTATACAATGGCGCGTGTCATCTTCAACCCGAAATGGCAGATAAATTTCATGTTGATATCTACTGGCATTATTTACATATATAAAGTATTGAGGCTTTTATAACCTCTGCGTAAAGTTATATAAAGTGATATGTACTTGAGTGTGTAAGCATAAGTCGGAAACAAGTGCTTGAGAAAATTAACAAAACAAATCATTATATTTTCCAATCGACTGTCAAAGCACAACAAATGTTAAAACACTTGTACATAAAGGGTACTTTATGAGTATGTACGACACACTATGTTTACGACAAGAGTTGCTAAATAGAGTCTCCCGAGCGAAACCGAGGGATATACAGATGAAGGCACTGTGTCGTCAACATCGCATGTCATGAAAACGAATATCATATACAGTCAGACCTCGATAATCCGAACACTTCCGTTTCATCAAAAACGTTCGGATAGTGAAACGTTCGGACTACTGAAACGAACCAAATCTACAGACAGACGACAACGTATTACGAATATCTAATGAGTTTTATTTCATATACACATAACAACTGGGATACATATATTAATAAACAATCATTGCACAAAAACATTTCTTCTTGTTCATAATCTTGTAAAACAGACTTTAGATACACTCGACCACGAATTACAGCTGTCTTATCATTGATGTTTACCGATTCAATCAGTGTGGTGCTCGCTTGACTAGTGGATTACCGAACGCTTTGATGAATAGTCGGATTAATGAAGCAGAAATAGCTGTAATTAACTAATCCGTTACAGCTAATTAGCGTTCGGATACGGAGACTGAATCAACGGATTAATGAATCAACATTTAATGAGTTTATATAGAAATTAGTTTGGTTACAGTTTGCTACCGTTCGGATACTGCGAGATTCGGATTATCGGTGGCCGGATTATCGGGGTCTGACTGTATTCGGTTCATTACAGATGACGCGAATTCTAAGAAACTTTGAACGGAACCTCATAGGAGAGCTGTCACTTCAAACATTGATTTCGACGTGACGTCATAAGGAAAAAGGATATTTTTGCGATTGAGTACCGTATGAATGTCATTATTATTATTATTATTATTATTATTATTATTATTATATAAAGTTATTTTGTTGCAAATGCTTCCCAGTCCCTTGTTTTCAACAAAACATGTACGCAAGGTTCACTTTGGGTATGATATGACAGTGATGAAGCATCGTTGTAAAATTATAGTTGACCGATCGTACTGTCTAAATCGTCCAGGAACAAGAAAACAAGACGTTTAAGTGCCAATGGGAGCAATCATGCATCAAATCCTACGTTTTGTTATCCTTTATCTTTTTGTTTGTTATTGTTTTGATAAAAACGAGTTGTGTATTCCTTAACCTTAACTTTTCAATAGAAATGTCTTATCAGAAGCAATTAAAATGCCAAAATGGTCTCTACAAAAATAATAATCAATATAGAGTAAAACAACAGATTTTTACTCTTGCGTCCTATATACGTATTTTTAATTTTAACATGTTTAACGTTCCATTTTCTTTTTTCAATTTCTTATTAAAAAATTTTTTTTTAAAAAGCTCAATTCTACAAAATCTTTTTCATGTGTTGCCTAGAAATATAACCTGCAATCTGAATACATAGAATCTATAACATGACAATAAAATGAATTAGCATAACGATAAGCTTCACGTCTATATTTAGAAATTTATGTAAGTCTAGTACGATAAGCTTAATAACTGTGTTTGCGCTGTCCTATAACAGAACTGGTGTTCTCGTGACTGGGTCAAGTAAACACTTCTGACTAAATCTTTGACGAACATTCAACAGCATGTTACAGTCCGGTGTGACCCGTCCACTTGGTCAGCTGATAAGCACTGAATCTTATCGAAACACAATCGTGTTGACCTTTGACCTGATAGTGGTTGAATGTAGTAACATTATCGTTACGTATAAATGAAAATGTTTTACCGTGTATCCACGTCAACGACTGTAAAGTGGAGGAGGTAAATCCCTTACATGTATTTATCGCTTATTGATTAATTTCATCACTACTTTCTATTGTCATATAAAATATAATATGTAAATGATCTAGTATACCTAATATAGTATTATTTTTACAGTTTACAGTATTACAAGAAGTCATGCAATGACTGACTATTGTGTAAAATATTTCGCTTTGGAACTTTTTCAAAATTGAAACCATAGTGTACTTGAAGTGAAAATTAAGTGAATAATGTCACTTGATTCAAAGCTCCCTATATATAGTTTATTAGCTGCCAAAACAGGAGTCGATAAACATGATAATGATATAGTCCACCGGCCAGGAGGGGTCCCCATGCACCCCCCCCCCCCCCCCCCCACCCATGGCAGAACGAAACCAACTTTTTTTGAAGCCTTGACATGTCTATTATGCAAATTTGAGTGGTAACAGTGTATAAACTGGGATGCAATGTGTCATTTTTACATATTTCCATGGGTACCCCCCTCAGCCACTTATTAGCTCACCAAACAAATCTGATGGCACAACCTTATAGTCACTTGATCTGACATGAAAAACTTTGAAGTCACCGTAGGAATGAGCAACTTAATGCTGTAATTTTATCAATAGATATATCAAACAAAATATGTCTGCATCTCTAGACAACAGAACTGCAGTGGTTACATGACAATCCGCAAAAGGCCTAAAGTTACTAGCACACATACATGATGTATCCATGTGGTTTAATTGTGCTTTCTTCAGCAAATCAACACAGGAGGTGCTTTATAGTAATGTAGGTTTCCTTACCAAGTCTAGAATCAACACAAGTTTTTCTTCTCAGATCAAGTGGCTCTTAGGTTGTGTTATCAGATTTTTTTGGTGAGCTAGGTGCCTTCATATGTGCAAACTGGAAATCCATATTGTATTACATTCTCATATGATTAATCTCGATAATTAGGTTTCATCACAATTGTTTAATGTTTACTTGTTGTGGTTATATGTACCAAAATTCATATGTCCTACAACAAACCTGATGGAGTAATCATGTACTCAGGAACGTGAATTTTAAAATAAAGTTGTTAAGCAGAAAATTGTGTCTTCCTTATGTACATATCACTTATAAAAGCCCTATAAGGATTTCATTTTTGTTGTCTATGGTGGACCTGACATAAAAAATGTTGATAAAGTTTGCTGTCTACAACTGAAAGACTATCGCTGTGAAGATGAGTCAAACAATGTAACATGGACACTAGCATGATACCATCAAAAGCCTAGAGTATCATACAATGCATTTCAATAAGCAGGAGGCTCTTTGGAATACATCTCTGTTCCAATGTCTGTTGTTCTTGTTGTTAATGAGTCATAGTTCGACTCTTGTGGATGGGAAGCTAGAGCCAGTGCGCTCTTCCTAGAGAGTTGGTCGACATCAAGGCCCCGCAACGTGACAGCTTTGAAGATGATAATGAATGTTGTTGTGGTGTGTGGTGTATGGTGATGCTATTGATGATGATGCTCTCTTTAAAACTATGATTTTGATAAATTGTTCATGTCCAAAATGCAGCTGAATCAAACAGTCATATTGCGATTGAAAATGGATAATTTGCAAGAATGTACTCCTATACTATACATGCCTGTGATGTGTGGAATGACGGAACTAGTTCCTATGTGTTATCTTTCTTCTTTTCACCCTTTAAATCTATCCCTTTAAATCCCCAATGATTTAGAAGTAAAACAACACAGTCAAAATACAAAATTGTAAGTTTTTTCCAAGGCTGAGTTGGTGTATTTCAATGATAGTAGATTAATGGTAGGTCCCTTGGTTTGCTTTTGGACACTTAACCTGGATTGCTATAAGTACACAAGTACACAAAAGAGTTGCAAGTACTCATAATTCTACTCTTAGTGCAAATAATGTAAAATAAAATGATATGCATAAACTGTAGAGAAGAGAAAACAGTTTTTTTCCAAGGCTGAGTTGGTGTATTTCAACGATGGTAGATTAACTGTAAGTCCCTTGGTTTGCTTATGGACAATTAATTTGTGTGTTATAAGTACACATAAGTACACAAAAGGGTTACAAGTACTCATAATTATACTCTCAGTGCAAATAATGTAAAATAAAATGATATACATTAACTGTAGAGAAGAGAAAATAGAATTGTTACCGATCGAAGTCATGAATGATGAGTTTTTGTATCGGAAACCTAAAATTTCGTACAAATGACTCATGGTAACTATCTGAAATGTCTGTCAATGGATTCAGTGACCTTCCAAACATACATTTAGATACGGTTCTATGATAATTAGAACCAAAGATATGGGGACATCCACCTTTTGGTGTGACGCTTCTGCGAATAAGTGGCTGAGGGGGGTACCCATGGAAATATGTAAAAATGACACATTGCATCCCAGTTTTTACACTGTTACCACTCAAATTTGCATAATAGACATGTCAAGGCTTCAAAAAAAGTTGGTTTCGTTCTGCCAGGGGGATAGGGGTGGGGGGGGGGTGCATGGGGACCCCTCCTGGCCGGTGGACTAATACTGCCATCTTCCAACGAATGGCCTATTGTTACGCCAGCCCCGATGATTTGCTAAGATAGGCCTTACCGCATTTACCCAACTTTTCAGTGCTTGTCGCTAAGGCTGCTGCGACGGATCGTGATAGTTTAATGAGTAATCATATGGAATTGCAACTTTCCGCCGAAGAGATCGCTGCACCTAAAACACGAATTCTGACTGGTTGGCAGCAAGGAATATGTTAGCCAGAGAAAGAGATGGGTGCAATTTTAAGCCGTGCAGGGGTGTGTGATACTGCACGAAGAAAACATTGACATTACGAAAAAGAGCTGCGTATTTTTTTCTATAGCATTTCTAAAACTAATTCTTATTCTGTAATAAAAGTTGTTTGGATTTTTTTCAAATGGTACGCAAGCTTTATGCCGAGATTAGGCAGCCCACAGTCTCCAGTGCGAGGAAAATGACCATACTTAGAAACATATGAAACAATTAGTAACCATATGGAAAATATATGTAGTCCCATATCACTTTTGCCAATTAGGCATTGTTTCAACCGAGTTCTCGTTATTAGTATTCAGTAACGTAATGAAATATTTGTTCATAACGACAAACCACCGCAACAAGAAAGCACGTGGTTTCGGGATACATTTATTGATTGCAATGGACAATGTCGGTGATGTATCAGTATGACCCTACAGAGTGTGTCACATTACCTTTACAGTTTCCGAACACTTTTGTATAAAACCCTTCTCTAGTGTTATTACAAAATTCCAATTGTCCATATGGCATATGTCCGAGGTAACACATACACAGTATTTGAGAAACTATTAGTTTTATTAAACAAATAGAGGGATCACAACTTCACCATGATTAAATAACTATTCAACATAAGATTCACATATACACACATATACAACAAATCAATTCTCTATATTTACATTACTATAACGACAAAATATACACTACTCAAACTGTACATCAATAAATCAATATATACAAAAGTATTTCCTAAATAAATTATTGTTACATCTTTTCTTAATAAGTAAATGGGTATAACTTTTAAAAGTACTAAATATTCAATGGACAATAAATAATGAGAAAGAATAAGTTAATTACCGTCAATATATACATGCTGTTCTTATGATTAAAAAACCCAAATCACATAAAGATATCTTAAATCTGCCTGGGTTGCCGTTGTTATTACTCTGAGGGAACAATTGCAGGCAATTTCAATACCATCCTCGACTCTTCTATCTGGTAAAAATGATTGGATTGCCAACATCAAAGAAACATTTATCATAATGAAGTCCTTCATGTCCCAACTTTCCCCATCCTCGGTGATCCAGGGCTTAATGTTCCGATTCTCATAACATGTCATCCCTTTGAATTTCATTAGGAAGTTTCGTGCTCAAATTACCCGCATATGAGTCTGGTTATGAAAAAAGCCAGTGAAAAGGCTTATTGCAAGATAAGAAAATATGTGTTTGGTAGCAATTGAGTAGTAAACAATGGAAGCAATGCTTCCTGATTGGTTACGAACGTGAAACTGAAACTGAAATTACACGCCAATTTCCACAATGAAAGATCATTAAAGCGTCTTGTAACACGTCTTCTGAAAGGGTGGTAGGTTCATACGACGTAGCATTTTCATTGGCTTACCAAAATCAAGGGCGAGTAATTTCAGTACATTTTCCCGATAACAAGTCCAAGGGGTGATCAATAAGTAGGTAATGCCACTTGGACATTACACCACCCTTCAAAGTCTACCAGTTACGAATATCTTTGATGTTTGTTCACTATATATGTACACCCTAGAGTTAACAACTTTAAAGTCTCAACGTCAAAAAATGCTCTGTACAAACGAATCGCGATTAAAAAGTAGAAATATAATAAAACTTGACAGCTTTTTCTCCTGGTTTATCAGACTTTTCGTTGCCCTTTAGTGAACATCGAAAGTGTTGTTCATTTTGATTAACTGAATTTGCGTGTTCATCAGCAATGTCTGTAAATATGACGTCACCATTTTGTAAAACTCGGCCAATCAGAAATCTCTGAGAAACACCATCACGTGACATGTCCATCTCGGCCCTAGCCAATGAGAATTCGATCCCTTTACCGGAGTTGATGAAATCGTAACCTGAAGAGATATGGAATTTGAAATATTAAAAATTTATGACAATTCTAAATCCTGACATCTATAAATATATCTACTTTTTCTCATCTTTAAAAATCCTTCTTCAGATTGATAATTGTATATTTCAAAATGATTTTAGAGAAGATAATAAGGAGATAATGTCTGAAATTAAGTTTTCGTTTCGGTTAGATGAACGAAAATTGTAAAATGAAATTTACATTAATGTTTGTACTGATTACTCGTTAAATTAACATTTCCCTCAGACGAATATTTTTTCAATTCATGCGCCATGCCAAACATAAGATATCAAGACATTAAAATCTAATTTCAGAAATAAACTCACCTCGTATTTCTCCGCCAATTTCCGTGAGGCCTGTTTGTGACGTTCCGGAACACTTCGAGAAATCTACTGTCATGCGCACTCGACGACCTTTCTTCAATGACGACCGCAGGAAACCAAAAGACTTGATCCGCTTCATGTTCTTGAAGGGATCGGTGGAGAACTTTATGTCACCAGTTCTGTTTTAAAAAAATATGCCACTTACACATTTGTTTTATTTTTTATTTTTTAATTTGTTTATATCTTATGTATAATTTTAATTCAACAATTATCTTTGCTGCCCAGCTTTTATTGTAAGGTCTTTTAAGATAATACACTCTTGACATTACAATATTTCATTTTATCTTTTCAAAATTTAGTTATGAAAAGTAAAAAGACAAGGAATTTTATGGATTATCAACTTCTTTAAAGCACTGATAGCGACGTTTCGGTATAGCTTCTTATATCGTTTTCAATCAATTGGGGTTGTCTTCATTGAGTGGCATTTTATCGCAAAGAGTTGAAACGTCGCATCTCTTTGCAATAAAGAAGTTGTAAATCCATAAATTTCCTATTTTCTTCAATTGGGGTTATGTTCAGATACAGCATTATATACACAAATTACATATGGATGGAATAACAAGGTAACAATGAAAACAGGATGAGGTAACAATAACATGAAAGGATACAGGTAGGAAAACATAAAGAGTAAACAAAATTAAAAAATAACATAAGTATACTTTGTTAAGCTATCAAAATGAAAGATTTATGAAGAATATATTATATATCCGTATACGACTGTAATGAACTTTGAGTTTAGTTGAAATTTTCATTGGTCATAATTTTTATGAATCATAGAAAGTAAATATGCTATCATGTATTTGTTCGAGGCAGGTCCAGTGGCATCACGTCATTATGAAAAAGTGCCGAACGCCTGTCAATGTTGTGTTTGGTGCCTAGTTATACATGTAAAGGTCAGCGCCCTTCGTTTATCACACCACATATAGCGGATGTCGTGCTTCCAGTTGCGGAAACAGCTCAATGCGAAAAGAAGTCCGTTCACATAACATATTTAATGAATCACTTTAGTAAAATGATTAAATGGTTATTTAAAGGTCACATGTTGCCAATATTTCTATGTTTTAGTTTAACGTATTTGTCAAATCACTTTGCAAAAACACGGATTTAATATCTCCTTTACAGTCAAACTATTTAAGTTTTCATTTAGATTTATTTTAATACAATTCAAAAGATGTGGAAAAAATTACACGTATGGAAAGTTTAATTTTGTTATTTGACAGGAAATGTAAACGGTTATATTTTTCTTAAATGTTTCTAAAAGATAACGTTGTGGCTCTACCTTAGGCCATTAATAATTATATCTTTTCAAATAGGAAATAGAATAGAATAAAACTGCGGCAAGTCTATTCTGTGTAAAATGATTGACAGGAAATTAAACACGATGTGTAAAATCGGTGTTTCAAGAAGAAAAAAAGAAACTATAAAGATTTATTTCTGCAGAACAGAGCTGCTCTGGTAGATCCAAAATGACAACTTAAAGGATTGTAACACGTTTATTTTAGATAAATAAGGCGTGTTAACGAAAATGTAAATAAAATATTATCAATTGCAAAACAAAAATGGAATTCTAAACAAACGTACCATGTTCATTTAAGGTATGGGAATTCATTTCCCTCCACAAACGATTAAAAGGTGTTCACACAAAAGTGGCCGCAAATATATTTTGATAAACACTTGATACGTTTCTTCTACGACTCCGGATAGCCTTTTTTTTTCCTTTTTCACAGGGTTATATCTAAATACAAGTTTTAAATACGACCTAGTACGAGTGTTGATTATTTATTGATATTTAGTCCTACAAAAAAAGATTCAACACAGTCGAGGCAGTCAATGCTTTGAAACAATCGTGATTTTCGGCCTTCTTCAAACTGTATACTAAGTCGACATTATTCTTCATTGATATTCAAATCAAATAAGAATTAAACATAACTTACTGTGCGCTGTAGTCATAGAGGCGGCAACTCGCGGCATACGACACCGGCACTCGGTCGGGTTTCATCATGCGCATGCGTACTATCACTTTCCCATTTCTGAAGACTGTGATTTCTCGTACAGCATGTTCGTATCCTATAAAAAAAGATGTCGTTATAGAAGGACTGATTTCTCCCCCCTCCCCTACCCCCGCCCCCTTTTGATATTGAAACAATCTTACTTGTGGTTACGTCACTGACATAATTTTCATGGCTAACAACACCATTTAGATCTGTATATGATTAAGTGTGCGAAAGTGAAAATTATCAAAATTGTTCTCAACATGAGCGTCATTATGAGCTTCGTTTGAATAATATGCGTAGCTATGACAACAAATGTCAAAACAGTATGAAGAAGACAGAAGTAAACACTCCTTACATAATGGAACCTTTTCAGCGTTAACCTTTACATCCACTTCCCTTCTGTAAGATCTGACTGGGGTAATTCTTGTAACTTTTATCCCCATAATGTGTTGTAAAGTGAGGTTTAGAGCATAGGAAGTTACCTCTAGAGCTCTGCTGAAACTTCCTCTGTGTAAACTTGATATACTCCCTCCGTCTCCCCCTCCTCTGAATAATGTGCTCAAAGACATCAATGGAGTCACCGAAGGATGTCCTCTCGATCTTGGCCTGGGTCGGAAGCATACAACCAGAGACCTCCATGACGAAGTAGACCGCTCGACCGGAAGTGAGCGCATCTTGCAGACTCCGGAAGCTGGTGAGCGTCCATGCGCTGTTGGCAGTCGGCATACTGTCCATATACGTCCTGGACTTGGATTGTTTTTTGCTCTTCTTGTACTTCCGGTTCCGCCGGCGTCTGTAGCTTCTACCTTCGGACGGGAGATCGTTCTGAATCTTGCTCAGATGTCTTGATGTTCTGACTGGTGCTGGTGTCGACTGCGGCGTGTAACTGAAGTAATAATGGTACTACATTCATCATGTAATGATATAAAACCTCAAAGTCACTAAAGAAAACTGAATTATACACTAGCCTCTCATACCTTATTTATCTTAAATTATAATTATCAAATTCAATGCAATGCAATATGAATAAATTTTCATAAATAATAAATATAAAGTCATTTGTAAACTGTGTTATCTAAGAAATTTATTGTCGTGTTTAGAACCGTCTACTTGTGCATTAAAAAAATACATATACATTTAGTGTGATCAGCCAATAAACATTTCCTGAGAAATTAATTATGCTGAACAGACATGCATTGCACAAAGGGAGATATGGTTCGAGTTGTTATCTTCCTGTTTATTCATCTACACGAAAACTGGAGAAACAAATGTTTTAGAAACGTCTTGATTGGCCGTTTTTGTCACAATAAAATCCATAAGAAATGGCATACAATTCTGTTCTTGTCGCACCCACAAACGCTTTGTCGACTATGTATCATGCACATTGAAATATATTTATCAATGAATGTTGAGTTCCAAAATAATCCTTGGGTTTATCTGATAGCAGAAAAAAACTTGCGATGGGGTTTGGTTCATAATCTGATCATATCTTACCTATTTCCAGTAAATTTCTTGATTTTTACGAGGTTGTATGGTAGTTCAATTTCCATGACTTTCGATCCGTCTTTGACCTTGTACCAGCCTTCGTGTGTCGTCAGCATTTTGGACGTCAATGTTGTAGATACCGATATCCTCACCTGAGGTTTAGGAATTTCATAGTAAAATATTGAACTTAATCCACTGACAACTATTTAAGTGGCATAGAATTATTGTGGCTTTGATACGTGCATAACTAATTATCATATCAGTTATGTTAGTTTTAATAATTTTAGTAGCACTAACTTAAGTATATATCTTTTCAATAAACTTGCATAGTATTTCTTAAAATTCCAAAGATTAAAACTAAAGATGTTTTAAATGATATTCCATCAAGAGCCGTATACATTTTTTAAGTTGAATTTCAGTTCAGAATGTCCACGCATATAATAGTGATAACTTTAATCACACTATATATTTATATATATATATATCTTTTTCAATGCGCGCTCGAACCACAGTGCAAACTTCCGCTTTTCAATCACAAATCACGACTTAAACCTTCATATTGTCAATATACTATCAGTATCTTGATAACATAACACCATTTGTAAAGTTTCTCATTTTTGTCACAAAAATTACTCTATTTCAATACGTAAATGTGTCAAATGTGTCGGTTGCATGGTCTTTGAATAGTTAACTTCAAAAGAAAAGTATCGTCAAAACCAACCCATCATAGTTTTAAAACCTTTTCTGTTTCGTGACATCAAGCTATTACGCGATTAACAAATCATCACCATGCTACCAGCCTCTGTTAAAAGATTTGTCTTTACCAGGCTTCCTGTCCTCCCTACTTATAAGAGGAATGCAATATATAACAAAAATATTCTTTCATCCTTAAAACAATGACATTTCTCTCTTTTGTCGCCAACCCATACCATGAGGGATATTACCAACTAACCTTTTCCCATTGGATTGCTATGTTAAAAGTTCTGTTGAACATACTTCCTGGACCTCAATCAACCTAGCCTGATCTAATGTGACCTTCAGTAAAGGTCACACAGGGAGTTAATATGGGGGCAAATCATGGTGACTGCAGTGAAATTATTATTTCAATTATTCGTATTAACTTGCACAGGAAGCATGAAGGAGTGGTCTCCATCATGCAGGGATTAAATGTAAAGTGAGTAGTTCAGTCGGTTGTCGATTGTATTAAGTTCACACAAATGATTCCCATTAGATATTGATACTGAAAATAACGTAAATTAATAAAGCATTTAAACCCCGATATGAATGTGTTATCCCCATATGGAAAATAAATATTGCATTAATGTATGGCGGATATTAATGCCATACAAATAAGTTGTTACCAGTGTTGACATTTCTTATGAAACTTGATCAATTTCATTGAATCTTCTTAAATCTGTGGGGAATTAATCATTTCCATTCAGAAAATGTATCAAATTTGAAATCGCCATATACGTTGATTACGCAAATTTGCAATGTCGTCATTCCAATAGAATTCCATTAAAAGTGTGGATCTTGTGGCATTATATATTTCAATATCCTCTTAATCATATATTTCTTCCTTCAGTTGTCATCTGCGGTTTTCATTGTGCGAACTCAGGAACAGTAAGATAAGTCGTTTAGATCTTAAAGAAATTAGCAATGACTAGTTTAACTAATAAATCATGAAGACTTCATAGGCACGAGTTACTGTGTGTTGTGACATTTTAATTTGGTTATTTATTTAATCATTATCTGACATTGCTTGTAAGTATCAATTCTAATATAACCCTTTACAACGTTAGTATCAAAGTATATGTCACACACTTCCAAACTATTGGTACATATAACATGTAATTGAGTCTTAAGTTCATTATACTTTTGCAATGCATAGTTACAATGGAGTTGCGGGCTTTCTCCCTGCAATAATACTAGCAGCCGCGATATAAGTGAAATAATCTTGAAAGCGGCGTTAAACCCCAACTCACTCACTCACTCACTCACTCATTCACTCAATATACTTTTCTTGACTGATCTATGTTAGAATTCCTCAAAACAATCAAATTTGCAATTCTCCATGTACCATAGGTTAGATTTTCTGTCTATTAACTTGATATTTAGTATAAAACAACTCACGGGTTCTCTCCTCACACTGCCCAAACATCCTCGCCCTGTGGCGCCGACAAACGTCTTCTTCTTCAGCTTCCTCCAGAACAGGTCACATCCACTCTGGGTCACAAGCGAAGACATGTTCAACTTCTTAAACAACGTGAGATCTCTTGATAGTTTTGGTATCACAGAATTGTCAGCGAATGTAAATATTCTCAGTCTAATAGCTCTCTGGTTCTCGTCAACGGAGAAGCTCTCGAGACGCTGTCTGTAGGGCACGTTGTCACTGCCACTGTATTGTTCCACGAAGACGTTGAAGGAGTGACCCAAGAAGGACACGTCCACTGGTCGGATTATTGTCTTCATGAGCATATGGCCTCGGGACGGTTGTACTTTCTGTCCTGCCTCTGTCATGTACTGTTTTGCGTTGCTGTAAATCCCTGGTAATATCTCGGATAATGTTTGCAAGTCATTTTCCAGTGAGACACCACACACAAGTCCAGTTGCTGCAGACAGGAAAACAAGCACCTGCCACACATTGAGACAACCCGTGTGATCCATTTTTTGGTGTTCTTTGTGAGAGATCCAGACGCACACTGCAAAGTTCAGATCTGTTCTTGCCTTGCCGGTGACGCTTTGGCATTTATAGCGGTTCACATCCTCCCGTCGAGGGCCATTTCCTTGCCGTATCAATGAAGGTTGAAAATACTCCAATTATTAACTCTTACACATCCTCTCAAGCCCATTCATAAAATAGTACGTATATCCATATGTGGAGGAGAACTTGTCACGTCACTGCACACATCCGCTCAAGTTCTTATATTTCTCTTACAGACTGTGTATGAATGAATGAAGTCAGAAAATAGAACCAACCTACGCCGTCTTACTTTGCTAATGAATCTAATACAAATTACGTTAAACTCATATCACCTGAAAACTTAATCTCATGCATAATAGGATCTTCCTTATACATTGTACATTATCTTTAAAATCTCACGAGGATAACATTACTTACATTAGAGAATTTTATAGTGTTTTTGTATCAAAATAGGAATACTTACTAAAGTCAGGAAACAGATTCAACCTACGCCGCGCAACTTGAACCCTGGATCTAAGAAACACTACCTTATTCCCTATACATTGTACATTGTTTTAAAACACCAGACAAACTCTAATGAAAACATTCGTTACTAAACCCATTCGTGCATTTTATAGTGTTATTGCATCGGAATAGGAATACTCACTTGAATAATCAATTGGTGTTCAAGTGACAAATAGCTTCCTGGACAAAAGGGATATTTGTTTTGGTATAATGCGGGTGGACGGTTAAAGCCTTATCCATGATAACATTTACACAGAGTATTACTGAACGATTAGCTTCCAGCACTTATGCGTGGTATATGAGGAATGTCGACAAAGTCGACGAAGCTTATATAGAATAACGGAGACGAACATAACATGTAAGATAGATCGCTGAAAGTTTTCATTGTGCTTAGTTTAATGTATGGCAGTTCCATGAGAATATGAGTTTCTGTTAACATGAACTTAAATCGGAGACAGAAAGAATATTATTTTAAAATGTCTATAAAAAAAGTTTTCTGAGTTTGTCTAAAAAATGTTTTTCTGAGGTAAAATTATTTTTAAAAACCCATTTAAAACGAATTTTAATGTACAGACTGCCTAAACCATATAATTCGACAACTAGGCCTTGAAAGGAATGCTGGAAACAGGCTATTCTAAAAAGACAATTGGTGAAAGATCCACGCTCATGCTTAATTTAAGACCCTTTGGTGACAACATTGTCATGTAATACGTATAGATGTATTTGCCAATAAGTAAATACATTTGACCTTTAACTAGGAATATACAGTAATTGTAATCATTATGTTATGAAACATACCTTCATTTCACCTTTTTAAAAATCTTATGATACCACTTATTATATTTTAAATGGTGAACTATGAAATAAAATTAGTATTTTCTCTGAGTGAATAACAATGCGATTCTACTCGGTGAAATAACGCTACAATCATATGAATGACGTCATGAGATGGCCGCGATAGCGAATTGATCTTGCTACTCAATTTATAAAGTTGAGGTCATATACGATATTTGGGAAACATAATAGATAGAACATTTGACATTTCTTGTCGAATACCATGTATATCTCATCTCGTGAAGGAGAAAAGTGTATATATACACTCGTAAACTCAATGAGATATAGATGGCATTAGACGAGAAATGCCAAATATCCTCTATATCTTCAAATCTGCAGTAATACATTACATTAGTCTGCATATTAATCAATTTGTAAACTTGAATATCAAAATTGTCAAAAATTCTTGTTTTGTTTCAATGGTCAGCCAACTTACAAATACTAGATATGAGAAATGATAGATATGAGAATCCTATAATGATTACCATCATTCCATCATCGTTTTCTTCTCAGAACCGCACCGATGGTGATACACGAGACACGGATAGAATACATTCATGTGGCAAGGAAAGGTACAAAGAAAATTTTTATATATAATAAAGTAATTTTGTGTAAAAATTAGTATCTGATATTCTGTGAATGCATGTTTTAATTATATTACCTAAATTTGCTTATGTATTGAGCTTAGATTTTAAAGATAAATTCGTGCCTGGAACAAAACAAAACAATTGCGTAGATCCGTAAAAACAGACGCAGATGAAAAATGATTCCTTTCAGGAAATAGGTCACACACAGCAATTAATTTCCATTTTCGGAAACTTAAACAAGAAATTGAGAGAGAGAGAGAGTTTTCATTCAAAGTTATTGCGTGTATGGTGACATGTTACGAAAAAACCAGATCGCAGTTCTGAGGTGCCCTTGTGACGTAGCATAAAAACTTCAACGTTAAGGCGGAAACAGATATCGACAAGATTTTGAGTCTCTTTGATAACGAACACCAACCGGCACGCGACACAAGTATTAGTTAACCGCGCTGTATCACCGCCCAAGTAGGAAACACATGGCTCCACAATGGCGTTGTGCTTCATGCTTTTTATGCAGTATGGCCTTATTTTGATTTGATCAAGGAACTTTTTCTTTCTTCACATAATTTCAACATACTCAAAACCTATTTGTTTGATTGTCAAAGGAGACGGGAAGTGTGACGCTTGTGATTTTCATTCTTTTCTTCAGATGAAAATATACTCTTTTGATGACGAAACACAAATTTGCCAGTATTTGACTCACTGATGTTACATTTTTATCATGTAATAATTAATCAAGGTAAATGATGTGTCCGACATCATAAAATGTTAACATATGAATAAAGCTTCTAAAGTCACTTTTAAGTTTCTTTAAATTTTGCTGACTGCGTGTGATGAAATTTTCTGCCGCCAGGGGAATCTGCTCAAAACCCGAGATGTGCTCCCATATGCAAACAGAGGTTAGCTTAGCACTTTATAACCTGCGATTCACATGTGAATGTTCACATTTATGAAAACATATCAGAGTGTTTAAAACTACATCAGTCAAACTAAGATGTTCCTCTAATACCATTGTTTCCTCCTTTTTTGTCTTCTGTCCATCCTGTATAAAGCATATGAATATTGGTTAATGTAAATACTAAGAGATAGGGTTCTTAGTTGTATAACTTGTACCCAGGCCTTTCCTCATCAACAGAACAAAAACCAAACAGTCATCGCAGGTCCTATCTTTACACTTTTTGTTTTTATAAAGTAAGAAATACATATGCTATGTACTGAAATTTAGCAAATGCAATAATGTTTTAGTAGTATAAATGATAACACGAAATGCTAACACGACATATTGAGCGATTTTTTGCTCTCAACACAAACTCTTTTTGAAACACTTGAGTCCATGATGAACCTTTCCAGGAGTTAATTAAATCTCAACCTTTTCTGAAAATACACGGATTTGATGTGACACAAATCGTCCACCCTTCCGGCAGCCCCCGTAGTACGAAAATGAGTTAAAGGGACTTCTATACTTAGAATCAATTAAGAATGAATTTATCCTCATGTCTACAGAGCAGAAAAAAATATCCTGAGGAAAGACTTTTGGATGTTTCAATAAGATATTAGAAGAAATGTGCTCTTAAGTCTGGGTGAAAGTGTGTAGTAGTCGAGGTGTCATTGTGAGGTAGTTGGTATGTGAATGTGAGATAGTTGGGGTGTCAGTGTGAGTAAGTCGGGGTGTCAGTGTGAGATAGTTGGGGTGTCAATGTGAGATAGTTGGGGTGCAGTGTGAGGTAGCTGGGGTGTCTGTGTGAGGGAGTCAGGGTGTCTGTGTGAGGGAGTCAGGGTGTCTGTGTGAGGTAGTCGGGGAGCATTGCGAGGTAGTGGATGTTTCAGGATGAAAATAGTAGTTTTGTCGGATAGAGGTTGCCTGTATGTCAACTAGGATGGATCAGTGAGTGAGTGGGTGGTGCGTGTATCACTTGGTGTAAGTCTATGGAGAATGTGAATAATGTAAATGCATATATTGTGTGTCTTTTACGGTTTTATAGTAAATGTCCTAACCTTGGTGTCTTCTTGGCCTAATGAGGCCTGGTTGTTTTATGTGATATATATCTGTGTAAAAATTGTATGTATCACAACATGACACGGTAATAAATTATTATTATTATTATTATTATTATTATTATTATTATTATTATTATTATTATTATTATTATTATTATTATTATTATTAACAAAAGGTGAAGGCATAGGCTCACTGACTTAATGCCACTTACAATGATAATTAACGGGGTACACAGTGTTTTGTCCAAGTGTCCTGCACGTTGCACTGAATCCGAAACATGGTGTCTGCACGTTTTCATGTTGCCACCATCTGGTCATTTAAAGAGGCGGATACAGGATTTTCGGTTTTGGAGGGGCGCGCCCTATTGGTGACCCGAGTACAACTATTGAAATGTTTACATGTACTTTTGATCAAAGGATGTCAGTCCGCAGGAAAATTAGCTTATACGCTGAAGTTAAGTTCCATACGAAGTTAGGAAGTATTTCCCTTCATCTTTTTAATTTAATCATGTATTATAATTACGACATTTTCTGTTTGGCAGGTGGGGAGGATTGCGCACCACCGCATCATCCTTCAGAATGGTAAACAACTTTTATTCTGCAAGTTCAACATGAAAGAGCTCTGTTACAATTACAGTCAACCATAACATATGTCGAAATCAGGTTTTGTTCATCAGACAAAAGATTTGATAAAACATCGATTATCATTGCTTAAATATTTTGGCACTTTCCTGAAAACGATCACATCCACACCAGAATGTCGCATCTATTGCATTAAAGAATTAAAGAAGTTCACTATCCATTGAACCCATTTCATTAAATAATCAATGTTCAACACAAACGGCAAAGTAAGTAAACCGATTCTGGATTTATAATAAAACAACTAAGCAAGAAGAATGAACATTGTTTTTATTGATAACCAATTGAATTAAGCATGGCCGTAAAATAGCTTCAACTTCAGCAGTTTGAATTATGACTATGCCCCTTAAAAGGGAAAGAGTTCAAATTTTTCACCATAAAAGGACTTAAGTGATCATTTCGTTCAATTAGGCGCAATAGAACCATTAGCTCAATGTTTATGTATTGGCGAATGAGGTCGCCTTGAATGTTAACACATAGAGAAAACAGAAACATTGAAAGCAAAACACGTAAGCGGAAAAGGTACTTAGAGCTACTCATAATGCATTTACAGTGTATTTACTTGCTTCTTAAAACTCAATGTGACATGTTATCGTGTGGCGTTAAATAACCATTTATACAAGCTGAACTTCCTTATTTGTGTTTTAGTTAAACAAATAGTGATGTGTTCAGAAACAAGCTTGTAATGAATATATCTTATCAATGCATGGAAGTGAAACAGTTTGACAAATATAAAACGGACAAATAGATTATAAAAAAGATTTCCAAAAGAAAGCTCAACTACTTTAACAAATATCCAAAATATAATCAACATAATAACATTACGTGCAAAGTAGATAACTAACTAGTCCAGTAGCAAGACAATGTTTTTAAATAAAAAGAATCAGTTTTAAAACGAACATAACAAGATTAGCTGAGTGAGGAGTGTTCACACAAAAATGGCCACAAGTGGTTTTTGCCTATTACTCGATGAATAAAGACTACGGATGACCTGGTTGAGAAATAAGATGTTTGAGCCTTCAAAGATGATACATTTGGCATAGACTAATGTTGATTGAGGAAAATTTGAAAAATGAATCTTTCAACAACGAGCTGCTCCCACTTTGAAGAATAATGTGTAGCTGTCGCTATGTTAAGATATGTCATGTCAAATAGGCATGCAGAAATTATACGTTCGTAAATTTCAGTTAGACTCTTGAACATACTGGGGGTCTTCTAAATTAATAAAACGATTTCGTTCGAACACCAACCTAACTTAAATGTGTGTTTTTCGGAATGGGAATTATTATTAACTCGACGTTAATCAAATGACCAACTCCCAACATTCATTCATACTCAAACGTATCCGCATCCTTATTTCTGTCAAATCAAAAAATGTGAGCAGCTCAAAGGTGAAGGGACTCTAGTCTTACCATAATGGCGGTCCATCAGATTCCTAATGTCTACACGCCATCAAAACGCTCATCTTTAAAAAGGCGTTTCGGGCGTAGATATTCCTTGACTGAGTAACATCTATATGGAGAGAATGAAGCATACGCCCAAGAAACAATGCCTATAAAAGGGTAGGAAATCTTAAAACAACTCATCAGAGAGAAAATGAATACCCTGATCAGCTGAAAATTCCGAAAGTCCAATCCAGAACTAAAAGTCTATGAACGTAAAACATATCCGTCGAATTCGTTCGAATTCGAGAAAGGGGGACATGACAAAATCACAAAGTCAATAACAGGATTGATGACCGTAAACGTATACCAAATAAGCGTTAAAGGTTTGGGTAGTGAACTGCCATATCATCTATACATCTCATGCCAGGTCACGTATGCTATCAGGAGGATGTTGTGGGCGATAAGTTTTATCACACATCCTTTACTGGGGAGGAATTCGTGTATTTTATAAGATATTTACAACACCTTTTTGTAAAGGAGAAATCCATTGCAAACCTTTTCATGTTAGGACGAGCGTTGTCTTTTTTGTTGACGTTTGTCTTCATGACCTTTATGAGAATGGGTATCGCGGCAGAACTTCACTCTGACGTAAGCGATTCCTGAAAGTGTCAGGATGGATACGGCGCAGTAATGAAGTTGTCCTAGACGTTGTCGCTGTCATCTTGAACCTACGCCCGCAGAAATATGTAACCTGAAGCCACCTGTCCTGTCCTGGCGACGTTACGCGGGACGACTAGAACGTGGGTGGATATAGCTAGATAAGACAATGCAGATATTGTTATAGAATAGCAATGAAAATGTGTTGTCTCCTGTTGCTGTTTCATTACCGCTCGAAACATTCCAATGGCCACACGACCTTCAGCTGTTCTTGATCTTTACATTACGTCTTAACGTAATCAGTGACGTTACGTCAGAATGTTCTTTTATCCCAGTTTTTCTCTGAGCGAAGTCAACAGGAAAACTCTTCAGGCTGGAGTAGAAGCTCTCAACCTTGAGAGTTAATAACCATCTGAGGTGTAAAGTCCCTTCACGCTGCACGTTCATTTGAGACTACGTGGTGTACGTCCTCCCTCGTTTTACTGTTACTATTTTATCTTAAGACGCTCAAAACGCACCATATATATCCATATATATATTTCCAGTAAGAATGAATCCACAGAGTAACTTACTTTTGCGAGGTGAGGTGATTTGTGGACTTGCGCTGTTCATAACATATATGCTACTGTTGTATGAGGTGGGCCGAGCTCAAAGTGATCTCTTATTACTATACTGTTTTTAATGATTTTAGTGAGTTTGGCCACATATATAACAATATTACAATATCATTGTCTCCAACGTATGTGTAAATGAAATATTTAATGCAATAATTGTTACTGATATTAAATATCGTAAGTTTGATTCCTTTCTTCTCAATCTGGCATTGATCATTCTGAACGTTTCACATTAGGTGTTTATCAGTGATGCACTTCTCATGTGCTCGGAATAGCGAACAAGTTTGAAAATATGGGCCTTGACCTACAGCGCTGAATTTCCTAATTCTGAATTAGAATACCTTTCTTATTTAATGAAGTCATCCCCGATTTCTGTCAACAATCATTGACGCGTATCCATTAACATCGGACCATTTAAATAACGTATTTCAAAAAGCAAATGACCTTGACCATGGCATCATTTGCATTTTCTGTAATATTTTAACTTAAACATTTGCTTTGATAGGTCAGTGATTGTCTTTTGATGCTTGAAATATGTGTCCTTATTTTCTGGACCTTCAGCTAAGGTAATAATTTTCAAGCTAATTAAAGACCATCTCATCTCAAATGTTGATCAAACTGCATCTGAAAAGATTCTTATGATGTTTTGCCTTTATCTTAAAGTCCGATAAGTTGCAGACTAATGTTTTTAAATTCATACAAAAATTTACTTATAGGTCAAATTAAATCGTTTGAGTATAATTTCCAAGCCATTCGAAGTGCAAATTGGTTTAGCACTGCGAGAAAAAATAGTGTTTCCTCTTTGCAAACAAGTGAGTTAATTAGTTTGTAAACAGAAATAGCACGTTTTAATGAGAAAATAAAGTGTATCGGCTTTAAATCTTTGATATGTGGGATCATAAGGGTCATACTGTGTAAGGTATTTAACACATAACAAAAACATGACGTTTGTATGGACTTTAATTTGCAGCTCCATTCAACAGACATTGTGACTATGGCAAACCAATGCATAACAGATATAACACACAAGATCTGTCAGTGACTCACAGGTTACAGATCTTGTCTTAACTGATACAGCATTTAATAAAAACCTTTATTTAATCACTTAACAGAGAAAGTCAACAAAAGCCAAATTAACAACACTACCGTTTAAATTGGTATTATCATTTGATCTCATACTTAACTGATAACAACAATAAATATAAAGCGTGTTTTTGGTTTACCAAAATCCTTGTAAAAAATACAATATTGAATACATAACATCACTGAAAACTATGCTAATAATACATATTTCTAAACAGCAAAACAAACACTTTGTTCAACATCTTGTTTGAATAACAAAAATCAACAAATCAAGGCAGTTGTGATTGTCAAATAAAAATGGAAAGGATTACATGGTTAATAACAATAAATAACATAAAGTGTATTTTGTGGCTAACGTTTCTTCAAGGAATAATTCTGAATTCCTTAAAACAATTCGTTTTGTCTGCATTCTCACCACTTCACTCCCCATGACATCATGATCTTCATGGAGTGTTACTGAGTGGTTGGTTGACGCTTACAATATGAAAATGATACCACATTTTATAAAAGCACATAAACGGGAAAGTTGTTTCTCTTTTAGCCCCTTTTTGGAGATGGTATTTGGATATACTGGTTTCGGCAAGTAAGTTGTAAGAAGGTAGATCAGGACCAATTCTACGAACTTCACAGATCATGCCTTCCATGCCTCTTGGACAGGTACAAACTTTGATTCTTTAAGTGCAATGTAGCTCCCCATTAAGTTTGAGCTTTTGGGGGGCAGCAGTTCTGGAGAAGCTGAAAATCTGAAACGTTTGCAGATAACAAACAAACCCTTGACAGACAGACAATGGACATTAACCTGACGGATAATAGTTATTGCCCATCAGGCCATGCCATAAGCCCATCTAGTGTTATAGGCCTCATGGGTTAATATCAGTAGAGGAGATTCAATCTTTGCTCACAGCCATTGAATAGTCATAAACCTATCACAAATGGTATGTGAAATGCATTTTTTTTAAAGGAGCTAGGTAAACAAATTGACAACATAGTTAAACATAACAATGCTATCTCAATGACATATAACTACCAAAGATAGGTTGATGATTGAAAACATATACATATTAAAACATATCAAAGCTTTCATTTCTACATGAAGCATAATGAAGTTTTCTTTTAATTTACAGTATCCAAACATCATAACAATATTTAGACAAACATGCAATATGGTACCATGTGAAGATGACTCATTGTTCTCAATAGGATAATTAAAATCTAATCTTACAAGTCATATCATTTAATTAAAGAAACAGTTATAAGATTTGTTGTTTAATCAATGTTGTTTGTTTTTAGCCTTCAAAGCACTAGTGCAAACCAATATTTAGTATATCCAACAATGTATGTTAACATGTTTATTTGTATATGGGCCTGTGGCCAAGAATGCAATAAACTTAATTGAACAAATGCACAGATCATGCATATCTCTTGCTTTCACAAACAATCTTCTCTCTCCTCTCTCAGATAATAAACCTCACACGTTATTTAACAAATATGAACTTATTCAGGTTATAAAGTTGATTTTAAAAGACCAGAACTATTTAATGCAAGTTGCTTTAAATCCACATGAACTACAATCTCAGAAATATTCAACTTTTGCTTACAGCCAAAACGGCAGCCACTATCTTAATCCAATAACAATGCTTATACTACATTTTTTAAAATGGCTTAATTACTAGATTGCTTTTATCAACAATATTTCATCCTTTATTCTCAGTTCAGAGTTAAAGTACATTTAAAAGCTGCACACAACCTCAGCCGTTTTTGTCAATATTTATTTCCATTTTGTACACTGCTGACAAAACTTTATATATCTTAAGCAGACTTCGGCTGTCTGAACTTTTTCATTATTGATTACCTGTCAATTGTAAAGGATAAAAAGCAAGATTGCATGGTAAAAGAGAGTGCCTTGAAATAGTCAATTTGAACCGCAAAAGCGTGCTATAGTGCCTTTAAGTTTTCAGGAAGATCAAGATTTTCAAAGCATGCAAAAATATTCACTGTTTAAAAGATAATTGAAATAATATTGGTCTATTCAATAATTAGTAATATACTGAATAATGGACATGAGAAGAAGCTGCCATTAGACACAGAGAAAATAAATATGCTTAGAAATGTATTTGTTTTTACTCCTTTAACTTCCACTTGTATGGCACTCAATGTGCATAATACTTTTACCATTTATAACTGTACACACTACTATGACCTTGAGAGAGTATGAGTCTTATTTGTATTCACTGACAGCAAGATAAATTACACAGAAAACTTAATCATTATTTGAATTACTGTGGCGCTTTTTAAAGTTTACATTATATACCTGAACACCATACAATGAGTCAATAATAAGGTTAAAAATAAGAGAGTATCACATAATATATCTTTTCAGAACAATCATTACCTGCCCCAGTAAAATACCTCAGAGTAATATTTATACAGCATTAACTAGTGTAATACCAATATATGAATGATATCCGAATAATCATATGAGTGAAGTCAGAAAAATGTTAATTTGGGCACACTATCAGCAATTACCGGTATGCTTGATTAAGGTGGGTTAGTTATAAAGAGAATACTAAACTTCCTACCATAATATATTTTCTTATTAAATGGTTTGGGATAAACTTGCTTTTGCTCATTTTAGACTAAATCATTGACTCATTAAACAGGAGGTCTTTTAGTATCCTCAAATAATGATTTAACCAATATTTTGACAGATAAATAAACAATAAATCATCATATAGCAATGCATACTTTCTCAAATTACAAGACATTATATTTACATCCTTATATAACAGCAGTATGTCCTTGATATATTTCAGAATGATCCTAATATTTTAGCTCTTAGGTTAAAACTTCTTCTATCAAAAATAAAATATCTTCATTCGGTATTTATGCTAAAAACACATATGCAGCTATGGGCTGTTCATAAGAAACATTAGTTACCCGTTCCTCATAAGCATCAAAATAAACAAAGTTTTTCATGTAAACCCCAATATTCTAAGTTGAGCATCTACGTTAAACAATTCAAATGACATTTATTGAATTAACTGAAATATTTAGTCATGTCAACATAATTGATCTTCACGAGTTTGATGTAAATGATCCTATAAAAGGTATCTTTTCTAAACTTCATTATATTTTTTTCTTCTGACCAAACAGCTTTAAGGTTTTTGTCATACATTGAAATAACCAGGGACCGTACAGACAGGGATATGAAACTAGAGCTAATTAGCAATCTATGTCGTCTCGCTTTACGGTTCAACGCACATACGACTGGGTTCGGGAACAACGCATACTCATTAGCGCACAGTTCCAGCGAACCGTTTTACGAAGATTCCCGGCTCTATGTGAAAAGTAAGACCGATAACCACACTTACAGAAAAAAATATTCAATTACCAAATAATACAAATACATAAGAAAATCATCCATCTGTCGGAAAAGGACATTTTTGGCAACTACCTCCCAATGTACAACGATATTTTATAGTATTTCTTGAGGCAATGCTCAAGCTCGTTGCTATCAATGCACACACAATATGGCTGATGTGCTCGCTATTTTTGATAGAAAAGTACGAGCGGTACACATGCTGAAAATTTTTGATGAAAATAACTATTTACAACTTTTCCAAAAGGATATTATTCATCTATCTATATAAAAATTCTTTTTGTAAAGTTATCCCATTCGTAAAATAGTTAATTGTATTATTGTGTCAGTTCCGCGAACAGAAGTGATATGAAGACCCACAATGCATTGTTGTTTTTATTGCCAAACTGGTTACACAACACCGCGCATTGAGTTTGCACAAAACCAGAACCCAGTCTCCATGTGCGTTGGAGCGTGACCTGCCTGGGCCAGCTAATGAGCGAGACGAGTTGTATAACCCCCGTGTAGCAGTAATTTAGTACAATCAGCTATTAGTTTCATATCCCTGTGTATATACGATCCCTAAAATAACAAACAAGAAAACAAGTGGATGAAAACATACAGTGACAACTAATTTTTTAATAATAATAATTTGATTTAAAAGCGAACTTTTGAAACAATTTTTAATTAATGAACGAATACGATGAATATAACAATACAAAGAGACTGAAATTCTTTGCACCGAACATACATTTTTTATGTATAAACATGATACATAATGTCTTATGATGGATGATTCATTTGAGCAAACATTAACCAAACAATACTGGCAGGGCAGTATATATAAACATTTGGATTGCAAATTTTGGACATGAAATGGCCAAATCAGTTTTATCTTTGAACCCATTGTATGATTTTTTTTTCATTCTGTGATATTAAATACCATATAAAATCATTCATCAAAATTTATTCTAAAAATATTCTTCATATTTAGCAAAAGTCTACTCTAACACTAAACCATGTTGAGGTAGCAAAAACAGACAGTATTTTGATTCTTTATACTTGCTTGACATATCACACCATCATCTTCCTATCCCAAATAAACCATTTTGATCCTTTATACTTGAATTACATGTCATACCATGATCTTCCTATAAAAAATAAACCATTTTGATTCTTTATACTTGAATGACATATCATACCATCATCTTCCTATCCAAAATAAACCATTTTGATCCTTTATACTTGAATTACATGTCATACCATGACCTTCCTATCAAAAATAAACCATTTTGGTTCTTTATACTAGGATGTCGCATCATACCATCATCTTCCTATCCAAAATAAACCATTTTGATTCTTTATATTTGAATTACATGTCATACCATCATCTTCCTATCCCAAATAAACCATTTTGATCCTTTATACTTGAATTACATGTCATACCATGACCTTCCTATCAAAAATAAACCATTTTGGTTCTTTATACTAGGATGTCGCATCATACCATCATCTTCCTATCCAAAATAAACCATTTTGATTCTTTATATTTGAATTACATGTCATACCATCATCTTCCTATCCCAAATAAACCATTTTGATTCTTTATACTTGAATGACATATCATACCATCATCTTCCTATCCAAAATAAACCATTTTGGTTCTTTATACTAGGATGTCGTATCATACCATAATCTTCCTATCCAAAATAAACCATTTTGATCCTTTATACTTGAATTACATGTCATACATGTACCATAATCTTCCTATCCAAAATAAACCATTTTGGTTCTTTATACTAGGATGTCGTATCATACCATAATCTTCCTAACCAAAATAAACCATTTTGATCCTTTATACTTGAATTACATGTCATACATGTACCATAATCTTCCTATCCAAAATAAACCATTTTGGTTCTTTATACTAGGATGTCGTATCATACCATGATCTTCCTATCCAAAATAAACCATTTTGATCCTTTATACTTGAATTACATGTCATATCATGATCTTCCTATCCAAAATAAACCATTTTGATTCTTTATACTTGAATGATGATGAGATTTAGATATTATATCAGTTTAATATGGATCACCAAATGCTTATTCATCTATACAAGGTATCATTAAATCAAGTAAGATCATATTTAAACAAAAATCACATGAATGAAATCACATATTTTTATGGTCTCACAAATCTATATAGTTGTGTGTTACGTTGCCAGTAGAGTGCAGACAAAACCTTGTCATTAGACCAATAACTTCATCATGTTTGAAAATCAGAATGGCAAAGATCATGTAGAACAGATGGTTCACACAAAATATTTGCCCCTTGAATCGGATACTGAAAACCTTTAAGCTGGAGGCATAAGGAATGAATAAACAAACTTAGAACATGCGACAAAACAGGCTGTTCTGGCCTTTTCACCATGCAAACACCCTAATGGATCAACTTTGTTTCAAAATAGGGGCAGTATTTTGAAATTATCTTCACTTGCAACAAAGTAGATTTTTATCAGACTGACCAAATAAAGCATTTAAACAATACCACATTTCAACCTTCACATCATAGATCAACTTTGTTTCAAAATAGGGTCAGTATTTTGAATTTATTTTTACTTGCAACAAAGTAGATTTTTATTAGACTGACCAAATAAAGCAATGAAACAATACCACATTTCAACTTTCATATCATAGATCAACTTTGTCTCAAAATAGGGGCAATATTTTGAATTTATCTTTACTTGCAACAAAGTAGATTTTTACCAGACTGACCAAATAAAGCAATGAAACAATACCACATTTCAACCTTCATATCATAGATCAACTTTGTTTCAAAATATGGGCAGTATTTTGAATTTATTTTTACTTGCAACAAAGTAGATTTTTTTAGACTGACCAAATAAAGCAATGAAGACTATATATATGCTGAAGACTTGTTTACTGCTAACCAGATGATGGTTAATATGGCACCAAACAACTAATTTACAATCATCAAATAATTCACAGACCAACAAACCTTCAGCTTTACATAAGAATTCTGTGAGATACAAAATGCAGTAGCAGCCTTGAACTTTTGGCCAAACCTGACTTGGATCACAGTTTTGATCTTATTTACCCATTTGATGCCAAATTCTATATTGACCATGATTAAGGAAACCCTTAATGCTCAGCCCTTTTCTGTTGGTTTTAGAACAACGGCCTGTGAGGTATTTTATGATGAAAATTGAACAGAAAGAAGGACATGTTGAAATAAGATGCTGATGAAACTGGCTCTTCTGAAATATATCCATTACAGTATGTAAAAGTTGCATTCTCATGGTGGACCTTTTCAAACCAGTAGGTAAAGTTAAGGAACTGAAGCTCGCCAAGAGTTGCATTCTGGATGGTTTTGTTATCATGCAGATTGTTGGCAATAAGAGTCAGGTTGATGTCCCTGCCCTGGATGAGGAAGCAGTTGCTCTGTGTGTTGAGGTGAGACAAAACCTGATCCAGGATGATTCCCATGGACAGAACCATCAGCAGACAAACCACAAATACACCTCTTTTGAGGAGAGTTTTCTGTAGTTCCGAGAGCTCAACTGACTGGCTGCTTCTGACGCTCTCGAGGCTGCTATATGTGGACAACTGGATGTGGTCAGCCTCCATCAAGTCCAGGTCCGAGGGTGACATAGGGCTATGAAGGGGTGATATGTCTGGAACAAGTTACATGAAGTTGGAATGGGAAATTGCAGATATAAACAATTCATGGAGTTTGAGTTTCAGCATATAAAAACAAACAATACCCAGCAGGCAATCTGACGTTGTATCAACGTTGAAACGACGTCGTTTAGCAACGTTGAAATAACGTTGAAATTTGATTGGATTTGAAATTTGCGGCGACGTCGAAATCCGACGTGATTTCAACATCGTTTCAACGTTGAAGCCAAGACGTCGTATTGACTTTGAAAAAACGTCATTTCGACGTCGAGTCTTATTGATCAATAAGGTTGTGTTGTTTGGTTTCATTAGTTTACTTGAAGCAATGCATTAATTATCTGTGAGGCTACGCTTACATCTTCAGCTCTTTCATAAGCCTCGGTGCAAGACTTTGATGGCTGCTCGTGCGAAGTTATCAATGTAATGGAAATTACATAAGTTGTGAGGGTACCACTGTTTATATGACACTGCAACGATTTAGACCACAGTGTCACGAAAAAAAAGTTTTTAAAAAATGCGTAAATACCGTTTTGTGAGAACTACTAACTTTATTCAAATGGAAAATTTATGTTGTCAGTTGTGAACATAACTGAAAAAATAAAAACTGTTGAAAAATACCATATACCTTGTTTATTCTAACTAGCCATAGGACAGAGTTACTTCCCTTTATTGTGAAATTGAAAGAAATTAACTTTTATTTATCTAATTCCAATATCAATAACACTTTTAAATGTCAATGATAGCTATTTGTTTTTGCATTTTTTATTTCATTCTTTAAAACAATCCGTAACGTATTTGATGTTAAAAATAATAATGAAATTTTATAAAAGTAATCCCTTTTCAGTTTAAAGTTGTTCTGATGACGTTGAAACAACGTCAAAACACCAACCGAATTTCAACGTCAGGAAACTAACGTTGTTCCGACGTCGAAAATTGGTTGATCGACGTCCTGACCTGAATTCAACCAAATTTCGACGTCGAAATGACGTCAGATGCCTGCTGGGTAGTCACTTCAAACAGGTTGAACATCAGAAAAACTACTGATGTTTGATAATATTTGGAATTGGTTTTGTCTTGAAATTTGATGATACAGATCAATCTAATTGAAATCAGCTCAAAACTTGTCCCTCGTTCCTGGCTGCATTTCTTGAACTGACCACAACCCTTCCCCTATAAAAAAAATTCCCCTCTCAAGATGCATTCACAGCATCTCCGCAAGCAAAATTTTACCATCGCCACAAGTGCATCCGCAAGTACATTTTCACCTTCACCAGAAAAGTCGTAAAGTGTACAGGCCTGTGGCGATGGTGTGGATGCATCTTCAAAAGGTGATTGTAGCCATAAAAGTTTACAGGAACCGGTGCCTCTAGAGACTGTGTGGAAGCATCCTTGAAGGTGTAATTATGTCGTAAAAGTTTACATCAACCAGTCCCTCTAGAGACTCTGTGGATGCATCCTTGAAGGTGTAATTATGTCGTAAAAGTTTACATCAACCAGTCCCTCTAGAGACTCTGTGGAAGCATCCTTGAAGGTGTAATTATGTCGTAAAAGTTTACAGGAACCGGTGCCTCTAGAGACTGTGTGGAAGCATCCTTGAAGGTGTAATTATGTCGTAAAAGTTTACATCAACCAGTCCCTCTAGAGACTCTGTGGATGCATCCTTGAAGGTGTAATTATGTCGTAAAAGTTTACATCAACCAGTCCCTCTAGAGACTCTGTGGAAGCATCCTTGAAGGTGTAATTATGTCGTAAAAGTTTACATCAACCAGTCCCTCTAGAGACTCTGTGGAAGCATCCTTGAAGGTGTAATTATGTCGTAAAAGTTTACTGCAACCAGTGCCTCTAGAGACTATGTGGATGCATCCAGAAGGTCGTAAAAGTTTACAGTAGCCACTGCTTTTAACGAGCATGCTGATACAACCTTCAGGACGGGATGTCTGCATTCTCGCTAGATTTATGTGTATACTCAATAGTGTCATTAATGTTGCCACCCACCAATGCCTCTAACAAGTATGCACATGCATCCCGTCATGAATTATGATTCTGGCTATGCTTTTACCGATATTCCACATACCGCAAATTGGCAGAAGCTTCTAAAGCAGCTGTTGTAGATCGTTCAGAAGCTTCTGCAATATTACATCCCAGTCATAAAATAGTACCAGCATTGAAGCTAAAAGCATGCCTTCAAACAATGACAAAAGAATCACACAATCATTAAAACGTTTTAATAGAATGTAAAATCAAAATCTTTCTTGGTGGCAATTTCATGGACAATATTTATAGATTTAATTGTAAGACTATACACACAAATTTATCAAGAATGAAACCACTGATAAATGAACAATTACGAGATAGACTATTGGAATATTCATCACAGCAATTTAATTACAAGAAATCACTTATTTTAGTTGAAAACTTTTAACAATGCTAAAATATTATTAACAAAATTATATATGTATGAAAATTATGTACATATGTGATTATTTAGGAATGCATATAATTATTTTTTCATTAAAAAAGTAAATAAACAATCCTAAAAAATCCAAAAAATCCTTTTCACTGTGTTGACATCTGATGACTAGTTGACTGGTCTTCATTCTGAAACAGAATATAATGCTTGTTACAAACAGAAAGACACCAAACAGTGTAAAAAGATCTCAGATGGCAATCTCAAATTGGATAACTGTACTCTTATACCTAACAAAGAAATCAATTAGATCAAGCAATTAACAAATAAATTGATATGTGGCTCCAATCAGTAAATCAACTGATCAGAAGTCACTTATCAATCTGTTTGTTTATGTAACAATTCAATGTACTTACTGTGAAGACACTGTCTCTTAATCCCCCTGTGAATCTTCATCTTGCCAGCTTTGTGTATTCTCTGGTTCAGTGAACATCTGAAAGAATAAACGAGCAAACACATAAGCACAAAACTAGTAACAGCAATGTTTTAAAAATGTAATATGATTAAACTTGTTTCTTGTAAACAGTTTCTAATTTTCATTACCTCTATTCATTCCCTTGTATAAAGTATCTATATGTTGTATTGTTTTTAATAATGTCTCATATGCCAAACAATGGGTGGTTGTTAAACAAACTAAAGTAATACTATAACATGTTTTATTGATGTACTAGTTTAATTTGTGACACTGAAGTAAACTAAATCTGTCTGCCTGTATAAAAAAAGCAGCAGAATTATCAATCAGGCTTTAAAAATCTTTCAAACATTTGTTTATTAGTTCTCATCTGGAATAAACATAACATCCTGTGAGGCCAAAAGGTGTCCATGTATGTGTGTTTGCAACTTTCAATACACGTACAAATAACCAATAATGATGATGATATCAAAAGAATAGCATTTATCATATACAGTCATCTTAAGGAAAACCATACTTGAAATTATATAAAGATAAAGTAATTGTTTCACAATTGTTCCAAAGGTTGGTAAAAACTTTTAAAGTTACAGAAAATCCAAAATGTTCACCGATAACTTTTTCCTATCTTAAAACATTTTTCAAGTTCAATAGCAGGAATAGTTATAAAGTGCTCTAACAATTTGTATAATAATCCTGTATTACAAATATTAACATAAATGTAGGTTCAGCAATACTAACATTTATGAGTGTAATTTTTATCAAATGAATTTGATATTCAAATAAATACATACAAATTATGTAATGCTAATCACATGTTATGAAATGAAAACAAATGAAAATTCATGTGATCAAACTTAAAACTGGGAACAACTTAATTGTCTAACAATTATTGATTGTAAATTCCAACTATCAGTTTCAGGTTAAATGGCAAATAGTATCAAGTCCTCCCACACCATATATTAGACAATCAGCCTGTCTGGGTTTTCACGAAAAGAAATTACAATTAATCAAGACTATCTATTTGTAAATTGGAGTGAACCCTCTGATGCGATTCCTAATCTAACCAGTTGAGAAATACACTGCATGTTTATTGAAGAATTAGGTGAACATACTTACAGTGCTAGCTCTTTCCTGTTATGTAATGGCTTGTCCACTCCCTCCTCTCCCAGCAGTCATGGTTCAGTGCACACCTATGTAAACAATGCCATCTTTGCTTAATATTGTCAAAGAAAAGGAACCAAATATCACTTTTACAAATCAGTGTTAATAAAACACAACTTAACTTGTAACTTAACAATAAGTAACTTTATTACATATTCTATTTAAGGGAATGGACTTGAAATTTTTTTCATTTTGACTGTGAAGCCAACATTTCAAGGATTTTTTATCAGCTCTTTCATGAAACAAGGAAGAGCAATAAGGTTAAGATGTTATACTGTGTATGTAGCAGTAATGGTCTACTTACTTTGGTTTTTGCAACTGTAGATATGCCTTCTATGCTGTTGGCAACTGTGATTTTAATAATCAAGAATCAGTTGTTTTTCCTAATGGCGGCCATTGCTCCTCGTTAGTGACAGGTCAGGCAGGAAGTTGGGTCTTGCTGTCAGTCAAAGGGGTTAAGACTGCAGAGATTCTGATTGGATAATAATGTCCAGCCTCATCAGGTGTGAGGATTGAATGGTGTAAAGAACCTTAAACTGTGATCTTTTCCAAAGAGAAGAGTCAAGTCATTGAATGGCATTTAGAAGTGGTGTCTTCAAAAAAACCAAGGTATGTCTTGGCAACAACTTCTTAAGAAATGAGTAATGGATATAAATTTGAGTCAAGGATTTTGATCAAAATTTATATTCTTAGCTTGAAATGATGAAATGAATACAATATATGGATGAATTCATAAATATCCATTAAATTCAGAAAATGTATAATCATAAAAGCTTAGATATTTTTTAACAACATTGAACTTATTATTGAACTAGTTTATTTGCAACTTATCTGATATGTGATAAGAATTAAAACAAATATTTAGTTTAAGGGGAATTTTTCAACTTATATGTTTTGAAGGCGTACAGTCATCTATAAAAGCAAGAGATATATTCCCTTTAAATGATTGATGTAGATTATTTGTACAAATTCATAATGAGATTATTTGAAATGAAAGAGAATTGAAAAGCATTTAGAAATGTATGGAGAAAATGACTTCTTCCAACACCTGGAAACAATTCCTTAATAATAATATTTTAGAAAAATTAAACAATATGAAACAATTTTAAACCAATTGCGTTCTTTAAGATACATAGACGTACAGGCTATTAAATTCAAACAATAAAAAATTTCTGGTCTCCAATTTGAAATAACACCTAATTGAGTGATCGATATGTATAAAGGCACTGTTAGGTCAAATGACTAATAAGCAACTAAACTCGTTAAAATGTTAATTGTGATTAATTTTGAGAACTCATAGGTTACGTACAAGGTATTTACTCTGAATTCAACTGGAAACACAATTTGAATAACATTTAATTAGGTAACTGATGTCCCTTACTAAACAAACAAACTTGTTAAAAGCTTAATGACCAACAAATTGATTCAGCTGTCAAAGCAACAAAACTGTTATAGACAATGGATACCTATTATCACCTTATTTCATTGGCCATTTTCTATAATAAAGGCTCCACCCATCTCCATCACTGTAACCAATAGATTTTTATCTTAACGATGTCACCTAACCTATAGAATTTGTTTATCAGTATAAATCATTTAACCAGGCAAATGAATTTGTTAAAACCAGACATGTTTTAGGAATGATTGTTTATATGTTAAATTTGAAGACTTAAATCAAATAAATAAAATTGTGAATGACAAATTCATCTGTATTAAAATTTTTTTGTGTATTTGAAGACAATATAGCAAATCTTGCTTCTGAACGTCTTCAACTTCTTAAAATGTTATATAATAAAAATACCTTTTCTGATTTAATATTTTAACCTCTGTAACCATGAATCAATATCATAACATACTATTTGAACTTTTGAAATCGTTAGTGGATATATTATTATGGAATAAAGTTTGAATTACTTTTCATCTTTTTTTGTCATTTCCAACCACAGATGTTATAGTCCATCTTTAAAAGCTCAAATACCTGGTTATTTAATCCAAGTGAATTTTATAAATGGCTAGTAAACTGAATAACAGAAAAGAAAAAATATGAGAAATATTTTCCAACAATAACAAATAAATGTTAGTTACAAAGGGGGAAATAAATAACACATTATCATTTATTGCTAAATATCAACTATATTTTTATTATATATTATTATCTATTTTTAATCATAGGTAGGCAACACATTATTTAAAAAAAGCACCCACACCTGGTTATTTAATTCACTTTCTAAGCTTCTTCATGCGGCCTGCTTATCAGGGAGCCCCATCCCTGATTACATAACCCACATGCTGCTGTGAAGGTTTATGGTCATTGGACTACCTTCCACAGTGTCTCCACTAGGCTTGCTAATCATATGTACTATCCCAGAGAAGGACCCTCAACCCTGATTACATAACCTACATGCTGCTGTGTTGGTTTTATTACTTTATAGTCATAGGAGATACTTCCACAGCATCTCCACTTACCTCATTATCCTATGGACATGCTTCCACAGTATCCTAATAAGGGCCAGCGATGTTGTTACAGCATCATCACAACTTTTTATTGCTCTAGAGCTTGTGGCGAAGCTGTGGATGCATCTTCCCAGATACTTCTTTACCTTCACCACAATGCTTCCGCTAGCGGAGATGGTAAAATTTTGCCCCAAAAACCTCCAGAGATGGTATGGAGGCAGTTTGGAGATGCAGTGAAGATGCTTTGGCAAAGCTGCAGAAGCAACTTTCAGGATTTTTTTTTTTATAGGGGTTATGCGCGACCATGCCCTTTCACCTTCAATTAATTTAATCAATCGCAGGTCCGGGTACATATCACTTTTAAATGATCATCAAACTTGGCAGAAAAGTTGGAGGTGAGGGACACTCTGAAAAATGTTTTGCCAAAGTTTTGAATAGATAGCATAAAAAATGAACATCACTGTTGTTGCAATGGATGTCGTATCATACAGTGTTGTATGATCTGCTTTTTTCTGAAAATATACTTGTCACTTTTTAAAGTCTTTCGGAATAATTTCTGAAAATGGTTACTATATTGTTCAACTTAGTGCTCATCATGAATTCACAATTTCACATGATTCGATGATTTTTAATTTATATGGAGTATATTAATGTACAGTATGATTATGGCGCTGAGCTTTTTATATTTTGTGTATTTTCCCTTATCTGTGTGAACAGGTACTAATTGTCACATTGTTATATCAATAAATACATACCAGTGACGGATCCAGGTATTTTGAAGGGGGGGGGGGGACCTATTAAAAGAGGTGCCAGAGGGTCACGTTTGATAATCCAAGGGGGAGGGGGGGAAGTTGGCATGGTTAAACCACTGACGATCAACTGCTGCACACTTTCTGAGTTCTCAATATGTAACTGTATGTAATTTATCATTTTTGACTGTAAGTGTTTCTGTTTAAGCTACACTTGATTTATTTATCTGCCCCAATTCAGAGAAATTCTTACTTTGAAATTTAGAACTAGACATGAATTCCTAGAGATAATTTGACATAATAATTGTCGACCTTACTTTGAGATCAATGCTTTGTAAGCCTGTTCAATAATATGTTGTAGTTTTGTTTTGGTAAATTTCTTTACTATTACTTCCCAAATTTCTGAAAACTGTTTTGATGAAGAAAGTGCCAAATCAAACACAAATATTGTCATGATAGAAAATATTTCTCACTATCTTCCTCGGGGTCGCAGACATGTCTTAATAACTGACTAAACATGAGCATATCCGCCTGGATAGTAAACAAACACACGACGATCTTGTGTTCAACCCAGCATGGCTTTTCTCAGGTTTTATTCAGAAAAAGCTTGTATTTAAAGAGATACAAAGGTTAGATGTAATGTGATTTTTTGTATGTCAGTTCAAAAGTTGCAGATGTCTTTCCAGCCTCGATTCCTATTGGCCGACACAATTTGGCGGTCAAGGCTGTCTGACATGGCTCTTATTGAGCCATAGTCAGATCAAGATACAAGGAGCAAGTTTCAAGCTGATTTCAATGAGATTGGATACAGAAAAGTTTAATCAATTCATGCTTGCTGGTTTACTTGATTTATCCATGCCTCTTTCAACCATGAAAATCCTATTTCTACAGGTATTCCAAAACCCTGAAGTATCTTCCATCGTGTTTGCCCCAAGGTCCTTATAATCACTATCAAAATCATGTCAGGGCCGGAAAATCAAGTACCTCTAGATGCTACGCAGACCTCAGTACTAGACACACTAGATTCCTAATTACCACTTCAATCACCAAAACCTGTAGTATACAATTCATAGTCTCAGCTTTATTAAGGCAGACCAACCAAAAATACATGATCCAAATGTCAATCTCATCTAGACAACAAGTCAATCGGATTGCAGCTTGAACCTTGTCAGACCGTCCATCTACACTGCTCACAACGACCTTTTAAAAATACTTTTCATCCAATACAACGTTGAGAATATAAATGATTGTCTTAGTCAAGAATGATTTCACCAGTAATGCTGATTCAAAATCAGATTGATGAAGAAATTTACTTGAAAAATGTAAATTCAAACTGCCCCCTGTCACATGAGGAGAGGTAACTCCAGAGGGAAGTGCACTCCACTCAAGAGTATTTCTAGTAAGTAGTTTTTCTCTTTTTAAACTATCAACAATTTAGAAAAAAAGCCCTGGAATCTTTTTCACAGCAAAACTCTTAACTTTAGTCATTGCTTTAAACAAACAGAGAGAGAACATAAGGTACAAATATAAGCTAAACCTAAGGATGACAAATTACCTTCTGTAAACCATGAATTTCCCCCTTCTGCTTTGCATCTTACCAAATCTCTCTATTGGTGGTAACCTTACAGCGAACAATAGTTTACGTACCCTTGTCCCGAGAGCCTGCGTCTTCCTCATTTCTTCTCCCTGCTCGCACCTGGGCCTAAATACAATTCAGATAATGAAAATATTTTTTGTCAGATTGCTTTCTTCATGTATCTTTAATATCAAATTTTATTCAGAAAATGTAATAGGTTTCAGAAGTGTCAGTTATTTCATTCTAAAATCAATTTGTTACGCTATCATATGACGGCAATGAGTCCCACAAATTACTCCCCAATTGACTGACGTGACAGAATCTTAAAGACATCAGATACATAACATCAATTTAATTGATAATTTGAAGTGATTAATCGTATCCATCTAGGAACAAAATTGTTATCAGCTTCATTGTAAATAACAAAGTCTACAACTCTTTGTAAGTTTGATGTTGAAAAAATCTTAATGAGCGAGTTAAGCTTTAAATTGATTATATCATGTATGTATACTCAAAGAACTTACAAGTTTGGATTCCTTGAGCCAGTCTGTTATCCCGATCTTAGTAAGAAAGGCAACGGACTGAAGGATCAGCGAGCACAAGATACCCAGCCACAAGCCTGGAGATACAGTAAAACAGTTCAAGATTAACCTCATTGCTTCATGTTTTTACTGTGTTTCAGCAAAAATTCTATTATTTAAAATTTTTAATTACAGTTAATATTTAATGCTGTTGGACAACAAACATGTTTAACCTCAGTTACAATATAAAATATGACACTTCTTAGGTGGTGAAACCGTACGCTTGAGCTTCGATTCGGTGTGTAATGTGGTACAGGGCCCTCGGTTCGGTACATTTTCGGTTCAGTATGAAACCAATAGTTGCCATATTTCTTTGAAAAACTATTGTTAAGAGTTAAAGATCAAACTAAATTGTTCAGAATGTTTACTTCCGGGAAAATTTTGACACATATCGTTACCACTTCGAAACTTGAAGACGTTTAATGATAATAAATTTTTAAAATTTTGATTATTGACTTTTTGAATAAATATTAATGGTTTTTTAAGTTATTAAAACGATATTTTGGACACAAATCAAATATGCAGTACAAACCGAAAATCCATGTTGATGTACGGTGCACCAAACGGAACGTAAAATACAGCAGTTCAACTACAGTAGTAGTGAACTGTTTCACCCCTAACACTACTTACCCTCCAGTCTGAGTTGAGTTTTGAACATGAGGAGTGCGCCGAGGGGTAGAGCAAAGAAGTAGTACGAGAAGAAGTTGAACACAGCACCAAACAGCTGCTTCCCAGTTCCCCTCAGGATCCCGCTACACACAGCCTTTAACATAGGACGGTATCACTCTTCATTACCACTGGTTAATCATATGTGGTGACATACTTTCAATATGAGCACATGTGCACATATCAATTTTTCCTATAGCAGTGATTGCTACAGTGGGAGTTACATTTTTTGTCATCTGTCATGTGTATTATGTTACTGTAGCTGGTCGTCGCAAGGGGAAACAGTTTTCTAAATATTTCAATGTGATTTAGATGGAACAGAATGAGTAATAAAGAAATTAATACACTCGGAAGGGTATCCTATGATGTTTTAAGAAACTTGTGCAAATTCTTTTATTACTCTCACACACTCGAGTAATAAAATTTTTTTACACTCCTTTGGTAAATATCATATGATTTAATTCCTCAGGTAAAAATCTTTTTTACTCTTAAGATAAAGTTGTCAAATTGGTCAAATTCTAATGCATACAAAACCATGTTGACAAGAGGGGTACTTGTATGTGATACAGGTGATGTGTAATGGAAGCACAGTACCCTTCAGTATCCTCCTACACATCGATTGTAACACAGAACGCTACCCCTTGCTTCCTTCCTATCAGTCTAAAACCATACTATATGATTGGCATAATAGTCTCTCCCAAACTCGCTATCCATCAGGTGCATTAATCCCCGCATATTGAGGAGAAGCAAATCACTCACCTGTGTAGCATCAAAGAGGAAGCAGAGTGTGGTCACAGGTATCAGCATACTGACCAGATCAACCACTGACCTGGACACAAGGAAGGTATGTTTGAAAGATTTAGTTTTTGATGGTTCTAGATAGAATGTGAAAGTTTCCTCAAAACTGGAACTTTGAAAAAAACTGATTCACTCATTTTCCTCTATGGTAGAAAGCAAGAACAACAGCAACCTTAACTTACAACAGGCATAGAGTAAGGAGGGTCTTGGTCTGTTCCTATTTGCTGGTTTCAGTTTTAAGGCGTCTTATAATGATACAATAGAAGAAGTTTGAGGATTGTTTTGGCAAAACATCAGCTACTTGCATATCTAAGCTGTTGTATTTCATGACTATTACAAAAATGTGGTTATGAAACTGTTGACTTCTTGTGATAAATCAACTGTGAACTCCTGGATAGAACAAAGATCATTACTCAAGCAGTTTTTTTTATAAGCTTTTACAGAATATTAATGAGAACGATATCCCTATTTACAATAAAATATCACTTACTGGTCATTTGTAAATGCTTTTCCAACAAAACTCTTCAGTGAAAGGATAACTATTCCAATTGCAATGGCAATCATCCCTTCAAACAAAAGGTCAAAGCTTGGATTTATTTGGAAAATTAAACATTTGTTCTATGGTTGGTCAGACATTATCAGTAGGCTGGGCCATAGAATGCCAAATCAATAATTATTAACTCCCATTGGGAAAGTAGTCTGTACACAATATTTCAACTTCATTTATCCAAAATACAAACCAACCGGTATTTTTTCAAACATTTTGTGAGTCAATTGGATTTCATTTTCATCAGACCTGTATCATATAAGTAATGTAAATAACCTGTCAAATTTGGTTTTACTGAGAGAGATCAACTGTCAGATGCACCATTGATGAAAAATGCTTTAATACATGGAAAGGGCACTCCGTCAAGAGGCAAAAGTTGTGATTTAAAAATTCCTACAGGAAGTAAAGCCTTGCCTTACATATGAGTGAGATGGAGACATTGGCTGCCGTCATAGCTTCAGGAGGGTTGCCTGCACCAAGATGGTTCCCAATCCGAACACTCGCCGCTACAGCTATACCCACACAAAACTGTAAGGAATGGTAACCATGGCTTGACAACAGGTCCTCAATATCTATTGCTACTGTCATGTGATTCATTTCATTTGCTAGGAGTACCGATTAAACAATCTGGGAGCAGTAATTATGACATCAAGGATTCATTTCTGGGCCTTGTTTATTTGTTGAAATTTGGATGCCGAATGAAGAAGCTGTTGAGACAATGTGTTGGCAATTTCTTCCTGTCTATGAGGGTGTGGTGTAGAAACCAAAAAAGGATTCAGCCACAAGAAATATAAGAATTAAGCTTTTGTTTATATTGCTAATCAAAATGTAACAAAGCTAAATTAGAGAAAGTCATTACAAATACTGCCAGTTGCACGAGATGCTACTTTGCTATTCTGAATGCTTTTTATACATTTGACTGAGAAAATTGGCAGGAAATATGCAACTGAGCACCTACATGCACTTAATCATATTCCAACTACTGAAGCAAGTTTAAAATCTAGCTTGTAAGAGTATTAGTTCAGAAATGAAGTGAGATACATGTGAAATGTCAAGAATATTACCTTGGCCAGAATATATACTTTCAATATTTTAACATTTATATTCCTTAGAACTAGGTTGATTTTAACCAGACTGGATTTTGGTCATAGCCAATCCATCTTTCACAAGGAGGAATACAGTGTTACAGACAAGGACTCACCATAAAGAGAACAACTGCCAATTGGAAGAGAACAGCATGAGCAGCCAGCTCCGTCACACCCAGCAAACCTGCAACATTCAAAGGTTACACCCAGATATAAACAAAGACATCAAATAAACAAATATCAAAGAAAATTAGGAGTTACACAAAAAGTTTTCATTATTTTGTTAAACATGTTAATCATTGATCTATCAGTTAGGCTTCTACAATCCCTTGATTGTCTTCACATGAAATCTCTCATATCACTTGTTATTACACTTACAGAGGCTGAAGTGATCTCACGAACACAAAAATAAAAGATCAAAATTGTGCAAAGCAATCTTTTTTATCAAAATAAACAGTTCTCAAATGACATAAATTGTTGAGTTAGGCTACAGGAATCCATTTCCATACCTAAATGGATTAAAAGGTGTTCACACTAAATTTGCCACAAGTAGTTTTTGCTGGATACAACTACAGACAATCGAGATGAGTAATGATGTTTTTGACACACTGAGGGTAATGCATTTTGCGTTAGCATATATTCATTGAAACAAAACTTCTATAAAACACGTATGCCCCTCTCATTCTGCCAATATATCCTGGTTCTTAGTCAATTTATTCAATGACTATAATTGTGACATTTTTCTATCTCTTTCTTTATCTCATCTTAATCCTTTTCTTACTGCATCTATCAAATAACAAACTATTCTCTCTTCTATTCTTTAAGAAACACAAATTATATGTTTTTTCTAGAATCTATACACATAAAAAACATATTTTTCTACGTAAAAGAAAATTTAGTCCAAAAAAAACCAAAGTATGAATATGCCATTCTAAAAAATAATTCTCTTATTGAACAGTCTTGTATTGGGCATGAATGATACACAATGATGTGTGTACACACCTGCAAGAATGAGGAAGACCTCGAAGCACCACCACTCGAGACACATCATGAACAGACCGGGCACAGAGAGACCGATGAACTGTCTCCAGTCAGATAGAGCCTGGAAGGACCAACCTGGGAACAAGGGAGAGAACCACTGACAACATTTCCTTACTTCTCACTTCTGAATACGTTCGAATCACCTGGGATGGAGAAGCCAAGAGAATTTTCTCAAACTCGTACATGTATTGAAACCATTGTGTGAGGCTCCTCCATTTTTTATCACAAAGACTTGGGAGGGACTAGTCTCAGAACAAGAGATAAAATTGTTTAGGCCAGACAAAATTCTGCCCTATTATAATTCTGAATATAGAGACCCTGGGTCTGTAGCTCAACAGACAAAACAGATATGAGGCTGCATAAACTTAAAAAGAATGAAAAAGAACATTTCCAGAACCAGTTATCAAATGTTTATCAGAGCAACAGTTTAGATTCCACTTTGGCAAAATAGTGTGCATTAAATGAGTCTGCCTTCTTTAGCTATGTGTTCTTGAGCAGTAGAAATGATGTAAATTGGTTGTAGCTCATGTAGCACATTAAGCCACAAAATCATCTTATTTATAATTTGAAATCTCCATAGGCCAAAGTACATGTTCATATTCCAACTCTCTAAAGTTAGTGGTTACAGATGGTTAGAAGTCTTTAAACGCGCATTGGCCAATTTAGTCCTGATAGCTATAAAATCTAAAAGCATAACAGGAAAGAGAAATGGAATAAACATCTTTTTCCATTTAAGTTACGTCAGGTGTTAAATTTGGAGAAAAAAATCTTCCCAGGAAAACCTTCTATGGGTAAGAACAACATCTTTATTTTCTAAAATACTTGATAATTCAAACCAACCTTCCGATGTCTTCATCTGATATATTGTCATGAATTGCCAAGAGGATCTTAGCAAATGATATTGTGTAAACTCAACCCACCGGACCATGTGTCTGTGTAGATCTTGGTGACCTGGATGTACAGGATGTGAAGACCAGCAATACTCCAGAAGCTAAGGCCTAGTGCTAGTCCCGCACCTCTGTAAATGTCAAAAAGGTTCAGGGATTTATAATAGATATAATGAAGTAAGGTTGTTTATTTGCTTAAAACAGCAAAATAATTAAAAAGCTTTAATCAAGATCTTGTAAATTTAGAAATGTACTTAAATCTAAATGAACAATAATAACTGGTAAAAAAGGTGACGGATGAGCATTTGAAATTATTATCTGTATCACACATCTACATAAAATTCTACTAACTGGGTTCAAGGCCAGTATTTTAAACCTTTTTGCTCTTTTATTCATTTTAACAGAAAAATATTTGCAACGGCAGAACAATGACTTCATACACAATCACTGGCATAATGCCAGTCACCATCCCTGGCTAATTAGAGGCTTGCTGTATTGTGCCAAAATTCATCAGAAATTATTAGTAACCTCCAGGATTTAAAAGTGGACAATCAAGTTCTGGTGCAGTAACCTTGGGTGCTGGCACAGAAAAGGTGACAAAATGCACCAAACCTGTTATTTGCCATCTTCCCATGCATGGTCTACTCTTATGCCAGCCCCAATGACTTGTTAAGATAGGCCTTGCTGCAATTCCTGTACTTTTCTGTGCTTGTCGCCAAGCTGCTGAGATATATCCTGATAGTCCAATGAGAAATCATATGAGAATTGCAACTTTTTGGAAAGCACCCAAAACACGAATTTTGACTTATTGGCAGGAAGGTTTAAACAAGCCAGTCATAGAGACTGGTGCAATTTAAGGCTAAGCAGGGGAAGATGGTTATGTGCCAGTGACCGAGATTGGTGCCAGTTATGCCCTGCAGGGAAGTTATATGCCTTGTGGAGGAAACTGATGGTAATATTGAAAAAGATCATTTGATATCTTGGCCTATAGATGTAATATTTCTGAAAACAGTGATATAAGAATGAAGGATCTACACACAGCATGCCCATGTTGAGCCAGATGAGAAAGAGAGCAGACAGGAGCACATTGAGCACGTTCCCCAGCACCAGGATCACACATGATGGCAGCACCACGCTCTGCAGAATTATGTCAATAAAGATTGATAATTCATACTTGCATTTCTTATAATAAAGCATGAAATTGAAATTTTAGTGATACTCTAGGGTAAAGTACAATAGTTTATTCATTGATAGTGAACTGCTTTTTTCAATGAAAAGATTAAGCAAAGATTTAAATCCATATAAAATTCTTTAAATAAAAAAGTTCACTGGATATCAATTTTATCTTGTAGTTTACTGGAAATGTCATAACATATATAAATCCTAACATTTTAGATTTTATGAAGTATGAGTAAACGAAAGGCAGATTTTCTAAAAATAAAACTTTCTTGATAGAGTAAATATATGCTTAAAAGCAATGTGTATGTTAAAAAACTAACTTGAAGTATTGCCATAATCACAAATAAGGTCAAAATATCAACTATAAATGGAAGCTTTGGAGTCAGTGGTACAACAACTAGATTATTTTATTTTGAGCCGAAATATTGTGTATAGATAAGTTTATTTTTCCCAAATACAATCACAGACATTTATAGGTACTTTTTTTATATTGAACACATTATGGAATGAAGGTTTCGTTGTGAGCTGGTACATTCATTGTACAAGTTTCCAGTGGATCTACCGTACCTGCGCCTGAAGATACTTGCTGAGCACAAGGAACAGCACATTCGCCTGCAACAGAGTGCTTGGTTCACTTCTAACACCATCCTGCTCCATAAGCATATTGTGTCTGAGAAGCTCCTTCCAATATCCTTATCTCCTTCAGGTCAAATTTAGCGCAATCAGCTTTGGATCAAGACATATAGGGTTCGACAAGTATATCTGCAGTAGAGAACAGTTCTACATGCAGTAAGGTTTGGGAGCAATGCAACACTGAGTATCAGCGCAGTACCACCCATGGTTTGCTATTTCCAGCCGATGTTGCAATACACAATAAACAATAAATAACACAAAAATGGTGTTGGCTTTCTCCATGCAGTCTTGGTATTAGTGAAGTGCTCATGAAAGAGCCTTTAAACCCAAATTCAACTCACCTCACCTCAGACCAAAAGCCTCTAATCGCTATGTGTATGAGCATCTAATGAAACCAATCGCATCCAGCAACAGCTGCATAACACGGATGACAAAGAGGTTGAGTGGCCGATTTTAGCTTCAAGTTCCTTGTAAAAAGACATTTCATTGGCTGAAAAAATTGCAGCCTATCCATGGCTATATACAACCAGCTGTCAGCTGTACGAGGATTTTTGCCTGAAGAAGATCAGGGTATTGGAAGGTGCTCTGTAGATTCGAATGTGCTGATGGAGCAGGATAATAAAACACAAACTTGGTTGAACACAAATTAAGTAAAAATTTAATAATCAATAGCCATTCAAGAGCATACAAGATTTTGTAGATTTATGTGCATTAAAAATATGTAAAGTCTTTGAAGCATATTTCGAAGTTGCATACATAAGACAACTCATTTGAGAAAATTATTTGACATACATAAGACAGCAAGCTTTTCTGGGTGGTAACTTTATTGTGAAAATTATGAACTTTGGAGTACATGCTTACTCCATCAGTTGGGAAATCTCACTTTGTTATTCCCCATATCTAAGCTGATGAAGGAGTAATCACAAACTCCAAAAATCAGAAAAACTTGCTGTTGTAGAATAAGAAATTTGTTTTCTTTCGATTTTCTACAGAAGAACAAATACTACAAAACTCTCTATTAGAGAGTAGATGTATATTTTTAGTATCTTGGGAGAACAAAAACATTCAATAGAGGACACATTAAAACTGCCATTGACTGCTACAATTGACAACTTACTGGTAGGATAGGAATGTAGCATAAAACAAACTTTCCAGCTAAACTGAAACAAAATGGAGCATCGGTTATGAATGATTAGTGTTAGTTAGAGAGGTTAGCAGTGGTTAGATATATCAACAGTGTAATAATTCATTATATAGGTCAAGGGTAAGGTCATTTTCTCTACACAGCGGTTACTCAACTCATTTCTTTTTATGCCCACATAACCTCTGTTACTATTCTAAAGATTCCAACACAAAATTTCCAGAAGAAAAATATATAACACAGACAATGTCCTTATCATTTTTGATAAAAACTGTCCGTTATTTTGAATTGAATTTTATCTTGTATTACATTAGGTTAGCTTATACAATGTGACCGGAAGATTAATGGAACAGACTTGATGTTCAGTTTGATAAAGTGTAGCTGACTGCACAACTAACTATGATAGTAGACATTTGGAATCAGAATCCTATGTTGCTTGAAGAAGGAAATTTAAGGCTTAGATAAGACATAGCATTTTAAGAGATGATTTGAGTAACCAATGATGAGAATTTGGAATGATAAATCAGGGATTTGGAAAGACACCTTTGACAAGGAGCCATTTTTGGGGCTTTTAGTCATGTAAAGAATTTTGAATGGGCAATTCATCTTTGTAGCAATGGTAAATCACCTTTGTAGCAATAGTAAAATTTCTAATTCTAATGGGCCATTTTTTCATCCAATGGCCAATGGCCCCTACTTTTCCCAATCCCTGATAAATGCTTAGGATAATCACTTAATGTTTTTATAAACAGAACATGTTAATTGTTGGGTCCAATCTTTTTTAAATAAGATCCAGCTATTCACTCACATTTCTTTGTTCTACACACCCTTAGATATGCTATTTCAAGATCAATGGTGTATACTGAATGGTAAAGAATAACAGAGTTGTGTGTCCCGGCAAAAGACACATTGAACAAATCAGATAGCTCGATATATGACCCTGAGAGACTGCTTCACTGAATATCGCCAATGTTGTGCTAACGGATGATTGAATGCTGTGCAGTGTAATGAGTGGTCATTTTTGGCCACATGTCACAGGGACATCAGCTTTAATTTGAATGCCTGAGATCTTAAAAGAGCAATATAGAGGGGTTAACCAATAAAATGAGAAAATTTTGGATCTTATTTCAAAAAGATTGTGGTTTGGGCAAGGCAAGGTAATACAAGTTGTAACATGACACCATTATCAACGTTATACCCTTTCTATAAAATATCTAATAACAAAAAAAACACCATTAAAGCCCTAATTAGTTACCCAGTGAAATTTTTCAGCAAAGGGGTTATGTGGATTACCGTATGTATTTTCAGAACCGTAGAACTAGCAAAAGGTTTATAGTAAGGTGTTAATAAAGTGCATATCTAGTTACTTTTGATTTGATTGACAATAGGTGTGCATGTTGTGGATTCAATGGAGTTTTTACTGTCAAGTCGAGCAGTTAAGTGTTAAGTACAGGAATAGAGTATATACTAGGAGCTGACCGGGATATTGTTGCTATGGGGTCATGCATTCAGCAGATTAAAGGTTAACAAAATATTCAGGAGTCATACAGAAAGACGTAAGACAAGAGACTAACTTTGAAACAACCGGGTCCTGTCCAGTTGCTAGAAGAATATGTTCGATGTTGATGAAGATGGCCCAGCAAGGAATACACAACAGCAGCAGGATTATCACAGCTGAAATATCAATGAAGATTTTCACTCAACGATCAAAGTCAGTGTCAGTTTTGCAAAATAACTAAATTGAACGAATCATTTTTGCTAAGCAAATAGTTGATCACTTACACCAAATTTGTTCTGTCGCCTTTGTGATAATTGTCCTTTCTATGCTCCTTTTACAGTATAAGTGATGCTGCTTATCAGTGCCTGCACACTCTATGTGACAAACTTTTGGAAAATAACATGGTGAGTCTTGTTGTACTACAATGCATGCAGAGATCTGAAAATTGTAGCACACGTCAGGAGAAGGAATGACGTAAGTGATTAACTATTTTAAAATGTGCCATGCAAAAGTGAGTGTATGACTTTATGTTTTCTGGAGGGAAGGAGTAGAACTGTCGAGGCAGTGATGACTGTACAACTGTACCAGTTAGCTTAGATGAACAAGTTATGTAAGTTATGCCAAGAATACCAACAGACTACAGTCCAGAGCATATAGTCTTTAGTTTACCAAGATCCTACACACAAAACAAAGTTTTTTCATAAAAGGGTTTAAATTGTCAATGATGGCAAAACATTCTGCACTGGGATTGACTAAAAGTTTCCTAATGACAAAATGACATTTAATTTCAGACAGAATTATCAAATTCTTCTCTTGATGATTTAATGCTCCCAAAATCATTTTTAAAAGGGTAAGTACAACATCACATTAAATGACCCATTCCTGCATCTTATAACACATAGCTAGCGGTAAAAGATGATTACATTGAGTTGTCTGTAACTCTCTTAGAACGTTAAGGGAATTTTTTTCCACAGGGAAGTATACTTATGACATTTATGTACTTTGTTGCTCTTAGTCATTCTAATTCTTTTCTTCAAATTGATAAACTGACCAAAATACACTTCCAGTCAAGTTTTTATCATATACAGTAAAGTTGATATAGCAAAGGTTAAACAACTAATACATTACTTCATCTTGCTCCATCAGTGCATTTGTATCCGAGTACCTTCTTCAAATAACCTGAAATCCTTTTGGCCATAAGCCTTGTATCACTGATGACTGGTTTCTTAAAGTCATACAAAATCTATAATTTGTCGGCATATGAAAACAAATTAACGCTTACTCCAAAGACCATTGTCTAGCAGGGTTTTACAAATGGCAAAGAACACTGCCTGAGAACTTAGCAACAAGAAATCCAAGCATGAGAAGATGGAAATGACGCTTGCATAATTTCTCATACCAGTGAACTAAATGTACTCTGTAGCGGTCTCTTTTGTTAATGTGATTGACATTCGGATGACCTCACATTCGGGTGGTGCCGCTATCATTGGCTGCATATATATACATGACTATACAAGGCTTTTGGCTTGAAGAACATCGAGGTATTTGAAGGAGTTACACTGATACAAATAAGCTGATGTAGCATGATGATGTGACGTAATATAAATCTTAGATGTTTAAATAGAAGTAAGAAGCCTACATTTCTGTACAACTATACCCATGTTTCTTCTGTTGGAGCTGCCATAGATCTGCAAGAAATTTGTGAAATATGTACAAGTGAAAGTGAGCAACATGGAATCTACTGGAACATAAGACAGTAATCCAATCGCATTCACATAGAGAAAATTAGGGAATTGGGCTCTGAAGCTATTGTGACTTTGGTTTGAGGTTGAAAAGTTAAGATAAATAGTTTTTCGATAAATATTGCAAAAACCATCAATAAATCTCATTGATGGTTCAAATATGATGATTCTTCTCATGACCTTGAAAAAATTATCAAGGTGGCTTACGTTACTGTTTTATAAATATTCCCAAAACATATCACTGGACAATTCAATTTAGGTCAAAAGCCAACTTAACCTTTATGTTGTTGGCAGGATCAAACATAACATTTTGATTTTAACATAAACAGTTATGGGAACAAGTAAAAAAAATGTGAAAAGCTTTCAGATGACAGCCATTGAGATAAGCTCATGTTGCCTACAGGCTTTATGAGCTAAATAATTAAGAAGTTCCACTCATAAAAGTTAGAATAAAGAAAGATAGAAATAATCATTAAAAAATGCAACATATTTAAGGTTGTCATTTAAGTGACAGAAATGGGTAAATAAGAACGGTCATGCCTGTGAGAATAATTGGGGCGTGATATATTCATAATAATCACCTGAGGAAAGAGCGTATCACAGGCAGAACTGAGTCCCCACATAACTGACACACCAGTTACATTTATCATCTGAAAAGAATTACTGGCAAGTAATAACATGGCATTAAAATTTTCATATTCGACTAAAAAGATTGATAATAATTGCAAGGTTTAAAACATTGAATTCTATTAAGTATTTATTTCTTTATTGGTTTGTGTATAACTAATATTGAGTAATATATTTGGAAAATCTTGAAAACTAATGTAAATCAATTGTGAAAAGATTGCAAAAATTTTATTATTAAAATCAATGTAATTTTTAATTATTTGTATTCAATTTTTTAAAAAAAATTAAATTGAAAAAAAAAGGAATAATATCATAATTATTACATTCAATTCCATATTTTTCACTGTATAGATGAATTATCTAGACTCTAGAAAGAAAGCATATATATAGAGTTTATGATGGCTGTGACAATATTTTAAATAAAAAAATATAAAAAATTAATTTTTTCGTAACTTTCAACTTTTTTAACTCCATTTTTTGATGAATAAATACATTTATGGTTTACTGACTGTGAGACCAAGAGCAGCAGCATCTAACTCTATCTGTCCAAGATGGCCGACAAACATGGCCGTCACTAGGTACAACAACTGATTGAAGAAAGTACTGGCTGACTGAAACAAACAAACATTCAACAACATTCTGAATCATGTCTTAAATGTTTCACAACTAGCAATAGCAGTGCACAATTTCAATATTAGTGATATTTTCATTTTGAAAAAAAGGTGTTGATATTGCAATATGATATAGAAATTGGTATAGTTATTGATAATAAAATGTATCTTCAACATTCCTTGTAAACATGCAAATAACCCTGAAATGATAAAAACAACAAGAGTGTTCTGAGAGCACAACATACCCGGTAGTTGATAATGGCTACGCTTGATTGATAACCTACCAGCTTCTCCGCTAGAAGGGCCACAGAGTAAGTTGTTAAGTCAAATATATCAAACTTAAAAACTGGTGTTATTTCATCGACAACTAGTGGTTGCTTCTGAAAATTTAATTCTAAATGCTTATCAGTTAGTGTGGTGACAATGAACAGGAAAAAAGATGAGATTTATGATTGAAAACCAGACAAAGGACGTTGTGAATGCATCAAACGTAAATTTGGAAACTTATTTATAGCATACACAACAAGACATATAGGTTTCCATTTGGTATTGCTTAGTAGGATATTTTGATATATACATGTACATGTAAATGGGACGCAATATTTTGACTTCTTAACATTAATATGGCAGTTTATAATTTACAATATAAAAACAAGAAAATGTCATAATTTTGGAGAGATAAAGATGAAACTTTAAACAGGGGATTTAAATTAAACTCAGGTCATATGATAATATTTAAGCCACATACGATATTCATGAAATATATTCTGTGTTACTTTAAAGCTGCGATCTACTTAATTGACAGCCGGGGTACTCCACAGTAGACATTACACAAGTTGCTTATTTACATAAGTACATTTTACACATATCAACTGGTTTATATGTAATAATAAACATGATTTATGGAATACAATGCATTACACGATAGCAAAACTCTAATCCATATCTCATAACAATTTCCTAAGCCAATTGCCCTCTTCAGGACGCACGGAAGGACCACGATCGACAATATCCCCCTTCAGCTTTGCCGACGGGGGATAAGGACTCATGGTTGGTCATCCAGGGCTTTCTGTTTTGATACTCTTCAAATCAACACAGGAAATATTCCTTTTTGTTCTCAAATTACCCACAGAAAAAGATGTTTGCTGACTCTAAGTTGAAAACAGTCCTTACTAGCATATGCTCCGGAACTTGACTTTTAAATTTGAATTTCAAAGTAAACATTCCCTCCTGATTGGCTGTGGACACCAAAGTGTGAGCTAAGAGCTGGCATTGCAAGCAGATTTTCTCAATGCAAGACTTATCCGTGAACTCAGTTGTAAATCCTGATGAGGGGCTAGCAAATCCAATAGATGTAGCAGTTTCAATGGCTTACTCAAATAAAGGGCGGGTAATTTCAGTACAGTCCCAGGAGCAATAAAGTGAAGAGCATCAGAGCAGAAGCCCAGTTTGGGACGAACAGACGGCAACGCCATATCACGATCGCCCTTCGGCTTCACCAGGGGGTCTAAACATAAGTATCAAACTTACAATCGGCCATGCTATCCTGAGTAAACTTTTAAACTCCTTCTTATAACCAAGAGGAAATAGTCGTTTGTAGAATCGCCCAAAAAATCCACAAGTACAGTTATGGGTCATCCAATCATAGTACTTGGAACCTGGAAAAGATGTATCAAAAACATTCTTTTTATAAAGTAGAACAATATCATAATCATTCACTTTGCAACATCTTGTAATGCAAAAAAATTAAATTAAGTGAATTGTATTAGTTATGTTATGTTCCACATCATGTCAAAAATTATTATGATTTAATAACCATATAAACACATTATATTATTTTATCAATAATTAGATTGAAATTGAAATTTTGCATTTCATTGTTGCATATGTTGTAATGTTAAAGAGCCACTCCGTGAGTTGTTGGAGTCATATATGCCAAACTTTTATCAAGGGTGTCATTTGATAGCAAAGTATCGACTGTTACCAAAAAGACCCATTTCAAAGCTTATTGGGGTTTTTTACAGTGACAATATGAAGGCAGAACATCGCAATTATGATCGAAAACCGGACAGTTGCGCGCACCAAATAGTCAAACGTAATTTTGGAGACTTATCTAAAACAGCCATGAGGGCAGTTAGGAGTTGATAGCGTGTTTTAGGTTATATAACTAGTATCCATGTATATTGGACGTGATATCTACACCTCTGTGCATTTATAAGGCTGTTTTTAGATTTTCATGGAAAACCAGTATTTGTCATATAATTTTAATATATCTTTCGGACATGAAAAACTTAGATGTTTTGATTCTATATCTCCACATATGACATTTAGGTTCGTATCAAAGGTAAATGATATGTTATGAAAATCACTGAGTGGCTCTTTAATTCAATACACTAAAACACAAATTTAAAAAAATTCTTTTGGCAAGTGTATTTCAATGTGTCTTTTCAGGGTATTGTGATTGGACTAATAATGCTAATTCTGCTTTAATTACATCAAACTCCAGATAAATGATGACATAAAACTTTGCCACATTAAAAAGCCTAAGTTCACACCGTCAAAAATAGGCATTCTGCAAAGGTTTGAATTGAAATCACATAGTTGTAATCTTTGATTCATGCAAATATTAAAAATGGATTAAAATTCCCTTGCTCAAATTATTTGGTTGCATTTTTTAAATAAAACTTGTTTTGACATGTCATAAACTCAAAGATAGATTTTTCCTACAGCAAAATACGCGTTCTATATATGAAATTTTCGAACAGCATATAAACTTAAGCTTTTTCTTAAATGTCAAGTTCATTTTAACTTTAAGAGCACTAAAATCATTTCAAGGCTGAATTAAGTAAATAACGAATAAATTAAATCATTGTTGAAAAACAACAACCTCGATTTGAGAAGGAATACAAAGTTGATGATCTGGATATGAATAAAACATCGCTGTTTGGAGTTGAAAGGGTAGAGAGTGGTTCACAAAACCCGCCTTCGTCGACTAAATCGTCCATTTGGCCAGTGAAAACCTCCCGTTTGTTATTCGAGGCCAAATGTTTTGACAGGTGCGCTCGTTAAACTCTAGGTAACGTTTGGCTCTACAAAGACAATGCAATAAGCGAATCCGCCTACTTTGGTGTATGGAGTTTGTCACATTTTGACCTTTATTTCAAAAGAGCTTCAAAGCGGCCGTAAAATCGTCAATTTTTCTTAGCGCACGTCTATGAAGTGCTAAATAGCACACACATGTTGGACAATCGAAGTGTCACTATACATACATTGATTTTGCACCAACGAGGGGCAGGTCACTGTTATCATTTTAGTTGGCAATAAAGGATAAATAAAAGATTTCATATCTAGATCTCTTCTTTAAGAGTTAATTCATATGTGAATTGTTTTTTGGGATGAATTCTCCCGCGAGGCGCATGCGCACTAGCCTCACGCAAAATGGCGGCATGCAACGTTTGGCGGTAAATACTTCGCAAAAACAAGTTCGAAAACAACGCTGAAATATTCTGTTATGGCGGAGAAACCGAAACGAAAAGGGGCAGGGAGCAACATGCAAAGTCTCCTCGACATGGAAAAGGAGAAGGAAGCAGACTGGGGTCGAGGTACGCCACACAACAAATCTCTGAGTAAGGAAGATTTTAGTCTAAATGCTGACGTGTCCCATAGACATTCGGAAATGACGAATAGGTGTCACGATCTTGAAAAGGAACTGGAATTGTTACGATTAGAGAGAAAGAATGGTGAACTTGAGTTGCAAATCCAGAAAGAACGTGAAACACTGTCAAAAATAGCAGCAAGCCAGTCAAGACAGAGTTACTTCCCTTCGACCATGTGCCCAGTTGAAGAGGGGCAAAGTTCACAGTGTGCCAACTTTGCTGAGCGAGCAGGACTAAGTATCTCCGGAGGTGAGAGTGATTCGTCACGTAAAGTGAAGCACCTTAAAATAACTGATTTTATTTGGGATGAGAAATATGTTGAGGATTTTGAGGTGAATATTGGCAACGGCGCTAAATTGAATTTCGGGAAACGGAAACCCAGAGTGACCGACATAACCTTAGAGCAATGGGGATATGCAAATTCACGCATAATGCAAGAACTTCATAAACAGGGTAAACTAGAGTCTGTAAACTGTTATATGAAATACACACAGGATACTTTCCGTCTTGCGTCCAGGTATACGTGGCACAGTGTGTTACAATATGACAATGAATACAGGGAATTACAGGCGCAAGAGCAGTTCCAATGGGGAACGTACAAACAGGAATTGCGAGATTTCCGTTTAGTTCCAAAACTTCAACATAACGTTGCAAATGTACCCGTGGTTGATGGTCACAATGGCCGCGGCACCGGCCGAACTGACAACAGACGAAAAGGCCCTTTCACACCATCTGGAAAAGAAATTTGTAGAAATTTTAACAGGGATCAATGTTTTCGACATGATTGTCGTCTTGCCCACGTATGTTCTGTCTGTTTCATGGGTCACTCAGAGGTCCAGCATTGTGCGCTATTCCCGAGCGGGAGAGGGATACCACGGGATCGTGTGTCTAGTACGGGGTCAAAAAACTACTATCGCCCGGACGTGACCGGTATGCAGATGAATGCGTTAGGCCCAGACAGACCAACCAATCTTTCGAATCATGCCTAGTGTATGGAGCGTGGGACGATTTACTCCCTTTTGACTTCAATAAACGTCGTTACATATTAGAGGGGGTAAAATCTGGCTTTAGAATAGACGATATGGAAGACAGCAATATTGATATTCCTAAAGTTTTTGTAGCTAATGCCAAATCAACAAAGACTTACCGTAAACAGGTGGAAGAACAGATTTTAGAAGAAATACATTGTGGTAATTATATTGTCATGGATAAACAGCCCGATATTGTTAGCGCGTTAGGTGCAATCCCTAAATCATCTGGCAAAGTGCGGCTAATTCATGATGGAAGTCGTCCAGAAAAACTATCCATGAATAGCTATACAAATGATACATCTGTGTCCTATTCAGATTTGAGAACAGCGTGTAAATTGATTAAACCGGGATCGTGGTTAGCAAAAGTAGACTTACGACATGCGTATAGAAGTGTACGGATTCACCCTAGTAATTATCGGCTCACTGGGTTGTATTGGCATTTTCAAGGAGATGAGCAAGGTACATTCTTGTCAGATGCGCGCTTGCCATTTGGAAGTGCAAAAAGTCCTCAGATTTTTCAAACCCTTTCCAATGCTGTCTGTGCCATCTTAAAATGCAATTGGGATGTTAGTGTTATTGCATACCTGGACGACTTTTTAGTCATAGCCAATGATGAGTGTGAGTGCAGGTACGGGCAAACTATCTTGTTGAGAGTGTTGCGCCAACTAGGATTCCAAATAAATTGGTCGAAAGTTGAAGGACCCTCAAAGACAATGCTATTTTTGGGAGTTCAAATTGACACGTGCAGTGGCACACTTAGCTTACCTAAAGATAAACTTGAGTCTTTTGCAAACTTGATCAAAGGCTTTAGATCTCAGAGGAGGGCTACTAAACATCAACTTGAAGTGCTAATTGGAAAACTAAATTGGGCCTGTCAAGTAATAATTGGTGGACGCACATTTCTTCGTCGGGTAATCGCTCTTAAAAACAGTTTAGTGTCAAGGTCGCATAGAACTATCATCTCAAAAGCAATGAAGGATGATCTAAACTGGTGGCATTTATTTTTACACTCATTCAATGGGACTGTGAGAATTAAAGACACTAGATCAATTGAGAGCGTGTTCACTGATGCCTCCGATAACGGGGGTGGTGCCTGTTACCAGGGGGATTATTTCTATATAAATTGGAAAGAGGATTTTCCACAGCTAGCGGATGCCCATATAAACATTAAGGAGGCTGTGACAATAGTTGCAGCTGCATTTAGATGGAGTGAACAGTGGACAGATAAACAGATTAGGGTTTATACTGACAACACTTCAGCTAAGTCATGGGTGAATAAGGGTTCAAGTGCAAGTCCTATTGTTATTAAATATCTGAGAGCATTGTTTTGGCTGAAGGCCACTCATAATTTCAACATTCAAGCTGTGCACATACCAGGTTACTTAAACATTAAGGCAGACGCTTGTTCCAGGTTGCATGAGCCGGGTATGTTAGGTAAACTTTATGACTGTATGTATAGTCTAACCTTCCATGACTTTAGCGTTAATGAATTAAAACAACACATGTCTTCAAATTTCCTCAGATCACAGTGGAACTGCGACACGATGCAGGATGGAATCAGCAGTTTTGAAATACAAATGTGCAGCTTGGTCAGCCTCAACGAAGAAGGCCTACTCCACCCACTTGAAGACATATGTACAGTTCTGTAAAGGAATACAGGAGAAACCCATCCCGGCTTCATCTGTTTTGATAGAGTTGTATGTGGCTTATTTAGCAGATGAAAAACAACTATCTTATTCATCAATTGTGTCTTATTTAAACATCGTCACTCAATGGCATCACAGTGAGGGTTTTCCCAGTCCAGTCAAGGAGAACTGGGGCGTAAAGCAGGTTCTCACAGGAGTTAAGCGGATCCTAGGCGCAGGACAGTCGTGTGTCTCCTCCATCACACCAGCAGTTCTGCTTTTGTTAAAAGAAAAATTGGATCTTAGGGGGAATTGTGTGAAAGACTATGCTTTTTGGGCAGCATGTTTAGTGGCGTTTTTCGGAATGCTGCGTCCAAATAATTTCCTACTCAAGGATGTCAGTAGGGAATTGTATGTTCGCCGAGTGGACGCGTCACAGCGCTCCACCGGTTTTGTGATTCAGTTGCGACACACAAAAACTGTGCAGTTCCGTGAAAGAGTGGTAGAGATACCTATACCATTCATAAAGGATCATCCTCTGTGTCCCGCATCAGCATTGTTGTGTTATCTGCAAATAAGTGGATATGAAGATCCATTAAGCCCTTTGTTCAGCGTTGGTGGTAAGCCATTAACATATATCTGTTTTCTACAGCAAATGCGTCATTTGTTACTTAGGTGTGGTCTTGATGCAGATGCTTTTGGAGGTCACTCCTTCAGGAGAGGGGGAGCCACATGGGCTGTAAAGTGTGGTATTCCGCTGAAGATAGTTCAGCGACTTGGGTATTGGGCTAGCGATGCCTATACCAGATACATAGATACGTCGATGGACGATTTGAACAAAGCTGTGGCAACAATGGTTACGAGAGTGTAATTTGTTACTCACTTTCTCAAGTTTTAAGTATTTGCTACTGCTCACATAGCCAATCAAAGGTGTGTATTGGTTTAGTGTTATCTTGTATGTTTGTATTTTTCCTCTAACCAATTATATCATCAACTATAAGGAATTTGGGCTGTTGGGTTTCATAAATACCCTGTTTGGTTTAAGACCTTCATACATGGTCAGATGATCCCTTTATTTGCATCAACTCAAGCTTGACTTTCGCATTAAAGTTTTGGCCCAAATTCCTTGTTGTCTTGTTATTTTAATCATCTATGCTTCTCGAGATAAAGAGTAAAGAGTTAATTCATATGTGAATTGTTTTTTGGGATGAATTCTCCCGCGAGGCGCATGCGCACTAGCCTCACGCAAAATGGCGGCATGCAACGTTTGGCGGTAAATACTTCGCAAAACCCGCCCATCAATTCCCTCCCAGAGCCAGTAGTATTATTGGTTGCAAGCTTATCTGGTTAGGGGTGCATAAGCGATGTAATGTAACTTTACATGCAGGTAGCTGAAGTTCAGCTTTTCCTTTTGCTGTTGATTTATTAAGTTGTCATTAGCATTCCCCCATTGTGTGTTCAGGGGGTTTCATAAATACCCTGTTTGGTTTAAGACCTTCATACATGGTCAGATGATCCCTTTATTTGCATCAACTCAAGCTTGACTTTCGCATTAAAGTTTTGGCCCAAATTCCTTGTTGTCTTGTTATTTTAATCATCTATGCTTCTCGAGATAAAGAGTAAATCGACTGATAGCCTTATATTAAATCGCAGTTCAAGCTTTGAGAGTTACAGTAGTGATTTTTTAACCCTCCATAAATAAATATGTGGTAACTTGATTTTATTATTGTTCTACTGCCGCTTAGCAACAACTGAGTATGTCGCTTTCTTTTTATTGCATAGTGATATGATACTGGTTTGTTGGAGTGACATGACATCATCTTTTTCTAGCAGCAGCAAAAATTATATTCAAATTCAAAGAACGTACACAAATTATTGAATCAACGTTGAAGACGTCAGATAGTCGTCGGGGCTTAAGTTGAGTTGTCACTTATTATTAATGAGCCACTCCGTGAGTTGTTGGAGTCATATATGCCAAACTTAATCAATGGTGTCATTTGATCGCGTAGTATCGACTTTTACGAAAAAGACACATTTTAGAGCTTATTGTTTTTTTACAGTGACAATATGAAAGTACATGTAGATCGTCGCAATTTTGATCGAAAACCGGACAGTTGCGCGCGTCAAATAGTCAAACGTAATTTTGGCGACTTATTTAAAACAGCCAGGAGGGAAGAAAATAGGAAATTTATGGATTGACAACTTCTTTATTGCAAATAATAAAGAAGTTGTTAAACCATAAATTTCCTATTTTTTTTCATCATACCAACTTCTAAAATGCCACTCAAAGAAGCCAGGAGGGAAGTTAGGAGTCGATAGCGTTTTTAGGTTATATAAAGTCTAGTATCAATATACATATTGGACGTGAGACCTACACCTCTGTTTTTAGATTTTCATGGAAAACCAGTATTTGTCCTTTATATGTCTTTTGGACATGAAAAGTTAAGATGTTTTGATTTTATATCACCACATATGACATTTAGGTTCGTATCAAAGGTAAATAACATGTTATGAAAATCACGGAGTGGCTCTTTAAGTGTGATCTATGCAAATATGTTGTGTGGGATCTATGCAAATAAAGTTGAGTTTGCGAATTGATTTTGAAATAGAGAAAGATTGAATATCTGGAGCCGAATATTCCATCTACACTTTTTGTAGTCATCAGTTATATACGTGAAGTTTAAAACGAGCAATAGTTTCACAAAAGTAGCGAGGAGTTTTGGAAGACGACTTGCTCAAAATCCTGATCTGATTGGTCAAGCTAAGGGTACCAAAATTCTCTAGTCTCTGGGTCATATCTCTAAACCGTATATTTTAAAGAAACTTTGTACGTGGTTGACTTAGTGGTAGAGCGGAGCCTTATATGCTACATTGATTATTCTGGGGTTTTTTCTATGTTATCTTGTTTCCATGGAATTAATTTGAACTTAGTGCATAAGTAGGATGATTCGGTTGTATTCCTATTGTTGTATTGTAAGTTAGGGCGGGGAACATCACATTGCATCGCATGCTCATATTCCTAGTTTCAAAACAGTTCAATGAGGCCGTAAAATCATCACTTTTTCTTCACACACTTTTATGAACCATATGTGTTTTTTGATGAAAAATTTAGTTTATTTCAAAGAAAGTTGAATGCCAAAAAATGCAAAAGCTTGTATTAATCATTGGACCTCTCAAGCAACTAAGGCATTATTTGATGAGTTCTGTGTTCGGGAAACAAACTTTAAATGATGCCTTAATGAGAAGATTTCTAGGATCAATGCAGTGACTGAAAACAAATAACAGTATTTCGACACTTTCAACACTGAGAAATGAGAAATGCTGTGCACATGATCAAAGACGAATCAGTAATTTTCTAAAATTGAACATATGGCTAACAAGGTAAAGCTTAGTATGCATTAAAGTTCATTTTGATATATTCGTAAAACTTGAATGTTTTGATAACTTAAAAACTCTTGTGTGTGGGTAATATAAAGAATTTGAGTATATTGACAATTTTGGTTTTAACTTTTCTTCTAAACACAGATATTTTGTTTTACTTAAAAGTATGAAGAATGTAAAACGTTGGTAGATCTGTCACTATAGAAATTCAATCAATCACAAATATAATCTTACTGAAGACCGTCATTCGAAAGAGCATTTCCGTGATGACAAATAGATCCGTCATTCTGACACTCTGATCTGAAAAGAATTGTAACATGTTCTCATAGTCCAATTAAGAATAAACATAAACTAGAGTTTAAAGGAAAGAAATATAAAATCAATTCTAAAACGAAACTTATCATTTATTTGTAATAGTTCACGATAGTTGGCGAACGGTGCATACCATTGCATGATTAAGAATTATTTTGTTAAAGTTCAATATATGAACCGATGTTTAAAATTGAGTGTTAGAATAATACCTGAATAAAGGTCTTTGAACATCCTTTGATATCGATTTTCTATATATTTAGCCAATTCAATTTCTGAAATTTAAATGAATAAAAACATTAACAAATGAATAAAACAATATGTCCTTGCCTCACATCGTTTAAATGTCATAACATATTTTGATAAAACATTGCCATGAGCTTATGTAACGGAAAGACATTTCCTGAGGTATGAAGAATGCCTTTCTCCTTTCCATCAGAATTTCGAATTTTTTCATCACGGATTATTAAGACACTAGTCGATTGTTGTGAACTTGACTCTATTTTCAAGGTCACGGTGAAACTTCTTGTTGGTTGGTGTGAAATCCTATTACGTTCTGCATCAAATGTCTTCGAATACGTTTATACTGATACTAGTTAAGAATGGTGACCTTGACCTCATGTTCAAGGTCAACACAGCATTTTGACCACATTTCTATCAATCTTTAATGTTCATTCTAATTAACCGCAGCAAAATTGTTAATTTTTATGGTGCAATTCTTCTATAGAAATCGAATTGAAATTACATAACGGTTTCGGAAGTTTCAGAAGATCTACGATTACACAGTCCAGTTACAAATGTTACTAGTTTATAACCTGAATACCACCTTTGTCTGTTCATAACGCAAGAAATTATAACTGGCTCTAAAACTATTGAAAGTATACGCTCTTGAATTTGGGGTTGCTTACCTTTTTAGTTGTTTTAATAGAGAGCATGAAACTGAGCATGAATATGTTTTCACATCTTTCATTGAACCGACGTTTATTAATAAAACCGGAGATCTGAAATATCCTCCCTGTTTAATTACCTCTCTTTACTTAATCCAAAAGGTGCCCATATCCAATTCTCTTTATCTATCTTACTTATCATTTCATCCAAAATACTTCCTCAAAACCTTGCTTCTTTGCGTGAAGTATCCGATCTTTTCTCCATATTCCTATCTCTCTTCTCCTTACTTTCTTTAATTCTGTGAATACTAAGATTTTGGTTTTCGAATGACTTCCGACTTAATTCTTTGTTTGAATATTCAAGAAGTAAGAGAAAATCGTACCTTTTAACACGAACAAGACCTGTACCTTTGAAAGTAGCCTTCCTGTAATGACTGTTGATAAATGCTGCCCAAGTTAATGGAAGGAATGTGATATAGCTATAGTGACGATGTGTCATTTAACATTCATTACATCTAACAAACTAATCAAACCACACACTGACTGAGGCATTTACATCGTAATAATCAACATTTGTAATGAATTTAAATGTAGGTTATTATATTGGTGGGTATTTGTGGTGTCATTTTTCATTATATTCATTGACTAATTATTTGGGCTATGTTTATAATGCATATCTGTTCTTCTGTACCACAGAGTCAGAGCAAATACAGAATTGCAAACAAGCCCTTTTAAAATCAAGGTACGCATTTTTGAGTGTCAAATAAACGTAATTGTTATTCAATGCACAGTATGTAGAATAGATAAACAAGAGCAGCCCACAAAAACCTCGACACATACCTTTAATCGCTTTTTCGTTCAACATATTTATAAAATACAAAAACGTGAACTTCATGCATGGTTGGGAAGATATTTATATGCAAGTCAGAAGGTGCAAAGTCAGGAGTAAGAAGTTGACTATCCATATGAACTCGTTCTTCTTGCTTCATCACTTGCTTGATAACGGTGTTAGTATCTACACCGAAACGTCGCAATTCGTGCAGTAAAGAAGTTGGCTATCCATAAGAACTCGTTCTTCTTCATCAATCCAGCTTACGATCGTGCTGGACTCTTGAACATGATAATTCCTAAAGTGTTGGTACACTTGATCAATCAATGACGAAGAACTATTTTGTTTCCTGGTAGACCAAATCTTTTTCAACTTTACTTCCTCAGAACAGGGTTGATCTTCAATCAAACTGGGTCGTTTTATGCATAAATTATGTACTCTCTATCCACAATTTATATTAGCGGACTACTTTTAACATAAGCTTAGGGTTGTTTTTTTATTTTTTAGGTATTAGATTCGACTATGACAAAAAAGATCAAATATGAAATCATCTATGTTTCCATGATGAAGATTACATAGATAGATATCAAAACGAAACCAAACACTATGTAACAAATACCTTAATTAAAGAAATGTTATGCGTTGAATACGAATTGAGTTTGTAAAATATGATCATTTGATTTTTGTCAACCTTAGAAATATAAAAAGATTTTTAACTGAAATAATTATGTTTTCATTTCATTATTTTTACCTTGAATACAGTGTATGACAAAAATTACTGCGCGTGGTTGAGCTTTATAAACAACATTCTAAAAATCTAATTAACTCCATGAAATATATACATTGATTAGTTGAATGGAACCTGATATTTATAATATACATATATGCAAAGCTATTCAACGTTTTTTATGCAGTGAGGCAGCACATAATTCATAACGTATATTGAATCACACATGAGTACACGGCAATGGCGTTGATTGGCCAATATTTTGCCAATTGAAAACAGTCATCTATTAATTCCATGATAGAGATGTTGTTCAACTGAGACAGGTATGGCACACACTGCATATGGAGGGAGAAGTCTCTCTTGCCTAAGCTCTAGTGATTAGTTACGAGTGTCGAAGATTCATTACGGAATACAGTTAGCCATGACCAAGTAGGTAAGGACCTAGTTCTTGTTCACCTGCAGAAATTTGGAATTCGTTGCTGAATCAGACTCGAAGTAAACATGCACTCGACAAAAAACAACTTCCCTAATGCCAAGGAATATCAACTTACATTATAGCCTTGCAAAGACTTTGTTACTTCCTTTAACAGAAAGCTTTCAAAACTTTCGAGTTTTGAATTACATATTGCTCTTGTAAAGATGTGATAAATGCGGTGCCATACACAGTTCATAACAGCTTAGAGAAGCGTGAAGCGTTACTGGGGTTTCTCTTATCAACACTTGTAAATAGTCTTGTAAAGATTATTAGAATGTAAAACTTACTCTCCCAGGTGGAAAGTATGTCAAGATATTCCTCACAGTCAAAATGGTGTCTGAGAGAGAAGAGTGAAAGCGTTCGGGGGGTAATAATTATGAGGGTTGCCATGGATACAAACTAATTCCTGGCTGACAAGTCCCTGATACTTGTCAAGGGCTTGGCAGTCATGTGTGCTAATGTATCATTGAGGAAACGAAAACATCGCTACACCCACTGCATATATATATATATATAGATTTGTCAGTTAGATCATGACGTTGAGAATATACCTAAGAAAGATTCCTAATCCATATCGTTGGTTTCTCATTTGAATTAATCATAAAGTTCGAACTTGCAAATGCTACGTCTTTTATAGGAATGAACCCATGTCAATTGCTCTAGATATGGGAATCATTGAGGATTATGAAAAAATAGGCATTTATTGATAAAGACGCTAGTTATATATTGTACAAGAGACAATGAACCAGTCTAGAGTACTCATTACTGTCTCACACAGTACCAAAATGGGGCTCAGGCTTGCAGGCACATATGCTTATATATCTAACATCAGCATTAACCTTACACAAGAATTTGCAGCTGCACAAGAATTTGCAGCTGCACAAGAATTTGCAGCTGCACGCATAGTCAGTCTACCGTGGTCACGTCTCCACATTTCGATACATAGCGTTTACATCGAGGCTGGGGAAATAGGAAACCGAATAGATCGGGACTGTTGACCTGACCTTGCCGTGCAGGATAAGCCAGTTGCATACAGTAGCAGTTGCAGTGTAAGTATCTCTTGTCTTATTACTTGTATCGAGTGACGATTGATCTATAGTTTTATTTATGTTTCGTGCTTGTGACTGGTGGTTTAAATCTACACCTTCTGACTGTTAGAATCTTCTTCAGTAGAAACTATTCTCGCTTTTGCTTTGATTAAACCAATCGAACCATATACAAATGTATCACTTGTTATGTTTATTGTGTTCAAGTCTATTTCAAGGGATATCTTGTTTCAGTCGGTAAGGAGATAGGCCAGTGTTTTCGCTTTATACTTCTGTTGTGAGAAATAAATGGAAATATGTTCAGTGTTAACTTACTATCAAAGCTATAAGTTTCATCAGGTCCTAGGTAGACGCAGGACAGTAAATTTCGTCTTTCCAATAATTAGATTGAACAAAATTACTCACGTGTTTAATTCAAATATATACAAGTTTAACATTGATATTTCAGTAACTTACGTAGAGTTACATTCATCATAATAAGTACATAGAGAAGGCGACTTATACTCACGCCTTTAGTGTGGTAACTCACTTTCAAGTATTGCCTTGGTTGTCAAATATACCTCATGTAGCAGGGTCTCGGTATCTTTCTCGCCAGTAGAGAATTGTCGAGCAGGAAGTAATGTTTGGGTGCATTGCTACACTGACTTTCAGTGCAGTACAACCCATGGTTCGCTAGTTCCAGCCGATGCTCGCAGGTTTTACCGCAATGCATAACCTCAATTGTGTTGCGGGCTTTCTCCCTGCAAGAATCCTAGCAGCGGCGATAAAAGTGAAACACTCTTGAAAGCGGCGTTTAATCTCAAATCACCACACCTCACTCATGAAGCACAAACTTCATATCAGTCGAAATCTTAATCCAAAATAAGCACGCCAAGGTAAACCGTTTACATTGAATTTAAGATAATATTTGCTTCTGTTGATGGTCAACTAATCAATATACTAAATTCAATTAATTGATAATTCATATTAAGATAAAATTTGCAATTTCTTTGTCTGATATTTGTCATAATTAAATCTGACTCGTTGGTCAAATCGTATCTGACATTAAAACAAATATTTAAAAAGAAGTGAAGCATGAAACAATGAAGTAGTCAATACGATTTTTACGTAGTTCATTTTGACGTTAATGAAATTAATAGTGTCGTCTCACCGTTAAGGGAATCTGAAAATTGGTGCTATTTATTGCTTAAAGGGGATATGTAATCTTCATTCACCAATTAAAACCGGACTGTGGAGCACAATGGTGTAGTGGTTAGCGTGCTGGCCTCTCACGCCGACGATTCGGGTTCCAATCCCGGTCGAAAGACAAATAATTTGTGACCTCGGTCCAAAACTGTGTTGTGTCCTTAGGCAAGGCTCTTCATTCACAGTCCACACAGCTTTTAAATGGGTATCTGAATATAGGGATGTACGATGTAAGGATGTAGCTGCTTTGAAAGTACACTTCCCTCAAGGTAATGATGTAGGTAGCGCTTTGAGCATGTCCTTGAACGTGGAAAAGGCGCCAAATAAATATCCACATTATTATTATATTTATGAATAATCATAAAAGAATATGTTTCTAATATTCTAAAGAGAAAGATAAAGAAACATATCATGCAACTCATGTTACATCTTCTTAGTGATATTACAGAATGTTATGTCTCCCACAGAGTCAGGGCAGAAAGTCAAATTGTAGAAATGTCCCATATCCTCTTTAAATTAAGACAGTTATACCATGTGATATTGAATGCACTGCGCGCATGGCAAGAACTTTTTAACTTGAATGTTTTGAATACTTCCTGAAGATAGGAATTATCCCAAAGTATGTCATTTCCGTAAAAGTCCCTCGATAGTCCGGCACCTGTTACTCGTTGGAGGAAACTTAACCTATTTTAGAACTAATCACGTGGTTTTGCTAAAAAGCGAGACGATAAAGTGTGAACGTTTTGGGCGAATGTCAAAGACAAACATTAATCTATACCAGTGAACACGAAAGTGTCTTTCAATTTCTGCTAGCTAAAAAATGGAAAGAGTTGATAAAAACAAAAAAATTAAATTGAACAGTCAATAACATGAATATCTTTAAACTCATTATGAAACAAATTTGAGAACACTGTTGACGTACTTATTGGAGAACGTAATCAAACCCGGATGTATGGCCTCATATTACGCGCATATAATCAAGTAGCTTATAGGACTTACGTACATGGCCACATGCATCAAATACTTCATGACAAGGAGTTCCTGCTTAAATAGTTCTCAACTTAGTATCTCATGCAAACTCTCTCAAAATTATATTAATATTCTTAAACTTTTCGTTACTATCTCTTATGAACCCATCTGCTTATACTTCGCGTTCACCTTTAACCTCCTCTTAATTGACTAGTTGCAGATTACTTCGACAAATCCTAATGCGCAACTGAAAGTTGTCAAATTCTCAAACAAATGTTTCATAACTTTCTGTCTGTTCCTGAGAAGAAACTCTTCTTACCTTTCAAATTTCCAAATAGCAAGTTGAAATCATTTGAATACTTGTGTAAACTGGACTCGTGTATAACGTCGTAGTCTTCGACGGAGTGAGTTTTTTTTATAATTAACACACTTTAAAAACATGTCTAATATCAAATCAACATGAACACTATTCTAAGTCTTTCTTTCGGAGATTCCTTTAAGAAACTATAGCCTACATGTATATTTGGACCAACAGATTGAGCTAGGAGCGATTAATTGAACGTTTAAATAATTCATTCGGACAGGGAGAAAGGTATTTGTAATGAAATAAAGAAAATAGGCGGAAATGTTTTTTCGAATACTGAAGATCGGACATGCACAAGTGAGTTAACCAATGCAGATTGATTTGTGAAACAAAGTTAGAAAAAAGGAAAATTGTCATTCTTTCAACTTAACTTGATACGTTTAACAAATATGACCCCAGTAGATTGATATCATGATAACACTCAACATAAGACAAGTTTAACATGGCGATTAATCATTCACGATAAGGAACAAAATGAAAAAATAAACATCGAAACCTCTAAACCATCAAAGTACATACAACACATCTTATATCAAACATTAAGAGAGAAATGCAATGTGTTTTCAATCGAAGGACGTGTCGAAAAGTTTATGAAAATTAGATTTCTAGTTTTTATTATGATATCATGTATAATCAAGTCTGCCGCTTGTGTATTTATTCATAGATAAATAACAATAATAACTTCCAGGTTTCTGCAGGAGAATATGATTTTTAATTATGATTAAAAAGCTTGATGAGAATTGGCACCTCTCCAAAGACAAAATATGAATAGACCGGCTAAAGCATGTCGCCTTGACATAAACATGTGAAGTAGGTGCTATGTAAGCACTGGTTGATATTAAACATGCGTTTTTTATGACAGACTCAAATACCACTTTAAAAACACGTTGAAAACAAAGGTACATTTTGAATTATGAATACTCACGGCAGAATTGGAAGAAAAACATTCTCCGTATAAAAGAAACATCGGCGATATCACATTTACAAAAAAAATGATATTATCAAGTCTTTGAAGTAGATTTTGACTTGGCATCCAATATTTTCTGGTTGAAAAATTGTGCCAATTTAGTGAAAATTGAGACGATTGAAAGTATGTGATTTAATTAATCCTTCACCTGATGAAAGAGTACCTATACTCTCCGATTTTCACAATAAAGGATTTTTTTATTCAGAAAGTCTTGCTATCTTTAATATATTTTAGAGGAATATGAAAGCATAAGCTGATAGTCTTTACTTTCATTCATTGTTGTGAAACTAACGTCTACAGGACAGAGGTATGTTTGGGTTAGGTCCTTTTGTAATGCTCTTGGTGAAGACACGTCCATGGCGTATTAACGATGCTACACCGAATGTATCTTGGCATATTCACAATAACCATTTCCTGTTCAGCATCGGTAAAAGACATTATTAGAACATCTTACTTACCCTTTATTAATTACATAGATAGCTGTAACATTGCCAAAACCTTGCACTAAGTTCATTCAACATTGCTCGTCCTGCTACGTACAGCGTATTCCTATCGACAGAGCTACTAAAATACCCTGGTATCTATCAGGCCAAATGTCTCCCAGGAGTGAAGGCCAGTCAGTTAGGCTATGATTTAGGAATATATTTTTGGTGCCAAGAAAATGACGTTATTGTTTGAGAATGAAGCAAATATATAAAGCATAACAAGCATTGCATGGCAATCATTTTTAATGAATAACAGGACTTCTTGAACGGTCGTACCAAGTTCGGATGATCAATTTCCCTAATTCAAATGAAAGCAAAACAAGCTAAAATGGCCGCATCGGAGTTTCGCTTCAAACAGTACACCTTGTCTACACCTACTGATAATATTATATCAGAATAAATAATATCACACTGCAATAGATTTAGACTTGTTTTACTTCCTAAATAAAATATGTCTTGCAAATATACTGGATAAATTTTGATAACATTTAAAGTCCTCGAAACGTGCTAAGTGCCTGTGAAATAGAACAATGATCATTTGATGTTATTTCATTGCGTATAAAGTTGTATTTCGGTGATTTTAAATCATATTATAAAACTCCATGCATCATAAAATGCCGCAGTGAATTAAAGAGTAATGGTTAAATTTTATCAAACTTTAGAGTTATTTATTATTCCAGAATTCATTGTTTTTTTCGTAAACGTTTTTTTACTTTGTCAATTTGTTTTTCAGTATTCTAGATAAAGCCAGGAGGTTGCCATAATGCCAATCTATCGCTCCACAAGGTAAAACAGATTTAATAAACACGATTAAAGTTTAATATAAAGGTTTAATGTTGATTTCGAGTTCATCACAGACGTATTGTTCTTGTCCATTTTGAATGCATGTGAACATTCTACAAAATTAGGGGTCTTAGATTGCATATAAATGTATTTAATGTGTATATCCAGGTACTTTTATTCGCATTTAAAAGTTTTTAGGAAAAGGGGTTCTACCATTGCAAAGTATTCTATTTCCATGTTGCTTTGAGCCTATATGAACCTTTCTGAGAATAAAAATATTACCATAAAAATTATAAACAAGCATATTATCATTTCGTCGTCTGAACAACCAAGATAAAAAGTAAAGTTTGATTCTAGTGGTGGTTCCAGAAGTTTTCTAGGAAAAGAGGTACCTCCAAAACCCTCTAATCTTCTCTCTGCCTCACCCCTTGAATCTGTTCTTTTTCACAAACAGTGAAACTATTTAGTATTGTTGGATTCCACCACAACAGAAAGCTATATGCTCAGAGCGCTTAAAAAATATCAGAGAAATTTTCAGGAATCTTTGGTTGAGATTCTAAACAAGATTTTCAGGTTTCGTTCTAATGATCTCATAACTTCTAAAACGGAACATTCTATTCCAAAACTCCAATACACGATGCTTTTTTATGATAACATTTTTACTGTTTCAGAGCCACGGTGCCCAGGAACTTCTTCACGTCACGGCGCACAACCAGGAGGCCCTACAGGAGCTACACCTATACTCGTAGTCGTCCCTCTTCCACTGCCCGAAACTATAATTCTAGTATTCCTATACCCGCCGAGACCGAGCTCTGGTGGCTGAGAAACGGTGAGAAACAATTGGCTAAACGTACTTTTTAATGTTCATAGAGATGGTGGCTTAAAATTTTTATTCGCGATATATACAAACCGGTTATTAGGTTTAATTGGGTAACAACACTGTCACTTGAGACAGAACTTTGAAAACTATGGCTTTAATAGCGGTATTTGTATCCCATTGATCAAGGTTGAATTTGATTTTTAGAAAACATAAATTTGGAAACTGTAACATTCTCAATAAGTGATAGGGCTTACAAAAACTAGTTTATATTTTGTCGAAATAAACGTGTGTAGTGAAATTTCCTTCTTTATTAATATACGTCAGGCGATGATACTGTAACCAAAATATGAAATGGGCCGATTGGGTTTTATTCAGATAACGATGATGGGGAAAGATCGGTATTTCCTAGTGCACCGGAAACTCCGTCAGTCCCCGATAGACCGTCTGTGCCTTCAGTACCAGAAGTACCGTCTGTACCGGTAACACCTTCAGTACCGGAAGTGCCGACTCTACCAGCAGTGACTGAAAAGGAACTGGCGACTAAGCTGCACGTGAAGAGCGTGGACCTGCACATCGAGACAAACACTGCCGCCCACCACACGGACATGTACGACTGCACTGAGGACAGGGAGTACGAGGGAGAGAAGCGGGAAGCTGAGCTGGTGGTGCGCAGGGGTCAAACATTACTCATGACCGTGACCTTTGACCGGCCGTATGACATAAAAAAGAATGACATCACATTTGTCTTCGTTATGGGTATGTGTATGAAAATAAGTCCAAAAACTCGTTGGCTATTATTCTTTTAGCTATTTACAAACTGAAGCCTTTCTTTTGAAAATCAGATTGATATCAATAGTATAAAATATCTTTATAGAAAATTCACCATTTTGCGAAATAGTATTGATAATTAGTGTCAGAAATGATTTTAAAGATTACAAAACGTAATACATTTAGCATCTTTTACATGAAATACCATTGTGAAAACACGTTTGTGATCGACATTGAAAGTGGCCACAACAGAAACACGGTAAATCGGTATAAGTTAATGAATTCATATTTCGAAAGTTGGAAGTGTAAGGTGCAATGTCTTAAAAAATAGATTATCTTACGATCGACCGTTGAGAAGATAAAATCAGTATGCATATATTGCACTATACACTTATTATGCGACACATAGTATATTTCATACTTTTTGTGGCTTGAATGAGAGTCAAAATGCCAAATGTCCTCAGTTAAGTCCAAACCGCCTCCCTACACTGGTATCCAAAATACCATATATCGATATTTTCTTGTTTTCAATGATGTTCGATAAACGACCATAGAAGTCGAAATTATGCACCACATTATACATGGTTATTAGTTATATTACCCACTTGATACTACTTAACCATATCTGCCTTTGTGTCTGCAGTGAATATGTTTCTAAAATTACATTTTAGTCATTGCGCGCGCTATAGTCATCTTTTCTATCACATTGTACGACTTTTGCCTGTTTATAATCACTAAATTGAAATGATATGCATCGAGAGGGTAATTTTCAGAAACAAGCAATACTTCGCAATGAAATAACACCATTTATAGAAATTTGACATATTTGACTCCAACAACGTACTCTGTGCCTCGATCGAAGCTCTTTTCTTGCTCAAGTTAGGTCGACTGTGATATTATGATATTTAGATTGATTAACTAAGAAACTCTTTATTCCTCGTAAAAGTTTAAAGTAAAACAACGATCATAATTTTGTTTCATATAACTTTGATTCAACTTAAATTTCAACAATTTATGAACCTTTACAACAATTATCATTACTAAACAAGGGACCTAAATTCAAAAAACTTTCAATGTCGTACTAATGTGCCTATTGAGGTCATTGGACTTATCAGCATACGGTCCTTCACATTTTGGACCTAGTTCAAGTTATCTTTATACTATAAAATATAAACTTGAATTGTTAATTGGATGGTAATCAGAAATTCATTCCAAAACCGTTGCTACTTCTGATACCATCTTCAATGTGATTTCATATTCATATTACACCTGTCTAAATTCATGTGCAGGCGATGATTTCGGAGGTGATTTTGCCATTCTTGAAGAGGAGGTAAAATTAGACGAGACTGCATCTTCGGTCCGTGACAAGTCCAAGTGGGGAGCTACAATACAGGAGAAGAAGGACACAACACTGACGGTGGCAGTACACATCCCCGCCTCAGCCGCGGTAGGAGAGTGGAAGCTCATGGTGAGGACCATCGTGGACGTGGTCGAGAACGAGGACATCGTGTGGGAGTACGAGCACAACAAGGAGATCGCGGTGCTGTTCAACCCCTGGTGTAAAGGTATGTATGTGGAGTTGGGTTATTCTAAGACCGATTATGGTTCAGACGGACGAGTATAGTGACAGTCTGAACCGTTCCTCAAGGGTTATCAACACCGTGAGAGTTGAAAATTAAGTCTGTACCTAGTCAAGAATATTACGATTTTATCGCAATATACGTGGCATAAATAACGTCAAAAATTTATAGTTCAGTATCGAAGAATTCATATAGCAAAACGTCTACATGTATGTATACCCTAAAAAGAAAATATGAGGTAAATATCTAACAGTCAAGAGTCGACACCACTGTTTCAAAAACATATTTTGAGTCTTTCCTTGAATGAAAGTAATGTCGACACAAATGGGCAGATACAGCTGTCATACAATTTAAGTCTTTGAAGGCCTTGTACAAAAGCAAGATTTCCGATATGATAACAACTTTTATTGTGATGAGCATACCATTTAGGAGCATATGCTCACTGCCTCACACGGTCGAATACCGTTCTTTCCTTAGCGTGACTGATCATTATAACATGCAGTCAGAATATATTGATGAAGTTCAATTATGTTCTTGTATGTCGATATAGGCGTGTAGATTTAAAAATCTGCTCATTGGATCACGATTGCCACAATGTTTGAGATAACTCATCTTATATATGTAAGACTCGAATACATGGCAGGCCTCAAATCTGTGGCGTATTTCCAAATCTATGGCATGACATTTGTACCTATTTTTGTATTTTTCTGCAATGATTAACCAAACCTTACGCTAGACAAACTTACTCTAAAATTCGTCGACAGGAATCCAAGGGTTACAAAAGATAGTCTTATATATCATAGGGCTGAAGAAGACAGACTCGCCGAGGGCGAGAAAGATCCTACAAAATAAACACAAATGATGTGGCATGAAGCCGAAAGTGTCTTATTTACATGTAGGGTATTGTTTAATGTATTTTCGTAATTGGGATATGGACTCTTATTATTTGGTCGTTATCCGTTTGCAATATCTCTCTGTGACTTTCCTAATTATTACGCTAGCGACGCAATTGGGCCATACGACGGGAACAGTTAGCTATTATGACGTTATCGCACAATGACGTCATGAAACAGTCTAAAAATCCTAGTCCTACATATATAATATTATATCTCAAGGGAAAGTCCAGGAAGACAAGTCTTAACTTGTACAAACAATTTGGATGATGTTGTATAAATCACTCCGGATGCCAGAATATCGACTTCCCAAAATTGCATATAACATGATGTTCCACTTAGATATTACTGGAAAGACAACATGGGTGTCGCCTATAAAGAAAATATCATTTTCTCATGGATATGGTTTTATACGGATTAGTCAAACTGTTAATAATGTACCCTTGTTTTTGAAAGATTTCCGTCACGTGGATATTAGTATGTTTTATCAAGGATGGCGATCGAATATAGAAAGCAGTTCACGTTATGATATATACAGAAAGTTATAGAGTCTACTAGAACCATAGAAATACCTATCAGTTCTTACAAACAGTTTCGGAGAACGTTATATATAAAATATACACTTCGTTTATTAAACTATTGATAAACTATGGAAGATATATCTCCATTGAAAGAATACAAATTCTCTGTCCATTATGTAACGACGCTATTGAATGTAAAATACATGTTTTATTTGATTGTCCATATCACACGGAACTAAGAACCTAATAAATACCAGAACGTTTTCTATCTAAGACGAGTGTAACAGGATTCATTAATTTTCTATCACGACATCAAGAGATGACGATGGTATGGAAGTAAGACATACTGTTTTGAACAATAGCTTGTGACTTTTAAACTGTTTTAAACTTACAAAATATGTAATTGCTGAAGTCCTTCAGGTCACCAAGTGAATGAACCATCTTTTCCCAAATTACAAATCTGTAAAATGTACGCTATATGTTTATATGTAACGCTGTATATGGGCCTGAGGCCTTGAATGCAATCAACAATCTTTTGACTTTGACTTTGACTTTGACACTGCAACATTTCTCCCTACCAGATGACCTCGTGTACATGGAAAACGAGGAGTGGTTGAAGGAGACCGTGCTCAGTGATTCCGGCGCTATCTACTACGGGAGTCACAGGAGTCCCGCCGGAAGGAAATGGGTGTTCGGTCAGGTACGAAAACCAGGAACAACACTCATTTCGCTCACATACACCTGACTGAAATCATTCGTTTGCATTATTGTTTAAGGCCATGGGTACATTTAGTCATTTCAAGCCCTTTAACCACTATATCATTTATTGCTGTTTAAGTGTTTTCAGCAATACTAGTAATCGTATATTTTTCATTGACATAAATAATTTCAAACGAAGAATGAACTTGTCGTCATCTAATCATATAGTTTGAAGCTGTTAAACGGTGGCTGAATTCCTCTTTCCGTTCATCAAAACAGCAATCACGACGAACTAGTTTCCTAGTTTGATAACTCTAAAGCTAGCCCTAATTAAAGTTTTCCGCTTATTCAAGATATTTTCAGTTAATTTCATTTTTGAATCAGTTTGAAGAAGATATCCTTGACGTATCGATCTTCCTGGTACGCAGAGTGTTCGGGTATGACGCCACTCCAGCTCTGGGTAACGTGATACGAGTCGTCCGGGCCCTTTCAAAAATGGTAAATACAAGCTACGTATGGAAGCATAATTACCTATACTTAATGAAGATATTTTCTCATTGTAATACTTACATTGTATTGACTTTTTTATGTAATGTAAGTGATCCTTCTCATTGCAATATGTACATTGTATGAACATATGTATGAACACAAAATTATCCCTATACAAAATGTAAGTAAATTGCATGCGATCCTTCTCATTGTAATATGCACAATGTATGAACATAAAATCACCCTATACAAAATGTACGTTATTACCATGCGTCCATTCTCATTATAATATGTACAATGTATGAACACAAAATTACCCTAATACAAAATGTAAGTAAATTGCATGCGATCCTTCTCATTGTAATATGCACAATGTATGAACATAAAATCACCCTATACAAAATGTACGTTATTACCATGCGTCCATTCTCATTATAATATGTACAATGTATGAACACAAAATTACCCTAATACAAAATGTACGTAATTATCACGCGACCCTTCTCTCTGTAATATGTACAATGTATGAACATAAAATTACCCTATACAAAATGTTCGTAATGATCACGCGATCCTTCTCATTGTAATATGTACAGTGTATGAACATAAAATAACCCTACTAAAAATGTACGTAATCATCACGGGATCCTTCTCACTGCAATATGTACAATGTATGAACATAGAATTAACCTATACAAAATGTACGTAATTATGACGCCACTCTTCTAATTGTAATATGTACAATGTATGATCATAAAATAACCCTGTCAGTATGTAACAATAATATAATTTATGCTCACGAGTTACCTTTAGAAGATTGTGATAATGTATAAACATTAACGAGTAAGCAATAACCCTCTTTATAACCGACGAGGGCAATCATATCGGGATTCATATTTTTCATTCGATGCTCTATGGAAAATTATAACTTTTCATTGTGAAGTAACGTCATTAGCAATGTTTTGACGTCACAGTTTGGTCATGACATTGCGTTCCTAGTGCGTCAATGTATTTTAATCTGCTTGCCTTTGGATGTTGATTTTGATTTATTTCTAAGATTTATTATGTTCGTGCTTATGTTTCCGACAATTGTGCATCAATATCATAATATCCCTCGCTTTCGCTCGAGACAAACAATATTAAGGCACTCATGTAGCTAAGAAGGTATGTCATGGACACTCACATCATATCCTCATTTTTTATCTCGCCCATCTAATAATATGTGTAATATCGTTTAATGCATGATGTCACTATAGTCAATTATTGTGGTGTTACAATAAGTGCCGCCTTGACGCCGTCGCAATGTAAATATTTACATTACTAAACTTGCTACCACATAATGCTCATTGAACTCTTTGATGATTTGATATGAAAATTAGGTTAGGTAATGTTATACAGAATCATTGACTCGTAATAAATCGAACCTAGTAGCCTTTCTCTGTGGACAATTCCAACACCAGGTGAACGCTAACGACGAGGCAGGTGTGTTGGTGGGTAACTGGAGTGGAGACTACGAGGACGGCACTAGCCCCACCGAGTGGGGAGGCAGCATCAAGATATTGAGGAAATACATGAAGACCGAGCTTCCGGTACAGTACGGCCAGTGCTGGGTGTTCTCCGGTGTGCTCACCACAGGTAACCCGTCATCGGACTTAGTCGTAACTGCATGTTCCAGTTAATGTTTATTATATTTATTGATGTATTATCCCATGAAAACTTGTAAAGATAAAGTATGCCGTCTTTTCTGACATACTAATATGACAAAGCAGAAAAGAAATTAAACGCTGTGCATTGTTTTGAGATTGATAAATTTTCAATTTGACCACGACTCGGCTTTCAACCAATAAAACAACACTTTTTTCTCTCAAAATCATTATTCATGTATTATGTACTTTAAAGCACTTCTTCATTACACTGATATAAATATAGCACTGATTAACACCTTCTGAACTTAACACTGTTTACAAACACTATTCGTAAACCATCTTCGTTTAATTACCTGAAATGATCTTTTTGTGCACCCCTGAATATTATTCCTAAAATTGTTGTCCAGTATGTCGAGCTCTTGGTATTCCGTGTCGGAGTGTCACAAACTTCGAATCAGCTCACAACAGCGACAACAAACATCTCAGCTGTGACGTCATCAATGAGAAGGGTTTTGATGGCAGTTGGCATGAGCAGAAGATTGACTCTATATGGTGAGACTGAGAAAATGGTTCATGCATTTCGATTTGAAATTGAAAGGGGATTCCAAACCTCAACTTGATCTAAAAAATACCCCGGGCATTACGATGAATGAAAGCATGTAATTTTCAAGCCCAATTATATCAAGACAGCAAGGGAAGAAAAATGTTTCAAATTTTAGCCGGATTAAAGCCAGATCGAAGATACATACTAATTGATGCGTGGTCTCTTTGAGGCGAAACTGTATCATTCTGTGGAGCTTTATCTTTCAATATTATGTCACCCTATTCAGCCAATGTAATATCAAGCTCTATTAGCGTGACATTCTACTAGTTGGTGAGGTAATAAAGTAGGAAACTTGTATGAATATCAACTTCTCTTTTTCACAGAAATGCGTCGTGCAATTAAAATTCTTGATGTTTTAAAATGGTATGTGTATCTGTAACGAAACGTCGCGTTTCTATTGATGAAGAAGTCTGATAGTCCATAAAATCTTGTACCTCATTCTGAAAACCTCAACTGGGATATTAATGATTCATGTAGAATCATTGTATTTGTCACATTTCCGCCAACCCGATTGCCCAAGAGAAGCAATTTGATAGTTAAAATACCCTTTGATACATTTAACCGAGGTTGTATAAACTGTTTTATCAACCTCAAAATAAATTATTGTGCTTATCAGATGACATTTCATGCCTAATAGGAACTTCCACGTGTGGAACGAGGTGTGGTTGAAGCGCCATGACCTGTCGAGTGGAGACGGACTGAACTATGATGGTTGGCAGGTGATAGATGCTACCCCGCAGGAGAGGAGTGATGGTATACCCTGCTGGATTGTTCTTAGCGCGGTTCTTTGAATGTACATATTGTAATCACCTTCAAATTTTCCTTTTATAAGAGAAAAAAAGGGCGGATACAGGATTTTTGATTTGGTTGAGTGCGCCCCTTGGCTGTCACTAGTGAATTAAAGGGCCACAGAGTATGTTGATACACATTAGAAAATAGTGCCAAAATCGATCTCTTTGAAAGATCTTTACATAATTTCTCGCCTATTGTTTCGACCCCAAATAAGCCGAGAAATCTAACTAATTAGTAATGGTGTTTCCCGTGTCGATAAATATAGATTGACTTAATTATTTTATTGCGCAAAGCATTGTGGTCGTAGTTGGCGCCCATCCTTTCAACAAAGATAACCACGTGGGGACGGAAAAGAGAAGCAGGATATAGTAAAAACGACTATAGACCAGAAGAGAGACATATTGGTCGACAAAAGAAAAGTCAAAACGGTGAAACACATATATGATGCATTTGAAAGTCGAACACGCTTCACTTTGAGTATGATTCGTTTTAATATAGGCAGGTTACTTGACTAAGTGTTTATAATATTTTAAGAAAAGAAATTGTATTTGTTTATTTGTTATCACTAAAACCCGAGCTACGTAGTACACAGGAAAGGAAAGTCCGCGTAATGACATCATAATTCAGTAGCGCGCGCTACTCGTACGGGTGAAATATAATTACGCTGTACTATTTCTCACATATCATGTTGTAGCTGAAATAATTATCTACCAATTGATATAATCTTTAGGCGTTTTTGAAAAAATGTTGTATTAGAAACATACTCAGTGGCCCTTTCAAATGCAGATTCTTTTAATTTTTGTGTGCCTGAATTTTAGTCCCTTGCCCTCACGATCCTAATATACTTTTATTTTGTATGAGAAATACGACTCACAACATCTACTATATTTTGAATACGCCCGCACGCTTCACCACCAATTTAAAGACATATCAATAGCTAATTTTCAGTACTTTTTTCATATATACGCTATGATTTAAGGCAATGTTAAAAGTGTGATTAGACAAATTCTATAAGCATTTCATTTAGCTTATATTTTTCTCTTGCATGTCAACATCTTTTGGGCAAAAATAAGTTAGGCATTGATCTACACAGGTGTGTATCAGTGTGGCCCCTCCCCTCTGACCGCCATCAAAGAGGGAAACCTCGCCATCGGCTCCGACACCGCATTCGTCTTCGCCGAGGTCAACGGGGACAAGGTTGAGTGGAGGAGGGATCCCAAAACTGGAGTTCTTCTGCAGATAGAGAGAGTGAAAAATGCGTACGTATAATATGTAAGGCTTGTGTATATACGTGTAAGCTTGCGTGTAAGCGTACAATGCTTGCATATCGCAAATCTTTTGTCACAAACGTTATTCATACCATGTATTTTTAATTTACTTACTTATCTACTTCAAAACTCTTCACTGATGATGATCTTCATCACCATCAATATAATGAGAGAAGACTAGTTGCATTGGCTACATAGTTTTAAAAGTTTTAAAAAAAAAGAGAAAAATGACACACATCTGTTCCATCATTACCAATAATATGAACGTAAACTAACCACTGTTTCAGTATCGGCAAGAAGATAAGCACCCACGAGCCAACAGGACTGCCGTACGAGGGGAAGTTAAGTTACGAAAGGCTGGACATTACTGACCAGTACAAATACCCAGAGGGTCAGTATTGCTAACGTTGTCTCCCATTTTTAAGACACCCAATCACATACACTGATTACTAGACACTAGACTAGACTAGTGTTTTCTCTTAAGCAGACCGAATTTTACACGCATATATATTTTTGAATATATATATAGGTCTTCCTTAGAAATCAAAAGATCAAACGTAAAAAAACCTGTACTGAAATCGTCATTAAGTACAAAAACAAGCTGGTAACTTTGACGAACACCTCAATAGCAACTACATGGACAATGCGTTATATTTTGAAATGTTAGCCTTCAAACCTTGACACCAAACGTATAGAATACCAGATGAGTAACAGAGCCCATGACTCTTTGTTTCATTCCGTCTTTCACATGTGCTAATTATCCCTCTATCACATACCTTAACGTAAGATTTCTATTTCACAGTAGCAAGGATATTTGAATGGAAACATTCTGCTCTATGTGCTTCAGGTACGGAGAAGGAGCGAGAGATAGTCAGGAAAGCCGAGAGGATGTTCAGGTGGGACAACTACGAGGAAACTGGAGTACTGCCACAGGTGGAGGTAAGTAACAACTTTGCATCTACTTTAACCAGGGTTACTTTGCTTCCTCAGCTAACTTTCATTAATTGCTCTTTCTTGAAAGGACCTACAACTGCAACCGGAAAGTGTGTTCATCTACCTGAAAAAAATTCCAAAATTTATGATAACTGTGAATTCATTCATGAATTATTACAGCTTTGAAAATCACTCATGTATTTTATCATACTATGTTATTGTACCTATGATGAAATCTTTCTCATGAAGTCGATATGGTTTTTATTTATCTCTTAATCACGGAAACATCAATCATTCCATGAAATCTCACGTGGCATCTGTCTATTTCATCTTGCACCACCAATCTGACTTTCAGAAAGATTATCTTGCAAATGATCAAATAATAATCTTTTACAATTATGGTTAAGTACACACAAGGAGGTGAACAACGGTTTTAGGTGCAACTGTGTAACAGTTTGTATCTCTCTGAACACTAAGGTATTCGTATGCTAATTTTGACAAACGCATGTAATGGACTAAGCAAAGACTTAGCAAAATTTCTGAAAGGATAACTGAGAGTTAGTCAAGTTTATACATGGACGTTCTTTCTGTCTTTTCAGAAACAGATGTATAAGTGATCCACTCTTTAATCGCACAAAATAAGTTAGCACTTTACCTACTGTAACTGTACACTTATAGATAGACGGATTTTGAATATAGCTTATGAAAGGATACACGTGGTTGGGGGTTTGGTAGACATTTCAAGCTTACAAAGTTTTATCTTTTACCATCAGTCACCATTGAAAAGGTTTTTGAAATGTCTAATTGAATAAATTATGTCATCAAATATAAACTTTTAAAGTGTTTTTTAGATAATCGAACTCTCTTGTTGTATACAACTTTATGCGCAAGTTGTAATTATTTTGAATTTCTTTATTAACATATTTCTCAAATGCAATGTACTTCTCACTTTATATAGGCTATAGACATATGGGTGGTCGACAAAGACTACGCCTTTGGGTCGCCGATGAAGTTCGAGGTGAAAATGAGGAACACAGGCGAGCTCCCGCGTACCATTTCTCTCTCTCTGGAGGTGCAGTACAACAACTACAGGGGCGTCACAACAGGCACCGCAATGTCAAAGAAAATACCCGAGTTTAAACTCGATGTTGCTCAAGGTAGTTTTTTTACAGTGGCATAGGAAAATTATTCGGGTACTACTTCTTCACAGGTGATTCTCAAGGTAGTTTTGATCGATGTACAAAGTCATAGAATTGAAAACCACAAGTTTGGTAGACCAGCTTCATAAGATATATAAGTTCACGTGGTTTCAAACGAGTGACATAGGAATAGAATTGGTAAATACAAATCTGGGTAGCACAGCTACAAATGTAGAGGATGCTCAAGTTGATTTAAATCGAGTGACATAAGATATACAGTTACTTTTTAATAAAAATAAATGGAAAGTTGATGCTAGGTGAAACAATGAAGTTAAAAGAAATGATTTCAACGTAGGAGTTATACATGGAATTCTATTTATAACTCAGAAAGCGTAAAGAAATGTAACCATCCTATTGTTCCTACAGGCAAACTTAAAACATACCCGCTGAAAAAAGTTTTGAAATGCTTTCAGACGTTTGCACAGTTGTTCAGTTAGTAATGGTTTCGTATTGTATAACTGATCTTCTCTTCTTTTTCTTGAATGCTTGTTGTTAAGTTTTCAATATTAATATTTTTTGTTTATTCTATGAACAAACAAAAAAACAATGTGGCATGTATATTATCAGGTTTGTTTGATATCCGAATATATCTTTACGGAATAAATAGAAGTGACATAGAACAGCAAGATTTTCTGAAAAACAACGTGTCTAATTTTAGTTTAGTTTTAAAACGAAGTTATCTAGAAAATCGTGTTGTTCCTAATTACTGGATCAATTCGGAAACATGAGGACGACAATGATATATGGATTACAACTTCTTTATTACACAGTGGCGACCTTTCAGTATCGATCCTTATACCGTTATCAAGCATCACTGTGTAATAAAGAAGTTGTATATCCATATATCATTGTCGTCCTCATGTTTCCGAATAGTACCAACTTCTAGAATGCCACTGAAACAATTCAGAAACATGTTTTATTTCAGAAAATGTGTCAACTATCGAGATTGATGAGCTTACATCTATTGCGAAACCGCGGGACGGATTCAACTTCAAGCTGGTGGCAATTGCTGAGGCAAAGGAATCTGGTCACATTAGCAAACACTCGAGTAAAGTGCGACTTATAAAGCCTGATATCAAAGTGGAGGTGCGCCTTACATCATTTATCATCACTAAGAAAGCTTTAAGCAGCATTACTAAAGTTAAACTGTACTTAAGGCCTTATGATCACACCCAGCCTAAATGAAAGAAAGTTTTGGAACAGATCGGTATTACAAGGCCAAGTGTTCGTAAATGCGAGCCATAAACCAAGTTTCAAAGCCTTTCCGCGATTCGAAAAGATAAGATACATGTTTAAGATATCAGTTTTACAAGATGAAACTACTGAATTTAATAAAATGGATTGCTATTTACAATTCTACATGAATAATTATGATGGTAACAGTACATACCCTTGGAGTTTGACCTGGTTTATCACTATATTACCGCTGAACCGTGATTAGGCGTTTGTAATCATTTGGCGCCCCTTTCCACCATTATACTTGTTATGATTTTGAATGTTTCTGCTGTGCTTACATCCTGATATTCGTAAAGCCTGATGAATGTTGACCCCATTTTAATCACACAGGGACCAAGCACCTGTAAGCGAGGGGACGAGTTCGACGTCACTCTGACGTTCACAAACCCGCTCAGTGTGCCAATGGAATACTGTGTTCTTTTCATAGAGGGAACCTTAAAGCCAGTTCTACCAGCTACCGACAAGATGGAGATCAGGTTGGTATTTTACTTTAGCTGTCAAACTTTTGGAGTTTAGACTCATATTATGTCATCTAATTTAGGGCGTAAGGTGCACTTTGTTAATTATCAGAATTGATGAGACTTGTAGGTCAAAAGAAAGATTGCTTAATGTGGTAATCTAAAATATAAACGTGCTAGCTTGCATTTTAGAACCATATCCACGATTATCCATTGCATGACGTCCAGAAAAGGTTGACTGTGAGCTAGACAAAATGAGTATTGAACTTAACGGTAGGATAATGGTTTGTTGCTATAAGAAAAGCGGACAGTTGACTTAAAGTTTTCATCGTAGGACTGTTTTGTGTGCATGATCAAGCAACCAGATCTTGAAGACCGCAGTCTCCTTTGGAAATATACAAATTCTTTGTAATGTATTTTTGTGGTTAATAAGTACATTTTGACTCCGCATAAGATCTTCCATCCTTTTGAAAACTCAATGTCTCTCCTTTGATAGTAATTTAGAAGCTTAGGAATGAAGAAAAACAAGTTTTATGGTTATTCAACTTCTTTATCGCAATATTATCAAGTTCTCATTTTTGCGTTTGGTCTTTATATAAAGAGGGAAAACTTACAAAACCTGCAGTGTCCCGTTCCTCAAAACACTAAGGTAACCTTAACTCACTAAGATAGCCTTAGTGCCATGTTAAAGAATGGCACTAAGGTTAACATTAACGGTAAGGTGTTTTGTGCAACGACCCCCAGGATCCTAATACCATTAAACTGAAATAACGTATTACACGGTGCTATAATAATGCTTTCTGCGTTCAGTGAGATCAAGGCAAAGGAAACATGGAAGAAGACGATTAGAATGAAAGCAGCCATGAAGCCCAGATTCCGGAAGATACGAGACGCCGCTTTTGATCTCTCGTGCAAAGGGATGGGCACATTCAGTGGGCTTCTAAATGTGAACCTCGAATGAGGTACCTTATATCCTTTAATCGAGGCCCGGGCCCTTATAAATATAAAATGACTCTCACCCCCGGCTGCTGCTTGAGGTCCGGGTTCCATTTGAGATCCGACCCCAAGTATGAACTGCTTGCTCACTAACAGTTATAAGCTGCGCTGATTACAGGTTAAAGAAAAAACGAATGCTTTGGCTGATGTTTTATTCAACGACAATTTGAAGAAAGAATTGTTTGGAATTATGGAATATATTAATAGATTGGTTTTATTATAGAACAAGCTTGCGTTACTAATGAATGTAAGCAGTTTTGTTATTTCAATATTTAATTCTTTTCTGTATGTTTTGTTTTTTATCTGCCAAAAAGCTCAATTATTTTATATTGGCGGCATTTCAGATGTTTTGGCGACAACAAGTTGCATTGTTTATTATTGTGGTAAATTTATTAAACGCTCACAATATTGTCAGTTTATTGTCTTTTCGAGGATGTTTATTCAACATTGTCAGGTTAGAGTGTCTAATAGATCGAAGATGAGGAATACCCTTGGTGATACAGTGTTATTAGTAATATCTAGCCCTACACTATAACTCTAAGCTGTGATACTCGACAGGTTTATCTACTGATATTTTGTTACTGGATGACTATGTCAAGGATATTTGTTTATATCCGTGATGGATTGTTTTGTATACATTTTGCCACTGCGCTGAATAAAGTTTTTACCAAACCCTTGTGTCAATTTGAAATAACGTTCACCAAGTATGTTACCATTATTTCTATTCAGGGAAAGCAAGACGTCTTTGGTGCATTTTGAATTGTTACCAATCATGACGCAGGATATTTCTTTTCAGAGTCGTTGGGCATATATGGAAATAGTGAAGGATGTCGATTAAACCAATTGATAGTGACAAGAACGTTTCTTTACTTTTTTGTATCACAAACTCTTGCACGTAGACGCAAAGCTGTTTTAGTATTGCCGGGAGACGAACTGGCAGTAGGATCCGATAAAGGGATGATCCATCGTTTGATTGACTTTTTTCTCATATTTATGTGTCAAGACTCCCTTATAAATGATTTAGTCTGCATAACAATGTCGAGGAGTTTAATAGATATCCATTGTACATGTAAACATACTTGGTTTATTCGGAACGTCCGAACCGCGGATTGCTACGTTCAATATTTTATGCGTTCAGAAATTATTATTTCAAACTAGAGAATTAGAATAAATTGTTTGTACAGTACTACCAGTTTTTATTATTTCTGAACGTATGCATTTATACCACATATTCATGGCAAAGGCAATTACAGTTCGCCTACTGATGTACTTTCTCTAAGAGATAAAAAAAAAGCTGAACATGTAAATGGTATTTGACATATTATAATTCAGATTAGAAAATAAACGTGTTATATTTTTTAAAAGAATTATATGAATTTGTGTTGGCACCAGCCACATTTTTTAATTGGTGCTTCTCAATCAAATAGGATAGAATACAATCAGTAATTCAAATGTACAAAATGAACAATAGAATAGTTCCACAAAGTCAAAAAGCAGTTTTATGTGAAGTAATGAGCATCATCAGAGTGAAGGTCAATGACTTGTTTTAAATATGTCAATCTGAATAAATCTCTGCCCAGTTTCAAAGATATGCAAATATATTGCTTTTCTTGAAATTTAATTGTTATTTATGAAAAACAATAAAACTATTTGAACCATTTGCATAAATGCATTCAAATGATCTTGAAACTTTAAAGCATAATCTTGGATTTCAGCATGCAGAGTTCGAAACATGACTATCAACTTTATCGGGGTTTAAGATTACTATTACTATATATGGGGCTGAATGATTCGAGAAGACTTATAAGTAGAAAATACATTCTTGTTTAGTCTGTGTTAGGATATTTGAAGATTATTCCATAAACATGGTATTTGGTAAAATAAGGAACGTGCACAAGGTATTCTTACGACGCTCCATGGAACATAAGGGGTTATTTAAGGACTGAAGCAGTAAGCAAGAACGAAACTCAGACACAAGCCATATCGTGGACGAGACGATATGTCTCGGTGTAGTTTTAAATAGTCCTGCGTCATGACCGTGTATTAGATAGGAGCCTATCATACAGTGTAGGCCCTCATTCAGCAAGTCTAGATTTAAGTGCATACACAATATGAAATTAAGAGCCAGAAGAAAAGAATATAATAGATGAAGGAACAGAAAATTATAGATATATTTCATAGACTAAATTTTAGTCTAAGTGTTACACTGTAAGGCTTATTGACACTGATAAATACAAAACGATAGATTTGAATCATTAATTACTAAATCCATTGATAAACTATTTAAAGACTGAAGCAGTAAGCAGGAACGAATATCAGACACGACCCATATCTTGGACGAGACGATGATTCTCGGTGCCGTGTTACACTGTAAAATTTATTGACACTGATGAAAACAAAATGATAGCTTTGAATTATTAATTACTAAATCAATAGATACCCTATCTCCGGGTGAGTAACTTAATTAGATATTTATACGATTAACAAGAAGTACCAAGCATATGTTGGAACTAAATATGGAACTAATAAGCATATAGAGACTGATGTAAAGATTGATAATAGTAGTCATGTATGCAGCTTGATTTATGGCCTATCACCATGGTTACTTTTATTCTCATTCCATTTGTATACAAGTTTTCCATGCCAAGTCAAAAAGACTCTATCTACGCTAATGATTCCTTGATTCACATTTCCGTCACAATAATCAGGAAACCTGACATGAACTATACAATTTACTATAAAGGCATCATACTATATTTTCGATTAACCACAAACTTATTCAATCAAACCCTTCGTATGGAAGGTAGGAATGTAGGTAGTTTTTTCAACTCCTCCATATTTGGAGATATAGATTGAGACATGCATTAATACCTCTTTATATTTTTAATTAACCATAAACTTATTCAACCAAGCCCATCATATGGGATGTAGGCATGTAAATTTTTCAACGCCTCCATATTTGGAGATATAGACTGAGACATGCATTAATACCTCTTTATATTTTTAATTAAACTTATTCAACCAAGCACATCGTATGGGATGTAGGCATGTAAATTTTTCAACGCCTCCATATTTGGAGATATAGATTGAGACATGCATTAATACCTTACAATATTTTCATTAATGATAACAGAGTGAATGATGTGACCAATGTTTATAGGGAGGACTGGTCAAGTTAATGTCTACACCAAAGTGACCATCAAACAAAAGTTGTGTGGCGACTATGTCTTTCGTGTTATGTCTAGCCAGGATATCAGTTTATGTTCTCAGATCAGACCAATTATATACTAGTATTGTCTGGTCCACTGGTATTATGATATTATAAGTTAAAACAATCCTTTAATGGTGAGATGATAAATCCCTTTGTCACCCTTGACGGAATGTTATAACGAATTTATCTTACCGAATGCCTTAATGTATTATATAAAAGACAAACAGAAATGAACAACAACTATGACCTGATCACGTGACTTTGCGTTGATTGACTTGGAAGCATGCTTTACTCATGTAGCGGGGTATAAGGGATTTATCATCCCTCGGTGACGGTGTATATGGATATTTGTTTAAGGTCACGTGGTCCAATCAGAGATCGGCATTCTTACAGGAGGTAGGATAATATGTTATACTATATGTTATACTCTCACAACAATCTACTTTAATATCCCAAACTGGCCTCCACAGTAGATATCTCTTTTGTAAGATAAATTAATATCTACATTGCAGACACCACAAATAAATCGTCACAATGATTTCGCATTAAGTAATAGGTAATCAACTCACAAGTATTTAGTCGAACTGAGGAAAGAAGCTGATAACTTCATGATGTCACAAAGTTGATGATGTCACAATGTCTTGATTTCATAATGCAGATGACGTCAAAATGCTTTTGCTTCACTGCTCAATGGGCTAAATGAAAGTTTTATTATCTAAGATTCATTTTATTACTGTTGGAGAACTTTGAACAAGTCTTCTGATATCCAATTCATCAAATCTATGATATCTGAAGAAAATGGGGAGATATTCTCTAAATATAGTTGTAAATATAAAGAAAATTGTTACACAGACCATATTTAGTAAGGCTATTCAATACCGACGTTCTATTGTTTGGTACTAAAAGTCAATATAGAGAGCACTAACGTACATATTCCTATATTCTCTAATAAAGTTATGTACATAGTTCTTCAAATAAGTGAGCCTGTTTAATGGTTATTTCCGGATGTAATTGCGTATGTAGTTCTTTATGGAAAGCATTAAGCTGGTAGTAAGCACTATGCAGCCGGTTCAAAACAGGTACTACAATATGCATATTGATCACCATATATACAAAGACTGGCCGTTTGCCTTTAGAGAACCTACATAACGTCTGTTGGTCGATTAGTATGTTGTCCCGTTTGCTAGGTGATATCAAAACAGCATTTATGGGTTCGATCCAACTAAGTAAATTTTAATGAAATGATTGAATTAGTATTGTGTTATTTATAGCTCCTTCTCTAGTTATTCAAAGCATATGACAGTTCGTCACTAGACTGACATTTATTCTTTAAAATGAAAATATCACAAATGAAACTAATGTAATAATGAAAATTAGACTTAGAAATTTCTTCATTTTAAGATCTTATTTTTTGTTATATAGTTTCTTAGGGTCTGGTCTTATTGTAGGAGTTGACTAGTCGATTCCGTACTTTGAAACACTTGACTTTGAATATTTGCAAAATAACGTCTATTGGTTCTATCGTTCTTAATCGAAGCGGAGAGAATATTCATTGAATGATTGTACATGTTGAAGTTTTAATCATGCACACATTTTCCCTGCCATGAAACAATTATGAATACATGGATTATTAATTATGCACACATTTTCCTTGCCATGAAACAATTATGAATACATGGATTATTAATTATGCACACATTTTCCTTGCCATGAAACAAGTATGAATACATGGAGTATTACTTATGTATACATTTTCCGTGCTGTTAATGATAGTCTTCAATTAACACACAAAGTATATACAAGTGTCCGAAAAACATTAAGGTCAACGTATTAACATTTAAGACAATGGCATATGATCAGTTACTCTTCAGGGCAAAGTAGAAAAGGATTTCTGTATTATCAGTATTTTAGTAGTGTGTTGATCATTAATATGCGATGTCATGTTAAAAAAATAAAGTTGAATAGTACATAATTGTGCTATGATACTCCTGCCTTCAATCTGGAAACAAAGAAATGCTTGTACAATCCTTCTGCAACCTCGGTTATGCTACTACTTTCATTTTGGAGCCTAGGAGATGTTTCGTTTTGCCTTTGCAACCGAGGTAATTCTTCTACTTTTCTTCTGCAACTTCGTTAACGCTTCTCTGTTCATTCGGCAAACAAAGTAATGATTCTGCCTTCCTGCTGAAAAAATGGGATGCTCTTTCTTATCGAAATGATTCCTCCGCCCTCTGCAAACAAGTTGATATCTCTGTTTCTCTTCTACAACCTCGATGGTGTTCCTGACATCTATCTGCAGGTAAGTTAATGCTTCTGCCTTTCGAAATCATAGTGATGTTCTTCACAGTCTGCTTACAAGGAGATGCTTCTGCGTTCCTTCTGAAACCAAGGTGATGCTTGTGACGTTTCTCCTGTAACTAAAGTGATGCATTAACCTTGCTCTTGAAACCAAGGTGATGAATTTACCTTCATTTATAAACCTATCCTTCGCCTTCCGTTTTCAACCAAGTTGCTGCTTCTGCAATTCTCCTTCAACAAACAGTAAGCCTTTGCCGTCCTTTAGCAATCTAGGTGATGACCTACATTCTGCAACCACGGGGATTCGTCTGCCTTCCTTCTACAAGCAAAGTCATATTTCTTCATAACCTCTATAACCAAGCTGATGCCTCTACATTCGCTTTGCAGCCAAGCTAATGCCTCCGTCTCCCTTCTGAAACTATAGAGATATGTGTTTCTTCTTCTGCCTTCATTATTCAACAAAGGTTATGCTTGTACCTTCCTTCTACAACCAAGACATTGCATCTGCTTTTCTTCTGCACTCGAAAGTGTTGGTTCTCCCTTCCTTCTACAACCAAGACATTGCATCTGCTTTTCTTCTGCACTCGAAAGTGTTGGTTCTCCCTTCCTTCTACAACCAAGACATTGCAGCTGCTTTTCTTCTGCACTCGAAAGTGTTGGTTCTCCCTTCCTTCTACAACCAAGACATTGCATCTGCTTTTCTTCTGCACTCGAAAGTGTTGGTTCTCCCTTCCTTCTGCAACCATGATGATTCTTCTGCCTTCGTCTGTAATCAAGGTGATGCTTCTATTTCAGTGTCTCTTAAAGAGCAATTCCGTGATTTTCATAACATATTATTTACCTTTGATACGAACCTAAATGTCATACGTGGTGATATAAAATCAAAACATCGTAACTTTTCATGTCCAAAAGACATATATATGACAAATACTGGTTCCCCATGAAAATCTAAAAACAGCCTTAAAGATGCACAGAGGTGTAGATATCGCGTCCACTATACATGGATATTAGTTATATAACCTAACAAACACTATCAACTCTTAACTGCCCTCCTGGCTGTTTCAGATAAGTATCCAAAATTACGTTTGACTATTTGGCGCGCGCCACTGTCAGGTTTTCGATTATAATTGCGACGTTCTACGCTCATATTGTCTCTGCAAAAATACCAATAAGCTTTAAAATGTGTCTTTTTGGTAACAGTCGATACTTTGCGATCAAATGACAACATTGATTAAGTTTGGCATATATGACTCAAACAACTCACGGAGTGTCCCTTTAAATAAAGCACTATCTGCGCAAGATTAGTTTTTTATTTTTTAGAAACAGTTAAAAATCAATTAACATATGAGGCCGTTCTGCATCAAGCTTATACTTAAACACTTACATACTTGTCGGTTCATTAAACCAGTTATGGAAATTCCATATAAGGAGCTTAAATATGCGTGCACATTGATTTTAGGTTCGATCTCTTGAAGACTATCATTCAATCAATACATCTAGTCTATGGTCCAATAATATGAAACTATCATTGATTTTGGAGTCGATTTTAGGCGCTGGAGTTTTGCGATAGACCTTACTCATATTTGACAAAGACATAAGTTTATCCGTCATTTTTACAGATAATCAAAATTTTGAATATTGTATAGTTGAGACACAGTTAGTTGTAGAACAGATTATACGTTTACATACTTCTACGTCAATACTACTGACACACCGTTTCAAGCGTAAAGTATGATGTTCATAATTTATTTTAAAACATCAAATATCCTACAATCACGAAAAGAATAATGTTTGAGGTTATGAATTATAATATCAAAAAAGTGTTAAACAGGAATTGAAAACTTGCAAAACACTTTCCGAAGCAACTAATGACAGCCTGCTTTTGAGGACGATTGAAAGGTACGCACTTAACTGTGTCAAATATTGACCTTCCATCAAAAAGTGCCTGTTTACAGTATGAATATCCTTTTAACACAATCAAAAAATCAATCTCGCTTTCATCAAGCAGCATCGATTTTACTTCGACGCTCGAGTGTCTGACGTCAAAACACGGAAACAAAACAGAGAACGAGAACAGCACGGCGCTGACGGCAAAAATCAAACGTTTAAGAGTTGAATTGGCTACCTACCTGCTATGGCAGGAATAGTCAGCTCCTGCTATGATTTTTTGAGACCTTCAGGTGATCAAAGCATTGGAAACTTTACATTCGGAGTTCTCACAGGAAGTTCATTCCTCATTGAGAATTAGTACTCGCTGAATTACTGCTCAACTGTTCAAGTAAGTGCTTTGATTTGATTCAACGCACAGTGTGTGCATTTCTTTAAGACAAATTCGATTCAAGCGAATGACTTTTAAACGATCGACACGTGTTGTAAATATTTGACCACTCGTCTTACCTGGTGGCAGAAGATTGTTGTTTAGTGTTTTGTAATACTTAGATTATTTACAGATGTGCATCACTGTGATCGTTCAAAGCTGATGAGCGAGTTGACATTTGTTACAAGTATCTTTAGACAAACTTACACTTGTTTCATGAAGACATTCAAAGTGAAAATTAATTTCGAAGACGTAAGTAATCTTGTGTAACTTTCAAAAGTAGAAAAGCTGGTTCATACCGACCCGTCATATGCAAAAATTAATCTCAAGACAATACATACAAAAGGTTATATGTGAAGTATATGTTTCTTCTCCAACCAGGAGAGACGACGCATGAAACAGAACTCTGTCGACGTATTGTTTGCTGTATCATTGAACATCCCAATGAGGTAAGAGAAACCGTATTGTTGAACCAGCGTGATACTTTTTGATAAAAAGGTTACGTTTGAATGTTTCATAATGTGTTGATGCCAGAAAGGAACTTCTACTGAACGACAGTTTGTTACACTGTCACCATTTTTGGACATTTTGATTATTTCTTAACAGGATACTTTAGAGACAATACTTTTGGATCAGTAAGTTAAGGGTTCATATCTACAAAACACATACAAGGTAAATAATGTGGTATGCCGAACAGAAACCTGGTATTACCCATTAGAGGCATGGGGTCAAAATGAATAATTTCAGGGTTTTTTTATTTTTGCAATAAGATATCAGTCAAACACATTGTCGGTAGAATTGTTGACAAAATAGTTCATATTTGTTAACCTTATGCCATTTATCATGTTATTTACACCAACAAAATTAGAACTGAAAATTTAAGTAAATTGTTTCATTTCTTTAGATTTTACATTTTGGACCCAGAGGTTCATAAATCCATGCCAAATGTGTTCAAGTGGATATGAGTTTCATAACTAAAATGTGAGTGGGCGTTTCCTCATCCCCTCCAAAAATCATAAGTTAAATGGAAAATGGTTGACGAAGACGGACTTTAAGCAAACACCAAATTATATGATATTTGCACAAAGTCAGCGAATAATGTGACTTTGTTCAGCAGTTGTATAACACTTTAGATGCCAGAACAGGAGGCAGAACCCTGGTATTGTTTGTTCAATTTAAATCTTTAATCATATTAATACTTTTTGTATGAGGCTATATATTTTCTCATTTATTATTTGTTCTGATGTAATACTTGTGGCTGTTTCATATTTGACACCTCAGCTAGATAAAACAGAGAAACATTTAAAACATTTCCTCCTTAATCTTTAAAGAGATTCGTTTCTTATATATAATCTATGTCGAATCTAGACTTAACGTTTGTATAAAAATAAGAAAACATCTTTGATACTAAAAAAACTCATACAATCTTCTTGCTCTCCACCCCAAGTGTTAACTTTGTTCCGTGTTGACCTAATGCTTATTCACTTATAATACTTAGATATACTTTATTTTCAGATAAACTTGACCATTTAAAGGATTAAAATAACTTCACATATGTATTATTTCAATTGTATAGTATACCCAAATCAGTGTAACTGATGAGGTTAAATAGCATGCATCGATGTGTATTACTATGTCTGAATAATTTTGATTCTTATGTATTAATTTCATTATTTGTAGGTTCATGTATCACCACTGACAATATGGGAAACTCAGCAGGAGTCAGGTAAGTACTTGTATTACATGTATACAATCACAATAAAATCAGTTTACAGCCATCACGCTTAGGTCTCAGCGTGTCAGAATCCTAGTCTTTGACCTTTGACCTCAAGCCAATCAGCGACGAGGCTAAAACGCCATCGGTACACTTTATACATAGTGTATAATAAAGGATCTTTACCAAATTCGGAGGGGGGGGGGGGTTTACAGGTCATGGCCAATGCAATTTAACACGACCTCTAATGAGCATTTAGATCAGAAACATATGAGTGATAGGTTTACATGATGTCAATGAGATCGTGTTTAATCATTATTAAAGATATCCACATAGGGGGTACAATTAGCGGAAATACTTCATAACACAGTTAAGAATAAATATCAGCAACTATTTAGGTTCACATCCACCTGAAAATAGCAGAAAAAACGTGTTTTATAAACACTTCCGGAAAACAGACGCGAAACGTTTTATTAGCCAATCAGGTGCTAGGGGGGTTGTGACGACATAGACAGGACTCGTTAACGACTGGCTGACCTGTGTCATTGTTTACATTATAGATTCCAGTGATCGTGAACGTATATATTTTCACTGATTGTACTTATAAAAAAGCCCCCAAGTCACCAAAGCTATTAATATCAATACATCGACATATTCTGTTTGACATTAATTAACTTGTTATTTGTTTGGGTTTTTTTTTTTTTGGTTTTTTTTAATTATATGAAGAGAGGAGATAGACGGAGAGAGGGAGCTCCAAATGAGGAGAGAGATAGAGAGAGGGAGGGAGAGGGAGATAGTTTGTAAGAGGTAAAAACATATTATTTGTTTGGGTTGTTAATCTCCGATAATGCCGATCGAGTGAATCCAAACTGATATCTGCCGCCATTGTGACTGTTTTTTGTTTGAACACCTAGACAGATCGACTACCCCCTCTGTGTAGTTGATTGGCCATTGTATATGTAGAATAGTTGTTACTACTTTGTGCCATTTTAAAGTGTCAACTCAATATCGTAACTCTGTGTTTCTGCTTTGCATGACTGTAACAATGAGATCTCGCTTTTGATGGACTGCCTCTCGGCAACCGGATCTCGTCATTGGGATACGATGGTTCCGAGCAGCTGTTTTTGGCCTTATTAACCAGTTATTAGTAATAATGAAGATCAAATCTTTGATGTTTTTAGTAAATGTACTTCTTGATTCGCGATTTGCCACCTTCATAAAAAATTAGAGTTACGTACAAATGTATTTTGCATAGTAAGGATACAGATTATTGTTGTTTTGTGTGAGTTAATGTTTGAGTGTGGTACTAATCTAGAGGGACGTAGGCCAATATTGTCAATAATAACACACCATTTATTGTTGATTGTGATGTAAGGTAAAGCCTGCTTGGAAATGTATTGTAAATATGAAATTCTTTTTCGGTTTTAACTATTTCAACCAAATAAAAATATTAACGCTGAAAAGCATATTATTTCCATTTCCGTCAGTACTTTAGTACCGGAATTTTACCAGAGAGAGGTTTTTAGTTACCTAACACTACTTTTTCACACCAGACAATATAGTCATAAAGTTATTACCTAACAGTCTACATGAAATGCCACACACGTGTATATTATGGCGAATAAGCAATAAACTTTATGACCTCAGCACCTGGCACATTTCCAACAGGTAATACACAAGGCACTGATTGGTTATCTAAACTTTATTATCACACATGATCAACATCCTTTATTGAAACTTGATGGAGGTACATGTAATAAGGTTTGTCAATACACGTGACACATGACAATATATTAACAAATCTGTATTACTAAATATCTTATTTCATTCTGCAATGTTTATCAATATCAAACAAGTTATAAATTATCCACTGTGAGGCTGCATAAAATGGTAAATGTTTCTCCGGGGCAGATTTATCACTTTAATTTTACTTTTTGTTGCTTCTAAAATGACGCTGTAGCAAGAAATTTTAATTTTTCATAAATGTTATAACCAAGACTGTAGTGTCAACATACAAACATAAGTGACGTGCCCACATTTTTGTACGTATCCTTAGAGTAATCAGCACCAAAACAAAAATATATACCCCAAAACTAGTAATGTAACAAACTACAAACCTGTCACTGTGGATCATTTACAGATATATATATATATATATATATATATATATATATATATATATATATATATATATATATATATATTGCACATTATTTCATTATAGTCTCCAACATGTTGGAATAACTATTTTGTTCAATCCCAAGAATTTTTCAACCTCATATGCAATCAAATACTATATATTCAAACAATTGTTGGGGTTTGATTTAATAATTTCTGCGACTTATCTAAAGAGATATAAATTAATACTGCAGATAAAAAGTCAACATTCGTCTGCAAAATCATCAATTATAGTCAACTCCCCAAAAGTTTCATGATTGTTTATCCCTCCTCCCCCTGAATAGAATTTTGAAATAGCCTTTCTTTCAAATTCCTTACCCTCTTTCGTTCCCTCTTCTCAAAGTATTCCGTCCATTTTCTCTTCCGATATGATTGACTGTCATATCTCGCTGGACAGACGGGTAGCGGGCCTGTTATCATCTTCATCTGTTTATTAATTGTTAGTACGGCATTTTTGACGAGTTTTTTCCTCTGTGTGGCAAGTCCAAAGTCCGTTTTGAAATCGTAGGAAAGATCATAACAATCCTCTGTGAAATGATCGGAGCAGATGAAAGGCCTGTCATTGGGACTCCACTTCGCTCTTTTCCGACTAACAAACTTTGTCCAATTCGCGAATTGGACAGGATCCTTCGGAAACCGATGCAGTTGAATGTCTCCTGATTTCTTATTAGTACAGTTGGCAGCAACGCAGGAAGAAGGCATGTCTCTTTCGCAAAGAAAACGTAGACGAATGCGACCCATATCTGCATTGATATATACTTGTTTACAAACAAACGCGGAGCGAGTCCTGTCTATGACGTCACATCCGCCGAAGGAGAGCTCAGGCCACTCTAGGGACTTTTTTAATTGGGCTTTCGAGGTGGCCAATTTCTACGCACTTTGAACCGTTATATCTTTTTAATTACATGACGCATCGAAACTCTGTTTGGTGTTTTATTTACTTGAATGTACTGTCTTTATGAAAATAGGGATTGAAGTCGGATACAAAACTGGGATATAATATCTTTAACACAAGCCGCATCAATAAGTTATGTATCAAAACGAGAGAAAAGTATCTCCTAAAATGTTACTGAGAACAAAACGTTCCATATATTTACCTTAGATTGAAAACGAAACTAGTACATGTATGTTTGTATGAATGAAGAGTAGGGTACAAGAAAAAATAACTCGTCACAAAATACAAATCATTTGAATTATTCCCACTAGAACACAAAAATATGAATACTATTGATGAAATGTCATCCCAACATACACTTGACAAGTAAATTTAAAGACAGATGTCCTGAGACCTTCCAAAACTAATTAACTCCCCTCGAAGGTAAATGTGCATAGCTACCGATTGGATATAATCTGTTTGGTATTATCCACCAAACATTTATATTAGAGTATAACAACCAAATGAAACTGTTTCATATTTCACTTTTTAGCACGTATTGTGTGTTAGCTAGTATGTTGTTCAACTATTGACACAACCTGATGTTCTTATTGAAAGATAAAGCACTTAGAAATATCGTGACTCTCAAATTTTCATTTTGCTTCATCAGTTAGGAAAGAAAAAAATTTATTGAAAATGTTTGAAACAGAATAAGCCCATTAAAGGATATGTCCAACACCTCATGACATCAATCACTCACAGTATTGGAAGGAACACCTCAAACTGAAACTGTGGTCAGATAAGTTACATTTAAAAGTTAAATGCAACCAAGTTGGCCCGAATTGCTTACCATCACACAAGTTCCTTCTCTGCAACCAAATAATTATTAGCCAAGGCATGAGAAATTATGAATATTTGCACATAATTCAATTCAGTGGAACGTCTTAAGCCAACGTACAAAACATTTGTACAAAACAAGACCAATTACATTTGAGATAAGAGTGAAAATTTACAATGTAGCTTAATTCGATGACAAAAGAATTGAGCGCAAAATAAAGTGAATCGCTTATGAAACATTGACGTTGTAAAGTATTTTTGTAAGTGACGTGTATTAACATGGTCAGGTAAATTTGGGATTACTTTTCAAATAAAATTATTTGGTTTAGTGGCTCGAGAAATTAGAATTACTGGTTTAATTCTGTTTTTCCGTTTGCAATCAATACATATTATTTCAGTCACTGATGCATCAACTCTAAGGCCAGTGTGTCTTATAAATACACCAGGCCTTGATATACTTAAACACTCAAATGAAATTTTGAGTAAACCTGTTTTGCACGATTATAATCAATCGTCAGTAGCCTTGTTTTGGCTGGTTTCAGAGAACGCTCGCGTTTTACTTACATGTACGTCGGTGTTTTAGGCAGTTTTAAGGTGTTTTCTCAATTGAGATATTTACCGACATCTATTATGACCACTTATATTCATCCTTGTCACGTCATTTTAAACATCAGATAAGTGCAAAATGTGTGGAGTATAAATAATCTTTCATAATGAAAACCAAAACTTAGACATCGATTCTGTGTATTCAACTGATAAAATCTATTCATGTTTTTTCAATTTGCAATTTCAATTTAGAGCGTGACAACTTTCTTTCGATCTTCAGTTTATTTACAATGACAGAATATATAAAGTCCAGAGCATGCTTATTATGAGGCAATTATGATGACATCCTGTTTAAGGGTAAAACGTATACGTATACGCTGCTGATCCACTCTCATACCCTGGGTAACAATCGCAATCAACCCTGCGCGCTGTGCCCTTTTCTAAACACTCTCTTATAATGGACAAAAAATAACGGATATCGCTTAATAGCCTGCGTTCTTTGTTTTGGATCCATATGGAAATCATACAGGTGTATCAAATGAATTTTAATCAAAATTAACCGCAGCTACTTTGATGAAAAATTGAATATCATTTCATGGTTTAAATGTGCACGATCCTCTGTGATAAATTCGACCGGATTGCTTAATTGGACTCGGACATCATTACTATTGTCGCAGAGATTGCTTCTGGTTTGCGTGGTTTGTTAAAGGGCCACAAAAATATATATATAATCGTAGTACTAAGTATGTGTTTTAACTAGTGTACATGTAAATTGGACGCAGAATTTCAATTCCTAGAATTTAATTGGCTGCTTCTTATTTATCATTGAAAACAAGAAAACATCATAATTATGACATTTAGAGATAAAGATGCAAGTTAAGAGGGGCGAGTTGAAACAGTCAGGTCATACGGTATTTTGAATCTTATTTGAACAACAGAAAAAAATCATAAAACTTACTCTGTGTCACTTTAACCATCGCTGTAACACTATGTCACAGCTCTTAAGGTTTAGTGGAGTTGAATACGTTTTGCCCTGAGACAGAATGTAATGATTTCCGCCTTTGATTTGATCTCGAGGTGATTAAGTAAATACCTCACCAGAGATGTGTTTAAACTAAACTTCTACCCTTAAAATGTGATATCAATATTTTAAAATGTTTGAGTGGTAAGCTTGTTTTCATTAAATCCAATGCCCCGTATCGACAGCATATTGCGTGTTCTCTAGTTGTGTTGATCATCCAATCTATTCGTGATCGATGAAGGGTTATTGATAAATCCTAAGTGCGGGTTGGCACCAAATCACTGCTCATTCTTAACAACGGCAATTATGACTAATCACACACAGCCATGCAAGTCATTTAACAAAGGCGAACCATCAACTACCAGCCGTCAATCGACCCGCGTCATCTTTTCCTTGTTTCTTACTATACAACACGTCCTGGTATCGATGTATCGAATCATCATGGGACAAAATATGTAATGTCTGACGAAATAGTTTGTAGTTAGATATTGTTATAATAAGCGTGCTTTCAGTTAATACGATTTTTGTATTTTGTGAGTTAAATGAAACGATAAATATCCAACTTTACCAAAATACGTGACGCAACTTTGATTCCGACGGCCGTAATTTCTTTGTGACGTTTTTATCAAGTGAAATAGCCGAAAACGTTAGGTAATTTGGATCCGACGGCCGTAATTACAGCATTATGACGTGACGACTACAAACTATTGTGACACATGCAGCAGTATTACACTTCTTTATGAGTTTGTGTCTATTGTATACCTAAATTATGATAAGTTCAAATCATGTTAGTAATCGCACTTTTTTGTTTATTTGTATGTTGTTATTGTTATAGTTAAGAAATTTAAAATATAAATAAATGTCAAAATTTGGAGAGGTATTGCGATCTGGATAGATTTATGAAAACGAAACTACTCTCGTGTTTATGCCTTTGTGCTTTACGTAACATCAACAGAGCCCCAGCATTAAAGTTCAGTTCAGTTTATAAATAGTAATGAGGCCAACAGTACAACATGTGATAGATATAAGACATCAATCAGTTCGCAAATGACAAGATTCTGTTATATTCTAAGCTTGACTTAACACGTTTATTTTCTCTCTAAGTTTAAACACCTTCTTTAAGAATAAACAAAGTTTGAATAAGTTATTATGATCATCCATGAAAACAAGTTAAAAATTTATACATATGAGAGTCGTAATGACAATAAGAATACAATAAGATCCATACTCCTCAGATCACCATATGTAGTATCTGAATTTTTTACAATGCCGATAGGAATTCAATTCCTAAACCATGAATATTACAACATTGTGTCAGACAGCTCCGTAAACCTGCGTCATTGATAGATAAAGGTTTTATTTCCAATGGAAATTTCCGTGGAACGTGAACGACAGCAGAACTTGATTATGGAAACAATACGGTAGATATGCAGATTGATGTGGTCAACACTTTACAAACGTTTTCCGATATACAAATGTTGACAAAAAAGCAAACAAGTTTGAGTTCAATTGGGTAATCTATGAATAAACCTTCATGTTTGATTTCAATACTGAAGATCCACCATGGGAATATGAATGACGTTAATACATCACCTTTCATCAATTATTAATTTCTCAGGGGATAGCCATTAGCATTGACGTCGGTGGAAAACGAAGTCTTTTGTTTTGAAATTGTAAAAACAACATTTGAAAGTGTTTAATGTATTATTCATATTGAGCTCGAGAAGTTTAATGACTATCACTATTTGTTGTTGGAGTTGTCCTGATGTATATTATCTGTTGACACCATTAGAAGTCTCGAATTGTGGATAAACATCGAGACAATGACTATGAAATTATACTGAACGTCAAAAGAAACCTCGCCCTGATAATTCATTTTAATACATCATATAAACTAAACGAGATGATTGTCATATAGTGTTCAAGCAGTAACATGAACCGTTAAAATACACAAAACATTTGAGTAAAACCTATCTTCTTCGACGATATCTATAAAAAAAAATTTAAGACATGCCATATGTGCCCAGTAGTATTCAGATGGTTCTACAAAGTTTTAGATCGGTGTATCGTAGATCTGATGATTCTATCGTTAAGAATCCAGATGGATGTGCCGAGTAGTATTCAGATGGTTCTACAAAGTTTTAGATCGGTGTATCGTAGATCTGATGATTTTACCGTAAAGCGTTCAGATGTATGTGCCCAGTAGTATTCAGATGGTTCTACCAGGTTTTAGATCGGTGTATCGTAGATCTGATGATTTTACCGTAAAGAGTTCAGATGTATGTGCCCAGTAGTATTCAGATGGTTCTACCAGGTTTTAGATCGGTGTATCGTAGATCTGATGATTCTACCGTAAAGAGTCCAGATGGATGTGCCGAGTAGTATTCAGATGGTTCTACAAAGTTTTAGATCGGTGTATCGTAGATCTGATGATTATATTGTAAAGAGGTTAAGAGGTGTATGTGCCGAGTAGTATCCAGGTGGTTCTACCAAGTTTTAGATCAGTTTTTAGCTCATCAGGTCTGAAAGACCCGATGGGCTTATGGCATGGCATGGCGTCCGGCGTCCGTCCATCCGTCCGTCCATCCGTAAACTTTTCACTTTTTCGACTTCTTCTCCAGAACCAATGACTCTAGAGAGCTGAAATTTTATGTGCATACTCCTTGGCAAATGGGGATTCTAAATTGTAGATTTCGTGACCCCATGACCCCAAATGGGGTCACAAGGGTCAAAACCTTAAAGATCTATTTTCATCTTCTTCTCCAGTTCCAAAAGGTCCAGAGAGCTGAAAAGTTGTGTGTAGACTTCTTGGCCAATGGGGATTCTAAATTGTAGATTTTGTGACCCCATGACCCCAAATGGGGTCACAGGGGTCAAAACCTGGAAAAACCTATTTTCATCTTCTTCTCCAGTTCCAAAAGGTCCAGAGAGCTGAAAAGGTGTGTGTAGACTCCTTGGCCAACGGGGATTCTAAATTGTAGGTTTGGTGACCACTTGACCCCAAATGGGGTCACAGGGGTCAAAACCTTAAAATCCTACTTTCATCTTCTTCTCCAGTTCCAAAAGGTCTTGACCGCTCAATAGGTGTGTGTAGACTCCTTGGACAATGGGGATTCTGAATTGTAGGTTCGGTGACTCCTTGACCCCAAAGGCCTTTTTTATTTGATTGTGAATAACTTTTAAGAAATACATTGTTGTTTTCTTTCCTCAACATAACAATTTGCAATGTCCCAATGTGCCCTAGTTCAAGCCCAAGTTACCCCTAGTTTGGAAAGCATTTTTTTTATTTTGATATCTCTGGTTTTTTACCAAAAAGAAATGTTGACATATTGTTTTGTTTCACTTTCTCTTTTCTTCATAATAGAGGCTGCTTTAATTTATCCAAATAAATATCCAAATGGTTAGACAAAATTGGCCCGACACAAGGACGGACTAAATAATTTTACAGCCCGTCCTCAACCAAAGTTACCCGTCTCGGACGTTGGGACAGGCTATCTTTCCTACACTGCCCATGACCCCATGGTCTAAACCCAAACACCTATTTCTATCAAAAGTCCGATGAGCTACAGAGCCCATGGCTCTATTTTTTGTAGTTCTGATGATTATATCGTAAAGAGATCAGATGTATGTGCCGAGTAGTATTCAGATGGTTCTACCAGGTTTTAGATCGGTTTATCGTAGTTCTGATGATTCTACCGATAGAGTCCAGACTGATGATGACTTAAAATGGTTGGTGATCGACCGTATAGGCTTTACAATTCAATGTTTTTAAATAGGCATATGACAGATATATAGGTAGATGATTTCACTGCTTACAAGTTTGCACTCGTTACATAGTGTGCATATTTTAAGGTTTACCAATAGGGAGGTTATGTTACATACCGATAGATTGTGTCACAACAGCAGTTAGTCATCAATGTCATACCGAATATACTAACGTTTCATGTTTGTTTGCAACGACGCTTACAATTATTTTTTTCATTACAATGTATCATCGTCAAATTCAATTATTGTAAAATTCAAAATTACACTTTTGTTTAGCGGACAGCCCGAGCCTACTACCCCCGATCAGCCCCATCAGAGTGAGAGAAGAGGCACCCAGGTACAAGGACTAGGGCAGGGACAGGAGACAGAAGGAGAAGGGGGTGAGCTAGAATGGGACGAGATACCCATAGACTACAGTGAGAGTCCCTCCCTCAGCAGAATCAGCGGTCGCAAGGTGGAGCCATCTGACGAGGGGTAAAGAGATAGTTTTATATAAACATGAATATGAAGTATATATTGAACAAACATTATCAGTTTCGCTTCATGCCTAACTTTTTATATAGGGGTTTATATATGATGCGCAGCGACAAAACGACATTGAAATAACACGTGAACATTTAGACACTGTTGTGAACTTAGCAGGACCATCCTCGATAATCCAGCGCTTTCGTTCCGATTAATCTACACTACAAAGTATAGATTAAACGGAACGAAAGCGCTGGATTATCGAGGATGAGCATGACATGCTAGGACATTTATTCTATTTACAGTTAAAGCCTTTTAACAAAGGCGTTTAAAACGCAAATACCACTGAACAGCATAAGGCTACATGTGTACAATTTGGTAGCAAAGTTTTATTTAGCCACTGATAGAGACAAAGTTTAAGTTTGGTGAAAGTTTAAGCCATGCCGGGGAAGATAATTGGTTTTTCCTCATATTTTTCCAAAACGTTTACAATTTCTGGTGCTCGAACATGAGACACAGCCTCAAGACACTCTTGGAATGGCTTCATCAAAGCTCGTGCATTGCCATTTTTACGCAGCAAGATGTGGTTGACAGCCAATTGCACGTGCTTAACTCATGTTATCAATGTTCTACGTGCGCTCCACATATTATTCGTCTGCTGTTATTTGATAGACCTCCAAAGCTAAGCTAGGCTAAGCTAATTCACTAAATTACCACTCGAGAGGTTGCATGTTGATATTCTAAGTTGAATTTCTTATTCATGAAGCATATGAGTAATCTCTGTATTAAAGAGCCACTCCGTGATTTTCACAACATATTATCTACCTTTGATACGAACCTAAATGTCATATGTGATGATATAAAATCAAAACTTTTGAGGTGTAGATATCACGTCCAATATACATGGATACTAGTTATATAATCTAACAAACACTATCAACTCCTAACTGCCCTCCTGACTGTTTTAGATAAGTCTCCAAAATTACGTTTGAATATTTGACGCGCGCCACTGTCCGGTTTTCGATCATAATTGCGACGTTCTACCTCAATATTGTCACTGTAAAAAAAACAATAAGCTTTAAAATGTTTTTTTTTCGGTAACAGTCGATACTTCGTGATCAAATGACACCATTGAATAAATTTGGCATATATGACTCCAACAACTCACGGAATGGCTCTTTAAATTAAAATTTCAAAACCCGACAGAGCATTGGAATTTTGAAGATAATCCCCTGAAAACACAATAGAGTGACGTCATCACCATGGATTAAGTAATTTGAAGACCAGCGAGTAACTTACTACCTGTGCATCCGTGCAGTCGTACACTTGTGCTAGATCTCAGTGATCAACTCAGTTACCGACTAAAGACAACAATCATATTGAACAGTAAGAGAAAAGCATATTTATTCATATCGTGTCTTGAATGAGGTAATGACAAAATGGATGATGTTCTCAATATTTTATTAAAATTTTATCAATAATTTGATTTTTCAATTCCATTGACGATATAAAAAAATTCGGAAAGTCGGGATGAAATTTAATGGTTAATCAATATGCATGGATAATCTATTGATAATTTTGCACCGGTTGAACGCAAACCCGAACGCTCAAACAACATCTTTTAAGGTTAGACCAAAACCTGCTACTGGACGTTTCGGTGCTAAGTGTATTTTACGATTATAGATTCCTTTACTGTCAGAGAGTATCACTGCAGCATACTGGCGAATGTAATAAAAGAGACACTACGACCCCATTGTTTTGTATAGTATATGTATATGCGAATAACAAATCAGACCACAATTGCATCATACGTACACTAGTTATTTCTAGGAAGCATTTATTCCTTGTTTTCATGTTGCAATGAATTATTTTTATGATTATCATTATTGTGAAGTGATGTGAAGTGTGCTTAACAAAGTGTTTTTTATGATAAAGAAATCCTCGACTCTTCATACGAAATTCCTGTGAGCAATGCCAACAAATAAAGAAAATGTAAGAAGAATTTTTAATTCCGTAATTTTTGAAAGGCAACGACATATCAATTTGACGTCTCGAATATACAACAGAGACGTGATATACCCATTATACCCATAGTGACACTGCTGACACGGCTTTTACTTTTTCCTTTTATTCTATAATGTGCAACATGGTTCTTAAAACGTCTTTAATTGTTAGGTCTCAAAGCGACTCCCAGTGGTGTCCCCACGACAGATACTACAAGAAACACCACTGGTATAGCAAGAAGAGGGCATGGCCTCGGGCTAGTGAAAGAGACAAAGAATTTGAGGCACCTCCCGACAAGACAATCAGGTCAAGTGGAATACCTAAAAGTATGTTTAGTTGCATAGTTCAGTGACCTTTCCGTTGACGTTTAATTCAACAATGATAGTCCTTCTCGTAAAATGTGCCATGGCATCGGGTGACAATTTGGGTTGAAACCGCCTTCATGTTTCATTCACATTTGTTCTCATTTAGTCTATTATCTGCCATATGGAGATATCGCTGTTGAATAAATCTACAATTTCATTACAGAATTTGAGCTATCTGATTGCCGAAAGGGGTATTATATCATATATGTATGTATATATATCAATAATATATAATTCATGTAATTCTTTCTTTTATCTAGATTGATTGCTATACGGTACAAGTAAAGCAGTATATAACTTCCATCGGCCATTTTCGAACGCTACCAACTCTTTTTAAAAACAAAATGTTTCGAATGTAAGTCATCAATAGCATTTTTCTTCTCAGCAAAAGCAATGCCCCAGCTGGAGGACCGTAGATTAGAGATCGGCTTGCACGTGACTGATGTAAATCTTCACATAGAGAACAACACGGCACGTCACCATACCAACATGTATCAGTGTGCGGGAAGCCGCAGGTGCCATCCCTCTCGAAAACAGGCGGAACTTGTAATACGAAGAGGGGATGAGTTTCTTTTGACTTTGATTCTCAACAAGCGTTGTGATATCAGAAGAAGTGACCTGACACTTATCTTTAATCTTGGTTAGTGTGAAATTATTAATTCCTTTGACTTTGTCTGAAGTTGATTGGTACAATTAACGCATATTTCAGGCATATTTACATGTTCAAAGTAATGGTTTTCAAATAATCTGTGTCCATCAATTAGTAACACATCTCAACAGTCAGACGAATAACACCTTTTGTTGTACTCAACGTAACCCCCCAAAAACTTAAGTCAGTTTTAATTGGTTTACAGACAATATTTTCCGGTAGAACGCCGGTGCGGATACAGCGAGATTCAACATGTTGTTGAATTTGTAATAGATTATTAGCTGCGTGACACTGATTTTCAGTTTAAGAAATTGTTCCTACCACTGCAGGTTGATATTAGTTTTTCATCACAGTGAAAATGTCATAGAGGGGATGGCGCCATGTTGACGTGAAACGAAACAATTAAGTCAAGTGAATAAGTTGTCACTGCATATCCAGCCATATGAGCATAAGATAACCAGAATTCTTTCGGTTTTCGCTGCAATGTGACTTATCTCTCTTTCGGGTTAAAACTTGAAAAATTAACACTTATTGAAATTAAATCAGCCTAGATCATTAATTTATGATTTGTTTTATTTTGTGACTTATGAAATAAATATAATCACGCAATTTGGAAGAGTGGCTATATGATGAAAATCACAGAACACTGTTACCTGTGAAATGTCACGTGACACAAAGGTAAATAACAGATCATAATCGATAATGGTCATCGCAAGTAGGAAAAACACTGAGCGAACCATAAAAGTCAAAGCACAGCAACGCGAGAAACCTCAGATCAAGAAGAACCTCTAGGTCCGAATTTGAAGAAATGTCAATGTATAGAGTCTCAGATGACTCATCATAGTTCTTGCATTTCAACTGGCATTGACATACAGGGATTTATAGGACAAGCCATGAACGGCGAAGTCGTGGTCTTATGCCGCACGAATGTTGTTAACCGTATGACCATTAGACCACCGTCAACGCTAGGAAAGGTTCTAAGAAAGGTAATGGACGCCAGGCGTCATAAGTCAGGGGTGGGTAATGCACACATTTACTAGGGACGATGGAAAAGAGGAATCAGAGCCATTTGATTAATCGATGGACAAAAAGTGAACACTGAACTTGATACATGACCATTCAAGAACAATCGTCGATGCAATTTTACCATGAATCAGGAAAGAGATGGTTTCACAGGACGTTTTTTGCTACAATTGTATTTGTTGAAATGTTGACATTCGACTTGAACCTATTAAGTTCTCATGTAAAACTGATTACATTTCTAAGACTTGGAGTGCACAAAGGTACAATAAAAGACTGAAAATGTCTTTTTGATCCTACCGACATTAAATAATGGCTTATTAGTGTTTCAGTGTCGTGAAGAGGATTGGTCGATCTACAGGAGTGACTTTTCCCAGCGTCTTTATGGTTTTCATTTAGATTCATTAATTTTTGTGATTAGTATCTTGTTCCTATAATTTACTCGTGAAAATAAAGGCTTTTAACCGTCCCCCGATGAGAAATTAGTGATATTAACTGAAAACCATCGCTAGGCTTACGTTTTAAGTTACACGTACAACGCTGGACAGTAAAAACTTTGCCTTTATAAATCACGCTGACCTTAAATATTTACGTATGGGATAAATTGCATATGTTTTTATAACATTTCCAACGCCATCGGCTGATTTACATTGAAGTAGAAATGGAACAAACAATGTGTGTCAACATCAAACGTCAACTGCTTGCACAGCTTATGAAACGCAGTGCGCTGGCTGCCGACCTGATTAATACATATCTTTTCCTGTTCGTCAATATTTCTTCGATCGCTGAACTCGGAAATGTAAGGTATAACGCAATCCGGATATTGTATAGGCATACGTTCCAATACAGACTCTACAGTGTACAGGTCGATATTCTCTCTCAAAAAGGTTATTATAGATATTAGCTTCTCTGTAATTGGTAACGAAAGTCTCACAATGTGACACAATAATCGAAATCTAACAATTGGTTCCAAAGCCAAAGTATCAAATGAAATAGTCAACTGAAATGCATTGGTATCTGAATATTAGAGTCCCTTTTATTATCTTTAGTTAAACATCAGCAGGATAACGTTTTCAATAAACTTGGACAAAATTGTTCATACTGGCACAAACTGTTAACAATTGATTTTTTTACATAGTTAACACGTGCTTCATTGTACCTTGAACTTGTTTTGATATCCGTAGATCAAAAAATCTTAGATACTCAGTACCAGACACAGGGGCGTGTATCGCTTAGAAATAGCTTTAGAAAGACATATATACCCATAGACCCTACCCTACTACTATATAAAAGGAAAGGGATGTAACGACCAAACCACCCCATGCTCGAACAAAGTCAGTTTTCGCATCCAAAATAATTTTTCTGGACAAATTGTTCACTACGATTCGAAAGCTAAATGATTTCCCTACAAAACGAGCTATGGATTGTCAAAATCGGGTAATTATTTCAAAAGTTACATGCAACGATGTCCCGAAAATCGCTACCGCCAGACTTTCAGGCCAAAATCCCCACTCACGGAAAACAGCAAAAACTCACCGTTTAACATCGTTTATTGATTCCAGCAATGTTGACAACACCAATGTAGAGCTTGATTCGATCGGCGACATCGAACTACATGTTCACAATATGAGAACAGCACCTAATTATTATTTCTACGAGTGCTAGCAGACATTATATAAAAAATCATCTGCTTTGCGGTTGTCTTGTCCACCATAACAGTGGCCTTGACATTCATTTGACCTCGTAGCCGCAGCAAATAAGTAAGTGAGCGAACTCCGAACTCTGATCGAACTCCTCACAGTCCTTTCAATACCATGTTTGTAAACAACACAACGTGGTCGAAAAACATTTAGGATTTTTAGACGTGTCCACCTTACCACAAGCAAGTGGAGCTGTTGTTTTTTGGAAATTAGTCACATGTACTAATTTAAGAGAGCCTTTTGTAAGAGTTTAAATTTTTATGTCTGAATCGGCAAAAGAAAAAACGATTCTCCAACTCCAGGCGCTTCGAATCACTTCTCTCCGCTGCTGTCAGTGCTGGGAATAATTAATGGACCGTTGCCTTCAATTTGCGAAGCCTCCATCAGGTAAGCATCGGCGTATACGATGTTTTCACTGATAATTATATATTTTTTTTGTAATTGCCATCAATCTATCATTTTAACATCAATTTATTATTTTACTTTAGTGATTTTTTAAACATCTGTATAAAGTTATTTATAAATGTAATTACTTTGCCAATATTCCATTAAAAAAACCCAATAAGACAGGCTTAATTGATTATTGCTTTAAGATGAAAGTGCCATGTTTTTAACATTTGTCAATAATACCAACTTTATCGATTAGGTATGCATTCCTTTTGAAAATTTGAAGGTGCTATATCTGTATATGATTATAAAATATATATGTGAAACTAGAATAGGTAAATGATAAGTGAAATTAAGTTTGAAACCATTTTAACAAAAGTCTAAGTCATTATTTTTATTTTGGATTTCAGATGAAGGCATGTCACAGACATAAACAGTAAGTATTTGATTGAGAATTTATGTCATTTTAATGATCTGGTTATCAATTTGATATAACACCATCAAATGTATTTACCAGCACTTCTATTTCTAAGCTGCTCAATATTTGATTTTTATTAAAGATTAAATTATTTCCATTTTGTAATATCATTTTTATACATGTAGATAATTTAAAGATTGAGCTTCTATATTACACTTACAAACTGATGGTGACTAATGGCCTTCTTGCTTTTTGTAATAAATATCAAATATATGATCATGTACATATCTATTCATTTGGGTAAAAGTTTCTAAAGAGAGTAGCAGAACAAGTATGGTTTTAATTTGACAAGCACAAATACATGATGTAGCCTAGAATTATTAACATAAAAAAAAATTAATTTAAGAAATAAAGCGATGAAATGTTCATTGTTTAAAATATTGAAGTGTTTTTTCAAAAATGATTCTCTCTTTGCAGGCATATGTCTAAATAGAGGAGCAGAGAGTGGAGACACTTTTCCATCATTATTTGAAAGTTTCAGGTAAGCACAACAGCCACAATCTAAAGATTTAAATCTTTGCATGATATACTTTTTTTAATTTTCTGTTAATGCATTTCAGCAGATAATGTAGAGTAGATATATGCCACTAAGACATGATCCATTTGAAATATGTTTCTCAAGGTAATGTTTTAGATATATGACTTTACCATGAGTGAGAAAAGGGAAGACAATTGTCACAACAGGTTTAATGGGAGGAGAGGTAGTGGAAGGGCCTAACAATGAGGGGGGGGGGGGGGGGGGGGGGGCTTTAGGGTTATAGGTTAGGTACCATGTCTCAAGCTGTTGTTAATGCTGTATGAATGAAACTTTTTTGGTGAAAACTGTAACTTTGTTTCTAGAGTTTGATTGAGCAATTCTGTAAAAGAGGCAAAAGAAATCCAACTTAAATTTAAAACCTATTTGTTTCAGCTATCTTAAAAGCAAAATGTTGTAATCATAGATGTTTATACAACACACCTTTACCAATGTAAATTATGATTAACCAAATATTAAGTTCCATGATTGTTTGAATTATGAGAGCAACCACTTTGACTTTACTTTGTTATTTAAAATGTTAGTTTGTAACATTAAATACAATTAATATTGCAGTACTTGAGGAGCTATAATGACACTGGAACAATCTTTTTGTGCCTCATATTTAATTTGGTTCCAATTTATATTTTTCAGTTACAAGATTCGATATCAAGAGGGGACAGTTTAATCTGGAGAATATCCTTGCGGCATACATGGAAAAGAATCTCTAATATGTGGACACTCTTGAAAATTTTCTGCTATTGTAATTCAATAAAATCTTCAAATAAAATAAATAAATTGACTATCAATTAATGTATTTGTGAGGATTCTTTAATATGTTTTTGTATATATACAGACATACAAGTGAGTCCCCAATTAAGAAAACAATACATTTACTTTCATCACTTATATCCAATTATATTGATTGTATTGAATTCATTTGATTCTTATTATTTGATATGTGATCATTATAGGTGCCATTAACCTTCAAAGAACTCAATGTGTGTTTTGGGGACTACAAAATAGTTATTTCATATGTTTAACACATGAATTTCTAGCCACCTATGGATAAGACCTCCCTTTTCAAAGTTTTAGTTTAATAACATTAACCATGAGTAATTGTTAAGACTTTGCATAACTTAGATGATCAGTAGGTTGTACTTCATAAAAGCCTTTCATGATGTTTTTATGAATATTTAAAAGGTTGAGTTGGTAAATTTTAAAGGATGTTCAATACTGAATACAAATACTTTTATGACTAAAATATACTTTAATATACACAATAATAGGCAAGGAAAGTTTATTTTGGCACAACTTGTAATGAGTGCTTAACAGTATGTTAAATATGGGCTACAAATCAAATCTGTCTGTTTCGTGCGGGATATATAACAGATGATGTACAAAGAATGTGTTTTTAGATTTTCAATTATAATTTCTACATCAAATATTCAATGCCAATTGAATTAAACTGCAAGCATATAAGTGATTCAATTTCACTTTTCACCTCATCTAGCTTGACATGGGAAAGTGTCCTAATATAATTTTGAGTACCAAGGATCTAAATTTATAAATTTGGTGACCGGCCTCCTAAAACATATTTTCATTTTTTTCTCCTGAAGATGATAGTGAAGAAACTTGAATTTGTTTGTACATTCTAATGAGGATTCTAAACTATATATTTTAAAAGTCACACAGGTCATGGCCTTATAAATATCTTCTTCTTAAATAATCTTAATAAAGCTAAGAAAGATGGAATATTTATATTCTCCATAAGCGATTGGTATTATAATACTATGGTCTAGTGATAATAGATTTTAAAGCCTGATGAGCTCCAGGGTCATGACGCTATTCTTTTAAAACTGAGAAAAATATTACTGAACTGATGTGCCTCTGAGCCTGTGAACCTTGTAAAAAGGTTGAGTGTATCACTGTTAAGGTTTGTGTTATTTTATCACGCTCAACTCAATTTAATTTCAGTGAGCATAATTAATTTCTTTGAAGTGTAAAAAAGGTAGAGCCATCATTTGATTACCATTACCATTACAGACATGTTTATGAAACTAAAGAGTTTATTGCTTGTAAGGCAAACAACTTCGGGACATTTTGGGGGAAATGCCCCCATATGCAAATATTCTAAAAAATATAACTAAATCAGATTTATTGCATTTGAAACAGCAATTAAAGATACAAGTACTGTGCCAGTCTGGAGATCTGTCACTTCAGACATGCTTTTTTTTACCTTATACATAAAAGATATACTGATTACTTTCAGAATGAAATTTATTCTCTTATTTATTTGACACACTGTTAATGTTTGTTCCTTTATCAGGGAGAGACAGGCCTTATTTTAGTAAAAAGATACCTATCATTGAATTCTCTCTGCCAACAGGACTATTTGCTCTCAACTTAATCAATTCAGCTTTTAATGAGGCATAAATATCTACCTTTCAACTGAAGTTATAAGAAAAGTTATTTTTTCAACATGATTATACATAACTGTTAATAAGTTTTAATGCAGCATGTTGTAACTTTATTTGTTTTTGTTATTTTAATCTTTTAACTATGAAAATCAAAATTGCTTCCAATAAAGAAAACTAAGGTAACCTTCCAAGCGAGGCATTGCATTTTAACCACCAGGGTGGTTGAACAGTACAAATTACAAAATACAAGTCATTATCAATGATTGCTATCCACATCTTTTATAATTTACATGATCTCACTCCTGAGCCAAGCCAATATTGATAAATATATAATTCTGTCTGACCTCTGAAAAATAAATATCCCTTTTTTTGTCGAACACAGTTTTGATAATATTTTAATTATATCACTATTGTTTGAAGAAATAAAATTAAATCACCTATCTAATGGTAAACTTTGTTAAATAATGTATCTGAACTGCACATCAAATATTCAACATGGAAGTAGTTTATCTAGAATTAGGAGTTGCTTTCAAATTTGCCTTTGAGATTCAAACCTCTTTAAAATTATTTTAATTTTTAATATTTTCTTTTCCAATTATAAAAAATAACTGAGTTTTAAAAATATATGCTTTAATTTAGAAGGATAGCAAAACCTATCAAGTTAATGTAGGTAACAGGTTGATATAATATGCCATCACTTTTTGGAGAAAAAGATCAAAACAATATTTTTAGGTAAACCGAGTAAAAGTTGTTTATATATTCTTTAATAAAACATGAAAATTCATACTATTAAGTATATTGCTCTACATAAATTACAAATTTTTTTTTGTTAATTAAAGTTTATGTTGCGATTTTCTAACGATTCGTTTGAAATTTTGACATTTGCCAGTCGAATAATTTCATATTTCTGGAACGTTTAAAATTTTTTTTGATTTGACCCATAGTTATAAAGAACGAGTTTATTTAATATTTTTGGCTCATTAAAACACACACGACTGCAGAAGGGAATTTAATAGAAAATACTCAATGTTAATTTCTACCAAATCCTATAATTTTTAAATTTGCTGCGGCTACGAGGTCAAATGAATGTCAAGGCCACTGTTATGGTGGACAAGACAACCGCAAAGCAGATGATTTTTTATATAATGTCTGCTAGCACTCGTAGAAATAATAATTAGGTGCTGTTCTCATATTGTGAACATGTAGTTCGATGTCGCCGATCGAATCAAGCTCTACATTGGTGTTGTCAACATTGCTGGAATCAATAAACGATGTTAAACGGTGAGTTTTTGCTGTTTTCCGTGAGTGGGGATTTTGGCCTGAAAGTCTGGCGGTAGCGATTTTCGGGACATCGTTGCATGTAACTTTTGAAATAATTACCCGATTTTGACAATCCATAGCTCGTTTTGTAGGGAAATCATTTAGCTTTCGAATCGTAGTGAACAATTTGTCCAGAAAAATTATTTTGGATGCGAAAACTGACTTTGTTCGAGCATGGGGTGGTTTGGTCGTTACATCCCTTTCCTTTTATATAGTAGTAGGGTAGGGTCTATGGGTATATATGTCTTTCTAAAGCTATTTCTAAGCGATACACGCCCCTGTGGTACCAGAAACGCAATCGCCGTTACATCTTTTAAGTAATGCACTTCAGTCAATTGTGTTTTAAACCGTTGAAATTTCATCATATTTAACTCTAAATAAAAACAATAATCCAATAATTGTAATGATCTCAGGAGATGATCCAAAATTCCGCAGCGGCTTAAACACGACGGTCAAGGTCGATACAAAGGGAGATAAATCTTACATTCCACGTCGTTGGGGTGCGTCCTGTGTGTCGCAGGACGAGAAGGCGATAACTCTGTCGGTGTACGTCCCCCCGTCAGCTGCTGTAGGGGAGTGGGAGTTCAGTGTCACTGCAGTCGCTGCTGCTGTGGAGGGGAAACCTCTAATCTGGCAGTATAATCACAACCAAGACATCAACATCATATTCAACCCCTGGTGCAAAGGTCGGTACGTTTGAAGACGATTTCAGGGAAGTTTCTTTTACTTGACAGTTTTTTCATTCTTTATCAAAAATAGCTATATTCGCATCATTGGGTTGATAGCACCTTTTAACAAGAAAGGCGATAAATTGATTTTTGTAAGGAAAATGTTTCATCCTTGGTTTTAATACTTCCAAAAAGAAATGTTTTTATATAATCTGAAATTCATGAATATCGCTTTCAATTGATATAAGATTTACTTTATTCGCAACTTTAAACTAGTATGGAATGAAATTCATTTTGATACATCTAAAGAAGAACTTATCTAATGTCCAATACTTCCTGTGTATCTTGGCGTATCAAGGAATTCTTCATTTGTTAACAGATGACTCTGTATATATGGATGATGACAGATGGAGAAAGGAAGCGGTACTAAATGACTCTGGGTGTTATTACCATGGTAACAGCACAAAGATGGCAGCTTCCCCTTGGTTCTATGGGCAGGTAGAGTCGATTGTTTTTTCATAAAAATTTTATCTACATATTTGGAAGACAAGCATGTAGGTGTTATCACATTACCACATATATTTCGCCTGTTTTGATGAGATAGCGTACCTTGTTGCTTGAATGATCTAATGACTACCTCACATTGATCTTTTGAACTAACTCACACTCAGTCTCTGAAAAATAACTAACAAAACAGAATATTGTATTCAATATAATGAAGCAGGCTCAGAGAAATGGACTTGTACATGTAGTTTAATTCCAATCTAGACTTGCTTTCAAAGTATCACAACAATGTGTTTCTTACATTCATAGCTTAAACGTATTCTTGATCTGGACAGTAAAGATATAGTCAACGGATTTTGCAATGTTTTCGGTAACAGTATTGATATCGATCATAGCAATGTTTGAATGCTGAATTCAAAAGTTCGGTCAAAAACAGACCGTTATATATTTTTAGATGTACAGGATAGTATTTTCAAACTATATTACACACTGGCTCCTTTGTTTTATGCGAGTAGTATTTTTTCATACTTACTCATATCGTCTATGCTATGCACGTGGCTAGGTTGCCATTATTCATACCGAGTGATCATAATGAACACCTGGTATAGCCATCAAAACATTCTACAAAAATATTAAGTTTTTGTAAATTAAGTTCAAGCCTTTCTGCTCAAATCAAAGCGAAGACACTCACTGAAATTGCAAAATTCCAACACAAGAACATTACAAAGATATCAATCGAAACATGGTTTAAAACCCTTTTACGTAATGGTTCTGGCCAAGTAAGCTAACCAACAGACCACGGAAGCCAGTTGAAATAACAGAATGTTTTTCAAGACTATTTGATAAAGGTTCATTTATTGCCTTAAGTAGAACATAACTTCGAGTTGTACTATATTTATTGATTAGTTTAATGAATCTATGAAAAATTCACATATACATACACATTTAATTTGTGAGGCTATCTGTTAAATGGGGTCATATTGACGATGACCATTCAGTCTATTGCAGTAGCATGTTCAGTGCAGCAGTGCGCACGTGCAGAACGAGAAACCCATGCCTATGTCAGCTACCTGAAATAGACATTTTTTCTCTGATTCGGCGAGTGAGGAGTCAACGTTACGATTTTCCATATGTAATTACAGCACGTTATTATATATAGAAATATATGCATTATGTGAATCATCAAAACAAATTTCAGATCGTTGTAGTGTTTGACTAGTTTAAAATAGTTACCCATCTCGACCTCGGTTTAAAGTTTGATGAACCCTCTCGCACGTGAAAAATAAACACCTCGGTCTAACGGCCTCGGCGTTCAAGATTCACGTGCGCGAGGGTTCATTGAACACGAACTTGATCTCAGTCCGTATCTATTACTTACCAATTTGATATGTCTCAATGTGTGGTTATTCTTCTTTTTTCACTAACTTTTAGAGTCTTAGTTTCTGATTTATCGACAAGATTAACATTTTCCCATCATCCGTTTCAATACCAATTCAGTTCGAAGACGGAATTCTAGAAGCTGCTTTCCATCTTTTAAGAAAGGGCTGTGGTTACAAAACATCTCCTGCTATGGGAAATCCATTTGCTGTCACTCGGGTTTTGGCAAACATGGTGAGATTAGAAATTATATTCTATATGTAATTTAAAACTTGTTTTTCAATCAAAATGCATCTTGTTAATGCAGCGTTTATCAACGACTTGTTGGATTTATTTTGCTGTTCAAGATTTCAATGGTTTTCAAGGGAAAAATTTTAAGAAGAAGAATATGGCATATACTTATATTATTTTACTTATAAAGATATACAACAATAGGCAGATGTTCCTCTCGCAAAGCACTATGGTGATAGTTGGTCATGTTCACAAAGGTGACCTTCTTGCAATGAAGTAAGGGTTAACCTTGCTTTGTGAAAGTAATCTCTGGGCTTCAGACTACTTGTACCTCTTAATTTTCTTCAAATGTTTTCCATTAAAACACTGCGTCATGTCATGTGATCTTCGCCCGTCAGATAAACGCCGATGACGAGCACGGGGTGATGATTTGGGGGTGGGAGGAGGAGAGCACGGAGGGTACCGCCCCCACAAAGTGGAAGGGGAGCGATAAGATTCTCCGACAGTACATGGCTAACAGAGAGGCGGTCCGGTATGGTCACTGCTGGGTCTTTGCTGGGCTTCTCACAACAGGTGAGGCTTTGTAGATATCCATACCATGTATATAGTGAACAAATGTAATTTTGATATATTTGATATGCTATTTGCATCGTATACATGTAACTGTTTCGGAGTCCTTCCAGCACCGACCCTACTTACAGCTCACCCTTCTAAGCTAAGGTAGTAGAAACATTGAAGCTAGTCAAGTACAGAGCAAAAAGCAAAATGCAATGCATCTTTTATGAAACTGCTATACTGTTAAGTAAAGGCAATCTCTCTAGCACATAGCGAAAAATATTATCGACAAGGAAAATTCAAAGGTGATTGAATTTTTCAGAATCATCTTTTTTACATGTATGGTCATTGCAAATAAAAAGAAACTATCGTTACCTTTAAAACTTAAGGTCTTTTGAAAACTGTATGAAAGTGACACATTACTTAGTATTAGCGTTATTTTGGTTGTACAATAATTTTAATGAATGTTGTGTCCAGTATGTCGCGCACTGGGTATCCCGTCCCGGACAGTGACCAACTACATGTCTGGACACAACACGGACGCCGCACAGCTCAGCATAGACTTCTTCATGGTCAGAGACGCTAACGGAGACTGGATCGAAACATCGGACGATTCCATCTGGTAGGTGCAAAATGGCTCCATAAAGAAAACCTTTCTTACCCTGGCAAACACTTGTTTCATTACTCGCCAGGGGGGGCTTCATGTCATCGATATTAATGCAAATTAGCTTGATTTAATCAGCAAGTACTACACAAGAATATAACATATTTGAATACATGTGATATGTGAGATGTGCCATATGAATTAAACTTATGAATGGTAATAGTATACTTGGTAAAACAAAGCGAACATTCGGTAAATGAGTTGGATAAAACCTCTCGGTTCGAATTCCATCAAAACCTGGACATTGTTGATAAATGGCATCATTTATCTTCCTTATGATTGTTTAGGGTGTTCCACGTTTGGTGCGAGATTTGGACGAAACGGCGAGACTTGGACGGGAATGGGAGGTATGACGGTTGGCAGGCTGTGGACCCCACCCCTCTAAAGCGCAGTGACGGTGAGTTTCTATGATGTTATTCAATGGCAAATATGTATCACGCCTTTCACGTTATCTAAGTTTGCGACGACCAAAAACCTGTTCCCGCATCCAAGTTTTTTTAAACACCAGTCATTAGTATTCAAAAAATTATCCAATTCAATGAAACTCATTGAAAAACTTATTGATTGTGGCTATATAATCATCAAATCTCTAGTTTATTATTTATCTTGGCTGTTGTACAGAACAATTAGGGTTTCTAGACTATCTTTGATCTCGGGGAGAAGTTGAAAATAATGTTTGAGACCCTACTGAGGGGCTGCACAGTCACAAGTTCTATTATAGGATTTATTATAGGATACCTGTTTGTGAAATAAAAAGACGTCACAGATTTGCATTATTATCAGTCTCTTCATCTATTTAGTAGAACTAGTGCTTAGATCATCGTACCTGCAACAGTATGCATAGCAATCTTTAAATGTGTCTACATTCACCGAGGAGTCATTTACATGTTAAAGCTTCTTACAAGAAAGCCAAGGGTTTTGGTATTTGCCAGTATTCGTCGACTACATTCTATCGAAAAGCGAAAACTACTTATATACTACTTCATCATCGTCTTAACATATTCTTTGATGGGCGCTTCTTTCTATTTAAAAGATCTCTGTCCTTGTTACACAAATCGTATCGTCTCCGTTACTGTAAATAGCAAATCAAGTACTTGATAATAAACTAACCCAAGGGTTGTTAATGGAAGTATACATACTAACGAGACCTGATAACTGTGAAATTTATCGATTGGAACTTGTTGGATATACTTCTGATATTTTGAAGGGTAGTCTTTTATCTTATTTGAAGTGATGTTTCCGAATGCTATAAGAGTAAGAGAGCTATATATAGTGCTAATGTCCCCCCAAAAATAAAGAGTCTGGAGAAAAAGAAGATTCTGATCTGATGTAATGTTTGTGGTTGGCGTTTCAAACGCTCAACCAGTTCATTCAAGTACATATGTCTGTAAGACCGCTTCGATAGTGCGCAAAGTTTGCAGTCATTTATATATGGTACATTGTCTCACAAATTAGAAGAGAAGCGTCATTTTTGTATATTATATCTTTCCTTCTTGCCAGGGGTATACAGTGTTGGACCATGCCCGGTGATTGCGATCAAGGAGGGTGCTCTGGAAGTTGATCAAGACATCGCCGCCATGTTTAGTCAGGTGAACGCAGACAAGGTTGTGTGGAGAGAGGACGAGCGGACGGGCAGACTGGTGGAGACTCGGAGACTCAGAAATGTGTAGGTAGAAGATTGTGGAACTCACTGTGTAGGTCGTCAGGTTGTAGATGTTAGGATTATACAATGAGTTGTTATTGAGTAAATAAGATTTTATAACGTTAATGAATTGTATTGCAAGACTTAAGATGATACAATGGAATAAGAACTTGATCGATCGTGGAATTTCCACTGCACAATGGTCTGAGAACGGCCCGTATAGTCGCATGTTCTGATGTAAGTTCGCAAAGCAAATTACGAGGCTTCCAGCAAATGCTTTCGGTGTGAAGAAGCTACCTGCAATAAACTCAGAACACAGCCGATTTCATTTAGACAGCTCGTTGACAGACTTAGAAGAAAATGAATATTTGTTATTTTAATTAATTTCTTGATCACAGTTCGAGACTTAATTTGGATTTTTGATGGCCTACAGTATGTGGACGTGCATGACTTTGTGTGAACTATTTTACTATTTTTGAGTTTTCTTGGCGCAACCTTAATCGTTCAAACCTGTCAAAGTTTGATAATGGTTTGGCGAAAATTGATAAGGGCATGGCGATTCTGAATACTCTCTGGGTGAAATGAGATTGTCTGATATATCCTTTGTGAAACCTTTAATGTATAATTCGATCCTACTTCCCATAGAGTTGAATCGCTTACCTAGATGATTACGTTTGCAAATGGTCTGGTGATAGGTGAAAAATTCACAATTGGTTAGATGACAGTTAATATATAAATCGCAGTCAGAAAGTACGTGTAACAAGAACTATAAACTTATTTGAACTTGAAAAATGTGGAAGACTGTAAATGATTTGAGTTTTTCTTCAAACATCCGTTTGTGAAGTATAGATAGAGGAAAATATATAAAATTGGTTCTGGGTTCTTCAGTGTAGGTAAGATGATCAGTACTCACGAGCCGACAGGGAGACCTTATAGAGGCGCTTCTATCAAAACACACAACGGTAGACAGAGGTTGGAGCGTCTCGATCTGACTTCAGCATACAAGTATGAAGAAGGTGCGTGGTATGAGTAATGGATTAAAGAGAATTTATGATGATTAAAATTATAATTAATTTTTTGAAGAAAAATATTTTCGAGAGTTACATTGTATTTTCCATCCCATTTCAAAATCATTGAAATATTAACAATTCAATTTGCTTTATTAATTTTATGAGTTATTTACTTTAAATATGCATCTATGTTGTATAAAAAATAAAGCCCACAGGAGAAAACGCCTTTTATATGTCAACTACTTGTATAAAGTATCAGTCCAACAGAACTACCTTTCTACCTTTTGTTCTATAAGTATAAAGAACAATGAATAAGGCAGGAAATTCATGGTGATTTTTTGATGAACATACGCATAATCAAAGTCATAACTGATAATTCATATACCATCCTATTTTATCAGTAATGGGTAATGTTGGACTCACTTATCACTTACACCTATGTTATAAAGATGTATTAATTTGCTTACGTCAAAGTTCTCATAAGCACAGGCCGCTGCTCTTTTAAAGCAAATTACAGCACGGTGTTTCTTCCCCTGATATTATGACCGTTATCTCTGACCAGGCTCTGAGCAAGAACGTTCTGTGGTGGAGAGTGCCGAGAGGAAGTTCCATCTCTCCAACGCTTGTCTCAGACCGACCAGAAACCTCCGACATTCCCATGATCACGATGTAGACCCAAAAGAGGTAACTGTTTTCTTCTTGTATAGGGAGCTGAGCAAGAAATTGTCTGATTTTGAAAAACAACATTTGTTTTCATGGCTGATCAAACCCAGGAGAGTTACATATTTGACCTTCTCTGCTTAATACAAGCACCTTTAAATATTATCTTTTTCATTAATCATTCAAAACGTTTATTAGTTCTTAGTTATTTTTCGTTGAAGGAAGTCCACATCTATAGAAAGTAATTCGGAATGATGTTGTCAATTTCCGAAGTAATGCCTATGTTAATTATTGAGTAATGATAAATAGGTTTGTGAATCCCTGATAATAAAACTCATTAAGATAGAATGAATATCCAGGGTAAAAAAGAATTAATCTCAATTCACAGAGTATTGACGTGCAAATCGCTGAACTCGGGGATGTTTTTGTGGGGAGTGATTTCGAGTTCAAGGTTTGGATAGAGAACAGAGGTTCAAAACCCCGTGACATCAGAAGAATTGGTTTGAAGGTCTTCTACAAGACATATGCCGGTGCCAAAATGGGTCTCGCAGAGTTTGGCACCTTCAGCGGATTCGATCTCGACCCGGGAAAACGTGAGTATACTCCTTCTAACCGAATACATTAAGCGCGGATCCTTGATTTCTTGCGCTTCAGTGAGTTTAGTCGATTGGAGGCGAATAAGAGTTACCTCCCTTGTATCTTAAATCAGTCATTAAGTTAAACTGTCCATTAAAATTGTTCTTGGTATGAAAGCGCTTGTGATACACTTGCATGTCGAATCTATATTATTATCAAGTAGGACTATGGAGGGTATCCTTGCCTCACATATCCAACTTCACTGAATGTATCCTTGGTAAAACAGCTTAGGCTCATAAGACGTATTTACTGATGTACTGCAAAAGGGGTTTATCAATTTCATTTATGTCCCATATGTTTAAGGTGAAGAGGTGCAGATAGAAGTCAATTCCCGAGCAGCACGAGCACGTCCCGAGTTCGGGTTTCACCTGGATCTGCAGGCTGTAGTGGAACTCAGGGACAGGGAGTACGTCATCACAGAGACACAACCCTTCCTGCTTAGAAGGCCAAACATCAAACTAAAGGTACGTGATCACAGAGATACAGCCCATCCTGTTCAGGGGACGAAACATCAAAGCAAAGGTATGTTATAATAAAGACAACCCTATTCTGCTTAGAAGGCCAAACGTCAAACTAAAGATACGGCATAAAACAGACTGAACCATTTCTGCTCAGGGGACAAAACATGAAACAAAAGCTACGTCATCACAGATATCTAACCCACTTTACTTAAAAGGCCCAATATCAACTAAAGGTACGTCATCACAGATATCTTACTTTCCCTACTTAAAAGGCCCAACATGAAACTAAAGGTACGTCACCACAGATATCTTACACTCCCTGCTTAAAAGGCCCAACATCAAACTAAAGGTATGTTTTCACAGAGACACAACATTTCCTGCCTAGGAGACCTAAGGTCAAACTAAAGGTACATCATAAAAGAGGCCTACCCTTTCCTGCTCAGGAGATAAAACGTCAAACTAAATCTATGTCATAAAATAGTCCTAATCTTCTTGCTCAGGAGACGAAACAGTAAACTAAAGGTACGTCATCACAAAGACACAATCGTTCTTGCTTAGAAGGCCTTACATCAAACTAAAGATACGTCATAAAAGAGACGTACCCCTTCCTGCTTAGGAGGTAAGACGTCAAACTAAAGGTACGTCATCAAATAGTCGTAATCCTTCCTGCTTAGGAGACGAATCATCAAACTAAAGGTAGGCCACAAAGACACAACCGTTCCTGCTTAGAAGGCCTACTTTCAAAGTAAATATCACAAATTACCTGAGAACAAAGATAATCCTTCCTGTTAAGCAGGCCTCGAACGATAATAAGGACGCTATATTGCCAAAAGTCAAACAACAATATTGCGGTACATCTGTCGTCGCACAGATTTTTCGCGCAATAGATAGCAATCACCTTTGGATGAAAATAATTCCCTATAACTTTGTCTAGAAACATTGTGTGACATGTTAGTGATTACCAATTTAAATATTGTGACAGCAATTGAACCTACGTCTGTCGAGCAATCCTTTCTAAATATACCAGTCTGCTAATCATAAAAAAAACTTGATGAGTCAAAATATGTACTATTTACATGAAAAATACACATGCATATGTGCATTGGAGTCAATTCGAAGATTCCTTGGCGTCTAATCAAAGCAACACCGTTGCATGGCTATTTCATGTCACATCCTCTAAGGTACAGTAGCTCGTTTTTATGTACATAACGTGATCTCACGTAAACGTTAATAAATGTAACCAATTGCAAGACAATTTCTTCAATCAAAAAAGGGCAATTCTGGGACGAACGTTCCATGTTCAGTTAAGCTATACGAATCCATTTCCCTGTCTCAAATGATTAAAAGGTGTTCACGCAAACATGGCCGCAAGTGGTGTTTGCTTGATACTAGTCAATTTCTTCTACGACTACAGATAAGCGGATTGAGATATGAGATGTTTTACCCTCTGAGGATAATAAATTGTTTGGCTTAACTAATGTATTATTGGGGAAAATGTGTAGAAATGAAACTTTCAAAAACTTGCTACTGTCTCTATACTACCTTGACTACTCAAGGAGCTGGTTGACAATAGGCTTTTCAATCTCATTAAAATAATCTAATATTGCTGCACTATTTTACACGCGTAATGTAGTGGAGCATTTAGATTTCATTTTAATGAGATTGATAGTCTTTTCTAAGGTATGACAAATAGAGTACGAACCTTTTCAGTAGACTGAGAGATAACTTAGAGATTATGTAAATAGTTATCTATCGTGTTTAACAGAAGAGAGCTGTTGATGTACGAACTGACTCATAAGAACGAACTGGGAACTTATTCCTATGTAGCAGGAACTTAACTATGCGCAATACCTACTTACAAATTCGCTTTAACTTAAATCACCAACTTGTGAACGAACAGTTGCGTTTATGTTTTACACCAATCATCATCATCGTGAATACGTGACTGGCTCGTAAACACGTATTAACTTTAAGTATCTCTTTTTTTCAATTCTTCTTTGTATATCTTTTATCTTAGTTTTGGTTATTATGAATTTCGTGAACATAGTGTTAAATAGATATTCATATAATGACCTACAATAGTTGTACATGGCAAAAATAGTTATGGATATATGGGAATTAAAGTTGAAATTGTTAAAAATTAGTAAAAATGACATATTTTTACATTGATCACCAGATGAAAATATTAATTATCAAATTGACAATATCCCTAACTTATTTTGTCCAGTATAATATCAACATTCCTATTTATGTCAATCATCTCCCATGTCAACTTAAAGGCATGTTTTTCTCAAGAAATTGTTTGGGTTTTTTTGCCTTTGATGAAATTCATTTTGTAGAAGTGTATAGAGAACAATAAGATGATCAAAGGCATTTTTCATTTCTTTAGCATTTTCAAAGTAACTTTGATATTCTAATGGTAACCGAAAACCTAACTTTAACCAGATATGGTAGTATACTATATGATATCCCTGTTGCATCGTGACAAAGGTACAAAACGTAGAATAATCATAAACATCGAGTTTGAATCGACATGGGTTTGAATTGGCATTAAAGCATTTTTCAAACTTGTAAGGAGAACTCCAGATATCCTTGATTACTTTAACTCTCACACTGCACCCCTCCCTCAGGGCCCGACCCACTGTGGGTACAAGGAAGAGATCGAGGTGGAGGTCCTGTTCCACAACCCGCTGTCTGTGCCCCTGACTGAGTGTGAGGTGGATATAGAGGGTAGTCTGGCTTGTCTCGACCCGACAGAAGACACATACCGCATACCGTGAGTGCATGTACATACAATACTCTTCTTACTTTCATGGATGATATGTTGAATCGTATGCGTTCAGTCATGGTGACATAGAACAGTGACATACAACATTTATCAAGCTACAGTGACGACACCTGATATCTACATTGCTCACAGGAAGAATATTAGGCATCGTCATAGGCCAGCTTAATCTCAATTTAAAAAGTGAGAGTTATTGTTTGTTTCTTTTTAGTTTTTTTTTTTCAAATAATCTGCCTGTAAAGTTTATTTCATCACCGGGTATGACTAGAGATTATATCACATGGCATTATATATATTTCTCTTGCTGATATCAACAATATATACAATTGTCTTCATTTTGTATATCAGGATTATGTTTCCCTAATTATGTTCTTACAATCAATCGCGTATACATAACCCTGATGAAGCAAGATTGTCTGTTTATAAAGTCATCCTTAGATTTGTCAAATCCATATAGTTTGCTAAATCTATTGTTACGTGTAGAAGAATGTTCTTTGTTAAACGTACTCTGTGTGTTTCACTCGTGTTGATACGTACACTCGCCCTACGTATTTGCATCTCCTCACATCACTTACTGGCTGGACCTTACAATAGGCCATGACGTTATTCTTTACACAACACCACAATCCCTACATGATATAAACTTACAGATAGAAATTCGGAATGGAACTTAATTTTCAGTACGAATTATTGACTTTGAATTAAGATACAATACAGTGCAAAGAGATGCTAAAATTTCACATCACTGTAGTCATTAAAGTGTTCGTCAAAAGATTCTTTGTCACTAAAATATTTCGGTTAAAGGTTAAACATTTATATGTATTTGTCGAGCGTCATATCCTTCTCAGTTGCTTTATTCAATCCGGTCTCTTATCAGATGCTCTTTTCGCGAACTTTTTTTCGCGAAATTTCTCACTTTAAATAGACAGAGAGAATGTTTCCTTAGAAATCACTAAAATAAAACTGGGTTATGTGTAAAGATTAATAATTACATTTTCTTTACCTAAATGCTCGAATCTTGATATTAACTTGTTTTCAATAATAATCGAAAAACGGCAGTATGAATGTTACGTGGTTGAAATTCTACGCCCCATTTGCTTGTATGCTACTTACGTGATACTTGTGTCGGTGTGTCTGCTGTAGCTAAGTTTCCGAAATTACCATTTGAGTCATGTGCGCGCGTCACTGTCTGATTATAACACAAATCACAGCTTTAAAATATTATTCTCACTGTACAGAAATGAAAAGCATTTAAAATTTGTAATTGTCAAATACAACCAGTAGTTCTCAGAATAATTACATCATTTTTAAAGTTTGATATATTTGTCCCCAATGACATACTCTGTGCCCCTTTAAATATTATTAACATATCCTTGTTGCAAGGATAAATCGAGTTCTCCTTACAACATGATATCGAAAGTCATATACTTGTAAGAAGATACTTGGGGGTACATCCGATCTACAGTACGTAAACATCAATTGCACGTAGAATAATGGTGATTTAAGCCAAGGTAAGGTCGTTATGACACTGCATGTACATTGCATAATGAGGAAGACTATTAGGTTGTGCGCCACGTTTAGACCATTATCTGAAGATGTAAATTAGGTGACGGCTGATAGTCGGCCTAAACTAGACAAAAGGTTTGTTAAGCAATACCAAAATGTACATTATTAATTATTAATAAAGATTAAGACTTATTATAAAGACTAGGATAGTCAACAAAGATTATGTTTGATATTATCATTCAAAACTGGAATTTACGGAAGCACCCTAGTGCCACAGTTAATTTTTTTTATCTCCTAATTAGGAGATACTTTCACCTAATTAGGAGATATTAACGCCTAATTAGGAGATAAGTAACCCCTAATTGGGACTTAATTAACACCTAATTAGGAGATAACTAAGTCCTACTTAGGACATAGCTATTTCCTAATTAGGACTTAATTATTGCCTAATTAGGAGATAGTATGTCCTAATTAGGACTTAGTATGTCCTAATTAGGACTTAGTATCTCCTAATTAGTTGATAGTTTCTCCTAATTAGTTGATAGTTATGTCCTAATTAGGCGATGGTTAAGTCCTAATTAGGTGATAACTAACTCCTAATTAGGTGTTACTATGTCCTAATTAGGACTTAATATCTCCTAATTAGGAGATAGTTTCCCCTAATTAGGTGATAGTTATGTCCTAATTAGGCGATGATTAAGACCTAATTAGGTGATGGTATATCCTTATTAGGGGATAAAAAAATTTTGACTGTGGCACTAGGGTGCTTCCGTAGGAATTGGTTACAATGATTATTGAGTTTTTACCATTTATGACTTTTGCGTTCATATAATTTCTCTGTTATGATTTTTAACAGAATGATAGTCAGCAAAGAGAAACGTTTGATGTGATCATTCAAAACATGAGATGGTTCCAATGCTTACTGAGTTTTTCAAAAATTAAAGCTTTTTGTTTCAGGTGTCATAACATGCAATTTTCCTTGTTTTAATTTATTCTTTTCAATTGCAGAAACATCGCTGCCTCTGGAACATGGAAAACAGTGTTATTTCTCAAACCGAAACCCCATCCAATCGGGAAGAAGATCCGAGATTTGAGCCTCGTATTGGAATCTGCTGAACTTACTGACGTGATAGGTTACTATGCAGTGACAATAGAGTGATTAGAAGTGACTCCCAACAAATGAACACTTTGCCGAAATAAGAAGTAATTCTATTACAGAAGATATATTATCATTGGACAAAATGAAACCATCTTCTTCATTTGAGTTAACTATCACTTGATAACGATGTAGGGATTCCCAAGGAGGTCGCTACGTATCCATGCAGTGTTAACACACAACGTGTCATGTAAAAACAAATTCATGATTCCATTTCAAGAGACTAATGTGATGGTTTCGCAAATGCCTTTTTCATTTACTTTGAAATATACTTTATATAGTGTTGCTTTACCTTATTGAACAGAGAAGAAAAGACAATGTTTTTGTTTATGTAAGATGTTTATATAATGATACAATATACATTACCACTGTCTAGTGTAGTCAAAACGATATTGACATTTTCTCTATTAATGCGTATTCATTTGAAAGTAAAATCAAAGTAGAGACGTTAACATTACGTAATCTGTAAAATAACTAGAACTTATTGAGTTAATTGAAAATGCTGGAGGGGTGGTGTTAACAAAGCCTTTAGTGTATTTACGAGTTAAAGCTTGTGGTTTCACTTTCGAATCAAAGAACATACATGTACATATCCAATGACATGTCCATTGACATATCTGAATAGCGCACCTGTTTAATAAATGTTTACATGCTTACACCTTCTGTTTTGTATTCTTTATGTACATAACTACTGTTGCTGTCAGCTTTATAGCTATCATTGTTTGATCACACGCACCATGCCATCATGCTCGCGGAGCTTTCCACCCGTCCTCTGTTGAACAATCTCGTCGATAAACACAAATTAATAATAATGATAATAATAGTAATGATGATAATAATAATATTATTAATATTGTGGATATTTAAATGGCGCTGTTTCCAAATACTAATACATGCTAAAACCGCTACCAAACACAGTTACCCCGAAGGAAGTGAATTTCCAAGCAGATATTCGTCTGAGCGATAAAATTTGTAGATCCTGTTTTTAGATACCCATTTCAACAACTGAACAGAGTGCAATGTAGATGAAGTGCCTTGCCCAAGAACACAACACAGTATGTGATCCACGTCAAAACCTTTCGGTGTCTCATCCTGGATTCGAACTTGGGCCTTTAACGTGACTAGCATGCTTGCCACCATAACGCTGTGCTCCATGTATCATTAATAGATACGCTCCATTTTAACGTCATTTTCTACAGTGTCATATACTCTTTAAAGGCTCGGGCACATGAGGAATCTGTTAAATACCCCTGTAATTTCTTTGGTTGACGATTTCAATGATTCACTGAGAAAAATGACATCGTACATTCGAATGCTTAAATTCCTAGTGTAGGTAATCATACGTTTGCTATTGTATGACGACTAGTCTTACACGGATGACTGTAGCTTATGCCATTTTGACCTCAACACAACCATCTTGAAAAGTGTAGATCCGGCGTCAACAACAAACAGTTCTCTAAGCTCCTTTCTTAAATTTAATGAAATAATTGTTTTTGAGAATTTGTTTCAGAGACTGAATATTAATCTCGGACGACAGATACAGACACATATACTAGACAAAAGATAACGTGTGTTTGTATATATATACACAAGCAAGTGAAAACTTAGCTGGCTGTATTCAGGCTCTACAGTGTTCAATGATAAACAAACACATGTGTGGTCAATGTGTGAGGGTTTGTTACCAAAATAAACATAGAAGAACGAACGTGTTGCTTTCTGAAAGCACTAGCCATTTAAATGGATTTTTTTACTTCTAACTTCATATTTTTCAAGATATATATCCGTTGTATGTATGGCCTGAAGAGGCTCGTTGAGCTGAAAGCGATGGCCAATAAATGGATTGTTTTTCCTTCTAATTACATATTTTTCAATATTTGATACCTGGAAGCTGAACATCAATCTCCAGCTTGTGAACTTTAAAATTCTGCTGTCACCTCATATAGACATATTGAACAATTGATTCTTGGAAAACGATTCAACCTTATCTAAAGATCATTCAAGTCAATAGGATTTAAAAGGCAAATGGTTTTGATTTTTTCGAAATACATTGAATGAGGTTGTTAATGGTACATACTTTATTTGAAAACCGAAGCTCTGCTCTAAGATACACTAAAGCTTGTAAAGCATTAATCATAGCTGTCAAAAGAATTCTTTAGAGGCGTTTAAATTTAGAAAACGTCAAAATGCAAACGAGCTTTTAACACGTCTTTTTTTTAAATTTCATTGAAACATGTATGTCTATAGGAGTGTTTTACTGCAGTGCAATGGTATGGTTTATATAATCCGTTGACGCCGCCAGTATTGATTCACTGCATAAGATAGGTCTTAGAGGACAAATACGCTTCGGCGATCTCTTCCCGTGCAGAACCAACGATTTCCAGTCTTTTATAGTCCTGTTCATGCTCTATATACCAATTCTTTATTCTCATAAAACCACCTTGGTGGTACAAGAGCATATTCACAAAATAAAATACATAGAAATAAATATATATGTAATTCAAGATGGAAGATAGACTCACAAAGTCTAAAAGGCATTTATTTTTTCCTTACAAGAGATGAGAGATGTTTGATAAATTTTGATAAATTTATTAAGTCTTTGGATTTATTGGTAGATATGATTTTTCTGAAGTTTGGTATATTTGGAAAGTTCGTTAGAGAGTTAGGTAAATATTGATTCCTGAAGTTGTTAAGCGCTTTACAGTGAAAAATGTAATGATATTCATCTGCGATGGTTAAGGAGTTACATAATTTACACGTTCTTTCATCTCTTGGGATATCATACCAGCGGCCCGTTTCGATAGGTAAACTGTGGTTACTTGTCCGGAATCTAAGAATTGGTATTGAAACATATTTTGGTAGGAGAAGATACGCATCAAAATTGGGAAATGTTTTTAATTTTTGATAGTAAATACCCTTCGGGCTTGAGCAAATGTTACTGTGCCAGTTTTGGATAAATTGATTTTTAAGGGTAAGTTCAACTTTCGAAACAAGCCATTGGGTTGTACAAATAGAGGGATTTTCAAATATATAAGAAAGTCCAGTAGTGTTTAGGACATATTTTACGTGCGAAAGCCATGGGTTGTCAGTTGTTAGAGTTCTTTCGCGTGACAAATATGTATAAATTAAGTTGGTTAACTTAAGCGGCCCGTTTTGGTAAGTTAACCTATGCCAAAACTTTATCAGCCGTGTATATAATATAATTCTGATGGGGTATCTACCTAATTCTCCGTACAACATAAAACGAGGGGTTGAATTTCTTAAGCCAGTAATCAGTCTTAAAAATTTTAAATGTATTTTCTCAATAATTTCAAGATTTTCAAAGCACCAGATTTCTGCACCATATGCTAGGATTGGCGTAACCATTGAGTCAAATACTAATAAAAGGCAGTATACTAATACCACGGCGTATGTTTGTGTTGCGTGGCCGGAGATACATTTAATATGGTGCTGGTGAATTCGACATTGCGTAAAGCTTTTGATTGCCTTTGAGTGCGTTTATAGACTACTCGCATAGCCAATATGTGCAACAGCATGTAATGACATTACAAAAGTAATAAATTCAATTCGATATTCAGAATGATTTACTTGATACATGTTGACTTATTGTGCTTTAGAAGTATTTGTTCTTCAGTTACTTAACCATTCTTGATATGAATTTTCATCATTTTACAAAATGGCATTTATTTTGTTAACTGACATATGTTAATGATAAACATTATATATAAGCATTTTGTAAATTATACATTGTAAATTATACATAACTACCACTGTTTCTATAAGATATCATTCATTTGAATATAAGGTCCCTTAAATCTACGAATTTCGTTTTGTAAGATTTTCAAATTATGTAATTGCTGATACTTGATACTGACATAATGCTTGATACCTGACTTTGATACAAGAGCACATTTTTCAGGCACCCTTACCTTATCTTTAACGCAACCATGCATTAAAGCGGACAATAAATTCACTTCACAATAAATGACACCGACGCCATAACCAAGCTAAACCATTTTCCCTCAAAACTGGGACATGACCCAGACTTGTATGTCAGGGACGTCCGCTGCATTCCCTGCACAATAAAAAGATCCCCATTTTTTTTATTCTGATCACGTGACTGTATGCCACCCGTCATGTGACAGTGTCAACCAACGAAAAGCCTGTTTAGACTTGTTGATGACGACGCCTTCTAATATAGCACAATTTAATAGTGTTGTCTTCGTAGATCTATTTCACTCCCGCAGCCCTTCTCTATAGGTAAGTAGGTATGATAAAACTTACTTCTGATTTTGATTGACGGGTATCTTGTTTCATGCATTCTGTCAGAAACATTACATAATTGCAATTTTCAATGGTAGACCTACCGGTATAAGTATAGAGAATATATTGTAGAAACAGCTTATTTCGTTTTTCATTTCACAACAATATTGCACTTATGTTTATGGAAAACCACTTAATTCTTTCATATTCAAGCCTTTGGTTATCATTTAAATATATTAATGAAATACGTGGAATTATAGAAACAAGAATTGAGGTGAGGTGATTTGGGGTTTAATGCCGCTTGCAAGAGTATTTTACTTGTATTGCGGCTGCTAGTATCATTGCAGGTAGAATGCCCGCAACACCATTGTGTTTATGCATTACGGGGTAACCTGCGGGCATCGGCTGGAAAAAGCGAACAATGGTTGGAATTGCACTGAAATTCAGTGAAGCATTGCACCCAAACCTTACTGAGTGTAGAACTATATGAATTGAAAACTTAAAAAAACTTAATTAAATCAAATTACATTGTGCCAAAAATACAGTCACAATAAATGTCGGATATGCTTTTATAAAAACAAATGTATATCTGATGCATCACAGGTTGTATGACAAAGTTAGATATAAAAGTTATCATACATAACGTAAAATATAACGATATCTTTGCAAGGTTTGAAATGTTTTTAAAAACATCAATTTGTGTGTTTTTGCTATGTAAACAGTTTTAAAAATTGCATCTTACTTTCAAGATCCATGTCATTTGTCTAGTACGAAAATGAGACTTAACAATGTCCCACTTGTATTCCTGTCATGCTGTGAAATGTAACATGACCTGGGTCATACAATGTTTTAATGCACCTTTCTCATATGGTAAGTGTCTTGCTCAGAATGTGAACAAACTGATCATGAGTGCGTTGTTTTATTTTGGAAATCGTTGCCATCTTTTTCAATTTTAGTTTCAACTTGAACCAAAAACCAGTTTGGCTTAGCGTGTTTTAGCTTTGGCAATATCTCGTAGGTCACTTCTTGATGCCGGGATCAGTCATCCAATTCCGTTAATCGATTATTTGATGACAAAGGGAAATCTAAAAAGAAGTTGCAAAATCACAAAATCATCGGTGAACTATTCGCTGAGCATGATAGAGATTATTACCCGAGGAAGTGTTCTATGAGGTTTATGCAACGAGTGATTATCTTTGAACTGACCCGCAAGAGCGAGTTTTATACACACATTTTCACAAATTTCATAAAAGTAATATTGTACACTTCCGAGAATGATAATTTCTTAAATACCGATTTTATTCCAACTAAATCTCATAGAATATCCAAAACAAAACTCTGGCGACGAGCAATTGTGGCCAAAGTGATATGTGCTCATGTGCACATATTGAATATATGTCACTAGTTATACCAGATGATCACGACCATTCACAATTATTTTAATGGGTGAGAAGTAAGTTTCTTGTAGACACATAAACGGATCTCACGTAAACAACAAAATGTTTTCATAATTTGCAAAACAAAGTTTATTAATCAAAGGAAGTAGTGCTAAATCGAACTTACCATATTCAATTAAGCTATGTTACTGCATTTCCCTACCTCGAATGGTAAGAATGTGTTCACAGAAGAATGACCGCTTGTGGAATCTGCTTGATACTTGATTTCTTCTCTGACGACGGATCATTGGGTCTAGGAATGATATGACTCTTTGTAATTAACACATTTGCTATAAATTAAAGTTTAATTGGGAAATTTTTAATTTGACCCTTTTAAACTTTTCTTTTTATATCAATAGTATTGATACAGACATAAATCTCAAAGAACTTGTGGCTATCTAACGCTGTAAAATCTACACCGTCATCAATGACAAGGGAGATAAATAAACTCGATTTCAAGCAAGATTACCGCTTTGATGGTATTCTAAATTTGACAACTGATATGTTGAATAAAATTAACCATTTAGCTGCCGTCCTAACAAATAGGTTTTATTACTTGGTCAGTTTAGTAAATCTTTGAATGACATTGAAAACACCTTCCTGACCTTTCAGACCACTGATGTAGTTAGGTGACGCCGCTTACCTATGATGGATTCGAACCACTTACATTGTGAACGGAGAGGCTGAATCTGAATGGAAAACTAACGCAGGAGTAGATTTCTTTAGATTAAACTTAACGAGAATATAACGATTTGCTTGGTTCATTTCAAATATTCATCTGATAACACTTATAAATAACGAAATGTTAATTCATAATTTGCAAATGACGTTGCTTTTGACTCCGTCATAATAAATGTGCAAAAGGATGTTCAAAAGAATGTGGAGTTGTTGATTTTTGTATCTGTACATCGCATACATTGCAACCGATAATGCCGCGTGTTTGAAACAGCTTGCATACAATTTGCAAATGCAAAAATAACTTAATATTGCTAACCAACGTATATGATGTATGCAAATTACCAGACACATGTGTTTAATGGTTCTACCGACTGATTTTGAATTACATAAGTGGATGCAGTTATCAAAGATATTCTTGTCAACACGATACTTTAAACGTATCGTTATCAGTGATGTTAACTCGGATGAGTTCAATGTGTTATAAGAGACATACATGAATTAACTACTCTGCACAAACTGATAATGTGTAATATGTTACTTTTGAATGAACAAAACTCGAGTTAATAATATTAGAAGGACCCAGCATTATCCCTTCCTCTTTTGTGAGGTTTCAACTAGTTCATACATATAGTAATCAAAACTATGTGTACCCTGGTAAGTTACAGTGCGTAAGGTCACCTTTCAAGCTCACATTGCCCAGAAAAAACATTATTATAGTGAAGTCGTTTCCGTTTCTTTGTTATTGAGGGTTGTTTGAAATATGGGAGGATCTGCACTTTGAAAAGTATAGTTTGATGTGAGCCACACGTTTTAATACCAATGTTAAGAGAGATATTTAGTCAGCATTAGTAAATTATATGACCTCTTATACTTGTATATGAACTAATTCCTTTAGTATGTCTTCAAAGATTGTAAATATTTATTATAGAGATGGAAACTCTCTTACACTGCATTGGGCATCGAATTATTATTTCTTAACGACGTTTCAGTTAGTTTGTCATTTATACACCCACTCTTGTTGGAGGCAATTTCGTCATTGCGATGTAAGAATCAAATTGATTTAAAATCTTAATCTGCATCGGGACTTTGGTATTGATTCCCATGAGTGAATAATGATTTAAATGATTCCCATGAGTGAATAATAATTTAAATGATTCCCGTGAGTTAATAATAACTTAAATGTTTCATGAACATGTGTCCTGTAAACTTGTGAGTGTGTAAGTAATCATGGTAGCAGATTAACATACGCTAACTTTATTTAACATGCATTATGAATAACTTGCGCAATTACCTAACAAATAAAATAACGCAATGACTCATTCAATTACACGAAAATCTGATGATAAAACATTATTTTTCAATACAGAAGATTATTCAATCTAAATATTTATAAGATAGTTTTTTAAAAGATGAAATTTAATTAAACCAGACAGATCTCATCACCCATACTGCGCTGCGTGACCAGACACGCAACGAGGAACAATTAAAAGTTTCGTACCGATTTCAATGAGAGAAAAAAAACTAGCCTCTTTTTCAACAGTATTGCAGTTACATGAATAATACATTTGTTTTGGATGGTCTTTACATTTACATTTGACATTATAAAAAGGAATAAATACTACAAAATTGATATTTTGAGTCCTTCAAAATATGATTCTTCATTCCTCATTTTCAAACTGTGAATATAGAAAGTTTAGAAAATGATACATCTGAATGACTCGGCTGTGAAGAAGAAGACGGGTACATATAAACTATCATTCAGTTACATTGCTTCCTACAAGAAACAGCTCCTTAAATATTAAGATAAAGTCCATGCATTATATTTCTGTTGTAAATAATCGTCACTGATGATAACACTTTTCCAAATATTGTAAATATTAATTATCAGAATAAGATCAACTTCTTACAGAGTGCAAATATGAATGTAACATTTCATTTTCAAGTATACAGCATTTTGTAGCAATGAACTGTATGAATTTAACTGTACTATTGTCAGAAACACTAAAACATCAAATTCAATTAACATGCTAATCTTGTGAATGGATAAACAGTAATTGGCAACAGAGGCAGGACGCAGTCATTCTATAAAGGCTTTTTATTTGAATGAGGATTTTGAAAATTATGCACTTTCAAATGTAAAGTTACTATCTACCCTCAGATTCTGATAGAGACCTGAGTCGGGATCAAGATGTACAGAAAGAGGTATGGAGTCCGGCCGAGATGCGTTCCCTTCCGCAAACGGTGAGATATATACATTGAAATGCCTACGAAAGGACTGCCCGAACAAATTTGCGGAGTTTCTTTTTGTAATGTTTTGCATTGAAAAGAAGCAAAAGCGAATGAAGTCAACCGAAAATAATGAATATTTCGCATTTAAGTGGACAACCACTGTTCCATTTTTTTAGATCATACTTTTTATGAGTTTTCATTTTTGTGCTCTTTTGTACGATTTTTTTTCGGATATCTTGCCAAATACTTAAAAAGGCGATTCGGTCACCAATGCTTGAATGTTAAGTAATTTCTTAATAACGGTATGGTTAAGAGGATAGCAGGACGCAAACCAACTCCCTTGTATTTAATATGTCAACTAGATGAGTTTGAAATAATCGTTTGTGACCATCACAGAAGGCACTGTGGAAAGAAAAGCAACTCTAAGAGGCACCCGTTCTATGGGAATAAACGACGTCGCCCAAGGGCATTTGAGCGGGACTATGTACTGTTTTGCAAGGGGCGGGGCATTAAACCAGAGGAGAAACCTGAACCAGGTATGTTTGTAAGTTTACCTCGTTATTTATCAAGGTAATCTAAAGATCTATGGCTCACATTCTGTATCATTAAATACTGCTAATTCGTCGTATTTGAATTCAAATTTTGCCTGATACTTATCATGGTATTGCATTGCTCTGTCGATTCAAATACGCTGATGTAGCAGAATATCAACTTATTCCTTATAGATATTTATTCTTGAATTAATATGCTTTATCTTGGCAAGATGTTTAGAAGATATACTTAGACATGTCTTTCAGTTTCTTTTTCATTTGAGGTTCTTTAGTAGTCGCTTAAATATACGATTTGACTGACATATAAATTGACGTTCAATGTACTCATTTCGAATGTTATTGTTGAAAGGACAATTACACATAAAATTATATCATTCATATTTGATTATTACTTACAGGTTCGTATCTTTATTTTCATTTCCACATATTCACCTTTCCAAATTGAAAGTTCAGGAAATGATAATTTCAAAATCTTCCTACACTTCTATGTAAATGTTTAACAGAACATAAATAAAAGATAATCATGTCATGACGTTAAATACTAACACAATTGAGAGATAAGGTAAATATGTACTTACATTATAATAAGGAACATACACGTTGCGTAAGTTGCAATTTGTAGTTCTGAGACTTTTGAAAACTTTATATTTCCCCATGATTTCAGTTGAAATAGACCATACTTCTTTCCGTTTTCAAGCATGTATAACAGTCTAATTATCCTTTAATATATCCTCAACTTCGTTATCCTGCCAACTTCAAAAAAGCCACTGAAACAGTTCATTTTCAATCAAATCGATTGCTGATTGTAGTTGTCGAAGAGTCTGAATCTGACGATGAGGATGTTGTGGATGAAGTGAAGGACCTCGGCACGAAGATCACCATCAAGTCAGTTGACCTTCACATCGAAGACAACTCTCTGGAGCACCACACATCCAAGTATGGCTGTACCAAGGATCGTCGCCGAAAAGAGAAAGGGGAGGACGTATTTTATCCCGCTGAGCTTGTCATCCGCAGAGGATTCCCCTTCAAGATGAGCATCGAATTCGACAGGCCGTACGACATCAAGAAAGATGACATAACATTGTCTTTCTTTTTGGGTAGGGCACGCTTGACGATTTAAAGGGAGAAATTATGTTTTTATAACTTGTTTTATGTTTCTTTAAAAATTTTTTTATCAGATATCTAAGAGGATGTGTATATTAGTTAAATGGCCCACACTACCAACCTATATCTGTCGTTGTTTCTGCTGTAAATACGTTTTTGAAATTATGTTTGAGTCATTTGGTATTGTCCGGTTTTCGATCACTTACAAAAAAAGGTAGGACAGAATGAAGACCAGATTTTATAATTCCCAATTATTTTGCCGAATTGCAACAGAATATAAATGTTTTTAATCAATTCATCTTCATCAGTTTCGCACATTTATTTCAGACGACGAGCCGAAGCCAAAACCGGATTTGCAGCCAACTTTCAAAGTAGACGAGACAGGTAAAAAGAAGTTCAAGAGAAAATGGGGTGCGTCTGTGGAGAAGAAGGAGGGAAACTCTCTCACCCTCAATGTCTTCGTCCCGGCTTCCGCTCCCGTCGGAGAGTGGGAGTTCACGATCCGGACCGCGACGGAAGTGGATGGGAAGGACATGTACCAGCTATACACTCACAATGACGATATAAACATCATCTTCAACCCCTGGTGTAAAGGTAAAATCTCATCTAAAGCCCTAGGAGAAACCCATGATGTAACTTAAGGTAAAAACCACATTGGCAGCCCCTGGTATAAGGGTAAAAAACATCATTTTCAACCGAATGTGTAATGACCCGGTGCCGAGCAGTTATGGTTGAAATAACGACCGCAGACCGAGTCAATATCTCTACTAACCGTCGAGCGGTACGCGAGACGGTTAGTAGAGATATGACGAGGTCCAGGTTGTTATTTCATATACACCCTAAGGCACGCGCTGTTGAGAGCTCGCACAGATTTACACCCAGTGAAGGCACCGGTAACCGGCTCAACTTAGAACAGTAAGGCGTATGGGTTTACATATTACAGGACAACAGATTCATTCATTGGTATTCTCATTGGTATATAAGTTGAAATTCATTTACATACTCCTAATCACACGCACTATATGAAAAAAATAAACGAATAACAATAAAGAACAAAATAGATATGAAAGATCCAACGTCATCTTTACATTCCTGTCAAACTATTTCGTGTATCCAACTAAATAGTTAAGTAGGAAAATAATTATTATTCACCAGTTTTCTGATACCAAAAACTAAATTTTAGATCAAGGAAAAAGTAGATGTGTGTTTTGTGTAAATTTAAGCTCTCTTCCTTGTTTATCCCATGTAGAATGTATCGTTAGCCAACAATCATGGTAAAAGAAAAATATGTCAACTTCAGCAATGCAAAGTTTAAGTGTGTGTTAGGAGACGTAATCGCTAGATGACAGCAATCATGTGAAAACATATTTTCTAACAATCGAAATATATCTTGTATGTTTCTGATGCAGAATTATAATATGTAATTCAATATGATTGCTAAAATTAAATATTTAGTTAACCTTTGTCTTTGAAAATAATTTGGTGTATCCGATGTGATATGAAGAATATAAACGACATACGTGATAAATTTGCGATTATTTCATTTGGTTTTTAGTCCTAAGCCAGTGTTACTATTCTTACGAGTTCATTCATGGTTTTGGTTGTCAATTGCACCGTTGCTATGTCAACGCACGTGAAAATAGTGCTTCGCTTCCCACAGACAGCCACGCAACGTCGCAATAACACGCCCCATTTTATTTAAAGCGCTTCGTTTATTGTCCTTAATTTCATGCATAATGTTCCATTTTTGGAGGAGTTTGTAACAATAGTTTGCTAGATGTACAAAGAATACGTTAAAAATACTTTTTAAAATATCTAAATTGTTCACACTCTGATTGAGGGTCTTTAAACACAAAAATTAGAGTTGGTCTTCTGTTCCTGGACAATAGACACGTCGCGCGCACACTACAATGTCCATGAAAAGCACGTGCATTTTCTGGTTATAAGGAGAGCAAACTTGTTTTTCTCACATATCGACAGCCATGTCTTGTGACGAGGATTATTCTGTTTCACCATCGAAAATTCAGGAGGGATTCGTTATAAGTACGGATGGAGAAGAAGATGTTTTAATTGAAGCTTCACAACGATGTGACACTCCATTGAGCTGTGGACAAGACACAATTCCCTCGATTCTGAAAGAAACTGTGGAAAATGACCTTACCGAGGTATGTCTCCCATTATTTCTATGAATTGTGATTTTAATACTTAGAACTAAGTATATTGACATATATTATGTTTGATAAAATGACATTCAATAACCATTCCAAGTCTCTTATTACTTAAAATGTTACATTTAATCAGACGGCATTTTCTGGCGATTTTCAGCGTTACAAAAATACAAAAGAAAAATTAAAAACAAAGGAGAATGTAAAGAAATTATTAAATTAATTTTACGTTACATAATTAATATTCTGTGCGTTAACGAGGAATTTACCCAAGTTACACATTTGAGTATTTTGAATTGTGAATAAGTTTATAAAGGTAAGGGTATTTCCAAAAATAGTCCCCATTTACAGTGAATTGCACTCGTATCTTTATCCTTTATTTTTTTATCTCGCAGGCGTCCGATCCTACAAACGAAGCAATGACACAATGAAGATGGAAGTCTCGGACTTACTCAATCTGAAACGTCCTAAAGATGACCCGACGATCAACGCCACATCTGCTGCCGCCACGGCCACCACTGTCGCTGCGGCCGTCATGTCGCCCCTCACTAACATGGACCAAGATGACCAAGTTGCCAAATACAATTTCGTAAACTGTACGTTTAACATGGCCAAATAAACTGCTGATCCATTTTTTTGTTTTTTATTTGGACAAACCTGTCACGTCGAGGTGTAGGTTATGTTTGTAACCGCTTGAGCGAGGGGAAAATTACCGAGGGACGATATGGCTAAAGATACAGGGAGAAAGCGACTCGCTTGATAACCAACCCATGGTCGGTTATCAGATAACCGACCATGGGTTGGTTATCCGAAATAATGACCTAGATATCGAACCTGATAACCGCTCCATGGGGTGTATAGCAAATAAACTCGAGAGGCCGTGGTACCGTTGGTCATGAGATAACCTACCTGCGTAGATAGAGGTTATGGCATATAATCTTCGACTCAAACAAAGGATTTACCTTCCCTAAGTGAAGCTTCATCTTCTGCCCCTGGGTTGAAGATGAAAATACATCTGCTAACCCTTAGATATCACGTTTAAATAACCTGTGGTATGAAGAAAATGTGCAACCTTCAAACCTTGATGTAGGGATCAAACTTGTCTGCTACCAATGGTGCAACTTGGATCTCGTTTTTAATGCATGACAACACAGTATTTCATAGCAGTAGTAGCTGTATATCCTTGTTTATCACCGTGTTGTCACCTTCACTGTATCTAGTGGGCTCTAGTGGCACTTTTATTAATATCATAGAATTGCTCTGTAATTTTGGTGTTTCATTGTATGTCACTGAATGAATATTATTACTAACGTACGTTTTCGCAGTATTACGACATTTCAATGTTTTAGGAGATTTTGGGTGAGTGAGTTGGGGTTTAACGTGCTTTCAACAATATTTCTGTTATTAAACACGTGAATGCCAAGCATCCAAAAGAGAGTGGACAGATCAGGGAGAAAGGGATCGACAGGATAAGGGAAAAGACGGAAAGAAAGACAATAGTGAGAGATAGAATGCAGGTTTTAGATTTTACCCGTCGACCTGTCCAGCGTGGGCTCACGCAAATCGCCACACCACGATAAGGTATTGAGTCCAGTGGTGGCAGGAGATTTTGTGTATGATATGTATTTCAGTGGACCAAATAGCCTTTTTTCTGAATATCTCGTCATAAAACTCTCTCAAACTGACTTCATTACAGAGGACTGGGTATACCTTGACGACGATGAGTGGAGGAATGAGGCAGTGCTGAACGATAGCGGCGTCCAGTATCGTGGTTCACACTCGTCCATGGGAGCCAAAACTTGGTTTTTTGGCCAGGTGCGTGAAAACATCACCTTAAAATTGCACGGGAAATTGATTGCCTCTGTGGTTTGTTATTCGAATAATGATTGGTGATTAGCTAAGGCATAAGAAACCGTAACTATTCTTTGTCAATGAATACAACTCTTGTACCCTTTCTATTACAAACAAAGGGCTGCTTTAAACAGTTGCCGTATTAAACACTTGTAATTTGTATGTAATTGTAAAAAAAAGAACCTATTAAAGATAAAACTGCGTAACTTTGTGAAAACACTTATCCTCTAATATGTGCACAATGTGTTCACTAGTACAATATGTGACTGCCTAACCGATTCTTCTTGTTACCCATTTCGTTATTCAAGATGCTTTAAATTTGAATCGTCAGCTGTGGAAACAGGAACTTGATAAATCTATTTTGGTATAAACACTTTTGCGTCCCATTTAAACGATATAATGTAATGATGTGGTATTGTTTTGTAACTTTATCCCTAGTTTGAAGATGGAATGCTGGACGCTGCTTTCCACCTCATTAGGAAAGGATTTGGCGCATCGGCATGTCCAGCCATGGGGAATGCTGCAAAAGTAGCCAGGATGGTGTCGCAAATTGTGAGTATCTCGCCCGTCTTGATACATTTACATATTTGTGTATATTTTTATTGGAAACGTGTTTATACAGCCACGTTGATGTAGCAGATCCCTTATGCTGTCAGCTTAAATCAGCGTTGCAGTTTTTATGCGAAATCTGTCTGTACGCTGGAATTTAGGAAACCAATTAAATGCTTAATTTCTAAAGGCAGCCTATGTCAAAATTTCATTTGTACATATCCCACAAGGAAAAATAAATATTGTCAACTTCTCACGTTACACCTACATGAGGTTATAACAATCATGCGTTCAGTATTATCAAGTAAGTCTGAGGTTTCCATTCACTGTTCGTGTTCCAAATTTCGTAGCCTATCCTTGCTATGACAAAAATGTGCTTCAGTCTAATTTTAGAAAAAGTAAAAAATCCATACATTGATAACTTTCTTCAATTCAGAACATATTTATATTATGTTCAAATACTTATAGCCTAGCTGCATATGGTTATTGCTGTAATGCGCCCAGGAGTATCAACTTAATAGAGGGTTAATTCACTATCCGTTGGCGAGTTGGTAAGCTGTTGTCAGACTCTTGTTGTTGTCAGAAATGATTTCGAAACCCGCACTGAAATCGATCCGGTAGGACAATAATATTTTGGTATTGCATATCATAATTTTATCCCAAATATCACAATGTAGCACTGTTTGCTCAATCTAAGTTACCGTTCTACCATATGTGTTCTTGGTAGTCTACAACTTTGTTATTCTCTGGTTGTGTCAAGATCAACGACTTCGACGACATGGGAGTGTTGTCAGGCAACTGGTCCGGGGACTACGAGGGGGGCGTGTCACCAGGAGACTGGTGTGGCTCCGTCCGGATTCTCAAGAAGTACATGGATTCCGGCAAACCGGTCAAATACGGACAGTGCTGGGTCTTCTCTGCTGTCGTCACAACAGGTTCGTGATGCTCTGAAGAAGTGAAATACTTGCTCTTTGAATTATCTGTTGTGCGTTTATTTTGTATAGCCGATAGTTGATTAATATAGTGATTTGTGTATAGCTTTTATTACATCGGACATGATAATTTTTCTATGTTTTTTGGTTTATGATTTTGAAATAAAAGATTGTATTATACATGTAAAGAGATTTGACAGGGTCAGACAGGTAAGGTTGATCATAACGTCAGCTAAGCTACAGGTTTCTACACATTACATGGACAACAAAATGGTTTTTTAAACATTTCAAGACAATTTTCTTCCAACATCTTCTTAGCTCATATCTAGCCATGTAACCTCCGTTGCAAACAGGCTATATTTCTGCGCGTATATCCTCTCCATTCTTTTTGGGAAGTAACAAATACTAAGTATGAAACAACGTCGTTCATTGCAGATGTAAATTGGATCGCCCCGTTCAGGATTAGGTATTTACAGCATACAGAGTGTACTAGCTATTACTAAAAGATACTAAGAAAGAAATCCCTGCCATAGCTAGCGAGATGTACAATGTATGATATGAGATCTTCTTAACAGCAACTATACATATTTACTACAATTCAGAAATGGTGAGCGTCTGGTTTTCTGCAATGGTGTTCGTTTTGCAGTTTGCCGTGCCCTTGGAATGCCGTGTAGAAGCGTGACCAACTTCGCCTCGGCCCACAACACCGACATGGAGCGTCTGAGTATCGACAAGTTCGACAAGAGCACCGGCAAAGACAGCAATGACTCAGTGTGGTGAGACACAAGCTTTACTCCTCGGTTCATTCCAAGTTATTTTTCAAAGGTCTCAAAAGGTGAAGGAAGGGTTTTTGCATTTTGCACGTGCCTATGTTGTATTTTTCTCAATGTTGCCAGTGTTTAAAGAGGATGTATATTTATGAGAGAGGGAACCCCGATATCCAAAATACTTTCGGTAACAGTTTTGCTTCCTAGTAGTTGACTACGTGTATATATCTCTAAAATATATAAATTACTTTCCATTGCACTGACAGAAAGTGCTTGGATTTACGTTAACCTTGTTGGAAGGTACATGAATATGTAATTAAATCGTAACAGACTTTTGCCACTATCTAATAACATATAGAAATATCTTAATGCGCGATTTTTTCGAATTGATTAATTCATTTTTGGAAGAAAAAGCGTCATTTCCATGTATTTGTCTGTGACCCCAAACTTTTAGATTTAGAGATAACCTTGCTATTTGGGGAATGTGACGAATTCGGGGGAAAAAATCCTATGTGCAGTCTCTCCTTGAGCAGTTTACAAAGTAAAAATTAGTTTGAACGATTTAATGATTTTATGTAAATTTCATAATTACATTAATTAGCACCTTCATTGCAGGAACTTCCACGTATGGAACGAGGTGTGGATGAGACGGCCCGATCTCAGCTCCAGCAAAGAGTGGGACGGGTGGCAGGCAATAGACGCTACCCCTCAAGAGCTCAGCGGAGGTAAGGGGTTTATAAATCATAAAGAAGTGGAACTTTCAAGTCCTTAGGAGTTGAAAGGTTGAAAGTGATACAGTTGATAGGCGTGTAACGTTAGGGCTGAAGGTATAAATTTACAGAAAAACCAAATTAAAATCTGAAAACATTGCTTATATGTTATAATTACCTAAATCTAGGCATGTAATACTAAAAATAAATAGTCTAATATTATTTTAAGAGTTTCTTCAAAAAAGGTCTGAGGTATTCGACCTATCTTTGAATACTCAAACGTTGACTTTTGTAACATGTAAAATGGTTCTATTTGAGATCACACTTGAGTCCCTTGCGTGGTTCGAACCGACATTCTGAACTCACCATCTCGCCTTGACTTACGGAAATAGTTGCAGACCGAAACGAAAATCGTCAAATCGGTGATTCTATCACTGATTTCTTGCAGGCGTGTATTGTTGTGGCCCGGCACCGGTGAAGGCCATCAAGGAAGGGGAGCTCACGGTGGGTCAGGACACAGCTTTTATTTTTGCCGAGGTCAACGCAGACAAAACGTATTTCACCATGGACAGGAAGTCCGGTCAAATAAAAGAGTTGAAGTTTTTAAGACAAACAGATTCGTAAGTTTGTGATAACGACTGGTTGAATAGTTTGATTTGCCTATAGAATTATAGAATTACTGATAATAAGAGACCTTTTCTTTCTCACGAGCATCTCTTTTGCGTACAGTGCGTAGCATAATGAGGTCAATTACAAACCTTCTTAATTTTGTATTTCCATCGACTTCCATCGTAATATCCAAATATGCAGGAGCGATTAATTCTGGACGATTCGTTAGTAAGAACAGATTATACTACATATATAGAAATCACCTTTATCTGTGTATTTTTAATCATTTGCTTGAAAGTCCTTACTTGATGGTAGACTTACACAGGCAAGCATCTCATTTGGTATGCAATTACATGTTTCTCTTTATGAAGTAGTTCATGTGTTCGGAGTATATATTTTCTTGTAAAATGTTACATGTCACGTGCATGCAAAGTTACATGACATCAAGTTGTGTAAGGCACTAAAAATAGGAATTTCATTTTTCTAATCATATTTGATCATAATTCCACATGGAGGGTATGTGTGGTTCATGGGGAAATATTTATCAGTAATTCTACCCTGGGACAGCTAACATCGTTCTTCAAAAATCATTAATAAAGTTATACATTTTCGGTCGATATTTGTGAAACTGAATGTGCATATGGTTAAAATCGTCACCATAAAGACTTATTTTAAAATGTTCCCTAAAACGAAAAATGTATAATACGTGGAAGTGAAATTTGTCATTCATCAATTTTTTTTTCTCACTATCGACCATTTAAAAGATTTTAAAGATTTTGAGATATACAAAATGTAGATAGTTATTGAAATATCATTTACAACTTCGACGGTTGGACAAATTGTAAAAAAAGATCTGCTTGATGATTGAAAACCCCTATGTAATGTACACGTTCATCAAGATGCGTTAATTTGATGATATAATGAAAAGATAATGCAGCAGTGTAATTTCACGTGTTTCAGAGTTGGCAAGTGTGTGAGCACGCATATTCCCACCGGCGAACCTTTTGTGGGGGAATCTGGCTCTGATGAAGCAGATCGTGATGTCAGGATGGAGCGGTTGGATCTTACCAACGAATACAAGTATGAAGAAGGTGAAACATCTAAACACTATAAGCGAGTTCATAGTTTGGCTATGTAGCCGCACTGGTTTTATTCATTGTTTAAAACTCATTGCATTATTATGTCACATTCAAACAGAAAGGCCTCTCATCACTTCAATCGGAAGGGCTATGTTAGATTCTTCATATCAACATTGCTCTCCAGAATAGAAAATATTTTATATCAAATTCAACAATGACTTATTTCAGGTTCCGCCAAAGAGCGTGAGATAGTGAAGAAAGCGGAGAAGATGTTTCAGATAATGAACGATGGTGGTGTTGTCGACGTCTCCGAGGACGAGGACGAGGATGAAGACGAGGGACCACCCCAGGTCTGGATTTACTAACTACAACTTCGTCATAACTACAATATTGTTATAAAACCCCGTTTCCATACACTCTTTTACTTTCAAAAGTATATTTACTCACATGTGCAAAAGTATTTCAGGTAAATAAAGTGGTCATGTGTACGCACTTGCAAACGTAAATGAATATACATGTGGAGTTAATTTCCATGACCTCGGAAGGTAATACATAAATATTTTCCTTATGTAAGTATTTTACTCTATATGCAAATGTGCCATGTAAACAATTATTTACTAACATGTGCAAAAGTATTTTTATGGCTAATAATAGTTCATTAGCGCATTACTAGTATTTTTACCAAGACGGTCACGTGATCTGTCTGGTTTTATCATGTCTGGTTTTCAAAAAGCCATGTTTCTATTAAGGACAAACCCAAGATAGCAGACAAAAAGAGGGGAATATCGTGGTCAGATGATAAAATTAAATGTATTTTGGGCCTGTGGCATAACAACATGGCTCCACGAGTCACGAAAATTTATCCTTGACCAGATATCTCTTGACTTACCCATTGCAGTGCCTGTACACAAGTAGAATATAAATTAAGCCTTTGATTATGTAGGCTGGTCATGTTTATATCTTTGTTTAACATGACACCTTTCACCTTAGAAAAAGGCATAGTAACAAATCTTCGCAAATATGAAATACACCCTGGTAATAAAACACCATCTTAACGCATTCAAAAAGTAAGAGTTTTCCCTTGCGAGTTAATGTACTTAGTGTCTGATTAGTAACTGTACGCATGTACACGGAGCTAAAAGTTCCGATAATTAGAAATCCATTGAGCTCGAAATTCACAATTATAACATGCTACCATGCCAGTAGTAATTTGCTGGCTGGCTACTCGTTTTCCTTCAAACTGAAAACTAACTTTTCACTCATTTACTCTTAAACAATTATAAAATTCGTTCCACAGCCACCAATAGCGATAGAAATTGAGAAGCCTCTACCTGTCCTAGTTGGAAACCCGTTCAGCTTTAAAGTAAAGGTGACCAACACGGGCAGCGAGACAATGGCCATCAAGGACGTAGTTTTGAAGGTGGTGTACAAGACCTACGATGACAAAACAAAGGGCACTGCTGCCAGGCAGAAAGAGAAGGATATACATCTCGACGCTAGAGCCAGTGAGTTCGATATAGGCCTCTACCTCACTTGTCCAATCTCACTGAAATGCGAGCAAGCTCTTAGTCGTATTTTGCACTGTTTCTTATCGGAGTAGTCGACTACTCCATAGGGGTTATGTCAAGTGACCTCGTCATTGACCTTTCGCCCTGAATATACAATCCGAGGACAGCTTAGAATACTTTGCAGATGAATTCCTTGTCGCTGATTGGCTGAAGTGTAAAGGTCACCTGATACAATCTTTATGGGCCAGCAAACAGATCAAGAAACGCAACTTACTACGAGTGATAGGTTCTAACTGATTTTAATTAGATTGAAACAATCACGACAAAATTCAAACAAAACTCTTTGTATTTTAGGATTTATTCGATCGCAGTCTTAATTCATAATGATATTTACAATTCATTCCTGACAGATAAATGTTTCCTTCTTTTACGTGATGCCAGTTATGTGAAATATCATAACATTTCATAAGATTCTTTATGTTTATGAATGTAAAACTACAATGAGCACATAACAAGAATTCAGTTATAATGGTAATGGGAGATAACACTGTCTTTACCTCTATTTACTCCTCGCAGACAAGCTGTTCACCATCACAGTGGATGAGAACAAGGCATGTGCTCGCCCGCAGGATGGTTTCTTCTTCGAACTACAGGTGTTGGTTTCCTTCTACGACGGCAATGTCTCCAGGAAGGACGTCAACTTCCGGCTAAGGAGACCAGATGTGATTGTCAAGGTAAAGCATGTCCATTCCAAACCTTTTCCAATTAGTCTAGTCTGATGCATTATGTACAATCCATTCAGGTCCGGTTTGTGTATCATAATATCAGACACGCAATTTTCATGCATACTTTATTATTGTAAGCAAATCTTAAATCATAAAAAGGCTTTGTTTTCATATATACACTGAAAAAATACGTATGATATCTTATAAGTATCCATTTCTTACTTTATGTTTTCTTATTTTATCTTATCCTTTCCTTATCTTTTCTTTATCTATTTAATCATTTTTTCTCTTCCTTTTTCTTTTATTTTTATATCTTTTCCACCCTTATATTTACGTATCTTATCTTAGCTTAGCGTTACATCTCACATTATCTTATCTAATTTCTATCTTTAACTTATCTTATCTTCTCTTAACCTATCTTTATCTTATCTTTATCTTAACTTTATCTTAGCTTTATCTTAGCTTTATGATATCTTTATCGTACCTGTTCTAATCTTATCATATTCTGGTCTTTTCTTATCATATCTTTATCGTGTTTTTTCTTATATTATTTATTGTATCTTATCATAAATACTCATAATATAATATATACAAGTTGTAAATGTCCTGTTCTATCTCCAAGGGTCCGCCACACTGTAAGCTGGACGAGACGGTCAAGATTGACCTGTCCTTCACAAACCCCCTGAAGACTGACCTCACCAACTGCTCAGTACTCATCGATGGTGGATTCGACTTGGACAACTTGGATGATGATATCATTAAGATTCCGTGAGTAGAATGGTCTCGGATGTTCCAGCCTTCATAGCTATTAGAGATAATGCGATCATGTATCTTTATTGAAGCTACCGGATCATGTAGAGACGAATTAGGTTAACAATACGTTCGGTGGGTTACAAACTTTATAAATGCTAAATTATATATTAAAACATGTGTAATTCAAATCGAAGTAATATTATATTAACAAAGATACCAAATCAATAGCCGCATGAGATGTGTCGCAATGGAGCTAATTCGTAGAGTGTAACGGGTGTGTGAGAAACGAATGTTCATACTTTCCCTTATAAATAATATCATATAATCAATACTAATATCTTAAGGAAGTTCACACCTATTTAAGGTATAACATTCGCTTTTTCACAGTTCATGGTAATTATTTTGACAATGTTACCTTATAATAAAATCCATGCCCGATAAGGAATGATACACCAGGGTACTATTTCCTTGAAAAAGGCAGCTGAAGACAAATGCGCTTCATCCTAATATAGTTAAAAGGGTGTGATAGAGCAGACCCGGTCTTGTCACACTTTGTTTATATTCTATACAGATAGACTGTAGAAACATATCTTGTATTATGAAATCGGTAAACAGTTTGGAGTATCCCTTTTATGGTTATTTTTCATACTTTCAGAAAAATCGGCGGCAAAGCGACTTGGAAGCAGACAGTGACGGCCAAACCGAGACGACACCCCCACGGCCAGGAGTACCGCGCTCTCAGCGTGAACTTCAAGTCCAAACAGTTGGAGGAGATAGACGGCTTCATTCGTATACAGCTGAAAGACAAATAAATAATGGTGGCCGAACACTCGTGTCAGGTTGACTGATAAAGGCAATGAAAAGATGCTTTTCTTTTGCATCACGGTTTTAGAAATCTATAAATGATATCATGTGTAATCATACCTTTTTATTAAACAACTGAAAGAAATGTTCTAAATACATGATTATGTTTTTAAAGTGAGGCTATCTTGCTTGTAGATTTTCATGATTATGAATCCAACCAATTTCACCGTAATAACCATTTTTTAGTTTAATTATGGACTGTATTTTTTAAAGATTGAGCTTTATGTTAAAAAGGTTCCTTCCTCTTAAATCTTGCAATTATACCTGAATGTATTCGTTATTTGTTTTCTTAAAGAATGATAAATTAGAATGATCTGTGACGTTTTCTCATGTGTTGACTAACGTACTTAACGTACGTGAGTTTATATCAAGCGTCATGTGGTGGTAATGAGGTGAACGAACATCTTCCTATGCATGTCCTATACCTGCACCAGCCCCAATGACTTTCTTAGTAAGACCTTTTCACATTTCTCCAACTTTTCTGTGTTTGTCGTCCAGGCTGCTGCGACGGATCTCGATAGTCCAATTCGAAATCATATGAGAATTGCTTCTTTTCGCCGAAGAGGGCGCTGAACTCAAAACACGAATTTTGGCTTATTGGAGGCAAATTTTGAAAGTAATTTTGTAAGAGAAAAACGACTGTTGTGGGTTACTGTTAGCTGCATTATATTATTTGAACAATTCATTATTTTATAGGAGTTTCAAAATATGTGTATTAGATATATATTGTGATAAATATATGTTTCACGCGAATTACTTCAGTATTCCTTTTTATAGAAGTATATACAATTGTACTTATAAAATGTTAATATTTGACAATTATCCCAAGTTGAAATAAAAACATTTTTTTCCTATGTGCTTTTGTTCCTGGGAATTTTTTCAAGTCAAAGACGTGTTGCGATATTTTTGGTAAGTTGGGAAAATATATACAGTGTTTGATGATCCTATTAAGTGTAGATAGGTCAACGATATGAAGAGGACATTTTCACTGTTTCGATATTTGCTAAAGTTCCATAAAAGAATTCTGCATTCTCTCCCCACAGAGATAGTTCAATTCATAAGATCCTAAGCCTACCTCTGTTTGAATACGAGCACTTTTCGGGTTTCCGACAGATTCCTCATGCAGCAAAAAATTACAAATTATCTGCAAAATTTAGCCAATTATAACACTTCTTGCATTGAAATATAGCTTGATGTGACCGAGGGCATTGTCGTCATTCAGTCGCCTTAATACGTGAAAGCATTGTTACGGAAATGAATGTTGCTTATGAAATGATTACTTTTGAAACGGCGTTTCTTATTACACTACTATATGTATTTGCATCCAATCAGGTTTCTCTATTTTAAGCCCGAGGCATTTGGCCCTAAAGAAATCAGGGTATTTGGAAGGAGCTCAGCGGATTCAAAAACGCTGATTTATCAGGCTGAGTTCCTTATGACTCCAGAGTGTTTTTTGTGTTGGCCCAATTTGCCTATTTGATAGTGTTTTGGAGCCCTATACGACTCTAGGGTATGGGACTCTCTGGTCAGAAAAATAGATTAATCCAATGAATGCATGAAAAAAATTGAAAAATTGTCATAGATAAGAAAAAGATTGAGAGAATTTGATTTCACAGATCGATTCGGTAGATTCATGTGAGGCTAAATGGGGTCATTTGAGAATGTACGTTGATTTATAATAAAACTCTAAAGTCAAATGGGGCTGGGTCTACATATCTCTCAAGAGTTAGTTACAGTTATTTGAAAATCTTACATCGGCATAAAACAGAACCATACCTTTGATATCTTTACGTCGCCACAAATAACCACAGAAAACATACTTTTTAGTTGTCCTTTACATAATTTAATTCGTTTGTAACTTTTAAATTTTGAAATTACTATTCGTTTACTCTTTTACTTGTATAATTCAAATCAACGTTTTATTTTCCCCTTTTTGCCTTTTCTATTATCTTCGTCAAATAAGAAAGCTGGACATCATGAAGCTACGATTTTATATGAATGAAAAACACATATGGACCTCTAACTTTAACTCTGAACGGAAATAAATAAGTTACGTGAAGTTCGGTGTTGTTGCTAACATACAAGGGGCCATAAACTGTGTTTATATATGACGTGCTACTTGTCAGGACTTGATTGCTTCCGCCCGTGCCTTTCCAAAAGCAGTATTGAGTAGCAAAGCAAGAGGACTGAACATATACCCTACTGTCAATTGCTTGTTCTCTCGTGTTGTGAGACGCCATGTTGTGCCTTATCCCGCTGTCCCTAACAACGCCTGTGTGTATATATAAATATCTATCTGACAATGCATATGTTCATGACTTCCTTTCAGATCTTTTACATGACTTGAAGCGGTCAATACGCAAATGTAATGAGCAAACAGTCTCGCTTCGTAGACTGCTAATAACGTGTCTATGCCTACCCAGGATAATGTACATTGTATGACGGTACTAAATTAAGACGTCTTTACAATTACCCGTTTAATTTGAGAATTATATTTGGCCTGGTATTCGGGTCATGGTCGGCTACGGGGATGTTTACTTTAAAGGTAAAAAAAAACAGTTATTGAGCGTTGGATAGTGTGTGTTTTGTCATATGTCACGCAACATGGGGATCGATATCACATACGAAGCACCCTGACTATCATCCAATCAGAATGATGCTTACAATTCATCATGGAGACGTCTTGTTTTGGCTAGCGACGAAGGGTGGATCGGTATTATTATTTAGTTTCGGACAATGAATAAATGTTTCCAATGGTAGTTCAAGGAATACTATCTCCTTTCTGATTTGATAGGATATTCGCAGAAGGTAATCGCTTTCCCAGTTTCTTACTCGATCTACCTTCCTTATACTATAACCTTAGTTACAGTAGTATCGTTTCACAGAAATGGTACGATAAATAGCTTCGTCGTATCAACAGAAGGTGTTGTTGACGATTACCTACTGTATGAATAGTACAAGCGACTGATTTCAGAAACCTTGCGTAGTTTGAGAGCCACTCCGTGAGTTGTGGGAGTCATATACGCCAAACTTAATCAATGGTGTCATTTAATCGCGACACATTTTAAAGCTTGTTGGTTTTTTACAGTGACAATATTAAGGTAGAACGTCGCAATTATGATCGAAAACCGGACAGTGGCGCGCGTCAAATAGTCAAGCGTAATTTTGGAGACTTATCTAAAACAGGAAGGAGGGCAGTTAGGAGTTGATAGTGTTTGTTAGGTTGTATAACTAGTATCCATGTATATTTGCCGTGATATCTACACCTTTGGGCATTTATAAGGCTGTTTTTAGATTTTAATGGAAAACCAGTATTTGTCATATATATGTCTTTTGGACATGAAAAGTTAAGATCAGACATCAGACTTTTAGGTTCGTATCAAAGGTAAATAATATGATATGAAAATCACAGAGTGGCTCTTTAACGATAAACCTCTTCTGCAAATGTAGCATCAGGATCACAATCGATGATATTGTTCGTGTTTTTATTGGATTCAGGGTTATTTCATTTTTATTCACCAAAGCTGACTATGTTGCAGATTGACAACTCACTTGAAAAGCTAATAATTTCATAACTTGATTTTCCTTTCTTAAGCAAATGTGACTGTGATACAAATATAAAAATGGGTAATGTTCTTGATAAAAAGGAAAGTTTTCTTGTATGGGGTGAAGGAGGTTGTTGCACAAAACAACCTGAACACTAAAGTTGCCATTCTAAAACAATGCACCAAGGCTCCCGAAGGTGATATAGGGTTACCACATAACACATGTATCATAAGTAACGCTGTCCTGTACCGGCTTTTGGCTGTAAAAGCACAGGCAATATCGTTTGCCCCTTGACTATATCTTTAAGAGAGTCATCTTTTAAATTAGAATCTAAATGCAGTGAATGATAATCGATTGAGGGCTTAACCCAACAATAGAAATGAACCGTGAAACATGACTATACTCGGATCTTCTCACTACAGACAAAGTCATATTTACATCAAAATAACGCCTCTGACGGTCGTCATGTACTTGCAACATTGACTGTTCTGAATGCAAATATTTTCTATAGGCTATCAATATGAATCATAAAAAATACGGCATTTGAAAGTAGGACGTTTTTAAATAATGACGTTTTAATATAATGATTCATTGTTATTTGTATTATGAGAAAGTTCTATAAGGGGGACAATAGATCGAAGTCCTTAGAGATATAATGTGAATATACTAGTGTGAGAGACGCCTTGACAACACCCATGTTGATAGTGAAATGACCGCTAGAGATCAGTGAGTTGTTACAAGGAATCTAACACGGTGATTTGAAACACGCCGAAGCATTGTGAGTTGAACGTGGACAAGGTTCACTTGAGGTCATCTACCTGGCCGATAACTGATCCGGGTGAGCGCAGGTGAGGCTTGACCATGTATACAAACAGTATAATCCTTGTAAGAATATATGTAGTAAGTGTGTTATTAACAAAACAGGTAAAACAGTACAGAACAGAATTCACCTGAAGAAGGGGCAAGAAGTAGCCCAGAAACGTCGTGAGAAATCTAATAAAGAAGTTGTTAACCATAATAATTGTCTAGTTATATCACACCTATTTCTAAATGCCTTTGCAGAATAGAACAGAATTTATTCTCATGAATTATACAAAATGATGTAGAGAACATACATAAAGTCATTCATTATGTACAAATAAAATTTAGAAAAATTTAAGTACAAATCTAACAAAAATTTATAATTTGACTTATATAGGGGTATAATCTGCTTTCATTAGTGAGGTAAATTTGTAAAACAGCGTTATACTATATACGCAAATTTGAAGATCAGATGTTGTATTTATCGGTTTTGACACGAAAATATCTTTTATCAATCTGTGTAATTGTTGTATCGGTGTACGGCAGCCTGAACATCCAAGATCGTATATGTTGGTTTTTTTTCCAACTTTTGTAATCATATATTCATTTCATATATTACATTCGTAAGCCCAGATGAATGCATATAGTGCTATGATTTATATCGATTTATTTTCAAAGACTACATTTACAAAAAGGGGGAAATATTATAACATAACATTGAACTTTCCTCACCATCTTGAATATTGCTCCTAAGTTTTCTGACAAGGTAATAACTACTTCTGCAATATTTCTTACAATTGATTTTATACACCCATTCTCGATGGCTTTAATCATGTGAATTATTGATAAGCGGCATTTGCATTACCTTGTCAGAAACACAATGCAACTGGACAATGAGATGAATATTCAAAATATTTAATTGATTTGTAAAAGGCATTATCCTTGTAACTTCTTAACATATTTGGTGATTTATTACACTTTATTAACATGTACGTGCAGCATGGAATTTCTTGTTAACATCAAATATCATCCACAGGCGATATCGATTACTAAAAGCACTAAATGGTGTCACTGAAATGATGTTATTGATTTTCAACCCTTATTTCACACCAAACGTATCTGAAGAACGTCCTTTAGTCGTAAAGTGGTTACATATCTTTTAACAAATACTCAATTTATTTGTACGAGCTTTTATATAATTCTTATTGTTTATCGAAAGAATATTTCATTTCCTATAAAAGTAGTTGTTAGAATGAGGATATGTCCATTTTACACACCAAATGTTGGTTGATTTCACCATCTCCTGCCTGTCATAACTTACCTGTCGACTTGTAATTTTTGTGAATTTTGCCGAGGTCACATTATCTACCTTGCATTGAAAAGAAGTTGAAGTAAAGTATTCTATAATAGATCTGTTACATGATAGATGGGTTATTGCTAGACTGGCTATGATGAATTGTTGGTGAATGATTTAACTTTAGCTGAATGAAATTCAAAACGTCTAATCAGATCTAAACGTATTTTCAATTTTATACGCCTGATTCCTTTGTGCCTTCACTGTTATTACTTCACGTTCCTGACAAATAATTACTGCATTTGTGTATAATTCATTCCTCACAGTAATCCCATAATCTATTGGACAATTCTTCACACTTTCTCATCATAATAATTTTGTTCAAATTGTAACTCTACATGTAATTGTGTTGAACATTCCAAAAGCACTGAATTGTGACTGCTATTGATAAAGGCTGAAGCATTGTAACGCAATAACTGATGACTCTATAGTACTTCATTTATTTAGCATGTTTCAAAGGATATTGAATGAGAGAAAAGTGTTTACAATGAAATCGAAGTTATGAATTCTTTCAACAACTAAGAGCGCATAAAGATGAAATCTTTTTTTCGAGCCGTGAATGAGGCGAATGAGGCTCCAGTATTTGATATAAATCTAAATGACACCGTTATAGTACGTGTTCCTGTGCATTGCTCAGCTGACCGCTGTCAGTGAAGCTCAGCAATATCAGGTTTGGCTCGCGGGATGGATGGGCTACTCGTTTCACTACTGGATAAACTGTGATGTTGAAAGGTGATTCTCATCCCAACATTAATACAAATTGAGAACACACTTTACTTTGACACTTTAAGCAAGAGACTTTTTCGAAATGTCACCAAGCAGTAACATGGAAGTGATGGCAAATACAAATAACTACAAAGTATTTATCGACTTCTTTGTTCTATATTACTAAGGAGTTGAAAATAAAAAAGAAGTGATATTTGTCCAGACAGGATGTTGATCATGAATGTGGCCTATGAAGAAGCCTTTGTGATGTGGAATCTAGCGTAATACATGTATATGTATCCTTATTATATTATCGTTACTCCATACATGATAAAAGGTAATCAGGAACGAAGAAGATTTAACCATGGAGAACCAAAAGTACCCAGCTGCTTTGATTATTCCAAAGTCATTCTGCTTGTGTTTTTATAGAATTGCCATTTGTGTGAAGATATTGTGACCGTAGTAGGGTTTTGAAAAATGTGGTACCTCGGCGTTATAGTTGCAACTGTCCAAAGTCTTCATGTTTAGCTCTTGACCTTTAACTTGGCAACAGGGAAATCTTTGATGGTTTTGATTGAATTAATGCTCAGTTTCTAACCGCCAAAAGTCCCAAGAACTACAAAGTTATAATTTTTGTCAGGATTTCTTTACGTAGTCAGAATTATTTTACCAATGGTGAGAAGTAAAGTGTGCTGATTCATTCTAATTCAGTGTGGATTCAATGGCCAACAACGACCTACGGTTTTAACTAAAGCTTATAGGGATTTTAAAACCAAAATAGAATCCATCGATATTTGACAAGGTATAAATACCTGTGTTAACAAACTTTTGAATTTGAAACTTTTTTCAGGTCAATGTTTAGGAAGTATCGAAATGTTATTAAAGTTTGTAGGCGTGCGTCGTGTATTTGTTGCAAATATTTATGATTCAAAAGCACTTAATTGATTTCTCTCTCATCCATAAGGTACTTACTTTTCTTAAACGTGAGCTCGTGCTTCAATTAGGATTAAAGATTACACTTGACTGAATCTCTCACTTACTGAACTACCGTTTACTATTGATACTATTTTAAAGTGTTTCTATAAATTACTCTTTCGTGATGAAAGACATTTTAAATGTACTTCGTGACGGTCACTCAATAACAAGGTTATTAACGTACAGGTTTCAATAATATGTGAGTGTAATACTTCTCAATAATCACCTAATTATGAGATTAGTGATGTAGATTTAATTGATTCCTCTAACCAAAGAAGCATCGCCCTTAAAGAGACAGTAGCACTTTTGTTGAGCGAAGTAAACTGATCTTATGAAAATAAATGTAACAAATTGCAATATTTCATTGAAAAGAGGCAGTTTCAAAACGAACGTACCGTGCCCCGATAGGCTATTCAAATCCATTTTCCTTCATCAATGATTAAAAATTGTTCACTCAGAGATTGCTTTTGGCTTGATACTTGATAATTTCTTCTACGACTTCGGATTTTTGGGTTGAGTTATGAGATGTTTGATCCTCTAAAAATATTAAATTTGGCAAAAACTTATGTTTATATGAAAAAGTTGGAGAAACAAAATATAGCTGCCATTTTTAGTGCAAATGATGCAGATGGTTATATGAGTATTAAAAATAATATATTGTAGATTTAGTAAGGCTTTGAAAAGTAATTTAGTCTTTATCTCTAGAATTAAGCGAAATGAAATTTCAATATGTACTCTTGTGGACTTAGATATTCGAACCTACGGTAACTAGATGCCCCATATATTCTCTTTCCATAATGAAGATTATTGATTTTAAATCTTTGACAACTGGTTAATGAGAACATAATTCAAAATTCATGTTTACTAGACATGCATATATTTTTTTTTAATCATCACGGTTGATTTTAATAGGTTCATACCAAAAACATATGTCAGAATTCTTTTAGGGACAAAGATATTCGTTTTTTGTTTACGTTGTCAAGTTTATATTGTCCTGTGCAAGCCATTAATACTCCTTCAATCGATGGCCTTCGATTGAAGACCACACACTTGAATCTGACACATCGATGACACAGATGGAAACAAGTGTTCTTCCAGTTTACAATATCTTAGAATGTCAATAAGTGGTGTTATTCACAAATAAGATTCCCTGATTTGTTGTCCCTATAGTAAACCTGACGTATTCTGTTTTACATCATTGGGAGCTACCGTTCCGTGTCGTGGTCTTTACCTGTTAAGTGAAGTCGGGCGTAAACATTTTTATCTAGCTTGAAAGGATTTATCGGGTACGGTTATATAGGTTACATTCCTACCCTAAATCATTCTGGATTCTTGATATACCTGTAGCTGGTTCTGAATCTGCACAGAGGTTAAGTTTGCTTGTTGATATGTTAAGAAAAAGCGTCGTGTTTTGACTGAATGGTGTAACAACATTTGCTATCGACACGAACAAATACGTTGGAACACGTATTTAGTGTTCTGAAGAGATACATATGTGTTCAGCAGAGACATCGATGTGTTTCTAAAGGATACTAAGATGTGTTTCTGAAGGATACTAAGATGTGTTTCTGAAGGATACTAAGATGTGTTTCTTAAGGATACTAAGATGTGTTTCTAAAGGATACTAAGATGTGTTTCTAAAGGATTCTAAGATGTGCTTCGTCATTAATATGGTGTTCTTTATGCTCTTTTAGTTGATTGCTTCAAAACCTAATATCTTATATAATCCTGATCTGTAACCATTGACTGTGTTTCGAATAGAATTTCACCATGGGCGGCTGGTTTAGTTCAAGGTACGTATCCCACTTCTTCCAAATACTTCGAACAAATATAACTTAAAATAATTATGGTCTATTAAATTCACAGAATTTGCATCGGTAATTTGCAAAAATTCTAAAAGTATTTGACATGTACATATTGTGTTTCAACAGCTATTTTCGTATGCAACAGACCATAACCAATCTTTTTGCTGCATATCTCGAAAATATTTCTTGTTCCTATTAATTGCCTAATGAGTGACTGTGATTATTAAAACGAATGATTAAGAAACAATTATAGAAGTCTAAAAGTAGAATTGTCATTAGAAAGCAACAAATGTGCATTCTTGACTTAAAAAATGTTAAGAATACTATAATGTTAAAGACATTGAAAATGAAATGCCTAAAATCTATTTGGAAAAGTATATCCGTTACTATCCATATGCAGCTTGTATCACATAAAAAACATATTCATTTAGTTGCATTGTGAGAAGCCTATCACTTTATGGAGTAAACTTCACCTCCGATGGTCGTTACTTCAAATTCCATAGTAAGAAGATGGAAATGACTCAACTGTGACGAAGATGACAAACCAGTCACGTATGTCTATCTTTACGTGTAAATTAGCTAAGCTTCAGAGCCTTCGAATTCAATATAATTTTCTAATTGCCACTGCAAAGGCTGCTATAGGAAACAACATGTTATTAGATTATAACTTAAACATTATGTGTGTATGTATCAAAGTATGTGTTCGGAATAATAATGATATGTCTGATACCTTTACTAGTCACTTGGGAGTTAGACAGAGGTGCATACTAAGCCCGTTTTCATTCACAATCTTCATTAATGAATTAGCAATTCAGATTAGGAAGAATTGTACACATGGTATACAGCTTCATCTAGATATATTGGAATTATTTTTATTATTATTTGCAGATGATATTGTCCTTTTTTCTCCAACCGTAATGGGTCTTCAAAGGCAAATATATGAACTAAAAAGTATTCTGATGAATGGAAACTAACAGTGAATAGATCGAAATCAAAAGTTATGGTATTCAAAAATGGGGGGAAATTATCAAAAACGGAAAAATGGTATTTCAAAGAAGAGCGAATGAAGACAACTTCACTTTATAAATATTTGGGTGTATTATTCAGCAAAAACCTTCATGGAACAACCATTTCAACCAGGCAGCAACCCAAGCTAAAAAGGTGTTTATTGCTATCTGTAAACAAACCCATATCTTAGGCGATCTCTCGTATCAAACCTTTTTTAAAATCTTTGATAGTAAAATAAAACCAATATTATTGTATGGGTCGGAAATATGGGGTTTACAAAATATAGATATAATTGAAAAGATTCATCTATTTGCATGTAAAAAATATCTAGGAGTAAAATTAACTACACCTCGTGTTAAGGTTTATGGAGAACTAGGAAGGTTCCCACTTTATATCTACGCCTCTATAAATGCAGTCAAATATTGGTTGAAACTTTTAGCTATGTCTCAGAAAAGAATACCAAAAAAATGTTATAATATGATATTAATGTATGACAAGAATGGACAAAGAAATTGGGTATCCCAGGTTAGAAATTTTTTAATTGCTATTGGCTTTGGAAACATTTGGAATGATCAATATGTAGAATGTCAATCACTATTCATTAATTCCCTAACTGTTCGACTTAAAGACATTTATCTTCAAACATGGTGTGATAAAAATCATTTGTAAAGTAAATGTGTTAACTATTCACAATTTAAAAACGACTTATTCAAGGAAACCTACTTGTCATTTATTGATATAAAAAAATTTAGGAGATCACTAGCACGCTTTCGATGCTCTTCACACGATTTATTAATGGAAACTGGTACATATAAAAATGTTAAAAAGAAAGACCGAATATGTACACTTTGTACTTTAAATAAAATAAAAGACGAATACCATTTTCTTTTTATTTGTCCAGTATATAATGCATTACGATGTGAGTATATTAAACAGTACTACTATGTCCATCCAAGTATTATAAAATTCTGTAATCTAATGAACAGTAAAAATCAAATTACACTACAAAATCTGGCTATGAGTGGCTCTTTAACGATCAACCTCTTCTGCAAATGTAGCATCAGGATCACAATCGATGATATTGTTCGTGTTTTTATTGGATTCAGGGTTATTTCATTTTTATTCACCAAAGCTGACTATGTTACAGATTGACAACTCACTTGAAAAGTTAATAATTTCATAACTTGATTTTCTTTTCTTAAGCAAATGTGACTGTGATACAAATAAATTAAAATGGGTAATGTTCTTGATAAAAAGGAAAGTTTTCTTGTATGGGGTGAAGGAGGTTGTTGCACAAAACAACCTGAACACTAAAGTTGCCATTCTAAAACAATGCACCAAGGCTCCCGAAGGTGATATAGGGTTACCACATAACACATGTATCATAAGTAACGCTGTCCTGTACCGGCTTTTGGCTGTAAAAGCACAGGCAATATCGTTTGCCCCTTGACTATATCTTTAAGAGAGTCAGCTTTTAAATTAGAATCTAAATGCAGTGAATGATAATCGATTGAGGGCTTAACCCAACAATAGAAATGAACCGTGAAACATGACTATACTCGGATCTTCTCACTACAGACAAAGTCATATTTACATCAAAATAACGTCTCTGACGGTCGTCATGTACTTGCAACATTGACTGTTCTGAATGCAAATATTTTCTATAGGCTATCAATATGAATCATAAAAAATATGGCATTTGAAAGTAGGACGTTTTTAAATAATGACGTTTTAATATAATGATTCATTGTTATTTGTATTATGAGAAAGTTCTATAAGGGGGACAATAGATCGAAGTCCTTAGAGATATAATGTGAATATACTAGTGTGAGAGACGCCTTGACAACACCCATGTTGATAGTGAAATGACCGCTAGAGATCAGTGAGTTGTTACAAGGAATCTAACACGGTGATTTGAAACACGCCGAAGCATTGTGAGTTGAACGTGGACAAGGTTCACTTGAGGTCATCTACCTGGCCGATAACTGATCCGGGTGAGCGCAGGTGAGGCTTGACCATGTATACAAACAGTATAATCCTTGTAAGAATATATGTAGTAAGTGTGTTATTAACAAAACAGGTAAAACAGTACAGAACAGAATTCACCTGAAGAAGGGGCAAGAAGTAGCCAGAAACGTCGTGAGAAATCTAATAAAGAAGTTGTTAACCATAATAATTGTCTAGTTATATCACACCTATTTCTAAATGCCTTTGCAGAATAGAACAGAATTTATTCTCATGAATTATACAAAATGATGTAGAGAACATACATAAAGTTATTCATTATGTACAAATAAAATTTAGAAAAATTTAAGTACAAATCTAACAAAAATTTATAATTTGACTTATATAGGGGTATAATCTGCTTTCATTAGTGAGGTAAATTTGTAAAACAGCGTTATACTATATACGCAAATTTGAAGATCAGATGTTGTATTTATCGGTTTTGACACGAAAATATCTTTTATCAATCTGTGTAATTGTTGTATCGGTGTACGGCAGCCTGAACATCCAAGATCGTATATGTTGGGTTTTTTTCCAACTTTTGTAATCATATATTCATTTCATATATTACATTCGTAAGCCCAGATGAATGCATATAATGCTATGATTTATATCGATTTATTTTCAAAGACTACATTTACAAAAAGGGGGATATATTATAACATAACATTGAACTTTCCTCACCATCTTGAATATTGCTCCTAAGTTTTCTGACAAGGTAATAACTACTTCTGCAATATTTCTTACAAATGATTTTATACACCCATTCTCGATGGCTTTAATCATGTGAATTATTGATAAGCGGCATTTGCATTACCTTGTAAGAAACACAATGCAACTGGACAATGAGATGAATATTCAAAATATTTAATTGATTTGTAAAAGGCATTATCCTTGTAACTTCTTAACATATTTGGTGATTTATTACACTTTATTAACATGTACGTGCAGCATGGAATTTCTTGTTAACATCAAATATCATCCACAGGCGATATCGATTACTAAAAGCACTAAATGGTGTCACTGAAATGATGTTATTGATTTTCAACCCTTATTTCACACCAAACGTATCTGAAGAACGTCCTATAGTCGTAAAGTGGTTACATATCTTTTAACAAATACTCAATTTATTTGTACGAGCTTTTATATAATTCTTATTGTTTATCGAAAGAATATTTCATTTCCTATAAAAGTAGTTGTTAGAATGAGGATATGTCCATTTTACACACCAAATGTTGGTTGATTTCACCATCTCCTGCCTGTCATAACTTACCTGTCGACTTGTAATTTTTGTGAATTTTGCCGAGGTCACATTATCTACCTTGCATTGAAAAGAAGTTGAAGTAAAGTATTCTATAATAGATCTGTTACATGATAGATGGGTTATTGCTAGACTGGCTATGATGAATTGTTGGTGAATGATTTAACTTTAGCTGAATGAAATTCAAAACGTCTAATCAGATCTAAACGTATTTTCAATTTTATACGCCTGATTCCTTTGTGCCTTCACTGTTATTACTTCACGTTCCTGACAAATAATTACTGCATTTGTGTATAATTCATTCCTCACAGTAATCCCATAATCTATTGGACAATTCTTCACACTTTCTCATCATAATAATTTTGTTCAAATTGTAACTCTACATGTAATTGTGTTGAACATTCCAAAAGCACTGAATTGTGACTGCTATTGATAAAGGCTGAAGCATTGTAACGCAATAACTGATGACTCTATAGTACTTCATTTATTTAGCATGTTTCAAAGGATATTGAATGAGAGAAAAGTGTTTACAATGAAATCGAAGTTATGAATTCTTTCAAGAACTAAGAGCGCATAAAGATGAAATCTTTTTTTCGAGCCGTGAATGAGGCGAATGAGGCTCCAGTATTTGATATAAATCTAAGTGACACCGTTATAGTACGTGTTCCTGTGCATTGCTCAGCTGACCGCTGTCAGTGAAGCTCAGCAATATCAGGTTTGGCTCGCGGGATGGATGGGCTACTCGTTTCACTACTGGATAAACTGTGATGTTGAAAGGTGATTCTCATCCCAACATTAATACAAATTGAGAACACACTTTACTTTGACACTTTAAGCAAGAGACTTTTTCGAAATGTCACCAAGCAGTAACATGGAAGTGATGGCAAATACAAATAACTACAAAGTATTTATCGACTTCTTTGTTCTATATTACTAAGGAGTTGAAAATAAAAAAGAAGGGATATTTGTCCAGACAGGATGTTGATCATGAATGTGGCCTATGAAGAAGCCTTTGTGATGTGGAATCTAGCGTAATACATGTATATGTATCCTTATTATATTATCATTACTCCATACATGACAAAAGGTAATCAGGAACGAAGAAGATTTAACCATGGAGAACCAAAAGTACCCAGCTGCTTTGATTATTGCAAAGTCATTCTGCTTGTGTTTTTATAGAATTGCCATTTGTGTGAAGATATTGTGACCGTAGTAGGGTTTTGCAAAATGTGGTACCTCGGCGTTATAGTTGCAACTGTCCAAAGTCTTCATGTTTAGCTCTTGACCTTTAACTTGGCAACAGGGAAATCTTTGATGGTTTTGATTGAATTAATGCTCAGTTTCTAACCGCCAAAAGTCCCAAGAACTACAAAGTTATAATTTTTGTCAGGATTTCTTTACGTAGTCAGAATTATTTTACCAATGGTGAGAAGTAAAGTGTGCTGATTCATTCTAATTCAGTGTGGATTCAATGGCCAACAACGACCTACGGTTTTAACTAAAGCTTATAGGGATTTTAAAACCAAAATAGAATCCATCGATATTTGACAAGGTATAAATACCTGTGTTAACAAACTTTTGAATTTGAAACTTTTTTCAGGTCAATGTTTAGGAAGTATCGAAATGTTATTAAAGTTTGTAGGCGTGCGTCGTGTATTCGTTGAAAATATTTATGATTCAAAAGCACTTAATTGATTTCTCTCTCATCCATAAGGTACTTACTTTTCTTAAACGTGAGCTCGTGCTTCAATTAGGATTAAAGATTACACTTGACTGAATCCTCTCACTTACTGAACTACCGTTTATTATTGATCCAAGTTTAAAGTGTTTCTATAAATTACTCTTTCGTGATGAAAGACATTTTAAATGTACTTCGTGACGGTCACTCAATAACAAGGTTATTAACGTACAGGTTTCAATAATATGAGAGTGTAATACTTCTCAATAATCACCTAATTATCATATTAGTGATGTCCTATATTGTAGATTTAATTGATTCCTCTAACCAAAGAAGCATCGCCCTTAAAGGGACAGTAGCACTTTTGTTGAGAGAAGTAAACTGATCTTATGAAAATAAATGTAACAAATTGCAATATTTCATTGAAAAGAGGCAGTTTCAAAACGAACGTACCGTGCCCCGATAGGCTATTCAAATCCATTTTCCTTCATCAATGATTAAAAATTGTTCACTCAGAGATTGCTTTTGGCTTGATACTTGATAATTTCTTCTACGACTTCGGAATTTTGGGTTGAGTTATGAGATGTTTGATCCTCTAAAAATATTAAATTTGGCAAAAACTTATGTTTATATGAAAAAGTTGGAGAAACAAAATATAGCTGCCATTTTTAGTGCAAATGATGCAGATGGTTATATGAGTATTAAAAATAATATATTGTAGATTTAGTAAGGCTTTGAAAAGTAATTTAGTCTTTATCTCTAGAATTAAGCGAAATGAAATTTCAATATGTACTCTTGTGGACTTAGATATTCGAACCTACGGTAACTAGATGCCCCATATATTCTCTTTCCATAATGAAGATTATTGATTTTAAATCTTTGACAACTGGTTAATGAGAACATAATTCAAAATTCATGTTTACTAGACATGCATATATTTTTTTTTAATCATCACGGTTGATTTTAATAGGTTCATACCAAAAACATATGTCAGAATTCTTTTAGGGACAAAGATATTCGTTTTTTGTTTACGTTGTCAAGTTTATATTGTCCTGTGCAAGCCATTAATACTCCTTCAATCGATGGCCTTCGATTGAAGACCACACACTTGAATCTGACACATCGATGACACAGATGGAAACAAGTGTTCTTCCAGTTTACAATATCTTAGAATGTCAATAAGTGGTGTTATTCACAAATAAGATTCCCTGATTTGTTGTCCCTATAGTAAACCTGACGTATTCTGTTTTACATTATTGGGAGCTACCGTTCCGTGTCGTGGTCTTTACCTGTTAAGTGAAGTCGGGCGTAAACATTTTTATCTAGCTTGAAAGGATTTATCGGGTACGGTTATATAGGTTACATTCCTACCCTAAATCATTCTGGATTCTTGATATACCTGTAGCTGGTTCTGAATCTGCACAGAGGTTAAGTTTGCTTGTTGATATGTTAAGAAAAAGCGTCGTGTTTTGACTGAATGGTGTAACAACATTTGCTATCGACACGAACAAATACGTTGGAACACGTATTTAGTGTTCTGAAGAGATACATATGTGTTCAGCAGAGACATCGATGTGTTTCTAAAGGATACTAAGATGTGTTTCTGAAGGATACTAAGATGTGTTTCTGAAGGATACTAAGATGTGTTTCTTAAGGATACTAAGATGTGTTTCTAAAGGATACTAAGATGTGTTTCTAAAGGATTCTAAGATGTGCTTCGTCATTAATATGGTGTTCTTTATGCTCTTTTAGTTGATTGCTTCAAAACCTAATATCTTATATAATCCTGATCTGTAACCATTGACTGTGTTTCGAATAGAATTTCACCATGGGCGGCTGGTTTAGTTCAAGGTACGTATCCCACTTCTTCCAAATACTTCGAACAAATATAACTTAAAATAATTATGGTCTATTAAATTCACAGAATTTGCATCGGTAATTTGCAAAAATTCTAAAAGTATTTGACATGTACATATTGTGTTTCAACAGCTATTTTCGTATGCAACAGACCATAACCAATCTTTTTGCTGCATATCTCGAAAATATTTCTTGTTCCTATTAATTGCCTAATGAGTGACTGTGATTATTAAAACGAATGATTAAGAAACAATTATAGAAGTCTAAAAGTAGAATTGTCATTAGAAAGCAACAAATGTGCATTCTTGACTTAAAAAATGTTAAGAATACTATAATGTTAAAGACATTGAAAATGAAATGCCTAAAATCTATTTGGAAAAGTATATCCGTTACTATCCATATGCAGCTTGTATCACATATAAAACATATTCATTTAGTTGCATTGTGAGAAGGCTATCACTTTATGGAGTAAACTTCACCTCCGATGGTCGTTACTTCAAATTCCATAGTAAGAAGATGGAAATGACTCAACTGTGACGAAGATGACAAACCAGTCACGTATGTCTATCTTTACGTGTAAATTAGCTAAGCTTCAGAGCCTTCGAATTCAATATAATTTTCTAATTGCCACTGCAAAGGCTGCTATAGGAAACAACATGTTATTAGATTATAACTTAAACATTATGTGTGTATGTATCAAAGTATGTGTTCGGAATAATAATGATATGTCTGATACCTTTACTAGTCACTTGGGAGTTAGACAGAGGTGCATACTAAGCCCGTTTTCATTCACAATCTTCATTAATGAATTAGCAATTCAGATTAGGAAGAATTGTACACATGGTATACAGCTTCATCTAGATATATTGGAATTATTTTTATTATTATTTGCAGATGATATTGTCCTTTTTTCTCCAACCGTAATGGGTCTTCAAAGGCAAATATATGAACTAAAAAGTATTCTGATGAATGGAAACTAACAGTGAATAGATCGAAATCAAAAGTTATGGTATTCAAAAATGGGGGGAAATTATCAAAAACGGAAAAATGGTATTTCAAAGAAGAGCGAATGAAGACAACTTCACTTTATAAATATTTGGGTGTATTATTCAGCAAAAACCTTCATGGAACAACCATTTCAACCAGGCAGCAACCCAAGCTAAAAAGGTGTTTATTGCTATCTGTAAACAAACCCATATCTTAGGCGATCTCTCGTATCAAACCTTTTTTAAAATCTTTGATAGTAAAATAAAACCAATATTATTGTATGGGTCGGAAATATTGGGTTTACAAAATATAGATATAATTGAAAAGATTCATCTATTTGCATGTAAAAAATATCTAGGAGTAAAATTAACTACACCTCGTGTTAAGGTTTATGGAGAACTAGGAAGGTTCCCACTTTATATCTACGCCTCTATAAATGCAGTCAAATATTGGTTGAAACTTTTAGCTATGTCTCAGAAAAGAATACCAAAAAAATGTTATAATATGATATTAATGTATGACAAGAATGGACAAAGAAATTGGGTATCCCAGGTTAGAAATTTTTTAATTGCTATTGGCTTTGGAAACATTTGGAATGATCAATATGTAGAATGTCAATCACTATTCATTAATTCCCTAACTGTTCGACTTAAAGACATTTATCTTCAAACATGGTGTGATAAAAATCATTTGTAAAGTAAATGTGTTAACTATTCACAATTTAAAAACGACTTATTCAAGGAAACCTACTTGTCATTTATTGATATAAAAAAATTTAGGAGATCACTAGCACGCTTTCGATGCTCTTCACACGATTTATTAATGGAAACTGGTACATATAAAAATGTTAAAAAGAAAGACCGAATATGTACACTTTGTACTTTAAATAAAATAAAAGACGAATACCATTTTCTTTTTATTTGTCCAGTATATAATGCATTACGATGTGAGTATATTAAACAGTACTACTATGTCCATCCAAGTATTATAAAATTCTGTAATCTAATGAACAGTAAAAATCAAATTACACTACAAAATCTGGCTATGAGTGGCTCTTTAACGATAAACCTCTTCTGCAAATGTAGCATCAGGATCACAATCGATGATATTGTTCGTGTTTTTATTGGATTCAGGGTTATTTCATCTTTATTCACCAAAGCTGACTATGTTACAGATTGACAACTCACTTGAAAAGTTAATAATTTCATAACTTGATTTTCTTTTCTTAAGCAAATGTGACTGTGATACAAATAAATTAAAATGGGTAATGTTCTTGATAAAAAGGAAAGTTTTCTTGTATGGGGTGAAGGAGGTTGTTGCACAAAACAACCTGAACACTAAAGTTGCCATTCTAAAACAATGCACCAAGGCTCCCGAAGGTGATATAGGGTTACCACATAACACATGTATCATAAGTAACGCTGTCCTGTACCGGCTTTTGGCTGTAAAAGCACAGGCAATATCGTTTGCCCCTTGACTATATCTTTAAGAGAGTCAGCTTTTAAATTAGAATCTAAATGCAGTGAATGATAATCGATTGAGGGCTTAACCCAACAATAGAAATGAACCGTGAAACATGACTATACTCGGATCTTCTCACTACAGACAAAGTCATATTTACATCAAAATAACGTCTCTGACGGTCGTCATGTACTTGCAACATTGACTGTTCTGAATGCAAATATTTTCTATAGGCTATCAATATGAATCATAAAAAATATGGCATTTGAAAGTAGGACGTTTTTAAATAATGACGTTTTAATATAATGATTCATTGTTATTTGTATTATGAGAAAGTTCTATAAGGGGGACAATAGATCGAAGTCCTTAGAGATATAATGTGAATATACTAGTGTGAGAGACGCCTTGACAACACCCATGTTGATAGTGAAATGACCGCTAGAGATCAGTGAGTTGTTACAAGGAATCTAACACGGTGATTTGAAACACGCCGAAGCATTGTGAGTTGAACGTGGACAAGGTTCACTTGAGGTCATCTACCTGGCCGATAACTGATCCGGGTGAGCGCAGGTGAGGCTTGACCATGTATACAAACAGTATAATCCTTGTAAGAATATATGTAGTAAGTGTGTTATTAACAAAACAGGTAAAACAGTACAGAACAGAATTCACCTGAAGAAGGGGCAAGAAGTAGCCAGAAACGTCGTGAGAAATCTAATAAAGAAGTTGTTAACCATAATAATTGTCTAGTTATATCACACCTATTTCTAAATGCCTTTGCAGAATAGAACAGAATTTTTTCTCATGAATTATACAAAATGATGTAGAGAACATACATAAAGTTATTCATTATGTACAAATAAAATTTAGAAAAATTTAAGTACAAATCTAACAAAAATTTATAATTTGACTTATATAGGGGTATAATCTGCTTTCATTAGTGAGGTAAATTTGTAAAACAGCGTTATACTATATACGCAAATTTGAAGATCAGATGTTGTATTTATCGGTTTTGACACGAAAATATCTTTTATCAATCTGTGTAATTGTTGTATCGGTGTACGGCAGCCTGAACATCCAAGATCGTATATGTTGGGTTTTTTTCCAACTTTTGTAATCATATATTCATTTCATATATTACATTCGTAAGCCCAGATGAATGCATATAATGCTATGATTTATATCGATTTATTTTCAAAGACTACATTTACAAAAAGGGGGAAATATTATAACATAACATTGAACTTTCCTCACCATCTTGAATATTGCTCCTAAGTTTTCTGACAAGGTAATAACTACTTCTGCAATATTTCTTACAATTGATTTTATACACCCATTCTCGATGGCTTTAATCATGTGAATTATTGATAAGCGGCATTTGCATTACCTTGTAAGAAACACAATGCAACTGGACAATGAGATGAATATTCAAAATATTTAATTGATTTGTAAAAGGCATTATCCTTGTAACTTCTTAACATATTTGGTGATTTATTACACTTTATTAACATGTACGTGCAGCATGGAATTTCTTGTTAACATCAAATATCATCCACAGGCGATATCGATTACTAAAAGCACTAAATGGTGTCACTGAAATGATGTTATTGATTTTCAACCCTTATTTCACACCAAACGTATCTGAAGAACGTCCTTTAGTCGTAAAACGGTTACATATCTTTTAACAAATACTCAATTTATTTGTACGAGCTTTTATATAATTCTTATTGTTTATCGAAAGAATATTTCATTTCCTATAAAAGTAGTTGTTAGAATGAGTATATATCCATTTTACACACCAAACGTTCGTTGATTTCACCATCTCCTGCCTGTCATAACTTACCTGTCGACTTGTAATTTTTGTGAATTTTGCCGAGGTCACATTATCTACCTTGCATTGAAAAGAAGTTGAAGTAAAGTATTCTATAATAGATCTGTTACATGATAGATGGGTTATTGCTAGACTGGCTATGATGAATTGTTGGTGAATGATTTAACTTTAGCTGAATGAAATTCAAAACGTCTAATCAGATCTAAACGTATTTTCAATTTTATACGCCTGATTCCTTTGTGCCTTCACTGTTATTACTTCACGTTCCTGACAAATAATTACTGCATTTGTGTATAATTCATTCCTCACAGTAATCCCATAATCTATTGGACAATTCTTCACACTTTCTCATCATAATAATTTTGTTCAAATTGTAACTCTACATGTAATTGTGTTGAACATTCCAAAAGCACTGAATTGTGACTGCTATTGATAAAGGCTGAAGCATTGTAACGCAATAACTGATGACTCTATAGTACTTCATTTATTTAGCATGTTTCAAAGGATATTAAATGAGAGAAAAGTGTTTACAATGAAATCGAAGTTATGAATTCTTTCAAGAACTAAGAGCGCATAAAGATGAAATCTTTTTTTCGAGCCGTGAATGAGGCGAATGAAGCTCCAGTATTTGATATAAATCTAAATGACACCGTTATAGTACGTGTTCCTGTGCATTGCTCAGCTGACCGCTGTCAGTGAAGCTCAGCAATATCAGGTTTGGCTCGCGGGATGGATGGGCTACCCGTTTCACTACTGTATAAACTGTGATGTTGAAAGGTGATTCTCATCCCAACATTAAAGAGCCACTCCGTGAGTTGTTGGAGTCATATATTCCAAACTTAATCAATGGTGTCATTTCATCGCGAAGTATCGACTGTTACCAAAAAGACACATCTTAAAGCTTATTGTTTTTTTACAGCGACAATATGAAGGTTAAACGTCGCAATTATGATCGAAAACCGGACAGTGGCGCGCGCCAAATAGTCAAACGTAATTTTGGAGACTTATCTAAAACATCCAGGAGAGCAGTTAGGAGTCGGTAGCGTTTGTTAGGTTATATAACTAGTATCCATGTATATTGGACGTAATATCTACACCTATGTGCATTTATAAGGCTGTTTTTAGATTTTCATGGAAAACCAGTATTTCTCATATATATGTCTTTTGGACATGAAAAGTTAGGATGTTTTGATTTTATATCACCACATATGGCATTTAGGTTCGTATCAAAGGTAAATAATATGTTATGAAAATCACGGAGTGGCTCTTTAATACAAATTGAGAACACACTTTACTTTGACACTTTAAGCAAGAGACTTTTTCGAAATGTCACCAAGCAGTAACATGGAAGTGATGGCAAATACAAATAACCACAAAGTATTTATCGACTTCTTTGTTCTATATTACTAAGGAGTTGAAAATAAAAAAGAAGTGATATTTGTCCAGACAGGATGTTGATCATGAATGTGGCCTATGAAGAAGCCTTTGTGATGTGGAATCTAGCGTAATACATGTATATGTATCCTTATTATATTATCGTTACTCCATACATGATAAAAGGTAATCAGGAACGAAGAAGATTTAACCATGGAGAACCAAAAGTACCCAGCTGCTTTGATTATTCCAAAGTCATTCTGCTTGTGTTTTTATAGAATTGCCATTTGTGTGAAGATATTGTGACCGTAGTAGGGTTTTGCAAAATGTGGTACCTCGGCGTTATAGTTGCAACTGTCCAAAGTCTTCATGTTTAGCTCTTGACCTTTAACTTGGCAACAGGGAAATTTTTGATGGTTTTGATTGAATTAATGCTCAGTTTCTAACCGCCAAAAGTCCCAAGAACTACAAAGTTATAATTTTTGTCAGGATTTCTTTACGTAGTCAGAATTATTTTACCAATGGTGAGAAGTAAAATGTGCTGATTCATTCTAATTCAGTGTGGATTCAATGGCCAACAACGACCTACGGTTTTAACTAAAGCTTATAGGGATTTTAAAACCAAAATAGAATCCATCGATATTTGACAAGGTATAAATACCTGTGTTAACAAACTTTTGAATTTGAAACTTTTTTCAGGTCAATGTTTAGGAAGTATCGAAATGTTATTAAAGTTTGTAGGCGTGCGTCGTGTATTTGTTGCAAATATTTATGATTCAAAAGCACTTAATTGATTTCTCTCTCATCCATAAGGTACTTACTTTTCTTAAACGTGAGCTCGTGCTTCAATTATTATTAAAGATTACACTTGACTGAATCTCTCACTTACTGAACTACCGTTTACTATTGATACAAGTTTAAAGTGTTTCTATAAATTACTCTTTCGTGATGAAAGACATTTTAAATGTACTTCGTGACGGTCACTCAATAACAAGGGTATTAACGTACAGGTTTCAATAATATGTGAGTGTAATACTTCTCAATAATCACCTAATTATGAGATTAGTGATGTCCTATATTGTAGATTTAATTGATTCCTCTAACCAAAGAAGCATCGCCCTTAAAGGGACAGTAGCACTTTTGTTGAGCGAAGTAAACTGATCTTATGAAAATAAATGTAACAAATTGCAATATTTCATTGAAAAGAGGCAGTTTCAAAACGAACGTACCGTGCCCCCATAGGCTATTCAAATCCATTTTCCTTCATCAATGATTAAAAATTGTTCACTCAGAGATTGCTTTTGGCTTGATACTTGATAATTTCTTCTACGACTTCGGATTTTTGGGTTGAGTTATGAGATGTTTGATCCTCTAAAAATATTAGATTTGGCAAAAACTTATGTTTATATGAAAAAGTTGGAGAAACAAAATATAGCTGCCATTTTTAGTGCAAATGATGCAGATGGTTATATGAGTATTAAAAATAATATATTGTAGATTTAGTAACGCTTTGAAAAGTAATTTAGGCTTTATCTCTAGAATTAAGCGAAATGAAATTTCAATATGTACTCTTGTGGACTTAGATATTCGAACCTACGGTAACTAGATGCCCCATATATTCTCTTTCCATAATGAAGATTATTGATTTTAAATCTTTGACAACTGGTTAATGAGAACATAATTCAAAATTCATGTTTACTAGACATGCATATATTTTTTTTTAATCATCACGGTTGATTTTAATAGGTTCATACCAAAAACATATGTCAGAATTCTTTTAGAGACAAAGATATTCGTTTTTTGTTTACATTGTCAAGTTTATATTGTCCTGTGCAAGCCATTAAGACTCCTTCAATCGATGGCCTTCGATTGAAGACCACAGACTTGAATCTGACACATCGATGACACAGATGGAAACAAGTGTTCTTCCAGTTTACAATATCTTAGAATGTCAATAAGTGGTGTTATTCACAAATAAGATTCCCTGATTTGTTGTCCCTATGGTAAACCTGACGTATTCTGTTTTACATTATTGGGAGCTACCGTTCCGTGTCGTGGTCTTTACCTGTTAAGTGAAGTCGGGCGTAAACATTTTTATCTAGCTTGAAAGGATTTATCGGGTACGGTTATATAGGTTACATTCCTACCCTAAATCATTCTGGATTCTTGATATACCTGTAGCTGGTTCTGAATCTGCACAGAGGTTAAGTTTGCTTGTTGATATGTTAAGAAAAAGCGTCGTGTTTTGACTGAATGGTGTAACAACATTTGCTATCGACACGAACAAATACGTTGGAACACGTATTAAGTGTTTTGAAGAGATACATATGTGTTCAGCAGAGACATCGATGTGTTTCTAAAGGATACTAAGATGTGTTTCTGAAGGATACTAAGATGTGTTTCTGAAGGATACTAAGATGTGTTTCTTAAGGATACTAAGATGTGTTTCTAAAGGATACTAAGATGTGTTTCTAAAGGATTCTAAGATGTGCTTCGTCATTAATATGGTGTTCTTTATGCTCTTTTAGTTGATTGCTTCAAAACCTAATATCTTATATAATCCTGATCTGTAACCATTGACTGTGTTTCGAATAGACTTTCACCATGGGCGGCTGGTTTAGTTCAAGGTACGTATCCCACTTCTTCCAAATACTTCGAACAAATATAACTTAAAATAATTATGGTCTATTAAATTCACAGAATTTGCATCGGTAATTTGCAAAAATTCTAAAAGTATTTGACATGTACATATTATGTTTCAACAGCTATTTTCGTATGCAACAGACCATAACCAATCTTTTTGCTGCATATCTCGAAAATATTTCTTGTTCCTATTAATTGCCTAATGAGTGACTGTGATTATTAAAACGAATGATTAAGAAACAATTATAGAAGTCTAAAAGTAGAATTGTCATTAGAAAGCAACAAATGTGCATTCTTGACTTAAAAAATGTTAAGAATACTATAATGTTAAAGACATTGAAAATGAAATGCCTAAAATCTATTTGGAAAAGTATATCCGTTACTATCCATATGCAGCTTGTATCACATATAAAACATATTCATTTAGTTGCATTGTGAGAAGCCTATCACTTTATGGAGTAAACTTCACCTCCGATGGTCGTTACTTCAAGTTCCATAGTAAGAAGATGGAAATGACTCAACTCTGACGAAGATGACAAACCAGTCACGTATGTCTATCTTTACGTGTAAATTAGCTAAGCTTCAGAGCCTTCGACTTCAATATAATTTTCTAATTGCAACTGCAAAGGCTGCTATAGGAAACAACATGTTATTAGATTATAACTTAAACATTATGTGTGTATGTGTCAAAGTATGTGTTCGGAATAATAATGATATGTCTGATACCTTTACTAGTCACTTGGGAGTTAGACAGAGGTGCATACTAAGCCCGTTTTCATTCACAATCTTCATTAATGAATTAGCAATTCAGATTAGGAAGAATTGTACCCATGGTATACAGCTTCATCCAGATATATTGGAATTATTTTTATTATTATTTGCAGATGATATTGTCCTTTTTTCTCCAACCGTAATGAGTCTTCAAAGGCAAATATATGAACTAAAAAGTATTCTGATGAATGGAAACTAACAGTGAATAGATCGAAATCAAAAGTTATGGTATTCAAAAATGGGGGGAAATTATCAAAAACGGAAAAATGGTATTTCAAAGAAGAGCGAATGAAGACAACTTCACTTTATAAATATTTGGGTGTATTATTCAGCAAAAACCTTTCATGGAACAATCATTTCAACCAGGCAGCAACCCAAGCTAAAAAGGTGTTTATTGCTATCTGTAAACAAACCCATATCTTAGGCGATCTCTCGTATCAAACCTTTTTTAAAATCTTTGATAGTAAAATAAAACCAATATTATTGTATGGGTCGGAAATATGGGGTTTACAAAATATAGATATAATTGAAAAGATTCATCTGTTTGCATGTAAAAAATATCTAGGAGTAAAATTAAGTACACCTAGTGTTAAGGTTTATGGAGAACTAGGAAGGTTCCAACTTTATATCTACGCCTCTATAAATGCAGTCAAATATTGGTTGAAACTTTTAGCTATGTCTCATAAAAGAATACCAAAAAAATGTTATAATATGATATTAATGTATGACAAGAATGGACAAAGAAATTGGGTATCCCAGGTTAGAATTTTTTTAATTGCTATTGGCTTTGGAAACATTTGGAATGATCAATATGTAGAATGTCAATCACTATTCATTAATTCCCTAACTGTTCGACTTAAAGACATTTATCTTCAAACATGGTGTGATAAAAATCATTTGTAAAGTAAATGTGTTAACTATTCACAATTTAAAAACGACTTATTCAAAGAAACCTACTTGTCATTTATTGATATAAAAAAATTTAGATCACTAGCACACTTTCGATGCTCTTCACACGATTTATTAATGGAAACTGGTACATATAAAAATGTTAAAAAGGAAGACCGAATATGTACACTTTGTACTTTAAATAAAATAAAAGACGAATACAATTTTCTTTTTATTTGTCCAGTGTATAATGCATTACGATGTGAGTATATTAAACAGTACTACTATGTCCATCCAAGTATTATAAAATTCTGTAATCTAATGAACAGTAAAAATCAAATTACACTACAAAATCTGGCTATGTACATCTACAATGCAATGAAGTACAGAACATATGTCATATCACTATAGTGCAAAGTGTTATGTTATGTAAATCCCAACTACTTCTGTATATGAACTATAGGCCTGAGGCCTCTTCAGTACCGAAATAAAGATTGAAGATTGATGCTGTGTGGTTAATTCGACAAATTATGCATTTAATTCATAACCTATAACGTGATGTATTATCGAACGTATTATTTCTTTCTAAACAATTAAACCTGATATCATATAAGAGCACCTTATTAAAACATAGCTTAGAATACAGTATAGGGTCATACGCTTCCTCCTAAGGTTAACGTTTGTGACCTATCTGATAATTGGATTAGACTTGGATTACGAGGGCATTTACAGTTCAGTAAACTGATAGAAATGGCAGAACATGAACGCCCAGGTTGCATTTATCCTGAAAAAACCTAGTGTATAAGGACAACATATTCTCAACGCTGTGTCAAATATAAAGACAGTTCCATGAACTAACTCACTGCACAGCAAGACCATATTTTCTGAAAGCATTGTCAAGCATTGTGACAGTTCCCTTACATTCAGAACATGATAGCCCAGGGGGGAAGGTAAGAAAGGAGAAATATGTACGTAGTTATGCAAGGTTAAATGCACTTAGAACATAACATGTAATCATCTTTTATAAAGTGTATCTTTGTAAGTAATGTTTTTTAGGCCGTGTTTTGTTGAAATGTATGAAAATCGTTTTGATTATGTTGAATTATTTTGAGTGCATAAGTTAATTGTTATTGTGCTAAGTAATGGATTTTGTTTCACTTATCCCAGCTACTTTGAGGTAGATGTTCGGACTTATCGTAACAGAGTTTACAACGTGTCCGGTTGCTTCTAATCGTGTGTCTATAGAAGCGCAAACATTTTGTATGAAATATTTGAAAATAGACTGAATAAGAAATGCAACTATTTAAACTCCACAGATTAACATGACAATGTATATTGGAATTAAATGTAGTTTGTATTACATTGTTAAAATATGCCTTGATCACAGGGTCTCATTTCACATATACAGCTCGTCTATATATCTTTGTTTTACCTTATACTTGTTACACTTACATTTTTGCCGATCAAAAAATGATAAAATGTACATAGGAAAACTTTAGAAAGAAGACTTGGACAAATTTAGACCCCATAAACCATAACTATACCAATTGTGTAAAATGTGAACAACTGTTAACCTTCAAATTTCAACATAAGCGATAATTCGGTCACTGACCCTCCACACAAATATTCCTATTACGACAATGTCCTCTTAATTGGCAAATCAGTGACTAGATATGAATCAAGAGGGCTGGGTGTACAAAGAAACTTTAGTATCGGGCGTTAGGAATGTGGAAGCTCTTATTACCGTGTCAATGATACGACAAGTGTTACTTTCCTGTTGTTTTGCCTATATAAACACCGATATGTAGGGCATCGAACACTGAATTCATTTCTGTCTCATCTCTCAAGGTAACGTCTTTGCAATTATCGTTTCATGAATGAGCTTATGATTGGATGAGGTAACTACATGTATGTTGTACATGCATATCAAACACGTAGGGTATATCGGCGGACCATTTGGAGAATTTTTTCTCTAAAAATAATTTTCTTACTTTTTCAAAATGATAAATGCATATTTGACTAAAGTGTAAAAGATTAGAATTCGTAGGTATGGAATCTTATAGCAAACCCGTTACTTCTCAGACTCGTGCCACCGTTTTGGCGAGACGTACTTCTAATCCACAATTATTGGTGGTCGGCGATTTTATCAGAGCTTTTTGCTTAATTCCACTACTATTAAATTTGAATGAAGTCTTTCGATATGTAAGTAGATAGACAAATTTAAAATTGTTAATCGAATCACATATAAAGCACGCCGTCAGTTGTTTTATAATGCTTTTAAGCATGAAAGAGTCAGCACACCTACTCAACGGAACAGCTTTGAAGCAAGGTTGATTGTGACTATCCTCGGTCACGGAAGTCTGATTGTTCCCATACTCTTCATCACATGTGAAAAGTATCGAGACATTAAACCCTTGGAGACCAATGACGAATCACGCCACAATTATGACAATTTGGTTATAAACAATTGCCTTTTTTTCTAAACAAATTTCATATCCAAATAGTAATCATCAGATTTTCAAAGGGATATGAAGTAGTGGAATTAAGCAAAAAGCTCTGATAAAATCGCCGACCACCAATAATATCCCTGACAAATGACAGCTTGTTTTATATCTAATTCGATTAACAATTTTAAATTTGTCTATCTACTTACATTTCGAAAGACTTCATTCAAATTTAATCAAGTTAAATTTCTTACATTCCAACGATCGCAATGTTTCACGATTTATAAATCATCCTTGACAACGTTAACTTTGTTTACTTTTTAAAAAAGAAAATCAAGTGGGTTTTGTGTTTTTTTATAAAATATTCCTCATATTTTTTACATGATATGTTTTCTTTCAGTCGCAACTCCGACTCATCTAGCGGAGACAGAAGTGAAGTCACTTTAACCTCGCTGCAACCGATACCAGACGCAGACGACATCCCTACTTCCGGTCCAAGCTCCCCAAGGACAACTGTTCCTCCTTCCCAACCAGCAGACGACAGCATGTACAGATACAGATATAACCAACCAAGGACATTCAACTTCTCTTCAAGGTTGGCCTTGCTTGTATAATGAAATAGCATTGCATAATTTCCCAAATGCATAACCGAATCACTTCAATCATTAATGCGATCAATAGAAGATTCGCTCATAAGTTTTAACTCACAAAAATGATGTTGCAATAAAGTGTAAATTGTCTTTAGAAATATAGCCACAACGTTAATACAAGGGTTATACTTAACAATAAAAGAGCTAAATACAGATTCAATTTGCCTGGACTCGATTATTTTCTAACATCAACTTCTCTCCAGGTACGACAGGTACCGTTACTACAGGTACAGCAGACGCTACCCCTGGTACGACTTGCCCCGGATTCGATCCCGGCCAGCTGAGAGGGACAGATCGTTCTGGGAGAGAGACGGCGAGCGGGTCACTCGACCCACCTATCCTACTCGCAGAACTAGTGAGTGATTTACTTTACAAGATTCAAGATTCTTTGCCCTCTAAAACAAACATCCCCAGAAAGTTAGAACTTGCTCCAGTCTATCTCAATCAGTGCCTAATTACAGCTTGTTATTAATAGCTAAATGTCGTGGTTTGAGTTCGGCGCCCTTATTTATCTTAATTCGCAAGATGTTCCCCCCTCTAGAACTCAGCCCGCACTAGGCTAGATAGCAGGTAAAGAAAACACGCCGGGTTAGGTTTTTTTCAGAGCTTTGAGTTTGCGCGAGTTATTTCTCACCGGGGAAGTTGAAAACGTTGGTTAAATGAGCAATTTTTAATAGAGAAAAATAGATGAAGATTAGTTACATAATTGCATTGACGATATATACAATACATCGGAAATTTATCTATTGTGATGTATATATATGCTAATATGATTATATTTATATTAGCAGAAGGAAGAAGAAAATTACTTTCATGGATATAACGCTAATACCATGACATCGTATGGTATTTCTGAAAGCTTTTCCCAGTCATTCCGTGTCTGATTTATGGAGATCTATATCATTTTTCTACAAGCTGAGGAACCGGAAGAGCCGAAACCGGAAGTGCCTCCAGCTGTTCTCGAGACGAAGTTGAAAGTAAAGAAAATCGATCTCCACATCCAGGACAACGCGGAGGACCACCACACTGAGGAGTATGAGTGCTTGGAAGACAGAGAACGGGAATATGACGGGGAAAAAATGCCAGCTGAGTTAGTTGTCAGGAGGGGTCAGGAGTTCAAGATGACCATCGAGTTCAACCGGCCCTATGACATCAAGAAGAATGATATCACCCTCACATTCAACTTGGGTACGTGTCAATAATGATGTTGTCAGTAAGTTGGAAAAAAGATTTATTTCATGATGAACTCCTAATGCTAATGTAAGACGCCCTACACCCTGGCTTATCATCTCAATTATCTTACTCATCTTTTAAGAAAAACGTTGCCACCTTTGATAACTTTCCTTTGGGTTCAAAAAATTTTCAGGATGTATTTTTGCAACAATTTCGAATGATTTTGCAGGAAGTTCGTTATTTATATAGATTAATCAACTTTAGTCGCAAACTTTATCATTAAGTATATGATTCTCTTTGAACTGCACGAAAGTTGAATATAAACTTCACTTTTGTCGTTGTTGCACATATAGGTGAGGATTACAAACCTCATAAGGACCTTAACGCTGTCTTCAAAATCAACGAGGATGGAAAGGCTCCGTATATGCCCAAAAAATGGGGCGCGAGGATCGTGAAGAAGTCTGGCAATTTCCTGACCATAGCAGTCTTCATCCCGGCCTCTGCGCCTATAGGTAAAATTATACTGTTTCACGGTGTGTCACAATGAAGTAGCATTTTCTACATAGCTTATTATGATAGGTACGTCATGCTATAACTCAGTGTGTCACAATGAAGTAGAGTTTTCTACATAGATTATTTGCCATATATCATGATAGGTACGTCATGCTTTAACTCAGTGTGTCGTAGAGTTTCACTATTATGTACTTTAGTAGACATAGTCTTTTCGTTTCCCCTTAATCTTGGACTTTGCGTCTTATGTTATCAAAATGTCATATCTATCCACACTGTATTATTTACTACTTATATTGTATGAGATACCGTGCGTCGGAAATCATTTCCGGAGAAAACTCTTAAAATATGTTACTAAAAACGTAAAAGTTTGTAGGAATATAACTTAAGTTGTTTAGTGTGTCCTTCAGGTTTTTAAACTCGAGAGTGCCAAACACAATTTGTGATATTATTGGAAACTTTGTTTCAATTCCTTAACACACCTCGAAAACTTAGAAACTTGAAATTTTGTGTGGTGTTTTTCTTTTCTAGGTTATAACTTTTTGAAGTGTGTTAAAAAACTTCAAATTAACTGTTGTAGTTGCCGATGTTGTTGGGTTGTGGCTCTCAGGGGCACAACTTAAGTGTCAATTCAGACATCTTTTCATTCCTTGTTATGATATACCACATGAGCTATGTGAAGAGCAAAGGCTGGCTTATGTGAGCTATGCTTACATTAGTTTTGTCTGGGGGTTTTAAAATTAGATTTGCATTTTATCCTCCCCCATTTCAGGCGAGTGGGCGTATGGAGTGAGGACCCTTGTGGATGTGGAGAACGGAAAGGACATAATCTGGCATTGCAACTCCTCAGAAGACATCAATGTGCTCTTCAACCCCTGGTGTAAAGGTACGGATTATCGAGGGGATCATCTCAATCAGAGGATTTCGATATAATGATTATCAGTAGTTATTGATGGACTGAACAATTGCATCAGTTATAAGAGACATGTCATTCATCATTTACTAAATCAAATATTCGAACACGTATGAATCCTGGGTAATAAAAATGATTGTTTTTGCCTCTAAAATCATCACTGCCAAGTCTATTGGAACTCTTGCTATGATATAAATATGTATAACTAAAGACACAATATTAATATATATTTTCTGGGACAGAAAAACATTAACCACTGTCAATTAGACTCATGTAACTACAGAACCATTACTTACAATTGAATCAGTCGCAAAAGATGTAATAACTCGAAGGAAATCATTCAAAATCAAAGAGATTCAAACCCCATTGAGCGATGTTGTATTATACAGAGGACACGGTGTATATGGAGGATAAAAAGTGGAGAAATGAAGCTGTGTTGAACGACGATGGCGTGCAGTACCAGGGGAGCTACAGACGGATGTCGGCGAAAACTTGGTTCTACGGACAGGTACGTTACGCTATATACAATCAATTTGACCTCAAAGCAGGGAATCTCTGATCTGGGTACCCTATGGCAAAACTGGGCAACATTTTGCCACATCTTAACAATGAGTTTTGTAAACTGATCAAATTTATTATTATATTATCAAGCTTAGACGTTTATAGGTGTAGGATAAAAGATGTTGATAGACTTTAAACAAACAACATAACATTTTTAACAGCTTTTTAGTATTCAACTGAATATCTTGCAGGAAATTTAAAAACGAAACACTATGATTTGAAAATGAATAGATCGTACCACTTCCTTTCACTCAAGTATCCTAATTTTTCTTTTTTTATTTGAAATTTGGTTTCGAAGATGATTATACTTCGCTTTATTTAGGGAAAACTACAATGGAAAGTTATCTTTTTCAGTTGTGATAACAATAAAATTAGAATTTAACAAATTATATTGTGAATCAAAATGGATACGTGAAGGATGATATTTAGAAATGCAAAAACATCATATGAATTACCCTCTGTATAATAAACAAATGATAAAACCAGCCACCAACAAGTGCCTCATTGCCACATATTGAACTCTTCAGTTCGAGAACGGAGTCTTAGACTGTGCCTTCCATCTGATAAGGAAGGCGTTTGGAGGGCGTGCCACTCCCGCTATGGGAAACGCTGCAGCCGTGGCACGTCAGATATCAAAGATTGTAAGTACATGAATATTTTTACAAGAATTCCATAGTATGTAAAACAATTATAATTAACCTTTGAAGAAAATTATCCTCATTCCTACCTACGATGTATCAAACTCGTATTTTAAAAAACAAATATTCATTCATAAGATTATCTGTTAAGAGACAATCCGTGAATTGCTCCAGACAGTCCAATGTGCTGAATGTTAGCAGAGGTCATATTGTCGATAAGTTCTGACTATTGTACAAAAGTTCAATGCTTGTCATGTGGGTTTTCAATTCTTTTTCAATAAATGCATTATACTAAGATGAACGCTCCTCTTTTCAAAATGAGCACTCAACTCGTCTGAAAATACCTAGCCATCCGCCACTGCAAAGTACATGGACATCAGTTTTGCCTTTTATCAGAAATATTCAATGAAGATAAGTCTTTGAAAGATATAAACTTACATGATATATCAATCATGTGGCCCGTGAAATTTACTCATTGGTATCTTGCTGTGCAGGTGAACTCCTCGGACGAAAATGGGGTGCTGATGGGGAACTGGTCCGGGGAGTACGGAGACGGGATTCGTCCCACCAGATGGGCCAGCAGCGACAAGATCCTCAATCTGTACATGAAGGAGAAGGTGCCGGTCAAGTATGGGCAGTGCTGGGTCTTCTCGGCTGTCACCACTGCAGGTGAGACGATCTATTCAAAGAGAGGGTCTTATCCAGTTAATTTAGTTAAAGCGAAATTTGAAGTGGCATTTTCATGTGAATATTTACCTGGTATTAACACATATATAATTTCCCACCCCAGTTGAAACCTGATTATTATAATTATTTGATTTATATTTGGAAGTGAAAACATCATGGCGGATCCAAGGGGAAGTATCCCGGTAAAACCAAGTCATTTGAAGCATTGTTCGCCTCAGAGTCAAGTAGCTTCGTTTTTCACTTTACATGTACACACACAATATCATACTCGTGGCAAAAGAAGGTAAAGGTCGTTAATTCAATGTATACATAGATTATGATTCAATAAGCCGTGGAAAACAATCATTGGACGACTTTATATTTTCAATTCAGTTGAGCATTCGTGACAAACAGTCGAACGAAATGTTGCATACAATTGCGAGTTGATATGTTCAAAGATGTTCAAAGAGCTGATTTTCATTCCCCCAGTGTGCCGCGCCCTGGGTTTGCCGTGCCGTAGCGTGACCAATTTCTCTTCTGCTCACAACACGGACGAGAAGCACCTGTCCATCGACTACCACTACATCCTGGTGGACGGAGACTATGTCAGGAGTGATGATGACTCAGACTCTATATGGTGAGTACGTGACAGGAAGCTTCTAGAGAAAATACCATGGTGTAGATTGAAACACTGAATGACGATTTCTTTGTGATAAGCAAGGTTTCAACCTCTACATAAGGAGTCCCCACGGGCAGTTCCTGGTTGTTTATAACCACGTACGTCTGGAAGATATTTCGGAAATTGATCAAATTGTCCAAGATAATTTTCAAATGTATTTCGTGTTAAAAGTTTTATAATCAATACAATTGAAAATGTCAATGGGTGTTAGGCAAATGAGTTCCAAGACTGTAAAGGGATAAACTATTGCACAGGATCAGTAACATCACAAATGAAACAGTGACTAAAGTATCATTAATTCCCAACTTATAGACTTACTTTGCCCTGCAGGAACTTCCACGTTTGGAACGAGGTGTGGACAGCGCGTCCGGATTTGGACGAGTCGGGTAAATGGGACGGGTGGCAGGTGATAGACGCCACCCCCCAGGAGAGAAGTGATGGTGGGTACCGCGTACAGTCCATTACAGTTCTTGTCAAGAATACTTGGAATGTTAGAAATAGTGATCCGATGAGGGCGTTAGGCCTGTTTTAGGAGTGAACAGCTGTACAAAATACTTAAATCAAATAGTGAACTTGTATCAAATTACTCAGGATCCTAATGGGTATATGATCATGTAAATATGCAAATTTATCAAGACAGCAAAGCTTAAAGTTACACTCTGTGCAAACAGTAACTCTTTCAAAAAGCACTTATTGGTTTCAAATGAGCAGGTGTTTTCTGCTGCGGGCCTGCTCCGCTCAAGGCCATCAAGGAAGGGGAGATAACTGTTGGCAAGGATGGCGAGTTCATCTTCAGTGAGGTGAATGCTGACAAGGTTGAGTTCAAGGAAGATCCTAAAACTGGCCTGATGATGGAGAAGAAGAGGAAGAAAGATGCGTGAGTGGGAATGAAAACACAAACAGAAGCGGTTTTTAAAACTCCGAAATGGTTAAATAGTGTAATTGTTCAAGAGACGCGGCGTGTTGGTGTGGTAGTAACTTGCATAATAAGATGTTATCATATACTCCGAAACGCTGCAATTATTAACAATAAAGAATGTGTTTTCATTCCTCATACTTGCTTTTTGAATGCCTCGAATAAATTAGATGTATTATGCCGTGACTTCTGTTGACAGAGTGGGTCGGATGATCAGCACACACGAGCCGACTGGTAAGGGGTACAGAGGATCTACGGTAGCAAACAGAGGGGCGACCAATGTAGAGCGCGAGGACCTCACTAAAGACTACAAATACGACGAAGGTCAGTTCAACGTCCAAAATATCTCAAACTGTCATAGCATCGCGTACTGCTGTTAAACAAAGCTGTCTTGTTTTATGTTGTGAAATCCAATATTACCAACTTCAGCATAAACATTGGGTCCTTGTTAGTCCTGACTCCGTTTACCAGAAGTGTCTCGCACGCGTTACCAAATATTTAGGTTGTATCATCATGCCTGTGTTGGCATATCATTCCAGCTAGTAATGAATAAAAAGAATATCACTTTGTATTACTTGTATTGTTCGTCTCCAAGACACTAATCATACCTATTCAAGAAACTCCAAGTTGAAAATATCATAATCTTAGCTTTAAACCGCGTTTAAAGATAACCATCTGTCATCAAGCTAAACAATGTCACCTTTATGTTTTTACCAGGCTCCAAGGAAGAAAGAGAGATTGTTCGAAAGGCCCAGAGGAAGTTTTCACTGATGCACTCCGGTTCCGCCTGGGACGAGGACCTTAACGATGTATGGGGCATGCCAAACGTGAGTAGCATTACTGACCCTAACAATCAACTCTAGTATTAGAGAGACACTCCGTTTGTTGGTGAGGTCACACTTATGACAAACGTTTTGTGGTACATCTGATCGAGAAATACAGACTGTTGCAAAGGATTAATTTCTATCTGATCGGTTCACTCAATTTAATCGAAAACATGACAATTTACTGTTACTGCTACGCGACAGTAATCCGAAACTTACCAAAAGCATACAGAGAGGCAGATTGGCGTTGAAAGTATTGTTATTTATACTCATATAAATGGTACATTGCTCTGATTTTCACTGAAAACTATTTTTTGACATGTGTTAACTGTATAAGGATAATTTTTTCTGATGTTTTCAAATCAAATCAGTTATTACAATTCTATGGTATTAACACCCAGTATAGCAAAATGTCATGGAAATCACGGAGCTTCTTATACGAGTAATTACTGATAATCGGACATTGAAAAAATGTAACTGTGAAGGTCTTTTCGTTTTCGATTATTAATCACATATACATCAGTTGGTACTTGTAGTGCAAGCAACATTTCAAAGCTCACCATTATGCCTTAACCTCTAATGAAAGGATGATCAGAAATGATATCTGGAAGATAATCAGATATAAAAAGACTCAGCGAAAATCTGAAAATTCATCACAAGATGTCTCAAATTTTCGCTAAAATGTGCCTGAGCCTTTTCAACTGAGTTTTACTGAGTTTTGTTTTTACTTAATGCTATGTATGGCGACTCATGAGTTGAGCAATATGAGTAATAGACGTTTAAATTCTTCAGAATCTGGAGATCGAGTTCGACGATCCTGGGGACGTGTTTGTTGGAAGTGACTTCAGTTTGGGAGCGCACGTGAAAAACACGAGCGAGGAGCCAGTGAATGTTGACTTTATCACACTGAAATGCTTCTACAAGACCTACTTTGATTCCTACACGGGGATGGCTAAGATGGAAAAATGGGCACCGAATGGTGGGCTAAAACTAGCCCCGGGTCAAAGTACGTACTGCAGTTAATATTGAACAATACGTAGTGTTATGTTTATGTTTAAGTTCCTCTCATTGGTAGCCTGGATTCACCCTCAGCCAAGAAGAAAAAATTCATAGGAATGTTCTATGAATAATTACCCACTTTGCCTTCATATTAGAACCAATTATAACCTTAAAAAATTCCGCAAATAACTTTGTTTCAATGTGTGGGTTTGCATTAGTCTCTACTTCATTCTCAAGGGTTCGCTTTCTTTCCGGACAATGCTGGTATCTTGTTTAAAGTTAAGTTAACCAAGAGTTGTCGGTTTTGTCATCATTCAATTTTGTGTTCTGTAAAACAATGTTGTGATTGTGTGTGACTGAGATTTCTATAAAGGGTTCATTATCTTCGTGCTTTATATCAAGCTTAATCTGTAGGATTAAAGATGTTTCCCACCTTGAACATGCCACATATACAGAATTATTTAAATTTGATTTGAATATTTCATTAATAATTATATTTTCATTTTCAAATATCATCAATCACTACTATACAACAGGTCATTCTGTATCCCTGCCGATGGAACCTTCAGTGTCTCTCGCTAAACCGAAGGATGGCTACATCTTTGAGCTGCAGGTTGTAGCTCTGTACACGCGGACGGACGGGACTGATGACACGGCCACGGAGGAATTCGACTACAGGCTGAGGAGACCGGATGTCAAAGTCACTGTGAGTAGTATTGAAGCGACACAGAGGATGTTAGATAAAATTGTAAATTGCTAAAAAGAGCCACCATCTCTCCTGATTACTGATTGCATTTTTATCTCTAAATGCTAAAATTAGGATATTTTCTTGTTTTCAATAATAGATAAACGGAGACTTTAATAACACGATGAAATGAGATAAATACTTGAAATCGATTAGACTCAGCAGATGTGAACTAAAGACTGTTATTAAGGCCTCAATAGTGGAAGAAGTGGCGATAAACCATAAAGAGAGGCTGGTTGAGTGGAAGGTGGAAAGAACGTTGCTGTGTGAGGATAGATACGAACTTTGTGATAGTGTCTGGTTCTGATGATAGTATCAGTCGATAATGATGACGACGACGATGATGATGATGATGATGGTGGTGGTGGTGGTGGTGATGATGATGATGACGATGATGCTGATGATGGTGGTGACGATGATGATGGTGATGATGGTGTTAACGATGGAGGACGATTAGGAAAAGGATTAGAATATATAAGAGATGTGCGCTATTATAGATTTCAGCTTTTGTATTTAATTGTTTCAGGGTCCCCCGACGTGTTCTAGGTTTGAAAAGATTGAGGTTGAGGTTTCCTTCACAAACCCCTTCTCAATCTACCTGACTAACTGTGATATCGACATGAGTGGCGGATTCAGGTTCGTCGACCCCCGCACTGACAGCTTCGGCATACCGTGAGTCTGACAACCTAGTTAAGAATTATATGAAGTACAATACATTTTGTTTATGATATACATAATGCTGATATTGATCTATATGAATGTATAGCAAATCTTTTTGTATCTATGAAGGGAAGTAGGAACAGCCTGTGTCGACAATGCGATTAAATTATAAGTTCCAAACCATCTTCCCAAGTATGGCCTATTCTTACTCAAGATCGGCTTTGCCGCATTTGCGGGTTGGTAGCAAGGTGTAAATTAGCCAGTGATAGAGACTGGTTCAAGTGGTTCCAACCCTGCAAGCGCTGTGTTCGAAACGGTCAACGGTTATAGTTATATGTAGAGTTCTCTTGAATAATCGTCTATATAGAATCCTCAATCTAAGCTTGAGACAAATAGTAGCTCAATGTACTTGATGGTGATGAAATATGACATTTGACAATTCGAAAATGAAGCTGTTTACGCAGTTACAAGAATAAGATCATGTGATAAATAGTATATCTGTCTATTCTTGATTAAAACCATGTTTATTTCATAACGGGAGGTAGAATATTTTATATTGTTCTCATATCCGCACCTTTTTGAAAAATGTACTATTCATTCGACGAAATAAACAATAGTTTTACACGGTACAAGATACAAAATGAGGATATCGTCTATATCACTGCCCTATATTAGAGAAGGGTGTTCAATGACCGCTTTACAATGATTCTTTCGACAATACCAATTAACCTTTATACCGTAACATGATGCGTAAAGTACAATGAGAGTAAACTCTCTGATGTATCGATTTATTTATAGGTTATTACGTTAATTAAAAGTAACATTATTCAAGTATAAATTTAGAAAAAAGGATTATGAATCCTTCCGAAACATTTTTACACCCTCCATTTAGATTAGCATGAGTGATACCTTTTTTACTACTACTTTTTTTACTATTTGATCTAACTTATCTTTCTAGGAGAAATACTTTTCAGATTCTGAGAATCAGACTATAATTTCATCTTAAAACTTTAGTTTGTCAACTATATCAGCAGCCTCAAAACTTATGATTTTCGAAAATAAAAAAGGTAAAAATGGCAAGAATTCTAGTGACTTGATATGAGCAACATGGTCTGACCTTCTGCCTGATATTTCAGTGATCTGGCCCCGGGAGAGACGTGGACAAAGACACTCACCTTGCAACCGAAATCCCACCCGAAAAAGAAGAAAGAGCGCGAGTTCTCTATTGGGTTCGACAGTCGACAGCTGGGTGACATCTACGGCTACTATTGTGTCGAACTTCAGTAATACCATATCTATGTCGAACTCCAGTAATACGATATCAAGCATGAAATCCTCGTCGCCTGTGAAGCACCTCATTGTTAAGTCCTATCCCGGCGGGGGAAAGTAAAACTATCGTCCTTTTTTATATCACAACTACATGTAGATGACTCAGGAAAGGTATACTGATATTTATGTGCCTTTTGTTGTGATAACAAACTAACCTTGTATGGTTCATTTGCAAATAATATGTACTCTATGTTCCATTTATAAACTTAAAACCATAAATTGTTACGCTTCACGTTGTGTCAAAGATGTCACAATATAATACTCAAATTCACATTTGCCTTTAAGGAAGTTTCTTGTCACATTTTTCTGTTATTCTTGCACAGCAAGGTATCCTTACGAACATCGATAGTAGTTTTAGCAGCCAAATGACTAATATGATTCGGGGTTTTTTTCAGTAGTAAATTACTCCGTCGCAATTTGTTGAAATGTAGTTCTAATAACAGGACAAAAGATTCAATCTTGGTTTCAAAATAACATTGTTTTATAATATTTAACATATTCATTTCAGTCCATGCACCCGTGTTTACAATATAGTTACAAAGGCAATTTTTCATATATCTGATATATATTTTCAAGATAAAAGATGCCATTGCGCTCAAAATTAGAATGGAAAATATTGTTCATTGACGAGATCAATAGTTTATTGATACACAAGCTGTGTACACACAAGTTCATTTTAAAGTAGTAGTTCAAAGTAATTTTACAACTGCATTGAGGGAAGTCCAAATCAAAATGTATGGACTGCTAATAAGAGATCAGAATCTGTAAAAGTGCCTCTTGCTTCATGTTCTACTGTTTGTATCATGTGATTTACGTAATAAACTTTTACAACGATTTTTATGATTTGGGACTTGTTCATTTCACTTTACCACAGTTCATCACTTTGTTTTGACATGTTAGATGTAAATGATCAGATACATGGATACTTACGCATGTTTATTGTACAGGTCCATGTAGATGTAATTCGTAAAGGATCAAGTACATTGATATGCATGTTCAGTGTTGAGTATCTAGTAGATTAATAGGCATGTTAAATATCCAGGATCAAGTAGATTGATAGGCATGTTAAATATCCACGATAAAGTACATTGATAGACATGTTCAATATCCACGATAAAGTACATTGATAGACATGTTCAATATCTACGATAAAGTACATTGATAGGCATGTTCAATATCCACGATAAAGTACATTGATAGGCATGTTCAATATCCACGATAAAGTACATTGATAGGCATGTTCAATGTCAAGGATCAAGTAGATTGATAGGCGTGTTAAATATCCAGGATAAAGTACATTGATAGGCATGTTCAATGAAAGGATCAAGTACATTGACATACATGTTCATTAGTTTAAATAAATACATTCAAAATAATGTACGAGTAAATTTTATACGTGGATATTTTTCAAATGGCTTACATGTTTATTGGATACAGAATAAATTCTTTTTATGCAATTAATTGACGATAATAATAATTAAGTGTAAAACAACAACGCAAAATTTTAAATTGCTCAAGTTGAAAGAATCAGTTGAGTCAAATATTCTCTGAAGATTGACGGCGAATCAAGATATTCTAAGCCCTTGCCTTAGGCCCGTTCTACGCCATCGACAACGTGCGCTACGTCTCCGTTGGTGCAACAATGTGGCCGCATGGGATCTACAGAACTGGAGACGCCTTTGGTTCAGTGATGAATCAAGATTACTGATACAGAGAAGTGATGGGCTGCCATATCCTACACCAATCACACCGTTCTGATCCACGCCCAAGGAAACCTGTCAATGTCAGTTGTTTTAGCAAGACAACGCAAGACCGCACACAGCATGTGTAACAATCGACTTCCTTGTCGTAATCAATGTCAATGTGATTCCCTGGCCCTCTCGTTCTCCGGATCTTATTCAATTTGAGCAATTATGGGATGAACTTGATCGTCGTCAACGTCAGTCCCAAAATCGCTTAGAGCTGGCTACATGTTTTCAGGAGGAGTGGAGGAGGTTTCCTCATCAGTTTTTTCAACGTTTAATCCGCTCCATGGCAAGGCGGGTGAGAACTGTTATTGGAGAACATGGTGGACAAAATAGATATTGACACAGTGACACTTCGAAAGAGTTGGGGGAAAATGTGACTGAATTGCCATATTTGGATTTACAGTACTAGTAATCGAAAGACATAGAGAATCTCGCCCAATTGCAAGTGTCTTCTTATATCAAATATACCAACATGAGTTGATGAAAGTTACAAATATCTTAGGCTTGCCGAGGATATTTTCACTTTTATCAACGAGTGTTTATTCATTTGATATCAGAAGTCATGGGGGTGATATTCTACTTATAATCCAAAATCATTTTTTCATTACATTTCCACGGTAAATGTACATTTCTAAACACTGCACTGCCCTAAGAAACTCAGTGCGGTGATGTTATAGTATTGTGACTTGTTTGAAATATAAACAGTTTTCTTTAAAATTGGCTATGCGTTTCTTTTTTTGTATAGCATAGCAGTGAAGGCCTTGTTCTATAACGACTGTCAAGTTATAACACTTAAAAAGGTTAAGAAAGTACCATGTACCCTCTGTAGATGAAACATGTAAAACTCGCTTTTATTTAAACGTTATCAGAAGGAAATGTTTACAAAATCAGTATCCTGACAAACAATCGAGTTTTCATATTCTATTAACATTAACCAACAAATATACAAATTTGATATCCATTAAGCACGCAGTAGTTCCGAGACAAGAGATTGATACTGTGACACCGTTAGCTGTATATGTGATGCACATACTGATAATCTACAGTATTAAATGCAGTGCTGCGCCAGGGTTGTGTTCTTCCTCCTTGCTTTTCTACTCACGTAGCGTATCAAACGTGTGATGTGAATTCCAGTTCTTGAAACTTTCATTGAAGCCGACATTTTGTTTGCTGGAGAACCCGCAGGTATATTCTTATCAACTTTTGATTATAAAATATTTATTGTTCAAATGTATAAATTCATTGTTTAAAATCAAGAACAACGTTTTTGTAGACAACTTGTTTCTTACATGTCATAACGTTGTTGCTAATGCACATAGAAAGGATAAAACACTATTTTCTTCCTCCTCGAATTGTGACCTGGGGATACGAAATAATTTTGTTGAATTGTATTTTATAATCATGGGGCATGTTTTATAAACTTAATACCATACTTTTTTATAAACTTAATACCATACTTTTTTATAAACTTGATACCATACTTTTTTATAAACTTAATACATGTTTTATAAACTTAATACCATATTTGCTGTTGCTAAATGTTGCTAAACGATAATTAATGAAATATTTGATAATTCCATAAATGTTTTTATACTGACAGTTTTTCATGACAATAATATCTCCTGGGAATTACGACGTTTCACCACAAGAAACAGCTTGACTCCACACAATGTACAGAAGATACGGAGGAAATACGCCCCGAACAATCACAGGACGACCTAGGTGAACCAAAAAAATGAACACTGTTAAATTATTTCTAGTTTAAATCACTATTTCATTTTTGAAAACAAAAATAGTACGAAAATTAAATCTTAATACACTCATATCACATAAATCTAATTATAGCTGATATCAACAATGGGTCTTAAACCTGCCTGCAGGTCCCTTAAGCTTGTCACCGATTGAATAACTATTATATGTTTATCACATATGTTAGAGTCAGCAATCAGCATCAGTGACGATATGCAATTGCTTAATTTTGAAATACAGATGTGCAACATTTAGTGTTTTTAAGCGTGAACTGACGACATTTTGAAAATTCTGAAGATTAACTTTCATTACTTCAACCACCTCTATAATAACTTCTTTACTTTTCCAAGATTCCCAAGATTTCTTTTGCCGTAAATATAGTGATTGAATATAATGAAAACAGCAGTGAAATTGGTCTCTGTATTTTCACTCACAGGACTGTGTCGGGAAATTGTGGTAATTACCCATTCTACTCAAATGCAAGAATACGAGCAAGAGCTTTTGATAGGGACAGGATCTTCTGGGGTCCCAGTAATGTGGACCTATATTGTGGTGAGTACTGGCCTCCACTATATAACAAAGTATATAAAATCAAACGAAAATTCAGAGATTGTGAAAATGTCCGAAACGTGTAACTATTTCAACGGTGGTTTTAATTTTACATTGACGTCTTTATTTTGAACTGTAATGAAGAATTAAATTCCGTTCATAACGTAAAACGTTCGGATACTCGGTCCCTGTGCAATCGTTTGCAGCATGAATATTTTCAAGTTCTACAAGTCAAATGTCACATCGGCTTATATAGAAATAGAACGACGTCACATTCCTGCCTAATAAAACTCTTAAACATTATCTCTCGCTCCTGCAATATCAAAATAAAGGGAATTAGGTCCTATCTAAGATCATTACATAAAGAGTGTCTGCTCTGCAGGTTCTGATGAAGAGGACGATTGTACGGCTGAGGTTAGCATTCCTGTCCTGGAGACCAAGCTACACGTGACGAAAGTGGACATGCATATCCAAGACAACACACGTGCACATCACACTGACCGCTATGAGTGCACCTCGGACAGAACTCGAACTTCAGACAAAAAGACCATGAATGCACAATTGGTCATCCGTAGAGGCCAGCAGTTCAAGATGACCATCCACTTTGACCGGCCTTATAATATTGAGAAGAATGACATCACTCTTCTGTTCAACTTGGGTGAGGAGGACATTGTCAATGGTCAATTTTAACAACTAATTATTAAGATAAGGTTGACTGTTGAGTGGAAGGTGTTGATTTCCTATACTGTAATCAAAATAGAATGGTAGGCAACTGTACATTCCTTTAGAGGTTACAATTGGTTTAATGGGACCGACGAAAAATGGTTTTCATTTTTGCAGAAAGTTCATTCATGGTTACAATAGCATAACTTTTAGATTCTACCTCATCATGGTGAAGCCTATGAAAATGATGAAATCCTACAAGAGCAGTTACCAAAAACATTTCCTTCTTTATGTCCACAACAGACATACCATCAGCTGTACTATAAGTGTTATACAGACTTACTCCCTTGAAAAATGCTTATGAAAATTCACAAAACATGAATGTCCATCTATAACTAGGAACCTCTTACCTAACGTCAATCTCGAATGCATTTGCAGGAGAGAGCTACAAGCCCAACAAGCGCATCAGCTGCTCCGTCAAGGTGGACGAGTCAGGCAATACGGACTTCAACACGAAAACCTGGGGCGCCAGTGTTGTGGATCAACACGACAAGACTGTTACCCTCTCAGTTTTCGTCCCTGCATCAGCTCCTATAGGGGAGTGGGGCTTCAGTGTGAGGACCATCGTGGACACCGTGGCGGGCGAGAATCTCGTCTGGCAGTACAACCATAACGATGAGTTCAGCATCTTGTTTAATCCCTGGTGTCCTGGTATGTTGTTTTTGTTTATGAAAGTTCTTGCCTTGCACCCCTATATTCATAGGGCAGATCTCATGTTATTTTGCAAGGATATATTCACATTTGATTATCGTTTATACATTTGGAAATCAGAATCCGGTCATTCTGTAGAACCAGCAGTGATGCTTTTTACCTTTATGTGTAATCCTAGGTATCCTGATACGCGCGTCTAGTTCTTTGGTATTAGAGTCGACCATTACCAGAGGCGCTACTATTCAGTAAACTTCAGTTTTAATGCTTCATTATTGTTAGAATCTGCAACAAAGATGCATGCTGTAAGGCAAAATCAGAAATGTCCGAGACTCTCCGAATATAGCAGGTATCAGAGGGATTCATTATCAGTTCTGGGAGTAACGCTGGGCTGAGGATTTTGTTAACATAACGTTCAGCTTGAAATTTACTTAAACCACCTTATGGCACCCCGTTTCATGACACCACTACACCAAAACGATCTCTTTGCTTAACGCAGTTACGGATAAAATGTTTCACTTCACTTTCCGTGATAACATGTTTTTCTACATTCATACTCTGTGTGAGATATACAAGCTATGACGAGCTACTAAATGATCTGTTACATAGACGACTGGGTGTACATGGAACACCAGGACTGGCTGGAGGAGGCGGTACTGAACGACTCGGGGGTCATGTACTACGGGGACCCGGCTCGCATGGGGGCTCGGGCGTGGTATTACGGACAGGTACACAGGGAGAGGGGGTGGGGTTTGTAATAGATAGAGGGGGAGTATGACATGATACCATTCTCTGTTCTATGTTCATATATATAACCTATGTGTATCGATTGGAAACAGAACACATCTGTTTCAAGGCCCAGAAAGTAATCTACTTGTAACAGAGGTCGGTAGAGAAGAAATGACTTCAGTAACTTCTGTGGGAAGAAAATGCTTGTAGAATTAACAATTCAAAAAGCAGTGAGGATATTTAACAAAGAAAATTAATCTTTAGGGAAAACATTTTTCTGCTAAAAATGTATGAACAAGGGAATTGTAAAAACTAATTGAGAAAACAAATTCACCATAAAAAAGCATTTTACGAGTTGTATTTTCTTTTAACAACCATGATGCACTTACTAACTCAAATTCCACGTTGCTCCAGTTTGACGAAGGTATGCTGGAAGCTTCTCTCCATCTAGTACGGAAGGGGTTTGGGTATGAAGCCACGCCATTAATGGGGGATCCAACCAAAGTTTCTAGGATGCTGACCAAAATGGTAAATATTTTTCATTATTTCCTTACATGTTGTTAGTATCTAATAAATTATATCATTAATCGGTTCAAACATCTATCCTTCATTGACCTCACTAACTTACTAACAAGTCCATGAGCTTAAACCTAAAATGAACCCTTATTACCATTTTATTTGAAGAATTACTTATTCGTATCATGGTTTACATTTACATTTATTTAGGTTCATTTTAAATACATCAAACCTTTGTCATCAAATGTTTCCTTCGAAAACTGTGTGGACAATATATTTGAGAAGAATTGACCAGGATATATTCAAAGAGAGCTAATCTATTCACCATCGAAGTACGAATACGTTTGTTGTCTAAATTCTCCCCTGTGGGATCTGCCACTAAAGGTAACCCTTCCAGTTCCAAAATTGCACGCGCTGTTCTTAGGTCAATGCGCCGGATGATGATGGGGTGGTGATGGGTAACTGGACCGGAGACTACGAGGATGGCACATCCCCCACCAAGTGGATGGGCAGTGTGAAGATTCTGCAGGAGTACATGGACAGTGGCAAACCGGTCAAGTACGGACAGTGCTGGGTCTTTGCAGGGGTTCTCAATACCGGTACGTGCTGCGCGCAATCTTGAAATAGTTACTGTTTCATTTAAGATAAAGATTTTTTAAAGTGTCGCGTGTAAAGCATGTATTGTTGAACCAGTGGTTGATTTATATGATTATTAAGGTATGTGTGCAAATTTCATTGATAATAACTGATAAATAATACTTGAATGAAAAAAAATGTATAAACGAGAAATGTGTTGTTTCCATTATACCTACACTTGTTGTAATACACCAGTTCTAAAAAGATGTCACTAAGTTGTTTGTACACTTGTCGAAAATGTTTAATTCTATCGATCTGGCACATACATCTTATTCTACTGCTACTGCAACCGTATACGTTTATTCTATAGCTGCTACTACTACTACTACTACTACTACTACTACTACTACTACTACTACTACTACTACTTCTAATACTAATACTACTACTACTAATAATAATAATAATAATAATAATAATAATAATAATAATAATAATGATAATAATAATACTGTTACTGTTACTACTACTACTATCACTACTTCTACTCATACCAATTGATTTGCTACTATTACCACAACAATCGCGCCTACCGATATGACTACGATATAAAGGCTACTGACAAACATCTCCTTGTTCGACAGTTTGTCGAGCTGTAGGGTTGCCGTGCCGGACCGTCACCACCTTCTCCTCGGCCCACAACACAGACGCCGACCATCTGAGTATCGACATCATCAACGTCAAGGGGGAGGACGGCGAGTGGAGCGACATATCGTCCGACTCCATCTGGTATGTCATTGTTTGTTATTAGTCATAGTTTCAAAGAATTTACTGTCGCCTTTTTGAAAAGCGGAAGTGACAGATGTGTCAGTTCTTATATAAGCTTCATCTTCTCTATTACATAATCAATTTGTTCCGGTAAATATGTTTGAGTCATGTTTCTGTTTTGTTCTGAGATCTTCTGCACGTGAGTTCAGGCACATGTTGTAGTTAACATTTACACAATATTTTTTTTTTCGCTGAATAATATTTTCAGACGAAGATATAAAAAGGAAAATGCTGGTACTATGATTATAGACGAAAACCAATACAATAAAAAATTCTTAGCATTTTAGTAAAAGTTAATGATAAATCATCTGAAACGGTGTATATAAAGGTACACTTCGGTTACGTTAAGTAAGACTAGGGAGATTATGTTATGCCTCTATCTAAATATTTCTACCAGGAACTTTCACTGCTGGAACGAGGTGTGGATGAGGCGACCTGACCTGGGGACGACTGTGGAGTATGATGGCTGGCAGGTGATCGACTCCACCCCACAGGAGAAGAGTTATGATGGTCAGTTGTTCAGTAGTTAGGTGTCTACGAGGCCACACACACCTGGTAGAGTAGTTTGAACGCACTAGTGCACACCAATATTTCCTAAACACAACGAATGCATAGATACTGCATATCCGACATTATTACTAACGATATGCACTCAGGCTACCAACCTCGTAAGTTAATAAACAAATATGTACGTTTTAATGTAATAAAGTTGATTTTAAAAGGCCTGAAATATTTAATGCAACGTTTTATTAAATCCGCATGAACTAAGATATCGGAAATATTAAGATTTTGCTTCCAACCAGAAGAGCGGAAACGGCAGCCACTTTGGTCTAATAACAATGCTAATACTATGTTATTGAATCGGTTAATTTAAAACATTGCTTTAATAAACTATAATACATATAAATTCAATTGCTGCACACATTATTGATTCAGCCGTTTTTAACTGTCCATAATTGATCCGTTTTGTGCACAGATGACCATCGATTTTTCATATGTACAAAATAAGTTTAGTATATGACAGGCCATTCACATTGAAACTGAAACCATTTTGAATGATCTCTGACAAAATAGGCGTTCTTATTGACTAACATATATTTGCTGAACTCTTTCGATTTTGGGATGCTCCAACATTCAATCATTTCTATGACATCAAAATTGGCCAAAACTAGTTCATGACCATTCCCTATACCATAGCTTAATTCTAAACTCGATTAGTGAATTTCCACAAAAGAACAAAATTCAACAATTCAAAATCAATCTGTGGAAAAGCAAATTACAGGACTATTAAAGTCCTGAAAAGTTATCTTTATCCAAGTTTTACCTAAGGAGTTGCACTATATGTTGAAACTATACTGTTTCTGTGATAGGAGTATACACAGTCGGCCCGTGCCCCGTGGCGAGTATCAAGGAAGGGGACATCACTGTAGGGTCTGACGGCGCCTTCATCTTCTGCGAGGTGAACGGTGACGAGGTGGAGTGGAAGGAGTGTGAGAAGACCGGCATGCTGTGCGAGACGAAACGCATCACTGACAAGTGAGAAGATAACAAAATAACATAATTAAGATGAAAGTAACTCTTTACTTTGATTGTACTCTCAGCACCCGGTGACTTTCAATTTCTCATGCAACACATAACAGTATCAACAGTTGGCTAATTCAAGCCTTCTTTCATTATTCCCAAACATATATGTGCTATCTCTCTTAAAGTGGCACAGAGTATGTTTCAAGATTTTAATGTGGCTTTAGTAAGAACCAAAATACCTTATGAACTGAGTTAAGTTAAAGTTGCCACCCTAAACTTGCATCTTTATCGCTATAATGCCAAAATTATGATATTTTCTTGTTTTCACTGATATTCGGAAAACGGCCCTATAAATGTAAAGTTTTCGAAAATTTGCGTCCACTTAACGTGTATATTAGTTAAATGACCTACTTAACACTAACAACCAATGTTTGTCTTTGTGTCTGCTGTAAATAAGTTTTAGAAATTACGTTTGAATCATTGGCGCCCGCCACTGTCCGGTTTTCGATCACAAATCACGACACTAACTAGGTTATTGACACTTTACTGAACTGATAAGCATTAGGATACTTTTTTTCTGAAACAACCACTACCTTTCGATAGAATAACACCATTATTCAACATACTCTGTGTCCTTTTAATACTACTTAAGTAATACTACTCTAGATTTTGTAGTTTCTATTTTCGCTTAAGGCTTAACATGTCAAATGGTGAGGCTGCACTAGTTTTTGTAGGGCTTCCGTGCAGCAAAATAGAAAAAAGAGAAAAATATACAGGCGTATTTTAACGGCTTTGATATGATTCGAACTTGAATACATTAAAAAAGTCCTTGGAATTCAAGGTCATGTGGTCATACCGTACAATGAGCAACATCAGTGCCCCGGTCATCGGATGTCGAAACCATTCCTTTAACTTGTGATGCTACTGGGCCTATTTGATATAAACATAAACATTGTTTCTTCTCCCCAGGATCGGACTGGCCATCTCGACCCACAAACCTACAGGCCTCGCCTACAGAGGGGACTCTATGAGGGGATTCTTCTGTAGAGAGGAGAACCTGGAGAGACTGGACCTCACTGACCAGTACAAGTATCGGGAGGGTGGGTACATCTCTCATTTTTCATCTGATTGAGTACAAACGTCTTACATAAGGGTAGATATCCCTACAGGACAGAACTAAGGCCTGTCAATTGCCGGATGTCGTCAACTCCTCAGTGTACTAAAAACGGAACTTGACAGCCTAATTAGATATTTCCTGGATGTTACATAGCCGAAGAGGACGTGCACTCTTAAAACGAAATCTTCTATGCAGTGAGGCTTAAATTTGTCAGTTATGAAGATTGGCGCGATTCGTGCATTGCAGAGGAAGTTGTAATAGGGGCAATTTCCAATAAGTAAACTGCCCAATCAGCTGCAATTAAGATTAAGATGAAGGGAGTTTTATTCAAGTTTGACTTCTTTAGTTCCTGTTAGACGTAAATTACGTGAATGTCTGAAGTTGATCATTAACAACAGTTTACTTTAGAAACAGTTTTCTTAAGAATGCCTCTCAAATAACTTAGTCAGTTATCTAGATACATAACACAACATAACATAGAGTGATGACTACTCCTCCGGCCCTGTGAAACCATACATTCGGAGTCTTTACCTACCCTGATAGGAGTTCTTCCCTGAATTTCTATATAAACTGACAAAAAATCCAAAAATTTCAAAGGACTTGCCAAACGTTTTTAGATTAATATCAAGACGGCTTCTTTTTCCTATAAGTTACTTACATCATAAAAAAAGTTATGTATATCAGGGTACATTCAGCCATCAATGCCCTTCTTATCTTGTACAAACATATTGAGATGAAGCTTACCGTATAAGTAACTATCCTCTTACTGTGCAGGGTCAGCCAAGGAGCGGGAAGTGGTGAGGAAGGCTGAGCTGTTGTTCCGGCGTGCTGCTGCATACAGAGAGGGGTATGGAGGCGAGAGGAACGTCGTGTCCGAAGAGGTAGATCAGGATTTAGTTATACCTTTACCAACCTAAATAAGAGACGAATATATGGATGACAACTTCTTTATTCTGAGAACGCGACGTTTCGACACATTTCGAGCCCCTAAAACACGGGCATGAAATTAGCTGTGTCGAAACGTCGCGTTCTCAGAATAAAGAAGTTGTCATCCATATATCGTCTCTTATCTGATTTCTAACTTCTAAATGCCATTCAAAGAAACTTTACCAACCTGCACACGATTCATTCAATAAAAACGAGGCAGTAACGAAAGTCCTGCTTCATTGTTATGAACTGAATTGCACATGTGTCTATCTTTGAAATGCTGGTGAAATATTCCCCATTCTTATGATGTGCGTTTTGCCACTAAATATTTTACTAGTGCTTCAGTCGTTTATTCTCAGATGTCACTTTTTCGATCCCAGTTTATGAGTGTGGAAATCGAGCAAGGAGAGGACATATTGATTAAGGAGGGCTTCGAGTGCAATATACGAATGAAGAAACGCCTATCCATCAGTACAATATGATCTTGCCCCTTGTATTTTACTGGTGTTTCACTTGTTTTGTGGGTTTTTATATGACCCCTTGTTCACTCGAGGTTGTGTGCACGTTTAAATTGTGGAAGAAGTGCCCGTATTCTTGGGGAAGGGCTTTGAATTCAGTGAGTTGATAAATAACTCCTTCCTTCCCACTACGTTTTCTCTCATGGTATTTTACTAACGCTTCAGTTGTAGGACTTTTGCAAAATCAACCAATCATTTGTTTCCCAAGGGTGTGAGTGTTGAGATCGAACAGGGAGAAGACATATTCGTTGGGGAGGGATTCGAGTTCACGGTGAGGGTGAAGAACTCGTCCCTTGTGACCCGGGTAGTCAACACTCTCCACATCAAGGTACTCTACAAGACGTACTACGACGCCTACACCGGCATCGCGGGTGTCAAGAAGTTCGACCCATTCAAGCTGGAGGCTAATGAAGGTAACTTTGTTGAATAAGTTTAAATTCAAATGATTCCAAATTAAAGTCAGTGATCATTCATAAACGTCATCTGTGCAACTATTTTTAAGAACTCGAACTTATAAGCAATAACATTTTACCCATTCTTTCCCCATAGAGGTCCCTCAAGTCATTTTCCCTTGTGAATTCTGTTACAAGAAGAGATGAAGAGAACCTTCTGGGTTAGAAAAATATCTTAACCTGATTGATTGCAATTCAAGTTAGCAGTGCGATCATCGGTGTTGTTCCACCTGAGCATTTGATCTGTTACATTAACCGTTGATAATTGTTTGCACATGTAAATTGAAAAATTCAAATGTGCGGTGCATAATGATTTCTTACAAGTCGAATCCAAGTTGGAGAACTAACACGATCACGGCATCCGTATTTTATATTTTAAATCCTTGTTACTAAGTGTAACTAATGCTCATTTCACACACAGTTTTACTGTTAGAGGATCTTGAAAGAACAAGGATTTATTGCCATTCTGTAACCGAATATTCAGTAGAATAAGTAGTTAATTATTAGAAGTTAAGGGACAACTACTGTAACCATAAGAGTCTTATTCCAGAAATAAGCTACCGTATCGCTGTTGACGAAGAGAAGGCGGCGAGACGACCACAGGACGGATACCACTTCGAGATAAAGGCCATCGCCGACTTTCCAGACCGGTCTACAATCGCTTCCGGCAAGATGAACTTCCGCCTCAGGCGCCCAGATGTTCATGTCGAGGTAAATTATTGATCAATGATTTTTTAGGATTGAAATATTTGAGTAAGAAATCTCAATAAACCGCTCGAGCACCCGTTTTTTGCTGCATTTCTGATCTGACAACTTTTGGTGTGCCATATCTATGACGCTTCGTCTTGTTTTAACCAATCACAGGCCGTCTTATATATCCAAATGAGTAGCCTAGTCATTTATATTTTTTGATGGAGTGAAAGGTCACCATACACACATCAGAAACGGAGCCGAGTACGAGTTTAACGCTATAGAGCTGATTTAGATGGTAATTATTTATTGAGGCACTGTATCTCTATGCTGCCTTCCAAGGATACCTTAAACAATCTGTATTAGTGGCATGAGCTGAGTCTGCAGTGAACTGTTATCAGAGTTTCCTTTTATGCTTGTGAACTCTGTTTCAAGACTTCATATGGTCACAGACTCACTGACGTCAATTTCAACTTTGGATGGAAACATACTTATTTCAGCCTATCGCAAACATTGCTTCAAACGTCTACAAATTGAACTATAGATTATAACCTATACTAGCTTGATTTCAACAATTTCAACAATATCATCTATGATGATATGAGTATATTATTATTTGTTATTAAAGTTTGATAACTTTTTCTTGAATAAGCAATGTTTCCACCTTCCAGGGTCCGCGGTCCGGTGCTCTGAGAGACAAGATCAAACTGAACGTGTCCTTCACAAACCCTCTGAAGGTCACCTTGACCAACTGTCTGATGGACATCGAGGGAGGCTTCACATGCATCAAACCCTCCAGTGACAAGTTCCTTATACCGTATGTGTTGTACACGTGCTTTATCAGTCGTATTAGTATTCATCATTCATTCCAGTGGGTAATGGGTAATAGTGAGAATGTCGAATGAATGAGGAAGATTTCTATGGATATAGAATAATATAGAATAAAGAAGATGTAAATCAAAAGAACGCTTACTCATTCATCTTGACAAATTCTAAATGCTTCTCAAAGAAGAGGATGTCTAATGTTAAATTATTGTTAGAAAACAGTTGTTTAAACGTTTGCGAGATCTGACCCCAAGTTTGGAATAAGTTTAATCGTTGTCATTTTTTGTGAAGGGTTCAAAGAAGATGAATCAGTGACAGTTAAATGTTTGTCCTTGATTAAGTCCGTTATATATAAACACAACAAAACTACGTCATCACTGTCATCACGCAAATTATTACTTCCTTGGAAACGTTATATCTACATGTAGGTGAGGTGAGGTGATACGGGCTTTAACGCTGCTTTCAAAAGTATTTCACTTATATCGCGGCTGCTAGTATTATTGCAGGGAGAAAGGCCGCAACACCATTGTGGCTATGCATTGCGGTGAAACCTGCGAGCATCGGCTGGAACTAGCGAACCCTAGGTGGTAGTGCACTAAAATTCATTGTAGCATTGTACCCAAACCTCATTGCGTGTAGAACCTCTTGATCCGTAACCCAACGCGCTAACACTAGTGCTATCCCGTCCCCGTCTACATGTATGTTTATGACAATCCCTTCCTTCATGCAAATGAACATATGTTTCATTCCAACGTTTAATCACCTTTAAGCGTCATTCAATCATAAATATTTGAATATGTGATTCCAATCTTCTCCTCAGGAACATCGGCCCGGGGATGACATGGCGGGAGACGCTGACGGTGCAACCCAAGAGACACCCTAACGACAAGGACGAGAGAGACATGGCCATCGGGTTCCACTGCAAACAGCTCACTGATGTGTACGGGCACTACGCCATGGAGATCACCAGTAGATGGTAGATAGGACATGAATACATCATCCATAACTAGGGACCTGGGGCCAAAGTTGTGCCAGAAACACGGAACCAGGAACTAGATTTGCGGACACCTCCCCCCTCTTTCTTTAAAATAGACGTATTTAGATACGTTGTATATTAGAAAGATGCCCCCAACCCTTTCTTTTGGCAAACCCATCACAATTTCTGGATCCACTATTTAAGTATATAATGAACTAATACCTGAATAAATTGTTGAACTTCAGTTCTTTTTTTATTATTAACTTTACAATAACTATCGAGGCCAATTTATTGCATAAGGGGTATAACCCAAGTAACAAATTCAACATTTACGATATTTTTGCGAAAAGGGAACTATGGAATGTTTCGGCCGGGAATAGGGATCGTGCACATTGAAACATTATATGCTCAATTATATTATGGTATTAGATATTGTGAAGAGTGTTATTCTTCTCTACAGAGTGAACCTGAAGAAGTCTATATAAACAGGTACAGCCGTCAATCTTATGAGAATGGTAACTTGAGATTTGTGCATGTACTAATTCTTGTCAACAAGAAAATATAGATCATTGTATGCCTTAATTTTTTTAATATACCATTTGCTCAAACACTTTACCCAAAGACTATTATTTGTATTTCACTTATAGTAAAGGGGATATATTGAAATATTACACATTTGTAATTTTGTTGAAGATTACATTAACAAATGGGTAAAATAATAAAATACCAAAATAGAATTTTATTTTCGTGTATTCATTTAATTATCTAACGTTAAGTTTTCTTTTCAAAAGAAAATTATGAAAAATGTTTATAAACGTTATGTCATCTAATGGTGGCATAATTAACCTTATGACGTAATGACATTCTAACTTCATCATGTTCTTGATGTAATATCTTTGTGAGTAATGTTTATGATAATGTTTATCTCGTTGACGATTCCAGAAAGCATTGTACAAATTAACTCTCAAAAGTATATAACATGTTGAACCATTGAGGATATTTCATTTACCTTCGGAATACAAAAAAAAACATTTCGACCATATTCGATAGCAGAATTATACAGAAGGTCTATAGCTGCTATTGTCTTGAATAACAACTTCCCTAGGAAAAGTGACAATGTTTTGTAAAAAACAAACGAAGTCTATACGTATAGTATCCTTATCCTGTTCAGCGACACTAAATATATAAGATTATAAGATTCCATACCTCAACTGGCTTTCGATAACATCCTCACACGCTATTTCATTCGCTTAAGTCGTTACTGAACCAAATGGCATTAAAAGGCATTTTTCAGCAATAAGCAATAAGTCTGGTCTCACTTTAATGTTGTATGAAAACAAACAAGATTGCTAAACCAATATCCTGTAACTTTGTTTATGGTTACGCCTGGAACAGAGGCGACCAAGCTTCACGAATGATCAACTTTTCTATTTTCCACGATAGATCTTATTTACCGAAACAGGCAATCCTCACCTTACCAGTGAAATATCTTATCCTTTTCAAACTACAACAGGTAACTATGAAACACAACACGTTATAGTTAAAGCATTGAAGCGTACCGGAGGTGCACACGGTAAAGGAATAAAAGGAGTTATTCAAACTATCATATCATGGTTGAATTAGATATCGTTTCACCAAACAAGGAGTTACCCTCTCCCAAAGCAGTTCAGTTGTATAGATTTCGTCAATCACGCAAACGCATATGAGGAGCAGTTTCTCCTCAGTTCATTCTACTTGCAGTAATGATAACTGTATTTCCATTTATGCAATTATGCATCGTAGAGTTCAGTTTTCTTAAGTTGATTGTTCAAGGTTGTCTATTGTATAGACGTTTCAATCAACGCCCACAGGACACATCTAGTTTTAGTATAGGGATTGTCCTGTCACCAAATGTAGTCGATAAGTGACCTCACGACACAGCACATATAGCATATATTTCTGTCGTGAAGTAATCAGCAAGCACACGTCTCCCAAGGCGTCACGCGTGATCAGTCACAAATGTACAAGCGAATATTTCTCTTTCACGCCCTGCTGTCTGCCATTGAAACCATTTACGTTATGGCCTTGTGATCAATAAAGCATTTTCTCTATTTGTCTTGGGGACATTGTCTGGTCAACCAATGGAATCTTCGCTTACAAATGGACATGGAGACGAACGTTGTATGTTTTTGTTGACATCGATATTAGGAGACGGTTTGGGTAACCCGGAGCAGCTGAGACAGTCTGTCACCTGATCACGTATTTGCGTAAGACGAGGTCTCTATATCTAGGTGAGTAGCCTCATTTAAAGGCGAAACAAAACTCTTGATCCTGGTGGGGAAATATTTATCATTGCACATCAGTAAATTGCAATTGTTATGACGTTAACATAGCATATGTTTCTTGTGTAGGTTGCAAAAATATAACATGTTCTTTTTGTGCATGCTTTAAGTGCGAAATATAAATTTTCAATATGGTCTGTCAATGATCATATGATCATACAATCAATGAGTTTTGTATTCAAATTACAGTACAAATTACGGATGATTACATGTGTAAATGAGGACTAAAGCACATATTCAATGCACCATTTTGAGAGAAATGTGTTTCACATGAAATGTGTTTTTATTCCGATATTGATATGTCATTATTTCTGACAAACGCAATTTTAAACTTTGATAAATAACATTACTTCACTTCATCTGCGATTTCGTACATTAAATGACTTAAAACAAAATACACTATACTGCAACAGTCAATCAAAACTCACGTCATTTTATGTTTCGCATTATGAAATACCGCATACATTAAGACGATTATAAAGAATCCCTATCTTCTCTACTTGTTCTAAGATCAATACTTTTATTTAACACTCATGAACTTCCCACCATCTCAGCAATCAGTATTGATGGTATACATAGGTGCATGTAAAAGAGTTAAAAAAATATTTTGACGATGGAACTTGTCCATGTTATCTGTCTCCAGGTAAATCAACACGTATCTTCATACGGTTTTTACATTAAAATGTAATATCAAACAGAATTTCAATATTATAATGTTTTAGTTTGTATTCTTATCCATTTAACACTGGAATGTTGAAAAAAGTGTTAGTATTCATAGTACGTCCGGAGTATGTTTTGGTTCGGTATAACTTAGTACAAAAATACTGCATTTAAAGTATAGAATAAGGTCATATGATATAACATATATAACAATTATGCATGAAAGACTCCATATAGAGCACTCTGTAGTTGAAACTTTGTCGCGGTCGACTTGTTAGACAGTGATCATGTTATGACGACGAAACGACATTTAAAAGCTAACGAGAAAGGTTTCCGGTAAATGCTATTAGATATGTTCGGCAGAATTCTCAAACTAAATGTTTCGTGATTAAACGAAGTTTTTTTTACCTAACGGAGTAAAGAGGTAAAATAAGAAAAGGCTTTGACAATTTTTTTACCAAATTTACTGAAATTAGAATAATTCGGAGACCATTTTCCTCGAATATAATAAGGCACTGATATTGGCAAGGTAATGGAGAAAGTGCGATAGGCTATTTGATTAACGTTTAAGCTAATTGACATTTTATATGAACATATTTAGTGTAAGTATATTTAGCGTGATCTGTAACATTGTTAAAGAGCCACTCTGTTAGTTGTTGGAGTCATATATGCCAAACTAAATCAATGGTGTCATTTGATCGCGAAGTATCGACTGTTACCAAAAAGAAACATTTTAAAACTAATTGGTTTTTTACAGTGACAATATGAAGGTAGAACGTCGCAATTATGATCGAAAACCGGACAGTGGCGCGTCAAATAGTCAAACGTAATTTTGGAGACGTATCTAAAACAGCCAGGAGGGCAGTTAGGAGTTGATAGTGTTTGTTAGGTTATACAACTAGTAGCCATGTGTATTGGGCGTGATATCTACACCTCTGTACATTTATAAGCTTAAGGCTGTTTTAAGATTTTCATGGAAAACCACTATTTGTCATATATATGTCTTTTGGGCATGAAAAGTTAAGATGTTTTGATATGAGACACAATTGTACAGTTATTTTCAAATGTACATAAAAATGTAAGTAAAACACATGTAAAAGACATACAAAGCAAAAATTACCCTGATTGATAAGAGTTACTTGCGGTGGTTTTTACGCGCAATTCAAACATTTTATGAATACTTGCGGCTAAGGCATTAGTATTTATGTTATCTTGCATTATAGTTATAAAAACATCATGGGAAGATAATAACGACAGTGAATTCTTATAAATATTATCAATAATTTCAGAACGGATATCTGCATAAAGGCTACACTTAATCAGGAAATGAAATTCATCTTCAATCTCACTAAGATCACAGCATTTACAAATTCTGTTCTCAAGAGGAGTTGGGGGTCGGCTAAATCTTCCTAGTTCGCTTTCCAGAGGGAGAGTTCCGCATCTTAGTTTTGCTATTATACTTCTGTGTCGTCTGTTTGATAAACTTAGGTAAGGTTCGGCGTTAGGGCTAGACTTGAACAGTCTATATGTACGGAGCTTATTTCCATTAATCAAACCTCGATCGTTCCACAATTGATTCATCCATTCCTCTGCATCGATTAATAACAATATATCTTTTATCAACAAGAAATCGGCTGGTGATATATAACATATGTTTGATATTTAGGTTCGCATCAAAGGTAAATAATATGTTATGAAAATCACGGAGTGGCTCTTTAAAGTATGAAATAAGGCCATAGGATAGAACATATATCACAAAAAGCACTCAACATGCTGTTTATATGTTGTTAGTTATATCTAAATATTCGAATTTCATATCAATACAGTATTTCAATAATAAAAAGATTAGAATGTTTCAATGCATAATCTGTTCATTCTTATTCATAACACACATAGCGGGTCATGAATTGTATATCGTATGCATATACCATATGATAGCTTATACCTTTCAGCGTCTGTAAAAACTGAATAGGTCCCAATACACAACATGAACTATTATACACTTATCCGTTAGATACAGCTTTAGAGAGGGAAACTGTTCGCAGAACCTTTATCAAAGAAAATGTTTTAATAATTTGTATCTATGTAGTTTTGTATATCTATTGAAACTTATCCGTTTACACTTCTGGAAAATTGAGCCTTAATGGAAACCATAAACGTGAAATGTATTGCATCAAAACCGTACTGATATTGTATGGCAGGTTGGCAACTGACAACTGCATTGATGAACGTATACAGTGTTCTTAATCATTCTAACGGAGGATTTTGGTCACGTCAAGCGTTACATGCATTTTAAATTTATTCTCAGAATTAAAGTTTCATGTTATAGTTTTTATTAAGGCAAATGTTCAGTAAAACCATTAGCTTTATTTGGGAAACAATCAGTGCATTACATGTTCAGTCACATATAAGACTGAACTAGAAATAAAGTGCCAACTGTGACAAACCATTTAAGTGTGTAAGGGTGTACGCTTAGCGGCTGTAGTCTATTTCGATTGAAGTCTATGTCATGATATGAATCTTCTATTCCCAGGTTTCCTTAACTCCTGGGCAGATACAAGATGTTTTCACGCGAAAAGAGAAACCGAGACCCAAAACCGCCCAGGTAATAACAAGGAACACCAAGGAACCAATTGCCTTACTTCATTATTAGCCAAATAACTTAGGTCTGGTGCTGGATAGTAACTAATGCACATGTGTATACTTTCTCTTGGGAAAACATTTTTAAGGAACCTATTACCTTTTTTCATATTTAGTCCCAATGAAATGTAGATGGAAAGTGATGCGCATTCATACATTCTCACAGAAGACGGAGGCCTCGCGGGACATGCCCGACGTACACGAGTGAGACCACTGGGCCTCGGGGGTCAGACCTCGACAGGAGGGCAGCCCGCCCCCAACACCCGAGCAGGGTTCTGTCAAGGGTGCCCAAACCAGGTAACTTCAGTATAGAGCTTTGAGGCTTTGAGGGCACATATTTTCACCCTGTTTTTATCACGAAATACAAATGAAAACTTCATCATATTGCTTCCCCATATGACATCTTTTTCCTCAGGGTTTGTTGCCATTGTATTGTCAATTATCTTTCGCTGAATTTCGTTTATGTTTTAATAATAGCATATTTGAATATTTTACTTTTCCTTCAATCACAATCCACACTGCTATCCTGTAGAAGCTTTAAATGACCTTACTCTAAATCGACATTCCTCCAATTGAAAACCACTCTGAAAACCGGCTTTTTTCCAAATGTGTAGTTACCACATAAGCAAACTCTCTTATATATCAGTTCTTCTAAACGCCAGTTTCGTTTAGTCCCAAGCCATGTCGGTTTAGAGGGAGTGCACTGTACATTGAGTTTGACCACTGTATTTCTCAATTTTCTTCAGTGCCGGACGATGACAAGGACGAGTGCCCAGTAGTGGACAGACAGGAGGTCAACAAACACTTGCACGTCGAGAAAGTCGACCTGCACATCCAGGACAATGTGGTCAAGCATCACACTGACCAGTACGAATGTACGGAGGACCATATCAGTGAAAAAACTGACAAGATGAAGGAGGCACAACTGGTCATCCGTAGAGGGGACACCTTCAAGATGACCATCCACTTCGACCGGGCCTACGACATTGTTAAGAATGATATCACTCTTCAGTTTAGACTCGGTAAGTCTGCTGTAAAAGGTAGTTTATTGCCCGTATTGCTAGACATAAGCACTGACATATACAGTAAACAGCAACCAGTGAAACTATGAAATATGCTGAACCAGCATATCATTCAGAAATAATTTCTATGTGAATTTGTCTTTCATGTATAACAATTATATTTTTGTCAAAGAATGAGATACACAGTTTTAGAATTGAAATCAATTTGTCAACAGGTGATGGCAGCGTCCTGTAACAATAGAATGACGTTATAAGATGTTCTATGTCTCTGTCTTAACTGATGTGATAGAGTTGCATCACTTTTGATCAAATGTCCTAACTGGATAATGATATTTACTTTTAGAACGAGCACAAATTCTTGTACTTATATATACATATGTACAGGTGAAGATTATACGCCATGTCGCCGTCTGAACGCCAGCTTCAAGGTTGTGGAGAAGAAGATAGATTTACCGAAGAGCTCCAAGAAGTGGGGCGCGTGCGTGACTGGCCAGGAGGGTAAAACTCTCACCCTGGATGTCTACGTGCCGTACGGGGTGCCTGTAGGCGAGTGGGAGTTCAGTGTCAGGACGGTGGTGGACAAGGTCGGTGGCCGGGACATCAGGTGGCAGTATGACCATACTAAAGAGGGAATCAAGATTCTCTTTAATCCTTGGTGCAAAGGTAACCACTTACTTTTGAATTATGATAGTATTAGAACAGTAATAATGCTGTTTTGATTACCGTGTGTTGTTTCACCTTAATTTATTTTGAGTTAAGTAGGAACGCAATTATTACCCTGCAGAAGACGCCGTATACGTGGAGGATGAAAAGTGGAGGGAGGAGACGGTTCTGAACGAGGCAGGTGCAGTCTACACCGGCAGCTACAAGAAAATAGCGGCCAAGCCCTGGTTCTTCGGACAGGTGCGTGAAGTGCTAGTCTTTTAATTTGATAACTCAATCCACATATCACCAATAACGATCCTTCATGACTACCCAAAATTATCATCATTATTATTATTGTTGAATTTTGTGTCCATTCTAGGAAAGTGTGGAAAGATCTGGCAAAATGGCTAGAAAGGTTGGCTGAAGGAAATATAGATCTTACACCTGAAGATATTATTTTTGGTTTTAAAGAAAGAAATAATAATCCCTTAAATGCCATTTGTTTATTAGAAAAACAAAATATCTACACTGCCAGTAGAACAAATAAAAAGCCCAATTTTGGATATATCAAAAGAGAACTAACAAAATATTATCAAGCATGCAAATATATTGCTTTTGCAAATAATAACCAGCACAAATTCTTTGCATTTTGGTCATCTTTTCACACACTTTTTAGACTCATGTAATTACAGATGCTCAAGTGATAAAATCAAAGTATAAATGGAATGTCATAAGATGAACCTTGCATTTTATCAGATTGCCTGCTATATGTTGATCTCAAAGACAGACAATTCCTTTCAGTAACAAAAAATATTTTTGTTATTATGTATAACATGTATTATATAAAAGAAAACCTCTACAACCGACAATACTATACGATTGTATTAATGACTATATACAAATGTTCATAATTATGTAACATCTGATGGGAAATAAAAACATTAAAAAAAAATATTTTTTTAAAATTATTGTTGAATTTTGTTATGGAGGGTTGTCTTTTAGGTTTATTTAGCTGCGGTCATTGCCTGTAACAAGAAAATTGTTTCGGGAGTTTATAACCTTCATTTTGTTTATGAATTCACGACAGATTGATAGCTGTAAGACCTGCAAAATGTATTCAAAAATTCTGGGCAGTGTTTTATTAATGATAAAACCAAAACTAAACTGATATTTCCTGAAAATGTGATATATGTTCTTTTGACCCAAAGTTTGAGGACGACATCCTAGATATCGCCTTGCATCTTCTACGGAAAGGATTCGGGTCGACTAAGCCAAGCATGGGCAGTCCTGCAGCCGTGTCAAGGGTCATCTCCACCATTGTGAGTACTGCATATTATGACTATCGTGTCAGTTGACTTTCCATCGTTTGTCGTTTGGTTGTCATGTCATCTCAAATTTATGTAGCTATGAATTACCATTCAAATATCGGTTTCTTCAAAGCCTGTTGTTTCTCCACGGTGTTTATTATGTATTTCTTTAGATAAGATATATTCAACCAAAATAAGTTAAAGACCACCACAATTTTCAATATCGATAGTTTATACAGTTCATATTATTAATCTCAGTATGCTTTAATATTTATTGAATATCGAGGTAGTTCTTAACTTTTTTGTTGAAAAACATATCTTCAACATTTGAGGGGTGTTTTGAAGTTGGTTTTGAAAAGGAATGGAAGTATCTTGCAATGAACAACTTCTTGAATAAGTAAACTTATACACATACGTTGTCATTCTTCTGTTTTCAAAATCGTTTGCATGAAATGTTACTAGTAGGTTTGTGAAAAAAATCGTCAGTATAATCGTACCAATGTTTAATCAGAGTTGTAATATTAGATATACATTGGTAATATATGCCATAGGTGAACAGTCAGGACGACAACGGCGTACTGTTAGGAAACTGGAGCGGTAACTATGCGGGAGGCACCAAGCCGACATCTTGGAACGGAAGCGTGAAGATTCTAGAACGTTACATGGATAAAGGCCTACCGGTCAAATTCGGCCAGTGCTGGGTTTTCTCGGCTGTGACCACTACAGGTAGATATCATAAGTGTCGGGATATGTTGGTGTTGTATTTGACCAATTTGCTTAATATGACGTTTTAAAAGTTATAATGTCGTTACCATCTTAAAACCTAACATATTGGTGTCATAAGGTTGAAAATTCATTTTGTCGATACCTTCTCAAAACCTAACCTATTGGTGTCATAAGGTTGAAAATTCATTTTTTCTAAATACTTTTTATTGTAATGAACACCATGATATTCAAGAAGTTAATTTGTAACCTCTTGTCAACTTTGCATTGTGATTATATTGTGTTCCTAGTGTGCCGTGCGATTGGTCTTCCTTGTCGAAGTGTGACCAATCATAGCTCGGCTCACAACACGGACCTTGAGCGAATCAGCATTGACGTCTTCAGGAAGAAGAACAGAGAGGGGAAATGGGTGGAGGAAAAACGTGACTCAATCTGGTATTGAAGTTATACTTTACACAGCCAAACCAATACCTCATAAACAAAACTCCTAGGGAATAATCTTGTTATAAAACATAAAAGAGCAAACTAAATGCAATTGTATGTCAAATGTATAAGGTTATCCAATTGAATTTGCTGATAGTTATTTTGTATACACAGCAGCCAATCATAACTTTAATCAAATAACCAAGTAAACGTCTTAAAGGGTGTTTTAATATAGAAGACTTTTATTTACCATTTAATTATTTTGAAATCAAACGAAAAGGGCATAGATTATGTAAAAAAAAGGGTAAAAATGTGATCCCTTGTTTTTATATATGTATTCATAAGTTGAGGTACCATTTCAATTATATTGCTCAAATGTTCAATTTATCAACATTTAAGGAACTTCCACGTATGGAATGAGTGTTGGTTCCGCTGTCCCAATCTGAACACAGACGAAACTAAATATGATGGATGGAACGCTATCGACTCAACGCCACAGGAGCACAGTGACGGTAGGTAAAGTGGCCGAAGAGGCAGAAAAGTTTTACCTAAAGTTTAGTGCCCACTCTAAGTACATTCTTTTAACTTCCACGTTCATTTTATTCCGATGCAAGTGATTCGAGTTCCTGATATAGGATTTGATTTTCTTTAAAAAAATAATTGATAATGACTCCACATATATGGTTCGTCTTCAACATTTCCAAATTTACCTACATTTATATGATTCCAGTTTAACAATTTTCATTCAACCTGAATATATCTTTTGACTTTAGTGTTAAGAAATCTATCGCAACAAGTATGATTCGACCTCTTCATGAATGATTCAACTGCCTTAATTATGACTCTACCTCAACATCAAACACTGCTATTCTACCTCCACCTGTATGCGTTGACTCACCTCAAACAATGCTATTCTACCTCCATCTGTATGCGTTGACTCGACATCAAACAATGCTATTCCATCTCCACCTGTATGCGTTGACTCAACATCAAACAATGCTAATCTATCTCCATCTGTAATCGTTGACTCGACATCAAACAATGCTATTCTATCTCCACCTGTATGCGTTGACTCAACATCAAACAATGCTAATATATCTCCATCTGTAATCGTTGACTCGACATCAAACAATGCTATTCTACCTCCACCTGTATGCGTTGACCATCTCATATATCATTTTGTCAGATATGTTTGATTGTGTCCCGCACCCATGACCCTACCTCAAAATTACTGTACCCCAAACGAATGATTCCACCCAATAGGTGTGTACTGCTGCGGTCCAGCACCAGTGATCGCCATCAAACAGGGGCACATCGGTGTCGGGTACGACACGCCCTTCGTGTTCGCGGAAGTGAACGCAGACAAGGTGGAGTGGAAGGAAGACCCAGATACAGGACGCCTTACTGAGACAAAGCGCTTGAAGAATGTGTACGTAGTGCTTATATGATTAACATAACAGAGAGTTTAACAATATGTGTTACATTAACATAAGAGATAGTTTATCGGACCTAAAGTAGGTGGTTTGAGTCACACACGCCAAGCATTTCCGATATCTTCATTACATTGGGATACTTAATAACCGTTCTTACTCTTGACACTGAAAATTTAAGGTTTATGGTCGAGATAAACCTTATAATGTACTTCGTTTTGCGAGTGCAAACTAGTCAAGCATAGTAGTGTTTAGTATGTTGCATGATGTATAGTATATTAAAATGTTACAGAGTGTAGTGATGTGGAGAGCTATGTCATGGTTATAGTATGTTGAAATGTTACAGAGTGAAGATTGTGTTATGTGAAGAGCTATGTCATGGTTATAGTATATAAAAATGTTACAGAGTGTAGTGATGTGAAGAGCTATGTCATGGTTATATAGTATGTTGAAATGTTACAGAGTGTAGATTGTGCGATGTGAAGATCTATGACATGGTTATATTATGACACATGCCAAATGATGTTAGAATGATGGCATGGTTTGCATTGTTATGGAATGTTATCCTATACATGTATCTAAGATATGATGTTAAGACGTCGTAAAAAATTCAACCACGTAAGGGTACAAATATTTCGTGTTTATCGCTTCCCAGGGTAGGGAAGTGTGTCAGTACCCACAAGCCAACAGGCGAGCCCTACACCAGTTCCACCATGGGGAGTTTCTTCAGGTTCTTCACTGGGGGAGATGATATGGAGAGGGAAGACCTCACAGACCTGTACAAGTTTCCTGAAGGTAATTTGTTGCCATGGAAACTTCTATGTTTCCCTGGTCACATTACACGGGAGAAAATAATGGAATACGATGAACACAAGTTTGTGATCAATTTGGTAACTTCAAACACAGTGACGTGTATTGGTAGGAAGTACTTTAAGAAAGATATATCTACATATGCGGACATATATTGCTCTTATTTTCTAAGATAATGTAAAAGGACCTGTCGGCATATGATAAATGTTTTAAAACTATTTCTAAGCGATACAAGTCCCGATATTGAGTGAAAGCCGTCAAACAGGTAACGTATATTTAATAATGTCGGCTTTATATAAAAAAGTGAAAATGGATGTGAATCGTTATCTTTTGTTTGATCACGATGTTCTACAAGGATAATCAAAGAAGTACAAGGACAGATTATGAAAACTCGATACCAAGAACAATGCACATTTGAAGAACAAATACATGCAATTCGGAAGAACACGGTGTCGTTAGAATTATCTGTTTTGTAATAGGTCATTTTACAGTAAGTTAGTACACGAGGACGATGATGACAATATATTGTTCATGTGCAGGTTCGGAGGAGGAGCGAGACATTTACCGGAAGACAAGCCGGAAGTTCCGACAAATGTGCGGGTGTGACGACGATGAGGAGAGTGACCACGAGTGTGAAGAGGAGGAGGTGGGTTGAAACGCATGTATAAAACATAACCCATGTCATATAAATCATATCCACTAGAGATACCAACAATAACTGCATGCACGTCTATTTTTACTTCTTGCCACGTTTTCCTTTCCATTTCCATATGTTGTTGTCCATGATTTTATTAATCAAATAAATTCTGGTTAAAGGTCTGTTGGATGGGGGGTTTTGTGGGAAACTTTCCTGGATTTTTAGAAATAGTTTTGTTTTACACAAACACACATTACAGTTAAGACATATTAATGGGGATAATATATTTAGCTTTAGATCAGACACCTGCATTGTATCATTTCTGATAATTGTGAATATGATAAAAAGATATGTTTTATTATAATTGTTATTTGAGTAAAAGATACAACGAGCATTTCAAACCGGTGTGAAAAACAAGATGACGGATACACTTGAGACTGATAGATAAGCCGACTTTCTTGCTTAGTGCAAACAGGAAGTTACTGTACTATATAAGTATTCTTATCGAAAGAAATATTTTGAGATGCTCGAAAATAAAAAATTGGAATTTGTTGTTCTTTGTTTGTTTAGCATTATTAAACCAATCGTGAAGGTTTATAATATGCATCAGATTGTTTACTTGAAAATCGAAAACGGAAAACTTCATATGCCCACAATTTATAAGTATGTTGACAAAATAAATTCTGATTTAGTTTGGGTATTTTTCTATTTCTTGTAAATTCAAAGAGAGAGCAGTCTTATCAAGCACATGCAATTTTAAATAGCAGTATTCTTATCATGTAGCCGGTGGACATAGAAATCGAAGAAGAAGAGGAAGAAGTCTATGTTGGCAATGACTTCGGCTTCATCATCAAAGTGAAGAACAGAGGCAAAGAGACACGCACTATGACCCTGGAAGCGCAAGTCAAATACAAGACCTACTACGATACCGCCCTTACTGACGTGGCTGCAGAGGAAAAGTTTGAAAACGTCAAACTGAGTCCAGGGGAAAGTGAGTAGGCACTTTGCCACTTATTTTGATGGCAATGAAGAGATGACAGGAAATAGACAATAAATGTTACTTATTGCAGATACAATCTTTTTAATCAATAAGGAAATGCATTTCTTCAACTCGAATAATTTTAGGTGTGCATGTCAACAAGACAGCACCAGTCTTCGCTTTATCTGTGACGTCTTTTTCTACTATTGTGGATTGATTTGAGTGATGAGATATTTTACCATCTGATGAAAATATAGATGGGGGGTTTCTTAATGAAAAGGGGGATGTAATTTATATCATCCAAAAATTCAACGGCCTTCAGTGCCTCTAAAGATAGAATGCTGTCGGGGTAGTTTGTGCACCCGAATTTTGATCTGAGTTTTTCAGTTGTTCACGGAAAAATGTGGTCAGATAACTTGAAATGTAGAGAGATGACACGATACATCGAAGTGCAACAGAGCATTTACTGAACATGTGTCAGTTATTCAGATAAACACATTCGCAATATTTGTAATTGTCGCATTGAATACCAATTGTTATTCTGTAGAGGACTCTGTTGTAAACAGGCGATAAGTATTTTAGATAAAATCACACTTTCTTTTGCTTCATTTCATCTTCAACTTATGTTGATATTCTGATAATGTAAATTATCGATATGTTTATTCTACCTCCATGACTCCAAGACAACGTTGTACGTTACAAGGGTTTATTTTCTGTGTATTACAGCGGAGAAGTTTAAGATAAAGGTCACGAAGGAAACATTGTACGTTACAAGGGTTTGTTTTCTGTGTATTATAGCGGAGAAGTTTAAGATAAAGGTCACGAAGGAAAAAGCTATCTGTAAACCCCAATATGGATTCAACTTCGAGGTGAAGGCTGTTGCAGAGTTCAAGGAAAATGACCACATGGTGACCGGTGACCTTGACTTTCGCCTGAGGAGGCCTGACCTTGAGGTCAAGGTGAGTTAGAATTTCCACTTGGTGCGTACATAAAATAAATGATACGTTTAGAGAAAAATATATGAAATGAAATAAAATTCTTCTTATGTTAATTTAATGGACAGTCCTATTGGGGTATTTTTGTTGTGGAAGCGAAATTCAAGGTGACAAGTATGTTATATTTGTTCATGATTATAACATTACCAAGTTGAAACATGTTACTAAGGGTAAGATTTTGGTTGTTTTAAATTTTTAAACTTGATAAATGAGAGCGCACACGGTAAAATAAGACAAGAACACGAAGTAAAGCCATTCATCGGCGTTACGAGTGTGAAAAGTCTTATACAGCATGAAAAGGCATTGTTAATTAGTCTTATCATACATCATTTGAAAATGTGTGGACATTCTAACAATAAAATGTAGTTTGTTTTTATAATTTTTCAAAATTAGTAAAAGTACAGAGCCTTTTTCATGTCATTTTCTACTAGATAAAATGACGACCTGGATGCCGTTAGGACAACATCTTTGATGTTACGACTGTTTAGCTGTTTGTTTTATTCAAATTTGTGATCGTGTATTTCTGCAGGGTCAATTATGATCCTGTATCTGAATAAATGTATTGGTTGGTGGACAAACGTTTTTAGATAATATTTGTTTACTATTCTACTTTTGACCTTCCTATGGTATTTCCTTGTTTCCGCCGATGGTTGTTTCCTGACTATACATGAGAGGATGCAAGTAGAATTCTTCTGTAAAGACTTTACAAACTCTGATTTTGTGAAATTGTTGTTAAAGTAATAACTACACCTTTGTGATAGGTGTTTGGCATTGGGTTTACAACAACTTTGCAAGCAAATTCTAAACTTGGTTTGGTTTGTTGTGTGCAGAAGAACAATAGCACTTTGAGAACCAAGAGGGTATAAAAAATCACTACTTTGACAAACCATCAATGATTTAGATAAACATAATTTCATTTTCAATACTTTTTTCTTAATTATACGACATGAGAAGAACATAAGTTGCCAAAGAGTTCACAGAATGTTGAATGTTTAAACAAATCTCGCATTTTCCTGACACAGTCGACCAATGCAAGTTTTCGTGTTGATTGCCATTGAAATTATATATATACAATTCAGTAATTTTTGCTAGCGAGGATGCAGACAAAACTGTAACTCTTTCTAGATAAAAAGAAACTTTTGCGCAACTGAAACTTGTGCTATTTTGAAAGTGCTTGCAACTCCAATCTGAATAGTTTATCTATCCAATTTTTATGAGTAATGACCCTAAATCAGAAAAAAACTGTACTTTCTAGTACCTTTATTTGATAGTGTTTTAAGTTTCGTCCTTATGAAAGCTCTTGCACAATGGCGATTGAAATCATGTTAGCATTCCAGCACAGAATACTAAATCGTGCAAGAAGGTAAGTCCTTTGAACTCCTAGCAAAAGTATGAATGAAGTTATGTATAATCACTAAATAGACTTTAAATCGTGCAAGAAGTAAAGTCATTTTTAAATAGTGGCAAAAATGTTATAGAAATTATTTTCATTTGGCATTAAAGGTCACAAAATCGTGCAAGAAGTTAAGTCCTATTGAACGTCTTGCATAAACATGATTCGAAGGTATTTACATAACCCCACAGGGCCCTAAATCGGGCGAGAAGTTAAGTTCTATTGAACGTCTTGTATAAACATGATTTAAGGTATTTATACATTACCCCACAGGGCCCTAAATCGTGCAGGAAGGACGAAACGATCAAGGTTGAGGTATCCTTCAAGAATCCGCTACATGTCCCGCTCACCCGGTGTGAGGTTAACCTGGAAGGCCCCTTCAAGTATCTGCGCTGGACCAAGCAGGACTTCAATGTTGAGTGAGTCAACATTTGCTAGGAAACTTCCTCCGCAAAGCATAGTGTGAGACTGAATCACTCATTATAGTCTTGCTGCTTTCAACAAGGTTTTTGTATCAACCTTCCAGTGTACTGTGACTGAATTTTATAGTCCTGTTTGATTTCTCAACATTTGCTATAAATCGCTGATGAGGGTGCTGCCTGTAACTAAGGCAGAAGTTATGTCTTGTCCAGGAAGTTGTTAGTTATTTGAATTTATGATGATGAGGTTGGATATTTTACAAGCGCTCCCAGCACAGCTGATTTCGCACATGGAAGTCTTTATCTAAGTCTTTTCTAAATATGTCAACATAATTGAGAATTAAGAGAGTTGATGATAAAAAATGAACAAACAAAATAAAAGGTGTCCTGTTTTTAATCTGAAGAATAAAAAAAATTGAGGAGCTAGAGAAAACATTGTTCAGTTTTTTGTCAAGGCATGTCACACTGAAAATACAAGTTATCTCTAATGTGTAACTTTGGTTGTTATACACTTGCATACTGTGATGCACAAAATGAGTAAAATATATACCCCTGGTTATTTAATCATCATATGAAAATGTATCAACAAGACGAACATCATTTGCTGCAAAGTAGGCAGCAACATAATGACCTTACAGAAACTTCTCATTCAAAAGAACTGCAACAAGTGTTATACATTAAAATGAATAGCCTTTGTATTCATTCCATCTATATCTTTCAGTGACATTGCACCTGGAGCCACCTGGCGGACAACCCTGGAGATGCAGGCCAAGAAACCAAACCAGAAACCCAAACTGAGGTGTCTGAATATCGGACTGGACTCTAGAGAGCTGGAGGATATCTCTGGGAGCTACACCATCAAACTGGAGCAGTGACGGGGTATTACAGGGATGCTTCTCAAGTCGAGCGATTGAATATTTCACAAAGTAATTGTATAGCAAACCAATATTCTGTTATGGAAATGACAATTTTTTATGTTGTCAGTGTTGCCAGTATATTACATAATAGCTGTACCTCACAGTGCTAATTTGTTACCTAATAGTTAGTAAGCAATAATTTGTTTTTGTCTTGTCCTTTATTTTGTATCATTTTGTCCTTTATTTTGTATCACTTTGTCCTTTATTTTGTATCATTTTGTCCTGTATTTTGTTGTTCAACTAAATGAATTTTTTTATTGTTTGTAAACAATTGGATGGCATTCAATAATTTTTTTACCAGTTATAATGCATTATTGGAAATTCTGCAGGTAACTCCTCAATCACAGCATTATATATTGTAAACTTATATACTGCATTATGGATATACTCATATATTCTGGTAGCAAATTTTGTTAAAATCATAGTACGATAAATAGATTTTCTTATATCTCTATCAACAAATAAACAATTGCCTATATTCATTTACAGAATATAAGATAAAACAAGGTTTCCTAACATAAAGAGCTGTATTACCACTGTCAAGTTCCTGGGTTTACGGGCGTGTAAATAGTTAATAGGGATTTTAAGGCTGCTTCTTGAGTACTAAACAAGCTAACAGCAGCTACCTCCCTTAGATTGATTACAGAATGAAAATGCAAATAGGGGTTAGAAATGAACTTAGTTTAAATATGATGGGTGATAATGGTGAATCAAAGGTTAACGTATTAGGGGAGTTCCAACCTCTTCCCATCTCCCTACCCGTTTCAAATGATTAAAACACTTTCAACATTCCGACTAACCACTTACAGTTGACAGTTTTTAAAAATGAAATTCAGAAAAGTGTAACTGCCAACTTGTCACATAAGATGTGCTATATGTTTTTGAGAATGTAATGAATACAGCATCTACCAGAGAATATGTATCTGTATATAGCTTTAACACAATCAGATAATTTACCACCTTATGTGGAGTTCATACAGATTTTCATATCCGGAAATTATATATATCTGTCCTCATCTTGTTGCAATGTATATTATGTTAGTAGATATTATATATTTTTACATTTCATATACAAAATCTTGCCTTTTATACTCTTGTACTTTTAATTATACAAATAAACTCAGGAGGTAAACATGTTTTTTGTAACATTATGTGGACAGAAAATATACACCTGGATTAAAGTACTGCAACACTGAGTTTTTCTTCATATCTTCCTATGTTTTACATCCAATCTGTACATGTGGGGGTTTCACTGAAATATTCACTCTTCTGACAAATAAGTGACCAAACCAATGGAACCAATGGACTCACAGAATCATGGACTACTCAGCGTTTTGCAGCTGTTACCTGTTTTCATTGGGGTTACATCAAATGCTGATAAACTCATTAATCTAAGTAAATATCCACCTCTACTATTAGCACATTGCTGTATATCACCAAAACTTTTACAATGTGAGATTAAGCTTTTATACAAGGGTTACATTGATGGTCGTTTTTAAAATGACAAATTGGGTATTTACTGGCAAAATTGTTTTTTTTTGTATCTTAGATATGGTTTTACCTACAGCAAGCACTTTGATATGATGAAGTTTCTTGTTCCTCCACTATATCAGGAGCAGGAATAAAAAAAATTTGAAAACTAGTTCAATGAAACTTAGTAAGTGAAAGAACAGCATGTGTATATGTGCTTCTTCGGGTTTCTTTGAATTTTATTTGTGCGGTCTCCATGGATACATAAATACAATTTCAATTTTAGAGCATAAAGAGAGGTGAGGTGAGGTGAGTTGGGTTTTTACGCCGCTTTCAAGATTATTTCACTTATATCGCGGCTGCTAGTATTATTGCAGGGAGAAAGCCCGCAACACTATAGTGGCTATGCATTGCGGTGAAACCTGCGAGCATCGGCTGGAACTAGTGAACCATGGATGGTACTGCGCTGAATTTCAGTGTAGCATTGCACCCAAACCTGACGGCGTGTAGAACAGTTCTCTACTGCAGACAAAGTTGCCGAGCCCCTGGCGGGATTCGAACCACGGACCACCTGATCCGAAGCCGAACGCGCTAACCACTGCGCTATCCCGCCCCCAGCATAAAGAGAAACTTGGTATATACTATAAACATAACTTTGGAATTGAGCTATCTGAGCAGATTCACAATAAATGTAAAACCTACCTTTCAAGAGTATTTCGCTTATATCGCGGCTGCTAGTATTATTGTAGGGAGAAGGCCGGAAACACCATTGTGGCAAGCATGTGAAACCTGCAAGCATCGGCTGGAACTAGCGACCATGGGTGATGTTGCACTGACATTAAGTGTAACCTGATTGTACGCAGTTCTCTACTGCAGACAAAGTTGCTGAGCCCCTGGCGAGATTGGACTTGCTTAATGAAACTTTGTATGTAGATCAATCAACATGCAAAGATGTGCCTTTTTGGGTTTTCAACTTCTTAAGATGTTTTTAAAATAATTGGAGAGTAGAACAATATAAAGGTGTAAAGTTTTGGTTCTTAAAGAATACTGGAAAAGGACACATTATAAGTAGTAAGATGTAATTTGGAAACTTATCTTTAGTAGGTAAAAGTTGGAATTTGAGTTGATAGTGTTTAATATATACTATAACTGAAATTATAATGTAATGTAATGTAATGAGGGTGTTGTTTGATTTTCATTGAAACTATCAATTACCATATGTTAGAATGAATATTTGAAGTACAAATTCAATACTTAGCAAAGAAAGCTTGAAGAGATGACAAAGAAGTTTATAGATTTATCAATTTATTTCAGCAAAATTGCCTTTGACACCAAGATATACAATAAGTGATGTACATTTGATGATTGAAACTGACCAGCGTCAATTTCAGATGACCCAAATTGATGGTTGAAACAAACTTACACATCAAGTCATGAACAAATGTTCATGAATATGTCTTTACATGATTAAAACCATATTTCCTGATTACAAAAATCAGACAACTAATCCTTGATTGACAATATTGTGAGATTACAGCTTCTCAAACTCAAAAATCATTTAGTGATGTCAAAGTGTTGAAATAGTCTCATTACCAATTTGTCAAAAATCATAGTTTAATCAGATTTTTATGTGAAAAAAATGGTTGAGTCTTTCCCCTTTCTTTCACTTCAACATGAAATAAAAGTCAAGTTCCTTACTTTACAAAATAAATTAACCTTATCAAATATCTCCATGTCGTGTATCAGATTTAACAAAATAATATCCTTCAAATGTTCTAAATGGTAATCTTAATATCATAAACTTCACAATCAACTATAAATGCACAAGATGTAGTAGATCAACTAACATAACAGTGTTTTTGTTCATGACAGCTTATTTGTCAATTCAAAAGACTCAAGTATGATTTCTTAAGCCAACAACAAGAATAACATGGTCATTCATATATACATTTGAGTGAAAAAAAACAGGCCCACTTGATGCATTATGTGATCCGTTTCCATCATATAAATAAAGCACAAGTCTGACACCAGAAATAATACACCATCTTCAGATTATTTTTTTTTGGCATTGAAAACAATAAAACATCGAACAACTTACCTATGTCAAACATTAACTTGGTTGTTTGATGGGAATAAATAGAAGATATTTTATAAGTCTTTATGACAGACTATCTTTACAACACGAGAGCCTAAATATTAGTATTACCCTGGGTGAGAGCAATGGATATATTGATATTTAGGCACAAGTATTGTAAAAATTATATATCATGAATATGATATTATTTTCATTACCATAGTCCCAAAATCAAAGAAATTTAAAGAAATCATCATCAAAGTTTATGTGCATTGCCTGCCGAACGCAATGTCATATACAAACTGTGACATTGTAGCATTATTTTGATGTGACATCACAATAAAAAGTAATATTTTGCGCTTGGGCATCATTTGAAAAATATGAACCCCTCATGTAGGTACTAAAACTGTTTCTTAAGTTTTATTTCAAGAAATCAAACTTTAAGAAAGTTTTGGATTTTGAAAAGAGAATATTTTACATCTCAACAGGATTGCCACTCATATTTGAGGAACATTACTTTTAACAGATGGCCTTCTAATGTTATAAAAGGTTAAAAACATGATATGACTATAGAAATTTTGAATCTCACATAAAATGGCATGAGACTGATATTTATAACAATATTAACACTGATTGCAATTTTTCAAACATAAGATAGCCTTCTAAAGCTGAAATAAACTATGATTAGTACACATAATTCTTGAGGAAAAGCTTTATATACACATTCATTTATCAGTAATTAAGAGATATATTAGTAGCATCAAGCTTGGTTAAATTGCATAAATAGCTGAGGTTTCCGGGTCATGACGCAATCATACAGGTACAATGTAGAAAGGTGAAATATCCTCTAGAAAATGTAAAGTGTTCACAATATTGTACGATAGACATGTTTCACAGAACTTGTACAATATATCTATATATACACATATTTTAACAAATCTAAGCAATCGTCTTCTTGCTGTCCTTGGCAAAATAGCTTCCTGCTTTACACAAAGAGTTATCTCCCTTTTCACATAGAGATTTGTACTCCCGGAAAGAAATTGACCGTCTTTGAAAAACAACCATGTCACTAACTATTCAAAAGTCACTTTTATCAACACTTAAGTGAAACATTGGCAAGTCCCATAATTTCAGAAGCGGTTGTATTTTCTGTTGCCATGGCAACTGGGTTCATTTCACAAGCCATGAATTCTCTTTGATAAATTATCAAAACTGTCTGTTTTAGTCCTCCATTGAATAAGGCCAAAGGCACAATGTCCAATGCAACATGACACTGACTGTACAAAAATAAATATATCTGTACAATGGTCGTCCACAAAAACATTATACTGTGAATGTTGGAATAAGCATCTCTGTCTTCTTGTATCCATGGAAACATGTTACTTCACTTGAAAGGTGCTCCCTCCTTGTTTTGATGCAACCCATGCAGTGAAGATATCTCTGTAGAAAGAAAAATAGAACAAAATTTGTAGTGATGATCTTTCAAGAGTGGAAAAGGTCATGAATTCAAGCTCAAATAATTTGATTCTTTGCGTTTTGATAGTTTCTAGAAGAATCATCTTTCAATAGTTCGTCAAGATTGCATTACATGCTCATTATTCTAATACTAAACAGTTGTATGTTGAACTAGTTCCTAAGGAGCTTGACTACAGGCGTTACTGATAAAGATTCAGACTTCAGTCACGTAACTGGGTAATTATGATCACATCCTCTTGATCCTGAGTTGATCCAAATTTGACAATTTGACAGTGAAAAGCACATTCCATGTACTGTAAAAAGACCAAGATGGCTGATTCCTGCATCAAAACGTCTCTTTAAATCGCTCATTAGATCGATAGCCCCTATGAAGTGATAAATAGGCTGTAGGCCTCACCTGCAGTGACTGACGACGCACTCGTTGGAGCAGTACTCGTTGTCCCAGCCCGGGTTCTCGATAGCGTGGTTGATACAGCCGTTCCTCACACACAGACCATTGCTGCTCAGACCACAGTCCATCGGGCTGAGGTTCTACATGATGAAAGAGAAATATCAATTTAGATCATTTAAAATTTCTAAAGAATAAAATTGGCACTGTGGTTCCACAGCTTCTGGGAAAAAAGTTAAGTGTACTCATGACTTTTTTAGTTATGTTTAGGAATCAAACATATTGTAATTTAAAATCAGTGACACATAAATTGGATAAAAGTCAAATAGCTTGAATAACTTTTAAATTGGCATACTGACATCACATTTCTTTGTAGTTTTATGTTTCACCTAAAAAATAATTATAAAATGCTTTAACTAATGATGCCTATGTGAAGTAAAATAAACTAACTGAAATACTGATATTCATATCTACATTGAAGATAAATATGATAACGTCTGCTCAAACTCCATACATCAAATTCTCAAAGTGCACATGTAGGAGAGGAAAGTTTATGAGACTCGTGTTCTGAATCAATTTAGTGGAGTTCTCAGGATGAGCTGAGTTCTGTACCTGAGTGTATTCTGGCGAGGGTTGATACACCATCCCGTTATTACGCTGCTGCTGCTGTTGCTGCTGCATCATGGGCTGCTGTTGTGGGGGCGGCTGGGACGTCAGGTTCTGCAGCTGTTGCATGGGTTGATGGGGCGGACTGGTGTATGCGTTGGTCATCATCTGGGTCTGCTGTGGGGGGCTGGGGAGATTCATGTGGTTCATCTGTGACATCATTCCCATTTGGTTACCTCCCCCTGGTGGCATGGCTGACATCTGCGTCACCATCGGCGGCGATGGTGACTTCTCTGATCGTGAACTTGCTTCGTCTTGTGCAGCCTAGATGGAGAACAAGCAATTTAAAAGTTAGACGAAATGATAAACTTTACAAAAAGCAATCTCATTTCAGCACTTTCTATCAAAGATGAATAATATTTTTGAATTTTTTTTTTAGTGGATTTCACTCAAGAAAACTTGCATAGCAGAATCACAACTCAATCTCAAGCCTTGAATTCTGAATGACTCAACAACAAGGTGGGTATATCACTTTCAATGAGGTGGTGTGAATCCACAGAAATTCTTGACTACCTATCGCTATAACATGGATCCAAAGAGATACCTCTATGGTCCCCAAGATGTTGAGATGGTGAACAACTGACACAGTGAAAGATAGGTACTACGATAAACACTAATTAGAATAAATAATAACAAGCACCTGAGAGACCTGGCTGGCACGATACGCTGCAAGTTGTTTGAGATATTCCTTCTTGGCAACCTCTGTCTTTTTCTTGTACACGCTCTTGTTTTCAGGGTCAAGGCTATCCCACATTGAGGCTACAATCTTTGAAACATCTCCGAAACTCTTGTTCGGACTCTGACCCTTGATGGCTGCCTGTGTATCACGGAAAAACAGTGCATACGCTGAGACAGGTCTGAAAGTAAAAGAGAAGAAACCTTAGTTTATATTCACAGATCAATTTTCACTTTACTCTCAAAGTCCCTGGCCAAGCCAATGTTACCACTTACAATGGAAACTTAATTAATTAAATAAATGCCAGACCATATACACACGGCCATTTATGTGAAATCAGAGGGGAAAATGATATGCTGACATGAGCTTTAAATATTTTGGAGTTGGAGGGCATATAATCTTGTTTTTCTTTTCACATTTAATGTAGACTATTTCATGTTTTTACAGTATGACATTTTTGTCTGGCAGGCTTGCTAAATATCAGCCATGGTTTGACACTAACTAGGCAAAGAGTTAATTCAAGACTCTTGAAACAGTTTCAGATTACAGATTGTTTTGAATTTAGCAGGTTACGTGAAGTTTTAACGAAAGAACAGTAGATAGCAGGTTTCTAAAAAAATATTCAAAGTATACAGATAAAATCACAAAAAGATTTTTCATATATCTGTATAATAGGGGTAAAAAGGAAAATGAAAAATGAAAAATAACTTTTTCTTTGGATAAACATTATCATAGATTCAAGTTCATGATTTTGCGAGAGTAACAACCAACATGTCAAGTTTGGGAGCCCTATTATATATATAATTGTCTTGCATCGGCGGTTTCAATAAAATTAGTGAATTACATTGGCAACCAGTTGCCAGTCATCTTAAAATTTATCTTACTTAACAATGTATATAATCACATGAGATTTAATGTCCTGTAGCAATGTATAGCATTGAAACTTTATCTGCATAAATATTCATATTTATGGGCACGAAAGATTTTTAAAAAAATTGCCTTAGATTTTTTCGTATTTTTATACATGAACTTTTTTTTAACATATCAAATTTCGTATAGAAATATTCAAATTGTATTAGATAAATGTCAAACTATAAAAAAGTTACATATTTAAATTTCTTATAGAAATATTCAAAGTGTGGTAGATAAACGTCAAACTATGACAAGCATTTAAAGTTAACAAAGTCATAGACGACATCCTGAACTTAGAGCAGAGCGCAAACTTTCCATCAAACCTATCTTGTTTATTCACAGCCCTCCCACAAACAATACATGCATTGTGACTCTTATTGACTCGAGGGCTGGTTGCCACTGAAACCAAATTCAAATTCCTCCTCCTGTTTGAGTAAGCTAAATGGGAAATATCAACAGAGCTAGGCTCTAATTTAACATACATAGGGAAAGGCACACCAGAATTATTTACTTGTTTAGATTGTTTTAGCTGCCATGGAGTCATGATACAAAACATCTCGGTAATTTGGATTTAGATTTGGGCTTAGAATTGTGACATGCTCTTTAACTTAAACAACAAACTTTGTTTAAAGAAATTTGATCAATTTATCCTGAATTTGAAGAATTAGCTATTCAAAGAATCCTAGCTATGGTTAAATACTTTAATTTCAATGTGGAAGCAAGACCTGTGCCTTCTTTGACTTAGCCACTGAGGTGACAATAGTTCAACAGTAAAGAATGACAGTCAGGGTTCAATCATATCAGATCAGATCATGAATCATACTGTCGTGATCATGAATCATATAATCATGATCATGAATCATACTGTCGTCATCATGAATCATGTAATCATGAATCATACTGTCGTGATCATGAATCATACTGTCGTGATCATGAATCCTATAATCATGATCATGAATCATATAATCATGATCATGAATCACAGTCATGATCATGAATTGTAAAGCCGTGATCATGAATCATACAGCTGAGATCGTGAATCATACAGTCGAGTCATGATTCATAGTCATGATTGTGGTCATGAATCATGAATCATACAGTCGTGATCTTGAATCATACATACAGTCGTGATCATGAATCATACGGTCGTGATCATGAATCATACAGTCGTGATCATCATGATCATGGATCATACAGCTATGTTTATGAATCATACAGTCGTGATCATGAATCATACAGCTGTGATTGTGATTATGAATCATACAGTCATAATCATGAATCATACAGCTGTGACTGTGATTTTGAATCATACAGTTGTGATAATGAATCATACAGTCGTGATCATGAATCATACAGCTATGATTGTGAATCATACAGTCGTGATCATGAATCATACAGCTATGATTGTGAATCATACAGTTGTGATCATTAATCATACAGCTGTGATTGTGATTATGAATCATACAGTTGTGATCATGAATCATACAGCTGTGATTGTGATTTTGAATCATACAGTTGTGATCATGAATCATACAGCTATGATTGTGAATCATACAGCTATGATTGTGAATCATACAGTCGTGATCATGAATCATACAAAAAATACCAAGAAAGATTGCCACGTTTGAAAATATAGTGAAATGATGGATAGGGATCAATTACTTTGTACAATTTGCAATAAACTTGGAGTTTCTTATTAAAAAGTTATATTTTCTTCAGCCGATATAATTTATTTCAAAGAAAAATCTATAAAATAACTTTTTGATACAGTTAATAATATCTATCAAACATATGAAATAACTTTCTGATACAGTATATAATATCTATCTATCAATTTAATCTTAGAAATGCTGTTTTCCTAACAAAATTGCAATGATCAAAGCAAAGTATCTTATTTCAAGTTTAGACTGGGTTTTAGTTTCTTTCATCTTAACTTATTTCAAAGGGATTTGTTTTTACAGTTGGATGAAATGAACATTGTCATAAAATCAAACTTGAAAGGGAAAGCAGACAAAAAGCACAGAGCAATGAATACTTCTGAAACCTGGCAATAAACAAAAGCCAATTCTCATTTCAATAAGGTGTCAAATTGAAAGTATAAAATATGACACATCAAACCAGCTTGTTTCTTTTAACATTTACTCTTTTATATTAGTTATGATACTCATGATTTTATGATGAAAAACAGGTTTTATTACAAAAGGAGATGTAGATGGTATATCTAAGTTGAGTCTACAATAGTGTTGCAAATGAATTAAGCATTCCAGATCTTTAAAATGGTTTCATTGCAAGAGAATGTAAAGGAAAGAAATATAGAATGTGGTAATAAACTAACCAAATATTATAAATCATTTTCATGTTTTTTTAGTGAAAGTTTATCTTGTGTAACCATATCGTTTCACGCAAAGGTATCCCTTTATTGCACAGACATGCCTAGAAAAAGCAAACCACAATTTCTACAAACTTTTTCGCAAGATACAGGCAATAACCCAAAAATCTCATCCTTTTTCAGGAAAAAAACCCACCATGAAAACAAATTCACTAAAATGAACATTAACCCAAACATTAGTTTAGTTTTAAAAAATCATTTCACTGTTTGTATGAAATGATATAATATAATAGAGAGACAGAATACAATTCAACATATCATTTTCATGGTCACATATTCTTTTTTTATAAGATACTTGATTGTGGTACATTTCAAATTGTCAAAAATGTTACTTCATAAGTTATGTATCTCCTCTCAACCATTAACAAATAATGCAGAAACAGAGACAGGAAACAGCAAGTACAATTTCTGAATTCTTACTTCTGTGGTTCATTGGGGTCCTTCTTCTTCTTCTTCTTGGGAGTTTTCTGTTTCTTTGCAGCAGAGGGAGCCGGGGGCTGTGCTGCCGTCGCCGTTGTTGTTGTGGTAGTCGTAGCTGGTGGTTCAACTGTTGTCACTGGTGCCAGCTCCACCTGTTGGATCTGAGGGGGTGGGGCAGCTGCTCGCTTCATAGACATCAACTGGAAACAATTTTTGTTATTGAATAAATGAACACTTTATCACGCTCAGAGGATTCATTTCGTATCAATTGTAAGTAAATTGATGTGTTTGATCAATCTGTGATTTACAAGGAATGAATGAATTGAGGTAATTGATATTTTATACACAACTGTCTTCATTGTTCAGTCATTTTTCAATCATGTGCTATCACTACTAGTGATGAATCAAGAGGGATCAAAAACAGATGCTGTCAACAAACGCAGTATTTAAAAAATTCAATAAAGTTGTCGATCCTGTTCAGCCCAACTTGAGCCCATATCCTTCAAACATAATTCTTGACTTAACATTTACATTAGGTGTTCACATCAATAAAAATTGCAATATTGTAAAGTAACATCAAAAGTCATGATTGTATTTCTGTATATTGTGTCCTGACAGTATTTTTCATCATGCCCAGAGGGAGCAAAGGTAACTACTATCATTAAGAAATTAAATGATCGCTAAACGTAGAGATCAAACAAATGTAGTCAAAATCCATACTCAATTTCTATCCTTTTTCAATGATTGTGATCATAAACTGGACAAGAGTATTATTACTTCTTCATTGTGTTCTTGACATCAATAAGCTCAAACCATCTTGAAATAATCCTCCAACAAGCCCGACATGAAGGGATTCCATAAAAAACACTCACTTAGTATCTATGATGAAATTACTCAAAAACCTTGTCTCTTTGTACCCAGCCTACATATTGCATGCCTCAAAGCCTTCATGTCCAAGCTTACTGATGCAGGCATGTTAAGTGTAAAACCCTTAAATAGCTAGCAGGGTTGTCGGGTACATTATGAAGGGCATGAAGGGAGCTTGTCAGGTCATAAAAGAAGAATGGGGGTCTTAGAGGGTGAATGAGGGTCATGACTTTAGGGTGGCGGCGGGGTGGGGTGGGGTGGCAATGAATCGGGTAGGGAGGAAACACTTGTAAAGCTATTTGGTCATGTCTGTTCCCTGCTTTGGGGTTGATTAAGGGAGGAAAGGGGTGGAGCCTTCATATTTGGGGTGGATGTTACAGTGGGAACATGGGTTTATGCTTGTGACAGTGGTGACATGGGTGTATTCTTGTGACAGTGGTGACATGGGTATATTCTTGTGACAGTGGTGACATGGGTGTATTCTTGTGACAGCGGGGACATGGGTATATTCTTGTGACAGTGGGGACATGGGTGTATTCTTGTGACAGTGGGGACATGAGTATATTCTTGTGACAGTGGTGACATGGGTGTATTCTTGTGACAGCGGGGACATGAGTATATTCTTGTGACAGTGGTGACATGGGTGTATTCTTGTGACAGCGGGGACATGGGTATATACTTGTGACAGTGGTGACATGGGTGTATTCTTGTGACAGCGAGGACATGGGTGTATTCTTATGAGAGTAGTGACATGGGTGTATTCTTGTGACAGTGGGGACATGGGTATATTCTTGTGACAGTGGTGACATGGGTGTATTCTTGTGACAGTGGGGACATGGGTATATTCTTGTGACAGTGGTGACATGGGTATATTCTTGTGACAGTGGTGACATGGGTATATTCTTGTGACAGCGGGGACATGGGTATATTCTTGTGACAGTGGTGACATGGGTATATTCTTGTGACAGTGGTGACATGGGTATATTCTTGTGACAGTGGTGACATGGGTATATTCTTGTGACAGTGGTGACATGGGTATATTCTTGTGACAGTGGGGACATGGGTATATTCTTGTGACAGTGGGGACATGGGTATATTCTTTTTTGGTGGAAATTGTTAGAGTAGGAAGGAAAGGAGTTCAGTCGGTTTACCTTGATAGGATTAAGAGTTTTGAAATTTGTGTTCACTAATAATGAGAGGTCGTCAAAGGGGAAGTGTTAGAGTTGTCAATTAAGACAATAATTAGCAATTGCTATTTGGAGGACAGGGGATGGAGATGGTTTACATTGGTAAATTGAATTGGAGTATAATATTTAAAAAAAATTGGCATCTCTTCTGATCAAGTGTTTAGGGTCTTTTAAGTTATTAGGTGATTATACTTATAGGCTGGAGTATTTTTGTTTTCACTTTTGTTCGAAACTTGTTCGATATAATAAGTGAGTGACAGCATTAGGAAGATCAAAGTTTTATTATAAAGAGTTTATTTTTCATAAACTATATGCCTCACAAATAAAGCGATCTACACTTAACAGCTTGGATTTAATTATCTAGTAAACAACATCAATTAATTTCCTTTTTCAGTTTTACAAATCGCTCAACAACAAAAACAGAATATATCAACATTTTATTATTTTTCAAAATATCAGGACAAACAAATTCACATAGAAAAGAACTTCCAAATTAAAAAAAACTGATTGAATTTACAACATTCAAAGAATATAACTGTTTTGTAATTAACAATGCAGGGAGGGATTAGAATGACTTAGAGACCAGTCCAAGAAATCTCTCGTTCATCGGTCAGTTCGAATTAAAGGTGAAGGCTTGTTTGTAATCACTGCCGATAACAGTTATGTTAACTCAACCAGAAAAATCAATTTCAATTTAAAGTTCTTTCTTTGGTTCTTTTGACAAGCAGTGAGGCATTTATAATAAAATTCATGAAAGTCTTTTAACTCCATTAGCTTGGCTTGATCAGTATGTAATTTTCAATTAGCTTTCTGGATATGAAAGCAACATTTTATTACAACTTTGGAACAAGTCATAACATTTGGAAAAGAAATTGTACTCTACTTTGAATAAATTTTTAGTCACAATGAAATTTTAAAATATTAAAATGAACAACATTAAATACTTGTTAATAATGGAAGATCTTACCAAAATATCACTTCAGATTTGTTTGTGACTGGTTCATTTTATCTGCACATGGTCTTTTTAATTCATTTTTATAAATTTCAATTAGATTCTGACAATAACATTTAAAATCAGCTTTACGTCATTGTTCTGTGTCCTTTTGAGTGTCACCTTGGTAAAAATTCATTGCATAATTACAGACATTTACAATTGTCACTCAAGCTTAAAAGATTTCTCATTTCATTCCACTGATTTTTCATATTTATAATAACCAGGTCCTAGTACCAAAACCATTAAAAAAGTGGAAAAATGAACTCATTCTTGTAATTCAAGCATTTGATTGTTACAGAGTTACGTGCAGAGCAGGTGATGTCTAAGAAAGTGGAACCAAAATGGCTGCCAGTGAAAGCGTACAAAGACCAAGTGTAATTGGCTCAACAATGCCAGCTGGTGGTATAAGTGCAGCCCCTGCAACATGCTAAAACGACCCCATTTAAAGAAGAAAATCTGTAGGGAGGTTGGAGGAGTTGGTTGTGTATTTTAGTCACCTGTTGGCAGACAGATGGGAAAAATGGGCGAAAAAGTGAAAATATGATTCACTTTGAAAATAGTTTTGTGAAAATAGGATGAATAGGTTTTCGAATGGGATGACTTGGTTTGAGTTAATTCACTCAGTGTAGTGCACACTGAGTTTATTTGGTTAATCTGATTGCTATTTGATTAAGAGGATTGTACTTAATGTTTTTAACCTTTACAGTGAATATATGAGATGTAAAGCTTGACATGCTTTGTAAGGCTTTGTTGTTCAAGTATATTTGTATTTATCAAAGTAAGAACTCTGAAATATCTAATTATCTCTGCTATTTCAATAAACAAATAAAAGAATTTAAACTGTAAAACTTCTTATAAATCCATTTCCAGAAACATTTTTCTTTTACAAAAAGAGCCAGAATAAAAATCCACTGAAGACTCTGAATTGAAATATAATTTTTAGAAATAAACATTCTTTTGTCATAATCACTCTGTTATAACAATGAATGGGAAGTTATGAATTTCATATCTTTTAATTTTTATTTTCAATGAAACTAAACTCTTATAGATACCTTTTGTCATAACCTTTTCTTTTACATCAATAATTGAGAGGTAAGTAAACTTCAGAGGTTTTGATATATATATTCTTACCAATAAACATAACCACAAACAAATTGCTTTTCCTGACAGATCACATTTTCAGAAAAATGTAGATTACCAATACAGATAAAGTTGTTTTATCTTTGTGCAATTAAATTTAACTTTTACATCTAGATACAATTGTACAAAAAATCATGAACAAAGGGAAAAAATCAGAGAAAGGGTAAATATTTCCAGTCAAACATAAACCAGCCTAGGATTTATTTCATTTATTTAATAAAAAACACCATATGTTAAATCACAAACCATTTCCCCCTTCAAAAACCTTATCTAGAATACTTTCTGATCTCCAATATTTACAAATCCCCAAAGGAACATTGCCTGTCGAAAAAAAATCTAACAACAATATTTTTCTACAAATTTGTCTACATTTCCTCTGATTAATCCTAATTTTATGTTAACACAGCGAAACACTTGAAATCTTTTGAAGGAACCACAACTCCTTCATCCAAAGAATATCCTTTGTGCAGAGCCCTTAATCGGCCCCAAATCTAGAAAGAAAAGAATGAGTCAAATGCGACTCTCCATTTGCCAACTGTCGGAAGGTCTGTGAAGAGTACAAATTGTCAAGACCCCCTGATGTGACCTTGTCACGGTCTGGTGCCCCAATACACCCATCTATTAGAACAACTATCTTAAAAGCACCTATGTCATTCCTCGCTTTGGGTGGAGAAATATGACGGCGATGATACAATAAGTGCAATTCAATTACAGGACTTGTATCAAAGTGAAATTAAAGCTAATAAAGGGGTCTGTAGAGGGGAATAATTTTGAACGATGTTCAGGTGTGAATTTAAGGCCACAATGAGAGGTTGGCCCATCATACATTAGTTTTTTAATGCCGTTTCCCTGATGACTTGCAGTTTGGAGCGTGATTGTGCATGTCTACAGACATAAATTGACAATTTTTAGTTCATCATTAAATTTTTAAAAATTTTAATTTTAATTTTTCTTGAAAGCTTTTTCATTTTGAATTCCAAATGACATATCTTTTGGAATCTGAGGTGGGTTTTTTATACAAATGCTTATCATATATTTGTAGTCTTGGCAAGGTATTCTTGAATGATTGGTGTACAATAAACATCTAAATCAATCCCTTTAAGAACAGCACTCTTGCATAGAGAAAGGAAGCAGAGATGGAGGCTGGTTAGAATAAAAAGGTGCAACTACAGGAATGGTGTGATACTCATTTGAAAACGGCCATCTCAGTTGGGTCTGACAAACCTTATCAACTATCCACTGCCAATTCCGGAAACTCAACTGATCTGAGGCATCATCGTAAGCGATCTTTGCTTGGTCTGACAAACCTTCATACACTATCCTCATCCACTATTGTAATTATAGACCAGGAACTTACCGGACCTGAGCTTGGGCAAGAATATCATCACCATCCACAACATTCCCTGTTTAATGGCAACTCACCTGACCAAAGGCAGACTACATGACCATCGATCCACGCAACTTTTTGTAGGATTACATGGTTGATCCATACCTACCCTCACCAAACCAATCTGACGGTCAAAGAGGAAGGGGATAAAGATAGATAGAAATAGAGGTACATCAAGGTCAACTCACCTGAGCAAGTGGCAGACTGTCATCACTATCCTCACTGCTCTCCCTGCTTGGTGAAGACGTGGAGTTGGATCCTGCCGGTGACGTTCCCTGCACCGCCGTGTGGAACCCAAGCTGATTGGCCATCTGACTCTGGCTTATTGTGGAGAGCGTCTGATGGCTCGAGATCGGGGTACGACTAGTAATGTCTGTGTTGTGGAACATGGCGCCCGTGGACGCAGCGATAGAGGAGAAAATGTTATCCGAGTTTGCCATCACACTGTTTGTAACGTTAATATCTGGAACGTCAAAGTTCTGTGGGGGAAATTTTGGAGCAACTGGATGGACTCCTCTCATAGAAGATAGAGGTGTACAGTTAGCAGTTTGCATAGACGGGGACGCAGAGAGGGGCTGGTTCATGCCAAGGTCAAGGTTGGCCAGCATCTGGTGGGAGAACGGCTGTTGGGGAACATTACCAGAGGAATCTTGATCTGTTGGTAAGGACAGGGGCGGCAGGTCAAAATCCTCGTCCCCAAAACTCGGGGTGTGGAAAGTCTGAAAATAGGAAATTATGAAATTTACTACCATGTATTTCAAGTAGTAAAACTTTGGAGTAGATAGGCTTATAAACAATGCAAATTGGGGAAACTGATTCATACATTGATATTTCAATAAATAGATATACAGTTAAAACCTCTTTATCTGCACCATTTGGTTACAGCTGAAGTTTGACTGGATTGCGAATCATGCGGTTATTTGAGTCATATTTTGTATGAAATTGCATAGGGAGAATTGAAACACAATCGTGCAGGTGGCAGGGTTTCCAGAAACTTGAGTAACTGAGGTCTGATTGTATCATTATGATTTAAAAATCCACATTAGTCCTTTACTTATGTGTTCAGTAATTGAAAAGTTTCATACTGTAAGTTTGGATAGTGCAGCATATAATATGATGATTATTAACTAATGATCTTGAATTTAAAAAAATGAAATGAAAAATGAAAATTATCATCATATATGAAATATAATAACATTTTAGGAATGACAATAATAATCTTGGATAAAGATAAAACTTTCAAATCAGATGAATTATGTTTGGACAAAATGGTGGAAAGACACAGACTGAAATATAATGCTAAGTGATATCACCCGGTAACATAATACAACATTGTCTGGCAAAATTGAAATGTCATATATTGAGTTTCCCATAGAAGTTCATTATGATGAATTGTTGAACCAAACAAAAGTTTTTGAAAAATACAGCTTTAACAAGATAAATGGAAGAGAATAGGGGCATTATTAATATACTGATATCATACAACTCATTAATTATCAACAACACACTAAAGATGCCCTTTCTGACAAAAATATTTTTCTTTAAAATATTGGAAAAAACATTAATTAAGTTGAGAAGAAAAAACCTTTGCATTTTAAATTGCTAATTTTGAATAGAAGCCTCATGCATATCTTTGGGTCGTATTAAAATTCTATAAAGTTGCATAGAGGAAAATCAATAGGGACACAATAGTGTTTGATTAATCTTAATTACATGTCTGCTCGTTAAGGGATGCATGCCTTTGTCCTATACAAGTCCTCACAACGGACAAGAGAATCTTATTCAATTAATATGAATATTATGACTCTCCCTTGCTCCCATTAAGAAAATGTTAAAATGATTTATTACGCCGTGAAAATTGACAGAAATCCAAAGAGCCTAATCAAAAAAGCAAAATAAAACTGGGAACCCAATTTTTAAGTCAAAATCCGATGAAACGGAATGATAAATTGTGTCTGTAATAACGTGGCTCTTGAGGGTCATAATACCTGACGAGATTTTTACAGCTATAGATTAATGAAGTGAACGCTTTTCTGGTCATTTGCTTCTCGCAGGAAAATTAACATCATGAAAATGCTTTTCTCAGTGCATCAACGCATTCTGGCAGCAAGCAACAACATTTCCGGGAACAAAAGCAATATTTCATGTTTGTCGAACAAGGAAATAGTAACCATTAGAACAAATCAACCATAAAAACTGTCAGCCCATTTCGGAATTGAGTAGGGTTAAATCAATTTCATTTCGAAATTAATTTGAAAAATTTAAATATTTTTTGGAACAATAGTCCTGAGTGGAATTCATGGAAACTCTTTCTGAATATCTTATAAGTTTGAACGTGAGATTTAAAAAATAATGTTACTCTGTCTCACAGCTTGATAAATAGGTTGAGATTTATCCAAAGAACTAGAAGAGTAAAAAGTGAAATGATGATTAATCGGAAATGTGCTTGTACTTAAAACATTTAAATATTTGTGCTTTTTTAAGTTTAGTGATAAAAAGCTTTGAAATGATTTCAAATGAGTTACAATGATTATTATTTGAATTGAAATTCTTCAAAACTCATATACATAACATGGATTTAATTGTCAAAAATGTCCGATATTATTAAAATATGAAGAAATCACTTAACAGGATATTTCTGGGAGAGAAAAAACAATTTTCTATGTGTGGGCATTTGACAGAAAACAAAAGCTTGGATGATATGAGTCACACCTAACAATGAACAATTAGCAGGATAATTGTTCAGTCACATATGAACAATATAATTATTTCCTCCGATAAGTTGCACCATAATGTTAGAAGATGAAAAGAAGTTGGTTTTTTTCAATCCAAACAAATGGACACATGAAGTTGCAGTAATGCAAATGATTTTAATCAGTAAAAGAGCTGCCCGGGGCAATAACCAGAGCAATGACAGGCAAACTGACACATTTTATCTGCTGTTAAACCAACCCAGAGTCTTTGATTGGAGCAAAATGTAAAGGAGGGATCTTCAGGGGATTTTCCGCAACACTTTTAACATTTGAAAAAATATTGTTTCTGAATGCTATTTTTTGATTCAACATTTCCATGAAATATTTATTTTCCATGAAATATTGAATTTTAACCCTGAAGGATTGTATTTAAATAACTTTAATGAAATTTTAATTTCTTTATCAAACAAAATTATTCTTTGATCTGGGGAAGCTAAGAGACTATCCAAAATTTTTAAAACAACCGAAATGATGAGTGCAAATCATTGATAACAAACATCCTGTACTGGTAACAAAATTTGTTTTCTAACTTTCACATATTATTGCTAGATATGTTGATGATTGGTTCATTAATTAATTGCTGAATCAATTAACTATTTAGAGAATTGGAATAATCAGCAATTTGGCACTGGCTAATGATGAGTAAAAAATTATATTCAAGGTTTGCAACTGGGTTAAATAATCATGCAAGCAGTCTTTACCATTTGACTTTAACATTGTCAGTAGAAGTACTTGGAATGTGTTTGTAGTTTTTATTTTCTTTGAGAAGTTGGAAAAAAGTTGAAATTCAGAACTATTAACAGCTTTTTGGGACACAAGATTTCTTAAAACTTTGCAAAAAATCTCTTTCTATCAGACAAAGATGATGAATGCATGAAAATAAAAGTATAAATATACACACGTTTAACCGTAAACATTTCCGAAACACCTAAATCAAAGAATTAACTGTCTTCTTTAAACCATTTGCATGCATAATAAAAGCCACTTTATCACATCAATGCATTTATATTGCTGGATAAAAACTGCACCAAATGAAGTAATTTATTTTGGTATATTCTACCCGTAAAACGCAATCCCATACATATTCATTTCTGTTATTTCTCATAAAAAATACTCTCATAAAGCCTAAACATCAAGTAAAATTTCAGATCATAAATGGACCTAAAAAAATTGCCATAAATCAGGTAATAAAAGTTTTTGATATTAGCTGAATCAGCAATCTGACCCTGCTTATTTATCGATAATTTAGTCAATTTTCAAATATGAATTTTTTTCATTTGTATTATTTTTATCTCAATGCTCTCAGTACACAAGTCTAAAAGTAAATTCATAAGTTCATTAAGTTCAATGAATGATGTTTAACATCATACAAACTAAGTTTTTACAATTAGAAACCATTTCAATCCAGTATGAATACATTTTCTCTTTTTATTTCTCTTAAATTCATTGAGGGACATAAAAAAACATAAAAATCTGATTAAAACGCAAGTGAATTAAATCATTAAATAACAGCTAAAAATATCATTTTTAAGAATAAATTTTTAACCCAGAAACGCATTAATGTAAAACAAATAGGACCAAAATGACCAATTCCAAAACGATTATGGCAGTTATTAATTTCATTTTGTTAAAACCAACAGATGGTATAAGGCCACATTAGCATGCAAGGGAATAATTAAAAGAATAGTAATGGGTGTATTGACAGAATGCTTAATGAGAACGAAGGTGACACCATGGCAATAAAAAAGCTCTTTTCAATTCTATCTGCTATCTGATTACCATGTCAAAGGGCTTAACTGTGGGAAATAAGACAAAATGTGGCAAAACTACGGAACCAATCAATTTTGGAAGTTGCTTATCACCTAGATATGTAAGATAGTACAATTGTCACTGACAGGGAACAATCAACATGCAAATTGATGATAATTCTCTCAAAGAGACATCAAATATTCATGAATTTGAAAGTAGATAGGATTATTCTGAATCTGAAGTTGTAAATACCTTTAGTATTTTTAGTATTTAAAGTTAGCTAATTGAGAACATAGAATGTATACCTGTTTGTTTCGGAAGTCTTGCGTTTTGTTAGCAAGTGTATGTTGATGCATTTATGTGTTAGCCCCACGCTACCGTATCCATCTTTTTGAACCAGTGTCTATGTTTTAACTAAACATTCAATCAGTAACTATGCAGCCATTTTTGTTGTTTTCTTGCAGCTCAACTTTCTCAAATTGGTCATTGACAACCGACCACTCTTTTTTTCCGATCTGATATGGCATTCTTGATCTCTAACTAGTTTTTTTGGGGACGTTAATAATTCACATTGAAACTTGCCTTTTTAGAATTACCTTACAAAGAAAAGGTTAGAAATTATATTAATAATATGATACACTTATATCATCGATATTTTATGAATTAAAGGTTAAATATAAACTTTTCTTTACATCTATTTTTTAATTATCATGTGATTAATTAATAGTTGAAAACACTATAAATGGTTAATTAGCTAAATTTTTACATCATTGAATAGACCTCAAAAGTGATTAGAATAACTTAAGTGAGCACAAGGCAGAGAAAATTATCAGATAATCCTCATGAACAAATTTAGCTCTCCAAACACAATCCAGCATTTTGGCATATAAATGATCCACAAGTTTTAAAAGTTTTGAAATTAAAATCAACAACTGAAAAGTTCCATAATGGATGATTGACTATTTTTTTTCTTTGGTCAAAAAACTCAAAATTCAAGAAACATATTACATTTCCATTAGCAAATCAATTTACAAAAAAATTGTAAGAGGCAACTTTTATAATTAATTGAAATGCCAAAGTGTGTCAAATTACATTTTTTATCGTAATTATTACAGATGTTAAAGTTGCAAAACAACATGGAAACTTTGTTTTCAAACTTGATATATTTATATCCGAAATGTTGTTTTTTTTCTGTCCAAAACTGAACATTAATCTGAATTTAAAAAGAAATATTCTTTTACTACAAAGGCATTTGCATGAAAGCCAATATCTGTAAATGTACTTTTTTTACCATATGGAAAGAAATTCCTACAAAGCTCATATTTCTTTTATTACATTTGTATACACTTGGGAATTTTCTAATCTTGGAAATGGGAGATAAAAAGAAATAGCATGCAATGGATAGATTTAATTTCATGCGTATGTTAAATTTGTGATAATGAGCCCAGGAAAATAGCCTTTTGTGACAGTGAAAACCATTAGTAAAATCCTAAATAACAATAAAACATATCTCAGCGCATCCACTGACATTTAATCTACATTCATCATTAAGAAAAAACACATAAAGACGATCAAAGAGGGGGCTTTCTGCAAAACAGAAAGCAAAGCGTTTCAACTTGAACAAGACACAACAACGGAAAGGGAATTGACATAAAAACCATAATGGCCCACTAAATCAAAACAGTGAAATGATATTTAGAAACATGTCACCCTTTAAGATCAAAGCCCAGCTACTGAGAATGGGCCATTAGACTTAATTACTAAACACCCTCGGCCTTAAAAAACTGAATTTGCTGGCCGAAATGAGAGCCATTGAGAATTTTGTCCTCGATATCCAACTGTTTTATGATGCTTGATGACAGGAGTTGAACAAATTGAAGAAGACGTTTAAGCAGTAGCTTGCTCTGGTCATTGTTGTGGCCATAATGGCTTGGGGCTCTTCTTGACCTTAAACTCACTTCCTTGAGTTGTCTATTGTCAATGCTTAGCTTCCACATTCACAACTTAATCCAAATATTTGCTATTTAACTTCAGCTTTGTTAGCCGAAGAATGTGCTTATAGTTTAAGTTTTTCTTATAGTAGCGAGAAAAGGTCGAAAATTAGAATTACTATACAATCATCCAAGCAGACATGTCCCACAGTCCGGTTTCTATAATCAGCACTGATGCATGCAAATGCATTAAAATGGCACCAATCACAGAACACAGATGATTCTTTTTTACTTAGGTATAAAATTATTTGAATTCTTTTTACATAAAGTGAGACAAAAATGTCATTTAGAGAACATAAGTAAAACATATTAAGCATAGAGATTTGCCTTTGCTATTATCAATGTTTTCATAATTAATATGAAACAGGTGTGGTCTAGCTTTGCTTTTTATCAGAAAACTAATTCAACATATTTTTCAAATCAAATTTAAGATCAGTAATAAGTTCTGAAACCAATCATTCAATTTTTTTTAATCAGAAAAGCAAGTTTTCTATTTATGATTTTAAACTGTCTCCTTCATTGAGGAGATTATGTCAAAATAAAACTTGAGAGAAAATCAATGTTGAATGGTGACAGTCAAATCTTCTTCCTTTCATCAAAAAGTCTCCTGGGTTTGGAGAACTGACAAAATGGCCGCCTAACAACAGCAGCCATCTTGGAAATACAACAGAAACATGAAATGATAACAGCATTAGCTCAAGCCCATCAACATGACAATCATCCAATAATTCTTTTGATCTCTGATTACCAAATAGCATGAAAAATTGATTATTAAACCAGAATGAATGTTTGTTTCACCAAATCTGGGATCACAATATTGATCTATTTTAAGCTCTTTCATGGTGAATTGTTGCCAAACTTGGTTGTTACAGTAAATACAATTCTATTTGCAATCATTAGGTGAATTCCAGCAAAAAGGAAGATCACAGGCGTATTTAATCAGTCTGTTTAATATAATGTAAATATTTAATAAAGCTGATAATTACTGCATTAACAACTAACGAACAAAGCCATCTGTTTATTACCATCCCATCAATTAACAGAATAATTTCCCATCACGAAACATCACACACTTTCAGTTTACAGAAGTTGGATGGTCTGATGTTATTCACTTATACAATATTGACTTGCCGATAAATCTATTTCGTCTCTCCTTGTTAGGGCCAATATATTTACCATCAATGATTACCTTGGGTAAATAGATTGTTCATACAAAGGACATCGAAATAAATGAATATCAACAAATCATTATCATTTCCGTCAGCGTCAATTGCAAGTCAAATTTCTCATCGCAATGATATCGTAAAAGTTTTGCCAGCGTGTAATTACGTCAAATATGCATAGATATTGTGAGCTAAATTGCTTATAGTGGCAGAGTTAATGTAAATGTATTGATCGCTATGACAACCCTGTCCCTAGAGGGGGGTATCAATCACTCAAAGTACTGGTCATTAATGGTAGCAAAACTCTACGGACGTGATAAAAGATGGCCAAAGGTCAGCGTCGATTAGAGAGCATAATATTGACTCTCGTTTAATTGATGAGATTCCAATTACAATGAGTGGTCAACTCCTGTACTTGATTCATCTGACGGACGATCAAATAAATCCACAGACAAACTTCTTGATCAAGGATGTATGCAAAATATTGTCACTCATCTCATGTTCTTATCAATGATAGGAGTTAATCTATTTCAACATGATACACATCTAGAAATGTTTGGCTAAAATTTCTCTCAAGACACAGTCAGAGGTAGCCCCATAAGATCTACATATATGAAATTCTGAAAACATTTCCTTTCAAGAAATGGTTTTTATTTTTATGAAGATAGGTGAATCTACATGTTTCATTCAACTGCTGCAAAAGCTAAAGAATTTTAATCTTCAATTTTTTTTGTCAATTTATCATTTCCTAAATTATAGGATGCAGCAAGCAGTAAGTAATCTAATAATGCCTTAAGTTACAATTTGAATCTATTATTCTCAAATTTAACTAAAAGTTTATTTTGTGTTGTAAACATCTATTTCAATGAAAATATGAAGATAGAATGTCAACTTGAAATATCTTTTTATTTGAAAATGCAAAATAAATTCCAGTGGTAGCATTTTAGAGATATATTTGATTTCAAAGTCTATTTGAATAATTAGATTTGGAAAAATGACATCACAATAAAACGTCTTAGGGGCACCAAATCTGATTGGCTGGAGAAAGTGTCAACAAAGATACTTTTAGCCTTGATGGGAAATGAAATTAAATGCAGGTCCTAATGTTATTTGCACAAAACAACACTTCAATCTTGTTCGCTCATCTCGTTCATTCAATAATTCCAAACATGATGGTATGTCTGTCAAGCTGCCATTTTGTGTCAATCATTGCCCACTCGACAGTTTCAGTATTCTTCTAAAACATTAGTTTCATCACCCAGACTTAAAAACCTTAAAAAAGAATTCACAAATGAATTCTCTCCTTGAAATGCGACAGATGATAAAGCCCACTTGCATTCACTCGATGTCCAAATCATATTCTCGGTGCAATATCAAAAGACGTTTTGCAGCAAAGAAGCAAAGTTCTCTGCCTCCCAAAAAGCAATCACTTTGAGAAGGGTTAAATCAATGATTTTAAATTAGCCGTATGAGCATTCACAAACAGGCTAAATCAACATGGTTGCAAGAAGAGCTGAACATGTAACAGTGGGTGCTCCCAATGAGTTGGGCTAATATTTGAGGTCAAAACAGGCCTGATGGCGGCTTCGGAAACAAGAATGAAATGCATGGTCACACTACAATCAGAGAATCTCTACACAATAAATACACGCATTGATCAATCCTGTCGTAATGTGACTTCAATGAAGCAGCTATTCTTGTATTGGTTGATTAGGACACTTCCTGACTTCACAGATTGTATGGAGAAGAGAATGAGGATTTAAATCACTTTATGCTGGGCCGTCCATCTTGGCACAACTGACAGAAAAATTATGATAAATGATCCAGCGTTACTAAGAAAATCCAATTTTGCCAGAATGACTTGTTATTAGTTTTGAACAAAGTGACACAATGAAATAAGAGCTGCCAATGTATCAAAAGCAACAGTGAGTATCAATCTGACATCAATTCTACCTGATGGCTCGGAAAGTTAATTTACATGATCACTTTTTATAGATTTCCCATAGCAGAAAAACTGAAAAGGAGAAATTGGCAAATCAAATAATTATTTTGCAATGAATTTTTTCATTTGGAAAAAAATGGTTGTGATAAAAATAAAATATTTTGAAGTATGCATGAAACTGAAAAAAAAACACCAAAGAGAGCTAAATCGTCAAAAAAAATATGTGCAGAGTGATTCAATCTAAATTCTTAATTGGCTTGGAAATACCATCAATGAAAATGCAATGCAAAAGACTCTTTCATAGAAAGGACATTTAAGTCTGGGTGATAAAGGTTTTGAAGAACATAAAGGAGCAAAAATTAAAACTAATTCCCTAAATAACAATATTCAGGCCTAGGACAGATTACACTAGGCTACAGGTAGGATCACTCTAGACGTTTTACATAACCAGGATAAAGGAAATGAAGGAACAAAAATATTCCCATAGTGATTAAAATCAAACATACAGAGTGTATCACTGATACATGTTGAAGTGTATCACTTAACGAGCAGAGCTACAGGTAACTTTACAGGTGTGGCAGGTGTCATAAATACAGGTGTAACAACAGCTGCATGCATCTGTTTGTATTAGAAGGGGGGAGGGGGGAGAGAAGAGATGAAAGTATGCAGAAAGAATCTTGGATTGACGGTTGTGATTGTGAATGACCAGAGAAGATCAACATGATGTTAGTATTCGAGTGCTCAATTGACACCATCTGAGAAATGATCTGAAAAATATCTTATTGTTGGAAGGCTATAATTGAGATATATGTTATAAACTAAAGGAAGAGGGGGGAGAGACATTTGGGATTGACGACATAGGAGCAGACCGCTGACATCTGCAATACTGCAGCTTGCTCTATGATGTTGACTAACCTTTGATCTTTGACCCCTTACCCCTGACCTCTTAAGGTTAAGTGACGTAAAGTTAAGAGTGATTGATGGAGTAAGATTTTTGCTTGATCTTTTATTATGGCTTTTAGCTTTGATGTTATTCATTGAATAATCAATAATCATATTGCATAGAATAATATGAGGCAATTACCAAGGGACACCTTTTAAGAGGTTATTTGGAAATGAAAGAAATATTGTCATTTTGAAAACATCATATTGCCAGTAAATTACTTGTTCTGAGTGCTAGAGGAAGTGGGCATGAAATCTCTTCTAACTCCAATTTCTAAAATGGTGCATAAATGTTGAGCATTTTCAAAATAACAAGAACTTTCACTCATATCATAACTAATGTGTGGGGAAAATGATAAGGATAGTAATTGAAGTATTAAGCCTGTTGACAGGCCTAATCCGAGCACAGCTGAGAGGAGAGAAGGGAATATGATAAACCCCGCACTCAAGGACAGGAACAATAACAAAGATGATGAAGTAGCAATGACAGACAAACAAGCCATTCATCAGAACGTCTAGTGGTCACTGATTAGTTCACAGGTCAATAACTGGTCAATCAGGGCTACTCAATGAATGAAGAAGAGTTCTATGGATTCTCAACTTCTTTATTGCAAGAGTACGCCATTTCAACGATCATTTACTTGATAACGGTGTTAGCATATACACCGAAACAACACACTCTTGTAATGAAGAAGTTGAAAATCAATGGAACGCTTCCTAATTCATCTAGACAACTAGATACCTCTCAAAGAAGGGCTACACAAACCCTACAAACAGCATAAGGCATGTATTTGCATCGTCTATCAAAATCTTTAAATTGTCAAGGACTGATATTTAAACGGTTAATTAACAACCAATTATAAGATTTATATTGTCAAGGCTACAGGGCGTCTAGAAAGCATAAGGCTACATTGGCATAGTACTGTGCATGTGTTGTGAATATATCCTAATGACTAGTTTGTTTTTTTACTGAAATACACATACAATCTAGGGTACAGGGTTCCTGTTAACAACATATGTGTCATCATTGACTGAGTTTAGTTATGATCTGATTCACATATTTGACATAATCATTAAAAGGTTTGAATTTCCTTCATTAAATAAAACTTGAAGAAGCTGATGTGGTACATTTTTACATAAACTAACATTTATTTATTATGTTAACAGCATGGTTATTCAAAACCAACTTTAAGGATGAGGTAGTGAAAGCATCTATGCCACTATACTATGTCATCTCAAAAAGTAAAGAAGTTGAACACCCATAGGTTTGCCATATTTAAACATGATTGAGTATGAACAATAAATAATTGAATAGATGAATATAATTTCCTGACAATATCCAAACTTCAGCTAATCAGGAGTCTACAAACAGGCTATACCATTGATGAATTTATCAGTCATCCATGTCAATTTATGTAAATTTGGGTTAAAGTATTTAATTTTAGAATAAACAAAACATCAAATTTGCTATAAAAAAAGACAAAATGCTACACTGCTTGATAACATCTTACATAATTTAAAATCACAATTCAATTATCTTTTTTTTTAAATCTCAAAAACAGAAACATTACAAGAAATTGATGTGCAGAAATGCTGCACATCTTTTGTATTTCATCTGCATATGCTAGATTAAAGATTATCTTAGAAATGAAACCTCATGAGACAAGAAACTTTCATGATGAACATCTAGCCTGCTTCTGTAGCATCAATGTTGGAACAGAATAGAGTGAGTGAGTGAGTGAGTTATTGTTTAGCATCGCTTGGACAATATCTCAGCCATTGGCGGCAAACAAAAGAGACCCTGTTTTAATTTAAAACACAAGACCAACAGTAGAATTCAGAAACATTTAGAGGATCTAATCTTTAAAATTTCTGCCTTCGGATAATTGGAATTAGTTGTTAACATTATGCAATGAAATTACTAAAGTGAAAAACACCAGCACTCACAACCTCCAATCTAAAAACCAATTACTCTGAGGCCATCTAGGTGAATTGCAAAACATTTCTTGTAATCAACTGATTTGCAATCAATATTTTTTTTTCAAATCAATGAATACCTACAGCACTGTTTATAATAAACCATGAAAATAATGAAAACATTTATGAAAAACACTCTTTCACGATTGACTGAGGGGAATATCTGGCAATAAAAAATATTTCTTATACCAAAATGATATTAATTAAAAGACAACAAGCACACTGCACAGGTGCACTAATTAGAAAAGAACTTATTCCATGATTCATCCAGATTCATAATCTGAATCCAAAGATCAAATAATCAAAATAAGCCTCGGATTATTTTAAAATATTTAACTTTCAGCTTGCATGCCATCCTACCACTAATATCCGGAAACTGTTTTCAAGGAAAACAAGATGCCACTCTAATTATGAGCTTATCCTTACTGCAATTATTGCAGCATTCTTGTTGTAATCTCTTAATAATGATTATTGGCATCAGTCTTGCTATTATATCCTCTGTCACCCATCTATACGAAGACATCTAACAGACTGCCTTTGTCTGCCGGCAAGCACTGACATTAGGCATGAGGGGAATGTCATCTCCTCTAATCATGAGATCAGTTTCAGGTAACTTCATCCGTAAATTGAGATATACAGGGATCAGTGCTCATCAATCTTCTTGTTTTCCTTTTAAGAGGAAACTGATTTTTGTACACAGAATAAATCTTTATTGTGAAAGAGATACCACTATGGATTAACTTGTAGAAGAAAATATTATATCAAAACTACTTTGCTTTGGGGAATGTTTTCTGATCATTTGGACGATATAAAAAAATGATACATGAAATCTGAGCAAGCATTTTCTTTGAGGGCTATTGATCAAAATATTGATTGATTAATAAAATGATAATTGAAAGACATAATGTTGACGATGGATAAACCAACTGAATATCTCATTTACTCATGTACCAGCCAATTAATAGATCAATAGAAATAAAAAATATAAAGGATTATAGAGTATTACCAGTGGATTATTTGCTGACACCATGACAGGTTGCACATGTGCTCAATATAAAAAACATCACTATCAAACACTGTAAATCGAGCTTCAACAACCAATACCTTATCAATGAATAAATACAACTACTGGATAAACGATGGCAGTGAAGACATAATACCAAGAGGTACATAATATCATTGGATAAATAGCTTACAGGTAAATATTCGCAAGCACCTGCCGGTCGGCAGATGCTAGTTGCTTAACAACTGCTCATTATCACTCTAACATCACACCTTGGTGTACCATGATTTAAAGGTGAGAAGAAAATTGTAATGGGCGATTAACTCGCATTGTGTCAGGTTAACCTGACTGTTGGGCTTGACTTTTTGTGTGCTGATTTACACGATGATATTGTTATACTGACTGTTCTTGCCATATGGTCACAATGGGAAGGAACTAATCAGATATAAAAATACATGCCATTTAAAAGTTAACAACTAATATTGTTATATTTGGGAATACTATCTGTATTTGGGATCTAATCAATTAAGGGCTGGTTACTGCAAAATCCTGTTAGAATCATAAAATACTTATAGTACCATACTATCATAACTACCCTTGGTGGCATATGGTCAATGTTAATTAGGGGTGTGACTATACAGAAATTTCACAGCACAATACTTCATCATAAGAGACACTCTTGATAAACTTTTATAGGTATTTGTTACAAAAAGAAGATTAACTGTTCACAAGCACTTTGATTTTTAGGGAAAATAAAAAATATTCATGGAACAATGATACATATCACCATACAGAGACCGCATCACAAGTTTGGCTTTGAAACTTATGGAAATTTTCTTATGACATATGTGCATATGTAAAATAAAATTAACATTTGTTATCTTTCTAATCAACAAAAACTATAATAAAATTTGAAAATTAAAATCACTTTACGTTCTGTTATATAATATTGATTGCAAAACACTAATTTTCATAGATATTCATATTTTCCCCCAAAACATTTCAAATATATCTTTATCATCCACACATACATTACAAGTCTTGGTCCAGCCGTGGGGATTCCGCATATTTTTAAGTTAGATACATCCAAGTGACATCTTGAATGTTTCAGGAAAACTTTGAATATTTGGTTTATGTCCAATAACCAAGATCAATCAAGCACTACATGAAAAGGTTTTCAAACCAACCTAAATATCTAGAAAATATTTCTGTGGGAACTGTATCAGAGTATAAATTATTATAAAACAAAAAATTTATATCCACTTTTTGGAACATAGCATTAAAAAGAAGTCCTTTACTGAACATAAATATCCTAAGATATTTGAGTCAGACAGTTAAAAATCCAAGTTTGACATATGCACTTAAACCTATTTTCACAAAACAATTCTCAATCAATAAAACCATAATTTGAATGTACCAAGCAGCTAGCTATATAGAAATGCACAGCATTGACAGAATAAATGTGGCCCACGAACAGCTGTTCATGAAAGCCCTCAGCCCCAGGCCCCCTTATAAACTGTGTGTAACCCAATTTAGCCCCTGGAAACATATTCAACGCTGGTTACATTTAGCTGGACCCATGGCTTCCCAAACAGTAACAAATAACTAAATAGCTCCTCTAATGTTATTTCCATAGGTGCTCCTTTGTCATCCAGCGGTAAAGTTTACCAATAATTGATTACATTGCCTTGGGCTATTTTGTTAATCAATCACTATTTTGATAGAACACAAAGCAAAGGAGTTGTGTTTTGATATAGAGCTGACCATGTTACAATTTTAAAAGAAAAAATAAGTTTGACCAAATAATGTCTTTCAAAATCAAGTATGATTGAGGTTTAGTGGATATTTGAACTTCACATTCTACAAAGAAATCTCATCCAAAAGTCAAATATCATTTTTCTGGAAACAAATTGATGAAATTATTGTAATGTTTTGAATTGTTGAAAGTATTTGCTGCATTGGGAAAAAAAATAAAATAAAAATATAATAAAAAATATGACAAAATCTATATACAGCATATTAGAATATTAAGTGCAAATAAAAATTAAAAATGGAAAAATCAAATATATCAAGCAAAAAAAAAAGAATTTAAATTTCATTTTTCAGGCAGATACCAATATCAACAGATGAAACATACGGTGGTCTAATTTTTGAAGGTTGAATATATCCATGTACAGTGGCTACTCATCCAGCCTTTGATTTTATCTTCTGGGATGAAATTTAATGTAATGGCACGTTTGCATCAAAGCTGCTTTGAAGATCAAACAGCGATATGATACATGGAAGTCCCTGTTGTCATAAACACGGAATGGAGGTACCATGAAACAAGGTTTTTATCTGCTGATATCGAGTCACCCAAGTAAGTTATATATATTGATGTTCTTTTTAAGAAAAGATTCTTCCATTTTTATTTTTGTTAGATTAAAACCTCTAGCCTATCATCTTTCTTTCTTTTATATGTTGTAAGTAATTATCTTATTGGCCTTTGAATTATTTATTTTATCATCACAAAAGCTATTATCTTTGAGTAAAATCTATCATTCCATGTCAGGACTTTTTTGGAAAATATTGACATCATTGGCTTTATAAGTTTTGAAGAGTACAATTGTAAAATATTTATCTTCAAGGTGTAAAACTCAAAATTCTTAAATAAACATCTACAGAACCACATAAACTTTTAATATTTCCATACAAAGGGAGAGAATTTCTGTTTCTATGAAAACAGAGTATTATCAATGAATTGATGAACACAAAAACGTAATGATAATGATAGTTATCTTTTCACAAAGAATATCTGTTATTGCATAGAGAATGATTGAGAAACTGTCGTTGAACCGTTTTTAAGAGGAACCATATTAATCATGCTAACAAAGAACTTCATCCAAATAAATGAGGCAACACAGAGGGATAAAGGCCCTTTATGACAGAAGATATCACTTCTATTTAACCAGCTTATATTGGCGCAAAATAGAGGGGGGATCAGCATATGATATATTGCACTTTTATACATGATTAATTTGTCAAAATAAACATTTTGTAAAGGGAAATGACATGATGCATTTGAGGTAATCCTGGCAATGTTATTATTCAATATTTTTATGAATTTGTCAAATAAAGAATATTAGCAAGTACTTATATGGGGCACATAGACTTTCTCATATATCACAGAGTATATGTTCAATAGTTTGGATGGATAAGTCAAAAGAGCAACGTTGAAAAGTATCCTGGATTGACTTGTTGCAATTTTGGTAAATCATAACAAAGGTTTATTCAATTGATGAAGTATAAACAACTGTGAAAAAATTGAGTAAATGACATTGGTGAAAGTATTTTCAACAAAATATGGCTGATCGAAATAACATATTTCTCTTATATAAACTTCCATAATGGAAAACATGGCTCTTCACAATTCAGTTTTCAATCATCATTTGTTAAGCTGAAGAGGAAATTTTAATAACAAATGGTTAACTCATCAGTTAAGTTATTAAGCTTTAAACCCTGACTTAATTAATCATTTGTTGCTATAAAATTTCTTTAATTATTTATATGCAAAACATAAAAAGTTTTAAATTTGAAGTATTTATATGCAAAACATAAAAAGTTTTAAATGAAAGAATATAATTTCAAAGTTAGATTTTTTTCTCACTGAACAAATATCATCAATTTCATCTCTGCCATTATGACATACCGCCACTCATAAAGGAAATGAGGAAATGTCAGTTACAATCCTCTTATTAATGGCCATCTTTTCTACTGAGGCCATCTATCTCCAAATCAATAATGAAACTTTATTTCCCATTCACACTGATTGTATGATCAATTGCTTCTGAAAGTCGTCCGGTCGCCTCCTTTCAATGAATAAATTACATCTTCAAATCATTTAGACATTCCCATCATACAGCGGCCATCTGACAGCATGAAATATACAGCGCTATATTTGATTGGATTGAAACACATCACATCCACTTGACAATAAACTTTCTTTTAGGGATGTGCTTCAAAATGAGGAGTTTTACAACTCAAATGAGATTTGTTTTGAAAAGCTCATCAATTTCTTTGAAAAAAAATGGTGATGATGACACAAGTTTCCATTGAAGTTATTTTTATCATGAAACTGTTAGCACAATCTAATCTCCAAATGTATATTTTGATCGAAAATGGGAATACATGATCATAATAAAAGAAAACAATAAAATTTCATGAGGTCAATATGTTTTTTGGAGACATTAGATATGCTCGATAACTATAAAAAATCTGTGACCAAACCTTGGTCTAAGAATTGAGAAGTTTTCATCCATAAAACTATTGTCCCTATTTGACTTTCAACTTCTAGAATGTCACTCAAAGAAGTTAGATATCATCTCTAACATATGCATGAGAAAATATAAAAAATTCAGCGTGTTTTTTGGTTTACAAATCCTAGCTTAAAAAATACCATGAAGTTGATGACTCATCTTGTTCATAAAGTACAAATATAAGGGGTGGGTATAGCAGAAATTTTCCGTATTGTGATATATTGTGATATGAACAGTTGTATTGCTATGCATATTGCAATATATTGCAGGATGTTTTTCTCAATAAAGAATTCCCCGATTGAGTAAATTTAAACATATTAGACTTGTCTAATTGTTTGTTAGATTTTAGTTATCTATAAAAATTTAAATGGAAACTTTCAAAATCCATTAATTGAAACTTTAATGGAATCGCAAACATAAAACTTTGGCACAAAATGAATTCCTTTCATCTGCATTCACCAACGACTCACTTCCATTGTTAAAATCTGGACAAAATCAGAAGTTTTACGAACCTGAACGTTGTTTCCGAATGCAAAAATAAAAACTGTGAAAAAAACGGTTTTGACGACTGTATTGCAATACATATCGGTTTCTTTTTTTTACCAGTAAATACCGATTAACCAGGTTGCATTGCGCACCCCAAACAAATATACATAACATCACTCAACAGATGAAGAGGGCATGGTAAGGAAATTGCACTATGGTTCAGCAAGCATAAATATCACTTCAAACTTTACGTCAATTATTGATATCCGATGCTAATCATTGGATACACAGACTGACAAACATTCAAAGGGTATAAAAAGGCCTGATCTGTTGATATGGCAACTGCTTTAAAGCTTGTCCATAACTTTAGCATTTAAGTACAAAGTAGTTGATGTGAATTGAGGGGTATTTTTTCATCAAACAATGCTTTTGAAAAATGTATGATTTATTTATATAACCAGAGTTTTTTAAAAAAAATCATTGTTTGAGCTTTAAGCATGTTTCACATTGAAAATAGCACAGTAAGACATGCTTTTATAATCACATCATCTGAAATACATTGAAATATTTTGGCATCTAAGCAAACAGGTTAAAACATAGTTTAGAAAAGAATAAGATGAACATGGACAAGGCAATGAATACTTCAAAGGAAATCAAGCACTCAGAAAATGAATGTTGCACGCTATGGATTTTAGTTTGAAAAGTTATAATAAAGGATGAAGCCCATTTACGATATGAACGCTGGAAGTGTGATACAAATTTGTCAGAAAAGACTGTGATATCGATAGACATATTACCACTTGTAAAAAAAACCAGATACACGGTTGGAAGGATTTTTATGATAAAATGCAAATTTTTTCCACCACTTGAGTGTTACAAGGCTTGTACCATGTAGACATACTTTACTTGATTCAGTAATGTATACCAATATCAATACAACGTTACCTATGTGTAAAGACTCAAGAGATTGCACGCTATTTGATTGATATGATTCTGATGATCCAGATAAAGCAAGGGTTACTTCAGGAATACAGGGTTTCAACAGCACATGTGGTACAACAGCATCAATATCCAGCAATCAGCATCAACACTATTGTTAAACCATCAAGTGCTAGAGAGAATTAAAGTATGAGAAAATGATGTTCCAATCTCTTATAATACAGGCATAATAGATTTTCATTTCGAGGAATTTTAGAAGTTGAAACAAAGTAGTACAAATATTATGGATAACAACAATTATGAACTCTCAGCATAAAGAAGTTGTTACCGTTAACATTTGCACCTACTATCTTAATTGAAAAAACACCAACTGTTGGAGTGAAATTGAGTAGATGAAAATTATCTTCCAATCAGGCAAAACAGATTTTCTTATAGAGACAATTTAGAAGTTCAAAACATCTAAATACAAATATAATGGATAACAATTATTCTGCACTGTCATAATAAAGAATATCTTTTGAGTGAGTTGTTGTTTTGAGACACTTTGGCTATATTTCAGCAACTATGGGCATAATGATATTTGTATCCTATTTGATGTACCAAACTAACAAAGATGTGAGGAATTTGTGAAGTTAGGGATGTTCCTTCCAATCATCACTACTCCTTCAAGTACTTGTATTACATCAAACATGATTTGATGGACATTGTATTCATTGATAAGACCGCTAACAACTTGAGAAGTATGAGACATGACTGCTCCTTTTCCCTAAGAAGTGTCACATCAAATAATTTGTTGGTTTTCCTGTGTTTATCAATATGATGGCGTCCCATTTATTAAGTTATAAACTGATCCAATTCTTTTTTCTCTGTGTTGATTGATATGAGAGTTGCCCATTTGTGAAATTAGAAACTGATGCTTATGCACCCTTAACAACACACATGGAACTGCACTTTGTGTAAAACCTTTTCTTTTTATCACCCACTTGTAAAATGACATGCTTTTGTGCTGCTAACTACTCGTATCACTACAAGTGTTGAAGGGTATCTAATGTATCACTATAGTATCTGTTGTTATCCCCTACTTGTGACTATGTAATCAAGTATGTCATTATAGCTCTTATGATCCACATGTGGAATAGAAGATCTTCTTATTGAACTCCTATATAAAACATTATATACATCAATAGAGAAGTTATCTACATATGAAAAACTAACCTCACCAGGAATCTCCTGTTACAGTGTATAAAGCTATACTTGATCTAATAACCAGCAAGGACTCATGACACATCCTGTATCGTACTTACAGCATCCATAGTAACAGTGGGTTGACACCGATCCCTAATCATAACTGTAGAGTCCCGAACGGTAATCCAATACAGTAGTCCCTTTAACACAAGTAGTCCACTCTGGATCTGTCACTAACTGCACATCATCTGGATACTGGTCAAGCCAACATGCGATCAAGTCCCCAATTCACCTGTGTGTTACCTGAGCACTAACGAGAGGTGAGCAGATGCTGACAATTGCCCGTGAAGGAAGGAGGAAGGGAGTAGGGAGAGTCAGCTACAGCAGCAGTCGTAGCAGCTCAAGGCTCATTGTTCAGCGGTAGTAGTAACGGTCTGCTGGTCGGCCGCGGCTCAATAGGCTCCTTGCTTGAGGGCCATCTCCGAGGGATTCGACCAATCAAAGACTTCCTCTGCTGCCTCTAACAAGCTGCGATGAGGCTACAATGAAGCGGCCTGAGAGACCTGGTTTAACTAATGTGTAACAAACACTCAGCACGCCGGGATGAAACAGTGAATTACAACAGTCAACTCATCTTGTCAACCAGTCAGTCAGTCCGTCACTTCTTGAATCAGTTCACTTGAGGACACATGCTTAGATTACACTGGCATTTTCATTCAATAATCAACTTCCTTATCAGGAATAAGTTTAAAGTTTAATCACTTGCACACCTTGTAATCTTTGGGGGCTTAAATGAGGCTTTGATCTAAAGAAACAAATATTGCTTCCATATTTTAAGCAAACATAAAAAATCATCGGCTTTAAAAAATGAGAGAAAATAATTAAATTGATTGACGAAACAAATTCAAAAGAAACAAACATAAAACTAACAAAACACAATTTTTTTTGTTGATTTGGAAAAACAAATCATTGAGTAATAAACTTGAAACAACCAAATTTTAAGTTAAACATAAAGTAAAAGATTCTAAATAACATTATAATCTAAAACAAAACTAAAACAAAAACAAAGAAAGAACAAAAACAGAAACCAAAACAATTTAAAAAATCACAAATAAAATCAGAACTAGAACATAAGGAACAGAAGTTAAACACATGCAAAATTAAGACTAACGGAGGATGATCCCCCACCAGTTAACTAACGGGACATGTCCTAACTTCATTAGCAGGAGTTGCTTATGATGTGGAGGAACGAGGAGAGTTCCACAAAGGTTCTCCAGGGTCTATAACTCAAGATGAAGAATACGAAAGTGACATAAATGATGCCCTCGATACCAAAATGGACTAGATTTTATGCAAAAGCAGCAATAACTATCAATCTTGTTCAATTTCATGCCTGTTATGTGACGAGCAGAGATGTTTCACAGCCATGATGGAGCTATTTGCACTTGCTGTACTCGCTGTATGTTTACATGTGGGGCTTATACTGTGGTGGTCGGTTACATATACATGCACTGGGCCCTGATATACCAAAAACTTGCTCCAACAATGTTGTCATATTTATCTTATAATTAAGCATAGCACGAATAAAGTTTAATAAAAACTGATAAAGCCAAATAAAGGCCACAATGACATTTAAATCTTGTTCATTCTGTTCTAAAAAAATGCAAAAAGTGGAAAAAAAAGAACTTATTTTGAAAGAGGAAATGTCATTTACCAAGATATATTACACAGTACCATACTAAATAAAAGGGCCAAAAGTGTCATTCAAACGACTAAGTTTTGATTTTTGAAATCAATCTTATTTCACAATTATAGAACAAAAGAAATTTTGATGTGAAGACAATTACCATGTTTGAAAACATAAAATCGGTAACAAACTTGTAAACACAAATAAGAAAATAATTTCACCACACCTTCTTATCCTTTACAAAACCTTACTCAGAAGTTCTTATAGGGCTTATTTGTACTTTAAGCAATCAAATCTGTAGGACTCACCTGAGAGACATAAAACTTGTTAGTCTTCAGGTAATATTAGGAAGCTTTGCATTATTACTGACAGACTTCTTGCAGAAGAATAATTAAAGAGAAAACTTGCACTTAATCCATTCCTTACAATAAGTGAAATTCTAAGTACAAACACAATAAGGGTATGTAATATAGTGTTATTTGACTGGAAGCTTTTTTTAATGATAAGATTTTGCAACTAAAAACTTTTCATCTGATCTCTTAATATTCTTGTGTGACAAAGAAACAAAAACCTTTTTATGAAAAGCATGGAAATCTATAGCGCTTTATGCTTTAGGAGAAGAATTGCATGTGTATGAAAAAGGAAAAATCAATACCAATACATATTTTTTTTCAAATTGTGTTTTATGTACACTGGGCAAAAATACTTAAGTTATTTCCAAATTTTGAAATTATGAATGACATTTCTTGTAATTGACATAATGATAAAATACCAATCATAAACATTCAAATATCCCTAAATTATTTTGTCCAGTATATTAAAAAAATAGGATTGACATTTTCCTTTAAAAAAACATCTGCCACATATACGCCTTTTTATTACTCAAAGCTTGTGTCATTATGAAACCTTTTGGAAGTTGCTGTAAAACATGATGATAAGCAGGATCTGTTCATCAAAAATATGCTTCACAATAGCTTCTGCTTTTTAATCTGAGTAAGCAATATTTTCTTCTACAGAAAATGAATCAGAAACCCTGACTTGACAGGTAATAACCATATTTCAAACAGGCCCAATCATTAGACAATTAGAATTAATTAAACTCTGAAAAATCAGGCGCTAATTCAATAAGCAAACAATGAGTGATCTCTCGAGGCTGAGGACTCTCCATAATCTATTATGATATGTGTTACGACCATCTGCCTATCAAAAATCAACCCACCCCCTAATTTCAATTTTTTCATTACCCCTGAAGAAGCTTTTGCCCCTAAACCCAAAGTGTGCACAATGCAGTAAATAACCCCTTGTGTGAAAACTGAGAGAGGTTACGTGAATAAGGGCCCCTTCTTTTGTTAGGCGGGGTAGAGAGTGAAAGGGGAGGGAGAGAAAAGTAAGGGGAGGTAATACTGGTCGTCACACATTCAACTGGTGTTTATCCAAGAAAAAAAGGATTCTTGGCTAAAAGGGTAGAGGCATAAACACTTCAACATAAACATTTTGGTGAAGACGAGTGTGCTTTGTGCGCAGGTGTGGGGTGGCAAGGTGTGCGGTGGAGACGTTAATCATTTGCCTACCACTCAATTCATTGTGATGAGCGCTGGCAACATGATTACAGGATCCATGTAACACTTGCTTCAGGCCTTACATTGAATACTCTAAACCTTTTAATCCAATCAAAATTTTAATTTGTTTTCTTTGCTTTATTTAGTTTTTAAATAAATATATTTTTTTTTTTTTTTAAATTATGATAATGAAGTTAAATCAAATTAGTTTTAAACTTGCTTGAGGTACTATCTTTATAAACAAATCATGAATCTGTTTCATAATAAATTCAATATTTAATAACATATATTTGAATTAAATTTGTAAAAAATTATTTCTCAAAAATACTTAACATTTTTAAATCAATATTCATTAATAACAAAATAAGACACTTGTATAGATTTCTTGAAATACTGTCATAATTGTTTTGTTTTTTATTTGTTTTTCATTTGACAATTCCAATTTCCTCAATCTATATCAGACAATAATGGGTATCTTTAAAAGGTTAAACTTGTCATCATTTTTTAATATGAAGTTTAATTAATTACAAAGATATGAATAAATAGAATAAAAGGGTATTTGAGAGTTGTTACTTACTGACTTAAAAAAAACATTCAATCAATATAGAAGACAAATCAAAGTTGATTATTGTCTGAAATAAATCTTTAAAAACAATCAATGTGCATTAATAAAATATGAACGATCCTAAAATACTTTTACAACTCTAACTTGAATAGTCATCAGCTCAAATGATTTAAAGTGCAAGAAACATAAACTTCAGAGCCAAGCTCGTAAAACGAAAGTTGATGGAATACGTGAACTAGTTTTTCTACTTTTGAATAATGATTCAAGCCTCCTTATACAAAGGAGCTTGGCAAGAGTTTCACGATCCAAGTTGCTTTTTACAAAGGAGCACTGCAAGAGTTTTATGATCAGTCAAAAGCTAATCATAATACACCGAGCTAAGCAAACATAATGAATTCAAATTCCATTTCTTAATATTTTAATGTTAAAGCAATTAATTACAAAACTCATATCAGTGGCTCTAATTAGGCTAAGAACAATTATTTCATATTTTTGTTCAATGAATGAGAACATAGTCTAAAGAAGACCTATTTTTCCATTTTAACGGTTATTGTTATACATGTTAATTTAAAAACTTTTAAAAATGGCATCAAAACAAAACATAAGGTTTAATTCAATCAGATTTTATCAATGCTCTCTTTGGAAAACACACAACTAATATTGTGTGAATTATTCAGATAAAAAAAAAATAGTGCATCAAAGTAAGTACAAATTCATTCATTTTTAAAGTCAAAATCAAACTTTAAAAAAAATATATCTTTGAGATATATACATCCCTTGCAATTTTTGTATAATTTAAACAGACATGTTGCTTCTTAATCACACACAATTCTTACATTTAAGATGAAATCAACTGTATCTTGCATTGATATGTAATATGTAAAAGAAACAAAATAATCTGATATCAGAACTAAGTAGATATTTTATGCTGTTTTGTTAGTAAAAATCCCAACAATGCCTGTGAGGGGGGTGGGTGGGGGGATGGAGGGGGTAGGGAGGGGTGAGGGTAGGGGGAGAAGGAGGGATGTAGGAGAGCAGTAACAGAACAAGAATCTTACCGGGATCCTTCCGATGTTGAAGTTCAGATATGGAGGGTAATACTGTACAGTCCACAGTCAAGATAAGAATTATATCAACTAAAAACATGCAAACATAAACATACCATATTTTTCAAAATAAAATTGGATTCTAAAGTTAGAATTTTCGATATCAGACATTTGAAGATTTTTTTTATAACATACAAAAAAGTAAAAATTGACATAAATTATCAAGATTGATAGACAAAGTGAAATTGAAAGACAACTTAAACTTACTAGCAAGTTGATATTAGCCGTGATATAAAACTCCAAATTATGTTCAGGGATATCAGCCACAAAATGAGGTAAAATATTGAGTCACAGCAGGAAAGAAGATGGATTTTACCAAATTAATCAATAATTCAGATTTTCTCACAAAATTCTATGGTTCATGTGTCATCAATTGCAACAGCTAACAGGTGGACATAAAGACACTGGCAAGTATTAAAGAGACACCAGAATTAGGTAGAAATAAAACACTACCAGAGGCAAAAAACATGTCAGCTGATCTAGAAGTGCATGTCAGAGGGGACAATAGAAGGAACTATTTTCAGGGGGGAAGACAAAAGAGTCCCCTCACCCATTGCACATCAAAGCATGCACCTGTCGTCCAAACCCAACTTCCTATTGTCGGCCATCTTTGATGCCCATTAGAACAAATTACAATTGAGGACCTGATATTCAAATCTTTCATCAGTTCCCTTTATCAGCAACTAACGATTTGGCTGAAAGGAAACAGCACTTTCAATAGGCTACCACATGCAGATGAGAACGATCGGAAATCACCCATAGGCCACCTGTCTCTAGTCGCCATGTCTTAACCACAATCTGAGTAGTTTGATTAAATATTCATATTTTCCTCTGTTTTGTAATACATGCCACTTTTAGATTACACCCTATCAATTGTGAAGTTATGAATATTTCAATATTTTCAGTTTGATTGGTATGACACAATCTATTGACAGATTGAATAACGTCACAATATCCTACTGCATAACAATAATGCTTATAATGTCCTGGGCAGATCAAGTTATCAAGTTTGAATTTTTTAAAATCATCAACAAAGCAAGTCTTGTTTGTTAAATTTCAGACTTGTCACAAAACAAATAGTCATAAACTTTTAAAATGTCAACAAACATGGTTATTTACTTTAGGAATGCATTGAAGATATCTAACAAACCATTCAGCAGTAAGATTTTCTGAATAATGAAAACTTTATATCTTTCAGCGTCTTTGATTTTCTTATTTGAGTTTTAGGAAAACTCATAAAATGATATTTAGGAAACATTTGAATAAATTCGCACAAATTATATTGAAGTCATATGGCTTATCTTTCGATGATTATGAATAGGATAGGATAGGATAGGATAACTATCCTACTGGCAGAATTTCTGTAGTGGTCTGATATAATTATGGAAATTAGACTAAATAAGCACTGATCACTTGTTTTACAGATCTTTTGTAGTATCATGTCAAGATATGTTGTTACGTAAGGAAACTTCTTTCGGCAACCTTTTTATATCGATTCAAATCTATTCTCTCCTGAGAGGTAGAAGAGAGATTTCTACTGTTTTGTTCTTAACAAATAAAATATTTCAAAATCAAGTATGGAAATATTGTTTACTTTCTTATGCTCAATTCATCTTCATGCAGTTATACTCCACCTCAAATTTACCATGTTGGAATTTTGTAAACATGATATTTGTTATAATTCAAACTTTAGTATTAAATTCTTTACATTAAAAAATCATAACATATTTCATTTCTTATCAAATCTATTTTTTTTTTAAATTATGACAACCATATTCTAATTTTTTCAAATTCAAATTCATAGCAAACAAGTCACATTGAGGCCCACATGATCGGATTTATATATATCTTAATGCTCTCCTCATTGTGAAGATGTTTTCTACTTTTACTCAAAGATGATAATTTATGTTTTAAAATTTGTGCATAAATATTTTCAACCCTTTGTGTACATTATCCCATTATACTATTAGAGACATACTGAGTGATTATAATATATACAAAACCATAGGGCATATCTCTCAATAAACTGCCCAGTTCAAACTCTAAACTTTACACAACATATGAGCAATATAGAATCATAAAAATATGATATTCCACAAATGCTTCATTCATTTTGATATTAATGTATAATATTACTAAAGTCCTGGATTCCCATTGCCCATTAAAGGATTAGTCCGAACATCAAATGAAACAAAGTTTTCTTTATTTCACTACAATAATTGCCATGTCCTAGTCAGACTGATGCCTCAAATGACTTCATGCGCTTCATACTTCAAAGAATAGAACTTTTCTCCATGTAATGAACTATGCACAAAATTGCCAATAAAATGTTTTATCATTAATTAATAAAATATTACCTCACTACATCATATCTAAGAATGATGCATAAATTTGTCAGAGCTGCACAGCTGCTCTTATCATATTATTATCAGTTTCTTTTGAAATGACATTGTTCTTTACAAAATGATCATGGCACATTGTTCAGTTTCATTGTGATCTTCATCAAATGCAATCAAAATCGACAGCTTTGATATGGCTATTAGACGATAAACCTGTACTTTTGTTTGTGAAAACAATATTCATCGCTTATTTTTGTGATTAAGTTACAATTGAGTGAAAAACATTCTTATATATAATTGCTCATAAATTTTCATTATCACTTCCAGATTAATTGAACTCATCATCAGAAAATAATAAGCTTTTATATCATAAAAAGAATAATCTATCCCATTTGAAGGAACTGTTTTTGGGGGCAATTTGTTAGATTGATGAGAACATTTATGTCCCATTAAGAATATGAATATTCATTGTACATTGAAAATATCGAATCAACCTTTATTAGGATAAAAGTTATTTGGCATGTTTTATTATTAGGTTTGTGAGTATAATGAATATATAAAAATGATATATATATATACAAATACATTGTGATAAATGAATATATTTTGAATAAGCAGAGCATTAATATTCTAGTTTAGACAGAAGAATAAATGACTAAATTTCTTAATGTTATCAAATTGCAATCTAGTGTAGACAGAAGAATAAATGATATCATATTGTTTCAGTTGTAGTTATCATATTGTTTCAGTTGTAGTTATCAGATTGTTTCAGTTGTAGTTATCAAATTGTTTCAGTTGTAGTTATTAGATTGTTTAAGTTGTAGTTATCAGATTGTTTAATTTGTAGCTATCAGATTGTTTCAGTTGTAGTTATCAAATTGTTTCAGTTGTAGTTATCAAATTGTTTCAGTTGTAGTTATCAGATTGTTTAAGTTGTAGCTATCATATCGTTTAAGTTGTAGCTATCATATTGTTTCAGTTGTAGTTGGCACTTTTGTGTCCAGACCCGTATAGTTGAAAATCATGAAAAATGTTATTAGAAGTCATAACTAAAAGTCTTGGACATACTTCAAAAAAGGCCTTTTTCTATTAATAAATAATTATTTGGCTCGCTGGCAGCAAAGAAAGTATGTTAGAATATCATGATGTTTTGCTCTCTAAATATTTGCCTGTAAACTGAAAATAAAGGGGTAATAATGATCTAGAATTAATTGATTGTGATATTTATGAAAAGTTGAACTCACATTTACATTTCTGTTGTTGAAGTTATCTCCTCCTTGTTGACCTTGACCCTCGCCACCTGGCACTGACATGGTAACCACCACTGGCTCGGTGTTGAAGTTCTACAAGTCAACCGACAGCTCATTAGTGATTAGCAATAGAGTATTACGATATGCTGAGTTCTACAAACAGCCAACCAGTCATTAGTAATAGAGCATGACAGCTAATTGTTCTACAAATTAACCAACAACCAATTAGTCATTAGCAATAGAGCACAAGATACTAACTGTTCTAAAAGTCAACCAACAGCCAATTAGCAACAGAACATGAGATACAGTTCTACAAGTCAACAAACGACCATTTCGTCATTAGCATAAGAACATGAGATACAGTTCTGTAAGCCAGCCAACAGCCGATTAGTAATTAGCCACAAAACAAGATGCTTACTGTTCTACAAATAAACAAACTGCTCATTAGCAACAGAGCATGAGATACAGTTCTATAAGTCAACCAACAGTCAATTAGTCATTAGAAATAGAGTATGAGATACAGTTCTACAAGTCAACCAACAGCCAATTAGCAACAGAGCTTGAGGTACAGTTCTATAAGTCAACCAACAGCCAATTAGCAATAGAGCATGAGATACAGTTCAACAAGTCAACCAACCACCAATAGGTCATTACCAGTAGCGTAAGAGGTACCAATTGGTCAGTGGCAACTGAAGAGTTGAGCTACTCCTGTGGTGAGAGAATGATCATTACTTGTTTCTTGAGAGATTTAAATGAAAGTCTCAGGAGGGAATATTCTACAATGCTCTACCATGCCCTCATCTTAAGAAATTCAAGACCAAATGTTTAAACTTAAATCTAACAATAATGTTCTCACAAAAATATGAGTTCAAAAAGGCTTCAGCAATTATATTTGAACTAAGGTTTAAAAGTGCAGAAGCACCTTTTTTAAAGATTTATTTCTACAAACTTGTCCTAATAAACATTAGTTTATGCCAAATGTATTATCTTCAGAGAATGAAACATCTCATTATTAAACCTGATAATGTTTAGTCACAGAAATAATCAAGTACGAAGCAAAATCCAATGGCAGTCATTGTGTGTTAACACCTTTTAATCATTTGAGGTAGGAAAATGGATTCGCATGGCTTAACTGAGCTTTGTACGTTCAATTTACAACTGCTTTTTTAAGATTAAAAAAGATTGTCTTTCAATTGGATATTTTTTAAAGATTCATAACATAACTTCCTTTATATAAATAAAATGTGCAAATATTCATGCAAATATTGGAGAGGAGGTCCGGACAAAATTCAACCAGTACCCAAAAACTATTTAATTGAATGTAGAAATAAAACTACCCTTCACCTTCTTAAATATTGAAATGATTAAAAATCTGAGGAATTACTTTAGAAATGATATTTCTATAGAAGTTTATGACGAAAACAACTATACATGAAAATATGAGATAGAAAATAGTAACAAAGAAATTATCATCCAAAACTGTGTTCCACAGAAGATATTGCTAGTGTATATTCAAGTGATATATCTTAGGAGATATCATTTTAACAGTAGATTTTAAACAATGCCCATTCACTGTCAAAGGCATGACATCACAATCATTTCAAATCATTTGGTAATGACATCACCATGTTATGACACCATAGACATGACAACTGCACACTGCAATTACATCACCACAATGATAGTCTAAGGGTAGTGCAGTGTTTAGGGATGTGAATTTTTCATTGAAAAAAATGATTTTGGATGATAAATACAATCTCATCCTCGTGTCTTCTGATATCAAATATATCAACACTCGTTAATAAAAGCAAAAGTAATTTGACAAGCCTCAGATATTTGTAACTTTTATCAACTTGTGTTGATATATTTGATATCAGAAGACGGTTGAAATTCTCTATATCCATGCTTAGATACACATGTTTAAAACAATCCTAGAAATATAGCAAAAATAAATCTGCAAAGATATCAGGTAGGAGGATCAGGAAAACAAACACTAAACAAAATCTCACGGCCGAACATTTCATCAACCATTTTTGCCGCTCAGGGCTGAAATACTGTCCGAGCCACGCTAAACACTTACTCACTCACTCACTTATGTAGCAATAAGACAAATAGGTATAAAAAAGTATCATGAATCTTTGATGCAAGGATGATCCACAAGCAATAGAATAAATAAAAGTTTATCTACACAAGCAAGTAACACCAGCAAAATGAACTAAAACCTATGTCAACATGAAACATGAGAAACATGTATATGTACTTAGGCCAATTGTGTCTGGAACAAAGGCCACTGACTGACTGAATCAAACAGTCACAGCATATTTAGTTCACTGCATGTGTTCAAGTACACAAAATGTATTTCTACTGCTCAAACTATGATAGGATTGCTTAAAAACACAATGAACTTCCATCCCATGTTTTCTAGTGCATATTCGATTATGTTCATAACACTATGCACTTAAAATACCTAATGAGATTTTACAAACATTACAACATTTTACGTAAGCTCCAAATATTGTTTACCAATACCAATAACAGAAACAGAAACTGGTTATCAAATGATATAAATTAAATAAAAGAAGGCAAGTTGATATACTGAGGCATAAACATTTCTTGAGGACAGATTTTCAGCAGCAATATTTTACAAAGGGAATGAAAGAAATACAAATTATTTTGAATGATAAATAGAATCTCACCCTCATGTCTTCTGATATCAAATATATCAACACTTGTTAATGAAGGTGAAAATATCCTCAGTGAGCCCCAGATATTTCTTACATTTATCAACTTGTGTTGATATATTTAATATTAGAAGACACTTGGTTGACATTCTCTTTACGTTCCTGCTTAGATACACATATGTTTAACAGAGAACCTTTTTTAGGGACTGATTTCCAGTAACAATATTTCACAAAGGGAGGAGTTTATAGAACTATAAAGATGGCCATACTCATAACAAAGTGTTTGAGTGGCCTAGAAGGTGGCAGTTTCAGGAAGACAAAGAGTTTTATGGATTATCAACTTCTTTTTTATTGACAATAGCAACGTTTTCATACAGTTGCTTATACCATATATGTTTGAAAACGATATCAGAATCTATACCAAATTGTTGCTTATGTCGATAATAATATAGTTGATAATCTTTAAAAACTTATCTTGTAGTGGTATTTGGACATGGAAAATAAAGCCAAACAACAATAACATGAACAAACAATAATTATCTATAGTACATCTATGAAATATTCATTTCACCTTAATCAACAAGTTCTTCATAATGATGCAGATGATTAAGTTGTATACATAAACCAAAGAACCAAACTGTTTACTTGTCGTCGTGGCAATTGGACATGACAAATACCTCTAGAGGTCAAACAACAATATTGTAATTAATTCACTGGCTTCACAATGCCTCCAAACCCCTAAAGCCTCATTTAGATCAACAGCCCTTGATTATACCCATTGAAGACATAGATTTAACTCCCTGATCCCTAATCTGAAGTGAAATAATTAGCCAGGTTGCCCAGCAACCACAAACAAGCCAATCAGAAAGGCAATCAAATAATAGAAGGGTCCGTACATCTTGATCAATATTCTGTTTCATTTCACTTAAGTAACAGTAGCTGGCATAACAATAGTACAATTTCTGTAATTAAATAGTCGGATGCTTTTTAGTGTGAGTGCTCGAGATATATGATAACAAATAATTTGATATGCCTTATCCAATCTTATTGATTAATCGGGTCTGAGGGCTTCGTGCATTAGTTCAAAAAGCCAATCTTCAGATGGGATTTAATTCTCTGATTTAATGGATTGATGTAATATTTGCAAGCCTTTTTGACTTTTTATGTTATTTGCATTATTCGATCATCTGAGTAGTGGTCTTGTTTGAACTAGAAAAGCCCAGATAACATCTTTATATATTTGGGGAAATTGAAAGCTTCTCTGAAAGGCGAAGCCTTCATTTTTAAAACTTTTTTTATTGAGCTGTATTAGGGAAAGTATTTTCTGCTATTACGTGAATTATTAATTTGCTTCTTTGATCAGAACAACCATAACTTCTGAAAACAATCTCATCTCGCAACCTCTTTACTTTCATCATTTCTTATCAAGCAAGTTAAAAAGCTTCTTGGGATTAAATAAGGAACATGGAAAATATCACATAGATTTTTTGTTTAAAGAATAACTGAAAATAACGAATTGGAATCAATCATTGTCTGAATTAGGTCACTTTTTATTCTAGATTATAGAAGGATCACCGAATAGCTGGACTTGTATGAGGACCAGATGGCTTGCAGTGGCGGATCCAAAGGGGGGGGTGGGGTTCAGGGGGTTCGCCACAGGCTTGGCTTTGACTTAAAGGGACATTCATGTGGGTTTTTTTTTTTTTTTGTGGAAATAAAATTCAAGTGAACATTCCAGTTTACACATGTATGTTCATAGTGTTGAAACATTTAGGGTGCCGCTGTAAAGATAATATCACAACATTATAATCTGTTTTGTATTAATGGGAAAATACCTAACTGTTTCAGGTATGAAGACTCATAAGTTTCCCCTTTACAAACCGCTTAAAACATAGATACTTCTTTACGACACTGCCGTCACTGAAATAACATGTTGACAGCATTTGGCATGAACCATTCAATGGGATTTTAAAAATAATTGCTTATTGTGGCAGTATTTTTTACAACATTTTGGCAGTATTGTAATATTTTGGAACAAGAATTGATAAACAATTCAATCATTTTGTCATTTTGGAGGAATGTGAGATTCTAAAAATCGTAAGTGAAACACAGTGATTGTTTTACACTAGTTTTTCAAAAAGCAGTCTTTTGATCTTTTCATTTGCCATAAAAGTCACATTATCTGCACCATTTTCTAACAAAGAAACAACTGTCCTCATAATTTGACAGAAAGCTAAGATAGCAAATTCTGAACATAATAAAGCAGCAATTATGTACATTTCGCGCACTTGCAAAGCATTTGATCACTTTGAACTAAATGGGTAATATCACTGTAAGGGAAAAAAACTGCACCTGCACTTTGATATGTGATTACAAACATGTTGAAACTTTTTAATTCATCACTTCTTTATAAGATAAATTTTGAGTGTGATAATATTTTTATCATGTGAAAGCCAATTGAATAGTGATTAAAAAAATGTCTATTTTTCTAAGATGTACGGAGGTGAGGTGAGTTGAGTTGGGGTTTAACGCCGCTTTCAAGATTATTTCACTTATATTGCGGCTGCTATTATTATTGCAGGGAGAAAGCCTGCAACACTATTGTGGCTATGCATTACGGTGAAACCTGCGAGCATCGGTTGGAACTAGCGAACCATGGGCGGTACTATGCTGAAATTCAGTGTAGCATTGCACGCAAATCTGACTGCGTGTAGAACAGTTCTCTACTGCAGACAAAGTTGCCGAGCCCCTGGCGGGATTCAAACCACGGACCTCTTGATCCGAAGCTGAACGTGCTAACCACTGCGCTATCCCGCCCCCAAGATGTACGGATTTCAACACACACAATTGTCAAATGTATGTTAAAGGGACAAATAACAGTGACATGTCAATATGTCACAGTCTGTCCGTCCCGCTGCCAAGAGCAGGGAGAAATTAAAAGTTTTGGTTTGTATGTTAACTAAACTGCCATAAATCTTACTTTGGAGGGAAGAATGACATTATGCCTACTTTCTTAAAAAATATTTGCCATTATCATTTCAGTAATACTTGAAACATATTTTTTTTAAATCATTTTCATATTTTTCAGTAACATATTTTTTTACATATAAACCAAATTATCACATATGTAATCCAATGCTTAATATTTAACATAACCTTTAGAGTAGAAGGAAATAAAACCAAATTACAATATTATTAGCAGGGGAAAAAAACAGAAAAATAAAACTGCAATCATCAATCAAGAGCGATGACATTTGAAAATGTCAATAACAACAATTAGTAAGTCTAATTGCATATTCAGTAACATAAAGGCAAAATGTCAATACAAGTTGATTGAGCATCTGTCGATGACGACGAGTAAATCTTCAGTATTATTACATGGCATAAAATCTATATAGTACTAAAAGAAACATCAATTAAGCAGATGGCTATGTGAACATTGATGAAACTAGATTTACACCCCTAATCATGAATAAAAGCACTCACGGGAGTTTTGATGACTCTATCTCTGTAATCATCGAGACTAATTTCTCCGTTGCGCAATTTTATGCATGTTGATTGCACAACACTCCAGTTAATGAATATGAATGGATCCTGGTGGACTCTCTGCAGTTTTTGACTGAACCATTGTAATATGACTATTCTCTTGTTCTGAATCATAGCCGCGGTTTTTAAATCAACAAATTATGAAAACACTTTAAATTGTGTGGACATTATCTGGAGTTTAAAGATGAGCTACCATATCATAATTTAAAGAAAGAATTATTGCATCATAATGGCTCGGACAATTTGGGCATAATTGCTCACAATTTATGACTCAGACATTTTTCATTTTTGAGATGAACCATTATGACCAAGGTAAACAGCAGCATGATGGAAAAAAACTATTTGGTTTTACTGAATTTTAACTTTTAAAACAAACAAGAAACATTCAGGGTTTCAAAAATAATCTATCATGAGATAATCTATAATGATTATCAATAAACTATTTTTAGTTCTTTAAATTTTCCCCAAAAAAGACATGTTTATTCCAAATGTATAAACTTCAGATGTTCAAACAACGAAAGTATGTACCACAAAGAAAAAACTGCTGGCAGCCATATTAGTGTGAACACCTTTATCATTTAATGTAGAAAAATGGTTTTACATAACTTAACCAAAAATGTTACCTTTGTTTGAAAACAGTTTCTTTTGATTAAAAAAGATTGCCTTGCAATTGGTAACAAATTGTGTTACTTCCCTTTTAAAGCTTCTACAGTTAATACACAATAATAGTTTTCATGCTTTTATGACATGATTGATGTAACCAAGGCTTTTGTTTTTAATTGTCTTTTTTTAAATCTCTATTCTGAAAGATACTGGCAGATGGTTTATAGCCATTAAAGACATAAATCTTCGAGAAAATTCAAGTTCACCAGCAAAGAGCATCTCAATGACTCAAGAAACATTATACTGTCATTATCCTTCTTGGAAAGATTTAATTAGGAAATGATGTATGTCCTGAAACAAAACATTTCAATTTTATAAATATCATGAAAACTTAAAGCAATTACTGGAGCTGTGACAGATTAAACTGTTCAAACTGTGTTGCTGATATCTTTGTTACTTAGTGAGTTTGGTTTGTAGTTTATCTTGCCATCCAATACAATAAAATGACATTTTCGTACATACAAGAGACATACTTGTAATGACTGATGTAGCCCCCTGACTGATACAAAGAGGTTAAAAGCAAGAACCCAATTTGAAACTGCCTAAGTTAATCAGTAAGGCAGTTAAAGATCCATTTTCATCTTTGCATAATTTTCTGGAACAGCATTAAGTTCGATAGAATATACGTTTATCTGCTCGAATAAATAATAAATAAATATCCATCATCGTGATCGGAAGCCATAACAATGAGATCGCGATAAACAGGAAGTATGGAAAATCCTACACATAAAACTGTGACGTCACGGATTGTGGGTTCGTTTATGGCTACGGCAAGTTTTGGAGGGTGGTATACTTTGAAATTAAAATTAAATACTTTCTCGTTGATTATAAATTCTTTTTATGGTCTCAAAAAATTGTTGAAAGATTTTTCTTCAGAACTGTATAGTCGGATGTGCGATATATGAAAACGGAGTTATTACGAATGCAAAGTTGAAAATGGATCTTTAAGTTATGGGAGGGAGCCGCTAACTGTTTCGGGAGTAACATAGTTTTGGGTGCTTTTAGGGAAAGGGTGCTTGATGCATCCAGCACTATGATTCATGTTACTATTATTGCGGCCAATGTCTGGAACACTTAGCATTCAATGATAGCTACAGTGGTACCCTTGAGGGAGCATGTTACTCCATAATCATCCAGTGACTTCCCCATTTAAATACCATCCAATACTTTATTAGAAAATTTTCAAAATGATAATTGATAAAGATTTATCATTAATATTGGTTTTGAGATCTGTTCAAGAGTTATCAGGAGATGACACGTCCCCCCTTGGTTGGTTAATTAAGTCATCCTTGTTCGAAGAAATCAAATACAAAGACTGAGGTATTAACTGATAAAAGTAACACTGAGGGCAGTTGCACAGAGCAATTTAACACTAAAGCTAACCTTAGTGGCATTCTTTAACATTGCACTAAGGTAACCTTAGTGATTTAAGGTTACCTTAGCGTTTTGTCCAATGGGCCAGACAGTGGTCATTAGATAGCCTAACTGCATATCATATATTGTTTTTTTGTAAAGCATCATTTGATATCATCTTTGATATAAAATAAACCAATTCAGGGATAACAAAGAATTGAGGTGAAGGGAGCACGAGATGAGTTGGGGTTTTAAGATTTTTTCACTGATATCGCAGCTGCTAGTAATATTGCAGGGAGAAAGCCCGTAACACCATTGTGGCTATGCATTGCAGTGAAACCTACGAGCTTCGGCTGGAACTAGCGAACCATGGGTGGTAAACAAAGAATTGTGTTCCGCTATAGAAGTCAAACCAATCTTGTCAATTAAATAAACATTCGACTTGTTTTTGAAGAAATGGGACAAAACTAAAGAAATCTCATTACATTATAATGTACTCCTTAAGTACTGAGGTAATGGATATGCTGAATTTAAAAAAATGTTGAAGTGTTTGACTCAGGTGAGTGTCATTCTAAACAGAACATTACCAATATCCTCATGCATAATAATTATTATACAGGTTTGACTTTTTCAGGGCTCAAAGAAGTTAAAATACAGCAGTGACGTCATTGTATTGTTTCAATCATACATTATCCTACAAGAATCTACTGCTTCTATGTGGACAATTGAGCAATAATAATTTTGAGATGGTCCCCGGAAGGGAATTGGTTTCATTATTTGATAACACAACATCATCCTCTGAAGAAATGTCTTCGAAGTGTGGATACTCGGCCATGTCTTCCCACTCAACAACAAAATTGCCATACATAATGTCTAAGTTGAATTAAGACCACCTTCCTTTTATACCAAATCCCAAGCTGATTGCGGTTTCAAACGTCTTGCACGTGAATTAAGCTGGTAACGTTGCACGTGCATTAAGAATGTACTAGCTAGATGGATACATTGCACGTGCGTTAAGAATGTACTGGCGAAATGGTAACGTTGCACGTGCATTAAGAATGTACCGGCAAGATGGTTACGTTGCACGTGCATTAAGAATGACCGGCGAACGAGTTGGGACCATCTCAAATTTTGTTAAAGGATTTTGTTTTATTGAAAAACGTTTTTTGTGTTATAATTATGCAATGAAATACGAATGTTATTATCATAAACCAAAGCAGGTCATACAAAAAACACTTTAAACTAGGCTGTATTTTAAGTCAGATAACATACTCGTAACCGTACATTCGTGAAAACAATGTCCTCGCCGCTTCGCGGCTCGTACATTCTTTTTCACGAATGTACGGTTACTTGTATGTTATCCTTAACATAGCAACATTAGAACGTGGAATATTTAAACTTAAATAGTTTAGATAATTAAAGTTCAGATCATAAACCCATTTTTTAGATATTGGCGGACATCCAAAAACTTGGGGGCAACAATGAACAGCAACCATTTGCATTTTATATGCCAAATACCCTTCTAATAATGGATAATATCTGTTTTAGTCTCTCTGTCGAAATGAAAAATGTTAGGATGACATCATTATTGAAGAATAATTTCCATATTTTTGCTTTCCTAAAACGACTTTCTCTTCACTTGAGCAGAAAACATGGATAATCTTTTACTCAAAGGATAATTGGCGTTCCTGTGTTTTTGTCCTTTCTGATAATTTTCAACAAAGATTTATTTGATTATTAATTATTCTGAGATGATAGAAAGTTATTTCTTCAGAAGGAATATTGTAATTACGAACATTCAAAACTGTGATCTTTGAATTCAAATTCCAGCCATTAATCTCCATTTAAGGCATGTATGATTAAGGATCTGTCATTTTCCAAAGAAGAAACGAAATTAGAAAATGACCTCATAATAATGAAAATAGAATTTGACTTTCATCTTTGGGAGTGCAAAAACATAGAAACCTGCTAAATGATTAACTTATATAAACAAGAAAATAATTCCTCTCATCCAGAAAATTTTATGTGAAATTGGATACTTCTAATAATGAACTCATCTCTGGACATGTTTTTATCGGTGCTTTAGACGTGGTTAAACTACATAATGGAGAAATTAAGCATGCAAATGTCTTATTAGAATCAGAGGAGTGCTTCATGAAAACTGCTTTTGTTGGGTAGTAAAACATCAAGATCAATATCTCTTTTTCCTTATGTGTTTTCTTGTCTTCTCAATCAGAAGAGTTATTATTTGAGATAAGCCCTTAACAGGGAGTTTGTGTAGGAACCCCCAGTGATAATCTCATTATTCGGCCGGATAAACCTGCCATCTATTGAATAATGGTACCTTCGGCCCTTTAATCAGGCGCTTTATTGAATGTTTCTTCATTATGATTCGCAATAAAACTGCAGTACCATAGAGGCATTCCCTTGTGAAATCTAACTATTAATAACCTTCATAGGGAAACAGAATCTGGGGAAATTGATGGTAGTTTTAAAGAAGACATGACACCAAGTTTGGAAAGATCAAGCCGTCCTGTAGATGGTTTTAGGAAGGTTTCACTTAATCATGATGTTTTATAGATCATTAAGATGGAGTAATTTTCCATTATATTCCCCTACAAATATGAGGCATTTATACAGCGGACAACAATCAAGCATTAAAGCGAGTATCACAAATGCCAATGGGCAATCTCATCGTGGCCTGATCAATATCATCTGTCAATCAGATATGTCGCAGGGTACTTGCCCATCTGTAATTAATGGCAATCACATGTTAATGTTGTTAATCACTGTCAGATGATCTTGTCAGAAAAACTTAGAAACTAGTCTTGTTTGCATTGTTTCTTGGTCAGAAAAGCTGAAACTTTGAGCAACATAGCTCTTTCACATGCCTGCACACTATATTTCAATTTTCCTACTTGATTTCGGTACATGTCAAATTCCATTTCTCTGAATGTGCTCTTCTCTGAAAGCTAATAGAGTTTCAGAAATTGATGGGTGAGGAAATGAAATTGAATCATGAACTGGTTTGACCCGAGTCATTGCTCATAAAATACAATTCCTGGGAAGTACATTTGTTGCTAAATGGCCTTAATACTTTGTCTATCAAAGAATTATTACAGTGCAATGATAAAGCTTTTTAGCATTATGAAAACCATTTTACCAAATTTATTTGTTACTGAATGTAAAATTGAATAATCCTTATTACATTCATTGCATTAATTCATTGTACTTTTTTGCTTACCAACCTATTTCAAGCTTGAACATTTACAATTTCAAGATAAAATAAAAAGATTAAGGAAAACGAAGTTACCAATATTTTCTTGAAAGAAATATATAAAAATATGAAACAAAATCAATTATGACACGTTGTGACAAAAGATAACTGGATAACAGGAATCAGAACTGCTTCATTAACTAGGAAAGAACCTACCTTATTGGCAATTTTACAGAAATAAGAAATTATTAACAAAGATATCTATTAGAGATAATTCTTGTATATATACCAATCCTTGGTCACCCAGGGCTAAGTGTTCCTTAGACTATTCTGAATTTCATCTGGAAAATTTGTACTCCAGTTACCCACATTTGAGCCTAGCTATTAAACAATTACCCAATGAATCGGCTTAATAAAAGAAGATGAATGTAGTAGTTTGGTATTTGGTAAACAGTCCTTATTAGTTTTAATAGAAAAATTGCTTGTATGAGCTAAAAGGTGGATGACAAGGCAATTCCATTTAATCTACACAAAATTGTCTTGTAACATGTCTTTACTTCACAGGTCCAATACACATATAAGTTTCATTGGCTTACTCAAATGATGGCCTTGCAATTTTGGAACAGATTTTCCCGATGAAAAGTCTCAGGGGTGATGAAGTGAAAGAAACATTCGACCCTCGATGACAATGATGGGGATATTCTTGGAACTTGAGGAAAAGGCTTACAATGACCATCAAATAAGAGAGGGTTTGTAACAATTACTGTAACATTATGTAACAATTTTGTTTGTTAGAGTTTATCTGAAAAACATAGCATTTTTTTTAATGATTAAAAGGTGTTCACACTAAATTGGCCGGCATTAGTTTTTGCTTGAGTTTATACTTTCTTCTATGACTATATGATAATCGGGTTGTGTAATAAGGTCTTTAACCTTTTGCAGATAATGCATATGGCATAAACATGTTTATTGGATAAAATTTAAAGGAATAAATTTTTCAAAAAACTTGTTAATGCCCCGTTAAGAAGTCTGTTTCCACTGACCCATCTCCCAAGAAGACTACTGGTACTGTTTTGTAGCATATATACCAATTTTAACGACGGTACCAATACAACAAGATTTTCTCGATAACAGTTTCGGAGTCTAATAGAGGGTTACAATCAAGCATGATGAAATTTCCCATTACGTTTAAGTCATCTTAACTTTTGATTGTTGTCGGAGGTGAATTGCTTGTAAAAGTTCTTTAATTACGACAATCCAAACTTGAAGCAAATCAATACCGTTAGAAACTGTAATGGCTTTATAGTCGCTCCTTGGAAATTAGTTCAATCAAGTCCATGGATAATTGACATCTCCTCGTTAATTGGAAACAACAAAGTAGTTTGCTGTCTCAAATTAACTCTAACTGGCATCTGGCATAATGAATATAATCATGCAGCTTTGATCACTAACGACAAACAATCAAACCAAATCATAGATTGTAATCAACCAGACATAAAAACAAATACCTCAAAAGCAAAATTCATTTTTTCAAAGAAAACTTAAAGTTGGATGAATTAATTCAAATCTTGGAATTCTCTTTAATAACAGATTCTCAATCTCTTTTGTGATGACTCAGAAATAAAGTTTATTTTTTATTGCAGAATAATCCTATAATACTATTCAGGATTTTCTTTAATCACTTGATATGCAAAATATTAAACAACAATTAAAATGTTCTTTGAAATTCAACCAAATTTCAACAATGTCTTTTGGTGAAAAGATCTTTTGAGAGTAAATTCATCAAAAAAAATCATTCTTTTCATAAAAAGGTGACACTTTCATGATTAATTATTTCAATTGCAAATGATAAAAATATTTTGATAATGTCTCATACCCTACAATAACTAGAGACCCAGGGAACAAACGCCGATCTCATCCAAAACAAATACCATTCTGTCATCTTATGAACAGAGTTGTCAAATTCCACACTATTTAATGCACGGATCAATGAGGGTAATCTAAATACATCTTTCCTGATAACACACCCCGAGGAAAAACTTGCTCCAACTTCTATCAAATCTCTTTTCAGCCACTCAATGTTAAATGGATGTCCATCTTTGTGACTTGAAAAAAAAAGAGGACCAAAAAATAATTATCTCGCTGGTTGCAAAATACAATCAAATCTTCCTGCACAAATTAGAAGCTTTGCAGTTACTAAGAGTCTGTTAGCTGCACAATAAAATTAGAAGGGAATTGCTTAATTATTCTTTTGAATGCCCCCCTGCGCACCTAATCACAAGTTCTCTAGGACAAACAATGAGTAATAGAATACCAAGAGAAAAACCAATAATTTTTCGGACAGTATTGTCTGCCGGTTAGAATCGATGGAAAAGCAAGATGCCCTCAGACAGTTGTTAGGAGGATAGCACCGTCTCTTTGAGATTTGAGTGCCATGTAAAACTAGGAATGTTTTCATAAGAAATGGATCAAATTTCCTTGGGATGTTTCCTCAATAAACACCGAGTTACAAGTTGTTTTAGGAGATCCGCCAATATCAAACTGCATAAACACTGGATATTTACTTATACTTACAATAATAATAATAGTCTCAACATAAAAATTTGGAAAAACAACCTTAGAGATGAGAAATGAAAAAATAGGGTTCGAGCTAATCTGGTTCATTGTGACTCAATGTTAATGTGATTCTCTCACCACTGGAATCAGTTGTGATGAAAGTAGTTTTATATTCTGTAAGACGTTACAAGGAAGAGAGAATTGGGTTTATTGAATTGACCATCAAAGCAGATTAAATCAGCCTTCTGGAGGAGACATGATTCAACACACGCTTTATTTTCTGACTAACCCTCTAGTCTCACACCAAGATTTTTTGGATGTTCCTGACATTATGAAGTGCATTTTTTGTCAGCTGGAAAAAGTTTTCGATTGATCTCAATGACAATCCATTTCCTATAGAGGATATACTGTTTGGAACTTAATAAAATCGAAATACATGTTGAAATATCTTTCTTTAGAATTCAAATTTATTCATTCTTTTAAATTCTTTAAGCAAGGGAGCACTGTCTGTAACACATCTAACTGACCAATATATAGGTATTTGTCAACGTCTTAAAATATTGCGATTTTTTTGTCTTGTTAGATTAAGATGTCCAGAAAGCTAACTTTTGTTCAGAAACAATTTTTACAATAGAACCTATTCCAAAACATTAAAAAATCACCCCTCATTTTTCAAATGCTGCTTTTCCTTTATGTGCTGTTTACCAGGACACTTATCAGTACAAGACTTAAATATTTTGATATTGAAACAGAGACTGTTTATTTAAGGCTTTGCTCTTAATTTGGAAGAAAACATTCTGCAGAAATCAGCATTCATATGAAAACATAAACAAATAAATTTTCACAGAAAAAGCAACATATTAACACCAAAAAAAAAGGAATGCAAGTGTCTGATGAAATCTTTTATATATATCAAGATGATTTAATGAAAGAGAGGTGTCTCCAATTGAATTAAACCATTTTGTAAAAATAGAGCCATGGGCTCTGTAGCTCATCAGACTTTTGATAGAAATAGGTGTTGTGGTTTAGACCATGGGGTCATGGGCAGTGTAGGAAAGATAGCCTGTCCCAACTTCCGAGTTATTCACAATCAAATAAAAAAGGCCCATTGCCCATTTGGGGTCAAGGGGTCACCGAACCTACAATTCAGAATCCCCATTGTCCAAGGAGTCTACACACAACTATTAAGCTATCAAGACCTTTTGGAACTGGAGAAGAAGATGAAAATAGGATTTTAAGGTTTTGACACCTGTGACCCCATTTGGGGTCAAGTGGTCACCAAACCTACAATTTAGAATCCCCGTTGGCCAAGGAGTTTACACACACCTTTTCAGCTCTCTAGAGCTTTTGGAACTGGAGAAGAAGATGAAATTAGGTTTTTCAGGTTTTGACCCCTGTGACCCCATTTGGGGTCATGGGGTCACCAAACCTACAATTTAGAATCTCCAGTGCCCAAGGAGTCTACACACAACTATTCAGCTCTCTGGACCTTTTGGAACTAGGGAAAAAGATTAAATTAGGTTTTTTAGGTTTTGACCCTTGTGACCCCATTTGGGGTCATGGGGTCACGAAATCTACAATTTAGAATCCCCATTTGCCAAGGAGTATGCACACAACTTTTCAGCTCTCTGGACCTTTTGGAACTGGAGAAGAAGATGAAAATAGGTTTTTCAGGTTTTGACCCCTGTGACCTCATTTGGGGTCATGGGGTCACAAAATCTACAATTTAGAATCTCCAGTTCCCAAGGAGTCTACACACAACTTTTCAGCTCTCTGGACCTTTTGGAACTGGAGAAGAAGATTAAAATAGATTTTTAAGTTTTTGACCCTTGTGACCCCATTTGGGGTCATGGGGTCACGAAATCTACAATTTAGAATCCCCATTTGCCAAGGAGTATGCACATAAAATTTCAGCTCTCTAGAGTCATTGGTTCTGGAGAAGAAGTCGGAAAAGTGAAAAGTTTACGGATGGACGGACGGATGGACGGACGGACGGATGGACGGATGGACGGACGCCGGACGCCTTGCCATGCCATAAGCCCATCGGGTCTTTCAGACCTGATGAGCTAAAAATTAAGGGTCGAGGAATGATATTACAAACTGAGATTTCAACAACAAGACTTCTTATTTTCATTTAAGTCTTGCTTTCTGAAGCTGTTTGGGCTAATGTATTCATAAGTTTTGGTTTTTTTAATATGAAAGTAACGTAAAAGAACATATGATGCATTAGATAGCTCATGTTACTTGATTTTTCAATCTTTTACTCAAAGCAAGCCAAATCACTAGTGAATACACAGCACAATACAAATATTTTCCCTGTAACTCGATGATAAAGTGGCCAGTGTACACAGAAAACGACCATTCACTGGATATAAGGACATGTTTGTTTTTAGGTTGAATATTATAAAATAGTATGGATAAAGGGTTGCCATGATCAAAGGTGTTTTCAACAGGATTCTACCCAACCATAAATTTGATATTACCATAAAGGTCAGGTTTCAGACTGGCGTTTTAGAAGGGAAATGTTGATCATATTTACTGCTGGACAGAATCAAACTTCAAAATAAGTGCCTAGACTATCTTTCAGTCCCTAGCATCAGTACTGAATTCAAAAGGTGTACACAGGCTTGAGCTAGTTCCTTGTCATCATTTTGAGGTTCTCAGCTACCTTTAAGACTGTCAAAGTTCTATAAAGGTAGAAGTGAGCATGGCACAAACATCCATCTGAGATGAACAACAAACATTCTTAATTTGATATTGTTTACTCAAATCATTGTAGATAATTGTCGTTAATTTTCATTTCCTTTCATTTAATTGTTCAGAATGAATCAGATTAAATGTATTAATCATATTGATACCTTTACACCTTTGAGAAGTTGTTTGATATGATTCTTAATACAAACTTTAACCTGGTACCTGCTGATAAAAATTTGACAAAACGATAAAGCAATATTGCCTAACAAAAAAGCGATACGACTGAAGGACAAAGCAATATGGTCGAACGTGGGCTATGTAAGGGTCAATCTTTTAGAAACAAATCCAATGAACTAAACTGCATCAATTATTGTCTAACCATTTTGTATTGCCTATCTCCAGGACTGATAACTTGTCAATAAATGGATTATCTAATATCTATAACAAGATAAAGATAAACTATCTCTCAATATTTTGTTTTCTTCATATAAAAAGTCATCAAGTTTTGAGACACTAAATAATTGACAGACAGACAGATAGACAGACAGATAGTTTATTAGTCTCACCACATATAAACTATAAATTTACATAAAACATTTTTTTTATAAAATACATATGTGCCACTGTAAAAGAGTTACGAGAGACTTGTACATTTAAAAATAAATAAATAAATAAATATATATATATACAGCATGTTAGACATGTAAGAGATAAATCTGCTAGGGCAGGAAGGTTAAACCATCACAAGAATTAAGTACTTTCTTTTAATCCCAAGATATTATTCATCATGAGGAATATGCCTTTGAAACAGTCTTGTTCTTTAGTTAGTATTACAGATGTTTTATACTTAAAATCCAATACCCTCTTAAGAAGATGATGCTTTGTCATTAGTAACATAATGAGAAACAGAGGCCATATTACGAGTTAGATCAGAGGCTAAAGTACATGTATATCATTGAAATCCCTACTAGATTCCTCATAACAAATGAACATGACAAAAACAGATACTGATGTTTAATTAGTATCAGTCAAAAGAGTTTGATATGGTAACAAACAAAATATTATGGTACACCTTGTGTATGTGATGGATGATATAAATGATTACAAACAAGTTCCAATAGCAGGATGAAATTATTCCTGTAACAAGATTTGGTAACCAAACACATTCATTGTGCTATTCTCATCAAATGGAAAATATTTGATCAAAGTTATTTGATATTATACAATGTATCTCCAAGCCCATGATTGCATGGTCTGTTATGATGAGTTCAAATGAGATATGAAGCGTTAGTTCACCTGAGTCATGGCAGGAAAAAAGAGCATTGTTATGAAATCATCGAATTGCGAATTTGAGATAGATACAAATTTACAATACAAAAGATTGAAAAAAGTTTCAAACTCATAGTTTTTTTAAACTATTAAAATCATTTTCCTGCTGATTTACAAGATATTTTGCCTTTTTAGCTCCCATGAAAAATTTTAAAAGTATAATTAATCACTTAAAAACCTTTAATTCTAACATGTCAAAATATTTTTTTGCTTTTTTAAATAGAATTAAAAGATGTACAGTCCCTTGAAAGTTTGATTGTATTGTTATTAAAGGTAAGGAAACAGTGTGGGCTGTCATATGTCACTTATTTATTCAATAGTGAAAATGATTTTTTAACAAATTTTCTTGAAAAGAAAATATGCCATCCACCTCTTCAAAACGGTTTAAATTAGACACATATGGATTCACTAAGGATTAAATTTTGGTTTAGGGTTTGACTGGTAATTTGAAATCGAATTAAGTGTCTTTTCAGATTTTATAAACCAATCCATTTAATCACAAAAATTACTTTTCAGAAATTTTCTTCAGAAGGCCAAGGAAATGGAAAATAAAACAATGACAGCAACAAATTAAAGATTTTGAAAATGCAATGAATTTTGTTCTTTCTAATTAAAATAATGATGAATTAAGATAGGAATTTGAGACAACAAAAAGACATCTTGCTGCAATGTTTGAAGATTGAATTAGGTTCATGCCAAACGTGCAATGTTTACCCAAAGTTAGTTAGAAAACAGCGTGAATGACATCCATGAAACAAAACAAATTAATTTTCGCGCTTCAATCGGAGCTTCAATCTGTATATAGAAACACTGAGGAAGAATGGTTAATAATTAAACAAGAAAATAATTTGATTAACTTTTTGAAACTGTCAGCCAGCGATTGATTTATTTCACAGTAATTTGAATGAAAACAACAAATCAATATGGAAATGAGCTAAGCTGGCATGCAGGGTATAAAAGTAATGAAAACATGCAAATATCGCATTTGTCTTTTTGTCAGTCTTTGATGTTTTCTAAATGAGAAACAAACAACCTATCCGTCATTGACACTGAATGATCATAAAAGTAATAAAAAAACTTAATCAAAAACTAGATTAAAAATAACATTTTCCATCTCCTTATCTTAAGTTGATTAAAAATGATGAAATTCATTTTTCTCTGTCTAAGAAATGAATGTCTTTGTGAACTGAAATCTTCTTTTTATCAAAATGATCAATAAAAACAATTTGATCATTGAAACTGTTCCATGATTACATCATGCTCTGTTTATTTTTTGAGAAATTGATTAAGAATGGAATCTTCAGTTTCCTAATTTACATTGAAAAACAGACTATAGATTGAATTATCAAAAAGAATATGATCAAATAATTCTTTTTAAAAATACTTCTTTAAATATCTATCCAATGTCAAATACAAGTTAAATGTTAAAAATTTAGTTATGAAACAAATATTATGAAATTATGAGTAATAACAACATTTAATGTCAGGAAATGGAAATTTTCCAATTCAGAGACATAAAAAATTAATTGTTTTGAAAAAATCCTGAATAATTTTTATGCAAACAACTGAATTATTTTCCCGATCAGATAAAGTTATGCTTTAACTTTTTTCCAAATGAACCAAATGTTATAGCCTACCTTCAAGACATAAGAGCTGTAAAAGGGCATGTAATCCAGTGACTGCTGCGATCTGCAGCTTGCTGTTGTCATGGTGCTGAAGCTGTGAGTGGGTCTGATATTATAGCTCCGTCAAGTACCTACTCTCAGATACTGCTTGTCACATGACTACTTACACATCCATGGGTACTCTGTCTGCTCACATACGCTCATCAGTTAACAGCATGACACTTGCATCACATATCTTTTATTCAAAAACGAGCACAACCAAACTTCTCAACACAAAATTTGAAACAGACTTATTCAAATCTTAAACGTGCTGATGGTGATGTCCTTGTGATGTGATGATATCCACTGGGCTTCTCTCACTGACTAACTCTTTCTGATCCCGAATATCCCACAATGCCAGAGTCTCTACCATTGTGAGCTCGTGACTCGAGGGCTCTACAACAATCACGGCCCCTCGCTTCTCTTAGTCCACCACCTGCCTTGTGAGCAGGGGCCGTATCAGTGTAGAACACAAATTAAATATGCCATAAGAACTTTACAATACTGTTATAGGTGTCAAATATTCTATCATCCAGGGACACTCTTATAAAAATATCCTTTCAATTTGATCTCTTAAGGGTAATTGTAAATTTTTACACAAGCTGAAAAAGTATAATGTAACATTAAACTCACTCACTAACTTTAGTCATAAAGCTTTTTTTAAACACTTGTTTAACTCTTAAACTGCTGGTGTCAAATAATTCACACATAACTATAACTAGCTCTGGCCAATGAAAATTCAGCATACATAAGATTATAGAATAAAGAGTTACCATAAAGGAATCATTTCAAACTAAAAATTAATAACAAAAGAACAAACAAAAATTCTACAGGTACTAGGGTTTTAACAAAATCATTATTAATCATATTATCAATCTAAAGGTTTATTTAGAGGTGTTCTTTATTTCTTCAATCCTGAAAATGAAAATTACTGAATATATTTGTTACAATACCTCCCCTACTGACACAGAGAACCTGTAAAGAGATGTCTATCATAGAAAATGCTTTAATTCCCTATTTTAATCTATTTACAATTAAACATGTGTGAGAAAAGTACTTTTTGTAAGCAAAGGCATTCGCTCAAATTAGTTTGGAAATCAATGATGTATCTTTAAGCCACAGAACAAAAATCATTTCACAAATTAGTAAACTTTACACATTGAATGTGCATAAAACCAAATTATAAAAAGATTTCAACCTTTTTCTCAACACACTTATACTGTAGTCATTTTGTTCAACAAAAATCTATAAAAAAAACTAATACAGAATGGGAAACATATCTTCTTCTGAATTCTCGGAAATTCCAGAAGAAAGAATACTTTTGGAAATGAAAATCATTCATACAATCACAAACATGATGTCACTGAAGCAAAAATCATTATCTTTGATTACAACAGCCTATTCATACCTTAATGATTTTAAATCCTTCAATAATCTTATAGGGATTAGCATTTTCAACATAACAAAGATAAAAGTTAAGATATATAAGGTAACTATAAGGAAGTAACGAGAAATAATCACTGACTTGAATAGAAAGATGTTATGAGAAATTTGTTCTCTACAATGGAAGAAACCTTTAAGTAGAGGGATAATGTGTCTTTAAGAAGAAATAATTCTTCTGCACAAACAGAAAGGTTTTTACAAATTAATTAGTCTGCAAATCACAAGGAATGTTCATCAAGCTAATTAGAAATCATGAAGGCGATGGAAGCTCTCTGACTGATTCACATTCTCATTAACGGGTAATTGAGGATGACCTTTTATTTCTCCAGCGTCCATGTGCAGCTTTTATTGAATGAACAAATATGGATTCAATGGACCCCACCTGTCATAACAAGAAGAATATTTACAAATCATTATCATCCAGAAGTAAAATGAGATCTTTTATTTGAGACCTAAAACACGAAGTTGTTGTGTGCTTTATGCCATAATCTCTGTTTGGTTGTTTTACAGGCGGCCTGCTGGGATAATATTGACGCATTACTTGGAGAGGATCTACCGCTCTTCCTCTGCATCACAGTATTGCTCTGACTATTGCACCTACGTACATCTTAAGTAGGACATGCTGTACATCTTTGGATTTTTATTCATTACGGAGAGGAATTAGAAACATTGCAAATAGAAATTTATTTTCCTAATTTATCAAACGTGACACTGCCCTTAAAAAAACTTTATGAATCTTAAGTGTAGGTTTGATGTTTTCAATACTTTATAGTCTTTTTTCTCTCTGCTGTGTATCTTCTTGTTTTACATATTGATAATAAATGGATCTAATTCTTTCATTCTTGATATTAATGTTTCTTCCAGATAAAAACATGTTAGAAAAAAACAGTGGAACTGTCATCTGCATTACATATAATGTTTGATAGTTCCTAAAAGCTCAAACATTGAAACAAAAGTTTTTTATTTTGTTAGATGAATATTGAACCAATGGGATAAATACATCTGTTACATATTTCACCGAGAGAAGCAGTTTCATTTTCTAACAGGTTCCTTAGTTTAGGAATGCGATAAAAATAGAGCCATTGGATCTGTAGCTCATCATGAATTCCATAACTATTCTCTCTAATGTTGAAGGCTAATGACTAACTCAGGGCTACTATAAATTCTATCATCTGAACTTCAAAGTGACAAATATATTGGCGGGTTGGGTCTCTAACTTAACCTCATTGTAATGTTAAGCAAACAGAAATAAGGAACCTTAGTAAATTTATTGGGAAAGGAGACCCTGTCTCAAGATCCACTTAAAGATTCCAAAGCAGTTTAACAAGGTCAAAAATAGAGCTATCAGGCCTGTAGCTCAACAGACTATCTATGATTTATCATACATATGGTCATCAAATCTGTAAATTATAATCCCATTAAGATATTCTCTGTATAACAAAACAAGATACTTAAAATAATGTTTTGCGTGTGGCCTCTGTGGCCATTATTAGAGTAACTTTTTTAAATGTGAATAATGCTGGCACATCTCTTACAAAAAAAAAAGAAATTGCAAAATACCATCCACACAGATACATAAGTATGACAAAATAGAGATCGCTCTTACATTTCTAACTTACAACTAACGGTCATGGTACAATATTAAAAATCATTTACAATAAATCCTGGAAATTTTACAAACGCGATTATTTATTTTCTATATATTTTGAGATCATCTTCTAGCTCAGGATATCAGAGACGGCAGTCAGGATACAAAACAAAGGGTCAACATTGATCTAAATCTGCTCCTTTCTTTGATTTTCAAAGCTATAAAAACAATTTTAAAAATCAGAAAAAGAATTTGTAACAAAACACCCTCACTTTCTGTAAGAAAATCAAAAGAAATGAGTTAAAACACGTCATTATCGTGATGTTTAGCCATTTATGACTTATTAACACAAAAAACTCATTTGAATCAATCAGTGTCAAGTTGCTTTTTATTCTAAGATATAACAGTTATCAAATGTACATTTAGTTTCAGTAATGTCTCCTTTCTGAAGTTTACGCGCTAAAAGTAACACATGAACATGAAATGATAATCACAATGTTAGGTTAATTGAGGTACTCCACTTGGAAAACAGGTTCTTTATTTAACAAAAAGATTTATTTTTATTATTCATGTGATAACAAGTCATTTGGAAGAGAAGATTTTTCTCGTAATGCAGACAAAACTGCTTAAAGTCTAATGGCAAGAGACATAAAAAGGCATCAAAAACATATATATCAACACCATTTTCATGATCCCATATATCCACAAAAAATTCTGTCCAAACATTTTCACTTTTAATGATAACTAGTTTTGGATAATAAAAATTAGTTTTGACAGAAATTAAATGAATAAATTTTATAGTTATATACTAGTAATGTTAATGTTAAAGATCACATACAAAACATTACTTGAAAATGATAGAATAATAAATAAAATGGATAGAATACTTGATTCCAAAAGATTGAGGTTATGACAATACATGATAGTTTAAGGAAACTAATACCAAACACATCGATGTGACGCGAGTAAGGGGTGAAACGGTTCACTACTACAGTAGTTGAACCGCGGTATTTTACGTTCGGGTAGGTGCACCGTACCGCATATTTATTTTGTGTCAAAAATATCATTTTAATAACTTAAAAAACCAATAATATTTATTCAAAAAGTTAATGATAAAATGTTTTTAATCTATTATCATTAAAAAGTCTTCAAGTTTGAAATGGTAATGATACCTGTTGCCATTTTCGTGGAAGTAAACATTCAGAACGATTTAGTTTGATCTTTAACTCTCAACAATAGTGTTTGAATGATGTAACTTTTCAAGATCTCGTTCAAAGAAATGTGACAACTATTGGTTTCATACTGAACCAAAAAATGTCCACAATGTGGCTGGACTAGCAAAGCATTGGTGCTCCTTGTGAGATGTTTCTTATAATACCTACCACACCAAACCTTACTGCTTGTTGTACAGTATTCTACTATAGACAAAGCTGACAAACATCTGGCGGGAGTCAACAAAGAAGGGATCGGAAGCCATTACCAACATCCATATGTCCATGAAGATTACAGTGATGCCAATGAATATGTATACATATATAATGATTTACAGTTTATAAAACATTAAAGTTTGATATCTAAAAAAAATAATAAGTTGAAAAAGATGACATGGTCGTCAACATCCCCTTCCAAATATGTTCTCACATTACCTAACAACATTTTCCGAATTCAGATTCATAAAACACGACAAGGGCAATAACTCTGAAAAAAATATTTGCATGCTTTTATTTCGAACTCCAACAAGTTTTCCATATTCTGAAGCCACACAATAAATTTGATATTCCTATCTTAAATAGTTTCTGAGTAAAGATGACAGAAGGTATGATTGGACAAAGTGCAAAAAAACGGAACAAGGGCAATAACTTGAGAAAAAATAATTGCAAACTTGTCATTTTCAAACACCATCAAAGTATTGAAATCCTGAAGCAACACAATAACTTTAGTAAACCTATCTTACTTAGTAAAACCTAGTTTGAGAAAGGTTGTCCCCTTTGAAGACGCCCTCAAAATAAGTGCCAAAAAAACGGAATAAGGGCAATAACTCTATAAAAAATAATTGCATACGTTTCATTTTCGAAATCCATCAAGGTATTGGTACCCTGAAGCCACACACCAAAAGGGTTTCTGAGAAAACCTTTCCTATAACTCGGACTGACGGACAGACAGAGCCAAAACCTATATCTCCGTTCCACTTCTGAGAAAACAACTCTAAGTTCAATCAGGAGATAAATGCTTTTATACTTTTCAATCTTTTACACATCTCACCAAAATTTGGTAATCAGTCAATACACATGTCTTGGAGCCAGTGGAATCAAGTTCTCATGCCCCTCTTCCCACACACAGGTGAGGTGTGAAGAAAGCCCGCAACACCATTGTGGCTATGCATTGCGGTGAAACCTGCGAGCGTCGGCTGCAACCATGGGTGGTACTGCACTGATATTCAGTGTAGCATTGCACCCTAACCTGATTGCATGTAGAACAGTTCTCTACTGCAGACAAAGATGCCAAGCCCATGGCGCAATTCGAACCACGGACCTCTTGATCCAAAGCCGAACGCGCTAACCACTGCGCTATCCCACCCCTTTCCCACACACAAAGAAACTTTGAATCAACAAAATGCACATTTATGCTCACTGCTTTACTTAAGTGTATAGTAATATAAAGTGGAGAAAGTTTCAAGGTTTTCAAAACTTTTTTCAATTTTTTAAGAAATAGTTTCTTTATCTGACTAGTTGTCATCAATCCACTAATTAACAGTTGCGAAGCGGATGCTGAGAAATTCAGCAATGGGGGCAAAACTGGTCAAAATAATATTTAGCAAAGTAAGGGTTAATATTTAAAACTATAAAAAGAATCAAACTAAAATCTTGAGAAGATGAAGCGAGTTGTTTTTGGAAGATGACCAAACTATCCACCACGTTCTCCCAACCATTAGTGACAATTTCCACGGGTCAGAACCCCTCTCTGTGTCTCTTCATCAAAGTCATTCTACAAACAGTCTGATACTTCTTGAAATAATCTGATAACACCAACATGCCTCCTTTCCCTTGCGTATATGCCTTGGGGAAATTTCTGAGGAATCTTTTCATATTTTTTTTCCAAAAAATATTTAATGACAGAATGACAAAACATCACATGTTTTGTAAATGAAAATGGGGCAAAAAATCAATGGCTGACACAATCTGGGAAGAGAATGATTAATTAACTTAGATTTTCATTAGTGAAGATCCACTTTCATGCAATATTGATAACATTTGTTAATTCATTAATGGGGGCCGTCACGAAGATGGAGAAAAACTGATCTTGATGCCTCTGTTGTATTAACATCATGTGTGTCCAAAATGTCTCTTGGTTTTAATGCATAATGCACACAGCTCCAAACATTCGGTAATGACGAACGATGGTGCTCGTTAAAAACTAATAATGGCACCTAATTAACACTTTTAGGTAGATGGACTTTTGAAGTGATTACATTATTGACATTAAGTATTTGTTTGACAAAAGATTTTCTTTGCAGGCAGAAACTGAACTGGAGAGAAGTAAACTCATTACTTAACATTATTGCAAAATATATTTTTGGAATATTTAACTTTTTAAGTAAAACTGCTAAATACTAAATTTGGAAGACTTGTTTTTTATGAAAACTCATGTAATGTGAAATCACCAGATGACTCAATTCAATTTGAATATGGTCAGATATTTGCAATGATATCATCATGGCTTGATGTTTCAACACAGAAAAACATGAATACAGACATTTTACTGTCAAATCAAAAAATGAATGACATATTCTGTATTCACACTAAAACTTAAGATCAGAACTATAGAACATTGTAAACAGCTCAAGAAAACATTGACAAGAGAAGTGAGTAATTGGTCAGATATACACATCAGCTTCCCTGACTAAGGGTGCGCAGTATTATCGGTATATCGGTATATTGCAATAAAGGAACAACACGATATGTACCAGTACACCCTTCTGAAAATATCCAATAGATCAGAGGTTTTAAAATTTACAATTTCATGTAAAATTGCAGAGAAATGTAACGAAAAAATATGTCATTTTACTGGAAGTTGTAAACAAAGTGATAACTCGCTAGATAAATTGCACAGACATGTTAAGAGTTCGAAACTAATCACTGAATTATCTCTCTATACAAAATGACGGTCAGTTGAGCATTGAGTTTAAGCATTTAAAATTTACATATGAAAAGTACCAATATATTGCAATACGAAAATGAGGAGCGAAACCCATCCTTATCCCTGACCAGCTTTTCACTTACATCATTCTTACCTTTACCACACAGAAAGATTTCACTACCATAGTGTGGCAATGAAATTTGGTGAAATCTATCAATGTCTAGCAATTTATTAAATCACGTTTTGCTGTAACATTACTTAACCCCTTAAGTTGTGTTCTAGGAAAAATGTTGAAGTTTAAAATTTAATAAAGACAGAATATCATCTTATTTCTATTCCCATTCTTGCTGAATCCTAGACGCTTCCATTTTCTTTTCACCTTTTAAATAGTTTGACAGCACAAATTGAATGGTTACTTTCATTTCAAAATGTATTTAAGAGGCAGCAAGGTTTAACAAACTGATGACTTATATATGAATGAAATTTTGCTATTTTGGTGTTCCTGGAACACAGGCCAGGACATACCAGTGTAGCAGAACAAGGGCTCGATCCTACTGGAATAGTCAAGTTCTTCTCAAAGAACGGTTATAACTATCAAACAATTTTATTCATCCATCAACAATTGTTACAAAAGTAATGATGGGACTGTAAAAGAATCCAGATCTAGGATTTTTATTTAACCAGGTCTTTCTAAATGAGTTGCTACTTGTACAATGACATGTGACAACAAAGAATTACTAAATGTCTCTTTCCGTATATCTCGAATGATATACTCATGACGAGGCAACAGGGACACAGAATTTGAAATGCTACTGTAAAGCATTTTGCAAGAAGGTGAGGTGAGTTTGGTTTAACACTGCTTTCAAGATTATTTCACTTATATCACAGCTGCTAGTATTATTGCAGGGAGAAAGCCTGCAACACCATTGTGGCTATGCATTGTTGTCAAACCTACGAGCATCGGCTGGAAGTAGCTAACCATGGGTGGTACTGCGCTGAATTTCAGTGTAGCATTGCACCCAAACCTGACTGCGTGTAGAACAGTTCTCTACTGCAGACAAAGTTGCCAAGCCCCTGGCGGGATTCGAACCACAGACCTGACCCGAAGCCGAACGCGCTAACCACTGCGCTATCCCGCCCCCCATTTTGCAAGGAAAATGACAATATACACAGACACCACCCACACATAACAGAAGGTTATTATTATTTGAATGAAATATCCAAGCATCATGAAACATTATTCTGATGAATAGATCACAAGAATGATTACTCCCATTGGACAGGAAGCCATTCTGCCGCTGTGCCACTGAATCTTCAACCAAAAACATTTAAACCAGTCACATATGGGGATCAAAATTTAAAATTAATTCATTTGGATAAGAGGCCTTTGAAAAAAGCCATCAAATATTTGAAATCCATGCAATAACAATCCATTTATTGATTAGATATTAAAACAGCTTTTTCATTGCCGAATAGTTATAATTTCCTGTAAAAAAAGGCTCATTTCCATCGCTTAGATGAGCTTTAATTTCAAATGTCTAATCCCTTAGAAAATTCATTTTTCAAATGGATTCATCAAATTCATTTAACCAATGTCAAAAGTGCTCAAAATATTGTTTTCATGAAAAATGTAATTTTCGTTGTAATCTTCTCAATACCTGAGGTTTGAATGATGTTCTGAAAACAATAGCAAGAAATGGTTCCGACCATCAATCTGTATCTCATTTCTTGCAAGCAGAACATCAACTTTGCCAACCTTCTAGCATACAAAGGGAAAATATCAATAAATCTAACAATCAAGATTTGCATTTTAATGCAATACAGATCATAAGGTTCTTTGAATGTGTGCACAACTCGTTAGTTTTCCACTAATGACATGCATTAAAAAACATGCCTTTCATTTTGCAATACTATTTATCATTACTTAAGTTTTAAAAAACAATCCTTAATCATGTTAATGTTCCCTGAAAAAAAAAAGACAAAATTTACATTTCAATTCTAAAAGGAAACATGATTCATCATACAAAAGCTGTTATTTTGTTATTGTCAATTAATTTGAGAGAATTGGTCATTTGAATACAAATTATTAGGCGAATTTACATCAATTTTACAAATCTGAATATCATATTAAGGTGATTTCACTGCAATTCTATCTAAAATCTTAAAAATAAAGAATTTTTTGCCTCGAGATATGTAGAATATAGTTTTGTAATTTGAAAACTTACAAATTTGTATTAAAACTTATCCTTTGTCGCCATGAGCCAAAGGTTCTAAAATTTTATAAAAAATGTTAAATCAATAATAAAATTCAATATACAATTGAATGTTATTTTTTCAAATGATTATTAATTTACAAGTTTAGGACTTCTCAACTTACTGTAAATTTGCAAGTAGGCTTTTTAAAACTTAATATACATTTGAAACGTGGTTGAATTTACGAAAAATATTGTGGGGAAAGAATTCTTTTAGCAAACCACACCAAGCAGTGAGATTCAGAAATGGTGGGGTGGGATGGGTGGGGGAGTAATGGGGGGATGTTATGGTTGAGTTTCAAAATAACAAAAACCCTATTTGAAATTTAGTACATGCTATCCTTGCTTGTTAAATAAGTTTTATTTTTAGGAGAAGGAGATTGGTGATAGGCATGGGTTAACACCCTTCAAACATAAATGATTAATCCTATCATCAATCATTTTGGAAAAGTTATATTTAAAACCAAAATTTGAACGGCTTTGCAGGTCCACTATTTCGTCAGTTAAGAGTGTATTAACATCTTCTTCTCTCACACTGATATTCTGGTTTTGATTTTTTACGTGGACCATGACAAAACTGAAGTAAGGCCAGGAGTCAATGTGTATGTAGTGCGCAGGGCATAATGTTATGCGTTCTTTGTACTTAAATAGTGGATGTTGATTTCATGAACCCCTAAAGTGTGATGCACAGCTCGTAGTATGTGAGCCCATGAATGCTCAATGAGTGTCCCAATACACAATACCCATGTATACAGGGACCAAAAATGATGATTCCCAAGGGTTTTCCAATCAGCAGATCACATGGTTTTAGAGCTAAGGTAGAAATATGCATCACAATCTCATTTAGGAGTAAATTCTTACGCACTCTTGGAAAATGACCGCTTCAGGCCTTAGCAAAATGTATGACGTAATACCCATGGAGCACGACTACGTGACAGATGAATTCCAACTTAACACTTCAAAGAGTTTTGCCTCCTGATGGTCGGTCATCAACTCAGGCACAGTTTGGGATCACTTTACTCAGCGGGTGAAGGCTTATTTGTTTTTCAGACTATGTCATACACATTTTTACAAATCTTACATACATCTTGTACTGACAATTGAAATCTAAAAAATAGTTTTGAAAGATTTTGCATAATATTTTACATACCTGTCCCTTTTGAACAAATCCGCACTCCACACCAGTTATCTTCCTTGCATGAAGAATATTTAGTTGTTCACTTCCAAGACAGATAACTGTGAAACAGAATAAATAAATGTCCTTCATTCTTTTGTGACTTCATATTTTAAAAAAGTATTAAGAAAATGTAAAATGTTTCTAGATAACACAGGCTACAATATATAAAACATTAGAAATCTTTCCTTACCTATGAGTGACAGTGTTGACATATACAACAACAACAAAATGTTTATTGTTTCAATAAATTTTTTTATTGTTTTATTAATGTGGTGTTATCGAGAACTGGGACTTTTTTTGTCAAGTGTTCTTATCTTCATATTTCAAACCTTGTTTGTTATAATGTAAGTTAAGTAATCTTGAAAGGAAATGAACTTTTTTTTCAATTCATCAATCAGTGTGTATCTACTAACTAACGATCTAAAAATGTTACCACAAATCGAATGAAAATGATCTTTAGATAATAAAATGTAAATACCTATTTTCAAAATATATTCAAAGAAAATATTGAAAGAGATACATTTTAATCTAAATGGGTTCAAGTCACTTTCACCTACTTAAGAATTCACATGGCGTAGATACTTTATAAACATTTATAACACCCCTGCCGAAGAAACTCAGAATCTCTGCCATCAGAAACAAGGAAGTCCATTACAAATCCATTCACACCTGATGTTGATCAGGCAGTTACATCGGAATGAAACTATCACTTTTAGACTCGACATGTTAACTTCTAGGATTTTCATTTCGTTGAAATTTGTTGATGATTCAAGTCTAATCTTATTTCTCTTTTCAGATATGTTTAAATTTGTTTTTAACTTCAAACTTATAACCTCAAATAACCATCCTTGCAAAATCCTTTATTTTGAAATTAACTGAATTTTCTTTTCACTTTGTAACTGGATTGACAGCACAAATGGAATGTGCATTTTTTATCATGAAGTGTATCTACGAGGCAGCAAAGATTACCAAATTGATGACTAGGCATTGAACGAATGGTTTCAGGCAGATATAAATCAGGTGACCAGAGAGACGGACAATGTGATTATTCCCTTATTCCTAAAACTCTAACTCGAATCCCTCCCCCACCCCTAATCCAACCTCTCCTTTATTACACTCTTAGCATAATCTACAATGACCGTAACACAAAGTTGGGTCAATTAATGTTTGTTCTTATCAACATATTTTGATTTATTTACAGACATTCATGAATATCACAAAAAGAAACCGCTAATTATGAATTATTGCCTCTATGAAAATTCATGATTTCTCAATGGTTTTAGCCACTAGCTTGCTCATGTATGTTTAAACATGCAGCCATGATTACCTATGCATTAGAGATTATCTGATTGACTGAATCGGATTCTAAAAGCAATTTTCATCTTGTAAGGCTAACTGGCTTCCCAACAGTCTCAAAATAAACATGGGAATAATGACGCTTAATACAACAGTCACAGTGATCGTCAAAAAAACTTTTGATGAAAAATAGTGAAATTGGGACATGTTCACTTGTGATTGTAAATTGCCAGATTAGTAAAAAATCTTGGGTAAAGCATGGAAAGCTCTTGTATATAGCTTTAGTTTGAAACATAACTTACAGCATAACCAACTTATCTAACATAACTTATAACGATTTGGTTCAGAAAGTGGTCCACTTGTAATAAAAGGTTACCTGGGAAGGAATGACTGAAGTTACTTTGGTAAGAGTCTATTTAAGAATGTATGTGCAAAATATAAACAGAATACGGTCAATAGATCTTTAGATATTCAACTTTATACGAACAACAAACAAAATCCTCTCCTAGACTTGGGATAATAACTTGAGGTGAGGTGAGTTGGGGTTTAACGCAGCTTTCAAGAGTATTTCACTTATACAGCGGATGCTAGTATTATAGCAGGGAGAAAGCCCGCAACACCATTGTGGTTATGCATTGCGGTGAAACCTGGGAGCATCGACTGGAACTAGCGAACCTCGGGTGGTACCGCGCTGTAAATAACCACAGCATAATTTTTTTTAAGACCCCTTCAATCTTCATTTAAGCCAAGATGCTTAAATATGAACAAAATGTATAAGATCTGAGTTGTTACATCTGGAACTAATTGTTGATGGTATATAAGGGTGTAACAATACGCAATGGTATCGATGTATGGTCACATTTTCACTGCCGATTGGTCACGTGTGTCAGAAGTGTCAGAACGTATCTATTCCATTTACATTAACTGCATTGATAGAATACTAAAATGTTTTATCTATTATATTTCTTTATTCAAAATAAATGTGTTCTTCAGAAACACAACTTGATTTGTTATCGTAGGTTCCCCATAGTTAACAGTTTAATCTATTAACAGTTTCTTCCACACTTTGAATGAAGAAGTACTGCGATGCGTATTGTATTGTCCCCCTCATATTTTGCATCGTGTAATGGGGTTGGTGTATCATGACAACCTCATGGTAAAAGCAGCTTATCAAGTAACTTTAAAAAATGATCAATATCAAATTCCTTTACTCTGAGCGAGACATAAAAATAAATTGTTTGACAAGATATCTTCTTCAATAATATCATGTATCAATAACTGTATTTACAACCAGCGAAAAGATGACATGTAGCCTGACATATGACATGTTGAATATCACCCTCTCTGAAATACTTAATCCTTTAGGTACCTCTAGTGTGATCCTGTATATTTATCCATTTGAGAATGAAGTCACTCTTCATGATTTCATGTAATGAGTGTGTTTGGAGGGAAAGCAGAAAGGGGAAGGTAGGGGCCATGAGCCATTTTGCACATTGGATGGGAAAGGTAGGGGCCATGGGCCATTTTACACATTGGATGGGAAAGGTAGGGGCCATAAGCCATTTTGCACATTGGATGAGGAAATGGCCATTGAAATAAGAGATTTTATTATTGCTACAATAGGGAATGGCCCATTAAAAATTCTGAAAATGACAATAGGGCTTAATAAGGGCCCAATGTCAAAGCTGTCCTACCAAGTCCGTGGAGGAGTGAAATTGTTCTTGTTTAGATGGTCACTCTCAATCGTTGCCCTTAAAGGAACTGTAGCATGTTGGTTTTTTTAATTATCTTTAAAACATTCACCCCCCGAATGGGTTGGTGGATTGATGAATGAGCCTGTGGATGGATTGATGGCTTGTTTGGTGAATGGTTAATGTGTAGATGGATGGATGGATGGATGGATGAATGAATAAGTGGGATGGTAAAATGGGATATCAGGGCTCCAGATAATTATTTGGAAATACCCCTCAAAATAAAACTTCAGGAGTAAAATTACCACATGAAAAAACTAGGATTATTCCAAGGTTTATCCTTTTCAGATCCTCATTCCAAGTTAGCCTCTTTTGCGATGTTTGTCTTTGATATTTTTCAGCGTTTAAGCTGTAAGTAAACGAGAAATTTATCTTCGACGAAAGATAAACTTGGTAATCTTTGTTTTCACACAGGTTGGCATCAAGTTGGCTACTATTCGAGATGTAAAGATCAGACATGTAGAAAGGAAAATTTATTTTGACAAATCACGATCATTCCTGTAAACAAAAATTCTGACTCGTATCCAGGGAAAGTTGTGCGTGTCTGTCATTCATTGATTTCATTTTTAATGCGTATATATATATGAATTACCCGTGCGTATTTTACGCAGATACGCATCCTATCTGGTACCCTGGATTGATTGATAAATAATTATGTGGGTGTGCGGGTGGATTGCTGGATGGATGGATGACAGAATGGGTGAGTTGATGGATTACTGGATTTATTGATTTTTTGAATGAATTGATTGATGAATGGATGGATAAATTAATGAATGGATGAATGGACAGTTGAGTGGATTGATAGACAGATGTTTGATCTGTTGATGGATGGGTGAGTGAGTTGATGGTTGGGCGGATGGATGGTTGGTTGTTGTTTGTATGGAGAGATCGATGAATGGAATGGTGGATGAATAAAGGGATTAAAGGAAGATGGATAAATGTTTCATAGATTGATTTTAAGTTTTTGTCTTTCTGTTGAATTTTTTTTCTTCTAAAATTTTATTTGATTACAGTAGGTTAATAGTATGACACATACCATATAGATAATGAATGAACTTGGTAGATCAGTGGATGAGATGATAGGAGGAGTGTATGTTTATTAGTTCATGGTGGATAAATAGAAGTAGGTTGATGCTGAGAGTTGAGATGGATTGAATTTGTTCAGATTTTACTTTTAGACTTTAGGACTTTAGGGTTTTTAAAATAAGGTTCGAACTGGCATGAAAAAAAGTCCTCAAAATAACTGTTATCACTTCTTTCTTTGATCAGTATTTCCATTATTTCAATTTTGAAAACATTTTCAAATGCTAACTCTGACAAATCAGATGTGAGTCACTCTTACTTGTCCCTCTGGAATTTATTCATCAAGTTATCCAACAATTTACCCATCGTCTATATCGTGTTACAAGGAGGGTCACGAATTCAGCCAAACACAATCAAAGTGAAGCTTATCTGTCATATGATAGGAAACAGTGGCAGTCTGAGATGGAGGTGCCGCACTTCAATAGAATGCAAGGTGCAATTACAAATACTTTTATCAAGTTATTCTCTTGATATTTTCTGAAAACAAGATGTATATAAGCACCTGTCAAACAAGTTTCCTCAGAGATATTCATAATGAAATTTTATATTGGGAAGCAAAAATAATTACAATGGATCTTGGATACTACAATTGTTATTTTGCATCAAATAATTACCATTATTTTTATACCATTATATTTCCAATACATGAAATAGATATTTATGAAATTGGAAACGAAGGTTCTCGTGATAACAACATATGATCCATAAGCATAACTAACACACAAAGTCTCATATTAGTTTGAAAGGAAACTTTTACAATATTTATTCATATCCTAAATCCACCATTCTCTTGAAAAGATTCTTAAAAGGAAAACCAAATCCACATTAGATTAAATCAAGTACGTGACTCTTACAATCAGCACTTTGTATATATAAGTAAAAATATAAGTAACTTTTAAATTCTACATTGATTTCAGTCAAATCAAAAGAAAGAGAAATAAATTCACCATGTCATACATAATATTTTCTCCAAATGTTTATAATTATAACGCAAAACATAAAACACCAAATATGGAGCAAAATTTGAAGTCACGATGAATCACATTAATCTTCAAATTCCCAAATTAAGCAAGATAAAGTAAAAGATTGTTCCAATTAACACAAAATATCAAAACTCACTTAAACTTTCGCAGGCAGAAAATTAACATGGACCCTTTTGTCTGTTGCCATTGTTTCCCAAATCAAGCAGATCCCCTGTCTTTAACATGTTAAATGAAACTTTAGAATCAATCATTTTTTGATAGTTTTTAGTTTCTTCAGAAGCGCTGAAAGGTCAGGGAAATGACACACGCTCCCCTTAAACAAAGAGCTGAAATGCCGATATGACCCCAATTTGTACCCCTCCATCCAGCAATTAATATTTCAATTCATCAAAAGTGACACAATAGTAGTTAAAGGCAACTCATCATCCATTATTGCTGTCAGCGGCCATCTTTCTTATTGCTCAACTTTGATTCAACCACCTGCCCACCAATTGAATTTACGTTAGGGACATCTTGTGTTTGATTGGATGATCAAATGGGTTTTGACTTATGACCTTGCTAGGTCAGGTCATATTAAATTTCGGGGACATTTACCCACTGACTCTCTGATAACTGTGTTGTTTGAACAATTAACGAACAACATAAAGAATATTGTACTGAAAATATGCTTTAATCATTTGAGATATTTTTTCTTATTAAAAGTTGAGTACATAACAAAGCATTTTTTGTGAAGGTCAAGATCAAGGGGAAAAGTTCATACAAAACCTACTAATGATTGAAATAATCTTAATTACTGAATTTTTTATCCCCATATACATATACATAAAAGTAATGACTAACAAGTAATATTTGATTCATTTTGATTGTATTAACCTTAGCATTCCAGATACAGGTTAATTCTAGTATTATATATGTCAGTGCTTTCAAGCTATCAATTCACATTATGTATAATACGTCATTTACTATTTTGGATTAAAAAACACTAAAGCTCAATTAAGATTCTAAAAGCCTCTTATTACTACACAAAATTATTTTCAAAAGGAAGATATTTCAGTCAAGTCAATTTTACAATTACACAATTACAGAGAGGCAAAGAGAGCCTCGTAAAAGCACTTATATCTCCAATAATTACTCTCGTCTTGGCTAATGGCAGCCATGATTAAGGTCATATCCATCCAAATACTCTTCTCCACATATAATTGGATATCAGTTTGTGCAGGCCTTATTTATTATCAACTAGCTAAGATTAATTTGGAAATTACAGGAATCATACATCAGAAACACGAGATGGAAACTTGCACGAAAGCAAACAATAAAGTTCATGTTTCCATAAATCATAAGAATTAATTAAATTAATTGAGTAAAAACAATCAATCAACTCTCGCTAATTAATACCATCCCCGTCCACTAACTGTTGACCAATGATAATAGCATGTTGTCTGTAATTTGAAACTAATTTTGAAATCTTATCTCTTGTGATGAACATAACTGTTGTTTCACTACAAAATTGATTTAGATAGTCAATTCATTAGAAAAGACATTTTTTTAAAAACTTTTACCTGCTGAGATCATTTTTTTCTTTGAAGTAAAAATACAACAAGGTAATCATAGCAGAGAAGTAATTGCATTGAATAATATTATATACATAGAGAATACTGGGCGACATCCCGTTTAATAACACTATTATCAAAAGAGTGTGTAGTTTGGTTTTTATCAAGCTAAAGTCAGTTAGATAGCGATACCATTCACGAGTTTTATAAAAATGTAATTAAACCGTATTAGTATTTTACTTATTACTTGTTGAATTATATCAAAGAAACATCATTAATTGCTGAGATTGCCAAAGCTGCCATGCCGCTTACATTGTGATGTCATGCTTAACAAATGTGACGTCAGTCAACACGTGATGTTATTACACAACAGTGTAGATCTATTAAACGTCGGTATCTTCAACGGATGAGTAATAAATTACCGCCGTCACAAGTAATAAATTACAGCCTACATTATGTGCCATACTGAGCGATATTATCTTAAATGAACTGTTTGAACAAGTGATAAACAAAGCATGGCAGACACATCCCTGTTTCCGTCTAATGACAGATGAATTCAAATATAATATTTTAGAATTATTAATATCTGTGCAAGAAGGACGTAAGTGGAATTATGATGTAAGAGCATGGAGGTAGACGTTGTCACAGATATCAGCTTTTCTGGAGTTTCCTCAACACTGTGACAGGGTCTTTATCATTTATAAAAGATGAAAATTTAATCATTTTCTAAATATCCCTCAATTTATAACTCAAAATGATAAAAAAAATAAACAAACTGTCAGAAAAAAGGTTTATCACCTATAAGAGACATCACATCACAGTGTTAGTTATATGTTTTTGGGCAAAATATCATTTTTATATTGTGACTTTAAATTAAAAACAATGCTTTGACATTGCATTCTATAAGCAACAATGCCAGCAGTGGTCAAACTATGCTTGGAAGTAGATTTTGATTATTTTCCTTTCATTTCTTTCCTCGCAAAAAGAATACCATATTTGTGCAAATGACATACTATGTCTACTACACTCATGCCTAAATATCAGTATGTAACTCGCTTTTGCTCAGGAAATACTAATATCTAGGCACTCGTGTCGTAAACATTGTATAACAAGGATGCTCATGCAATATACTCTATTTGCAGCCATTGGGTAATTTCATCTTAAGGACTATAGTTGAAATGTTTGAAAGGAAATTAATTCTTCAAAAACTAACTGAAATCAGGTGATTAACTGACAACAGAATACCATTTTTTGCTAATTGCAACATTCCTGGCAGGCCTACAATATAGTATTCAACGTAACCAAAAACTGATTTTTTCTTTTGCTAAAAAAGGTCTTATTTAAGTAGGTTGACCACTAAGACTGGCTTGTAACTAATTCATTCAGCCATTTAACTGTTAACAGTTGACAATTTCAAAAGTCAGAAGGTGCATCTTGATCAAAGATGTTGAAAAGATAGACCGACATGTTAAAAGTTTTCCAAGTTTAACGTTACATACATTAAATCAACTTACTGAGCTGGAGAAGATTAAATTCATTTTCACTGGAATTGACAGGAGAGGAAATTTAAATCTACTTATCTGATGCGAGAAATAGCTTCTTAGAAGAATCTGCCAAGTTTTTTTTCTTACATTAACTCAGCTTTTTGGTCTAAGTAGAGCAAGGAAATGCATTTCTTCCAAAATAAATCTCAAGAAAAAATCAATAAAACGCCAAATTGACTGGCTCTATCAAGTAACTCTGAATCATTTCATACCAAAGTTTGATATCAAGTTGCAACATCAAAGTGATTTGAAGGTATTTATAGAAAGGTTATAGAGTCTTAAAAATCACATTACCTAAATTCCCAGTGTACTAACCATCAACAGCTACATGAAGTAAAAAATACATTCAAAATCATTTAAACTTATTGTAAGAAGTTAACTTCAATACCAAATAAATACTAAATGTAAGAAATTGAATTAAAAAAAGAAGTTTAATTACGAGGGTCTATCTGCAGCCAACGGCCATCACCAGATTTACAAATTTTCTACAAATTCTTATTCCTTTACAGAGCCTGACCTATCGGCATCCGATCTGCCATCATGTTTTGCAGGAAATGATATGAAACATGCTCTGTACTTTTATTTATTTTACTTTACAAAAATAAACTATTTGTATGGATAGAATATTTACATATTCACAAATAATTTATGATAACGCTATTCAACAATGCCTTATGTTTCGCTGTAGCAAAGCATTTCAAACACTATGTTATCTTATCTAGTTTTCCAATCGAAATTGACAAAACTGTTACCCTCAGTAAACGTTTCGTCTTGGTTATGCTATAATCATCTGCTAATAATATGAATGTATAAACTGTAATGTCCCCTTGAATATCATTTGTCACATAAAATTCCCAGATAAAATGTCATTTTAATAAGAGTTCTAGAAGGGTCTAAACAAAATTAAAGGGGCAATCTTAAACATGCACAGAATACAAAATCAAGAATTCAAAAGTCATTTATTTTGTTGGCATATTTGGCCAAATTTGTTGGGAGGAAAAATAAGTTTTCGTCAAAGGTGTTCATAACTATTTTTCAAAATTCCATAAAATAGGTAAAAAAAATTATTTTTTTATTTTTATATTACAGAAATCCCTGTTACATGAAGGGGCTCCTACCCAGGGAAGTAAGAGCTCCAATGTATTGATTGAAGGTGGAACAGATTTCTGTGGGTTTTGTCAAATATTGTTACAATAGACAAGCCCGTCACATTCGCACACACATTCACACACTCTGCATATATGAGTTAAAAGGGGCTCATTAAGGCTCATAATAAACAAGACTTAGATAAGAAAAACAATTATTTACATATGCAAGAAGAAATACTCGAGAAAGATTACTTTAAATCTACAACATCATGGTATAACATCCACTTTGTAAAGAACTTATCTTCTTTGCTTTTACTAAAAGCAATATTTTTTTCAATGATGTACCTGTTGTGCATATAATGTCTGAAGTGATTAAAATTAAGAGTAGTTTTTAAAACCTTACATTTATATATGAGAAATTTTGCTAACAATAACAGCAAATCAAACACATCATCAGTGAAGGTAAACATTTTTTGTTTCAATATGAAAATCTGAATAAAATATTTTAAAAATCTACACAACTTTGGATTATTATTGATAATGTTTTCAAGAGCAACAAATTTCTTCCTTGAGAACACCTTTAACAAGATTTAGTTTCTACCTAATGTTACTTAAAAGGAACATTACATGTCAAACCCTAAAAGCTATACAAAATAAGAACACATAATTTCATAATCAATTCACTTCTAAATGATTTATTTATGCCTATTAACATTCAACAACAAAAACCACTGAACATAAAAACATGAAGTGTTCCATGACTTTTCAAGATGGATGATAAATAAATCCTTAGTTTACATTACTGCGTAACCATTTTGACATTTGCACATACGTCAAGACATTTTTTCAGATGTAATTTTAATTAAGTGCATGTGTTTATCCACATGTGACTTGTACAGTTCAGAAAAAACGCTGACATTTGGAAAGTTCCTAAGCTCAGCTGGAAGATCACAATCCAAACATAAAATATTCACTTTTTTCACTAACATTGAGGAATATATCAATCATTTGTGTAAAGAAATGATAAAACCAATAATACTTTTATTTTGACAGTACATCTTGGTGGTACAGTAACAGACTTTTAGTATATCAAGATACCCCTCCAAAAAATTTATTTATTGAATTAATTCACAATTGAAGTATTCATATTTGTTTAATTTTAACTTTGTTTCAATCTCTGTGACTACACTGAAATTCATAAAAAAATCTAGAAATCATAGTTTTGTAATAGTTTGCAAATCATACATTCAATAGCAAAATATTTGATATAGCAAATTTATTGACACTGCAACACATAAAAATTTGGAAAATTTAGTTAAAAAATATATTAAACCCTCAACTAGGAAATCAGCTATAGTAAAAGTACAAAATAGTAATTTCTACTGGCTAATTTACAGGAATCAAAACTTCTCAACAAAGCAATAACATCTTTATTACCTCATTTTTCCTTCAAAAATACAATCAGAAGATAAATAGTTGATTTAATACAATTTCTAGGATTCATTGTTATTCAACATCCGCAAATTTAGTTAAAATGGAATGCGTTTAGGCCAAACTTTTTGCGTATCAATGTCTACAATATTCACATATTCAATAATTCTATTAAGATCGAGATAAACATAAGTGTAACTCGTTGGTATACACCAATATCCCCATGAATATGATAAAAAGTCTTTAACTTTCTTAAAACATTTGAAAGAAAGCGGTCAAAACTGGACAAAAGTTGATGAGTTTAAATATCTTGATAAAATAAAAACTAAATCATATTAATAATAATTGTGATGTCCACAGTAAGGCACCTACATATTATTAAAATGTAAGATAGAAATAGGGCCATGGGCTCTGGAGCTCATCAGCCTTTGTATTGTTGATGTTCAAGACTAACATGGCTCATCCATCACTAAGACCTGTTTGACTTATTTAAACACTCTTTTATCTTCAAACTTTAATATATATTATACAATAGTCTCTGTAACTGTAAGCACTTAATGCATTTAGTGCATTTAAACATGCTTTCAATCTGGAAAATATCATTTCTGACCTACATCCTATTTCCTTCTTCTGATTCTTCCCCCCTCACTTGTTGTTCATCCATCCCAAATAAACAGCAACCAATATCTTGACACCTCACACTTATTTTGGGGGGTAGGATAAATATTTCGGCTAAATAACACCTCTGAGTCTGGTCATTAACTGTAGTGATGTAGGAAGAAATACCAAAAAGTGATGTTAAAAACCAGTTAAGTTCTTTACTTGTTACGACTAACATCCCCCTTATCATCCCAAAGATGTGCAAAACAATTCATTTTGAATATATTAATAATCTTACTTGACAAGTTACAGACAGTTGCAAATTGCAAAACATTTTCCTAACCATGCAATCCCTAGATTTACGCTTTGCAGAAGACGAAATGTGATTAATGCATTTAAGCGTATTCTCCTTTGCCGAGGAAATTCTTTTTCATAACAGGTACATTGTTTGAATAAATTAGAAAGCCACCCAACTTCCCCCTCACCTGCCAAACTGGCACTTCATTGGCATCATCAACTGACAATGATGTTCATATTTTACATTGACATAATTTGAATTCAGAACTTGTTCCCTACCAGTGACCACAGCGACAAAACTGGATTTGATTTGTGGAAAACAAAGAGTTGAATGTTGTAATTTTTAAGCTATTGCTCTTATTTTTTATAAGGCTTGTATTTGTTTGATAAGATGATGTTTTATGAATTTACGAAATATTTAGCTTATAAAAAAATATTTAGCAAATGGATTGTTAAATACAATAGTTACGTTAAAGAGTGTTTGAACAACAGTAAACATTTAAACATTTATGCACAATTTTATCACATAACTTGATTATCTTAATTAGACCAGGCTTTGTTACAACTGCTTAGGGTAAGACCTACTTCAGCAACTTGAAAGGACATTCCTATCGGGGTATTTTATGTTCATACAAAATTTAAGGGGACATTCCAGTTATTCATGACTGTTATTTGTAAATGATTACAACATTCCCTATTCGAAAAAAGATCCTGAGGGTGCCATTTGGTTGATTTAGATTTAACAATTAGATAAATGAGAGCAAACTTGGTAAAATGAAACAAGAATGACAAGTCATTCATTGGCGCTGCAAGAGTGGAAAGACTTACTATATGGCTAAAAAGGCACTGTTGATAAGTCCTATCACAAATCATTTGTAAATATATTGATATTCTAACCATACATATAGTTAGTTTTTACAATGTTGAAAAATTAGAACAATTAACCCCTTTTTTATGTCATATTCCTAAAAACAAAATGGTGGTCAGTCTCTTTTTAAGAGAGAGTCTAAACAGGGTTTATTTTGTCATAAACGAAATATCTGCAGTCATTTAGATCAGATAAGACTTCCCTGCTAAATACAATTAATCAAGATCTGTTTCAAAATTCACAGAAATCAACAGATTTTAGCTCCATTCTTTTCAACACATACATAGCAGTGTATCAGAGGCAAGCAAGAATTCATCACTTGCCACTAATGAGACAATTAGACAAATGTCACACTGTCTAATTACCTTCCACAACTCAGCTCAAATCTCACTTTTATTACAATAATCCAGTCATGGTCTCTGGACTCAGTGTTTGGCTTCTGAATATAAAATGACAGTCAATTAGTAACAGAGCCTGGACAAGGGTTATCAGTTACAACATTGACTCTCACTGTACAGCGATTATTTGGTTTATGGTCTCATTGACAAAGTACTGGAGCCCCTAGTCCTGCTTCATGACTGTGTATATAAAGGAGCCTTTAATACAGTCTAGATCCACATTCAGCAAGTCTAGATTGACTGAATACACATGAAATTAAGAGCCCAAAAAAAAAATATTATGGATGAAGGAACAATAAATTATTTAAAATTTCATAGACAAAATTTTAGTCTATGGAGCGCCCTCAATCGCAAGATTTGACTAACAGTTACTGTTAACACTAAACCTTATAATATATGGAAGGTTCACAAGGCCAACAGAGCACAACTTTGCCCATTTTGTTTACTAAGAAAGAATCTGAAGCCATCAATATTAGAAATTTGAGCAATGCAAACATAAAGATGGTATTTGATCTTAACCAATATTGTAAGAGGGTTGGGATTTTCAAAGCTCTCTTAGTGCTAAGACAGTTTCAAGCCAATGTTAAGGCATTGTACTTAATACTATCTTAATGCTGAGAGAGCTTTGAAATTCTTGGCACAGGTTGAGATGAAAGACATTAATGGATGTGAGATCAAATCTCTAAAAAGCTCAACAATCAGATCAGTTAGTGAATTTGTTAGTGAACACAGCTAACATAATCATGCTTCCAAATAATTTAAAGAGCTTGAAACGAACAGAAGAACTTCTATGAATTGGCCAAAAAGATTCTTGGCTACTTAGTATTTTAACACAAAAAAAACGGAAAAAGGTCAAACCCCCAAAAGCTACATCTGCATGCTAGGGAGAGGCAGTTTACCAAATTTGGTGATGATTGGTGAAATAGTTTTAGAGTTATGCTCTGGAAACAATATGGGAACGCCGAGGCCAATGCCAACTCAACCAAAAATATCATCATGTCTCCTGACCCTTCGAAAGGTGACATAATTCTTGGGCCAGGCCCTCGTTGTTTGCATCAATTTGGTGGTTTTGAAAAATTACAATTCCTGAAATTTGAAGAAAACAGCTTATTATATTATGATTAGTATTAACAAGAAATGGAAAGCTCCTTTTAGAGTTTATTTAGGTTTTTTCTGTTTGAAAACTGATAGATATGTTACTGTATCCTTCAGTGCTTGTATCTCTTGCTATCAGAATGAACCTGCACCTTGCATACATGCAGATATTTCTCATCAAACTTTAATCAGCAAATTTCAGATTTCATATCAAATCTTATACCAGCAGAGAGAAGTATAGTTCCATTAAGTTTGAAAAATTTTGTAAGGTGTTTTTTTATATAAATGAAATTTGAATATATTTTGAAGAATGTAATTAAAATAATTATGTTTAAACAAGGTGAATGAACTAAGCCAAGTTGGGATTCTATTTGTTCGAAAATAATCAAAACTTTGAAAATATGAAATGAAGAAATGTATTTTCCATGAAATTACAAATAAGAATATAATGAATTCTGGGGATAACATCAAATGTACTAGGATTACAACAAAAATATTTCATTATAACTAGTATAATCATTGTACCTTTAGCACACCAAAAATTTAATTTATAATGGAAAACTCCTCTTAACATTAAAGGCCAAGCACATCAGAGGGTAAAGTGTTCAGTGATGACAGAGTTACCTCCCTTAGACCATTTGCCATATGTCAAAGCCATTTGATCCCCTCTCATACAATCCTCATCCATAACAAACATCTGGTGTTGCATCTTCATGGAAATATAATCAATCTGTCAGAAAAGATAGCGTCCGTGCAAAAACATTATTCCTTGATTCCCCGCTTCAATGGTCGACAACAAATGGGATGAGACAGCTGTTAAGTGGAATTATTTTGTCTTCAAAATTAGTTCTCGTCATGTGGTCTATGAATAATATTCTATATTTTGAAAATTATATAGAAAGCAGGTTGAAAAATCTGCAATTAAATCTTCTGGCATTAAAATAAACTTATTAACTTTTTAAGTGGCATGCTAGAGGGTTCTTTATTATTAAACATATAAACTATTAGCTTGAGGTTTGATGTTATTGTTCATCACTGCATTCAGATTTCAGTCCTTTATCAAGAATTTTTTAAAAAACACAAAAAACATGCAACATCTCTAAACTATTGAGGACTTGAAAATCTGAACACACAGAAGTTGACAAATATGTCTATCATACCTAGGCTGAATAACAATTACATGACTAAGTTATAACTATCAGGTTCACAGCTCCAAGCCAGTCTGACCCCTTGCGTGCTCGAGTCCAATTTTTAGAAAGTAATACTAAGATGCATGTTTTAAAAATTTTAACTAAGAAACGCCGAATAAAAACCAATCAACTACCATGGTTCAAATGTAAGGCTTAGCGTTAAAACTGCTGTAAACTCATGACTTTATTGACAATGAAAAAAGTTCTCACCCCTGCCAAACAGATGTACTTTTATTACCCACATGGTTAATCGTAAGTGGTGACATATTTTCAATATGAGCACATGTGCACATATCATTTTTGCCTAGCAATGATTGTTTCAGTGCAACTTATTGTTTATTGTCATCTGTGAAGTCATTGGCTGTATGAATCTAATTTTAGTAGAATTTGAGACAGATATATTTCTTTCTTTAGAGTTTTGGACCATGGACTTTACATTCATATTTTGAAATTACAGAAAACAGAGAAAGCAAAACAAAAAGTCCTATAGAATGAAAGTAAAAATAATTGCTGATGTCAATTTGACTACTAAGGACTTTCTGTCCACAGGAAATTGAGAATATCAAATATATTTCCGGATATAGAAAGTAGATACAAATGTCCACCCCTTATTAACATTCTCAAAATGAAAAACAGCTGCAAACTTGAACAAGTAAAAATAAAAACTCTTACTTGACTGAATATGGCTTTTTTTAACAATCATACACAAGACATATGCTTCTACTTACTGAATATTCTTTATAGGTTTAATGTAAATATTGCTTATTGGAAAAGGTAAAATTGAAAGATAATTTTTGCCTAATTTTTCCATAAACATCCCTGATAGATCAATTGATCATGAAAATATCATCCCAAGACCTGTGCAAAAATCACTCATTTACCATGTTTACTGTCTTCTTGTTTTGAAATAACCAGGAGTACTTCACTTCATAAATGTTAAAGATGCCGATGACTGGAAAGTAACTTCATATCCAACAATGCAATGCTGTCAGGTATTCCAAAACTATTTTTGTATTTTAAATGTATTATAAATATTGCATAGAATAGAATTGGACTAATTTTTAAAAGAAATATTTTGAGACACAGGTCTCTACTAGGTACTTATATTTTCTTTTTAGAATACCTAGAAATACTTTTTCTGCCAAGCTTGGATAGATGCGCACTTTCATGGGTTGACAAACATTATTGTTTGTTTGGTCAATTCCAGTGATGCATAGTCGATCGTACCAACTTGCTTACTTATCATACTGCACCTTCTTGCTTCTTTCAGGCATTACGCAATCGACCATGTTGTCTTGTTAATGATCGTAAGGATCAAGGCCAATTATACCCAATTAACAATGTTGTTTTAGGAAAGTGAATCATCTTCGGGATGATATCAGCGACACTTTTTATTCACTAGATTGTTTAAACTCAACACAAACATAAGGCTCTTTTGTATTTATCAAATATTTACAAGTTTCTAGAATATCTTCAAAGATTTCTTACGATTGCAAAGTAAGTGGACGTAAGTTTTCTAAATGTTAATAGAGCCTTCATGTTAGGAAAATATACCATTATTTGCACTTTACCATCTACTTCCATGACACATCAACTACGTCAGTATCAGTGTTTCCGTTGTCCGGTAAATACCGGTCATAGTCCAATAAAAAATATGATTGTCCGGTATTTAAAAAACCTGTCGGACATGATGTCCGATTAAATAACAAGCTGTCAAACTCATTTCATAAACCTTTATTTGAAAAAAACACTTGTAACATCTAGTGATGCGATACCCCGATCATATTTGTCTGGAAATCCCACTCGCTTCTGTAGCTTGAAATAGAACGCAACGAAGTGCGCATGACATAATCATTCGAATAACTGCAGCTGAATTTATTGACCTCAGTTTCAATGTATGCGTGAAATGTATACGGAAATCATTGACTTATTCCGAATCTTTTCCGAATGTAAACACGTTTTTTCGACAATGAAAAAGCAGACGAATCTTTCTTCCTACTTTGGTGGCAAAAACAGTCAATTAATCGAACGAAAGAGAAAATCAGAAGATGACGCAGGTAATATTATTACTAGCAAAAAATCAGCAAATGAAACATTTATTAGCTACATTTATCTGACCGATAAAAAATGTAAATGTCCGGTATTTTTCAAAGCCGTCGGACATGATGACCGGCTGTTAAAAATGCCAGCGGAAACACTGAGTATATGTGTCTCCAAATTTAAATGAAGATCTTGTTCTTTTGAAAATTCAAGATTTTTAAAACAAAAAAAAGCTATTTATCTACAATATAGTTATACCCGCTTTTGCCAATTGTAGCCGTTTAAGCCCAATTTACTGTTGCTATCTTAGCCAGCACCCATCGAAGGAAAACTTCTAGCATGATGTCGGACTAGGCCTAACAGTTAGAAACAGGATTGGAAAATCCTGAAATGGGCCAATTATACTTCGATCCATTCACGTATTATACGTCCATTTCAGGATTTCCCCAAACTGACCAACCCTTACGCTAGAACAAAAATTAACTTTGAAGATCGTCGACAGGGATCCGTGGGTTAAAAAGATGGTCTGTAATATCTTAGGGCTAAAGAAGACTGTCTACCAGGAAACCATGGGTATGTCGGACCCATAAATCAAAAACAAACAACAATGTTGCAGATCTTATGAATTGAATCTGATATGTTTCAATTTTGACAACAAATGACAATGACATGTGCATGACTGCGGATACATAATATTTTTCACTAATTGTAACACATTTTTATAAAACTTTTAACCGATCAAGATAAAATATATCCGATTTTTAATTGAAGATTACCTTAATCAGTAAAGTTGGGTGGTTTTCTTCTTTTTAAATGGTACACGCGACCACAAGCGTGTTTTTCATTTACCGGAAGTGTTAAGACTTGTCCCGGTAATAAAATCCGGTTTGGGGTAATGCAAAAAATAGGATCTTCAAACGAATGAGGAGGATAACACCAAATGAAACATAAATAAAGAATTTTGTTAAATCAAAGTTCTCGGTCATTGATTGATCATTAAAAAAATATTATCATTACTATTAGATATACAAAATGATCGTTAAGAGTGAACCTTAGTTAAAATGTCACAAGGATTACTCCAAACATTTCTACAAATTACCTGTTAGAAGCAGCTATGAAAGACAGAATGAAACAAATCCTAAACTTTCGTCCTGATGTTTTTCAAGAGCATTTTGGCTTGACATTTTGGGAGTGTTAAGTCAGTGTCATTAGTTTTCGACAAACGATTGTATCAACAATCTGACGACGTAAGACCAGTCTAATCGATAAACAAGAAAGCAAACATACAACAACATAGCAAGTGGCATTGTAGCCGATTAGTCTTTTTATATTATTAAAACTTAGTTTTAAGATTAGACCTACTACACTACTGACTCGACATCAAACATGCAGTTATAATCTGATAGTCGAGGTATGTCATAACAGGATTTCACCACTCCAGCGCCATTCAACAGAAGAATATTACCAAAACATTTGCTAAATAGGGAATATGTTCTTTTTAGTTATTTGACATATTTAAAACCACTGTGTCACAAATACCACTAACTTGGATACATCTGCAGTTATCCAAAACGTCTAAAAATATAAAAGGCAAATCAAAACGTTTTGGATAAAGTAGAATCGTGTATCTATTGATGTAATGAATACATATCAGAAGGCGCCATTATGCATTACATCAAAGCTCCTTGCAGTACCTTTAGTGGGCGTTTTGTGTAGTTGCTTACTTCGGAGCTTATATATACACCATCTCTGCTTTTCTTCTGCTTTTCTGCTTTCAAAACAGGGAGGCCAAAGAGAATTGAATTACCATAATAGCAAAACATGCGACAAACCAAAATGTATGATGGTGTGAATGCATTATTTTTGCTTTTAGATTACTCTACCTTTGTGATTTTACCAAGGACTTGTACTATAGATTCTATACAGGTCTTTGGTTTTATACTGACATAAAATAAGGTCCGTATGAAAACTGATTGCTAGACTAATTCGATTACATTAACGTGTTATCATAGTCTCATTTAATTCAGTTATAAACTATTGTTCTTGCCTCTATGCGTTTCTGATCTAAGAATTGTTCCAAAGGGTTCATGTCAGGTGTCCTTTGCAAATCAGCCAATCAGTGACGAGGTTAGAAAGCCACAAGCAAGATTTGATATTACAGCGGACATGGGCCTCTGGTTGTTTTATTTTACAATCGAAATTAATCTATATAGATGAACAGTATTTTAATGTCATGTCAGACTATGATAACATAATAAAATATTGTCGATCTAAATTTGTTTAGGTTCTTGCTTGTATGTAAAGTGAAAGTTCACAGACAGGTCAATCAACACGACTCTATAGCAATCTCATTAAAATGAAATCTAAATCCTCCACTACATTACGCGTGTAGATCTCACTAGGCTCCGTTACGCTCAGGTTTTCCTCTGACATAATTCAAATGGGATCTGGTCAAATGGGCCGAAGGATGAAAAGGCCAATAAAAAAGTCAAAAGGGCTTGTACGCTTTTCAGCACTCGGAAACTGAAACTTTACGAATGTTTTCCGAATATCGAACTGCCGGCCTAAATATCCGAATGAATGTATTTGAATGTTCTTTCAATTTAACCTAGGTCGGTTTGTTGGACAAAAAAATTAAAAAGTAAAATAGCTTTTGAGTTATCTCTGGCTAAGCAAATTCTGCATCCTCAACGTTTAGTAGACGAGACCAATCAAAACAGATACGTTGAATAAACGTTTCGTCTTTTAGTTTGTAGTAATGATGATGATGATGATGATGGATATTTCTTGTGCGCCAGTGTCCACCCACTAGTGCATGCTCATGGCGCATTTAAAACTATATACAGGGAGAAGGGACAATTTCAGTTGAAAGCTTTTACGAAGAGGTGTGTTTTCAGAGCTGTCTTGAAAGCATCCAAAGATTGTGAAAGTTTGATGTTGAGTGGCAAAGCATTCCATAGGACAGGGGCAACATATTGGAAGCTTCTCTTTCCGAACGCTGACAACTTGGCATGGGGAACTGTCAAAAGATATTGATCCTGGGAACGGAGAGTTCTGGAAGGCACGTACTGGGACAAGAGAGTTGAGAGATACAAGGGAGCAACATTGTGGAAGCACTTGAACACAATGCACAGAACTTTGAATTCAATCCGATATTGGACAGGAAGCTAATGGAGAGATTTTAAAACGGGAGTTATATGCTCAAATTTGGAAGTTAGTGAAATAATTCTAGCAGCAGTGTTTTGAACTTTTTGTAGTTTTTTCATTTGATCTTTGGATAGTCCAGTGAGCAGGCTGTTACAGTAGTCAAAACGGGAAGATACAAGACATCTGACAAGAATATGCGCAGTTTCTTATGTGAGGTATTTCCTGATGGTACCCATTGCTTTTAGGTGAAAATAGCAGGTCTTGCACAAATGGTCAACTTGTGACGACATGGACAGGTCAGCCTGTAGTTGAACTCCAAGATCTTTCACTTGACTTGATGGGGAGATACAGGCCTAAGCAATCTTCACATGGTTGACATCCAACCTGTCAAGATGACCTTGTCTTCCAACTAACAATATTTCTGTTTTGTCCTGATTTAGCTTTAACTTTCTGTTTGTCATCCATGACTTCATTTCAGAAGTACAGTTTTCTAGGTTTTTTAGAGTGTCCGAAAAAGATTCAGAGCTAAATCTGTTTAATAGCTGGACATCATCTGCATATGAGAAGTGTGGCGTGTCAAACTTGTCAGTGATGGTTTTAACATTATTGACATAAATGAGAAATAGTACTGGGCCCAACACGGAGCCTTGTGGGACACCGCAAGATAGAACTGACATCTCGGAAATAGTCCCAGATACACACACAGATTGCCTTCTGGTGTTGAGATACGATGCAAACCAAGATAGAGCTGTATCAGTAATGCCAATTTGATGTTGTAGAATTTGCAGAAGTAGGGAATGTTCGACCGTATCAAAGGCTGCACTAAGATCCAAAAGTGTCAGCGCTGCCATATCTCCAGAATCCACAAGACACTTCAGTTCGTTCACAACTCTCAGGAGCAAAGTCTCTGTAGAATGATGTGCTCGATATGCGGACTGGTAGTCATCCAGGATATCATGGTGGTTGATGTGTTTCATCAGTTGTCTGGTGACAGCTTTTTCCACAAGCTTCGAAAGAAAACTCAGATTCGAAACGTTAGTAATCGTTAAAAGATTTTTAATTTCATGAAACAAATTAACCATCAAGATACTCAGAAACGAAACCCACCAAACCATGTGCCAATAAGGGGTTTCTTGATAAGTAAGGCCTATATATAAGTCAAATGCGACGTACATATGCTAATGAGATTGACCCTTGTTTCGTAAAAGACCGACATGTTATAAGTAACTCTGCTGGGATTATTTTATTTAAGGACTTATGCAAGCTACTTCAACTTGTTCTCTGTTAAATCGAAAAAATTATAAAAGTTTCAACTTCAATTTTTAAAGTTACTTGTAATCTTTTAGAAGGCCACAAAGAGACGCGCATGTGATTGCGTGAAGGTATCTGCGGCAAGCCAGTGAGATTCGAAGGTCAAATTGAGTCAAAGGTAGACCTAACGGCTTGAGTAAAGGAACCTAGTGAGATCTATAATCTGCGTAAAGTAGTGCAACAATATTAGATTTTATTTTAATGAGATTGGTATGAACGTAAACGCTAGAGCGTATATACAGGCCATGCGTGGGAAGATGATGCACAAAACACATGTGAACCATGATCCCTAGATCCCAGAGTTATTGGTGTTGTCTGTGGAAACATAATTGAACAGATTACAGAAGTCATTAATTTTTCTAGAAAAAGAAAAATGTTAGCTTTACGAAACGAAAGGGTGAAATACTTTCATAATTTTTGGGAGAGAATTTGTACCTTATGTAATAACTGTATCTTCTGTAACGACTATGGGAAGCGGGAATAAATGAGTGAACTGGGCTCACTAACGTTCTTGTTTTCTGTCATATGTCAGATTTTTAAAAAAGAATTAATCCGATTTCGTTAAATATGAATACACTTTTACAACAACTTTTAAAAATAAACAAATACATTTGAAAACTATGTAAACTTGTTCAGCCCTTATGTTTATTTGATTATATCATACGGTATTATAGTATATCAAAAGCAATTGATATGAACTATGAACATTTATATAGGTGAACGGCATCAATGTCAAAATACAACAGAAGGAAGTTGCAAAACAGATTTTCCGGATTTAAAAAGTCTTTCCGGTATGGGAAATTTTGAAGTTTCACGTTCCAACTTATAAAATTCAAGTAATCTTGCAACCAAATGCAAATAGAAGAGTAAAGCTATTTATTAAATGATAAGGTATCATGAAAGAGATCGGTCATGATTTACTGTTTTTAATCTCAGCTACTGTCACAGTTCGTGGCGCTGTTATCACTGATTTTTGCACACATCCCTGAAGACAAAGTTCGGGCAGTGTGTAAAACATCATTTATATTTGGAGCGCTATCAAACGCAATAGTTTCAATGTTAGTGTGGGGATTATCGCATTCTTGTTTAATTGTCTTCTTCAACCGACCGAAATGACAGCAGGTGAGACTCTATGTCTATCGTTATCATCACATTAACATTCTAACACTTGTTGGAAAATGTGAAACTGATTCACAGTACGTTTGGTATTAATGCCCTTGGGATAATTTCATCAAGAAGGATCTGCAATGGGAATGGCATTTGCTTTATGAATGATAACTGTGTTGTTGTTTTTTGATGTTATTAACAATTTATTATATCCTTAAAAAGTGTGTTAAAAGTCCCAGAAAATGAAATACATGGAAATACTAATTTAAAAAGTAACCTTTTTTGTACACATATAAAAATAAACGCTTACATATAGTATGAAATTCCACCTTACAGAATGTGATATTGATATATATATAACAATGATCACATGAATTTGTAAAAAGGAATATGATTTTATTTTGTTATTCTCTCCGGACAGAATAGAGTGCTCATATATTTCTGATTCAGCTTGGAAAAATATTCAACATTTTGATTTTATGTATATTATATATATGTTATTAGTATAAAGGTGGGCCCTATTATTGTGGATCTTATCAATTTACATAATTGTTGTTCCCATTTAAATGAGTACATTATATATCCTTTTTTTAAAACTTGGCAACAAGTAAACATATGATAAATCTTACATATACTTTTAAATTCTCAGGATTGCAATTTTTTCATCATTGTAAGTGTTTTGCAATAATAATTATTCTTGGTCTGCGCTGAAGACAAAAGTGAGTTTACAATGATAATAGGGTGACCTTGATAATGGTCATTAACCATAGATGTTGAAAAAAGTTATTTCTGAAGTTGAAATAATTTAGTTAAAAGCATTGCTGCATGACTGATAACTTCCTGGCTTAAATCTGTTTTGCTTTCAATTCATGTACTGAAATTATTTTATATCCTTTTCCTAAATGTATTTTGACTTAAATATGCTGAGGTTGCTGATATTTCTCAAGTCATGATTTCTGTTTCCTTAAGTATAGTTTGACGTTCCTGTTGTCAGGTTTGCTGATATTTCTCAAGCCTCTGCTTCTGTTTCTGTAATATATATATATTGACATTGCTGTGGTCAGGTGTGCTGATTGACTACCTCACCTGCGGAGGTTGCGGTAAAGAATACCCGCTCAAAGACATCACAAACTTCATAGATCACAAAAAGATAGACTGTCAAGATGCTATCCCCTTTCGACAAGCTGACAAAGGTAAGAACTCTGATTTGTATTAGATATTCTTGGTCTCAGTGTATTGAACACTATAAGGTATAGTTGTCAATTGCCATAGTTTCATGTGAGCCATGGGGAGTGGTGGGGTTGGTTGGCTTATAGGTGAACAGAGTTTGTCTGTTGAACTCTTCAGGGACCAGGGTGTAAAAGATCGTTTTTTGGTAAATATCATAGCAATGTAGTGCTTCATGAAGTCATTTTCACTTATCATGGTCAGTTAAAGATATTTAGTTAAAATGTGTAAATATACCTTGACCAGTAGATTATGATCGCTTGTTTTTGTGCCATTTCATGACATGTTATTACTTATTATTTCATATTTAAAGAATGATTAGCCACAGCCACAGAGTAAGAGGCTTTATATAAGCTTACAGAAAGTGAATAAACAGATTTCATAAAAGAGTTTAATTACGATTTTTTCACTTAAACACATAATGAAGTAGTGCATAACAAGTCTGAGTGAGGAATCACAACTTGTAAACAACCTGGGATTTATAATCCAGTCTTGGTCACCAGTTAAAGATAGACTGTATGTGAATTATTTCATTACTAGCAAGTTAAAGTGATTGTGAATCAGAAAGTCCTGTTGTAGTTTTTGTGATAAGCACATAAAGAGATGCTGTTTTAAAGGATTTTAAAAATCCTCAGTGTGTTTTCTGTTGACACACATTTATTTGGTTGTTATTTCAAGGTTTGAATACTGGTCCTGAAGATTCCCCTCTTTCTCCATATGAATCATGGGAGATAACTCAAATAGGTGAGAGACATATTTGACTTTATATATCTTCGTAATTAGTCAATTATTCTTCAGAACATTTGCTAAAATTTATTGTACTTCCATGCTTGTTGTTCAAGTCTTTATATTTACCAAACCTTGATTAGCATTTATGGTAGGAGAACATGATAATGTTTTTATAACTGGCATTTAAATTGTCCCAGGAAAGGATAGTGTGATATGTGAAACATTGTTTTCATTAAAAAATTTCACTTACGAATTTAACTCTGTCTCTTAATCATCTTATAATCTTAAATTTGTGAATCTGTCCATTTAGTCCAAGTTTGTTTCTTGTAGGACCCAATGAGACCGTGCTATCATGTTTCTCGTGTTCCCAAGATTTTGTGACGGCGAGAGGTCTCCTGCATCATGTTCAGTTGTCCCACAATCTGAAGATATTCTTCCAACGAGACGCATTCTCCAAACAACCGACCCCTCCAGCTACACAACTCCAGGCTTCCCCAGAGGGAAGTCCAGCAGAGTTGGAGCAGAGGGGACTGGGCAGGACAACAGTGGAGATTAACCAGAAAGAAGGAACTGTTAAAACTAACCTGTCTAAAAACTGCGCCGAGCTGGCCGCGGCAGGAGGAACTACTATTTGCTGTAATAGTAAAGAGTGCTGTGTTACCATTATTCCTGGAACTCACGAGCGACCGAAGAAATGTTGTAGCGCCATTGTCCCAAAGAAACGTAAGCTTCACATGGAGAAGCACATGAGTTGTGAAGGAGGCAACGAGGGGGAAGAGGTGGAGGGGCACGAAGACAAGAAGGGGGGTCAGGATCAGGAAGAGGAAGAAGAGGAGGAGGAAAAGGAGAATCAGGATGAAGATGAACAGGAAGACGCTACAAGCAACGATGCAATCTACATTGATTTCAGACCTCACAATCAAAGAAGTGAAACGAATACTCCTAAGAAGGGAGGTAACTCATGGGGAACTCTTGAAGTAAGGCAGGGAAGATCAGATGAGACTGAAAATTCTGATCAACCGGAAAATCTCAAACCTGACAAACCTGTCTTCATGAAGCCTGGGATGACATTTTCAATTCCAGTCTCATATGCTTACCCACCTAAATCTGAAGGTCAATCAAGTCAATCTCATGTTGGACATCCAATGACCACTCCAGTATTGTACAGTCTTCCTCAACAAGCGACATTCTCCGTAGGAACATCAAACATCATGACAATCTCTTCCACTACCAGTCCTTATATGGTCGGATCCAAGCAGAACATGGCTCAGATATTGAGGATGAAAGAACAAGATGGAGACTCACGTTCCCATGATGCATCAGAAGAAGGATCACGTGAAGGCGACATTGATGATGAGAGGTTGATGATCGACATTGACAGTGATCTAGTGGAAGATGAGCTCTGTATTGATAGCGATTCCACAGACAAGAGTGGCGGGAAGAAGAGACGGTACCCGACATCAAAACCCTTCAAGTGTGATCAATGCGAGCAGGCATTCAACCAGCGCATACATCTCAAGAAACACATGAGCAAACACACAGGTGAGCTGAGCTAGATTAATTCCTCATTTCATTGTAATGGTAACACTCTGCTGGTTGGTCGCATGGCATAATCTCGTATATTGTGTGAAATGTGCACAAGACATGCCTGCCCTTATGATGCTCTTATGAGCTTTAAAGTCCTTCTGTTAGTATATTTTGTGGATGGATGGAAGATTGATGATTACCTGTTCTAGTAAGTTCTATTACAAAGCTAAAATGATGTAGAGAAATAAAGGGAAAGTAATTAGACTATCCATTCTCAGCCAAATGTTCTCAACAAATTCCTTGGTTGTCTGACCTTGATAACAACAATCTCTCAAAACATTGCACATTCATAGTAGCTATCTATATATTCATCTACATGATCCTTATTATAAGCATGAGAAGAGGCTAAAATCACACCTCTGCTAATAAACAGCTGTCTGAAACTAATTTCAGGAGTGAAACCATTTAAGTGTCAGCAGTGCGACTATTCCACGGTGGAGAGGAGCCACCTCAAGGTTCACATCCGCATCCACACAGGTACACATTGTGTCTTCATACAGATCAGGGTCTCCTTTCACAAAGCAACCTTTACTATGGTTAACCTTAACTCTCATTCTTTAACATTGCACTAAGGTAACCTTAAGGACTTTCGATCACCTTAGGGCTTTGTGAAAGGAGGCCCAGCTCCATTGCAGCCTCCTCACTTTATTTCAATTCATGACTATTAACACCATAGGAGACATTGGCTTCTGTAGCTGCTATGGTTTATATACAAGGTATACAAGTGGAAATAAAAAGCATAAAATTCTCATATTTCAATGGTAATCTCTCACTACTGAGTCAACATAATGAACAATTTTCATCCTCCATGCCTTGTTCAAAATAAAAAAATTTTGCTCTCTCATTCCTGAATTTAGTGCTTAGGTAGATCTGTAAAATTCATATTTAATTTCTTAATTGTCAATCGTATTCCATTTGAATGGCTAAAGAAATAAAGTAGAGGTTTTTGAATTATTATTTTGATTTTTTTTTCCACGATTATTTTGAATGTTTTGAGGTTTTGAGTTATGATGAGAACCAATTCGGTTGAAGATGTTGACAATGTCTTCTTGTTATTTCTGCAGGTGAGAAACCCTTCAAATGCACATTTTGTGAATATGCAACAGCACAGAACAGCACATTAAAGATTCACCAGAAAAGGCATCACGGTGGTAAGATGTTTGAGTGTCAAATTTGCAACAAGAAGTTCCAGAAGAAATCGTTGCTGCAAATTCACCTCACCGAACACTTGAAGACAAGCAGTGACGTTGATCAGATCTTGCACCTTCTGGAAGGGGAGGGGGCGATGGCCTTGAGGGAGAGTGCTCAAGTGGAACCAGCCAATCAACTTCATCCAGGAAGTTTGCCTCTTATATTAGCAGCCAATCAAAAGACAGTTTCTTCTAAGAACTTTTCTTCCTCCCAAACACAAGAGCAAGGGCAGCCCAAAGATCCTTCTACTTCCAAATCATGACAGTGTATCACGTGTTGTTCACTGTCTGACCTCTATAATCTCTCTATAATCAGGGATTGGGAAAGGCAGGGGCCATGGGCCATTTTGCACATTGGATGAAAAAATGGCCCATTCAAATTTGAAATTTTACCATTGCTACTAAGGGGAATGACCCATTCAAAATTCTGAAAATGACTAAAATCTCTAAAAATGGCCCATTGTCGAAGGTGTCTTTCCCAATCCCTGTATAATGTTACAAAGTTTTATGGGATTTGTACATGTGTATGATGTATTTGCCTGGCTTATATATCATAAAAATGAAATATAATCATGTTCAGAATGTCACATATCAATTTGTTTTCTACCCTTCGATTAAAATTTTTAGAATTTTTTAATTAAGATTATTCAACTGTGATGTGCATTCTTTGAAATTCATGTAATTTTTTACCTGTACAGTGTTATTATCCTTGCATTTCATGATTTTATTTAGAAGAGTATATTTAAAAAAACATATTTTGCTGTTACACATTATAGTTTTCACACAGAATGAAACCATTTGGATTTAATCTTTTATCAGAATTTGTTAATTTCTCGATTTTCATGAAATGCAAACTGAACTGAACCAGTACACGTAGCAACAAGTAAAATAGACATTTTCATTAACCTTATCAAAGGTTTCGGGCAGCATGGATTGTGGCCTTCGAGGGGGTAGGGGGGGGACTTTGCATACAAAAATAAATTTTAAGAGATTGTTACTCAAGATAAACTTCTTTGTTTTGCATTCCACAGAATTCTGTCTTAGCTCAATAAAACAACATTGTGATGTTTTATATTGTTAGTTGTGGTTTTGCTTCAGTTAAATAGTCACAAAATCTGTCTGTTAGGTGGTGCAATCTTTCAAATCTCATACCAAAAATGTTTTCTAAGATGGCCTGTTCTTCTCAGACCTTGAGTTATATGTTGTGAGGGAATGTCTTGTTCTAATTATTTGAATTGAGGTGAGTGGAAATCAATGCCATATGAATGTTCAGCTACTTCACTAAATCGGCAACACAAAGTAAGTATTACATACAGAACTCTGGCAATGTTTTTCAAGGCTGATAATGGGAGCAACATCCTTAGCAAACAATTACCAATCTCATTGAAATAACATCTAAAATTTGCTCACTTATTAATATGCCCTATAAGATTGCTCTTTCAAAATCTCTGGAATTCAGCTTGAAGTGGTTATCCAGGTGACCTGTCCACCAAAAATTACCCAAAATTAGACTGCACAGCATTTACCTGTTTCTAAATGTTCAGAGTTTTGGCATTCTTGAAGTCAACTCAAGGTCACTAGCAAGTATCAGAATGGTCAGCGCTCCTTTTGCACCGGGAAAGGTGGCTCTGTAGGATATTGGGTATCTTAGTAACTGCTTCATATCTACCATTGACTTAAAGATAGTACATCTACAGTTGAGTAGAAAAAATTTAAATGTGAGTAAATTGCCACATGTTATTTCAATGAGACCAGGGATTTGGAAAGGTAAGTAAGGGCCATGGGCCATTTTGCACATTGGATGAAAAAAATGGCCCATTAATATTATATATTTTACCATTGCTACAAAAGAGAGTAGCCTTTTAAAATTCTGGTAACAACTAAAATCCCTAAATATGGCCCATTGTCAAAGGAGTCTGTCCCATTCCCTGTGTAAGTGAAACAATTTCAGTCATTGCCCTATCTAGCATTGCATTAAAAAAACGATGTTGGTTTTGTGAGTGTAATGTAAATCCATAATCTCCATATTGAACTGACTAATCGATCCCTCAACTTTGTACACTTACAAATAATGTTCTGGGCTACGAATGAACAAAACACAACACCTGAACACACAAGTCACAATTTATTGAGTAAGTGATTCACTGTACTATTATGTCCTCCCTGTTCACAGAAGAAAGGCTATGTCACGTCATCATATGTATTTGTGAACATCAGAAATGAAAACTCATATTTCATAAAACTAAAACAACTTCTAAACATAACATAGCTTGACATGAAGCATTCAAAAGCTGGGTATATTCATTGAGCAACTCAAGATGAAAGATCACAAAATCTTGCATATGTTGACGTTAACAAATTCACAGCCACACAAAATTAAAGGTCATACTGCCTTTGATTCATTTCCACCAGAAATGCTAACAATATTTAATATGTATTGTTTATAATATTTTAAATAAAATGGACCGAATTTACATTAATTTGTCAATTCGTAATTAGAATAGGCTGCTAGAAATTGATTAAGACCATATCTAAATGATATAGTTTTCGTATTTTGTCTCAGACATTGTGATAGAATAAGCATATCAATTGACTATTTTTGAACATTTAGCAAAATTTTTATTGACCTGAGAAACAATTTTTTTTTAATTTGTAGAGTAATTTGGCTTAAGAAATAATTTTGTTTCTTTTTTTCTTAATCGTTTGTAAAATACCAGTCTTATCAAATGTCCTCCATTGCTGGAAAAAATCCTACTGTTGATATTGGATAATTTTTTCCATTATTGAGGGGGAGGGGGTTTTGAACCCCCCTGGATCCAGGTGAGGTGAGGTGAGTGTTTTACGCCGCTTTCAAGATTATTTCACTTATATCACGGCTGCTAGTATTATTGTAGGGAGAAAGCCAGCAACACTATTGTGGCTATGCATTGCGGTGAAACCTGCGAGCATCAGCTGGAACTAGCAAACCATGGGTAGTACTGCGCTGAATTTCAGTGTAGCATTGCACCCAAACCTGACTGCGTGTAGAACAGTTCTCTACTGCAGACAAAGTTGCCGAGCCCTTGGCGGGATTCGAACCACGGACCTCCTGATCCGAAGCCAAACACGCTAACCACTGCGCTATCCCCCCCCCCCTGGATCCACCACTGAATCAAGATTAAAGTTTTCTGAAAATGTTTCTTCACCAAAATATAAAACTATTAGCCCCATCTGAAACGCCTATAATAAGGGATGCACATGTCATGTATCAAAGTCCTTTCACTGGCGAATCAAAAGATTTACAGCCACATTTAGGTTCTTTTGAACAACAGAAAGATAGGACGGTTAATATCAATATACTTTCTTACTTTGGGCATAAAATGAAAAAGAAAATGCAATACAGAATCTTGTTTTTGATGCTGAGAAAATCGTGATACAAACAGGATCAAATGCATGGTCTTCACATATGCAGTCTATTAATAATGTTGAAATAGTGATAAGATTACAACAGTGACGCACAGAATATACGTACATCTGAGAAATGTTCCCATTTCTGATTGTAGGCGTAGTGTCACTCTCTGACCTTCACATTTCACTGCCTGGCTTCACTACTGTCTTCACGTGTGGGAACCAATTTCTCTTATCATTGTCTCACAACCGTGACATAACATCATGTCAATACATGGTAGGGGCTGTGAAGGTGTATAACCTGGCCCAGTTAGGATTCTTCTACATTATTGTCAATGAATGTTTGTGACACTAGATTAACTGATAGGCAGAATAATCTGTGAATGTGAATGACATTCATTGATAAAGTGAATACCTTGTTCATGTTCACTTACAATCTGCTGAAGAAAACATATTACAATATAATTTCACTTTCATAGTCCCAAATTGGAATTATTAAAAAAAAAAATATATATCTGAAAATAGTATTGAATACAATGATAAACATGATTAATGACAAATAGTATTCAAGGAGATAACAATCACCCTTCATCAAAAGTCAAAAGCTAGGTTACTGTGACTTTGTCCGAGTTTCTTGAAATTAAAGCCTGTTGGCATTTTACTACAAAACTTGAGGAATTCAAGTTTCTGTATCACTACTGCATGTAAATTTTACTGTACAGTTTACATAGTCACCCAGTAAGGGAACAACAAGGAGTGTGCTCCTGTGTGGTTAGAATCTACTATGGAGGGAACTGTCAGAGGAAAGAACACAATCATCGGAATCATTGTCCTAGCCAGTGTTACTATCATTATTTTTCAATGCTCACACTGGCTTTCTTAATGCTAATTATACAAGGAGTTATCATAAAATCACAAAAGTGTAGACAACTCAACCTGGGGATGACAAACTGTCTGGAATTGTTAAATTTGTAATGTCGGCTACTTGACCACTGTACTGACTGATGTGAACTTTGACCTTCTGAATTAAAAGCATACAATCTCAGGCGGTGTGGCAGGCAGGAGGTTTGACAACAAACTCACAAATAGTCATAGATAAATAGGAAAATAACATACAATTGTAAATATATAATAATAATAATATGTATCATGTATGTTGCTTAATGTCGGATAAATTATTTTGTAATAACTGTATCTGGGTAATAACTTAATGCCGCTTTCAAAAGTATTTCAATTATATCATGGCTGCTAGAATTATTGCTAGGAGAAAGCCCGCAACACTATTGTGGCTATGTATTGTGGAGAAACTTGCCAGCACTGGCTGGAACAAGGGTGATACTGCACATTGGTGATACTGCGCTGAAATTCAGTGTAGCATTGCTCCCAAACCTTACTGCTTAGAGACCAGTTCTCTACTGCAGACAAATTTGCCGAGACCCTCGCGGGAATCGAACTCTGGAACTCTTGGTCCAAAGCCACCACAGCACTATTAAGCCCTATCATTGCTTGTGTCTCCGTATTTCATATACGAATATTAGTATATTTGTCATCAAATCATGTGATGAGGTATAGCGGATGCATCTTCAGGGCTTCTACCTGTTGAGAATGCCTCAATATGAATAGGTATAAGTCAATGTTTTGAGTTAGATCGCTCACTTAACCAGCGATATGACAAAAGCTACCTTCCCCCTCACCCCTAATCATTTTCTGGATCGGCTAATGTAAAGAACTGCAGCAATGACTAGTTCTGTCAACTCCTGTTGCTTTGATAATGCTGTGTTATTTTTATGAAATTCTGTCTGTTGACTTTTCAGTCTGTTTTTCAGAATACGATCAACCAAACTCTATATGTCTGCATTTAACAGGTAATCATCGTTAAGAACAATAAATTTGTCTGTATTATTTTTGTAATCTCTTTGCTTATACATTATGTTGACAACATTGAATACGAAAACTTCAGATTTCATATCTACTAGTATTCTACGAAGTAAAATGTCACAAAAATTGAAAAAAATGTAAAGTGTCTGGGACCTTTTCCATGGAACTAACAAATATATTTTTCAGTTTAAAAAAAGATACTGAACAAATGCCACTACCCTAAATTACTCTTAAGAAAACTTGGAAGATGATAAAAAAATTAAACAATCAAAAATCAATACAAATGGAAGGAACTGGGATAAAATAACAAGAATAACAATAAAAATCACACAAGTTCTAAATATATATTATGTTTACAACATATACTGACAACAGTTAAAATGGAATGAATCAGAACTCCAGTGTAAATTAGTTTGAAGATTCAACACATCATACAAACACTTAAACAGTATTATCAACTATTATCCTTGAATCAAAGGCATAACTTATTACGATGGGAATGAGGATGTGATATGTCTATGATTTATTGATTATATGAATAACACCCAATATACAGTAAGAAAAGCTACCATATTAACAAGGCTTTATACAAGAAATTCAAAGACAAAATCTCAAAATTGTTATGAAAACAAGACAATTAGTCAAGAAATGCTCTACTGAACTTTGAGAAAAAAATTCTGATTCTATTCATCTAAAGTTCTAAAATTCAGACAAATATACAAAAAGTTTTTTGTTTTTTTAAATGTTTCTAATTAAATTTTTAATGAAATTGAAACTGAATGAAATTTCAATAATACTTTTAGACTTGTTGCTCCGCTGTGGATAATAACTAATTGTTCAAATACAAACTTTAGAGGGTTAAAACAATTTTTCTCAAAATGTTATGTTGAAAATAATGTATCATCTAATTAGTTAATTTTTCAAAAAGGAAATCATCACACATTTTTAAAATGGTAAAACATGTACAATACAAAAGCAAACTCGTACAAGACAAATTGCCACATAAATTTGAAAAAAAACCTTCATCAATCCTTTGTATATTATCAAAAAAATTTCCAGGTAACAATAGATATATTTGATAATGAAATAATTTGGAAATAATTACACTTTGAAGAGACTAACCGCTTAAGTGTATCTCATTTACATTACTATTATCATTTGTTGAGAAAAAATTTCATTTGAGGATTTTATTTCTTATTAAATTTATAAAGCAATATATTGTAACATGGCACCAAAACTAAGAATAAATATTTTTCTTCAAAACATATTTGGTTACACTCTTTTTATGTCTTTATTGATTAGCAGACAAGTAATAGAAAAAACTTCAACTGATGATTTCATTGATTTCAAGACTGAATGACTTTAAATGATTCAAACCTAAGGTAGACTAACCATCAAAATCAATCAATAAAACTTTCCACTAGGAGGCAGGATATATTTACAGTTTAATCTTGCAAGATTTAACAATATGTTGTATGTAACTTTAACAACACATTTGAATCCCATAGGAAAGATTCAATAAATCACAATTTAATTCAAATTTCACACAAAATATATATATGTACAATATAGTTGATAATAAAGGGAGATAACTCTAGCATGATTATTGGAACTGGCCACTAATAAATATATGTACAGCTTTGCTAAAGCATTACTTTCAGAACTGCACACTGTTTTGTCTGACTAAAGATTTTCATAAAAAAGAAAAACTGGAAAACAGAAATAAGACCTTAAGTTGTGACACATACATCAAATGAGATCCATTTCTCACACAAACTTAGATAATTTAAACAAAAATATTGTGTTGACAAAAACTCCTAAAGCTTATGTACATGGTAAGAAGATCTATGATCGTGTAAGTGTAAACCTGCTTAAACTGTCTACTCTATGTCTTATTCATCTAAGTCTGATTTGAAAAGATATTTTGAAGTAAAAACAAATTAAGATGAACACTCTCAACTAAAACCGTTACTTTTCTGTGCAATATTGAAGTTTAAAAAGAAACTAACCATATCCAAAAACTATCTGAAACAGTTTAAAACCCTGTTCTAAACCAAATAAGAAATATTTTGAAGTAGTTTTATCAGACCTTTGTACAGTAGTCATATAAGAGTTATTTCCCCTACATCAAGTCCATATCGCTAAGGATCACTATGAAATCTATTATCATGTCAAAGGAAAATTGTTGATTTGTAATTTGAAATTGAACATCATTAATAATTTACATCATAAAGTGTTTCTTATTTCAATATGAAGTATTGTATAAATTGACAACATTTTTGGCAAGTATGAAAAACAATAGAATAATAATCCATCAATATTGCACAAGTTTGGACAAAGGTTTTGAAGGGCTCAACTATCATTCAGTTTCAAAAACACATCTTTTGCTCTCAGAACTCCTCAAACAGGCCATTTAACTTCTGCATTGTACAACAAGGCAATATAGCACGCTTTCTTAGGGAAATACGGGCATCTCACAAAAAGTAAAACAAATGTTAAACCAATTGCAAGGCAATCTATTTTAAACAATAAAAGATGTCCTTGTTTATACATACAAATTTTGATTCAGGTACCACAATCAATTTCCCTAAGGAAAATGATTCCAAGGTCTTCATACTTAAACAGCCATCAACAGATTTTGCTTGATAACTGATAATTTCGACGATAAAACGAATATGTCGAATAGTGTTGATTAATAAGATGTTTGCCTTCTGAATACAATACATTTGTCAGAAACTAATATTTATTGGGAAAAATTTGAAGTAATAACATTTCCAAAAAACGTGCTACTGTCCCTTTAAGGTCGGATCTATATAAATAGTACTCTATATCTATAGATCATTACTGGACATTAAAGGAAATAAAGAAGACTGTTGTTCACAATGTATGAATAACCTGTGAATATGAAACATATTTACCATGTATTAGCAGCCAATTACTACACTTGTATTATTAAAGGGATGGTTGTTATTGGGGCTGGGTTACACAGGTTATAAACTGAAATCTATGCTTATCTCAAGGATGATAATGAAAGATGGACGCATGTTTGTGTGTGCCAGCCAATGACAGAGAACAATTCTAAGAAGATTGTTGACAACTTTTCTCTGTTCATGTCAATATACACAAATATTCCATTCCACTTCAACTTGAAGAATAAGCTAGATACAAGCGCCTTTCCTTACAATTATTTTCATCTTAAAAATAAATATTGGGTTACTTTTACTCATGACTACACATACCTCAACCCTGGTATACCTATGACTATAGATTTAATCACATGCACAAAATTGGCGTTGTACACGTGAGTTCATTTAAAAACCCTGATTTGTTTTTTCAAATCTTAAAACCACAATAAATTTGTCTTATTTTTTTAGACTGTGCAATTGATGTAAATGTAAATGAACTCCAAAACAGCTATTTTAATATTTTCAAAACTCTGTGCACTGCAGATGTCATGTAACATCATACAATTGAAAGCTCTCCTGTTCTCGTAATTAATCCATTTCCAGAGCATAATTATTTTTCCCCGTCTACCTCAAAGAGGTTGACAAAAGAAATTTATGAGTGTTGATGATACTCATAGATTGGGAAGTTTCACTTTGTTTTCTCAATACATTTACACACACACTTTCACACCAATGTTCCTTTATTTTTTTCAATGAGTATATATACACATCAAATATCAACAATAAGCATCTTTGTACAACTGACATCATAAGACATGTCTTTGGGATGATAATGCTCATAATATTTTATACATAAAAGAAACGAAAAATTGTTTCACATACTTTCACTGTGTACTTGCAGTTTATCTGTTATCAAATGTTAGTTTTTGAAACTCATTTCCTCTTATCATTATGTCACTTATGGTAATTGCCTTCCTTAGAAATCAAAAGAATTCATTCCAAGATTATTCATTTGTGGCAAAGTATGTACACAACAAAAAATATTTTAATAAAAACACCCTGCTGCTTGAGGACACATACATAATTATGCAAAAGTTATTTCTAAAATAGGATTTTGAAAGTGATGAAAAGAGAATATCTAAGATCTGTGGGTTGTGAGATTCCTGTCCATTTTGTTATCTACTTCTTGCGAGTGAAGATGTTGGAGAGATTTGTATCTTTTATCCGTGACATGACGCGAGATTTGACATCATCGGCTGTGGCACCCAGGTGAACTCCAGCTCTGAAACTGGAACAGATATCACTTGACCTTTTTTATATGGAAACTATGTATGGTCAACAAATCGAAAAAACGCATACAGAAAGACGTAAAAAAAAAATGAGTTGTTTAAATTACCATATACACTGTAGTACACAGCTAGGAAATTTTAATTCAGTGAACCATGTTTGTATCTTGGCCTTCAGGGAAAATCACTTATTTTTGTTAGAAAAAAATATTGTGATGGAATTCATGCAAAAAAAACTGCAACAGTGCGAGTTATGTAGAGTATCGGGGCTGTAAGGAAGTGCATTTGGATTTCAACAAATCTTGTCAATTCAAAGTTTCAACTATCATTCAAATCCAATCTTTATTCATGAACTGTGTGCAACTTGTGATCATCAGTTTTTAAATGAAGGTCTCTCTTTGAGAGAAGAGTGAGACCAGAGTCTTTTTTAGAGACATGGAGACTAAAATGTCAATTCTTGGAGAGATTAAAATTGGGACCAGATATTCCTTGATTACCACTTGCATAGTAGCAACTCAAGCAGCTCTTGTGTGTTTCAAGCAAGAGAGAGTCAACAAGCTTCCGTTGCGTTTCTTGACGATTAATGTGGACATTGACTGAACAGAAAGTTTGCTAAATAGAATGAGAATAAATGTGGTAATTTGCTGCTTAAAATCTTTTAAATATGAATTTCAATGTTTTACTGCACAGGAAGTATCCAGGTTTTTCTGTGCAGTAGGAATGTTATGTTTGGTAAGCCTGATATTGTGCAGAAATCCAAACGTAAAACCTTCACATGATTCTCACTTAGCTTTGCTACTGATTCTGAAGACGAAGTGTACCTAATTGTAACAGTTGTTTCACACCAGCTATATAGCCAGATAAACTTTTATTTACTCCTATTTATATATTTCTTATGTCAGAATAAAATTTGATTACAATCCTTATGCGCACACCCACCTTTCGCTAGTCCTTGAGCCTTCCATCTTGGTCTCGTACTCTCTGATCATGGACGCTACGACCTCCTCATGTTCTGGGGCGATCACCGCCATATCCTGCCGTAGACAACGTAGTCCCGGCAACATGGCCTCCTGGATTAGCTGGTCGTTCAAGACTTGGAGGTTAAGGATTAACAAGAATTGCACTCTGGTTTAATAGGCTATGTAATCTGAATGGAAACAATATCATTTACACAGTTGTCCAATCCCAATGACAACATGTCGTCATATGTTTTGGAACGTGAAAAATTTCCAACATTTTCATATTCTTTACCTTGTTTAATTATTAACCAACTTAACATTATCACTTTCATTATCATTTTATCCTCAACAGATACAACTTCTGATAAATCAAGTCTGGACTGTCTTTGTTTAGGCATGAAAATAGTTAAATGCAGTAATTGAGTACCTGTCACAATATTATGGTCAACTGAATTTGAACCTTGAACAGTAAGTGGTCTGACATTTTGAGGGGTAATATGCCTCCCAGCTTTTCAGCATGCAATGTGCATGGATTAAATGCCCTAACTAAATGGATTATCATCATCATCCACATCATCATTATTAATATTTCTTAAAAAAATATAAGATGAAAAATCAAACCATATAAAGTTATTCCACAAGATCCTTTGTCAAAAGTTTCATTGCGACATCTGTTACCATTTTCATTGCAGGAAAGATCATAAGATGGCAGGGACATCACCCAAAAGACCAGGGGTTATCAAAATCAATGGTGGAAAAATTAAAACAATATTAAGTGATATTCCTCTCATTTCTCATAACTTGTGAACATACTTTCCTAAAGCATGAATATATGCACATCGACAGTAAATACATGAAATAGGAAAAAAAATAAATTTTAACCTCAGAACAACTTTTCTACAACTATCTAGCATTGTTTCCATATGAAAAAGAAAGATATTAATTGAAAATTTTAGCCTCTATGCCTAATAGTTTGGATAATGTCTGCCATCCCATATTTTGGCAAGGACAAAATATTCAAACATTGATCCCTTGTGTAAGTTATCTCTTCACAAAATTTCTGCTTTGGGGGTGTAGCAGATCTTGAGGGTTCACAGTGGTCCGTCGTATGGCCTGCTTCAACTGCACTGAGTGCATTCTGTTATGAAAAGCTAACAGAGTCGTGACAGATGCTGATCAAATGACCACTCATCGAAAGCCCATTTGGCCATGTAGGCTTGATTATATATAGGCTTGATAAGCTTAAGATGATTTATCAAAATTTCTGTTGATACCTATTCAGTTACCAATTAAAATTTGCATTGTCACTTAACCAATCCATCATAATTAAGAATCAATAACTTGAACAACTGGAGGAAAGAATATCAAGCTTTAAAAATGAACTTCTGATAATCATTTGTTAAACTCTTATTACCAAAAGTTTTCAATCTCTCTAAATCACTTCACCAATCCATCATATATATATGATTAAGATTCATTTGAAACTTTGTAAAATATTTCAATTCTGGCAAGAATTTGTTAAAACTCAAATGAAGGTAACCATGTTTCTTGCATTACTCTGTGACAGACACCGCATGGATTCAAGAGGGAAATCATGAGACCGAACTTTCTCTGCAGCTCTTGTAATTCTAAAATCTTGAATCACCAGGGACCAAAACACTTTAGTTTGGAGTCTATTAGCGGGGAAACTGGGTCACTCGATTGAAACATTCCTTCATTACAGTGACATTCCTCTTCCCTCAAGGTTGCTGCTTATATGAAATCATCACAGAGGGAATTACAAGTTTATTGAAACATTTATTTGGATTTCCCAAACATCGGTAAATTTCTTGTCAATTACAGCCAGACACGAATATTTGGACAGTAGCAAGGAAATTAGTACTTCATTATCCTGGCTGAACAATATTCCCCCTATTCTCTGATATGGCAAGAACTCTCATGGGAGTGATGTGATGCTATTTATTCTGATAATCAGAAAACAATGTCATAGTCACCAAGATAGCCGTTAACATTTATCCCTTTCAATCATTTGATCTGGAACTTATTTGCAGCATGTTTTCTTCATTGACAAAGGATTTTAAGCTCCAAATAATGCTTATGATAGAAACTCAAATTTGAGCATTTTGAGCAAGTCTGCGATATTTTTCCTCTTCCTCAAAGCCTTTTATGTGATCTTCCAGATAAAAACTTAATTGAAAGAAATAAACTTAGCTTAGAACACTGGGATTGTCATTGCTATAAACAATACTTTAATGAGATAACTTGAAATGGGCATTAGAAATTTAACCTGTTCCATCTTAAATTAACTTTGCAATGAGAAACATAAGCATGGAAAGGCTTCACAAGTATATCTCCTTTCAACAGTTCATACTAATTTCCAATGCTGATAATTTTCCCTTCTAGCAGATCATATTACTTCATGTTAACTGATTTCCAATTTGGATGCTTCCCCCTTCTAGAAGTTCATAATGGTACATGTTTACTAAGTTCCAATTTGGATGCTTTCCCCTTCTAGAAGTTCATAATGGTACATGTTTACTAAGTTCCAATTTGGATGCTTTCCCCTTCTAGAAGTTCATAATGGTACATGTTTACTAAGTTCCAATTTGGATGCTTCCCCCTTCTAGAAGTTCATAATGGTACATGTTTACTAAGTTCCAATTTGGATGCTTCCCCCTTCTAGAAGTTCATAATGGTACATGTTTACTAATTTCCAATTTGGATGCTTTCCCCTTCTAGAAGTTCATAATGGTACATGTTTACTAATTTCCAATTTGGATGCTTCCCCCTTCTAGAAGTTCATAATGGTACATGTTTACTAATTTCCAATTTGGATGCTTTCCCCTTCTAGAAGTTCAGAATGGTACATGTTAACTGATTTCCAATGTGGTCGCTTCCCCCTTCTAGAAGTTCATAATGGTACATGTTTACTAATTTCCAATTTGGATGCTTTTTCTCTTTCTTAAATTAATAATGGTACATTAATACTGGTTTCCAAGTCAAACATTTTCACTCTTCTAAAGTTAATACTGATATATCTATATAGATTTTAGATTCCGTGCATTCACTCTTCTTGAAGTTCATATTGGTACATGAACACTGATATCAAATGTGAACACATCCACTTGTCAAAAATTCATATTGATACATTTTGCTGATATCAAATGTGAACACCTTTCTCCCTTCTATAAGTTCATATTAGTACATGTATACTGATTTCAAATTCCAACGCGTTCATCTTTCTGGAAGTTCAAAATGGTTCATACATACTGATTTCCGAGTCAACAAGTTCTATTATTCTGAAAATACATATCAATACATGTATTCGGATAAAATTTGATTTCGGAAATACTCTGAAATAAAATAAGTCAAAAGAAACAATAGGAAAATGTTCATCAAAAACCTACTGAAGGAAGGTGATTAAGTTCTTCAGAGTATTCTGAATTTAATTACTAAGATTGGTTTAGAGGAAAATAAACAGTTTTAATGGATAAATGTCTTTAGTGACTGCAGTCAGAACATTTAATTGCAAAATTGACGCCTTTCATCTCATCAAAGATTAACACAACCCATTTAGACATCAGAAACAAATCATCAACAGACTCTTAACAGTTTACCCTAAATCATACTAACCTAAACCCAAGTAGAGAGGGTTATTTAGGAGGACATATCTTACTAACCAGCTTATTACTGCAAGTTTAAAACCAAAATAACCATCAATTTTATTATTCAAGTAAAGTCTAAATGTGCTGACAGTTTTATGCCCAATTAAACCAAAAGCCTTAAGTGCTTTCCAATCAAATGCAGACAGTTGATTGCTAAATTCTCTGGTGATTTTCAATTTATTCCTTTTCAGACCGAAACATTAATTATTTGACAAACACCAGCTCCATTGTACTCAAATGGATAATAAAATATGCAAAAACAGAAATATATTTTAAAAGGATGATCTCAGGACACAAAATTTATCTTAAAAAGCAAATTGTTCTAAATCATTACACTGACCTGTAAAAACCTAACAATTAACATGATATAAAAAATGAAAAAGAGTAATGTCTTGAATTATTGAAAATGTTTGAATATTTGAGTTTTGGTGCTTTGAAAATCAATGAACATTCTTTTTCAAATAATGTATATGTTAAACATTTTTTAATTTGATAGAAGCATAGTTGGATTTTGTTTACACATTTTTATTTGATATAAATGTGCAAACAGGAACATTAAATCTGTCACCAAAAAAAAAAAGAAAAGAAAAGACCTAAAACTGTCCCTTAAAGTGACATCTCAAATTTATTACGTCACCACCATTTCTTGAATTAGAAAAAGATTCCTTGAAGAAGAAAAAAGAGGAACATAAAAATGTTAGATTACACTAATTTACAGCATGCTGCTATGGGGCCAAGAACTGGAAACCAAACATAATATTCCCTGTGTTGCTATTCAGTGAACGTAGGCTAAATAATTAGTGAAACATTCTTGAAATAATTGTAAAAAAAAATCAGCCTGTATCCTTGAAGAGAAGTTTATGAAACAATAAAATGTAGTATGTAGTTAATCATCAGCTTACAGTTATTTTAGTAATAATGGCACTTTTTAAATGGGTAATCTTAATGATAAAGGGACAGCTCTTTTTTAGGCATTTTTTTAGGTAAAAGTGTTTAAGGGGTGGATTTCTGTTTAAATTCACTATTATTAATACATGATTAAAACAAAATCCAGCTAAATCATGTCACTGAGGCTTATGGTTGGATTTTTTCAGAGAGTTGTCAAAGAAAGAATAGCGCACATTCAAAAGAACAGCAATATGAGAAGTGAAACTATTCGTCACCACTAAGATTTGAAAATCTTCACATGTACAGCAAAACAAGGCATCCTTGATCTGTCCAGTCACTTACAATGCCATTTTAACCTAAAAGTTCTTAACATGAGGTACAGTATTTTTTTTTCATCATTTCACATGAAGAAATAAAATGATAGATCGCCAACTGAATGGTCCCTTTAAGTGTTTGATTCCCACTAACATTTGTTGTGTAAGTAATTCAACTGTACTACTCTGAGGGAAGTACAACAGTTGGTTTGCCCACCAGTACAAGAGGGTAACTAGGAAGACTTGAGGGAGACATTCAAGCCTTGTACTAACAATGTGGGCAGCGTCTTGAACATGTATTTGAAAAAGGTGTGTACAATAGAAATTGTCATTATTTTTACTTAGTCTTAGCAACAGCTGTTGAAAAAAAATCCTGCAAGCAAGAAGTTGAACATAAATATGATATTTTCAAACCAAATATCTTGGTAACTTAGTTATAAATGCCAATGAATTACTGTGGTGAATTTAGTCAAATTGAGATATAATACCATAATCATAATATATGTATACTGTTTAATGATCTTAATAACCATTTGAGGTCCATCAAAATTGTGGCTTTGGGGAATACTTTTAAAACTAATTTCTGACCCATTTAGATTTAAAGTGTTTCAAAAGTTTAATACATGTCAATCCATAAAGTCTTTGCTGTAATTCGGACCTTGAACATTACTTTAAGGTCACCAAATTTGACCGACATCTAGTGATACTGCCACTAATTTGTGGTGCTGATTTTAGACAAAGCCTTAAATACTTTAGTGAGGTATCATGGTGAAATTGGTTCATGACGATTAGATAGCCTTTGTACAATACCAAAAGCTCTACCCTTTTCAAGGATGAAGACGGTATGATTAGGTGCTTTGAGCATGTAACATCATCTTCGTTACTATAATAATAACTATAATTATCATTACTCGTATAATCATTATCATTATGATGTATACCATAGAGTGCATATACTTGACGCGATTGAAAATAACATCGAGATACAATGAAAGCCAAAACAAGGATACAGCAACAGGACATGGCACTGTAGGCCTCAAACAACTGCAGAGCAATGTCCATTTTCTTTGTCTCATTGGTCACATTGTTGTTGGCCATCGCCATGGCAGCAAGGCGTGGCAGGATAACTGAAACACAAAATCATTACATAAATATGATGGTAGACAGAGTAGGTAGATCAGGAACACCATACAATATGAGACACATATTCTTGAGAATAAAGAGGAGATTGATTTCTAGGAGAATTTTACTTACTGTGTGTACTGTGTGCAAAATGTATTGGGGAGGGGGATATTACTGGATTTGTTATTATTTGTATTGTTTTCCTATATGATTTCTTATTTCTATGTAATATATTAACTTTATGAATTTCTTGGTTTGCCTGAAACTGTGTATCACAAATATCCAACTTATAAAATAAAGAATTATCTTTAAATGTAAATAATCAAGCTATATATATATATATTAAGATATGTAAGATGCCTTGTGTTGATGAATTATGATTCGTGATAATTGGACACACAGGCCAGTTTCATTTTATCAGTTTCAAAGCTCTAGTGTAAATAATCAAGCTTTGAATATATGAGCAAACCAACTTAATCTTTGGTTTTTCTGCATGTTGACATTATTTCTTAAAGGATTCTTAACTGAATCTATGGGACATGCAAAGTACAAATGTACATAAAAATAAGAATATCATAAATTTTCACTTTCAAAATACAGACTATTTCATTTCTTTTGGTTTTATTTACATGTACAATTTCTACTGAAAAAGTTACACATATAAGTAATGTTTTATAGTTCTGCCCTGTTAAAGTATTTCTAAGAACAGGACAGACATAATGTTATGTGAATAAGAAACAGAACAGCAAAAAAATTTTGATTTAATTTTTCATTGTCGACATTATATACATTTCTCTTGTTTAAATTTTGAGAAATCATAACACATTTCAAATTTCATGACATCAAACTGATATATTCTTCAATTCTTTTACTTAAACTAAGAAATCTTTATAATTAAAGCGGCAGTAGCACATTTTTAAAAACATTTATTTCTTCAAATTTCCCCCAATAAACATTACTTCATGCCAAATTTATTATTTCAGACGCTCAAAACATCTCATTACCTAACCAGTACATCCTTAGTCAAAAAGGACAAAATCAGGTATCAAGCAAAAACCACTGGTAGCCATTTGTATGTGAACACCCTTTTAACCATTTGAGGTAGGGTAATGGACTCGCATAGCTTAATTGATCATGATATGTTTGTTTTAAAACTGCTTCTTTTGATTAAAAAACATTTTCTAGCAATTGGAAATAATATATTTGGGTTTTCTTGAGATCACTTTAAATATCAAAAATATGTGCTACTCCTTTAAAGCATCCAGTGTCATATTTCAATAGATTATCACTTCTGTCTGCTGGACTATAAACCAGATATGACCAATATCTTTATACCATTACAGCAAAGTGTTTAGATATTCATCATCTTTATTGAACGCAACATCAGACATATTTCAGAAGATTTCATCCTTCGTTCTCAATGCTTATTGATTAATTATGTTACGCATGAGTGATCCGCATTTCATAGAAGGGAGTATTAATTGATCATCCACAGCCTTTTCCTGTCAAATTAATGGCACAAAATTGGCCGATTTTTCATCCCAGCCAGTCAAGAAACCATTTGGCCCAGAAAGCGATTAATCTGACCCTTGCACATTCCTATTGAGAAGTTTTGAAAATAATTGCTGGAGCAAGAAATCTCATTTAGGATATGTCACTTTAAATGCAACTGAATATGATTTTGATCAGATCTATTAAATAAAGAATCAGTTATCTTGGGTTTCATATATAAACAAGAAATCGAAAAGATCGTTATGATATGATATCACAGAAATGTAAATCCTGAAAGAAATTTAAGTTGTTATCCCCAATGCCAAGTATTGAAGGAAAACACATTTGCTTTGACATATAACAAACCCAATACTTCAGCCTGTTTTATTAACCACAGTACTCGTCCATTTCACCAATCATGGCTTCCAACAAGCACACCAGATATGTTCTTCTAGTTTTCCTTTAAGCACTCCAGATATTTTGTTCTATCTTGCCCATAAGCAGGAGCTTTTTCTCCCAGGTTTTCCTATAGGCTCTCAAGTTAATTTCTTTTAGCTTTCCACCTTTCTTTTAACTTTAAATATTTTATCTTTTAAAATTCCTGTAATCACTCCAGATAAAACCTGCATTTGGTGCAGCCAGAATCAATAAAGTGAATGTCACAAACTTGACATCACCATGCCCGAAACGAGGCTATTAAGTGTATATTGTATATTTTGTAGACAATAAGACTATAAATGATTCAAATCACATTTCTTGCAATATAAGAAAGATCTTGCATCCATCTTTAATATCATAATCTAATTAGAACTAAATCATTTATATACGAAAAAAACAAAATTAATTATTTTAACATATTAATCATCAGTCTTTTATGCTGACGGCCGAGTAGCTCAATAAGCTGGCTTTATAACTACATGACTTATCATCTGAGCTAGAATAACAATATATGGAAGCTTTTGGTATGCTATACATCATTAGCAAATATACAGTTTATACAATATTTCAACATTGTTGTGCTAACTCTTTAATTTCTAGTAGTAGGAAATTGTTTCTTAATGAAGAATATCACAATGTGTCGCAATGCAACACAATCTTATACATTAACACTTGAAACTCATACATTTTGTAAATGCAAGTTGAAGATGGTTTCAAAACAGCAGCCATCATACAACAATAAGTTTTCATATAAGTCAAGATCATTAACATCCTCTTACCATCTTACCACCCAGTCAGTTTAATTTAGCACATGAAGTCCAATATATTTTGGGGTTTAGGCCACATTGACCTGATAATCTATAAATTCTGAAAATATTTACATTTACAAGAAAATGAGAATTCTTTACATGCTCTTGCCACAAAAAACTCTAACTTAATTAAATATGTATGTACATATCTTTAATATTGACAGTAATGAATATTTTCAATATTTACAAAACATATTTTCAATTCTATCATGATTGATGAAAAAGATGAAGTAACACAATGACATTTTCATCAATTATATTCTAAAACGATTTCTAAAAGATTTGACAAAACCTGGGGCTACCCGATACCTTGAAGACATAAAGAAATTTGTAAAAAGGATTATAAGGTTTTTTGGACTGGTTGGGTGAGCAAATCTTTAAAATTCTACTCATACAGGTCATAAACAATTTTCTAAGGGCCAAGACACCGACACTAAAAAATGGTTGTTTCTCTAAAATATTAATGAACACTGCAAATGAAATTGAGCTGTCCTGAAGACATTTTTCTCCAAAGAAATTACAAAGAAGATTTCCAAATTATTTGCTCGATACAAAAAGTGCTGAAAAAATGACACTGTAACCTGGCATTGATTGCGTAAACGAGTAAGCAAACCATCAAATTGTTCTCCTTATTCAATACCGCTTTTTAAATGTCTCTCGGAAAAGAATCCAAAACTGGCATTTCCAATTGTCATTGTTGTCATATTCATCAGTACTATATAGCCCTGACTGCCTTACATAACTTCAACATCATAAGAAAACGTCTCAGAGATAACCAACTTGATGACAAGCTGCACGCAAATAACAGAGCGTACATGTATATGCATCAATAACAAACACAAGCAGCCATACAAATACAATCAAACCAACAACGCCAGAAAATTGTAGAGAGTGATACACATGAAAACAAATGTAGCTTTACAGTTCCAAATTGCAACCTAATAAACAATTAACATACACCTATTTGTGTGTATCATTCTGACAAATACAACAATGTTTTTTTTTTCCATTTCTATCTGCATATAGATATTTTAAGTGATAAAACAGTATAACCTTGACTAGCTAGAATAGTTAGATGTGGGTGATGTTGACATCTGTATTCTCATCTATATGATATTCTCTCATTGGTTTTATTTGGTGATGGAAATGAATATTTTTCAGTGTTTTTGTTAGTTTTTTAGATATACACTGGGTATCAGAATCATCTATTGCAGGGGTTGAAACTAACCACATCAATGAACTAGCCATTCCAAATAGTGTTTTTCTAACACTTCTAGTCCAGACTAATTTAGCTAGCCAACGCACCTGCATGACCATATCATTAAAAATTGTAATTGGTCCTTTGGACCATCAGTTATTACACTTTCTAGCACAACTTCTTGTTTCCACAAGCCATGGACTATCAGACTAGTGATGTTTTCGAACCCCATATTGTAAGATAGAGAGCTAGCTATTCATAAAATACTGAAGTTTCTAATCTCATACATTGACAAATTCAGATTGTTGGTTTTATATGATGTTGGAAACAACCTTTTTAGCTTGTCTGGCAGTTTTTAAGAAGGCGAAAGGAATAGAGAGATACACTGTGTGTTTCAATCAATCAATCAAGTATCTTCTTTAAGGAGGTATGCTAATTTTGAGAACTTGTTCCTCATTCTTTTCGTTATGAATAAAATATGTTTCAACTAAACTAAACTAAATTAAGTATCTCTTATAGGAAGAAAGAGCTACTTTACAAATTTACAAATTCAGATTGTTGGCTTTATCTAGATTTTCTTTTCATAGTGATCTCAGTTTTCTGATTTGGGTGAAATAATGCAATAAAGACTGTTCAGCTTTCTAAATCATAGAGACACACAGCAGTTACATTGCTGACAGCGAAACAATAATTCTGTGCAGTGGTCAAATGATGCTGTGTAACATCTCTGTCAAAATATTGTGGTATAGTATTTAGTTGAAGAATTCAATAATTACATTAGGTCCTCTAAGAAATTCTTGACTGTTGCCTTTGTTATCAAGTTAGGATTCTTTTACAAAATGGCAATCTGAAGTAGTGGATTGAAACGGATTTTATCAATAAGTAAAAGGTTACTGATGAAAATGAGAAATCTTCATTTATTGCTGAAGGAAATGGTTTATTGAAGTTACAAAACAGTTTGGATTATTTCTACAAATTATTCTCTAAATGCCAAGCAGACAATTACGTGCTGACTTCCATCATCAAAAGGTCTTTTGGTATAAAGAGACCAGGATTTCATATCGAGCTGTTCTCAGTAGGGAATACTCCTTATTCCTCATTGATATCTGTTGAACCAGATAATCCTTTATATATATTATTATATGAGTGTCCATCCAATGTTTATGATACGAATGCCTAGATATCTGTATTTCCCGAGCAAGAGCGAGGTATATACTGACCTTTAGGCATGAGTGATGTGAATACCATGTGTCATGGGCATGAAAATGATACTCTGTTTATTACCGAAGTAAATAATCAAAGCATAGGAGGTTTACCCGCCGTTGTCACATTTGGAACGCAATGTCAGCGTTGAACTGTGACGTCAAAGCAATGTTTATGACGTGACGTCACAATGAAAACGTGATATATGGGGCATCGTATGAAAAGTATGAACATTGATACGATTGCCCTCATAGGTCATAATATTGAAAAACAGTCTGCACGACCATGGACATATGTCCTTGAAGCTAACATGTAAGTAGAACAAACACATAAGTGGTAACAGTGATTGTGAAACAATGGTGACGTCATATCAAGTGCAGCTTCAGATTATGTAATAATGTCATAAATACATATATATAAGAAAAATCTTCAATGAGTAAGTAAATAACAGTTATATAGGACTATTGAGTAATAAGTGTTATGGCATACTAAATGAGAGATCTTTAATGTTTGCTATATCCACTGGTGAACTTCTATTTATTGATGTGGAAGGTGTTGACAATATCAAGATATATATTTTGTTAAAGGAATGGACATTCTTTTGAACGGAAGAGCCTCTACCTTGACCCCTTTGGCAGTCACGTGATCATTACATATTTTAGGGCATTTCAAGTGTCTCTTACTAATTTATGAAGAATTAAAGGCTAAAGCATTTCTCTTGATGTGAGGTGAGGTGATTTGGGGTTTGACGCCGCTTTCAAGAGTATTTCATTTATATCGCAGCATCTAGTATTATTGCATGAAGAAAGCCTGCAACACCATTGTGGCAATGCATTGCGGTGAAACCTGTGAGCATTGGCTGGAACTAGCAAACCATGGATGGTACTGCACTGAAATTCAGTGTAGCATTGCACCCAAACCTGACTGCAAGTAGAAAAATTCTCTACTGCAGACAAAGTTGCCGAGCGGGATCCGAACCACGGACCTCTTGATCTGAAGCCGAATGGCTAACCACTGCGCTATTCTATCCCCCCATTTTTCTTACAAATTTCATGGAACACTGATATCTTTTAAATTCAAAAGATATATTTAAGAAAAACACAAAATTAATTTTATGGGAGCTTTAAGAGAAAAAAATAACCAGTTGAAAAAACAGTATTAACAGAAAAACGCATTCATAAGATTTGTTTTCCCATCATCAAAGGTTTGACTGGCTTCCTGACAAACCAAGACAGCCCTTATACTGTTTCTCAGTGAGAACACATTACATCTTCCGGTAATGAAGACTGCATGCACTCAGGGTCCAATTCATTGTTAAAAAGTGAGAAATGGCCACACAGACACATAGATAATTTGCATTGTGTCCCTTGAGAACTGCCTTTCAGTTGCATTCAGTGTAGCTTCCCTATGCTTGACAGTTCTCTCGGTGGATAAATCACCATTAGGGCCTTGGGAACTTGTACACACATCTCTAACATCCCTTATAATTTGGGCCTGTTTCCTATGAAGAACTCATCTTTCAGTCCTCTCTACTCTCTTTGAGGAGATTTATTATGCAGCAAAACCTGCCTTCAATGTAAACACTTTGTGCAACTGAAATTGTATTTATTTATTTTTTGGTTTTTGTTCTTAACTTCTAAAACAATTATGGCAAGATGAGATGAGAAGATCTTTGATATAGCTAGCTCTGGCTTTCTGAAATATCACTGACTTTTTTCGGCTACTATCTTTTTGTCTTGACTTACAGATCTGATTTAACAGAAAAAGAGAATTGCTAATGTCCATTTTAACATTAGAATAACACAGCCTGATAGTGTGAAAACTTTGAATAATGAATTCTTGAAAGAAAGGTGTTTTCAGAGATTTACTCACAGAGTACTTTAGAGGATTTGGTTATTAGGATTATCAGGATTGCAATGAGCTTCTATAACAGAAACATATCACTTGTGTATATGAACTTTTGTATATATACTTGTGCATATTCACTGTGTTTGTTTATGTATCACATGTAACCTGTGTTGCCTTTCCTGTATGTTCAAGCTCTGTAACGATACAAAATGAATTCCTTTCGGGGTAATAAAGTATTATTTTTATTATTACTTCTTAATCATAATATCATATGCAATGGTAACAGGGTTGCTCAGGGACAGGTGTTCATTAAGAACTGTTTTACCTTCTGCTTTAATTGGAACTAAGTGTCAGTATGATAGTGGGTAATTTCACTTAGGAAAAACAGATTGATCATGTACAATCTAACCATAATACCATATGAAATAACATCAGCTTTAGAGCCCTTCAAATTCCTATTGCCCGGGTGTTTATCAAAGAACTGTTTCATTAACTTTTACAACCAGAACTATGTCAGCATCAAAGCAGTTGATTTAGAATAGGAAAAATTTTGTTCGATATAATCATAATAATTGTATATCTTTTAAGTTCAGCAGGTTTATAAAAAAAATGCTTCACTATTGTTTAAGCATGGGAACTTTAGTAAGGTAAGTGTCAGAATCACAGTAGCTGATTAGTACAGGACATATATATATATCACTCTTGTTTAATATTTTCAATATCGTATTAATTGGTAAAAGGGCCTTTACCTTCAAGGTGAGGTGAGTTGGTGTTTAAGGCCGCTTTCAAGATTATTTCACTTATATCGCGGCTGCTAGTATTAGTGCAGGGAGAAAGCCCGCAACACTATTGTGGCTATGCATTGCGGTGAAACCTGCGAGCATCGGCTGTTTACCTTCAAGGACAGAAGTTAATTATTGCTATTGACAATAAGAACAACAACAAGATAAGTGTCATTCACAGTGAGTATATAATAATTATAAGACCATAGGGAATGTTAACTGGGCCTTTATGATTCCTTTAAGACAGGTGTTTCTTAAAGAATTGTTTCACTAGCACTTGCTGAGATTGGTCTCAGTAACAGTGAGCTGATTCAACAAAGAAAGTGGATTAAAGATGAGTTGATATGGGGTTTGATGCTGCTTTCAAGTGTATTTCACTCATATTGAGGCTGATAGTATTATTGCAGGGAGAAAGCCTGCAACACCATTGTGGCTATTGCGGTGAAAATTGTGAGCATCGGCTTGAACTACTGAACCATGGGTGGTACTGAACTGAAATTCAGTGTAGCATCACACCCAAACCTGACTGCGTGTTGTACAGTTCTCTACTGCAGACAAAGTTGCCGAGCCCCTGGGGGATTCAAACCATGGACCTCTTGATCCGAAGCCGAAAGCGCTGACCACTGCTCTGACCCATCCCTCACTCTAGTAGAGAGATTAACAATACCATATGGAATGGTAACAAGACCCTTACAATTTCCTTTATCACAGGTGTTTCTCAAAGAATTGTGTCAGGTAACACTCACAATAAGAAGGAGATAATTGCAAGGATCACAGTAAGCTGATGTATCACCAGAAATAGATCACTCATAGCCTGAGTAATCATAACACCATATGGAATGTTAACAGCGCCTTTCGAATTCCTTTACATCAGGTGTTTCTCAAAGAATTGTTTACCAAGGCCTAAAGTGAGAAGTACAGCCTGACAAGTTCAGAGATCACCCATGTCCATTGTAGTCATAATACCATATGGAATGGTAACGAGGCCTTTCAAAGTCCTTCAGCACTGGTGTTTCTCAAAGAATTGTTTACCAACTCTCACAAAAGAAGTACGGTAGGATAAATGTCAGTGTTATGGTGAGCCAATTTAGCAAAGCTGTAAAGGAGCCGATAGCTAGATTGATCCAAACACTTATGTTGCATTCATTGTCTTGAGCTCAATATGTCTTGGGTCTTATCACCTCGCCTTCTAAACCTGTAACAATCTCCATCACCTCTCCAATACCCCTTCTTTGAACCTCCATAGAGTAAAAGCAGGGAACTCTCTCATTGGTACTCACATGGAGTCAGACCGAACCAATTCAATCAACAAATTTAAAAGCACATGGGTCAGAAACACCTCAGTCTTTGACTCTGCTTCTTCATGAAACTTTCTCATGTTTGTGACCCTGGCAACTCCGTGAACAAATCTGGCGCAGGTTGTTTTAATCATCGAAGTATCAAAGTTTTTCCAAGGTCATCAGAGTTAAGGCTTCAAGGGCACTGGGTGAAAAATATAAAGCAGTTTGAGGTTGATTGCATAACTTTTATCTATCTATGTGCTCCAATTATACTTCCTTACTCTTTGATTCTGTAGAACCGATATTTCAAAATACTTACTATCTCAATGTAAAAAGTCACCAAATATCAAGCACAGCTGATCTTTCATCTTTAAGAGGTTTCCAGATTGTTTTGATTAATGTTGGCAAATTATTATCTCGCAGAATAATGGCCCACTTAACTAATTGCTATTTTCATGACATAAGAACTTTTTTCATCATCTAATTCTCAACAAATCAATAAAATGTCACCTTTTAATCAGTATTTGTTATTGAAAATTGGTGTATTAAATCCTATACCTGCAGAATGTGGAATATATATTGGTACAGCCTATCTTTGACTGGTAGCCTATTCAAAATGCTTCCTTTTTCAACAAAAGTCTAATTCCTAAGAGGTGAGGTGAATTGGGGTTTATTGCAGGGAGAAAGCTCGCAACACCATTGTGGCTATGGTTTTAGGTGAAACCTTTGAGCATCGGCTGGATCTAGCGAACCATGGGTGGTATTGCTCTGATTTTATTCCTGTAAATTGGCAACTCAGAATTGTTGAGCACTCAGTTATATAAAACAAATTCTAGTAACTGGTGATTGACTGTGATTATAGAGATATATATCACACAGATGCAATTAACAGCACTTTCAGTAAAAAATACGCTCAATAAAATTATTCTAAACTTCATTCAGATTCAAGGTCAGTCACAACACATTTTGGTTGACTGATATTTCTAGAAATGACTCTTTCAGAAAGGAAAGAATACAAATATCAACAGCAAAGATGACTAACAATCAAAATGCCCAGTAACACTCTTCTACTATCAATCAAAGAGAACTGATACTGACCAATTCCATTGATTTTTATAGTCATTTTCAAGGTTAATATAAACGTCAAGGTCCAAACTCCCTAACTTCCAAACACTAACCTGCTTACTAACAAATGACAATCCTTTTCCACTGATATGATGATTCCATTATATTAGTTGTTATTGCTCTTAAACGAGGAACTATGCATTTTATGTCAATTCAATTGTTTTCAATAGGCAAAATAACAATTACACTTCTAATGCTTGCATCTATATATGTTTTACACCTATAAAGACAACACCCTTAGGTTGCCCCGCACATCATAAGGAAAGGTGACTTCAATCTCCACAAGAAAATTATACTGTTTCACTCTTGTTAGGCTAGCACAAGAGAACCAATTCTGATACAGCTGGCGCTGTCCTTCGGGAGGAGGAAATTCAAGTTTCTAGTTGTGCTCAATTGTTAACACTCAACCATCTTGACTCTGCTTCTAATGGTAGCAGGTGTCAATACAATGTATCCTTAACAAGGAGGAGTTGGGGATTGATATGCTTACGTTCATGTACACATATGTGAGTGTTTGTGAAAGAGAAAAAGGTAACTGAAAAGGATATTTTTACAGATGAGCTAGTGTCGGTTAGTGAGGGAAAAATGATGATCGATCTCTGTATATTCTTCTTTGGATGCAGCTCCTTATGTCTTGAAGCTATATTCTAGAAGCTGTCTTAGCACTGAGATAGTTGTATGTACCATAAATTAAAATTGGCTTATGACTATATTTGTACTATTCAATTCATTTTATTTCGGTTTTGTAGGCCATTGGCCCATGTACAATTTGAATATAATTCACAAAATAAGAGTAGCACATAAAAGTATAAAACAGTAGTTAAGTTATTACAGAAGACATAGCACGCTTTCTAAGAGCAAGAGCTCCCTTAATGTATTTTGCACATTTAAACAATGAATTACTACATTTGCTGCTAATTAATTTAAGAAAATCTTCTATTGTGTTACCCTGTTTACAAGATGTAAAATAATTTTCTCTAATTGAAGAATATTCGTCACATTCAAACAAAAAGTGAATTTCATTTTCAATCAGTCTACAGTCACACATTTTACAGATTCTATTCACATTAACAAACCGAATATTACTCAGGGGAAGTGCATATAATCTTAATAAAAAAAATAGTTCTTCGGATAGCTATATGATTAATAGCAGATACATAATATTCAATATCTAACAACGATTTAACTTCTTTGTAATATCTAAGATGTAAAGACTCATGTATTTTACCAAAAATATGTTGTTTATTACAGTCCACAATTCAATCATGAGCAGGTGAAACAAACAAATGAAAAGTAAAAACCATATTAATTGACTTAAAATTTACCGGTAATCCTAAAACTGTTTTATTTTTCAGGAAAGAAGTCATCTAAAGGAATATTGACTACCCAACGCCATATATGAGACCATCTATAAAACTTTGAACCCTGAGGTGTAAAGTTCCTTCAAGCTTTGTGAGCGCAGCAGATCTTGAATAAAAGTTGAAAATATTAAAGTTTACAGATAAAGAACGACATGATTCCATTAACTTAATTGGTCCTTTCAGGCTTGATGAGATGGAGACCTATCTTTGAGAGATGCTTGAATGATATAACTGAAAGAGATATAGGGAAAAATGAAAATCATGATCAATATTCATGAGTCATCATCTCTACATAATGTTTTTCAAAAAATTCACAAGATCCCTTATTGAAAAATTTACTAAAACAAGAAAGTAATACATCATTGTTGAAGATCCTGGATCAAAAAACAATAAATAAGCACTTAACATTTGGCTATATGTATTTCTTCAAATTGTTTGGAATACTGGAATTTTTCATGTAGATGTAGGAAGTCATCCGACAATGATTTGGAGCACTATGATTATGTGTAGCGATGATATTCCTACAACAGATCGACAACCATTCTGTCATTGAATGTTTAGTATTCATGTACCTTCTTTCTTTCATCAATGGTAACATCACTAACACTTTTAACATAAATATACATAAAACAACATAGCGTCGCAACAAAATTGACTTTATTACACAAAAGTAAAAACATAGCATCATTTATCGTTTCGAAGGATTTTCATGTCCATGTCTAAGCAGAAGCAAATCATATCTCTCACCCTAACAATCCAATGGAGAAAACTATCTGATGTTGCATGTTCCATCAATTATGAAAACACAGAAAGCAGCAAGTCAAGGGTTTATGTCGAAAGGTGAAGCATGAGCTCAAAACTGAGTTGACAAGTGTGCCTGGTAGTAATTATGAAAATATCAATGCTGGAAGCATGTACAAAGGACGGGGCGACCTCATCAACAAGTCTGTATTGACTGAACTTAGAAATGTCTGCCACCAGAGCGATTCTGTGGGATAACGAGTGGACAAATTAGAGGGTCCTGTACACACAGAGCAAGTCAACTACTTCATCATACCCACACACTGTGCAACATATACCATTTGGTAATAGTCTAGTGTGCTTCAGTCGGAACTTCTCTCCTAAATCTCTCAACTCTGTGTTCAGGCTTGTTTTCTCAAAGCTTGTATCTACATATCTGATTTTGATTAGCTAAATTATCACTAGTGGACCGTTCAGTCTTCTTTCTCTTATAACAATGGCTTTTGAGGCCAAGGGGGCAGGATAGTGCAGTGGTTTGCGCGTTCTGCTTTGGATAAAGAGGTCTATGGTTCAAATCCCGCAACTTTGTCTGCAGTAGAGAACTGTTCTACAGGCAGTAAGATTTAGGTGCAATGCTATACTGAATTCAGGTGAGTTGGTGTTTAACGCCGCTTTCAAAATTATTTCACTTATATCACGGCTGCTAGTATCATTGCAGGGAGAAAGCCTGCAACACTATTGGGCTATGCACTGCGGTGAAACCTGCGAGCATCGGCTGGAACTAGCGAACCATGGGTGGTACTGTGCTGAATTTCAGTGTAGCATTGCACCCAAACCTGACTGCGTGTAGAACAGTTCTCTACTGCAGACAAAGTTGCAGAGCCCCTGGCGGGATTCGAACCACGGACCTCCTGATCCGAAGCCGAACGCGCTAACCACTGCGCTATCCCGCCCCCTTAGCGTATCAAATATCTGTTTCATTACAAAAGTTTTATTTAGTGTAATAAGGGATAAATATCTGAGTAAAAAGGTATAGGTTTTTCTGCATGTTTAACACAGGAACTCTTACAAATGTAATTGTTTTTCATTCACGTCTTGTGGAATGACCAGTATATAATAAATTTTCTACAACAGGTTTAAAGCAAGGGGAAGATAAAGATGGCAACATGACTGAGGTTAGAGAAACTTTTGTATGCAAATTTGCTAACATAACATTGGTATTTCTTGGAATAAAACTATCTGTAACAGCAAGTTTCTGCTCCTTTCCGGCATCCATTACTGGAATCAAACTACAACCCTCAAGACACAGGTACAAAATGAGATATCCAGTGTCTAAACAGCGTTTTGAATATCTCAAGTTCTAACTGGAGGTAAAAACCAAAGCTTTCACTCTCAATTTGACTAGATAAGAATCAGTTTTGTGTATCATAATCCAATATCAAAACTATGTATAGTATTTGAACCAACCAAACAAAATCCAGATACTTTGTTCCAAAATAGCATCAAACTCCATAACTATACAAATAGCTCAACCATTTATCATCAACTATGTATTCTCCTTTTTCACACACAATCTTCAACTAAAACCAAACGATAGACATAGGGAGAGGAATATTTCAGACTTGATAGATAAACTTTGTAAAGACATCTCTAATGAGTCAAAATATATTCTATGAGATTCCAGTCAGAACTGATGTTTTGTACACATAATCTCCTATTTAACTGAAACCAACTTAATTGAAACCAACTGAGGTATTAAAGGGATGAGGGATGAACTTTGTAAACACATCTCTAACGAGTCAAAACATATTCTATGGGTTTCAAGTCAGAACTGATGTAACTGTATCCATCATTCCTTAAACATCCATCTTCAGACAGTTAGCAGGTGTCATAAAACACAACTCTCAGTGCAGGCCTAGTTTTCTCGTGTTTAGAAGAATTGCTTACTTGAACTGTTAAATGCTTACTGACCATGGCTTCCTTTATAGAGCTCTAAAGTGATCTTAAATCAATATCTGATAACCTTAATGCAGTGTAAAAGTATAGGAGATAAGGTTAACCTTAACAAAGGTTGCTTTGAGAAAGGAAGCCCATTTGTCTTTCACTATATCTTTCTGCAAAAAGCCATCGTGTCACAGCTGAAACTGAGTTAATCATGCAGGTAATTCCATGACCAACAGCAGTAACCGTTTCTAAATTAATTTTGTTCCCTTCCATGTGACTATTCTCATTCCTGTAAAGTGGCCACTCGCTAAGGTTTGCCACTAAATGATACAGGAACTATATCTCTTAGTGCTAAGTTAGTCGTAATTTAATGTTAACGTATGGTACTTAGGACAATCTTTGCGATCAGAGATGTTCGAAAATATAGATCAAGGACATGAGAGGCTGCATCCAAGGAAGAAAATAAAAAATCTAGGCCCTGCTCTTAGTGTCGCATTCAACTTGGAGTATCTACATGGTGCAGTCTGTCAACCTTTCAGGATAACATGAAGAAACAGCAAGATAATTACCACCAACAAAATTTTAATAATTGTTCCAGAAGGTTAAATCAGCATGAAAGTGTCAAAAATAAGTTTATTCAATGAAATATTAAAACATCAAGCTTTATCTCGACTTGCACAGCAATGTCGGCTACTGATGGGTCAAAAGTGGTTACATGCCGTATATTTTTCTATGTTAAACTGGGTCACGCGCAACCCTAGTAACGAGTGATAACGTACTGTCAAGAATTATCTCCCTTGTCCCATGATTAGGTAAACAAAGGCTAAGCTACGCTGGTTTGTTGCACCCTACCTTTACACACTCAATGTATTAAAGTCATATCTTATAATCACACTGCTGGAACAAGAGTTCTACAAATGACGCGTAGGTGCCAAGAAAAACTCGTGACAAGTCAAAAGGCTTGCTAATGGCCTGTCGGTTCACTCGCTCGCAGCAGGGTTGTCCATCAGCAAGCTGGAGATTGGAATGTTGAACCAGAAAACCAATCTATACACATATCAGTCGAGGTCATCACCGACTCTTCATTCATATTCAAACCAACCAGTGCGTTATGCAGTGATGCCTGCATGTTCTGTGCGCCCAACACTTTCAAACTAACTCTTTCTTTTCACGACGGTCAGCCATGACAGTCAGAAAACTACGGAGATCTTAGCGCCGCTTCAATCAAACGTTTCCAGGGTGGAACGTGTACACAAGGTCACGTGACCAAACAATCAAAATTATATAAGCCCTGCAATACTCGTTATATTTATTTAATTTCGTTAATCCGCATTTACCGTCTAGTATCGCTGCATGGTACTAGACTATACTTTTTGAGCTTTGAACGGTGATAAAACTTCATAAATAAAAAAGTTATACTGACATGACCAGCCGCCATTTTGACCCATCCAATCTTTCAAGCCATATCTAAAGCATACAATAAAGGTCCTCGTCGAGATAAATACGTTTCCATGTGTTACCATCAAACTTCGTTCTCATTTGATATTTAACTCGAACACATGATATATCTCCATATCAAACTAGCGGACACATGGTAACTTATAATGTGTACATATTCCATTAAAAAGTAAAGAAAAACTCAAGCATATTTTTAAAAAAGTTGGGTTGTTTTTTGTTTAAATGATTAAATTAGAGTTATTCTTAGTTGTATCATTGTATCAAGACAGATTATTACAGACATACAATTATACTCCTGTGGTGCTAGACATAAATGGACCCGAGAAAAAGATTTTGACTTTGAGGAGGGAACTTTTTTCAGGTCAATAAAACAATACTAACCTAATAGCACAAAACGACTTCAATTATTTACTTTCAATCGAACTGTTTCAATTTGAAAAAATTACGTCAAAGAACAGCTAGCAGCATCACGTCAGGAATCACGTTTGACTTCACGACTTCTATCTGAAAAAGTTTTTTATTGCTATACTTTGGGCTGCAGTCTACCGACATTCGGTTGATGGTCATGTGACCAGCTCTGACAAATCAATTTACTGGAAAAATATCACTGCAAAACACTAATCATCACAACTTAAGTTGAAGCATTGTTAATGACCTTTTTACATATTGACTTGAAAGATTTTATAAAATTTTGCCAACAAAACACATATCTATTTCTCATTAGCTACACCAATTAAGATACAATTGAAACAATATGAATTGTCCCATTCTTCAATCACATAATTGATACATAATTTACATTTTAAATCAAACTTAACGCCTACAATGATGCCAACCACTGTCACAATTTCAATGTTAAAGATGTTTGAACCTAAAACATGGGCAACGTAAAGGTTTCCTATCTTTAGACATCTGACTGCCTAATGTGAATGAATAGTTTGTCAAACGTTAATGGTCACATTGTTAGAGGTCTATGAATACTAAGAGGTTACATGGTTGCTTGTCATTTGTATACAATATATTCAACCATGTCACAGCACATAATCAAAGACATGTCAAATCTGAAGGAAATCTTTAACAGAAGAACAGGCGTCTTTCAGAGAAGCGATATAGGCGAGGAAAGGACAATTATCTACATCCCTGTATATCATCAGCTTTCAAGTCACTAAGAGACTTTAATGACAATGGAACTTAAAACGGATGTCTATCCTCTTCGATGGAGTGCTCCAATTTGGTGAGTACATTACTTTCATAGAAGATCAACACAGGTCTGTAGTTTGTAGATTGGGCCTCAATCAAGAATTGGATAAAGAAAGAATTGGCAAATACATACATAGATAAACATTGGCAGAGCTCTAGACATATTATTTGTAGATTGAGTCACAATCAAGAATTGGATAAAGAAAGAATTGGCAAATACAAACATAGATAAACATTGGCAGAGCTCTAGACATACTATTTGTAGATTGAGTCACAATCAAGAATTGGATAAAGAAAGAATTGGCAAATACAAACATAGATAAACATTGGCAGAGCTCTAGACATAGTGTTTGTAGATTGAGTCACAATCAAAAATTGGATAAAGAAAGAATTGGCAAATACATACATAGATAAACATTGGCAGAGCTCTAGACATACTATTTGTAGATTGAGTCACAATCAAGAATTGGATAAAGAGAGAATTGGCAAATACAAACATAGATAAACATTGGCAGAGCTCTAGACATACTATTTGTACATTGAGTCACAATCAAGAATTGGATAAAGAGAGAATTGGCAAATACATACATAGATAAACATCGGCAGAGCTCTAGACATAGTGTTTGTAGATTGAGTCTCAATCAAGAATTGGATAAAGAGAGAATTGGCAAATACATACATAGATAAACATTGGCATAGCTCTAGACATACTGTTTGTACATTGAGTCACCATTGAGATTTGGTAATGGAGAGAACTGGCAAATAGAGGATAGTTATTCAAAATGTTTATAGGTGAAAACGTCTTTCATGGTTACTATGTCATGGAATAAGAGAACATTTTGACACACAGTCACAGAAAAGTTACACCAATATTAGTATGAGAATTTTTTTTTCAAAGTGGCAAGTAATCAGACTTTTCTTTGAAATTTTCAAAGATTTAATGGCCTAAGAGTAATTGAGGGGTCCGGATGACGGGGTCTCTAAAACAACTGTAAAATGCAACCTAGTCCTTCAAAAAAGCCCAAATGGGATTTTTCTTATAGCTGAGATAATTTTCTATACAGTGATATATAACATGAAACCTTTTGAGAATGGTTGCAGACCGATTTATCACCTTTAAAACGTCTAATTTTCAAGTTTGGTTGCAGTCCCCTATAGGCAACTACAACCAAATTCTTGAAACCATCAAAATACACGTTTTCATAGAACAGAAGAGTCTTGACTAAAAATAATTTGGTTGCAGAGAGAAACTAAACGATGATATCGCAAATGTTGGAACTTTACCTGGCTGTTTATTTACATTTCAATGAAACATCGGCAACATGCTCAAAGCTACCGATCGCTGTCGTTTCTGACAAAGTGGATGGAAAATTTCTACTAACCTTGTTAAATCTAACATTCTGTATAGTTTATCATGTCTTGGTAAGTATTTATGACATTCCTTGACCAAATTATTCCTAAATTGCCATTTGTTTTTACAACGTGGCCCCGAGACGAATTCGAATTGTTGTCAAATCTCAACACTATTCTCATTGGCTGTAACGGATGCCTCTGATAGCAAACTAATTTAGATAGAAAATAAACATCATCAAGTAAGTTTAATGACTAGTTTCTATCTAAAAACCGATCAAAATCAATCATGAATAAGTAAAAACGAACGTCAAAATTTTATTGAAAATGTTTGATACTGAATTAGCCAATTGAAAGACGTGTTACTTAGCGCATGGTATTACGTCACACGTTGTGTCAGAGGGAACATGTCAAACTGAAAGTGTTGATTTGGTTGTTTTCTCGTCAATTTAGGTAAATTTGAAGTCTCCTGCAACCAAATTGATCTAATAACCTTTACTAAAAATGATTTTATTACCTACAACCAAATTATTATTAGCCAAGACATGAAAAATGATGAATATTTGACAATAAATAATTTGCCTATAAGGAACTGCAACCAAACTCGAAAATTACTCGATTTCATGATGATTTTTCATTTTGCAACCAAATTCCATGATTCCTAATAATACACTAGGTGGGGGAGGCGCTGACCTACGCTATAGAATGGCGAAAATCATTAAGGGAACTAACTATGGATCAAATAAATGATTCATAACGGTACAAGAAAGTTAGATAAAGTATGGGGGGGGGGGGGTACCGTCAAAACATAGATAGAACTCTTGATAGACTTTCAAGACTTTAATTGTAACGTTTCGGGGGTCGATTGACGTCTGATGAAGGGGGTCAATCGACCCCCGAAACGTTACAATTAAAGTCTTGAAAGTCTATCAAGAGTTCTATCTATGTTTTGACGGTACCCCCCCCCCATACTTTATCCTAATAATACAGTATGTAACAGTCAATTATTTCAGCTTCCAGAATATCTTCATCTGAACTATTTTCAAGGACTGGGTAGCATTTTATATACGTTTTAGATACCCCATCATTTGGACCCCTCAATTACTCTTAGGCCGATTTAATTTTGAAAATCAGTGACCTCAGACTAACTGATTCTGAGGGTCATAAAAATGAAATAGAAGGAATTTTCAACAGAACGATCAAAAGGAATACAATTTAAATCAGCAAATGGTCAATCACTGTTTATGGAATATTTTTTAAAAAAAACATTCCAAGAGCATAGCAATACCAGTAAGAAATGTTAAATTTCATAGAAAATGTTTGTCAAAAATCCCTAGGTGACAAGCAAACTCATATAATTACATGATACCGTATTGAACTACAGAAGAAAACCTGCTGTTGAATTTAGAAAGTCTTAAAACATTCATCAATAACAACAATAAAGATTGTTTCTGCTCAAAAAAACAAAGGCAGTCTGACTCTCTATTTTTGAAAAGTTTACAATGAAACAGTCATAAAGTGAGTGTACACTTATCACCTTTGTTTATCGGAGCATTGAGAAATATTTGAAAAAACGGAATCAAATTGATACCGAAGAAGCCACGGAGAAATCAATGCTTGCTGTAAGGGAGCCTTGATAAAATGTTTCAAGATGCAACAAGACCGCCTTAGAGCTCAGGTTAGGAGCAGACGCTTTCTTCCAACAGGTCTTCATTTGTTGTTTGAACTCTAAGCTGACTTGTTGAATACAAACCTTTCTTCCTTCTATAGTTTCAAGCAAGGCTGGTACTACCAATCAAATTGATTTTATTGTTTCAACACGGCACCAAAGTAAATACTTAGTTCCTGACTGAACAAACCATCAGCTAATCAGGATGTAGCTACATTGTAACCAAGACAGAAACAGGATTCTGATGGAAAATTTCATTAAATTCATGTAGCAGGTAGTTAGGTAATCACCCTTGGACGTGATATCAAACATAAGGATTGCATGACCTGCAAATTTGGTCTTTGAAGGGCATCAAGAAGTGATTTCCGTAAGAAAGACAAGATTTTCAGGATAACAACTTCTTTATTGTGAAATGCAAATCCTGGTAACATTGGAAATGGAGGAAACCAGATTCAGATTGATGTTACATTTGATGATTATACTGAAGTGCTGACCCTCAGATCAAACATAAGAATAAATGGAAGTTTTTGTATTCTTGAAAGAGAACTTCATAAAAATTTACACCAATATTGGTTTCTTATCTTTCTACAGAAGTTTGATAAAACAATATTACCCTTAAATCATGTTCAGTTGTTTTTGAAGAGAATCATGCAATCTTTATTGTTCATCCCCTATTTATATATATCACTTCAACCCATATTCTATTAGGGCAGTTTCTTTAGTATCAAAACACTCTGAGTCGCTAATTTACATATTCCATATTCTATTAGGGCAGTTTCTTTAGTATCAAAACACTCTGAGTCGCTAATTTACAGAAATAACAAAGACTACAGTCAAGAATTTGGGATTTTACACTTGCTGAAATGGTTTGTGCAGATATTCTAGGATCCTCAAGGTTACTTCTACAAGTACCTGCATTCAGGTAAATGTTTTACCTGTTGCCAGACTATTCTGGTGCTCTACATGTAGGTAAACTTTTGGGACATTAACACATTAGCGCAGATAGTAAGCATGAGAAATGTTGCAGGAAAACAACATGGGGAACACATTACGTCAGGATAAAACCACGTTTCTCCTCAATGCTTACAAAAGCAACTACTGTTTTCTCATCACACATCATTGCCATGTTTTTGAAAACTCTACATACATGTGATCCTATAAACGCTACATACATGCGATCCTGTTGGTTCCAATATGTCCTTGTTGTATACTGTAAATTCAAATACATCTAACAGTGTTCCTTAGTGAGTAGGTAAAATAATTTTTTTGATAATCGCTGATAAAAAAACACATCTGTATATTTCTATCAACATACAGAAGACGTCTTATCTTAAGACAAGAATTCATTAATTATGTTGCATTTTAGTTTAAACACAAGAAATACTTATAATTCTCAAGATTTCTTTCATTCCATGCTATATCAAGGGATTATACTTGAAGATCCAAAAACATGAACTCATATTTGAATATTTTCTTGATATACATAGGAAACAAAGATACATGAAGCAAATTGAGAGGGGGGAGGAAGTTCAAATTTTTCAAAAGGTAGAGTGTGAAGAAAACCTGCCACAAGAAGCACTGTTGTTTCCTATTGACCAGTAGCGAAAGTAGTAGGAAACAACTTGATTCTTAAAAAACCTTTTCCCTAAATTTCCAGTCTTGCCCAAAAACCTTGGACGGATAAACTGATACACTCACCCTATTCATCTTAAAGTATTTTGAATTTTGGAGAAAATCAACTAAAATATCACATTCATCAGATTTTCAATACCTATTGTCTCGAAGGCAGAAGCCTGGAATTTTCAATGTAGTTGTCATTATGACATCAGACAGTCACCAAATTAACAGTTTATAATCTCATATTTACACACAATAACAATATATTTAATCTTAACATTCTTAGGAAGAATTAAAAAAATATTTTTTAAAGGTGAGAGTCCAACTGTAACAATCTTAAATAACTTGTAGAATTGAACTCAAGGAACAACCTCTCACTTAAGCCCTGAATAGCATTGATAGTGGTTTGAAACAAGCTAAATCCAATCACAAAAATTCAAAATTTTACCAACTAGTTACAAAGTATTTCGCTAAAAACCTTTACCTTTGGGGGGAACAGCAGTTCTGTGAAGAGGTTTAAAATGTAAAAAGCTTACGGGCCACAAATGAAAGAAGACAGACAACTCATGGACAACGGACAGTCAATGCCACAAGCCCATTAGGCCTGAGGGACCTGATGAGAAAAATATATTTTTTGGTCAATATTCATATCAGACACAATAATGACATGGTTATTGGCAATCAAATACTCTTCATGGGTATGCAAGTCGCACTTTATAGGAGATTGAGATCCTGTAGAGAATAAAAATCTAATGAAACATAAATAAAAGTCATAAAACCTGATCTTCTCTGGTAAAATGAGAAGCCTTTATGTAGTCTTGAGTCAAAAGTCACAGAATATGATATCTGACATTTTGAGATACAAGATTATCCCAAACTATATATAAAGATCTATCAAACCCGTCAGCATCTGAAGAATTACCAAGACAATCTCAGAAATGGAAATATCATCTTAGTTTTTGTCAACAAGAGAAAAACCAGCTGATATGGAACATTAAAATAATGTAGGAACAAACACTTTCATAGATACATATAATCTTGTATGCAATATTAACCAAAAAGTTATCTTTTTGTAAGCTTACCAAAAAGTTATCTTTTTGTAAGCTTACCAAAAAGTTATCTTTTTGTAAGCTTGAGATTAGTTTCCTAAATTTGGTTTGACTATTTGACATGATACATTGTGAGGTGGGGTATTTCACTTATATCACGGCTGCTACTATTTTTGCATAAAGAAAGCCAGCAACACTATTGTGGCTATGCATGAAACCTGCAAGCATCGACTGGAACTAGCAAACCATTGGTGGTCTACACTGAAATTCAGTGTAGCATTGCACCCAAACCTTACTGCCTGTAGAACAGCCTACTACTACAGGAAAAGATGCCGAGCCCCTGGTGGGATTTGAACCACAAGCCTCTTGATCTGAAGCTGACCACTGTGCTATCCCGCCCCCTTTTCATGAGATTAATACAAACAAAATTTAGATATTCAGTAATATAGTGTAAGCTCTATGAGACAAAGTTTTTCATGGTTGAAGTTTTGACCCTGGTGGGATTCGAACCAGAGACCTCTTGATCCGAACATGATACATGGTCACTTGTACATCACAAATTATGACTATAACCTTCAAGTTGTGATGCCAAATAGATTAGCATGAACAGCAAAAATGAGGTTTGTAGTAAGCATATCTGAATGGAATAATAAAACTGATAATGATATACATAATTATGTAACTCAAACAATAAGTCCTAGAAGTGATATATACGAGGCAGGTTTTCTGGTTAACAACTACTTTATTGTGTAATTTCACAACTTTGTGGAATATATGCTTACTCCTTCATCAAGTGTGATCAAAATAGTGTATTTGTAATTTACAACATTGCATGAAGAGCTGTATTTTCTGAATTAAAGAGACAGAAACCTCAAGAAATGTCTTAAAGTAAAACAATGTTCTATTTAAAAAAAACAATCCTGAATTAGATATTCAGATACGACACAATAACAACCATCCCTGAAACATTTATCAACTATGGTATTATGTTACCTAGCTTAGAATAACTTGATTAATCAAGTCAACAACAAACAATGTAGCAATTCATTCAGTTTTCACATTAAACAGACTGTAATTTAATGCATCCTTGATTAAAAAATATCAGAAAAACATTGCAAAGGTTAAGACTGTAAAGTTATATTTAGGAGAATCACTTTGTCCTCTAATCACCTAGCAATTCTTAAAACTGATATATCAAGTTTTTCGATTTGCTACGTCATATTCCCTAACTAAAGACCAGGCGCCAAGTCGAGGAACAAAGATAAGTTAATTTTTCACTGAATAGAATAAATATGAGGTTGGAGAAATTAGCCACATCCTTTTTAAATTAGTTCCCACCAAGGATATAACCTTATGAAATCGATTAAGGAAAATTGAGAATCTTGAAAACAACTTCTTTGTTGTGTTAACTGATCATGAAGATATATGAGAATACAATGAAATGTTATTCTAGAAAGCTTCTGTATTCAAAATTTAACACCATGCAGGCTCAAGTCTCCAAGAGTTTTCATTGTGTCCACTTCTTTGTTGTGTTAACTGATCATGAAGATATATGAGAATACAATGAAATGTTATTCTCAATTGCTTCTGTATTCAATATGTAATTCAACAGATATTTAACTTGTATCTTGATGGTACCATGCTTGGTGGCAATATGAGCTGAATAAATGGTCGTCTGAGTCTGGGTAAGGAAATAAGCTGCATAAATCAACAAGCAAAAAGCAATAAATCATATACAGTAACTTACTTACATACAATATTAGCATACCATGCAATCAATATCAAATAAAGGGAACTGAAATATGGTACTATATTGATTGGTTTATGTAAGAGCATGTTCATTGTTTGGTTTCATGAGTTACTTTAGTTCTAAGGAACGGAATGATCCTTATCTCTGTGATCAAAGGGATTAAAGTTCAGGCGCTGTATCATCTTAGATATTGAATATCTCATTAGCAAAAGTGAATAGTTTCCATTACAATAATTACTTATGTTTATTGCTTTTGAGGGCAATCATATCAGGGTTCATATTTTCAATAATACACCTCAGGGCAAAATATCATTTCTCATTGTAATACAATACTGCGACGTCACAGTTCCCTTATGATGATGTATTTCATTACGGTAATTACTTATGTATACAATCACTGTTCCATCATCGATCATTTCATTTACATTACACTTCAAATAGGTATTTCGCCAAATATATTTTTTTCATGCACATAAGATTGATGGTCAAAAACCAAATAACAATGCTGATAACCATACGATTTTGAGTCAACCGGTGAGAGGATATTCCAAAATTACATCCGACAAGAAACTGATGAAATATATTCTGTCTATGTCAAGGACTAGACCTAGTTGCATCCAATCCTGTGTAGAATGGTGATTCTTAGAGACTAATTTTTGAAAAAAAAAATTAAAAGTCTGTACATGATCCCCTGGGTCAAAGTACCAATCAACAACTTGGGGTATGGGACTCAAAAAGAGAAAAAATTGTAAAAGTTACCACCAAAAAAAAAGAAGAATTACAGGTGACAAAGGGCAAAGGACATATGGCATATGGAGAAGGACACATAACATATGTCTGACAATGTATGTACACCAGATAAGAGGTTAGGCGAGGTGAAATGGGGTTTAACGCCGCTTTCAAGAGTATTTCTCTTATATCGCGGCTGCTAGTATTGCAAGGACAAAGCCTGCAATACCATTGTGGCTATGCACTGCGGTGAAACCAGCGAGCATCGGCTGGAACTAGCGAACCATGGGTGGTACTGCACTGAAATTCAATGTTGCATTGCACCCAAACCTGACTGCATGTAGAACAGTTCTCTACTGCAGACAAAGTTGCCGAGCCTGTGGTGGAATTTGAACCACGGACCTCTTGATCCGAAGCCGAACACGCTAACCACTGCGCTATCCCGCCCAAAACCAGATAAGAGGTCATGTTACAATGTTAGCCCATTGCACATACCTCAATCAGTAGGTGCAACAAATACTTAGAAGTTGAAATTGGTTACTGTCCTCAAAAGGATAGATGGAGGACAAGACATGGTATAGAAGACAGAGGACGGAGGACAGATCACTGATTACAGATATTGCGTGCAGGCTAGATAACAAGCCATACTACCATTGGACCTTACAATATTATAGAGAGGGCTTCATAAGTTGGACAACTTGTGCCCTATCTGTTCACTTCTGTGAATAAAATATGTTTAAATTATTGACTAAATGGAATTTGTCGATTTGTTAAATTTGAATTTAACTTATTTTCTATTCATCATCTTTTTATCGTAACTAAGGTAATTAATGGTCCAAAATGGGTAAGCTTAAAGTTTGTATGACATGAAACAAGTTAGAGAAAATCATCATTGGACAGAATAAGCGGATTTTTAAAAAATTAATTGAGAACACAGCACTAATCAAATCAAATTACACTCAGCCAATGGAAAGTTTGGGATAAAACCTACAAGGGACAATGTGTGTAGACTTTTTAACTTGAACTGTATTTCAAATTCACTTATACTTCTGTGTGAGTGACTAGAGGTTATTCGTTGGATTTTAGGTAGGACCATCTGCCTTGTGTCTTTGCTTAAAGGAACTAATTAAAACTCAAGATACAATTGGCATCGCATGAATGCACGTTCAAATGAAACTGAAGGAGACAACTGAAACACTTAGAAGCCACACCCAAAAAACGCCAGCAGCAACCACAATTTTCTATGCAATTTATATCTACTATCCCAAAAACAACCTGAAACATTCTAACATTGAATGAAACAACATTGCAAGTTAGAGTTCTTGAAATTAAAAGTTTGAATAAAAAAAGATAGGATGATATTTTTTTAGTTGTCAAATAAATGCAAAGGAAAAAATATATCTTATGTCATGGTTAAAATACATAGGTAAGAATCTTACTCCTTCTCAATCGTGGTCAACAAAATTTCAGCATGGCAGAGATTACACTTGAAACTTACCCTCTGTCAATATGTCAAATATATTAACAAATTGTGAGCCAATAGCAAACCTAATTTTCCTGGGTAAAAAGGAGTCTGTTACCCACATCTCTCCTCTGTTAAGTGATTCGTGACAGGTTGGATCTTAATTCGGATGAGTCTTATACAAAAATGAGCAGTCCAAGGGCTTGCTTAAATCTAAAGATGATCTTATCTTGGGCTACTAAAACAAGTTTTGACTAGGACTTCTAGAAATCTGCTAGTCCACTGCAAAAAATTTTTGTGGTTTAAACTAAACAAGGATTAATGCATCACCAAGATTCTCCATCTCACTTTGATAATAACTAGTTTTGATACGGTAGCTCAAATTATTCACAACTGATATTCTTTAGTAAAGGGTCTGTTTGCTTTCTTGTCATTTAAAGATCTGGATTAATTTTCTTGAAACTCTAATACTTTGCAAAGATAATCTGGGACAAATCCTAGTCAGAGCTCTACTACTGGATAAAAATCCTGTCAATGAATGGTAAAATGTTCATGACAGTAATTTGCTTGAACAGGATACGGAAAATATGAAATCAAGACTTGTGACTACAAATTGCACCTTATGGCTCTCAATGAAATCAGTTGTACGGAAAATGGTCTCTCTACTCGCTAACTCATTACTTGTAAACAGGAAAGTAGTATCATATTGCTTCATTAAATAAAATTTTTGTTTTGCATAAATGACTCATTAAGTATTGTACATGCCTTAAATACTAATGACATGGATACATTCTTTATTATAGATAATTAAATAACTGATTGATGTCATTATATTCATTAATTAAAGGGACCATTCGAGCGGGGTATTTTTTGTGGAAACGAAATTCAGGAGGACTTTCCTGTTAACAAACATATATGATTTTTACATGATTCTTTTCACACTAAATTTCAAATATGTACATGAGGTAAACATTTCTGTTGTTCAAGATTTAACAATTTGACAAAGAATCTAGTGTATCGATCAAAATAGAAAAACTTCATGAAATGAAGCCAATCATCGGAGCTACGAATGTGGAATGCATTACTACGAAAAAACATTGTCGTAACTAACAACTTTTTTTATGAATCATTTCTAAATATGCCCCTCTTCTATCAATATATTAGTTATTTCTTAATTTTGTCAATGAATTAGCATAATACAGCACATTTGATTTCTCGCAATGCTAACATTTCAAGATGGCGAATGAAAGCCGCTCGAATGGTGCCTTTAACTTTAAGAGTTTTACATTCTTACAATCATTTCTCACACTATCAGAAGTTTTATAATAACACAGGAAAAAATTTTCACTACAATTTTTACAGCAGCATTCCCTGAAAATATATTTTTATCTCTATATTTTGGATTATTTGAAGCATATTTATATATATATATATGCAAGATTGTAGTTCAATCAATGAAACAGAAGCATGATCGAGGGAAAGTGTTGGTAAGATTTTGTTTTCCTCATTGTCTCCTTGTCCTCATCATTCCTCATCATAATCATTTTGTCACCATCAACACCATCATCAACACTTTCAATTTTGTTATCATCTTAAACATCATCAATTAATACTTAACAGTGAAAGCCTGAATTGAAGCAAGCTTGTTTCTTAAAATTAAAAATCAAAGATCTTCTAATTCACAAGTAATATCAGTTTGAAAACTATTGCCTACTTTACGATCACACAAACCCAACAAACACCAAAACCCCATCACCTATCAGCCCTGTCATCATCAATGTTTCTCAAGCAGTGAACATGTAAGAGTTGCGGGAGGTCCATAATGAAGCGAGCCCCTATCACAAAGTCTTATTGCCTGCATCCAGTCAGGATCAAGAGAAGAGGCCTAGTGATTTAACACAGTCCGATGAAGTGGAAGTCTAATGACAAATACAAGGCAGCTCCATACTCAGCGGCCGAGCCGTTGTTGGAGAGGACGAGATTGATCCCGGTAGCAGATCTAGTGAAGATGCCTGTATAATTACCATCACAAGTGCCTGCCTGTTACTATACCAAGCTGCCTCCTAGCTCCGTCAGTGGAGAGCTACCACAGAGGCCCTCTCACTTGATTGAGGTCTTGTTTTACGGATAAACTCGTTGTCGCCACTGGACGGGATAAAATCAGTGTTTTGAGCTGTAACATCTTGTATCTGTCTGAGAGGACAGCTAACTGGAGTGTTGATTGAGGACTCTACCACACTACATCATGCCGGGTGTTAGTAAAGGCGTTGCGGTAGCCACGGTATGTAAATCTGCACACCTTAACTGCTTACCTTGTCACGGGGATATGTGCTGAATGATGGTTTTGTACTTTAAAAGTACCCGTGTGGTTTATGGGAGGTCTTGAAGGCATTCTAACATTCATCTTCACACTTGAAGCGGGGAAAACTTAATAATGCTTGTTCTTGTATCATATAAAAGGTATCTAAATAGCATGTGTACATCCAAGGTATGCCAACCTTCTTTTTCGACCTTAACTTACTCATCAACACACATATATGTTGATCATTCTTACTTATTTACTACATATTACTAAAAAAATCAAAGGTATTTTTACTGCTTATGTGTCTAGTCAAGGTGTTACAGTCTATTCACACTTACCTTACATAGGTTGACATAGGAATATATTCACCATCTATGTATTGTAATTGTACTTTATTCAAGGTATGACAACTTTACTTAGCTAGACAAAATATCATGTTATATCTAAAGTTAGAATGCAAATCACATGATATCAGATCACAAAAATGTGTATGGATTAACACACCTTACTCCAAGCTTTACCTGATAAGAGTGGCAGGTGATAAAATATAAATCATAAAATATATTCCAAAACAATCATCTATGTTGGGCTATGAGTTTACCCTGATGAAGCATTTAAAGTTAATCAATGTAATGGAAGAAAACATGTCAAATGTTGGCAATCAAGACAGCATACCACAAAGCATAATTTGTTTCACAGAGCTACATCAAGCAAGCGTTAGTTCACTGCTTTATACTTCTCTTGTAAGTTTCTAAAGCTCATGGTTCCATATCTATATTTGATTGAATATCTCTAAACCCTGTGGTTGCCTAATTCTTTTACTGCTCAAGTGAATACTGCAAAATGATTCTGTGTGTCTGTGTTGCAGGAATAACTTGAATTTATAAATGGAAAAATAGCTTGTGTATCAGAAAGCATCAATATGTGTGAGAATTAATCATTGAACATTAATTATTTTTCATGGAAAGAACATATGTATTTGTTTATTTATGATTGACTTGAGTCATATAAGAATCATTTCCTGACCAACAATTGAGCCTCAGTTTAAAACCATGACCATAGTTTTCTAGACTACACTGTATTAGTTCAGTCAGTCAGCACCAATTATCAATCTGCATGCTGAGATAAGTACACAAGCATGTAATGATTACATGAAAAACATCAAATAATTTTCAGACAATTATGTATTTTGATACTGGTTTGCAAGATTGTATTTTGTTCGCTAACCAGCGAAGTAGTGTTCTGCTTACCATAAAACTTAACCAGTAGAGTTACTTAGAGCCAACCAATTCTGGTGATCAGTTTACTTGAATTTGAAACTTGTTAACCAAAGGAACTATTAAAGAATTGAACATTGGGTATTTTAGACCATCTGTCCTCAAACCTCTGTAAAAGGTCTTTGTATGGAATGAAGAACTGGCATACAATAAACTAATTCTTGCTGTTCTTGTCTGCTAAAGGGTTGTTCATAGAATGGAACCTACTTTTAGAAGGAAAGCTGACATTTTAACAAATAGACTGAACTTATGATGGAATTACACTTTCAAACGTCAAACTAAAATATGGAATCTGTAGGCCCTATTAAACATAATACTATTTTTTCAGATGTTATCTTTTTAATAAAACTTACATATCCATAAACTAACAATGTTTTGAAATCTCTTAACCCAGATATGGAGAATTGTCATCAGACTGAAACAGCTTGAGCCTTCACAATTAGGAGAGTTTTATTACACAGTCATGCTATACACTGGTGAATAGCTGCCATATTCACACATCATGTGACCAATATTGTGTAGAAATATTGTAACATATTGCTTCTGTCATTAATAGTATTGGGGTATGATATTGAAATACATTGAAATAAATATAATGCTATATGTACAAAACATAATTAAACGGAATCATAAGCCATTATTTAATGTTTAAAAGTCGCACCATTTTTTATTGAAGGGTTGTATTAGAATACACTATATATTAAGCATATTCAAAATGTATGAATTTTTACGGTATATTGCCTTTAGGTAAGGGTTTACTAGATTCACTACATAAAGCATTAAATAAAAAGCTAACTAGATTCACTGCAGGTAGGGTTACTTAGATTCACTGTATTTCAGGTTAACTAGATTCACTGCAGGTAGGGTTACTTAGATTCACTGTATTTCAGGTTAACTAGATTCACTGCAGGAAGGGTTAACTAGATTCACTGCAGGAAGGGTTAACTAAATTCACTGTATTTTAGGTTAACTAAATTCACTGTAGGTAGGGTTAACTAAATTCACTGCAGGTAGGGTTAACTAGATTCACTGCAGGTAGGATTAACTAAATTCACTGTATTTTAGGTTAACTAAATTCACTGCAGGCAGGGTTAACTAAATTCACTGCAGGAAGGGTTAACTAAATTCACTGCAGGTAAGGTTAACTAAATTCACTGCATGAATGTTTAACTAAATCACTGCAGGTAAATGAAGACATAACAAAGAGTATCCTTAGAATAACAAGAATAAGCTTTAAAAACACATCTGAATAAAACCTAATAAAAATATCAATACATTTATTTAAAACCTCAATGTGCCACAGATCACATGAACTGCAGATGTTCGTCAGTCAATATCAATCTTTTTACTCTTCTCTGGCATGGCAATTTATTTCATTATTTGACAAAGTTGAAGTTTTTAGACATATACTGAGCTAAAACTCAGGTTAACAACAAGTTATGACACCTATGTGTTTAACCTCTGGAACTAGGTAGATATTCACATTTGATACTCGCCAGTGAGCGTCTAACAGGGAGGTAAATTAAGGTAATTAAATTACTTTAACGAGGAAATCAGCGTTTGTCCACTCATGAGATGGGTGTCTGAGTGCATGTTCATTTACTTACAAGTATCTATGGAAATTCCAAGATTTTATTCAACTTATTCAAATAAATCAATTTAGTAACCTATGATATATTGGAAGTGAATTAAGGCTAAAGAGACAATTTCAATGAAATGAGAATGGCTTTTATATCTGATGGACAAAAGCCTGCTACAGAACTGTGACTATGGAATTAAGTGGAATCAGAAAAAGTTTCTTTGAGAAACATTTTAAAAGTTACAAAGGCTTTTGCTCTGCTAAAGAATGACTCAGAAATCTGTGTCTTAAGGTCCCATATCATATGATAAGTTTTTATCCAAAAATTATTTCCTACGAATCAAAAGTCAACTCAAACAGGCAAACTATTCTGGGTATTGCAATGAACTAAATAAGTTAACAGTCACATTATTATGTTTTAAGAGCAGGAAAGATTTTTCAACGAATGCATGTTTATCTCACTAGCTTCACAGCTGAAGCCCTGTTTATCAATCAAAATGCCTTTCCCCCTTTCATGATACAATTTAACACTGTGGAATTTCATACAACACTCAATTGTCACAAATATACCAATCTCTGGAAGTAAAACTTGCATACCTAAGTTTCCCATCTTGATTTTGAACTATCCACAATATACTAGACTAAAATTTAGTCTATGAAAATTTTCAATAATTTACTGTTCCCTTATCCATTATATTTTTTTCTTTGGGCTCCTAATTTCATATGTATTCAGCCAATCTAGACTTGCAGAATGTCGACCTAGACTGTATAAAAGGCTCCTTTATATACACAATCATGAAGCAGGACTAACAGTGAACTTATACGCACATAAACTCAGGAATATCCACTGCCGAAAAAAATTATGTGGAAATTTCAAGATTGTATACTATAAATAACAAAATACAAAATTACAGTTTGTAAATCAAACATATACAAAACATTAATTTCATAACAAGACTACTTTCCCCTGGTGTTTCAACGATTCAGTGTTACAATGTTCTATCCAAATATTTACCAAATAGTAAACTAAGAGAGGTTCCTTTCTTCAGTCAGATAATCTGTAGTTCTAAAGTAAGTAGACGATCAATTTCTGGATTTCTCGTTACCAGGGGATGTTTACTCCCAAGATAAATCTCGTACACTCCTTTAAACGAGCTTTCTGCCCATAGAAAACTACCATTTTATTACAAATACGAAGCAATAATATATCATCATATGGAAATTATAGATACATTATCCACAGAAGCAGACAGAAAGTTTTTACTATTTGTTAAAAAAAATGCACGAAGTTATTCTGAATAAAATGGACGTTTCCTAAGATAGAAAGTCTATTTGTCAAAAGAATATGCAGTCTTTATCGAAAAACTATTCACTATAATACTTTGCTATGATGATTTGCATTGCTTAATACTGTGTAGGGAAACATAAATGGCTACATCAATAATGCTGAGTTAATCGTTTCTTAAAACTGGCTTAATAGTTACCAAGGATTCTTCCTTGAATGACTCTTTCAAGGAATGATATAAAAAAATATCTCTAACCGCATTAGAATAATAGCATGCAACAGTTTATGTTTAGAAGAAACATGCAAGTTAAAGCGAACAAATGGTAAAACAAAGATGGAGATCAACAAAGCGTGAACTAAATTGTACATGAAAGGCCACTGTGAGGTGAAGATGATGACTATACAATCAGTTACGGGGGATTTCGGTTGACCAACTCTAGTGTGTAATTAAGTAGTCAGCACTCAATAGAGACACCACATCAAAAGCAGTCGGTTTTATTTCCTTGTAGTCCAGTACAATGGTGTCCACACTAGTAAAACACATGGAGGTACATATCAAATCCCATTAATGTTACTTTATGTTTTTGAACTTGCATGTTCAGAAAATAATCTGTATATATCATATGCAGGTTATAAACAAGAAACCAATTTCCTTTGGTCATAAAAATGTGTCTGGGAGACTGCCAAAACAGAAAATAGCTGAACAGTAATGGAGCTAGAACCCATTCAAACTGTGCCTGCTAACAAGTATTTATCCAGATAACTTACAAAGTTTTTTCAGGAGAACACATGTTTGAACTAACAGACATGGAACTATCTCACAAGACAGATTCTCTGCTACATGTTTACATTACTTTCAGGATATCGGAACAAAATCAGAATCGTTTTAACTAGAGCCAATTTACATTTTTTCAGTGGAGCAACTTGACTTTCTCAAATAGAATGGGGATCCAAAATTCAGTTCATTACACTTGTGATCAAGAATAAAGGTTCTGTTACAATAGATAAGAGTAATTCTAAGACCTTAAGATTCAGATACCCTAGTTAAGAGGAGTTTCAAGATGAAAGGGTACTGTTACCCTAACTTCTAAATAAAAATATAAAAAACGTCTGCTACCTTAGTTATGAGTAATAACAAGACCTAAAATAAAGGTACTGTTACCCCAGTTAGGAGTCGTTCTAAGACCTTAAGGTTCTGTTACCCTCCTTAAGTGTAGTTCTAAGACCTAAAGTTTCTGTTACCTTAGTTAAAAGTAATTCTCAGACCTAAAAGTTTTGGAAAAAATTGCAAAAATCTTAGACTTGAGAGTAATTATAATTTTTTCAAATTCTTTACATTCTTGAGGATTCAATATCACTCTTTGAATTAACATATACAGACCCTGTAAATAATGTGGCTGAATTGATCCTAAAAGAGTAATCAAGCTAATGTTTTCATAAGCAGAAAACCAACTACAGGCTGGAGCGAAACCTTTGATGATTGGCTTTCTTGCTTTCAATTTGGTGAGAATATATATATATATACTGCAACATTTTAGAACTATCTCCCCTTCATTGCTTCAGCTTCTTAATCGACTTCTAAAGAATTATAACCTAAGTTAATTAATTTCAAATAATAAAAAATAAAATAATAGAAAAGTTTAAGGTTTAGAAGTTATAAAACTAATTTCGAACACTGCCTTGATGAGTGGTTTAGTGCGACATGCTTTCAACTACTGTATTGCTGCAGGAATCTAAGGCACAAAGCAGATAATCCTAAAAAGTCACATTCAGACAGTACAAACTCAGTAATAATTTCAATTAGGCCTGCAGAGTCAAGTTTGGTACACTAGTCAAATTATTGGTTCCAAAATTCATTAGTGGTAGTGGATTTATCTGTCACTTTTAGTTGACTAATATATTGCAAGATTCATAACTGATATTGGATTAATTGGTCATTTATCGGCTCAAGCGTTCCCAACTTCATAACTGATGGTGTGGTAATGTGTGAGCTCTAAACACGAGAAGTGCATTTCAGTATTAAATTGGCTATTGTTGATAGGCTGGTGTGTCCCAAAACGAGAGGTCGTTTGTATTCAACACAAAGGATGAAATATAGGTTATCACTATTGTGAATATTAATAACACCAGTCTCATTTTACCATATTAAATCTATACATCTATATGTCAGTTTCATTTTTCATCATTTGATATATCAATGTTTGTTTTATATTATGAGAAATTCATATCTTTCATCTTCTATGCAAATAAATGACTACAAATATTAATAAAGCTAATAGAATATTGATAAGACGAATCATTGAGGGTGACACACTTTACAGCTTATTAATGTTATCTAGTTAACACATTGTTGTTTGCATTTTACTTTAAAATAGATTTCATTATAGGTTCACTAAATGACTTTCCAAAGGTGTAAGATGTAATCATATAAATACCACAATACAAAACGAACCAAAAATCCTGCAAGAAGTCTGCTCATAAATCATCTCCGAAAACAAAAACTGAAAGTATTTTATAACCAATCACACCATTATAAAGCTGTAAAAACAATTTTTCTTCAGGACTTGGACAATTTCAATAATGGCTGATGCTAATATAAGCATGAAAAAAGTCTTAAATTCTAATCATGCTATTCCAATGCAAATTGTAACAACAACATTTTAAACTGACCTTACTTTCAATGAGAAAAAAACAAACAATTTATGAAGCCAACTTTCTCAGCTTGAAATTATTCAGGAGCAAATACTGATCTCGATATTCCACAAAAAGAGCTGAAAAAAACTTTAAAAGTACAATCAGACTTTTCTCTTTGATTTTACCATCTACAAAACAGTCTTAGGACCATACAGGGTTTCACCATTTACTTTAACCCTTTGCATGCTTAACAATAAGAATCTGATCATAGCTTATCTGTTACCCGAAGACTCTCTATTTAAACCCGTTACCTTGGTATCCTTTAATATTCCTACACGTTTTTTCTATGTAATAAAGGGAAATCCATGATTATTAAAGCGTTCAGATCTTGTATTTTTTATTGGTCTTCCAAAATGACTTTGTATTAACTTATTTGACAGAGTAATGGTTAAGCTTGAAGCAACAAGTATATACAGAAGTTCATGAAAGATGAGACGAAGTCTATTATCTTTAAAGAGAGCTCTCCTTTAATGTTCCTACCACCTATAATCTGGACTAATTAGTTAGAAAAAAATACCATTAGTTTACATATTTATCTGATCAGAATGCACTTGAAAGTTAATTTGACAATTAGTATTTTGTGAATGCTCTTTCTATTACTTCATCAAAGTTTAACATAATCTTTCAAAAAAAATAATTGTGCAGGCATAGTGACTGTGAATTTCCTTGTCTTATGTAAACACTTTACTTTCCTGTCTAGAAACACTCAGGAATAGCCCTGTTCCAGCAAATAGCCAAAAATGATTATTTTCTTGGATGAAATCCAGAAAATTAGTCACTAAGAATTAATTGTTTGACATTTAAATCAGCAGGTTAAGGGTTAATACCTAGCCATGGTTTTATATAGTATTCATCATATTTTATTATTGGAAACTGTGTTCTGCAAGAGATCAAGTGATATAACCTAGAATATTGCTTTGAAATTAGATTTTGAAAAAATTTCTTGCCATGATCAAATGTGTCACAATTGTTCAACACTATCAAGTAAGGACATCACAATGCTATGACATCATATCATGACAATGTTACATTGCTATGACATGGCCAAATTGGGAGTCTAAGGGTAGTGTTCAGGGATGTTCATTTTCCATGGAAACTAAGGGCAGAATTCAGTTTGATAATGAATAGAATATGACCTGTTATCAAATGTATATCAACTGCACCTGTCATTAGAAAATAAAATCACTCAAACTTTGGATATTTATAACTTATCAACTTGTGTAAATATATTTGATATGAGAAACCACTTAGAATAGATCTTTAAAGACCATGTTCATCATCAGAAATTTCAGCTATCTTGATAAAAATGGAAGGGGGAAAATCAAGATAGGAACTTATAAGTTTCCGAATACCCTTGGCAGCCTACATTTACTTCAATATCTTCAAAATCTACAGTCCATGAAATACTTCCACTTTTTTCACCGACAATTCTCAGCTATCATCCGTAGAAATTGAAGGGAAATGTAAATGTAGAAGAGTAGACAGTCAGGATGCTTCCTACCTAAACAATTATACGTAAAGCTAAGTTTGACCCCGGTGAGAATGAGGGAGTGATTGTTACCCTGTTATCAGTTTACCAAACCATCAGCATGTGCCAGCTATTTTCATCTCAGAATTGAAAGTTGAGATGAGTGCAAAGTATTCAGATAGCTTGGTTAAAGGGACGGTTCCATTCTGATATTTCTGTAGAAATAATCTTGATGGGACACCCTTGTTGTGTTAATGAAACATTTTTCAAAAAATGATTCTGAACCCATAGTTTCGAAGCTCTCTTAGTGCTAAGGTAGTCTTTAGCCAATCTTAAAGGGACTAAGGGAGCCTTGAAAATGCAGTTAGAGATTGACGATTTGTAAACAAAAAATAAGGACAAATTAACTCATCAAAAAAACAAAAAGAGTTGGAGCCATTCATCGACACAAGAAGTGTTGAAGGCTTGCAACTTCCCAATAAGTCATTTTTTAATAGTCTTTTAATAATTGTCTGTAAATTCAAACACTTTCTATCAACACATAACATTTTATGATTGTTGTATGGGCTGTTTTATTTATTTAACTTAATGCAAAAAAAATGACAGCCCCTTTAAAGACGATTGAACTGTCACTTTAAAGGTGAACAACACTGATATATACATTTCATAAAGATTATTGATAATTGTACTTCATATCATTCTTTATGAGATTTGTAAACCATTTGCCGGGAGCAGAAAAACTAGATTGTTTGTGCAGACAGGGTAACTGATTTATTGCTCCATCTCAGTAAATTATTTGCAGAGACACTTCCAAAAACCCTAGCAGAGATTCACATTTCACTGCACACTTTTTAACAATAATAATTCGGTTCTTTTTCTTTCCCTTCAGCCAGGCAAGGAATCAGTTTCTGTAGTTTGGTTTTTATGATTTGGGCCTACACCATGTAGTGCAAGAAATAAAGCCAATATAGATGTTGTATCCTCTAGACTTTGACTCAGTTATATGAAGGCGGGCAAAATTATGAGATTTGATGCAGTTGCTTCACAAGTTGATATAGTTGCTCGTTTGGATCGGGTATGTTTCCATTGTACTTCGTACTCTGCTTATAAAAGCTGGTTTGTTCAATTCACATTTCAAAATTAACAAGTTGTGAGTGCAGGAGCTTGGCTACCCAGAAAGCTTTAGTACTGATTCCTTCAACATATACAGTGTTTATAATGAATGTCTGCAAGTCCATTTTGGGCATAAAATTTCTGTTGTTTATCATAGAACATGTTTGGAGCAAAGCATATTGGCTACATTCTGAAACATCCACTTAACTCATAATCTATGATCATTACAACAGGAATAATTGAAAACATTAACAAAATGCATCAACAACAAAAATGAAATGATAGTCCATGACAGAACAAATCATGTTTGTCAGTTAAATGTCAAGACGCCATGGTTTCCTTTTAGAGAAATGAAGTAAACGACAATTGAATCAGATGATTACATCCTCTGGTAATACCAACAAACTTAAAAAAAATAAGAAGAAAACATTTTTCCCTTTCCAAATAAAAGCTTACACTTTATGAACATAATCTAGCCAAGACATAGACTGACATCGGAGAGTTTGGAAATGACAGGTTAAGCAAGAAGATAATCTCTATGGTAAAGACTTGACAGGCTTGTATTTACAGATTATCTCCTTTTCAGCAAAAAGGGTTCAGTTTAATAAGGTTATGTTAAAGAAATGTGTAACTGTGTTAAGAATGTCACTTACTTTTGCTTCATTACACTGATGAGGCTGGTCAGTTCAATAAGCAAGGTTTGTTAGTAGGAAGAAACTGTGTTATTCAATACAATTTATATAACAAACAAACAAACAAACAAACAAACAAACAAACAAACAAACAAACAAACAAACAAATAAATAAATAAATAAATAAATAAATAAATAAATAAATAAATAAATAAATAAATAAATAAATAAAATAAAATAAAAATTTAAAAAAATAAATAAATAAATAAAATAAAAAAATAAATAAATAAAATAAAGAAATAAACAATAAATAAATAAATAAATAAATAAATATATATATATATATATACATATAGTTCATGTTTGAAATTTGTTTCTGGTATTTCTCCATTTGTTTAACCTTTAAGCTTATTTACCTATGATATCTCAGCACATTCCTATTTTTTATAAAGAATTAAAAATGGACTGAATTTTGCTAATTTTTTGCTCATTCATCAATATATATTTATGTGCTATGTATGATAGAAGATTGATCTAAAATGATGACATTATGATCTCTTTAAGCAATTTAAACCTCATTTATTGTAAAGAAAAAGCTGAGTTGTCAGTTTTACATTTCTTTAAATTTTTACATTAAAAAAAATAAAGCAAATTGGTAGTAAATTTCAATAAAATATTATATGTCAGATCTGCTTAATCATAATAAACAGGGTAAAATTTATTAAAAACAGTTTTCAAATTTGATTAAATACCTCATGTTTCAAAAGCAATTTGATATATACTTTCGTAACATTACAGATATGACTTCCATCAAAAAGGATTTCTTAATGTAATCAATTCTCTCGATATCTCTACCTCTAAACTTGTTGGCATGTGCACATTTATGAAATTCCTGATAAAAAACCCTTAGATAATAAAAAATATAAGAAGAGTTTATTAATTTGTGTAACATCAAATATTTTCTTAACATTTTTATTGATAAAACATTTCAGTGAAAATCTAAACACCAGATCAAGACTGCTAAAAATTACAATTTAAAATTTAGCAAGTAGAGGCAAGAAATGGCCAAAACGGAATTTGAAATTGAATACAAACCCTTGAACTGCTGGATTCTTTTTCTTGCCTCTCTTCATCAAATTTTGCCATTTGAAAACAATCAAGCCCTCACTGAGGGTAATGACATTTTAAAGGGGCGGATATAGGATTTTCATTTAGATGGGGTGTGCCCCATGGGTGTCACTTTTAGAATTTAGTTATCAACCAAGCAGATTCTCTTATGTGAATTGTTTTGTGAATGTTTACTAAATTTTAGTTCCCCTTTCCTGGTATAGTTTTATCCTGTATGAGAAATACAACTCCTTACACTAAGTATTTGGGTGGGTTGCTCATCCCTGCATCTCCCCTCTGGATCCACCAATGGTATCAAATGAGTCAATACTTGATATCAGCTGATTCCATACAATAAACGTGCATAAATTATCAATGAAGCGTGATGACTTATGATATGAAAAGCTCAAAGTAGATTATAAGCAGGGTCTGTGACAGATTGGGTGAACGCTAAAATCACTCATTTAAATCACAAACAAAATATTATTCCATTTCCATAATCAATAGTTAAAAGCATAGCTATTTGATTCAGACAGTATAGATTAAGGCACAGTACAAGTATATATCTTATCAGTAGAAATAAATTCTATTGTTTGACTCCATCTTGAGGGTTCTACTCTCGTCATTTAAAGCATGGACATTATGTAATTAAGATGAGTCAACCCCTAATGCGCTGAAATCAAAGTAAATATTTTGGCCATCTAAATTTCACCACAACAATCTCAGGTGGAGTCTCAGATACTCAGGGTAGTCTATCCATCCACCTGGTTAACATTCATCGAAGATGATTCAATATTAAAGTGGAGTATAAAATAGCAAGACAATGCTTATGTGCCATTGATCCTCTACTACACAAGGTCAGTCAATATGGCAGCCACTCACACAGTGGACCCTGAGCAGGCTTAATAAGCAGGTGACTCTAAGCCATTTGTTCTTCATCAATGATAATGACTTCCAGATAATCAGCAACTTGAAAGCCTGATATAGGAACATGTCATCAGAAGAATAACCCAGTGTTTCTGTAAACCTCTTACAAGCAGACCAGATTCTAGACAGTCGTCAGAAGAATAACCCAGTGTTTCTGTAAACCTCTCCATGCAGATCAGATTCTAGACAGTCGTCAGGAGAATAACCCAGTGTTTCTCTAAACCTCTTCCATGCAGACCAGATCTAGACAGTCGTCGGGAGAATAACCCATTGTTTCTCTAAACCTCTTCCATGCAGATCAGATCTAGACAGTCGTCGGAAGAATAACCCATTGTTTCTCTAAACCTCTTCCATGCAGACCAGATTCTAGACAGTCCTCAGGAGAATAACCCATTGTTTCTCTAAACCTCTTCCATGCAGACCAGATTCTAGACAGTCCTCAGGAGAATAATCCATTGTTTCTCTAAACCTCTTCCATGCAGACCAGATTCTAGACAGTCCTCAGGAGAATAACCCATTGTTTCTCTAAACCTCTTCCATGCAGACCAGATCTAGACAGTCGTCCGGAGAATAACCAAGTGTTTCTGTAAACCTCTTACAAGCAGACCAGATCTAGACAGTCGTCGGGAGAATAACCAAGTGTTTCTGTAAACCTCTTACAAGCAGACCAGATTCTAGACAGTCCTCAGGAGAGAAAACCTTAGGTGTCTACACTCAATAACACTTTATATGCTTTAATATCATAACTTGTTGTCAACATGAATACATATTATCTGTGAATTACCACTTCATTTGTACTCTGCAGGTTTTCGTATAACTGATTACTTAGTGTAGTTGAATACACAAACAATGTATATCATAAAGCAAAACACTAGTGCAGCTATAAGTCAAAAGGCAATAATGAATGTACAAGCAAAAGCAATTTCATCTCATGAAATTCAGAATTTGGACCATGTAAATCCCTAAACGCTTAGCTTTTACTTAGACCATTCACAGTCTGTGCCAGTTAAGGGTGCAAAATGCATTATTCAATATCCTGGAAACCTATCATTTGCCTGACTGATATACATAAGTGGTGACTCATGGAAAATAAGCCATCTTCTGTTCATTCTGTTCATTTTACCAATAATTTCCATCAACGACTAAAATCAAAAAACTCTTGTGCAAACGTTTGTTTTAAAAGTTATTTAGGATTGGCTCAAGAATTATTCATGAACTAACAGAGGTCAGGTGTAGTGATTTGATTGCTTCGAGAGCTCACCAAGAAGATAAAAGGTGGATTGTTACTCTTGAGGCCATTTTTAGTACATTTACATATTCAGTTTAGACATGTAAAAATTACTAAAATATGTATATGTAAAAAAAAAATCTTAAAAACTTGAATACAACTTTTAAAAAAACAGAATATGTTTTTGAAAATTTCTTATTATTTAATTATATTATACTAATTTCTACTTACTACTACATCACTGAATTCTAGAAAACTTTTGTTCTCCTAAAGTAGGCACACAGTTGTGTTGCATTTCCATTACTTAATGAAATCTTTGACAGAAAGAAATATGAGAATTTTCAAGCAAGGAATTAAGCTTAAAGATCCACAATAGTCGCTATATAATAATCAACTTGAGGCACGCTAAAATTGTTGAAATCAGCTACCTTATCTTGGATATGGATCTCTTAATTCTTAGGCAGTTCATGAATTCAAAAAACATCTGAAAAACAAATCACTTATGAATTAATTCCCCTCCATTGAGCCAAATGTAACCTACTTTACATATATACATATTCATTGCAACATATTGACCTATTTCCCAAGAAAATATAATCAATAGTGTAATTGTATCAGTTTAGGGGTTAAAAACTTTATAGATATTATTTTTTTTAAAGTCAAACATTTAAAGACACTGTAGCAGGCTTTTTAAGGGAAAAAATTGGATTGCACAAACAAGAAAACAAAAGTTACCAATGGAAAGACAATTTCAAAAAATAAATATTATATATAAAAATTATAAATAAAAGGAGTTCAAAAGCCAAGTGTTCAAAGTAAAATGGTCACATGAAGTTTTTACTTTGAATGTGACACCTTCTTGTATATAAATGATATATATATATATATATATATATATATATATATATATATATATATATATATATATATATATATATATATATATATATATATATATATATACATATATCATATAAATAAAAGGAGTTCAAAAGCCAAGTTTGTTTCAGCTATGCAGAAGTTGTTCAAAGTCAAATGGTCGCATGAAGTTTTTGCTGATTCAAAGAATTTAATTGGAATTATTGAAAATAGGTGGAATGTTTTGAAATATGATTCATGAATATCAAAATGAAAAACACAATTTTTCAATACCGATATGACAAGAGAAATCTCGCAGGACCCACAACCACATTTCATAAATATACAATATCTGTTCATCCTGTACTGCCCAGCGGGTCATCCATTCTGTTTCTGTACATTCTTCCCTTTTTGATCAACATACTGGCATTAACTCTTCAACATTCAGAAAGTTGTAAGCCGTTCCATTACTCATTATGTTGATGATTAATGGTAGATTGTATTGAACTCAAAGGGTTAAAGATACAAGACTCTTCCAAAAGACATCAAAGTCATGAATCTCAAATTGAAAACCAGTTCCTTTCATCTCTGTCTCTTTAGAGTCAAAATGAACTTGAATCCAATGTTAGAATGCGCTACTCCCCCTGGTGTTTCTTCAAAATTTAGATCTGCTTGGGAAATATTTGAATCACTTTGTAATTTGTAGTACATCTGGTGACTACTAAATCAAGACAGGTCATGTTTTTTCAGTTTACATATATATAACTTTCCTTAAAATAAAATAAAAATGTAGAAAATCATTTAATTGGTTGTTAAAAAATAAACAAACAAAATTCTGAATAAAATTTTTGAATGGCATTTAGAAGTGATATAGATCATGAGGACAAGATGTTCTGGAAACAAGTTCTTTGATGTGAAATTCACAACATTTTGGAGTATATGCTTACCCGATGAAGGAGTAAATGTTGTGAATTTTACAAAATGGAAGTTATTATCCAGAAAAAGCTTGTCTTCATTAAAATTCTGAATGTGAAAGATTTGAATCACTTATTGTTTCTAGTGCATTTCTTCACTACTCAATCAAGGCAGGTTATATTTTGTCAATTTACATATAACTTCTTCTTAAAATCACAAATTGAAGAACATTATTTAATCTAAATATTCAACAAACAAAATTCTGAATGATTTTATTTATCATGCGTTAGAAATCTACACCAAGACCCTTAACAGAAGAATTTTAGGCAAATTAAATAAAATTTTATTAACAGATTTGCCTGTGTCTATACCTTCAGGGAGAAAACTAGCCTGAATAAAACATTACACAAAACAGTCCTTCCTTTCTTCAAAAGTTCAGCTTTTTGCAACAAATACTTTGTGACTTGTCTCTATTCAACATCACAACAGAACTTAAAGAGTTATATTCTGTATGTTTTCGTTAAGTAAATAGTGAAATTAATACTTCTCATAAATGACAACCTCAAAAAGCTATTTAAAACTCCCTTTCCCAAAGGCATTTATGAATTAATGAGATTTTCTTTTGTGTATTTAATCTGAAACATAATCCAGCATAAGATTACTAGTTACAATTAATAGGTCGGTCTGTTTCTGAATTGTCCTTAAGACTGAGAACATTAGACAAGAGAAAATGTTTCATCCTTATTAAATTTTTGCATTTATTTGTATATACTTGATAATTTTCAAAGCCTTGAGATTTTCAAACATTTGTATCTACTTCAAAAACAAGGTTTTTTTAATTGGGAGGAGCAGGTAATAGCAGAATGATATATTGTCAGTAATCCAAGATTGATAGCCGATAAATATGAAATCTTTTATCAGAGAATTAGGCTAATTGCAAAGTTTCCAGTAAGAAAACTGTAAATTGATAACATATGTATCCATTATCTTTTTGTGAAAAGTCATAACAGACTGAAAATAGTATCAAATTTGATTAGTTTCAGTTTGCTATTCACATTACTAAATGCATCCAAAAACCTGACTTTGTTTCAAGGTACCAATTAACACGTTATTCCTTAATCTTCGAGACACTAAATATTCCTATATAGCTTATCTTCAGTTGGTAATAAATGTAAATTTAATGTTTTTGTTTGTGCTTCGAATAACTTCTTCATCGTATGCATTTTATTTCATTTTCCATAGCCTTCGGTACTTACAAACTTATGTGCCATATTAATCGTAAAATATAATTTTATGTTTACCAACAACAAAAAATGTACGCATATTAATATCCCTTATATGTATTACTCTATGTTCACCCTGCTAATATTTACTTTCAATATTACCTGTAATTATCACTTTTATAGCTTTTGCCAATAGTTCGTTTTGTTATCTTGCTATTCATTTCTTGTTACCATGTTCGGAAAATACATCGGTAATCTACGGCAAATACCAGCTCATACATTTATTTTTATAAGAAATAACTCTATTTCTTAAATTATATTCGTACACTGTTTCCAGCAATTATTCTTCTTTATTTCTAAATATATTCATTTTATTTGTATTTACCCAATGTCCTCTGGTATTAACTACCCAGCATTCTACAGTGCGCATGTGCATTCACGTTTTCATTGTCCTGCCATTGTCTTTCTTTCGCTATCTTCGCTGCATTGCCTTTTAACCGCCTCCGTCCCCGCCTCACTCCATGGATGTCTTGGTTGCTCACTTTTGGGTTTTTCGCCCCCAATTCATAGAGAAGAAGCCTTTCCCCCCACCATTCCAGGTCCCTTTACTCCTGCATCACTCAAAATTAGCCCGGGTTATTAACTCCAGGGCTCAATGTCCGGGTTATAACTCCAGGGTACATTCCCCCTACACCCGGGTTATCGACCCCAGGACACAATGTCCGGGTCATAACTCCAGGGTACATTCCCCCTACACCCGGGTTATCAACTCCAGGGCGCAATGTCCGGTGATAACTCCAGGGTATATTCTCCACACATCCGGGTTACGTAACTCCAGGGCGCAATGTCCAGGTTACATACTCCAGGGTAATTCAAGCCGCTTCCTCTCCCTCACTTTCAAATTTGAGCAGCCATGACAGCCCCCAAGAGAATTCCAAATGTATTAAATATGAAAGAAATCATATTAGGGGTTCATTTTTTCCATATGATGACATTGATCACATCATACACAATGGTTTGACGTCATGGATTCAATTGAAGAAATACTTACATTTGCTCACTCATGTAGTAAACATTGTATGACATGGACACTCATATGTTATTCTTACATATTCCTGATAATATTGTGCAGTAAGTACTGCTATTGGTTGCTCAGAATGGTTTGATGCTGATCGAATCAGTGTTCATTAGGAAATGTTAGACAGGATCATACCTTGACCCAACTAAGTTCAAAACAGACATTCAAGATCAACACTCTCTGAACATCCAAATATTTTGCCTTGAACTCCCAGACTCAATTCAAGTCAAAACCCATATCTCAAGCAACACTTCTCAATCCCTAAACAGATGTCACTGGCAAGTGTAAGCTGATTAAAAGCCGCTTTAACTGCTGTCAGCAATGACGTGACACAAGAACCAACTCAACACAACCCTCGGGCAGCTAGTTCTTCCTTCTGTCTGCTCACTGAATCTGGAGTCAGGGGACTTCAATTTGCTCTGAGGTACTCTCTCGGCTGTTACCGACACCCGTCATAAGTTATTCATGGAGATAACACATCTGAGGTCATTAAGGTTCCATGTTATGACCGGGAGGAGGCAACGTTAAATCAACCGTGGTCCTCAAACTATCATCGGTAACCTTCCTAGTACTGCCTGTAACACTCTCACATGAATATTACACTGTCACTGGACCTTTGGTGAGTTAGGAGACCTTGATGATGAGTAATAACTGAGTGATCAGCCCAAGTAATACAACACAGACTTTGACAGATGAGGTTGAATATTATTTGGTCAAGCATGAACCAGAGACAAGGACAGAACAAGTCATGAAGATAGTTTTACAGAAATAGAGGACGTTCTAGTTTTGCTAAAACAACGTTTATCTCCACGACTTAGGAAGAAAAATGTTGTCAGCCTTAGCACAGTCATGTTTGAAAAATATGACTCGTTCTGCTAAAATTCGATCTCTGAAACATAATCCTCAAAATTACTTATCAAATTAAATAGAGGAAAGGAACCTCGAGAGAAATGCCTATTTCAGACTTGATTCTAGACTAGCTTTTTAATAGGATCAGTTTTAGGCTTGGGTGAGGTGAAGTTTAAAATATTATGAACAAGAGTCTGTAGATTCTACTATGGTTTTGCTAAAACAATGTTTATTTCACTGACTAAGTAGAAAAATGTTTTCAGCAGTTGTTCGGAATATATTAATCTCTTCCTCACAAGTTAAAGGTTATAAGAATTAACAGAAATCTTATTCATGACAAAATGTCGTCTTTGTATCTACATCGAAAATTGTATCAATTTGATGATGAAAATCACGAGATTGACAGAAAGACAGGAGAAAGGAGACAAACGAATGTTGATGAGAAACACAGAAATAGAGACAAAGAGCGAGACAGAGAGTGACAGGACAGACAAAGACAGAAAGATACAAGTCAGGGAGAGAAAGAAATAGAAATACATCCAAAAAAAAGACAGAGATGCAAAAGGAGAAAGGAATCAAGAGACAGAGAGAAAAATTATTTCAAAATGTAACAAACAACAGAGCAATCAGCTCTGTAGCTCATCAGGTATTCAACAATGTCATCTACAAGTTTGATCAAATGATAAAGCATAACCTGTGTTGGACACTACGATGGTCTTGAGTCACCAAACCTACAATCTATAATTATCATTTGTCAAGTTTATCAAGGTATGTCCTAAACCAATTCAACAGAGAGAAACAGAGTGACATGCATAGAGAAGACAGACAGATAAAAAGAGACAGAGACAGAGAAAGAGAATTAGAACTGCAGACAGAACACTAAATATAGGTATTCTATAATATCATCTACAAGTTTGATCACTGACAATTTATAATTATTGTTTGTCAAGTTTATCAAGGTATGTCCTAAACCAATTCAACAGAGAGAAACAGAGTGACATGCATAGAGAAGACAGACAGATAAAAAGAGACAGAGAAAGAGAGACAGAGAAAGAGAACTGCAGACAGAACACTAAATATAGGTATTCTATAATATCATCTACAAGTTTGATCACTGACAATTTATAATTATTGTTTGTCAAGTTTATCAAGGTAGATTATGAAAACAATTTAGAGTAACAGTGAGTGAGTGAGTGAGATGTTGTTAAACGCCGCTTTCAAGATTATTTCACTTATATCGCGGCTGCTAGTATTATGGCAGGGAGAAAGCCCGCAACACTATTGTGGCTATGCATTGCGGTGAAACCTGCGAGCATCGGCTGGAACTAGCGAACCATGGGTGGTACTGCGCTGAATTTCAGTGTAGCATTGCACCCAAACCTGACTGCGTGTAGAACAGTTCTCTACTGCAGACAAAGTTGCCGAGCCCCTGGCGGGATTCGAACCACGGACCTCCTGATCCGAAGCCGAACGCGCTAACCACTGCGCTATCCCGCCCCCTTAGAGTAACAGAGTGACATGCATAGAGAAGAGAGACAGAGAAAGAGAGACAGAGAAAGAGAGACAGAGAAAGAGAGACAGAGAAACAGACATAGAGAAGACAGACAGAGAAAGAGAATAAGAACTGCAGACAGAACACTAAAGAAACAGTGACAGAGAAAGAAATTGACAAGAGTATACAGAGGCTTTTCACAATAACTACTGTCAATGTGACACTCAACCAAAACAAATCTCAGTGAATCATTACTCGAGAAATTCAATAAAACCTGATCAGCAATTTCACAACAAAGGATGAAAATGCAATTCAAAATAAATAAACTTCTCTAATCAATCATCTTTTGGCATTTAATAATCTTAGTTTGACATTGTTTTATTTACAATATGGTCCAGAATAATAATGTCTCTTTCCATTAATAAAGTGCAAAAAGTATGAGAAATTGTTGCCAACACCTCATTAAGTTGACATTGATTTAAGTTATTTGAATGCCGCTGTCACAGATGACTCTTACATCAAAGATAGCTGACAAATATCGTTCCCAGTGAACTTTTCTAAAGCAATTAAGGGCCGTTTGGAATAATGCGATTCATATTTTAACATATGAATAATTCAGATATAGTATGTTTATCCAAATGAATGTTAAAAGAATAACTTTCCTTTGGACAAAATTGGTTTATTTACAAATATGAAATTATAACATATGAATTAAATCAGCAAAATGTTTAGGTATTGGTCTTGTGACACATGACAATGTTATGGATGACAACTTCTTTATTCATTTCTTACGACGTTTCTTGCCTACTTCTTGCCCCTTCATCAGATAGATAATGATGTTTATTACCTACAAGGGCAATCATATTGGGGGTCATATTTTTCATACAATGCCCTAGGGCAAAATATAATTTTTTCATTGTGTCATCATGTCAAAAACAATGCTTTGACGTCACAGTTTGCTTATGACGTTTTGTTCAAAATGCGCCTTTGCCTATGCTTGGATGTTGATTTTGATTAGTTTCTTCGATTTTTGGACTTTGGTAATAAACAGAATATCATATTCGTGTCCATGACACACTATGTTTACGACACTCGTGCCTTTATATCAGTATAAACTAATCTTTAGCACTCATGTCGTATACATAGTATATCATGGACATTCATATAATATCCTCTATTTGCTCCTGTAAAAGTGCCGTTCAGACTGGTTGACACTGATTGATTCATCAGCCCGCTCGATCATCAAATAAGTAGATGCAACTTAATTGCTACAGATATGCAAATGATTACAAATATGAATATGTACTCTCATATTTGAAATGAACATCAAGCCAGACCAACTGCGGCACAAGGTTAACATGAAAAGTCCATTTGCAACTAATTGAAAGAAAACAATTTCTTAAATAATTCCTTCAGTGTTGACAAGACCAATAACCGCTCCATGATAAGAGCTTTTGCTACAGTCTAGGATCTCATTCACCTTGTCTAGACTGTCATATTGGCACGTGTCTGCCATTTTGTTTTGGGCAGAAAGATTCATATAGTTCTCTGATATTGTGGTTGCAGGACATGAGGACAAGGAAAGAGGACACAGTGGTCCTGTCCTACAGCCAGGCCGTCAGCATGTACCTCATCCCCAACCCTCACTGTGCCACTGCGGACAGTCTGACCGCCCTCTGCGAGAGAGTCATGAAAAACGCCTGTGTTAAACGGCTTAACCAGCTCGGCGTCTATGCAAACTGTGAGTTTGAATTAATAAAATTTGAAAATTTTATAGTAAGTATATATATAATTACAAGTTAAATTTGCAAAGCACCTTTTCATTCATTGATAATGCTAAAAAGGGCTGATAAAGAGGATATCGTTTAAATATTACCCATGGTATAGTTTTATTAAAGATCAATATGACTCTGCAATAACTAAAATTTGATAAATTGACCAAAGGATGAACCAATTTATGGTCCATGGGAACTTGAGTCTTTCGGTTCCACCAACTTTCATCTAAACAATGAAGACACACAAATGATTTATTCTACCCAAGAAGAAGAGATAATTATCTCTTTACAATAGCAAAACAATTTTCACAGCATTCTCTGGTTATAAGATAAACCACGTGGTATGTAAAGGATGAGGGCATCATCCCTAAAGCCCTATTGTGTTTTTCAGTTTCTGATAGAAAATCCATATAATTTTCAGATGTTGAATGGATATTGTAACTATGTTAACCCCATCAACATTGAAAATTTCTAATTAAGTGGTTAAAAACAAATTTAGTTGTTGATTAAAACTGTGGGTGAAAGTATACAACCTACAAAAGATCTTAGCATAACAAAGTGGAAACAGATACAGGTTCAAGGGTAGTGACAGATCTGTCTAATTACCTAAACCACTGTTTATACCAGCTGGAAATGTTTATACACCTGGCTCATGTCCAAATCTACCTGGTGAATACTTGCCCAACAATTTGGCAAAACCATCACTTGTAGCTTGCATGTTTTCTGTTTTCAATTATTGTTTATATGACTGTTCAATACTGGTCAAAAATAAAATTATCTACAATGACATGTTTTAACATCGATCAATTGATGAAACTTAACTTATTTTGTCCAGTAAATATTCAAAGAAAAAATATAAATCCCTCTTAAATAAAGTTCAAGATAACAAGAAAATAATCTTTCTTGAGAGGTGAGGTGATATGGGGTTTAACGCCGCTTTGAAGAGTATTTCACTTGTAGGAACAAACACTTTCCGGGCTACAGATAAACTTGTACGCAATATTAACCAAAATTTATCTTTTTGTAAGCTTGAGATTAGTTTCCTAAATTTTGTTTGACTAACTGACAAGCAGTCCATGATACTTTGTGAAATGAGGTGATTTAGGGTTTAAAGCCGCTTCCAAGAGCATTTCACTTATATCGAGGCTGTTAGTATTATTGCAGGGAGAAAGCCTGCAACACCATTGAGGCTATGCATCGACTGGAACTAGCGAACCATGGGGGGTACTACACTGAAATTCAGTGTAGAATTGCACCTGTAGAACAGTTCTCTACTGCAGGCAAAGATGCCGAGCCCCTGGTTGGATTCGAACAACAGACCTCTTAATCCAGAAACGAATGCGCTAACCACTGTGCTTTCCCACCCCCCTTTCATGAGATTAATATAAGACACATTTAGATATTCAGTAATATAGCTAGTGTAAGCTCTATGAGACATAAACATTTTCAGGGTTGAAGTTTTGACCAATCAACTCTTATCTAATATCTGACATGCAAATTTTCATTTTTCAATCTTTCTTCACTTGGACTTAATCAACATTTTTGGGCGGAAGGACACATAATCAAAGAAAATAAATAACTCTTCTTATTTAAGATCTAGAAATAACTGGAAATAAATCTGAAATGAGCTTAATATCAGTGAAATTGAGATGGGTGCTGATAATAAGTGAAAGCTGTAGGCTTTTATTTTAATATGTTTGACTCGTGATGTTGTACTCTTCCCTAATCATAAATATAGATTGGTTCACTACATGGACTAAAAAGTGAGATTTTATGAACACTTCATTTAACATTAAAGCAATAACGCAATTGTCTATGAACAAAATTCTTGATTACAACCACAACAGGTACATAAGTTCATTTTACATTCAAACTTAACATTACAAGAACAAGATACAAGAACAAGATACAAGAACAAGATCATCATATGAACCTTTTTGGATTAACTTCAAAATAACCTCTCAAAGTGAAAGTTTGGATTGAACATTATAAAATTTTATTTGTTCCTAAATCAATGAAATGCAAGTCTTAGTTAAAAAATCTGTATTAAAACTGTCCTTTTGAATTGATGAAATTTATCAAAAACTTTAAGAAAAAAGCTTTTATGATAAAATTACGGATCACAGGACCTTTTTAAATTCATCAAGATGATATATTGACCACCTGGTCCAATAGTCATGCACATCTAGCATATATAATAAATTTGATAATGATATTTCTTAGTTTATTCATTGCTTTTTAGATCAGTTATTTATGAACACAATTTTACCGAATATTTGATGTAAGCACCAAAAGAAAACAAAGAACTAGAAATAACAAAGGGAGACAACTCGTATTGCTCTGAACGCCAATGTCAGTGGCTGAAATGTGAATATCTGATTTGAATAATAATCTGCTGTAAAATCATTATTCAGAGATTTTCATCATGAAATATGGCAGCTCCTCGCTAATCTGAATAACAGAATTACTTGCACTTTGTGTGAAAGCACATAAAAAGGTTGAAATGTCAATATATGGAAACAAGATTAGGTGTTGACAGGCACAAGATTAAAGCTAAAAATCTTGATATTTGTCTTATGTCAACATCATGGGATTACGAGTTTCCTCAGAATTTTGTTTAAACAGACCACAAATATTCTTTTATCTCTTTGCTGTGATTACATATAAATATGCATAGTTTGCTCATGACAAGAAAAAATAGATCAGCTTGTGACAAAAATCAAAGAAATACATGCAAATTTGACATTTCCCTGTCAATATAGGCCCAGTTCCTCACTGATAAATGACCTACAGTGAATAATAAATGAAAATAGTTGCATAAGTGCAGCAAATAGCCACATAAAGAGCCATGGATGGCCTCAAGCATGGATCATTAAAGAGCAAAAGGTGACGAGTATACATAAGAGGTCCTCATATCAGGAACAATATCAATCAGTTGTTATAAGAGTAGGAAAGATGGATGTTAAAGCTCCAGTCTGTATAAGGCATGCATCTGGCGGCAAGTGACAGAAATCTGGTATAGCTTATTCAAACTTATGAAAACCTTTCATTAAAATGTGACTGCAGGAAATTGACTTATACTTGCCGTTTTCCAACCTAAAACTTATCATACCAAATAACTTTAATTAAAAAAATTCTATTTAATTTACTAATAATAATCAATGATTTCAAAATCAACAAATTCTTTGTCCTTACTGACCAACAATAATTTGAAAATTCAAGTTGGATCTTAGTATATCCATTACTTTAAGTGATCAAAAGCAAAGAGAATAAATGGTTAGTCTCTACTTGCTTCTGTGTTTGAAATGAATGATTGATTTATCTAGTAATAGATTCTCTATTAAACATACATATCTATAAAATAGAGGATCCCAAGTTCCCAAGTCCCAAGTAACCTTAGATTGTGACATGGTTTAAAACTTGAAACATCTTGATCATTGTCTCAAAACTCAAGTTCATTCGCTTGATGAACCTTTCATTATAAACTGATAAGGTTTATTCTGAAAATGCTATTTTGAAAAATATTTATCCTTAAAAGCACATTTCATACTTACCCAAATTGTCCTTCATTTTAAAGTTAGATAAAAACATTTCAAATTTCTTGTGGTCTTCTTGAAATGAAAGGAAATGATTTTTGAAACTTCATCTCATTTCAACATTTCAAGTAAAAATTGTATGTGTTTTTTCTATGAATTCAAAATATATTTAATCTTAAAAAAATATGCTTTTAATTCTCTATAAACACTATAACAATTTAACAAATAACCTGATACTTAAAACTAAACAAATTTTCAAGAACATATGTAAAATATTAATCTGATCTTGTCAAATAAGAAATAAATGGTATCATATCCTAGCTGAGCTAAAAAAAATTCAGTAACTAGTATATTTGATATCAGAAAGCATGAAAAACAATGACCAAAGAACAATGATAATGTTGATACACATACGACACCATCATAATGAAACCTATGATACAACTTGGTAATAGGAAGTGACGAGTCAGCACAAAACATACATGGAAATCTTCCAACCAGCTGTCACTTCATCAAGATGTACATACTAATTTTGCTTGTTTTATATGAAATCATTAATGCATTTAACGAAAACACTAACACAGTTGTTCACCAGATCAGAAAACACTTTGATGGGATTCTCTACACAAATTTATATGCTCTTCAATGACTGATGATATTTTCTGTATACACCGTTTAATGTTATCATGCATGCTACAATCACCGTCATGATATCAACTGAAAAATTACAATTTCAGTGTTCATAAGACACCATACAATGATGATAGATAGAGGATACTAAACGACCTTCTATTTAATACTATCTTTATTAAAAGAGTTAATGATTCAGTTTGATAGCTAGTTTGATACCAAAGCATTAACAAGTTTATAAATAAAGATAGTATTAAATGGAAGGAAGTTTAGTATTCTGTTTATTATTTGTCCTCGGTTATCAAGTATGAGTGCCGAAAGTGTACTGAACAAAACATATCTGCTATTTGGCCAACATTGTGACGTCACAACCACACAATAATATGACGTCATACATGCAGCGGTATTACACTAGTTTACTATTGCCATATAAATATTACACTGCAGTATCTTACACGGACGAGTAATAAAACACAGTATTAATTATTTGATTAATTAATCAAGTGATCAGTCAGCACTGAACACACTATAAATTCATACAACAAGCTGACACTGGATCAAGACTGATGAGCCATCAATACTACTATACTCACGACTAAAAAAGGTTGCCATGTTACATATGTTTCTTATTTGTTTTGTTATAAGTGCATGATTCCTTGAAGCAATGTGATACCCTTGTTAGATCCGTTCAGCTAAGGATCAAGTATCAACTAAGCTTTGAGTTGTACTATATAGGCAGGTGATGCTGGTGATGATGATGATGATGATGAAAGTGAAGCAAGTAGAACTGCTGATGATAGTGATGATGATGATGTAGTGGCTATTGGTTTCATTGGTTATAAAGAGGATAATGAAACAAACTTTATTCTCTAAGCAAGATAACATCAAAATTCTCCTTCATGAAATATCAGGAACTACCATTCTATTTTGCCTAATGCATGGAGGAAAAATAATCCTATTAAAATGTGATTAATATTTCCTCAAGTTTAAAACAAAAATGATGAACACTATAATATTAGAGTGTTGGTAGCATGGAAGCTATAGAACATAAATCTCTATATCATATGATTTATGATGATGATGATGATGATGATGATGATTAAAGTGATGGAAGTAGTGTTGGTGATGCTAATGATGATGCTAATGCTGGTGATGATGATGATGATGATGGTGGTGGTGATGATGATGATGATGATGATGATGATGATGATGATGATTAAAGTGATGGAAGTAGTGTTGGTGATGATGATGATGAAAGTGAAGATGATGTTGAGGATGATGATGTTGATGATACATTTAACAGGAGCTTTTAGCTTGGAAATCAACAATAATTTATTAAGGATTTTTTACTGTTTTGATTATACCTTAATTAACTGCACATATATATCCTTGAGATCACTTGCTTATTGGTCAGCACATTTCATGCAGTAGCTTGCTTTGAAGCTTTGAGGACATGACCTAGTGAATGAATCTCCTGATGAACATTATGAAACCTTTCAGTGGTGTCTTGAGAAGCTCTACTGACAAAATGAAACCAGACAGGTAATAATCTGAAGATTCTCAAAATCATGTACGAGGCGCCATACTTCTTTCTAAAGAATTATTCCTGACAACACTCAATTTAATTACATCATGCAATATTTCCGCCAATCTGCAAAATAGATTTTTAAATTAAGAAATACAAAAATAGTTCCATAGGCTCTGCAGCTCATCAAGAACAGCACTATTTATCATCTCTTATCTTGACGACTCACATGCCAAATAATAAGACATTGCCAATATCATCTCTATACCATAGTTAACACAGGCATCAAGTTAACAACTTATTATTTTCATTGGTGAAATCAAGTTTGCACAAAGTTCTGTGCCTTGTGGGGTTGGTTCTGTGAGTTACATTGAAAAGTTTGTAAAAGAGGTCAAAAAGGTCACTTCTTTCTAACCTATGTGATTAAATCACTTCTTTCTAACCTATGTGATTAAACCACTCCCTTTGTCCATCCGCTCTACTTCCAGAGAAAAAGACAAGACGGGAGTTGAGGAAATTTGGCCAAGCTCAAAATTAAAGGATGATCAACACCCCTGATCCTGTAAAAACAATTTAAAACATTTCATATTTGTAGATGAGATCTAATTTATAAACCTTCAAAAGTAACCTATATCTTCTTGCTTTGACCAACATATGTCACTTATGCAAGTATAAACTTTAGCATCACACAACTAATGTTATTGACACCCATAATTGCTGTTTGTAGCTTTGGTGACAAAACTATGCTTTTAGCTGCATTTGTACTTTTTCGGAAGATTTCATGTCCTTTACTATGATGTATTGATAGAGACAGAATGTGGCATCTCAGGACACTAACAGGGAATAAAGGTTAGAAGAGATAGAAATAATCTTTCCTTGGCATCAGTGATGGAGTGGTTGTGAAGGGTAGGGGATTAGTGATACATTATCAGCATCCCGGGTGACCCATCTTGATCACATCGCTGGTGCTGAACATGTCCTGTCTTCCCTTATGCTTTAAAAAGAACTAAATGAAAACAATATTCACTTCAACAGATTGACTGAACAGCTCCTTACTTCACTTTAACTCTAGAATACTAAATGAAATTTATCAATTTTCAAATCATGAATTAATCAACTAAATCAACTCTTACCATCACAGGATATAAATTTAAAGCTAAATCTTTTCTCTCTGAGAATAAAGAAGTTGTCATCACTGTATTTGTTTTAAAATCTGATTTCAAACTTGTAAAATGCAACTCAAAGAAGTAATTAACTTTTTAACATGTCTTGGATGGTTTTGATCATAAGACTTCCTTTTGGCTTCACTCTAATTTTCTTTTGAACTCTTTGAACTCTTTCCTTGTCATTGTCACAAACAATTTTCTTTGCTTTCACTAATTAAAATGTCGAGCAACACATCAACCTATGCCTTGAACAGCCATTAGTCTCAGGAACAATATATTCTTGCTCCTCTTAAATTAACACTCTTTAAACAACATATCAACTAGTTTTGAAGCCTTTGGAACTTCCTTTCTTTTAATCAATGCTGCATTTAAAATTACAGTATAATTTTTGGACATGGCTTTTGAATACTTTTTTTCAATATTGTCTTATTGCGTCATTTTGAACTTTTAAAACAACTAGAACTTCTTAACTTGACTCATTCTACTTTTGGTGTTGACAAGTTATTTGATTCTTCTACATTGAAAAACAAAAATATTTTTAACCCATGCACCTATGTTGATTAGACTAAGTGTAAAACAAAACCTACTGTACTTTGATCCTCAAACTAACCTAAGGGAAATATAGAATTTCAATAAACATACTATCACATAATCTGTAAACTTAACGATCTTAAAAAAGCATCAACTCTTTTCTCATACACAACCTCATACAGAGACTGAAGGAGAAAAATAAATTATTTTCATGACAACAATTAATTTATAATGTTTTTTGCTTGAAATCACTGAACTCTGCGGTCACAAAATCCTACGGGGAAGTCTACCTTTCATCACATGAGAGAACTGGACAAACAAATTATTTCAATTGTAGCTCAGGGATTTGAAAATTAGCATTTCGTCATAAATATTGCTTTCTTTTGTGACTAAAATTGTAATTATTTGCATATATTTCTCTGAAAATTCCCTCCTCCAGTCCCAACGGAGCACTTTTAGTGCAAGTAAAGTAACTCTATGTTGTTTTAACTCAACATTTGCCTTTCAAATGGACATAAATAGAACCAATACCTCATATATGGTGAGCAATGAACATACAACATTGACCAACACTGTCATACGGGGGTATCCATCCTATTGTCTTACTTTGAATGTACCTGTCAAATTTAGTGACTACATAGTGTGGAAATCGTTTTATCACAAATTATCATAAAAATCCTGCTCGTGCATAACATTTGTTAAACAATTTCCATACCTTCAATGGATACTAGCACTTTGAAATTTTGTCGTCAGTAAAATAAACAACAAATGGTAAATAAGATTGGAAATATGAAAATAATGGAAATGTCAATTGAATAAATATAGTTAATAAATTATCCCAAATTTTACAATATAACGTACACTTATAGAATAAACTTTTGAAACCATGAAAAATCGATTTGGAATGAAAATCCAGCCTTCATTAATCTTAAATCTAAGAGAAGAATGTAAGCAAATTTCTCATAATTATAATTTCATAAATATCCTTCCTCTACGACTGTAATCAATATCCAGGACAGTTACATCATGATGAATATGAATTATCAGGCCGCAAGGAGTCAGTATGATGCAAGATATCTCCCCCATGATTGTGTCCACTTACCAGCTGTGATGCAGTAATGTCTATATACCACTCCCAGAGGGGCACCTGTCATTATCTGCAGACAATATCAGTCTCTATCCTCTGATAGGGATGTGGACAAATTTACAATGAACTCTTCAAGGATCTCCTTGTGACTGAAATAATGTCCTGTCTGATAAATGTCCAGAGCCTAGATTTTCTCTTAGCTCTCTTAGCACAAATATAGTCGCAGGCAGGTGTTAATGTACATGGTACTCAAAACTATCTTAGCACTAAGAGAGCTTCGGAAATCCAGTTAAAGATTTGTTTCTGGTTTCTGTTAGTATGTTACTGAATACAGAAAGGCAGCATTACACATGATGATTGTTCCATATACAAAGTGTCAATAAGCAAGACCTTATGATTATTTAGTTTTGGTTCGACTCACATGGAGAGAGGTCTTGTCTAGGTCCCTCACCAACTTAATTGTAGCAGGGTATAATTATGCAATTGAAGTACAATATTTAGAAATGTTAAACATAGTTACAAAGCTCAAAGCTATATTTCACTGCTTAAAATATGTTCAAAACGTCAATCTATTTAAGTATTTCTCAAAGTTTTATTCAAATTTGGAAAAGAAAATTTCAAGAAAACATAATTACCTTCTTTCGATATAGATTTACATCAAGATAACTCTTTATATTACTTGTGAACTGAATAGATACAGAGATCACCAGTGAAATTATTTGATTAAGCATTAATTCCTTAAAATGATAACATTGAGAAATAAATTAATTAAGCTTTTAACAATTCTGATAACCCCTGATTATGTGTCATGACACATAACAATTCAGTCCAATAAGTGCTCCAAACAATAAACTGTATGGCCTTTGCCATGAGTATTATAATGAGGGAGCATAGGACACTTCCCACTGGGGGTGCTATAAAGAGGGAGCATGTTGGCATTACTGTCAGACACTGACAGACAGACAGACAGATAGACATGGAGAGGGTGCTGGCAGTATCATCCATAACCTGACTCTTCCGCCCTGGGTACTTTGTCTACAGAATTGGTAACGGAACATCACTGGTTGGACATAAGGCAAACATGTAATCTTTTGGATCATGGAAGAGAAAGTTTCTAGATTACAAGAAGGCATAATGGGTCTTGACATGTTGACATTACTTAACCTGTGGGTTATTAAGGAAAACTTCTATCTGCGCACAAGTGAATTCTACTGGTTGGCAGTCAATATGGAAGTGAAAGTGTCATGTATCTGAAACTTTAACAGGTGTCCTGTACTTATCGTGCATCAGTCAGTGCTATCGCTTTCTCTCTGCTGGACTGCAAGTTACACATTGGACAATGGAGTAGTTTGTTTGCAGGTATTGTTGACTCATACACAGTCCTTTTTGGATGAGAATTCTAACATTTACCATTTCATGGTGACTGTCAATCCAGGATTTGGTATTTATAACTATTATGTCACAGCACCTTGTTTGCAAAGGCTGCTTTCATCTCTGGATGTGACTTGTTCATTGCTATCTCACAGTACTGTTTGGAGGAGAAGACCTTTGTTTATTATTTTCTGGTACAGTCTTAGTAAACAAGGATTTGGTATCTATAATCATGATGACAGAGAAACTTGTTTCAAAGGACTGTTTTCATCTGCGCATGCGACTTAATTAACTGCTTGGAAAGGAAACCCTACTTCTAGCATTTCAGTCAATATTTGAAACTTAAATTGTTACCTCATCTGGTTTTATTTTCCATGTTGTGTTTCATCTATCTGTATAGTGCTTTCTGATAATTATTTGGTTAAAGTGATTAATTTGGATACAAATTTGACAACATTTTGAAGCTAACAGCTGAGAAGTCACATAGTCATTTGGATTCATATGGTAATTGCCTAAACTTCTTGCCCTCTTTAGAACACAGAAAACTGTATAAAAGTTTAATTTTCAACCATATGGGTTCCCAAATGAACTCTGATGCAACTTGGAGCAAGGAATGAAAGGGACGCTGTGTTTGGAGGACGATATTAGGTTTTAGAAGTCTTTGGTCAACAAAATTCCAAACAGGACTTTATTACTCAGGAATCTGCTTTCCACAGACTCTTACCATTTGCTACAAGAAAACTCATTCTCTGGGATTCCATTCTCACATACTTACATACTTGGTGAGAGAAGTGAAAAGATAAACCCTGTGGTTCAGAGATAGTTACCAAACCTGCTGGAAGCAGGACTAAAAACAAGAGGATTTGTGAAGGTTGGATGCAACTTTGAGGTAATACTCAAGGAACCCCTACACTACCATCATGGGAACAGGAAATGGTATGTACACCCTCTTTTCATCCTACCGCTTTATTACAATTTCTTGTTCCTTTTTTTCATGTTTTCACATGTTGATCAAAACAGTCAATTTGAAAAACTATAACTCATAAGTTGGTGTTTCTCAACAGTGATGACAAACCATTAGAATAAACTATGTGCTACCAAATTTTTAAGATTTTAATAATTATTAGTAAATAGCATGAGAGATGAGAAATGGGATCTTTGATTATGACAGTTCATATGGTATTAAAAACTATAACCATATATGTTTTTTTATCATTATTTTTAACATTCTCCACTACTTCTTGGTCATTCCCATGTTTCATAGTCCATTGGAAAGATAATGCTCTTGCACTTTCAAAATATTTTATCTGAGATATTTCATCTGATAGCTGTTCTTATTTCAATCAGTTCCAGATAAAGGAAACTGTAGATCAAATCTATAACATTTCAGGGCATATTTGCTGCACGTATTCATTAATGGTTTAAAATTTCCAAATCCTACATTGCTTTTGAAACAAAGAAAGTAAATGTAACAGCTCTAGGCTGTAAATGTATTTTGAGGATAATAATGACAGAGAGTGTATTCTCATTACCTTAATCAGACTGCATGATTACACTTTAAAGATCACAATCAATTGTGAATCAAATTCATCTTATTTAATTCAACCAACATTTTCTTGTTCAAGGATTTAGTTAAAAGAACAATAGAATTACGTTAAAGAATTCATCGATGGAGAAAAGCAAATCAGTCCACTATGAACATCTTTTCATTTGGAAGATAATTGTTTGAGTTAGCCCTAAATTAATGTGAAAGCATGTCAATCAAGGGAGAAGAAGATAAAAAGATATCAAAAACTCAGTGTGAGGAATTTGAATTTCCCCCTAATGATGAAAAGTTCTAGAAGATGATACAAAACATTAAATGCTTATTGTTTTACTACTTCAGGCCATCAAGTTTTAATTTGGAATGGTTTTCTTCACGAGTGTTTAAAAAAAGAAACATCCATCAATAGGTTACTTCATTAAATCCTGAATGACAGTACATTAAGGAAGTAATTTCTTTAATTAATCCACTTCTTACCATTTTTCCACAGTTTTTAGTAAAATAATTTCTTACAGCTGGCTTCATAATATAAATATTGAAATTCTATCTTTGGATTAAGAATATCAAGACATTTCACCCATGCAATCAAAAGATGATAATAATCTTAAACCCAGGGTGAATAAAATAATCGTATATGTTATGCTTTTCTTTCAACTATCTCTTGTTAGATAAACAATCATTGCTAACTTCATGTTAAGTTTAGTCCAAGTGTAAAACAATATTCTAAATCAAAACCTTAAGCAGGATTCACAGCCATGCACCATCACTTAAACCCAAATCATATTCTGACATAACTCTAAGAGAGTTCTTGCTTCCACTGACGGTCCTGGCACAACTGATATGCAGCATTTAAGCACAGAGAAATGGTATGTCAACATCAATTTGTGCAGACAGCCCATTTTGAAGGGAGACGCATGTCCAGAATCAGATTATACTATGAGTCAATACAGAGACTGTCATGAAGCACTCCCTTGGGTATTCTGGAACCAATGCCAAAGTTCTGGACGTCCTTCAGGGTAGCAATGAACCTAAACATTGGACCTTGGTTGCAAGATGAACATCAAGGTGTCAGATAATGATTGAATGTCCTACCTTAAACTGAGAAACAGGATTTAGTTACTGCTGATAACCAAATTTATGGAAAAAGATAATTTGCAGAAATCTTTCCAATGGCTATAAAGGAGACAAACCTGAAATTCTGAGATGATTGGTTTATAACTTAGATATTTCACAATAAATTTATTTGTTCATGCCTTTCTGTAAGGATATATATTAAACTTGACTTTTTTTCATACACTGTATATTAATGCATATAAGTCATTTTTTTTACTCCATAAGTTTGTGGTCAAAGAAGGGTAGTGCTAAAAGGACACATTTGATCTGTCATTGAAAATGCAATTCTAATGGGTCAAAAATCAAATAGAGTTATGTCTTGTTTAAATCTGGTGTACCGTTTGCCATTTTTACATACAATATGCATTTATACTAAGAGATTTTATGATGACACTCTTTGAACAAAAACAAAAAATTTTTCGCTAACGACATCCAATATTTTCAAAATGATTTACTTTTCATAAATCTCAACACTATGCAGAAAGTCAAGCCAAAACTAAATCTCCACATCCATGAAGCGTAGTGAACAAAAGTATAAACCTGTGGTAAATAAGAGAAATCTTGAAGAGAAAGAAGAGTCACTGTGTCTGCTTGTTGATGGTGTCGATTAGTGAAGACGATAACACATATTGCTGCAGTGCGTCACCCAATAACCATGGATTACCATATCTCTGTCATTCGTCTCACTTTACTCACTTGACATCTCAGGCAAGCGATATATATATATAAAAGAAGAGATACGTCCTGGTGGAGTAACTGATATGCAGCAAGAAAAACCATTTTTGATTTAAATTCACTATTGAGATCTCAGGGTACCAGATTTATATTCAAAAGAGGACAAGAAAGTCCTGAAGGAATACTGATATCTAGCAAGAAAAATTGCTTATGATATGTTTTGTGTCAACTTCATCGAAAGGGATTTAACAAGTCACAGATTGATTACTTTATGAAGATAAATAATTTTGTAAAATGAGTGATAATGGAAGGAGTTGGCCACTGACCTTTTCCTTCTATAGCTTCCATGACTTCCTTGTCATGCTACACCCCTCATGTCTTAGTTCATTCATCTGATGATGTTTGGAATTTCTGTAATTTATTTTCAATGGCATTGGGAGTAAGGTATATGGTTTCCATGTCAATGTTCTTAAACGTCTTTCATAGTCTGAAACATGTGCATGGCTGTTTGTTTTTACAATCTTATTCTATTGGCTGTTCATATAATTACATCTTATGCTGGGGAGTATTGAAAACATGTTCCTTCCTCTAAACAATTTTGTTTTTGTCCCCAATTTTTTTCCACACAACACATGAATGGAAAGTACACTGTGCAAACAAAAAACTCCAATGGCATGGCATTTATTCATAGTTTTTTAAAGTTAATGCAGTGATGACCAGAATTTATGAAAGTCTACGTGTCTACTATTTGAAAATTCAAAAATAGTGATGGACATGATTATTCTCTCTGAAGACTTTTTGCTACAAATGACATTGTCATTATTCTATTTGCAGTCTTTGAATTATATTGAGAGTATCCAGAAAGCTGACACTTAATTGGTAGAATAGCGAGAGATATTTATATGCTGACTGTTGCTCTTTGTATCTCTGAGTTGTATGGTTCTCACTTGCATCTGGGAGACTTTGAGTAAAACTAGGTTTCCACTGGCAGTCTGTTTGGCCAGAGATTCTGATTTTGGCATTGCTGACATTTGATGAAAGCTAAAGAAGAATGACTTCAAGAACAATCAGCCTCTCCTGATAACAACATAGAATTCTGTTTGTCATTCGAGAAGGCCACGCCAAGAACTGGGTGATGATAAGTGTTTATGCTGGCAATGAAGTACAGTTGTACACTGTCTATGTGGTATTTATCATTATCCGAGGTGTTGATTTAGGCATGTAAGACATTTGATAGTTTGAATGTTTTATTTAATAAGAGTCTAATAGTTGTGAGCATGATTTTAAATTTCTTTATATATTGGATGTTCTTATGTATCTTATTTATTTAATGAAGGTAAACTTTCTGATTCTGAGTAATATACTTAAGTTGTTTTTTCATGGTCGAACCAATGTCACTTCATTCTATTCAACAAATTTACATCAAGGAAGTTAATTGTTAGCTCATATATATTTGTAATGAAGCAAAGCAAGATGTAGACATCAGAGAACTTAAATTTATCTACAAGGTTTATAGAGATTATGAAATTTTAAAATGAGACTCAATTCACTTACATTTTCATTATGACAACCAGTGGTTTCTTGCACATATTTGTCGCTATCATATTAAACTATCTTTTCTTATGTGCAAGTTTAGGTATGGTTATTGATTTTAATCAGAAAAGTTATTATCCCCCAAAGAATAGAGTGTAAAACAGGTCACATCAAAAGAGCCTGAAAATTAATAGTTCTCCTATAAAATTCTTCTCAAATAAAACAGAGGATTTTTCCAAGAAAGCTTCATTTCCCTTCCATTTTTGAAGACTGGCACATAGTATATACGTTCAGCCAACAAGCATACTATATCTACCTCAAAAGAACATATATCATGGTAGTGAAGACACAAGATAAACACAAAGTGACACATCTATTATAAACAGTGTAACGGTTGGCGTTTTCCTCCTAATGTGATGAAATAACATGTTATATCTGATGATATATGTCTATACTGCTGGGATTAATGGAGATCAAAGGGGCCAGGAAGTTAAGGAAACAATATATACAATTTAATGACCAAGATAAATGTTGAAATTGATGTATATTCACTACACAATGTTCAAGGTTTTTGTGTCTCTAGACAATTTTAACACTGTTTAAATAATTCAAAGATTATGAAAATGCTTCAAACTTAAATATAAATAAAATTTAAATATATACCATGTGTACACTAGTAAAAAAATATTCAAAACAATAACAAAGATTTACATAAAAGCAACTTCCCTTCTAAGCTAACTCTAAGTTCAGATCTTGACCATTCTGTAAGTGATTTTTTCACCTTCAAAGTCACTAAAATATACTTTTCAAAAGTAAAATCATGGTTAAAATATTAAACCTCTTCTTTATGAAAGAGCAAGACATCGTCCTAGCCTCAGGATTTGGAACGTCTCTTAGTACTAAGAAACTTGTCCCATTGACTTAAATTAAGACTATCTAAGCAATAAATGTGCTTAAAAAATTCCGACCCTGAAAGTAAAATTCCAAGCAAATCATTGCCAAATTTAAACCCATTTATACATTAGTAAACATTTCCATAATGGAAACCAGTAACACCCATATGTTATTGTACAAACCTCAATCTGAGAGAAAGCACACATTCAAAACTGAGACAAGGGTGACCATCTTAAGGGTCCACAGTACAATTTGAAAATTTAAACCCTTGAAGTCAAGTCAAGTACTGCAGCCAGGGTCCCCTTGCACAAAACCTCAAATCACTAAGGTAGCCTTAGAGCAATGTTAAAGAATGGCACTAAGTTTAACCTTAGTTTTAAGTTGCATTGTCCAACAACTCAAGGGTTCTGTTGCAGAAAAAAGTATAAGGTAACGTCAAATCACTAAGGTAGTCTTAGTTCAATGTTAAAGATTGGCGTAAAGGTTAACATTAGTGTTAATTCGCATTGTGACAAAACACCTGAAACCAAATCAAAACATGTACCTATATATAAGTTGGGGAAACCTTTCAAAAATGAAAATGGAAATGCAAGACCCCTGTGCATGCTCCGTGAAGAGAGCAAGCGTTGAGAAGCTGTAAGCAGGCTGTACAGGTCACATTGGTCGTGTGATGGTTCCAGCGCTCTGGAGCTGCGTTATTAGATATCAGCGATTGACTGACTGACTGACTGACTCCCTCCACGACTTACTAACGTACAATGATAAGACATGAACATGTGTGAGCTTTAGTACTGATCAGCTTGTTAATAGAGAAGGGTGGCTGTGTTCAACCATGGATTTACTTGCAGAAGGTAGGATGTTTTTTTATAAGCTATTTAGTAGGGATGTTTTTGATAATCATTTATGTTTTCATCATTACTGATGACTCCTGGACTTACAAAGTTTTCTAGTTGGCTTGTTGTTAACATCAAGACAGGTGTGCTTGTTAATATAGATTATTCTATGATATAAATTTTCAACATTTTGATTATTTATATTTAATGCTCAGATTTTAGTTAGATCGGAAAAATGAAGTTGTAAAATTCAATTTGTAATTATTCTAGTATATTTGACTAAATATCAAATGTAGAAGCAATTAGTCCAACTCAAGCTAGAAACAAGAGAAGTGTGTGTATACCTCCTTCTTGTGTTGTAGCTAAGACAAGAAGAGGGATGATCGACATCCATTACACACAGGGCTTCACTCTGTTACATGCTCAATGTTCAAGAATAATTAGTTTTAAGTCACTCAATAAACTAGGCCTGAAGTTTTATAAAAAGTATACTTGAATTATTATTCATTTTTATTATTATTATTTATTTCAGAAACAATGTTGTTGCAAAAACTGTTACAGTATGACTTGGTACTTGAGGAATATTTTAGAAGATAACTGCAAAGATTAAATCAGAATTTACCACTTATTGATTACATATTTTTATACTTTTTACAATAGTTTATCATAATATGGTATATAAGAAACAGGAAGATTTGCTTCACTATCAACAATGCAACAATCCTCACATCTTGTAACTTCAGCCATTTGACTGTTTCATTGATTTAATCAAATGCAATCTATTTCCTGACAGTTATGGTGGGATTTTGTCGTGGTGCATATTTAGAAAATATGAAAAATAATGATAAATCTCAAACACCAATTAAACGATCAAATTTTTCTTTGAATGGATGCTGTTCCTTTCAGGGAATTATCTATAGCCAGATAGCCAAGGGGGACACCTCCTTGAGGCAATGCTATACATCAAAATACCCAGAGGTTCACCATTGTACCATTCAAACAACTTAATTTATCTCTAAACAGGAATGAAAAAGTCACGAAGACACACTGCAGCTGTCTTCGTTCTTTTTACAGGGCAAACTTCTTATTACAGCATCCCTGAGATCGTACACTTCCCTTTAAGTGCAGTGCCAAGTCAAGGATGGGATTGTTATTTCCTATCTACTCAGATTGTCTGAAGAGTTAGCATGGTTCAGGAACATGTTTCCTCTGCTATGTTGATATACACATCAGGGTGTTATAAGTACTAGGAGGATCATTCATGAAGACAGGCAGGTCGTACTACCCATGAGGCGTGACGATAAATACCATAACTGCTGGTAATAATATTTGCAGTACCTGCTGCCAATGGTGTGTGATACGCAACTTAGAGTCATCTCCTTTATCTACAGGCTTTGACAGGTGCTTTCATAATCATAGTATAAGTTGAAAACATGGCTCCACCTGACTGTAATATAGTCTCTTAAATGAACAGGTTAAGAGACCGAAAATATTGGAAAATGTTAGAATCAAATCATTTGGATGAGATATTTTTTAAAGGAATTTTGTAGAATCAAAATTGCTTTTTTGTTTTGTTTTTTCTGGCAGTATATTGTGTGGATAAACAATTACAACATACAAATGAATTAGTCATTAAAATAACTTTGAGGAGGTGTGTAAAAGTTTAAAAGAGAGACTTCAACATTCAAATACTAAAGTGAAAAAGAGAATCACTATTGAAATAGTCACATACACATAAAAGAAGAAGTCTTGGAGAACCAACGCTCTTGCTCGTAGATGCCTTAAAGTCAAGCACTACAAAACCAATGATTTCTACACTCAGAGCACTTGTTATTCTTCAGTTGATGATTGGTTGTTTCCACATCCTCCATAGTAAACAAGAGGACTGTAAAGGAGCTTCTCCACATGTAGTTCTGCTTAATCTAGGGTGCAGATAGGTTCTGTGTGTACTCACGTCATTTGACAAGTAGCGTTACCAACAACAGGTGTTGAAGTAGGTGAAACACTTGTACTTATAACCCTAAATAGGTAAAATGGGAAAATGTCTCTATATAGGTTATTGTTATTATTGTCCTTTAACTTATATGAGATTATCATATAGGTTACATTGATGCCAAACCTTACTGATGTAGGCAGTGTCTCAATATTTGTTAAAGATGTAAAGATCCTTCAATTTTCATGAGCACACCAGTCAGTGGTGGTTTGGATGCCAAACACAACAAGTGTAGAAAATGTTTCTGTATTGATTATAAATATAATGATCCTCCAACTTTTATGGGCACACCAGCCAATAGGTAACATGGTAGTAACATGGTAGGGTAGATTTCAAACCTTACAGGGGTAGAACATGTTACGATCCTTGTTGATGATATTTTGCCCTTTGAACTCTAATTAGCACACCCAACCCAGAACATTCCAAACCCACCATGTCAGGGATGTTAACCTTAACCTCTTGATATACAAACTCTTTGGTTGATTAGGTAATTTCTTTGAGTGGCACTTCAGAAGTTGAAAGTCAAAAAGCAACAAAACTTTAATGGATGACAACTTCTTTATTCTTTCTGGCTGACTTATTGACACAGATTCTTACCATTATCAGGCATAATTAAAAATAATAATCAGGCGTAGTGTCACCCATGAAATTTTGTTCATTTTTGATTGAAGGTATAGATATTTTTCACAAATTTTCTCATACATCTTGCCAACACAGTTCACAATAGAATTAAATATCACTATGCATTGTAAAGACCACCAGACAGTGGTTAAAGAGTTTTACCTTAATTGATATTATCATTTGTGAAAAGCTGATTAAGATTTAGCTTCAAATAGATTTAAAGTTTATTTCTCTGAGCCGCCCCTTCTCATATGAAATAAAATTGAATAAAACAATCGTTTAAAACAATTGTATAAAGAGTTAATCTTAGACAGCAGAGAATAATGCTGATCTTTCTCCATATAAAGAATTCATTTGGTCAGAGCAAGTTGAAAAACAACATGTCACTTTCAAATGTCACGTTGGGCCATCTGTCTTTCTGGTTACCAATGTCTATAAATCTCAATAATCATAAACAGACAAAGCTCGTGAATATAAAGAGTGTACTCAATATAACCATGTGCCATACTTCTTTATTACGCTAATGTTTTATCTTTATATTACCCTAGATCCTGCATGCATAATTAATCTTTTTCAAACGTTTTATGAAATCAGACAAGAACTCATGCAAAGAAAAACTTTGTAGGCAAAATCATACTTGAATACATTTAATAGATACGGAAGTTTGATTTGGTAGTCTTATTCACAGACTGGTAGTTCCTAGGATTTTAACCTATAATTACCCGGACCGAAACTCCTTGAAAAGCAAGATGAACACATGCAGCCTCTGAGGCTCCTTCCAATAACTATAATAAATGGTAATTTTTAGGAAGAATGTTACCAGGCTTACGTGTTAGTCTAAACTTATTGTTGTGAAAAGCTAAACAGTTATCAGTGATTACAGTTAACAAGATAGCCGGTCAATGCCAATGCTAAAATATTTTCTTCAAATCAAAACTCAAAATCTGCTTCAAGCAAGACACAGTAATTATTTTCCATAAAGTTTCTTCCATATTTCAGTCGATGATCTATCAACAAACATCAGAGAAACAACAGGGATGAGTGATAACTAACATTATTAGAAATACTCCAAGAAACATTTGTTTCTTGTCAAAATGATTGATGATGCTTGTAAAAGATTTAAAGTGGAGACCAATTAACATGAACAACATTTCACATACTCTCAAATATCTTCCAGTCTGTTTTCTATAATCCTATTTTCATATTTATTAAAGTGACATAATTTTAAACTAAAGGTATGTCTGGTCTTGTTTTTAAAGGTAATTCGAAAGTGAACTTCTAAAGTGAACTTTTCCTATATTGAATAGCACAATTCCTTTACACCTGAAAATATTCATATAAATGATAATAAAGTTTGATTTGCTTGAAAGCAAGTTAGAGTATCATTTCTTATCAAACAAACAAACATAACATTGAAAGTCATATACAGTTTCTAGAACAAATGGGAAAGACGTGACACAATCTTCTTTTAGCATAATGTGTCCTATGCTAAACCTATTATCTGGCACTTTTGTCATCCTTAAACAGTTAGAGGCAATAGAAACTGACACCAAAGACACTGACAACAATGACAGTTTTGTCAAACTGTACAGTTTAAGAAAATAACTGATACTATAAGACACACACAAAATGGCCGTTTTGTCAAACTGAACAACTATATGGAAATACAAAAACAAATACATTGTGATATTAAAGATCAAGTCACAGAAATAACATATGGTTTCTGGTAAACAGACACTTGTCTTGGACAGCTGGAGGTTTCTTCTAGTACACAGAGGTAGTCTGGACCATTCTTTTGGCATTCCCCTGTCCACAGATTCACTGAGCAGATTCACCTGACAATACTAGACTTTCTCTTGGACTGTCTTTTACAATATTTCACCTTTGCTGTTCTTCCCTAATACAATGTGTCCATCCATTTCCGAGACTGTACTGTTTGCAGTCCTCTGTCAGATACACTAATCAGTGTGTTCCTTCTGAGTACCCTGCCTCTATCTACATTCACTTGAGAGTACAGTCTCTATTGACATCTGTATCATCCGACAATCGGTCTAATCTGACATAATTTTTCGGTCCCAACAGAGCTTCTATATGACATTGAACATTGACCATACCAACACTCTGTCTAAACCTACATTTTTCTCCGGTCCAAGCGAGTGTTGGTTTAGACAGATTCCACTGTACTACAATATTTTCACCTTAAAAAGGTTGTTCTTTGTACTAGAACAATCCCTTGAACTTTAACCAAAGTAACTTAGCATAATCCCAATACAGAGATGTACAAATATTCATGCTCACAAACTCGTTACACATTAGATAACATAGAAATAATATAGAAAATGCTTTTTATCATAAATTTTAACCAACACTTTTAATTACAACCTTGTAAATTATATAGCTTTAATGTGATTTAAAGATTAAAACTATTGCTCCACAACGGTCTTTATTCTTATCAAGATTTTTAAAGATACATGAATGATAGCACAGTTCTATAAGAATAATAAACCATGGCGCCTTGCAGGGAAATCTAGCGGAAACATGGAGACTGATAGTCTTGTGCTATGCGGTTTTGTCTCCATTCCTCAAATTAATCAGCGTCAAGAGTAACTTGCTTATAGAACATCTACGTCAGCAGTTCAAAATAAGGATTGATTTGCCGATACTATGAACAAAGAGGGGAACACTTCCTGTGCAGTGATATCGTCAATAAAATTGAACATATTCTCACATTTTCTGTTTAATTATTTGTGCAAGGTTTGTATAGCTTATCATTCATGAAATATAGCAAACATTTGCCTATCAATTCGTTTTCTTTGCTACTGTGAATCAAATCATTTTTTATATAAACCAATTCAAAATGTATTGCTGATGATAATTCACAAGACGTAATTGGGATAAACCAATGGACCGATAATTTTCAGCTGTAGCTTATGTTACTTCATTTATTGCCCTGTCATAATTCCTTGAGGAATGGTCAATAAGGTATATAAAGGTTCCCTTTACACTAAGTCAGAATTTATAGAAATAAAGATGAATAAACAGGAATTTAAATAGATTTGTGCATCATGTTTTTGGTGTATCAATAAAATATTTCCTGCAAGGAATACATACTATTAGACCACAGTCGAAATACTGAGAATGCAGTTTTGATAAATATGAAAGGAGTAAATTTTATATTGGGGCCCATTAAGAATATGAAATGACTTGGCTTTTTAGGTTCTCCTACAAATGAAATTAGATTGGTTTGAATACCATCAGAGAAACTCAAGAATATTAAGTATTTAATTTGAATCAGAACCTCAAATCATATTGCTCCTGCCATACATGCTCTGACCTAATATTACATCCACTTTTTTTAAAGCCCAACTTTTAAGGGATCAGCTAAAACAGATGAATGATGATATACTTAATTTTGAAAGACATAAACCCAAAATAATTTCATTGCAAAAATACTAAAGGCAATACACATTGAACTCAATGACACATTTTTCATCCAGGGGGCCATTTAAAAGAGATTCAAAAAGCATAAATTCCCTGGACACATCAGCTTAGATGCTTAGTGTATATCATTAACAAATTGGATCTGGATGTTTCCTGTCTTCAAGCACTGACCCCATCAATTACCAAACACTGTGTCAGTAAGAGAGTGAGATAAGGCTTTTCACTGTTCTCTAGAATACATCATTTATATCCCAGGGACAAGTATAACTGCAGGGAAAACTGTATCCCTGCTTCATGTCTGTGTATTTGTATAGTAGCCTTTATTACAGTCTCGGTCGTCATTTGGCAAGACTAGATTTGACTGTACAAGCCTAAACAAATGAAACAACATGGCTAAAAGTAGGGTAATTATGAACATTTCAAAGACTAAATTGTATTCTAGGAAAATATGTTATAACCTTGCATTGCAGTGAGATATTAAAGCTATCGTCTGGAACTAGCAGGAAATGGTTACTGCACTGAAGTTGATAGTGCTTTTCAGAAATTGCATGTTGAACAGTTATCAACCCTCAGAACTCAAATGTTTACATAAATATATATACAATTTTAACTTGATATTAGAAATCACTATATATTAAAGAGATAATAATTCCCTTAAAAAATAAACTTCAAGGACAAAGAAACTTTCTCATGGCAAAATGGCCATACATTAGTTCTATATCTTCGGTACTAGTTTCAAGTCCATGCAAATAAAGATGTCATACACAATTAAATTACAGCATTGAATATATGTTAGTCTTATATGGGATAAAAAGGCTTATATAACTTTCCTTTAAGAATACAACAAAGGAAAGGTAGATGGTAGAGCAACGTATCAATTTTGTGAAATTTGTTGGTGTTATTTTAAATTTTTTTTTATAAAGACATGCATGATTAAGTTATCAGACAAAAAGCACATTGAACAAGTCAACTCTCTGACTACGGCTTATCCAAGAAGCAAGTAAATTTTCAAAAGTTTTATATGAGTTAAAATTTTAATAGACATATCTTATAAAGTTATCACACTAAAAATACAATAAATAAATGATCTCTGTCTGACTATAGCTCTCTTAAGATTTAAAATGTTCTGGAGTTTAATATGGGTTAAACTTTTAGACGATAACAATAAGCAGTAGCACATATTTTGAAATTTCTTATTTTTTCCAAATTATTTTCAATCAACATTAGTTCATACCAAATGTATTATCTTCAGAATGTTAAACATCTCATTACTCAACCCAATTATCCGTAATCCTTAGAAGACATCATCAGGTATCAGGCAAACACCACTGGCGGATGTATTTGTTTGAACACCTTACAAATAATCAATTGAGGTAGGGAAATGGATTCGTACGGCTTATCTAAACATGGTAAGTTTGTGTTAGAGCTGCTTCTTCTGATTAACAAACACTGTCTTGCAATTGGTAACATACAGTTTTTGTTTTTAACTTTATTTTTATCAAAAAAATATGATACTGTCCCTTTAAATAAGGTCTCTCTGACAATAGTTCTTTTCGGACATAACCAACTGACAAAAACAATGGGAATCTTTAGATAGTCTGGTAGACATTTCAGTATTATGGTGCACCAGGGACAACTGCCCCGCAACATAAATGAGAATGTCCACTATTCTTCTGAAATCACTTTGAGACCATGATCTTTGATGACGCGATCAGTCAGGCTTTTATATACTTTCTCTCAGTTTGCCATATTCTTTTTCTTCAAACAATAAAATTTTCAATGATAATTATTATTTACTGTTTGCCATTTTTCAACAAGAAATTATTACTGTTTATTTTCCTTCAATTTGTTGCAAATGGCTTACTTACAGTTTGCTCACAATGAATGACTTGTGATCATTTTAAATGGAATTTGGGGGACAAATTCGCGAATACAGACAGATATTATGAATGAGTGGTCAATGTGGAAATCTTAAATTGATTGTAAGTCCAGTTTGATTCATTCTGCTATTAGCTACTTGACAACTGAAGGACCAAGCCAGCATATGGTCAAACTCATCAGTCACTAGGCACTGATCGAAGGACATTCTGAAGCTGAAATTCTTAATTTTTTCCAAAACTAAGCTTGGAGATCAACTTTAGAGGACTGAATAACACAAGTGAGAAAGTGTTGATTCCTTATTTCTTTGAATATATAAAAACTTTTGATTCAGTAATCATGTACCTTAATTCATAGTGAATATTTAACAAAAGCACATAAAATGGTCCCCTGACAAAAAGTCAAATCAATTCAGAAGAATGGTATTCAAACTGAATCATGTGGTTGAGACTGTGAGATTGAAACAATTGACACTGCCTGGACGTACGGCAAAAAGTGAGAAAATTCAAAGAAATAAATAAAATGATATTTGCTTCTCATAAAGAAGCGAAACATTGTGATAGTGCAACAATACTTTAATAACATTATCAGGAGGGTTATATTGACTATATCATTATGAGATATATGTTGGGTAAACTGAAGTTTATTTATTTCATTACTTGATTAAAAAATGACTCACTGAAACAACCAATAGCAGAAAGGGGGTTAACAATATCTTGTGGATGTATCTATAAACTGTTCGAGTGGCATTTTAGAAGTTGTCAGTTAAAGGAAGACAAGGAATATTTTATGGATTATCAACTTCTTTATTGTACTGATAACGACGTTCTGTATAGCTTCCTATATCATTTTGATATTAATAATCTTGATGTTATGCATTGACGAATAATTCCATGCATAGGATATGAATAGTAAATATATTCCGGAGAATGTTTCATAAAATTACAAACGATGATTCCAGTGGGACCAAGACACTGTGATAGACCAATGCTTTAAAGAGGAATACAAATATTGAAAATATCCTCCACAGGGACAAAGACAGTTAAATATCATCTATCTAAAGCGCCAAAGGTAAAAGCCAAACTTATGTAACCACTCAATTCCTTTAATGAGCATTTCCACAAGACATGATGACGAAAAGTCAGAAATCAAACCAAAAAGGACTTGAATTTTCATCAACTTAATGTTAACATCAGGAGTTTGCAGTGCCAACAACAAGCATTTGTAGATCTTCTCTCAGCTGCCAGAAATATAGATATGCGAACATAAACCATTATCATGTAACCATTCTGCATGAAGTCAAGGTCTTGCTGAAGCCATAGAATGTCTAGCATTTAGACGGAACCAACAATTCCTGGAAGTTAGACCATTCTATTAAGAGTCATTTGAAAGTATGTCATGCAGTTAAGGTGTTGGACGACATATTCTATGAAGGGGAATAGTTCTGATATGAGACAATTTGTGAAAAGCATGAATTTTGAAGATTTCAATTCGGGCATCTATTACTTCTGGACTTTCTCATAAACAGGTAGATATTTTCATCTTCGTATAGCTGAATATAGTTATGTCAGATTGAATGATGTAAGCCCATTCTTCCATCTTGATTTTATTTCTAAATTTTAAATTATAATATCAAAATAATCCAAAATTATTTCTTAATTATTAAAACCAAAATGATTTCTTGTTCTTTAAAGTAACATCTGATAAGCATAACATTGTTATTAAGAAAAAATCGTAATGATAACCACAAATTATAATTATAATTTCAAATTAATTTTTGATTTTACAAAATATGTTATCCCTGGAAGTTTTTCTTGAAATGTTTGTGTATTTCTATTTTTGTATATCACGTTTATTGTGTGTCTGTATAGATAGATGGATAGTTGATTTGATTAAGCTACAATGATTTTGTTACCAAGAACTGAAATTAAATGAGCCTTGTTCTATAAAATATGGTCCTTCAATTATTAGATTTGTCACCTAATTGGATAGCTTACTCAATTTCCTGTCAGTATAATTCAATTACTTGGATACTAAATCGGTTTTTATGAATCTTTCTAATTAAGTTTGATCATGTTCTAGTCTTGTCAGAGTATCACATTAAATAGGTGTGTTTCATTATAAACATGTTATTCAAACTAAAGTGTAAAACTAGGGTCTCGTTATAATAAATACTTCAACTATATGATATTTTGAAATGATTTGCTATGAATAACAAATTTATACCACCTGATCTCTTTTCAAAATATCTCAATGTATTTTTAGCTTTATTCAAACGAAACATACTTGAAGTTGTTTTTTTTTTGTTTTTTTCCCATCTCAATAAACGTAAAAAGAGTGAATAAGGCAACATTAAAAAATCTACAGTACGGTGTTTTTGCCATATTTACAAGGACCTGACCAGCAATTTAACATGACTTTCAAACACAAGAGTTTTTACAGATATTGTTTACGTTTCACTTGACTATTATTTGACGTCAAACGTACTCAAATTTAATTTCTATTTCTGAAAAAAAAGTGAGCCATCTTAAGATATATTTTATTAGCAGTAAACCTGACAAGGATGTGTAAAAGAATACCCTGCCGACATAGGTGAATGTGACAAAGTTGGTAGAAAGCTTCCTGTATGAGAGTTTCAAGAGACACTTTGTCAGTAACTGTTGTTGTAGCTAAACTTTATCAATTATGTTATTTGATCGAGAAGTACAACCTGAAAAGTATTAGTTAAGACTGTTCAGTTCAGTATTTCAGTTCAGTATTTTCTAATGGTGAGGTGATTTGGAGTTTTACGCTACTTTCAAGAGTATTTAAATCATATCACTGCTGCTAGTATTATCTCAGGGAGAAAGCCTGCGAGTGATAAAATAAGGCAAAAATTGTGAGTATGATCAAAAACAAGATAATGTTTTGGTACTGACACTATTCAATTATTTAAACATAATTTTAAAAACTTTTAGAAAAAATATATAGGATTCTAAGCTTATATAGGGCTGTTGTTTGATTTTGAACGAAAACTATTTATTTTAGAAATACATGCCATTTAGGTAATGAACAAATGTAACATTGATATTTTTGGTATCAAACTATCTGCAATAGTAAAATTTCTTTTACTTTTTCGGGTTCAATCTGTTGCGTGATTCTAACCCATACCCTCAGACTCAGGCAGCATCGCCAGCATTGACCCTACCAGCAGCTAACTGACCCTACCAGCAGCTAACTGACCTTACCAGCAGCTAACTAACTCGCCTACTAAGCCTCGATGAAAATCAGGGTCCAACAAGCGTTCTGTCACATTCAATACCTACAATTAAAGGTAGGAGCTGCTGGAAAAAATGAAGATATTCATTGGCATTACCAATGAGTAAAATATGCAAAGGCAAAACAAGGCATTCCTGATTTGTTTTCATCAAGTAAGTTTTTTAAGTTATTTTATCAATAATTCAAATTTTATTTTTACTTCTCCTTAAAAAAAGACAAAGTACATTTTATTTATTTATGTTAAGCCAAAAAAAGACAATTTGTCAGGCTGAACTCCAACAGAATTTTCTCTTTTGGTTTTGATGGAATCAATTTGCTTAACTATTTAATTATTTATTTAATTAACTATATATATATACCCTGTTACATAATTCTAAGAAAACTAACATCATAAATGGTCATGTATATTGTCATTGGCAAATTGTCAACGAATTTCAATGAGCTGTATTTAAAACATTTATAACATTACCACTTTGGGAACTTAAGAAGTCTTTGAGAGGCGTAATTCTGGTGCAACATAATGATGACAGTGTTAATCCTGATGTTATCCTTAGAACTCATCTAATTAATTTACCTCAGACACTAAAGATGAAAGATTCCAACTACAGCACAACCTCCCACAGAGAGCGTGCCTGATATTGAACCAGAGATAGGAATTGTCTTTGATCTTGGCATTATTGGATTATTCTATGAACTGTCTAACTGCCTCTCTTTGACATAAAGTTTGACCAGCCAGATAAACAGCAAGCGTCAACATCTCATACGGTACAAATTATGTCCTGGATCTGAGATAAAAACAGAAGAGGCGATTATTCATTTATGGCACAAACATGGTCTTGATTATGAGATTGGTTACAAGTGATGATCTGCGCCCACGGCTTGCCACAGTGGGGATATGATCAGCTTGATCAATGAGAATGAGTTTGTGGGGGACAATTGTAGCAGGCAGAGTTTATGTGATATATATATATACTACTACTTTGGTATATCCATGTAACAATGTTGATATGTGTTTATTATCAAGAGGCAATCGTTTCAGCTTGCTTTAATAAACAACTATCAACATTTGGGTATCCATGTATCAGTAGAGGTGAGGTGATTTTGGCTTAAGGCTGTTTTCGAGAGTATTTCACTTATAACACAGCTGATAGTATTATTGCATGGAGAAAGCCCTCAACACTATGTATTAACCTGACATTATGGGCTGCAACTAGTGAACCATATGTGGTACTGCACTGAAATTCAGTGTAGCATTGCACCCAAACCTTACTGCATGTCAAACAGTTTTCTACCACAGAGAAAGTTGCCGAGCCCCTGGTAGGATTTGAATCACTGACCTCTTGACCCGAAGCAGAACTAGCTATCCACTGCGCTCTTCAATATGTGTTGATTAGCAAGAGACAATTGGAGCACTCTTCGTATGATATTATTGACAAACTACTAAGAATATTTACATATCCATGTATCAGTAAACCCAAAGATCATACATGTTTATTAGAAAGAGGCAATGGCAGTTAGATAAAGATTGGTATTGGTAATACTGACAAAATAAGTAGGACCTTCAGCATTGATGTGTGAGAACCTTGCATGCTTTTGTTATATTAGTTTCTTTTAGTAGTTTCATGTAATCATCTGGATAAACGGTTCACCACAGTTTGGATGTCATGCATAAAACCAATAACGATAGGTGTAAATTGATGAACTGTGTGATTACAGCTTGAATTGTAGTAATGTTAACGAGCTACAGCTTATAGTTGAATAGGCTTATTACAAAGGGGGAGTGAGAGAGTTGTTGTCGAGCGCTACTTGGACAACATTTAAGCAATTGGTGGCATAACAATCAGAAGAACTGTAAGTGAACGGTGTGAAAACAATGCATGTCATGATCACTGTTAACATAATTTAGTTTAATGGCTTCAAGTAATCTTTAGACAAGCTTTCCTACAAGGTGAATGTGATGCTCCTTGAAAAAAAAAACTTCCAAGAAATTTTCATGAGTGGTTGACTTCACAAATAATCATGAACTTTTTATGAACTTTAATTCATTTATCTTTTTCATGAACACTTCATGAAAAGTTCGTGAACTCAAAATAGTTCATGAATTGTTTTCATTGGGGTTGATAACTGGGTCCGGATGATTGAAGCACTCTTAGCACTAAGCTAGTGTAAATGTTTGCATTGAGGTAAGTTAGGTTAGCTTTGAAAATGTAGGCCCTTATCAAGAAACACTTCTATTTAGGGCCAAAGTCTTTTAATAAAGTACCAACTGAAGCTAAATCAAGAATTCACTCTCTACAAAACACTGATCGTAGATATAAGATTTACATCATCAATCAGCTAACTTGAAACTTCCTGACTGTAAGAAAAGCCTTTTGTCCTGGTTATTTATGATCATAAAAACGTAAAATCAACTAACATCATCAAAGTGTTTGAAAGTATTCCTTGAAAAGAACTTGTCAATATCATAAAATTAATGCCTGTCTCAGAATGGATAATAATGACTTTATTGGTAATTAATTGTCCATGAGAGTAATAACATCGATCCTTATCAATAGGAATCTTTGGTTCAAGAGATTCCAACTGTGACAATTATTGACTGGAGATGTGCACAAAACATTTGTTTCAATGAGAACAACTGTAGATGTCATTCCCATAACAGCAATTTCTTCTGAAATCTTACGTTGACTCACACAAGCTTCTTTCTACACTGTCTCGCTGAGTGAAACAAACACTGTTCTTGTGGAAGCAGACAGTCGTTACAAGGTGAATTATGGTCCACGTCATCTCTATTACAACAATTCTCCTGACTGATGTAAGTGCTGTGTTGCCAGCACGACTGAATAAATCTCAGCAGTTAGGGTTTTGTGACAACTTGATAATTAATCATTGGGGATTTCTTCTGCAGCATTACGCCAGAAAACTAATAGCATCTTAGACCAATTGACTTGCAATGATAGATTGACTTTGTGAACGTGTTGTACAAAGACAAGTAAGATTGCTAAATAGCATCTAAAACCTTATCTTGAATGACTTAAAACTCTTACATAGTCAATGGCATTACTGAGATCGTAGTAGTCATAAAATACAAGATTTTATGGATATTGAAATTATTTATTCACTGCCTTTGCAAGTGTTTGGTATAAATTCTTAAAATGTTTTTAAAATTAAATGGCATGTAATCTTGAATAACTGTTTAAAATCTATATGTATTGCCGATGAAATATCTTGCTTACAATTAACTTAGAATACTTTGCCTTTATAGTTTAAAAAATTTTAACTATCACTTGATATGTTGCTAATAAGAAAGGACATCAGAATAAAAATGTTGATATTGAAATTATGGTAATAATTAAGGAATCTCACAGTAGACAGTCATTCTTAGGGCTTTCATGGGTCCAAAAATTTGGACTTGAATACTCAAAGGATCAGACACAACTCGAAGCCGAGTACCTGAAAATCTCATGTTTACACAACAGGTAATGTTATTGTTGTTCAGCTGAGATATTATACACAAACATCAACTTATACAGGGTCACATATGGTAAACTTTGGTTTTAATGTCTTGATATGATCATGCTGATCATCTTATTTCCCACATCTCAGATAAACAGTCTCAAATTACATAAATATGTAACTATGATCTCCCCCTTTTGAGTCCTTGAGTCTAAGAAATTGGACTCGAGTCCAGCTGGACCCGACTCGGGCTCGAATACTGTGGTACCCGGGTATGCCTAATCATACTCACACAGATAACACTATCCTAGAGTGAGAATATCATTCAAAGCACAGACAAGTACATCCCACAAAACCAAAGAACTACGCTGACCTTGATGATACAATACCTGAAATTCCATACATAACCAGCAGTAAACCTATGCAGAAAATCAGTTTTGTTTAACCTTTTCATAACAATCCTTTTCATTTTTTCCCCGCACAGAATTCTTTTGAATGCCAGACAAATAGTATATGTAATAATGGAATGGTTAACATCTTAAATGTGGGAAAAGGAGTATAGAGTATGACCCTGTTCTCTGTTGTGTTTGTGTTGCCATTGTGATAGAACCATTGGTAATCTGGTTCTCCAGTTTAGAATAAGATGGATCCAAGACCTTATTTGAAATTTCTTTTACCAAAATTAAATAGAAGTATGCAAGAAATATGATTTAGAGTTTCCAGGTCCTGTTCATCACCCTCATTCTCTCCCGATACCTCCCAATTAGGCATGAAAAAATAGAGCCATGGATGCCATTCTTACTTATTTTTATGTGAAAGAAAATTGTGCACATCATGAAGATGAAGAAACTCAGGTCTTTTTGGCTTTTACAAAGAAGTTTGCATCCTCGGTGTGAAACTACATCACTGACTGCACAACTTGCACTGATTTCTACAAATGAGGATTCTCTGAAGCTGATGATTGCCATATATGTATACATATATATATATAAAATATGGCATTCATCACACACACACACACACACACACACACATATTTAAAACCATTTCATTATTTCATATATATTTATATATATACAATATCTACAACAATATATTTATATGCATGTCTGTTCCATTAAAACAAAATAAAGTAAAATCTGTAGGGATATCTCATTCCACCGCTGCTGTTGTGATGACAACAAAGATAATATTCTACTGATCATAGATATATATTGTTCAATGTTATTGCAGTTGGTGTTATTGCACTTGATGACTGCAACTCTGTAAGCAACTTTTAAAAAGATCATATTGATGTCTCGCATGAGTTTATATCTTCAAAAAAACCCGATATTGCTGAATCAGAAAAGTGCAATGACTTTAAAAAGTAGAGAATGAATTTAAAACAATGCAACTGGGGGGAAACTTTTTCTTATATCATTAGAGACAGTAAATATAGACAATTTAGATTTTCCTGGAATGGTTCTAGCACTTTCTGCATATCAATACAAGAAACATTTTGAAATAATCACAACACTATCCTTATAGCATTATGCCTGTGAAACTAAGTATGTACTTAAAAAATCTGTAATTAATTTCTGACAGCTAGTCTATCAAACATGTCATATATATTTGATAAAATCTAAATCTAGACAAATATATGACTGTCCTAACATGTTATTATTCTTAACAAGCAATCTCTAAAATTCTAAAGATAAACAAAATCTTCAGAGTCATCCCTAATCTCTGGCTACTCATAAACCAAAGTTGATTATCTCCTATCTCTTATTTCTAACAAGCAACAAGTTGTTATGACTATAAAATCTGTTTATTTCATCAAACCAAGTTGTAAAGGAGTTTTCATTTTGAATTGGAGTGATGATTATATCATAAAATGACCTCCTAAAAACACATACAAGGCCAAGAAAATCCTTCAAATTGATAATGTTTAACCAAGACTGCAAAGCCTTTAAACATTTCCTTTTAAATTGAGAGAATTTTATTTTTCAAACGGTTGATTTAAAACTAAACTTTTTTGGCCAGTTCTTATAACTCAGTTAATGGTGTAAAGAAGTTGGAATGGTAGATAATTAAATTAAAACTGTCTAGAGGCATTGTCACCACCTAATGCTGACACTGCAACTTCTAGGAAATATTTTCTAGAGGGGAGGGGGGTGTTTCAAGAGTATATATTACTTATATCATGGCTGATGCTGAAAGTAGTTAACCATGGTTGGCACTGCACTGTTATTCAGTGTACAATTGCACCCAAAACTTAACTGCATGTTAAGTTGCTGAGCCCCTGGAGGGATTCAAATCACACACCACTTGATCCAGATCTCATGATCTTGAGTCGAACTCGCTAAACACTGTGCTATCCCGCCCCCGCCGCTTTTCTCGAGACATTGTCATCACTTAAATGCTAATATGGCTGAAATGGATATAGGAGAGGCAATTCAAGGCAACTAAAACAAACAGGCATTTCTAGCATCTCAAATAAGTGAGTTGAGATGATTTTGGCCTTAAAATGTTTGTTTTTTTACTAATATTACAGCGGTTAGTATTATTGAAAATAGAAAATGATTGCAATGTCACCTTGGCTTCACATGGCGGTGTAACCATGCAAGCATTGGTTGGCAGTCATGAACCATTTTGGTGGAAATTGCTTTTCAATGAGGTATTATATAATAAACATTCAGTATATAATCATTTTAATTTTTCAAGCAAATTCAGAGCAATGGACACCTTATACAAATTCCCCCTTCATATACCTTTAAGAGTAAAGATATTTCAAAAGAGCCTGATTAAGTTTGTTATTAAACTCATACCAACAAGACATCTCTGTTAGTATATTGTGCACCAACAATATTGACACAGATACAAATCTGACTTTATCATTTACAGCATATGATTATGGATTTGTATTCAAGGATAAACATGTCTTTGGTAAAGTTGCTATGAAGAAGAAACAAATGAATCTGAAAATCTTTTTTTTATTTTAAATAGCTATAAACGTAAATAATTCTAAGAGTAAAAGGAAACCGTAGGATTGTTGGTTTGAAGAAAGAAAATATTTGTAAGAATGCTTAAAGCATGCTCCCAGAAAGAGTTCCTAAGAAAAGATGATAACGTGCCAAATTATTTGGCAAAAAATGTGTCTTATCTACCACAGTTTGGCATCAAATAACTTCCTCTACTGTATTTTCAATCAAATCTACCAGGAGGAAGTAGATGTGTACACTGTGGGTCATGAATAGGTTAGAGAAAGATTTTCCGTGATTACTATTCTTGGAAGAATTTCAAAGTTCCTCGTTTCTAAACAATAAAATCACAAACCCTAAAGATAAGCAAACATCAACCACTGACAACTCAATAGTCAAATGTTTCTTATCAAAATCCAAGAAATCTGACACTCTTAATAATTCCACTTGTAGATAACTATAAGCTGCTAGAAGACAATTGAAGAGATAATTTCACCCCTTTTTTGAGCTTTATTGAATTATTCTAAAAGGTACGTGCTTTAAGTCTAGTCCACGTAGTCAGTATTGCGGGTATTTCTTAATGTAGGAATAGAAAAATGAACATCAGTTGAGGATGATGCCATGTACTCTGAACTGATTTCAATGTCTCATTATGAAACATTAATTATTAACTAAAAATTGTTAGCTTAAGAGGATATACTCAATCCCATTTAATGAAATTGAGATTACAAGAAAAGAATTACCAAATTGAAGTTTAAATTACAAGACATAATTATCAGTTTTTCTTGAGAAACACCATCAACATTTCTTAACATCAAGTTGTGCAAGTATGACACAAAATTTGAGGAAAATCATTACATGGCTTCTGCGTATAAGAGTAAAATCCAACTACCTAAACAGTGACAATGCCTTTATAAGCACAAATAACATCCCCTTTAACTAAATCAATAAAAATTTTTTAGCAATTTACAGAGAAGCCTGTTTATGATTTGAAGAAAATAATGGAAGTTAAGAAAATGAAATAACCGACAATTGCTAGAACTTCAATGGCATCTTTAACACTGAATATCAAAGATAGGAATGTAAGATGGGAAAGTGTGGACATCTCCTGACAGAAATTTCCCTTTTATCACAACTGCCAGTAGATTGTACAATAGTCAGGGGAGAACTAAATAATACTGGAGTAGAAATTTGATCATTGATGTGGACCCTAGCATTTGCAGGCAATAAATTGAGAATACAGACAGTTAAATAGCAGTATATTTCTTTTTATGTAAAAGAAAGCAAAATCTCAAAAAATGATTTTTAAAAATATTGATATCCATTGAAATTTTAATTAAGAATTTAACTTCTAAACTTTAAATTCAACTGTTACCATAAGTGAAGACAAAATATTTTTTCTTCAATTATTTCATAATTCAATTACTAGCTTATCTGATTTTAATTGTTATTTCATAATTACAGTTTTCAATAGTTTTATTAGATTTTTTAAAGTAAAAACAGTTTTATATTTTACTTCATAAAACTTGCAGATTCAATAAATAGAAACCAGCATAAAGACAAAAACCTTTCAATGAATAATGTGATAGTTTATGTGGAAGGTTACACAAAGGATCAAGAATCCAAATATAAAAAATTACTGATGTGTCCAAATTTTCAAATGTATCAGCAAAAACAAACTCCAAAAACGAGAAAATCCATTTTCAAAGAAGAAGACACACAGCAAAATAATATCCGATGCCATATTTATCAAAATGAAATCAGACAACATATATCAAGCAAGAATCTTTCAAACACATATTTTGAAGCCCAAAAATATCTGGATTTAAATTTGCCTATTTGAACAATTGAAAGAATTGAATCCATGATCCTATGCTCCATTGATGTTTCATAAAATTACATTTTTGATTTAGGGTGCTCAGATTGGGGTTGACTTATCAGCAAGCTGTGGAAAATTAATATTAATTTGTCAACATTATTTAGTCTCTATCAATAATTGATTTACATCCATAATGGTAATTAAGCTGTTGCATCCAACTTTGAGACAGTTGCGCTGATGAGATTTACAAAAAGGTTCATCCATGTACTAATATAGGCTATATGTGACACAAATATCACTGAAATAAAACTTTGCTAATGAAATTTACTTCTTGATACTACATTCTGCACTTAGAAACAGAAAGTTCTGAACTAGAAAGTTCAGTCGCATGAAGCTCTAAGAAGCTGCTTTGGAAGTACATTGCTTTCAGGGTAATGATATACAGCCAATAATTAGTGGTCTTGATTTTGATTATCATTATCATACTGCAATGCATATAAAACATCACAGATATAGTAATGAAAAACAGTAAGACGCTAAACAAGTAGAAGTTGTCACCTTTGTTGAGATAGGTATGAAGAAAGTATATCAAACCAACTGAAGGTATGATGCAAGTATAAGGGACACATGCACTGGTGGATCCATATCAAATAGACCAAAAGATGGGTGACCCCCCCCTCCCCCCCACTCCCTCCAAAGGGTGAACATCACCCCCTCCCAAATGCCCTGCACCCTGATTTCAATAGGTGAACCACCTCGCCATCTTTTAAAATTAATAAACCGCCACAGACATGTAAACGATCCTCAACACTGATATTATAGATCAAAAGACAATACACATGTATACACATATCCACAACAATCAGGAGATGGGCCAGCTACAAGCACTGCAGGTACTGTTAGTGAGAAGATCTCTGTTCCATCTAATGCACCATGCACACTTACTCCCTCCTGCCTGCAGCCAACACAAGTTAGCATTCACAAACTGGTCTCATCACAACCTGTGGTGCAGTGCCCATGTGCTAGTCAGTCGGACATGATTAACATGTTGGAGCCGATACTCGGTGAGTTGTCTCTTCATTTTATACCACCTGGGCAAATACTGATCATCTATTGCCTTACATTTAGTGAAGTATCTGTCATGTTGGTAAAAAGAGTTCACAATAGTCGTGATGGTCATTGAGTTTGTTGATTAGTCTCCCTATGAGAGATCTATTATAAATTAAAGACTTTAGATATGGCATTATTGAGCATAAAGGTCAATTTTTGGCAAGATTCTAACATTCTTTTCTTTTAAAAATGTTATTAACAACATTTTCAATAAAAAAAGGAAAATCAAAGCTATCATGATCATAATTCCAAGTCATTTTTCACGACCATGTCCTGGAGTCAGCTAAACTTGATGTTTACGAGGGATAATGGTATAACCGTGTTAAAAAACTAAACTAATGTCCATTTGTTCGATCATTATGGTGTGAATGGATGTTCACTTTGATTGCAAAACTAGCCACTATCATTTTGGATTGGTTTAAGTTATCGTTGTGTTATTGTTTCAAAGAACTTCGCTTTCATTTTGCCTTTTATTGCACATTTTGATGAGAGTAATTGATGATTAAAAAATTAAATATTCAATCAAATTACAATATTAGTAATAAAAAAGTTATTTTCATATCACACAGCAAAAACGATTCTATCATTGGTTAAATAATTTCAATTTTCATGACATTCAAATAGAAACATATTCTGAACAATTTACTTTGCCTAAAATCTACTTTTACTCTTGTAACTTCTATTGACCGGATCTTTTGTAAGCCAAATTGTTAGGTATTTACCCTAAACTTGGGAAAATGTATATATATATTCATGTTGTTCATATGGTTGATGATTGAGAAACTGAAATGGTTGATGATTGAGAAACTGAAATGGTTGATGATTGAGAAACTGAAATTAAGTGAAGTAAATAGATTTTGATGATGATATGCAGCTGTTGTCTGATTAGCATATTTAAATTGATCATTTTGTTTACATGTACATAGAGAAAGATACTGAAAAAGAAATATTTACATGAATAAACTCACAATAGACTTTCACCCAAAACCTGTAATGAGAATTATCTATATTCTTGGGCTATAACTTGGATATCTGCATTTGTAGTTGTAGTAGTAGTATTAGTAGTAGAAGTAGACATAGTAACAGTTCAACAGTAGTATCAGGATTTGTAGAATTAGTAGTAGCAGTAGTAGTAGTAGTAGTAGCAGTAGGAGTAGTAGTAGTAGTAGTAGTAGTAGCAGTAGCAGTAGCAGTAGCAGAAGCAGCAGTAGTAGTAGTAGTAGTAGTAGTAGTAGTAGTAGTAGTAGTAGTAGTAGTAGTAGTAGTAGTAGTAGTAGTAGTAGTAGTAGTAGTTGAAGTAGTATTTAGCGCTGGCTCAAGAACACATGATCATGATTGAGTTTCTAAATCCATAAATGAATCAATGCCATAAATCTTGACATAAGGACATCAATTGTCAAGCTAAGGTGAGGAACTTTGGGGCCTCAAGCTTGAGTTATTTAATTTGTATTAAGTTAAGTTTTCAGTTGACTGGAATATACTCTGCCATAAACAACAATATTTGCTTAATATGATTGATATGCTAATAAACACAACATCATGTACATAATCCACAGACAGACACACAAACACCTGCATAAATGAAAGCGTTTCTAATTGCATTTCTATCATACTGATATGCCTACTATTTGGTGTTCTACATACATACTTTCTAATATATGCCTGTCCTAAAGAAAAGTACCATAAAACTCCATGAAAACATAACCGTTACTTAAGTACATTGTATTTCATATGATTTATGCAATGAATGCTTTTGCAGATTTCAAAATGCGCATTTTAAATGTACTAGATCAAGAGGAAGGTACTAGTGAAAATAACTCTTGACATCAACATCTCTATTAGCGCTAAGGGGGTTTATACATGACATAACAATTGATACCATCAGTGATGAAATATTTTTGAAAATCTGGACCCACACCTAATAGCTAATTCAAAAGTTCAACATTTTAAACCTCTTAAATAAGAGGTGTGGTTTTAAAGCTGCTTTCAAGAGTATTTCACTTTCATTGCGGCTTCTAGTTATTTGCAGGGAGAAAGGCAACAACACTATTGTGGCTAAGTACTGTGACAAAACCTGCAAGTATCGGCTGGAACTAGTAAACAATGGGTGGTACTGCTCCTAAATTAAGTGTAGCTTTGCAGCGAAACCTTATTTTGTGTTGAACAGTTCTCTACTGCAGACAAAGTTGCAGAGACCCAGGCTTGATCCGAACTATGGACCTCTTGAAATATATATATATATATTATATATAAGAGATTGGATTGACAAACAATTTGAAAAGCAAATGTCATGTTCATGCTTTTAGGAAATAGATAAAACATGATTAGTTGTGGACAAGGTGATATGACCATAGTATACAACAATAGGTACACATAAGTCACAGAAACATTAATGTCCTCCGGAGACTGATTGGAATTCTGGAGAGAACATCAAAGAACATCATTGATATACATCGTCAAAATTGGTCGCCTCGCTTTTTTTTTGTTAATACAATTGGCCTTGAGAGATTTGGAATGATGGGCTATGCATAACAGATGAAGAAAAATTACAATGGAATTGATGCTACAACCCTTTTGCTTGTTTGGAATGTGTGATTGTCTACTTGAACAGGCTGTTTATATTACATTTAAAAGAATAATGAATGCAATATCAAGGCTACAGAAACGTTGTGCAGGCACATGGCCCTGTACATAGCTCTGTTGACCGCAAAGTTCAGAAATATTGGGCATGGCTTGCTGGATGGGTAAACTGAGAGTTTGAAGGGACACCAGTTGAGAGACTTGTTTTGTCAACTTGGTAAAGCAACACTATTGAAAACATGCCTCTGTTCACCCAGCAGGAAATGGGTACCTGATAAAACGGTGCGTTGGTGGTGACCTGGTGACAAATATGTCTGCATGGTTAGACCAGAGGTTATAATGTTGGTTGCGCCTTGAGCATGCACAAGGGATTGGAAATGTACCCATTATAAATATCAATATCATTATTACCAATAAGTTACCAATGTTGATCGCATTGTCTTAAGATATTTTTATCTTCAAACATTCCTTTGTAATATTGGAGAAAAAATTTCAAATAGATAATAACATACATATTAAACTTTAAGAAAAAATTTGCTTTGTTCCTTCAATCATCTAGTTCCATTAAGTAAAAAATGAAATATTTTAAGGATTTTAATGAAGTTTTCGGAATCCTGGTAACTAAAATGTTTTATTTCCAAGCCAACTCTTTATTGACTAAATATAAACAGAGAATATTCTTCTTCAAAATCAGTACCTAACATTGCTTGACCACATGCAGTATATAAAGTAAGACCAGACAACATTCTGTATTCCGACCATTTTTTTGTTTGGTTATCTAAAAATCATTAATTCAAAATATCAATATGAAAAATAACATTTGTGGCTGACTATTTTCAAACTCACTTTACAGATTGCCAAATTATACTAAAATCTTCATGTAAAATTTTATTTTTAAAATAACTAAAACTAACATATTTAATCCATTCTTCTTCATCAATCAAACAGAAACCTTGTCGTGGAATTCCTAAGAATATCCATGAACTCAACAATATCCATTAGTGGTATGCTGGGTGTAAATCCGACAGATTTCCTGCTTTCTGATAGGATGTTATATGCAATTTAATTTACCATTCCAAAATATCCCTCGATCCGCAGTCAGGTCTCATTATTTTATGATACGGTTGATGTATTAGTTATGGAAAAACAGAGTCATTACACAGACGATTTCCTGAAGACGTGGTAAGTGTTAGCTTGATATAATCCTTCGATAATTTTCATTTATCATAATGATTTTAATAACAACTTTAGATCTTAAAATCTTTAGAGTATATTTTTGCAGCATTCTTTTATCTAATCTTTTTTTAAATGTTAAAAACTATGACTCTTGAAATCAATATGAACTTGTTCAATTTCCGTTGCTGTCTGGAAATGTTATTCTGTCAATAGCACAAATTTTGTTCCAGCACTCCTAAAGAATTATGTCTCCCATTTTGCAATTTCTCTATTTGAATGGTTCATTATAATAAAAGAATTGATTTTTGTCACGCTGTCCAATTTATTGCAGAATAGAATTGTCCTTATATTTCTCTCACTATAATTTGCATAGCTGGTCATTAAAACCTTATTTCATTTTTAGAGATGAAGTCTCATTTGGAAACAAAACAAGTATTTCCAGGGATAAAACCTTTGTCATATTCTGACAAATTATGAGGGCAAAAAATACTGTGGCATTATATTTAAAAGAACAAATTAATTGCATATTTCATCAAAAATGATAATTGTTGACAATATTATTGTTAATGAGGGTTTTCTTTTCCTGGCTTGTCTGTTCTCACATTTTGATTAAATTTTTTGGGGGGCATTGGATTATTGCTGTCATTTAAAGCGAGTGAAAGACATGTGCAAAAGAAATATTCTCACAAATCAACTTCCATACCACATTCAGCAAATGATAATAATTATTTTTGACAAAAAGTATTCAAATACATAATTTGTTTGAAAATTGATCAAACCATTTTCACAACTGATTATTAAAAAAGCATCGGCAAGACAGGTTTGATATTGCTATATGGAATTTATAAACTGGACAATAAAAATAAGGGATATATGAAAATACTGAAATTATTGATATTGATCACCTGATGAAATATCAGTTTAAGAAATGATATTATCCCTAAGTTATTTTGTCCAGTATATGATACTGATACAATTTTGATATCACGCTAGTATCTATAATCTGAATCTGATAATATTGTAACAGTGCTGACTGACAATATAATACTTATCTAGTATTGATACAATGCTGATATGACACTGGTATTTATAATCTGAATCTGATAATATTGTAGCAGTGCTGACTGACAATATAATACTTATCTAGTATTGATACAATTTTGATATGACACTGGTATCTATAATCTGAATCTGATAATATTGTAGCAGTGCTGACTGACAATATAATACTTATCTAGTATTGATACAATTTTGATATGACACTGGTATCTATAATCTGAATCTGATAATATTGTAGCAGTGCTGACTGACAATATAATACTTATCTAGTATTGATACAATTTTGATATGACACTGGTATCTATAATCTGAATCTGATAATATTGTAGCAGTGCTGACTGACAATATAATACTTATCTAGTATTGATACAATTTTGATATCACGCTAGTATCTATAATCTGAATCTGATAATATTGTAACAGTGCTGACTGACAATATAATACTTATCTAGTATTGATACAATTTTGATATCACGCTAGTATCTATAATCTGAATCTGATAATATTATAACAGTGCTGACTGACAATATAATACTTATCTAGTATTGATACAATTTTGATATCACGCTAGTATCTATAATCTGAATCTGATAATATTATAACAGTGCTGACTGATATGACACTGGTATTTATAATCTGAATCACTTGATATTGTAACAGTGCTGACTGACAATATATATAATACTTATCTAGTATTGATACAATGCTGATATGACACTGGTATTTATAATCTGAATCTGTTGGTATTGTAACAGTGCTGACTGACAATATAATACTTATCTTGTATTGATACAATGCTGATATGACACTGGTATTTATAATCTGAATCTGTTGGTATTGTAACAGTGCTGACTGACATGACCATACACTTTACACCAATAATTTTGATAAGTCTTGATACTGTTACTACTACGTTAGCAGTAGAAGCAGAGGGTCTGATCACCTGACCAATCAGTGAGAGGTCGTGACTGAGGTCATCATAACGAAAGAACAATCAGATTATCTAACATATGTCTGGCTTCAGTAACTCCTGACATTTAATCTGCAGCCTCGAGCTGTAAACTGATATATACTCAAAGGATGGCACAACATACCAAGCTGGTACACCACTTGATCTGAATGAATGAGAATCTAGATTTGCATTTTTCAAATATGTCATATCTCAGAAAATTTCTCTAAAGTGTCCGTGTAAAAAAATTTACAAACTGAGATACCATCTTTTCATATGTTACAATGTATCTTCTGTGATTTTTGGATAAGAATAATTTCTTTATTGACTATTCAAATACCCTGTTTTATGGTCATACGTACTTGAAAGAATTATTTAAATATTGAATGTTAAATCATGTTTTCTCTTCATTATGGTAACAGATAACCAATTCTGAAGTGGCCTTCTTTCAGTAATAAATTAATTTGATTTAACAATGGAAATCACTGTAATGGCAGAAGAAGTTAAGACATCAACTCACAAAGGGATAAATTCACAGCACTGTTGAATATAAACGTATTCAAAACATTTAGTAGCAGATACAAGTTCATTCAAGCCTTACTACTCAATATCAACACACGATTTAATATTTCTCATTCCTAAACCATTCTGTTACAGACACAAATTACATATCAAATCCTAACATCTCAATAACACTTTAACAATAAAATCAAAATCTATTTATAAACCTGAAGTTGTATATATCTATAGAAATAGTCCTAATACTCATCAACATGAAGTCATTTCCACTTAGTAATAATCCCGATTCCCTTGTTGCAGACACGAACTCGACGGCGATGGCCGACTATTCGGACTACTACGACACAATGTTCCAGCACCACTGCACCGACCAGCTCATCGATCATCCGGAGCTGCACATTAGTGACTTCATTCATCGATACATCTTCCCCATCCTCCTCTTCATTGGAACGATCGGGAACCTCACCTCAATCAGATATCTTCACAACCTGAGTGTGAACGTCTGGTCCACGTGTCTCTACCTCACCGTGCTCTCAGTCGTCGATCTGCTGATCTTGTACGTCGAGTGTGGAAATAAGTGGTATATAGCCATAACAGAAGTCAATCTCAGTGAGAAGATCAGCACGACCTCTGGCGCCATCTGCAAAGTGTATCCTTTCATTTTTCAGTTCTTTGTGCACCTCAATCCCTGGATTATTGTCGCATGTTCCGTTGAACTGTCCATTGCGTCCCGGTTTCCGCATCTGACCTACAAGATGTGTACGAGAGAGCGAGCAAAAGCTGTCATGCTACTGATGACTGTACTGCTGGCCTGCATCAACATGCATTACTTCTGGACCTACGGACTTGTTCGGTATAGAGATGGTTCCACAGAGCAAAAGATCTGCATCTACATTGAAGAGTTCTCAGAATACTTCCGGGATACTATATGGCCTTTCATGAACCTAGCAGTCGGACAGTTTGTGCCGTTGTTAATCATAACCGTCTGCTTCTTCATCGCACTGATATCCTTCTTCAAATCTGATCCGGTTCCAGACATCAAACTGGAGAAATATTTCATGGATTTGAAGTCTCTGCAACAACTAAAAGTGACCTTTGTTGTTGTCTGCCTGTTGTATGTCATTGTGACAACCATGCGGATCCTGCTTGTTATCGTGGAATACCTTATGGGACAGGAAGTGATCAAAATACCCTGCTCAATTGAATCTCACGTATATGCAGTCATGCATCTGCTGAAGTCTATATGGTACATGCTGTTTTATATCTTCCTCAGTATCAAGTTTTTTGTCTATCTTGGAACGTGTGCGAGATTTCGTGCGGATGTCGGGAAACTTCTTCAAAGCTGTCTTCATCATTTCCGTCGGAGAGACACTGTGACCTTGACCCCCAGCAACCAGGTGGATTCAAAACCGCTTGTGAATCATAGGAATGATGATCGCCAAGGTTACAAAAACAACATCTGTGATCGTTCTGCGAGAGATGGATTTGGAGTATCTACTGCTGTCTAGAAACTGATAATACTTGAATCGTATTTCTGTTGTTGCTGTGTGTGTCTTTTGGATCATATGCAACCAATCTTGGGTAAGGTTGTAAAATGTATGTTGGTGATAAATGGCAGTATTGTACTTTTGGTGAAGTTGACTTGAATCCTGGTAACATCATCAATAAAATCATCTCTATCTGTTCTCTTATTTGTTAAGGTTAAAAAGACTATAAAAAGTTCACTTTCAATTTTAACTTTCTTCCATAGCCATCATGAACCTTCTTGGAATTGTTCTTGGATAGCTAGCTATAGTCTCTGATTATAGCGGATATTCCTTCAATTTGGCATTACTTTTCATACTTATTTGGCCTTTGATGATTAAGCATCTAAGGTGTTCATATAAATTCTATTCAAATTTCCCAAGCCTGTCAACCTCCATTTGGATCAAAGCGTATCTAACAAAAAAAATATATAAATTTTTTTTTACTTTTACCATTTAGTCATCTCCATATCTCTTTGTCATGCAAAAAACAAAAATAGAAAAAGTCTAAATTAAAAAAAATTAAAAATTTGATGCAGGTGCTTGCTTACACAGGATGAGCACTGCACTTTTTGTCTTCTTCATCCATTGCAAATGCATTCTCTACCCTCAGAGGCTGCTCTGTCATAAGGTTTCACGGGCTTCAAGCAGTTCGCCCTAGCGCAATATTGCAACTTAAACTACCTGGCATTATTTCAGCCAATCAAAACACTCAATGCATGAATAACATATTTGTTATCACATAGGCCTATGCAATGATGCAATCGCAAAATTAGGCATATGTGTTCTGTAAAGACGACTCAAAGTGCAAGGTGCATATTCGAATAAAGTTTAGCTTTTGGAAAGCTTACAGAAATAACTTAACAATAACAATAACTTGAATGATACATTTTGAAACAGCGTCGCTGATTGCACAACTAACTTTGATTGCATCCAATCAGCGTTCTACATTTCGTGCCTGAGGAACCTTCGTATTAAGACAGAGGTTGTATAGGAATATATGACGGAGCTACCTCTGTTGGGAGAGAATGTTGCCATTGTGGAAATCTTGGATAGAGGTAGAGGTTTCTTTTGCCAGGATTGGTGATCGAACTTCTGTCTGCTCTATTCAATGATGGGCAAAGAAGCATCTTCCGTTAGCTTGAAATTATCAAACTCTTCTCTGAACTCTTAAGTCTACTTTGGGGACAATTTGTAAAATTGTGGAAAATCTTATAATTTTGCATGCATTGTCTTGTAGAATATTTGTACCTCAAAATACTTATAAAATAAGATGAAATCTTATGGGTTGACAGGTATGCTATTCGGATTTGTTCTTGAGATTAACTTTGTTCACAGTAGGAATGAATCACAATACACCACATCGGTTTTACATTATGTATGTTCTCTATTTCTATTATCTCTTTTTGAACTGAATAAAAACATACAACAAAAAACAACAACAAAAATTATGTTCTCTGAGCTCTTGACAATCATGCTTAAATCAATTCTTGTCTCTTTACTTTTTATCTTAAAATAAAAATACTAAATGTATCAAAATTATTCGTAAGTAGGTCACAGATGTTAAAATGTTTGAATTCAAACTGAACTATCATTGTCAAAATTGTAAGATACTACTGAAGAAAGGTAGTAAACCAACAAGGTAGTAAACAAAATTATAATGAAAACATGATATTGCTAATCCTACAGAGTATTGTACATATTTTCTTAGCTCCTATCTAAGATACTCATTGAAACAGCTGGCCAAGCAGGATACTAGCAAGTGAATCTGTTACTATTGTCTTTGAATATTAGATTAGAATAGAAAGTTGTAATGTGTAAAGCAAATTATACTGAAAATGTTCAAATGCTTGTAGTTGTTATGTAATAAAGCATTTAATCCCACACATTTGTTTTTATTTTTTTTCAGCAAAATATATTGTATTTTTATTTGTGAGTAAAGATAACCATATAATAAATTTTATGATTTTGAAAAAACTAATGCAAGACAGTTCGCTAAAATTCTTAGAGAAGATAGGCCTAAGATAAAAAACTAAACCCTGTATAAATATAAGCATAGATGATTGGAAACTAGTAAAACAGTAAAAAAGAGAAGAAAGAAGTATTCATTAACTATATATATATGCAGTTAAAGTCAAATAAGAAATTATCATCTTAAAAATAAACTTTTGAAATTGTTATATGAAATTCTAGAAGGAGAATGAAAGTGAATCGATTTGGAACAAACAATACCGGAAGTGATGCAATAAGCACCCCCACCCTCCCTCTGTTTCAACTCATGAAAAACTTAGCCCCCCTCCCCCCATAACTAAAAATTAGCAGTTCTGTTGATAAAGTTTTTTGTCTTACTTTTTCTGCCATTATTCAGGGAGTACTTTAAATGCAAATCAGTTTTGATTTTCCTTGGCTCTAGCAAAAGAAGTTACACAAAACACTTTTTTCAGATTACTGTCAATCTCCTTGTGAACAACACCTTGATTAAGGGTTAACATTTATCTCTTGAATGAGTATAAACATGGACTGAAATATCCTTCACAATGATGAAGAATATGTCAAGAAACCTTTCTTCTCCATGATAAAAAATAATACAATCATATATACAAAATTGAAATGATTTCTGGCAAAAATCGCTTTGGTGTGTAAACTGAAGGCTGAGTATAATCAGCAACGGTTGTTTCAATCTAAAGCCTTTCCAACATTTACACAAATGTGATTGAAATTAACTTGAGTAAGAAATTCTGAGGTTTGATAAATTGGGTTTAGTATTGTTCATCATATAAACAATGAAAATTGGCTTCAAACAATTGGTCTTCAAAGCCTCATAAATGACGTATTGCAAAAATGATACCCAATAGAGAAATCATTTTACGCTTGAAAATGAACTCTTAGTCACTAAAATATCTGCAGATCAAAGGCGAATTAACTTTGATGTGTAACTTTACTTAATAATGAATGTCTATAAAATTGTTGAAGAATAATTACTCAAAACATGATAACTAATTCAACCTTTTATCTGATGCATAACGAGTGAGTGAAGGATGATAAGTTGTCAGGAAGTACAACAAGCACTAGTTATAATGGTAGCTTAATGACGCTCCAGAGAGTTCTGAGATAACCTCCACAGTGTTGCCAAATATCGTGATAGCATCAACTCTTTTTCTCCTGGAGAATTTCATTGACTTAATCTCTGAGGAACTGCAAGCTTCTGTGCTCCATAAAGGACCAGATTAGGCAGTGGAAGCTTTCCTGAGTATATCACTTATATCACGGCTGCTAGTACCATTGCAGGGAGAAAGCTTGCAAAACTATCATGGCTATGCATCAACTGGAACTAACGAACCAAGGGTGGTACTGCACTGAAATTAAGTGTAGCGTTGCTTCCCAACTTTACTGCATGTAGAACAGTTCTCTACTACGAAGCCGAGACACACAGGCACACAGGCCGGACACACTAACCACCACACTATATTGCTTGTTGAGGAATTAAAGTCAAATCATAGCCCGTTGTCCAAATATCTGCAGAAGCATGGTCAGATTGCCAGACTTGTTCAAAAGTAAGCAAATTTACACAACATTTGTAGAATTTCCTTATCATCAATAAAAGTCGTACCATATATCTAGTGATTGCTTAAAATTATTCACCAGCCTGCTCTTGAATTCTCCATGTATGTACAGTCAAATAATGGTCTGTCCTGGGTCCAAATATATTCAACATTTGTAGATTTTGCTGTGCAACAGAAATTGTCTGCCACAAAGGCACTGTTAATGAATGTGTGATCATTTTTGGATTGCTAATACCTCTTGAGTGTTGGCGAATCATGGCCAAGACAAACTTCCACAGGCAGTAGCAATTATTCAAATTTTGCATACTGTATTTCCTCTTATAAGCGTCCGTGCACTTAATTTTTTGGCATCCCTTGACCACCTGCGCCAAATTAGATGCCTGGCCCCTTTTACACTACCCTAGCTTATTGCTTAAGACCCAGAGTTTATTTTCTCAACTAACCTTGATCCTGGTCTCTTATTAGAGATCTGGGCCTCCTTTCACAAAGCAACCTTCACTAAGGTTAACCTTAACTCCGATTCTTTAACAATGTACAAAGGTTACCTTTGGACCTACGATCACCTTAGTGTTTTGTGAAAGTAGACCCAGGCACTTACTTGAAGAAATATGGTAATTCTCTTGCCATAATTACAGAAAAATTTATGCCATTATGCACTTACTGTAAAGGTGTTAGAATATCAACTGTATATATCCAAACATTCATTTATGTGGCTGACTTCCATGGTTACAGCATATTTTTGTATTCATTTTTAATATTGTTTGTGAAATTTATGAGCAAAACATTTATGTAATTATGCAACAATAGCATTATTGCATGCACTTCAAAGAAAATATTCATGATTAATTTATAATTCACGAAAATCTCTTCTTTTACCGACCCTGTCCTTTAAACTCGATGAAATCCTTCAACTGATGTTAACCTTCTGCCATCTCAGTCAAGATATTGTTTCCAAAAGCTTTTGATGTCAAGAAAAACTGTGGAGGTCAAAGACTCCTGACAATGTCATGATGAACCGAGTGTCGTAAGATTGACTTTGTTTCAGATGAACAGAAAGCATTTATCAAAAACATTCAGCTGTTAAAATATTGATATATTCCATTACAAGTGGAAGGTTTGATATCCCTCACAAGGGTCATATAAAAACTGATTATCATGTCAAACTGATTACTAGCGGAATCAAAGCATTAACAATTAAAGCCCTTGAGATACTATTGATTAGATATTTCTTAAGCATTTTCTTTCAAAGTTAATAGGGACTTTAAATTTTCTCCCTCCCTTGTGAATTGCCCTTACGTTTTACGAGTAAATGTCTATAAGTATGACCCTAGAGAGATGGTTTAAAGTCCTTAAAAGAATGATTCCTATTCCTGAAAGAATAAGCATGAAACTTCTTCACATTTTATCCTTCACTTTTATTTCAGCAAGAATTTTATTTCGATTATGAAAATTGATTTCTGGCATAAAGAATCAGGACTAAAAGAATAAAGTCAGAATCGGTTGAAGTACATTCCTCAGATGTCTATGAGGTAAACAGTATATCCATCAAAATACAAATACTGCAATATCCTAAGCTTCAGAAAGTAATACAGAAAGTAACACAAAAGTATTAATTGCTAATTCCATACACCAAAATCAAATTTGTGCGGCACCAGTCGATATCTAGATTAAATTTCATAGCTTTTGCGGCGTCAACGACCAACAAAATAATTCCATTTCTTGCAGACAAAAAGGAAATATCACATTTAATACAATAGAGCTATGAAGTAAAACCCATTACAGCCCAGGGACTAAATATTGTTATTCACCACAACAGATAGACATAAGCATTATTCTCTGACATCCCTTGCCGTATGCAAATACATCACATTTAGCCAGTCTGCGTATAGTTGCTACTTCTATATCAACTCTAATAGACATTTGTTTTCCTCCAAAAGAGAAGAGCTCTTAAAGACTTTGATTAAGCTTACAGAACTCAGCTTCATGACATGTTCAGAACCCTAGAGAAATCCTGGAATAAGTTGTCGCAAAAGCAGTATCCATTCAGACTTTAATAACCTTCTGACAATGAATTATGCACTAGTATTTTGTCAGCTGCTAAAGGGAATACTATTGTCTGGAAAACTTATTGTTAATCTCATGATTGATAGTAGTTATCAAATTATGAATATCATGGGATTTTTTTCTATTCATGAAAAGTAATGGTCTTTATCCACACTGCTAAGATTAAAAAGAGAAGATAATTTTAAAGTTGAAACGTAGCATTGCTGATCATGAATAAAAAAATCTTTTCTTGAGATATGTCTACTTCAGCTTCGGCAGAAAGCAAATGTGCATTACATACAATCATTTGAGTTTCTTCACAATGTTTGTCAAATTCATTCCGGAAGGCAAAATTTTGTATTGCTGTCTAAACTACAGAAGTTGTTCAAAACTTTTATATTAAACATTTCAAATATTTATTTATATCTAATATCTATGCAGATGGAGAATAAAAATATTGTGCTTCATGTATGACTAAACAAAAGGTTTGTTATGAATTAATGGCAATGAACACAGAAGAAGAGTCCATCATTTCTTCCATTAGCATAAAGAAAATTGAAAATACAATAAAGAAATGTAATCTTCAGTTTCCTGTTTCAAAACCTAAAACAAGCCAATTCTATCCTGTCGTAAATATCATTATGGCTTGTCATGGAATAGATTCAAATTATGTTGAATGGAAAATCACCTGCTATATATATGATAATGGTTTCTATTTCTCTCACAAATATTAGCACAATGCAAACAGATGGACCCAGATTAAAAATGATAGTTTCAGTGCAAATGTTGATCTTACAGATCCTCATCTTGGAGTGCAAATAGAGAAATAAAAATCAGTAATATTGGTTCATAAAATGTAATCATTCCTCCTGTGACCTTAAAAACACTGTAGCAAGGTTTAAAACAAATTATTTGTTCAATATTTTGTCTATGTAATATCAGTTATCAAAACAATTTTTCAGAGGGCAAAGCATCTCATTACTTAATTACAATTATACTTAATAGTAGAAGTAGAAGCAACTTATCAAGCATGCAGCCATTAAGTTAAATAAACAACCGGTAATAAATCAGTAAGCCTAACCCTTTCCCTAAGTCTCCAAAATATTATTGAATAGTCAAAATTTACCCAATGATTATACATATGATATATAACATATGGCTTATTATTGCCCAAGTGGCGTTAAACACCAACTCACTCACTAAGTTACGTTTACTATTAATTTGCTGGACTAACTGGTTCATTGTGTTTGAGCATGCCACAGGACGCGAGTCAAAGGATTGAAATGACACGAGATTAAGAGTAACCAATTTTAAATCGTGTGTTGCTGAATATTATTAAGACCAGTTTTGCCCCCGTGGCTGAATTTTTCAGCACTCACCTCGCTACATTTAATGTGCAGCTAGTACCAGTGGCTGAATTTTACAGTTCTCACCTCGCTACATTTAATGTGCAGCTAGTACTAGTGGCTGAATTTTACAGCACTCACCTAGCTACATTTAATGTGCAGCTAGTACTAGTGGCTGAATTTTACAGTTCTCACCTCGCTACATTTAATGTGCAGCTAGTACCAGTGGCTGAATTTTACAGTTCTCACCTCGCTACATTTAATGTGCAGCTAGTACTAGTGGCTGAATTTTACAGCACTCACCTCGCTACATTTAATGTGCAGCTAGTACCAGTGGCTGAATTTTACAGTTCTCACCTCGCTACATTTAATGTGCAGCTAGTACTAGTGGCTGAATTTTACAGTTCTCATGACGCAACCGTTTTAACAACACATGGTGTGTTTACATGGCAAATTCCTGATGTAAATATCGTTATATACAAAACTAGTCTGCTTAACCTGTATCATAAATGGATGATACTTTACTGCCCAATTGAATGAAATTTCTATCACTTCTAGAATAGTTTTTTTAACTGAAGTAAAATTGTTTTTTATTAGGGGGCCGTTACTCCATAAATTCTGAGAGTGCATGAGCAAAATCAATGGAAGACAAATAGTTCCTCTTGAAGTCGATTTAAAACTATCACAAATATGTCAAGAACAAATTTACAAATTTCTGAAAACATTTTATATTTCAAAAGTTATAAAATCATTTAATTCCTGAGTGCATATAAGCAAAATAGATATGGAAATGAAGCTAATTCATCGGTCTTTATCTGAACATAAATTTCATAAGGATAGGCCATCCTAAACTAAAGATATAAATTACAGAAGCAGGGTGGTGATGAGGCCCGATAACATTCTGACCCCCACAGTCATTTCACTAAGCTAGTAGCATATTTGCAAAGCATACATGGAATTGATGGCAATTTATTCTTCTTTATGGAGATATAAAATGTAACAAACCATTGCACTCGGATTAGAAGGTATTAGCTATTGCTAGAAATGACAGACTTTGATAATCACCTAACCACTAAGTTATTGTCTCATTGCCATTTGCAAAATTATTCAGAATTAAGACTATCCTATCCACTTTGTTGTGATATGAAAAATGTTGATAAAGAGATATGAAGTGTATAAGAAAGGTAGATGATAAAATCGCTTCTCAGTTAACTTCTCTTGCAGGCTATTAGCAAGTGCTGCAGGGAGAAGGGGAAAATTGAGTGGTTGCTATGCTTATTTTTGGTACAATAGACATGATCAATTTCTGCATAACTTTCAGAACATGAACCCGCATTATTTAGAGCAACAAAACAAATCTTGGTAGCTTAGCGACAGCCAGATCATAAATACATCCGTTGAACTGACATTACTCTGATAATCGTCCGGGATATCGCCACTGTGCTAGAAGGTTAGTGCTTGAGAGATAGTTGATGAAGAACTGAGTGTGCTACTTGCATCTCGCTGGGAGATGCAGCGGAAACTAAATTCACAAAGGACTATTCTGGGATCCGCAAATTAAAGGTTAAGTAAACTTTGCGTCAGAATCATTTAGTATCACAACTCCTTGTGTAAATAAAACTGTACCCTTAAAACAGCATTTCTGTAAATGTTCTTTTCTTTCTGATAACATTTACTTCAGAGTTAATCAACATAATGTTTTCCTACATTTAAGATAGGATTACCTTAAGTTAATTAAAGCAGTTAATCAAAGGGGTTGGATTTAACCATACCTTCTCACAATGTTGAGATATGGTTGTTTCCGTTGGTTTTGGGCATTGGTTCAAATCAAAATCCATACACTTTCAATTCTATCTATATATTCAGTTCATTTAACATAACTCTAAGATAACTGATTAAATAAGACAATCAAATCTGAAGATCTGAATGACATTGAGATGTTCGTTCTGCTTAACCTCTCGAGCTGAAAGTGAAATCTGTTGGATCTTGAGCACTGCTTCTTTTACCATAGGATTGCAGTGAATTTATGAGTGTTTAAACAGTCCTTTGACTAAAGCAGTGAATAGCTTCAACTATGTTATTGACTATCAACTATTGATTGAAATAAAATGTCATCCCGCCCTCAGGGATTGATAATTCAACTGTCCATAAACAATTGTGCTGAAAGAAAATCATATCAAGTACAAATAAGACGCAACAAAAAAAAAAGTAATAATGTGTACTTACATTCGTCCCTGAACTTTGGCTCTGTATTTGGTCCGACATGCGCTATGGTCCTAATCAACTCTACATGCATCGTGTGCTGGTCCCGGTACACAGGGTCATCGAAGAATGTCTGGAGCTGCATGTACACACGGTCCAACACCTGCAGTAATAAGCGTTGAGATTATGAAGGCACTTTCCTTAACTACATAGGGACAGAAGAAGAGGGGAAAAGAAAAGATCGATCCATTGGCTACACAACTCATGTTTGATACCCGACATGTCAAATAATCTATACTTCGTCAAACACCTCAAGCAATAAGTGTAGTAATATCTTAATAATACAGGGACGATATTAAGGGGTGTTTTTGATGAAGGAAAGATGGCACCTTTTTCCAAATAACCTATCAAATCACTTTCCCTTGTGTTGAAAATAAATATTTCAAATAATGTACATGTTGTTATATTTCATTCTAAAGAATATGAACAGTTTTCATAACAATCTTAAGTCTTTAGTTGTCAGGCCCTGCACTGTATTTATAGTTTGTTGATCAAAAATCAACCAAGCCAGAGGTCAATTCTACAACAATGCCCATCCAAAATTGGAGTGAGGTGAAATTATTTGGGGTTAACGCCGTTTTCAAGATAATTTCACTTATATTACGGCTGCTAGTATTATTGCAAGAAGAAAGCCTGCAACACTACTGTAGCTGTGCATTGTGGTTGAACCTGCGAGCAACAGCTGGAACTAGCGAACCATAGGTGGTACTCCACCGAAATTCAGTGTAGCACTGCACCCAAACCTTACTGCGTGTAGAACAGTTCTCCACTGCAGAAAAGTTGCCAAGCCCCTGGCGAGATTCTAAACCTAGGACCCTCTTGATCTGAAGCCGAAGGGCTACCCACTGTGCTATTCCACCCACCCCCAAATACCGCCATATCTTACAATATAATCAAGGACGTACCTCTCGTATTGACATGTGTTCTATGATGGCACCTAACGAAGGAATGGTTGAAATGCGCACTGAGCTGAAAATAGACATAAAAGAAATCAAAACGGATCTTGATTTTCTGCATTCATGTATATTTTTGACAGAAGTGGACTTTAAATATTTATGAATTTTTGGGATAATGAAGACAAACTGTTTTCGTCCTGAAGTTATTTCAATTCATGACTGCATTTATGTCGACAAAGAAGTTTACATAAACTTTTTTAACTTATTTTCTAACATGAAAACAAATTCATCAATGATTTCTTAAACTTTCTCAATATTTTGACAAGACATTCTACAAATATTTTTAAAAAATGGGTTTTTTGTCATTATCACTTTTCTAAAAAATATTTTTAGTTTTCACACAGAATAGTTTATTTTTAATCAGAACTCGTGAGGAATATGTCACCTACATTTCAGGATCATTTGCTAGTGTGACTAGAGCTGGTACGACCCGTGTAGAGATGAGGGTGTCCCCAAGGTTCTGTATTAACAACTGCAACAAAGGAAATATTTGCAATCAATCGCATAATTACCAAAACCTGAATAGGTGGGGTGTCTAAAAGTTTCTGAATTTTCAAAAACATCTTGAAAGTGACCTCAACATAAAACTTATCATTGAAAGACATTAAAGCCTGATTTACTTAAAGTTATATTCATCTTTGAGCCACACTTACAGGTTTTATGACATTATTGCTTGTTAGTCAATATGACATAAAACCATGTAACACTACATCCTTTAAAAGAACTGCTTCAAAAGATGAAATAGATACATAGTTGAAAACCATTCACAGACCTAACACAGTAAACATTTTTCAGTTACAATCAAACGGACAATGTATTGAAGCTGTAAAGTAAAAGAATGAAAAAGTTTGACTCACTTCAAAGAGCGGGGCTGCTGTAGCTCGTACCTGCGGCGACGTATGTACCACGCCGGTCCACAACACCGACAGCAACAGTTCATGGTACTCTCCATTTCCCCTACAACAAAGAAACCTTTTAGATTTATTTTTGCAATTTACAAATGAGGCAAATTTCAAAGAGCTCACTTAAATCAGTAAAGCCTAGTTACTTGTAGCTAGCTGTCTATTGCATTTTTGCTACCAAATCATAAACTCATAAACAAAAATTGTATTGACCAGAGGATCATTTAGTATCCATTGTTATCTCTTCAGTTCACCTGATGGAGTTATCATATATAATGAACAAAAGGTGAGGTGAGGTGAGAGTGGGCTTAACGCCGCTTTCAAGATTATTTCTTTTATACAGAGATGCCAACCCTAATTGAAGCTAAAGTGTAATCTATCTGCCAGAGAAGTGTAGTTTCTATCAAAAAGTGTAATGATACCAGTTTCATTGATTGATCAAAGGTTGACGCTTCGACATGTTGACATTTGCTTCGGATTTTCAAATAAAATGGCATCACCAGTGGTCAAAGCTCCTTGCATCATTGTTTCATTCATAATCATCGTTAAAATCCAATATCTGTTGATGACATTTGCATAGCAAAGCGATGTATTGAGCTTGGAAACCAAACCGTTGCTAACTAAAGCGACAAAGCAGACGACCAATCAGATTCGTCGTATTATTTCATGACTTGCATTTTAACATTAGGTTATATGAATGGAACCATCTCATTGGCTGAAACGCTATTACGAACGGTTTGAATTTGAGCCCAGTGATATTTCTGTACTTTTACTATGCATGGAAACACATAAAAATCGGAATTAAAGTCAAACAAAGCGTAAGAGTGTAATTCAAGCATGAAAATCGTAATAATTACGCCAAAATCATAATGGTTGGCATCTCTACTTATATCGCGGCTGCTAGTATTATGGCAGGGAGAAAGCCCGCAACATCATCGTGGCTATGCATTCGGTGAAACCTGTGAGGATCGGCTGGAACTAGCGATCCATGGGTGGTACTGCGCTGAAATTCAGTGTAGCATTGCACCCAAACCTGACTGCGTGTAGAACAGTCCTCTACTGCAGACAAAGTTGCCGAGCCCCTGGCTGGATTCCAATCACGGACCTCTTGATCCAAAGCCGAACGCCCTAACCACTGCGCTATCCCGCCCCCATATACAAAAGACATTTAGGAGCACCTAAATAATATCACTATAAAAATAGTATAAAGATCAACTCCTGAATACTTTGATATAGAAAATGTGATGGGTCCTTAACTATTTCTGTTGACTTTAATTTGTAAAGCTGTGTATTTTCACAGTAAAGTATTTTTTTATAATGTTCTTCTAGAAATATCCTGGGCCTCCTTTTACACAGCCTTTAGATGATTGTAAGTCACAATGGTAACCTTAGTGAAATGTAAAGAATGGGAATAAACATCAGGTTACAAGGTTCCTTTGCGAAATTGTGCACTGATATCCAGTAAGGTTGATCATGCTAGCTACTGTATGTACCTGAGCTGCATGTAGGTCGACTTGAGACTGTCCAGGGGTGCCTGACAGAACGCCAGGGTCGTCAACACCTGGCTGAGAAACTCTTCCAGTCGCTTCCGGTCACACTCCTGCACAGGTAAACATAGTCAGCTGATCTCAAATATTTAAGTTATCAAAATTAATTTATCCGAAGAAAAATAATTGCTTAGAATCTCTTCCATTTGGTTCAAAACATATTCCTGTACAGGTAAACATAGTCAATTGATTAGATCGGTGGCTCAAACATTTAAGATATTAATATTAAATTATCTGGGGGTAAACAAATGGCTTAGAATCTCTTACATTTCCTTCCAAACACATTCCTGTACAGGTAAATATAGTCAGTTGAGTAGATCTGTGGCTCAAATATGGAAGATATTAAAAAATTAAATCATTGAGGAAAAAAAGTAGCTTAGAATCTCTTCCAAGTTGCTTCCAACAACACTCCTGTACAGGTAAATATAGTCAACTGATTAGATCGGTGGCTCAGATATTGAAGATATTACAATTATATAATTTGAGGATATGAAATGGCTTGGAATCTCTTCCAGTTGGTTCCAAACTGGACAGGTATACATAGTCTGTTGATTATATCTGTGGCTCAAACATTTCATCATATCTGTTGCTATGCAAAATTGCTTGAACTCTGCATTCAGGTTAAAGGCTCTGAAGCATTTGAGAAGAAATTATTCCTTCAGATTTCCCCAAATTAATATTACTATATGCACGTTATATATTTTCTTCAGAGGGTAAAACACCTTAGCATCATCAATTTCATTATCAGTAGTTATAAAGAGAAAGGTGACACATACAAATATGAGGTAATTTTCATATGAACCTTTTAATCATTTTAGCATAGGTCAAACAAACTCGAGTTAAGTTCACATAAGAAATCCTTGTACTGATTAAAACAGACTGTCTGGCAATTGGTAATATCTGTTTTCTATTTCATGAGATTTCTTTATTTCTTTAATTCCCTAAGAAACCGTACTACAGTGCCTTTAAGTGTTTCAGTTTGACGTTCATCTGAGGACCCACCGTATTGAAAGACGTCAGGACTCCTACAGCATACACAGGAACTACACATGTGGTGATGGCCGTGTGACCCAAGTTCACCTGAGAATCTGAAAGCAGCCTCCCATTAAAATATAGACCTTAAACTGCACAAGATAAATTAAATGTTCTCGGCTCTGATGAAGAGTCCCTAACTACCAAGACTGAAACTTAAAAATTCTGCTCCTCCTGCAGATTCAAAAATGTGTTGATGACCGACTTATATACCAACTCTTAATTACTACTCACTTCTATTATCCATCACTGCATCATTAAGTGGATCGTCATACTTATATCCCTACCAGACCTTTATTAAAAGGTGCCTCATAAAAAGTATGCAAAATGTAGTGTTTAACTTCCAAAATCAAATCACTATGTGACATCAAATGACTGATAAAGTTATGCAATAATTGCAACAATAAATTAATATTCTATAAATTGAGGCCTTTAATTAAAAATTGATTAATAAAAAACAGATTTTTTTTACTACTGGATTATCACACCAACCTAACTGTTCTTCTGGTAACCTAATCAGCTCTTCAAATTTAGGTTTAATCTGAAAATGAAATTTAAAAAGAAGAAGAATTAATTGTAAAAACATGCCATTGAACATGCCATTGTGAACAAATGTTTTGTAAAAAAATTATCCAATGACCTTATAAGAATCGAATTCCAGAACTTTTTATCAGTTAAGGTAACAGTCAAGTTTGTTGAGACAAATTGAGGAAACATGCATTGACATTATAAAATTGTGAAAATAAATTCAGGTGGTACCCTGATGACATTTCACCTGAACTGTAACTATCTTAGATTTTCGTACATTTGTCTGCTTATCAGGCTAACTAACACTATCGAGTGGCTATTTTCAAGTTTAGTTTATACACTAATGAAGCCCCTTACCTTTTTCTGGGTGAATGTCTGTCCAAACGTTCGACAAAGACAGAATACGTATTTACATAAATTGTTGACTACTTTCTGTAGGGACAGACCAACACCCATTGTTACTTCCAGTACTCTCGCCAGGCTGCAAAATAAACCATGTAAGATAATATTTTGTCTTTTTTACATTTTATGCATATTTCTTACATATATTTCATATGTCTTTATTGGGATTGTAAAAAAAAAATATCATTGTGGGAATGGTCTAATGGCAGTGTTAGTGCCCATTTGACAACCTTCTATCTGGTTGATTATAGACTTTGCTAGTAAGTTTTGGAGTTTTCTGTTCAATTCTACCCAGGGCTGGGACGGGTACCATAACTCTGATACCCGGGAGGAGTGGGTAAAGAGTTTGACCCGGGTACCCAATACATTACCCAGACCTGTTTTTGATTATGTGACAAACATGTGAAGAATTCATTAAATTGTCAGCATATTCTATATTCTATTTGAATCAAAATTACAAATTGTATACACACTTATGTATATACTGTACATCTTTTTAACCTTAGTGAGGTATGTGTAATGTGTATGTTGCTGAGTGTTTGTTATCCAAATTATTTCACATCAATAGTGTGCCCCTTCCTTTCAGGCTAAAGTGAGTTTAAGACAAAATGTCCTGGCCTAATGAATAACTCACAACAGTGTCATGATGGGTAACAGGGTTGGTTGTAAAAATTGTAAAATGTCTTCCTTTAGTAGATAGTATTTTGTTTTGTTTTTTCTTAAATGTTGAGCAGGGAACACATATGAAAATAAAGAAACTTGTATAGCTTCCCCGTTATCTTTGCTTATATCAAACTTGAGCAGTGTTGTGATTCCTCTTTATTATTATTATTACATGCTGAAATGATAGTATCCTAATATAGAAAATACATTATAGCTTGCTATTATTCAGATAAATACACATTCACTTTAAATTAATTCACATAAATATGAAAGTATCTCTCAAACATACAGATTTTTGACGACCCAGTTGAATTGCTCCCAGGGTTCAAACCACTCCTGAGCGAGATGATCTTCGTACAAACTGACAAGGGCAGAGAACTCCCGTTGACTTCCCAAAATTATACTCAGATCGGACAGTGGACAACTGGCCTCCGGAAATCTGGACACTGGATACACGAAATTTGGGAATGAGTTATCCAAATCAAAGAATCAAAATTATTTGTCAAACGCATTCAAAGGGGTACAAAAAGAAAATTTAGAAAACACAAGATCATTCACTTTGTATAAAAAGTGGTTCTCACATCTGCAAACCTTCAGATGATATGACAAGCTGTTTTACAAAATTGTCACTTCTGAATGCCCTTCAAAGACATGATTACACAAAAACTGACAAAGCCATGTCAAATAACAACTGGTTTGGCATGGAAAACTAAGTAAAAAGGCTAATAATCAAGTTTGACATCTTATTATAGACTGTAATAAATATCATTTCACAAATTATTCTTGAACAGAAAGTATTGTCTGAGTCTTCCTCCATTGAAAGCTGTCACCAAATATGAACACTCTAGGTGCTAAGCTTCATGAGTTATCGTGTTAACCAGAATCCTGACATCGTGCAGAAAAGATTAGTGATACTAGTAGTAATTACCTGTCAGTTCTCATGTAATTGCTACGTCCATGTTACGTTTTCTTGACAAAGTCATTGACCCGTATGTGACCTCGACACCTGACAAGCTTGGCCTATCATATGACCAGAAAGCTCTGTGCATTTTTGATGTCTACAAAGCCCATCAAACTGAGAGCGTGACTTGTGATGACGTTGTTTGCACAATAAACAACATGCATATCGGCGTACACACTTGTAAGAGCTCTAATTAGTGACTCGTCATTAATAAACGAACCAAACTTTCCTGTGAGTAAATGTGTCAACCAATGTATTTGTCTGTTTTTCTTCATGACCATTACCATAATATTTTGCGATGTTTTATTATTCACGCATTATGGCTTTGCGCGAAAAATGTAATGATTTTACAGTAGTTGATGGTGAAACTGTACCTTCACACACAACACAAGATGGGTGTCACTAATTTGGCTCTTCATGAGACACTCCCTGATTTTCATGATTAATTAACACGTGCCATTGTCTGGTTTTCAATCCTAATCACTACTTTATACCTTCCTGTCAATCTACTGAAATAATGAATATCAAAATAATATTTCAGCAATAATCATTACTTCTTAATATCATAAGTACATTGACAGTTTGGCATAAGTGACACCAAAAACACAAAGAGTTTCTATTCAAATAAAAATTCATCAACATCCTTACAGTCGATCTCGGAGGTACAGTTGACCTCATTCCCCATGTGCTTCATGTAAGGACCACTCTCCAGGACAGACATAAAGAGGAAGGGAAGTAACTCTGCCAGCTCTCCCAGGAGGAGGAGGAATCGACTCTCGTCTAACGGAAGAGTTGTGCTATTTGTTGTTTTCTGGATAGCCAGGGCACCCTATGGTTAGAGAAATATAAAGAAGTCAGTAAAAGTTCTTAAGGTACAAAAACAGATGAAACTGAACTATTCAATATTTTAGAAATTACTTTACAAATGTCTTACTAAATTCTAATTTGAATCATCAGGGATGATGTTAGTCATGACTCCGTAACCTTGGCAACCACCAAAGTTTAAAATATTTCGAATGATTGAAATCATTAATAGTTTTACCCCACAAAAGGATAGTACTGCAGATTTACTATAATGATTTGAGATTGATGAATGATTTTGTATACAGTGTTATTGTATGTAATGATATTTGGCATATGATATATATAAAAAATGATATGAAAAATTGTTAAGGTATGGTTATGATTAACTATTTCTGATTAAAACTACTTTTGCCATTGACAAATTTATATATTTTAACAAAAAGTATAAATTTCAGCTTTTGTTTTTTCACTGATGCATGTGGAATTTTTTAAATAATTCATTCGCACTCCTTGATATCATCATCAGGAATCAATGTTATTCCTTTCTCGCTACAAAAGCATGCATTACAGAAAATATCTTATCTTACATGAATTGCCATACATTTAGAATCGATTTTGAAACATCAAATATACAACAGTTTTCATGCAACAAATGTTTTACAAAATATCAATTGTAGCTATTTAATGATTTGTCAATAGCATCAATGTGACTACAAGCACTGCAGAAAAAGAGAGAGAAAAAGGGGAGATAACCGCCACCAACAACTTAACACGCGACAGGAGACTGCATGTGAACATTGGAAGAGTCCATTGTGGATTCTTTGGGGCCACAGGTGTGGACGTGAGCTCAGCAGATCTGAAAGTAGACTCTTCCCTGCCTTCCGATCTCAAGAAATGGCTGATAATTTCCTACCTTTCTCATAAAAATTCACCATATGATGTTCTCTTAATTGCTTTTGTTTGCTGCACCTATCAACTATTGTAAGTTACAAATAGTGTATGTGTTAATATCCAATGATATCTTTTGTATATTATATATAATCATGTAAATCCATAGAACTTGTTCTCTATTATATATAATCATCAATCACAAATAAAGTGAGATTTCCTCTTTTATACCATACAAAATATTTATCACTGTTTCTATTGTGTTAATTATCTTTTTACTTTTCAAACATAAACATCAGTGTTTATTCACATTGATAAGGATAAGTTGTGATATGAAAAGTCAATTCAAAATTCTATCAAATGTCTCAAGTTCCCCTATGTACTTCTACGAAGACCTTTTCAACATTCATTATCTGTTCACGGAAAGCAGGGATAACAATTTCCTTGACAGGAATTGTGAGAAACACAAACAAAACATCAAATTAGGTAAAAGCCACAAATTAGCACTGACAACTGACTCAAGCTGACCAGAACTACTGGTTTCTAAAACTTATAAGTGAGGATAGATTTAATTTTAATTATCTCAATTGTACATTAATCGACACATAATTTTTTATAATACTAACCATATATAAATAGTTGAAATATACTTACTAAGGAAAATGAGTTTGTACAAAATTAGTTCATGGAAAATGTTATTCATAAGAATAAATATCTTTAAATGTATTATTTGATAATATTTTACACAGCAAGATCATTAATTGTTTTGAGAGTGAAGAATGTGAGTGAAAATATCAATAAATAATAAAATAGTAAAAAATAAAATATCAGCTCTGCCTTACAACAAACTTAATTATGACGTCTCTGTGCCTCTAAAGAAGAACTAATTGTAAAAACCATCATCTACTAAATATTTTTGACTGTGCTCAACCTGTCACATGATATTCTGATATATACAAATACTGAAAATATAAAAATCAGATTTATATTCTTACCATGGAAAAGTTATCATCAAGACAGAATGAATTATCAGTTGCAGAAAATCCTAACACACAGGACTTCTTTACAAAGATTTTCAATAATATATACCAATAGAAATGTAGATGCTTCATGGAATCATAAGCTTCATAAATCCACTTATCCTAATTCAACTGTTTAAACTGTTATTGTTAAACCATTCTTTAGACCGCATAGCTTAGTAATTCAGATCATAGTGAATAAAAAAACATCCACCGAGATAAGCTGTAAATCTTAAACATTAAGTGACCACTAGGTGAAGAGTTAGCTACGAGATTCAGAACTTCATGTGAGAACGTCACAATGTAAACTTGTAGTAGAGCTGAGGGAGAGAGAATCTACAAGAGTTGTCAACTTGAGTCAGTTGTCGGTATAGCTAGATGGCCAGAGGCCTCAAATAAAGGTGTGCCTTAACTATTTCCTCCAGTTCACGTAACACAGAGTTCAGAAGCTCATGCTCAAGACGACCCAGCTCGTAAGCCCAGGCTGCGAAGGACGGTAGGAACACTTGGACCGTTGCCAGCTGAACCTTCTCAGACGGGTCCCTCAGACCTATCTTCAGTAATTCAGATCCCTGCGGTTAGAAAATATTTATTGTACATTGAAAACTCTTCTGTATTTAGGATGGATACATTCTTTTTGACTTTCCTTCCTTAACTGAGATGCCTGTGTAAGAGTGATTCAATTATTTTTTGTTGCAGTTTCAGGAATATTATAACACTTACATGTGCCCCCTGTATAAGAAAAAGTCTTCATAGAACGGCGTTAACCTTAACAACAGGTTGGTAACCTTTTGAGTTTATCTTTATTCTGCTATTTAAACTGAAAAAATAGCGCTTTAAGAATTCCTGACTTCTAACTTCTTTCATATTCTTGCCAAACAACCAATCTTCAGTAATTCATAGCCTTAAAAAAGAAATAGTTGAAGGGAATGTGTCATCTTAGGCAAAACAAATAAATATTCAGGTCAAAGACATGTAATTGGGCTTTATTTCAATAATAATATGTATTCATAGCTTATCAAATGGAGGCAAATATGCTATACTTCAGGAAATCTTTTAGACTGTCTCACCAATTTCAGTAGTTTGTGAAGATACACGGGCACATCGTCAGTCCAAATTGATGGATCAGAACTTACCTGAGCAAATTTATCAGTATCACAGATAAAGCCAGTAAGAAGGCCCAAACTCTTGACAACAGCTTCCCGAACTTCGTCATCCTTGTCGTCTCGTAACATCTGTGTCAACATCGACATCAACAACGAACTCCGGATCTCATGCTACAGAAAAGTGAAAGAAATTATTCTTAAATCAATTAAATGAATGACTTGAGAATAGCTGTATATTTTATGAATGCTTCATAGAGTTCTAAGACAGACAGAAAAAGTGTCTGATTCGTATGACAATGTCCACATAACCTTCTGAAGAATCTTTAATCAATAGAAATTGGACATGTTTGCATTGTAATGAATTGTTACATTAAGAGACTTTTTATCAGGAATGAATGAATGATTGAAAGAATCAAAATTTACAGATACATACCTTAGCCCCCCATACGCTCAGAAATTGGAGATGTAAGCTATGTGACCAATTCTTACATATACAAAATAATTCATTCTTACTTGCATTACTAATTTAGCTGGATATTTTTATCCAGAATGCGTGAGTGGATGAATGAATGAATGAATGAAAGAATGAATGAAAACTTACAGATATATAAGATGCAAGAGCCCCACAGGCTTCTGCTACTAAAAGTCTTCTTTCTACATACTTATGACTGATCTGAAATACAAACAACCTTCATCAAACTTATATCCAGCAGCTCGCTTCATTCAAGATATAGATTGTAGTGACCTCTTCTATGGTCAGCAAAGAACACTAACACTATAAATTGAGACCATCAGGTCCAAAGTAAACTAAAGTTTTTTCTACATGTTCCAATCACTATCTGGTATTTTCCTTTTAAACTTGCTGGCGACATGTTTGGTTATCTACTGTCTTCACTGTATTCATGCTCTGTGTCACAATTATAATAGTTTAGTTTAGTTATAATAGACTTAAAATGGCTATCCTATTGGCGTCTGGTCTGTCATCTTTTTTAAGTGGGAAATTACATAAAAAAGTGCTGTACTTGTACTAATCTTACAATATAATGATTTATGATAACACTAATAAACAATGCCTTGTACATATCCCAAAATATGCCGTGGCTGTGACAGCAGCGAAAACCAGACAAAACTGGATATCGGCCCTGATTATGACTACTGTAAAATCATTTATTTTCACGGGGTGTTATTTTCGCGCAAACATAAAAAATGACTGATTCGCAGGGTTTAATTTTCGCGCATATTGACTTAGCAATAGCAAAAGTTTGGTAAGCAAAACTACATGCACCATGCAGCAAAGATTACTGTGAAACTAGTAGTAATTAACTTATAAAAACAATATTTATTCCAAACGTCAATGATAAACTTTTTTTATTCATTGTCATTAAACGTCTTCAAGTTTTGAAGTTGTAACGATACCTGTCGCTAATTTTTCCCGGAAGTAAACATTCGGAACGGTTTAGTTTGATCTTTAACTCCAAACAATAGTGTTTGAATGATGTGACTTCTCGAGATCTCGTTCAAAGAAATATTATACCGAATACGCATCGAATCGAAGCTCTAGCGTACCGCAATCAAAACATCAGGACACGCATATTGGCAATCAAGAGTGGATTCCGCCAGGCCGGATTATTGTGATGACTGTGTTTGCACAACAAACAACGTGCATATCGGCATACGATGTACACACTTGCGAGAGCTCTAATTAGTGACTCGTCATTAATGAACAAACCAAACATTCCTGTGAGTAATAAAATGTGTCAACCAAATTTTTTGTCTGTTATTAGTTTTCTTCACGTTCATAACCATAATATTTCGCTATGTTTTATTATTTGCGCATTATGGCTTTGCGCGAAACGCGCGAAAATTAACCCCCCGCGAAATATTATGATTTTACAGTATCTTAATCCCAATAAATGCATTCCCTTAGGAACATTCAAGCAATTAAGTAGTCAAGATTATGATCACCTGCTCCCAGCACTGAGGCAGAAGTTCAGACTCAAGGCGGGTCGGCCCTACATGCTGGGCAAACGCTATACATCCTGTCAGAATTATTTGTCTGCAATAAACAGTTAACATATATAGCAAAGTAGTTAACCATTACATGCACCAATGAACAGAGATACAGCTGCCCTTAAGTGATTTAATCACGAATGAACTTAATCTAAAAACGTTAATTTGAAAAAACTCCCATCATTGCAATCTCTGTTGGTTTTATAGAATTAAAACTTCTACTCTGGCCGTCAATTCTACATGACACTATGAAAATGAAGGGATAACATTTTAGAACAAGGACTTTATTCTATTGACAGGCAAATAACACATTCGATAATAAAAAGGCAAAATCATAAACACTTTACGTAAAGAGGAGTCTGACCTTTGTTCGTCATCTGGTTTCTTGATGAGATTAAAAAGAATATTTAGCAGACGATCTCTCTCCTTGGAGTCAGGATGCAACATGGCCGTACACAGAATCAGGGGTATCAGCTCCTGCAATGTACAATTGAGTATGTATTTCCTATCTTGTGATTTAAATCATGAGGGTCAAATTTACATTGGTATTGGCAGTATCACCTCATGCAATTTAGATAAAGTTAAAATGAAATAAATCACATAAATAAAACATATCTATGTAATCAGTTTCATATCAAATTTACAATATGTTTGTGAGATTTGATTGGAACAGAAAATTCAACTTGTATCTCTTGTAAATCAGAAATATGTGCACACTGAATACATTTGTGTCAGTAATCAACAACAGGCCAAGTTTAGTGTTACGCAGCAGATATAATATACCTAATTTATGTATTAAAAGTTACCTTCCCTGTTCTTCATTCCACCATATACTTGTGGGGGTAATGAACGACAGTTTTGAGGGCATCAAAAGGTTTCATAAACTATGTTGTGGGTGAGTAATTAAAACATCTGAGGCTGGATATAGGAGATCATGGTAGTTGATGTTTGGTTTTGGAGCAACAAATTTGGACATACAAAAATTATTTTTTGATTCAAGTCGAGAGATAGTCTTTCTAACTTTGCTCACTTTGTTCGCATATAGGGAAAACTGGGTATATTATATCTGCTGCACAACACTAAACTTGGCCTTTGATTCAACAAGGCTATGCATGAACGATAAAAACATCAGTGGAGTTGTGAGTTTTATTTATTGAAACACAATAATGAGACTGAATAAGAAGATGTGTTTTCTGATTAGTTTCAGGGAGCTTCCATTTTATGGAGGCAAACATTCAAACAGGTAATAACAGAATTGCTGCCTATACTAAGGTATCTAAAATATGAGACATTAACTCTGTGAGTCTTATATCTTCAATAAGAAACCATAAAGTAAAAAATAAACAGTTTTTTGAATGAAAGAAAGAGAACCTCTCTCTTGGCCAGCAGGACATTTGGGACGATATGAGGGAGACATCGCCCCAGCATGGACACCACCCCCTCAGCATCCGCATGGCTGATCTTTGATACCTAGGGATAAACCAACGAGTGTTTAATATCATTGTCACTTGAGATACTGCAAGGTTTATTCATTTGTTTCAATCCCTTCAACAAGCTCTGACATTTATACTAGTTTAACTTATACCTCTATAGTGGCATTTTTTTAAAACTAGTGGACATACACATAAAAAAAAATTTTTTTTAAACAATTCCTTTACATGCTGAGGGCTTGTTACTTTAATTTTTAAGGCGTAAAATTCAGAATTGTAGATATTAAATATGCTTTGATAGAAACCATCTTGATATCTTATCTATGTAATATCTAATGAATTGAGAATTGATTACCTCTGAAACTATCCTGTTATCTTTAGAGACATGGAATGCAAGATCCTGTAAAGCTTTCCTAAATGCTGCAGACATCTTCCTGTGGTTCAAATCAAAAGAACTCATCAAAGAGGAAATAATACATAAATATGTTTGTCAGAAGTTTTGTTGATCTAGAGAGTGCGTTATTAAAATATCAAAACATATTTTCAATTTTGATAAAAGTAAATCACAAATACATATCTGAATAAAATGAAAAAGAACAAAAGGGAACATCTTATTACACATGTGCAATACATTTTCATGCACCAGGTTATGTATACATGACAGTAAGATTCTATGTTACCTCTCACTATGATGTTGTGTCAAAGTTTCATCACCACCAACTGACTGACTCTTCCCCTCAAAAGAATCCACACCATCACCGTTTTCCCTTGGATTATTTTCATCAAAGTTCTTCTCTCCTTTCTCTTCTGGATTCGCTTCATCCTGATGGCTGTCTTCTGACTGGTTACTCTTATAGAGAGCTTTGATTGCTTCAGAGTCAGGCGTGACGGCTGTGAGTGGCTGACTACTATCTGTTGACTCATTGGCTTGAGGAATTTCTTTTTGAACAACTGGGGTGGAATGGTTCTTCACAGGAGACCTGCATATGGAAGATAAATTTCATTAACGATAATTTTGTAACATCCATGATTCATAAAATGTCCACATAGATTAGAAATAATTTATATATAATTATATATTCAAGCCTTTTGCATGACTGGGTAAAAGTTTTGCAAACAATTTTGTCATAAAGATTTATTGGTAGAGCTTCTGATCCTGATCATGAGATCCTGGGTTTGACTGCTACTTGATGTTGAATATGAAGTTTCATGCATGTTACATTTGGCTCTCACCATGGGGAAAGGTGATAACTCATGAACTTCATAGAGAGTTATTGTTCAGCGCCAAATCAGCAATATTTCAGCCATTACCTGCATGCGCTTCAAACTTCTTAAGGTGATAATTGAGGACAAGTCACTTTGTAGAGGTGTTTAAGAGATAGGGTGAGATAAATAGCAGTGTTTCAGATTGTTTTCAGTCAGAGTGAGACAAATGTCTCATGAAGCTAAAAAATGATGAGACATTTTCAAAAACAATGAGTCAAGCATTAAAACAAACAAAAACGTCAAATATTTTGTTCTGATGTTTGTGACATAAACGTTTCCATTTCCCTAATCCCATTAGTAGTATTAAAGCCGGTCATATGAAGATATATATTGAAAATAACATATGGGAACTATGCAGCAGGTGTCTAAAATTTAATTTTAATTCAGTCACTCAAATCAATCTGATTCATTAATTTTCTTAACAGTTTTTAACTAAATGCTTAACATTTCAATGTATAATAAGCAAGTTTCACTAGTCATTCATTCAGTTAATCACTACTGGGTGTTTAGAATTTTATTATAACAGCAAAGCAGACGATGTACAGATCTATTTATAGACGTGTAACCGTGCCGTGGTAAAATACTGAAAATATATTACATTGAGTAAACTAAAAGCACTCAAGTTCTTTTAAACATGATTAAGTAGAATTATGATGCATATTTAATTAACTACTTGACACACACCACGTAATGTTTTGACCCTGTAATGAAAGCCGACAGTGACAATCACCTCAGATATGATATAGGTCGCTGTTCCATTGTGCACCCCTGTTAACGCAAGCTCCAAACACTGTGGGCTTGATATATATCATGCTCGGTCGATGCATGGAGCTTTGTAACCGGAAATTGAAGTTATTGGAGGGAGGGTATAGTAAGAGCATGTAAACAATGAGGACTTGCGATTTCCCGACAGTTTATTATTGTATCCTCTATGAAGATGAGTTGACAGCTTTTTCAAAATTTAATTGTACAATTAAACAATTACACGCAACAGTTAGGCGCATAAGGCTGAAAACCCATGCGACATTTTTAGAAATTATGCGAGAATGTCGCGGTCGCGCCGTAAATCTGAAACACTGAAATGGTGTTCCAAAGGGCTTCCATTGAATTAATAGAGCTGTTGCGTCTAATTAATTTGTATCCTGCTGGAGGTGATCTCACTTACATTTTGATTATTCCATATATATAGGGAGTACCAAACAACATCCTGTTTAATAAATTATCTATGAAACAAGTGTGTGCTTTGGCATTCAGCTGTAAGTAAGATTATGATGCTATTCACAAATTTCATAAAATTTGATAGAACGGGACTGACTTTGAGCAAAACATTTATTACTCGCAGGTTTACAATGTCAAAGATTACAAGAAAATAACTTAAAGACCATTCTGGCCCTGTCATTAACATTGTAATGTCATTCTTAACGACTATATTATCATGAAGGTAAATATCTTCAGCAGAGAGTAAATGAATGTATCTTGTAATAAGACTAGCTGACTTCACCCTAGATGTCCCTTGTTCAACTTCATCTGTTACATTCTGATCATGTAAACATGTAACTCATTGACAGAATACCAGTATGTTACCGTTACGTACATCTTGAAGATGTTGACCTGCTGAGTCAGCATCTCGTTCTCCTGGGCGATCACCTGCACCTGGTCCTCCAGCTCTCCCACCTTGCTCTCCTGCAAACAGGGATTGTGTTAGTCTCTCCCACAGTGGCTATTCAACTATTCAAGCCTCTTTTTCAATATTTAGAAAAAAATTTAATAACCTCTAGATGTGAAAATTTTAACACAGATATATCATATATTATAGATATATTTAACCAAATATCAATTATTATTTTTCATTTCACAAGGAATTATGTATTCTTAGAAAGATCTGCACAAGGCACAGGTGAAGAAACTTTAGCCTTTTCAACAGTTACAGGAATTACAAAATTTTCAATGTAACAACAATTTGATGTCTGTCTTACCAATTGTTCTCGGATGAGCTGCCAGTCCTGCTGTTGTTCCAACAAACTCTCATCATCCAGATCTGCCTCACAGCCCACTTCCTGTGTCTCCTTATTTGGTATCAAATGGTTGCCATAGTCACGGAGCAGATGGAGAAGGTCAGGGGGTCGTGGAATGTTTAAACCCACATCATCCCAGTCTTCAAAATCCTAGGGAAAAAATATGAAAAAACATAATCTGACAATTTTAGTCTTCACTGTCAAACAAACAAGACTGGGATGGTTTCATGATTGTCAAGTCTGAGAATTCAGATCATGAATTAATCAAATATTTGGATCAGCTACAACCAAGGAAATATATACTACAGGTCAAAGGTTTTACCTGATCTTCATTCTCTTCAGAGAAGGTGACTGCCGTGAGCTTGTTGTCATTTAAGAGAAGATACTCATTGACCAAGAAATTAAGTGCTCGCTGTTCCAGAGGTTTGATACCATCCTCCTTCCCAGCATTCCCTTGCTTCTGATGCTCGACGTCAGGGGAGACGATCTCATTCTCTATGATACAAATGATAATATTCTTTCACACAAAGTCATGATGCCCATTAGGTGCGGAAAAGGTAATGTTATTTAAACCTTGCTGCTAACACGCTAAAATTTGTGTTTTGAGTGCAGTACCCTCTTTGGCGAAAAGATGCAATTCCCATTAGGTTTATCATTGTACAATCAAGATCAGTCGCAGCAGTTTTGACAACAAGCACAGAAATATTGAGTAAATAGTACTAAATACAGCAAAGCCTGAATTAGCCAGTCATTTGGGTTGGCATAAGTAAAGTCATCTATGGGGAGATTGTTAAGACATTGCAAAATAGATATGATCTGGTGGGAAGATGGTCTAGACATTGCATAAAAAGATATGATCTGGTTTGGTTTTTTTCTTGTAAAAAAACTCCTTGCAATCCTGATTGTATTAGATTCCATCTATAGGTATCTGTTTCCATCATAAACCTGGTAGCTATTTTTCTGACTTTAACAGGATACAGGAACATAAATATAACTATATGAAATAAAAAGAAAGAAGAACACTCAATCCGTCAAAGTATCAAAGTAACTACTTATTATTGATTACTAGGAGAAAAACACAACATGGTGATGAAAGATTGAAAAGATGTTTACCGGCTTCTCTTGTGAGTGTATTCCTCAGTGACTTTATAGTTTCCTGTGCCTTTCTCAGTTCAAACTCAAGAACTGCAAGAAAAAAAATTGGGGGGTTTGTCTTTATTTGTTATAAATACTGAATAAATAACCCTTATCAGATTTTGTTGAGTGAAAATGTTTTAAATAACATACTGGCTATCTTTGATTATCAATTCTGGGTCAGTCATCTGAAGCTGAAGAGATCAACTCTTTCTTCCAATTCTTTTTAATTTTAAAACCAAATAACTGGAGGAAGAGATTTTTTTATTCCAACCAAGGGAGGGGGTACATAGTATCAATACATCACATGACAGAACAGATGGTACCTTAGGATTTTGTGCTGACACAATAATGGAAGAGACTGTCATACCTGCAACTCTCTCATCCACTTGCCTCTCTCCGTCATCAGAGTAACGGGCAAAGTCTAACGAATCAAATGTCTGCACACTTGAAGTGCGTGCTGAAATACATTAAAAGATAATTATTTTGAAATACCATCAAAGAAGGTTGGAAATTACAAATTCCATCTCTCAGGGATATAAACTCAGGATTGCCAGATGAGCATCAAATGATTTGTTAATTGAGGACTGTTACACTAGCCTTTGCTAGTGAGAACACATAGATTTCAAATTGATAAAATCATTACAGATAATAAAGGAATTGACAACATTAGATGGATAAAATTTAACATAACATGACATACAGTATATATGCTATGCTAAGATTATCCTAAAATTACTAGTTCTTGTTCACATTCCAGTGCACATTATAAGTATGTATACATAGCTTAGATGTGCAATCTTTATTGAAATTAATCAATAGATGTATATTGAAGAGACATTCATTTCTATCGTCCTAAAATTATATTAAAGAAATTTGCACTATGAAAAGGACATGTATATTGATTCACATGACTATCATGTTTCATTATACATCCATCCATTTAAAAAATCATGTTCTCAAAAGAATAAGAAGTGAAAAAACACAGACTTAGGAATTGCAAAATATCATAAAGCAAATTATGAATTTCTGTTACATGTGTCAAACTAAACACTTTGGAACTTCATGACAATATATATAGTATCCTAATTAGATGTCACTGATCACTTAACAACCTTGACAGGTAAATTAATTAGAAGTATGGAGGCCTTCGTGTTTTGATAACGGAAACACTGTTGACAGGCCACTGGCATATTCAATTGAGTTAATTCCGTGTCTGCAATGTTAAATAAACATGGCATTGTCTTACGCAAAGTCGGAGAGGGCGTGTCCTCTTTTGTTCTTTCAAAGTTGCCGGGGTTTGAGAAGTAATCCCTCAATCTAGGAAGCTCTCGTCCCGATTCGACAAGCTCTGTGTGTAACTCAAGTGCTGTCAGAATGTAATTATCCTTTAAAAGTTTAGTGGCAATAGCATCCCAGGACACTTCAGGCAGCTCTTGGGACACGTGCACTTCAGGAGTCGGAGTTTTAACAAGCGTATCACTTTCTATCTCATTTTCAATGTATTCGCTCTCTTCGAATGGGTTTAGGCTCTCCGCCATTTTGTAGATCACGTGGGACGCACCTACAAAATTTTCTGAAGTTGTATATTATTTTATTTTGATAAGTGTTGTGGGTCTGAAATTTTAAAAAAGGTGAGAAATAATTGAGTTTTAAAATCATTTCTGTGTATAAAAGGAAACTATTTTAAGATCACGTGATTTCAACCGCGGGAAAGCGAATGCTTCAAGATGGCGCAGTCAAGAGTTAGCGAGTTTTTCCCAAGTAAGAAAAAAACGAGACACAGTAATGCAACGAAAAGACGACGAGTTGAAATAACCACAACAGATGAGGATGTGTCAGCATTGAAGAACAACCATAATATTCAATCGCAGGTGCAACAGGAAACTGATGTTGAACCGTGTATCTCTTCACAACAAAGATCGAGAACAAAATCCGTGAACCTTACGCTAACAGCCAAAGGAAAAACAAAGGGCGCTCAGGCGAAGCCAAAGAGACAATCTACTAGAAAAAAGGGAGATCTTATTGAGGAATCACAACCCAAGATTTCAGATGTCTTTTCTCCTACTGTTAATGAATATAAAAATGCAACTTCCAGATTATCATTTGACTTTTCTGAGGATTCTGAAGCTGTTGGTTCAGCTTATGATGAACATGATGGACCAGAGGGAACTCCAACGAAACAATTACGCCTTTCATCTCAAACTGTGGACAGAAAATCAAGGAAAGATGTACACACAACGGGAAATGACAGCGAAACTCCACAGAAAGAACTTGAGACAGAGCAAAGTAAATCAGTTCCACGAAGTGCAAGAAAGAAATTACAAATGAACACCGGACAAAATAAGGTTAGTTGTCATGGAAAGTTATGTCCTTGTAGTCTGACTTCGCTAATGCCTGGAATATTGCCCAAGCGGCATTAAACAACTCACTCACTATTGTAGTCTAACATTATTTGGCAATAATAAATTGACTCTGTGGACGTTAATATATAGCTAAATACATTTTATGATATTGTAATTAAAAAAATTAACAACTGCTCTTATGTTTTCAGTCTACTGTCCCTGATACCATTGATAACATAATGACGTCCATGAAGATGCCAGACAAAGTGATATCGCCGATGCCAGTCACACCTGAGACAATGAAGACACCAACCAAGTCCAAGGGACCAACAGTTCCAACATCTCCTAATGTGAAAGCCGCCATTGAAAAGTGCAAGAAATTGTTGAACACATCATCTGGAGATCCTAAAGGAAAAGAGGTAAACAAACAGAAAATATCTTTGATTCTTCAGAAGGCATAGAATTATAAAAGTTTATTCATCAGTCTATTCATGACAGTATCCTCAAACTTTTATTTCCCAGGACAGAGTGAAATTTTTTCATAAAATAGTGACAAATCAATTTGAAAACTTATCAAAAGTAGCTAGAAGATCATATTGAGTAAATAGTATTTGAAAGATTATGTAAACATGCATATTAGTCATCATGACAATTCATGTTTGATATGGCTTCTTCACACTCCAGGGGGCATTATTTAATAATCATTGGAAAGTATTGAAATAATGATATGTTTAGAACATTTGGATGAATATTTGAGATTTTCAGGATAAATATCATCAATGGGTTTTTTAACACAAATTAAAACCAAAAATAATTATACCATCACAATCTCACCCTCAATAGGGCATAGACAGTACTTAACACCTTGCAGTAAATGTAACCTTTTCATTGCAATAAATGGTTTGAATCCCGCCAGGGGCTCGGCAACTTTGTCTGCAGTAGAGAACTGTTCTACACACAGTCAAGTTTGGGTGCAATGCTACACTGAAATTCAGTGCAGTACCACCCATGGTTTGCTAGTTCCAGCCGATGCTCGCAGGTTTCACCGCAATGCATAGCCACAATGGTGTTGCGGGCTTTCTCCCTGCACTAATACTAGCAGCCTCGATATAAGTGAAATAATCTTGAAAGCGGCGTTCAACACCAACTCACCTCACCTTACCTTCATTGCAATAAACAAACTTTTGAGAAGTTATTGAGAAAAATTCCTTTACACCATACTTCAGAAACAAATCAAAGATGAAATCCGGGCTCGACTGAAGAAATGTGGGAAACTGGAGGAACTAAAAGCTCACCTGTCAGAAATGAACAAAACCAGCAAACAACTCCAGGCCCCAGCCCCGAAACTAAAGAAGTTTGAAAAGATTGAGATAGAAATCAAAACCCCACCTCCAAGTCCTGGGAAGAGCCCAAAGAAATGGTGAGAGAATGTTTGGTATTGATAATGTTGTAGTTTACATAAGAAAGCATTTTCAAATTTTATCTAGTCTTTAGATGAGACTTTATTTTGAAGTTTTAGAGAACCCTACTTTCTCATAGTATTAGTACTGTAGTACAACGGATACATTTCTTAGCTTTTGGACATTACATTGTGTAACGTTGAATTTTAGAATTCTGATTCCTTAACCTATGAGACGAATCAATTGTTCAAATGGTTTGACAGAGTTAATTTTCACTTTTGCAGTGAACCTAAAATACCAGCTTATGAGAAGTACCACTCCCTGGCGACGCCCCCTCCACCTACACTGGGTCTGCCATACAAGTACAAGCTTCTGATGGAGATGTTCCGTGGAATGGATACTGTCGTCAGCATGATGCACAATAGATCAGAGATCTGTACTTTCTCCAAGCTCAAAGTGGCCGTACAGACCATAACCAAAAGGTAGGACAAATGTCAGAATACACCTTCGTGATAATATACTCAATGTCATTTTTTTTATTGTTCATGTTTCTCTAGATGTCTTTATAAGATGTTTCATGATATATTTATGATATATTTGATATCCTGAATTGGTCCTGTAAGCATCCTATTTCTTTTCTGTACGGTTTTGTTTTGCTGTAAAACCAATATTGACTTCAGAACATTTTGCTCTTCAATCACCTTCACATCATTATATTTGTTGGAGTGATGTCAATACGGTCAAGATCTTATTTAATGTATCACAGTGCTGCTTCCAAGAATTGAATTGACATCGGCTTCCTGTCCACTTGTAGTTAGAATAGTAATCTTTTTACTCTCCTGTGTAACCTTCTGCCTTAGTCACATAATTGTTAGTTTCAGCAAACTCTATGCTCTAGTCAGGTTCAAAACAGGTTACTTACTTTCGTTTGTTTCCTTCATAATCATTAACTCCTTGAGTAAAAGTACCCATAGATATCCTCTATTTCTCTGTTCAGGAATTTTGAAAAGAAAAATGTAGCCCAGATCAAGACAGTGTACCCCTCGGCATACCACATGCGCCAGGAGCGGGTACCCGTGTACGGCAAGAAGATGAGTGACTACCAGCTGTCTGTAGAAGCAAACCTCGTCCAGAATCAAGGTCAGTCAGTTTATACATCAACACTTCAGCTGTTACACGAGGGTAAACAGTTGTAATATCTATTGAATCCTCAACAAAAGTTCATAAGAATGGTTAAAAGAAACCATACATGTTTCCTCTTCATTCTGCTTCTAAGAGTTCAAGACATTATTTTCTTAACGGGGTAAAAAGTTTACCTATTGCTTGTTGGTTTAGATCTATTTCTTGAAAACATACTTTTTGTCCCTGACAATTTGTGTTAGAATTCTGATTTAATGTGTGTATAGTCTTTATCAAGTGGTTTTCAAGATTGACCAAAAGAGAAAGTAAATATTTATTTGACCTTGTCTCTTTTGAAAGTCCACTTATCAACAATGACTATCCCTTACAAGTTATTCCAGATAATCTACCATGTTCATTCTTTGTAAAGTGGCAAACGTCTGAAAATAATGTTTATCAAGAGTTTGCATGTATCTTAAAGATTGTGTATCTGCAATAAATATTTCAACATACACACAGTGTTCATTCTAGGCTGCGCCATTTGCGCTAGTTATACTTGCATGGCGCATAAAAAAAATTATCCCGCGCCCCAATGGCGCAAAAATATTTTAATATAACTGTAACATCACTGATGTCAACAACGGGAAAACAAATTGAAACTGATTTCACTTGTCGAAAACGTAAGGCCACTTAAACACGGAAACCAGTTTCGTTTATCAAGCGGAAGTTCCCTAGCCTCATTTACGCATGCTAGTTCAGTTTTACATGACTGGATGACTGAGACCTGATCGAAGAACATGTATATCTGTTTTTGACCTCGCATCGGAATATAAATGAATATTTGATAGAAATTCTTTACTCGCAATGGATTATTTATTGAACTCGGAGGATGGGGTTTCCCGATTACTTTTCCTGCCGCAAGTAAAATCCACGACATGTTATTAAATATTCTGATAATCTTGATTTGATTTACTAACATTTGACTGATAAATAAAATATCAAGTTAAAAAAGCATCATTTTAATTTAGGTTTTTCATTGCTTACTAATATATGACCAGTGACCCTTTTACGTTACCTCAATACCCTATTATCATGTGTATCGTGAAACAATTATTTCAGTCACCAGTGCCTACCAAGAATATTTATATTTGCAAAAGGTGTAATAAATAGATAAACCCAATTCAGAGGCATCTAAAACAAAGGAAACAAATTTGTAATATCAACTTATATTTTCATCCATGCTCACTGTTTTGAATTTTGGAAATAATACTACATGTATGCCTAAAATTTTAAAAAATTGTTCTTTTATCATAAAATACTGCCCGTTTGGATTTTACTTTTGTTTATGAACAGTTTGATAGTCAATGATGAGACATGTACACATTTTTATTGTCTAAAAAGATATTCTCCCCTGATTTTAATTTTCACATATTTTTAGGGACATGTTACGAATGTTCTAACTTTAGCACTGCCAACATGCGACTAATTAAACTCGGTTGTTATTACTCTTACATTATATAATGAGACATACTGAATTCACATTAAAAATGATTATTGCAGAACTGATATGGTACAGTGTAATACAAGCATTATAAATTTATGGCCACACAAAATTATCAATGGCCCCTATGTTTTATTGGATAGGGGCCCTAAGGCCCCTTGATATTAAATCCTAGAATGAACACTGTACACAATTCTTGCTTTTTATACTTGGTAAAGTGTACTTTCATACTATGCTATCAGGGTCGCGTCCCAAGAACTACATATAAAGTATTGCCTTGTTTCAGGTACGAACATTCCAGTCAAAGGAAAGATCTCTTTCACTGCTTCACATCTCCTGCAGAGGAAGAATATGTTTCATGCAGGACTCATCTCTATTGTTAAACAGTATCATCAGGTAGGGAAGAGTGGCCTTTTCTATGAATAAATTAATCAGTGTAATTTGTATTTGAAGTGTTACATCATATGCTTTCAAACATATACATTTTAGTAATAATTATAATAATGGTATTTATATAGCGCACATACCCACACCGAATGCATGCTCAAGTCTTTCCCTTCATCACAATCTATATATAGCCCTTGAACTCTCAGTTAATACAGCAATGATCGGGTAACCCACCCATTCGGCGAGCCACGTCAGATGTTGCTGAACTTCACTGATAGCGCTCAACTGAGCTTTCGCACAGGACCACATGCTACCACCATTTCCGCAGTTGCTGGCAGTTAGATCATATGATTTGACCGCTAACAGTTGCAAAGAAATAATGTAAAGTTAATGAATCCTTTAAAGAAATCAAGTAATTGTCTATCTATATGTATGACTTTTTTCATAAGCATTCTAGAATTTGATGAGATGAATAGTAAGGACAATTCTTATTATTAGCAACTTCTTTATTCTGTGAACGCGACATTTGGTGTATATGTTCAAAATTATGTGATGGTAGCTGTTAAGTTTTATCATGAGTATGATATCAGTGATAGGCCTAAATAAAACTACAACTGAGTATTATTATTGAATTAACATTACACATTAATTACCATTGCAGGAGTTTCTATCCAGTCTGGACAATCCGTTGAGGATCCCAGATGATAAGATAACAAGATGGCACCCACAGTTTCCTCTTGACGAAGTTCCAGAGGTTATTCCTGCTGCCCTCCCTGAAGCCCCAAATATACACAAGTACCAGTCTGCTAGAGATGTTCTCGAACACACCAGAGGCAAACTCGTCCCCAAGGTAATTATGACGATTCAGTTTGCTGACTGATTTTCACTTATGTTCATTTTCCAATTCAAACTTGTCATATTAAAAAGCATGCATTTAAATTCCTTTTATAAAGTTGTGTCCATTTAATTGCTTCTCCAGTTTAAAAAAAGTATTGTGTACATTTTTAGAAAAAATGCTATTCACTGATACACATATACTTTTTATTGCAAAAAGGTCATGACTATATACCAAAATCTGTTAAATTTTTAGATAAATATGCTTTATTCAAGGTGGAACAGGCCCTAGAATCTGTTGCAAAGAACAGTGCTGTGAAGACAGAGATAAAGCAAGAAAACATACCAGGACCGTCGGAGAACTCTTCTCTGAAGGGCGTTCCGATGTCGCTCTTAGAAAAGGTATGTCTCCGCATTAATATTGCGCGATCATAGTCAAACTGATAAGCATGATTGGCCTTCCAAGGTCACAGTGTTTCCCAATAAATTTTTTTGGAGATAAAAGTAGAGTCATCTGATTATTCCTGATTTGTTACGTACGTCAGTGACATATGGTAAGTATGTTATCAACCCCGTAACAATTTGTCTGCTAGTAAACATGGGATTCATATTTTCTTTCACGCCGGTAATGTCTGAAATATTGCCCAAGCGGCGTTAAACAATAACTCACTCACTCATATTTTCTTTATATGATAAACATTTTCCTTCAGGTGATGTTTTCTAATCTTTTCAGTAACTAATCTAGCAAAGATGCAGTCCCTAAACAAAAGCGAGTCATCACTCTGGACATTCCTATAGATATAAACGTTGACTGTTGCAAGAATGATTTATGTTATTACTTTTTGACTTAATGGATTCATAAAGGAAAGGACAACTTGCTCAGTTTGCAAATATTAAATTCTGTTCTGATTGCTTTCCATCAGATTCGAGCAAAAGAGGCAAAGAAGCTGGAAGCAGCTCTGACAAGGAACCCAGCTGAAGATCGGAAGAAGGCCATGATTGGTCGACTCCCGGACATGATCAGGATTATCAGATCGTATCCTTTCTACTTGGAGATTATCTCAATCAAATATATAATTAGAGAATTTGTATGTTTGTAAATATCTCTTGCATTATTAATGAGGGTTGAATAGGAGATAGCTTAAGAAGTTTGTATTTGGATACATAAAACGGGTAAACAAATATAAGTCCGAGGTCACTGACCTACCACATTTTATTTTGACTCTTGAAAAGTCGATTTTTCTACATGATTAATGACAACAGTGGCTCCATTTTCTGAGTAAGTTTTCACTTGAAGCAAAAAACTACTGTTAGTTCATGACTTATAAATTTCAAATAGATAAAAATGTGGATACTCTAAAAGGAAAGAAAGGGGAGAAATGTTTTTTTCTACCTTTGATGTAAATTGCAACAAGCTGTAGAGAATAAATGAATAACCAGTTCAGCTGAAGTTCTTTAACAAGTGATAGATACTTTGTGACGGAGAAGAAACCTTCTATACCAGTGGACATCATGGTACAGAAGTTAGCAGATAGCTACAAGTCCGCCATTGCATTGGGTGAGTTGGATAAAGTACTTTAGAATGTTTTGGAACTGTAGAGTTGAAATAAGAATGTTCCAACTTTGTTAATTGCTGAAATATTGCCCAAGTGATGCTAGACAAAAACTCTAACTGGAGCGTAGATGACATGTATCATACAATGTAATGGTTAAGACATGAAACTCGAAAGCCAGACCTACTAAAATAACAACTTCTATATTTTAAAGCATTAAAACAGTTTTTACACTTACTTCTTCTCAATCCACCTGATTAAGGAGTACTTGAAGCCTTTAATATTGTGAATGTCTCAAGAAAAAGGATATCCAATGTATTTTATTTCATAATGCCTTGAAACACATGTGTCAAGGACCATTCTAAACTCATGGCCGCCCATGGTTCACTAGTTCCAGTCGATGCTCGCAGGTTTCCCTGCAATGCATATTCACATTGATGTTTCGTTCGGGCTTTCTCCCTGCAATAATACTAGCAGCCGGGATGTATAAGTGAACTACTCTTGAAAGCGGCATTAAACCCAAAATCACCATTCCACGGCTGAAGGGCTGTCCCATTGATTTGGGAAAACATTTGTTAGAATATATATGGAAACCTTTATTTGCCGTTTAGGTCAGCAGGAGGTTTATCTATGATACATATTTGTTAAATGTCTCGTTACATCTTTGTTAAGTGTCTAATTGTAAATTTCAGCTGACGTAGAAAGCCATGTAAAGCTACTTCTAGAACTGGCGCCGGAGTGGCTGACGATGGTTCAGATCAAGAAGGGGAGGTACCTGAAGATAGACCGAAACATCGACATACATGCTCTGTCAGGGAAAATACGGAATCAAGCAAAATCTCAATAATTTATTCAATAATTTTTGTAAAAACAATAATCTGTCCAGCATAGATTAATATATTAGTGAAATGATACTGCATTTGCTTATTTTAGGGATTTTTTCACAGTAATAGAAATAGAAAGGAGGTGAATCTACAGACCCCTGAAGAATTAAGCCTAGTGTTCTGCTCATTTATTGAATATGCTAATGGTATGTTTAGTCGAGAGTAAGATAGAGTTAAGATATCAATTAAGATTTAATTGGAAGACATGAAAAAGATTTCACATTAAAAATTTATTCTTTACTTAGTACATTCATAATTATATTTACTTCAAATGTTAGCTATGTTGAGGTGCTCTTTACAATAATGCATTTTAATAATTTTATTTACCATTGGTTTTAAGGTTTGTCATATTTTTAAGCAATTTCACTTGTTTCTGCAGCTCTCAATATGTCTTGATATATTTAATTGCTGCCTGTTGCATGTAAAGCTTGTTTTCTGTAAATAATGTATATTGTATGATTATTGTTAGTTTTATAAATGTGCATTTATTTATTTTCTTTGTTTATTTCTTGTCATAATCTAAGTTTGAAGATTAGTCACCAGATAGTCAACATGTAATTTGGTGTCATTTTGGAAATTTAAATAAAATCAATTTAAATAAAATTTTGTATCAAGTATATTGTAATAATATTTGTAATAAACACGAACAAGTATTGAGCTGAATTTATTTACTTCTTACCCATAATTGAAAAAAAGGGTATACAATTCAAAACTTTTGCTAGAAGTTTGTAAATCCCTGAAATGAATAAGGAGGCTAGGTGATTTGGGTTAAACGCCACATTCAAAATTATTTCACTAATATAATGGCTGCTAATATTACTGTAGGGACAAAGCCCGCAACACTGTTTTGACTATGCAGTGCGTTGAATCCTGTGGGCATCGGCAGGAACTAGAAAACGTGTGGTACTGCACTGAAATTCAGTGTAGCACCCAAACCAGATGCTTGTAGAACAGTGCTGAGCAGTACTTCCAAAGCCAAAGACGCTAACCACTCGGTATGAGATGGATTTTCTCAATGTGCCTGTAACCTATTGCTAAGTAATAAGTTTGGTACCCAATAATTATACCCCCGCCTTACAGCGTAAGCGGGGGTATATAGCGTTCATTCTGTCCGTCCGTCACAAATCTTTGTCCGGAGCACATGTCCTAAACTATACATGCTAGCTTCACCAAACTTCATACACTTATCAACCATGATCCCTAGATGTGCCTTTTGAAGGTTAGACCAACAAATGATTTTTATTTTTTGCGGTTTCCATGGAAACATGACTAAAACGGTGACTTTACGACCAAGTCCTTTGTCCGGAGCATATCTCCTATACTATACATGCTAGCTTCACCAAACTTCATACAATTATCAACCATGATCCCTAGATGTGCCTTTTGAGGGTTAGACCAACAAATGATTTTATTTTATTTTTTGTTTCCATGGAAACATGGCGAAAACAGTGACTTTATGACCAAGTCCTTTGTACGGAGTATTTCTCCTAAACTATATATGCTATCTTCATCAAACTTCATACACTGATAAACCATGATCCCTAGATGTGCCTTTTGAGGGTAAGACCAACAAATGATTTTTATTTTTTGAGGTTTCCATGGAAACATGACTGAAACAGTGACTATGACCAAGTCCTTTGTCCGGAGCGTATCTCCTAAACTATATATGCTATCTTCACCAAACTTCATACACTTATCAACCATGATCCCTAGATGTGCCTTTTGAGGGTTAGACCAACAAATGATTTTTATTTTTTGCGGTTTCCATAGAACATGACTAAAACAAAAACAAAATCTTCATCAAAGTTCATACACTTATAAACCATCATCCATTGGTGCACTTTTTGAGGGTAAGACCAAAAAAATTATATTTTTTTTTTGCGGTTTACATGGAAACGTTACTAAAACAATGACTATCTGAAAAAGTGCTTTTTCCTGAGCATATCTCCTAAACTATGCATGCTAGCTTCAACAAACTTAATACACTTATCAACCATGATCCCTAAGTGAGCTTTTTGAGGGTTAGACCAACAAAGAAAGCCAGACAATAGTTTGAAGCGGGGGTATGTGAGCTGTGCTCACTTCTTTACTTGTTTATAAGAGCTATCCATGTTCTTCCTGTAGGCTTCATAGTCTACTCGAGTCGTCAGGTTCCCCTTTGAGATCATTCAAATCAGCCAATGGGCAAGTTCTCCGGGAATCTAAATAACAAGCTGCCTCGATATCTGAACAAATCGTTGTGCGTTGCTTTAGATTTCCCTTTGTTAGATTTGTTGTCAAAGTCAAATTGCAATCTATTGAGTTATCTTTCGAAAATATCTGGTTTTTCATCACATTACGAAAGCTAAGCAGACAGGACCAATCCAAATCCCTTTTGGGAAACAAATACGTTGAATAAATTGAAAAAAGTTCTTATAAAGAATTAAGTAGTAAATAATGACCTGGTGCCGAGCGGTTATGGCAAATAAACTCGCGAGGGCGTAGCCCAAGCCGAGTTTATTGCCATAACGCGAGGCAATCAGGTCATTATTTGGCTTACACTCCCGCGGAACATTCGTAAAATAATTTTAAACTAAATTATTCATATATATTGCATATTTTAACACTTGGCGTCTTTGTTTTCTGACCGAACGAGTTACATAGAATATTTACAATACACGCCTGCTTTAGAATTTAAAGCTAAAAACTAGACCCTTAACATTAAAAATATTCAAAACCTATTACTTATGTTTCATATACAGGGGGAAATCAGTGTAGACATGACACAACAAAAAGTACCTCGGCTTACATGGACCCTCGTTAGCTCAAGAGGTAGAGGTGTTTCTTGACAATATAGAGGTCCCGGGTTCGAATCCCACTTACGCCCTTTATAAATCTTAAATTCTAGCTTGTTGAAAATTCAAAATTTTACAAGTCAATTTGTTTGTACACATTGAACATCTCATAACCGACAGGTGTTTAATATCTGAAATGTTCATCTAAATGTATCTGAAACCTCAACTCATGTACTCACTCATAACCGACCATGGTAGTTATGAGATAACCAACCTGCACACAAGGTGGTTATTGCATATAACCTTCAAATAAAACAAAGGAAATAACTTCCCAAGGGGTGTAACCTAAAACATGTTGCCATGAAGTTCAGCATTAATGAATATTAGATCTTATTTTGATGAAGTTGGTGGGGGCGGGTTAGCATGTTCGGCTTCGGATCAAGAGGTCTGTGGTTCGAATCCTGCCAGGGTCTCGGCAACTTGGCAGTTGAAAACTGTTCTACATGCAGTCAGGTTTGGGTGCATTGCTACACTGAATTTCAGTGCAGTACCACCCATGTTTTGCTAGTTCCAGCCGATGCTCACAGGTTTCACTGCTTAAAAGCGGCATTAAACCCAATATCATCTCAAAGAAGTTGGTTTGAAACAGGCTCACAAGCTACCAAATTATCCTTAAAATATTCATGGGCGATTTCTGTAACTTATGTGATCCTATTTAGATGAACTAGACTTAATGCTTAAAAGATGGATTCTGCCTCGTCTTGTCCAAAATCATCCTGCTAAATTAGCGTTTATGAATAGTCTCTCGCTCCTTCCTAATACCTCTCTTTCGGGCTGAATTCCTCGTATGGCTGGCGGCTTCATTTTCTTGGCTATGCTCACCTGTTGGAATGTCTGGTAACGTCCCAAACCTTAGACAGGCATATCTTAGACAGCTTAAAACAACAACATTTATGGTTGAGTGCACGGCTAATCCTTCGGCTGTTACTATATCTGATAATGGACCAGTCCATGAGAATCAGGAAAAAGAACATTATCATAGAATTTATATTTGTATTTATATATTGTATTTCAATCATCATGGATTAAATATTTTACCAAAACCAATAGTACTTTTCCTCTGCTTTAATTTACATAACATTCAAATACAGAAAATATAGAAGTTAGAACCATTTGCCCTGTGGTAACAGTATTTTAAACAGATTTAATAGATTAATCTTTAGAATATTGATTTAAACATTCAAATATCAACGTTCATTGATATTAACATACAGATCCATTTCAACAAATTTGAGTCTTTCTGCACAGTTTCTGCCAACATTTAACCAATGTTGAGCAAGTGTCCGACTGCATCTACTCGACTTCGGTCCTTAGCCCTTATTGCAACTGCTGCTTCAGTCTTGCCAGCTTGCTGACAATCTCACGATAGACTCTCTTTCTCGGTGGTGGGCCAGCTCTTAAGTTCATCTTGGACAGCTCTGCAAGATCTGCATTCTCGATTCTCTTGATAATCTCAACAAACCGAAAGATGTTGGGATGTCAGTGGGGAAGAGAGCGGTTCATTCGGTTGTGAATTCCCTCTAAGTTGTTCGTCCGTGGACCATGTGTCTCATAGTGGTTCCAAAGTGCCAGGGAGAATCGGGCATCATAGACGATCCAGGTCGTCACCATGTAATCCTTAAAGTCCTCTACTTGGTGGGAGACAGGGGAGGAGTTCATCACATCCAGCCAAGTTTTCTGTACATCGAGCTGAGAGAGGAGTGCCAGACCAGCTGCTCTTCCGATGAACTTCTTCACAGAAATGGAAGTAACAGCCCTTGATCTCAGCTTGGGGAAACTCTGCCATCTCAAGTCAGTCTGGATACGGTTTGGGGCTAGAGGTTGGTTCGACACGCTCATGGGCACTACTTTAAAATTAATCTCCCTTTTGATCAATGTAAGCTAGGGGAGCACTAATTAGAAATGTTTCTTTTCAGCCATGGGTGTTGTGTTAATAAACCACCTACTCAAGTGTCTAAGATTTGGCTGTCTAAGTTTTGGGACATAATGTCTTTAATTTAAGGAGCTACTAGCTTCAACTCGACGATTTTTTTCCATACATGGCATATTACCCGATTTCGGCGGGTTTACCCGATTTCAGGCCGCCTAACCCGCGTACCCGATCGGGTATGGAAAAAACCCGATTTTAAGAGAAGTGCTAAGAATGATTTTTCAAGGCTGTGTTACCTATTTTAAATCTTCGATTTGATAAAATTTCAAACTTCTCAATAGTTTTAGTCGAAATTAAAACAAATATTTGTCAAAATACGATCGCAAGTGCACGTTGTTATTGTACATCGGTGATTCGAGAATTAATTATCGAGTAGTTTTTATTTCTATAGGATAGCTGAAGTTCGATGAATTACGTTTAAGTTAATGATAAGATATTACAATATCATTATAATAGACTAATAAAGATCGACAACATACCTCTTAAACTCCAAAAGGTTTATTAATCGCACAAATTACCGAAAATTAACGTTGAAGTCGTGAACATTATCTTACAGGAGCTATAAAAAGGAAACACCGTTTGGAAAATCAATGCATTTTCTTAACGACAAATAACATTGGAATTATGCTCTCGTGTCCATGATTTTCTTTACGATTGTCTTTCTTCGAGTTATATATATATGAATAAATAAAATTATTTATTGTATGTTTCATTATTTTAATAAAATACGAATAACTGCTAAACAAATTATGGTTTATTTTACATTTTTGTTGTATCGGTAATATGTTGCCATGAAATTATCACGACCACGTGTTTCGACCAACGTGTTATTTTATATCTTAAAATATATTTTGAGTTAAACAAGAGTTACCTCCCCTAGACCAACATTTTACTTCAGTGGTTTACTAACTCCTATTAGAGTTACGTCCCTTTGATTATAGCTCGACCTACGCTTAGGCGAGAACGACGTGCACGCTTGCACAGACGGCACAGTTTTTACAAAATTTTCTTAATATTCCTGGCTTGGTACGTTAATAGTTAATACAAGAAGATGTCTGAAGGGGACGTAAAACCGAAGCGTAAAGGTGCTGGGGCGAAGATGCCTGAGATTATGGAGGCTTTGAGAGGTTCTCCCATGGAAAAATTGAGCGCCATTAGTCTGTCCCCGGCGTTTGGCAAGGCAGACGGGGCTGTGAGAGAAGAGACAGTTTCTGAAATTGAAGCGGAATGTGCGACTTTGGAACTGACTCTTCAACGCCTAAAACTACAGGACAGACGGCGCGACTTACAGTTGCAGATAGATGGACTTAAAGCTTCTACACAAAACACGACAATGGACAGGGTCAACGAAAATCAACATGGCGGCGATATCCAACATGGCGGATATCGACAAGGTCAACAGACATTTCGTCGAGGAATTGATACACAACGAGGTAGCGAACGCAATATCCCTCCAAAACGTAAGATCTCTGATTATTTGTGGATAGACTCTCTCGATGTAGACACGGGCACGGTCGAGATTGCCGAGGGGATTACTTTGGGAATGAACACAAGGTCACGTGAAAAATTGAGCAAAATCACCATCGACATGTGGAATTATGCAAGCATGGGGATTCTTCAGGATATGATTGACAAGGGAGAGTTGAATACGACAGGGATTAGTGATTATCTGAGATACGTGAGAAATGTGTGTAGGTTATCTTCAAAATATGTGTGGGGTAGTGTTCTCTTGTATGATCAAGAATACAGAGATTTGCAGCACCGTGATCAATTCCGATGGGGAACCCCATTACAGGATATTCGCGAATTTCAACTAGTCCCAAAACCAAACTCCAATACAGCGAGGGCATTGAAGGAGATGGATAGGTCTAACATTAGTGACAGTGTACAGAAAGGCGCAAACAGTCACCATGGCAACAGATGGAGGGGCCCCTTTACCGCGGATGGAATGGAAATTTGTCGACGCTACAATTTCGGCAGTTGTTTCCGAGGGGATCAGTGTAAACTTGTACATGCATGTTCCGTGTGTACGAGAAGGGGTCATACGATGCAGGAGCATAATGGGACTGACACACAGCCCAGCAGAGCGAACGACTACAATGGTTTGCACCAGTCAAAAAACTTTTAACGGAGACGATGTGTTATGATTCGTGGCAGGCCCTCTTACCACGCAATGACGTTGATCGGGACTATATTTTGACAGGTGTAAAAGAAGGGTTTAAATTAGCTGACGTGTCTACTGTTGTGATCGAAGATGTTTTTGTTTCAAATCACAGATCAGTAGAAAATCATAAAGTAGCGACCGAAAAACAGATAAAAGAAGAGTTAGAAGCTGGAAATTATGAAATTTCAAAGACAAAACCAAAGATAGTAAGTGCGATGGGGGCAATTCCAAAGTCTGATCAGAAAATCAGACTTATTCATGATGGTAGTATTCCCAGCAGCAATGGAATGAACAGTTTCATGAACAATTGTGACTGTGAATACATGGATATAAGAGAAGCAATGAAGCACATAAAACCAGGAAGTGTTCTAGCAAAAGTAGACTTAAAACATGCATACAGATCCGTCCCCATACACCCAAGTAATTATAACTTAACAGGGCTAGCCTGGCAATTTGAGAATGGTGATTTTGTGTATATGTATGATAGGAAGCTTCCATTTGGTGCATCCAAGAGCCCCCAGATTTTTCAGACTCTAAGTTCAGCTGTTTGTAGAATTATGAAAGTGAGCTTTGGTTTTACAGTTATTGCATATTTAGATGACTTTTTGGTGATTTCAGATAGTGTCGAAATGTGTAACCATGCTCTTGGAAAACTTATAGAGGTACTGCGGGCCCTGGGTTTTATGATTAATTGGAACAAAGTTGAAGGTCCAAGTCAGAGTCTTCTTTTTCTCGGAGTTGTTATCAACACTTGTGACTGTACTCTAGCCTTACCTATGGAAAAGGTTAAAGACTTGCGACAATTATTGGACCTCTTTGCAAATCGAAAGAGAGCCAGTAAACGCCAGATTGAAAGCCTGATTGGGAAGCTCAACTGGGCCTGTCAGGTGATTCAAGGGGGGAGATCGTTCCTGAGAAGACTAATTGACTTGAAAACTACCCTACGTGCAGGACAAGATAAAGTGCGGTTAACAGATGATTTTAGGAAGGACATCACTTGGTGGAGATCTTGTCTTGAAGTGTTTAATGGTTCAAAGCAATTCCTGGATAAACGTCCAATACGTACTGTTGAGACAGACGCTTCTTCTAAAGGTGCTGGTGCTTATTACATGGGAGATTTCTTTTATGTGAATTGGCAATGTGACCTGCCAGAGGTGAGTGAAATGCACATAAACACTAAAGAGTGTTTGGCCATAGTGTTATCTGCTATCAGATGGTCAGGTGCATGGCAAAATAAGCAAATTATTGTTAAAACTGATAACATGTTTGCTAAAGCCATAATTAACAAGGGTTCCTGCAAACTACCCTTTGTTATGCAATATTTACGCTACTTGTGTTGGCTACAGGCTGTTTTTAATTTCTCAATAAAAGCAGAGTACATTCCAGGTCTACAGAACAAGATAGCAGATGCTGCGTCCAGAATGCATGAAAATGACAGTTTACAAAGACTATATGAACTCATTCCAAGTTTATCTCTGATTGAATTCTCACGCCGCAATCTAGAGAACTTCATGTCGCGTTTTTTCATTAACTGCAGATGGGGGAATGATGTGCAAGTTTAAAAAATTAGTGGCTACTTTTTCTTGGATAGTCATGCTTTAACCTAGTAATCAGAATATATATTTATTCATCAAATACGTGTCATTCCATTGTTATGCAGATAAGGCTCACCAAGTAGTTTTTATAATTTTATCTCTCCATTAGACCAATATTTCTTCTCTCTCTCTCTGGGCTGGGGGAATTTCATATCTCTCGTTTTTTGTGAGCCACCGCATGTTGGCATACTGCATTCTTGTTGCATGTTCTCTCAGCCTGAAGGAATAAATGCCAGTTTTTATTCAACGCTTTCTCTTTGTAATTATTGTTGGAAAAGTTAAAGTGTTATTTTATATCTTAAAATATATTTTGAGTTAAACAAGAGTTACCTCCCCTAGACCAACATTTTACTTCAGTGGTTTACTAACTCCTATTAGAGTTACGTCCCTTTGATTATAGCTCGACCTACGCTTAGGCGAGAACGACGTGCACGCTTGCACAGACGGCACAGTTTTTACAAAATTTCCCTCCCACCCTCCCAGTAGTATTATTGGCCTGGCGTGTTTTTTCAATATTATGCACTTTCCATCTACAATGTGTCGGAAATAATTATAATTGGTGTAAAGTTTTAACATCATTATCTTAGAAATTACTGCTCAACATTGTCCATGTGTGGGGGAATTTCATATCTCTCGTTTTTTGTGAGCCACCGCATGTTGGCATACTGCATTCTTGTTGCATGTTCTCTCAGCCTGAAGGAATAAATGCCAGTTTTTATTCAACGCTTTCTCTTTGTAATTATTGTTGGAAAAGTTAAATTGTAAAATTTACTTTGGCAGTCCGGTGTCGTATTTTCGTACATAGTTTTGAAAACACGATCTAATTCATGTTTTTAGGAAGAATATTTGTAAACAAAACATATTATCGATGTTTTAATGAGGCAGGTACGATTAAACTATTTGAAATTTCGGTTAAATTTACGTGAAGTAAACACGCTCATTCATTCAAGCATTGTCGATAAACCGCCGTTCAACACTTCTATTATTGCAAGAAGTGCATTTATAAACAACGTCTTCTCATCGATCCGTAAATAATTACAAACGATCTGTAATTCTTAAATTTCAATGTGACGATCACAGAGTTGGATTTTTCTAGATTGAAGTCTTACTCAATTAATATTTTCAATTAACTGTAAATTAATTTTATGTCAGATTAAGTGATAATTCAATCTAAGTTGATAAAGATAATAATAACCAAAATATTTTTGCATGACAGTCACAAACTTCTCATGTTAATTATTGAGATCCTGTTTAAAAGACTTGTATTATGATTTATGTTAGATATAACTAACTGGATTCTTATAGATTTATATGTCACAACATAAAGTTATTTTTCAAATAAAACATAGTAATTTATGGATAATATTTGTAATAAGCTAGTACCAAAATTCCTGCAATGAGGTTTGAAATTTTATCTAAAAATAATAAGATATTACCTTGATAAATTATCTGTTAAACAATGAGTTGTTATTTTTAAATACGATAAATCATATATTCTGCAAAAAAAGGAAAACCCCCATTTCAGACCCTAAAAACCCCCATTGAGAAGGAAAAACCCCCATTTCAGTCGCTAAAAACCCCCATCGCCTCTGTTGGATTATGCCATGTATGTTTTTCCATCCGGGTTGTTCCGCTTTTGCTGAATGTGAGTCAGAAAGCTAGCGATAGTGGTTTTTTGTCTTGAAAGAGATTATATTTAAACGCTGATTTAGCAGGATGATCCAATATAACAAAACCCAACACCCTTGATTTTTGAAAATAACAATAGCTTGACATACTGCCACCCTCACCTTGAGAAGGTTGTGTGTTCACATCCAAGTGATTGTGCATTACAGGCGGGAACGTTTGGACTTGGCTCAGGGTCATTAGTAAATTTAGTTAACTGAGACAAGACTGCTGTAACGCACAGGAAAACGTGGAATAGTCCACAATAAACATGGAAACTACAACATAAATATGATATATATATTTCCTTTACACCGAAACATTAAAATGTGTGTCACTGGTTGGTTTCCATCAACATTTCACTTCATATCGATGTCCGGTGCAACCATTTACAAGATTTTACCTATTAACAAGGGCAAAAGGTATATTAAGCCCTCTCATTATCATCAAAGATGAAAATATTCTTTTTGGTCGGGGTTCGTATACTTCTAAACAAAAGTGGTTTAACTTTGGAATTAATATGTTTTTAATACAATATTTCTCCCTTAGGGTTACATGGTTCTTTTGGTCCATGGACTAAATTTTTTCTCAATTTTCTCCAACTGGAACTTATAATGAATCATGTTATCTTAATCAACTTCAAATGCTAAACCAAGGAGTTGAAAGCGATATGTGTCTGAGACCAATGAAACTTTCATTCCTTGCAAAACGTATAATTATATTGTTTTTTGGTTTTTTTACACAATCCAAATCAATGTTGTCTTTTCAGCATTGATGTTAAGTCAATAAAATCTTGCAAAAAAGCTAGGTAGTTCATTGTTGCGTGATAGTTGTTTTTTATCCATCCAATCGTAATTTATCATCCTTAAACCGTGCATTAAGTTTTCATATTTTTCCGTAAAACACCATCTGAAGTTAGTGTTAGCTGGGTTAACAACAGTGGAGATTATAAGATACAGTTCGTCATTGACTTTCATGTTTGGACAAATGAAAATGAGTTCTGTATCAATTTTCCCCATAGATCTATCAGTACAAGAATTTGTAACTAAATATAATACACGCAAGTACTCGTCATCAAAAGTTAAGTGGAGATGCCGGGGATCGAACCCGGGGCCTTTCACATGCAAAGCGAACGCTCTACCACTGAGCTACATCCCCGCCTTAGATTGTAATGTCAATTTAAGAAATTTTATTATTCTTGTATGAAAAAGAAAAGAAACAATTCCATTCCATGAGTATTACTCAGACTGTTAAGATTTTATTCATACACTGAATTGACCACATCGCATATCCATGACGGTACTGTAGGAAATAGCATACCGAAACACGATTCATCTGATGAAATCGGACCGTGTGCAAGATAGCCTGTGCATAATTAAATCAGTAAATCGTACGAGTACAATTCGGCACTTTGTGAAATGTCCAACACGGCCAACTTGAAAAACGTGACATATTAAAATGTTCATATAAAGTATTCCAACTATGATTTTGGTTTATAATGCTATTTATATCATCTATAAGTGACTTCTGACACCTTAATAAGTTGATAGGTCGAGATAGATATTCAATGACACGAAACCAAAGATTTATAAAGAGTAGCCTATATATATATATATTTCATCGTTGATTTGTATATTACATGAAATATGTTTATACGGAATTTTCGAATCTAAAGTAATTGGTCCACTCATATATTTCACAATGTTAATCCTTTGTAGATTAAAAAACACGATATCATCAGTTGTTTAGATTGTTGAATGGTTCTCAGTGTATTAGATCAAGGTAATTTTCATAACTCCTTGATGAGATTATAATTAGGTTTCCCATGGATGTCTTTGGCTTGTCAGTGGATGTTAGCAAAAACGTAGTATGTGATGTTTTGATTGTTCATGACTGTACCTTTTTGTAAACCCCAATGTCGACTAATCTTCCGATCATTGCTGATAGAAGTACTATGAAGTGTAAATTAATAGACTCTAATTTTACTTACCTGATTTAAAAACACGTATGTAGTACACTTTTAATGAAAATTCCCATTCAATTCTAACCAAAACAACCTCTTTCATTACATTTTTTGGGGCAAGATTTTTTTCTAAAATAATATTCTAAAATGTAACTAGATGCAAATTTTCCAAAACAAACACTAGTTCTTGATCAGCTAACCCATGTTTGAAGTTTGACATATTTGACTACAACAACATACCTGCGGCCTTTTATTAAAGAAATTAATTTTATACGAAAGATTTTTGGCTTTTTTTTCTATAACCGGGCAATATGACTTGTGTCAAAAGAAAATTACTGCGAAAAACCATTCACGAATAATTTTCTATATCAAAGAATTATTTTACAAATTCTCTTATTATGGTTAATTTCCGTCCAAAGAGCGGTTTTATTTGGACAGTCTTATGATCAATTTGCTAACTACCATGAACTATGAATATGTGACATACATGTTACATATATATACCACTATTTGGTTATTCATTTTGACCATATGTAGTTTATATTTAAACAGGATTTTTTTTTCAGTCTGAAATTTTCTTTTTATCATTACAGGTGTATGCGTAATATTAGTTTTAATGATCAAGAATCTAGACTCTATCAAAGGTTCCAAATATATGTAGACAGGAGTACATGATTGGCCTAATTCATTTTTCAAATTTATTGATACCGTTCTTCTTGTTATCATGTACAAGGTACTTATATAAATCAATGCCAATATGCGTTTAAACCAATCGGGAAGCTAGACCGAACCGGCGATACCTTGATTAATCCGATATCGCTTACATCGAATTGTACATACAATCCTTGATCAGCACCGATTGGACCCACTCACAGTCACTCTCACGTAGCATCCAAGACCCGAAACGGCTCATTACGGATTCTGCAAACAGATAGACAACATGTATTCTGACAGACGTGGAGGGGGACGAGGTGGCTTTGGAGGAGGAGGTGGTGGTGGTTTCGGTAGAAGAGACGGTGGAGGATATGGCGATCAGTATCAACAGCGTGGTGGTGGCGGCGGCGGTGGAGGTGGATGGGGAGACAGCCATGGCGATAGCGAAACATGTATGAAAGTAGATCAGAGACATGTTGGCAGAATCATTGGTAAGTTATTAGAAAGGGATATCGATTTCTTGTCGTTTTTTGATCTTTATAAATGTATTACATCAATAATAAGTATAAATTCAAGATTGCCATCACTCAAAAGCACCAGACACGTTCGATTTGATCAAAATATTTTGCCTCTTTTCGAAATTCAAGATGGCGTCGGCCATGCCATTTACTTTGTTACCACAGGCGCTCAGAACAATGTGGACCTGATTTGCAAAAGTGATTGTTTCAGAAAGTCACAGAACCCCAGAACTATGCGAACATGTGGGACTGCGTATTGTCATTGTTCTAACTCGAACGTGTTGAGTCTTGAGATTGGACCTCTATTCTGTAGGCTTTGACTCGGTCGAATAATGGCGACACTGATTGACCTACTTTCGAATTCGATAAAGACTCCCAAGAGAAACGTAGATTTAACCTTTATTGGTAATTGAATCTTGCGTTCTGACACGAGAACTGATATTCAGTGCATTTGATTCACTGAAATTGTCTGTGCTTGATATACATAGTCAAAATGGTGAATTTAACTTGACCCATTGTTTCAATTTGACTTGACAGAATAGGCCTACTGTAATACTGATATGCGTTGGGTGCATGTACAGACCGGTAGCACAATAATGTTCAAACATGAAAGCATGAAATCAATTCTTTCATTTATCAACCAAAGGTTATCCTAATATTCAGTCAAAAATGATCGCCAGATGTAATTTGACAGAATAGATCTAACAATGAAAATTTTGCCATAACCTTTGAGAATAAAACCTAAAATAAATTTGATCATACAATTTGTTGTTACAAAGATTATGATCATATTATGCCTAATCTAGTATTAAAATCGATATATTAATGTATTGTAACACCTGGTCTATCGGTGAATCATTCAAAATATAACATTGTCAGATTATCATTATGCATGAGTACCTCATTGAAACCTTATGGTTTAAATGATAACAAAGTCTGAAAACTGTTTCAAAGTCTAAAACGAAATTATTTTTAGTGTTTATTTTAAGTTTACTTGTAGAAAGATTAAGAACATTTTCAAAGATAAAACTTGAATTGGTATATGAAGTGTTGTCAAGCTATGTCTTTGTGACTTGCTTTTTCATGTGTATTCAAGAACTTGAAATGTGAATGAGAAACTAATTGTGTTGAATTGTACTGTTTTCCTACCCAGTGACCTGAAGTGCAGAGTGGAAAAGCTGAACCATATCAAAACTTGATGCTGATGTTTTCTTTGACTTGTTGCAAGAATTAATCTGATATATACAAAGCTGAAATGATTGATTTTGGTTATGTTTTAAACCAAACCAATTGGTTATTATTGGCTTGTGAGACTGGTTGAATATGTGGCAGAAGTTGAAATTGTTGACTATCCTGAACTTGTTCATTTCCCAGGTGTGGAAATACTGAAACTGCAATGTGGCGATAAAAAAAACATATCAAAATTGTGATCAAAAGGGGAGATTGACTTGAGAACCTGTACTTGTGATCAGTTGAGAACTTGAGGGAAATATAACTCCTAATCTAATGCTAAACAAAGCTGTAATGAAGCATTGATGGATTGGCTTAACTTGTGAAAACCTGAGACTTACTTGAAACCTATGAGATCCAATTGCCTGAGCGCCTGTGGTCGGAACAATGTTCAAAAGCTATACCAGTTGAAATTCTTCTTGCCAAAATAATTTTAAAAGATTTGTCTATGCATAAATAATTATTTTCTTTAATTTGACATGAACTTTGAGGAAAGAATGGATTGTTGGATTTATGCATAGTTAATGTAAAATAATTAGATATGTATTAAAGGTTGGAATTACACTTTTGATAGCTCAGGTCTAACTGGCCTTCAGTTTTTAAGTTTATATATTCATCAATATATTGAGACATCTGACGTTTTGTCAAATATTTAAATGTCTAATAAATTAAATGTTAAAGTAAAACTTAAAATCATTTTTTTCCCCATATTGATAATCTTAAATCTATAAGAATTATTGATAATCCTTAAAAGGAACTCAAATTGCAGTCGTAAGAATTATAAAACATTCACATAAAATGCTTTCAGGTGTTTTTATTTCTTTTTTAGCAAGCAGGGCAGAAGGCTTATTCACAAGGCCCAAGACTCGGCTTATTGCGTCATTGGCCGGGCCGCTTTAGACATGTTTAAGCTATTTGTGATATGACATTCACAAAGAGAAAAGTATTAGTTGCTATGAAGCAGGTAATGATTTGCCTACTGATGAATAAATGTCTTATTGTATACTAATACATACTTTGTAAGTAACACTAAAGGTGTGAAAAAGGTTTTATCTCTTAAAAAGAGATTTTATTAAATGTTGATTGAGGTAATTTTCTTATTTGATCAACAGCTGCCGAAGGACCAACATTTCAATTTACAATCTTTGGTAAACAGTTGAAAGAAAAACAAAAAATGTTTCTTATCACTGTTTCAAACAATTTACACCTTGTTTTGATTGACCATAATAAAAATCATTTCAAGTCTTAACTGAAGAGATTGTTTGGTTGACACTTTTGATGAGCAACATTTTTTGTTTTTTGCCTTTTGACCACTTTGTACTTATTGGGTGACCTGTTTCAGGAAAAGGTGGCTCCAAAATCAGAGAAATACAAGATACAAGCGGAGCTCACATCAAAGTAGGTTGTTAACGTTATATTCATTTGTTTACATATATATATGTAAATCCACTGCCTCAACACATTTTCAGAGGTTTATTTCTCCCTCTAATTTTGGATGTTATGCTACACTGAATTTGAGTTCAGTAACATCGATGGTTTGCTAGTTCCAGCCGATGCTTGCAGGATTTACTGCAATGCATAGCCACATTATTATACTAGTAGCAGTAATACAAGGGACTTACTCTTTAAATCAGCGCTATACCCCAAATCTCCTCACCTCGCCTTTTTTTAACCCATGGTCACATGACATTTTCCAGGTAAACAGTCGAGAAGTAGAAGATGGCCAGGTGCGCATTGTTCTGACTGGCAGTGCTGAATGCTGTTCACACGCACAAGATCTAATCAAGGACATCACTGAGTATTTCAATGGTAAGCGTAATCAGATGGCCACTTAGATTCGATTCCTGTTTGACATTTCCCGTTGAAAGTTTAGGCTTGATATGCTGTGTTTTGAGTAGCTTTAATCCTGTGTAGGATATAATGTTTGCTTGCAAGTGCATATAAATTTCAGAACATATTAAATTGAAGACTTGCATTTTCAAAAACCCTTGAATTGTGTAGTAGAAAATCCAGCATCTTTGATATGAATTACATGCACTCTAGAATTCACTTAATTCAAACTGTTACTAAACATTAATCTAAATATTACCTCCTCAAAATATTTTTAGTTATCTTGAAATGGCTTTTGTTTGCAAGAGAACTAACACTGTGACTGAATAACTGTTTTGAATAACGATTGCTTCCTTCTTTTTTTCTCTTTAGATGGTGTGTATATTTGGTGCACTTTTGATTTCCTCCCTTCGTGTGTGGATAAGTAATGAGTTGTATCAAAAAAGATTACCAATTCTTTGGGTACAATCCTTAATATTGAAAGTTTTAACATACAGTGTAAAGGATATTTTGTCAAGTCTGATATCTTATTAGGTATTTAACAAAATGTTATGGACTGATGTAAATGTTTCACTGCTTTTTTCTATTGAAAAACAACCTTAAAAATTGAAATTTGAGTATTGGAGGGGAAATCGTTCACCTAAGGCTTTGTATTGCGGTAAAACTCCTTCAATCCATGTAAGAAGCAAGAATGCATTCAATTAAGATGAACTACAAAAAACCTTTAAAGAGATATAAAAAAAACACAATATCTATCACATTTTTAAAAAATACAGCAACTAGAGTGTAACAGAGCAATATCCTCACCAAATAGTGATGTAAAAACTATTCTTAGTTTCTATTTACTTTCACAAAGTGGTTATTTTGTGATAGTTTCCATAAGTTTATCTGAATTTCAGGTCAGTATGGAGGTGATCGTGGTGGCGGCGGCGGAGGTGGCAGATTTGGTGGAAGACGTGATGATTATGAAGGTACCTATACACGTGACAAAATGTTTCAGGGTGCTACGAAAATCAAGATGTGGTGAAGGAAAGCAGGGTTTCTAGATACAAACTTTATTTTAAGCGTCGACACAATCAGTGATTGTATGGATCTTCTCAGTGAGGTGATAAGAACACTGATTATGATTTGACATCCACTTCAAAGAGGAAGCATTTATTGTGAAATGCTATCAATATTCACAACGAAGGTGTTTTCAAGGAAACCTTGCTTCTCTTTTTCATTGCCACTTCTGTAGCCCCATCAAAACACGATAGTGTTTTCTGACAACAGAATGATCTACATCATGCTTAATCTTGGTTGAATGCATTTATAAGATATTGTATTTTGGGTTACCTTAGTTACTTCAACTCTCCAGGCCACTTAAATAAAACATTTATCTTACAGGTTGTTTTTTCAAGCCATCTTTCTAGTGATAATACTTCATCACTTGTTTTTCTTAGGCTTGTTCGGTCTTTTCTTCATTTATTTCTGTCCTCGCATAGTTGCAAAGATAGTTATTTTTAAAGGTAGTTATTTCTAAAGGAAGGGATTTTTTTCTGCAACTCATGCACATCTAGGATTAAAAGTTATAATTTTTTCCTTAAAAGTAAAGTTATTTTTTTTCTGCCCCTTGGCTATATATACACATTAGGCATTCCTCTGTACCCACAGGTGGTGGCCGCAGAACATGCTACAAATGTGGAGGGGAGGGACATTTTGCTCGCGATTGTACGAGTGCTGATTCCTATCAGCAAGGTAAGAGGGGTAGTCCTAGATAGTGTAGGCCAATTTTTTTTGTAAAGTAACAAAGCTTGAAGATGCATTCAGTCAGGTTTAAGTTTCATCTTGTATTTCTTAAACTTGTTTCGTCAATTCAGTTGCAGTATATGTTGAAAATGATTCCTAAATGTTGTTACCTGTGGAGAAGGCATGCTCAGCCATAGTTCTACCATTTGACATGACCAAGTCATGATGGTTTGACAGGTGAATCCTATTCAGACGAGAGGTAAGGTTGATTTGAGTTTGAATAGTACTTGTTCCTGAAGAACATCTCTTCATTTGGGCTCTGTTAAATAAAAAATACCCTTTGAAGACTTTGTATTATTCAATGAAAAAAAGATAACAAAATAAATAACAAATCATTACTTCCCTCAGGAGGCGGTGGAGGACAGAGACGGTCACAGACATGTTACCGGTGTGGGGAGGAGGGGCACATGGCCAGAGACTGCTCAGGGGGCTACTAAACCAAGCTCTGAGGAATAATTTCTTGGGTATGTCCAATACTTGTGCATGTATTACAATTCAGAGATGAGTGCTTTGTGTATTTTGGAATCCGTCCTAAATTTAAGAAATCTTGTTTTTCTTTTCACATATGAATTTAATGAAATCTTATAACTCTCATCAGGAATTGTTTTATCAACCTTTTTTCTTTGAAATAAATGAAATAGATTGATTATTACTGCTCTGATATTTTCTCACCATTACATCAACGTAATGCCTAAAATATGGTCCAGTCCCATGCAAAAATATCTTGCTTTTTTTTGCTTTACTTAAAAAAAAATTTTTTTCTTTCAGGTACAGGCTTGAGCTATAGTCCCAGTCTATCAAGTCGATAAATCACTGATCATTCTTGGTCACCTATTGCCTTTTGATTTTAACACATCCAGCTAGAAGCTCTTCATGTCATCTGTTATCTTGCTACAGATAACTCATCAGTTCATTGCATTTTACTTCCCCTCATTGACTTTGGCATTTAACGCAACATGTATGACGTATCCACGCCAGGAAACTGCAGGTTCTTCGCTATTATACTGATGTCCAGAGAAATGTTATTTTATCTGAAGCAGAGAACCATTTTGTCGCATTCGCTTTGAATTTTTAACATGCAACTTAGTGAACTTGCTTATTGAAAGACGTCGGTGTTTTTACCTAGAGGACATTGTGAACCTGAAATACTATCTAAAAATTGAGTCCCACCTTTGTCAAAATTGCGGGACAAGTTGCCTTTGTATTGGTTGCATGAAGTCTTATTGTTTGTTAAAACAGTTTTAAGATAGGAAAAGAACTGAGCTAGACTTTGTGCAACTGATTGAATTGAGAACTGACTGAATTGAGAACCTGATTACAATTTTACATTGACCAAACATTTGAATTGGAGGCATTGATTTGCATATTCTTGTTGTATGAACCAGACAATTACAATGAATAAAAATTAATAAAGCGACAGTAAAATATTTTTGTATTTTTGTTAGAGAAACATGTGGATGTTGTGACTCAATGTGCAATGATCGAAGTAGTGCTTGCCCAAAGCCAATCAATGGTTAATTTCAGATTGAGCTTAATGAAGAAAACGTCAGCAAACCTACCTGACTTGTGGGATTTATAGTTGAACCAAGTTTTTACAGGTCTTGTCAACATTTTAGAGGACTGGTTATTTTTCAAACGATAAGCCTTGCTTGTAAGTTCAAATTGATTATGAACACTGCCAATGTGGGGTTGTGACATTGATTACTCTTGGACATTGATTTACAGTAGAATCTCCAATATAAGGCACCCATGGTTCGCTAGTTCCTCCCTGCAATAATACTAGCAGCCGCGATATAAGTGAAATAATCTTGAAAGCGGCGTTAAACAACTCGCCTCACCTCACCTCCAATATAAGGTTTGTTCTAGCCTTGTCTTGCAGGTCTCCCTGCATTTTATTCCTCTCCCTGTTTAAACACCTTTTCAATTCAGTTTATCACTATGGAACATCCCTGCTTGGCATGAGAGCTTTGTGAGCCCAGATATACCTGGGCAACAGATGTAAACTTTCAGGTGAAAGTAAGAGTGTGAAAAGACCACGTCTTTCGAAAATTAACACAATGTTTTGAAATCAAACTGCAAATAATTATGAGAGCATCTTGAAACCGAAACCTTTTATGTCACTGCATGCTAAACTTGACGGTGATGCCAATACACCATGACAACTTAGCTGAGTGCTAAACAGATGGAAAGTCCTCTTAAATTTATCACTGGTTGGAGCGTTCGGCTCTGGATCAAGAGGTCCGGAGTTCAAATCCCCTGTCACTTTGTCTGCAATGGAGAACTGGAGAGATTGAAGGAGCCTAGATGAATACACCCTGAGGGTGCATGATTCATGGTTCGCTCTATCCTTCACAATAATTTGTCCAGAGCATATCTCTCATAATATACAAGCTATTTTTTACAAAACTTGTCCACCATGAAATACGGATCATACTCTTGCTAAAGGCTTTAATATTGCCCAAGCAGTATTGAACAATAACTCGCTCCCTTTTACCCTTTTAACTATACATGCCACTTTCATAAAATTTAAACAATTTTCACCATTTCAAGGTGACGTCTGAACCTGAACATTTTAGGTTACCATGGAAACATCTTAATCTAAGTTGCTTACTAACCATGATATCTAAGTTTTAAATTATGAGTCCCCATCAGCAAAAAGTCTGTTCATAAGGATTTTAAATTTCAAGGTCATTTACTTCTGGAGAAGCTATCCTAAAGGCATTCTCTCCCAACAGAGGTAGCTCCGTCATAAATTTCTATTTATACAACCTCTGTCTTAAGTTGAAGGTTTCTCAGTGTTCCGGTTTTCCGTCACTTTCCCCTAGCGGGACAATATTACAGCTTATACCTGGCTATATTTCAGCCAATGAAAACAACGAATGCATGAATAACATATTTGATGTCACACAGGCCTGTGCAATGAAACGGTCGGAAAATGAGGCGTTTGTGTTCTGTAGAGACGACTAAAAGTGCAAGGTGCATATTCGAATAAAGTTTAGCTTTTGGGAAGCTTACGGAAATAACTTAGGCAATTTGAATAACTTTTTAAACATCAAAATCTAGTTCCTGTGCCATTTGTATGATAAATGATTTGAAATTGGGCTTATTTGAAAGTTCATGAACACAGCTAGTTAATTACATTCAGCAAGTTTGACAACCTGAAAGGTACCCCTGCCACACTCTTTTGTAGGGGGTATCAAATTAGAATTGTCACATTTTAGTCTGTCCAATTGTTTTCACAATTTCAGACTTCTAGAATTAATTATTTCTGGACAAATGACATATGAAAATTGAGGTTGGACCCTGCCACTCATATTTGATGGGTGGTCAAGACAATCTACAAACTTGGGTCTATCTGTAACAAAGATAATATATTTACTGCTCTTAAGTTACACAGAGTATCTTTCATGAATTTTGTATGTGGCTTAAAATGAGCCAAAATATCAAATGCTTTTAAGTTCAAATCACTTATCTAAAGTTGAACCTTCATTTCTTAAATGCCAAAATTATTATAAAGTTTACAAAATATTTTTCAGAAACAACCCCTATTATCATAACCCCGCCTTACAGCGTAAGCGGGGGTATATAGCGTTCATTCTATCTGTCTGTCCGTCCGTCACAAATCTTTGTCCCGAGCATATCTCTTAAACTATACATGCTAGCTTCACCAAACTTCATACACTTATCAGCCATGATCCCTAGATGTGCCTTTTGAGGGTTAGACCAACAAATGATTTTTATTTTTTGCGGTTTCCATGGAAACATGACTAAAACAGTGACTCTATGACCAAGTCCTTTATCCGAAACATTTCTCCTAAACTATACATGCTATCTTTACCAAACTTCATACACTTATCAACCATGATCCATTGGTGCGCCTTTTGAGGGTAAGACCAAAAAATTATTTTTATTTTTTTGCGGTTTACATGGAAACGTTACTAAAACAATGACTATCTGACAAAGTGCTTTTTCCTGAGCATATCTCCTAAACTATACATGCTAGCTTCAACAAACTTAATACACTTATCAACCATGATCCCTAAGTGAGCTTTTTGAGGGTTAGACCAACAAAGAAAGCCAGACTATAGTTTGAAGCGGGGGTATGTGAGCTGTGCTCACTTCTTTACTTGTTGATGAAATAATACCATTTATGAAGTTAGACATATTTCACTCCAACAACATACTCTGTGCCCCTTTAAGTTGCACTCCCTGCCATGCCCTCATTCTTCATGGTAGGAAAATGAAATTTATACAGGTACATGTATTGCTTAGAAACAGCATTAAAGACATATGCCTATAGACCCTACCCTACTACTATATAAAAGGCAAGAGATGTAATGACCACAACACGCCATATTCAAAGTCAGGTTTCGCATCTAAAATATTTTTTCTTGATAATTAAATAAATTTTGAAACAATGATCTGAATTTTGACAATCCATAGCTAGTTTTGTAGGGAAATCAATAAGTTTTCAAATCATAGTCATCACTTTGGCCAGAAAATAAATGCAAAAACAGATTTGAGGTTTGACACCCTGCCACGCCCATATTGGAAGGAGTTCAATCCCAAAGTTACAAATTTGAGTCTTCATATCAGAAAAATGTTACTCTTATAATTTCAGCCTCCTTTTCCAATTGGTTTATTGAGATAAATATTTCAAAAAAGATTTTAGGGGGAAAATGCCTGGCATGTCTGAGTGTAAAACGTACAAATTTGAATCTAGGTGAAAGGTACATCCCCAAAAAACTTTGGGCATGCAGCAGTTTTAGAGAAGTCGAAAATGTATAGTTTACACAGATGGATACTATGAGCCTGTCATTTCAGGTCTGATGAACTAAAAAGCATCTCTACGGCATTACAAGGCATTATTGATAAGTCTTTTAATCAATCATTTGTAAATATGTGCATATTCCATCCATACATACAGTTCACTTAGTATAAGAACAGTGCCATTTTTTCATTACCCTCAAAACAAGATGGCAGACTGAAAGCCGATAGGCAATGAGAACTTTTGACTGGATTATTTCTATATCTGTAGATTAGTTCCTTGATTTCATATCAAGATCACAATATGATCATTACAATTTCCCCTTGTCAACTAGATATATGTGTCATGATTTGTTGTATAAATAGGGGTTATTATGTGTATTTTTGGGTGGTAAATATCCTGCATTAGGACTAAACACAGTCTGATTAAAAGCGACCGTGTTCCCAGGAATAAAAGTTTCAAAATATTGACTCTACCGAATTCGAACTCTATATGTCTAGACTATCCTCTCCACAACGGTCTGAAGGAGGCCTCACTGCTCGCACGTACTGACACCAGTTTAGCGTAGACAAAACCTAGTCATTAGCGAACCAATCACAACATCGTGTTTAAAATAAGGATAGCGGCGATCAAGGTTAACTAATGGTAAATGGGAGTAACTTGCCCCTAGCTACCGAATGCTATTGCCGCACGCATTGTGATTGGTTAGCTGAGTTTACGTTAAAACATGCGCTACAGTAAGCTGCGGTCAGACCGTTGTGGAGAGGATAGTCTAGACAGATAGAGTTCGAATCTCGGTAGAGTCAATATTTTGAAACTTTTATTCCTCGGAACATGGTCGATTTTAATCAGACTGGGACTAAACATTGAATTGTGCAAGCCTAGGCAAACTATAGGAAAACAAGTAAAATGGTAATAGATGAATATTGAAAATAGAAATCTGAACACAAGAATATAAAAAAATGTTTTAATAAATCCATAATAGACTTGTTTGATGCCAAGCCCTTCCTATTAACAGTTATAGCACCAGAAACTTAGTAAGTTTAGATAAGAGATTCCTTGAAAGAAAAGAAAAATGAACACAAGTTTGTGGAATTAAATGCAAGATATGATGCCTGATCAAACATTGGATGAAGTCTCTATTTCAAAAACAACACAAAACACAAAAGTTGAACCCAGGATAACAACCACATCACCATGCATCCTGCGATATCCTTCCTGCCCCATCAGCGTTTTGAATCCACAGAGCTCCCTCCAACACCCCGATTTCCATCAGGCCAAATGCCTTGTATAGCTGACAACTGTTTTTCCTGGCTGTTGCAAGTTTGTAATTTTTTAAGGAAATTTTGTTATGCAAAGAGCTTGAAACTGGTATCTTGAAATCAAGCGATTTGTCATCTAGATTGTGCAGCTATGGCTGGTGCGTGTCGTTTCATTGCCTGGTTAGGAAGTTAGCGATAAAAGGCTTTTGCCCTGAAGGAGATCAGGGTATTGGCAAGAGCTCTGCAGATTCAAATATCCTGATGAAGCAGGACGGCTAACTCAGGGTATTTGTATCCACCCAAGGCTACAAAAACTATCTCAATGTTTTTTAACTGTGTATTCTATCAATTAATGACCAACAAATAATTCAAAATCCTGCAATATGGATAAGAGTGCCAAGATAAAGAGACCTGGCCTGAGTTCAGTAACACAGAATTTCCCGAGGTGTTTGTGATGACTCGCAACACTCAATGTAAAGAGAAGGATACCTACAGTGAACAATGTGTTAGTGAACTCAAGGCAGTTATTCTATAAAGCTAACCAATAAACATATATCACATGCTTATGAGAAACCAATCAGTATCTGATACATAGCAGTCAGGGAATTGTAGAAGCAAAGCACAAATATAAATACATTATAGCAAGATTTTTTATTGCTAAATTTATTTTTGATTTTAAATAAAAGTTTAAATGAAAAAAAAAAGAAAAAAGATTTTTGATTGCAAATCTTAAATAATACACAATAATTGACGCATGTAGATTGTGCAAAAACTCACTCTCTCAAAACCAAACAACATAACATTCATCCTTGTCAAAAAATAAAATTGGTCCTTGTCCTTAATTCAACACTGAATTGTTTGTAAAACCACACATAAAAAAGCTTTCAAGGTAACCTGCACCCTATAAAATTTCAAACAGTTCTCAGTTGATGCACATCTTTTCAGTCAGCCATGAAATTGGAACAGTCTCTCCAAATAGCCAATGAAACAGGTACACATGTCAAATCTCTCCCTCATTGTTAATGAACTGCTAAGATGCTATGAGACTGCCGGAAGGATCTTCGTCTTATTTTCCGCATATATCTTCAACATGTCTTCAAGCCCTGGATTACCATCAAGCACCTGCAACAAAAAACTAAAGGTTAGCGAGGGTTATACACAAATTCGCAGTAGTTTTGATAAAGTCATATGAAACAAAATACACAAAGGTTTTCTAATCAAGAACCTGTAACAAAGAACTCAGGGTTTCTATTATAGCACCCGAAACAATAATCGAGAATCTATAACAATTTACACAAAATTCTTTTTTAGTGGCAATAAATCTTTTTTTTTTTTTAAATGCATGGAAGTATTCAGAAACTTGATTCACAACTTATATAATAATACATAATAATAATAATACAATCTCTTGTCAATGAGATCATTGCTATGGATTGTTTAGTAAATAGTCTACAGAATAACTGTAATATACTAGAAATGTATACATGTAAATTATTTCATTTTCAATTTGTTCTTACAAGAACTTCATAGGGACAAGGGAATTTCTTTTCCACCAGCCATTCTTCGTGCAAGTTGTGTAGAGTTTGAAGATATTCCTGAAGATAAAATGTAAGTCATGTAGAGTTTGAAGATATTCCTGAAGATAAAATGTAAGACATATGATTATCTTGAAATCGAATGTCTTTTTATCAAAGTCAATAGATTCTATATTACTGCCAGTGATAAACATTAGGGCCCATATTTTCGAAACTTTCTTATCCCTAAGATAGTTGTAAGTACCATACATCAACATTGACTTAACTAACTTAGCATAGAGAGGGCTTCGAAAATTAAAGGCCCTGATGATCAAAGATTATTACCATACTCGAGAAAAAAGATGCAACCATATTTCTTAATATCTTGAAATGAAATATCACAAAAATCTATTTTACAATATTGTGATGCAAGGAGATTTACTATGTTATAAATTTTAGCACAATTAAGTTCTAACTCAAGAATTCAAACAAAATTTTACAAAAGATATATTTGGAATGGTATTCTAGAAGTTGGTAGTAAAAGGAAAATAAGGTTATTTCATGAATAATCAACTTCCATAATTTTTGCAATAGCAACTTTTCGATAAGGATTGTAATTATAAATATGTTATAATTATAAATATGTAATTTTTAAGCATATGAATTTACAAGAAGAACTAAAATAACTGATCTATGATCATTCATTTTTCTTCCAAATTGTAAGCACAAGTGATACATTTGCCCGAATTACTTATGAATGAGAATTGTGCTATGGGATCTGTAGCTCATCAGCCTTTGTATTGTTGATGTTCAAGACTAAGATATATACCCCTCAGTTCTCCAAGTGAATTACATCACCAAAATTGTCCAGTGTTTCAATGCATAGATAAAATTAACATAAAATTGGAAGAAAGTCCATAAAATCAAATATTAAAATAATATTCCTTAAATGATGATCCAAAACTGAAAACCGATTCTTTAATTAAAAAAAAAGCAGTCAATATTCATTTACATTTCTTATATATTTTGGGGTAGGGCAACGAAATTTACACATTTTGGTCTCAATCATATGATACCATATGATATTCTCAAAATTTTAGATCCCTTGCATGATTGGTGTCTGAAAAAAGACGACAGAAGATTTCTGTGGGTGGATATCCTGCTGAACCCAAATTTTAAGGGCGGTCATGACCAAATATACTAATTTAATCTTAATGGAACAAAGATGTTTCCTGAAAATTTGAGCTTCCTGGCAAACATTTGTTGCAATCTGATTAAAATCAGATGGAATTCCGCTTGTTTAATTTCGTTTCGTTTCGTTTCAGTTTAACAAGCTATATTCCATCTGACACTGCCCCGTTAAGTTGAATGTCCCGGGCTTACGAGAATTAACCAATCAAATTCTAGGCTATTAATGCCATCAGCCTGGACTCCATACAGCGTATGTTCGGTGTTGCACGGAGTTAGGCATGGCGAAAACAGCCGATCTGTTCCAAGTGCTTCGTTCGGTGTATTCCGCGGTGGGTTTCCCCTCGCATATGCGCTTCTACACAAGGATGTTGGAGTTAGCATGTTTCTTCAGCGATCATTGAATATTGACATTTCATGTACTGTTAATATAAATATTTGAAAACTGTAGATATTGACAGAAGATATTGTCCTCCTGTCTTACAGTTTGGGTGTATTGTAAGACGAATATTTGCGTGATATGTGGTTTCTCGTTTGTGAAGAAGGAAATTTCAGAAACGGGTGCCTTAATTGTAAGAAAGTATTTTAAAGAAAAACTGCGTTTCAGTGTAGATAGAGTAAATACCATAAAGACCGAAAGGTTTGTTTACCTGTAGATTCCTTCGTCGTGATGCGCGAATGTGAAATTAAAAAAAGAAAAAGTAAAATAACACTTTTGTCCGTGTTTTAGACGGTTTTATTATCCCGATCGGGGTGTTGGTTTCCGAACGGGAACTAGTACCCGATCGAGGGGTTTGCAGAACCTGACAACGATCCGACGCGAAGCGAGTTCGTTTCCTGCTTTGACCACCTTACAATACACGTGAAAGGGCAGAATTGCCATACAATCTTAACGGTCCAGTAAACAATTCAAAATTATGACTTGTTCGACTTTGAGTTCGGAATTTCCAAATTATTCAGCTATTTCGCGGGGATGCAGTGATTTCGTAGACAAAACAATTTCGTAGACAAGAAATCCGGTGAACTCGTAGACAAATCAAGGAGTGAATTCGTAGACAGGTTTTAAAACAGGATTAGATATAATAAAAACAAACCTTTATTTATCCAACTCAAGGATTCGAACACTAATAGGTTCGATTAAAGAATAAAGTGAATAAAAACTATAATAGTCAATTTGGTTGTATTTTGAAACTATTAAAGTAATCCAATATTCATATGTTATTATCAATTCTTTTAGTTCTTGTTTGATCTTTTAAAAAAATAAATTAAGGTAACAGGCCCTCCTGTCTAATGCTTTGTCTTTCGTTTGACTGAACTAAAATGAATAATAAATCAATAATATATGAATGATATACTATATCATTTACAAATGAATTACTGGTGTCAGTTATTATTTCTGATGCTTTGTCATCTTCAATATCTGAAAGTTATATTTATACATGTATTCCGATTACCTTTCCTATGTTGTAGGTGAAGGTTTAGTTTTGAATATTCACATTTCTCGATCGATAATAATTTCACTTTGTCCCCTTCTCCTGTTAGTATTGTAATATTTCATCTTTTGACATTTTGTTATATTTAAATATTTGTGTATATAACAATACAAACATTACTATAAAGACAAAAGTTCGGACTGAAAGAATTAAAACAATTTAATATGTAACATTCAATATTGATCAATATCTCGAAGTTCTAAGAATGTTTAACAATTTATATGAGGGTCCGAAGTCGACATGACAAGCCAAAATGCTGATATTTTCAGTATACTATAAGTACTGGGCCAGTGCCGGTTTCATACAGTATGGTATACGACTACTGGCCCAGTGCCGCACCAGCGTTGATAAACCGTACCGGCCCGGTGATGGCGCACGATGCTGAATTGCTACCTGGGGTGATATAAACTACTATAAAAGATAAAAATAATTAAAAATAATAGCCAAAATTGACTTAGAAATAAAAAATTAAACTGTCTACGAATTCACTGTCTATGAAATTGTGTTGTCAACGAAATTCCGGTATCTACGAAATTTTTTTGTCTACGAGGTCACCGCAAGCCATTTCGCGTACTTAGTCCGCCCTTTAAACGGTGACCCGAACAATGGAAATAACGCGTAATCTGATTGGTTATATTTCAATAGGTTGTTGGTTGGGAGTTCAAGGACGAAGGTCAATCGGGTGACCCCTCTAGCGGGATAGTGTCAGATGTTAGTATCGCATATTGATGATGGACAAATGTTAAGCGCGCGATACTTCATCTGATTTTAATCAGATTGACATTTGTTGGTTTTGGATGTGAAATTTACATATCTGAATCTCTGTCCTACAAAGATGATAATTTAAAAATTTAAGATGCTGAGCATTGATGGTTTCTGACAAATATTAGAGTGTCAACACCCTGCCATGCCAATAATTGAAGGTTGGTCAACACCAAAGTTACTAATTTGAGTCTTCATGTCAGAAAAATGTTACTCTTAAAATTTTAGCCTCTTGTGCCATTGGTGTTTGAGAAGAAGAGTTTTTAAAGATTTTAAGGAAAATGCCTGCCACTCCCATATTTGAGGAGGGGTCAGTCCCAAAAGTACAAATTACAAATCATCTAGGTGCAAAGTACATCATCACAAAATTTGGGTCAAAAGTTCAAAGGAGAAGTAAAAAATGTTAAAAGTTCACCAGAAAATTGGTTATACAATAAGCTAAAAGAAATTGCAAAACATGGCAAAAGCTGCTTCACAGCGCTGCGATGACTCACCAAAGGGATTCCTTCTTCCTCTTTTCTGTATCTGCGCTTTATTCTCTCGTAGACTGTTTCTGGTTTTGTTCTCAGGTAAACTGGAGTGAGAACATTGTGTTGTTCAACTTTGAATCATGCAATATCCTCGAAACATGATAAATCATCAAACTTTTTGCTTTTGACCGATATTCCATTTCACTTACTTTCAAAATTGTATGAACATTATCAAATTTGTTAAAATGAAAAAATCACAGCAAACGCATTATGGTAACCTCAGAAAGGTAATTAAATTCAGTATTTGAAAAATACTTTGACCATAGAGCTTAAAGTAAGCATAAGTGTTCTTCCTCAGATGTAGCCACTACTGTTAAAGGTCACACAAGAAAGTATGCTTTATCGTGGTCTTACCTATAAGGTCCACTTTGAAATCTTGAGATTTGAGGATCCAATCAAACCACTCCGTGAGAACCACATGTTCTACATCAGGCATCTTACCGCTAGAAACAAAGAAACATTTAGCAAACACTCAGATTCAGCTACCTGTAAATATGTAAATATTTTATTTCCTTTGATCTCATTAAAAACAACTTAAAATTATTAACCAAAATCCCAAATGTTGGAAGTTTTTCCAATGACAAGGGTGTCATTTTACCTTCAAGTTAGTTTGGAAACATTAAAGTTAGGAAAAATCAGATAATTATTTCAGAGTAGGGAGTCTAGTTATGAAAAATTCACAGTCGAGGCTAAATTGATTGTAATAAATTCACCAGCCCCAGGGTCAAAATTTGCAATAATAATAATTAAAGGTTTGCCAATGACCTTGGTGTCAATGAACGTTTAGTTAGTTAAGAAAACATTTAAAATAATTATGAGGAAATTATATTAGTGTCCATGACATCCTTTGTTTACAACAAGTGCCAAATATTATTATTTCCCGAGTGAGAGCAGGAGACATACTGAAGCATAAGTGTAGTAAACATAGTATGTCATGGGCATGAATATGATATTCTGTTTATTACCAAAATTGAGGAACCAAAGAAACAAATCAAAATTAACATCTAAGCATAGGCATAGGTGCATTTAGAACACATATCATAGGTGAACTGTGGCGTCAAAGCATTGTTTTTGACCTGACGTCACAATGAAAAAGTGATAGGGAATCGTATGATAAATACGATTGCCCTGGTAGGTAATAAAAAGAGATATCTCACCTTTTGTATAGGTTCTCCACAAAGCAGTATTTGGCACTATAAATAGACCTCTCCAACATCTTGATTGGTTTGGTCTGTTTGCGAGTGTGCAGATCCAACATGGTAAGTTGTACATACGTTTGGAAAGTCATGCCCCATCTAGTCGGGTCACGATACATCAAATCCTGATGTAAAAAACAACAATTTTTACTCAAGACTGCAGATGAAGAAAAGCAGAAACTTTACAAAAGAGAGAAGGATTAAAACAAAATTTCAAAACAATTAATTGACATCAAATTCGATGTTTTTCTTTTGGTACAAATTCAGAATCCATTCACTTTTATCCGCTGAGTTAAAAATTAGTACTTGTCAGAGAGCCTACTATTAAAATGCCCAATAACAATGATGCAAGGCTAGTAAAATGTAATATTTGGTAGTCTATGAGGCAGGGTGAAATAAACTGGCTTTGGCCAGAGGGATATCTCTTTGGCTGAATTGGTAGAGTGTAGGACTCTAACCCGGAAGTCCAGGGTTCGAATCCCGCGGGAGGTGATCTCACAATCACTTCTGTTACATTTTGCGTATTGCCGGGGCAACTCCATAGTGCTTACTACACCCTGAGTCCGTCGAACTGAGATGCTTGATAACTCCAAATGGATGTACTCGAGGACGAGTCACTTTGTGGAGGGGGTGTATGTGGCAGGGTGAAGTAAAAGCATTCCTACTGTCTTTAGCCTTAGGGATATCTCTTTGGCTGAATCGGTAGAGTGTAGGACTCTAACCCGGAAGTCCAGGGTTCGAATCCCGCGGGAGGTGATCTCACAATCACTTCTGTTACATTTTGCGTATTGCCGGGGCAACTCCATAGTGCTTACTACACCCTGAGTCCGTCAAACTGAGGTGCTTGATAACTCCAAATGGATGTACTCGAGGACGAGTCACTTTGTGGAGGGAGTGCTTGTTGCAGGGTGAAATAAAGCACTCCTACTGGCTTTGGCCAGAGGGATATCTCTTTGGCTGAATCGGTAGAGTTTTGGACTCTCACCTGTTAGTCCTGGGTTCGAATCCCATGGGAGGTGATCTCACAATCACTTCTGTTACATCTATAGGAAAAGCTAGGGTAAGCACTTTCCAAAACATACTTAATTCAAACTACGTCTCTATGATGATGATGACTCTCTTCATTTTAAAAATTTCTGTACGAAATTGAGCAGAATATGATGATGAGTTTAAGATAAACTATTGCCCATGTAATTGGCTGTTTTGGTTGGTTAGACCAGGTAAATAATGCCTGGAGCACCTTGGGCATGCATTTGTTGTGGATATATGAGCTATACAAATACCCTAATTATTATTATATGCTTGTAAAACTGTTTTTTTAACTGATGGAATGCAGTATTTAATGGCAACTGGATAACCAATGTTATTTTTCAACTACTGCAATCTCAATTATGTTTTATATAGATATATATATTAATTATGTATACACACCAGCACATTATGCCCCTGAACATTCCTCCATTTCTTTACTGGTTCTATATGCACCTGAAAGATAAAAGAGAGTATATAGTCAATTCAAGGTTTTAGTTTGTGACTTGTCTTCATTGTCCAACATGCAATTCAAATACCATTACCGTATTCGACGTTGGTAAAAGGGGGCGCTTATTAAAACGATAAAAATTGTCCTCATGTTTAGTCTTGGAAGTGTTTTTTTACGATACACATGTCTTTGAACTAACTTTTATCTTTTTTTATGGTGGCTGGGGGTCTTGAAATACCCTGTATTCTTCACTTTAGTGGAAATAAAAGACTTATTGAAAGACTGAAAAAACCTTCTTCAATGAATCAGCATGCAAGGTAAGCAATGTTGAGAGGTGGGCGCTAAATCAGGACGCATATTGTTCAGTCAAAAACGTGGTTGGTGGGCGCTTATAGGGGAGTGGGCGGTTATTAAGTCGAATACGGTATTCCAAACATCACCAAGTATGACAAACTTAAATTTGTCATTCTGATTAAAGAATGAAAATCTAACATGTACAAAATCTTTTTCAACCCTTTAAATGTAAATGATCGATTATGCCATGGCATGAATTAAAATGATGGCATATATTATAAATACACTCTTCATATATTTTACCAAAACAACATACTTTAAGTCCTTTTAAGATACTTGTTTCACATTCACAGGTTTTTCAGCATTAAACAAGTAAACCTTGTGTTTGTATTATATACATTTATGTAAAGGCTCCAAGTTCATTTCAAATTTGTAGAAATATATCTATACTGACCTCTGTATTTTCAAACTGGTCATAATATTCCAGAAGTGTGGTCTTTCCACATCCAATATTTCCTTCAATGCATATCTATGAATAAAAAAGCGCAGGAATAAAACATGTTATTACCCATATGGTTATTCATAAGCGGTGACATATTTTCAATATTAGCACATGTGCACATATAACCTTTTGCCTAGCGACAGATGTCTAAGCACGAGTTGCCAAATTTTGTTGTCTGTGACGTCATAAAACCATTGTTTGTGATGTTACTGTGGCGGGCCGTTGCAAGGGAAGGAGGCCGTTATCTGAATATTTCCATGCATTTAAAATAGAATAGAATTGGTAATAAAGAAATTATTATCCTCGGAAGTGTTTCATATGACTTTTACAAAACTCGTGTGAATTTGTGTAATAAAAAACTTCACACTCATTTCATAAAATTCATATGACACACTTCCTCAGGTCATAATTTCTATTTATGATTAAACTGAGTAAAATATATCACTGGCAGATTGTAAATTATTAACATAAAGTGAATGTTAATAAAAAAAAATGTGTTTCATTCGTTACCATTGAAATTAAAAGGCTCTGTTTCAAGAGTTGACTTAATATTAATTTTTTCAAATTGCTATTTGACAGGTTTATCAAGTTCTGTTAACTTACTGAATATTTTTCACTCATGGTAGCCTCCGGTAAAATGTTCTTTTTACCTTTCATAACTGAAATTAAAAGAATTTATCATTAAAAAACTGCTTATCAAATCAATGATATTTAATTAGACCTAAAGTGAAACATTTAATAAATCCAAATGTTTCTACAATTATCTGCTTCATACATTTATAATGTTAAAAGCATGCTCAGTCATCACATTCGCGTGTTATTTGTTTGTTAGTCTATTAATAGAATGTTATAGAATTTCTTCAAACATCTATAATCTAGAGTTATCTTTTTAACCATCATCATCGTTAAATTCACACAAATAAAAAAAATCACTATCACATTCTTCTCCCAATACCGTTTTCTGATGATAGCATGCGTGAATTGTGAGTCACAATCACTTTCAACCTTCGAAAGATTTTGGAGCCTTCGCGGAATAACACAGACTTTATAGACATTGTCAAAGACAAGCAGACACATGCATAATCATGCGAATGTGATTGCTTCCTCTTAATCTATTCAACCAATCAGATGGATCGTTCGAAATTGACGTTTTTCTAATTTTGGAAAGCCAATCATTGTTCTCGTTACAACTATTGGATAAATACCAGTAATCCCCCATTGTATGATAAACGATTAACAGCATCAGTAAGCATGAGAGTTATAAAGAATGAGCCAATATAAATCATATCTACAAACAATGTAAAGCAATGACGTTTCAATGTAGTGTATGGTCACACAAAAGCTCATTTCTAATGATATATTTAACAAATGTAAAGTTTATCGGATAGTATGTATTCACCTCGCGTTTAATTCATTTGATAAAGGTATCATTTTTTGACTGATTTTTTAAAAAAAAATCTTTACTGATTAATAAAACTGATGGGTTAAAGAAACAAACAAATGCAGCTTAGTACGTTTTCTGCCCTTCGCATCCGATCGATAATTTTTCTCGCTTTTACAGATTTCATTTCCGGTCACGAAAACTAGGGACGCTAGAATGTTGTCATAACCTGTAAGTGTAACTGCAAATTTGTAACATTTTACATAAAGATTATAATTGCGACTTATTTTGTTGTTCATGGTAGCTGATTTTGAATTAAAATCGGTGAATTAGTGATAGAATTAGGAAAACTTTGTATCGAAATCAAGATCACTCATCAGCTATTTCTTGGTGAAATAGATCCATTTAAATTGCATGTTGATATTATTTTTTATTTGCTGTTACATGTTGCTATCCGGGAATTAATTGACAATGAAGACATCTCTGGTACATTTCTTACTATTTTGTAGACATTGAACGCCTATTTCCTTATAATCTTTTAATTTGTCTGAAGACTGTTCTAGCTGAGAGACTCCTGTTATTTTTTTAAAACTTAAACAGACCAATATCATGATAAAGATAGTTTCCATCCCATATATAGTACTATAAGTCATGATTTTTGTCTGCCAAAGATTTGCGCTTGCATTGCACAGTTGAAATGTCAATGTTGTAAGGCGTTGAGAGCAAATTATATGTAGCATTACAGAATACTTTGAACTGAATAAGTACCCATTGTAACAAATAACCCAGCATTATTACTTTCCAAAAGTCATTCCTACTACCTCCAAGAGGACAATGACTGAGAGTCAGGTTGTGTCGCGGGGAGGGGGTTCTCTTGGACCCATCACCCTCCCCACAGTCATGTGGTATGAGTTTGTGCTCAATGATAACCTGTTAGAAGATCATCTTCAGAAGGATTCACCTGGTGAGTTTCCATGAAAATCAACTCATATACTGTGTATTTAAAATAAAGCAATTAACCATTTTTGCACTAAATGAATTGCGAACAATAAAGATTAAGGGTGCGCAGTACCATCGGTATACCGGTATATTGCAATACAGGAACACCACGATACGTACCGGTACAATCTTCTGAAAATATCCAATATATCAGAGGTTTTAGAATTAATTTCCGTGTAAAATTGCAGAAAAACGTAACAAAAACACCCTATGATTTTACTGAATGTTGTAAACAAAGTGTGAACTTGCAAAGTGAAAATAGCACAGATATGTTAAAAGTACGAAACCTCACTTTATCATCTCTCTTTACAAAACGACGTCCAGTTGAGCATTGATCACTGTTCTAATTGCTGTTATGTAGTCAAGAGAATATGAAAAACTTAAATATGAAAAGTCGCAATATTTTTCAATACATATTGCAATACGCTTTTCTGTATTGCAATAAATTGCGATATGGAAATGAGGACCGGCTGGCATTCTTAATAAAGATATTACGTAGTTAACTTAATATCAATAATAATTACCAATGTAAAGTTTGTTTCCATTTTGAATTTACAAGCAAACTGGTATACCTAATTCGAAGATAATCATTTTTAAACACCTATCTGTCAATATTAAAGATCTTTTGTAACTAATTTTCAGTTAAAACAAAAGTATTTTACTCTTCTTTTAATGAACAAAAGATTTTCTAAGCCGACAAATTTAACCCAATCGAATAGAATGAAATCTACAAAGTATTTTAGCCAAGATAGATAGGTGTTGCCTCTTTTTTGACAAAAGATCTGATGAAGACCTGACGTTTCAGATCCAAACCCTGTGCAGCTGCTTGTAACCTTCATGCAGCAGGCCAAGTGTGAGTTCAGGAACATATTATTGACAAGGGAGGCAAGTCAGAACAGTCAACAAAACGAAATGAAACCGGGGTTCGGGCTTTCAATTGCCGACGTCAAGACGGAACAGAATAGGAGTCTAGCGGGTCTCACCTGTGAGTGCTCATTCAAAAGAGAATTATATTTGAACATGTTTTTAAGAAGATTTAATCCTCCCTTGATGTAAATTTTTCTTTTTTTTCTAATTTTCCTTATTCTAACATAAGTTTTGTGGAGACTAGTAACTTGTAGGAAAATAAGTTTGGATTAACTTTTTCTTTCAGATGACAACATTGAAGAGGCAATGAAAATACTACCAGCAAAACAGTTAAAAAAGGTTGTGGCCCTTAAAACTTTGGCCTTGAAGGTTGCAGCGCATTTAAAGTGGAACATGAGTGTCCTTGAGAAAGGGTAGGTAACTCTTTAGATATGAGTGTCCTTTTGAGAAGGTAGATAACTCTGTAGTTTTTCTCTTTCAATGCTAATACATGTGTATGCAGTCAACATATTTGTCGTGAAACTATTCAAAGAAACAGAGTTGAACCTAATTGGAAGTCTTGACTCATTTCATTCTCTCCCAACAGAGGTAGCTCCGTCATAAATTGTTATACAACCCAGTGAACGCGAACACTGCAACCTCTGTCTTAATTCGGAGGTTTCTTGGTCTAGAAATGTAGAACGTTGATTGGATGCAATCAAAGTTAGTTGTGCAGTCAGCAACACCGTTTCAAAAGTTATCATTTGAATCGCCTAAGTTATTTCTGAAAGCTTTCCTAAAGCTAAACTTTTTTCAAATATGCACCTTGCACTTTGAGTCGTCTTTACAGAACACAGGCCCCCCTAAGTATTTAAGGAAATGCATTAAATTTGAAGGAAAACTGCCTAATAGAAGGAAAAGCTTCCATAATGGAAGGAAACTAAATACATTAAAAAATCACACAGTAAAACACAAGAACATCATTCACCGAAACTTGAGACTGCTCCCTTGAAGCCATTTTGAGATGTGTTTGCTTCCGCTGTCCACCGAGAATTCATGGATGTCTACCAATGTTCCTTCAAAAGTGGGACGGTGTTCCTTCCATCAGGGTCGAAAAATTTCTGTTATTGTCATTCTTCACTGATATTGACATGTTTGTTTCGTGATTAAGCTGTATTTCCTTCTATTATGGAAGCTTTTCCTTCCATTGGGCACTGTTTTTCTTCAAATTTGATGCATTTCCTTCAATTACCTAGGGGGGACCTGGAACACAAACGCCTTATTTTGCGACTGTATCATTAGAGAGGCCTATGTGACAACAAGTATATTATTCATGCATTCGTTGTTTTCATTGGCTGAAATATTGCCAGGTAGTTCAAGTTACAATATTGTGTCGGTAGGGGAAACTGCCGGAAGCCTGAGAAACCTTCGTATTAAGACAGAGGTTGTATAAGAATTTATGACAAAGCTACCTCTGTCGGGAGAGAATGTACTCATTTAAAAACCTTTAAATTTTTTGTAGCTGAACATAAATCTCTTCATATTTTGTACACATGGTAATTTATGAAAGGAACTTTGAATGGGATATTTTTAAATGTGTATTAGCAAAGTGATCGTTTCTACATGTCCTTATTTTTAATGGACAAAAATAATTTTTAAGGGAGTAAAATTCCTTACCCCTGCCAAAATTTACCGCTGTATATGGTTAGAATCTTGCATAAGAAATCTGTTAAAGTCATAGTCTCATTTTTGTAAGGCAACTAAACTGAACTAATTATTCTTCACGAACAAAATCTGATCACTAACACAAATATTTCCTTTCGCATTTGCAAAGATTTTCATTTTTATGCCCGTTTTACAGTTTTGGATGAAGCAGCTTATTGGCGTATGCCGTTTCAGACCGATGAGGTACCGAATCAAGTGCAATCCAATCGCGAGTGCGTAACACCAGAAATATAGTAATTGCAGCGCCGATACTTATAACAGACGCATTCTTCATTGACTTTACCACCTTTTTGTTATTTCTGTATTTGAAAAAGCGTAAGCTATTAGCTATTTTCATTGGATATTCAGCTGGGAAATTTTATGTGTTCTTCGTCACGGCCTTAGCGAAATGACGTGGTAAGGACTAACGCTTTCAAAAAACGTAATATTCGGGTAGGGTAGGGTAGTTTGAACTTCATTATTGAGGGCTAGAATTCCTGCAGAGTTCTGAAATTTTTTGCAAACGTCAGGGGAAAGATTTCTGTGAGTGGTGAACTATTTGTCCGGCATTTATTACAATTTGCCTTGCAAAAATGAGACTATGACTTTAATCATACCTTGAACGGTTTGTTCTTTAAAATCAGGAGTATGAAGATAGTTTGTAGGTTTAGATGATTGATCTTTTCCTTAATGATTCAATTCTCTAAACACTATTTTCTTCCCCACGTTTAGTTATCAACAGTATGACTAATTGCCTATCTCACTTGTATTCAGCATTTGATAAGTTATTTCCAAATTTGCTTTTTCTCTCAAAATATGCTGTTTATTTCCTTGATATCCCTCTTCAGCTTATCCCAAACAAAGAGACGCTTCGGAGTGTTACAAATTACAGTGTAAGACACCAGTTGATCACTAGGTTACCGTCATTATGACTCATTATTGCACAAATTCAACACAATGTTAATTGAATTTACATTTTTCCATCAACAACCACCTTGCCTAATATCCCTAACTGTCCCTTTTCTAAACCTGCACTGCTAATCAAGGTACATTTTCAGTTTGAAAGTGAAGGATTTTTTACATTTATGTTTATTTCAAAATGTTCCATTTCAGATAACACAGTTATTATTTTGTTGTCACCATCAAATTCTGTTAGTCATATGTCAACTAAAGATGTTTTTTAATTGGGAGTGGAATCTATAATTCATGATAGGCAATACAAATATTTTTTAAGTGCCAAGTATTTAATGTTGTAAATGCCACAAAATCCTTTTTTTTCCAATAGATGATGTAAGGTTGAGATATCAAAAAACATTCTTTATCACAATTTGTTAAATTTGACAAGTGTTTGAAGATTCTGAATATTGATGAAGTTAATGTATCTGTTATATAAATATGATTCTGTAGAACAATTAATATGTGACATAGAGGATATATGTCTTTCCTTCACAACTGCTATATTCATCTAATTGTTTAAGGTAGAAAAGAAGGTATTTCACAAGTGGGAACGCCACAAGTGAAATATTAACTATAATGTCTTATTAGATGAGATAAATATGTTATTTGCCAAGGGGAAACAGATATTCTATTCATCATATTACTAAATTGGTGTTTTTATGATGAAATTAATCTCTGTCAGCATTGTATAAACGCGAAAGCTGGTACCAGATTTGTAAGTGATGTCATAGCATTGTTCTCAAAACATTATGTGAGTGACTATAAATGGTATTGTCAGCCTTTGGAGTAATGATAGATTTGATTGCACCTGTAGCCTGATTTATTTCACTCATGGAAAGAGATCACTGATCATTGTAGTCTTGAGGATGATGATACTGGAACTACTGATTATAAACAGATTGAATTTTTAAGTATGCATTCTTATATAATATTAGTAGTACCTAAACATTCTGACAAAGAGTTATCCCCCCCTGACAGAGTGCCACTGCCGGTGTCAAGGTCCCTGATGCTTGAGTTACTACGCCTGACACTTGGGGAGAGGCTGGACATGCTGAATAACACAGAGCTGGACCTCACCACTGTGTCTGACTCTGCTGCCTTCGCTCTCCATCTCTACCACAGGTGGTCAGTAGTCATCAACCCCTACTTCCTAATGCAGTTCTCCCATTGAGGTTACTCAAGTCCTTTTTCCATAACCTCCGACACAAACTGAGCGCTCCTTGGCCAAAAACATCCTAAATATTTGAAATTAAAAGGTGTTGTGCATCCATCAACCTTTGCTTCCTTATGCAGTTATAATCAGGTTACCATATTCCCTGTTCTTCAACCGAGCTTATCCTAGTCATTTCTTCCTATGTTAACTCTGTAACATTTAGTGAACAATTTATTTTACAAATCTTGGGGTTGTTATTAAGATAACCATGTTTAAAAAGGATGTTTTTTATTACCAAGTAATTTTGGAAACCATCTTTCTCCAGGTGTGTGCAATCTGTTGTCAAGGACAGTTTTCCTTCACGACCAATCAGACAGCATTTCTTTACAATGTAAGTACAATGGTGAGGCTTATCATTAACAGATGGAAAACTAGTTATTTTTTTTATTCGTCCAGTCATATACCAAAAGTGGACACTGATCATTCAGCCTTACGTTCAGTAACATGTTGTTTGCCGTGGGTATCCTTCTTTTAACATTTACGGCGATCACGGGAAATTTGTGTTACTGTACGCAGGGCTTGGTTCAGTGCTAGTATTTTCTCCTTGTAAAAAGCTCTCGGTACTATTGTGATTATTTTCGTCTGTGACGCTAGAGAACCATCAGTGTTCGTTAAGTTTTATATTGTAATTTTGGAATAGTTCTCTCTGTTGATTCACAGTGACACAACTGAAGTCAATTCAAGATAAGTATTTTCTTACCCTGATACAAGAATTTGATGTAATAAGATACTGACAGTTGAGAATAGATAAAGGAATTTAAGACATAGTTATGAGGAATTATTCAGAAGAAATAGCATAGGTCAGAGAATATGAAACAGTGGTATTAGAATAATCTGATTTGTCAAACTGTGCTTGCAGCAACGACCAGATGGATCCAGTTGAAGCTAATGCCGCAGCTACAGAAGCTATATGTACTGGGGTAAGTTAACTTACACTCCTTGTTCAACCTGACTCCTCAGAGGATTTAGGGTCATGTAGAGTTTCTGCAGAATCAAAATGATGGTGACATAGAGACAAAGTTGAGTGTTGAATTCGGCAATTGTATACACGTCGTTGTTGGGCATTCATAACATAATCCAAATTTTATTGATTACAACTTGTTTATTATAGAAATACTTGACGTTCCTCGATTTAATATGCTTTCTCACCTTCCAACTGATGGAGTAAGCATATTTTCCAAAAAGTTTCCATTTTCACATTAAGGAAATTGCTAAATCTTCGTTTATCTAATTCTATAAACAGTAACAAGTTTTAGTTCACATGTATTGAAGCCTTGTGACTTTGAACATTTAGAATTTATATTAAATATAAGTCAGTGATATTCCTTCCAAGGCTGTCAATATGATTGTGCCTTATTTATTCAGTTAAAAGAGGAGTTAAGCAAGTCTATGGAAATCCTGGAGAAGTTCTTGCAGACTAACAAGGTTGTGTGTATGCCGACGCCAAACTGTTTCAACGTGCCGAGTGAGATGGTGGACATCGAGCTTGACTGGAGTCAGGGAATCTTTGTACCTCTTGAGGAGGTCAGGTGTCAGGTCAGAAACTTTCCATTTGTTTTTTTTGATTATTGTTTTTCGTGTGATGGTTTCTTAAAAAAATCACCCAGTGAGAATGTGATTGCTATTAAAAATATTGCAGCTTCTAGTTAAACTATTCAGTTCTAGTTCTAGTTAAACTCTGATGAACTAGTCGCATTGATTTTCTCTTAGTTATGAGGAAAACCAGACAATGAAATGTTATTTAGAATGCATGCTCTATCCAGTGCTGAATCTTTGAAAACCTGAAATATGAGGTTACCTGATGTGTTATTTATGCAGGTGAGCTACGACCTGGGCTGCATATACTTCCACCAGGAGAACTACAGGAAAGCTTACAAGATGTTCACACAATGCCAGAACTTGTATGATAGAGTGAGTAGCCAGACATTCTTCACAGTGCCACTAATAAGGTACCACTAGTGACAGGAATAACTTGTTTAAACTTTGTTTAACAAACCCCTGAACCACACCACCAGGTAACAGAGCTTGAAACTATCATAGTACAACAACCCAAACATTAGTATTAACATACTTGTGTAGCAAGCTGCTAATGGCTGACATTTTTTCCCAAGAGGTGTTTAACAATTACTTACTCATTCTGATGTGGTGTAGCAAACAATAATTGACAAAATAAGTAACAAATATTGTGATTGAAATGACAACTTGGAAATATATATAATACATATTGCTAATTCATGTATATGATAATAATTATTATTAATTGATAGTAATAATATCCGGTAAGTATTTTTGTAAAAGCCCTGCATATTCAAATCACTGAGTGATTTCTCTAGACGCTATTCATAACAACAAGTAGCCTTTACTAGCTGGAAGATAATTTCATGAAATGTATCAGTGTAAATGGCAAGAGCTTAATTAAGGATAATGACTCCTGTATGATATAAGTGAACTTTTGGGAGCCATCCAAGAAATAAGTTAAAAAGAATATAGATTCATTGAGACAGAATGTTTATAAATTCTTCAGCTTTGAGAAATTGTTCATTTGTGCTACTTTAAGCATGAAAATGTGCATTTTCGGAAGTTGTCATATTCCATGCATGTTGTGCTTTGCTGAAAACTTTAACCTATCTTATCATTTACCATGGACCAAATTCTTGCATTCTAATCAAATATTTATTACTGAAAACAAATCCTGGTGATATTCCATTGTTTTTAGGTAAAGGATCATGTTTACTGCTCGGTTGACACCTCAAGACTTCGAGGCTATCTCACCAGCTGCACGGCACTTGTTGGGGTTGCCATGGATACTAAGAAGATGACATTATTCCAGCGTTCTGAGAGATCACGGAAAAACAATTTTGAAAACATGACTGAGATTCTCATAGAGGACAATTTGAGTCAGGAACTCAGTACAATGTATAGGGCAAGCCTTGAAGATGAACTGTTGGCAAAGGGAAAGAATGTTGATACTTTGTACTCGGAGGTGTGTATCTGCAATGTGGTACGAGGTGTGATGGAAGGAAAGGCTCTCGTATCACCAGTGTTATTCACTCTGGAGAAAGGAGATCCACATTTAACAATGTTCCTGGTTAACGCAATCAACCATGCAATGAAAGGTGCTTCATTTACCCAGCGAGCTAATCTCAAGTGCTTCATAAGGCATCTTATAGAACTGGCTGAACCCGAGTCAGGGTTCACTAATGCAGTATTGGGGAGTGAGCTTGCTTCATACTTCGACCGTGAGGAGTGTATAGACATGGCTCTCGGAGACGAGAGTGAACAGATGTACCTGGAGGACTTCGATATGGATGATGCGCAAGTTGGAACATCAGACAGTTTGCAGACTACAAGAGGTAGAATGTTTTTATTATAATAAACTTTATTTCATGCTCATAATGAAAAATGAATTATGAGTCATTGTTTTTGTCAAAGTAGCCTGTTTTAATCTTTTTACTGCATGACAGGGAATGTGTATGGCTCAATGTTAGAATTATGAAAGCAAGGATGTTGCCTCTTCCATCAGTATGATATATAATGTATTTGTTATGCTGAAGAGGGACTTTCTTTCCTTTACATTTTTCAAATTTCAAGATATTATTTTTCCAACTTGACCTTTCCAGAACCAACCTACAACTTGAGTGACCTTGAGGGCAAACTGCTGACCCTGTATGACCCTGACACTTTGCGGGATGTCATCACAGAACTCTTCACCAACAGAGGGTGGAAGTTCCAGCAGTTTGTCCATTTCAATGATAAAGTATGTGTTTTCATAAATTTTTGTCAAAATTATATCCTCAATGACATCTTTTGACACATTTTGAAAATAGATATAAAACTTCATCATGTGACATTGAAAGTATTTACTGCAAATTGTCTTTTGGATAGTTTAACTGAATACATTTCATTTTTTTAAAAATTAACCATGAGGTGAATTTCAGGAACATCAAACCAAACTGCCCAAATGGCAACATCCTGCTACATCAGCGTATTTGTCTCCGCCCAGCTCCATCATATACCCTGATATCCTTCGGCCTAAAACACTCATATCGCTTACGGCTGGTTACTCATGGCTATTTATAGCCTACATTGACATTTGTTTGAATTCTCATCTGGGTGGTGCCGCTATCGCTGAATACAAATCTTTTCATTGTCTTGCTATATTTAGCCATACGAGCGTTTTAGGCCGAAGGATATTCAGGTATATGATGGAGCTAGGCAGAGACAAATACGCTGATGTAGCAGGATGAAATGGCAACAGAGAGTTGCAGGTTTTCATGGTAAAGATAACTTAACATGAAAGGGACATACATTTTACTAAGTAAGTATTTGATCCATATTTCAGTGGAAGATGCCGGAAGATATCCGCAGTCTCGTGGATGGACTGAATCATCAGGGTCCAGAGAAACCAATAGTGTATGTTCTGGTAGCCAAGGCTCGCCATTGTATGGAAGTCAGGGTAAGAAGATTTTATAATCATTTAACCTAATGTATTTTCATCTCCCTTTGTTCGCCATGGCATTTCTTACCCCAGTAACAATGGTGATGACTTTTTCCCATAAAAAAATCACAATACCAAGAAATAGTTTTCCCAATTGAGTTAAAAGGGCACACTATTATGGATCAAAATATTTTCTGCAGATTCTTGGTGTTAGTTGTGAAATTTGTTTTATCAGCTCTGGTTTCGTAAACCACAACTCTCATTCTGAATCATCAAATCCAAAAGCAAAGTCATCAAAGCTAAAGCCCCATCCTTCCATTGATGAGAACACCTTTGCATGTTACAGATATTTGACCGAGCTCGTCAGCTGTTTGCCATCGCAGACGCCGTGGTGAGTGACATGTCCTACGTGCTATCTAAACATGTGCGCTGGCAGTCTCTCCTTGCTGACCTGCGTCAGTTTGATCTCAACCAGACGTTTGGCGAAGGTTCAACACTTCAGGACCTGGTTAAGAAAACTAAAACTTGCCTCACAACCATCAGGCTTGGACAAGGTAGGTGGTGTGGCTCTCCGTCTTACTGCAACTACAGGTCAAAATAGTCCATGGGGTAAAAGTAGGTAACACCAACCTATTCTGGTGACAAACATGTAGCTTATGGCTGGAATAGCTGCCCAAGCAGGCCTTAACAATAATTGACTCACTCTGGTAACATATAATGACTAGAAAGCAATCTAACAATTTGCCTAAAACAAAGGCAAAGGTTTGATGGTAATGGTAATTGTTGAATCTGAAATTAGATTTTGTCCAAATAGCAGAGAGAGTATATCTTTCTAGTATTGTAGATCTGTGTGAAAAATGTCCTTGTCAAACAAGCACCAACGGAATCTGTGTAACTGTTGCCTCCATGCTGTCGCTAAGCAATAAGAGGAGAGAACATCACTGGTGCTTCACTGTGTCTGGTGGATGCCAAGATCACAAAACATATATCCAGTGTACACTGTATTGCAGACAATAAAGAGTTATTGTAATCATTATTATTACTTACTTATTTGCTTATTTATTTCTGTCCCCCAGAGATCCAGCCGAGTGAGGAGGTTCTGGAGGAGTGTACAGCCTTCCTGGTAAACATCCGGGACTGGGACTACCTCTGTAACCTCGAGAACACCGCCAATGGCTACATAGAGGTCAGTATACTCTTTGGACTACTTTAGTCCTTTAGAACGCCACCAATGGCTACATAGAGGTCAGTATACTCTTTGGACTACTTTAGTCCTTTAGAACGCCACCAATGGCTACATAGAGGTCAGTATACTCTTTGGACTACTTTAGTCCTTTAGAACACCGCCAATGGCTACATAGAGGTCAGTATACTCTTTGGACTACTTTAGTCCTTTAGAACGCCACCAATGGCTACATAGAGGTCAGTATACTCTTTGGACTACTTTAGTCCTTTAGAACACCGCCAATGGCTACATAGAGGTCAGTATACTCTTTGGACTACTTTAGTCCGTTAGAACGCCACCAATGGCTACATAGAGGTCAGTATACTCTTTGGACTACTTTAATCCTTTAGAACACCGCCAATGGCTACATAGAGGTCAGTATACTCTTTGGACTACTTTAGTCCTTTAGAACGCCACCAATGGCTACATAGAGGTCAGTATACTCTTTGGACTACTTTAGTCCTTTAGAACACCGCCAATGGCTACATAGAGGTCAGTATACTCTTTGGACTACTTTAGTCCTTTAGAACGCCACCAATGGCTACATAGAGGTCAGTATACTCTTTGGACTACTTTAGTCCTTTAGAACACCGCCAATGGCTACATAGAGGTCAGTATACACTACAGACTAATTTAGTCCTTTAGAAAACTGCCAATAGGTACACAGATAGTATACGCCTCTCCGGACCACTGATTTAATCCTTGTTGTATTATTTGCCATCATTAATATCAGTTTTAACCTTTGCATATTTACTATCATCTCCAGGGGTTATTCAAGTAATATTTTTTCTCTGCTATAAATCACTGATAGTCCTGGTGTCCAATACCATGCAAATGACGTTTTGAAATTATGTTTAAGTTGAGCAGACTGTTGGCCAGTTGTTGCAAGGAGATGCCAGTGATTAAGAATCTACGCAAACCTGCGCGGGAACTCTGGGATGCAGGTCAGTGCGTGTGAAGCTGTAGACAGTGGAGTTACGTATTCAGCAGTAACAAATATATAAGCACAACACCAAATGTACTTTTCATCTTCTTCAGGGTAATGCAAACAATCTTTATAAGCACTGAGTGCATTAAAGAGCCACTCCGTGAGTTGTTGGAGTCATGTACGCCAAACTTAATCAATGGTGTCATTTGATCCCGAAGTATCGACTGTTACCAAAAAGACACTTTTTAAAGCTTATTGTTTTTTTACAGTGACAATATGAAGGTAGAACGTCGCAATCAGCGGAATCATCTATATCCTTCAGTGGATCCAATCTGCCCTTCATAATCATCTACCCTACCTAAACCGTGGACAAGTGCCACCTTGCCTATGCACGTTTCTATTCACAACTTCATGTATAGAATCTTGTTATTAATCTTTTTCTTTTCACTGCCTGTTTGTTGTTGCAGTGTTACAGATATTCCAGTCCCGCACACAGCATAAGCGCAGCAGCAGCGGACGGGAGAGCGCTATGCACAGGGACTCCCAGCACGGGATCCTTCCTCGAGCAGCATTCATCAACTTCATTCTCAAAATAAGGGTGTGTTCTCTGGCTTCTTATACTAACAGTGCTATAACAATAGGTTTTATCGGAGAAGAAAATATTATAAGTGTCCATCTATTTAACTTTTATTGGTAGGTATCGAGCACTATAATATTAGAGTGAGTTATTGTTTAACGCCGCTTGGGCAATATTTCAGCCATTAGCGGCTTTATGATATTAGCTGTACATCAAATAAGAAATAGAGTTTAAATAAGTACCCTATGCTTTGATGTTTTATAGAGCAGTGGGAAGTGGGTTTCTTGAATGTCATGTTATGCAGTGGACATAAAAGTTGCAAAGTTTTAAATAGTTAATGAATGTCTATCTATTCATGAACACTCTAATGAAATATATATTATAATGATAATTTCAATGTTATTTTGTTGAGTATGTAGGATTTTAATCACGTAACAAAATGTTATTTTAAACCTGTAATCCTTTTGTAATACCAAAAATCAAATTTGATTAGAGTTTTAGGTTTCTATAAATTCTATGTTCAAAGGGGCCATTCGAGCGGCTTTCATCCGCCATTTTGAAATGTTAGCATTGCGAGAAATCAAATGTGTTGTATTATGATAATTCATTGACAAAATTAAGAAATAATTAATACACTTATAGAAGTGGGGCATATTTACAAATAATTCATAATAAAAGTTGTCAGTTATGACAATGTTTTGTCGTAGTAATCCATTCCACATTCGTAGCTCCGATGATTGGCTTCATTTCACAAAGTTTTTCTTTTTTGATCGATACACTTTATTCTTTGTCAAATTGTTAAATCTTGAACAACTGAAATCTTAACCTCATGTACATATTTAAAATTAAGTGTGAAAAGTATCATGTAAAATCATACATGTTTGTTAACAGTAAAGTCCTCCTGAATTTCATTTCCACAAAAATACTGATAGGGACGTGACTAGAATTTCTCTCTTGGAAAACTTTGATTATTTTTATTATAATGTTTATTTTCAGTTTTAAGCTCAAGGTACAGTTTAGAAGTATTCATTATCTGAAATAAATTGACAAATGAGGATAAAGAGTATTTTGAATATAGTTTATGTAATTTTTAATTATCATTGTGTCTTTTTCATTTCAGGAACAAAGTGTGCTTACATTGTTTATTTCAGCATTCACTAAACTCTTCACCATTCTAAAAGTGAGTATTTCTTTTAGAAACTTCCAAAAATGTCAATTAATTAAAAGGTTGTTCAGAAATTTATTATTGCTGTAATACCAGCATGATGAATGCTGAAAAGGAAATGATGTGAAACTTTTATTTTCAGGATGATATCACAAGTCAAATTGCCAGTGAATTCCTGATATTATGGCCAACTGCTATTACAAAGTAAGCATTTTACAAAGATTGCATGCTTGGACACTAGTTGTGATCTCACCCTTTCATTCAATTCCAAATTTCATTGGCAAAAGAAGGTACTTTCTGATGAGTAATTTCACTTAGGCAATGATTTTTGTTCCTCCAGCTCTCAAATATAACCCAAACAGCATGTCCTTTGGTTTATTCAATTATGCAGTAAGTGACCCGAGTATATCATGGAAAATAAATGTTTTTAGAATATAAAGGGAAGGGATGTTTTGACATAGATACCAATGTCCCTTTTAAGCAAATGAGGAAATTGACATAAGCATCTAAGTCGCAACCTTGTCACCCAAATAAACTATTTTATATCAAGATTGCTTTCATTATCACAACTTTTAAAATGTCAGTCAAAAGTGTAACAGTTGTTGTACCATATATACCTTTTGTTGTCTATCACAGTGTTGGAGGCCTGAGTGTCGACAGCATGGAAGATGCACTAACGACGTTAATGAAACACGCTCTTGAAGTCCTGCCTACTCAGCAATCCTGGCTCCGCACACAGGCAGATATTTACTTTGGTAAGAATCTCATCTTTTTGTCATAATTTCTTTAAAAGCCATCTTTCCGCTTTATCAATAGTTGACGCTGTATGCCCCCATTATTTATAAATAATGCTCAAAACTCAAAAACATTTCAATCTCTTAGGAGACCTGTAAGGTAATATCAGTGCTGTTTGACAGGTACAATGATTCATAAATATGGTTCATATCGTTTTATTAAAAACTTTTCTTTTAAGAACTGCACATGGTCTGATCCTGAAAATTTCCTTTTTACCTTAAAAGCCTTTAAGCAGCTGAAAAGGAAACACCCTGGAAAAAGTCCTGTTTATCTTATGTATTTATTATTTTTTATCAGTTTGTTCAGAAATCTTTGTATAATTCTATTGCTTCTGAATGTTAAAGGAGAATTCCAATAACATCTCAAGATGATGCATAAAGTGTGAGTTATAAAAGACGTTCTAACCAAATATTACTGTTTTCGGTTAAAGGGTTAAAAGGCAACATTAAAAGGCTACAACGAGGTCGCAATTTTCTAAAAATATATCACTTCATCGATGCACCACAGTAAATCGCTATGAGGAACTTAGATTGTAATCTCTGAACATCTTCTTGGAGTTTGCCATTAAAGATAGACTTGCTGTGTGTAAGCACTGCGCACAATAGAAAAACTATTCTTTCGATCACGAAGTTACAGCTTTCAATTTCATATACAAAGCATAGTTAAAATATGAGTAGCGACTCGGGTACAGAACTTGTTTACCGTAGTCGAGTGAGGACATGTGCGATTGTTGTGTTTGTCTGATGATGACATTTGTCACTAAATGTCTTTGCTGTCAGGCAATCACGTACTTGCAAGATCGAATCCATGATATTCCGTGTAGAACTGAGCATTTGGATTTCCACGCAATTTGCCTAAATCATTTGAAATTCATGATGTTTAAAGACATTGGTGGACGCGCTCCTGATGTTCTAAACAACCGTTATGTAACACGTTACACAAGAAGCATATATTTTGTGCATGCTCTGTCACCTGAGAGTGACCAAGAGTTTTTATTTCCATTGAGTTAACTAATATAGTCTCTTGTCTTATTGACCCAATTCTCCCTGAAAAACCTTTATTCATGATTTGAAATTCTGCATGAATTTTTTAGATGATCCAATTAACTTGGTACAAATTGTTGGTTATAAGAAGTTACCTGAACCAATGCACTAGTAGTAATCCAAAGAGAACCTGTAAAGAACCAATGTTACTTGATGCAGCATTGACGTCATCCTGTTGATGTATCTTGCAGCGCAGAACCAGTATTCGTCGGCCATGAAGCTGTACCTAGAGACGGCCGTGGTCGCCACTGATTTCTTTTCTCGACCTGTGCCCAAGAGCGTCTTTGATGATCAGGTCAGTTAACTCACTTCCAAGTGGCTATGTTCTTTTATGTCTGCAACTCTCGTGAATATTATTGTTTCAGTAGGATATCAAGTTAGAGTTCTGGGCCTAGATTTTCGAAGCTCTCTTAGTGCTCTGATAGTCGTAAGTACCATACATTAACATTGGCTTACGACTATTTTAGCACTAAGAGAGCTTCGAATGTCCAGGGCCCAGGTTTTTCGAAGCTCGCTCAGCACTAAGATAGTCGTAAGTACCATACATTAACATTGGCTTAGGACTATCTTAGCACTAAGAGAGTTTAGAAAATCCAGGTCCTGATTACATATTATGTTGTCTGCGTTGTAATATTCAGTAGAATTGAGTTTGTTACGTCAGATTACCATTGGTGACCTGCATTATGATAATTGTTCTGCAGATATCTATGGTTTATGTGTAGCTAGATATATTCGCTCATGAAAAAAGATAATAACTGCTTTATTGTAAGATTGAGAGATTAGCATTTCTTAAAATACATACATAAATAAAATAAAATGTACACTGATTCAGTGAGATTATTTGTTTATCATATCTTGTGTATCGCTTTTTCAGATTTATCGCAGGATGATGAAATGTTGTTCCTACCTACAATGTCACACTCAGGTATGCTACTGAATTTGACAAATGTTCTGTGCAAAAAATTTCTTTACCTCAGTATGCAAAAACACCAAACATTTTGTTTTCTCCTTGGAAATTTTTTCTATTGCCTACAATGTCACACTTGGGTATGCTACTGAATTTGACAAAAGTTCTGTGCCACAAATTTCTTTACCTCAGTATGCAAAAACACCAAACATTTTGTTTTCTCCTTTGAATTTTTTTCTTTATTGGTCACATGAATTTCAAAGCCAACTGCAAGTCAACTGTCAACTGAAACAATATGTCTCTTATTGGCCAGATTGCAGTTCTGTGAAAGCTTTCTTGTTTATATGAAATATGCAAAGAACATTAAGGGGTTTTTTCTAGTGTGAACATGATTATATGGGTAAAATGATTTCCGAAGTCTCATGCAACAAGATATCTGAAACACGATGTCAGGTTGCTCACTTGTTTAGTTACGACTTGAGGAACAAACGGTTTTTTAAGCTGTATGAACCTTATAACGGTACATGCATTTTACCTTGCATGCAGGCAGAGAGGTCTGAAAGAGGATATATCTCTTACCTAGGTTGCAGTTCTATGCCAGTTCCTCGATGAGGTAGACTATGCAGCCGCCTTCAAAGCTCTACAGGAGAAGACCACATACGATGCAATGGATGCGTATTACACATGCGTATGGGACGTCAGCATGCTGGAGTACCTAGTCCGTATCCTTGTACGCAGGATCGTTTAGAAAGTCACAAATAGTTGCCAGCTCAGACCAATCATTGCTGTTGGCTTATTGATTACAGGGTGATTGAAAGTCAGCTACTTAGTTCTAATGCTTCATTTATAGCAAAATAACCAGGGTCTAGATTTTCGAAGCTCTCTTAGTGCTAAGATAGTCATAAGCCAATGTTAATCAATGGTACCTACAACTATCTTAGTGCTAAGAGAGCTTCGAAAATCTAGCCCCAGGATATTGGCTTTGTCATTTGACAGAAGGACACTGAACATTTCAGGGAGCAGGTTCCAAAGGGCTTTAAATACAATTGGTCTACTTTTCTGCCTATGATATCAATTTTAATTTTGTCAGAGATTTAAATCAAATTTCTTTTTCAATGGGCAGTAATGGGTGGAATGGAAAAATTTCAAGAGAAGTAGACATGTGACGTCGAAATATTGTAGTTCATCAGCTTTATGGAAGAGTACGAATATTTACTTTGATTGTGTTTAAATTATAAGGCTAGTCTTGGCCTAACTATGTAATTCTAACAGTTTTTTGTTAGACAGTTATCTTTCCCATATTAGGTTAAAAGTACATCATTTAACAGAAACTTCATACAACCAATACTTTCAAGTATCACACAAAAAACTGCCAGCAAGTTATGATGATTTGAATTATGTTTTGCATTTCTTAATTGAAAAAGATCTACATGGAAAGAAAGGAGAAATAGACAAGCGTCAATCAGCAGTAAGTATTTGATCTACCCTTCAAGAGAGTTCCTTCACTGAGTTTCAAACCAATGCCTTCCTTATTTAGTCATTCCCACACCAGTCTACTTTTGATACCAGTTACACCATCTTCTGGTGGGTTTAGGGATAGCCAATCTTTAGTCATTGGTATCATATCCTTAGCTTATAATTTGTAGAGCCTGAAAACTGACCACCAGGAATGGTTTTGGTTAATTTTCTACCCGTGGGCTTTGGGATAGCCTATCTTTAGTCAACTTCAGATATTTATATGGTTATGATTTGTAAAGCCTGTAAACTGACCACCAGGAATGGTTTTGCCCTATTTGATTCAGCAGTTTGATTGTTGGTTTTATATTCTTCCAGCTACGAGCCCTGAGCCAGATGGACATTAACAGCAGCAACCCAGAGGAGATCCAGCGCCGAGCCATACATGTCCGCAAAACTAGGTTCCTCAGAGCTCTCGCAAAGCAGTATCTCACCTCATAGTCACTAAAAATAGTAATTAAACATTTAATACATAGGAATAAAATCTGAATAGACTGCTGTTGAATATTGAAGAGTTTGAAAATAAAGGAAGGAAAAAATGTAGATTCAGTTATCTTATCAACCTTATGGACCAGCCAGTCTTGTCAACAATACTATTTGCCTAAGGACTGTTGAAGAATGTAAAAACAATGCATGGGCTGAATCTCATCTCGTTAGATTCTTGAGAATACTATTTGAATGTTTCCAAAAGATGTAAATTAGTTCATCTCAAAGTGAGAATTTGTCAATTTTGATAAGATCAGTTAAGGACCATCTCCTAAGAGAATAAGTGAGGAATCACAAGCAAGGCATTGTGTTCTCAGAAATAGAATGATATGTCAGTGTAGTTTTAACCTGCTCATTTCTAGAAAATTCTCATGTCAATTATCTCTTGAAAATTTGCTTTCTTTTTGCTGCATTTTTCACTATATATTTTCCTGTGGCAAAATTGTTATCATTTCATGGAATCTCACGATCCACAACTTGTGGCTGAAATATCAAGACAGTGCTTAGAATTAACATTTCATTATCTCAAGTTTTATTTTAGGCAGTGATGTGCTATGCTGCGAAGATTATATGCATCAGAAAAGTATATATACTGAACAAAAATAGTTATGGATTTTTCTAAATTTTGAAGTTTTGATGTTTTTACTTACTGCAATTCTGATAAATAATCAATCATTAAACTTTTTGTCCAGTATATACATTAAAGTCTCGCATCAGGATAATTAACTATGATTTTCACGTTGAAATCATGTTCAAAACAATTTCTTCATCTTATCATTTTTTAGCTTTTATATTTATTATTATTATTAAGCTTCAATTTCTTGTTATCTAGAAGTTAATTTCCGAACAAAATTGTCTCTATCCTATTTGATACAAGTTAGGTATCACTAATAATAATCATGATGTTGATTTACTTTGTTAACTGAAACTGACTTGTGAGTAAACGGTAAGGTTACTTACAGTGAAGGTTCTCCTTGATTGACTATCAAATTGTCAGTTCAATAGTAAGTGTAGGACAAATTGTGTACAATCATAATTGTTCTAAAATTTAGATATGTTCTTATTTGTGCAAGTCTTATCTGTTATACATTTGAATATGAATGTAAAATATTCTCTTTTTGTTTCTCTTATCATGACATAAAAAAATAAATTTACATTCCTTATGTATTTAGTGTTGTTAATTTTTTTCATTTCTCAGTGGCAGATGGGGAATTTTGAAAGGCATTTCTCCTGTTTTTATGGTAGACTTTTTATTCTTAAAATTTGGGAGAGGGGGAGTGGCACATACACTGAATCTGCCTCTTTTGAAATAATCTTATTACGAATGTGATTGCATGCTGATTTGCATCCTTAATATTACAGAGTTGTCCCCCTTTCCTATGGGAACCCTAAATTTCCTCCCTTCACAAATATTGCAATTCATTCAAAAGATGTTTTAAAAAATCAATTCAAATATAATACATTTTCATAATGTTTCAATTGAAAAACATTGCATTTAAAATAATGAGGTGACAGAGATAAATATCACGCCAAAAGAAGTAAGATTTTCATGGTGTTATCTGATTGGCTAAGTATTATGTCAACTTGACACGAGTGGTTGTCGCTTATTAACTGCGGCAGGTATCCAGGAGCTTGTATTGAGGTCGCATGTCTGTATTTTGGAGGATGCCCCGATGAGTGTTGTTTTTGTGTTAACACCATGACTGTTCTTGCAACAAACTCGAGACTTGATATAAAGATAATATGTCGAAACAGTCAGCTCAGCTCTTAGATTGTAAGCAAGAACACATTTCCCTATGTTAAAAGAAACCCATCAGTTTTGGCATCTCAGCCGTTGTTGCTTATAAATAAATGTAGATCTTGTTTCAAACAAATTATTAAATTTAAAATCATGTTAGATATGAATAATGTGTTGTGTACATATATAAAAGTATCATGTTTCTAAATTTTCAACGTAAAATTAAGTGCACAATTATTTGATATTTTATTTAGCTGTTGATAATTGGGGCTCACCAACTTTACAGAATCTATTCATGAAGAATTTTCTCAAGAAAACCCTCTTTTGTGAAATCAAACACAACTCATTACATCTCATTCCAGCGTCAAAATATGACTTAAAGCAAATAACTTGTAATGATTGTGGGCTAAGGACTAAGTCCTTAGCGGTTGGTGCAAACAGGTATTTTCTGTATACTGTCATTCTCTAAAAAGTTACACCATCCTCTCGCCTTAGAAGTCTTTATCAAGTAAAATTACTCACTTGTTAAAGCCATTCTAGCATTTTCTAATAATCTGACTTCTTGGAGTGATGACACAATTGAAAGCCATTCCTTCTCTTTCTTAAAAATAACCAAACGAACCAAAAAACTATGCCCTTTTGGACAATTTTATTACAAATTAACATATATAAATAGATATGTAAATATATACATCTTAAGTAACAAAGAAAATGTAAAGTATAAACAAATGATGAAAATGTATTTTTTAACAATTGTATAAGACAGTCACTTCTTTTTTCTTTATGAGCTAATGTTGATATAAAAAATGCTTTTTTTAAGAATATTGCCATGATAAGGCATACTTAAAAAAAATCTTTACAAAGGAAACATCATCATTCAATAGATCAAGTCCCATTATTTCAGTGTTAAATATAATATAATATTTTCAATAATGAAATTATAAAAATGAAACAAAGAAAATAAAAAATATTGCAAACACAGCCAGTGGGGATTGATACTAATTAGGGTTACAACCTCATTCCCACCCCCAAACCACCTAAAATCTTGAATAAACTATGTCCTTTTGCAATAGGTGACCCAGCCCCTCTTCCATTCAAAATTATTATCATCGGAAAAAATATCTAACATTTGTTAAATAACAAATTCTTTAAAACCCATATAATCACTTTTTGTTAAATCTTACATTTATAACAAACCTATCTTTTTCCAAAATGGATGAATTAACTCCCCTGTCCTACTGAATATCTACGAAGTTAGCTTAAGTTAGAAGAGAGGATAGAAGATTCAGAGTTCTATTGATTGGAAACATTGTCAGCCACATTTTTATGTACACTAACCTTGAGTAGGCAATACACAAAACATAGAGTCCACAACGATTTCTTCTTAAATAAGCTTTTGTCATGAAAATGATCCTCTAATGAGTTTAACTGAACAAGGACTTGTTCCTCATCTTTGACTTCTGAACCATTCTCTGAGCTTGTTGCAACTGGATCTCCCCGACCGCACTTCCATACAAATCTTCCTCTGCTGCAGCTGGCATGGCCATAGACTCCATGGCATTGAGTTCACAAGCCTCTGTCCTATAGTCTGAAAGGTTCCTAATCTTGGAGATCTTCTTGGCTTTGCTGCTGACCTCCCCCATCCCTGCAGCATTCCTCTGTAGCTGCTTAGCCTGCACCCCTCGCTTTGCCCATCCATCCACAAGTCTCCTTGACATGGCATCTTCGTCAAAAGCTTCAGCTCCTTTCGCCTGGACCTCAGCTTGAACTTCTTTGTTGACCTCCTCCATCCACTGTTCCAGAGATATTTCCTCCTGGGCACCTCCGATGATGACCTGGGTCAAAGCTTTTGCTCCTGCCAGAGGGACATATTGTCCTCCGGTCAGATAGGCCAAACCCATGAAGAAGTCTTTGTAGGCATTGATGCTGGGTTCACAACCCACAACGTACAGAGTAATGCCTTTCTCTGCCAGCTTGTCAGCAATCTCCATGGGATCCAGATCGTCAGGGCAGCCATTAGGGAACCCGTCCCCAGATCCACCAAGACCATGAGGGGGAGCGTCTGAGATGAGAACAGCTATCTTGGTGGCGTCTGCTCTCCAGCTGAGTTTGAGGAGCTGATGTAGTCCGTCTGCTACTGCTTCCGGTCCATCTCCTCCTCCATTAGCTGAGCACTCTTCCAGCCATGACTTCATTTTGCTTATCTTTGGGGTGAAGTCATGTGGACGGGTCACAAAGCTCCTATCTTGAGGTGGGTGGTCCCTGTATTCAACTAGTGCCATGTTCACATTGCTTTTTTCCTTAGATACAATGTCTTCAACAATCTTCCTGATGTTATTTTTGGCACTGTTGATGTAAGACCCCATACTTCCTGTACAGTCCATGACGAAAGCCAGGTCAAGAATGGTTGAGTCATGTTTAGCCAACTGAGGTTGCTCTTTCTTCTGGGCGGCCATTTTGTTTGAAGTGATTTTCTGTTTAAAGAAATTTGAAATTTATGATACCTCTGGTTAAAACCAACATTTAGTCTCTATATTTACATAAACCAAAATATGCAATTGCATTAACCTGATTAAGACCGATTGTGTTGACTCTTATTTTGTACTTAATGATGATGAAAGAATTTAAAAAATTTTAACAATTTGTGTGGTTACTAAACTTTACAGCAGTAAGTAATTGAATAAATAATACGAATACCGGTGACGGAATACTGACAGAAGCTCGGACAACAACCAAAATAACGTTTAGATCTGACGAATGCATTATTGCAATTTTTCCAACAAGTTCATTTCAAAATGCCGCAAGAAACCTTTTGTATTTTCATGTTCTACTTTCATGCCGAATACGTCGAGCGCTAAGTACGGAACGTTTCGCACATGCACGGGAGACAATGATACAGGTCATATACAATATATAGTGTAATGACATGTATCATTGTCTCCCGTGCTTGTGACGCTTCTGTATTGTGCTTTCGATTTTATAACTGTGGCATTCTCTACAGTGAAAATAAATCAAAATTCTTATTGAACCGTGGATGAAGGAGTTACAACAATTTCTAACGGCGGTTTTCTCAAACGAATCTTTCTAAACCCGGAAACAAAACGAAGTAAATCTTGACTGCTCATTATGACTACTTACTGCGCAGTTTATCATTCATCCTAGCTAGCATATGTCATAAATGTGACTACATTGAACTCGGTTCGCCAGGGTTCAGCGTTTCGCCCCTTTGCATTATCATTGAACAAATAGGTCCTAAATAAATTGACGTGAGCTGAGATTGATCGACGCTCAAGCAAGCTAGGTCGTTTTTTTAAAGAATTATTTTGACCTATATACGCCCGTAATAATGTCACTTGATGTTGCCTTGAGTTTTCTTAGTCATAACCTAAAATAACAAGTAGCTTAGTTCGACTATAACATTAATACAACGTACTTACTGTTAAATGATTTTTTTAAATATTTTTTTTTATCAGTTTGTGTAATGTTGTTGATTAAAATAAGGAAGTTCAGATAAAGGTGCATACCTTTTCTTTGATAAATCAATTGATGTCAGGTTTTCTAATAATTTGAAAGTCCTACCTTCGTTTTTCCAAAAGAAGAAAGAATAACTTACCTTTGTAAACACGACGTGTTGTCATCAACAGTGTGCTGGTATTTACCTATTAATCGGAAAGCGGTCCTATTTATGCACTTTTGGTATAAAAACAGCATATGACGATGGGATTCCCCGTGTCTATAAATACATTTAGTTTGATCATCGTTTATGCTCGCCTCGGAGACCTTCGGTCTTTTCCGGAGTTTCTAATTATAGCTTCATAGCGCTGCCGACTTTTTGCTGTTTTCGATTAAAGGGATTGATATCAAATAATCTTTGTCATAGTGATTCGGTTTAGCACATGGGAGACTTTAGTATCCGATTCTGATTTTGATACCAATGGATTTTTTCTTTTCAATTTTCCGGAAACGACCGATGACCGATCCAATATTTCACAACGTTGTGAAACGACAGCCCAGTCTAAAATAGATGTTAGTACCTACATAAGATATGTGACTGCTCAACCATGACATACTTAGTGGAAAGCTAGCCAGATATACATACTTTTTTACCGAGGCTAGGTCTACGTCTTCAAACATTTAACGACGTTAAAAGCCAAACTTAATAAATGGTGTTATTTTATCGAAAGTGGTGGTTGTTTCCATAAATTAGCATCTTAGTGCTTAAAAGTTCAGTATAGTAACAAAAAAACAGGTTAAAGTCATGATTTATAATCGAAAACAGGAGAATGACGCGCGTCAATGACTCAAACGTAATTTTGGAAACTTATTTACAGCAGACACAGATGTAAATATGGATTGGTATTATTAATTAGAACTTTTAACAATATACATGTAAAATGTATGCAGAATTTCGACGTCCTAACATTTATATGGCCGTTTTTTATTTATCATTGAAAACATAAAAATAGCCCAGTTTTGGAGATAAATTGAGGACATATGGTAATTTGGCTCATATTTAAAGAGCCACTCCGTGATTTTCATAACATATTATTTACCTTTGACACGAACCTAAATGTCGTATGTGGTGATATAAAATCAAAACATCTTAACTTTTAATGTCCAAAAGTCATATATATGACAAATACTGGTTTTTCATAAAAATCTAAAAACAGCCTTATAAATGCACAGAGGTGTAGATATCACATCCAATATACATGGATACTAGTTATATAACCTAACAAACGCTATCAACTCCTATCTGCCCTCCTGGCTGTTTTAGATAAGTCTCCAAAATTACGTTTGACTATTTGACGCGTGCCACTGTCCAATTTTCGATCATAATTGCGACGTTCTACCTTCATTTTGGCTCTGTACAAAACAAATTAGCTTTTAAATGTTTCTTTTTGGTAACAGTCGATTCTTCGCGATCAAATGACACCATTGATTAAGTTTGGCATATATGACTCCAACAACTCACGGAGTGGCTCTTTAAGGAAAATAAAAATATCCTGAAACATACCCTGTGTCTTTTTAACGACACACCTTATTTTCTACAGATGATAAGAAAACCGGTAATTATCTATCAAGACTATATACATTCTCTATGGGAACGACACACACACCATTTTCTAAGGATGATATAAGAAATCCATTGATTATCCATCAAGGCTACATACATTCTCAATAACTTACACTCCAATCTCTCCACACGGTTTACAGAATTGTTAAGTAAATACCACACTTTCGATTTGGGTGGTATTTTTTTAATGGACGGGGTGGAGAGTCATCCCAAAGGACACTTCAATAACTTTTATGAGAAAATCAGTTTCACGAAAATCAAGCTACTATCATGAAAATAAAAGTATCATATATTACAGCATACTGTGAATCGTTATAATGTCTTACCGTTGCTATAGTTATAACATTAACAGAACACGCGAATATGACTAGTCAATCATTCTAGCCTGAAAATTCCCACGTCCTCTTTCATAGTTTGATAAAATGTATACCAGACTGCCTTATTTCAGGGAAACTTTATTTGTTCTTAATAAGATTGACCCTGTTTGTATACACTTATTGCTTATCGATAAGACCGAGGCAGGTAATGTTCTATATTGAGAAGGGAAAGTCCCTTCTGAGGCCATGGGCTAAATATAAATACATACGTTAGATTGCCACGCTGTCGCTGTTGACAATTCGTCAACAAGACGTGTGAGCTATATAAAGATATAACTCAACGAGTATGCTGTTCATAAAGCGAAGTTTGAGTGCTCTGTGATCATTTCGTTTTATTCTTAGCGTATAGTCCATACGTTACAGACAGAAGCGTCGTTTAATACTAAATTGTCATACATAACTTTGTGTAGTCTACCAAGAAGACATATTCTAGATAAGACCCAGATATAATTTTGAGAAATAAGAGCATCAGAGAGAAGAAAATGTGGTCATACCTAACAAGTATGTTCTCTTCCCCGAATGAAGACGAGGATATGTCGAGTTCCTCAGCTCGCGAAGACAAGAGGACATCTTCACGCATGCGGAGGGAAAGGAAGGGCAGCGACAGTTCGGAAGACGGAACCACGTCGAGTAAACGCGAACAACCTCCATTAGCTCATCACGATGCCACAACCCTTGACCTCGCTTTCGTCATGGATTGTACCGGAAGTATGGGGTCCTATATCAACACGGCCAAGAACAACATCAGGAACATTGTAGAAGAGATCGTTGCTTACGAGAAGAGTAATATCAACATGGCGCTTGTTGAATACAGGGACCATCCCCCTCAAGATAAGAGCTTTGTAACCCGTCCACATGACTTCACCCCGAAGATAAGCAAAATGAAGTCATGGCTGGAAGAGTGCTCAGCTAGTGGAGGAGGAGATGGACCGGAAGCAGTAGCAGACGGACTACATCAGCTCCTCAAACTCAGCTGGAGAGCAGACGCCACCAAGATAGCTGTTCTCATCTCGGACGCTCCCCCTCATGGTCTTGGGGGATCTGGGGACGGGTTCCCTAATGGCTGCCCTGACGGTCTGGATCCCATGGAGATTGCCGACAAGCTGGCAGAGAAAGGCATTACTCTGTATGTTGTTGGGTGTGAACCTAGCATCAATGCCTACAAAGACTTCTTCATGGGTTTGGCCTATCTGACCGGAGGACAATATGTCCCTCTGGCAGGAGCAAAAGCCTTGACCCAGGTCATCATCGGAGGTGCCCAGGAGGAGATGTCTCTGGAACAGTGGATGGAGGAGGTTAACAAGGAGGTTGAGGCTGAGGTCCAGGCGAAAGGAGCAGAAGGATTTGACGACGAGACTACCGCTCGGAGGCTCGCTGAAGGTTTGAATGCCCGTGGCGTAAAAGTTCGTCAGGTGCAGAGGAACAAAGCAGGGATGGGAGACGTTACAGAAGAGGCAAAGAAAATCTCCGGAATGAAGAATCTGGCGGACATACGGAAGGAGAAACTTGTGTTGGGATCGAGTTACGGCTCCGGGGCATCTACCTCTGATAGTTACAGTATATCAACGATCGGAGTGGAACCACAGCAGGCTTTGAGAATGGTGCAAAAAGCCAAGATGAGGAATAAGTCTTGGTTCAGTTGAACAGGGAGTCAGAGTTGAAACTCAATTGTTCATTCATCGCAGAACTGATAGTGACGTTTGTTTGTTTGCAAGAAGCAAAGACGAGGACAGGTTCGATTTTGAACTCGTTTAAAGGGTTTGATTTTCAACTCTTCTTTTATGGAATCATCTAATAGCAATTGGACAAGGGTAAATAACGCAATGTTATGTATCATTCGTTGAACAAGGGTATAAAACGGATTGCTTTGACAAACAGAAAAGACCCAAAGTCAAAGACAAAGAAACACTATGTGCGAACTTGACTTCTTATCAAAGATTATAAGAATATCTTAATATGCAACTTTTAATATACAGGATAGGTCAGCATCTACAACAGATATTATGTAATTACAAAATATGAAAATCAAGTTTACATAAATTTTATATGTTTTTAAAAACACAATGCTAGTCCATTCGATATATTGATATTTGTTTTAAGTTTTCTGTAGCTTTGCCCGGTTAGGTTAGGATATTGATTGAAATAGTTATGAATGAATTCATATCTGTAATAGTATTTATTTTTTGACATGAACTTTTATTATAGATATTTAAAATGAAGTTACCCATCGACGTTAGGTGCATGAGTGAGGGTGGTTGATCGACCGTCAGTGTTTTTTTTATTGTCTTGTACAAAAACATATACAATACTTTCAGTGTACGTTCATTGTACTTGTTATCATATTAGATATGCATTTACTTAGTTCATCCATTGTTTAAATAATCCACAATGAGCATTATTGTGACCCCATTTCGCTATTATTTAGCGATTTTCGCGATTTTCGCGATTTTGTATTTGATGTTCATATTTTTACAGTAAAAGGTTGTTGATATTTTCTAAGTTTGTGATTTCTTCATTCAAGGTTTAAATTGATATGTGCCTTAATATTATATTAAACATGTATTACCCCAGTGAAGAAAGGTATCGGTGCTGAATTGTTTATAGGATCAGATGCTTGATAACGTTAACAAATAGGAGCTGGTTTATACAACTACTTGGATTGTAACTCATCTGGCCTGAAGCCCCCGATTGGCTTATGGTTTCGCATGTCGTCCGGCGTCCGTCCGTCAACTTTCCCTCAGAGACATTGACTCAGGAAATCTGGTAGAAATTGATTAGAAAATAGATTTGGTGACCCTGTGAGCAAGAGATTTAGCTAGCTGAAACCCTGTGTACAGACTCCTTGTTCAGTGGCGGATCCGGGAAGGGGGGGGGGGGTTCGAAAATCAATTATAGATTCAAGTTAATTTGAAAAATCATATATAACGTAACAAAAGCCCAATAAATACTTTATTAAACATTTTCAGAAGCATCCGCTGCTTCTCGAAGAAAATGGCATCATTAATAATGACTGGCATAGTTGACTCCAATAACATTCTCTGTGCCCCTTTAACGGTCCTGTTTAGATTTATGGAAGGTGACACGTCACAGAAAAGGCCAACTGATAAGACCCGATTGGGACAGAACTCGGATCAGAGACGTCGCGAGGTACGATCGTTAGGTTCTATCTAATTACAGTGATATTGGGGAGCTTCCTGCCCCTTCATCGAGTGAATATGATTAACATGACAAATATAACGAGCTAGTGAGGTAGAGAATATGATTGAGATATACAGAATGAAGGAGCTTGTTATAGGTGTATGTGTACATCAAGGTGTACATCAATTACGACGTCTGCTGTCACAACAACCAGACTATGCAATGAAGTCTCAGTTTTATGACAAGCAGGTGCCCATTATGTAATACAATCGTATTAAAATTCAATTCTTAATTGATGGTCTCCAATTAGACCTATTGGATTTTCAAGCCTTGGACTCGTCAGACGGATTATGTCAAACGTCCTGTCATAATGGCGTAACTCTTGACATTCGATTGCTACTTCGTCGTCCAATGATTATGAATCAATGAACTTGTACAATATATATTCAACCAATGAATTAAAAGAAGAAAATTTGGCTCACGCATTTCTCCATTGACAATCATTTGAAAAAGTAGATCGTGAGTAACGGTTACCAGAATTCTTTAAGATTATATAGGATGTTTCTAACGCTTGCGTCAGGTATGTTGATTGTTAGATTTAAAGACAGAGACATTGCCACACGGTAAAAGACTGTTTTATAAGTTCCGTTAAGCGTTATTAGAGATCTCGAAACCAAAACGTCTCATCACGGCGGACATTGTGTTATTTAAAATGATCAAAACCACTTAGATAGCTTTCTCTCCCCACAGAGGTAGCTCCGTCATAAATTCCTATACAACATCTGTCTTAATACGAAGGTTTCTCGGGCACGAAATGTAAAACGCTGATTGGATGCAATCAAAGTCAGCTGTGCAATAAGGGACGCCGTTTCAAAAGTTATCATTCAAATCGCCTAAGTTATTACCGGAAGCTTTACAAAAGCTAAACTTTATTCGAATATACATCTTGCACTTTGAGTCGTCGTTACAGAACCCTTACGCTTCATATTGCGACTGCATTATTGCCTAAATGACAGCAAATATGTTATTCATGCATTCGGTGTTTTGATTGGTTGAAATATTGCCAGGTAGTTTAAGTTGCAAAATTGTCCCGCAATGGGAAACTGCCTGAAGCCCGAGAAACATTCGTATTAAGACAGAGGTTGTATAGGAATTTATGAAGGAGCTACCTCTGTTGGGAGAGAATGCTTAGACAGTGGAATGATTGCGTTGCATTTTGGTCAAAATCGTTACTCGCCAAGTTCACGGAAGGATCAAGAACCCAGAGTTGACAATGTGGTCGACCAACTTGCGGTAATCTTATGACAAGATTAAACTGAATTTCTATGCAGTGCCACACAACACCAATTCCAAACATGCTCCTTCACGGCGTTGCTTAATTGTATACATAAATGTCAACTTCAATCTTGAAATCCAATCTAGAACACTACAATTGCTCAATAAACTTGAGATTTATATATAGTTTAAACATATATACAGTAATTGAGCTGTGACTTTATGAAGAATGTTCTAGATCTGAGATGAATACATAAAATATAACCAACAGTTCGGGACTTATGTCTTTCCAACTACAGACCTACATCAGCTGACCTTACTACCGACTGTTCTATTAGATCAAAGTCGTCGATAGACGTTTGTAATTGTCCATCTTCATTGCTATTAGTGACGGCTGAGAAGGACTTCACAGCTGCTATGTCCACAACTCATGATGGATAACTGAAGGCATTTGTTCCTACGAAGAAGCGGGATAGCACATGCACAGTGGTCTACGCGTTCTGCTTCGGATAAAGAGGCCCGGAGTTCGAATCCCGCCAGCTGATCGGCAACTTTCTCTCCAGTAGAGAACTACATTATTCGCGGTAATGTTTGGTTGCAATGCTACACTGAGTTTCTACGCAGTACCACTCATGGTTTGCTAGCTCCAGCCGATGCTCGCAGGTTTCACCGCAATGCATAGCCAGAATGGTGATGCGGGATTTCTCCCTGCAATAATACTAGCAGCCGTATTAAAGGTATTTTAAAGATAAGGATATATTACCCTTGAAAGCAGCGTTTGAACCCGCCTCGCCTCACCTATATTACACATAAGGACCTTAAAGTGATAAAGAAAATGTGTTGGGTTTTTTTAAAAAACAACAAATATTAGATTTTCATTGTGCCAAAATAGTACTACTCAGTGTGGTTTCAGCTCATCGCGTCACACGAGTTGCGATGTCATCACAATATACCAACTCTATAATACAATAATATCTAGATAAATCCTTATGAAAGTAGAAGTTGAGTCGTATGCACGTAACCAACTAAAAGAATATAATATATGGTTATTAGAACTATGAATAAATTATCCTTCCATTTACGAACGTCCAATAAATCCTTAGAACTTTCAACATTGAACCTTGAAGGAAACTGCTGAATCCGTATTTGAAACCATTACCTTCTTGATTCAGAACCAATCCGCCCAACAAATGAACTATTTATAAGCTGACTCAGTTCCCGAAGCGTCTGTTTCCAATCCCGGCGAGCGGCCGCACGGCAATAAACGACTCTTTAGACTCTTTGAGATCCCACAAATGGTGAACGTTCCTCCAGACTATTGATGAAGCCTGGCTCAGCTGCATTGGGAATTCTCCTCACAATAGAGGGAAGAAACTCCTTTAGTGGGAACATTCTCGACCAAATGGTCCCTTGGTTGGCAAACACAATATGAATGCAACGGTTAGATTTGCCACCTGAGCCTTGTCGCTCCACGTGGATTAGCGACAAGTTGAGGCTGGGCGTTTTGCAACATCAGCATTTCTTAAACAGTATTTCTACGGATTGATAATTTAGTGAATCGAATCTTATGATCATCAGGTTTACTGATGATATGGTTTATGGTTTACTTTGACGTCATATTATTCTTTACAAAAATGCATGTTCGAGCATTTTCTTCAAAGAAAATATTAATGTTTGTAAAGAGTCGGGTAACATGTGTAAGGAATTGTATTCTAGCCATTTAGTAGCCTGATTCGTATGGGATTAAATTCTTAATCAGCAATTTAATAAAACAATCTCTCTATAAATAAGCAGTTTACCGCCCTAAAATTTCGAAAACGAGCATACCTGAGAATCTACTTCGATTATTAAAAATATCTTGATCTGAGAAGGGCGCTCATTTAAATAAATAAGATAAAGAGAAATGAGTTTAACGTATAGCTGTTTTACACATTGACGTATTTGGTTTATTAGATACTTTATGTGCATATGAAAAGATATGTGCATAAATGTACATGTTTTTATATATATAATTACTGTATATATCGATTCAAAGCACTGAAATTTATACGGAAAGCGTTCATAGCCTGTTCAGATGGCCTCGGAGACAAGCTCAACAAATGTGCAAAAGATATCTTATATTGCAGATTTCATATAGAGATGTAAATATATAGAGTATACCGTGACTTTGGCGCACTGTAGAATAATCCTTGAAATTTAGATGGAAAATAAATTTGAATATTCTTGAATAAAAATACATCCCGTAAACAACATATATGAATATTCTCAATTTCAATCATTAATGTTAGTTTAGATATGAAATATTTATTTCAAAATAATGTTGCATTTCCGTTCTATATGTTAAGTCACTTCATTAGTCACTTGCACTGTAGTCTATCATGCAACAGACAGACAGATATACTTTATCAAGAATTTAAGGCCTCATGGCCCAGACTACATCACTTTCAAAGTCATACAATACGGTGTGATGTTACGTTTAGATATGCGTGTCAATGTACATATATTTTAGTTAACGGCAGAATAGATGAAACGATGAGTGGTTACAAAGCCTAGTCTCTTGATGGTTTCATGAATGCAACGACTGAAGCTAGATGAAGAATGAGAGAGAGAGAGAGATAAAGAGCAGGACCAAAGGCATAAGGCAAAAATGAACGTGGTAATTAAACTGACGGTGCCCGCGGTCGATGTCGAAACTAACAACCACGACGAATAAAGAGACAAAGGCAGAGACATTTTGCTCTGTACACTTCCAGGTATCGACATTGTTGCTATTCGAATACGGATTCTAATGCAGTATTCTTCACGTAGTTCCATCATTACTCGAACACATCCTTTCAAAGACAACCATCAACATATGGGGCATGCATATCAATAACATAAATGTAATTAACGATTCTTTCAAATAATGTAACCATTTGCTAACCTATACAGAGCATATGTTGTCCATTTCTGGAATCCAAGAACTCCAAATCCATTGGGCCTACTTAGATTCGAATTAAGTTGACCTCATGGCATAGTTTTGGGTATGGAATCAGATAGTACGTGAAGCAAAATGTGAATATCATTTTCGAAAATAGTATTGAAAGAAGGAAATAAATATACACATTTTGACCCATTTCTGTCTGTCTACCTCACTCTATCTCACTCTGCTCCTTATAATTCTTCCTGTCTCCATGCTCTCTCTCTGTGTCTCTGTGTCTCTCTCTCTCTGTCTCTCTGTCTCTCTCTCTCTCTGTATATCTATCTGCATCTCACTATCTTTCTTTATGACTTTGTGACTTTTATGACTTTGTCTCTCTTCACTACATCTCACTTGGTCTCTGTTTCTCTCTCTATGTCTGTCTGTCTGTCTCTCTCTCTGTGTCTGTCTGCCGCTCTCTCTCTCTCTCTCTCTCTCTCTCTCTCTCTCTCTCTCTCTCTCTCTCTCTCTCTCTTGATTTAATACATAGGCCTAATACCACGATAAGAGAGGCTTTAAGAGGAAAAGAATTAGAGTGAAGGTGAATCAGTCGATCAACACACTCGATCTGTTGATGCATACATGAGAATGTATAGACAATAGAGTTTACTACTGGTTGAGTATGTCTACTCGATCGTTGAAGGGTGCGTATCTTGTGTACATCTACTCTCCAACATATGTGTGGTATGTTTAAACACCTAACTGAGAAGGCAAATAATGTTCTACTTTCCCCTGCTTAGAAATTGTTTTCAATTAGCGTTGCCTGTTTATTCCTCTACACCAAAACAGCGTTATCCACCTCGTGTGTAGATCACTAATGTGAACTCATAACTCTTATGGCTGGTTCATAGCTCGGGTTGTTTGAATATCCTTCCTAATGATGATTTATGACTCAAGTTAAGATCTATTGTGTCGAGCAAGGTTTATTGAGAAACCAACTACTTAGAAGTCGAACAGGTCACGAGTTGATCGAGCTACCAACACACAGCCCACTTCCTCTTCAACGTGTCGTCTGCTTCAGAGGACTATTTGTAGCAGGAAAGCACACACCACCACCATCACCATAATTGAATTTCGTCCATATCGATCTTTTTCGCGCCATTTCAGCGAGGTCGTCTGCTCTCGCCAGTCGCCATAGCATCAGTAAAGTGACAACTCCTCGCCGCGTCTGCTACAGCTAGCGAAGGTGCTCACACTGAGACACATTGCAGGGAACATTCCATTTGTACCTTTCACTGGAGGGACGGGTCGTCTGCTTCATTCAAAATGTCGGTAAGTACGAAGGATGATACAGTGGCGTTTGGCTGCAGATTGAGACTAATCGTTGGTCTTCATTGGAGAAAACGAAACAATTAATATTTGATCAAGCTAATCGCAATCTGTATTAACCTACATTTATTGTTTATATTCCTCTGGAATGTTTCTTGAAAACATGGTTTTTATATTAAATGAATGTGCAATTATTAACAGTCACGAGTTTGAATTAATCTACTAAGTTCAAGTTTTAACCTACAGAACAAAATACAACATGCTAAGTAACCTATCAACCATCGAAATCAATACAAATAAAAAAATAAGAAGTCCTTTCCTCACATTTGCCGTTGCAAGTTACCATGATACGGCTTTATCAATATTGGATTGAGCCTATATTTATTTTATTTTTAAGAACTCTGATATTCTAAGATGGCATTTAAAAAGTTCTATGGTACGGGTTCATTACGACCCTTACTATACTTTTGACGAAATGTTTAGCACCCAGTCTTCAAACTTCATCTGATACTACCTGTTCAACTTCATATACACATCTTATTTTTACAAGATGTAACACTATACAGTAGCTTGTTGATAACGAGATAAGCTACAGCGTATTGAATACTGTTACATCGAAATAGGCCGATTTCTATAAGTGTTCCATCTTCATTTCTTTCTAGATGTAACTCAGTGATATATAAAATATGTATATGCATCTTATTTTCGAGGTACCGTTTTTATGTACCGATGATTTTTATCACAACAGGATATTGTTTTGAAGCTTGTTACGTAACCTTTGCCGTGGACAGTTTAGGTCACGATACAAATTTTTAAAAAAACCAACTTTTTCTCTAATGTGACATGTAAAATCGTGCTGTGATGCAGTGTGTCATGCTGTACCGAGCACACCGTATGGGACATCGATCGGATATATAGAACATAGTCTGTGATATATATCTCTTATTTCAACAAAATTGATGTACAGTCTATGGATGATACATATTTGAAATGCATAACACGAACGAGTCAAACTTGGACACGTTTTCAATTATGATATCCATTGGCTGCCAATATAACGAATCATTCCTTTAGGATTGCTCTTATCGCAGTAACGTTGTTTTCATAGCCATATTTGTTCTGCTCTAACCTCGTCAAATTCCATATTTAGTTTCGTGTTCGTGTAAGGTTTTATAAAACGTTTTAGTAAGTGTTTGGTCAGGTGGTTCGATGTTTCCGTTTGTGCATTTATGATATTTTTTTTATACCAAGTTAATATTTATTCATTAGAATATCATAGTGTAAGTTTAAAGAGGTTCTGGTGTTCATTTTCAGGAGGTTATTTTGCTAGTTTGAGAAGGTTAAGAGTTAGTTTTAGAGAGGTTATGTTGTAAGTTTGTGGTGGTTAGGGTGTTAGTGTGAGGAGGTTAGGGTGTTATTTTAAGGAGGTTATTGTGTTTAAGGAGGTTAGGGTGTTAGTTTAAGGAGGTTATTGTGTTTGAGGAGGTTAGGATGTTAATTTGAGGAGGTTATTGTGCTAGTTTGAAGAGGTTATGGTGTTAGTTTGAGGAGGTTAGGATGTTAGTTTGAGGAGGATATTCTGTTTGTTTGAGGAGGTTAGTGTGTTAGTTTGAGGAGGTTATGGTGTTAGTAGGAGGTTATTTTGTTAGTTTGAGGAGGTTAGGGTGTTAGTAGGAGGTAATGTTTATATTAGGAGATTAGGGTTTTAGTTAGAGGAGGTTATAGTGTCAGTTTGAAGGGGTTTGTTTAAGGAGGTTAGAATGTTGGTTTTAAGAGGTTATGGGGTTAGTTTGAGGAGGATATTGTGTTAGTAAGAGGAGGTAAGGGTGCTAGTTTGAGGAGGTTGCATTTCCAGCTTTCATACCAACCTTTACGTATGGGCGGAAATCCTCTCTGACAAAGAAATAATTTTGTAGAAGCAGTTCTTCATGCTCTAGTTAATGCACAACCTCTAGGCACATCTACAATTCAAGGTTACGATCATGGAGATCAATTTACGCTGTCAACAATGACTAATTGTATTTTAAAATAAAGCAGTACGTGTTTAAATTGTTCCTGACTCTTTTTCAAGGATGTTTGTTTTAGGAGAAAAAGAGCAAAACAAGGCTATCCGCTAGAATTTCGATTCAGCAAACTCTGGTTGGATTGTTTCTTTAATTATGTCTTGACTTGCAACGCAGCTGAATGTAGGGCACGTTTGTCGGTAAATAATGAAGGCATTTCACACTGATTGACTCGTAGTAATCAACGGCTCATTAAAGGTAACGCTCACGTGATAAGTACTCTGCAAACGCAGTAAGATCCACATACATGGTGAACATGCATATACTTGAATAGGTCTATCGTACTAGAACCTAAAGAGGACATTGTGTATAATTCTATAATTGAATAACTAACTGTCTGTCGGTTTAACCCGGCATTTATATGTATTGGCAGGTTATGCTGCTCTCAGCATACAAGTAACAGTCATAGAAGCAGTTGGGTGAAGCTTGTTAGCAATCACGTCATTTAAACTTATTGAAAAATAGTAATGATTTCATAGGTTTCATTAAGTAGGATACAATAAAACATCGCTAGATTCATTTTAATTTTGTTACTGTCGCAAATATGGAAATTGACAACAATGAAAATTGAATAGATGCAATATTTTTGAAAAAAAAAACCGCATTCAAAATACTTAGTAAAATGCAAATTATATGTAGGTATTAGTCAGTTATTAATTCTTATATTTTCTATTTTTGATCAAACATAGTGATAACATATCTTTAAAATTCAAAATAATAAGTAGCAATATTTTTTCTTTTTAATAATGATGAATTCCAGAATAATTTCCAAGGGCATGTCGCCATTATTTCTCAAGCTGTTGCTGACATGGTTGAGATATATATGTTGATTTATGAACATAAATAATATGCAATGTGCTACACATCGATCAATGTCATTAAAACAAGGGCCTTACAACCAGGAGAAATTGAACTCGTTGTACCAAGGACGAAGTTTGTTATGCTAGCTGCAGAGTGGGCGCAATGCTCTGCATTCTTTCATTTCCAACACCAACGGGCAAATCCAATTCATCAAAACACATTTGTTACAAAATGACCAATTGTAATCATAGGATTTAGTATAAAATAGGGAGTTGTCATAGTAACCTTATTTAAATTTAAAATTGTTTCTTTCCAATATTGTTACCAAACACTAAGATCTAAGGTGACAAACGCCTACACGTTAAAATGAACAACGTACATTTCAAACAGTGTTTTTTCCCATTAAAGGCGTGTAGGTTTTGTTTAGTTAAAGGCCCTGGAACACATAATCTTCTGGAAATAATTGGATTTCACAAAAAACAAATGAATCCAATTCCCCCAAAATCCATTTGATCAGTGAAAGGAGTTGTCATACGAATCGAACATATAAAGATCTGTCAAGTTACGCTATGCATTTCCTTAACTAATTAACTCAACTAATTAAAGATGTTCACACTAAAATAATTGCATGAAGTTGCTATATACGACACCCTATTCTACCGCTAGGGATACTGTGGCTTAGTAACGAGACATTTTACAATTTAAAGGAGAAGGTTCTGTGAATTAACGTTTATGAAATGTGGCAAGTAAGAAATAAAATATGATCGAAACCGTGCTCCAGTGCCTTTAAGAGTATCGAGGGTAACATGGTGGCGTTTATAGTTATCTCAGTGTTTTTGAACCTTATTCATGATAAATTCTTTTTTGGTTAGCTTTCATGTTGCTGAAACAGCTGTTAAATATGTTATGTATATGTATTATCGTGACTGTATTTCTCTTATTGCGTCAATGCTACACTGAATTTCAGTGCATTTCAAACGTTAAAACAATTAAACATTGAAACGATTGATAGGCCATAGTATGTAGTATGATACATAATGATGGAAAATTGGATCCTCGCTTTAACGTTTTTACATTAAGTATACCATATAAATCGTAAATTTTAAAGAATTGTTAATAAATATTTCATTTTTTGGGAAAATATTTTACATTAATAATGAATTACATTATTCATGATTTGCTGAAGAACCTGTTATACATTTCAATATCTTACCATCTTATTATATTGAGATATTTAAATGAAAGCAAAAGAGTAAAATAAATAGTACCCGTATGCCGATAATTTCATCATAACTTTGTATATTGTTTTGAGCATAATTGAATAATTTACGTCCATGGTTGTCAATTTCTAATGTGAAGATTTAGTTGGTACTGACCAAATGATATTAACCCAAACCATCTAGAGCTTTTACTAGTATATAATCAACATGACAACCTAAGGTTAAATAAATCATTTGTATAGCAAAGAAAGTCGTGCAGGATAGTTTTGATATTTAACACATGAGAGATGAAAAGGAATCCAAAATTGGATAGTTAGATTAAAGGGGAGCACAGAGTATGTTGTGGGAGTCAAATGTGTCACTTTAATATATCTGAAAAAAATATTTCATAGAATGTAATAATTCAATTGATGATGATGATGATGATAGACTTTTGAAGAGGTTTTCCTGCAGCTTGGGGTGTTTAAAGGCACTGACGTACATAGTGTCTAGGACATAAATAATAGATAGATGCTGTCAGATAATCTGCTATGTAAGGCATTTTGAAAATATTTAGTACTATGCATGCATATTACATGTATGTTAAACAGTTCATTTTGTAGAACCTGAAGAAATTAATTCAACGTTACATTGAAATTTCATAATAGACAACATTTGAATTTTGTTTACAATCTGAAGACCGAAGAACGACATTCGTTATTCGTAATGTCACACCAATGTTATTGTGGTATGTAAACAATCGGGGAAGTTAGAGACATACTTGATAAAAAAAATCCATTCTTTGTTCTCGGTAAATAAACCAAGATATATAAAGCTGCGCGCATTCTTAGTTCAGCTGCTCTTCAACAATCCATCTTTCCCGTTATGTGCACACCCGACTATTACGATTTTTATATCCATTATAGTGGCCAGGGCCATCTGAATTTTTTCATTATTGACTGCAGGTCAACTTTCAAGAATCATATGTATATATTTGCATCGATTGCATGTCCTCATATGCCTTAAAAGCCATTTTGAGAGTTATAATACGTGCTATATATAGTGCCTTTAAAGCTTAGATATTTTTATCTATAGTCTATGGATTACATTGTAGGAGTGAGTGTGATTCTTGGTATCAAATCCGAAATAGCGTATAGTGCTTGGTGTGGCTAATATTTGATAGTGGAGTATGTCTTTGTTTGCTGATTCCATCAACGTTCTCGTCTTAAAGGCAGAGGAGTGGTATAGCGTGTGGAACGTGTTGACTTGTTGACAGAGCAAACTATCGGAAATCACTTGTTCATACCATCTGTTAATAACACAATTCTCTCATTGCCATGGTAACCACGCAATTAATTACGATGTTTAATATTTGTAAAGTAGTCTTATCAATAAGGCAGTATGAAATGTTTGTTTATTTTGGGACACATATGCTTGAATTGCTTCTTCCTATGGCACATGTATCCTATAGGATTATTCCCTTACAACTCTCTTATTAAACGTGTAGCATGTGGAAGATGAGAATCTATTGTTTTCAACTCAATCCACAGATTCAAGGTTTTCTTTGATGTCTTTTTATTTCATTTCCAATCCCAAGAATGTTTCAACGTAAGGGAATGGTTAAAGAATTGTCCTCATTTTCTTTGATTTCTAAGTCCTGTCCGTGTCATTAATGAAACAATTTTCTTCCCATTTCTAAATCATGATGTCTTATATTCAATCAGATTGCTTTTTTTATGCTTTCTGACTTCAAACTCTTGTTTCCACCAATGCATTGTATATAGGAACTATTTCGGTATAGCAGAAGACTTCGCTAGAGTTGCATCCCCTTGTCATGAGTTGGTCGTTTCTGTAGCATGATTTACATCTCAGTCTGTAAATGCTTTTCACGTCAAAGTCGGTCTTCTCTTCACTGTATGGAATTTCCCATTCTTGAATTTTGTACAATTTTAAGAGTTCTTGTGCGAGAGCGTTTAGAAAGTTCTGCTTTTGCTCGAAGTAACCAGATAGCAAAAGTGGAGGATTGTACCACATTTTGAAATCCCATTTCTTCTTTTCAGCGTCATCGAATTCGCACAACATCTTTTGAATGTTCAGTTCTAGTATTGCTTTTCTTTCGTTTTCTTCTTGTTCTTCTGGTGTTATGATGGTTTCTTCCTCTTGGTTGGAGTGTTGGGTTTCTTCAGTATTATCTTCTTCGGCGAAGGTGTTGTCGAGTGTGAATCCCAAGTCGAATGTACCTGTCTCCTGGCTGTCGTCAAAGATTCTTGGATGTTTAGATGTTCCTCCGCTAGTTGGCGAGTCTTCCATTTCAAGTGACATGGAATGGTTGTCACTTTCGCGGTCGTTGTCATGTTTTCTCTTTCTTGGGGTCTCGCGTATCGAAGAAGGACTGGCAGTGTTCTTTCCAGACTCTTGGTTCGTGGATACAGCAGTTGATGTGTTCCCGTTGTGATCACTTTGTAGCTTGTCATGTCTTCTATCTCCTGACCCGTCATGACGCTCAGTTGGACTGTTAGACCGTCCTCGTCTTCTGACTGCAGTTTGTACTTTCCGGGGAGCTGGAGGGCAAGTGATTGGAGTTTCCAAGGTTCTGGAAGAAGAAGGATTACATCTTACTACTGGAGTGGCAATAGTGGGTAATGCATGCATGGTATCATTGTCTGGTATGTCAAGGTATGCAATAAGTTCATCATCTGAGTCGTTTAACATTTCTATGTTTTCATGCATTTCTTGGAACAGATCTTTCCACATGTGTGGATGCAATCTTTTTGTGACTTTTCTGAGAAAGGGTGCAGTTTGCAATTTGTACGTGTATGTACGGGCATCGAAAGCTGGTTTTGTTGTTGGAAAGAATTTGTATATGGGATTGTTTGTTGTGATAATGACTGGTGTTCTTTTGAGAAGTGCATCTGAAGAGTTTTTCTTGTGTACCATAGTGTCTGCCCCTTCGAATACTAGTTTGCATTCCTCTATCAGTGTTTCATCCGCGATACATGGTTCTTCTATGAGAATGATGTTCTTATCCACACAATCCTGCCATACGAAATTGTACGAAGTCCCCATTTTAACTTCTGCATAGAATTTGGTAACGGGAAGTAGAGATCTAGCAATGAGTGATTTTCCTGCATTGGGTTTCCCTATCATGACAAATGTGTTTTTTTTGGCATGTTTTTGATTGAGTACAGAATGAATGTCTTGTAGGAATTCTTGTTTGTCCCACCCATTGTGTGCACAAATCTTATTGAATGTTTCTTTGCTTTTTTGTACTGTTTCGTACACTGAATCTTTGTAGTGTTCCCATGTGAGCATGGTTGTGTTTTCGTATAACAGTTCATCGAAAGTCATTGTTTGTGTACGCTGACATTCTAGTTGCAAAGCTTTTTGAATGAGAGTGTTGTAGTTACTTGAAGCAATGATCGAAAACAATCTAGTTGTTTCGGATGCGGAGAGGACATCCATGTTGTAACAATTCAAAACTGCTCCTGCCAAACGGATGTTGTGATCTTTGATCAATTGAATGAGAAATTGCAAGTTTGATGCGTTTTTAGTTTCTTTTTCAATTTCGTGTTTGTTTTCTTTTGTTTGTGTTTGGCCGTAATTGCCGTTCTTTTCTTCTAGTGCTTGCAAGAGAAGTTTTTGAAAGTGTGCCGAAATGTTTTTAACCTTTCTAGGTTCCGTTGTGACATATTTCATCCATGCAATTGGTGTTCTCATTTTTTGTGCATTTGGTAATCTATTTGGGGCATAGTTTTGTTTGCAGTATTGCACGAATTTGGTGTACTCGTAATTCTTTGTGATATGGTATGTTTGTTTTGTGGCTATCCCGATATGCAAATGATCTACACCATTCCATGGTTTTTTGCTTTCTGTTTCATCTCTAGTGCATGCGGGGTGATCTACAACTATAAATTCCCCTAAGTGTCTACAGAGTTTCATGATTTTTTCGTACATGTTAGAATCTGCAAGTTTACTGTAAGGTGTCATGGTTTGTACCACTAAACTCCAGTAAGTAAGAGTATTCCTACCTGGTTCAGAAGGCTCCTCCATGTTTCAATATCCAATCCTAGCGTTCCTAGAATGATCACAAATCCGAATATCATAAGTCCAACGAACAATTTCCTCAACGAATTGAACACAACCTTCCCCTCTGAAGTTCGGAACTCGACTGACGTTGACATAGCTGTTACGTCATATCCTGTCTGTTGTTCGGATAATCGAGGGGTGCGGACGTAAAAGACGGCACCCGTGCGGACGTAAAAGAGAGCACCCTCGTTTATCCGTGTCTGGATGAATGGGGGGTGCGGACGTAAAAGACGGCACTTCCGGTTTTTTTCTTTCTAGCTTTTTCTTAAGTTCAAGGTTCTAATGTGAATGACCCCCTCTTTTCAAGAGATACGGTACGGGATTGGGGTTATATATATGAAAAATTTAATTAATTAATTCTAGAATTTTCACGTATTTTTTTTTTTTTAGAGTGTTCTATCATTATTTTTACACTAGAAAAAAAAAATACGTTAAAAATTTTTTTCTAGAATTAAGTTATTGTATGACATTATTCAACTGCATGTTTGTGTGTTTACATGTGTCGGTTAGACAACAGGCCGAGTTTAACGTTTCGCAACGGATATATAATTACTCCTTTGATCCGTTACGAAACGCTAAAGTTCACCTATGATCAGATTGTCAGTGTCTTATCAACGTCGTCAACGACAAGACAACAGATGTGAGGGGTTACACTGTGACTTATATTAGCTGGACGTCCACAACGAACCATGAATAAATGAATTGTCAATTGCGATGGTCATTTAAAAAAAGAGAAGTAAGGTTTGTTTTGTTTTTGTTAATGCTTTAAGCCAATATGTTGATCATTGTTTTCCATTTGTTTAATTGTAACTTATCTATCCACAGCTTTCAACACATAAGCCTAGAAAAAGCAAGGTGAAGTATGGTATACGTTGCATGGGTTATTCGACATTATGTACTATACACACATGATGGCTTTATTAGAATTAGTGGTCACGGGTTATAGCCTTCATAATCAGGTACAAAAGCATGACATCACGTGTATGCAGATACGCGTAGTTCTGTAGTCACTGGTACAACAGTCGAAATATATTGCCATGACAACATCATAGTTAGCTTTTGCATGCCAAAGGGAGTTTCGGTGTATTAATAACTTACATAGGCAACTTGCTATCCGATCTTGGATGGAGAGAGATTCGATTGGTCCAAATACCTCGGTTGTCAAGGGCCGTGGTTGTTTAGAAAAATCACATTTATTCGCTGTTTTCACGCTTTTAAGATAGATAGGAAGTGAATGAAGTCTGTGCAGCATCTTAGTCAGTATTGCATGCCAAGGGAAATTCTTGGTATTATCTTGATTCAGAACAATTCACGTTCATTTCGTTTGGAAGGTGATTATATTTTGGATAGCAACCAGTAAAATGTTATAGTTAGATATACGCGTACGATTGTCCTTTGTTTTAAACGTCAATACGTGTATATGCATCGCATTACTGGAACAAGCGCCTCATTAACTCGATGTTAATATTTTAATCAAGACACGACCTCTAGTCGATGATGATGGTCCGTGACTGTGACCTTTTCTATGTCAGTATTTATAGGCGACATCACGAAACAGTGCTAAATTCGAGGGGTGTCCCAAAAGTTTCTGGTTTGTATACGAACAAATATCCGAGTATCCGATATTAAGGGTATAGTAGGTCTAAGCACCGATGACAAGGTATGCCCTCGTCGTCCATCTGATGTCAGCGCGGAAGAAATTATTAACGCTTTGCTTCATACAAAAATGCAAAACAGGCGTGTGACCATTAGATAATTAGCTGTTGCTCACCACATACTTAAAATATCAGCTGGACGAATTATAATGAACATTTACGTATAAATAAGCTAAGTCGTAACATTGAATGTTTCTTGTTTTCACGATCAGGCCAGAAACGTTTTGGACAACCCTCGTATACTCAGCAAAAATAATTAAAGAACTGTACGCCGAAGTGTTGAACAATTTTGTTGAGTATTGATAATGAATTGAACTTTATAAGCTATTGAAAATCTGGATAGTCTTTATCTTCCATGTTGGTATAATTGATTAAATCGGTATTTTAACTCGTACTTACGGAAGCGTTGTTTTGGCCCACTAAGGGTATTCTTGACACACTATAGGGTGATTACCAGGCAGTATTGGATTATTTTTGGTTAAAATGCTAAAATGAAATACGTTTGTTTAAAGATCAATGTAAGGAGTACTAGGTATGCAAAAAATAAAATACAAAGTTAGCAATGAATAATTAAGAGTTTTTATTTCCAGCAGTTTTTATTTTCATTTTATCATTTAGAATTTTTACTACATAGTCGGGAAATTTGCATGATATCTAATTCCTGCTTTGGATGTGAAATTATCCTAAATTATGCATGCCATAATTGAGGATTGAGGAATATATCTTTAACTACGAATGCTATGTTACAAACAGATTACCATTGCTTAAAGGACTGAATGTCACGATGATATAGTACAAAGAATGCAAAACATGTTTTCACGTGGTCACATATTTGTGTCAATAGATATATCACTGGTTATCTTGATAGCGTGCATGTGATCACTTTATGAGTGTAGAATATAAAAGTGAGAATGAAATGAGGTTTATCATGAATCTAAGAATTTTGATAATATCAAACTTTGAAGGTACATTTGGCCACTTGTAAATGAGAACAGAATTTCACCTTTTGATAAACTACCTTTTTAGAAAAATAATAATTTTTTACTGTTCGTCGTAGTAAATATAAAAATATTTATCCAAATGACTAGATAACGAACATCAATAAACCGTCCATCGGACCAAACAATAAGAATAATATTTTTCAGAATATTCGAAGAAGGCGATAGAACTCAAGATTCATCAATATATTCAAATTGCTCGTGATAAAATTTAAAATAAAAACTACTTTGTCATTGATAAAAGTAACAGTTGATTAATTTTCTTCTTTAATGAATTGTTTGAATGAAAATGTTATCCGGAGTGTTGAAGTATTCATTCACAAAGCAATGATGTTAAGAAAGATGCAAATATGAAATATACTATAGGCCTGTGGCCTCCTCAGTACTGAAATAAAGATTGATTGATTGAGAAAAGTAAGGAAGAAATCCCATCTTATGTTACAGAAGAAGAGTAAGAAGAAGGTGATGTATAACATTTATCATTATGCATGGTCCGATACAGCAATCCCTCCCATGGGCGTGAAGCTATTACCCACATTCCGGCTTGATTCACGAGAAATTAGCTAGCCTCACTCCACGGTGTAGGGGAAGAATGCAACTAATTAAACCCTGACGAATTAACCCTCAATAAATCTCTTATCCCCATTAACCCCTTCCTCTTCACGGTGGTGCCACATGCACACAACAGTTTTAGTTTTACAGCAATTTCAAAGTTTTTTTTAATACACGTTTTGACCCTTCATGAACGATGGGCGCCGATTAACAATCCACTTTAACTCACGATCGATTTCAACTCACCGTGGTGCATAACAATCTTGGCACTGTTCCACAAAACCGTCCAATAATATAATTATTTTCTTTCAGTGCTTAATTCGATTGTAAGTGTTTTGTTAAACGGTATCTTGAACCTAAAGTTTTTTCTTACGTCTCTTCCATCGGAAATCGATCGCTCCGTTGAACTTTAAATAACAATACATACAAAAAAGAACGGTTGACTTTGTATCTTGTTGGGTCATTGTACATGACATTCAACATTGTATCACCTCCACAAAAAGGTATTTGAAGGAGTTGCCTATGAAGAAGATATGCTCAGTGATGGTATCAAAAGGACACTACTTGAGTTATTGGAGTCTCACATACCAAACCTTATGAATTGTGACCTAGAAGTATGTTTTCAGTTGTTGCAAAGTATAAAATTAAGGTTAATATACTGCAGTCACAGGTATAAAGTCGCGATTCTGATTTTAAACCTGCGTAGTATAACTGGAATTCATGCCATAAAAATGTCACGTGAGATTTCGGCTTTTGCTCTAATGAAAGAACCTTCTCGGAAATATTTGTTTTTACCATGTGTCGACACTGACTACAATCAGAGTAAATGGCAGCATCTGCAGATCTAATCGGTTAAGTGCAAGGTTCTACTAACAGCCTTGCTTGATTTTAAATGCATCAATGTATCAGAAGGAAATCTATACAGACGAACTTATAAATATAATTTAATTTTGAAATAAAGTATACCTTACACCGCAACCATTCTATGTTTCCCTATGCAATGTGTACTTGTTTTATTAAGTTTGTGAACCTCATGTTTTAAGTATGAGTACAATATGATAAACAGTGAAAGCCGTCTATAGTATTTTACCATCTACTGACTTCTTAAGCGATCCCAAGGTAGATGATCTAAGTAAATCACCAGTATTTCTAATTACTCTACGAGCAAAATATTTCTGTAGAAAGGGCTATGGTAGCACCAGATTCTACAGGGAAATCCTTTCAGACAACAGATTATTTTTTAATTTACTATTGCGTTAAGCCTCCCATTTTCTTACGCCTGCTAATACCATGTAATCATATACCCAAGTCGACTTTGCGTAGAGCAATCAAGGTAATTATATTTAATGACAGATAATCACCGTTAGATCCAATCACATTAAGTACAAAGTACTCGGGCTTATTGTCGCATCAATGTTCATAGGACGGCATAGACATTTGACTGAAAGGTTTTTATAAACATCAATCAAATATCCCTACATTAAGAATTATGCATGCATATATATACTTTCATGAATGAATTCATCACGTTTTGTCAACGTGAGGTAGTTCTGCCTAGATGAGTATATTGTAATCAGTTTTACTGCTGACCACATTCACTTCTCACGCTAGGTCTCGCATCACCAATCACAATGAGTATACCTTGCTCCTTGTCCGTCGGATGTCTTCTTGTATATATCATGATTGACAAGAAAGCAACACTTAATAATTTTTATAATATTGAGAAGAAGGAACGGAAATCTACTACGTTTCAATAAAGAAAGGCCTTGCATACGTCGGTAAGCTTTGCATTTTTAAAATATTTTTACTGACCATAGAAATCTGAAATCTTTTTCACGGACTCCTTGACTAATAAATACTGTAAATAGATTTTGTGGACCCAGTGACCCTAAACAAACGCCAAAGCACGCCCTTTTATTCCATTTTCTGATTCTACTCCAGAAGCAAAAGGCATAGAAAGCTAAAATGATATGTAGACAAATGTGCTTTTATGGTTTATAACTGACAGATTTGGTAACCCTTCGACCCATCATATTATATATACAATGAAGCCTTGTGAGCTACAGATAAAAAGCAACCACTGTATTGCCGTGATTATCAAAGATTCATATCCCTTGTTCGTGTTGAAACCTTACAGGAGAAGGGATTCAGTGAGACAGGGTATGTTACTAGCAGAGTAAAACCTACAAAACCCGAATCATTTGTAACAGTATATCTCTCACATACACCGCAGCATGATGCTGGAGACCTCTTATATCCGCATGGAAGCTAATTCAATAATTGTAACATCACTGATATCTTCAATGTCAACTTTCCTCTTTTTCTATCACCTATAACGAAAATAATTTACTCACTTGCACAACGACACGACACAGGTATACGGTTAGAGTTTCAATAGACATGAATCCTTCATAAGGTATGTTTATTTATATTAAATTTCAAGGTAAAATATTAATTCTGAATTATAGTCCGAAATAAACATAATTTACAAAAGAGTATATTTTGAAATAATAAATAACTGTAATAGATACTTATAGTGAGCTTTCTATACTTGATATAATTATATTTCCCCCCAAAATAAAACATTTGAGCAAATAATAATAAGAATTTTTATTTCAACGGATATTTATCAAATTCAATTCAAGAATAATGAACACATGAATTAGTCGTGCGTTTTCAAATGTCAAGCCTTTCAAGCAAATAATTGTTTTATTACATAAATAAAGATTTTCAAACGAAAGTCATTATTTGACATTTAGAGGAGTCATGTGACATGATTAAGACTTCATAACCGTCTCATATGTTGTTTAACATAAACTGCTGACTCGTCTAAATAAGACCGTGCCTGTACAACGTGATAATAGTTAAATGAAGGTTGTTAAAAGTTTGATAACAATAAGAAAATCATAAATTCTCTTCAGGCAATGATTTTTTTCAAGCATATTATTTGTTTGAAACAGGAAATCCGATACCTGTTTGTGCATATTGATAACAGTGCCAACAGATTTTGGACAAAGTGACTTAACAAATACATATTCCATGCATGTTCTCATATTCTAGTTTTTATTTGCCAGATATCTTCTCCCCTCCCTTTCTCTCGCTCTGTGTCTTTCTATCACTCTTTGTTCTCTCACTTTCTCTGTATTTTTCATTCTAATTAACTATACCTCGTTTTGTCTCTCTCTTATTCTGTCTTTACCAACTTATGGCTCTTTCTTTCCATCGTTCAATCTCTTTCTGTCTGTCTGTCTCAGTCTTTTTCTGTCGGTTTGTTTGTCTGTCTTTCTCAGTGTCTCTGTATATCTCAGTGTCTATCTCTCACGGTGTCTCTCTGCCTGTGTGTGTTTCTCTCATTCTTTCTTTACCAAGTTATGGCTCTTTCTTTCTATCTGTCAGTCTCTTTCTGTCTGCCTGTCTCAATCTCTTTCTGTCTGTCTGTCTCAATCTTTTTCTGTCGGTTTGTCTGTCTATCTTTCTCAGTGTCTCTGTATATCTCAGTGTCTATCTCTCACTGTGTCTCTCTTTCTCTCTGCCTGTGTGTGTTTCTCTCATTCTTTCTTTACCAAGTCATGGCTCTTTCTTTCTATCTGTCAGTCTCTTTCTCTCTGCCTGTCTCCATCTGTTTCTGTCGGTTTGTCTGTGTCTTTACGTATATCTCTGTGTCTATCTCTCTGTCTGTGTGTGTGTTTCTCTAATTCTTTCTTTACCAAGTTATGGCTCTTTCTTTCTATCTGTCAGTCTCTTTCTGTCTGCCTGTCCCCATCTGTTTCTGTCGGTTTGTCTGTGTCTCTACGTATATCTCTGTGTCTATCTCTCTCTCTGTGTGTGTGTGTTTCTCTAATTCTTTCTTTACCAAGTTATGGTTATTTCTTTCTATCTGTCAGTCTCTTTCTGTCTGCCTGTCCCCATCTGTTTCTGTCGGTTTGTCTGTGTCTCTACGTATATCTCTGTGTCTATCTCTCACTGTGTCTGTGTGTGTGTGTGCGCGTGTGTGTGTTTTTTTTCTCTAATTCTTTCTTTACCAAGTTATGGCTATTTCTTTTTATCTGTCAGTCTCTTTTTTTCTGTCTGTCTATCTCTCTGTCGGTCTGCCTGTCTGTCCCTGTGTCTCTGTATCTCTCTCTCCCCCTCTCTCTCTGTTTCTGTCTCTGTTCCTGAGTCTCTGTGTTTGTCTCTGTTCCTGAGTCTCTGTTTCTGAGTCTGTATATCTGTCTCTGTCCCTGAGTTTCTGTGTTTGTGTCTGTATCTGAGTATGTATATCTGTCTCTGTCACTGAGTTTCTGTGTTTGTGTCTGTTTCTGAGTCTGTATATCTGTCTCTGTCCCTGAGTTTCAGTGTTTGTGTCTGTATCTGAGACAGTTTATCTGTCTCTGTTCCTGAATATCTGCGTTTGGCTCTGTCTCTGAGTCTGTATATCTGTCTCTGTGTCTCCCTGAGTCTGTGTTTGTCTCTGTATCTGAGTCTGTATATCTGTCTCTGTACCTGAGTCTCTGTGGTTGTCTCTGTCTCTGAGTCTGTATATTTGTCTCTGTTTCCCTGAATCTCTATGTTTTGCTCTGTTTCTGAGTCTGTATATCTGTCACTGTCCCTGAGTCTCTGTGTTTGTCTCTGTCTCTGAGTCTGTATATCTGTCTCTGTGTCTCCCTGAGTCTGTGTTTGTCTCTGTCTCTGAGTCTGTATATCTGTCTCTGTGTCTCCCTGAGTCTGTGTTTGTCTCTGTCTCTGAGTCTGTATATCTGTCTCTGTCCCTGAGTCTCTGTGGTTGTCTCTGTCTCTGAGTCTGTATATCTGTCTCTGTTTCCCTGAGTCTGTGTTTGTCTCTGTCTCTGAGTCTGTATATCTGTCTCTGTTTCCCTGAGTCTCTGTGTTTGTCTCTGTCTCTGAGTCTGTATATCTGTCTCTGTCCCTGAGTCTCTGTGGTTGTCTCTGTCTCTGAGTCTGTATATCTGTCTCTGTTTCCCTGAGTCTGTGTTTGTCTCTGTCTCTGAGTCTGTATATCTGTCTCTGTTTCCCTGAGTCTCTGTGTTTGTCTCTGTCTCTGAGTCTGTATATCTGTCTCTGTTTCCCTGAGTCTCTGTGTTTGTCTCTGTCTCTGAGTCTGTATATCTGTCTCTGTTTCCCTGAGTCTCTGTGGTTGTCTCTGTATCTGAGTCTATATATATATATCTCTCTCTAGCTCCCTCTCTCCCCACACGTCTCTCCGCCTTCACGACATAACCCAAATAAACCCCCAAAGACAAAGCAACAATGTACAGAAATACCCAGCCCACCAAGCGTGTGTTCGCTACGGACCGTCTTAAAACTATATCCTATCGTTCTGCTTTTATCGGGTTAATGCATACATCTTGAATTATCCTAAGGTTCCTTTCTTGCCTTATCCATAGAGCCCCTAACATGGAAAATTTACTTGATAATGCCGACGACCACTTCATATGGCAATCAAAGTGTTGTATATCCGCAGATATCTATGTTTGCATTTTACATCAAGCCCCAAACGTGGATAAAAACCTGAACCAACCAATGCTTGAGAAACGATCGCGGTCGTTTTATTGATATCAAATACCTCAGATAGAAACAGATAAATATTGACATAGCGCTCTTCATGTTTGTTCCTATCAATAATAAAGGATTGTTTGCCGATAAGTGCGTCGTGAAATCAATCAACAACGTCATATTAGCTTTATTTAAACGACATTGGAAGAACAGATAATATATATCTTTGAAACAGGTTGTCTTCAGGTGATGCGTATGATATATTCCTCAAAACTTTTGAAATTTAAGACAAATATCAGTTGACAGTTTGGAGTTTGAGAACGAGCATGAAGGAGAAAGTAAAACACAGATTGGAATAATAATTAAAGATCCAACAACAGAGAATCAACAATATAACAATGATGCAACGGCGTACAAACTACTAGTGTTTACATTTATACTCTAACGCCAGACTCTAGAAATCTTCTCCGGGTGAAAAGTAACGGAGCTCAACCAATGCTATGTGTCAAGATTTGAAAGACTGGGATCCCTTTACCGTTGCGCTGCGCATTTTTCTTACACGATATGCATGTGTTATTCGGAGATGTAAGACGATATTTGGTTGTATAAATATAATGACGGTATCATTTCTACGCTTAGGGATTTGGAAGCAACCCAGATATGACATTATTATAAAATAAGAAAATGACTTGAGTAACCGATGTAGGGAGAAAAGGATCGTCACTTATATTTTCACTTTGACGGTTTATACAAACGTCTGTATACATTTTTGGTTGGAAAACAATTGCTTTTCCAAGCGAATATTGTTTCTGCATGCATTTAAGAACCAATTCTATTGTTACGTTCCAGTGAACCACCGTTTCTCCGACTGATCGGCATTATTTTGTTAACGATCTCCGCTCTCGGAATATGTTAATATCGTTTAATTCATCATAATGTAAATAACTTCGTTTAATTGATGTTTGCAATAGGTTTTCATGTTGACCAAAAGAAAATGTAAGCATATAAGATCCACGACTCGGCCATTTCAAGGAACCTAACAAGATGTCGCACCGCAAGAATCGGAGCTTCTTGTTGGGCTGAATTCTCAACACGAGGAACATGAAGTATGCCTTTATGAGAAGGGTTCGGCAGTTTGACGAAGTGCTTGGAGTTCATACGCAATAACTCTCCTGGTGATCACAGGTCCAAGTAATTGACTTATTTTACGTAGAAAATTACGTGGTGGGCTTGTAAATGGTTCCGGCAAGACCATTTTCCTCTAAGCCTTATTGATTGTAATAGCTATGGAAGGCTGTTCGACAAATCACCGTGCCGCGAGTGACATACTGCCTGCTGCTGCCTGTAGCGTTAGTTTGGTTAATTCATTCAATTTGGAATCATTGATCTAATCACATGGCACGTGAATGTATAGTGGAAGGTAAGTTCAGTGCCTAATTGCTTTTGCGAGACATATAAGTTGGCCACTAAGTCAACCTCAAGCGACAAGCACAATTCAAGCATTGGCATACTAAAACAGACTTCAGACACGTAATGGCTAATGTAATGTGAAATGACATGCAGTGATGATATCCGGTGTCATGTCGTTCACCTGTCACTCACAACTTTTGAAAATTTTGAATGAATCACTGGCCTGTATTGTAGACACCTGGTAAGAATGTTCTCCCATCGACTAGCACCGGTCATTTACACAAGTGTTCCGACGAAAATCAATTTTCGGAATTTCTGACAAACGGTTAACGTTTCTGAATCTAAAATTTCGTTTTTTTTAAAAAAAGTAGTTATTTGTCTGTCAAAGTTTTAAGAGTTTTTCTTTATTCTCCTGTACTGTTCAATTATCAGAAAAAGTATCAGCTCGAGTAAAAAGCTGTGCACTCTATCAAAAATGTTGTTTAAGGTGTCTAAGATTCACCTGTCTAATTATTGGGAGGTTACCAACATGACCCGCCTTACTGTTGGCACGTCACTGCTATTTTTATGAATGCTTAAGTTTAGTTTAAAAGACTAATCACCTTTGCAGAATATAGATGTCTTTTGAAATCAAATCATTTTAAGAGCATATAAAAGATTATCTTACAGCTGTAAAACACGAAGTGTACAATTGCCTCGTTAAAAAAAATCAACATCTCATTGATTGGTGTTGCTTGCGGCGTGCCATTCATTACACAGTCTTAATACGTAGGAGCCTTTCTTAATCTCGAAAAAATATAATCTTTGTTATTTGAATTAAACAGTAATCGAAAAAAATGGCAAACTAAAGTAGAAAACAACGATAGCATCGTTTAAGTATATACTCATGAACCTTCGACTACGTGAATTTTAATGCTGTTGAACATTTATATCATTTCCGTACTGGAGAGTATGATTGTTAAAACTTATTATGATCATAGAACCATATTCAAGTTCTTCTATTCAAGATATTTTATTCATTATTCTGTTGTTGCAGTTAGAATCACTCATCACGACATCGCGACGTTACAGTTTCTGGACCGAATTTGTCCTCTACAGGTTTCCATAGAAAACATCCTTACACCTGATCCGCGATGGAAATTAAGATAAAATGAAAGGCGAATAATGGTCACTGAAAACCGACGATGCAACTTGATTGATTGCGAGGTTACTTGCTGTTATATATACAGCGTATGGTGTAGTCACTCACTCTTTGGGGTTATTTGGCGTTTGATAGAGATTTTCCAGCGATAATATTTGCAAATGTCTTAAGACAAATTAAACATAGGGGTATCACGTTATCCTAATGTTATTAAAGGGAAATCTGTTTTGCATTCTACTTTGATTAAATCCATTTGTAGACACGATGTCATTTCGGTTCATAAAACATTTTAATTTGTTACACAAATAAGTTTCAGCAAATCTTAACTACTTTGTAAAAGAGGCAATGAAGAAACATCAGAGAATCAATGTCCACTGTTTGTTCGTTTGCAACTTTCCTTTATCGAAAGAGGATGGGATAAAGATAAAGAGGCATAGAGTAATTTTCTAATAATTGTTTTGAGCTAATGATACATGCCAAACCGTCACATGTGCTTAACTTAGTTCAAATGAAGTCACTCGACCTGCATATTCATACAAAACAAAAGGTCAAACGAGTAAACCATAAACTTGTTGTCATTGATATAGAACAATTCCGTATATGGAGTAGAAGTTCCATGTCCATAATTTGTGTATATGGCCTTTGGAACACTACCAGCCATAGTTTCCTTTTGTTTGCTTAAGAATAGCTTGCAACCTTACGTTTGACTCAAGGACGCACGCATGTCTATTTACAGCAAAACGTCTTATTGACATTATTTTAAACCAAAATATGCATTATAAATGGGGATTTTCAGCAACACTAATTCTTTCGGTTACAATAACAGCATTGACAACGTTTGACACAGTTCACTCAACAATTCACTCTACATTTATGTCCATTTATCTCATGTTCAGCGGGTACCCGTTTCACGGAGACACTAATATAGATATGATTTCAAACAAAATATGCAACTGTCAGTGCAATTTGGTATGATGTAAAACAAAGCACTGTGAACAACTTGCATTCTGGTGGGGATTTGAGAATGAAATCGATTGCGAGTAACACAAAGGTCGTGATTGCTAGCCTCAATATGAACGTGATATAGAGTTGCACTATTACTGATACTCTGCCTCGTTGGAGGATGGTATAACAATAATGATGACGATGGCGACGACGACAACAAGGACGACGACGATGATAATAATGATAATAATGATGATAATGATAATAATAATAATAAAATAAGGAAAATTTAATACCCCGAAATATTAATTTTATATCATTACAGAGCTGTTGAGCATAGAGTTATGGCAAAACAGGTTACATGTATGCGATACTTAAACAAATGCATCCTATTAATTCAAAGATCATTAATTGATACTGCCCTGTTAAAGATCTCGACAGAACGATTCGAATGATATTGTTCAAAGTGTTATACAGTTACACAGAACATGTTGTTTGTTATCGCAAAGCGTTGTGCAGCTAGATTCGATTTTTACTTAACGACACAACATTAAAGGGTTCGTAACGGTTGACTTTAGTTGGTTACCAGGGCAATTCTGATTTTGGAATTACTGAATGGTTATTTACGATTGAGATAAAAGGACGACTTAACTGTTGGTACAAATAAAGTACATAATCATACATTTTAACATTTAAAAAAAATGCATTCGTGCAAAAGGCCTATGTATGACAAGGTATCTTACAAACCCATTGTTAAGATTTTAGTGACATAGATTACAGAGAAATATTGTAAAAAGGACAAATGAACCAAGGAAATGACCTACCTTGAATGCATGTTAAAATTTGGTTGAAGTAAGATTGATTAACTGTAACAGGTAAGTGTATTCAACATTTCTGTTTCATTTGATTCTTCTTCCTTTATACCATGTTTGGGTGGACACCTTACCATGCATATAATTATTAGATTTTCGAAGCTCTCTTAGCGCGAAGATAGTCATACCATACATCAGAGGCTAAAAATCTTTTCAGATTCGTAAAGACAATGGTTTTTGCAATGGGTCACATACCCTTTTCTGAAACCAGGTCTTTTTAGGAGTTGATTGTTTTAAAAAGAGGCAAGTCATTGACTTATCAGTGATTTTAAAGGGGGGATCAAAGGTAAAGTTTGACAATCGACCTAGGATTTACATTTTCTAACCTCTGTGTTGATTAACATTGGCTTACGACTATCTTAGCACTCTGAGAGCTTGGGACGTATAGGTCCAGGACAAGAGAAACCATCGCAATCGTCACCACGGAAATGCACAGGATACAAATGTTCCCTTTTTATTATTTCAGGAGAGTATCCTACAGAAGTACTCTGAGTCGCAGATACGAGGTAAAGTATTTCTTGATTAATGTATACTTGGTAGAGTAAAGTAATTAGTACTCGTAAATACTTAGAAAAGTAATCCTTGATGAAAATTTTCTTAAAAATATAGTTGATCGGTACTTGTACTTATTGCATTTATGCTTGCCAATATTAGTTAAAGTAGTAGTACTAAGTGGATGTAAGGTAAGGCTGTGCTTGATTGAAATTGGGTTATTTATACTTGATTAATACTTTGTACAGTTTAAGATATTCTCGGTAAACATATCATTTTGTGGATACTGCGGAAAGCAGTGCTTGATGGAAATGAAGTGAAGTATTCGGTCGATATATACTTGATATAGTAAAAAAAAAAGTCGACCCTTTGTAAAATGTTAAAATGGTGAAGTTGTGCTTGATGGACACTTGGTGAAGAAGAACTTGATCGATACTTGGTACTTCGTGGATAATGGACTTAACTTAATGGATATGACTTTGTAAAATAATATTTTGTGGATGCAGTAGTATGCAGTACTTTATCAATTATCAATTGGTAGAGTTGAAATAAACGGTAACTTGGGGAAATAGTATTTTGTGGATATTTTGGAAATTATTGCTTTATGGAAACATAGTAAGTCGTACTCTCGATACTTGGTAGTGTTGAAATAAATCGCTTGGTAAAAAATCTTACTATGTGGATAGTTGATAAAGTGGTGTTTATTGAAAACTTGGTGAATAAGATACTTGTTACTTACTTCAACTTAATGGATATTACGTGGAAATTAATATTTGGTGGATATTTTGGAAATTAGTGCTTGATGGAAACTTAAAGTAAGTAGTACTTTATCTATTAATGGTGGAGTTGAAATTAATTACCTTAGAAAATTACCTTGTGGAAAATTGATTAAGTAGTACTTACCGATACTTTTTAAAATTCAATTGATGGTTATTTGAGGTAAGCAGTACTATCTAATATAGACAATATATTCCCAACACGAAACTCCCCAATGAGTTATTTAAGTAAAAGGTAATTAACTTTACCGAAAAGGGAAAATCCTTTGTTACTTAACAGTTCTTTTGAAGCTGAAATTCGATTAATTCATGATAGCAAAAATAATTAGTTTGCGCTGAAATAACTCACATGTTATAATCTAGTTACTGAATTATTTCTTTTTATGATATCAATTGTAAGTGAATTAAAAATGACAAATCACGAATGTGAGTAAGTAAAAAGAGTTTGACAAATTTGGTGAGAAAAAATGTTTCGATGCATCATTTGCCGGCATCATTTTGGATTACACTTTCATCTTCACTTTGAATCAAAATATAGTTATGAAATGACGAAGCTGGGAAATTAATTTAACCTTGATTCTTGAAATAATTACATTACTTGTTTAATGTATCACGTTGCCTGAGTTAACTTTTAGATTTTGATGAAGTTGTAATTTGACATATCAACTCTTGAATGAATCTCGCCAACGTTAAAGTTTAGAAGGTGATATTCATGTAATGCGAGTACAAAGATAAGTTACATTATAGAAGCATCTTGTCACGTGTATTATACATATACACACCATATACATAAACAATAGCGTTATATGTATCTAACACGCGGTCACGTTGTTCGTACGGTTTTGCATCAATCTTTTTTCGAACTTTGACATTAAGCCTTTTGTCAGATCACCTGTAGCTTCTATGCATTCTTATCCAAATGTAGAGAATGTCTGCGGAGCTAAGAGTTGTATATATAGGTTTGGTGTATTCCTATTGCTGAACGCAGTTTCGTGTCTTCAAAGTGCAGAGTATGTTGTGCATAAGTAAATGCTTACCTTGAAGATGACAACTGTGGGTGTGTTCACAAAGAATCTTTCATAGATGCACTGCTTGAAGATGAGTTTGTGTCAACAGATCCACCTTGAAATAAGATATCAAATTAGCAGCGCTGACGAATCTTATCAAGCAGAGATTGTAGTGTTTCCATAGCAACTGAAGAGCTACGTTTGACATTTATTTAATCCTTAACTTTTATATTATTGTGATTCCTTCAGCATTGTATCCATGGCATTAATGTGAGGTGTGGTCAGATAAAAGTGATTCCTTGAGAATTGAATCAATCGCATTAAACTGAGGTGTGGTCACATGAAAGTGAGAGCAACGTGAAGCGGACTTGCAGTAGTAACATATCACTTCTTAAAACCTCTGAAACCAGCTCTGTATTTGAAGCAAGTTCTTAGATTTGCAGGAACAAAGTCGACTAAAGCATTTTTATGGCAGTGGCATTTGAGCAACTGAAATGGCGTGCATTGTGTAGTGGCTTATCGGCAGGATTGTTGGAGAAACCCGTTCTTTAAGTGAAAAGAAAAAAGGAAGCCACCAGAAGAAAATATAGCTATTTCTCCTCACAATTGAGGAGCTGACTTTCAGATAAACAGCGTGTAAAGATCTGGTTTCTGAAAAACTTGACTCAATACTTGTTGAAGATAGAAGTGTCAACGAACCTAGAAGTAATCTTTGAAGCGCTTTAGTTTTGCTTGCTTGTCAAGTTTTAAACTTAGCAGTTTTTACATCACTGAAAGAATTCTTGCGTTCTGTAGACACACAGAGATACAGGAGAACCTAATTATTAAGTATTTAAATCTTTCCGGGTAGAAAAATGTCTTACACGCCGATGTTTTATTCAGAGTTGCGGGAAGCGTTCCGACTGTTTGACAAAGATGGAGACGGTTCCATCTCCACAGACGAACTTGGCACCGTCATGAGGAATTTGGGTCAGTTTCCTTCTGGCGATGAACTCAAAGACATGATCAAGGAGATTGATATCGATGGTGAGTAGAATTTTTATATTGCGATATATTTGTTTTAATTAACTCTTTAACCAAAACTATGCATGGTCGTTGCACAAAACGACCTCTAAACTTGGGAAGTGACATCTTTCACCCTGTCTCTGAGGCCACTTAGTGATTTAAGATAAATTTAGTGTGTTGTTAAACAGGACATATGTGATATTAAGAGGTTAGCATAAATGGAATAGATTTAGCTATTTCAACATAATGACAGTACAGCTCCATGCCAAAAGTTTGTTCACATACCTGAATATATTAGTGCAAATACCATGTAATTTGAGATGCCTTGGAGCGTTGGGAAAAAGAAACGTAATTTATTGAATTTTCAATACACATATGCAGATTCATTCTTCTTTAAGGCAAATGTTTATCGTACCCTACAAGTATCCGTAACAGGTTTGGCAGGTCATTGACCAGGAGTCAAAATTCCGAAAACACTTTTGTTTATTTGTCTCCATAAAATCCTTTATACGTTCTCAACTTCTTTAAGAATAAGTCACGTTTGTTCCTTAACACAAAGTCAATGTGATTATGTTGGTTTGAATATCAGAGAGTCGATATGGAACATTTTATTTGACATTTAACGAATTCGAAATTTAAAGAATGAGACCCCTTCTGTCTATAACAGTATGCCAAAATTCGAATTTTTGCACTAGAGACCAGACGATCCCAAAATGAGCTCAAGAATGGCTATTTCACAGATGGACAGTGAGTGATCCATTGTCAGTTTTGCTAAAGTTATTCTATCGAAGTTGAAACGAAACCCAAATTACATGATATTTGCACTACGATTCAACAGTAAGTGAACAAACTTTCGGTATGCAGCTATTCACAATGTAATATAGGCTAAGATTTGTTCATTGTTCCCAGGAGGTTTTGGGGAAAAAGTTCAAATTGATTAGGTTAATCATTCACTACACAAAACTGCATCGATTAGCAAACGCCAAAATGAGTTTTTAGAAATAACATTTCAATTGAATTATTTGTTAAAAAGATAAACTTTAAAGGTAAATATTGAACATAGTTAGTATGGACGTCTCCGAAACCTGTTCAAACTAGGCTTCAGCTGGGTTCAGATCATCTAGATTTTTCCTTCTAAAGAGAAAAAAAAGAAGAAATATTAGTCTGTGTTCCGTTTATAGGATAAGATTTCCTTTAAGATATGTCATCATGTTTTCATGATAACGATGTAAAAGGTTATCGGAATCTTAAAGATTGAAGCAAAGTCCAATTAAGTTCAAAATTGCGGGCCATCGTGTGTTCAGCTGGTACCAAAACCTTAACTCATTTATTTAATATAATTTGTTAAACAATTAAACATTAGCGAACTGCCACGTCAAAGAGTCAATTCATAGGCCTAACATTGTCATGTTTATTCCAAAACATGCTCCTATTACATCCTATGTATCTAACAATAAAAAGAAATTTGCAAGATCGATGGTGTTTCTCAGTAGGCATGAAGCCATTTAGAACTCGATGGTTTCTTAAATGCACGTTGATTGAAAGCAAACTAAGGTTTTCCGTCACGATAGTCGACCAGTTTGTTGATCCTGGAGCCATCGACGGTGCTTACGAATAAGTCGAATGACAATATTGATTATATTTGGTAATAAAAATGCATACCCCTAGCTTCTCTTCGCGAAGGATAAACAAATAGCAGGTTCATGTTGTGTAAGATAACAAAGATTACAAGATAATTTGAAAAAGAGTTTTTCTTATAATAAAGTTGAATTGCCAGCATCAAGATTTTCTGGATTAACAAATTCATCACTGTGAGTAATATAGTGTTATCAAGAAAATCTCGCTGTTCTCATGAAAGTCCCTTCTAAAGCTCTTAAAGTTGAATGGTTTTTCTCATTCAATCATTATGACTGTGTATAATGTATGTGTAATGTATGTATGTCTTCTCAAGAACCTTGTTGCCCCAAGTAAAAGCCATAGAGAGCTAGCCGTCAAAAGCTATTTTCATCTACTTTCAAAAATGAAAAAAATCTTGAAAGAGGCGCTGGCTTCTTTGGGAAATTTCTGGACAAGGTATACATTGTGTTTTCCTAACTTGTATTGTATATCATATTATATGAGCCAATGACTTAATTTTTATTATTCAGTTCATATTCATTATTCTATCACGTGTCAATGTTGTAAAGACTTTGATTTGTTTTAACTAAAAGGCAATTAACTCTCAATAAAATAATTTACAATCTTGAAAAGGACAAAAATCTATTTGTTTTGATGAGTATAAATATGGTAAGAATCAACATTGAGCGTTAACTCCAAACTTTTTTTTTAAATTTCAAAAGTACGTGTTGATATACTTTAAAGTATAAAGATTATCTTACCCTATTGTCTTCTGAGATCAAATATCAACACCAGTTGGTAAATGTGACACATATCTAAGGCTTTCCGTGGATACTTACTATTTATCAACGAGCGTTCCTATAATATTTATTTGACCTTATAGAAGAAACGTGGATGAGATTCAATTCATAATAAAAATCCTTTGGTACGTCATTTTAAATGAGCGTTGCATTCCTGGCATTTGATTAAAAATGTATAGTGATGTCATAACAGTGAGACGCAACCATGCTTATGACATAATGGCATCGTGATGTAAAGTTGCAATGTTATTATATGAAGATTCAAGTGTATTGTTAGATCATGTTATTAATTTCTAATATAAAAATCATATCTTCTAGAATATCTTTGGATAATACTAAACGACATCTTATAAACTAGGAATGGCTTGGTATCTAACCAACAAAATCTAGTTAGATATCGACACCATTCACAAGTTCATAAACACGTTATTAAATGGGACTGCGTTTAGTATTTTTTGTAATATCTGTTTGATTATATCATAAAAACTGCAAGTAAATCGCAGATATGGTGCTCACGTATAAATAAATATAAGACGTACAAGCAATGTTAGGAATTCATTCTTGTTCAGGTGACGGGACCTTCTCGTTCGAAGAGTTTGTACAGGTGATGGCCAACATGGGCGGTATCAGTAGCGAGATGTCGGAGGAGGACGAGGAGGAGGAGCTCAGACAAGCATTCACTGTGAGTTATCTCCCCTTTTAACCTTCAGACGTTGTTGCCTCAAGTAAATATGAATATTGGATTGATGTGTCCTTTTTCGAATTGATCGTCTAATTTTATTTTTTGTTATTTTGTAAATGGTTGTATGTGACACTGACAAGTAATAAAAAACAACATCTCCAAGACGTTTTCAGATACTCTCTGGCAGATGTACATTCTTTCAAGAAAAAGATTAACACATAATTTCATCGTCAGAAATATCAATTAACAATTTTCAATTCATGCATTAAAATGTTGATGGCAAATGAACAATAATGAAACGCAGTGTTTTTCATTTTTCAGGCATTTCGAGTAAGACTTTGCTAATCGTGAATTATCATTATGATTTCGTATTAAAATTTGGTTTGGACAGGACTGTGATATGAAGGGTGTGGCAATGTATATATGTATCAACGTTGTTCAAAAATATTATCATTTTGTATACACAATTCATTTTTTCATTTACAAATATACATATAATTTTCTTTTACTTTTGTAACATGTCATTTATACTTTAAGAAAAAGTATCTAATGTATACTCAGTGGCATATAAAACATCTATATATCGATATATCATATACACATGTATAATCATTCAAATGAATATAGTCTTTGATTGTTGAATAAGTATCCATTGTGTGAAGCTTAGGGTCTTGTTATAATCAATGTCAGAATCATGGCATTTATCACGCTTGACTGTGACCCGCTTGTATTGTTGTGACAAGGTATGACTCATGACAATCAATTTTAATATGTTGGTGTCAGTGGTGTAGTGGTCAACGCGCTGGCCTCTCGCGCAAACGGCCCGGGTTCGAATCCAGGTGGAGACACCAAACATTTGTGACGTGGGTTTTACACTGTGTTGTGTCCTTGGCCAAGGCGCTTCATCCACCTTGCACTCAGTCCACCCAGCTGTACAATTGGGTACCTGAATGCGGGATGTATGGACTTATATGTTCGCGCGAAGCGCTTAGTAACTGCATCGAAAGTACAATTCCCTCAGGGTAATAAATTTTAGCGCTTTGAGCATGTGCCTTGTACATGGAAAAAGCGCCATACGAATGCACATTTATTATTATTATTATACACCTGTCATATATAGAATTTTGCCTCGTTTGTTCTCACCAAGTTATAACTTGGTCATTGGATACTAAGTAAAATCATTACATCAGTTATAGCAAAACTACCAAGAATCAACAAAAAAACTGTGCCTAAAGTTCAGTCAGGCTATTGTATATTGACTGCTTATAAAATTCACGGCTACGTTTGAAATAATGCCAAACATGTACATTTGCATAATTTTCTTGCTTTTGTCTTTAAACATTATAAAATGGCAACCTGTCAAGTTATGAAAGCACAAATAACTCCGACAATAGAATAACGTCCCAGGGCCTAAATTTTAGAGCCCCTCCTAGTGTGTTAAGTTAGTAGAGACCCAAATAGATGTATGACCTTTACGAATATCTTAAGAGAAAATCGAAAAATAAGATTCTAGGGCAATATTTTCGAAGGTCTATAAGTGCAAAGATTGTTGTAAGGTCCTGTAGTTATATGCAGTAGTTGCTTTTTACCTCATCTAACATAGACTTTGCATATGACAGGTGTTCGACAAGTCCGGGTGTGGCTACATCACAGCGTCAGACTTGAGGGCCGTCCTGCAGTGTATGGGTGAAGACCTCACGGAGGAGGAGAGTGAGTTTTTAATTTTTTAATTTTTTAAATTTTTTTTTATTAGTTCCCAATTTTACAGAGTCATACATCTGTTCATATCTCCCAGACAAATATATAAGAGTTAAATTCTAAATATCAAAACATTGATATAGATATGAGACCTAAATCAATTGCTAAAAATTGGGATCAGTGATTTCCATTTTTGATTGAATTTTTCAATATCATTTTTTTCAAACAATTGAACCTTTCTACAAAAAATATGTCTTTAAGTACAACTTTGTAGTTCTTGAAATTTGGAATTGAGTTTTTAATAGTACACAAATGAAGATGTTTGTTGGCGGAAATGATTATTTGATTTAGTAATACATCTTTAGTGTAGTGTACAAGTCATTCAAATTCATTTTTAACAGTTCTCTTTTTGTATAAATAATTCTATGAAAAAATTTGTACTGAAAATCTAGGAGTTTCGGAGGAGAGTGAGTTATCATACACCAATATATACTCTCCTCATATAGTAATTCACCAGGAACTTGTATCCGAAAATATCCACCTCGTATTATACATGCAGAACCTCATACTTTGGTCTTTTGTTCAAAACTTGTTAAAACCACAAGAATAAGTTTTCAGGATTGTTGAAATGTTGTAAATGCATGTAAAATGATTCATAAATCACTTTCATCTAGCAAAGTTCTTTTTAAAAAGAATCAACTTGTATTTTTCCCAGTTTACAAGGGAATATCCAAATATTCTTATGCAAGATCATTGTATTGCTTTGACAAATCATTACAATATCTTATAAATTGCATATACCTCTCAGGCCATAAGCTGCCAGAAGCTAAAGATGAACATACTTATGCATGTAGTTCACGAAAACATTTCCAAATTAAGGATCAATGGTACTATGAAACTAATAAACCTGTTTTAAAACTTTCAAATTGATGGCGTCATTCTTAAAAAGTTATCTGAATGTAATGCCATCATTTATTCGAGGAGTTTTAAGCCTTTTAGTTTTAACCATGGTAATTGAATTTGATACAAGGAGAACGTATCAGTCATGTTAATGTTATTTTGACAATTCAATAACATTTAGTTTAATTGGTACCTTGTTTATTAAGCTTTGAATCTTAATATCAATAAGAAGGAGTCATTTGTGTAAACTAGATATTTATATGGAATTCGTAAAAGATTTCTTGTATTCTTGTGTGAAAACAATGCTATATGAATCAAATGTAGTATGAAACTACACAAAATTGTTCTGGACGTTTTGCAAAATCCTCTTGGAGATAATTGTTATGATATGGTGGCGGACATAAATAAAAGGAAACACGTATCCATGTTCAGTCCGAATCAGGAACAGGTTATTTTTTTTAAAGTGAGATGACCTGATGACCTGTTGATTCTGTTGTGGAAATGATTGTGCAGCCTTTATAATACATCATTGATTTATCTTCTAGTCGACGAGATGATAGCTGAAGTGGATATCGATGGTGATGGACGGATAGATTTTGAAGGTAAATGTTACTACATATCTTAACAACTTTTTGTGTACAACCGCTACAAAGTCAGATATCTCAAAGCAATGTAAGTTTCTATCCACATCTAACTTGACTCAATACATGCTAATTTTAAAGAAACATCAGTAATTATCGAATTCAATTGGCCTGGCTTACATAACTAAGTAATTGGGATTGGTCAGTGAAATTAACTGACCCTCAAGTTACAGTGACAATGTCTTACGATTTCACTGAGACCAGTGTAATTATAAAATATCATCACTGGTTCGTTTCCGGAACAAATTTCTCCTATGTTAGCAAATGATCATTACTTTGCTACTTTGAAGTAATGTTAACAACTTATTATTTTTAAAATTATATAATAGAAATCTTAATGAATTTTGACCAAAAAAAACAACGTTTATTTCATCTTGTGACATAGGTAAATTTGATATTTTCCGAGTGGCAACAAACATATTATTAAGTATCCTCTATCAATCTCATTAAAATAAAATCTTATATTACTGCACTACTTTACGCAGATTACACGCGTAATGTAGTGGAGCAAACTTCTGCGCCGATCGTGGAACAACAAATATTCCCATGTCACCCAATGAAATAAACCTGGAATTAAACAAACATAATTAATTATTATCTATGTATCTCTTAACAAACTTCACCGAGTATCTTATTATTTCTTCACCAAAGAGTTCATCGCCTGTATGAAGGAGGAAGGGAAGGAGGGAAAGAGTGACGACGAGGATGAAGAAGACGATGAAGAAGATGATAAAGACGAGAGAAGCAGTCAAGCTTGAAGGACCCTACCATCTTCATCGATCATTTCAACAACGGGTCGAGGCATTATTTCTTCTACTAAGTTGATAAAATTGTGACGTCTTCGGAAGCATGGTATTGACAAAAGCGTCAACGGCACTGATGATCAAATATGTTATTTGGCTTCAGAGGTGATGTGATACTGACGTACTATATACGTCGCTGTGTCAGACTACTAGAGAGAAGATGGAATCAAATCAATCGACTTGTTGGCTGTCTTTATCAAGCAATGATGAACAGATTATGGGAAATGTCTGGCAAGGTTTTCATTATTTTCATGTTTTCACACTTCCATGTCATCAAACTTCAACGTTGTTATCATAATTATGCAGCTTTGTTTATTCATACAGCTTCACTCAAGGTTTCTTGTTAAATTCATTGTTTTTATTTATCGAAGTATGTTGATAGATATTCGAGTATTGTTAATAGTATTTATGTTTATCAGAATACCGCACAAAAGTTCCTGATTATCCTCGTGATGATGAACTTTGAAAGTAGAAATGAATTTCAGTTCATTCATCTAGCATAGTATGAATTGAGGCAAAGTGATTTTATAGCCTATATGCTGATATATCATATTCAGATATGTCTACAAATACTTTGTTTATTGTTCAAACTGATAGGTATCTTAAAATGTTGTGATATTAAGCACAACTTGTTTTATAAAGGTTCCGGGTTCTTGAGCTGGTGAGGCTAATGTATTGTCTACCTGGATGTATAAATTGATAGTTTCTTCACTTATTTTTGAATTTGTGAGAACAAACCACGCCTGGTTCAGTTTCATGTATATAATGCATTGTTGGTGTGTTCATATATTTAGTTATTTTTTAAGATGATAGTTTATTCCCCCTCCCATAAGTATTTTACCATCACATAACAGCCATCTTTTCAAGCAAAATATTAAATCATAGACAACTAATGAACCTTCTTTTTTTCATTCTTTACCAAATGCTGGACACCATCTAAATATTATTTAAGAGACAAAATACAGAAAACTACATGTTCTTATCGTTCCATAATTAGATTGAATAACGACTACAAACAATGAATTTTGGTCCAGTTCCCTAGGATCCTGGATAAGGAAAACCTTCTCTTTTCATCATTTGATTACATTCTTTAGACAAGGTGGAGCTATTAGTATAGTATTTTTTCAACAGGTCAACATATAAAAAACATGGCCTGACACTTCCTCAATGAAATGGAATGGGACCAACCCAACAAATAAATTAAAGTCTAGTTGCTCTGGATCATGGATAATGAAAATCTTCTGTTTTCATTATTTGTTTTAATCCTAACCAAAGGTTGGAGGTGTGGTGATTTGGTGATTAACACCGCTCTCAAGATTATTTCACTTATATCGTGGCTGCTAGTATTATTGCAGGGAGAAAGCCAGCAACACCATTGTGGCTATGCATTACGGTGAAATCTGCGAGCATCGGCTGGAACTAGCGAACCATGGATGGTACTGCACTGAAATTCAGTGTAGCATTGCACCCAAACATGACTGCGTGTAGAATAGTTCTCTACTACAGACAAAGTTGTGGAGCCCCTGGTGGGATTTGAACCACGGACCTCTTGATCCGAAGCTGCAGACGCTAACCATTGCGCCAAAGGTTGGACACCTTTAGTATAGTGTTGATGCATATTCCTTGAACAAGAGTCATTATAAAGAAAAAACATGGTCTAACCTTTCCTCAATAGAACTTAATGCTACCAAAGAAACAATTTGGGTCTGTTAGTCCAGGACCCTAGATCATGGAAACAGTCTCTGTCTAGCACATTTCTTGGTCAACATCTTGCCAAGTGTCTTATTTTAAAATAATAACCATAAGTATATTCATTTTTGGTAATCCATATCGTCTTCTTTCATGTTATATAAAGGACAAAGGTGATTTTAACCTGAAATAAAAACCGTATAGGCTAAGCAATTTTTTTGCTGAGCAAACTTTTGTCTCATGCTACTTCTGAGTTCTAGGTTGATATTCTTAAAGCATGTTTACCTTTGGTATTATTTCTTGTCTTGGCCAATAAGGTCATCAATATCATATCCTTTTGAAAAGCTTTAATAAGAGTGTTGGGCTTGTCTTGAGCTTATAACATGTTGAGATTTGTCAAAAATAATGCATTTTCTTACATACGGGTAATATTGTTTGGAAGCAGTAGACAACATCTTGGTTTTAAATGTGATAAGATGTGATGTGTGCAATCTTTGAAACAAAAGAAGGCATGACAAATGTTATGGAAAATAAGTTTTAATAAATGGATCACAGGTGGTCTGGTTACCAGGGCCTCCTTTCACAAAGCAACCTTAGCTAAGGTTAACCTTAACTCCCATACTTTAACATTGCACTAAGGTTACCTTATGGACTTATGATCACCTTAGGGCTTTGTGAAATGGGGCCCAGGTTCACATAACAAACACATTCACTATCACAGCTGGGAACTTGAACAATACATACTGGAATGATGGGTACATGCCTGCTTATACAGACAATTAATTATGAAGTTAGTGATATTGCATTACCTGCATACTACTAGCAAATGCAACTGCAAATGAGAAAACTATATAATTCTTGGTTAACAAATGCGACTGGGAATGTTTCATCTGTAAGGATGTAAATTTCATTTTCACATTTGTATGCATTTGGAAATAGACATTTTAACTTAGAAAACAACATCTTAGTATATCCCATAAGTTGTTTTTTTGAAAACCTTTCAGTTTTTGTCCTTTTAACATAACTCTAATATACTTATCCATAATATTCTATGACACTTTCATATTCATATCATAGGGTGGTATTATCATTATTATTATTATAATGAATTTGTGTAAACATTATCACACAGAACAACAATCAATACGAATAATAACACAAACAAAACAGCTATAAATATATAATCACTATAGTATTATATTATAGACATATGAAATGTTTTCTTATTTTTAAATCTAAGTGCAAGTAAGGTGATCAGGTAAATAAACTTGAAGATGAAGATGAAACTGATGTTTCAGAAAATAATATTTTACAATCTATTTCATCCTATGAACTATTTCAAAACATCCAAGCACTTGGTCAATTTTATGGTTCATTAAAAGAAAACTCATACAGTTATTAAAAGAAAACTCATACAGTTTTCCATTGAAACATGACAATGAAAATGAACTGGCTTCGTCAGACTTCAAATTAAGATGTTGAAAAGCTGTAACACAAAAAACCACCTCCACCTTTGCAAAAGAAATTGAAAGATATTTACAATGTATGATGGTTCTTAATCAATTTTACTAGATAATCATTTACCAAATTGCAGATATGAGGTATCAAATTTACAGAAAAAAAAAAGTGGTAAAATATTAAGAAATGTAAAATTAACCTTAATGAAGTATTTCTTAATTGATCCATAAATCAATAAGATAATAAATCTATTCATACCTATATAACACTAACAAAATTAAATGAATAATGCAGTAAGTATACGCAATATACTCATGTCCAAAATGTGAACAAAAACACACCACTGTTAGAAATTTAAACTATCAGATATTTTTCAAGAAAATGGTATATGTTTTATTATCATGCAATGGAACTCAATAGACTACACCAAATACACATGCTTTGTTGTTCTGAAGTAGTTTAACATGACTAGAAATAGGAAATGAAACCAAATAAACAGGATACATTCATGAATATACATTTTAATTGATATCCATGAAACATGATAATTGAATTAAACTTGCCAGCACTTCAATACATATTCTTCTGTTAATATTATCAATTTGGCACATTTTGATAAATATTTTCAAATTCAAATGAAAAATTTTTCACACAAGGTGTTCAATATCATTATATAAACAATTGACATAATTATATAAAGTTACATGTTAAATGTGTCTAAAATGTCTTATATCAAAGGCATTCTCATTGAAATCATCTTAATCTATGACTTGTACCTCACAGGATTTCTTGGAGCAAGGTATGAGGGAAAGTTTTGCTTCCAATTTCAATGACATTGATATCAAAAGCTCAATTGGATCTGAGCTCATATTTCAAATAATTGATGCCATCTAAATGTTTTGAAAATAAGCAATTCTAGAATTTACATATGACCAAAAAACTCAAAGATTTGCATAATCTTGTACAGGAAATTCTTAAGGTCACTCAATCAGTAAAATTGTTTTGAGGTTATTTGCATAAGTTTATTTTCTTCCCTGTCTAAATGTTTCAACTTGACCTGTAGAGTATCTACAAAAAACATATTCTGTTCCCTGTCTAGATGTTAGGTTTGCTGAAATATTCTTATCGAAAGGGTCATTATGAGATGTTATACTATTCAAATCTTTTCCAGGTGAACAATTGAATGTTTGCATGATATTGAAGGTATGTCAACTCACGGAGGGACATGTATCACTTAGAAATAGCATCAGAAAGACAAATAAGCCTATACACACTACTCTGCTACCTTATAAAAGGTTTTCCTTCTATATAGTTAAAAGATGAGGTCTATAGGCAATTATTACACTATGGTTAATCATAAATGGTGACATATATTCAATATGAGCACATGTGCACATTTTACTTTGGCTAGCAATGATTGTTTCAGTGCAAGTGAAGTCATAATACCATTGTTCGTGAAGCCACTGTAGCAGGCCGTTGCAAGGGAAGAAGGCCGTTTTTTTAATATTTCCATGCATTTAAGCTTTAATAGAATTGGTAATTATCGGGTAATAATCTCCATATGTCTTTCTAATGCTATTTCTAAGCGATACATATCCTTCTGTTGTGACTATGATTCTGGTAGACAATCCGAACATCAAAAAATACTTTTTGAGTGCAGGGGTCAAGGTGAAACATCATCATTGATAGTTTTGTTTCTTTTGAGTATTTTGAATATATTAATCATTTAAGACACAATGATGGTTTGCATTTTGTTGACATATGAGACAAAAAAACAAAATAGTTACTAGTATGTGTTGAGACTATGGGGCACTACATACATGACATTAATTGTCTTATAAAACTACCTCATCTGATTAGAAATGACAAAATATGACTCAAGCATCCAACTATATAATGTGATGGGCGACTTAATTTCCTTTCATCTTTTTGCAGTGATAAATACTTATTTCAAAACAGTGTCTTATGCAACTGAGATGACAAAAATACTATCGGTGGTTTTATCTGATACACAAATAATCTAATTATCATCATTGTCAATTCAATGTAATCAATCAATGAACCTTTATCACAGCAAGGCGCGGCCCTGAGAGATGAAGATGGAGAGGTCAGATCGCTGGTGGATGCACACCGTGTGTATTGTAAAGCTTTCCTCCAGAATAAACAACTACAACAGCGAGATTACAATGACAAACATAACATGACACAACACCTTGTTAACTATGTAATATACAACACGTTGTATATTCATCTTCAACAATTGGAATAAATAATAACAAATTGTACATACTTTCCTCTAAAGGTAATCATCTTATTCTTCATTTCTACCTTGATTCTTGACATGATGTCATTTTCTAGTTTTCATGATTGACTTGTTTACACATCTGACATCTATTCGATATCAACAGTCACAACTAGTAACAATGATATTTGGAACAAATTTCTTCTATTGCTTAAGTTGCTTTACGAACATATCTACAGCTGTCTGATTATTTCACTTGTTCTATATCCTTTCCTGAATGTCGAAACTTGCTTTTTATAAAAACGTTTTCAATGTAATAGTTTCATGAGTCACATATTTTTAACAAAAGGGATCATGTTATTAATATGCTATCAGAAATATCACAATTAATGATTTAGAATGTATAAATGAACAGTCCGATGTTTGCGCCTTAGAAACTGCGTATCTGTAAATGTTAATAATATGCAGAAAATTCATTTAAATAACTTGATACAATTCAATCATATGAAACTTATCAGTGAAAATATTACGAATTAACCTCAAAATTAGCCTAAATGATTTCAGGATTTTAATCTTGCTAAACATTTGATTTATCTATAAACATCAGCACCTTGACAAAACTATAATGGTATATAAGTATATCGACAATTTGACTCTATGATCAATGTATAAGTCTAAAAGTTTTAGTCAACCTACCTCTCAACTTACCTACTTTTTTTTTTTAGATTCAGCAAGAAGTCAAAATATCGATTTGGTTGGTATCATACTCAAACAAATGACTATGCATTATTCTTACATAAATATTATAGACAATACAACTGTTAGCTTATGAAAGAAACAGATGTAACACTATTTTCACAACATGATCATAATTTCATGATTATAACATGAAGGTTTTTGACGGTTGCCATGGCAACTCAGTATCCATCTCATATTCCAGATTGCGCAGGCTGTATATTTCAAACTTCCCTCACAAGGATATAGTATGCAAGTTTCCATCACTGACTGATTCAAACCTTGCTGCAATGAAAAATATTTGTGCTTTGATTGCAGAGCCCTCATAAACCATAAGTAACAATCTTCATAAGATTTCTCATTGGACTACTGAGCTCTGAGCTTTGAGAGCAGGCACAGAAAAGTTTGGGACATACTGCAAGGTTTAAATTAGCCAGTCGTGTGGATTGGCGCTGGTTATGCCATACTGGGGAAATTTTTATATTTCATGTTTGAATCACTTCCTCTGCAGTCTTCAGTCAAGTCAACATTATTCAATGCATTATCTTCTTTTTTAACACTAAAGTATGGTAAATGACTTCTCGCTTCTTCTTCTACACTTGCTAGTAAGAGCATTGTTCCATTCATGTTGACAGGCTTTTGGAAGCCTATGTGTCAAGATTTTAAACAAAATATATCCTTTTTTTCATTTTGTATACAAAGTGTACCACAAGTAGACCTTACACTTCAAACAAACACAAGGATGAACCTTAAAAATGCCACAGCCCTACCTAAGCTAAGGGTCCAACATTGCATGGACCTAATACTTCACAAGAACACTGAAAGAACCAGGCCTTCTACACCTCGGTGTCCAGTCTACCTTCAGGCACAGACCTCAGTTTGGGCAGAGGTCTGTCAGTGAAACCATACGTATCTGTGGACCTCACTGTTGCAGTATAAGGTGCGTAGGAGGCGTTGCTCTCAACACTTGATCTCAAACCTCCCAGATCCAGCGGGGGAATCTCAGTATGCTTCCTGAGCATAACAGGAGTCAATGGAAGAGCTGAATAGCCATTTGTGTAGTCTATACTGCCATCAGGTTTAAACCGCGCACTTTCGTTGACTTTAAACAATGTTGTTGAGTTAAGATCTTCATTCTCTTCCTCAGTGTTGAGTCCAGATCCGATGACTTTTGTTCTGCGCTTCTTGGGGTGACGTTGAGTACTGGAGAGTAAGCTGGCCTGAGATGAGTGTTGGTCGTACGTCATCATCACAGCGCTGTCGGCTGACTCTGCATCCACCAGCCTGTGACGTGGGACTTCCTTGAGTGACTCCCCAGAGTCTGAGTGGTAGTCTGAGGGCCGCATCCTCTCACTGCTGTACAGATCTGGGTTGTCTGGTACACAAGGTTACAGTTCTTTAAGAGCTATTTCAGAAGGCGCAGAATCTATGACATTTTTGTTTCTTAAACAATTTTGAACAAAAGCTTTTCTTTTAGATGCTATTCAAGGTCAGATATCGTTTTTATTACTTTATTATTATTAATTGTATTTAGTATCAATTTCTATTTTAAAGTCTTTATATATGATGTTGAGCACAAATTCATATCAAATATCCTTCTTCAAAGTGCTATTCGTAAGTTCATTTTGATGCAAATTCTTCAACATAAATGATAATAAATTATAATTAAGATTTAACAAAAAACTCTGAAATTTTGTTGTTGATGTTGAGTGTTGACCTTGGGCAAATCAGTATATATAGCAATTTAATCAATACGATTAGATTGTGGAAAAGAATGTCAGGTAGGCAAAAAATATCAAACTGCATTTAAGGATGCAATCATTGCAAGTTTATAACATAACTACATCAAAATAATGTCCTATTTCCCTGAGGCAGATTAAGATAAAGAAGTACCGGATATGTTTGTTCTATAAGGTTATTACCATACTCACCAACAGTGCTAATGGCTGGCACCGCAGACTTCTTCTTTTTCTTTTTTAGCTTCTTTACTGGCGTCATACCCGACCCCTCGGTCTGTTTCTGATAACAAGGCAATCACTCACAACACTCAACAAATGAATACATGTTGACTCAATTGTCACTATTAATAAAAAATGTATATCACAAAATCTCAAATATGTTTGGGGAGAGCACTAGATGTAGGGGGTTAGGTCTCCAGCAGTTAGAAAGTTTTTTGTTTGTTTAGTTTTTTTTCCCATTTTTATTTCCCACAGTTTCAAGTTGCTTACATACAAGTCATACATATAGGTAAAATATAGCAGTTAGAAAGTCGACAAATGAGAACCTCACCCTCAGTAACCCAGGGTAGACGTTGCATTAATTCTTCACTATATACCCTTAGACAGAGGTTGTCTCAATACGATGATTTTATTACCTCCCTTAGCTTGGATTTCATCCAATCATCTGTCTCAGCAGGCTTGTCCAACGTACCAATCAGATGTACCAAAATCAAATGGCTCATTTCTCTACACACCTCTGATCTGCGATTAATGTCTCAGGTGTCTTTGATATGGACTTAGAGAGTATTTTGTATCCTTTTGACACAAAAACCGACTCCTGTTTACGGAAAATCTGGATGTACCTATGTAGCACTCACTAATAATTATTACTCTCTGGGTTCAAAGTATATGTCTTATGTATGTTTGCTCATATAGGGCAAACTGACCTAGGATCGGACACCACTCGAGATCGCCCGAACTTCGGACACTTTTGACAACGAGCTGACGCAATAATAAGTGCATTGTCGGCAATATATTAGTTTTAAAATATTACTTTTCAGTATGTTATTCTATCCTTTTCATCAGATAAACATTTGATCGTAGATAGGCTATATAATTGATGTTTTGCTATGATGTACAAATAATAGATCCATGGAAGAAATTGGCCAAATATTTGTTTCAACGTAAATTTTCACTCATTGGTTGAGAAATATAGGAAGCGCCAAAATATTTTAAACTGTATTCATAAACAAAAAGAAGCAACCTAACTGTCAAATTGTGCTGAATATTGGTACATTTAAAGTTAATATCTTAGCAACTGTTGAGATATTGATAATATGTCAAAATGACCTTGCTTCGGACAGTTTTGACCTTGCTTCGGACACTTTTTATATTTTCTTTATACAGATTTGTAATGCTTTAATTCAACCAACAAAAGTTCTGGAAACATGAAATAACATACAACTAACACATTTGACAAAGTTATTAACTTTTAATACATATGGTTTAGCGATTACGGCGTTTTTGCGTCGAATGCCTACTAATGTGATTGTGACGTCACAATTCTGTAACGACGTATTCGGCAGTGTTGGGAGAATTTAACATCGGAAAGCATGCTCTGCAGAGATCACAAATTAATTCATGTATCCAAAAAACCTTGATATTATTGTACATGAACTACCCAATGCGTGTTTTGGAATATCTGAGATCATTTTGATAAATATTTTAAGCTAAGGATACATGCGAGAAGATTATGTGCAACTGTCCGAAGTTAGGTCAGAACTGTCCGAACCTCGGGCGATTTCATATAGCAATAAAAACCGTTGTTTTCGGATAATTTATAAACAATTCTGCATTTTAAGATAGAAATTCAAAATACATAATACTTTTTGATAGTTTGGTTCGCTCATATTTACCTTATTCAAATTATCTTTAATAATGCATTGTTTCAAATATTTGAATCGATACACTGTCCGAACCTCGGTCAGTTTGCCCTAAATAGAGTTTGGAAGCTAGATGCCTGGCAATCATATAAGAATCTAAAAACAATTTGCCCGCACATTCAATTTGTAACCTTGTCAACAGGTTTAAATTGTGAATTTTTGCATTTCACAAGTTAGGAAATTTATAATGTTATTAAAAACTGTTAGTAAAGGGAGGCAACTCCTCTTTGGGAAAAATATTCCTAACTATCTTATCATAATATCATATTTTTTTTGATGTTATAAAGCAAGTTATCTATCACAATAAGATCACAAAGTAGAAAATAAATTACAACATAACACAATAACCTCTCTTTACTTATAACCAAGGGGTATCAAGTGAAGAATTATCAGAAAGTTTACCCTGGTTTACCAAATGATAAACTAAACTTATGTGTGATAGCGATGTTACGGAAGAGGATAAGATTTGGGGGAGTGCATGGTCTCCAGGAGGTCAAAGATTAAAAGCGAGGATAAACACTAACCTGTGTGTGATCCCGATGTTTGGGGAGAGGACTTGACGTGGGGGGTGGGGTCTCCCCCTCCTCTTGCTTATCTCTCCGGGGCAGGGAGGACCTGTAATCTTTCCCTGGGGACGGCGTTCTGTAAAAACATTTTATGCGTTACACATTCAAATTAGGTCATTAACAAATGAAATTTAGTTTTCCAAATTGTGCAGCTGTAATTCAGTTATTTTCCCTATTTTTGTGATTAAATATTTCTGGAAATCTAAATGAAGCCTGTAAATGGCCAGCTAGCTTAATTCACATTTAGCGAAAATTCTAAATTTATGAGCAAAAACAACAATGAAGAAATTTGAAAACATTTTTTTCATAGATGACCTCAAATTTATTTTTCGATTAATAGACTAAAGCTTGTAGGAGACAAAAATGTTTGTTACAAAAGAGCTGTTGACGTTCCTATTGTCACAAACCTATAATGTTTTTGCATTGCACCATCTACAGTGTCTAAACTTGTGTTGGCTTTTGGCTTGGTTGGCGTGATACGATTACTCTGCAAAAGAAAAGGAAGAAGATAATTTATAAATGATCTCATAATCTTGTATTGACGGGTGATTCTCCAGAACTTCATAATATTACAAAGCAACAAATTTCAAGATCTAAAACAAGATGACAAACTTGTGTCAAGATGACATATATATTCCACTTTGAATAGACGATAACAAAATTAATATAAATGTTAGCTATTGCTAGACAATATTTTTTAATCAAAACAAGGATTTCTGGAACTAATAGTCCAAAGTTCAGTTACGTTACACGAATCTATTTCATCAACTCAAATGATTAAAATATGTTCACTCAAAAGGCTGTATGCAGGTTTTGCATTACAATTGACATCTTTTTATTTGACAACAGATGATCAGTTTGTTTTGGGGAATTTTACCCTTTTTTGCATTAACTATCAAAAAGGGCAAATTCATAGACATGAATGTTTAAAAAATCATGCTGCAGTGCCTTTATGAGTAAATTAAGACATATTCTTTTACTTTATAAAAGGTGATAAAAAAATTGATTAAAAAATTTTGAAGTTTTGCCCTTGGTATAAAATCTATTTTGTAGAAACTAATATTAAACTAGACAAATTTGGAGAAATAAATGTTTCAATGGTACTACAGTGCCATTATTTAGCAGAAGATGATTTTTAAAAACCCTCCATATCACCCTCCTACCTTTTTAGAAGATTTGTTTGAGTGAGATTGCTGCTGTTTATTAGCGTTATATTCGCGATATTCCTCCAAATCCTTCAGCTCTTCCCTCTGCATCACAATGTAGTCATATGTGCTCAGTCCCTTGCACACTGCAACAAGACAACAACCCAGTCATACCAATACTTGATACATTCTACGGTACTTACTCAAAATGGGCATTGAAATGTAACAACACTATCAACGGAACATATTCACTCTGCATTTAACATAAGAACGAACATTAATATAAACATTTGCAGAATATGATTTGTATCAACATGAAAAATACTTAAAAGAGTGAATTAATTGCAATTCTTATTTTCATTGATGCCTTTTGTCACCACAGATAATCATGTATACAGGGCAATAAGTCAAAACTCAAAGGTTAAAGGGCACTCTAAACTACTGGTTGTTTGTTGGACAAGCAATAGTCACATCTGTTCAAGAACCCATTTATACAGCTGGCAGGACTCAATGCAATGTGGATGAAGTGCCATGTTAATGGACATAACACAGTTTGATTCCCAAGTCACAAATAGTTAGTGTCTTCAAACTCGGACCATTGACCAGGCAGGCAGGCAGGCAGGCAGGCAGGCAGGAAGGCAGGCGGGCAGTGTGCGTGCCACTCTGTCACTCAAAATCATAACTAATGTAAAACAATATGACATAGTACCATCTATACCGGACCAATGGACAGAGGAACTCACTGAGGTAGACGTGGAAGCTGAAGAGGTGAATGAGGAGTGCCACCGCGATGAAGGAGAGGATTCCTGTGATGCCCACCAGTGCCAACCAGCCTTCATCTGTCACAGGCTGGTGTGCAATATGGAAATCTGAAACCGTCATGTACAATTGGAAACTGCCTTTTCTCATCATCATTTCTTTTAATGTTAGTGCAAATAAATAGTTACTTGGTTTGCTGTTTATGAAAAAAGAATCCTAACCATTTACACTTGGTTAATCCGTAAATATTTTGACTCTTGTGAAATATTTATGATAATTTAAATTTTTTTTATCTGTTCTTAGCTCAAAACATGAGGTTTAGGCAACCAAGAAATCTTTAAATTTGAAAAGAATTCCATCACTGGCCAGTACTTTCAAGAATGTTTATATATACTACCATCTCAATCAGCCTTTTCTTTATTCTTACCTCCATAGCTTGCTGAGGAGTGGTTACCTGATCAAATAGAAAAACACATTCATTGCTCAAATATATTCAGTTTCAATGAAATTCACTTTTAAAACATTAAATTGAAGTAATTACTGAATGTAGTAATCAACTGAACCGTTTGCTATAGGAGTAAAATAAAACTACTACTGGTAAGTAATAAGGGAAGGTTATCCTGCTTGCTGCTAAACTTTTCTCTATTCCATAAATAGGAAAGAATAGCTTATTTTCTGTTACTGACTTACAATTTGTAAGAAATTGTTTGAGAATTGGAGCTTTGGGAGATTTCAATTAAGTAAGATAACAGCTGGAAAAACAATTTGCCAGACATTACAAGAATCTACCTTCCCCTACAAGGCAGTGCCAATCACTGGCTAATCTTAGTCTTGCTGCTATGTGTCACAGAGATTAGAATGCAGCACCCCCTATAGAGATAGGAAGCAGCACCCCCTATGGAGATAGGAAGCAGCACCCCTTATGGAGATTTGAATGCAGCACCCCTTATGGAGATAGGAAGCAGCACCCCTTATGGAGATAGGAAGCAGCACCCCTTATGGAGATAGGAAGCAGCACCCCCTATGGAGATTAGAATGCAGCACCCCTTACGGAGATAGGAAGCAGCACCCCTTATGGAGATAGGAAGCAGCACCCCCTATGGAGATAGGAAGCAGCACCCCTCATGGAGATTTGAATGCAGCACCCCTTATGGAGATAGGAATCAGCACCCCTTATGGAGATAGGAAGCAGCACCCCCTATGGAGATAGGAAGCAGCACCCCCTATGGAGATTAGAATGCAGCACCCCTTACGGAGATAGGAAGCAGCACCCCCTATGGAGATTAGAATGCAGCACCCCTTACGGAGATAGGAAGCAGCACCCCTTATGGAAATTTGAATGCAGCACCCCTTATGGAGATAGGAAGCAGCACCCCTTATGGAGATAGGAAGCAGCACCCCTTATGGAGATAGGAAGCAGCACCCCTTATGGAGATAGGAAGCAGCACCCCCTATGGAGATTAGAATGCAGCACCCCTTACGGAGATAGGAATCAGCACCCCTTATGGAGATAGGAAGCAGCACCCCCTATGGAGATAGGAAGCAGCACCCCTTATGGAGATTTGAATGCAGCACCCCTTATGGAGATAGGAATCAGCACCCCTTATGGAGATAGGAAGCAGCACCCCTTATGGAGATAGGAAGCAGCACCCCCTATGGAGATTAGAATGCAGCACCCCTTACGGAGATAGGAAGCAGCACCCCCTATGGAGATTAGAATGCAGCACCCCTTACGGAGATAGGAAGCAGCACCCCTTATGGAGATTTGAATGCAGCACCCCTTATGGAGATAGGAAGCAGCACCCCTTATGGAGATAGGAAGCAGCACCCCTTATGGAGATAGGAAGCAACCTCCAAAAGGTCATCGACAACCTGTAGTTCAGCTGCAGGAGACTAAAAAGTAGGAACAGAAAAGTTGTGGAAATGCAGCAATGCTTGAATTAGCCAGTAATGGAGACAATAAGGTATGCCTTGTGGGGAAGTTGACAAGGAGATAGATGAGAGAAGGGGCATACCTCTGTAAGGCTGGAGAAGGTTTCCCTGCCCTCTGTCCGTGTAGTAGCCGATGAACTGGACCATACACAAAACTAGAGTGAGGAGACAACCCACACCTCCACTCACCAGGGTCGTCAGGAACCATCTGCAGACACAACATACACAGGAGTTAAACTTAAAAATAACACATGTGATAATCATATATTCGGGGTCCAGTACTATTTCCTTAGTAAAAAGTTTTATGCTTTTCTAAATTCAGTTCAGAGTGAACACAGCTAGCACTGGCGGTACATACAGCTGACCCATAATACCTCCAGTGGCCCATAAGAACATCACACACAAGTTCTACAAAATTTGATAGACTAAAAATTGTTTTTATCTGAACACATAGTGGAGTTTTCTCACTTGCCTTATCTCATAGAACTCTTTCTTTGTTGTTGTGAAGTCTGAACTTACAGCAACAGAACAGTATTTGCCTTTACATTTAAACAGCTGGAACAGTGTGGAAGATTCACCATGAATCTTCATATGTAAAATAACTTCTTAGAAGCAGTCACTTAAAAGTTTATAGGATCATACAAATTACATGCAATATTCATTTTTTGTGAGGTAGGTGGACCTAATGTCCTCCTGAGAAAAGATTTGCTGTCGTTTTTTTATTTCAGTTTTGAGGATAGAGAAGATATTAAGAAGTAAAAAATATGAAAAGTCCATACCAAATGCCCATCTGTCCACAGTCTGAGGCATCATAGACTAGACATAAATAAATATGTTTAAAACTGACCTGTAGTTTCTGCCTCCCACACAGTTGTTGAGCCACTTGCAGTGGTGGTCGAAGTCTGACACACACTTGTTGCATGCACTGCAGTGTTTAGACTTGGGGCCGCTACAACACAGAACAGGAGATCAGATGTCAGTATACTTATCCATTCACGTATCCCATGTATCCCAGAGTGCATCACTCTCAAACAATTATAGTCATATTCATCCAGAAATTACTGTCAAAAGTGTTGGTTGAAGAGTTTCAAGAAGTGAAGTTAATTGAAAACTTCTTTGATTTGAATATTATGAACACAAACTTCTAAGCAATTTTGAAAGAAAACTAGTCATCTCATTCCTATCTTGGTCAATTATTCAAGGTAGTTATAAATAACTTGACATTTTTTCCTCAACTGCGGTGACTTCAAACATGATTTCATTCTACCCAAAAAGAGACAAAACAAGTTATTTCTTCCTATGTTAAAGTCCCAGGTTGACCATATTCCATGATTCATTCAAATTTCTATTTGCATGAAATTTTGATACACACACATATACAGGTCTGAGAGTGACTTTTGTGTTGTAGGAAATATGTGCACATCACAAAACTGAAGGAACTCTGGTCTTTACCACAGTTACAGGAACAGCTCAAACATTGCACAACTTCAGGTGACCAACCAGGTTGGATATATTTTACCAAGTGGTTACACCAGAAGAAAATGATTAACTCTCTAGGGAGAAAATTATATGTCAAGAGTCGAGAGAGTTTAATAGGTTAAAAACCAATACAATTTAAACTAATTTCTTTGCACACGGCGGGGTACATAACTTTACAATGATTACAAAATAGGAAGTAGTGTATATAGTAAATGCCCAAGATTGTGGGTAAAGGTATTCAAATAAAAAAAAAGCGACTTTGTTATATGATTCATTCATTTTACAATTCTGACACATCTGAAACATAAAATTCGACTATATAATGATCACACCTGGAATATACACATTTCAGACTCTCACAACTGAAATAATCATCAAAAGAAATAAATACATAAACTACTCACACATTGACTCTACATAAGTAACAGTGCTGATTCTCAATCACATGGCGTCTCTTCTGTCTGTCAAACTTGGGCATTGCTTTGTTAAAGTTTGCTCTGAGGACGGACTCATCAGCGGGGTTGATGGACGTGGCCACTACGTGAGTGACCACGTGGACTAGACATGCCAGACCGTTTATCTGTTCTGTGTCAAGGAAAAGCCTTTGAAATAGGGTAGCATTTATATCTAATTCTTTGTTTTATAGTTATTTCTGTAAACTCTGAAATAGTCTTTATAATAAACATACATATAAATTCAGGGAGCCTGGGAGTAAGACAAAGTAATTGAAAATATTACTCTCGATCCACAAAAAATGATATTCTCTGTGCCTCGGACTCCTGAGACAATGAGAAAAATCAAAAGAAAGTTTGAGGGTGGACACTCTACCACTGAGGGAAGATCGAGGGAGTAATTTACACAAAATGTAAATGTAACCAAGACATTACATGTATAGCTTTCGCTGTCAATCGGTTTAGGAGAAGAAGTTGTTTAAAGGTTTAAGGCTAATGTCTGCCATGGAAAAAATTACAAACTTTGAGATTTTGATCCCCATTGTCACAATTTTCTAGCTTGGGTGTGCATCAGATAATGAGGTATAGACAAACATGTGAAAAGCTAGACTGACAACAAACGACATCCGAAAGGCAAAGGCATACACCATATACCCATTGGGCCTAATGTATGGTCTAAAACTTCAAATGAAATTTGTAACATCTGTTATATTCTTTGTTGTTAATATTTCAACATCTGTAATTTTTGTCGTTTTAAAGATCATTCCAAATTATTCATTCAACTTTTAAATGGACAGCAAATAAATATTTTATCTGATCTCTAAACAACAGTCAGCACATCTTAAAAGAGACCTTTTTACGATTAAAAACTATTTTAACAGAATCAGCCTGTGTTTGGTACGTTAACCTTATGTTAACGTTGGCTTTTGCAAACAAGTGCATGTTTCTCCGACATGATTAGTTCAAATGTTCGATGAGGATACAATGTAGCCGGCTGGCTGCCACTCGGTGGGTAGGGCGGGCACGAGGGTGGTGAAGTACACAATAACAAAGTACAGAACAATCAACCAGGCAACCCCCTGAAGTGGGTGGGGTGGCAGAGACCAGCCATTCTGTCGGCTGTTTTCTCGGTAATACTCCTGTTCTGACGCCATCTATAAGCGAAACATATTATTTCAGAATAATTTCAAAATTATGAAAATCTCTCAAGGGAATACGACCCAAAATGTACAAACATTTAATATTTCAGAGAGAGCTTTGTTTTAATTTGTAATATACTATCTGCAAACGACCCTCCATTTAATACAAGAGGAAAACTCTGCGATCTTAGAATGAAATTTTAAGTTGATTTTTGGAGGTAAGGTGTGGGCTTCGCAAATGGCTCAGCTGACTGGTGCAATTTTTCGACATAAAGAATCTGACCTAATGATTACTTTAAAAGAAATAGTGTTGCACTTATTATAGTGTATTTGTTTGTAAGAATATATGTAACTATTACATTTTGAAAATTATTTTCAAGGAGACTGAGGGTGATGACCCCGCTACATCCATTTACTTTTTTTATAGTAATAAGTGTTTGATTGTTGACTCCTGCCGTTTTAGAAACTTTGTCCCTGTGGTATAAATATTACACTGCCGTATTTCACACCGGTGAGTAATAAAAAAGATATAAATGAAATTAGAAAATACAGGCATATAAAACTAAGGGAAAACAATTTAACATCTTTTAACGAATGAATACATTATAAAAGCTATCAAATGATGTTGGGTATACAAAGTGGATAGATTAAAAACGTCATTAATTTTTTATTATTTGGATAATTTGGAAAAAAGAGGATGTTACTGTTCGTACCTGGCAAATTATATTGACAAATGGTTAGCTGACAGTCAGTCGTGTACGAAACAGGTTAAATATGAACTAGGCTAATTATTTCTCTTATGTACCAGCGGCCGAAATGGGTCAGGTATTCGCCAGCGGATTGAAGCGAAGCCGGACTGGGTGCAATTTCATCACAAATATTTTCATTTGCATAAACCTTGCTAGTTCTTAATCACATTTGGGGGGAAATTCAACTGTAGATAATTATATTGTCAGATTTATTTCGGCAAAAGTATATCTGTATGACATTTTAAGAAAAAGGCCAAAAGTTAATTATTATCAATGATCCTGCTCACGATTCTGTTTTTGATATCCTGCATGTTAATGAATAAACACTATGTATTAAGCTCATCATGGGTTGCAAATAGAATGTTTATTTCTTATGTAGGATATTTACCAACCGAAAACACATTCATGTGATAACCTCTAGAAACGAAAAAAAACATCATTTGACAAGTGCTCGTCTTGTAACCTTAGCGACAATGACAGCGATCTGACCGTCAACGTTGTTGGAATCGATTATATATCCTTTCGACAAGATATTTGTCAAAACCTCATCCCTTCATAAAGCATGATATTTCTTTTAAACAAAATATATTTATATACGTACCTATTTTAGTGTTAATCGCTATATCGTCATGATACCGGCGCCAGATAGTTTCGTTTGGACTAGCTACATAAACAACCATGATCCGCCATCTTGAATCCAAGGTAATTTCTCACTCGGGTAAGATCGGTGATATCCGGAAACGGGAATCGAGAAATTTTACGACCGCTTCAGTGAGTGTTCTTACAATCTAACAGAGTCCAATAATTATAATTTACCACAGATATTTAACAAGCAAGATAGGCTTGTAATGTTTTCGAAAAATATTATGTTAACTCTTTCATTTCTCTTTCATTTAATATATGACGAAATGGGGATTTTGGGCATACCCAAAGATATACGGTCAGCAGGGAGAGAAGAGTGATGTGATGATCCGATGTATTGAGATTTGCTGTGTTCAGACATGTTTAGGGGTAGCCTAATTATTGCGTTAATTAACTTTATTCCACATGTCACCTGTGTAGCCGTTATTTAAGAGGCATTCTGCGACTACGGTAAGGAGACAAGAACTGTTTAAAATGCTTAAATGCTGGTCAGAATGATGTTATCGTCATCGTTTGGATCGTCTTCATCATCATCCTCGCCATCATCACTATTATCACAATCGTTTGGGTCATTAACTTTATCATCATCAGCAGCAACAGTAGAATCGTCGTCATAATCATCATCGTCATCATCATTTTTATCATCTTAATTATCATAATTATTATCGTCATCGCCACTTTCATCATCTCCATCATCACCGTCACTACCACCAACAACAACATCCCCATCGGCAAAACGCTTTCTGACGTCATTACCACGTGGAAGGATTTTTTAAACAGAAATTCCTAACGTACCATATTTCCATTTAATTGTAAATAATTTGTTTGCTTGTAAGTAAGAGAGTTATAAGTCTGCTCGTCACATGATTTAAATAGAATTGATACAAAGTTGTTTTAAAAAACAACATTGGCAACCCATTGATGCTTAAACTTTGCATTTATATTTTGTTTGCAAGTAAAAGGAATAATACTTTGCATTTAACATTCTTCACTTCACAATCACAAACGTTCTCGTGGTTGTAACGGGAAAACATGATACCAAAAAAAACAAAATCCTGATGTGTTTCCATTATATCAATCAATCAGTCAATCAATCCTAATTCTGGTAGGCCTACTTTTCAACAAATATATTGTTTTCATAAAAGGATTCCGATTTTTTTTATATTAATCACGCCCCTCTAAAACATGTTATTTAGTCAAGAGTAACAATAGCCTTTAGAAGTATATGCCCTGTTGCACGATCCTAAATTGTAACTGCCACATAAGTGTTTTGTGCAACCAGTGAACGTTTTATAAAATATTCCAATTTTCTTAACATTTCCTTTTTTTTTTACAAAAAACCCAACAGACATATGTACAGTCATGAGCATAAATGAGCTTTAAAAGTATGTAATATTGCATGATCTATCATTCTAATCACTATATCAATATAATCATTCAACATAAATAATTTTCGATTTTCTTTCATTTTTATGCTTTTTCACCCAAAAACAGACATGGCGTTAAACCTACACTAGAAATTAACTTAGGAATTATGTAATGTTGCACGATCTACCATTCTAACCCCTTGAAAAGTTTTCTTGCAATACATATATTTTTAAATGAATAATTCCTTATTTCCTTTAAGTTTTTTAAAATAGTTTTTGCCCCAAAAATGCATGTTGCCCATGGTTCATTTTTCATGGTTCATCAGCCATGCTATAGGGACCATTTAAACACATTTATCTGTTATCCGGGTTTTTCATGATTTCTATTGGACTATTAACAGACCTCAAGCATATAGTTCAGATTGAATACATCGCATACATTCAAGAAACAATACCTGTTCTTTGTAAAAAAAATAATTGATATATATGCATGAACATATTTCATGTTGCAAGTTTAGCTCTTAAAAGCTTGAGACGTTCAACCTAAAAAATTGTTAGGATCTAGATGGTATTTTCGTTTGATACATTCATATCGAATATCATAGTATCTCGGGCAGTCAAGTATACACTGCAGAGTTGATAAATTCTATGTTCATTAATTAAATATCTGCTTTTTTGATAAAATCAACCATGCGATGGATAGCTTACATGTGCTAAACGTATCTTCTAATTTTTTCAAATTCAGACAACATGGATATACTTCAGTCTTGCTTAGACACACACAAAATAAACGTTTAATTTGCTTGAAATATTAAATTTCTTTTGCCTGATTTAAAGGTGTATATCTTTAAGTGTTTGGGTAGATATAAGTTCATGAAATCTACAATCATATCTAGAACAACATGTATATTTACTCAATATCTCCAAAACCAATTCAGAAAGTTAGTCGTTTTACATGAATTACCAATTGTTTATGCATGTTCATTTTTATTATATGAAAGCAGCACAGCATTTCTAAGGTAAGCTAGTTGATGGCACATGTAATGATAATGATATGCAAATGATTTTATCAAATACATAATTACTAATGAAAGAGACCTAGAAAGGAAATCTGCAACATTCTCCACAAAACATAATATTTGGAGTATTTTGTTTGACACCGTATAACTTCTTACATACTTACATGCTTACCATTTCTAGCTTTAGGTGTTTGGTACCAAATTTCAGCTACGAACGTAATGAGCAGCTTGAAAAGGCTATACTAAATGGCGAGTTGGACATGTATACAGATGTTTACTTTTAACTTTATCTTTACATCAAATGTTGAGCGCACCAAAATACTTAATTGTCCTATACATGTTTTCTTTTCCTGTAGGCTAATATTGGATAACTCGTATACAAAGACTCTGTTGATTTATAATTGAAATACTTTCAAAGATGTTTGTAAATATGTGTTATTTCAAGTTTAAAATGTCCAATATCATATTTGAGTTAAAACTTCTGCTCCCATCAACACTTGCAGATCCGTTGCCGACTTAATATGCTTGCAAGTTTTAAAAAAGCATCAAGTTGCTTTTAGAAGCGGCCGTATAATTTTCAGACGAAGAATAGGACGTTCCGATTTTCATTACAATATTCCTATACTAATGTTTAGGGTCAGTTGCCCTCTTTATTCAGATTTACGATGCATTTTCCTTTTGCTTATGGAGATAAACCAGTGGGACTCTGCATTCTCGTTGTTACCTGTCTACCAGCAAGCTATATCAATAATGAAAAATACAGAATGGTTAATCCTGTGGCCGCACTTGCTCACTTGTTGTACATGAGGAGAATATACACACCATAGTTAGGGTTTGGGTGGGGTTAGGTTGTAGTGATAGATGGTTAAAGTATGGAATACGAGATACGAGCTGAGAAACTTGTGGTGTCTCCTTAAGCAAGGGACTTTATTCAAAATTTGCTTATGTTCATCCGGCAGTACTAATAGATTGTGTTGGAGGTGACCTTTAAGCGCTTAATCGGCAGCTTGGGTTAGACTAGGGTAGTAATGATCCATGACTCTTGTATGTGCTATAAGCACGTCATAGTGGAGTTTAGCGCTATATAAATGGACATATCATTATAATTATTATTATTATTATTATTATTATTATTATTATTATTATTATTATTATTATTATTATTATTATTATTATTATTATTATTATGTTAGGGCTTTTTAAGGAAGGGGTTTTCGGAATGTTTATGTGTACAGATTTTAGATGCAAATGTTTTAATGTGTCTCGTAGGCCAAATGGCCGATGCTAGGTGATATTGTTTTAAGATGTCGACCTGTTAACGAATATAAGCATGTGACACAAAAGTACAATATTTTTTCTTCTTCTTTTCACTACATGTCCTTATTTAAAAACGCTTTTTGTAACTATTAAGAAAAGCATTTATTCTGAATAACATATCTTGATAAAAAACAAAACATTTTATAAAAACGTTCTTTTTGAAAAAGAATCATTGTGATCATTTACCATTTATGCACTAGAAGGGTGAGATCGACAGGATCTATTAATATCTGTCCTTTTATCATAGCATGCACCTTATCTAAATGTTACTGATTATATAAGGAGTCTGGACTATACACTAACTGATAAACAGGTTTTTTCTGCACCGCGTTGCACTCTCTCGCATTAGCCGCATCAATAGAATTTCCTATGCGTATGTTATAATGAAAAGTTTACATTAAAAATGCTGATGTCATATGTACTTTTCTTGCTTGTAAACAAGTTAATTACGGTAAGCGTCATGGGAGAGCTGTTTTCTTTTTATTCACGCCTTTGAATTAATCATATAGCTGCGGGCCTGGTTGCTATACATGTATACACTATCTCCACGTTCTGTTACAAGGGTAATTTTGAACATTGATTTCAGTATCAATAAAATATCCAGCGTCAAAGAAGAAATATAATAGGGGCTGAAATATCAAAACGCCTTTTAAAGAAATCGTTACAAACAGCAAAAAATAGTTATTCTACTCTGTTGACGTCAAGCAATTAAATTCCTTATTGAAAAATGTATCATGTAAATTAAGGGTATGGAGGTAGGCCTATGACAAGGCCATTTGTTGGTGGACTTTTGAATAGTCATATATCAAGAAACTATGCAGAATGAAATTCGATTAATTAGCAAATTTCTTTTTTATCAAACAGTGATATTAGACATTTTTCTACATTTCTGATAGAGTTAAACACAACATATTTGATGTTACAGAGAATAATTGAAACAGTTGTCTCTTTCTGAGAACGTTATGTAAGTTCGAAGCCACCATTGCGCTGAACACAACGATGACGTCAGTGAAAGTCTATAAGTCTATATAGCTTGAGAGAGAATAATCTGGAAGTAATTCTAAATATGAAGAAATATGTACATTTAGGAAACAAAACAACATCATCCCTTCTACTCTTTAACTATTTTCCTTTTGTTTTTAATATTCGTTTTGATACCAATATTGAAAAACTATATGAAGATTTTGAAGGAATTTTTTATTGTAGAAAGATACATTTTCAAAAGAAACAAGAAACTGGAAAATTTCAACGACAAATGAAAATCACTGATCAGGGAATAATGATGTTTTCATTTTGAATATGTCTCTTATTTGTTGTTTTGTGTTCATACATTATGCTCAAAGGCTGTAACCTATGGAAACAAATAAAATTTGTATTTACTTTCTTATAGACCTTTTTTAACATAAAAAACAATTGATAACATCCGGTTGAACATTAAAGATTCGAGACCCATAACCTTTTCAGTCGTAAACGATGTCTTTCAAGGTTTCCTCTTATAGTTAAACTGTATATATGTAAAAAAAATTAACTTGCAATGTTAGGAGAGCTACTATCTGCAATAAAACAAATTCTTATACTTGTTCGGTTAGGAACCCTTATTGGCTTCGAATCTACCTTAAGAGTCAGACACCGATCAACGATTGCTTATATATATGCTTATATATTCACTTGGTCACCTCGACCTCGACAAAAGAGAGGCCAGTTATCCTGCAATTACGCCTTTTTTCTATCATCGATGCAAAAAAAACAAAAAACATACAATGTGGCATAACCTTTAGAATACAAACGTTGACATAATCATAGCATTTGCTTTTAACTGCGTTATCATTTGAAAGAAAACCATGCTTTTGAAATTATTCCATTATGATCAAACTCTCACTACTATTCAAACAACCCCGAATGTTAGCAAGTTGGTTCTTTGATTGGATATTGATATTGACTTCTCCGCACTCCTCACAGCGGATGCACATGCAAATTGGTTTCTCTTAACTCGATATCCCCATGGCAGTTGTAAACAAAACAAAACATCTTTATACTTTTAGCATTGTCGAATTGTTAAGTGTATCATCGTGGTTTTTATGTGCAAGATTAGTCAAATTGACATAATATTTTCTCAAACACTATGTATTTTTATTGAATAAAACAAACGTTGATATGACTTGACTATAACGGGCAGAAATTTACCGTTACCGTTAAAATGTTGTTTATTCTATTCGTCAACTAGTCAACCTGAGTCAACATATACATCCTTTAAAATATGTTATATCGATATTTAGTTCTGTTTTAAACAACACAGATGTTGTCAATTTTAACAGACAATTTATTAGAGACATTTCTAGTTCTCGTTTTAATACTTTATAGTTTCATGTTCATGAATATGCTGCAATTTTTGTAGACCAATTGTATTAAAACTAACATTTATGACTGTAAATTTCTAAATTAAGATATATTTACAAATGCTACCAATCAAACGGCATCTCTATAGGGATAAACTGTTTCGTTTAGCAAGAGAACAATAATAATAATTTGTAATATGTTCACAGGGGAATGGTATTTACCATGTAAGTTTTTGCATAGCACTCCTCACAGCGGATGCACATGCAAATTGTTTTCTCTTGACTCGATATCCCCATGGCAGTTGTAAACAAAACAAACATTTTATATGTTAATCATTGTCTGATTGTTAAGTGTATCAGCGTGGTTTTTCTGTGAAACATTAGTCAAATTTACAGAATAGTTTCTTAAGTACTATGGATCTTTATTAATTGAAACAAACGTTGATATGGAAGCGCATTGCTGCCAGCAGTGAGAAATTAAAAAAAAGAGTTCTATACTTTTATCTAATTAGATGATAGTTTCGTCTAATTAGATGATTGTTTCATCTAATTAGATGATAGTTTCATTTAATTAGATCATACTTTCATCTAATTAGATCATACTTTCATCTAATTAGATCATACTTTCATCTAATTAGATCATACTTTCATCTAATTAGATCATACTTTCATCATTGTATTTAACATCTAATTAGATGAAACCTTTATCTAATTAGACGATACTTTCAACTAATAAGATGATACTTTTATCTAATTAGATGATACTTTTGACTATTCAAATGTATAATACAATCATTTATTAGATAAAAGATAAGAAAATTTCATCTACTTAGTTGAAACTATCATCTAATTATATCAGATTATCATCTAATTAGATAAAAGTATCATCTAATTAGATGTTGAATACAATGATGAAACTAATGTCTAATTAGATCAAATTATGATTTAATAAGATGGACCTACCATCTAATTAGATGAAAATATCATCTAATTAGATGAAAATATCATCTAATTAGATAAAGCTATCATCTAATTAGAACTTTTGTAAATTTTTCTCACTGCTGGCAGCAATACGTTTCCATAGTTTTAGATATCAATTGAGATGTTGTTAATTTTACCAGACAATCATGAATGTTTCTTGTTATGCCACGTCTGAAGGTATAAAACCAACAAACTCTCCAATAAATACCAGGGTGGCCATTTTAGAATGGTATCGACGTTTACTTATAAACAGCCAAGTTTTGGTGTAAAAGCAATGTTCTATCACTAAAGACACAAAAACAAGAACGAAAGTCAGGTACTAAGCCACTGAACAAGAAGCCAAACCGTGTGCGAGTCCAATGGTTCCATTCCATTTTCGGAATTCCTTTTTTCTTAAAAGCTCTGAATATAACTTGGAAACTCTCATTTCTTTACACTGGATGCAGAAATTAGGACGAACTTAAGAATTATATGGTATTGCACAACTTTCTTCCAAGAGTGTATATTAATATCGCTGTGTGACAGCAATCTTACTGCAAGAAAATGAAATGTCTTTCAGATTTGACTTGCGACGAATTTCTTGGTTAACGCTAAATAAGTCTGTGCTTTATAAATAGCGGTATTGACTTTTGATAAGGGGGTAATGATTTCTCATGAGTAGATTTGGGAGGCGAGGGAGGAAGGGGAGGAGGAAATGATCACATTATAAAGTCATCCTAAGGTAAGAATAGAACACACCTGAAACGATAATTTTCAAACTTCATCGATTTCTCATCTTGGCAGAAACGATTAATATCGAGTTTAATGTGCATTTAAACGTACAAGTACGTTGCGTGCTTAAAATATTTACATATGTCTCTCCACATTTTTCAATGACACACAATCAAAATATCCCCACATTTGTTTATTGCGTTGTTGTGTTAAATATGGAATAAGTCTCAAATACTAAATTCATGGTAGCTGTCGTCAAGTCAGTATATTTGTATTTTGGTGAATGAAGTATTTCAATGATGATGGACTGAAAAATCTGTTCGGTTCAAAGAGAATTCATGTCGGCTGTATACGCTTTTACAAAAAACCCCGATATTAATGACACCTGAATGGTGAAGCTTTATTGGTTTTAGTCCTAAAAATGTACATACTAAACGTTGCCATTTATTACCATATTAACGTCACGTATTCACCACTATATTTACAGCCTCTGATATTCTTCTCAAACTGTGTTTCTTGTATTCCTCAGGTGTTAACTTCTTGTCTCGGACCATTCTTCCTACGCCAACATTTGGATAAAATGGTTGATTTTGGCCAAATATTTTGATGGCGTACTAACAAATAGTTTGAAGTAATGAACAAAACACAACAATTGTATCAACGTTGTGACGTCTATAATCCATCTTCTTAAAAGAAAGAAAACTCTCTGGGCATATTTTCTGTAAAACATATCTCATTAATTTCCACTTGAAAAATAACAAAAAGGTGCAATACAAGTTCTAATATTCTAAGAACACTCCACATTAAATAATTGAAACTTAAATACTGAAACACTGGTGTAAGTCTTTCAAAATCTGATATTCTTGTAGATATATTAATGTTTTGGTGACGGATAAGAATAACTTTATATAAGGAAGAATAAATAAAATTAAAATATTTGGCAACCATTTTTAATAATATCAACTCCGAAAAAAAATGGAATATTTTATCATCATTTATGAAATAAAAGGAATAGGTCTCTTTAAAATGTCTATGAATAGGTTAATAACGATGACGATCGATTTGCTATGTGGAATTGCTATTTACAAACAATGAAATAGTAAAAGAAATACTTATATAACAATTTATTATCCATACGCTTAATCATAAGCGGTGACATATTTTCAATATGAGAAGAAGATTTTATCTTAGTGTCACATATGACAACTCCAAGGGATTACAGATATAAAATATCATAAAAAGTATTGAATATACTTTGTACACAGTGTATGAAATTTTTGGACATTATGTTCAAATTTATCACAGATTCATTGAAATACATTCTTTAAAATACATTCATACAATACAAATCCATTTCATACAATACCATACCATTTAATACAATAGGAAACATAGAGAATACAAAATTAATAATTAATAACATTTTTGTGAAACGAGTGAGTGTTTTTTTTTATTCAAAGAGCCAAAGCGTGCTAGATACCGATACAATTCACGGGTTTCATAAAAAATTAATTAAAAGGTACCGAGTTTAGTATTTTATAAAAGACATGAAAATCGCAAATAGAGTAATTACAACGACTGCTGTAACACTAAAATTGTGACGTCATACGTAAAGACTGTGCCGTCATGTACCGTAACACAACACAACACAACACACCATACCATATCATACCATACAGTACTTTTACTTATGAATTTATAAATATGATCTTGACCTCAGACAAACCAGGAAAATATGACAAACGATTGAATATTATTGATAACAATTTAATTGATAGTAAGCGAAGTGTTTATAGTTAAAATATAAACTAATACAAATGAGTTTTACTATATCAAATTGGTCAAAAGGCTAACTAAAAAGTAATCTTCACCAAATCCTTGATCAAATAGCAGTGATAGGTTAAGTCCTCTCGTTGATGGTAATTCCTTGATGATCCGGTTGTAAACTGTTTCGATAAGTGGAGAAAAATTGTGCAGCAGAATGATCGCAAAGTCAAATGTAGAAAACCAGGTTGATCAATACGTGAGTGATTGCTTTCCAACAGCTGGCCTTTACATAATTACCAGACATTGTTTTTCAGGATAATGTGATGACAGAATAGAAAGAAATTTGGCGTTTATACGCATTAAGGCCTTTTTATTTAGAATGGAATTGGGAGCAGGTGTGGCTTATATATATGTATGAAGATATTGACAATGTTCCAACACTTAAAACACAAAACGTTCTCACCTCTCGCGCATCAAATAGTTAATTTCCTGTTATCAAATATTGTAACATGACTTCGCGGTTGTATTCTCGATTCTGATTGGTTGATTTGAAAAAATTACCCTATGTTGAATGGCAATGAATACCCGCAAATTAGCAAAGGCGAATCACCGCGAATTGATACAACATGTTCACTAGTGCCGGCCCGACTCAAGTTTCAATTTTCCAGTTTCTTAGAAAATTCGTGCCGTACTCCGATTGGACAGTTGTCTTTGTCCTTTTTTAGACTGTGTCTACCGGTAGATATAACAAATACACTTAAATATGATTTATTTTTGAGGAACGAAAATATTTTCAACTGGCTTACTTAGTCCAAGTTTTCCGATAATTTCATGCGGACGCCTTCTTTCGAATGCCGTTCCCATACTATGACGTCACAAAGGCCAACCGTTTTGACGTCACAATGTTTGCATCGCTGTCACAGTGGTTGTGGGCTAGTTGAAGACTTTTGTACTCAGGGTTTTACGATATTTTTCTACGACCTTTAGGATTGTTGATTTCGGTCTCAAATTAAACAAGCAGGTTTAAAGGTCTCGCTGTTACGAATGCCACTATTTGCTATTATCACAACAATGTACGTAATGTAAATAATGCCGGGTATTCACATTAGTTAGGCCTTATCACACCTCTTACCAAAATAGAACAGCTCCTACGGTGTGTGGACGGGAAGATTTAGATTATGACGTCATCGCATAAAATGACGTCACTTTACATGAAATCAAACAATCAAACGCGACACGGATTAAAATCCGCCATAGATCTGAGACCCTACAAATTGTCCTACAAAAGAACTTTCCAGAGAAAACATTCTAGACAAAGCTAGCCTACATGTAAATACAAGTAAGTGAGCAAGTGAACAGTTCAACATTGTTAAACATCATGAAACAGTTGTTTTTGTGCTTCCATCTTAAACTCAAATGTACGAAGTTTTGAAAGTTTGCCAAGGGAGCATCTCTCTGAACTTCTTACTCAGTACACCCCTGCAAGATGTCTAAGGTAACAGCAGCAGCACCTTCTTACACTCCCTAAAGTCAGACTTGTCTCCTATGGTCATAGGACCTTTGCCTACACTGCACCACATCTTTGGAATTCACTGCCAGCCGACGTCAAATATGCCTCATCTCTGAACTCATTCAAGTCACTACTAAAAACTCATTTTTTCTCCTTAGCATTTTCATCCTCATCGATATTATCTCCATCAAACTGCAACTCTTTGTAAACTCTTGTGTATATAATGTATAAAATTTTTACTATTTCTTCCTTTGTAGCGCCTTGAGCGAGCATTCAATGCACGGCTACAGGCGCATTACAAATATCCACTATTATTATTACTACTATTATTATTTTTATTAAATGAATAAAAGTGGAGAGCTAACATCACCAACCAGTAGATAAAAGAGCTTTATTCAACACAAAGAGTTCCGATATTTTCCCCATGGGTGTAAGGCAGGTAAAATGAACTAGGATACCACAGAACGTTTACATTAAGTCTCTTTATAAAAATGAAATCAACAGACAAACATCTTTAGGACTTCCATTTTTACAACTATCAATCATGTTATGTTTTCAGGCTATAAGACATTGATTTTATTAACAGTTTAAATTCAACGATTAATTGAACATTTATCAATGTGACCCCATCACCAGCAAAACGAAGATTATGCTTCAAGCGTTAATACAAATAAACTCCACCAAACAAAGGATTTCTAAAACATATTGATTGGTTGAACCATGATGTTGGATATCCAATGTGTTTGTTATAAGCAACGGCACAGCTCTTAGACTAGTTGCTCTAGATCAAGCAAACAAGGCCATTGACATCTCGCGAGATCATCCGAGATGTGACCAATCATGTGAAACATACGTTTCACGCACGCCTGCACGACCTAATTGGAAAAGTCGTTTAGATGAACCGAATCGGTTATATTTTCGTGTTTCATAAAACGGAACATATCCATTCTTTTTATCGATTAATTTCTGCAGGGATAAATAAATCCATGATGAATGATTTATATCGAATGAAAACATTAACTTGAATATGAACTCTTAGCTTCTCGTTTACCAACCTCAGGCCAAGTTTAGCGTTGCGCAACTGATATTTGAATAACTAGTTTTCTCTTTGTGCAAACTTAGAACTTCGCTTATTTACCAGTATATGCTAAAGTATTGTTTAGACATAAATACGCCAATTTTTGTAAACCAAAAAAAAACAAAACAAAAAAACAAAAAACAAACAAACGAAAAACCCTTTCGATTTATATTTTTTTTATTTCTGAACATCGATATTAAGAAATATGACGTTTAAGCATTTGTAACCTCCTTTTCGAGAAAAGCCAGATTCCTACATGACGTCCTCTTTATGCAGAGACTCCCACGATAGTCTTAATCTGTATAAAGATATTAGATACCTGAAATGACAATGGTACAGTAATAACAAAACCATATTTCGTTAATAACTAATAATTAATGGGTTTTCTCTAAAACCATGTAGTCGCTTAAACATTGTACAAACAACATGTTTCGTCATGTCAGTGGAGTTTACAAAGGCTTTTTATTTTATAATCATAAACAAACAACATGTACCTTGTACCGTGCAGTGTAATCAGTACCATGTTATCTACAATGTATCGTCGAGTGACACGCGTCGATTAACAGTAAGGGTAGTCACCCTTTACACATCACGCATGCTTGACAACAAAACAAACAATCTTTGACAGAAATCTAAGAGAATTCATGACAGTCTGCAAAATGAAGTGCTATGGCTTTAGGAGAAAACGATAGACTATTTTGTATGCTTGTATAAACAGAAGACGGGGCATCAAATACCTAATAAAAAATCAGGTGACTTGAGACACCTGAACGACAAATCACCCTTGTATATGTCGTGGGAACCCACCTTCGTGAGAGATGGTACTATGTTAACTTTTTAGCAATTATGTTTGGTTATTTCATTGAAGGGGAAATTTGCAATTTGAAAGGAGTTGTTAAAGCAGAATAAAACCCTGGTAATTTGTGTCTTTTAAAATTGATATTTTCTTAGGAAAACACAATTTAGTATTTGTTTTGCTGGTCAAACTTTAATGTAAATTTTATTTCTTCGTATAAGTGTATCGCTTCTTTGACCATTACCTACCTTACTCTGTAAATATATTTATCTCATTAACTCCTACCGAATCTTTAACACATAAATGTGTCCACTGCCTTCTCTATACTCAAATAGATAAGTGTCAATCCCATTGCTTGCGTACGTAATGGACTATGTGAATTATTGAATACCTCAACATTAAATTTCGTAAGGCCCTTAACTTTTTGTTTCTTGTATATTACTTTCTCTTTGACGATGCATTTGAAATATATTTAATATATTTTAACATTATTTGTTTTAATACCCTCTCCTTGATACCCTTCCGTGCTCATGTTCCCATGTAACGAATCCCTCATAAATGTTTCATCTTCTCTACTTACGTCATCACCTTAAAAAAGTCTTCAATAATACCATTCAAAGTCAATATGTCATAGGTTGTCAGTCCCAGCCTATCATAGTTTGATTTTATAACAATACCCGTCACGTGACGTCAAACTATAATAAACTCGGTAGCCCATCCTGACGTACAGGTCGCTGCGAGGAGACTACACCACACAGTCACCAAAACTCGCACTTCTTCAGTATTGCTGACAGCATCATGCAAGTCGTACAGGTCCTAGCGCTGCTTGGTGTTCTTGGTATATCTCACGGGGAGGAGGAGGTAAAGTCTGAGATTCCTGGAAGTCTTGAGAAGATTCTTCTCACAAGAAGCAAGAGAGATACGGGAAAGGCCGGCTTCACTGTGGCGGAGAAGCAGGTCCTATTGGACAAACACAACGAGTTCAGGAGGGTACCAGTGGCTTCCGATATGCAGCTTATGGTAAGTAGGATTCATAGCAGTTGATCAAACAGTTACAAACATTTGATCCTATGAAAAATGCATTATTCATGTAAGCATATAAGCGAACATCGGAGCGTAATCTACCTCCATACAATGCGACCTGGGTACACTAGAATCAAAAGTTATTCAATCTATATGTTACAATGTACTTTAGGCTTGATTCGATGTGAGAATAGCAATCCACAAAATTCATTTCAATGGTCTTGTTATGTTGCTTATATACACATGGCGTCAGAGAGACTTGTCTTAATGAGATTCTGCAACGTTTGGATAGTAATTCTGTAATCGAGTATGTACTGTCAGATGTTTGCAATGATGAACATGTATTATCACAAATAAGATATTATATAATTTATAACGAATTACGAATTTGACATCTATTGGGAAAACCAAACGCTAATTAGTTTTTGTTAAATCGTCTCTGTATGTGCACTTTGTTCAACTTTATACATTCAAATAATGTCTGGAGAAAACTACATCCTGGGTACACATATAGTGTCACAACAGGATATTCATTGACAGATATAACTGATAACGCCAATGAAAAGATAGACAGAAGGAAGTGCAGTTTGGACGTATTACATACATAGCAGAAAACGAAATGTAGAAGGTGTGTGTAAGTGTAGATAAGCACTAATCGGTCCCAATTATTTAAGAGATATTCACACACAAGTTGGAACGAACAAGCATGATAATTGTAATCATAAACATGTATATATGCAATATTCTACATCAATACAGAAGAAACCAACGTATTTGTCAATTACAACATATCAACCACTGAAACAACCCCTAGGTGTAGCCCTAGTCTACAGATACTAACGGTATTGGAAACAGATTCAAAAGATGACAGTGAGATACTGAGTTACAAAATACGGTTTATCATGCATAAACATTAGGGTGTATACAAAATGAAATTTAGGTCAACCGAAATAGACATTTAGCCACCATTTATGGAATATTTTCAATGCTTGACTGAATGTATATGCGTAATATATATGCTTAAGATCCATAAAGCACCTGTGGGTGTTAGTGTTATTGTAATTACTACATTTCAGTGGATGTCATATGTATACGATATAAAGGCAAAGGCATTTAAGAGTATATGATACATTAAGTATTTCAATATTTACTCATACCAGGTGAAATCATCCAGAATTCATGTAATTTTCCTGATAATTGTTTCTGTGCATGTTTTTCGACAAATATGATTTATTACGTTGCAATTTTTATATAAAATTATTCACGATATTGTTTTGTTATTGTCATTTCATTTCACATTTTATGTGCATGTTTTACGACAAATATGGTTTAGTATGTCGCAATATTTTAATAAAATTATTCAAAATATTGCTTTATTATTGTTAGTTCTGCTTGCTCTGTATATGCATGTTTTACGACAAAGATGAAGTATTATGTCGCAATATTTATATCGATTTTATTCATGATTTGATTTGATTATTGTTTTGTTTGGTTCACTGAACAAGGTCTCCTACTCGACACTAACCTCATTACACGACTGATCGATCATAATATGACAGGAATATCATAACAAATCGTCAAATGCATAGATTGACGTGAAATATGTCCCCTGGTTATCGCATTCCACGCATTATACCACAGGAGGACCTTAAAACATGTTTTGGGCTACCTCATCGCCGACTGTTATCCATCTACTCTGAGTGTAATAATTGGTATAACCGTGTCTACAGGAGTACCGGCTGGTTCATCTCGAGCCATTCATTAAAAGAAATCTAGGTATTAATGTCACCTTTGAGTGTGATAAATTTTTTATAAGATAAAAATGTTTTTATACAAGCGAAAATATGATTATTGACTTTTTTCTAAATACATTTTTTTCGATAGATATTTACCAGGGTCCCGTTGCACAAAACACTAAGGTGACCTTAAGTCACTAAGGTAGCCTTAGTGCAATGTTAAATGATGGCACTAAGGTTAACCTTAGTGTTAAGTTGTTTTGTGCAACGGCCCCCAGGGACCTAAGTCTTTCAAATCATATTACATTAATATTATCTGTTTCTATCACTTATCTTCTACATTATTTTTGTCGAAGAATTACTACATTGGTTTCTTTCACTCATTACTATCATCGGTTTCTTATAAAATGCAACTACATAATCATTGATTCGTCTCACAGATTTCTGCTTTGGTTTCACTCATAGATTTCTGCCTTGGTTTCACTCGCAGATTTTCTGCTTTGGTTTCCACTGAGAATTTCTACATAAGTTTCTTTCGAAGATGTTCTTACATGTTTCTCTCACAGATTTACAGTATCGATTTCTTAAATTTACACATTTTCGACATTTATTTCTCTCACAGATTTTCTGCACTGATTTTCTTACATTTCCTACATTGGTTTTAAATATTTTCTACATTGGTTTTAAATATTTCCTACATTGGTTTTCCTGAAAATTCTTTACTTGTTTTTTCACACAGATTTTCTACCTTTTTTCTCTCACAGATTTACTTCAGCGGTTTATCTAGATTTTCTACACTGGTTTCTCTCAAAGAGTATCTGTATTTGATTCGTTATAGAGTTTTTAGATTTAGATTTTCTAAAAAACATTCTACCTCTTTTCTCTCATAAAATGTTCTAAATCGGATTATTCAATATTTCCAACATTGATTTCCCTCCCAGATATTATGCATTGGTTTTTCCGCACACAATTATTTATGTTGGTTTTCGCCATAGAGTTTTTGCATTGTTTCCTCTCGCATATTTTCATAATAGGTTTCTATTAAATATTTACTACACTTGTTCCTCTGTTAGAATCGATACGTTAGTTTCTTTCACAGATTTAAAAATTGTTATTTGCTGTTTACAAGCCAGTGCAGCGTGCCTTATTGTGCTCCTGTGACTGTATCAAGCTGATGTAAGGAGGATAGTTAATGACATTTTCAAATTAACATGAAATATGTTCATGACATCGAGTTATGTGTGTAAAGAGGATATCCAATATTTATGAGATAGAATGATACGTGTCTCTATGATCTATCTGTTAAGTTTAGCTCATCCTTCTGTAGCAATCACTGTACATTTCTTTTAAATTCGTAACTTTTAGGTCTCTGTTGTGTTTGAAATAACATTATCTCACATTCCTTGAACGTATCTTAACATCAAGCTGTCATGTGTGCCTGTTCAGTCGTTTTGTGTAAACAAATAGACTCTGTAATTAGGCGCCATCATGTTGACCAACATCTTATGTTTGAGTGTAAATAATGAACTGACCATAAGGCTTTATACTATAGAATGTGTATGATTTTCTGAAAACTGACCATTTAGCTGTCACGTACGAGAAATCTACCCATGAGCTGTGACTTTGGTCTGAAAAAGAGTTGTTTGATTTGAGAAGGTCAATTGCTTATATTTACCATTATGATAATTATACAGTGTATATGTACAAGGCGTTTTGTTTGATGTAGTAAATTTTTCAATAATAAGTATGGACTTCGTAGACACGTGAACTGTGACATTAGACTGAGAAAATGTGTTTGAATGACTTGTGAACCATGACTAAGAGGATATCGACACCAATTTGAGAGGAAGATGTTTGAATACAGAACATGATTATCCTCTGAAGGTTTTATTTCACAGTCTTCGAAACGTTGAACATGGCTTATGTGACAAGCTTCGTGAATGTAACCCGTCTTAAAACACAGGTTTGTATGTAAGTAATGTAATTAATATGTAACTAATTAGTAATTCACCAAGACATTTTTATTGTCCGAGTATTATTTTCTTCGTGATTTTTATTCCTCGCTTGTTGCAACTGCATATTATGCGACACTGCATATATAATGCATCATTATTAGCGTGTCTTCACACTCCTGGATATTGACACCGCATCAGCTGATCTTACTTTGTCTTCAATATGTAAAATGATACGCTTTGAAGATATTATAAGTAGTTTGTTTGTTGTGGCAACTGACACTTATTACAGTTATTTCATAATTCAAGTCCTGTGAAGGTGCCTGAGAGGGGTCAATCACAAACTGTCATGTAGGGATACTTGTCAAGATACATCTTGGCAGTTCCGTAACAAATGAGTACATAAATAATCAAGGCGTTAGCGTTTTAAAGTTCTTAAAGAGCAAATTCAGCACAATATCAAGTGTCAAAAATATATTTTTTAATAAACATTCAAGCAATTGTCTCAGATTTTTTTTCTCCAGATTGTCACATGTTTTTTTATCGTAACCTTGCCACCCGAAGAACAATATCAAGCATGTTGTAACCTACAATTCTAAAGACCTGCTATAATGTTTGACAACGCTTTTCAATATAGTATGAAATAGTATAGCATCTCATTAAAACATGTATTATAAAGAAAGCTTGTCCACAGTGTTCTTATACGATGTTGATAGTGTCTCTATTAGAAACACCGAATGACGCGACTTTGACCTACACCTGAGATAGGTAATTAAATAGCCCCACCCATGGTGTTAAAAATTCATACCCCAGAACTTCACAAGGCTATATCGTCAAATCTAACCTGAAGCAGCCGGTGTATCATGTTAACAGCATTCCAATAGTGTGATTTGCTCGAGCATGGCGTCTTTTCTTACAAGATTTCCAGAGATTTAATCAAATAATTGGCATGTACATTGTTCTCTTTTAAAAAGAGCATATCACATGATCAGGTGTTAGTTTGCTACAACAGCACATCATGTCTTTGTCTAGTCGTATATTGACATACATAGTTACCTGCCTTCTTACGTTGTATTCTCTATAGTTTTTTTCATAAAATGTTTGCCGTGATTATCATCCATAAAGTAAGCATGGGAAAAACTGGTTATTTATTTCCGTCGCGTAGCGCGTGACTTAACCTTTGATCACGCTTAGTCTTTTAAAAAGGTGTAGATTATTACCGTTCATGGGACACTATACGTCATTTTGACTTAGTTAATTAAATAGCATAGCTACTACAGATAATTATATGAAAACATCTTGAAAATGTTAAAGAAAATAATGGATTCATCCTATTTGAAAACAGTTACAGATCAACAAATCAATATTATCGACATATCGATCATTTACCTCTTGTTCATTTCACCTTTGATTAACCTTTCTCAACGCACTCGGAACATCTGACTATGGTAAATTATTCATGTTTGTACTGTTTATTGCATACATTGTCAGAAGAGATTAATAGGGAAACGTTAAGTCAGCGCTTCGAGAACTTAAAGGAACAGTAACAAAGAACTGTGAAAACGAGTTGAGAAGATTAAGACATTTAACAATATCTGTGAACGAAAGGATTCGTTTCGATACGTGTAATGTCATGAAGAACCTTTGTGAAAATAAAGTGATCGTTATACAGCTGCATACCAAAAGTTTTATCATTTCCCCTAGTGTCGTAGTGCAAATATTACGTACTTAGGGTTTTCTTTGACGTTAGTACAATAACTTCAACAAAACTGTCAAAAGATCGCAAATTGTGACTGTGTAAAATAGTCATTCTTGAACTTATTTTTAACGATCTTTTTATTCCAATTGGGGATGAGAAATTAACAGTCTTCTTGAAAGATGTTACAAGAGATTTTATTTTGAGTGATAGATATTTGCCTTATTACATAAAGGGGAATTTTTGGTTTTCAAAGAAATACCCAAATAGATGGACCCCTCTTAATTTTACAAAATGAATACAGGTTCTGGTAGGTTCTCTTTGGGAGAGAAAAATCTATTTAGTCGTGTTGTACCAAGGAGTTTAAAGGGGCGGTAGCACGTGTTTTGAAAGATATATTTCTAATAGTTTTCCACATTTGGTAAGCAGATGACCTAACTTTCGTTGATTTGTATTGCCTATTAATGCACAAAATGTTCCTATCCAAAAATGTATATGTTTTTTGTTGTTTCCGGACATTAACAGTTCTCATGAACGCTAATTGCTTCGCGGATAGACGCCCGAACGCACGCTGCTTCGCGGAAACACTGTAATCTGCCATTTTGGGTTGTACTGTGACACTCGATCGTCACTTAGCTTTTACATTCTGTTGAGACAGGATGTCTTCCCGCTTCTTGTTAGTAAAGACATTGTAATACATGATCATTAGTGAATTAGAAAAGAATGTTAGTGAATTAGAAAAGAACAATGAACAGTACCGTAAGTTAAACCAACCTTTGTATATAGCATTGTAAATAAAACTGTAATATAAATTGATACACGCCTTTGTTATTCCTGCCGAACAACATTAAACAATAGTGTATGCCAAATGTGTTAACTTCAGGGGGTCAAACATCTCATTACTCAACCTGATCATCCGTAGTCGTAGAGGAAATAATAAATTATATAACAAAAACTACTGGCGGCCATTTTTGTGTGAAAACCTTTTAATGATTTGAGGCAGGGAAATAAATTCGCATGTCTTACGCGACCATGGCACGTTCGTTTTAAAACTCCTTTTGATAAAAAAACCCATTGACTTGCAATTGGAAATTTTCGTTTTCGTGAGATCCCTTCATTCAGTTCTCTATCACAACTGCGAGTGTCCCTTTAAAGTAAAAGGTAAAGATTGTCAAGTAATATTTGAAAGTTTTGAAAAAACCAAAGTCATGTTCCTCACGATGTATTCGGATAAAAATGAAAATAATTAGTTGATTGTAAACTTATTTCATGCTACTGACAAAATCACAAGAGAATGTTAATTGAAGAGGACGTGGTTTCTTTAGTGTAGTTCAATAATATATCATGTGATATTTTGTTAAAGGATTCAGCAATTCTATTGATGATATGTTTGTATGCATAGATATGCTAAAATGTACGAAATACAAGGACGTATGTCTTGTGACATTAAATAAACTCAGGATACATAAAAAAACCGAAATGTTTCCAGGGCGCTGGCGCATTACCTGTTATACATGCAAGTGCGCGAAAAATAATTTGTAAAACATTGTCAATAGGAAAAATAATGTTTGAGTACGCGTGACAAATTTGAAACCGTTTCCTGTGTTTACAGCACTCCCAAACTATGTAATTGATAATAGTGGTAAGATAAGAAACATGAATGGAAAACAACTGTTTTTGATCTACTGATTAAGTGATACACATTCGTAGATCAACTATCGTCTAGAGTCCGATTGTATTTAGGTTTTGAGTTGAGATGAATCATAATGTTTTGATGTTCAAAAACTTGTTAACCCCGGATTGATAAAGTTAAAACCGTTACATACAAACATTGTATACCCTCATAACAACCCTTCTCCTTTACCAGCGATATTAAATAAACTCATCGGCAAAAGAAACATCACTTTTCAAATCGAATTTTGCGATTTATAGTGTCTGCTATAGGTTTATAAATATGCTGAAAACATTCACCAAAACGCATTCTGTGGACTAGTAACAATCGTTATTCCATGATTTTTAGTAACTTTCGTGCAATTACGTAAACGTGAAAAACAGAATAATTGTGATTTCTCATTCTGCACGTGCGACAGTTTTGAATAAATACCGACGTCTGTTAGAACAATGAAGCAGTCTAAAAAGGAACACAAAAGAAATGCCGAGACTATCACAACGAGACCGCGACAGAGCTCTTGGTATGGCAGAAATGTGGGCGACACAACGTCAAATTGCAAGAAACGTAAATTGCAGCCAAGCAACGATCAGCAACTTATTAAATCGTTACCAGTTAACAGGCCAGACACAGGACCCCTTCTACAACATTACAATGCTCGGCCTCACACCGCCACTTGTGAATGATTACCTCAATAACGTTAACGTCAACGTTTTGTCTTGATCGCCGGACTTGAATCCAATTGGGCATCTGTGGGATCATATTGGCAGACAGCAACTTGAGCTCGTATTGATGGATCTGTGGCGATGAATTCCTCCTGACATCATCAGACGACTGACGACATCCATGAGGAGACGTGTACTAGCGTGCATTGACGCAGTGGGTGCACGTGGTCATACACGTTACTAAGACATGTTTGACCCATTTGTATTGACTCATGCTTCATGTTTAATGGTGTCTGTTATTGTGTAAATTTTTATTTTGACCCCATGCCATTTTGGTTCAACATTAAAATAAATGTACTATTGATACAACAATGGTGGTTTTACATAGCGGTTGGAAATTAGTTGTGTCAATGATTGATAACAATGAACAAGATATGTGTCTTCTTGTCGTTTTATGAGCGAAGAAAGGCGGTGATATTTTGCCGACTAGTGTATTTTGTCGAATTAAGCAAGCTTACTTTCTATGATATGACAAGGCGAGGGAAGGACCTTTCCAGTTAATTCATGTAGTAACCTTTAATGGATGTAGTTTCTTCAAATCATATCTGTACATTTACATATTCATGCATCATTATTAAATTTTAATTATATCACTAATTTTTAGTTACCACGTGTTTTATGCGAGGCATGGTGATATTTTTGTGTTTGTGTGTGGGAGATACGCCTTAAGAACGAGAATATTAAACTATGCAATGTCGTGTAGGCCTATGTTTACAATGATGATGATACATATACATATAAAACATATCAATATTTCAAAGTCACATCTTCATGCCCTTATAAGACTGCACAAAAGGTGTGTTTGTTGACTTTTCAAATTGAACACCAAGTTTGTATCGTCAATGATGTATATTAACTTTAGTTATCGGTGACAGTGTAGACAGTGTTATCGGTGCAATAAACCCATCTTGTAATCATGTTATCAGATCCCTGATAACAATGCAAATGAGGGTAACTAGGTCGCACGACTTTCGCTAGCTCCGTACCGGGAAGAGCAACTCCTAAAACGTTTCCTTAGCAATAAAAACGATGTGTTGAGTCTGGTGTGTTTTGCAAACGTAAGCGTCAATGTAAACAAATATGGCCGTCTCGTCGGTCGGCGATTGTGTTCGCATTGATAACAATGGTACAGGTATACCATCACAGCTGTTATTGACATGTATATATAATGGGAGCAAATACTACTATGTGCACATCGATGGTGTTGAATATGAAGGGAGGTTTAAACACTCCCGCCTGACGAAATTCGGAAGATTCCAACAAAGGTGCCACGGCAGGCGACGGGTCGTCTCGGTTTTAATTTAAAATGTTTTGAACGATGTTAAATATATCTGAAACATTAATGACGTATGTTGTGTGATGTTTTATTCAAACAAAATTAAACGAGTACACTGCATGTTGTTGTAAGAGGTTCGAGAAATTGGATTATTTTGCTCTTGTGTGACGTCATTTTCCTATGATGCGAAATGGAATGTGAGTTTGCCTAGTTATATATTAATAGGGTATTTTAATACGCCCTTTTCGTTTCTGAAGGGGACACAAAAATAACCGAAAAAGGAAGTTTATTTCAAAATGACATTATATGATAAAGAGATATCAAAACATACTCTGGTAATAATCTCTATATATAAGTCTTTGGTATAGTGTAATTTCAATGAAACATAAACGTGCAAGTAGTATGTGTCGCACATATTGTAAAAATAGAGAATATCACCCTAGTGTCTTCTGATATCAAATATATCAACACGAGTTGATAAAGGTTACACATTTTACAAAACAGTTTTACTTGTATCAACCAAATCTCACTAAAGTGTCGTCAAGCTTCGGATATTTGTAAATTTTATCAACTCTTGTTGATATATTTGATATCAGAAGACACGAGGGTGAGATTCAATTTATCATCCAAAATCATTTTTCATTTCATTTCCGTGAAAATGTATATTTCACAACACTGCACTTCTCCAAGACTCTCAGTGCGGTGATGTCATAGCACTGTGACATCGTCATATTTGTGACGTAATAGCATTGTGACGTCATCGCTTGATGATGTAAAACATTTGTGATGTCACGAATTTGACTGTAACAGGGCATTGTTCAAAATCTACTGTCCATACGATATCTAGGAGATATCGCTTGATCCTACACAAGCGTTATCTTCTGTGGAACACAGTTTTGGATGATAAAGCATTTTATCTACTGTTCTTATATAATTATCCGTCTTCTTAAAAAGATTGACTCTGGGTTTTGTTAATCATTATTGTAAAACTGTGATCATGATCATGTGTTTGATAATTTTTCTGTAAAACAAAAGACAAACTCACTTTATTTGTTTTCAGTTCTGGGATAACGAGCTAGAAGCAATCGCACAAGGATGGGTCAATAAGTGCAAGTTCGAACACAACGCTGACCGGAAGACGGCCGACAACGTACAAGCGGGGGAAAACCTCTACATCTCCAGTGGTATGTGTCCAAATCTAAAAACCCTTCTGATTGCATGTGTTTGAAAATATATGGCAATTTTGAAATTAGAAAATCATGAAAATTGGTAATGGGTTTTTTAAGGCACGTTATTTCGCCGTCAGTCTTCAACGTCGATGACAAAAACAAGTAAAGAAGTGAGCACAGCTCACATACCCCCGCTTCAAACTATAGTCTGGCTTTCTCTGTTTATCTAACCCTCAAAAAGCTCACTTAGGGATCATGGTTGATAAGTGTATTAAGTTTGTTGAAGTTAGCATGTATAGTTTTGGAGATATGCTCAGGAAAAAGCACTTTGTCAGATAGTCATTGTTTTAGTAACGTTTCCATGTAAACCGCAAAAAATAAAGATAATTTTTGGTCTTACCCTCAAAAGGCGCACCAATGGATCATGGTTGATAAGTGTATGGAGTTTGGTGAAGATAGCATGTATAGTTTAGGAGATATGCTCCGGACAAAGGACTTGGTCATAGATTCACTGTTTTAGTCATGTTTCCATGGAAACCGAAAAAATAAAAATCTTTTGTTGATCCAACCCTCAAAAGGCACATCTAGGGATCATGGTTGATAAGTGGATGTAGTTTGGTAAAGATAGCATGTATATTTTAGGAGATATGCTCCGGACAAAGGACTTGGTCATAGATTCACTGTTTTAGTCATGTTTCCATGGAAACCGCAAAAAAAATAAAAATCATTTGTTGGTCTAACCCTCAAAAGGCACATCTAGGGATCATGGTTTATAAGTGTATGAAGTTTGATGAAGATAGCACGTATAGTTTAGGAGAAATGCTCCGGACAAAGGACTTGGTCATAGATTCACTGTTTTAGTCATGTTTCCATGGAAACCGCAAAAAATAAAAATCATTTGTTGGTCTTACCCTCAAAAGGCACAACTAGGGATCATGGTTTATAAGTGTGTGAAGTTTGATGAAGCTAGCATGTATAGTTTAAGAGATATGCTCCGGACAAAGATTCGTGACGGACGGACAGACAGACGGACGGACTGACAGAATGAACGCTATATACCCCCGCTAACGCTGTAAGGCGAGGGTATAGATATGTTAAAAAAGTAATCCATTATCCTTTATGTAGCACAGTTTGTCTCCCAAAGATGTCTGAATTAAACACAAAGACGTGAGAAAAAGCATTGATTGAGTCATTCTACCGTCACCTTCTATCTAATACCTGTTCTTTCAGGAGCGTTTGCGGCGGACGCTTCAGCGACCTCTTGGAACGAAGAGGTCAGTGATTACACATTCTCCTCAAACACCTGCGCAGACGGAAAAGTATGTGGTCACTACACGCAGGTAAGCCATTGGTTGTTTTTCTCAGTTCTTAATTCTTTCGGTTTAACAAATATACAAATGATAATGGAATCTTGAAGTAAATGTATATATGTGTCTCCAAACTTCCACACATCGTTTCCAAAATGCCGTCACCTTAAAAATAATATTATAGTCTAAACTATCATTAGGACTCAGTTTCAAGGATTCGTAGCACTTTTTAGAAAGATAAAAGGCTATCACTAAAACAATCCATTTGTCCAATTATGCGACAGTGTTTTTTTATGAAAAGAAGCAGTTTTAAATCAAATGTACCACGGTTGGTTTTAGATATGTTAATCCATTCCGTTACCTGAAATGATTAAAATGGTCGCTCGTGGTTTTTGCCGGAATCGATTATTTTCCCCTTCGACTACGTATGGTCGGCTGAGTAATGATATTACCTTGACCCTCTGAAGATAATACATTTTTTTTGGCTTATTGGAGAAAATTTGAAGAAATGAATCATTTAAAAAACGTACTACTGCCGCTTGAAAAATATCCCTTGAAGATATATAGAGAATACTAAACGACGTCCCGTTTAATAACATATTTATGAAACGAGTGTGTGGTTCGGTATTTAACGAGCGAAAGCGAGTTAGATACCGATACCATTCACGAGTTTCATAAAAATGTTATTATACGGGACTGAGTTTAGTATTTTATTTATTACTCGCTGAATTATATCAAAGAAAAATCATACAGATCGCCAGGATAGCCATTGTCATTGCCTCGCTAACATTGTGACGTCATGTTTAACGATTGTGACGTCATGTGACGTCAATCAACACGCGATGTTATTACACAATGTGTAATAACTTTGTAGATTTATTAAACGGCGGTATCTTCAACGGGAGAGTAATAAAATGAAAGTGACACTAAAGTTTTTTTAACTACATCAAATTTGTTGATAATGAAAAGTTAAAACTAGGAATATCATGACATTTTGACACCTAGGTTGTGTGGGCCAAGAGCTACAAGGTCGGGTGTGGTGTCAAACTCTGTCCCACTGTAACTGGGTCATCCATCAAGAACGGCTACCTGGTCGCCTGCAACTACATCGCTCAGTAAGTGTTCCTTCACGATTGATAGGATTTCATCACAGGCCCTCGGATCATTAAAAAAAATTTGAAAAATAAAATTTTAAAAAATTCTTTTTGAGAACACCCCCTGAATCGAATTGTACCTTTGTTAATATACTATTGACAGAGGTACAATTCGATTGAGGGGGTGTTCTTAAAAGTTTTATTTTTTTAATCAAAATTTTTTTTAATGATCCGAGGGCCTGTGGATTTCCTAGGCTAAATTTTAATCTCTGAACTATATCATTGACAATCAATGTTCATTAATTGGGTAAGTGTAGACCTTCTGAATGAAGACCTCAAGTGTATACACCTACATGGTGCAAGACGATTCGAATAAAGGTGGTTAATTACAGGTCTTGCGATTCTGACAAGAATGAGGATTTCACAAGTCATTTTGTATTCTGTTAGATTCCTAAAACGATTTACACTGTGTCCTCTAAGTGTAATTTGATTAAATTGATCGATGCCTTAGCTTGTAAACCAAAACATAACGGATCATGCGACTTCTTGTAAGATATTTAAAATCTCGTACAGAGCCTTCTGATGGTCGACGTTTTCATAATGAGTCTCATGTATCAAGTCTTTTCATTGGTCGATGTCTTCATAATGAGACTCGAGTAACAAACTTTTTCATTGGTTGATGTCTTCTCAGTACGTTTCAAGTACTAGGCCTTTTAGTAATCTGTGTCTTCGTTACTGAATTTCAAATACCAAGCCTTTCCATTAGTCGATAGATGTCTTCATAATGAGTTTAAGAATAAGTGTAAGATGGTGGTTGATAGGCGATATAAATAGTAGGCCTATTCATGCAACTGGGGCGATTGGTTGCGATCCAAATATAATATACATAATTATAAAAGGCTGTGTTCTACATGTATGTATATTGAAATGATTAATCGTTATACCTTTGAAGGTTTTTTTGTTTTACGTGTGATGATTTTATGAGCTTCTTAAAATTCATATCACAAACTGATCGCACGTACAAACCAAACAAAATGTCACGAAAACACAGTTTTGTGTCACTACCATTAGTATACCGTTTTGCATGCATATTTCAGTGGGAACATGAACGGCCAAAAGCCCTACACTGCAGGAACCGCCTGCACGGCATGTCCGTCCGGGAAGGATACTTGTGTCCTAGGGCTCTGCTGTAAGTTAAAGATTTTATGAAGCTTCAAACAGAATACATTAAAGGTCCCAGTGAGTTTTACAGCCTTATCGCAGATTAATAGTATAATCTTTAGTTTCGATGAATTGTTTATGGTACAAACTGTCTTCTTTGAGAGGCATTTAGAAGTTGGTGAGATTAATAGAGAACAAGTTATATGGATTTACAACTTCTTTATTGTAGGATTGCGACGTTTTGGTGTAGATACTTATCAATTGCTTGATAACGGTGTTAGTAGCTACACCGAAACGTCGCAATCCTGCAATAAAGAAGTTGTAAATCCATATAACCTGTTCTCTATTCGGTACAAACTGTCATGAAAATGAACGATAAGAATAATGCATCTAAGGGTGGCAGAAAATTTTCATTGAACAATGAAATTCAAAAATATATTTTCCTAGCTTTGTGCAAACTAACTGTCATACTTAAAACGATTTTATGACCGCATCTCCTCATAGAGCGATAAACTCTCAGAAAGATAAGAGTTTTAAAGATAGGTAAGCAAGTCTGTGTTCGCCAAAAACCTTACAGTTTTCAAGCATGGATCCTGATTTTCGTGTACATTTAATCATTCGGAAAAATGAAACTGAACATATCAATGCATCAGTCTGATTAAAATCGACCTACACATATAGAGTTCGAATCTCGGTAAAGTCAATATTTTGAAACTTTTATTCTTCGGAACATGGTCGATTTTAATCAGACTGATCAATGCATTTACATAATGTTAAGATTATGATGTTTAAATTAGGGAAATTGTAAAAAAAAATCACAAGTTAAAAATGTAAAGAAATGAATTTCAATAGAATAAATAAATGAAACCCCGCCGATTCAATTGATATTTTAACAGCTATGGGTAACAAGCATAGCTGTTGGCCAGGTCTAAGTATTTTTCCACTGACCTAGTTTACTTCATCAAGAAATGAACATTAACGTCTTACCTGTATGTTTCAGCTGACGGCAGCTCGGTGACAATCCCTCCACCCGCAACCACGACTGAGAGCGCCGGCGTGACCGTCCTCGCCACAACCTCCTCCACCTTGCTCACCTGTTTGCTCGCCTACCTGCTTGGCAGCTAGGTCGTGTACTGAGTCGCTCGGTCGGTCGTGTACTGGATCGCTCGGTCGGTCGTGTACTGGATCACTCGGTCGTGCACTCGGTCGCAAACTGGGTCGCTCGGTCGTGTATTCGGTCCTTGGCCAGTTTCAGTATGCATGACATACAACGTTCATGATCGTTTTGCTGATATTTTGTCTGGGTAAAAATCTTATTTATGTCATACAATGCCTCTAAGGCCCTTTAGCACCTTTTTCATAACAACTTTCACGAAAAGATGAAAACTCTTGCCGATTGCCATACTACATCAAAAGAATTTCTCGAACGAACACACTAACATGGCTGTATGTTGTTTTCGTTTGAGCATTAACAAATTATTTGGGCAATGATTATTGAATGGCAATTACTATGTCATGATGGCATCTATGTTTCTTCTATGTTTCTTAAGTAAGATGTAGTATTTATTTAACTATGTATGCTTTCTGAAAGACATTCCGATTTACACAGTGTCAATCTGTTGTCTGATTTAGCTCTCGCAACTGCAAATTTTCGAATTGTGAATCTAGTTTGAGGCGAGCAAACTTTATCATTTCTTTTGGCGATAATCTAACTTTACCATGTCATCATGTTTTTGGCATTGTGTTTTTTGTTTATAAATTGTGCAATACAAACTGAGCTTAAATAAAAAAAACAATCGAATTGTTGCATGGAACAGGCCCGTACAAACTCCCCTCCCTCCAACTAGACCAAATTTTAAGTATTGAAAACCTAGGAAGACATGACGTCTGTGTATATAAATAATTATGCATAACACACACTTTTCATTATCAGATTTTACTATATATTTATGATATTATTTTGATAAGTGATCGTTCGATGCTCTGCTGTATATGTGAAAATGAATGACAACGTTGATGCCACTTACACTAGGCAAATGAGAGTTGGTTCATTTCACATGTCATCCTACAATTTATGTTATCGCGATGTCAATGAGAAAATTCATTGTTTATCGACCTTACATTCCACATGGTTCGGTGATAAGTTGCTCACATAAGTCTCCTGTACTACCCAAAAATGTATTTGTTCATTCTATATTTATGAATATCATTTTAAAGAGCCACACCGTGATTTTCATAACATATTACCCTCTATTTACCTTTGATACGAACGTAAATGTCATATTTGGTGATATAAAATCAAAACATCTTAACGTTTCATGTCTAAAAGACATATATATGACAAATACTGGTTTTCCGTGAAATCTAAAAATAGCCTTATAAATGCACAGAGGTGTAGATTTCACCTCCAATATACATGGATACTAGTTATATAACCTAACAAACATTATCAACTCCTAACTGCCCTCCTGGCTGTTTTAGATAAGTCTCCAAAAATACGTTTGACTATTTGACGCGCGCCACTGTCCGGTTTTCGATCATAATTGCGACGTTCTACCTTCTTATTGTCACTGTTAAATGCAATAAGCTTTAAAATGTGTCTTTTTGGAAACAGTCGATAGTTCGCGAACAATGACGCCATTGATTAAGTTTGACATATATGAATCCAACAACTCACGGAGTGGCTCTTTCAGGAGATGCGTACACAATTGTGTTTTGCGTGAGCATGAAGCAAGCAAACTTTATTCCAGTGATGATTATTATTGTTTATGAACATTTTAGTATACATTGATCTGTACTTCCTTGTTGAAACATGTGCCTTCAGCAATACTGTGTTACCACACAACAACTCACTGTGATATTTATATTTTGCACTTTTCTCTATGTTAACTAATTATTATTTCTTCTTGAAGGTAATAAACGATTTGTTTCAAAAAGTGTTTCCTATGTTAATAGTTCATCATCATTATGATCATCTCATCATCATCATCATTATCATCCAGTACCTGCTCCAGCGTTGGTCTTGCGTCTGCAGTGACCGATCCAGAAAGTTTGAAAGGGGGGGGGGGGGGGGGGGGGGGGTTGAACCCTAACCTTGGATCCGCCACTGATTTGAACATTGTTATCGATGTCGTGTCGTCGTTGTCTCAAAAGTTGGTCGGTCGCAGTCATGTTCTAGCGGGCTCACAGGAGAACATGACGTCTTTAACACAAAGTATGAGTTAGCGCAGTGTATGGAGTGGCGGTTTCCTGCATCGTTTGCAGGAATACAAGCAGGAATGGTGTCGAGCCAATCGGAGCCATCATTGTTGAAATAGTCATCGTTAAAGGTACGTTTTACGATCTCCATGTCGGCTTTTGTATAGCCAAAAAATCCGTGGAGACTTGGACATTGCAGCAAAACAGACACGGGCGATAGAGCCTTTTGTATTTTGAAAAAGTTTACAAAAATCACAGAGGATGCCAATAGTCATAACAAAGTTAAAATTTACTCTGAACACTCATTTTGTTGTTGAAACCTTTTACAAATGTACCTTAGTGTAGGACAACAGAGCACCTTCAATATGAACTTTCGACGCTGTATAAATCAATTAGTATTTAAATCATTCATTATTTGAAAGAAAGAACTAAAACAATTGAATGAATAAGGATGCTACTTTATAAACTATCAAAGAACATCGTAACATATTTAAATTTCATTGTTGATGTGTTCCATTCATAACCTTTTCCTTTGTTTCATTATCAATTGTATCACCAAATTCAATATAATGCAAACAGTGAAAACTAACATACAGAACACAAAGAAAATACTGTATTTAGAAGCGGCCGTAAAATGATTCTCAACACACGTCTCAATACATGATCTAAACTCCTTTGCTCACCGATGAGAAAACACGGTAATCTCAATCAATAACCGTTCAATGATAAATGGAAGATTTCATAACCTATCCTACGATGAGGTGAGGTTGCTGTAGGGTGAAAACCCACAGTATCATTGTGGCTTAGTCTGTAGTCCAAACCCTGAAATAAGGTAGAAGCCTAAGCAAGTCTATAAAAAGACTTTAAGGCCTGATTTCTGCAAATGAAGAACTTAGTCTCCTTTTCAGTTCATTTAATATTTTAAAAAGTTTTTGATCAGCTGATGCATAGTTTCATTTCAGAGTCTAAATGTTAGACTACATTAAGTCTATGTATGCGATGAAACCGTCCTGAGAGTATCGGCTCAGGCTATATTGCGATGAATTGGAAAGGATATATAAATCAACTCATTTCTTAGACCATGTTTCCTTTTGTTGTGAACCTCGCGATCGGTCAAGCCAACACCATTATCAGTTAAATCAAGGACGGAACTACTTGTTATGAGTAAGATGATTGTGAGGTACAAATTCTGATTCAAACCTCAATTGAAATGACAAAATAACACAGGGATGCATTTTTTAACATAAGGAACGTTTAAACAGAATTAGCAATCTTTCGGGTCACAAAGCAGTGCAGCATATACAGCTGCATATCAAAAGTTTGTTCACTTACTACTGTATCTTAGTGCAAATATCATGTAATTTGTGAATGCCTTGAAGGTCAATAAAACAACTTCAGCAGAATTAACAAAGGATTTCCTATTTTCATTGTGTAAAATAGCCATTGTTTATAACTTATTGTGGGATCATCTGGTCCCTCGCGCGAAAAATTAGAATTTTGGCATGATTTAATTGACACATGGGGTCATATTTTCGAAATTCCGATTTCCTTAAATTTCGATTAAAATACTCCATTTCGACTTTCTGAAAAGAAAATCAGCAAAAGCATACTAACTTAACGCAAACGAACAAAGATGAGGTGTGATTAAAACTGTCGCTCACTTATAAAGGATTTTGTAGGGAAAAAAAGTAAATTACTGTTTTCGAAATTTTGACCCCTGTTCACTTCAGTGACCTGCCAAAAACTATCACGGTAATCTGTTGGGTTTTACATACGATTGCGTTTAAGTGCAATGGATCTTCAAAAAATTCAAATTCATCTGTTTCCTTTTCGCATTGCTACGTTGCCTCAAAGACATGCCAAATTACATGATATTTGCACTACGATACGCAGTTATATGAACAAACTTTAAGTATGCAGCTGTATACCATGGTCAACAGTTACACTTAGATACATTTATGTTGATCGTCTGCGTCGACATTCGCCACCCGTAGTTTTATCAGAGTTGGCAGAGTTGACTAGACGTTGTTACCCGTAAAGCTATAGTTTAAACAAATTGAGTTACGCATTTAAAAGCTTCTTGAAACACTACGTTATACATGTCTATATTTGTCGTTCGTTAAACTCCTTACCTCACAAACAAGCAAAACGCTTTTAAATCGCCCCATATGCGTTGATTAGAGCCGTGACCATCCTGCTACATCAGCGTATTTGTCTCCGCCTGGCTCCGTCATAAACCCTGATATCCTTCGGCCTAAAACACTCGTATCGCTAAATATAGCAAGCCAATGAAATGACTCGCATTCAGCAATAGCGGCACCACCCGGATGAGGGTTCAAACAAATGTCAATGTAGGCTATAAATAGCCACGAGTAACCAGCCGTAGGCGATACGAGCGTTTTAGGCCGAATGATATCTGGGTATGTGATGGAGGTGGGCGGAGACATGTAGCTGATGTAGCAGGATGAGCTGTGACAATGTACGTCTGATCCTCAGAATTTCCCTTGCCCAAACGGCAAATTGGAATTCGGTCTAACGCGAATTTCACGTGCTCTGTGGTCTTGTTTTGATGTAAATTTCGAGTGCGACACGGTCCCTGACAAATATTTCGCTATCAATTCCGTAAAAGTTATGTCAACTTGGTTTAAAAATGTAGATTATTTTTACTGAATAATGTGGTGCTATATTTATGGCCATTGCCTGAGAAATGTAGACCGCTCGAGTCTGTTGTTTACTCGTTTCGGGTGTTCATTAAACCACTCCGCTCCGGCTATGCAACACACTCGCTGTCTAACTATAACCTATTGGATTCATCAACACTTTCTCCATATGCCACAATAACTTATTAAAAATATATGTGGTATAATTTGTTGCTCACATTAGCTTTGAAAGGTTTTGGTGAGCTTTTTCATGTATGAAATGGGAATTCCACATACCCACTAGATTTTAAGAATTAGTTGATAACATAGCAATCGTTGAATAACAGTGAACGTTAATGGGGCCTAGAGTATGTTGAGTAAGGTCAAATATGTCAAACCTTGAAAATGTTGTTATTATATCGAGACTACTGACTGTATCCGAAAATCACCATTTTAATGCCTATCAGTGCAGTATAATGACTATTAATGAGGATAGTCATGAATGTGATCGAAAACCGGGCAGTGGCGTACGACAATAACTCAAACGTAATGTTTTGAAACTTATTTACTGAAGACATGTATGGCTTTATAGTGTTAAATATATCACATAACTTGTAGACATGTAAGTAGGACCTAGAATTTCGACCTAGCAACATGAATATGGCCATTTTTGTTATTATTGAAAATAAAAAATTAGGAATTTTAGTTTTACGACATGATTTGAACTGTCATATCAAGCAGTGTATACATGTATGTTATTTTGACTGTTATTAAAGCAACATAAAAAATCGTGAAACACTCTGCAACTTTAATGAAAATGTTTTCTATACAGCAGTGTTCATTCGAAAAGCTGTATTTTTTCATATCGAATCGGATAAATCATAAATCTGTGAAAAGGTGGTGCATCAGTTGTACATATACCATCAGCTTTCGTAGATAATGATTTAGGGTTGGAGCACACACATCAATATATATCTTTTGTAATACACAAAGAGAAAGATGTACAAATGTATATAATAAATTTAAAAAGATATTCAAGATATAACGAAAATAACTATACTGGTATTCTTCTGTCACAAAGGAGTGTAATTAGCTATCAAAAACAGAAGATTAAGACTAAATTTTTTTTTATCATTGTGTCGCCATAGTTTTGCAAACCGGTGTTAACACTATTTAAGGATCCTTTTACATTTTTTCTCTTGATGTATAACAGTAACAGATTGAATAAAATCACGTAACGTAGATTTTTAAACAATCCTTATAATTACAAAATAAACTTTTTCCGAACTTTTTACTGAAATATTGAAACAAATCTTGAATAACTGTCGTGAACATAACGTGGGGTTGCTGCTTGTTACACACACCAATACATGGTTGTGTCAAAATTGAGATAAATTGAAAATAGAAACGCACCGAGCTGTCAAACTTTAGGACTTGTAGTTATCTAGTTGTCAACGCAGTTGTTAAGATGATGAGATATGTACGTTTCTTCTTTTGCAAGGGAACTAAACTAACGCGCAGTTGTCACAGCCGTTGCGTTCCTTTTAAACATGACGTCAATAGCTTTATGAGAGTTATCCCGTATACAGGCTTTAAACATGATCCTCCCCTCCTTTTGTTCAGGAAATCCCCAACCCTCTTGAACCCGGTGTAATATAACTTTTAACCATAGATAATTTTTTTCCAAGACAAAAAAAAGACTATTCTATAGCAGATCTAATAAAGTGTAGAAAGTCCTCTCAAGTATAGTGACACCAATGCCGATGCAAATATCATTTTCCCTGTTTGACAATGTGCTCTATAACCTTGAGGAATCTGACATGACAAAAGTCACGTGTTCCCGTCTTTTTAGTTGATTATAGCGATAGCGAAAAAAAATTAGAATCCTGATACGGAGAAAACATCGAAGGAACCTAACCAAAGATGTTCTACACTTGTGTAAAACAAAACAGAGTATGTTTCATAAAGTTATGTGGGATGAATAAGAGCAAAAATACCATATGTAAATTGGAGTCGCCTCCATAAACTTCGAAAGGCATTTAAGGCGTTGGAAATAAGGACAAGAAATCGGAAATAAGGACAGGAAATATATGGAAAACAACTTCTGAATTCATTGTATGAGGTTTCGACACAGATTCTAGTCTCGTTGACCTTTGCTTTAAAAGAACGAAACGAATATGTGTCGAAAAGCCGCATACAACGAATAAAGAAGTTGTTATTTTTCTTGTCATTAACTGACTTAACCTGAACCTGGATCTCAATACCAAACTTATGATAATTTCTGATTAGCATTGAGATGCTTATTTTAGAAACACCCACTGCTTCGAATTCTCTATCAAATAACACCATTTACAAAGTTTGACATATTTGATCCAAACAGTAGACTTTTGTGCATATTGATTGACCATCTACGTTACTGGCAAAGTTGTTTTCATAATAAATACCTTGTCAAATAGTTTACAAAACAAATAATTTAAAGGTGTTTTTTAAAATCTAATTTTATTGATATTCAAATGGTATCGCAGAATATGTAAATTTGTGGTTTTGAAAAAAGAAGATGATAATGGTGTTTTTTAGTGATTGTATTATGAATTTGATAGCATGACAGCGTAAAAGATTTTTAAAGCAAACGTCTATTTACATTGATGCTCACATAACCATCGTAATTTACGTTTTACTTTGTAGACAATATTTTCATATTCGTCATAAACTGACTTTTTAGCTCTCTACGGCGCAGAAATTTCGGAGTGTCCGATATAGATATAAAGCCCCAAACAGAACGTGTTAGAATCTCGAAAAAGTGATGAATTTTTATTCCTCGGAAAATGATTGATTTTAATCTGACTGATGATGTGATAAACGGGATACGCATGGTTTTGTCCATGTTATAAATGCTATCAAATCAACCAATGAACTTGCAGCACGAATGCACAATGAACATGCCATTAAATTTCCTCACCACCCTATCTGTCATTTAACCCAGAGTAAGTTGAATTAAGTGAAGGTCTCTTTCATTCTTGGTAAACATAAAATAAATGTAGAATTAAGAGAATATCTATTTTCACAAAATAATGTTAAAAGTCGATATCTAACTTAAAAATGTCGATTTGAATGAAAGACCATACTAACAACATAACTATTATTTTAGTAAATAGAAAACCTCGAAAGTGTGCCTACCATCCCAATGTTGCTCATTCAAACACCAAACACATGTAATTAAGCAGAATTGCAAGTTGTGAAAAATATACCTTAGTACAAGGCAAACGCCCTACTCCTTACATGTACATGTATATACTGCGAAAAGTATATGTATATAGGTTGCTATATACATGTAAAGCATGCTTTCCCAAAGTTATATTTTAATCCTTCACTTATTCATAGTAATTGGTCAGGTACCGCATCAGAATAAAACTTTCTTGAACTCCCCTACATTGAGAACATCCTAAATATTCTAACAAGTAAGGAAAAGCTGAAATCTATGATTGAAATTTTATCATTTAAAGCAAACGGGACAAAACATAAGTAGAAAAGGAAAGTATAGTATATGGGGTGGTTCGTTTCTTTTTATTTAGAGGATATTTCAGGTATTACAGGCCTAAATGTTGTTTCTAATGGCAATGACTTTTCATGTCCTGGTTTTTAGTTCAAAGGCAAACAATTAGACTGTTGTTTTGCAAATTGCGTTATCGAGTTTTTGTATTTTCTCTGCAGTAATGAGTCCGTCAGTTCATCTAGCAAACGTGTATCAGAATACCAATCTATTATGCTGATATCTAGTTTTTGTGCTTCCACTGTGTACTGAATTCAATCCAAAGTGTTTTCCAGCTTTAGAGTGCAGTTTAGAAAAACAAGTCTAGCGACAGTTGGCGCTATTTTGTCGGCGCCACGGCCCCATCTATTTGGTATAATAATTCGTTCCATCGAAATGAAATATGTTCTTATTGAAGATGAAGCATATACTGTTATTAACAAATTCTTTTGATACCCATTCTCGTCTTCTCGATGGGTGTTTATCTAACTAATATAGGATAACTCTAATCCCTAGACCGTGAGGTATGCCCAAGTACAAACTGACTGCATCATAACTAACCAGTTTAGTATACTATTGTTTACGAACAAGGGGAGACTATTCATGAAATCTGTTGTGTCCTATATGTACATAATTACTCTATGTAGGTCTTATGTTCCACGTATACATTAAAACACGTGACAGGGAGAGATTCCCAGCCCCTCCTATTTAATTCTAACAATGAACGTCACATTTGTAAATGCTCGGAGTCAAAGAAAGGGGTACGCATGGACATATATTTACCACATAAGTACATGTAAGTGCCACGCCTTGACCAGTCCATCGATGAAAAAAACTTTCTTTTTGTCGAGGTTTAACTTGAAAAGGATCTCACTGGAATACGGAACAACGAAGTCCGTACTAGTTTGTCCTATTAAACGAACGTTGTGACAATCCCATTCAATCTTATGCAGGCATATATTTTCTGGAACGTCGAAGCCCAAATAACACAATAAAGAAGTTGCTATTTAATTTAGACATTGTTTTACCTTTTTAACTGGAAGAACAAGAATACAAATCAACGTGTGACATACTCCTCGACTAAACATTTGAAATTCGAGATAAAATGTCTTTTATTCTATCATTGTATTACCAAAACGTTGTTATTATTGATGCATCATTAGCAGTTTTCAAATGGTTGCGATGTATTATCAAGAATAACAATCTTTAAAAAGCAGGAGCTTCTCTGATCTGAATATGTTTAATGGTTTGCCTTAGAGTACTAAGCGTATATTTCATTGTACTTTTGCCAAATGACTTCATTTACATGAAAATAGTTTAATTTACTTGCATTGATATGAATGATGATAGTGAATATGTGTGAAATGAAATTAAAGTACTTCTAAATAAACAGATATTTTAATCACCGGTAATGTTTTTTGATAGTGAAATGGTGCATCTGAATCAATTTGGTCGATGATGTCGACCATCAAAGCTAAACCTTCTTAGCGTTTTATCTATACCGAGGTTTAATATCAACCTGTAAGAGGGTATGTCACGTGATCAGCCTTTTTGACTCCAATCCACCCGAGTGACTTTGAAGCGTAAGCAGTATTGCTTCAGTCGGGAACACTTCTCCAATGATGACCCCGTGTTTGTCTCTTCTACTCCTGGTGATGACCTTGTTTGGTCAAACTTCGTCTGAAATGCTTGACCATTCTGGGACTCTAGACGTGGAAGAAAGCCTGCGTCTAAGGAGATCGACCAACAAGCAGGATGAAAACAAGAGAGGTTTTACCTCGGCAGAGAAACAGTTCTTGGTGGATAAACACAACGAATACAGAAGAATACCCAATGCGGCAGACATGCTTTATATGGTAGGTAAAAATAAATGAATCAACTTTAGTCTAATTTAGTTATAAGCAGTGTATGAAATAAGCCTGAAATCTTCTATGATTTCTATCACAAAAGTTACCAGGTTGGTTTTCCGTCACACGAAACTCTTTTGTGTATCAATAAAACTATAAATAATAGATAATAAACAAAATGTATATGGAATAGTGTCTCAGCTGTAAATCCGCTAGTGTGTTGATATAATTGAATGAATAAAATATCAATGATAAACCGATGACTGCACAAAGTGTATAACTGTATTGAGTAAAGCTTTATTCTTCTCGGTGAGGAATATCCTTTGTAACATTTGATAACACTTTCCTCAATTAATGTATTACAAATATTCAAACATGAAATGTCAAAATTACGCTTCAATGTATGCATTGTGTTATAAATGACCTTTGCGAATATCCTGCCAATTTAAAGAATAGGTTTGATGGTCAACCTTTTTATTATATGAATGCGTGTCTCTAAGCGCGTTACATGTAAAATGTATTGTGATAATTGAATCGTGAGTATTATGTGTTTTGAGTTATAAATAGCTCATGGAACTAACTGTTCATTTGGTAGGATTTTAATTTTCATCGAGAAAAGTAGTTAATATTTTCCTTTGAATTCTTTAAGGTTTAAAAAGTTTCCTAAGGCATTCCTTATAATGAGAAAGAAATATTATTTCAATGAAATACACATCATGGTTATTTTATGATTGCAAAACTAAAAGAATTGATGTTCTGGTCATATTGATATGTACTGATTTTAAACTGCTTTTAGGCGTCAAATTTCTATCACTATTAAAACTTTAAAAGGGATAGCTTATGAATTATTCATTGTTTCATATTGATAATATACACCATTATCTGCATGTACATTTATATTATGATCATATCATAACAATATCATAATAAATTGATAATATGTTATGTTCTAATTTTGTCGTATGCAATTTTTTACAATTTGTGTTAATATTTTTAATATGCAATTTAATAACAGATTAGGATGGTTAACATTTATATATGTACCTACTTTAAGAGGAGTTCAACTGATTTAACTGACTGCGACCAGTAGCGCTTTTATTGTAAACAAAGAAACTAGAATAAATATTTCAGCTTTCAAAGGCAATCTTTTATAATCAAAAGTGGCAGTTCTCACACGAACGTTAGTTGTTCGATAAAGCTACTTCAATCCACTTACCTAGCTAGCTTAATTGATTAAAAGGTGTTCACTCTGAAATGGCTTACAATAGTTGGTACTTGCAATGTATTGGTAATCGGGTTGAGTGATGAAGTGTTTGCCACTCTGAAGATGATGCATTTGGCGTAAACATATATTTGTTGGGGATAACTGAAATAAATAACATTTCCAAAAAACGTGCTACTGTCCCTTTAAACATCGTAATATTCAATTTCTGTGTGTGAAAATAATCCTTTCTTAAATAATCATTTTCAGAACCCGTATTATCCAATATTCACATCGGTATACATCAACCTAGCGAAAAAGGAATATGTAACAATATATACAGTTGCCTGCCAAAAGTTTGTTCACATACCTTAATATACTAGTGCAAAAATTATGTAATTGGGATGCCTTTGAAGTATCGAAGCATTGCGAAAAAGAAACGTTGCATTTTCATTACAGATATGCAGATTCATTCTTCTTTAAGACAAATGTTTACCATAACCAACAATTAACCGTAACAGTTTTGGCAGGTCATTGAAGTGACCAGGTGTCAAAATTTCGAAAACACTAATTTTCTTTTTTTCTACAAAATCCTGTTTAAGTTATAAACGGCTTAAAAATTATTCATGTCTGTTCCTTTACACTAAGTCAATGTGATTGTGCAATCTGATTACAAATTTTATTGAGAAAATTGACGAAATCGGAACTTTCGAAAATATGACCCATTTCAACATGCCAAACTTTGAATTTTTGAACGAGAGGCCACCCTATCACTAAATAAGTTCAAGAATGGATATTTCCATCCTTTGTCAGTTTTGCAATATTTATTTCATTGACGTCCAAATCAAACCCAAATTACATGATATTTGCACTACGATTCAGTGGTGAGTGAACAAACTTCTAGTATGCAGCTTATTGAATGCATTTGACATTAAAGAGCCACTCCGTGAGTTGTTGGAGTCATATATGCCAAACTTAATCAAAGGTGTCATTTGATCGCGAAGTATCCACTGTTACCAAAAAGACACAATTTAAAGCTTATTGGTTTTTTTACAGTGACAATATGAAGGTAGAACTTCGCAATTATGATAAAAAAAACGGACAGTGGCGCGCGTCAAATAGTCAAACGTAATTTTGGAATCTTATCTAAAACTGCCAGGAGGGTAGTTAGGAGTTGATAATGTTTGTTAGGTTATATAACTAGTATCCGTGTATTTTGGACGTGATACCTACACCTCTGTGCATTTATAAGGCTGTTTTTAGATTTTCATGGAAAACAAGTATTCAGTTGTCATATATATGTCTTTTGGACATGAAAAGTTAAGATGTTTTGATTTTATATGAACACATATGACATTAAGGTTCGTATCAAAGGTAAATAATATGTTATGAAAATCACGGAGTGGCTCTTTAACATTAATAAGGACATCCTTCAAGACACTGCTATTTTGCTAAGACTCACTATACGACTCTACTGAGAAGTTTATGGAAAGAGCTGATTAGGCAGTGAAGGTAACACAATGTCACCTGTAGAGAAATACACCTCGCAGGTGTCGTGGCAGTGTACTAAGGAAAGTGAATCTCAAAATACTAAAAGAAAACGTACACGTAAACTTTTTGAACTTTGTGATTGTAAATGTTCATTACATTGATCTTTCATGCCAGTGAAAGAACCATCTTGGTTCACACACTAAGTCCCCTTTCACACAACAAGTCACGAAGATAGTATTCATGAAATGATAAAGAATGGGAATGGGTTACAGATTAACTTAGCAAAGATTGCTTCTTGAAAGGAGCTACTGCCAGATTCAATCTAAGCGACAAGCAGTGTTTTTCAAACAAGCGGGTCTCTTGAATATTAACATCTTCAACAAGACAGCAAAGTGCATAAAGGATATCTCACATTTAAAACCAGTGATGCGCAACTAATAGGGCACGACCTGTAGTGTTTACGTAGTACCTTTGCAAGAACATCAGTATTTATCAAATTTCAATAAGTTCAACTAAAAGTGACGACTTATCCTGTTCACAAAGCATGAACTCTATTGACGCCTTCATTCCCTCAGCACGATACTAGGGGCATGAATACTTCTCAATAATGGAGACAGATTAAATACTATCTACCTGTAAAAAACATGTCAAATGTCAAACACTAACAAAATTACTTTTACTTATCATCTTGTCAAATTCCCCGATCTTAATACCTTGTCTGGTCTTGTCCTTTTATGGGAGAATGATTACCATTTAAATCTCTCATGCTTCATTGCCTACGGAATTGCTCTTATAACTGTATTCAAGTCCTTTTATTTTCTGCCTCAGTACTTTTATACTCACATTCTTTATTCAGACATTGCAGAGCTTGCACAGATGGTGTATCAATCGAGGGTAAAGGTATTCAGACATAATAAGGGTCCGCATATTAAACTTCCACTAGAGTAAATTCGAATTTCAGTAGGTTCACTTTTGAAACTTAATCAATATGTACCTTTGACTATCGCGATCCTTTGAAAAAAATGTAAGCTTTCGAAATGTCAGGAATTTCATTTCTTAGACTTCAGAAAGGTAATTCTGTATATAAAATGTGTCAAGTAACCGAAGGGATATTTGAAACGTCCATTTTTTATGCTTTTTTTCAAAAAGAAAATTTCTAATAAGGAGTCACGTTTTAGGTATAATCCCTGTATGTGTATTTCCACTAGTGTTGATACTAATGACGTGTACAAACAATTCCCAAGTGCATCACCTAATCTGTCTTGTTTTGAAAATGTCATTTAAGGTAACCAGTTATATCCTGATCCCGTATAGTTCTGGCACAGACTCTTTTGAGGCCTCACTCAAGTTTTAATTGCCCTAACAATGTATTTTACTTCCCTCTCGCGGAAACGTTCTGCATATTTTTCCAAATAAGTATATATTAAAACTATGCTTATTTATGATCAGGTGTATTATATCATAAACTACATTTTGTTTTTCTGAAAATTCTACATTAGCGAGAATGAAATTACAAGAGCTGCATGTACTTACAGGTATCTAGTTTGGTTACAGAGAACTGTTAGGTATAATCGGTCTAAAAGTGCCACATCGAGATTTTCATACATATCTTATATTTTTTATACGAACGTAAGTGTCATATGGGGTGATATAAAATCAAAACATCTTAACCTTTCATGTCTAAAACACATTATAATCATTAAATGACAAATATAGGTTTTTCATGAAAATCTAAAAACTAGCTACACTTGAAGCGAGAATTCGATCGGGTATTTTCCCATGGAAACAGAGTGAACAGTCCACTTTATGCTGATTTCATTGTCATTATTTCATTTTTCAATACTGATAGTAATTGTTCAGATTTGACAAGTATATAGAGGATATTCATTGAAATGAACAACACTTAGGAATGTCGTTCTCTTACCGGCGCGACGCTTAACGGCACTATTGCACGCTTTTTCGGTTCAAATGGCTGTTTCAAGGCATATGATGGTAAGCCACTGTTATGGGATCGAAATAGCGGATTCCATTTTCGCCTGTTCTGCTGTTAGCAAAATTTGAATATTTCCGATACGTAGTTCATGCGGATTTAATGCGACGTTGCATTACTTCCAGTTTTCAACTTTGAAACTCAAATTTATAACCTTAATACGTACACTTTTTAAAATAGGGTACGAGATACATTACCTGAGTGAGAAAATGGTTTTCGGCGCTTTTCATCTCGTCTCAAAACATGCTAGAATAAAAAGAGGGACATGAATCGTTGTGTTTGCGACAATTAAGCCTTTTTTTACATTTCGTTTCACTAAAAGAATTACTCAGTGACTCATTTGACGTCTGTTGTTATCAAATAAAACTTAGATGTTTTTTTAATGTAAAATCCATTTATCATTGACACCAGCACACAGATCCTGGACATTGTTGGAGGAAACAATATTTGAATGTAAGTTTCAAATAAATTCTTAAAGTGTCCTTTGGGTCATGTTAGACATACGATACGTCTGTCTGTAGATTGTTACGTTTGAATTAGGATGAAAAATGTCCTCAGTCAAACCTGTATAGTATGACAAACAATTGAAAATATTTAAACCAATTTAATCAATAATGAAGAAAAAGTTTAAATTTACAATACAGACTAATAAAAATAGGAAATACAACATCAAATGTCTCACAATATAGGCTAACAATTTATTAACTAAAAAAGGTCAAACATGAGTTGATAAGGTGAATCTAGTAGGTAAATCAAAAACGGTGGAGAACAATGGCACAGCAGAACGGTCGTAAAATAAAAAGTAGAAAACCAGCAATCGCAATGCGTGAATGATTACTATTTAACAGCTAGCATTCATATATAGACCCCTGGACCTATATTTTCGAAGCTCTCTTAGCACTAGGATAAGCGTAAGTACCATCATTTAACATTGGCCTACGACTGTACCTTAGCACTAAGAGAGCTTCGAAAATCCAGGCCCTGGCTTCTATATGTTTCCGTTACCAGAAAGATCCCAAAGCAGCCAAGAAACACACGGAAAGGACGGAACATTCTAGACATGGAACATTCTATACTAAGCTAACTTAATAGTCTATAAGTAATCAAAACACGTCTGTTACTCATTGAACAGTGCAACAATATTGCACAATGTTTTACATGTATACAATCACATTTTCATAACACTATATGAAAGCAGTCGCGACAAATTTTAGCAGATCTCGACCATGCCGTCTCACCAAACTTACACATTGGTGCCAAAGCCATAAATTATCAAAATAAGTTTTTAGAATGGACATACATTCGACGGATTGTAGTACAATTTATAGCTAAGTTTTTAACCAAATTCAAAGATGAAAATGGTTTGATAAAATTGTCGAAAAACAGAAAGTTCTTTAATTTACTTAATGGCGCTAAATATAACACTTGTGACAACACTGTCAAGAAATGGTAACCGTTTGAAACGCTATCCGTAAAATCTATGATTAGATGAGTTGTTGGAGTCATATATACTAAACTTAATCAATGGTGTCATTTGATCGCGAAGTATCGACTGTTATATATAATTACCAAAAAGAAACATTTTAAAGCTAATTAGTTTTGTACAGTGACAATATGAAGGTAGAACTTCGCAATTATGATCGAAAACCGGACAGTGGCGCGCGTCAAATAGTCAAACGTAATTTTGGATACTTATCTAAAACAGCCAGGAGGGCAGTTAGGAGTTGATAGTATTTGTTAGGTTATATAACTATTATTCATGTATGTTGAACGTGATATCTATACATTTGTACCTCTGTGCATTTATAAGGCTGTTTTTAGATTTTCACGGAAAAACAGTATTTGTCATATATATGTCTTTTGGACATGAAAAGTTAAGATGTTTTGTATTTCATATCACAACATATGACATTTAGGTTCGTATCAAAGGTAAATAATATGTTATGAAAATCACGGAGTTGCTCTTTAAGCGAGATATCAATACATTTTACTCATGGTGTGAAAATCTAAGTAGATTAGTGAAGGTATCTATTCATTTACAGTCGTGGGACAGTGAGTTGGAGACTCTAGCTCAGAGTCACGCTGACAAGTGTGTCTGGGCCCACAACAAGGACAGGCTGATACCTTCAACAGGGAAAAAGGCCGGGGAAAACATGCACATCGTCACATGTGGGTTTATACGCGCATCTAAACTGGTCTTGAAAATCTTTCTATTTTATATCTTGCTACCTTATTTACCACACAAGCCCTGTAAACAATGAACAGAAAGGCCTAAACAAGTTACGTACATTGTATAATTTGGTTCCAAACTTAAACATATACTTGAAAACATTTTCATAGATATTTCCTGTTCTGTTAACCTATGTGTTTTACTTTCTAGTTAGATGTATTATACTTTAGAATAAAAAACAACCAACCAAGACACGTTTTTAAAAGTTATCATAGAATTTTCAAGTTGAAACAAACTACCCTTTCCAGCAAGTTACAACGAAAACGGGACAATGGTGGCGTGGTATAGCGAGGAAGCCGATTACACCTACAGCGACAACACCTGTCGGTCAGGGAAGGCGTGTGGTCACTACACACAGGTACGTTAATTATTTAACAGTGACAAATTAGCGTCTCGACGGCTGTCTACATGTACATGTATGTATGATGTCAGACAGACAGACAGATAATTTTATTTACATCTCACTCGTATTAAAACGATACACCAAGTACATAAATATGACAACATAATATACACGACCAATCGCCAAGCGATTATGAGAGATGATTTAAAACATAAAAATTGTATCCAATAAACTAGCATATACAAATGTATAAATTTTCATAAATACATTAAACAGTTTTTTGTACAGGGAATAACGCCGGTACTCTTAAATATTACAACATGTTTTGGCAAGACAAAAGGTAAAATCATCACATGTAAAAATATGGGCAAGCTGCTGTAAAACTGTCAGAAAATTAAAATATGGACGCACCAACACTCATTGTCCATGTTTTATTACACTGCCCAGTTTATAAAATGATTAGCGACAGGTTTTATTAGACTATTGTAATAAGGTGTGGTGTAATTTTAAAGATGAATGTAATATTGTGAAAATCTGTTTTATCCTGGCCAGTGCTGTAATGCTCAGTGCCAAAACCTGCTAGGCAATATTACAGCTACGTAGAGATATTTTATACACATAAATGTGTTTGTTAAATGATTTAATTTTGTATATACACTGTACAGATTTTTAAACCACGATAATGTACATGCAAATTTTTTTATTCATATCTGTATTTCATATCTCTCACAACTCCAGTAGGAGCTCATTTTATATCACGTTATTTATATCATTTTATATGTATATTGAGGTGAGACGTAAATAAATAATCTGTCTGTCTGTCTGTCTGTCTCGTTGTTTTGCGTCACAAATAATTGGTGGTTGCCTGGAATATTTCAATTTTCAATAATGAGTTTGCTTTCTTATAAATGTTAAAATAATATTCCTTCACCAATTTTTGGCAAAAACGAAAAACTAGGTATGCAAAACTGTCCTGATAGTTTGTGATATCAGTCTAATGATTTAAATGTCAAATTATTATCAATTTGATGCCATTATTGGTTGATTTTTAAAGTTATTCACAATTATGTATTATGTAAAAAATTTTATTGCTATATTTTCAAACATGCTCTATGTGTTTTTGAAGTACTTTATGGGTAATTCATGACCTTTTGAATTCTTAGAAATTGTTTAAATGTGATAGACACATACATACCAGGAATAAAAGACCTTTCGTTTAAGGTCATTTGGGCGAAAAGTGAGGCAGTAGACTGTGGAATACGGTTCTGTGCGAGCGTCGAGGGTTTAAGCTACAAGAACGCCTACATCACAATCTGCAACTACAGACCAGCGTAAGTTCCCTCAGTCAAGAAACTCAGAAAGTGCTGCAGTTTGTTCCTTTACCAAAATCTTCGAACATATCTTGCATTCTCTGTTTGAGGTGTCTGTATGAATACGTGTTTATGGAACTATTATATCTGCCTCCCATCCATCTGAAGCCAGTATTACTGGTGTATTCTGGGTAATATTCTCAGATAACAAAATTAATGCTTCTTTTCTAACCGAGCAAAGACTCAGTACATGGTCTATATTTGAACTATCAACTACGTATCGTCAACGCCCAAAGGGCTGAATCTGACTTTACCAACGTTTGTTTCTATTTATCAATATATCGTATGGATTTAAGGTTTAGACTTGCATTCAAGTGTAAACATCGCAAAACATGAGAACGCAGCAAATATGATTTCCTTTATTCAACGGCGTTAACCGTAGATAGGGAGATGATAGTAATGGTAGTAATGATCATCATTTCTCCCTTTTAAAACCAAGTCCGTCCTTTCTGTCAAAACCAACACTTAAGCCTTGACTTTGTTGATTGCTATCTGCTATGCTCAACACCGCTTCATCGTTACCACCAGCGTTAAATGAGGAAGAATTGATGGCTTCATTCCGACTTTGTATCTAAATAACCCCAACTGGCCACGAACTTAATGTTCTTACATTTTTTTCGGAAAACATATACCCTCTTAGTTGTTCCGGAATATGAAAAGTTTATCTTGTGTTTAATAAAAGCACCCTATAATTTCATCATTAAATACATTCGACTTAAGATCTTTTTGGTGCGTAGACACTTTAGCTACTGTTTGTCAGCAAAGCTCAATTGAAAGAAATATACTTTCAAAGAAACTCAACTACGTATATTCATATCTATATTGTAAGTACTCTCTATCTAAATAAGGGATTTGCTTAAATTCAAGACACATAGTCTGTGTTTTATAATTTTATTTATGGTTGTATAACGATGAGCGTGACATTGGCGGTGCAAGCTCCACACAATGGTTGTATAATGCCCTTTACACTATTAATATTAATCTCTGTGATTGACGCACGTTTGGTGAAATCTTTAATATGTACCCTCGTAATAGAAACAAAAACAAAGACACCTTTTCTCCCGGCATTGGTCTACATGAAGTCATCGAGGCCAGGCATCACACTGCCAAGGTTTGATAGCCTCTGAATAACCGATTGATTATATCCGTCTACTGAGTGCAAATTGTCGAAATGACGTGATCTTCGTAAAATAAGGTGACAGAGAGACGCAGGCAGTCAACGATAGGCTATAGGACCTAGTATCCTTCAATGTCCTTAAAACTACTAATTTTTTTATGTAAATATGCAAAAGGGGGTCATTGCACAAAACACTCAGATTACCTTAAGTCACTAAGGTAACCTTAGTGCAATGTTTAAGGATGGCACTAAGGTTAACCTTAACCTTAGTGTTAAGTTGCTTTGTGCAACGGACCGCTGGTCTCTATTTGATTTGATGAATATCTTCAATGTAAGCTTTTGTTTGATATGTGCCCCTTTTTGAAAATCAGTTCTTATGTTATGTTATGTCAAATGTTAGCTAAATAACGTCTTGGCAGCGTGAGATGTAACTGGTTTGGTGTGAACTATTTCTCTCTCTATCCTACAGGGGGAATTTTCTGGGTGTGAAGCCATACACTAAAGGAACAGCCTGCAGTGCCTGCCCCACAGGGAAACAGAAATGTGAAGATGGATTATGTCGTAAGTAAAATATAATATATAATGTTTCATATAGCAGAAAGACAACTCCTGTACATGAAGGTGATGTCAATGGCAATATTCAACCATGTCCTTGGTTTAGTATCGCGTTTACATTACCAAACCTTGATCAGAATTCTCCTATATCTCATGTCAAGGGGTGAAAGAGCAGATCTTGCTTTATTACCTGCAAAGAAAAACAAATATTAAGGGTTGAATTAAAGGAAAATATAGTCAATGTTACCGTGGAGTGCTAAGACAAGGTGTCTGCTAAATGAAGGGCGTGTTATGCCAAATATCCGTAACATGAGATAAATAAAAATCAAATCAAATCGAAGTAAACTAGCAGTGGTAAAATAAGTTGCCCGAATAAATGAAGAGCATATCATGCCAGACTCATATGTTATGATTATAAAATTGTTTTAGAATTGTACGATTATATACAGATACCTGGATGTAAAAATCTTCAATTCTTCAGAGTAAAGTTTGAGATACTGTTGTATACATTACCAAAATGGGAGGACACCCGCCGTGTAGTCTTTAAATCTAATCATTTGACGTCATGTAAATGCATAATGAAAAGTTGATTATCGATTTAAGAATTATAAAAAAACACACATGGTAATCTTAATGGAAGTTACCAGGTGTGGGGTGTGTTTTGAGAGAGGTTGTCAAGTCAAAAACAGCAAACTAAACATGCTAAATGTTAATCAATTGTCCATTAAATCTTTTTATTTTTAGGGCTGTTATCATTTTTGTTGAAAGAACTCAAACTTCATCCATCAAGGGAGATCTCCTAGCCTTGACGAATCACCACATTAAATAGCCTAGGTAGCCCTATCTAAATCAGGACCATCGTTTCGATACTCTGTTGTCATGATCAAACCACTGCACAAAACAAAAAGGGAAACAAATGTTTAAAGAAATATCATGGTAAAATATTCACTGTTAAGTAAGACAAAGTTAAATCCATGATGATGACGTCACGCTTACCAGGCGTGTGTCAAGTATCTTCTGGTAATATATCTTAACAATATAGGGCCAAGTGTATCTTTCAGTGATGATGAATTAACTTTTATTATATCTATTTATCAAAACTTATCAATCGTGAAAGTTTTAGGACTTTTTTCTGTAGTACATGTATGTGAACCCGGTTTCGAACTTCGGTTCGAATTCCTTCGATTATTTACTCAGCGCCTGTATGAATTTGGCAACAGAGAACTGTTTCTATTCGAAATGAATGTTCATCAATCTTGAACCTGTGTTCTTTATTTGATTTGTAAATGATGATACACACAAGAGGAACAAGGGTAGCACGAGTAGAATACGTGTAATTAAATGAAAGTTGTTGGCTGTAAAGACCATCGCTGTGCAGAGGGATTTACGAAGCACCTAGATTATTAATAGAAGGTGCAGCCTCATATTCGGCAAATGGGCACTGGAATTTGCCAAAAAAGATATTCATTCGGAGGCGTTGATTTGTGTAAAAACTTTCGACCAGCCCTCAATGTTGATGCTGAAAAAACGTGTCAAATGAGGGAAATAATGGTAACCTGAGGAATACTGTTTGTGCATGTACAGAGCCTACAACAGGTGTCACAAGTCTTTAGTCTTTCCATCCTGCTAAACCAGCGTATACTCGTAGGACTCCGCTCAGCCCCAACCTAATACCCAGATCTCTTTCAAACCAAAAGCTAGCTATGTAACCAGCCAATGATTCGACTCGCATCCAGCAACAGCGACACAAACCGGATGGAAAAATCCGATGAGTTTAAGATAGTACCTTCAAGCTCCTTGCATAATGACATTTCATTGGCTGAAATAACAACAGGTGAACTTACCCACGAATATCAAGCTGATCTAGCCGTACGAGTGTGTGAGTTATTGTTTAACGCCGCTTGGGCATTATGTCAGCCATTAGCGGCGACCAGCCGTACGAGGCATTTGGTCCGAAAGAGATCAGGGTATAAGGAAGGCGTGGGGTTTATCAGGAGTAGACTTACTGGGTTCGAAATGCCCCCACACCCTCCCCTCTCCCCCCTTCCCTCCGCACACTTTAACTCTTCAGTAAAATAAACTGCGCCTTTACAAGTTTCCTTGGGTTAAGTTGCACGAAGCCATGATAGTGTTATTGTTATATACGGCGCTTCATCTGCCCTCGCATTGTCTTTAGGACATCTTCGTCATCGTAACCCTTGTTGATAATTCCCCTTTTTATGAACAGGAGACGGAAGTGGGGAAGTGAAAACAACACAAAAACCAGCTACCACGACCAAAAAGCCAGTCACAACGAAACGCCCCTCAACTACAATTAAACCGGAAACAACTACCGGAGCTCCAAATGACGTCACAACCAAAGAGACATCAACGGGCACCTGCTTATTCTCTTCTATTATACTCACAGTAGCTTTGCTCATCGCTAATGTTGCTGTTTGGAGCTATTGATGAGACCTTGTTTAACTGAACACGCTACTTTGATTACTATCTTTACTTTTCACAAGATACTAGTTTCAAACAGAAAAACACGTACGACACGAATTGCTATTGAAGTTGTTTTAAATTTCACACACATTACTATCATTGATACAAGAATGTTTAAATTCAGTCTAATTGAAATCAGTTCGAAAGTTCAACACCACAGCTAGTGATAGTTTGAACTGATTTCAATGAGATTTGGTAAATATTAATTATGTTTCTTGATACAATTTAACTCCAGATTATCAGGTTCACATAGTAATATATCCTATATGAAACATATACAGGACGCCATTAAGAGGTTGTATTGATATTGAAAGCAATAATGAATACATAAAGGGATCGTAATGAGATAGACAAACTTATGTAAATGTATACATACATTGATATCTTACACTCTACCATATAATCCTCATTTTATAACATCGATCGGGATGTAACCTCGGCTTATGTTATAAATAAAACAAAAGTTATCAAACATTTTGATAATTGATTGATCGTTTTCGGTACTTATATTATATTCAGCGTGTTAAAATTATTTGAAATTCACTAACCCTTAACTTTTAGGTAGATATACTAGTAGTTATTTGATTTATGAAGTTTTTTTACAATGGTACAGTTGTTTGGTTTAATCATTTTGAAACCCTAAAAAGCTTTACAATATTAATGCGTCGCCCTGTTTCATCAAAATTTGACAACCGACGAAAGGCTTTCCTAATTAGAATCCCTCACTTTATTCATGTGGTAATTGCATTTATCTATATAATTTGTTCCTGTTTTATAATTGGCTATTTAACTGCACTTTACCTGGCGCTATTGATTATCATCTACAACACATTATCTACCTTTATTCTAAACGAACTAACACTAAAGGATCATCGAGAAGGATCCAAGAGCTAAAGAAGATAGTCTGAGGGTAATCCAAGGGCTAAAGAAGATAGTGTAAGGGTAATCCAAGGGCTAAAGAAGATAGTCTAAGGGGAATCCAAGGGCTAAAGAAGATAGTCTGAGGGGAATCCAAGGGCTAAAGAAGATAGTGTAAGGGTAATCCAAGGGCTAAAGAAGATAGTCTAAGGGGAATCCAAGGGCTAAAAAAATATAGTCTAAGGGAATTCCAAGGGCTAAAGAAGATAGTCTAAGGGTAATCCAAGGGCTAAAGAAGATAGTCTAAGGGTAATCCAAGGGCTAAAGAAGATAGTCTAAGGGTAATCCAAGGGCTAAAGAAGATAGTCTAAGGGTAATCCAAGGGCTAAAGGAGATAGTCTAAGGGTAATCCAAGGGTTACAGAGATAGTACGAAATGAACACATTCCATGTGCGCCCAGTGAAATGCAGTCTAATTTTTTTCTCGTTGGAAATTTGCAGCATTCTTGTTGCTTATTATAGATCTTGCCTATCGGAGAAAAACTGTTTCATATAAGAAATTCTTAATTTTGGCAAACCTAATTATTTGACTAACTTATATTTAACAGTATATAGTGCTTGTTAATGGCATTTCTTTATGTCGATGAACATAGTAATTTTAATCATTGCCACAAATTAACTCAGTTAATACCTTTACCTGAAATTAGAAAAATACTTTTCAACATACTTACAACTACATTTTAGAACATAAAACGCTGTATTCATCAGGGATGTTATGGTGATATTCATGTTTCTACTAAACTGTCTACCATTAAGACGATTACTGAAATACCATGACTCGTAAAGTGAATTGCGTGAGTCTATATCCGGATGAGCTGACGCTGCTCTAATAAACTATCGGCATACATTGACATAAGTTGCATTAAGGTACATAACAATAGACTGGCGTGCACCTGTCACAGTAGACTTTGGATGTGCGTGTAATACAATTTGCCCGTGAGTCCGTGCCTACTCGTCCTATTCAGCACCTTTCTATAGAGACGCCGGTAACCCGATAGCCCGCCTCTCTTTGATGGACTGGGTCATTGTCATTAGATCATTAATGCAACCCAGAAAAGGTTTCGTACAGTTGCCGCAATGCTGAAGAAAATACAAAACTTTAAGTAGATGTCACTTTATTTCAAACAACTAAATCTATACTATAAATTTAAGTCTAAGATGTCCATTAGACCGGTTCTCACAGGCACCGACATAGATGTATTCTTATATCATGAGAACTTTAAAAGTAAATGACAGAAATTATCTCAATTTATCATCATAAACAGGCTTCGATAGTAGATATCAAATATCAAGTGATATCTACAATTGATATATTCATAATAAAGATAAATAATTCTTATCATGTTTTCTGGTATCAAGTTTATCATAGTTGAAGTGAAAAAAGTTTCTGCAGTCTTGGGATATACCCATTCTTTACCAGAGTGCTCACGCTGATTTAAGCTACCAACATTGAAACAATTTGTAATTTGTTACATTGTATGTAACTAAACTAATTAATGATTAAGTGAAAGGCGCCATTTTGTTTTAGGGACGTACAGGTAGAGCCGGAGAAAAATAGTATACAATGTCCAAAAAGGTTTTTAAAACACTCCCCCTCCTTGTTTCCTTTCTGAAACTGTCGTGGCTTAACGTGTGGTTTTACCTCGTGCCTGAATGACTGTAGCCACCCATCCGTCAGTACTTCTCTAACGTATCTGGGATCTTTCCATTCTTCAAGTAAAACTACCCCCAATTCCCTGAGGGTTTGTTGAGAAGCTAGTTTTGTACAAATCAACTGGTCAATTTGTTCAAGACATGATCAATGGAGTTTAAAACAGGCTATCGGAGGCTATGAGATCTTTAAAAGCAAAATTGTTTTTACATATGTTGGATCAAAACTCGGTAACGATGAGGTGAAGCACTGTCACCCATGAAGATTGGTCTAGTTGAATGTCTGTAGCCTTCAAAATGTTCAATATTGACTGGATCGATCTAGCACCTGTTAGGGATGACAAACGCCTGCTAGTGTCCCCTTTAGTGTAAAAAATCACAGCCTTACTGATCGTCCACCATCTGTTACGTTTGGTATGATGTTCCTTGGTGTGTTCGTGTGATTATGGTCCTCACTTCTTTGACTTACCTGTCAACAACGTGTAGGAGGAAACGACTTTCGTCAGACCAGTGGATCCTTCTCAAGTTCCATACCATTTTCAAAGACATCCGGCATTGATGTAATTATATTGTAAGGTGACATATTTTATCACATGAAATTTAAACATCAAGTTACGAAGTTGCTTAACTACTTACTCAAACATACGTTAACGTTACAGCAAGTGTTGATTTTACAGTTCACATCAAACTACTGATTTACAGCATTAAATGTTGATCTTAGAGACACCATTCAGAAACGATAACAACCGCTCTCTTTTACTGCGCATATATAAATGACTTTGATGGTCCACACACCAAGGTCTATGGTTACGTTTTGTCGATTGGTGAGGTGTGAATGTTTGATGATTCTTTTAACATGTATTCAAGCAGTTTTTAGGCGTTTGCAATTGTCCTATTAACGTTAAAGCCAGATTTGTTTCTAGGTGTAAAAGGCCGACGCTGCACTGGGCCTACCAGAATGGGAACGGCCCCTTACATGATTTGTTTAGACAATTTTCACACTAGACGGCTGACTTCAGAACAGCAATACCTTGTTCCACCAATTTTCTTGTAGGACAGTCCTGCTGGGTGGACCAAAATAAGCTGCAATCTCAGGGTCTCCGGCATTCTCCTTCGTTATTTTCAAAAGGGTCGAATCGAAATGACATTAAAGGCCAAAAGACCGACTACCCATCTCGTACCAAAGGGTAAAACTGTATCTTACCAACCAACCAGGGAGGCATGGTTCATGGCCATTGCTGCGTTCGTGACAGTGGTTCAGTAAGAACTACACTGGTGTTACTAGTACTCATACACAGAAAATATTACCCCATATATTTTGGGGGTACCTAACACTTTTTTCGTGTTTATTAAGATACCATTTTCAAAGACATCCGGCATTGAAGTAATTTTATTGTACGGTGACATATTTTATCACATGAAAGCTAAACATCAAGTTAAAACTATGTACCTAATCAAACATACGTTAACTTTACAGCAAGTGTTAATTTTACAGTTCACAAACTACTGTGTTACAGCATTAAATCTTGATTGTAGAGACACCATTCAGAAACGATAACAACCGCTCTCTTTTACTGCGCATATATAAATGACTTTGGGCGCCATTTGTATTGTGTTATCAACTTATAGATTACATTTTACCAAGGAACAGATTTTCGATGCAAACTGTGTGGATTGAGGAGGTCGGGATCAGAGAGTTAGACCCTCCACCACCCCCTTTGATTTTTTTTTAACAAAATCGACCGTAAAACGGGAAAGTGCCAGGGTTAACCCCCATTCCAAAAGGTGAAAACCAACACGACACCCCCATCCCCTCCTCCTCCTCCCCCCCCAACAAATATGATCCTCGATCCGCCAATGACATTTGCATTTCCGATGTCAGGAGATAAATGAGGAAAGTATTTTTGGTTTCATATATCGTTCATATTTTTGTGCTCTTATCAGTTTTTTTTCAAGCAAAAGGGATTAAAAATAACCAGGAAAGTATTTTTTAGTTTCTTCAGGACACATGGACTTAAGAGTAGACAATGTTTTCTGTGATATTTGTGTCGAGACTTGAACTTAAAACTGAATTAACCAGATCTGCTTCAATGCAACTCGAGATCATATCCCCTAGGCTCATAGGAGAAAATCGTTCTTTTGTTTACTTGCTTCTTAGGAGAGCATAGGATTGGTTTTCAGTGCGTAATGGTCAGTAATGATTAAAGGCACGATGCCCTTTGCTTTTTATTTTTATCGATGGAATGATTCTGTTTATAAATGACACAATGGCAGATCCTGTAATGTTGAAAGGGGTGGTGCATAGAAAGGGAGCGGGGTTGGGTTTTTTTTACAGAATTTTACGTTCAAATTTTAAAAAAAGGTCTAAAAGAGCCCCTGAATCAATGATCAATGATCAATAATTTTATTTCAACTTTAAAAACAAGGTTCTGAATTCGATAGTTTGGTTGCATTAAAAATTGGTTACGCTCATTTTTTATTAAAGAAAATGATTTTAAGTGAAACCGTCCATTGTTCCATTGTTACAGGGCTTTTCTCGTCAGTGTAATATTTACTTACTTGTATTTTTGTTGTTGATATGATTAAATAACTATTACGGTTATCAATAAATGTTTGTGAAACTTTGTAATCTGTGGTAAGTTCACGTAATGCAAAAACAACAAAGAAAATGGCGGACCTATCAAAGCCGATAAAAGGTCTTTTTTCATGTAAAGTCGTTCAGTGCTCGCTTAAAACGAGGACAGATAAGTCTTGTTATAAATGTCTTTCTTAACGTGGCATTAAAATTGCATAAACTACGTTATCGGAAATATTCACATTGTGAAGAAAATTCTGAAGACCAAAAGGAAACAACAGATGCACCAGCAATACTTACACAGTGCATAGACAACTGGTCATGTTACAGACATACCTTAATAAAAAAAACGATTATCGTTTAATCTGCAGACATTACTAATTCAGCCGTTTGATAATAAAAATATACCATTTTGTGCAAAGCCGACTTTTTATATTCCTTAGTGAATTCGCCGTCTTAACCTTTACATTATTTATTTCAGGTTAATTGTAAAGAATAATAATTATTTCATTTTTTCAATTTGTGCTTTAGTGCAACTAAGCAGTGCACGTGGTTTAAACTAAATTAAAAAAATTATCGGAAAAATATAGGCATTTTTATTTCAATATTTGCATATTTAAATATTTTTAAGTAATTTTCCAAAAAAATATTGGAAAAGAATAACGACCTTTGTTTATTGGACTTTGATTTTCTAGTCTATGTCTATCCGTTTCAACGCAATGAATTGTCACAATAGTGTTGCGGGCTTTCTCCCTGCAATAATACTAGCCGTGATATTAATGAAATACTCTTGAAGTCGGCGTTAAACCCCAAGTCACCTCACCTTAGCTCATTCATTCCTCACCTTAGCTCTACAAGGGTCCTGTTGCACAGTCTCCAATAACATTACGTCACAATGGAAGCGTAATAGTGCAACGTTAGGGTTACCCCAAGGTTAACCGAAGTGTTAACATTAGGCCTTTCCCATGTTTTACAACGTCTATATTGAATACCGTGGACGATGTAGAGTATTCTTCACGGACTGCTCTCAGGTTCTTGGAAAGATCAGACAAGTAACACGAACTCTGGTTCTAGACGTGGACATGTATTTTACAATTCAGGAAGTCCGTGAGGACTATATGAAATAGCAAGGTAGTCCTCCTTTTGTTAAACTATTTCAGTTTTGCTTCCCCATAGCTCAGATAACACCGTTTACACAATTCTTATCACTGATGGCAAAATCAATCTTCTAATGAGGTTCCTTTGTAATTATTTCTTCCAAACATCTAGTTGGAATGTTCTTTGATACATTTTTTGACCTTCAGTAAGTAATGATTATTTCATTAAAAAAATTTAATTTCACGAAAGAATGTTTGGTATGACATTTTTATGTTTATCTGGCATCGTTTTCTGATCGGTTGAAAAGTCATACGATTTATGACTAAGCTTGACTAATATTTACTACACAAACAAGAAATATAACCGGGTTGATTATTATTTGTCTTTGACATTTGACGTTCAGTATTGACCAACTTATATCACTGTGCATTTATTGCCAAGGTACTTTTGAAATAGCACATCTAAGATAATTAGTAAAACTTATTATATCAAATGTCAGAATTATATGTTTCATAGTCAAAACAGAATCCGAACGTACACGACATTGATTCATCGTGCTTCATAGGACTCGACTGCATCTCTAAGAAAAAGAGCCATTTGGCTCTGTAGCTCATCAGCCTATCTACAATTTATTTCATCAATTGATCACAGCGTCACCATTGAGATGCCCCAGGACCACCCAGTCCATTGATTATAATCTTCATCAGCTTAGGGTCACCAAAAATATAAATCTTCATCAACTAAGGAGTCATTACAGAGGTTTCAGTTTTCTCGACCTTTTGTGTCTGGAGAAGGTAGGAATAGGTTTACAGGGCGTGGTTCCTGTTGCCCTTATAAGGGGTCACAAAGTCTCCAAATCTATAAATCATAATCCCAATCAGCTAACGAGTCTGTACACAAAGTCTTATTCTAACATGACACGAAAACTAGAATGAAAATACTGCTTTCTGATTGGTTACCAAAATCAATTTTGGAGTGATTATTTCGCTGATAATCACCTCTAAATATTTACGACCGATTCACATTCATAGGCGCACGTTTACAAACTCCATTCGCTGAACTAACTGTTTTCATCGCCTTACAGACAACTGCAAAATTAATTTTAAATCCATTCTATAAAGACATTGAAAATACCGTATTTCTTTAGTAATTTATAAGATAAATCCATTCTTTGGTTATTATTTGTTGAAGTACTTTATTTTTTTATCACTAAATTTATCGTAACGCAAGCTCGGTTTGAAATTAAATTTAGGGGTGAAAAATGCATGACATACAACCCCAAAATAAAAAACAGAATGAATTTATCTTATAATTTTTCTAGAAATTTTGATTCTTTGGAAGAGGATGAAAATAGTTTTTTTGGGAGGTATGAAAGTGTACAAACATTTTCGGTATAATGTCTCACTTTTCATTCATCGAATAAGACTATGGCTAAAGTTTTCATACCATTATTTATATGATATTTTTAGTGTTAATAAGAGGCGCGGGCAAGACTACGCATGCGCATCTATGTGAAGACATACTCTTCGATACAGGTTTTATTGTGCTGGCTGCACATTGAGTTTTACAGAGGAAACTCTTCATCAAGACCCCGGACACACGCACTTATTGACAGGAAACGGCTTTAACCTTCATACACAAAAGAGATTATTACCAGAGTATGTTTTGATATCGTAAATATCACTATATAAACAATAAAAATTGTATTAGGCGAGGTTTACCGAGCCATTGGTTGCACTTGCGATGACCCTGTCTATGACGGTGTCTAACACGACCATTCCGTAACTTATCATGGGATTTTCAGGATAGTAACTTTAATTTTTTCGAACTTTGGTATAAGGAAATAGACCGATGGTTTCAAATTATAAAATTTCCGATTACCAAAATTTAAAACATATCAATTTCCTTATAGATATATATAATGAATGAGTATAAGATAAATAGCGTGAACGATATTGAACGCTGTTGATCACTTGTTAGAGATATTATAGAGAAAGCTTTCACCCCTGGTCACTTCGACGAGGTGCCACGATTGCTATAGTAATATCTGTATGGTATTAAATAGGTTTTATGTTGGGGATCACGTAATCACAACATTTAAACATAACATTGTCGGTTTTGATTTGCACTAGTATTATGCATAAAATAAATTTAAAAATAAATCATATTTGCACTACTATAGACAAAATAGTTAACAAACTTTCGGTAACCAGCTTTTTACTTGTTAACCTTAAATATTGATGAATGTAAGCCAACTGTGCGTCAAGTAAGGTTACTTTCGTTTTGGGAAAAGTATCATCTTAAAGGTATTGATAACTTTTCTTGTAATCAGCTCAGTTATTTTCTTTCAGTCGAATATGCAATTTTTGCATAGAAGATATAATCTTGGTCAAAGACTTTAGGAAATCCGATATTTGTATTTAAAACTAACCCTGGCCCGGAACGCGAGTCGTATATTTCAATTAGTCTGAACAGGATTGAAAAAAATCAATCCTATCAAAAATATGTTATTTTTCAAAATAGCAAAATCATTCTCGATGTTTGAAGATGATAGTGATAATACAATGAGTAACTGCCTTTTGAAATGAAGTTTATGAGCGATGACGTTTGCCAGAGTTATCAAATGTTGAGATTTCTTGGTTCTTATTACCAAGGTGTTTATTACAAAGGTGTTTTTTTTACCAAGAAGAACTATTTTATACAAGGCCGTTATTAATTAAAATGTTTGGAAAAATACTCTTTCAAATCCCTTCTATCAAGCGGAAAATCTTGTTCCATTTGTCTTGACTGTTCAATTAATTTGACTAAATGCATACCAACCAAAACGCATACCATCCAAAACGCATATACCAACCATACCGCAACAAGAAATCTTCATAATGTACATGATCAAAAATATACAGAATCCGCAAAAGCGTGAAATGTTCACGGTACTCGTGTATAAGAATTGAAACGTTTCTCTTCCTCGGGATATCATTGCAATTAGTTCATAACATTTAAGGTATTTAATCATTTAAAATGCGAAAGTATATGTATATGTTGGTGACCTATTATATGAGTAAAATCGATTTGATACTCTCTAAATTTACCCTAAGTTGCGTAAACACCCTCTGTCTTATAGTAGTTGTTTATAAACACCCTCTGTCGTGAACTTCAAATAACGAAAATCAAGAAACGAAGATTTTGATCCGTTTTGTAAAACACATATAAATCTTATCTTTAGAACTTTCACGTTAGTATTTTTGACATTTAAAATACATTAACACTTGTAATTAAAGGATGACAAGTCAAGTCAAGTCAAGTCAAGTATGTTTTATTTGTCTTTAGGACACAGGCCCGTATACAAAATCAATATAAATACATTTATAAAAAAAAGCAAATACATATTATACATGTTTGATGTTTTTGTTGACGCATAGAGCTTGCTATGCAGAATACGATGTTATGTATCAAAATGATCGATTTCTATGAGAAAGTAAAAGTCAATTCATAGCGCCGATTGGTTAGAACGTATTCGAACCAGTGCACCAAACATACCATATAGGTACACATGTCATGTGACTTTATACACAGTTAATTCCATGTTTCACACATTACAGATTTACACATACAGATGAACAGTGTGTTACACATACGTGTAATATAGTTGACGGATAATTCCCGTAATTATTTACAGTATAGAAGATATACCACAGGGTTCTAAATGAAACAAAAACTATACAAAAACTCATGATTAACACTTTTCAGGGAATCAATGAAAAGAAACGCCATTTAACTTTTCATTAAGACGTATCCATGGAAACACGCTTTCATTTCCACGGCGAATTAGTTAGGTGTCGGATCGACTGTACGTTTCAGCTTCGGCGTATAGCGGTCGATAAGCATACCATCTCGCTGGGCGTGGCGCCTATCAACAGGTGGGCTTTAGCATCGCCACAGACTGTTCTGTTGTGTCGCTACCATGACATGGGTTTGAGCGACGAGACTCTTATAATTGGAATCAATTGTCAGCCTTTAATTTTGTGACTGTATTTTCATCATTGGAATATACAAAATGCCGAGGAATTTTTAAATATTATGATCGTCGATGGCGTTTGAAGGTAAGATATCTTATGTTCTCGAAAGCAAAATATCATATTGTGTACCCTTTGGTAACCCTCATAAAGTTTAGATGTGAGTATATTAGTGATTTTAAGGCCTTCGTTTTACCAAATGTCACATTTGAATAATGTCATCTTTAATACTTCTATCACTTTAGATTTCCATAGGTTGCTATGTTATGATACATGTGTTGAAGATAAGATGTCTTATTTTCTCGAAAGCAAAATATCATATTGTATACATAACGGTAAATTTCTATAAGTCTAGTCATGAAAATAATGATTACTCGAGACTTTCTTTTAAACTCAATGTTACATTTGAATGATAGCATCTTCCATATATTGCTTAAACGTTAAACTGTCATAGATGGTTCTCTTTTGGTCCATCCTTTAGTGAAAACAGTGATATAACAAGTGCTCCTTTGCAAACAAATATTTAGGGTTTCATGAATCGGTCCATGCAGTTACAGTATGTAAAGATTTACAGAATCATGACAGGTTACATGTAACATGTAACATTTCGCTGTTGTTGCTATACTGTATCTAAACTTGGTTTGGTCTTTAACCATGTTCTCAGACGGTATCAGTACACATGAATGAGACACTTCCTCAAAGTATCACATATTCCAAATAAACGTTGTTTGCTTGCTTTTTGTTTGTTTTATCCTCATTGCTCCAGACAATTATACCTACGCCTTTTCCACACGCTGTAAAAGACTCCCTAAGTTGCCTTTAAAAATGATTATAAACATCAAAATTATTATATAAACATAGAAATCTCTTTATTTCTTATCTATTTTCCTAATATGGAGTTTGTCGGAAATATGTCATTAAATTGAGATAATTTGGCTAGAAAACGAGAGGCATCGCAATCCATAATTCATGACTTATTTGTTTTCAACTTTATTCTTTATTTTCATGAAATCCAACCTTTAAGCATCGTCAGTTTAGTTCTTTAACTATTCATTAGTGACCTTATTAAAGTAACATTGATACGACGTTTGGAGTTGCGGCTGTTCATTGTGTATTTCATGACACCAGAGACTTCGCCGAGATTTGAAAGCTAGAGATGCGTAGGGACTCATGGAAATAACACATATATGTAAAGTTTAACTTACGTCATATCTTAGATATCAATTTCAAAGACGTACAAAATTGATTTAACGTTATTTAATCTAAAATGGCTGTTCGATTGAGACGAAGAGGGTTGAGCAAATATTTCATGCTGTAAATATCAAAGGTGAGACCATTGTTTTTCTTACAGCAATATTGCGACAGATCCTAGCGGATCTAATTAAAGTACTTCAACACTGGAATATTTGGTATGTATGTACTGTAATGGAAAATATTCAACCGAATCTATAAGGTTCTAGAATTTCACTTAATGAAAATGTTTACGTGATTTGACAGTCTAAATATTGATACTTGACGAAGAATGAAAACAAGTGTTCTAAGGAACCATTCTTTATTCTGTTTAAGGAACGTCTCGATATCGTAACAATGTCTTTGTCAATACAATAGGTAATCTATGTCAAAGACGCCTATATTGAAATTATGACTTGGTTGTGATCGAAAGAAGCGAAGTATCCATATATATTTTCCCTTCTTTTTCAACAAATCATGAATAGAAAAGACGTTGTCATAGAATTGAATGTAGCCGTTATTGAAGGGCAACATGAGGAAACCTGTTCATGCAAATATATATATATATATATAGGCCATTTTGTGAAAACTCCACACTGTTGAAAAGACTTGTTATCAAGTCGAAATGCGACGCATCCAGTCATCATTAAAATGATATCTACAGCAAGTGTCGTCTGAAGCATTTTATTTTCAAATATATATATGTATGTATGTATGTATGTATGTATGTATGTATGTATGTATGTATGTACCTGAAGGGATATAAAAACACTCTCTGTGGATGACATAGTCAAGGATCCGCCATGCAGGCTGTCATATTAGCTGTTTTATAACGCGGCACATCGACCAGAAACCTACTTGCATATAGTTCGATAATGCATTGGATAAACTGTGCTATGAAAAATGAAAGATTTAACATCTTAAGGTAAAAAGTATATATTATTCTATATTTTGTAATCAGAAAACACTTGGAGGACATTCTTTTTATATACGACAGTGGGATATCTGTTAGCGACTTTGTCATGGCGATCGGAACTTGTACAACGATTCAGTCAGAGTTCTTCAAGTTTACTTGACTGTTTGACCGATGAAAAGTTCGTGATATCTCTTTATTTCTATTTACATATATCTGTTTATAATTGTATGTCTTGTCTTTGTTTCTTTTCTGTTATTCTGATATGAGCAAGATTGTTGTCTACCCCATTCTCTATTCCAAAGCTAGAACATTGCATTATTGATAACATGTTTAAGATGCCTCGTCCAAAGCACATATTCATTTTGAATAACACGCATGTTCTTTAAATCACTGAGAGTTTATGGTCATTTCGGATAATAAAACTGTGTGCTTGTGTTTTTGCCAAACTAGAGTGAGTGTATTTTAATTCATAAAGAGTTTTGAGGTTCAAACCACAGGAACACATTTCGTTTAGAAACAGCTTTAGGAAAACATAATATATGCCTATAGACCCTACCCTACTACTCTAGCATTCATACAGTAGTAAGATAGGGTCTATGTGGATGTCTTTCTAAAGCTTTTTTGTAAGCGATACACGTCACTGTGGTTCAAAGACATGCATGTTAAGAAAATTAATTGAATACAATTATAGTATTTTCGCAATAGCAATATACTTCATATACCAAATAATGCAATATCAACTTTCAAGTTAAGACTTTAAATTGAAGTCGGTGTTGTAACGAAAGAAACAAATTGTCGCAAAGTTCCAAAAATACTGAAACGGCTCAGCTGGTAAAGGATGTGGCTAATGAATTTACCTGAAACTGTGACCGAAAAGAAACTTAAGGAAAAAGGTCTTCAATACGGAACATCACAACTGAGATCTCCCATACACAGTAAATATTTTTTTAGTTTTTTCTCAGGTTGTCTGCCAAAGTTAACTTAGCCGATATCTTAGTTCGTAAGTATTAAATGTAACGGCGCAATAATTCATGAGGTCATTTCGGCTTTATTCTAGTATAAAATGCATGCCATTATAGAAAAATGGAATACATAATGCAATACTTCGCTTAAGGGTATTTGTTTCAATGAATGGCAATGTTTCATTAGGCCAAACGATGGTGTGGTGTAACGCTGAATACATCTCTTGAGAGAAACGTTCTCGACACTGATGTGAAGCAAGACATTAGACTTGAATGGTGAGAAGTCAAACTTATGTCAACTTAGGACTCTAAACTTATGGAAAATATTATTATACATTTAAAATTATATACATTAAATTCAGAAAAGTGTAATTTCGTGATGCTCGATAATAAAGATCGATTACAATTACTAGCTCAGAGGTAATTAGAATTGGCAAGCATACAGGTGGGGTGATAGTGAGCCATGCTCACTTTTTGATTGGAATATTTTTACCAAAATGCGTCTAGCTAAAGATAGGAAAAAGATTTCTTGTTTCATTTCAACTAATTATAAGAAATGTATTTCTATTTGGCATTCCAGAAATGGCATGACTTTAGATTGATGGGATTGTTTTTTTTCTAAACTGATCTTCATTGCCGTCTTGACAAATATTATATTCCATTATTTATAATTGCTTCTCCTCTTAAGAAATACTTTCCACATTCAACGTTTCTTTTCCTCTCATGAATTTTTTTCCTATTTTTCTGAGTTTTAGTTTTTGTTTGACTTACGTAATATATTTTAAAGATGATATCATTGATATCAATGATATGCTTAAAACACCACGACTCTATGATAGAGTAGTCCTGGTTCTAAAACAAAGTATGTATAGATCGGTTACGTTTGATTCTAGATTACCAAATGTCTTTAAATTTTATCGATACAAAGCTACTTATGACGATACTTAACGAGAAGTCGTCTTCAAAGAAGCAGAAATTATTGTATAGAAGTATATCCATTGATTTGAGTTACGAAACGTTAATGAGCAATACGAGCATAAAATAACTTATTTAGACATCCTAATTGAAGTCGTGACAGGCGCAGTTGCATTATTGACATACATTACTCAGTTGCATCTGTTTTCGTTAATTGTCCTGAGATAGAACTACCGTTAGTCTACGTGCGTCTTATAGTTGAAAGTATTGAAATCGTATCTACGCATATTAGAATTTAAGATGCCCGGCTCCGCTATGGTCAAGATAAATATCAAGATAAATGTATAGATTAATTTTGAGTTATTAGTGTAATAATGAAAAATTAGTGTAATAATGAAAAATTAGTGTAATAATGGAAAATTAGTGTAATAATGGAAAATTAGTGTAATATTGTTTCTGATGTTGTGTTTAAAACGTATCTTATTTTGAGCATTTGAAATTACATAATTATATCAGTAATTACGTGTAAAATTACATGTTTTAATGTCTTAAAAGAAATATCTTTGGAATTAATGTAAAGAGGCGCCCAACCAAGACGGTAGGGTTTGACTTCCGCTATGGACGCTCCCATACAAATGACAAGAATTGGTATTTTTGCAGATGCGTCATTACAAAAAAATCACTGTCCACTCCTTATGGTAGATGGTATGGTAGCTTCTTCATAGAGACTTTTAGCTTCAAAATAACATTTTTTTTCCATTTCTTGATTGAACTTGCAATATAAGAATACTGAAAAATTTTCATTATAACCCAGAACACACGGTTTCGACTACCGTTTGTGCAAATATTGCATCTTCTTTGAATCGACACCTTTTACATATTTATAAAGGATTATTAGTCGAGTTTGTGGTAAAAGCAGTTGACCAAATACAACCTTGTTTCAAGTCCACAAGTACAGATGGCGATCTTGTCCAGTGAACAGCCTAGCAGTGATGGCAATGACTCGTATTGATTGGTTTGTGGGTAATAAAGTACAGTAGCAATCTCGACAAGTAAACTTTCAGCATACACAGCATAACTTATCTAGTATTCTACATATCAGTGAGAGGTACATAATGGTATACCTAATGAATATGTTTTTCTAAAGCATTTCGAGGTTGTTGCAGAGGTTGTTGATGTTAGTGCAGTTGTTGACGTTGAAGAAGACAAGACAAGGTCATGATGATATATCGAGTGCATAGTGTGTTAATGCGATAAATATTTTGTGAGGTTGTTCAATATAATACCTTAGAGACGGGGGGGGGGGGGGGGGGGGGGGGGGGGGGGGGATTACAATAACATAAGACATTGTTAGAAGTTGACCTTCATCAAATGTCAAAACATCAAATTATCTAGATCTATTTGTGTTTCCATTTTTAGAAATGTCAATTTATATGTTACAGAATATCGTATAAACTATCAAATGTCATCACTCTGTAAGGCAATATTGATACGTCGAAATTTGGGCGATGAATCCACTGAAAGATATCAAATAAAAGAGAATTTGCAGAAATAATTTGTGTTATCACAGATACTAAATTGAAAATCTTGAAATGAATTCTTTCTACATGCGTTAAATGATATTAGGTGCAAAATAAATTTTAGAGTTTGTGAAATAGATATGTTGTCTGTTCTTTCAATCCAACGTTCATTCGAAGTGAGAGGCCTTCATCTTTTTTAAATAATTATCAATAATGCAATCATTTTATATTTGTGCGATGCAAGTAGGTAATACTTATATGGGATGCGACTTTCTCTCGTCTCTGAGGATGCTCAAGAGGTTCCCTCAGTTACAAATGGTTTTAAATTATTTTTTTAGCATAAAAGAATACGATGTTTTTTATCCAATCAAATATCGTTATACATTTCCGACTGACTCCTGTCTGGAGAGAATCATGTGCGTTACGCACAGGTGAAGACACTCCAGTTTTCTTTGCGGATAGAAATGCCCAGTTTTGAAGCCAGCAATGATTCCTATATCTAGCCAAATGCGTTCTACTTTTGTCCCAAGTACTAGAAACTATTTTGCAGGGAGATTTACTGTAACTGTAATGTCTTCAGAGATTTATATATATTTATATTAGAATATTATATTCTTTTAGTATGAATTGTACACTAAAATATTTAATTATCTTCAAATTTTGATTTTCAAAGAGCTAAAGGTCTCGGCTACTTACAAGATGACCAAAATCACAAAATAAAATCTAGGCAATGTATTCAAAATACCAAACTATTCATATATTAAAGTAGATAAATACAAATAAAATATTCATCTATTTGGAATTTTGTCTTTACAATATGTTTTCTCCGTGTGACACGATAACATGAATTATTTATCGTTGAGATGATTTTCTCTAAAACTAGATAAGTGCTAATGGAAATAGAAATATTGCACATTGTTTGAATATTCCTTAACGATGAATCTTCTCCTTTTTTAAAAAACAAATTTACTAAAATTAAGAACAGACGCGTTATTTACACTTTGAAATACTTCAATTCAAAAGGTGCGTTTCTAATAGAATATTTTGCAAGAAAAAACATAACGCCATAACAAATATTTCATATAAATACTTTAAGCTCATATACTTTGTAAGCCATGTATTACAAATTATTTAGTTTTGTGTTTACGTGCAAGTGACTGTGTATGTTTTTTTGTGATTCTGTGAGTGTATTTTTATGTGCCTGTGGAAGTTTTTGTGATTCTGTGAGTGTATATTTATGTGACTGTGTATGTTTTTGGGATTCTGTGAATGTATTTGTATGTGCCTGTGTATGTTTTTGTGATTCTGTGAGTGTATATTTATATGGCTGTGTATGTTTTTGGGATTCCGTGAGTGTATATTTATGTGCCTGTGTATGTTTTTTGGGATTCTGTGAGTGTATATTTATGTGGCTGTGTATGTTTTGGGATTCTGTGAGTGTATTTTTATGTGCCTGTGTATGTTTTTTGGATTCTGTGAGTGTATATTTATGTGCCTGTGTATGTTTTTTGGATTCTGTGAGTGTATATTTATGTGCCTGTGTATGTTTTTTGGATTCTGTGAGTGTATATTTATGTGAATGTGTATGTTTTTTGGATTCTGTGAGTGTATATTTATGTGGCTGTGTATTTGGGATTGTGTGAGTGTATATTTATGTGAATGTGTATGTTTTGGGGATTCTGTGAGTGTATATTTATGTGCCTGTGTATGTTTTTGGGATTCCGTGAGTGTATATTCATGTGACTGTGTATGTTTTTGTGATTCTGTGAGTGCTTATTTATGTGCCTGTTACCTTTTGTGATTCTGTGAGTATATAATTATGTGACTGTGTATGTTTGTTTGATTCTGTGAGTGTATTTGTGTGACTGTGTTTGGGTTTCTGTAACTATTTCTTTGAATGCATGTGTCTGCATAAATTTCTGTGACTCTGTATGTGTCTGTGTATACCTTAATGACGTATGTTTGTGTCTAATTTTATTTCTGTGACTTTTTGCTGACTCTTTGTGTGTCTGTAATTATTTCTACGACTTTCAATGTGTCTGTGGATATATCTAAGGCTATCTGTGTCTGAAATATTTCTGTGACTCTGTATATAGAGATTATTACCCGAGGAAGTGTGTCATATGACTTTTACGAAACGAGTGTGAATTTTGTATTACCCGAGCGAGAGCGAGGATTATACACAAATTCGCACGAGTTTCGTAAAAGTCATATGACACACTTCCGAGGGTTATAATTTCTTTATTACCGATTCTATTTCATTTTAAACACACGGAATTCGGCCTGCTTCCTTTCCGGCGGCCCGCTTCAGTGACGTCACGAACAATGGTTTTATGACGTCACAGACGAGGCAATACGGTAACTCGCTCTGAAACAATCGTTGCTAAGCAAAGGTGATATGTGCACATGTGCTGATATTGAAAATATGTCACCGCTTATGATTAACCATATGGGTAATAAATCTGTATATATTTCTGTTGCCCTGTATGAGTCTTAGTACATTTCTCTGATTTTTATCGGTTTTATCTATGTGACTTCGTATGTGTTTGTGTATATTTCAGTGACTCTTCGTGTGCCTGCTTCTATTCCTTTGACCCTGTTTTCGTCTGTGTATCTGTCTTGGTGTTTTGCGTCCTTGAATATTTTTTTTGACTATAGATCTATGACTGATAATATATATTTGACTCTGTATGCGCCTGTATATTTCTGTGACTTTGTATGTGTCTGTATATAAATGAAATCAACCATAGTCAAGGTCAATACGCGCAAGGTTAAAAACTGAAATAGAAAAATAAGATAAATTTATCTGACTTGATTGAAATCGTTAAGACCTGCAAAGCATTTGCTTTCGAAGGAAATGATTCATGTCCTTAAACACGTGCGTGGAAGTAACCTTCAACGTTGAATAAAAACAATACATAGCTCTTCATTAGACCTGTTTGTTTGAATGACAACCATCCTTAAATATCTCTTACTCCGAGAAAGGGAAGGGATAGGATATTTAAGAGTTCTCTAGGTTCACAAATCAGTTGCTCCCTCTTTGGTTTAAAATCGACGGTTTATTTCTCTTAACGCCTTTACAACAACCTGGGGCTCGGTTAAAGATGATCGTCATTTAAAAAAGAGTACGGAACGTCCCATGGTCCAGATAAAGTTATTTCAAACATAAATTTCCATAAATAGTTCCGACTGTGTAAAACTATAAAAATGGAAATGTAAATCTTCTCACAAGAGACACCAATGACGTACCCTGAGAAGTCTAGACTATGTCACATCATCTGTTCACATCAAGAGAGGGAGTGATGGACATTTAAAGGAACAGTACTACATTGTATTTAGCTATTTCATCTTTTTTAATATATCAAAATGATATATGAAATTCTACACAATTGAAAAATAACATAGATCAGTGTTATAAAGCACGGGAATTATCCAAATATTTTCCCTCCAAAAATGTACCTTGTCTTTACATCTTTAAAAAAAAAATCTGTCCAATGGTAGAAGAGGCTTTGAGAAAGCAAATCTCATTAAAATCGCCCTCAAAACAAATCTTATTAAAATCGGAAAGGACCTAGTAGCTAAGTACTGAGTCTGAGTACCGCTAAATAGGGTTCTTTGTAAGCCTTCAGGGCCTCCTTTCACAAAGCAACCTTAACTAAGGTTAACCTTAACTCCCATCATTTAACATTGCACTAAGGTTACCTTAAGGACTTACGATCACCTTAGGGCTTTGTGAAAGGGGGCCCAGGCATATTTATGCACACAACCGGGCATTCTCTTGGTTCATTACGTAAAACTGTGGTATTTATTGTGAATTCTTCTGGTTTCAGAATCTGGATATGACTTCTTCGTGATGGATGGCCATCGTGTACTGGCAGCGACTTACAATGAAGGATGGTGTCTATGAAACTCCTGTTGTGCTTGATTCTACTCAACGCAACAGACCCATTAGCCGCGGAACTGCTGTTATCATGTGTCGATCATGTGACACGGGATGCGGACGTCATAGAAGACACCGGGATTACGATGACAATTTCTCAACCGCTCATGCCGGTCGAGTTAGAACTCGTACCATACCTACAGTATGAAGGTAGGAGTAAACTTAAAGCCAATCTTTATTAACAGAATATGCAAGTTGCCTCCAAGACAATAAAACAAGATCTACTTAAGATCGTCAGCGTATTTGAAGTCTGCGTGTAAGGTTTCATGTGAAATCATTACAGGAGCTTCGAGAAAGATTTCGTTTAGTAAACCGATATTAAGATATCAAATAGTTTTCATGAGAAGATAATATGCGTAGACCTTAAGCCGCAGATATCAAGATTCACATTAAAGTATCATTTCAAAAAAACATTCAATACATCGTTTAATTATAACAGTTTACAAATATGATATAGATAATGTAGAAAGTTTTTATGAAGTGATGAATAAGTTGACAGATATTAATATTGTAATTTTAAAAGACGAAATGTTATGATTTTAAAACACTTCCATTACACTTCTCGTATCATGCCCCTCCAAACCGGTGGCAATGTTCAACTGTTGAACTTTTTTGTTTGTTTTGTACTAGTCGCACATACAGGGAATTACCTTGTTTTGCCCGATAGGATTATAAATGCGAAACTAGCGATGCTTTATCATCTACAACGAAAGAAAGATCGAACAACTGCAGTAGCCTTGTGTGCATGTCTCCCGTTGTGTCTTTTACAACAGGAAGAACTTACGACAATTAAGTCACGTTTTGATAGGAAACTAAGGTCTGGTAGGGAAGTCATGTTTGGCACATGGGCGTTAGCTAAGTCAGGTTTGGTGGGTCTTGTTGAATAAGTCAAGCTTGATATTTGGTATTGGATAAGTCATGTTTACCCTTTTGTGTCGGATAAGTCATGTTTGCCATTTGAAGTTAGATAAATCATGTTTGATGGATAAGTCATATTTGACACGTGCTGGAAGAAAATATTGCAAAACAATTTGGAATAGAATTTTTTCTTGTACAATTACAACCCTTTCAAATTCTCTTATCTAAACTTTAGATTACATTTTAACCTGAAACTTTATTAAAAATAACTCTTTTGAAGACAGTTTTAGCTCATTATACAGCATCCGATTAATAAAGTGTCACTTGTGAATTTGATGTTGTAAACGTTTATCTGAAACATCGTCCTCTGGACTGGCTTCTACTTTCCAATCACTTCATAGCAAGTACAAACAAAAGTCGTTTATGATTTTAATCTTGAGAATTAAATGTATCTATGTTTTTAAATTGCTATCGTTTTTCAGATAAAACTTTATTTAAAAAGTTTGTAAACTTTTAGCTTTTATCTTGTATGTCTATTTCAAGACGTTGCTAGGATACCAGTTTGTTATGTCGATAGGCTTCATCTCAAGTCCTTTTCCCAGTTGTAAGTAGGAAATCATCATTCAGCTAGTTCAATCTCACGTCAAATATACGTTTCGCGAGCTGGCTCCCTTGGTGCTAGAACTTATCATCGGGACATTACTTTGAAGTTGATTTCGTATCTACTGATATGTTTACTCGATGAGTTTGTTTAAATGTCGAGAATCAATACATGAAAATCTTTCCCTTTGATCTCGTGCCATGTCAATTTAAATACATCTAGATTGACAGTTCTTCGTTATGTTATAACAGCATGACCTAATGCTGTAAACACTTTTATCTAATGTACTTATATAAGTGCAATATGAGTCTTTTTAATTTGAACGAACCAGTATTCCATTCAGCATCAGTAACATGTGAAGTAGAGCTGAAAAGATAGATTCAGCATCAGTAACCTGTGAAGTAGAGCTGAAAAGTTAGATTCCGCATCAGTATTATGTGAAGTAAAGCTGAAAAGATAGATTCAGCATCAGTAACCTGTGAAGTAAAGCTGAAAAGATAGATTCAGCATCAGTAACATGTGAAGTAAAGCTGAAAAGATAGATTCAGCATCAGTAACCTGTGAAGAAATGCTGAAAAGGTAGATTCAGCATCAGTAACCTGTGAAGTAAAGCTGAAAAGATAGATTCAGCATCAGTAACCTGTGAAGAAAAGCTGAAAAGATAGATTCAGCATCAGTAACCTGTGAAGTAAAGCTGAAACGATAGATTCAGCATCAGTAACATGTGAAGTAAAGCTGACAAGGTAGATTCAGCATCAGTAACATGTGAAGTAAAGCTGACAAGGTAGATTCAGCATCAGTAACATGTGAAGTAAAGCTGACAAGGTAGATTCAGCATCAGTAACCTGTGAAGTAAAGCTGACAAGGTAGATTCAGCATCAGTAACATGTGAAGTAAAGCTGACAAGGTAGATTCAGCATCAGTAACATGTGAAGTAAAGCTGACAAGGTAGATTCAGCATCAGTAACCTGTGAAGTAAAGCTGACAAGGTAGATTCAGCATCAGTAACATGTGAAGTAAAGCTGACAAGGTAGATTCAGCATCAGTAACATGTGAAGTAAAGCTGACAAGGTAGATTCAGCATCAGTAACATGTGAAGTAAAGCTGACAAGGTAGATTCAGCATTAGTAACCTGTGAAGTAAAGCTGAAACGATAGATTCAGCATTAGTAACATGTGAAGTAAAGCTGACAAGGTAGATTCAGCATCAGTAACCTGTGAAGTAAAGCTGACAAGGTAGATTCAGCATCAGTAACCTGTGAAGTAAAGCTGACAAGGTAGATTCAGCATCAGTAACATGTGAAGTAAAGCTGACAAGGTAGATTCAGCATCAGTAACATGTGAAGTAAAGCTGACAAGGTAGATTCAGCATCAGTAACCTGTGAAGTAAAGCTGACAAGGTAGATTCAGCATCAGTAACATGTGAAGTAAAGCTGACAAGGTAGATTCAGCATCAGTAACATGTGAAGTAAAGCTGACAAGGTAGATTCAGCATCAGTAACCTGTGAAGTTGATGTATGACAACGATTTGCTGATAATGATCACGTAACCTTACTTCTAGGCAAGCCTTGAAATTTCATATGTCAAAATAAATGTCGAAGATAGTGGCTCATTCTAAACATTCCGCAAACCTCCTTCAATATATACCTGATTGACCTCGATGAATTTACCTCGTATGGCCAGGGACTTAAAATAGAGAAATACTGGCAGTACCAAGATAGTCTCCATGCTCTGAAAAGATACGAAAGAGATGCAGTGATGGAAATCAGGGTTTGACTGTAAGAGCCTCGCAGATAAATATACGTGTACCAAAATGACGCAGATATTGGGTCAAGACCTTTTACAGTTTAGACTTATGATAATGATTTTAATTCTTTCATTTTGGTTTTAAGCCTCTTTTTAGATTTGTATTCAACAAATCAGTTTTAAATAATTCAAGGACACTTAAGATCAGAACATATTTTTCACCTCGATAGTATTATATTGAAATGTATATTTATTATGTTAAACAAACCTGTTGAATCTGAAACACAAAAGGGCTTCTTACTCTTTGCCTTTCCTATTTTCTTTAATTTGAGACCTTTAACCATAAATGTAAAACAGATTATAAGTTTAACAGTTTGACCAAATATATGCTCCTCTGTGGCCTTTAAATCGTCTTTATAGTAATAGATGAATATTCTTGTACCCATGGTAACAAACTGGAATGATTAGGAACACTTCTTGAAATCAGAGAATAATGTGGTTATCGTTGGACATGTTAGAAGTAAGATAACACTGCAGTGAGACCAATTCCACGATTTTCTCGAATGACAATATATATAAATTCTCTTAATATTCCCTAGCATGATTAATGGATCTATCTCACATTTCACGCTTTCAGATCATTTGGCCACATGTCAAAACAACTCACATTTCAGTGAACTAAATGGTCAGTTTATCGTCCACGACTAATTCGCCAATTATTAGTTTGCTGAGTTCATTTTAACAGCGCTGATTAGCCATTAGAAATCTTGATCACACATGGTCAATGTATATATGACCTGAACAGGTCACTTTTTTGTGTATAAAGTTTTGATCAGCAGGTGCCCTTTAGTCTGAGGCCAATACATATATATATCAAGACGGGGCACAGTCAAGAGATCCGGTTGACAACATAGACAGAGAGATTTCCATTTTATCGTTCCATTTACATATGCTTTAAGGCATGAGGGATATTTTTTACGACATCACTGACATCTTTGAGCTGATATTTACCGTATCAATCAAATGGTTCCTACTTCTTGGGGGCGAGGTCTTCAAGATCGTTGGTTTCCTGAAGCTGGAAGTGACACTCAGTGACTTGTTAGATCCGTACAAGCCAAATATTGACAATGGTGATGTTGCAAGCTCTTACTGTTGGTGCAAAGTATCATTTTGGCGCTTCAGTATAGTGATAACCGTATAAAGTCGCGATTTTTATTTTTTTTAAAACCCGGCTATTGTGCCACAGTTGATGTGCACCAAATCTAGAAATAGAATTTAATGCGACAGAAAGACAGATAGGTGTTGATGGTTATCTCCTATAACTTCTACATGCGAAAGCCTCTACCTATATTTAAGGCAGAATTATGAATCATGTAGTTTTAGATAGTGTTGACGGGTTACATAACTATTATTTTTTAAAAAGAGGTAGGTCGGATTACGGTTTCTGGACATAAAGTTGTTACTCGATATTCTTGGTCATTTATTCATCATTGGGGCTTCAACTTACGAGATGTTTTAAATCCATAACAAGATTTTATACAATTGTTTATGTATCAAAGTAAAATTAAATTTTTCATAAAATTACAACGTGTCTCTCTAATGTCTTAAATGCTTTTTAAAATTTGACATTATGTAAGTCAAAATGAGTACATAGTTTATGTTTGGCGTGATAGTCATATAACGTTATTAACAGAGACAAACTATTTACATGTATACATTCATCGCTTTTGAAATAATATGTACTTTCATAAACTCACGGGCAAATGAACGCTACCATTTTAGATTTGAAATTACGAAAAGATTCAAACTCAGATTCAGACCCAATCGCATGGAAACACATCGCCCAAATACAACAATGATTGTTTCATATTGAACTGTGGTATCAAACGCCTGCTTTTCCCAAATTTGGTCAAATTATGGTTTTCAACCTTTTCATGCAAAGCAAAATAGCCCCATGTCTGACGGGTATAAAACAATGCGAATTGGTTGTCAGACACCCACGTCAGTGGCTGAGGGTGTTTTTCTCTGACGAAAGTCGGTTCTGTCTCTTCAAAGCAGATGGAAGATTAGACGCCGCTGGTTATAGTGAATCGAAATCTAAAGGCTCAGCGTTAGGTCGATGAAAATTCTTCATCCCGTCGTCTGTCCTTTTTTCGACAACAGGCACAAGGTTTGATCTTTCAACAAGACAATGCTCGAGCGCACACAGCTCGAGTTACTCAGAACTTCCTTGCTAACAACAACATTGACGTTTTGCCGTGGCCAGCATGCGTGTTTGACATGACACCGATCGAACATCTTTGTGACGCTTTGGATCGTCGTATTAGTCAACGACGGCCACCTCCAGATAACCGCCAGCAACTTGCTCAGGCTCTCCAAGAAGAATGGCAGCGCATTCCACGTAATGACGTCAGCCGTTTGATTTTCTCTATGCGTCGGAGGGTTAATGCGTGTATTGTGGCAAGGGTAGGCCATACACGTTATTAATGTGAAATGTTTTCAACACACTGAACCTGGATTTCCCGGCACCGGGATCAGTCATGACAGTGAACTTGGACTTTTTGACCCCCAGGCCAATATCGGAGACTGTTCCGTTGATACCGGAAGCTAATTTGTTGCAATTTTTTGTCACATGTTCTTGTTGAATAAACGTTTTGTTTTTTTAATCTCACTTTTGTTTTTATTCTGCAATCTAGATTAAAATACATGGTAGTGTTTATTTTGCCCGTTAGTTTAGAATATAGAATTCTATTAAACCGTTATTTGCCTGTCAGTAGCGATGTGTTATTGTATTTTAATGATATATAAGCTTAAACTGTAGATAGGTGAGACGAAATCGGATAAACAGACCGTGACGACTTACCAACAGATTGTAAACCCTGAGAGTCGGAAACTTCTCGGTCAGTTCGGGAGAATATTGGTAAGTCGTCACGGTCTGTTTATCCTGTACATATATCAAACAACTAATAAACTGATAACTTATTCCAGTGTTCGTATCTGCCGCCGACCCAAATATCAGCCTGTCCGGATACCGACTAGAGGTAACCTCCCATGACGACACGCCAGTCGATGGTTACATCTCATCCACCACAGCCTGTGAAACCACCTCAACTGGGTACCTTCTACCCTTGACCTTTACCTGGAGAATAACCGAGCAACAGTTATCTTGTATTACGCTGAGGTAGGTTTTAAATGAATTATTTTCTACTTTTATTTGTAAAGTGATCAATAGTTATAAATAAACATAAGGAAGTCAAACGTTTTTTTATGGAACTCATTTACCTAACATTTAGGTATTGACTGGTTATTTATATGAAAGTTGAAATAAAAGGTAGCTATTGGTTAGAATACAACCATATTCTCAAATCACCAGGCCACATTTCCTTTTCCTCACTAAGAAATAGTTACGACACTTGAAAGAGGAATTCCGTAAAGTTTGTTGAATTGTAAACAGCTTACAAAATGATCGGTTGAAACATCTGCGCGATCATCCTGAAAGTTAACCCTCCCTCGATGGTTTTATCCTAGCGGGTCGCCGGATACTCATGGTATTATTCCATGGCACTGTTGGCTAAGGAAGAAACATGAGATGGCAATCGTTCACGGCAGTCCTACAATAGAACTTTCTACAGGGGTTTATTTTTTTATTCACAAATAATCTTTTTCGGAAATGTAAAATTGTGTTTCAAGCTATGATGATATGAAAATAGACCTTGACATGTCGTGATTTGATGGCTGGTTTCCAATGTAGATTTTTAAATCGGGTTTGCATTTTCTTGATGCATATCTATTTTAGGGATCTTTTTCTGTTTCCCTCCTCGATTATGAATTGTACCTTGACCTGAATTTAGATAAATGACGATATAATTTACAAAGTTTTTGATTAGGAGAAGTTAACGTTTCGAGGACATGGTGAGTCGATACCCAAACGCCAAATATCGGCACCTGCTTAAAACATAGAATGAAAAATGCATAATTATACAAATTATCATTGAATACTGTAGTGAGCATGGTAAACGTTTTATGTCGGGTGTTATTTCATAACTCATAAGTCATTGATACAACTCAATGATTAACGAAATGTGATAGAGATGTTAAATTCCACAAAAACTAAGTTCTGAAAAAGTCTTTATCAAAATAATTTTAATAAAAGGGTCCTTGTTTCTGGTAAACTTTAATAACCTTTAAACCCTATCTAACCTATCTATATGTTAAAATCTATATTTGGCCATACAACGGGTGAATAATTAACATCCATGGTTCGAATTCCATGTAACCGATCTATTAAGATTTAATGCTTATACGATTCGTGATCACCATTTGACAAATTACCAATTTATAAATTAAAGTATGCAGTGGAAATAGCTGAAACTATTTTATCGTTTGTTATTTGTAATTGATATGTTGGATATGTTTTATTCTTGGCACGTAAATGTCTTTTAGCTATACATGAATGGCAAAACGTGATAATCATTATCAAGTTTATAACAGTTGCAACGGTGGGACATCGGTTGCGTAAGCAGGTGTGGTTAAACATACTTATATTCAAGAAAGAATCTGGTTCGGCAAACAAGCAAAACTCTGCTTATGTTAATGCCTCACCAGCACATTTATAATAACACTATTAGCGGTATTTATCAAAGCGTTTGGTCTTAATGATGTATTGAATATTACATAATCCATAACTCATATCTCATTACATGAATCGTTCACACTGTAACCTGGTTGGTAGATCAGATACAAATGTATAAAGTTCGAAAATTAGCATAGTTAGCGCTTCTGGTCCGTGGTGGCAGGCTAATAACTATGAACTGCTAATTTGGCGTCGATAAAATCATTCACTAATTGACCTTGGTCTCATGCTGGTCATTATCTTAGTAATTTTACTTTGTTTATTTTCATAACAATGTAAACATACAGACTCTATCAAAGAAAATAATTTCAGACGGCTCGGCATAACATATATATTTCCATTTTTCGGCAATAATGTCAGTGATGCAAACACTCCGTCATAATCTTCTTTATTGAATTCTACACTTTATTTTAAATGTTTTGGATATTCAATTCTTATTGAGAAAATTATTCGAAGTTAACGTTTACTAATTAAAAGTGATCAACCTATGAAAACCGTTTGTTCGATTTTAGCGGAAATGGCAAGCATGACCTTCCTGTGCGAATGCACTCCCCGACTATGCGTTTCAAGCCGTTACGAAGTGAAAAGAACCAGATTTCCCATGTTCTCTTAGCAAAGTTTACATAACAGTAGAAGAGAATACGTTCATTGGATTGTCAATTCATTATTACGATATATGCGAAATGTCGTAGCCGATAGAATACGTAAAATGGATAGTCAATTGTATTAACGTACAAAATGCCATGTTTCGTAGCCGATAGAACACGTAAAATGGATAGTCAACTTTATCATCGTACTACTTGCCATGTTTCGTAGCCGATAGAACACGTAAAATGGATAGTCAACTTAATATCGTATGGCAACGTTTCGTTACCCGAAAGAACACCTTAAATGGATAGCAACTTCATTGTGGTACGAAATGCAAGTCGATGAAGATTTAACTCTGTTATCAAGTAATTTTTAGATGAAGTCTCGACAAGGTGAATTTATTCAAGTGTGAAAATAAGTTTTACAAATATAAATAGTATTTCTTTTATGTACATGATGCTGTAAGACTAATAATATCATATGATATTGGTTACAGACATTCTTAAAGACTTTGAAACCTTAGAATATCTGGGAGAAACACCGTGTTGTAGGAGGAGAGTACATAGGACGACAGTATATTGAACATTGGTATTATCATTATGAGTATCGATGCACGTAAACATCATGATGAGTTTTTGGTCATGCATCGCGTGTTATAACCTGTATCATGTCTTACCTGTTTGATACAATTTATTGTCATTAGTGATACCTTTCTTTATATCTGACACCGATGCTTGGGTCATTCATGTTTTTAAAGCAATTAATGAGTTATAAGCCTGACTTACTGTTGATAAACTTCTACCTCTATGAATACACCGTAAACCTATCATTCCTTTTCATAACTGGCATTTATGCCTTTCAGTTGTGGGAGTAGCAGGAAGTCGACCCATAGAAAATCCAAAATAGCATTGAGTACATAGGCGGCAGAATTTCATGTTTCTTGTTTTTTCAACACGGGATTAATTTCACGGTTAACTAAATTTTGCTTTTTTGTTTTCCTGTGATATGGCTGTCGACGTTCAGCGATATAACCCTTTTAGTCACCTGGATGAAATCTTTAAATGCTTTGTGTGGTTCAATTTATGAGCATTGGTACGAAATATACATAAAACAAAGTAGGTGGATTCAAATAACTCAAAATATCATATATCTTATTAAAATAATCCTTTGACGTCACTGTTTCCATTCCAGATTTGACCTCTACTTCAACTCGTCATCAAAACAGAGTTTATCGAATACATTGTGTCAACCTACAGGTAAATTGTATTTCTTTGTCTGATAGATGATACATTCTTTTTTCACGAACATATAACTTACTTTTTGCCGTTGCGGTATCACAGTGAATGAGAACCATCGAAATTATTGAAGTAAAATGAAGATAATAAGAAAATCAAATATGAACATTGATGAATAATGATAAATGTTATTTTATGTTTGTAATGGGAACAACCGCATACTAATAGCTAGCCTTCCCCTTTCTTGATGCAAAAGAGCTGGAACACAGAACATTGTATTCAAAGAGTTAAAGGCAGCGTAGTACGTTTTCAAAGGGAAATAACTCGGACTTCCGAAAAGGGAAACAAATATTACTTATTGCAAGGCAATAGTTTTAAACTAATTTAGTCTTTCAGTAAACGTAGTTGACAAGTTCAGTTCAGCTATGCGGAACAATTTCCATAACTCAAATGATTAAAATGTGTTCGCACTAACATGCAAGTTTCGTTTGATACGTAATACGTTTTACTTAGTTTCTACGTTTATGGAAAATCGGTTTGATTTATGATGTGTTTAATAACTGAAAATAATACATTTTGCATATTTTTATTACATAATAAATATTTATGAGGGACAATTTAAAGAAATAAAATCCTCAAAAACATGCTACAGATCTAGATGTCCAAGGGTGAACGTTACCTGGACCCTATAAATACTAAAAATATCCAATTACGAATTGTTATGATTTTGCTTTTATAAACCTTTTTTTGTGTTCAGGTTGTTTTAACTATACAACTGACTCCTCCGGCGTTGTGACGTCACCAGACTTCCCCTCTGTCTATCCTGATGGTTCTAACTGTTCCTTCTACGTAATGGCGGATCAAGGGGAGACGATAGATTTACAGGTATGCACTCTAAAACTTGTCTGTTTTCTGTCCCTTGATTAATTATGACATGTTTGGAAATCAGTGCATTAAGAGTAAATTATTCAATGGAGTTTATGCTGCGTCCTGTGCTGTAGTGAATGAGATGTATGTGTAAGTAGAGGTACGAAATGCACGTGCAACACGCATGGATTGTAAACGTAGAAAAATTAATTTTAAGTTAGACGTCAATACAAACACTATGATTTTGCAATTTAATAGTCATGAAATAAAATGTATGAGGTATGAAATTACATTTTACTGATTAACATAAAATAACAATATGTTTTAGAAACTTTTGAAATACCAACTACTATGGAAGCGCATTGCTGCCAGCAGTGAGAAAAATTTACAAAAGTTCTAATGAGATGATAGTTTCATCTAATTAGATGATAGTTTAATCTAATTAGATGATAGTTTCAACTAATTAGATGATATTTTTTATCTAATTAGATATAACTTTCATCTAATTAGACATTAGTTTCTTCATTGTATTCAAAATCAAATAAGATGATATTTTAATCTAATTCACAGATGATATTTTAATCTAATTAGATGATACGTTTATCTAATTAGATGATACGTTTATCTAATTAGATGATACTTTTATCTAATTAGATGATGTTTGTATATAAAGAATGATTGTACTTAACATCTAAATAGATGAAAGTAGCATCTAATTAGATGAAAGTAGCATCTAATTAGTTGAAACTATCATCTAATTAGATGTTGAATAGATTGATGAAACCAATGTCTAATTAGATAAAACTATAATCTGATTAGATGAAACTATGATCTAATTAGATAAAAGTATCATCTAGTTAGATAAAAGTATCATCTAATTAGATAAAAGTATCATCTAATTAGTACTAATTGGTAGTAAATTTTTCTCACTGTTGGCAGCAATGCGCTTCGATACAACTACAAATATTGTTTCAAATGATTTCTTTCCAGATCATTTCTTCAATATTAAAAAAACTCTTATAGTTCATTAAGATGTAAATAATTAAAATATCGATTGTTACATAATAAAACATACTTCGTTGGAAATATATTAAACCAAGTTTGGGTGATGCATGAAGGAATATTGAGTTTAAAAGTCTTCTTCAGATGCTATTGAGAGAAGTGAGCAGTATACTGTCAACTTCTACATCCACCGAGCGACTTCCTACACGCAAAGTTAAACTCAGTAAACGAGTGATCTCTTGTTGACGCTGTCTATAAATATCAATAGGTTATCATGTTATTACCGATCTGAAATAAATGTTTATTTGTGGATATTTATGATATTTCTACAATTAAATTGTTTAATCGAAAAGGATGTTTACATGTTTACGTGAATTTAAGAAAATTTAGATAAAAGGTCAATGTTTAATTTGGAAACGTATAATGTATCTAGTTTAAACTTATCGTCCAAAATTGCAATATACTAATTGATAAGGAAGACATACCATGTGGACATATCTAATAGATTCAGACGAAACAATTAATGTGTTTGTGTTATTCAGAATTATTTTAGATATTGTCACAGTTGACATTATGGATAGGAAGCTAGGAAACATACAGAATAGGGAATAATACGGACACAAAGTGATCACCTATGAGTATGTATGTTTTTATTTCGTAAAGGGGCCTACAGATATTGTACAGAAGATTCTTGCATTACAGAGATCTATAAAATGACAAACAAATATTTTAAGTGTTTGCATACAGGCAAATATAACATGATAAATATATATATATCTGTGAGTTTTTGGAGTGTATGTATGTTGGAAAAGTATTATTTAAAGGATAATAGCTTCAGCATAATGGTAAAAAAGATAAAACGTCTCTTATTTAATCCAAAAAAAACCTAAAAATGTATCAGTGTTGGCGCGCGTCCATTCAGTATGACATAGTTCGGAAAATTATACAAAAATGACAGAAGAACTGATTGGAGTTGATAATGCTTGGTAGTTTATATCACTGCAAATGGACATGGGATTTCGGCAATCTCATTTAAATCAGTTAGTGCCTATCACTCGTGCTATGTTGAGTTTCTGACCTGAGCATTGAGACACTGTTTCTGTGACCCTTCACCTTACATTATCTCAAAGTATGAATACCGCTAAAATATCAAAACTTGACTTGAAGTCGATGGTCACCACGTGAACGCTGCGAGTTGTAAATGATATTTTCGATCGGATTTAAAAGAGATTGGTGATTTCAGCTTTTGCACTAATAAGGCTGTTGTACAATTTTCATTGAAAAACTTCTTGTCATATATTTAACGTTTTAAGATGAATATTTGGAATACTTTAATTTAGAATCAATACAATCTCATTAAAATGAAATCTAAATGCCTAACTACATTACGCGTGTAGATCTCAACCAGGCTCCGTTACGCGAGCCGTCAGGTTTGCCTCTGACATAATTCAAATCAGCCAATCAGCGAGTTCGCCCCGTATTCTATAGTGCAGGCAAATTGTTTTTTCGCTTGTACGTTTTTCAGCACTCGAAAACTGAAACTTGCCGAATGTTTTCTGAATGTCGAACTGCCTTCATATCCGAATGAATGTATATTATGTACTTTCAATTTACCCTAGCTCGGTTTGTTGTACAAAAAGGTCAAATGGAAAGCTATTGAGTTATCTTTGGCGAAGCAAACTCTGCATCCTCAACGTTATCCTTTAGTAGACTTTACCAATCCAAAATGCTTTTTCTGGAAACCGTTACGTTGAATAAAGTTTCGTCTTTTAGTTTTTAGTATTCGTTAAATAGGTTTTAATTTCGTGAATCAAATTAACCATAAACATACTGAAAAACAAAAACATGTACAAATACCAATATGAGCTTTCTTGATAATTATATATAAGTCATATGCGACGTACATAGGCTAATGAGATTGACCCTTGTTTCGTCAAAGACCGACATGTTATAAGTAACTGCTGGGATCATTTAACTTGAGGACATATGCAAATTACTTCAACTTGTTCTCTGTAAAATCGAAAAATTAAAAGAGTTTCGACTTCAAGTTTTTAAAATTACCCGCAAACTCTTAAAAGGCCATCAATAGAAGCGCAAGCCTATGAGATTTAGAGGTCTAACTGAGGCAAAGGTTAACCTGACGGCTTGAGTAAAGGAGCCTTGTGAAATCTATAAACTGCGTAAAGTAGTGCAGCAATATTAGATATTATTTCAATGAGATTTGAATATGATATTTTGCACCGTAATCTAAATATGACTTTCTGAAAGTATGTTCCTATTTCCTATATCAATCATGGCAAATGATGATGTTATATTGTTGGTTTTAGAAATAAGGTATGTCTATTTCGATAATTCATTATCATTTGCCTTACTTTGCATTTTATAATGGAAATGTCAGTAGAAAAAACCTATCATGAAATGGGCGAATGTTCTTTTAATGAATCTAATAAAAAAAATCAATATCCAAGTTGTTTTTTTGGGGGGACGCTAGTATCAAGCGTCATAACTGTGGACTATAGGATGACATTGCCGTTTTGGTCGTGCTGTAAGGTGGGCGGAAGGGGGAAGGGGGTTTGAGACAAACAAGAATCACTAGTGACATAGAGGAATGGATTTCATGGATGAAAGGAGGTTGGATACAAAATACTAACGTATTAAATTTGCTAAAATAGCTAAATTTTTATTAGTTTTATTTTTTCGAAAAATATTGACGTGTCCTGCATCTATTCATAAAGTACCATGCTACCACAGAATTTGTTCAAAAAAGTTACATTCCCTTAGTGCACCGGATAATGAAAACCTTACACTAAATAAAAAAACACCTTTTATCGCACACAAATTAGCTTTTCAGAAAAAAACAGATTTGTATAAATATATATATATATATATATTTATCAAGGAAGTCAATTTCTCACATAATTTATAGTAAATTCACACTAGAATAAGATTAAAAAACAGAAATATTACTTCTGGAAAAGCATGCTCTCATACCAAGCTTTCATGCTAGGGCAAATCACTTTCTTATTACATGTATGCTTCATTAGTTTCTAAGGTTAATGAGTGAAATCATTTTATCATTAAAGAAATACCAATGTACTCTGTTATAATTCAGTCACTATCTTTTATTAAGGATTCAGCAATTTTGCTGAATCCTTATTGTTATTGGCGTGTTTATTATTATTATTCCACGATTTTTGTGAACAAAATTCAGCCAAAACTACCGACTCGATTACAACCAAACTTTACGAGCTTATAGCCCTTACAACGAACTCGCGACACGTAACTTTTCAGCCAATTCAATCATTGCATTAAAGGCCCAGTCCCACTCAAAGTTTTGAAAATTAACATTGGAAAAAAATTCAAAATGCACTTAGCGACTTGCAACTTGTTCTAAAAGATGCGCAGTAACATTGCAAACAAAAAAGTAAATCATAACGAAATCGTAAGTCACGTGGTTTGGGCGCCATCTTGAATTTGCACACTTTTTAGAAATGTCCGACCCCATGCACTTTTGAGCGAACACTACACTGCTACTACTTGCAGTAGAGAGATGATACTTACACGGTTACACAGCTGAATGATTGTCATAAAGCAAGTTTGTCTTGGAATTTGCAAATTCTTAATACTTTTCCCGCAGCAACTACTCAAAGTTAGTGAATTTTCAAAAATCGCCAACTTCAAGGGCAGATAACTCAAAAACCTACCCGTCGAATTTCATGAATTTTGCATGAGAGTTAGACGTGAACAAGGTCTCTAAGAATCAAGAATAAAATTGCTCGCGAACAGCCATTTCCGGTCATGAGTGAAGGTCAAAGTTCGCAAATTCAGAAAAAGACGTGTAAACAGTGTGTTCTTGTAATGTCGTAACAAACAAATACAAAATTGTACAGCGTTGTGTAATACCTCAAAATACAGGCAGAAGAATATGCTATCAAGGATATTAACATTTAATTCAACCGTGTTTATATCGACTGAGATACGGGCCGTCAAAGTTAGTCAATGTCAAGTTTCATTTTGAGCATTACAAATAGCAGCAATACATGAAACAGCATGAGCACAAATCAGTAAGGAGCAAAAACAGCACATATTCTGAAATGATCAGAATTGTAGTAAATGATGATTGTAAAGTGTAAAACATGGAGTTATTAAAGTAATTGTTTTGACAAATGCACTTAACCTACAACATAAGCATATTTGTTACGATTCCTTTATTTCATTTCCTATGAACTAAAATTGGATGGATTCAACTATATCCTATAGATATTAGGGTATTGGTGATATATAACCTGATACGAACTTAGTTTCACTTAGGTTTTTGATTGGTAACATAAGATGATTGTAATTGATTGAGGAGCATAGTTTTTTCACATTATCAACTTCCTTGCAATAATCACACATTAGGTCAGATGGAACATGCTGTTGTATCTAAATGGGTCAGCCAATTTTCATGAAACTTTCAGGGAAGATTGCTAACATCACTATGTGCGTAATGAATGTTCTTTTAATGCGCTGAATCCGTTTGTCGTCGCTTGCGACTATATTTAGAAACATTGTTTGAATTTAGTAATTTTTGACACAGTACATTGGTTAAGTATTGCACAGCAGAAGATGTTTAAAAAAAGATGTTCACAAACAAAGGTATCCAACCTCATTAAGACTAAAAACGTGTAACAGTTGATGATCCAGAAATCCCCCCCCCCCCATTCCACACTGACACGTGTTAAATAATATAATAACATAAGTGCTGACTTAAGTTCCAATAATCCTTATCGACTCGTTTAAACAATCCAAAATGTATAAATACATAACAGTAACAATCAAGGTTTTAACAAAACATAACTACGACAAAAATTTGCATAACCTATTAACCATTAGCAAACCAAAGCTGTTATATATTCTGTCTGCTTTTCAGTTTTCATAATTACGCCTCACGAATTGGCGCACTTCACTGTCGGTAGAGAATCCTGTTTTCAATCTTAAATCATGTCTTCCAACTTTATACTGTTTTTTCCCTAACCTATGAAATAAAAATTGCGGTAACTACTTTCGTTAATTGACATCATTGATAACGTTTGGCAGACGGGCTCCAACAACATGCTCTATGACATCTAAAAAAGCTAATCCGAAAAAATAGATGTGTCAAATATAAGCTGAGGATCAACTGACAGCGCCACGACTCTCTGGAATACAAAGTCGATCTGACTTGCTTTTGTTTCAAAGATGTTTTGCAGGGAAAAGTACATGGTTATTTTTGGAATTCCCGAGAGAGCTAAATTCAGGAGAGCAGAAGAATTCTTCTCAGCTTAAAATTACTGTTAATGACTACCGGGAAGTTGTTTAGAAACAGACAAACACTAAAGAAAACTAGATAAATTGATAGACTGGTAGATTTGTAATGGTTTATTCTTTGAAATGAAAGCGATACCAACATAGCTACTAAGCAAGTTACAAACACATATTGGGAAGTGGAAAAACACATTTTGACAAGTGACGGACACATAGCTATAAATGACAAACACCAACATAGTTACTAAGCAAGTTACAAACACATATTGGCAAGTGGAAAAACACATTTTGATAAGTGACGAACACATATGATTATGAATGACAAACACATATTGACAAGTGACAAATACACAAACTCAAGTGACTAACATAATTTTAAAAGTTACACATTGTTACAAGAGATGAATACGCAGTGACAAGTGACGAACACATATTGAAAAGTGAGAAACACCAAGACCAGTGACGAACACATATTGAAAAGTGAGAAACACCAAGACCAGTGACGAACACATATTGAAAAGTGAGAAACACCAAGACTAGTGACGAACACATATTGGCAAGTGACATCCTTCCAATGAGCGTTAGGCATATGTGTGTAACAAACACCTATACACATGGTCACACAGACACAAATGGACGGACACGGAAGGACGAAAACACACTAAGACATACACACACAGACCAGACACATTTTACCTATCCTCGGTCACCCAGGGGGTAATCTTGTTACTGTAAACAATACTAATAATACTGTTAACAATGATCGTGGAGGGTATCGAAACATTATGTCCTGGGTGACGGATGATGAGGTAATACGTAATACATAAAATAAATATGCTTGTTGCTTAAACAGAAAGGAAAATCGAATATTAAGTAAAATATTATTTTTATCATTTTATTATGATTAAAATGCAAAGAAACGATACCCAAACTCTATAATTCAATAAATCGGTTGATAAACCGATGGAACCCGGAAACTCTATACATCCAAATCAAACTGATATAAACTAATGATTAAAATGAGAATCAGAAATTAAAAAAGGAAAAACTTTTTGTACATGTGAACTGACTTGTGTCCCGAAGAATTGCAACCACACATTATAAACAATTTCAAACAGAAAATCTCATAACAGTTTCAGTTCCTTGACCTGGAGAGGCCCTATTCCTCTCGGTGCTTTGATCAAGTAGCAGTGTTCTATGGGGACGAGACAGGTGGACCGTATTGTGGGAACTGGACCCGAGAGGACCTTAGGAGCCTGAGATTCCTCAGCAGAGACGCCATGAAGATCCGCTTCCTCAGCGATAATAAACTCAACAGCTTGGGTTTTCGCTCTGTTTATCATACCGTCAAGCAAAAGGGTAGGAGGGACATTTGTTTTACATTTGATGTATCTGAGAGAACATGGAGTTACGTTCAAGTCTTAATTTGCTAATACTCCTGTATATATCTTTATATGGTTGTTTTACTTTTATATTATCCAATTATAAAAATAGATCGTATTATACAAACAGCTCGCTTGACGTCTGATCAGTTCCAATTTTTTTTCCAATTTTAATGAGATTGTATCGTACTGCGTTTCCGATTAGCTTTTTTAGCTGACTATTCCTTTCCAAATGATGCCTTAATTTCTTACATGGGACAAAACCACCTCGGTATTAATTGAGAAACAAAGTTCGTGGGAATACTCCTAAATTTGCATTTCATTGTAGGATATTTGAATACGATTAAAATGTGTTGTTTTTTTAACTTTAACAACATAAATGCATATTTGGCATTGTAAGACCATAAAGATCTCGCGAATAGTGCGATTCATTAGTAGAGATCTCTACCATATATATCGCTTGATCTTTCACTTGCAATATTTGCTGTGTGAAAGCATACAATTATGATAAAATCTCATGTTTTATATACATATCGTATGGGAGGTTTTAATCTGATTTCCACGTAATGCGATACAACTTTTCTGACATATCTTATCATATATACGCTAATCGAAAGAAGCTGCAATGTCAGCAATGAGAGATTTATTTATACATCGGTTGTTTTCGAAAAAAAGGGAGGTATTTTAAGCTTTATGAACTGTCAGCTGAAATTCTCAGTTTTTTCTAGGTAATGCTTCAAGTTCCAAATTGCATATATTAAAGTGACACTGGATATTTTTCACTAAATTTAACATGGTTTACCAGAAAAGTAACACATGTGCTAATTAAAGTTTAAATAATTCGTGATTTTGGCTTGTGCAGTTTTCTATTCTCAGTGACAACTAGTAACTGTTTAAAATATGTGCCATTTTTAGTAAATATGTGATATGTTTTCCATTTATATCACAATTTGTAGTGTTTAGGTTAGTATCGAAGAAAAATGATATGAATACCGCAGAGCGTTTCTTTAAAACATTTCGGAAATTAAGGTTATAAGGATGCATGCCATCTGAGGCCGTCTCGCCTTGTCTTAGTTTGATAATGGACGGAGAGACCGAGTTTCATCACAAATGTCAGACAGCGACTAACCTTCAAACATTACGTCAGTGAATATCTCTCTGTGTGGAGCTGACATATTTCAAATGTCAACTTTTCTTGAACACTCTTATTTCATTCCTCGTCACTGCTTCTTAAGTATAATAAAGATAGAAATTATGTCGTTGAAGTTTTGTTAAAACCCAAACACTGACTAACTTAGTCAAACTTAAATGCAAGAGGTATGATTTAAAATGTAATATGTGTTTCATATTGTTACACAAAAGGATACAAATATAGAGAGGATGTATGAATCTCCTAGGTTGAAGTACTTATATATATTTTGACAAGTGTGCTAGTGTGGTAATATAATTCTCTAATGCACGAGATTTGCGTGATATTCGAGGCGATTTGTCAATTGTTTTGTTTTTTTATTTTTAAAAACAATGCAAATATCCGTAAATGATCCAGATCGCCTCGCGTAAGGTAATTTCAAGATAAGACATCAACGACAACGCTGCTTACGTCATATGATTGATTTGACAGTGAACAATGCAATAACAAACACACAACAAACTCTAATTCAGAAAATGGATTAACCTTATAGCAGCTACACAATTTTGAAAGGAAATCTTGCATAAAGCTCCACTGACCTGTTTTAAAACTGTCACTGAACTTTAATTTATTATGAAATTAAGCATTATCTTTTTATAAACGCATATTGAAAAGTGGTTTTTAGAAACATATAACTCGTAGTAGCCTATGCTTCTGACCGGCAGAATGTTTTCATTTATTCCGTTTTCGCTTCATTTTATAAAGATGTAAGGTTCAAATATAGATACAACCTTTACACGTTGATAAACGTTGTTCATTGTACGAGTTGCGTTTTTCATATTGTTCTTTTCTTTCTGTTTCCTTAGAGTGCAATGCGAGTTTGGACCAGCTAAGCGGGACAGTTACAAGCCCTGGCTTCCCGTCTTTGTACCTGCCAAATGTTCAGTGCGTGATAAACATAGTGCTCCCTTCAAACTACCGGATCCTTATAAGGATAACAGACCTTGACCTTGAAGACGGAGAAGGGTGCCAAAATGATAAACTACATATCTACGACTCAGATCAGAAAACGCATGGAAAGATTTGGTGTGGGCAGCTTAGTAAATATCATAGCGGTGAGCACCGATATGAATCTGGAGGGTCTATGGTGACTGTTCATTTCCAGTCGGATAACGTTGTAGAGCGTACTGGATTTAACTTAACATATCTCGGGGTTCCTTCTTGCAACAATGAAACCTTAGATGTGGAGAACGGGTCAGTGACAAGCGTGAACTACCCGTCATATTACCCCAACGGGCAGGAGTGCTTCTATACAATAAACGTGACGGACGTCAATGTAAGCATTGAGCTGACTTTTAAGATGTTGAATACAGAGTCCACAGATGACACTCGGTTCCGGGACTTTCTATGCAATAAGGACTACGTAGAGGTATTTGATGGGCGGGAGAGACACCGGGTCTGTGGCAATTGGACTGGGCACGAGCATTTGCTCATCTTCAGGTCGCACGGGACCAGCCTCGTTTTCAGGTTTGTGTCAGACGAGCAGACGACCCGTCCCGGATTCTATGCAAAATGGCGTACGTTACCAAAAGGTGATGACGTGCCTTGTGTTTCAACTTTGATCAATCAAGGGAACGTTTGTTTTGAGATTATGTACCAAAAACAGAACTGGAATGACAGTGAAGTCGATTGTAGGTCACGTGGTGGACACTTGGCCAAAATATCAGACCAAGCGACTGGGAGATTGATTAGCAACCATTTAAAAACCAGGTAGGGATATATTTCTTCATAAATTTGTGTTAACGTCAGTTAAAACACTAAAGTAATCTTGTACTTAAAGAACTTGGGTTAACCTCACGTCTAAACGAGTTCGACCCTGTATAGACACATTAACATGTTTAAAGATAACTCCCTCTATGATATACATGTATAAGAGGCGTAGGTTCTCTTCAATGACCGGAAATGGTAAACTGGTTTCCTGAATCAATTACGCTCTGTAAACTCGGATACGGTTTATTACTGATCATAGTTTCAATTTCCAGTTTTAGACCAGAAGCGACCGTTTCTCACCCTGTTATTTTATCATATAGAAAGGCATCTAAGCTTGATATCAAATTTTACATATAAACCTATATATCTGGTTTCTCTTCTCATTGATTTTATTATATTATAAAGGGCACCGTCAAATATATGTAATGATGTGTCATTTTTAAGTATTTTGAAAAATATTTTGAAGGTGTGTCATGATTAACAATTTTGAAAATATTTTTGTAAAATCTTTTTTGACAAAAAAATGGGGACTCCTTTTCAAATCCTGTCCGGATCATAACTTCTAAATTAGTCATCTGATTTTGGTATGGAGATATTAGGAATGGATATATTAGGTATGGAGATATTAGGAATGGATATATTAGGTATGGAGATACATACTTACATGAAAGTGTGTCATGACCATTACTTTGGAAAATAGTCTTGAAGATTTTTGTGTTTTGGTGCAAAAAGTTGTGACTATGTTAGAAAACTCTCAGTCCTGTCGAAGCTGCTTACTTCTAAACTATAATAATATGATAACAATAACCTTTTTTTGTTAGTAGGAAGCAATGCGTGTCAGGAAACAGTTTCGATTATGGCCTGGCTCATGAAAGTAATCAACTGATTTTAATTAAATTAAGTAAAGATTTATCATTACATGAAAGTAATAAACTGATTTTAATTAAATTAAGTAAAGATTCATCATTACATGAAGGTAAACCATGATTAACGATTTTTTACTATGTAAATTTTTAAAAATTTGTAATATTTCTTAACATATCTCTATTACAAAGTTTATTCTAAGTCATGTATGGTTCAAAAACTTCTTAAAAGTTCTCAACAAATCATCTGATTTTGATCAAAGTTGACAATAGATGCTTGGTCAAAATCATCACAGAGTTCAAAAAGTACGTAAAGTTTGATTTGAAAAATAAATAATTCAATATAGTGTTTTTTGGTCGCGAAATGATAACACATAAGACTTAAATGATCCAATCTTCTCAGCCCATGCTACTTTGTCTATTGGCATTTAAATATCTTTATGATCACCAACATAATTGAAAATATTTCCTTTCAATTATGTGAATTTGTCCAAAATATGTTTATTTCATTTCGTTTTTGATTGAACAGTTTTCTTTGTTTATTCTTTACAACATCGGAAATGACATGTAATTCAGCAAAATAGTATCAAGGCATCATTAATTTTAATACAGTCAAAGAAAAATCATAAATTTTAAAAATTGCCATTTGCGGCGGATATAGGTCGACCATGTCAGCTGCTTGTGTACCTTATAAGGTTAAACGGAATCCCAGAGAGGGTAATTTATTAGGTTACAAATGTAAATACACTATGTCGATGCTGAAGTCCCTTATTAACATACATTTGTATTAGTCTAAAAACGTTTGTAGATGTCAATGTTCCTGAAGCTAAAATTCCAATCCTCGTTTCCAAACTTCGTCGATTCGGCATTCCTAGCCCACATAGTTTTCTACTTATAACAGTGTTTACTAAAAAGAAATGATTCAAGGTTCATTTGTGACATGGTTAAAAAAATATTTATGATTATAGTCTTCACTAAAAAAATTAGTGTTCAAAGCTCGAAATTTCTCAAGTAAACTTTCCCACCATAGCCTATCTTTGCAAACACACAATAGTTGACTTGCTTAACCGAAGGAGATTGTTATTGGTTGCAGTCAAATCGGTTTTGCAATCACCAACGTCATATTAAACTTAGCATTCGGACTTTTCTCGAACCCTTAATTTCATGCGACCTTGTTTCACTTTAACTGCTAGAGATGCTTGTTGGGCATCTTGAATTCAGTGAATATAAACAGATGTTATGTGGGAAGTATTTTGTTGGTAAGCTCACTCAGTGGGAGAGAACGAGAGTAAGTGTTGGCCAGGCTGGTCTCTCGGTTAATACTTACGATCATTGTTAATGAAGGAAGACCAATTATAATACACTAATACTATTACTGTTATTTTGAATGACTATCAATTTTTAAATTTGAATATTGTACTATTGTATTTGATAAATGTACATAGTACACGGTACATATCTTGTATGTATATAAAAACTTTAGGTTGTATTAAATCGAGAGACTTGCCATGTGATGGATATCTACGACTAATGTGAAAGAATTACTAATTGTTACTAGATTATGACTTCCCAAACTGGTAGCTAAGTTCATAGTTCTAGTTTTCTTTAACACAATGTTAGGTAGCACGCACTGTCATTAAAAAAACTGAGATTTTTTATCCACTGTTGTCACCCAAATTGATAACTCTATAAAAGGGTCTAGTTTTCGGACTGCCCTCACTAGAAATATTTTTTATGTTGTTGAAACCTAAGTAAACACTGTAAAATAAATAAACACCATACGACTCCCTTCCAACTCTCTGTTAGTGAAAGTCGTCATTTAGCAGCAGATAATTTACTTTATCCACTCAAGCTGAATATCGGATTATCTGCTATGTTAGATGGAGTCGACTTGCAACGTGACAAATCGTTCCATTTCCCTTGTCCGGTCTGATTGATGATAGGACTAATTCGTGTGAAATATGATAATATATAAAGTGCTGAGGCTGTCTCTGATCATTCCATTATAGATATAAAACTTAGCGTAATGGTCGAACTAGAAAAAAAATCGAATTGAAATGAAATTATATCGTGGGTTTAGAAAAAGAAGGTACCAAGTGCACTTTTCATAGTTTTGAGAAAAACGCATTTAAAGGTTTCATGTGATCATTGCAATTATTTTGCTGTTGTTTACCGGTCTGACATGTACCTCTAGTGACTATATTTTGGTTATGAATAAAGTCAATCTTATATTTTACCAATTTCTGATTAGGCTAATTATTGCAGTTGGTACTTTTGAAAATCACAGAAAACACAAATATGTTTGGAGCAAAAAGGTACCAAGTGCCACTTAGTACCTTATGACTGAACGTTTTGGAAAGAAATTCAGAGCAAAAAAGTCCTAAGTGGCACTTGGTACCTTTTTGTACACAACAGTTTTCATGTTTGCAGTCAAGATTATAGGTAGCAATGTTTGGTTGAGTTAAGACAAACATTTGTATTATTTTTTTTTTTTTTGCAGTTCACTTTGCTAAGATTAGTTGTTAACCACGCATTGGTCATAATGAGTGTATGTGTGGCTTTAAACGATGATACAACAACATTTGAAAATTAGATAAATACATCTACATCCATAAATTTCACGATCTATAATGATCAAATTTATTAGATATATTTGTAAGTGAGTGTCATCTTAAAGGGGCAGGAGCACGTTTTCAAAATGTTGTTATTTTGTTAATATTTTCTCCAATAAATTGTAGTTAATGCCAAATATAATATAGGGTCAAACACCTCATGAATAACTATTTTATTATCAGTATTCATAGAAGGAATTTTTTGGTTTGCCTAGCTTCACCAAACTTTGTACGTTCGTCTTTAGACCCAAAACCTGACTCTGTAATGAAAGAGTTTGTGCCAATACTATTACATTGTTGGAAATGAATTAAATCAGAAAAATAATTCCGAATAAGGTTATTATTCAATTAAAATATTATAGTAAAAGTTTTGATATATTTCCTTTTTGAAGATATGCATTAAGATAACTGAAACTTTCTTTTTATGAAAATCAATCACTTCTATTGGTGAAGGGTATATTAGCTCATGAATACATTGTTTGGGCGTTTGTATCAAAAGTTACTATCAGAACATCAGAAATTTCATATACAATTTCTATATCTGTGTACTGTGATGTGGTTACAGCAAATAATCAAATAGTACTTTGATGCAATCTCAGATATCATTGAGTATGATTTTATTATTTATGATAAAAATAGCAATGGCACTAACACTGACTGCCATATACTAAGTCTGATGATCTGTAACAAAGATGTGTATCGAACAATTCAAGCAAATTATGTAATTACACCATTCACATATTCAATACATTTCTAATCAATATGATACGACTTAACTTTCATACTTTGAAATACAAAACACTACCAAATTAGCAAATAGATGATAGTAAATCATAACTTTGTTGTGTGTAAAAAAATCCTAATAATTCAGAGAGTTTTTTTGTTGGTCAAGAGATGTGGCATGGATCATACAGATTCCATTTCTGTCAAAAAGTGAAAAAGTGCCAAAAGTGCACTTGGTACCTTTTTATTCTAAACCCACGATATATTCTTACTATTAAGCAAGTATTTATTTTTAACTTGTATTTCATTTGGCTAGGTGCCTAAATTCCGTTGTACCAGTAGACTATGATAACTATCACAATACAAATATTGTGGGCATGTCAAAGTGTAATGTCACAATATTATCAATTTGACATATCTACATGATAACTTAAAACAAACAAACTGAAACAGGTTTTCCGAGGACGAGTTTTAACTATACATTTTGCATAAATTACATAATTTATTTCTGCCTTTACCGATATCAAACTTCAAACTTGAACACCTCCTTTAAGATCACCAAATATATATTGATATTTATTCCTACGCGTGTTACCTACAGTTGAATTGTGTTTCATTTAATGAAACGAATCAGTCGCCACGTTGCGGCTGGAATCAAACCCTGGACCGTCTTCATTACTGAGTGCCACGCAAGGAAGGGAAAGCTGTAGTAGTAATGAAGTATAAGATTTATTGATATTCAAATATTTTAGTCACTGACTTTGACGTTATTGTGATGATTATTAAATCATAATCAAGCATTCCATGTTCACGAAAACATGGTATCAAGCATAGTATGTTCACGAAAACCAATATCAAACATACCATTTTCACGAAAACCAATATCAAGCATACCATCTTCACGAAAACCAATATCAAGCATACCATGTTCATGAAAACCAATATCAAACATACCATGTTCACGAAAACCAATATCAAGCATACGGTTATCCAGACTTGTACACCAGGAAATTCAAATGTCAAAACCTACTTTTTCAATGACTTTCGTGAAACAAAATATTGACATTAGATTACCCAGGATACAATTGATATTAAGGTTTTTCTTTAGGTTGAAAAATGTCTGAATGAATAATTCCGACAAAAGTTTTACGTTACCATTTACCGTTACCAAATTTCAAAGTCGAAAAAGTTTCGCTGTAACAACAATGTTTGATTAGAAGAGGTTGATGTCGACATTTTCTGACTTTGACTGATAACTAAAGACATAGAAAGAAGAGAGCCAGTATTTGGACCACCCCTATTGGGCGCAAATGGTTACCTCATCACGTCTCCTCTTGTACCGAACAGGACGATAAACTGCCTGTGAGGCCGTTGTTTCAATTTTATTTCTCTAACGCATTTGTCAGAAAAGTTCTGAATATAACTGGAAACCCCTAATGTGTCCAGGTTGCCTACAGAACATTGGAAGAATTAAAGAAAACGTTGCTGTTGCAATACATTCCCTGTGCGAATATGTATCTATATATCTATAATTGATGACTCCAAATGTTGAGCAGACGCTGTATTTGTATTTTACATAAGATGTAATGCATATCTAATTGGTAAACTGTATACAGTAAGCGTACTTTATTTTGCAATATCTTGCGCCTGCAGAAATTCTGCTAGACCTTCCCCTGAATGAATTAAGACTAGATATTCGAATGAGTCATACTTCGAGCAGGTAGAATAGACAGATAACAGATCATACAGACAGATAACAGATCATACAGTCAGATAACAGATCATACAGTCAGATAACAGATCATACAGACAGATAACAGATCATACAGTCAGATAAAAGATCATACAGTCAGATAACAGATCATACAGACAGATAACAGATCATAAAGACAGATAACAGATCATACAGTCAGATAACAGATCATACAGACAGATAACAGATCATACAGACAGATGACAGATCATACAGTCAGATAACGATCAATAGAAATGAATTCTTGATAGAAAGTTTTCCAAACCTATTGTAGCAACATTCCATGGTTAAGATGAGTTTAACCTACAAAGAAGATAGAGCTAAGACGAATAGGATAATGGGGTCTTAAGATCGATTAATGACTGAGATGTTCTTAAAATTGGTTGTGTGTAGGAAGTTAGAATGATGAAATGATGATATGTGGATGTTTTTAGAGTGAAAACAGAAAAAAGCTATAGCTATATATGAACATATATATGTGTGATTAAGAGGATCGTTATGATAATCAATATATTTTTCTTCACGTTGTTTCGTGTAACCACTGTATTTCATCATATTAAATGTTGATGGTTATAAGATGGCCCTTATTTTTGTTTAAAAAGCAAAAAGCAATTAACAGGCTTTATATTTGCTTCGTATATATTCTATACGAACAAAAACTTACTAAGCTTATTACAGGGAGGCATATCTGCTGTCTCGTTTAGCATCTGGGCAGAAATATCTATTGAACTACTCTTAATTTGCAAATTAGAAAAGTTTTGCGGTTTGATAATGGCAAAGTAAAGGTTATATGAAAATGTCGATATCATCCAACCATACATAATTAGCCACATTTCCTAAATAATTAATTGAAGTAATAATAAAACTAATTACAGAATATGATCCGGTTTTCGGACTATATAATCATATATTATATATCAGATTATTATCCATGGTTGGGGTCATATTGGGGCTTTCTTATTTTCAGTGCCCTAGGGGGAAATATCACTTTTCATTGTAAGGTAACGTCAAACAAAATGCTTTGACGTCATAGTTCGCCTATTACGTTGCGTTCCCACTACTCCGCCTGGTATTCCACAAATGGTTGCCATGTACATGTACATTTCTTTTAGTATTTTCTTTGATTTCGTGACTTTGTAATAAACATGATATTATATTCTTGCCCATGACATAGTATGTTTACTTCACCCGTAACCTAGAAATCAGTTTATCATCCAAAACTTTGTTCCACAGGAAATATCGTTTAGACGGTAGATAATAAAAAATGCCCTCTTAACGTCAAGACGTGACATCACAATTGTTGTACATCAAGTAATGCTATCACAATGCTATTGCGTCATAAACAAGACGACGTCACAATGGTATGACATCACCGCACTGGTAGTTTTAGGATAGTGCAGTCGTTCAGAGATGTACATTTCTCATGGAGACGTATTGTAAATTGATTTTGGATGATAAATAGAATCTCACCCTCGTGTCTTCTGACATCAAATATGTCAACTCTCAACAATAAAAGTAAAAATATCCTCGGCAATAATTATTAAAGCCACTTGTATCGTATCTTAGTGGATATTCTTATAATATCATCTGTATGATATTTCCTTCAATATATCATATAGTGCTTTGGACGTTCGGACTGAAGATATGTTAGTAACGTTGGACCGGTATAAATAAACTTTTATCATTATTGTTAAACATGTGTTTATACCTTTCAGTAATTGTACAAGCCAAGGGGATTCTTTCTGGATTGGAGCGAGTGATCATGTGTTCGAGTCGGACTTTTATTGGACAGACGGACACAAGATAAACTTTTCAGGTACTTCCGACCTTTCAAATGATATGTTTCGAACAGTACATTATACCCCTGGCTGTACATGTAGACCGACACAGTGTCAATGAATTAGGTTAATGAGGAGGTTTTATTTAACATTATAACTGAAGTGTCATACTGACTACGAACACAGTGTCCCAAAAGCATCTGTTATTGACCTTAAAATTGCATTTGTCTAAAAACAAGGTTTAAAAGGTTCTGTTATAAAGATATGTGTCAAATGAAAGATAGAATTTGACCAAAATAGTCGTTTTAACTTAACTTTCTATTTTCGGTCGAATGAATGAGTTCTTTAAGGTGTTTTACAATTTAAGAAATTACTCGGAATAATCATTGTAGCTTTGCTATCTTCATTTTTCAATCAAATTTGTATTGTTTTGGAGGCGTGCAGATTTATGCAACATAGAGGTTAACTTGAACTGTGTTGACGTCTGGTCACATCCAAATTCTGTTTTTATTTCAATGATTCATTGTTCATATTGGTAAAAAGTTGTTTTGTCAATATAGAAATTACCTAATATAACTTTTACCGTTTGATCGTGATATGCATAAAGCTAAATGCAGACTATTATATGTTTGTTTTCGGATACATGAGGAAATAATAGCCCTGTTGCAAAATTCAATAGTCTCTGGTAAACATTTTTCATGCAGCTTATATTATTTGTTTGTGATTAATCATTGGAATATAAGATATGATATTTCATTACTCGCCCGTTGAAGATACCACCGTTTGATAAATGTACGTCACAATTTAAGCGAAGCGGCATTAATGGTAATATTAGCAATTTTTATGCTTTTTCTTTGATATATTATTTAGCGAGTATGAAAAAAATACTAAATCAGTCCCATTCAATTACATTTTAATGAAACACGTGTTTGGTGTGGGTCTAATACCAAACCATTCCCTCATTTCGTAAAATTGTTATTGAACGGGACGTCGATTTGTACGCTCTTTGTGTATAACCAGCAACGTAAATCCTGTCTTTATCTGCCATCTAAAGTGCAGCTCGTTGCTTGCATCTCTGCTTCAGACTGGTTTAAAGGATGGCCACAGTTCAACAAGGCCAACAGCCAGCCCAGTGACGATGGTTTATCCTTAGAAGACTGCGTGGAACTGAGACGAACGTTCCACTATCCTTATAAGGGAGAAGGGTTGGCTGAGCGTTACAAGTGGAATGACCGGAACTGCCTTGTGAAGAACCCGTATGTGTGTCAGTGCTATAGGAATGGTATGTTCAGAAGACTATGTTGTGGTGTTGTCCTTTAGACGATGGTGTTTTCAATTGCAAGATGTCAAGTGTTCTCGTATAGAGATTAAAGTTTTAAAGCAACAGTAAGTTTATTCAGGTAAACGAAGGGATCTCACGATTAAAGTCTTTTTAAATGAAAAGAAGCAGTTCTTAAACGAATTTAAAACGTTCGGTTACGCTACGCGTATACATTTCCCGACCCTAAATTATTAAAGCTATTCACATTGAAATGGCCACCAGCAGTTTCAACTTGATGCCCGATACTTTCTTCTACGACAAGGGATGGTCGAATTTTGTAAAGAGTGTATTCCTATAGAAATTATTTATCTTAACGATGTTGTTACATGTATGTCGTCAAAGATGTTGTTAGATATGCAATCTTAAAGATGGTGTTAAAATAAGATGTTATCTTCAAAAGTCGTTTCATAAAAAAATCACCTGTGCATGTTTAAAAACAAATGATGCTACCTTTAAAAATATTATTTCATAAAACATCACTTGAACAATTTTTTAGACAAAAGATACAACCTTTAAAGCGGTTCTTTCATAAAACGTCACCTGAACATGTTTTATACAAAAGATACAACCTTTAAAGCGGTTCCTTCATAAAACGTCACCTGAACATGTTTTATACAAAAGATACAACCCTTAAGGCGGTTCCTTCATAACACGTCACCTGAACATGTTTTGATACAAAAGATACAACCTTTAAAGCGGTTCTTTCATAAAACGTCACCTGAACATGTTGTTATAAAAGATACAACCTTTAAAGCGGTTCCTTCATAAAACGTCACCTGAACATGTTTTTAGACAAAAAATACAACCTTTAAAGCGGTTCTTTCATAAAACGTCACCTGAACATGTTTTTATACAAAAGATACAACCTTAAAAGCAGTTCTTTCATAAAACGTCACCTGAACATGTTTTATACAAAAGATACAACCTTTAAAGCGGTTCCTTCATAAAACGTCACCTGAACATGTTTTTATACAAAAGATACAACCTTTAAAGCGGTTCCTTCATAAAACGTCACCTGAACATGTTTTTATACAAAAGATACAACCTGTAAAGCGGTTCCTTCATAAAACGTCACCTGAACATGTTTTTAGACAAAAGATACAACCTTAAAAGCGGTTCTTTCATAAAACGTCACCTGAACATGTTTTTATACAAAAGATACAACCTTTAAAGCAGTTCTTTCATAAAACGTCACCTGAACATGTTTTATACAAAAGATACAACCTTTAAAGCGGTTCTTTCATGAAACATCACCTGAGCATGTTGTTATACAAAGGATGCAACCTTTAACAAAATATTGTTTCATATAACATCACCTGAACATGTTGCTATACAAAGGATGCAACCTTTAACAAAATATTGTTTCATAAAACGTCACCTGAACATGTTTTTATACAAAAGACAAAACCTTTAACAAAATATTGTTTCATATAACATCACCTGAACATGTTGTTATGCAAAAGATACAACCCCTAAAGATATTTTTTTTTTCATCATATGTCACCTTGAAGATGTTGTTATACTAAATATGCAACCTTTAAAAATATTGTTTCATAAAACGTCACCTTGAAGATGTTGTGATACAGAGGGGACAACTGAAGAATTTGTTATGTAAACATGTCACCTCCAGATGGTGTTGTGTAAAGATGTCATCTTGAAGATATTTTTATAATATTAGCATCGCAATAATGAAAGGAATTATGTTTTTGAACCAAGACACGAACATTGTTAGTTAATTGACAAAGTGATGTATTGATGCCGTGTGTTCACGACTGTCGTGTGGCTACATCTTGAAGACGACCCAGCCTGATATGGACTTGGTATAGTGATATTGGGGGTACCTCACTGTGCCCCCTGGCTATATGTTATGATAAGGGACCAAGAGGGGGAATGTTATGACAAGAGATTAACTGTGGGGGCATGATTTGATAAGGGATTAACTTCTCTTGGTTCGATTGCAGTGAGATGTCCCTCCAGAAGTTTATACTGAACTATGTTTAATTTTGATTTGAGTGAGGTGATATCATTTAAGTGATCATCATATTTAGGGTGATATATGCCCATCGTCTACAGTGTCCAGGCCTCTACCATTCCCGTAAAAAAAGATATCCAAAAACTACCAACTCTACCAACTTCCTGTTGCACGAAGATCAGAGGCTATTTTTCTTCTCTACTGTTGAGAACCTGCGTCACCTCTCCGCTGCTGATACCTACTTTGGAGATGGTATCTTTAAGACCTGTGTATCGTGGCCTTAGTGGGGAGACGATATATCCCGATTGAAGTTTTAATGAGCGAGACAATATATCATGAACTTATTGCCAAGGAACGATTATCATCACGATACAGTGGTTGCGATACACTACGTATCCCGATTCTCTTACAGTTTATGAAAGAACTATAGATAGGACATAAAACAGTAATGTTGTTTCTTAGATACCAACCTGTCATGGATATTACATGAAGGGAAATTTGAAAAAACTTAGAGAGACTGTGAAATTGCATGTAATATATCAGAAATATCATATATATTCTGTTTCTTTTTATGTTCTAATCACTCTGAATCTCTGAAACAGAGTGAAAAAAAACCTTTTCAGCTTTTATAGTTATTTGTTTAAAACAAATTATGTTAACAGTATCGGGATATATTGTCTCTTATGCCGATACATCGATGTATCGTGACCCTCACGATATAAATATCCTGATATATTGTCTAAACATGTTTTGTATCGATGCACTCGTATCGCGTAGTATACGATGCAAACATCGATATTATCGATGAATCGTTACACCACTAGTATCTTTGCAAATTGTCCAGAAATACAACTGTACATGAAACTGACTGTGCATCTTATTTATTGTCAAACAATAATGTCATATCTATATGAAAATGCATACGTATCATATGATATATTCTTGACTTGTGTGTTAAATAATTGATATATACTGTACTGTAATAAAATTCAAGAAGATACTGTACTGTAATAAAATTCAAGAAGATATCCCAAGTTTATAATCCCCTGTTAATCACTTCATTGTTACCTAGTTAACTACGGATGGCTGCATTACCCCCTGAAACTGAGTCAGGGGGCACAGTGAGGTTAAACCGTGATATTGTAGCTGATATCAATTAATCGTACACGCAAAATCTCAAGTATGAAATTTGATTTTAAAGGAGAATAGACAGCCTTTTCGTCGATAATCACATGTTTTCAAAAAGCTCATCTTACTAGCGTGTCCATTATTGGTTATAAAGCGAAAGTTAACATCGTGAACCTGAAACAAGAAACTAGCTTTCCCTTGGTTTATCTCATTTCTTGTTTGCTGTAAGCTAATTGGCAATTTTATAAAGAAGAATATACAAGGCAGTCTATTTTTTAAAGAGCCACTCCGTGAGTTGTTGGAGTCATATATGCCAAACGTAACCAGTGGTGTCATTTGATCGCGAAGTATTGACTGTTACCAAAAAGACACATTTTAAAGATTTTTTTTCTTTACAGTGACATTACGAAGGTAGAACTCGCAATTATGATCGAAAACCGGACAGTGGCGCGCGTCAAATATCCAAACGTAAAATAGTGCTTGTTAGGTTATATAACTAGTATATATATATAACATATATTGGACGTGATCTACACCTCTGTGCAATTATAAGGATATATATATATAACGCTATACTATTAGCAACACAATGTATAAGTTACCCTGATGATCACTATGTTGTGAAACCGGTTGGTAATGAACTTATATGAAGACCAATCTTCAGTTTGTTATTTTAAAAAAATATTTGATACATAAACCATGAACATTTAACTTTAACATTACATCTATATATATAAGTTTAGTATTCTGTTTATTACTTGACCTCAGTAATCAAGCATGAAGTGTACTGACCGAAGCATTTCCGCGACTTGGCCGCCATTGTGACGGCGGTGCCAACATTGTGACGTCACAACCACACAATATTATGACGTCATACGTGCAGCGGTATTACACTAGTTTAATATCGCCGTATAAATATTACACTGCGATATCTTACACGGGCGAGTAATAAAGGATATTATATTCGTGTTCATGACATACTTTGTTTACGACACGAGTGCTTTTTATTAGTATTTCCCGCTTTATTAATGCACGACTGTTGAAAAATAGTATGTTTTATAACTCGCCCGTGTCAGATACCGCAGTGTAATATTTATACGGCGATATTAAACTAGTGTAATACCGCTCCCCGTATGACGTCATACTACTGTGTGGTTGTGACGTCACAATCTTGGCACCGTCGTCTCAATGGCGGCTTAGTCGCGGAAATGCTTCGTTCAGTACACTTTCGGTGATAATGCTTCATTACTGAGGTCAAGTAATAAACAGAATACTAAACTTCCTTCCATTTAATACTATTTTTTATTAAACTCGTTAATGATTTGGTATCAAACTCGCTTTCGCTCGTTTTATACTTAATCATTAACTCGTTTAATAAAAATAGTATTAAATGGAAGGTCGTTTAGTATCCTCTATATCAACACGAATATGATATTCTATTTATTAGCGAAGTCGAGATATCAAAGAAACTAATCCAGTCTAATTAAAATCGACCGTGTTCCGAGGAATAGAAGTTTCAAAATATTGACTCTATTGAGATTCGAACTTTATCTGTCTAGGCTATCTTCTCCACATCGGTCTGACCGCAGCCTGCTGTAGCGCACGTTCTTACGTAAACTCAGCTAACCAATCACAATGCGCGCGGCAAAAGCATTCGGTATCAGTAGCTAGGGGCACGTAACTCCCATTTACCATTCGTTAACCTTGATAGCCGCTATCCTTATTTTAAACGCAATGATGTGATTGGTTCGCTAATGACTAGGTTTTGTCTGCGCTAAACTGGTGTCAGTGCGTGCGAGCAGTGAGGCTGCGGTCAAACCGATGTGGAGAGGATAGCCTAAACAGATAGAGTTCGAATCTCAATAGAGTCAATATTTTGAAACTTCTATTCCTCGGAACACGGTCGATTTTAATCAGAGTGAAACTAATCTAAATCTACATTCAAGTATAGGCAAAGGCACATTTGGAACACAACGTCATAGGCGGACTGTGACATGAAAGCATTGTGTTGGACGTGACGTCACAATGAAAAGATAATATTTTGCGCTAGGGCAGCGTATGAAAAAATATGAACACCCATATGATTGCTCTCGTAGGTAATCTTCAATACTGTCAGTTTCAGTTTAGTTATGAGCGTGGCTTTGGTTGCTCGATGTTTTTCAATTATAGCAAATTGCCCTGGGTATTTCGGTTTGGGAAATCGTTGGTCTACGTGTCCCTTTACTTATCAGAAACCCTTCGAGGCGCCTCTATGTAATCGACGTTCGCGTTACCAAATGTTCGAAATGCTTCTATGTCATTCTTATGGGGTAAGTCATTTTCAAACTTTAACCAAAGTTAGCGGTTCATGTGTTTTATCATCAAAACATATCATGATATTTGTCGAATTCAAAATTTTAAAAAATAAAATAATGAATGATCTGTGCTTAAAGATTTGGAATGCATTATTTGAATTTTGACAGAGGCGCTGATTTGGTGACGCAATGGAATACATGTATGTCATCATGGCATCAATAATATCACGTCACAATTCTTTGAGCTCACCAAGATTTAATGTCGCCCTGGTGTATTCGGATTTAACAGTTACACACATTATCAAATGTAAATACCATCCGCATGTCGTGTTGATTTTTATCAGAGGTACTGATAAGTTCCTATGCTGTACGTTGCACTAAGTATCATTCAAGGCTTCTGTTACAATGGTCAATACATTGATGCATGCAAGATTAATGTTAGCATAGTGTGTGTAGCATACACGCGGCCTTTGAAGTGTTGAACAGCGTATCAGTTCCGGCGTCCACCATTCTTACGGTTACAGGTGCATCCCAAAAAATTGCTCACTTTATTTTCTATCTAAGTGAAGATATCATGTAGTTGGGGATTTCTTTGAGGCATCTTAACATGGAGAAAACCGACAAAGTTTTGCATAGGTCCGACGATTGAATGTGTCATAACATATTTATATTTCATACCTTTAGTTAACTTTAATGCTACGTTTACACTACGTCCACGGTCTCCACGTTTGCCACGTTTGTTTTGTCATTTTGATCATGTTCGGCCACGTTGTGATACGTTCTAATACGGTTTGTGACGGCCTGTCACGGTGAACGTGTTGCAACGGGAGAAACGGGAGTTTAATATCTCCAAGTCAAGCAAAGGCTCACTACGGAAAGAGCAGGGTCTGTCACGTTCTGCCACGAATGTCATCACGTTGTGTTGCGTTCCCTTGCGTCTTATTAGGTTCTCTCACGTTCATTACGTTGTATTCACGTTACCCTATGTTGCCAAAGTCTCAATAAGTTTTATTACGGTTTGGTACGGATAAACGTGAGGGAACGTGCTCTTGGGAGCACGTTTCTTGTCCCGGTTGGTACATATTTTAGGTACAACGAGCATTATTCACTATTCTCTTATGTATTCAGAGAGAAAGATGTTCACGCAAGATGAGTAGGACGAGGCATTTGCGTGTATGTTGTATGCTTATATCCAAGCCATGCAAGAAGAAGAGCAACAGTAGAGGGTGGACCAGGTCCGGCCAGACCAAGGAGGCGCACATAGGAGAAGAAGAAGAAGGTTAAGAAGAACTTGGGTAAGAGAATGGATGAGTGAAACCAGAAGAAGACAACTTGGCCAATACAACACTCTTCTGAACAGAGAACTCCGATATGAGGATGCTGACACTTTCAGCAACTATGTCAGGTTACCTCTTGACTTATTTGATGAAATCAAGGAAAGGATAACACCGGCAATTGAGAGACTAGACACCAGATTCCGCTGTGCTTTTATTCATTTACTCATTACTCATCACTCTCCTACGCCTTCAGGTGCAGTAAATCTTCTATCTGCCACATGATTCAAGAGGTTTGTAGGGCAATTGTTGAGACATATAAAGATGAAGTTTTCTCCTGTCCTGTTACACCTGCCGAGTGGGAAGATCTTGCCAAGTTGTTCGAGACTAAATGGAATGTTCCACATGCAGTTGGAACTATGGATGGGAAACACATAGCCATAACAAAGCCAGCAAACACAAGTAGCTTGTATCATAACTATAAGGATTCCTTTCAATTCCGTTCCTGGCATTGGTGGACGCAGAGTACAGCCTCGTCTGGATAGAGTTAAGGGGCGTGGGACATATGTCAAATTTGTCACATCTTGCCACTGCCGTCTTTGTTTTCTTTTTCTGTTTTTCTACTGCGTCAACAGGTTTTAATGCTTCGTCTTCCTCCACTCGGTCTTCCCGCGGTTCTATTACGTTACCCCCGTTCTAGAACGTTCTGTTACGTTTCTGTCCATAAACGGGACGAACGTGGGGAAATGTTTTCTTTCAAGTACCGCCACGGTAGCCCCGTTTAACAAGTTCTGTCACGGTACCCCTTCACGTTCCCTTGGGTTCCGTTACGTACTTGCCGTTTTGATACAAACGTGGCGAATGTCGAGGTAGTGTAAACGGAGCATAACAGATTTTGTAGCTCGTTGAATTAACCAGGGGTCAATTTTACTCCTTTTTCATTTTGCTTTTAAAAGGTCGGATAAGTAATCAACAGCGTCAAACATTAGTCGACAGCGTCAAATCTGAGTCCTCTAGTTTATCTTATACTGAATGAATGTACTTATTTTGTATCATTAAATCGATAAGGACAAGTTTAGGTCAGAATTTAGAATCTGAATTTTGAATATCTGACCCGTCTGTCTATTTCCCCTCACCAAATAATTGCAACCGTCCATTTGACAATCCAATGTTAAAAAGCTGAACGATATGGTACAGATGTACACACAAGGGTTTATTTGAATTGTATTGGAAATATTTCAGTTGACGTCCAAACGTAATCCAAATAACATGATATTTGCAAAATCAAAGATACACAGGTCAGTGCACAAACCTTCGGGATGCAACAACATAGACCTATATAATGTATACGTTGTTATAACCCAAAGGAGACGTTATCATGAGCAAACGGCGATAAGAAAAGATGAACTTCGATTGAGATAAGAATCGGTTTAATGCTGTTCTTTCTGTTGACGTTGTTATAACCCAAAGGAGACGTTATCATGAGCAAACGGCGATATGAAAAGACGAACTTCGATTCAGATAAGAATCGGTTTAATGTTGTTTTTTCTGTTGACGTAGTAGACTTGCCCCTGGCTTCATTCACCATCATTATCACTTTTTACTTTACAAAATGACAGGCATATCACATGCTAATCTCTGTGACAGGTGCATCTCTAACATTCAGTTATCGGGACATATGCATAGATAAGAGTTACATAATCAAGTTATGAAATCATATATCGATAAATATCCACGTGACCATACCATATCGTATTGAGGAGGTTTGCGTGTCTCCATGACACTAACAGTTACGTCAGTGGGGTCATTAATTTTCCAAGAAGGTGCGCCCAAGGTGAACAGGTTAAAGGGTAGTCGAAATTTGGGTCGATCAAAATTCTGTTATTTCACTTTCACTATATTTTTCTTTCTTTCTCTTTTTGTATGTCCCTCCCATGACTGATATGTCTACTCTGTTTTGGATTACGTATTGAATAGCTAAAATATTGCTGACAAGGGGAATTGGTACGTTTTTCGAAACTGTCATTTCTTCAAATTATCCCAAGCAAATATAAGTTATCATCAGATGTATTATCTTCAGAGGGTCAAACATCTCATTACTCGACCCGGTCACCAGTTGTCGTAGAAGAAACTATCAAGTAGGCTATCACGCATAAACCACGTGCTGCCATTTTTGGGTGAACACCTTGTAATGGTTTGAGTAAGGGAAATGGCTTCGTATAGCTTAACTAAACATGGTACGTTCCTTTTAACTGCTTCTTTTGATTCAGAAACGTGGTCTTCCAATTGGTAACATTTAGTTTCCCTTTCGTGAGATCACTTTATTTATGTGCTACTGTCCCTTTAAGCCTTAGCCACTCACTGGACCAATCTCATTGAGGACGGCAGCGAGGTACGAGGGACAAGTTTCGAGCTGATTTCAATGAGATTGGTCCAGTGGGGTACGAGGGACAAGTTTCGAGCTGATTCGAATGAGATTGGTCCAGTGGGATACGAGGGACAAGTTTCGAGCTGATTCAAATGAGATTGGTCCAGTGGGGTACCAGGGACAAGTTTCGAGCTGATGCGAATGAGATTGGTCCAGTGGGATACGAGGGACAAGTTTCGAGCTGATTCAAATGAGATTTGTCCAGTGGGGTACGAGGGACAGGTTTCGAGCTGATTCAAATGAGATTGGTCCAGTGGGGTACGAGGGACAGGTTTCGAGCTGATTTCAATGAGATTGGTCCAGTGGGGTACGAGGGACAAGTTTCGAGCTGATTTCAATGAGGTTGGTCCAGCTGGGTACGAGGGACAGGTTTCGAGCTGATTTCAATGAGATTTTCACTGGACAGATTTTTATGTATTTTGAAACATTGTAACATTGTAAAGTTCAAATCATCGTTAACGCTTTCTCAGCATAATCATAAAACCTCATGTAGTTTCGTACTCATTTTACCATAGGGTACGTAAGATGTGTAAGACGTATGTGGATCCGTATTGTTTTGATATATAATATGATATGAAAATATAAAGATATGGAATAAACTTTGTAGTTGGTCACATTGTGAGTTAATAATGATGAAAATATCATAGGGGTAGTTGACAGAACTACACATTAACCCAAATGGCACGCATATTGCAAAGTTCTCTATTGTATCCACAGCGTCTACACTTTGTTTCAGAAAGACTAAATAATGTGATCTATATTTTTGCATAAATCTAATTATTTATACTTTGTTTATGCATAGATCATATCGTGAATTTATAGATAATAGTATGTTATGAAATTGTTTTTAAAAGAAACTGGGACCAAATATGATAAATAAGTTATTCAAAATAAACTAAATGGGAATTCATAAACAATCAACATGCAATAGATGGATTGATTATATTTCTATTTCTATCCCTATTACGTACACGTGACGTCCACAATGTTTGTTTTAGTGATTCCCATTTCTTAAATTCATTTTACGAACTGCTGTAAATAAGTGTTGCCCCATTTCGTAAAGGAACATTTTATTCCCCCAAAAAGTGGAAAACAGAAAAAAAATCCAACAACATGTACATCTGAATGCTAGAGTACATTTCTCTAGTAGTAAGTGATCGAATAATCAGTTGTTAGAGACTTCTTATATTTGTACAAACCCAATATCAGTTTTATGGCAGGTCAAAGATAATGGTTCTTTTACGAAAAGGTGCGCTAAGCAATACGGACTGTTTGTCACGTAATTTGGACAATAGATATATCAACTTGAGAAATAGATATTGTTCTATGGCAGGTTAATTATAAGATATATACTACCATACTAAATTATATGTTCATATGAACAAGTATTGATCACATTACAAAACTCTTTGACACACCCATTAGTGCATCCATTAGCTGTTAAGCCCTCGCAAGTCGTTGTAGGGAGTATTGACAACATGCCACACCCATGTTCTGTGATAAGGCTAAATGATCAGTTGACGATAAGGAACACACCATGCTCCTAATTATAACAAAATTCATGGCACTATTTATGAACGATTTTTGTTATATAACCTTCTTTCTTTAATGATAATGCAAACGGTTTTATCCCCCTCGGCGCCTCGGCGGGGAATAATGCGGTGGCATTGTCCATCTGGCCTATCCGAAAAGGGGTATCTATCTTGCGAAATTAAGTTGTCCAACAGCTTTTGATCAATCTAATTAAAACTAGCTGTAATATATTACGTCCCGAAGTCCGTTATTGAAGGATCAATACATCTAGTTTTAACTAGATTGGGTTTTGATCTGCTTTGGATGAATTTCCAAAAGTACATTTCAATAAGGTTCGTGTTACGTTTGTGTTACGTTCGTGTTACGTTTGTGTTACGTTTGTGTTACGTTCGTGTTACGTTTGTGTTACGTTCGTGTTACGTTCGTGTTACGTTTGTGTTACGTTCGTGTTACGTTCGTGTTACGTTTGTGTTACGTTTGTGTTACGCGCGACAGCAGCAGTATATTGCCGCTTTTTTAACATGTATTTAAAATTCGAGACTTTTTCGTGTCATAATGCTGAATCAGCAGTTACAGTAGGTACTTCTGTCTATAAGACTTGATAACTGTTCTCTGAGCCTCTTCTGTAAAATCAAACTACGGGGATGTTTACACGTATAGGGATTTGTGTGTATCTGTTGTATCTGTTAGATCATTGAATTCATGACTTCAAAGTGATTTAGTACCGTAACTCAAGGGACCAATTATTCATTTGTCTTCAAACAGCTAAGTGACCAAATACTTAGACAACAAGTGTTGATCTCGTCAGGGTGTCATGAGAGTGTTTATTGTGTGCTGAAATATCCTGAAAAATGAATTTGATGTTGAAATGCTATATGGAATCTTTTAAATACAGTACCCAATAGAGTACATTTCGAATAAAGATGACAAGTAATCTTATTGGGCTGTATTCGAAGTACTGAATTAAGTACTGAAAGAGTGTTATACTCACATGGGTTAGGTAACTCCATAACCACAGGGACGTGTATCGCTTAGAAATAGAAGAAATAGCTTTAGAAAGACATTAGTTCCTACAGACCCTACCCTTCTGCTATATAAAAGGACCATTTAAATACTAGTAGGGTAGTGTCTATAGGTATATATGTCTATCTCAAGCTATATCTAAGTGATACACATCCCTGTGTCTTTGTAAGAAACTCAAACTGCGAACAGTTTTGAGAATAGAGAACAAGTATTTCGGGATCAGTGTAAATACTGTACCTTTTCTGAGGGACTCGGTCTTTAGCAGATGACACTTTATCTTACAGGTCAAACAGGCAAGGAGAAAGTTGACACATGGAATTGTGACCAGACCATTGTTCTAACAGAAGAAGATAGCTACGTTACCATTACCAGTCCTGGTTACCCTGGCAACTACCCGGACTTCCTGGACTGCAGGATTGTTGTGATTGGTCCAAACAACTCTACTCTCGTGCTGGAATTTCAGGACTTAAACATTGAAGATTCTATTAGGTCAGTGGAGTTGACAGAATTTTAAATTGTTTGTATTTCGTGTTAGTCGACGGATTTATGTGATAGTGATTATGACTGGGCAATTAAATAGTCTCGTTGGAAGCCATCCTAGGCGGAAGCAAATAAGCTAATTTAGCAGGATGTACGGTTATTTGGGTAATAAACAATAATAGCGTGGTGATGAAGCCGTTACCTGTTTTATAGATGCGAGAAAAACAATATTGACCGAAAACGTAGTCCAGGGTCACATTTGTTCTTAGCGGGTCTAAAAAATCAGGTAATGGCTAAATGAACGAGTCTATAATTGAGGTTTTATTATGCCTCGAGAGAATAACAACGAAATACAGTAATGAACGGTAATCTGGGGTGATTGATTATGTTTTTCTGTCGACTGCCACTTACCCGTCTCTTGACCAATCACTTAGCTGGAAAATCATGCCTGCATAATAATTAAAGTAATAAGAATTTCATACGCCGGAGTTATTGCAAAATGCTGCCATAACGCAGGGTCAAGAATATCAAATTATCCCTTACGTGACATGGTTTCTTTCAATAACATTTATTTTCAATGCATTGGTGACCATCTTTTAAGCTTGATAACATTAAGGTTAATCATTCGATACCTTTAGTACACTTATATATGACTTAAGAAACTTATGGCGTCACTTTCTGGGGAAGATTATGGTCAGATGTGCCTCTTTAGAAATGTATGCCATTCACATTGTGAAAAATGGACCATTGTTTTATTTTGGATCACACTAACTGCAAAGGTAAAAATTCTTGTTCTTTAAGGGTTTTGGCACAGATATCAAGGCTGAATGCATCAGAAATACATGCCATTAAGACAATACATTCAGCCAAAATGGCCTTGCGAGCTGTGTAAATTTACACCTCTCAGAGGGTTAGTGAATGTAACAATAGCTTAGCTACTGCTAGTAATGAGGTTGTGAGTTCGACTCTTAAAAGGGACCTGGCCCGAAAAAATACAAGTAGTTTACCAAAAAACCGTTTATCCATTTTCTTTCTTTCAAGCTCTAAGAACAACTACGAGTTTATCATGTACCCATATTTCCTGTATGGGATTTAGTTGAAGGTTAACATATTACCTTATCAAATGTTTAATTTTCAGTTGTGAATACGACTTCCTCACTGTATCGCAATTACCATGGAATTTGACGCATGACAAGAACATAACAAGAATCTGCGGGGACTGGAGCAGGAAGGCAAAGCTCCTGAGGACGAAGACTGTCACGAGTTCACTGTTTCTCCATTTCTCAACAGACCACTCCTTCCAGTTCCCCGGCTTCATCGCACGAGTATCGCTTGCTCCTGGTAAGAATGGCATAACATATAACAGATACGCATTTATAAATATCATAAAATATAGTATGAACATGACGTTGTACATTGTGGTATTTCAGCCCTCCGTCTGTCTCTCTTTTTCTGTCTCTGTTGGTCTGTCTGTCTGTCATTTTCTGACATTTTCAATACATTTAAACTTCCCTCCTTCACAATTCGTATGGTTATGACTTTTAGCTGGGTTTACTTGTATTTGTTATTAAATGTCGATAGCCGCTTTAGCAATCTTAATGGGTAGGCTATATCGCGCCTACTGAGTGGAGCTTCGCCTATTGATGCTGAAATAAAGCCACGGGAACCAAGTTTATTTGATAAATAGCTGGAACTTACAGCTGATGTCCCCGTGTAATTTATCATTAAATTGTTTTAAGAATCTTAATAAATAGACAAAAAGTTGTTTCTCGTATTTATGTGTGCTTGAAAATTTAGTTAGCTTTGTTTACTCAATGTTTTCTCTCTCTTGATTGGATATCGAACTTCTACCCAATAGGCCAACAACATTTAGCTATATTTCCCCACATTGGACATTGACTGCATTGTTGTTTAAACGCCTGTGTTGTTGAATAAGCTATGGATTTCTAAATTACCAGCGTCTCATATGATGTAATTGAGTTAATAACTGTCCTTCTTACAATTACATGATAAAAGGAACCTGAAGATATCTCAGTTATAAAGACACTTATTCCTGTAACAGCTCATTATATCAATAATGACACATTTATTGTCCTCTACAGTCAACGTATTTGACACTTGTTCCAGTTGCCGACGATTGCGTAAAAGCATCTGGTTCAACTGCAGCCGGAAAATGTTTGCAAGCAAGTCAAGTTCCGGTGCCGCTGAACGAAACGGACGTGGCGTGCAAGAACTCTTTTGAAGGCCATCGTTTACAGACAACGGGATTTGATTCTGTTCTGTTATTAGCATCAAAGCTAACCAATGGTAACTGAAACACATTTTATTAAGTTGGCAAGTTTACATTTGCATGGCACTCTGTTTAATTGGGGTAAGTTGGAATAGATTGAAGACAAAACGTCTTGCTTCCAGGGTCGTCATCTTGTTTCATTTTCGCGATGGTGCTAACACTTTTTTTTGTGTTGTGGTAAATGATGATTTTTCAATGGTTTTCGACGAGAAGTGTTCAGTCGTTGCCTGTTTTGGTGTAAATTTTAATGCTATCAAAACAGACCATTGGTGTCACCATCATGAATTAGTAGTTGTGAAACATGGGATATCGGTAAAAGAAAATAAGTTCTAGATATGTGTTTTATGTTACATGTTTCTTAATATTGGTCGCCAGATTTAATCCAGTACAAACATTCAAAAAGTAGAGTTAGGAAATAATTTGGATAAAAAGATTCATCTGTCATGGTAATTACGATTTCAAAGAATTATTCAAAAATGATAACACTATACCTGTTAATCAGGAAAGCATGTTCTCCCACGCAGAGTGCTATAATTATATATGGACATGAGTGGAAATCATCAAGTAAATATATCTCAATCACTTAACTATTGCAACTTATTGCAACATGAGAGATAAGGCAGTATCTAGTCAACAGGCAATAAACAAGACATAATGGAAACATTTACTGCATCTATCAGACTGAGGCAATTGATTGTTATTGGACAACAGAAGCTAATCCCCGTCTTTGCTTTATTTTCATTTTTCATCTATCAACTATGTATATCTATGTCCTCTGATCAAGTGAATATAACAATCAACATTGTCAATCAATGTGCTGCTGTGTTTATGGTTTGTTTGCTACGGCCTTCCCAAGAGGGATAAATTTGTGAGTGGTGCCTTTTATTCCATTAGTAATAGTTTCTGATATTCATGTTAATTAGCCAGTGCCAGGGATTTTACAACGCAATTATTAAACAAGTAATAACAGTTATAGTCCATGACAATGTAAGCTGTTCTCATTATCAAACTTATCTGACAAACAACTATTATTGGTTTTGGCTAGTTATGAAATCAAGTTGTCACACACTGTAATTACTGAATGACCTTGGCCAAATAAGAATGAAATTAAAGAGCCACTCCGTGATTTTCATAACATATTATTTACCTTTGATACAAACAAATGTAGTGATATAAAATCAAAACATCTTAACTTTTCATGTCCACAAGACATATATTTGACAAATACTGGTTTTCCATGAAAATCTATAAACAGCCTTATAAATGCACAGAGGTGTAGATATCACGTCTAATATACATGGATATTAATTATATAACCTAACAGACGCTATCAACCCCTAACTTCCCTCCTGGCTGTTATAGATAAGTCTTCAAAATTACGTTTGACTATTTGACGCGTGCCACTGTCCGGTTTTCGATTATAATTGCGACGTTCTACCTTCATATTGTCACTGTAAAAAAACAATAAGCTTTAAAATGTATCTTTTTGGTAACAGTCGTTACTTCGCGATCAAATGACACCATTGATTAAGTTTGGCATATATGACTCCAACGACTCACGTAGTGACTCTTTAGAAGCAATTGGTCTCATGTCAAAACAAATGCCAGTGGCCGAGCAGGTATTTTAAGAAATAAATTCTGAATGTCAATTGATGGTTGCAGTGGTGCATCCATGAATTTTCAATGTGTGGGCTCACCTAATGAAATGGGGGTAGGGGGGTTGGGTTCACCCTTGGGTATCATCCATTTGATTTTGGTTGTTTGTAACAATCACAAAGGGGACAGAGGTATACCCCACTCTGGATCTTGCACAGGTTTGAATTTATTATTTATCATCCAAAACTGTGTTCTACAGGAGAACTCGCTTGTGGAAGGTCAAGCGATATCTCCTAGGAGATATCGCTTTGACAGTAGTTTTTGAACAATGCCCTCTAAAAGTCAAGTTCATCATCAAGTAATGACATGACATTGCTATGATGTCATATATGCTATGACATCACCGCACTGAGAGTCTTAGAGTAGTTCAGTGTTCAGACATATACATTTTTATTGAAATGAAAACTGAAAAATGATTTTGGATGATTCATAGAATCTCACCCTTGTGTCTTCTGATATCAAATATATCAACAAGAGTTGATAAAATTTGCAAATATCCAAGGTTTGCTGAGGATATTTTTACTTTTATCAACGAGTGACGACACTTTAGTGAGATTTGGTCAGAACACACACTGGTGAGATTGTTGATTTATCTTTCAATGTCTGCGAGTAAACACTACATGTTACACAATTTGATATGCTAAAGCTCTTTTACTCTTTGTTGTAGTGTCAGATAATGCACCAGCGAGATTTTGGTATGACATCAGAAATGACACGTGTCATGCGGCAGTGGTTTGGATGTCGGAATCATATGGAGGCCGCTTAATGCCAAGCGACATCAAAGTGGAAAATGTGTCATGTCAAGACTTGTTGCATGTCATATGCTTCAGAAATGAAACAAGTATGACTTTTTTCTTCTGTTATTTGAAGGTTTTAATAAATGTTGAAATATGTAAAAGATTTTATTGGCTTATTCTTAAGGATTATACCTTTTAAAAAATGCTTTCCTTGTTATTTAGTATGGGCATTTTAATCAAGTAATCTTAAATATACTCAACAAAATAACTTAGGGACCACCCCAATATTCGCAATGTGTCATTATATCAACTAATATACTAATAATGAAAATCAGTGTGGACCTTAACTTAATTAATTTGATGAGTAAACAATCCACGATATTGGAAAATTTTGATGTTGCAAGTTAATTTTTATTTGTTTATTTTTCTGAATTTTCTACGGGCACTTTCTGGACAAATAAACTTCATTTAAGTAAGCTTGAAAGCAAATTAAACCATTCTATGTTTGAATATACAACATTTTATAAACTGCAAGTTTGGTATGGTAGGGTTGATGATAATAACATTCTTATAATGCATATTTTGGTATGGTACCAAAATTTTAGGTGACATTTTGAGATGAATATTACATTATTATAAAAAACTTTTTTCTTGTAAAGAAATATTTTGTAACATGTAATCATAAAGTGTGTTTCTGATTCTGTAGTTCCCCCAGAAAATGAAAACATTGAGGTCATCACGCAACCAGAAGGAACAGTGTCCGAGTTTAATTCTGGATATGCAGACAACATGAAGAAAACATGGCTCTTCGAAGCAAAAAATGGATCTCGGTTTCTCATCACACTATCGAACATCGACCTCGAATACCAGGATGAGTGTCTGTACGACTATCTGATATTCCAGTACACAAAACCGGAAGGACGATATTGTGGCAAGTCTAACGCATCTCATAATTTCCTTACCAGTGAGCAAATAGCGGAAGTGAGCCTGGTCACTGATTATGGTTTCAATGGCGGCGGTTTCAAGATTTCCTGGATGCTGGTTAACATGCAGGAATGCAACAATCAACTCACAGAGCAACAAGGAATTATTTCTAGTTTCAACTTTCCTCTTGCCTTCCCAGATATCTTGGAATGTCGAACGGTGATTCAAGGCTGTCTGGATTGTCGTGTTTTCATCGAAATTGATTTCTTGTCACTCCCCAAAGGGGGAGGTAACAGTTTGGAAGTTGTTGTTGGAGCAAATGAGTCTGTTGTTTACAAAAATGCCTCCGGTTTTTTCTTGCCGCTGAAATTTATTTCAGACAATTCGAACCTTACTCTTGTGTTTGAAGCTCATGACTTGCCAAAGGGATTTGGGTTCCATGGAACATACAGGACTTGTAAGTATCAAAAAAAAGAATTTCAATGTTATATTATAATTGATTTATGAATTTCAATATTTATTATAAATATTTATTATAATTTGATATAATTATATTTATAAGTCAACCTAAGGCTGATAATGGCTTAAGGTGATGTAATTCTTGTTATAATCTCCATAAGGTTTTGGTTGATTTGTCATACAGTCTGATTAAAATTTACCGTGTTCCTGGGGAAAAAAGTTTTAGATAATATGGTAAAATGGATGATGGTGCTGAAACACCAAGTTAAAACAAGTTTTATCTCAATGGTAACATTTACACCTTGAAATACAGTTGATTTTAATCAGACTGGTTTGTCATTTATCAAATAAGTGGTACTTTGATAGGCTTTCATCATTCCAAGCCATGTATCATTATTTGAAGTGAAAGTTAATTGTAAATCTTATTTTGTCAATTCTTACCATTTTGCATATACTTATTGTTTTCAGGATGTTTTCACCTTTCATCAAATAACTGTAATATATCCGATTTGCAATATTTGATGATATGACAACACTGAAAATAAAGTATAGTTAAGATTTAGCAAATGCTTTCATTTCTTTCAGTGCATCCGCCTTTTGTAGTACCAAAGGAAGTTATTGATGTCAATCCAGAAGAGAAAACGTACATTAGCAGCCTCAACTCTCCACTGCCTTATCCACCCTCAATCAACCATACAACCATATACCGTGCTCCCATTGGTCACATTCTCACACTAACCTTTGACACCATGAACTTTGAACCAGATCTGAACTGTTCAAGTGATGCTATTTCACTGACAGATGTGTCTTTTGAAGGAAATCACAAACTTCTCAACACCATGAGTTGTGACTCAAAAAACAGGACACACCAGAGTGAGTCTGTCGTGATCTCTATGTTCAACAGACTGGAACTACGGTTTGTCTCAGCTGATGTGTTCACGGACAGGAGCAGGGGCTTCTCTGCAGTCATTGAGTCAACAGAAGGTATATACATTAAATAGTTCATATCAAGATTAATTCAAAATCACATCAAGCAATAGTTACAAAGTTTAAAGTTGCACTCCCTTAGTTGTTGGAGTTGTAATTGCCTGAATTTCTATCTGTTGTTATTTAATCGGGAAGTGCTGACTGTTCTTGAAAAGTATTATTTTAAAGCTAATCAGTTTTGTATGATGACAATTGCAAGGGTTAAAGTTGTGTTTGAAAACCAGACATTAATGCAGTTCAATTCTTCATAGGTAATTTTGGAAACTTATTTAAAGCATTCATAAGGGGAGATATGAGGTTAAGGTATTTGATAATTGTTTTATTAGTTGTATTCATGTAAAAGTTTCAGTTGTAATTTTAGCTTTTGTATAACTGTTTTTAGATTTTCATTGAAAGCAAATATTTATCATACATTTGTATTTGATTAATATAGACATTCTAATTATGTTTTCAAAAGGGGGTTGCTGGGGTGGAGGGGGTTTAAAAGACCTATGATAGCAATTGTCCTCAAACTGAATAAATCCCCCAAGCTGAAAACTACCAATTTATATATCAGGTATCATTATCAAATGTGAGATGTTCCTGGAAATCTTCTTGACAAGGAGAAGACATAGCAAGGTTGTTACTCAAGCATCAGTTCTCCATGATAAGACCCAGATAAGAGCAGCTGAGTTGACCTAATGATCTTCTTCCAGATCCCCTCTTCCTGAACACCACAGCATCTCTGAAGGGAACAACGTTTGACTCGTGCGCTGAGGATCCCTGTGTTAATGGAGGCGTATGCAAGCAGCAGACACAAGATACAGCTTCCTGCTCATGTCCCGGATATTTCACAGGTAACCACAATATGAATATTCTATTATTTTAATGACCTACCGGTAGCTCAACCAAACTTAGTTTTGAAATGTTTAATGATCATGATGTTCAGTTATGATATTTTGGGTTTTTATATTTTTTCTCTTAAAAGAAATTGGATCATTCTATGAAAATGTCTCTGGGGAAGAAAAATACTATTAAACCTGATTCAAAAAAAGATTTTTTGGGAAACAACAGTTGTAGATGTGTTGTGTTTTCAGCTTTCATGTTATCATTTTTGCCTTCAATAGAAAAGCAAAGTTTTATGACAGTCTATTGATGACTGCGATGAGATAAGTATGCAAAGATAGGTATTGCCTGAATGAGTAAGTAACTATGTACTTGGAAGCATTTCATTGACAAATAAAGACATTTTATTTCATCAACAAATCACATAAATTCACATTTTCCATTTAAATTCAGTGCTTCTACAAAGAGGAATACATTAAATAAATACATAGAAAATTCAGCATCATTTGAGGTACATTTGGAAGTAAACTGCTAAAAGAACCCAAACCTTACTGCTTGCATTTAAGATTTGTGAGAAAAGGAACACATTTGAGATAGCCTTTTTACATTGATTAGATGATTGTGTACAACTACCATTTCTGTACATGATAAAGAGGATACTAAACGACCTTCCATTTAATACTATTTTTATTAAACGAGTTAATGATAAAGTACAAAAACGAGCGAAAGTATTAGATTGAAGGAATATTCTATTTATAACTTGACCTCAGTAATCAAGCTTTATTACAGAAAGTGTACTGAACGAAACATTTCCAAGACTCGACTCTCATTGTGACGGCGGTGTTAACATTGTGACGTCATAACCACACAATATTATGACATCATACGTGCAGCGGTATTACACTAGTCTAATATCGCCGTATAAATATTACACTGCAGTATCTTACACGGGCGAGTAATAAGTAGTATATATGCAATTGTGGGAATAAATGATATAGAGTATCTGATAAGGTCAACCTGGAATATCATTTGAACACTTGGTGTGATCTTGAAGTTAATGCATGGAACTAAATTATCAATGCATCTGAATTGATTCGAATCAACCTCATCCATCATCAGGAGTGAAATGGTTTTGTACGTAATCCGTGCACTTCAATAGTCAGGTAGAGGCATGTTTATTCTTCTGGGATCTCAGTGCTGATTGAGAGGAAATAGAGTATCTTCTTGCATTTCCGGATGCAATAGAACCTCGATTGTGTTTGTTACAAACACTACAGTTTATAAATGGATGAGAATGATTTTGATAAATGGTTTTCCAATCAATAAATAAATAACACAATGGTCACAATGACATCATAAGTATTAATAGGACAAGTTTTTAAAAAATTTCTTTCTTTTTTGATTTGTTCAAGATGGTTACAGAAAGGATGAGGAGTTGATATGAAAAAAATATAAATTTTTCATTTATCTTTAAAGTGGCACAGAGTATGTTTCAATAAATTTCATGTGGCTTAAATTAGAGCCAAAATAGCATTTGTCCTGTGTTAAGTTCAAATTTCCTTCCTAAACTTGCCTCCTTGTCTCTGAAATGCCCAGATTAGGATATTTTCTTGTTTTCAACGATGATACAAAAAGGCCTGATAGATGTTGATAAGTTGAAATTGTACATTCATATCACATGAATATTAATTACATGACTAACTAAACACTACCAGCCTTTGAATCTGCTGGTATTAAGATTCCATAATTACGTTTGAGTCAATGGCACGTGCCCTTGTCTGGTTTTTGGTCATGAATTACAACTTAAACCTGTTTATTATTGTTAAACCTGTTTCTTATCGAGGTCCATGGTTTGATAGCCGCCAAGGGCTCTGCACCTTTGTCTGCAGTAGAGAACTGTTCTACTCGCAGTAGGGTTGGAATGCAATGCTACACTGAATTTCAGTGCAATACCACCCATGGTTCGCTAGCTTGTTCCAGCCGATGCTCGCAGGTTTCACAGCAATGCATAGCCACAATGGCGCTGCAGGCTTTCTCCCTGCAATACTACTAGCAGCCTTGATATAAGTGAAATAATCTTTCTTATGTTTTGTCTTTTACAGGGTTGTTCTGCCAAGTGACACACTGCCAACTGTCACCGTGTCACCATGGAGAATGTGTGTTGACAAACTCCAGCTATCTGTGTAACTGCACCCCTGGTTACTGGGGGCCACACTGTGACCTCACCCCCTCACAGTGCAGGGTCTTCTACTGCGACGGGAAGGGCACCTGTTTTGGCAACAACACTAGCACCCCCTTGTGTGAGTGCGATAGCTTCTGGGAAGGTGAGTTTCAGGATAATTATACAGTAAGCGACCTCATTAGCACTCTGTGTACATAGCAAAATAATGTTCGAAGGGAATTTTCATGGTTGTTACATAAGTATTGAGGACATATTTCCTTGATGCTAAGGAAGCAAATAAAAAATTGTTGTCTTTGATCTTATGAAAGATTTTGTCTGGTGTCCATAGGTCATTGTCAGTAAACACTTCACATTTTTTGTGACTTGTTATCCTCAAGTTGATGCCCCCCAAAACCTGAAGTTTTATTTAAAACCTATTTCATACTTCTTCCTTAGAAATCAAATATCAACTTTTAATTAATTTTTCATTTAAATTTTAAGATATATGTGAAATGATTCAAAACAAATTCACAACTCCTGATCTTTGTATTGATATCTGATCTAATTCAATGTTTTATTTCTAATTAGGGCTAGATCTGTGATATATGTTAGTTTCAAAACTCTCGTCAAACTCCATATCATAATCAGATTACATTTGTCTTTATTTTAGATAATGATGTTTTCATGTAACTGCTCCTCAAAACATGCCTTGACCTTTGCATTGAACTTTCGCTTTTAATTTTGCGAAATAATTTTTATTCAGACAGTAAGACACAATTAATTTGTTAGCAAATGTTTACCTCTGAATAGGAATATGGGAAAGTTGGCATACCTTTTTGTTAATTTTTAGCTCATCTTGCCTTAGAAACCCTGAAAGATGGGTTGATGGCATAGCTGTAGACTTATACTATCTAATCTTCTTCTCCAAAACCATTTACTTAGGAAATCTGAAATCTTGTGGTCAGATTCCACAGTTGACTAATGCAAAAAAAAAATTCCAAAAAGAAAAAGTCTAGAAAACTGAAATGTTGTTTACAGACTCCTAAGCTCATAAGGATTTTAATAAATTGATTTGAGTATCTTTTGACAAACATATGCTGACCATGTGACCATTTATAAAATAAGTTAGAGATAGCCATGTGAGCAAGAGGGCCAATTGCTCTATTTCATTTTCATCAAACATTTTCATAATATTTGAAATAGAGAAGTTCTCTCCCTTCAACTTTTATTTGAAAAATATGGCTCATCACACATCACTCAACCTTTCCACATTCTAGTTTTGATAAATATATATTTATATATCATATCAAATGTCATCTTAAATGTTAGTGTTTATTTGTTGAGTTACACCCAGGAAAGAAGTCACTACACGCAAATAACACTTTATCACTTCACACAAATGACAACAGTGTATAAATTTCTTTGCATTGTATCTATTTATTATAAGTCACGTCACCGTCACCATGGCAACAGATGAAATATGATTTCTTACTGTATTGAGTATTCTGTCATCCAGCTCGCTAATGCCAGATCTAGTATAGATTTGTAAAGTTCCTGTCGGATAATTGATAGGGAATGATGTGAATCATTGTGAAATTCTCAGTTTCACTCCAGGTACTTATGCAAAATATTTGATAACAGTATTTAATCAAGCAATTTATTTTAGAAATTGACAGGGAAGGGAATCAATGTTTTACAAAATTTAAAATGAGGAAAATAAAATAAAAACAGATTCAATAACTAACATATTTTGTTTTATTTGGAATACAGGCCATTTCAATCGTGAAAACATATAACTTTGGTATATTTTAGATGGTATTCTTGAACATTTTCAGCAAATAACATTTTTGAGGATGATAGGAGAGGCTATTGAGATATTCATTGCTTGTGAATTGGTGCCTGACTGAGGCATACACTAAGAACAATGCAGAGGATTTATCCTGAGAAAGACCACAAATCTATTCTGTCATTTTCAAGTTACTACTTTGCACACTCTTTGAGGTAAATATTGATAAAACCTTGAGGCATAGGCCAATTTTAGCATTGTACAATGGAAATGAAAATATCCAGTTTTCTGCACAAACCAAGTGAGCAAAGGTTGAAAACAGCATTTTCTCTACTTGAATTGAAATAAATCTTATGTGTCCGAGTTAGTGTAAAAAAAATTCAATATGAACATTACTTTTATCAAAGGGTTGTGCTCTCTTAGTTCAAACCTCATGTTTCTAAAGTACTCACATAAAATATACCTAATTCAACATTGTAAGCCACTTAATTTTAACACTACTATACAATTATCATCCAAAACTGTGTTCCACAGGAGATATCGCTTGTGGAAGATCATGCGATATCTCCTAGTTTAAGTTTGCATTGAATGATATTGGTGTTTATTACGGTACATCTGTAAAGTAACAGATTAGTCATTCAGAACTGACAAAGCAATCATTTCTTCTGAATTTACCTTAGTAGCTGCCATATTGGTCATCAGGTTTTTAAAAAAATTGAAATTGTTGCATCTATTCATACGGGTTTTGACTCCACAATAAAAATTCATATAAACCTTTTTAAAACACTGTTATACCTGTAATTAGGGTTATTTGTTTTTATGAATGACGGGGGAGGGATAGCCAAGTGGTTAGCGCGTTCGTGGTTCGAATCCCGCCAGGGGCTCGGCAACTTTGTCTGCAGTAGAGAACTGTTCTACACACAGTCAGGTTTGGGTGCAATGCTACACTGAAATTCAGCGCAGTACCAACCATGTTTTGCTAATTCCAGCCGATGCTCGCAGGTTTCACCTCAATGCATAGCCACAATGGTGTTGCGGGCTTTCTCCCTGCACTAATACTAGCAGCCGCAATATAAGTGAAATAATCTTGAAAGCGGCGTTAAACACCAACTCACCTCACCTTTTATGAATGACAGATTCTGTATTTCAAGGGAAAGGAGTTGTGAAATATTCCCTTTCAAATTTATCATATTTTAAGCAGTGAGAAACTTGACTTTTCTCAGTTTGGTGAAAGTGTTCTCATCACTGCAGTTAGATATAGAGAATCTCACCCAAGTGTCTTCTGATATCAAATATATCAACATGAGTTGATAAAAGTTTCAAATATCAGAGGCTTGCCGAGGATATTTTTACTTTTATCAAAGAGTGTTGATATAATTGATATCAGAAGACACGAGGGTGAGATTCTATTTATCATCCAAAACCATTTTTCATTTCAATTCCATGAAAAATTTATATTTCTGAACACTATACTGCTCTAAGACTCTCAGTACGGTGATGTCATAGCATTGTAACATCGTCATGTTTATGACGTCATAGCATTTTGATGTCATTACTTGATGATGAAAAACAATTGTGATGTCATGAACCTGACTGTAAGAGGGCATTGTTTTAAAATCTACTGTCAAAATGACATATTTGAGTATTTGCGAATAAGTCATAATACAATCACTATGTGTCCATTTACCCTGTTGATTACATTGATGACTTCACAATTACAAAATATGATGACGACACTTAATGTATGAGTTCGCCATCTTGGAACAAACACTGAATGTGTGTCCAGTTAGAGTTGTAGTAAACTAAACCCCTCCCACACTGAATGCTTAACAACTGACAAAAACTCACATAACTCACAAATATTGAAATCTTGCCAAGAGTAAATTCAATATTCATTTCAAAATTTGGCTTTATCTGACCGATTCTGATGAAAACAATTATCACTGTTTCAGGTGTCAGGTGTCAGTCTCCGATAGCCAGTTCAAAGATGACTGTTGCGATTGGTCAACGACTTCTTGGAGAACCAATCTGGATAGGCCTCATCGTCATTCTAAGTGTTCTTCTTGCTTTCGGAATTTTCTACATCATCCGGCGGAAGTTCGGTAAACACTTCACCTGCTGTGACATCAAGGTCAAGAAAGATGAGAAAATAGGTAAGTGTTTGATGATATGGTTAATTTGGTCTTTGATAAAATTCCAGTGAATATTTGATATAAATATTAAAAAGTTATCTATGTATCTCCTTTAAATTAACATGATCTTTTCAGATTAAGGCCTAAAAAGCGGATATCTTGTCTACATACTTCATCTTAAAACTTACCAGAACAAAGAGTCTTAAAAATTAACAAAAAGGAATTTCTAATTAAAGATTTAATCACTCTGATGTTCCTAGAAGAGCAAAAGCTAAACAATTATTTTTATAATTTTCTCCAAGGACAAACATACTAGAAAGTTGAAATTTTTATGCAGAGCCCTATCAAATAATGGGGATTTTAGATTGTAAATGTGATGTCCCATAATAAGACCCCAGAAACAAATTCGTCAGTTGCAGGGCTCGAAATAGTGCTTTATTACTTGAACGGGTGCAACCTAATATTACTGTGTGCAACCTCACTTTTTTTCTGACTTGCACTGGGTGCAATCTCATTTTTATGAAATACATCTTCAACTTTCCAAACAAGATAGAAAATAATTATGTGATCTTATCTTTTTGGAAAATGAGAAGCGGACGGCACTGAAACAATGCTATTTATAAACTGTAACAGCTCTCGTAAACTGGGTCAAGCTATGAGGCCGTTGCTATAGTTTTATGAGTACTATATATAGGCCTACGTCACAGCTACTTGTTTTTTGCACTGTCAAAACAAGCCGCGCACGTGGCTTGAAATCAAATTGAAAGTACAACTGTGTAAATATATAGGGAAAAAAGGAAATATTTATAATGTTCAATATATTTCCTTCTTTTCATAGTAAGTCACCTGTTTACTGTAGATATTAGTGAAAAGTTTTCGACAACTCCAAAACGGGAAATTATCTAAAAATTACTTTCTTGATAACAAGCGATAGTCAACAATCGCATGATCGTAACTGGGCCAGACACGTGATCGTTAAAAGTTATATCTTCTCATTTATTCTTAGTCATTATTAAAGAAATGATAATACTTTATCATCCTTAATTGAAATTGCCTAGAAATTATAAATGATTGCAAGATAAATATGAAAATACTAAAAATGCGAAAATGACAATCTTAAATTTCTCGTGTGATCATGATTATCTTTTTATTTTTCATATTTTCTTTTTAGATTTATTTTCATTAAATTTCACCTCAATTAAATATCTTTTTATAAACTTGAATCAAATAGTGTTAAATCGGAACAAGAAATCCTCTTAGGTTATTTGTTGTATTGACAACCTTTCGACCACGTGCTCTGATTAGCTACGTAATTTACTTCCGGGTTGTGTTTTCGTAAATCCCGACATAAAAACAAATAAACGAATGCTTTAGAATACATATTTACAAAATACAGATGAATTTGATAGATATTTGATGTAGATACAATTGCATTATTGCTAGTTTTGGTAAATAATGAAGGAACAGAATTGGACTCTATTCCACTCGCGATTCACTTGTAGCTTCGTTCCTGAAACAGTACATGTCGAGTATGTCAACACAAAAGATTTCTTATAGCAAGTTGAACATCTACACTCATTCTCTTATTGTTTTAGCAACATTAAAAAGCATTTTTGTTTTATTCCAGGCAGAAACATACGTGAATTTGAAACTCTCACTCATGCTAATTTCAAGGCATTGAAACGAACGATTAAACTTTCCATATCAACACCATGACATAATTTATTTTGTATTGAAGATTCAATTCTTCAAATAACTTTCTTCACATATTTTCCCAGAGAAGAAAATAAGATTGTATCTAAATCAACGTTCATTATTGCAACAATTACAACTGATAATGGTTTTCGGAAAGGATTTTTAAAAAAATATATAAGATATATAGAAAACATTTATTTCTGAACATAGAAGGCTTAAAATCTCTAATTTCTCATCTGATTTTTGTCATCACATATATTTATTATTCACACAAATCATCCTGTCAATCATTTTCAGAGATATAAATTATAATAGATTTGCATTTTTCTGGTATTTAGGCCATGATATGGCTGTGGTATTCAAGCATAAAAAATATTTTATCTTCCAAATTAAGTGATAGACTAAGCAATCAAAGCTCTGAAAAAAATTAGACACATGTTGATAAGTGATTCGACTGTGACCGATTCACACGACCGGTTGATGTGTCTGACTTCAAATGATGAATTAACTCAGAAATCAGAATTTAAACAAAAAACCATCTAGTGCCAAAAAAGTAAATTTTATAAAAATTCATAGAAGAATGGAGTAAAAACACATTGGTTGGAATATGATGTTGACAATATCATAATTATATTGCCCCATGTTTAAAAAATATGATAAGAGCAAGTAAAAAGGTAAATAGAAAGATTTAAAAAACATAATTATTTCTTTCTTTACATAACCCATAAGAATGGAACTGAACTTTGGGTGGTGCAACCATGTAAAAGAGTCAGGTTGCACTTGGTGCAAGTGGATAACGGTTCCTAATTCAAACCCTGAGCTGTATTTCAGATGAAACGTATATATTGTATATCTGTCAAGGGATCTGTTGTTATTTGGATATAAAAATGAGTTTTGATGAGTCAGCATGTCACACATTTTACACTTGTTATCTATCTCCTCATTTAAACATTTCAAAACTTGGAAAAATACCAAAACTTTAATTTAAAGAGCCACTTCGTGATTTTCATAACATATTATTTACCTTTGATACGAACCTGAATGTCATATGTGGTGATATAAAATCAAAACATCTTAACTTTTCATGTCCAAAAGAAATGACAACTACTAGTTTTCCATGTAAATCTAAATACAGCCTTATAAATGCACAGAGGTGTAAATATCTCATCCAATATACATGAATACTAGTAATATAACCTAACAAACACTATCAACTCCTAACTGCCCTCTTGGCTGTTTTAGATAAGTCTCCAAAATTACGTTTGACTATTTGACGCGCACCACTGTCCGGTTTTCAGTCGTAATTGCGACGTTCTGCCTTCTTCTCCTAGCCCTTTCAACACCATACAACAAATAACATAACACACATTGGAAGGCTATGCTGTGCACCACCGCTTTATTGCTTGAAAGAAAAAGTGTGGAGATTTGTTTCAAATAAACCTGAAACTACAAACGCCATGAGCCTTTCAAACGGCAACAATCCTCACAGACGGCGACGAGCCTCACAGACGGCGATAAGCCTCACAGACGGCGATAAGCCTCACAGACGGCGACAAGCCTCACCGACGGCGACGAGCCTTACAGACGGCGACGAGCCTCACAGACGGCGACGAGCCTCACAGACGGCGACAAGCCTCAGACGGCGACGAGCCTCACAGAGGGCAATTGACCAAACGACGGGGTCAAACCTCTCAGGCGGCGACAAGCCACAGCCCTCACAGACAGGACTCCACAGACGGCGACAGGCCGATATCTGAAACATATTACACAATCAATTAATTTTCAATTATTAAAAACTCAAAAAGTTTCCATGTCGCAATGCGTCCGTGGTGCACAACAAGCGAGAATGAACATTCGAATATGTTACACCTTATATACTCTCATACAGCGCCACCTATCACCGAATTACATCCCTTTGTTGTATTATCCTACGCTAGGAGAAAGTAATTCCAATCTAATTCGTCTCTCAAACGATTTAAATAACATTTCTCCTAGCCCTTTCAACACCATACAACAAATAACATAACACACATTGGAAGGCTATGCTGTGCACCACCGCGAGACTCAAAGAACGGGCAACTAAAGGCCAAGTGACTGAGACACTTGCAAACGCTTTTCTACAGAGTCTTTAACGTAACCATCTTTGGCGTTTTCGCTCTTCCACCTACCATGCCTCTTGAACATCCTATCAGGGATGCCACTATTAGCAGCTGCTGAGGCACCGCCAGCACGCAAACTGTGCAAACCATATTTCTTTATATCAGAAACGAAAGGGGACAAGGTTTCGATAAACAACTCTCTCAAACGCGAATACGTCATAGGCTTGTTTTCTCTCCTAAGGACATACTTATCACGGCATTTCGAAATGCTCCTGTACAAATAATCTTGTGATTCCTCGGGAATCTCTGTCAGCGCCAGATATCTCTCCATCCACATGACTGGACACATCGTGGAACCTGTCCTACTGATCAACAACCATGCCCCATCTCGATACATATCAGTCTTTGATTTCTCTATGAAAACCATCATATAAGATTCATATATCAAAACATCAGAACGTCTCAAATAAAGAAGCTCTGCAGATCTAAGGAAACCTGCATAGGCAAGGAGGCACATCGTCACAATCCGAACATCTTTCAAACTATTTGAAGCAGAATAAGACTCAACCAATCTTTCCAAGATATCAATAGAAATAGGCTCTTTTTTACACACCGGCTTAGCCAATTTGCGCTTAGAAGCCTCCAGGACATTTTTAACTAAACAATTCTCTGTTGGACTAGGCAGACCTATAATAGTATGGGCCTGACGAATGCTATAAAAAGCTGTTTGTACAGGCGAGAAGGAATGGCTAAGTTGCATCACAGAAACTAAGTAAATAGCACAGTGTAAAGGTCTTATGGGAAAACGTGTAGGCATATCGTTACTGTTAGCCCACCTGAGCCAGCGTTGTATTCCATAGTCATATTTCTTATTTGTTGAATCGGCTCGAGCAAACCGTAACAATTCAGGAATATTACTAACCAAATTTTTGGCTGTGCGTGGAAGCCCCTGTATGTCATCAGCGTACGCAATCTCAAAGACATCTGTAAATAGAATAAAATCATCAGCATTTCATTTTGATCACCAACATGTCAAATGACAAATCCCTTTCACCAAACATTCCCCCGGACATCCGGCTCGGTACGTAGGCTTCCTTATCTCTTGGTAGATAAACAAAATCAAGCACTTCGGGTATGAACATTCCTCTCGGACACAACAGAGGCCAGTAACTGGCTGAATACCAAGCAGGCACAACTAGGGTACCTTTCGCTTTGCAACATTTCATATGAGCTAGTACTCTACAAACGAGATACACAGGTGGCACAATCCAGTTATTTGTATCACCCCAATCTTCTGTGAATGCATCTATAGCAGAACATCCTTGATCCCAGAATCTTGAACAAAACTTCGGCACCTTTGCGTTATAATGAGATGCAAATCTATCTATGTCATATTTCCCCCACATCCTTTCAAGATTCTCGAATATAAGTTGGGAAACACCCCAATCATCGTAATCAGTTACCTTACTAAGAAAGTCAGCTTTTTCATTCAACGATCTAGGAAGCCACTGCATTTCCAAATGTATAGAATGAGATAAGCACACATCAAATATGGTTCTGGCAACTGCTTGTAAGTCTGGTTTCATACTACCTTTAGAAACTATTGATTCAACATTTGTATTATCAGTGAACCATTTGACACGCTGCGAGGTTAACCTACTACACAAACTTCGTAGAACCACAAGTACAGCCATCAGCTCTCTCCAGGTTGAACTCTTAGTTGCCTCTTCAAGAGACCAATGTCCATTTACCTCGCTATTACCGACCTGAACACAATATCCACCATATCCACTGGAACTTGCATCACTATAAACAATTTTGGAGACCACAGATTGTTCGATAAGCATACAGTCCTTATGATCATGCAGATTATCTTTCCAAAACGTCAGTTGATCTATACTCACAGGAGAGAGGGTAATATAATCATTCCAGGAGAAAGCCTCTAGAGTCTGAATACTCAACGATCTTGTCATCAACTGGCAGACTGAACCCGCGACAATCTTCATGGAAATAATCTGACCAACAACCGAAGCAACTGATCTAACAGAGACTTTACCTGTGTGCTGTAACAAATGCCGAATAGACGAAGACAACTTGTCTAACCTGCGTGTAGGAATGGACAACATCATAACTCTGGTATCAATAATAAGACCAAGCCACTCTACGACCTGACTAGGCTCCCACAGCGACTTTTCAACCTTTGGTACAAAACCAGATTTAATCAAATCATTCTTTATAGCAATCCCATTTGCTCTTGCACTACACAAACTATCACCTGACATGATCCCATCATCAAGAAATGTTACACATTTGTAAGATTGAAATCGCCAATACTTTACCAATTGACGCGTTACTTTATTAAACACGTAAGGAGCGGTTGTGAGACCAAATGGCATAACTACAAACTTGTAAAATTTTCGGTCCTCACCAATACCCCACGAAAATCCTAAAAAATCAGTATGAGGCTCGAAAATATCTATATGGTGATAAGCCGAATGAATGTCAAACTTCACCAACCAGTCATTTCTGTTTATATACATAAGGGCTGTACGCCAGTCTTCATATTTCACAGAGCATTTCCATACATGCTTATTCAGTAGTGATAGATCTAAGATAAGTCTTTTCTTGCCAGACGTCTGAGTTGCAACTGTAAGAGGACTAACTATTGTAGGTTTCTTCTTACACAGAACAACAAGACCCTTCTGAACTAAATCACTGATAGCACTTTCAACAAAGTCACCATTACAGAGCGCTGATCTGTTATTCCGCTTGTCCATTATATGAGGGGATGAATAAAAAGGTATCTTGTAGCCATTGTCAATGATATCGAGGACAAATTCACTTGCATTAATGAATTTCCAAAACGATATATTTTCTTTCAATCTACCTTTGACCATAATCTCTGCCTGTCCCTGTTCATACTCATAATAATCTGTTGTTAACCTGTGATTATCGGATGGTTTCGTTAGAGAATCATGAGAACTTGTATACTTAACTTTCGTATCGCTAGATCCGTCCTGTTCAAATTGCACTCTGTCGGTCCGACGTGGCAGGCTTGCTGATGTAGAGGGGGCAATTCCTACGCCAGTGAGAGAAGTCACCGCAGTGGAAGCATGCTCCCGACCTTTGACCTCCCCGGCCACGAAAAAGCTGAGACCCAGTAGATACAGAGTGAGCGTGCAACGCACTCCCACCCGACTGCACGGACTGGGAGCTGGAGACAGGACGTGACGTCTGTCTATACGGGAGTCCACGTGAAGATCGCAGACTCTTGGTCTTGATCTTCTTAATGGCTTTGTTCTCTGCACGTGTGATTCGCCTGTCGTCATCGGAATCTTCGGCTAGGTCACGTGAGACGTAGTGACGAACCGTCTCCCAACCCGCTTCAGAAGAATCTGCTATTCGTATTAGTTTATTGCGATTCTCTATCCTATTGATTTCATTCTGCACAATCTCTTTAACGTAATCAAGCTTCTTATATTTAGCGCCAAATTCTATCTGTCGTAGTGCCTCGAGTGTTTCTGCGTTGAAAGTGTGCTGGATACGATTCCCTTCTCTTAACCAAGTCAACTCTTTCTCGGCCTTGAGTTTTTGAATTTCGTTAGATGTTTTTGCAAACCGCTCTTGCACATCCTCGAGACTTGCCTGGATTCTAGTATCTATCGTTCGTTCCAGATCCACCTGCGAAGAGTCCATACGCTGTAGGATCTCATCAAGTTTTTCATTAATCGGGTTGCTGGATTGACCGGAAGTTTCCATGTCGCAATGCGTCCGTGGTGCACAACAAGCGAGAATGAACATTCGAATATGTTACACCTTATATACTCTCATACAGCGCCACCTATCACCGAATTACATCCCTTTGTTGTATTATCCTACGCTAGGAGAAAGTAATTCCAATCTAATTCGTCTCTCAAACGATTTAAATAACATATATTGTCACTGTAAAAAAACCAATAAGCTTTAAAGTGTGTCTTTTTGGTAACAGTTGATACTTCACGGTCAAATGACACCTTTGATTAAGTTTGGCATATATGACTCCAACAACTCACTGAGTGGCTCTTTAACATTAAAAACCAGGCTATCACAGATCGAATACTTAGTCTGGGTCAATATAATACATGGTATTTCTATGACCCCATGGTGTCATGTCATCTTCACTTCAGTGTTCCTGATAGACACAACTCTGTTGATGAAAGGGATATAGTTTTTGGGATGGTGGTGTTGTGGTAAGGGTGTTATGAATGTCAACTCGCTGTACTAGTTGGTGGTAGTTATAGGAAACCACAACTCTCAACATTATATTGATGATAACCTTAGTTTAGCCAACCCCCCATTGCTAAAATGGCAAGACAATGCTGTCCCATACTGCAAGTTCATTGAGAGATTCATTTCATTATCATTAATATCTATGTTCTGTATTGGACTGCTCCAGACATGAGCTCAATTAAACACCTTTGGGATAAAAAGAGAATCTCAACTAAGTGACTTCTGATATCATATATATCAACATGAGTTGATGAAAAGTTACACATATTTTCGGCTTGATGAGGATAATTTTACTTTTATCAACGAGTGTTGATATTTTCTATGTCAGACGAGAAGATACTATGGTGAAATTCTATTTATCGTCAAAAATCAAACATTTGCATTATCTTTCCATGAAAAATGGATATTCGTAAACACTTCCCTTCGGTTTGACTCGTAAAGCTGTGATGTCATAGCATTGTGATGTGGTTATGTTTATGACATCATAGAATTTTGATGTCATTACCTCACGATGTAAAACAACTTCATGATGTAAAACAATTGTGACATCATATACTAGGCTTGGCATGGTATTGTTCAAAATCTACTGTCAAATCGATAATCCATTTATAAGCGATATCTACTGTGGAACTCAGAGTGTGCAAGATTTTTACAGGCACTTCAACATTATTTGCAAAAAGGGGAATTCACACATGTGTCAGGGGCAGGATAGCGCAGTGGTTAGTGCGTTAGGCTTTGGATCAAGGGGTCCGTGGTTCAAATGCCGCCAGGGACTCTGCAACTTTGTCTGCAGTAGAGAACTGTTCTACACCAGTCAGGTTTGGGTGCAATGTTACACTGATATTCAGTGCAGTACCACCCATGGTTCGCTAGTTCCAGCCGATGCTCGCAGGTTTCACCGCAATGCATAGCCACAATGGTGTTGCGGGCTCTCTCCCTGCAATAATACTAGCAGCCGGATATAGGTGAAATACTCTTGAAAGCGGCGTTAAACCCCATATCACCTCACCCCACCTCCCCCACACATGTGTCAGTTTTCCCCGATCTTCTGGTTTAAATTGCACCAGTCTCTATCACTGGCTATTTTAAATCCTTGCTGCCAACCAGTTAAAAAAATTGTGTTTTGTGTGCAGCAAAAGTTGCAATTCTCATATGATTTCTAATTGGACTATCGCTAACAATCTTCGCGATAAGCACAGAAAGGTATGGGAAATGCAGCAACCCCTACAAGCAAGTCATTAGGGTGGGTGGACATACCCACTATTAAATTATTTAAACTCCTACTCTGAGACTCTTTGACATTCCTGATTTGTGCTTTCATCATGGATTGTCCTGTGACATTAACAGTGAGTGCTTTGCAAACTGATTATGTCATGTTATTTGTATTTCCATTACAATCTGTTAAAATAAATAAGCTTTGAAATGGAAATAGCTTTTCTAATGGTTTTGAATATAGCTACATCACTATGTAAGCTTTTTGCTTCAATAATTAATGTGGGCAAATGATAAAAAGATTAATCTCTTCCATGTTTTTCCATTTTATTATTTAATCAGACTTGATGGACTTACGGCATGGCATGACATGGCATTCAGCCGTCTTTAAGGATTTAACTTCTTCTCAAGATAATTCTAAAGAATCGAAACCTTGTTTATATTTAATGAGGATTATGATTTTAGGATTTGATAAGTCTGTGGTCTCTATAAAGCCTATGAAGAATGATGCCCTTTATGTTATTTTCATGTTTTGCTCTAGAGAAATGAAGGCAGAGGAGGGTGAAATTTTGGGTAAAGACACCTTGGCCAATGCTTAGAGTTATGAATTGACAATTTGGTGACTATTATCACATATTGCCATAGATTTTTTAGCGGTCAACATCATTATTTTAGAATTGGATTGTTTGTCTCCTTTAAAATGGATACAATGATGTATGCACATGGCTTCAAAGAGAAATTTTTATACCTTAATACACTTAGTGTTTAAATAAAACTCTTTATCAAAGTGAAAACAGTTGAGAACCATATACTGAAGAACTCTATCCATGTGTCCACCTTTCATGCAATGTATCATGATTGTTAAACTCAAACAATCAGTGTATGGATTGTAGGATTACGAGTCGCATCAGACATTGAATGTCAAACCTAGCAGAATATCTATTCAACCTAGCTATTTTTATTTCTCCTCAGTCAAAAAAAGCTTATTAGAAGTCTGAAATCTTGTGCGCACTTTTTAAATTTTCGAGTTCAATCATGAGATTTTAACTTTGTGACCACTAAAAGGGCCTAGGAATCCAAGCCCTAAAAACCTATTTCATCTTTTTCATGAGAGCAGAAATACCTGAGATGCTTAAATCTTGTGTACAGACTCTTTAGTTTTTTGGGATTACACATTCTAGATTTGGTGGCACTGTGGCCCCCTGTCTCCAAAAACAGATCCTAAATGACGTAAATCTTTTGAAAAGAAAGCCATTGAATGATGACTTCCTTTGTGCAGGCTCCTTTGCCAATAAGGAATATTAAAGAGACACAGGGTATATTTCAGGAATTTTGCATGTTGCTTAAATAGAGCCAAAATATTATATGACTTGAGTTAAGATCAAATCGCCTATCTAAAATGGCATCTTGATGTCTTCAACGCAGTAATTATTACATTATCTTGTTTTCGATTTTAAATTATAAACGGCCATATAAATGTTAAGAAGTCGAAATTCAGTGTCAAATTTACATTCATTTTTGGTTAAATGACCTGCTAAGCACTACCAACCAATATTATTGGGTTGTGTCTGCTAAAAATAAGTTTCCAAAAATACATTTGAGTCATTGGTAACTTTTTAAAATTAAATGGTATAACATAGAAAGTTTTTAGTATGCTCTATTATTTCATATTACTTCATATGCAAGTAACACTTGCATTACTATTGTATGCTACAGTCTTGATCACCGGTATGCAAACCAGAACTATTAAACAAATATTACTGCAGTTGTCAGTGCTGTTGTAATAATTATAAATATCTAAGAATCAAAAAGAAGTTGGGATGGCTTTTAATAACTGAGATCTATGATCATGTCTTTGACATTTAGTGATGTACATAAGGAAGACATAAATTTTAGATAACAACGGTTTTATTAAATTCAGAACATTTCGAAGTATATGCTTACACCTTGGGATCACATAAACCAGATCTGCGATATATCAAAATTCAGATGTTTGTTGCTGTCAGTGAAATATATTATGAGTGACTGAGTGAGTGAGATGGGGTTTAACGCCGCTTTCAAGATTATTTCACTTATATTGCGGCTGCTAGTATTATTGCAGGGAGAAAGCCCGCAACACCATTGTGGCTATGCATTGTGGTGAAACCTGCGAGCATGGGCTGGAACTAGCAAACCATGGGTGGTACTGCGCTTATACTCAGTGTAGCATTGCACCCAAACCTGCTCAACATGAGAATGCTATTGATTATTTGGGGCATGTATGTGAATTAGTGTCGTCATGGATACGTACAATATTAGTACTGTGTAACAAGATTATGTTCTATTTTTAGAACCTCTTGTCACAAGTTTCCACATGCATTTCTCATTATTGCTAAATATCTATATAATCTGGTTAATGTGTTTATGGGCAGTGATTTATCTAATAGGCTGGACTTTTTTCTTTTTCAAACAAAAAACAAATAATTTGACATTATGAGTCTCTGCTACTAGTTTGATTTGTAACATGTTATCAATTGGTTTGCTAAAAGTTTTATTTTCGTCTTTTTATAAATGTTAATAAAAACACATAGCTTTTAAAACCTAAATCTATCTTGTACTGTATGTTTACTAAGAGGATGATAGGCATGTATACGCGATAGTGTTAATGTACATTACATAGATTTATTAACGTGGGTGAATGTTCTTTGGTATTATTTTGCTTGGAACAAAGATCAATGTATTTGAATGTGTGGAATTTTACTTGTTTTAACTTATATCATTGTTCTTTGGAATTGATGGGGCGGATAGCGCTGTATTTTTAGCACTTTCGGCTTTGGATCAAGAGGTCCGCAGTTCGAAACCCGCCAGGGGCTCGGCAACTTTGTCTACAGTAGAGAAATGTTCTACAAGCAGTAAGATATTTTAGTGCAAAATATTATATTTTGTTTTTAGAATAGCAGAAAGTAAGTTGTTGCCAATTATGCAGATCTATTAGGTTGTCCATCAGTCATCAAAACTGAAATTTTTGCACCAAGGGGATAAACATTTGACAGTTGGTTCTATCGTAAGTTTAAAAGCCATTGTTAATTAAAGTAATTAAGACAAGAAGAATTAAAAGTTGGGCGCTGACTCATGAGACAAGATAAACTTTTAACAATATGTTTTGAATTTATGAGAGATAGGGTACAAATTTGCTGTTAGACATTTTGGTATTTGATTGAAATGTTGAGATGTTGGTTCATATCAAATCCCCTGACCTTTCAAAATGTTTTTATATATAATATTTCCTATTGCAACAAATGTTCACTGTTTTCACCGGCTGCCAATCAACAATTTAATCCTTCATACATGAAAATAAACATCTCATATATAACTTTCCCTTTAATACACCTTAATCCTTTTTGCGTGAATATGAATATCACGAAATATAGATAATTCACCCTAATGACATCTCATGTAACACTTGTTGTTAATGACATCAGAATCCTTTAGGAATCATTGCCTATGGACTGTGATTGGGTGTAAATGCATAAGACTCCAATAGCTGTCATTATTAATCACATCATTAAAGCAGATCAAGAAAACAAAGCCCATACACATCGCAATCAGAAATACGTTTAACACAATGAGCTTGTCAGAAAAATATGATCTTAATCTTGGCAATTACCTAAATCTGCAAAGTTTCATGACATTTGACTTCATCGATTAAGAACAATCAGGAAAATAAGTTTTTTTTGTCCCAATGTGCCCCCGTCTTCCCTATTGATTTACATACCAATAGGAGTTGTCTTTGCTCTCATGTTAGTTCCCGTTTTTTATGAGATGAGAAGAATATGTAGACATGTTTAACTCATCAGGATGTTTAAATTCTCTCCGATTCATATCATCTCACCGTATGCTTTTAATTCTTAGCTCATCTGGCCTATGTGACTATACGGCATCTGTCTGGCATCAACACCTTTTTTGCAATGTGTGCATGTCCTCTGTAAACTTCTCAAATTTTCAACTTTGTACAAACGGAGCAGAACTTTTGAAAGGGATTTCAGGGGAAAGGTCAGAATTGTGATGGGGTGGAGGTGCAAAATTATTTGATATTTTTTTTGCGTGTCTTTAGCTGTTTACAATTGTTTAATTCTTTAAGAATTGTATTTGATATTGTTATGAGATACACACCGTTAGAGACAATGCTTGAGTGTGTGGTACTGAGTCAGAATATCCTACTTATAACTAATGAACAAATCTTTAGAGTGTTGAAATCTTATATTGGCATTACAAACGGGACGGTTTTATTTCATTTGATGTTAAGATTCAGTGTACAGTATAAACATATTATTATATTAAAGTTTTAAGCTTAAATATCAAGAATTATCCAAGATTGAAGAGCTACATATATACATGGCCACTGACTCTTTTTGTTATCATGTCTTAGCCCTTTTAACAAGCCTACTGTAATAATCCACTAATTTCTTTTGAAAATTGGTTATTAGAAGAACAACTTAGTCTTAGTGATCTGTCCATTCTGTAACCATTAGAACGGATAGTTCTTATCAAAGTTAAAAATATTTTATATTTCAATTTGGTTATTATGTTATTTCCTTAAAAGTTACAAGTGCTGAAAGTATCATAACCCACTGTAATTCCTCTATGTTTAATGCCCTGATCTATATGAGACCTCTACCATATCAACATTCAGATATGGTTGTATGGAGATGATGGAATTAACACTATGGAAACAGACAAGCCAGATTATTGTGATTCATCCTATCTCTGAACTCAAGAGCTTGCAATGGTGCCTTTGTGGTGTCTCAATGATACACTTAGTTTATATCCCACTTCAGGGATATTAAACTGCAAATTTATCTACATACATATTGTTTGAAAGCATTTTTTACTTCCTAAAAATAATGATAACGATACTAATCAGTGCATTTAAAGAGCATACTTATCCATCCACCCAGTGTTTGCTCTAGGTGCTATGGGAATATTACTACCCTAGTCTTACCCAAGCTGACATATTTGTCAATAGAATGACAATAGCCAATAAAAAGGGGTTTCTTTATTTGTGTCAGTTTACTTATGATAAATACTTTTCAGAATCGAAGCCGACCCAGTCTGAGAATGCAACGCCGGTGATTGTCCCCCCCTCATTCTCTGTCATGAAGGCAAGGAGGTGCTCTATCCCCCCTCCTTTTGCTGCACCTCCCATTATTGCCATCACTAAGGTAAGAGATCTTTATGTGATAGATTACAGAATGATGTGAGAGTAATCTTTATTTAATACGGGTCAAGGCTCGGTCTCAGCGCATGCGTAGTTTTACTTCCTGGCAGTTTGAATTAAGCAGACGGCTTTGCGGCCAGCATGTTTTTTCTTACCCACCCACCGCTCCCATGTGCTTAGTCTCCCTCATTAGGGATTCGGATACATGTAATTAATTTTGCTCTTCATGAAGGGGATTGTGTGAAATGTGCTGTAAAGGCAATACTTACGTTATTATTTGTTAGTTATACAAAGCACTTGTATTCATTCCTAGGATGTTTCGTGACTGTCAGGTTCGTATTGACATGCCATGATTTTTATTAAATGTTTGAGCCCGAGTCTTGTCCGTTGTCTCCATAACTGGTAATTGCATTTATTTAAATTGGTCCCATCAACTAAAGCAATGTATTGGTTACGTTAAAGGATTAGCTTGGACCTTTGTTAATCAACAGGTAGGGGCAATTTCACACAACTTTTGTGTAACTTTCCGTCAAAGGAGGCATATATTTGTAAACAACATCTAAAAAATGGTTGGAAATGTTCATATTCAGAGTACTGAAGATCAATGTGCCAAGTTGAGGTCGCAAAAAAATCAAGCATGTGGGGCAAAGTCAGTGATTGGCTGATTTGAAATTTTTTTAAAGTTTAATCTGACAGCTTTATTAATTGGGCCTTGTGAGATCTGTTTGTTTGTCATCATAGTTAACCGATTCTTAAAGTTATGAATTATACAAAAAATTATGCCTCATAATGTTGTCAAGATATCTATTTTACCTGTAAAAGGAAGATAAGCATGAAAAGGTTAAGTAACTAGTTCCAGTGCAACATTTTAAAACTCTGAAACCTCTCTTATTTAGCAAACTTTAATTGTTGACTTAGTAATTATGTCTGAAAATGCTGTTTTGCAATCAACAGTTACTTACAATGCATCTTGTTATGAGTGACATAATCTCTCAGAAGAAATTTATCAAATTATACTTTACTAATTTTACACAACTTTCTGTATGTAGTTCCAGTCACACTGAAAAAGTTCCCTCCAAGTTTATATCGATTTTAACAATTATGTTTCATTTGATTTGAAAATGACAATTCTGTAGATTGCATTTTAATCATTCAAGGCTGAAGATTCGTGTTCCTCAACACCTACCTACAACAACAACCCTGGTGACGTAGCTGTCAGGTTTTTTGCATCGTACAAGGAGGCCGAGAGGACACCAATATCAGCACCAGTTGCTGTCGACTTCAGCAAAACAACGGCAACATCCATGGCATCCGATTCTGATGACAACTCAATCGTCGGTGGTCTGGTGGGAGGAACTTTAGCATTTGCAGGAACGCGACTCAGGAATGAAGAGACACGTCGAAATGATCAAAACAAGATGTTGAGGGCAACCTCATTTTTACAAACACCGAGCCCTCAAATACGCAACAGAGAGCACATGAAGCGGTCTCACAGCACCGGGCCTTTCTTGGTTCGACAAGCCTCACTGTACGATGACGTTGCTCTGAATCAAAGAGTACCCTCAAATGGTGCTCTTCAGTCAGAGCACTTGTTTCCTACTGTGATTGTGGACAATAAGAACGATTGTATTGATGATGGAGATAACAGCTCTATACAGATCTATCTTGACGACCCTGATTTGGAGACATTGGAGGGGGCGGTCGGTCCTCAAAGACAATTGTCAAGATCAGATGGATCTCTACGACACAAGGTGTCGTCATGGCGATCCATCGCAATTGATGACTGTCAATCTCATTCAGAACTCTCAAGAAGAGAAAGAGCTAAGTACTTATCGAGATCTGCAAGTGTTGATGTGTTGCAAGACCAGCAGTATGACGAGAGAGGTAAGTCGAGGTCTCGCTCGCAGATGAACAGTTTTGAGTCTAATATGTCATGTGAGTGTAGCCGGTGTCGGAGGAAGTCTGCATCTGATGGACGTAGGAGTTCAAGTTGTCAGTCCAAGAGTGAAGCCAAGCATGGTTATGTCAAGAGTGAATATGATGTGGAGGAGTACCAACAAAGGTTCCGTCATGTCAGAAAACGCCATCACAGAAGTCACCGTAAACTCCATTCTTGTAGCTCCAATGGAAGGAGCCACAGTTCCAGCAAATCTGTAACACGGGCCTCAAGCACAGAGAGTGAACAGTATATCAGAAAAACATATGCATCTCACAAACGGGCTAAAGCAAATGGGAAGCGTACCTCTAAGCGAGAAATTAAAAATGTGCTTGATGGTAAAAATAGTGATAAAGAATATGGGCGTACGGAAATGTTTGCAAAATTCTTTGGTCAGGAAGTTCAATGTAGCTCTGAGAACAATGCTGGAAATGATGACGAAAATGTTTTCAAGTTTCCAGATATCTCACAAACATCAGGCCACGAGGAACACGACAACCAACTATCAACCACGGAACAGAAACCCTCTGGTGCTACATGTAATGTCATCATTTACAACTGTGCCCCACAAAACAGCAACAGGCATGTCAGTATAGATCGCCATGACGTTGTAGAGAAATCCTTTAGCCAGGAAGACGATTGTTTCCTCCCTAAGAACGAGCACGATGACTCAGCGATCTGCTCCTCTGAGGCTACAACATCCTCGGACAGTTTCAAGTCGAACAAGGAGAAGAAGGCGTTGGTTGCAAGCACCTCGCTACTCACAGTGACAACAGACACTGATTCTGCTGTTTCCTCTGCTCCCAAGAGTTTACTGGCATCCCCATATCACGACCCCTTCATGGACACCAGAACCACTTATATGTACGACCTCAGGATGAAGGATTCTGCCTACCAGACCAAGCAATCATCAGTGGATGTGATAGGTTCACAGTGTGCTGTAGGTCTGGAAAGAAATGAAGTAATGCGGAAACTCAGCCTGCCTTCTTCAAGGTAAGTCTTGTTTTTGTGGAAATCTTTGCAAAATTTCTTCTCCATAATCTATATATACCTAACAATTTAACATGATTTTATGTTGAATGAAGTTTATTTGGATTTACAATTAAGGGCAGGGGCGGATCCAGGGGAGACTGGGGTTCAGGGAAAAATCTCTTTCAAAAGTTGACCGTAACATTTACTTCTAAAGGTGATCACCCCCTTTTCAATGGGTGAACCCCCTGTTTCAAAATTCATAGATCCGCTACTGCAAGTTTAAACCTGTAATAATCTAAAAGTTGTTTCATCATTTGTGATAAATATTTCACTGGATGAACATTAACTCTCATACCTCTGTCTTGATCCAGAAGCGAGGAGTCCAATGTGGACCAGCGTTTGCACCTGGCCGCCTGTAAACTGTTTCTGCTCCAGCAGAGGGCGCGCCGACATCGATTCTCAAAGGACAGCGCTGTTCATACAATCTCCGAGGACGAGTTTCTGCAACAAGATCTGAACGAGGAGGGGAACACACTTTTGTGAGTGCCATCAAAAAGTTTCAAAAATAATTATCATTATCATACTGAAGCAGGAGTATGGCTGGGGGGAGAATCAGAAAAAAGAGTGATCGTACCAACGGAAGACAGTAGAAAAGCTTCTGACCAAACTTTCCTGTAATAATTCTTAAATCTCAAAGAGGCTTACCTATCGGCTACGGTCTACCATGTTGCTTTGAGATAAAATGACTTGAAACTTGAAAAAAGGTGCTGTACTTTTACTAATTTCACAGCTTTATAGAAATAAAGTAAATGTATGGAGAGAGTATCCACAAATTAAACCAATGATTTTTTATGAGACTAATCAGCAATGCCTTGTAATGCCGTAGAAAGGCTTTTCAAACTTGTAGGTCTCACATTTATCTAGTTGTAAATTTTAAATCGACCAAAATGTTATCCTCAGTACCATGTTTCAACTGGTTTATGTTACAATCTTGTACTGATAACATACTTGTATTAACGGGAATGTCCCCTTGAATTCAGTTTCCAAACAAAAATACCCTGATAACACACTGTCCTTTTAAGGGGGTGGCTCCATAAGAGGCCAAAAGTCAGTTCAGAAAAATCAGATTCTAGTTTCAATTGGATAAGGAACGATAGAATTGTATGGTCAGAATAATTGGTAGGTGAGTGTTATTGATAATATAAATGTTTTTTTTAATTCAAATGTTGTTTCAAATTTTACTCTTTTAAAACTCATAACAATCAATTTATATCATGCAAAATGTTATCTTGATATGCAGCTATTATGAGAATTTCTCTTTCGGTTTTCAGCAACCATCGTCGTTTCATGCAAGGCCAAATTATCCCGCTTCGTCATCTAGACTTTCACAGAGACAAGCAACAAGACGGCAACCATTTAAATGTGCAGCTAAAATCAACAGCAACACCGGTGTCCGATGTTGACCAAGGGTCAGAAATTGGTGAAATAAGTGTATAGCAGAAGATAAATAAGTTAACGATACCAAATCCAGATAATTATTCGTATAGTAGGAGTTGGCTATAATATTAAGCAAGAGACTTGCCTCACATGGTCAAGTTACATACTTTGATAGTAGAGGAGGATTTTAAAAGAAGCACTGTGAGTCTGTGGTTGCAGAAGACGAAGAAAATAAGAAAGGAAGTGTTCCATCCCTTTGTAATTAAGGATGTCAATGTCACAAACCTAAGGTTATGCAAGAGTTATCTCCCATTTTTAATGGATGCCAAGAGAAATGATTGAACCAATGAAAAGAGGTCTCAAAATGTTTAGCAAAAGTTACCTCTTGCATGAGAGACAGGGAAGTATATCGCCTCTAATGTTATAAGGTAAAAACATGATTTTCAATGGAAAAAACTTACTTATTAAAGAACTGATTTTGTACACAATAAGCAACTTTGATAGATAAAAGTGAGACAAACGTATAATTAGATGCACCATCATGTGTCAGTTCAGTTGCAATCCAAAATAATGGATATATCTATGATGCTTGTAAACTCTGCCCTGATCTGCATGATGAAACCTTATTCACTGAGTGTTCACTGAGCTGTGTCATGTTTTCAAGATGAGAATAATTTAATCAGTGTTCAAGTGATGTTTGTAATGTGCCTTTTATTTATTTATCACAATTTATGTAATTAAAAAAATATCACTTATGTATCTGAGAATATAATATTTTAAGATCTGTTGTTTTCCCTATTTTGTAATATAACATAAATATATATATATATATATCAAGCTTAATTTGTCTATTTAATATTGATAAATGAAAATAATAACATGTGAGCTTATATATGGTCTGTAAAGCCAAATTTGCTCATGGCATGACGTCGGTCATCCTTACGTACATCCATCCATAAAGATTTCATGTTTTCTACTACTTCTCAAGAACAACTGACTGTAGAAGTTTTATGTGCAGGTACCTTGGACAATGAAGATTATAAATTTCATCATTATAATGAACATCACATATGACAAACTTCTGTTCATCTCAATTTTTTTCTGGTACAGAATTTAATTTTGAAGATAAAGATAAAAAAAGGTTGTATATATTAATTATTAACAAAATTATCCTATTTTGAAAATTGATTAATTATATTAGCAAGGAGAAATTTATTCAATATGTAAAAAGTTCTCAGGCAGATAATGATTATTGAAAAGCTGATGAGCTACAGTGCCAAAAGCTCCATGTTTATGATATCTTTAAATGATGCAAACTTTTTTTTTTGGCACTGATAGTGCTGATTTCTCATTGGGTCTTTCACAATTCTAAAGCGTCTTTCAATTTGGAAACAATTGGTTGTACTTTTGTCATTTGTAAATAGTTTTTTCATGATGAATGTTTAATTGTTTTAAACTATACTTAGATAGAACTCTTTTACAATCTTGAAAAAGAGATGTAGAGAAAACTGTCAACGTCAGATGATTTCACAATTATTGAATCAATTGATGCTTTATTGACTTGTCTATTATCATGTTTAAAAATGTTTTAGCTACTGATATTAATCAAAGTAAGAGAATCCTGTAAGAGGAAGATGCTTTATATTAAGTGTATAGTCAGCTAAATCTTTATTTATTGTTCATGTATCAAAAACTATTTTTTTTAACAAAAGCTCTTAATATTTATTTAAAAGATTTTAAAACCATTCCTTGATTTAATTGATGTTTTTCATGATTACTTCATTAAAATCTGTCAATGGAAGTATTTTCTTTGAATATAAAAAAACAAGTAACGTAAAAAAAAGAAAGAAGTAAAATGTGATATCATAGTGGAAATGAAATTAAAGAACCTGCACCTTTCACATTGTTTATGAGCCAATGAACACATGATGAGATGTATTAAACAATATTGTTCAGTGAACATTGGAACCCCCACAAAGAAAGGTTTTCATTTGTTTGATGAAGTTTTCTAATGATCTGATTTGCATGCAATTTTGGTCAAAAGACAAACTATTTTTGCAAAACTTTGTACATTTTGTAGATCTATAAGACCATGAAGTTGTCTTTTAACCAACTCTTGGTTATCGAAACTTGTCAAATAGGTTAAAAAAATCATCTATGTTCTAATATATGATATTAATGATAGAGACCCAGATTTGGAAAATAATCTCTATAACAGAGGCTTTTAATGTTCATCTTCCCCCACATGGCTTTAAATTGCTTCAGTCTCTATCACTGGCCATTTAAACCTTGCTGCCAACCTGTCAAAAATGGTGTTTTGAGTGTCACATGCCCTCTTCGGCAAAGAGTTCATATGATTTCTCATTGGACTATTGCAATCTGTCACAGCAGCTGCCTTGGCAACAATGACAGAAATTTACGTGAAATGCGGCAAGGCCTATCTCAGCAAGCCATTTGGGCTGGGATAGGCCAAGTGTGGGAAGATGATGAAGACCATGGTTAGAACAGGGAAGCTTGTTTGAAATGTAATCAGTTTGTTTTAGCTGTGAGAAGTTTTTCCTTCTCACTATTTACCACTGTACCATTTCTTGATGTAACATATAGTGTTATAGAATAAAGCAAAATGTGATAAAATGTTTTACCCTTATCAGTTATGTTCTATAACTACAGTGTACTTGGTCTTTATTCCACCTTCTTCATGTGATGGTGAGTCTTATTTGTTACTTATATTTATCATTTTATTTTATCGAGGTTTGAGAGTTTTCAATGAGGCATAACTCACTTACATTTGGAACATGTATTTATCATCCAAAACTGTGTTCAACAGGGGATATTGCTTTGACAGTAGTTTTTTAACAATGCCATGTTACAGTCAAGTTCATGACATCACAATGATTAATGCAATGACATTACCGCACTGAGAGTCTTAGAGTAGTGCAGTGTTCAGAAATATACATTTTTCACGGAAAAGAAAAATGATTTTGGATGATAAATAGAATCTCACCCTCGCGTCTTCTGAAATCAAGCCTTGGATATTTGTACCTTTTATCAACTCGTGTTGATATATTTGATATCAGAAGACACTTGGGTGAGATTCTCTATATACCTGGAATCTTTAAGAGTCAAGATTCTAGTTTAATTTTTGAATATACATTGTCAATTAAGAGATGATGCTTACATTACACATTTTATTCATATTTCTAACTAATTCTGTTTCTTAATCATGAGTTGCGTTTAGATTGAAACCAAAGAATTATTTTGAAGTACATCTATGCGAGATCATTTTATTTCAGAAAGATATGCCTCATGGTCATTTTGACCAATGATAGTTTTATTATCATTCATATTTCTAATTTAACCTTTGTTTGGATTTTATCTCATATTGTTTGATTTGTATTTGCATTTAGAAAAAAATTATATTTTAAATGATGCTTGATCGGATTGACATTGTACATTTGGGGAGATTTCCTATGTAACAAAAACACTTGTATTCATATTACTTATATGTCCTTTACGAATCAGTGTGGTCAGTAAAAGAACTTTGACCTCGGTCAAGTGACATGAATCACAAGAGATATTTCACACAAATGTTGTAGTCTCATTTGTATTTTTTGTCAATAAATGACTGAACTTCTATTTCCCCACCTTTTTTTTAGAATCTAAATAGTGGAGTCTTCACCTTATCAGCATATACTTAAATTTCAAAACTAATAATTGATGCCAATCATAGATGAAACATTGACTTGGTCACCTGTAAGGTTTTGAAACATTCACAGAACCACCAACCCAATTAGAGTTTGAATTTTTTCAGAATTGTTGGGAAATGTTAAACGAATCACATCTTCCCCCACAAGACATAACTCATGCTTAGTCCCAATCACATCTTCCCCCACAAGAAATAACTCATGCTTAGTCCCAATCACATCTTCCCCCACAAGAAATAACTCATGCTTAGTCCCAATCACATCTTCCCCCACAAGAAATAACTCATGCTTAGTCCCAATCACATCTTCCCCCACAAGACATAACTCATGCTTAGTCCCAATCACATCTTCCCCCACAAGAAATAACTCATGCTTAGTCCCAATCACATCTTCCCCCACAAGAAATAACTCATGCTTAGTCCCAATCACATCTTCCCCCACAAGAAATAACTCATGCTTAGTCCCAATCACATCTTCCCCCACAAGACATAACTCATGCTTAGTCCCAATCACATCTTCCCCCACAAGACATAACTCATGCTTAGTCCCAATCACATCTTCCCCCACAAGACATAACTCATGCTTAGTTCCAATCACATCTTTCCCCACAAGACATAACTCATGCTTAGTTCCAATCACATCTTTCCCCACAAGACATAACTCATGCTTAGTTCCAATCACATCTTCCCCCACAAGACATAACTCATGCTTAGTCCCAATCACATCTTCCCCCACAAGACATAACTCATGCTTAGTCCCAATCACATCTTCCCCCACAAGACATAACTCATGCTTAGTTCCAATCACATCTTCCCCCACAAGACATAACTCATGCTTAGTTCCAATCACATCTTCCCCCACAAGACATAACTCATGCTTAGTTCCAATCACATCTTCCCCCACAAGACATAACTCATGCTTAGTTCCAATCACATCTTCCCCCACAAGACATAACTCATGCTTAGTCCCAATCACATCTTCCCCCACAAGACATAACTCATGCTTAGTTCCAATCACATCTTCCCCCACAAGACATAACTCATGCTTAGTCCCAATCACATCTTCCCCCACAAGACATAACTCATGCTTAGTCCCAATCACATCTTCCCCCACAAGAAATAACTCATGCTTAGTCCCAATCACATCTTCCCCCACAAGAAATAACTCATGCTTAGTCCCAATCACATCTTCCCCCACAAGACATAACTCATGCTTAGTCCCAATCACATCTTCCCCCACAAGACATAACTCATGCTTAGTCCCAATCACATCTTCCCCCACAATAAATAACTCATGCTTAGTCCCAATCACATCTTCCCCCACAAGACATAACTCATGCTTAGTCCCAATCACATCTTCCCCCACAAGACATAACTCATGCTTAGTCCCAATCACATCTTCCCCCACAAGACATAACTCATGCTTAGTTCCAATCACATCTTCCCCCACAAGACATAACTCATGCTTAGTCCCAATCACATCTTCCCCCACAAGAAATAACTCATGCTTAGTCCCAATCACATCTTCCCCCACAAGACATAACTCATGCTTAGTTCCAATCACATCTTCCCCCACAAGACATAACTCATGCTTAGTTCCAATCACATCTTCCCCCACAAGACATAACTCATGCTTAGTTCCAATCACATCTTCCCCCACAAGACATAACTCATGCTTAGTCCCAATCACATCTTCCATCACAAGACATAACTCATGCTTAGTTCCAATCACATCTTCCCCCACAAGACATAACTCATGCTTAGTCCCAATCACATCTTCCCCCACAAGACATAACTCATGCTTAGTTCCAATCACATCTTCCCCCACAAGACATAACTCATGCTTAGTCCCAATCACATCTTCCCCCACAAGACATAACTCATGCTTAGTCCCAATCACATCTTCCCCCACAAGACATAACTCATGCTTAGTCCCAATCACATCTTCCCCCACAAGACATAACTCATGCTTAGTTCCAATCACATCTTCCCCCACAAGACATAACTCATGCTTAGTCCCAATCACATCTTCCCCCACAAGACATAACTCATGCTTAGTCCCAATCACATCTTCCCCCACAAGACATAACTCATGCTTAGTCCCAATCACATCTTCCCCCACAAGACATAACTCATGCTTAGTCCCAATCACATCTTCCCCCACAAGACATAACTCATGCTTAGTTCCAATCACATCTTCCCCCACAAGACATAACTCATGCTTAGTTCCAATCACATCTTCCCCCACAAGACATAACTCATGCTTAGTCCCAATCACATCTTCCCCCACAAGACATAACTCATGCTTAGTCCCAATCACATCTTCCCCCACAAGACATAACTCATGCTTAGTCCCAATCACATCTTCCCCCACAAGACATAACTCATGCTTAGTTCCAATCACATCTTCCCCCACAAGACATAACTCATGCTTAGTCCCAATCACATCTTCCCCCACAAGACATAACTCATGCTTAGTTCCAATCACATCTTCCCCCACAAGACATAACTCATGCTTAGTTCCAATCACATCTTCCCCCACAAGACATAACTCATGCTTAGTCCCAATCACATCTTCCCCCACAAGACATAACTCATGCTTAGTCCCAATCACTGGCTAATTTAAGCCTTGCACCTTTTCTGAAGTTCAGAACTCAGCCTTTTGCTGGCAAGATCGTGTCAAACATTTTCGGGGATTCTAGGGTCGTGAGACTTATAGACTATAAACCCGCTCAAACTGTAAATAACACAGGAACCTACTGTTCTTCCTTGTTGAAGCAATTGAGAGCGAGGATCAACTTATTCTTCTTTATGACAACGCTCCAGTGCACAAGAGTCGTATTGCACAGGCTGCACCTTGAACAACTTTACCATCCTCCATACAGTTCAGATCTGGCCCCAAGCGACTTCTATCTGTTTCTTGATTTGAAATCATACTTGCGTGGTACATGATTTGCCGATGATGATGAACACAAGGCAGGAACTGAGACGTGACTGAGGAACCAGTCAGAAGACGCCTACCGCAAGCCCTCAGCCGCAGCCTCGCACACTAATGGACAAAGTGCATCGAGGTCCAGGGAGATTATATTGGGAAAAAAACAGCAACACAACCATTGGCTTCTGTTTTATATCCACTCCTATGAACTTATTGAAACCCCCACGTATTGCATATACCCGACTGTCTTTTTATTCCATTATAGAAAAAACTGAAAAGGCTAATCAAGATTGAACATACATGTATCTAGATAGCAGAATTTGCTCTTCTTTTCGAATTTCTAAGCAATCACTGGCTGAATGCGGCTAATACAGTATTTATTAACGACCTATGGTTGCATTCACCCGTACCACTCCCTTGGTTTTAAGAGAAGGACAACGAAAGTTACACACTTCAGTCTCAATCCTAATAAGTTGAAATTCCCAAAATATTAGATTCCTTTCATGTATGGAGGGAGGAAGTTATGATTGGACACCCTGCGGCTGCCACGCCCATTACTGTGAGAAGATACCAGAAATCATATAAGTGAGTTAAATTGCGATTTATTTAATGTTGGAATGAGGTTGGATTCAACATGCGAATGTGGTTATACTTTTACCAAAATGTTTTTGACTTTACGTTTGAATGTCCTACATAAGGTAATCACAGACGAACAATCTTCAACGTTTTAAAGCTATATGTGAATCATGATGTTGTAAATCTTGATTTAGTTCTAAGTGGCAGTAAGAACGCATGAGATCTACACAATCTGGCCATCTTCAAAGCAGTCCAACAATATACATGTAGATTAAAAAGTAAGAGTTTCTCTGGACTGCGGTATGTACAGTATCTTAATTACCATGGCATGTATATTTTTCACTTCTATTTCTGTAATATATCACATTCCATAATACATATATGATATTCTGTATCCAACATTTGTAAATACTTTGAAGAAGGTTACCTAATTTGGATAACCTGTACCTAATCCCTCTTTTTCCTGATGTATAAAATATGTTAATTAAAGTCTAATTTAGAGGATCAAGACCAAATATACAAACATTACGTGCATATACCAAAGATGTTGCTCTGAAAATATGATCTTTCTTTGCCCAAAGGTTTTGGATTTGTTTAGCAACCGAAAGTTCCACTGTGTACACTTTGTAAATTTTGTGGGTAGTACAATGAAATATACCCACCAAAGTCTACATCCTTCAAAGATGGTATTTTAACTATTGTGATTCCCATGATAATTGGTCTCTAATATTAATATTTAAGGCTACTACCTTCCATGGTTGAATCTATACCAAAGCGCCAAAAATGTGTCGATCGCTACCGAGAAAAACTATCGTTGCAGTGAAGACATTGCTTTGTGTCAATTCCACATATGCAATAAATTAATAGTCACATGTCGAATGCAACAAATAAAACATTGTAACGTCTAAAATGCTTTCACGAGCCCACCGCAATGTGACACTTTTAAACAATGTCTTAAAAGTATTCATTTTAGTGAAAAGTAAAGTAATTTGTGTCGTCAGGAAATCTTTCAGCTTGCCTGTTGTATTAGATTTACCGAATTTTTACAAATTAAAAGTAAAATAATACCTTTTCTGGTTAAAATATGTTACCACAATTTCATTTATATATACTTAGTTAATATAACGTTAATACTTATTAAGTTGTAAAAACAGGCAAAATATATTATAAAATGTATCTAAATGGTCCTAATAGCCAATAATATTTAAGTAATTTACTCTGATAATTGTGCGTAACAATTTGATAATTGAAACAGTTACGAAATTCTGAAATGGTATACCACTGTGTCATTACCAAAACGATATGTGTCGCTACCACGGCGTCAATGTCTCTATGGTACCGAAACGCGAAAATTGTGTTGTTAACAAACAGTCATCTATTTTACTCAGTGAATCATTATGAAAAGGTAAACGGGATTTTTGTTTTGACGTTTTACTGCATTAAATGGTCATAATTCCAAAACAATGACAACTTGATTTAAAAAGATAATTATCAAGAGTCACCCATAATCCATTAAATTTTCATACCGTGAGTTGTTGGAGTCATATATGCCAAACTTAAAGAGCCACTCCGTGATTTTCATAACATATTATTTACTTTTGATACGAATGTTAATATAATATGTGGTGATATAAAATCAAAACATCTTAAATTTTCATGTCCAAATGACATATATATGACAAGTTCTGGTTTTCCATGAAAATATAAAAACAGCCTTATAAATGCAGAGAGGTGGTGTTAAATTTAAATTTCTTAAAACATTTATGTAAAATTCTTTATAAAACTTCTCTGTCTGTGCATTATACAAAGACTACAAAACAAAACATTTCATATAAGGTGAACAACACAGAAAATGCAAATGAATAATTGTTTGTCATCAGAGCTGGAGTCAATATCAGGGGCGTAGGAACAGGGGGGTTTGGGTTTTCAATTCAAGCCGCCCCCCCCCACTTTCAAATTGGCTCCTACGCCCCTGTAATATTGCCATTTCCTTGATATGAAGAAGTTTGAAATATGTTGAATAAAAAGTATAAAACCTGCAGCAAATTAAGCACATGAAGTTGTTAACATTTAACATGACTTTCACATGAAATCGAAAGTACAAGATCAATTTGAGCCGATACAGGTTGTCAATCACCCGTAAAATACCTCTAAGATCTCTTGTACTAAGCACTGTCAATACTCAATAGCTGAGTTATATAATATACATATCGTTATGATTCATAAACAATTAAGAGTATAAATCATTCATTATATAAATGAAAATCTTAATAATTTTCAACAATTTTGATTTATTATTCTTCAATTTTAAACTGGATATTTTTTGTTAAAATGTTATTAATCTTTATCATATGGGAGTGTTCATTATAAATGGCCAACAATTGCAGCATAAGGTAGTACTAAATAAGGCTGATTTATATGTTGTGTTAAGATTTTAGGAAATTTCAAAACAATGACAAGTATAAGAAAACGAAAAAAGTGGGCGTGTCCGCTTATAAAATACGAAACTGGTTTGCAGAACGGAAACCAGAATGCTATAAACGGAAGTAAATGCGTCCCGCTCTGGAATCGTTCATTCGGGCACCTGCGAAACGTTTCCAGGTTTATTTTCAACCTAAATGTTTTGGAGAAGGTGGGTTTTGATTGTCATAATATTTTGTACGAATTCAGTGTTACTGACTTATTTTGATTGTCAATTTCATTGTAAACGGGAGCAGGTGCGAATTGGACAAGCATTGTTTACTGTGAATTTGACAGGTAAAATAAACAGTCAAAGCGCGCCGGTGTACAGGCAATACAGGTACACAAGACGCTTGAGAAAAATGAAGGTATATTGGTCATGACATTACATAAGTCAAGTTAAATATTTTGATGAGAAAATATGACATATGCATGCATTAATTTAATTATTTATATTAGCCTACATACAATTCACATTATCAATATTTATAACAAAATTTTAAAATAATTTCAATTATTTAAACAGTATAAATTCAGGTTTGCTACTATACTGTACACAGTTGGATATATCTGTTGATGAAAGTTCATAATGTGTCACATGGTTTGGCCTGTATTTAATATTACCAGTCATTAATTTTTCATTTTGTTCTTTTTATAATGAGGTATGTAATAAAACAATTATAAACAGGAGATTTTATGAGTAACTGTTTTCTACCAAAGAAAAACAATATTGACCTCAGACTCTCACTTCACAATTTGGTCTTAAAATAACTGTCATTGACATCATCATCAGTGTTTCTCTGTAAAGTAATGTCATGAGACAATCGCTCTATCGTGAAATGAGTAGTGTTGATTATGTATGCATGAAATCACGTACATAACAAAAAGTCAACAGTGCTATAAAAAAGTTATTAGCACCTACTGCAATAACACTTTTCTTAACTCAAGGAACTCTTTCATCACTAAACATATATAAAATGTTGAGAAAAGGGATTCAAATTTCATATTGTTAAATTAACAAGCAGGCATAAAGATAAAGGACGAAATAATAATGTTCACGTGATCTACCTGCAGACCGTGAGCGGGAGCCCGACTGAAAGATGACTGACTCCCCCAGACCTAAACCAATCCACGTCAAGGCTGCTTCGGCAGGTAGGTAACCTCAGAGCTGTATATCATATATATCCTATATCTCCAGATATGATCAGCGCTGTATCTAGTTGGTCAGTCAAGGGGTCCTTTGGCATGCGCTAAGAAAATAACATTCTTGGTTACCCATGCCTTAAAGAGCCACTCCGTGATTTTCATAACATATTATTTACCTTTGATACGAACCTAAATGTCATATGTGGTGATATAAAATCAAAACATCTTAACTTTTCATGTCCACAATACGTATATATGACAAATACTGGTTTTCCAAGAAATATAAATGCACAGAGGTGTAGATATCACGTCCAATATACATGGATACTAGTTATATAACCTAACAAACACTATCAACTCCCAACTGCCCTCCTGACTGTTTTAGATAAGTCTCCAAAATTACGTTTGACTATTTGACGCGCACCACTGTCCGGTTTTCGATCATAATCGCGACGTTCTACCTTCATATTGTCACTGTAAAAAAACCAATTAGCTTTAAAATGTGTCATTTTGGTAACAGTCGATACCTCGCGATCAAATGACACCATTGCTTAAGTTTGGAATATATGTCTCCAACAACTCACGGAGTGGCTCTTTAATGTACTGCTTTTCTTCACATTATGTATCACCTCTGTACTTTTCATCAGGAAAATCTGTAATGAAATTAACTGCCCTTGGAGTTTTGTTTCCAGACTCAAGACAGGTGGGTGGTGTAAAAAGTTTCCCCATGAAAATTCTAGGATTGATTTGGTAATGAGTATCATCAGAGCATTAACCCAGCTTGTCAGAGGATGAGCAAATATGAGATCCTATGCAATGGTGAAAAAAGTCTTAAACTTTAAGGAACACTAAGCAAAAAGGTTGAGCAAATATTCCCAGGACCGTTCAAACCCCTAGGACCACTCAAGCAATACAGTGTATAATTATGTTTAATAGAGAATGTCACCCAAATGTCATATTATATAGATATATAAACACCAGCTGATAAAATTTTCATGTATCGTGGTCTACCAATTTCTGGAATTGTTTTAATTTAACCAGGTGTGTGAAGACACAAAAGTGTCTATTCATAATCCAAAATCCTTCATTATGTTTCAATGAAAAATGTATATCTCTGAACACAGCCATTCTACTTGAAATGTGGTGATCTCGTAGTGCTGATGTCATCTTGTTCATGATGTCTTGTCATTTTGATGTCATTACTACCGGTATATTAGGTAAAACCATGGTGATAACATGTATCACAATGTGCTTAATGTCAAAACTATGTATCCATAGATAGAAGTTTTTTCAGTATAAAGGCCACAGGCCCTTGTACAAAATTTATAAGACAAATTTTATCAACGTACAGGTTTGGTGCTAACAAATGAAACATAACATGTTTACAGGCTTTAGAAATATATGCATGGAATTAAAGTAGAGAACATCGTAACAAAAAAGCTTCTCTGACATACTTTGCACACAAATATAAGCGATTATCATTTCCAGTTTGCAAAAGAGCAGTTAGAGTTGCATTATTTTTACATTCAAAATTGAGCATATATCTTATTCTTAATTCATTATATAATGGACATAAAAACATAAATGTAATGCATCTTCTAAAACATTTTCTTATATCTTTATTTTGAACAGTTAACAAATACGATTCCATTTTAAAAGATGTTTTCACAAATGAGTAGAAATCTAAATTAGAATGTTCATGTAATAGAGAAAGAATATTTTGAGTGTTACAATCTTTAACCCTATGGGCGAATTGATTAATAAATGTATCAATGTTGATAATATTTTGAAACTCCCATGCATAACTGAAACCATATGTACAAATTATGTTTTTGATATTACTATAACCCATGATTTACAATTTCGTCAAGTCTTTTTAACAACAAGTAACATTGTTTTGGGTTCCTATTTTCATTCATACAAAATAGTTTACACCAGAATTTTATACATCATCAAATTGTATTACAAAAAATATTTTGACGACCACATTCAGATAAAACAGCTGCACTTGTTGAGTGAATACTAACACCAAGAACATATTTACAAGATTTTACATGAAAACTTTCCCGTATTTTCCATTCTTGAAGACCCCATATTTGGAGCAATAAAGAATTAAAGGCATTATTTGTATGTCAAACATTTGAAACAGAACAGTTGGAGGGTGATTTCTAAATTTACAACGGTCTTGTTTTATAGGAATAAGAGCTTTATTAGCTTTATGAATAAGGCTTTGAACAGCTTTCGACCAAGAAAGTCTGTTTGAGAAAAAAATCCCTAAATAACTATAATAAGTTGAAGTTGTAAGTCTAATGTTATCAAATAAAATATTTTCAGTTTTCTTTAAAACACAATTCTACCATGAAAGTGCTGGATACTCGATTCTGATTGGCTGTTTTGTCCGACTCAGAGGGTATCAATTCACGATTGAAGTTGCTCTGTTTACCCGAAATCAGTTTACACTGTATTAATACATACATCGACTTCCGACTATCCGACTGGTAACTTCAGAGTTGACATTCCGCTTGCAAGTGGGATTAATCTCTTTCCAAAAGTAATTAATCGTATTTGTTATCGTGTGTTTACACGGAGAGAGCAAATTGTTTTAATTTTATGTCGTACTGTGTACAAAATAAGAAGTTTGAGTGAAAAAATATCGTAAACTAAGCTTTCCGCTACTGGGCATGCAGTAGCATTCCTTAGAATATGGCAACAAAACAATGACGTCATTTCGCGAGCGCTTCTGACGTCATAAACCCTATTACCACGTCATAGTGATCTACTGTAAGAGTCATTCATTTGCGTCATGAGGGGGTGGCGCGGTCTTTGTTTGCTATCAAAACAAGAAAAAAAAAGACTTTTTAAGCAATTCGATATTTACATTTGTACTACATACTAGTACGAAACCATTTCGTGAACACGCAGTATTAGGTTTAACTTTGTTAACGGTTTAATTTAAGTTCAATACTAAGACGCAAAATCCCTGATGCTGACGAGTTCATGTTTGTGTCCAGAAGTCGGAACATTTTACACTGTGCATTTCGCTATGAAAAAGAGTTCAGCATTAAAATCGTCATGGTAGAATGGAGATAAACCTAGTGTGTTTGAAAATCAGAGACATGTTATACTGGATTGATAGCGAGTAAATTTTAAATTGAAACCTCACGCTGCGGGTTCGGTTTCAATTTAAAATTTACTCGCTATCAATCCAATATAACATGTCTCTGATTTTCAAACACACTAGGTTTATCTCCTAGGTATCTCTGTTTTGGAAAAATTAACCCTTAAACCCCATTTTGTACAGATTTTGGATTAAACATCTATTTTCCTTTGCAAGCCTAAAACAGTATCTGAAAATAAACAAAGATCATCAGCATAAAGCAGCAAAAAGAGTTATAAAAAGTACTGATGTCATCTTGTTCATGATGTCTTGTCATTTTGATGTCATTACTATATTAGGTAAAGCCATGGTGATATCATGTATCACAATGTGCTTAATGTCAAAACTATATGTATCCATGTAATGTAAGGAAGGGCATAATGAGACAGGTCTATCTTCATATGTTTATGACTTGATTCGAACATAATCAGATCCTTTTTGAAAATGATACTTGGGATAATGTTTTAGTTGCTTTTTGATTTGATTTGAAAAACATAAGCACATGTTCAAAAAAACGATTCATCGATAGTATTGCTGTTTGCATTGATACAAATTGATCGATACAAAACACATTTAGAAAATATATCAGGATATATATATTGTGAGGGTCCATGATACATCGATATATCGCTGTTAGAGACAATATATCCCGATATTATTAACATAGTTTGTTTAAAGCAAATTTAAATAAGTATATATAAGCGGACAAAGTTTTTTATTCTATTCTAGAGATTACAGTGATTAGACGAACAGACATGTATTATATTTCTGATATTTTATCCACACGTTTGCAGTCTGATTGTGTGATTTCAATTCATGTAATGTTTTTAACAGTTTGGTTAATAAGAAATAACATTAAAATTTTTGGCTTATCTATTCATGGTCATGGTCCGTAACTCAAAAACCATAAAGAGTAGTTCAATGAAACTATGAAGATAAAACAACTTCGTGTGTAGTGGTGCCTTTTGTTGTTTTGAACTTATTCCTTCTTTACTTTTGAAGTTTTCATGGAAACATTACTTTTTGTTCCTGTACCAGAACTAAAAAATCATTGTCTTGTCTATTGAACTTGGTGTGTGGAACAATCATCAAGTTTAGTGGTGCCTTTTTTGTTGTTGATTTTTTCTGGTTTTTTTTGGGGGGGGGGGGGACCTTTTTCCATGGAAAGACAAGTGACAATACTGTTTCCAAGGTTCAATCTTAATACAAGCTTAATGAAAGTAAGGATCTTGAACAAATCAATTGGGAGTTCATTATGGCTGGTACATAAAAAAACAGTAGAGGAGAGATTTGACTTCGTCCTCTGTCAATATTGCTTTCCTCGGGTCTATGAAAACAGTTACTGACCTCATAACCAGTCTATAATTGTATAATATTTGTACCTTGAAAAATGTCCATGTTCTGTGCTATTTTATTTTGCGGGTTCTAACTTTTTTTTGCTATTTCTTTGTAAAATGTTGTGATTTGACTTTTGTGTTTTTACACAGAATTTAAAAAAACCAAACATCCAATATATTGGATATTTTCAGAAGCGTGTACTGGTACCTGTTATGTTGTTACTGTATTGTAATTTACCAATATACTGATAATACAGCGCACCCTTAGATTTTATGGTTTGTGGGCTTTCTTCCAGCAGAAAAGGGGGGTGGGATAGCGCAGTGGTTAGCGCGTTCGGCTTCGGATCAAGAGGTCCGTGGTTTGAATCCCGCCAGGGGCTTGGCAACTTTGTCTGCAGTAGAGAACTGTTCTGCACACAGTCAGGTTTGGGTGCAATGCTACACTGAGTTTCAGCGAAATACCACCCATGGTTCGCTAGTTCCAGCCGATGCTCGCAGGTTTCACTGCAATGCATAGCCACAATGGTGTTGCGGGCTTTCTCCTTGCAATAATACTAGCAGCCGTGATATAAGTGAAATAATCTTGAAAGCGGCGTTAAACCCCAACTCACTCACTCACTCCACCAGAAAATTGTTAAAAGTGGAATATGTTCTATAACCCTCCTCAATGACACAAGTTATTTCACTCTTTCGTCGTAATCTTATATTAAATCATACAAGATATACAATCAATCTATGAAAATAACCTTTTATTAATTTCTGACAGATTGTTGTGAATTGATCCAGATTGAAAGTATTGCATCAATTCAGTCTGAATCTCTTTTTGGAACGGATTTTACAATCTACAGGATTGTGCTAATCTCTTATAAGATTACTGTCAGGTAGAAGAAAATGGTAAAAGGTTTTTGCTACTAAATAAGATTTAAATCCAGGAATGGTGATGATCCATTAATCCTGCGTGAAACTAAAACGGAGGCACATTGAAGAAATCTCTTTTATATTGGCTGGAATCTAATTTAGAACTGCAGACAATTCATCACAAGGTCTTTGGAACTGTCTGATTGCCATGGCAACAGGTATTGTTGGGATGGAAGACCTATCTGATTGATGATTACAAATTGTCAATTGATTTTCTTTCAAACCTATGACTTTTAGTCATCTATGAATAATAGATAGTTGTCATTTCCAAAACTAGTGTGATAACAGTAATATATTGAAGATTTGGTTGTTATTAAATTTTGATTTCAAGTCAATCATTGATTATGTTTTATGGTATATAGATATTGGAAGTCTTTGAAAAGGTCAAATGTTAGCATTTAACATGCTAAATGACGTAACAAAAGTTGTGAGGGGACTGTTTTAATCTCAAAAACACTTAAATTTGTGTGGGTGGATGAGTAAAATGGTTAGCAACTTCGATACATTCAGTGTTCAAATCCTGCCATAGCCCCTGCTATATTGTCTCCTTATGCATGTATGCTGTAAAGTGCTAAACTGAAATAACAAATTTAAGAAGGGACCATCCAACCACAGTGTTCGCGGTAGGTTTTTGTACAGTGCGTGCAAAAATGAAATAAGAAATTTTCAATTCAAATATTTCGCGTTTTTGTTAATGGAGTTTTTATTTCAATAAAACAATTACTAGTAAAGCTAATAAATTGTAATCAAGTTTAGTCATCAAAGTTTAACCTACCATATACGGTTCAGTTTTGATGATGAAACACATGCAGCCACATGCCTGTGTAAGTAACTAACTGCCGTTCCGAACTTCGTAATATTATACAGCATGAGACTTGATAATAATCACTTGTAAACATTGCTCTGATTGGATGAAACGAACGACTTCCGGGGGATTCCATCGATATAGTAAACAATGATGAATGTGTCACTTTTATTAGTTATTCAATAAACGATTTCCACAAACGGCAAAGACGGTGACTTAATTAAAAACGTAAGATTAGTAACTGAATACAGTGTTTTAATTAAACAAACTCAGTGTTATTACACAAGTTACACTAAACCAGTTACCTGTATCCAGATGCACAACGTCATGATATTCTAATATCCATTACTGACCATACCCACAGGAACACAAACTCAAATTAAAACCTTTGCGTAATGTTTTATAGTAAATACACATTACAGATTCTTTTTGAAAGTTACTTAAGTCTTTTAACAAAGCAACTTCAACTAAAACTGGAAAACGAGCAATAACTTCAAAATCTTTCTATCTCAAGTTGCAGTGATTAGCACGTTCGGCTTCGGATCAGGAGGTCCGTGGTTCGAATCCCGCCAGGGGCTCGGCAACTTTGTCTGCAGTAGAGAACTGTTCTACACGCAGTCAGGTTTGGGTGCAATGCTACACTGAAAATCAGCGCATTACCACCCATGGTTCGCTAGTTCCAGCCGATGCTCGCAGGTTTCACCGCAATACATATCCACAATAGTGTTGCGGGCTTTCTCCCTGCAATAATACTAGCAGCCGCGATATAAGTGAAATAATCTTGAAAGCGGCGTTGAACACCAACTCACCTCACCCCCACCTCTATCTCAAGTTAAACGTCACGATGCATTCCAACTGCTAAGCAGACGACGTTAAAATGTTTGTTATCCAATCAAAGCTCCTGTTACAATGACGCATTTCAAAGCACCATCTGCCTACATACTATTTTTAGCAATGGGATTTCCAGGTTTCGATTTATTTTTGTCAGGACATCGTAATCAGACTATCAGCTTAGAACGTTTTTTTTTTAACATTATGAAAAAATATAAACTTAAGTGTATAATTATATGTGCGTGCAAAACACGCATTTACAAAATATTTTGCGTGTATATAAGATTTTTATGCGTAAAAAACGCAGGTTTATGCGTTAACGCGAACACTGAACCAACCATGAGAAAGGGAGTGACTTATGAAAGTTTTCAAGCCAAATATCCAGCGCATCAACTGATCATTGGTTGTACATTGTTACCCTGGAAATCCTTCTCTGTTAAACACTTCCCATCTTAAGGTACCCATTTGTGCAGCTGAATGGACTAAGTACAGTGTGGTTGAAATGCCTTGCCCAGGGACACAACATATGATTTGCTATTTCTATTCGATTGGCACAGGTAAATTAATTATAACCCTTCAGAATGAGAAAGAGCACTGACTTCAAATTCTTCATCTGATTTATTGAAATGCCAGTCTGTCCATTTATCTGAGTTACTTGAATTAGTTTTCTATTGATGGAATAAATGAGTGTAGATATTGGATTGTTGGTATTTAATCAAAAAGAATCCCATTCCCTCTCACATGATTAATTGCTTGATCAACCTTCTGAAACAGGCTGTGCAGGTGTATCAAGAAATGGATTATGCTTTGATATGCTACCAATTCTTTAGTAATGACACATTTGTACAGAGCCATTATCATGCATGGATTCTATCAAAAGCCATTTCCACTGTTGATTGAATAATCAGATAATAGTCAATTGATTTTCATGTAAAGAGAATTTGGTATTTGTATATATCATTAAGCGATATTTTTTGCCTTATTGTTTGTTCTATCGTGCTATAATATGATATTAATTTTCTTTTATATATTGTCAAATGGCAAGAATTTAACTAAGGGACAAAATATTTTTGAGATTATAGAGCTTAACTGTAAATTTGCTGATATTCAACCTGCATACCTCATTTCAGAATTATCAAATAATTTATGTAACTAATTATTAAAGTTAATGCTTAATTGTTGAATAATGCTGTTAAAGGCTGTTTTATCTTTTTGAGGATTCATTCCTTACCAGGGGGTTCCTCAGGCTCTTCCAATGGGGGCAGGATAGCGCAGTGGTTTGCTAATAGCCTGGATATTCAGTGTTTCCGCTGGCATTTTTGACAGCCAGACATCATGTCCGACGGCTTTGAAAAATACCGGACATTTACATTTTTTACCAGTCAGATAAATGTAGCTAATAAATGTTTCATTTGCTGATTTTTTTGCTAGTAATAACAATACCTGCGTCATCTTCTGATATTCTCTTTCATTCGTTTAATTGACTGTTTTTGCCACCAAAGTAGAAAGAAAGATTCGTCTGCTTTTTCATTGTCGAAAAAACGTGTTTATATTCGTAAATGATCGGAATAAGTCGATAATTTCCATATACATTTCACGCATACATTGAAAGTGAGGTCAATAAATTCAGCTGCAGTTATTCGAATGATAATGTCATGCACACTTCGTTGCGTTCTATTTCAAGCTACAGAGGGCGAATGGGATTTCTAGACAAATACGATCGGGGTATCGCATCACTAGATGTTACAAGTGTTTTTTTCAAATAAAGGTTTATGAAATGAGTTCGACAGCTTGATATTTAATCGGACATCATGTCCGACAGGTTTTTTTAATACCGGACAATCATATTTTTTATCGGACTATGACCGGTATTTACCGGACAACGGAAACACTGATATTGCCCTGAAAATGATATTGCGATATATGGCAATAATTTTCAAAATATTGCAATACATATTGCGATATATTGAATGGAAGCTATCTTCCCCAATTCTTTACTAAATAGTTCAATATTCCATACTAGAATCATCACCACAGGAGCTATTTATTTCTGTAAAAAGCTCAGACTTTATGGGAATAATTCAGTGACAAATAATGAGTTTTGAGTTGAAGAATAGTTTAATTTACCAGCAAATTGACAAGGTTTGGCACTATTAAAGAACACATTTAACAGAAATCTAAAATCTATGTTTCAGTCTTTGACTAGTACTTGCCGAAATTAAAGTCCTTGTGATGTACACGAATATGTGAGCTCAAATTGCTAGTACCCCCGCTGTATTTCACATCCACGTTACACTTATTGCATACAGCAACATTCTCGGCCACTTTACAATCGGTTTTTCAGTCCATAATATTTCCACACTTCGCTTTTAGCACGTTTGTTTGAAACTATTTTATATGACACGGCCTGGTAGATAATTCAAAGGGAGGTAACTCTTCCTGACGGAATATCTTGCAGATTTTCAAACATATCGCGGTATTCGTATCGCAAGCTTTTGATCCGGTGCATATCTGTTTACCGGTAATATTGCACAGCCCTATTTGCTATTCACCTTGGGATGTAGATGGCTGAGGTTTGCCAGGGGTTCGGCAGTTTTTTACAGTAGTGAATTGATCTACATGCAGTAAGCTTTGTATTCAGTGCCTCATTGAATTACATGGCATAACCGACCATGGTTTGCTATTTCTAGTTGTGATAGCAGGTTTCATTGCAATGCGTACTCGCAATAGTGTTGCAGGCTTTCTCCCTGTGATAATAATAATAGAACCTCTAGAATGGGGCCCCAAATCACCTCTTCCAGTGATAATAACCAGCTGCCACAAAGTCAATTTAATATTTTGAGAAGTCAACTCACATACTTTGTCTCTTAAGGTAAGTTTCAGGGAGAGTTTGTCACACTTGAAATAATATTTTTCTTAAATCATTTGAAAGGGACATTCTGAGTTTTCATGAAATTTCACTTGGCTTATAATTGCCAAATTAAAGTCATTGTCTCATTTTTGCAAGGCAAATTGTAATGCATGCCGGACAAATAGTTCACCACTCACAGAAATCTTTCCCCTGACGTTTGCAACAGTTTTCAGAACTCTGCAGGCATTCTAGCCCTCAATAATTAAGTTCAAACTACCCTACCCTACCCTAATATTACGTGTTTTGCGAGTGTTAGTCCTTACCACGTCATTTCGCCAAGGCCGTGACGAAGAACACATAAAATTTCCCAGCTGAATATCCAATTTAAAGAGCTAATAGCTTACCCTTTTTCAAATACTGAAATAACAAAAAGGTGGTTAACTCAATGAAGAATGCGTCTGTCATTAATATCGGCGCTACAATTTCTAGACTTCCGGTGTTTCGCACTTGCGATGGGATTGCACTTGATTCGGTACCTCATCGGTCTGAAACGGCTTACGCCAATAAGCTACTTCATCCAAAATTGTAAAACGGGCATAAAAATGAAAATCTTTGCAAACGTGACAGGAAATATTTGTGTTAGTGATCAGATTTTGTTCGTGAAGAATAATTAGTTCAGTTTAGTTGCCTTACAAAAATGAGACTATGACTTTAACCTATTTTCTGATATCAACTCAAATAATCTCACATATTCCTCCAAAGTATCTTAAAATTGTTTTCTTTGAAAATAGAACAGGTCTTGTGTACATTCAAAAGCTATAGCCACACATCTGGTTTCACAATAAAACATTATCAACTCCATTGTGTCCTTTTTAGCTCATCAGGTCTGAAAGACCCGATGGGCTTATGGCATGGCATGGCGTCCGGCGTCCGTCCATCCATCCGTCCGTAAACTTTTCACTTTTTCGACTTCTTCTCCAGAACCAATGACTCTAGAGAGCTGAAATTTTATGTGCATACTCCTTGGCAAATGGGGATTCTAAATTGTAGATTTCGTGACCCCATGACCCCAAATGGGGTCACAAGGGTCAAAACCTTAAAAATCTATTTTAATCTTCTTCTCCAGTTCCAAAAGGTCCAGAGAGCTGAAAAGTTGTGTGTAGACTTCTTGGCCAATGGGGATTCTAAATTGTAGATTTTGTGACCCCATGACCCCAAATGAGGTCAGAGGGGTCAAAACATGAAAAACCTATTTTCATCTTCTTCTCCAGTTCCAAAAGGTCCAGAGAGCTGAATAGTTGTGTGTAGACTCCTTGGGCACTGGAGATTCTAAATTGTAGGTTTGGTGACCCCATGACCCCAAATGGGGTCACAGGGGTCAAAACCTGAAAAACCTATTTTCATCTTCTTCTCCAGTTCCAAAAGGTCTAGAGAGCTGAAAAATTGTGTGAAGAATCCTTGGACACTGGGGATTCTAAATTGTAGGTTTGGTGACCACTTGACCCCAAATGGGGTCACAGGGGTCAAAACCTTAAAATCCTACTTTCATCTTCTTCTCACGTTCCAAAAGGTCTTGATAGCTTAATAGTTGTGTGTAGACTCCTTGGACAACGGGGATTCTGAATTGTAGATTTTGTGACCCCATGACCCCAAATGAGGTCAGAGGGGTCAAAACATGAAAAACCTATTTTCATCTTCTTCTCCAGTTCCAAAAGGTGCAGAGAGCTGAATAGTTGTGTGTAGACTCCTTGGGCACTGGATATTCTAAATTGTAGGTTTGGTGACCCCATGACCCCAAATGGGGTCACAGGGGTCAAAACCTGAGAAACCTAATTTCATCTTTTTCCCTAGTTCCAAAAGGTCTAGAGAGCTGAAAAGGTGTGTGTAGACTCCTTGGCCAACGGGGATTCTAAATTATAGGTTTGGTGACCCCATGACCCCAAATGGGGTCACAGGGGTCAAAACCTAAAAAACCTAATTTAATCTTTTTCCCTAGTTCCAAAAGGTCTAGAGAGCTGAAAAATTGTGTGAAGACTCCTTGGACACTGGGGATTCTAAATTGTAGGTTTGGTGACCCCATGACCCCAAATGGGGTCACAGGGGTCAAAACCTAAAAAACCTAATTTAATCTTTTTCCCTAGTTCCAAAAGGTCTAGAGAGCTGAAAAATTGTGTGAAGACTCCTTGGACACTGGGGATTCTAAATGATAGGTTTGGTGACCACTTGACCCCAAATGGGGTCACAGGGGTCAAAACCTTAAAATCCTACTTTCATCTTCTTCTCCAGTTCCAAAAGGTCTTGATAGCTTAATAGTTGTGTGTAGACTCCTTGGACAATGGGGATTCTGAATTGTAGATTTTGTGACCCCATGACCCCAAATGAGGTCAGAGGGGTCAAAACATGAAAAACCTATTTTCATCTTCTTCTCCAGTTCCAAAAGGTGCAGAGAGCTGAATAGTTGTGTGTAGACTCCTTGGGCACTGGAGATTCTAAATTGTAGGTTTGGTGACCCCATGACCCCAAATGGGGTCACAGGGGTCAAAACCTGAGAAACCTAATTTCATCTTTTTCCCTAGTTCCAAAAGGTCTAGAGAGCTGAAAAGGTGTGTGTAGACTCCTTGGCCAACGGGGATTCTAAATTGTAGGTTTGGTGACCCCATGACCCCAAATGGGGTCACAGGGGTCAAAACCTAAAAAACCTAATTTCATCTTTTTCCCTAGTTCCAAAAGGTCTAGAGAGCTGAAAAATTGTGTGAAGACTCCTTGGACACTGGGGATTCTAAATGATAGGTTTGGTGACCACTTGACCCCAAATGGGGTCACAGGGGTCAAAACCTTAAAATCCTACTTTCATCTTCTTCTCCAGTTCCAAAAGGTCTTGATAGCTTAATAGTTGTGTGTAGACTCCTTGGACAATGGAGATTCTGAATTGTAGATTTTGTGACCCCATGACCCCAAATGAGGTCAGAGGGGTCAAAACATGAAAAACCTATTTTCATCTTCTTCTCCAGTTCCAAAAGGTGCAGAGAGCTGAATAGTTGTGTGTAGACTCCTTGGGCACTGGAGATTCTAAATTGTAGGTTTGGTGACCCCATGACCCCAAATGGGGTCACAGGGGTCAAAACCTGAGAAACCTAATTTCATCTTTTTCCCTAGTTCCAAAAGGTCTAGAGAGCTGAAAAGGTGTGTGTAGACTCCTTGGCCAACGGGGATTCTAAATTGTAGGTTTGGTGACCCCATGACCCCAAATGGGGTCACAGGGGTCAAAACCTAAAAAACCTAATTTCATCTTTTTCCCTAGTTCCAAACGGTCTTGATAGCTTAATAGTTGTGTGTAGACTCCTTGGACAATGGGGATTCTGAATTGTAGGTTCGGTGACCCCTTGACCCCAAATGGGCAATGGGCCGTTTTTATTTGATTGTGAATAACTTGGACGTTGGGGACGTTGGGACAGGCTATCTTTCCTACACTGCCCATGACCCCATGATCTAAACCCTAACACCTATTTCTATCAAAATCTGATGAGCTACAGAGCCCATGGCTCTATTTTTTGACTTTATAACAGTTTACAAGATTATTTTTGACAGAATTTGCATGCTTAAGGCATGGTAACATTGTCCTGCTTTAATGAAAATTTTTAATTCATACCTGTATAATACCACCAAGCTTAACTTTGCATGTAGCATCAAAATGACACTTTCAGCAACAGGTAGTTTTGATAACGTGATAGTTGGATACAATTGATAAAATAGCTTTGAGTCTTCATCTTTCTGCTGCATTTATCACTGAATAACCACATCTCATTTTTATACAAGGTGTCCCCTCAGATTTATATGCAAGTATATCTATACTGGTATATTAAGCTGGCTGTCTAGACTGATATTATATCTACTGTGATCTACTATGATGTATTCTGCTATTTGGGTTTGTGGATGTATGTTGCAGACAGATTAGATAACTAGTAAGGTTTTATGGGATGTTTCTGGTTGCTTGTCAGGAATAACACATAAAAAAGACAAGTGCAGAATTCTATGTGAAAAGTTACAAACTAGAAAGTAATGTTATTTGTGTGGAGGAACGTTCCATCTTTAGAGTATTAAAACATTTCTCATTTTGAATTTGGTATTTCTTTAAATAAAGAAATATTGTTTATATTTAAATGATTTAAATGTTAATGTTTTTACCAAATCAGTTTTTATAATGTGGAGAAATAAGAGTAATGATTACGATGTTGTTCTCAGAATGTATGTTTTGTATACACTTGATAGCATATAAAAATTATACATTAAGCTTGAAGGCATTATTTTTGCGATTTATCTACTCTGCAAAAAGTGAAAATAGTGTATTTGGTACCCAACCTCTCATTTAACAGTTGGGGAAAAAGGTTGGAAGCTAAATGGTTTGACTTGTATAATATTTAATACAAATAAGTAGTTTGTTGATAAACTCACAATGGTTAAAGCTACCATATAACTAGAATGACAATTTTGATTAATGCACATTATTTTTCAACAAAAAAGGAAAAGGAAATTTAAGCATTAATGGCACAAAATAAAGGGCAGGGGCGCTCTTGTGTGCATTAGAATAAGAAATAAAAACTTAACAAGTGTTTTGAAAATATAAGATTGATAATTTAATGTTGAAAATTATTATCTAAAGTTATTATAGCTATTGACAATAATTCAATTATTAATTTATTCAAAGTTAGATTTCAACCCTTTCAAGAATTTTATCGTTTATCTTCATCTTCATTCAAAGATGAATATGATATTCAATATCTGATTGAACTTTCTGACCTGTAATCTATCAACTCAGAGATTTAGGATTACTGTTTTATTGTCATTTTGTTTCATTTATGAAAGTTTATGATGCGTGACAATTACTTGAAATGGTTGTTTTATTGTTTTAAAAATTACAATCACATTAAATTGACAAATTGAACATGTAACTATTTCAATCTTTAATACGTAATCAGTGCAAGGCATTTACTAATTAGCTTGCTAAATGTCAGACTACAATGATTAAATTCTTGAAAACAATTTCATTAGGTTTGAATTCTAAACTTAATTGAAAATTCTCATGCTTTGATAATAAGAGTACCTGAAAATTTGGAAAAATGCGTTGTGCTGTAATTTGAGCGAGAGACTTGTTGTTGAGTGCAGTTGGGTAATTTAACAGCCATTATAGCGATGAGGCCATTATTTGGAAAAAAAGGTGAATTAGTTTCAGGCCGTCAATTTAATATTCAATTAATGAATAAAGATTAACCTTAGTGTCAAATTGTTAAGTGAATTTAACAAAGCTTAGCATAGACTGCCCAAAGCTTGATCGATACATTGAAAACATATTATACTTATAAAAAAGAGAAAAAGTTGCAGGGGGTATTAAAATGGGCACCGTCTGTTACCCATTTTGTCCGGCTTATAACTTCATAAATGATCAACCATTTCAGTTCAAATTTTTAATTGAAATTCATAAGTATGTAATGTATGTGATATGTCACAATAAATTGTTTGGATTCTCGTATTTAAGCCCTGCCGTTATTAAGCCGATGGGCTTAATAACGAGGTTGAAATTAATTTTAGAGTGGTCTCCCATTCTAAATTTCAAACCGCAGGTACTTACTTTGACGGCATCGCGTGGAATCGGTGATTGTAACACTGTCAGTGCCCTGAGAGGGTTTCACATGTTCAAAACCCACTGGTCTCCCATCGCAGGTGAGATTCTAAGCACCAAATGTGACAATTTAGATGCTCCTGATCGATACTCAATGGCTGTCAAGTGTAAAAATGTCATTGTCGTCATATTCCGATTGAGCAAAGCAAATTATGCAACTTTTTCATTCGCAATTATACGTGACGGGGAATCACAATTATGTGTTACAACCATACTTGTTTATCAATTTGATTTCATTCAATTCGTTCCATTAAAAAGTATATAAGAAACATGTTTTTTGTCGTTTACATCTTTTCGAATTTAAGCCCAGGGCTTAATTTCAGTTGAAATGTTTCAATGCTCACATAGGCAAAATTCGAAATTAAGCCCTGGGCTTAAATACGAGAATTCCCGGTAATATGTAAGAAAACTGTTAACACGCCCTGTCTGGCTCATAACTTCAAAAGTTATCGTCTGATTTTGATGAAATTTGGTATGAACATGTTTAATTACATGATTGCGTGTCATGATTACCAGTAACAATTTTGGAAATATTTTTGTAAAGTTTAAAAAATTTAACTCTGTTAAGAAATTGATTCAAATCATGTCCAGCTCATATCTTCTAAACTTATCATATGATTTTGATCAAAGTTGGTATGAAGATGCATAATTACATAAAAGTGTAACATGATCAATAATTTTGAAAACAATTTGATGGAATTGAGATTTTTTTTTTTTTTTTTTAAGTGGTGAAAAAAACTGTCTCAAAACTCTTTTAGTAAGTTTATAGAAGTTCTCTCCGGTTCATGACTTTTTAACTAGCCATATCATTTCATGGTGTATTTTGAAGAAAATTGTTGTGTCTGCATGGGAAATTGTTCTGTTTTGCTTATTCGCTCAAATTCATCACAGAGAAAAATCATTTAAGATATATGTTTGTTTGGCCCAGAATAATGACATCATTAAAAATACTGGGGTGATCCAGTCTTTTCTGCCTATGTTATTTGTCTATTTGGATTTGTATGTGTATTATGATAACAAACATAATTTGAAAATATTTCCTTTAAACTTTGTGAGTTTCTTAAAGAAATGTTGATTTCATTTTGTTTTGGATGGAACAGTTAAATTCGAACATTATTTCTAACTTGGAAAAAGACATACAAGTCAACAAAATAATATCAAGGAATTGTTAATTCTACTACAGTCATAAAAAAAATCTTAAATTGATAGATTATATAGTACCTTAAAAAAAAAACAGTTTCAGGGGATAAAACTAAACCATGTCAGCTGCTTGTTAAAAATGCATTTTTGAGAAACTTATCATAATTTAAACCTAAATGAGAAATCAATGAATAAAAACCTATTCTGTCAAATAAGTTAATCTTTTATTTGGAACAAGAATCACTTGAGTTTTAGTCTTAGCAGACTGTACAAGTCTATGTTGAGATGGACCTTCCCTGGACATCAGCTGATTATATGACAAACTGACCGGTCTGACTAAGGTCAGAGTTTGTAGTCAGTATCAGCTTGTCACGGAAATATTGACGAGTCAGCCTGGCTATACCACACAAACAACGTTGAACGTTGGTCGGATATTGAGAAATTTACTTTCATCTAGATTGATTAAATAAATGAGCTACTGAGGAATGGGAGACTTCCTTTATGTGTCTGTCAGGTGTTTGGACGAATTCCTCCGCGAATTTCCTGCAGATTTGACAGATGGTGTTTGACTGAGGGCATTCGAGGCAATTGACTTTGGCTTGTAGATGCTTTAGGCTGTGAAGCTGGATAGAGAACAATATTTACAAGGTTCAGATAAGCTGTGCTGAGAATTTTTATATGCTGCAAGGGACGTGGTTTGTGGAGTGGGACTCCCCACAGGGTTGACGGTGGACGGGGTTGTCTGGAGCTTATGCAGTGAGTGTGTTGTGGTCTGGCCAGAAAGATGTGGAGGTGTAAAACTGCAACAATTGAGCAAGGTCAGGTTGTCCACCTCAGGTCTCCCAGTCTGCCACTTGGTCAAGGTATGTTAATTACAGGTGTCTTGTTAATTACAGGTGTCTTGTTAATTACAGGTGAACTGACATCAGCATGTCAACAATGAATTCCGAGATGAGGAAATTAGTATGTGTAACTTATTGCTAAGCCTTTATCTTTCAGATCAAGTTTACTGAAATTAATATTGGGAAGATGGAACAAGATTTACATTAAAAATTCTATAAGTTGACAATTTGCAGGATGCTAACAATAACGGAATGTGGATAGGTGAGAGTTTTTACTTGATCCCAGGATGTCTAGGTACTGCTTCCAGTACATAGTGAAACTATCATTTTGATAGTGTAAAAATTTCTGATTATATTTCTACTTTTGGACTTAATTGTTTGCTTTTTGAGAAAAGTGGCTTTAATGCTAGTCCTGTGTGACTCTGAATTGCATTTTGTGAAATAATCTCTGCTATTGTGGAATTGTAAGTTTCAGGTATCATATTTACAAGATGTATAAAAAATCTAAATTCAAAGAGTGACAGGAAAAGAACCCTCTTTCAAATTTGAAGTAAAAATTTGTAAGGAAGGTGAATAAGTAATGTACAATGAATTTTTAAAACTATTTCTTTGCTTCATTCTTCTCTAAGTGTATTCTTTCACATTGCATTAACTGATGTTATCTCTAACGAGATATTTAAAGTGATGAAATATACAAATTGTAAAGTGCAATCAAGAGCAAATATATGTGATGAAACTTGATTATTATTTTCAATTTTTTTGGATGAATTTTCAATACAAATCCCACAAACTTTTCTTGATAATATCGTTCCTTCAGTGTTTACATAGGATTTTAAGGTCACCTTTGGCCTTCTGTAGAGATATGTATAATGTGTATGTATGTTGAAAATTATGATAAGGAATTCATAGGAAATACTTTGATACGGTCAATGTATAATGAAATGATCTACTCTTAATCATCCTCAGTGCCAATCACTACGAATCATGCTCCTCAAACATGACGTTTAAGCATTGTGGCATCCCTCTTTCAAACTTGGTGTTTCAGTGAATCTTAAGCCATGTGCACTGATGTGATTCCTTGACTTAAATCTAGTTTATGAACAGCAAATTCTCTCGAATAAAGTAAAATTTACCTCTGTATCCATTTGCATCAGTTCCCACTCCAACAAGAGAGTTAAAAAAAGATATATATAATATGTGTGGAGACGGGTATTTCTCATACACGATTAGAAAAAATGTACAAAAAGATAAATGAAGGGCAGAGATAACTTGAATTCAGGAAACATTTGCACAATAAAAGAATTTTCCTTGATCAGGTATTTTTGGTGTATATGCAAAAGGATTTTCATACCATTATCACCTACATATATAATGTATGTAAGAAGTGTTTAGCAAGACTATGACCGCTGGCCTACTGTGCTACGATATATTTTGTGTTTGACCTGAATGTTTGAAGTATTCATAACCTCCCTATTGACATTGTAAACATACACCAGGTGACTGGATATGGCATGCATATCAATTACCTTGCAGCATTGCTTACATATCGATGGGGAGTACAGGATGTTAATACCTTATTGCATATCATTACTTTGATAATTGTCCGCCTATGAAATAATATTGTAATTGAACTTGCCTGTAAGTTTGATTTTATCAACAATATTATTCAACATTAAAAATAATGACAAAAATACCAGCCTTGAGGGAAAGAAAACATTTAATGGGTTATTGTTTGTGCTAATTTCATATTGTGTACATGATGATTGTGAATATGATTAAGTTGAGAGTATTTTCATATTCATGAAGTCATTTGTTAGGAATTCAGGGCAGTTAAAGGGACAATAGTGTAGATATTTCACAATTCACATGAAGATCTCACAGAGACCATTGTTGCAATTGCATGAAAAATTAGAATATCAATATCAACGTTACTTTTTATGAATTTTTAAAATTTGTTTTGTAAAAGATCTTTTATCACAAAATATGTGTCACAAATAGAATTTATAAATCACGTATCTAAAACCTTCGGTCACAGTGGGGTCACAGCTCTATGATCCAAGGCAGCTACCTGAGGCCCATTACCTATAGCTGACATGTACAGGTGTAAATATCTCGTTAACATGTTTACCTTTCGTTGACATTTATTGATCTACTGTTTGTCACTTCACCCTACCTTTATACCTTTGTCAATAGAGAATGCACAAGTCAAAGAGCTCGTAAATAGGTTCATGGCAAATCTTTGTGGCAGGAGTTACCTATCTTGATCACCGTTAAGTTATCTTTGAAGTGCTGATTATGATATCTTTAACAATTTTATTTTGTAGTCATGTTAACAGTCAATAGTTGTAAATAGCATGCATAGTTGAGGCATTTAACTTCTTTAAAAAAAATTTCAATATGCCAGCGAACATTGCATCTTGTTTTGAAAAAGAAATCAGGTTTTTTGAATTTATGATTTTGAAATTAATAATTATTTTTCAGATTCAATGTTTACTCTGCATGCTATTTAAAGCGATCTATCTGTATGTGAAGGAACTTAGGAATGCTATAGTATTGAATAATCTTAAATATTTGATATATAATGGGGGAAAGTTTCTACCAAAACAATTTGTGTAAGAGCAGTGGAGAAAATTGTCAATAAAATCTTTCCAAATAGTAGAAATCACAGACAAGCAAAGAATGGAGCAATTTAGAAATGGGATTTTCCCAATAAAATGTTTTGCAGTGAGATCAGATAGATCATTTTTAAGTCTTTGGAAGTCATCACAGCCCAGATTCCGGGTTGGATGACGAAATGAAAATTGCTGCAATGTCAACAATGCTTTGAAAAATTTGCATGTTGGTGAGTAACACCAAGATAAATTTGACTTAGTAGGTAAGAAAAACATGCAAAGTATAAAGTTTAATGATCTAATAGTAATGAAGTCCTTAAAAAAGATCAGACATGGTAATGGAGAATCTTTTAACCCCTTGCTGCTGTGAGATCTCTAAATGTGTGGAGTCCTCAATGTCTCTTGACAGTTTCCAGCTACCAAAGTGGCCAATCCTTGGTTATTCAGTTTGTAAATGCCTTGTGATTCCTGTAAATTGGAAACTTAGAAATTTTGTCATTTATCAATTCAACAACTAATGTGTTTAACAACAATGGCAAAATAAATGTAAATTTGATTAAAATTGCATTGAAGTTTGAGGTCCATAGGTATGCATACACCAAGAAATAGTGCCAAAGTTATTTCACCTAATGTTGATTGAACTATTTATAAGGGAACAGTACAATACTCAAGGGATGGTTGTTAAAACTTCTTTGATAGATGAGATCAACAATACCTTTAAAGTCTGAAAGGATTTTGATCCCATAGAGGCCTATATTTCAGTCCTTTTTCCTAACTGTTTGATTGATATGCACTTTGAGAAGATTTAATTGGTTTTAACTGTCTCAGTTCCTATGATGGGTGAATTTGGTACAGGCAAATAATGCTGATATTCCTGATTGTTTTTATATGCGTTCAAAAATGATGAAAGTGGGGGGGATGTGTCAGAGAAATGTCAAATGATCTAATTATTATATTTCCCCAAAAAGTTGTATGACATTAAATATGTGAATGGAGTAGCCAGACAGCTTTGCTATTGCGCCCATTTCATGTTGTCATTCAGTTGTTTCTTGATGTCACGGATGATGTCATATGATTGTGGAGTTATTTCACTGAGTTATTGTTATTTCACTCAATGAAAATCCAATTTTACTTTCACTGATAAATAGCAAATTTTGCCATTGAAAAAATAATAATTGATGTAACCTCCCTAGGGTGTTGATACAAAGTTGATCAACTTAGTAAGATAGGATATCTGCTGGAAATTCTTGACTATTGCTATACATTTCCCTCTCAAAATTATTTGTCATGAATTCTGCAGCTTTCAATTTTTATGCCTTTTCAATTTGTTTTCAAAATGTTCCTTAAGGAATCAACAATTGATTTTATAAAAAGAAATTAAAAGGATTAATAAAATGACCAATATGTCATGCCTTTCATATCTCTTGGACAGTTGCATCACATACTTTGTTTTATTGTAATTAGAACAGGCGTTAGGATTAATATTTACTCCACATGAAGGTATATGATAATAAATCATAACACCGTCTGATGCAAGGGGCCTATCTCGGAAGACCATCATAGTTATAGTATTTATCATGATCCAAGGTTGATGTATATGCATGTTGAAATTAGTTTTATATCTAATCTGGTGTACTCAAGTACATGGACAAAGCTCTATGATGACATTTTGGCTAGGCACCGTTATTTGTCAAGTCTAGACACCGTAGACAACATAGCTTTTGTTGTGGCTTTAGTTAGTTGACCATTGAGATGAATTTGTTCACGGTTGATTTTGAAAAGTAATTTTCTTTCATCCATTAATAACATAATAAAGATATAAATATAGTCTTATAGAGTCCAAAAAAAGGCTTAAATGATTATAAATTCTTATTATTGGGACGTAAATCTGCAGCAAATTCTGGGTTATTCCTGTGTTTGGGTCACTCAGGATGATTTAGCACTCCCAAATGAAGCATTTGATTTTATGATATGCCTTTTACAAAAAATTTCCAAATGTCCGTTTTGGAATCATTGCATGGTTGATTTCAGAAAGAGAAAATTTTTTTTTTCAAAATGACCAATATGTCATGTCCTTCATCTCTGTTGGACAGTTTCATCAAATACTTTGTTTTATGGTAATTAGATCAGACATTATGATCAATATTTAGACAACATGAAGGGATATCTTAATAAAACATTACAGGTTCTGATGCAAGAGCCTATCTTGGGAAGACCATCATATTTCTATAGTTAACTTGACAAGGCTAGTATGGCTTTGATGCAAGGCACTTTTGATGATGATTTTCTTTTCATCCATAAATAACTTGATATAATTATAGTCCAACTTCTTACAAAAGAAAGCGTGAATGATAATAACATTTTGTTACTTCAAAAGAGACAAAATAAAGAGAAAAATGTTAACAAACGACTATTCACATGCGGATCTTAAAATGACTGAGTTTTGTAATTCTATGTCTAAAAATCAAACAATGTCAACCGATTGCCTTTTTGCAAAACTTATCCAAATTGTGTATACATCCATGTAATGATCTCACTCTGATTAAGACAAGGGTTACTAACATTTGGCATTACATACCACCAACATACATATCTCTCTATTCATGATATATATATATCAGTACCATCTTCAGTATGCAACCAATGCCGATGCAATGATGCAGTCGCTAAATTTTGCTAATGTGTTCTGTAAAGAAGATGCCAAGGGTTATTGAAAAACAGTCTTGTTTTCCAAACAAATACGAAAACAACTAAGCATTTTGAATGATAACCTTTGAAAGGGCGTCGCTGATTGCACAACTAATTTTGATTGCATCCAATCAGACTTGTAAAGGAATTTGACGGATCCAACTCTGTTGGGAGCCAAATGAAGAGTAAAACAAAACTTTTGAAAAAAAAAGAGATAATTTGGAATGAAATGGAGATGTTCTTCATCTTGGTCAGCCCGTAACATATGGGACACAGAAGGTTGGTGATTACATGAAATCGATCCAATCGTGAGGTGCAAGCTTGTCGAGTAACGTGTGTAAATCAATGCAGTGGTAATGAAAGCCTCACCAGCTTCGGAAATGTGTTACATTATAGATTGTTAAACCTTCCTAGACTTGGTCTTGGTCTCTTGAATTATTTATTGTGCGAGATTAGATGACTGTCCTTTTGGACATTTATGTGAAAACTTTAATTATGACTTTCTCATTTTAGTTGCTTCGTTTAGAATTATTCAATGGACTTCAAGGGCTCAAAATATTGTTAATGTTAAAATCCAAACATTTTTTGATTACTCTAAGATGAACAGCCTGAAGGATAGACCCTGTATATTCTTTTCTTCATTTTTTTCAAGTTTTTCATTGTTATTTTGATAAAAGTATAAGAAATATTATTTTCTTATTTTTATTTCACAATTCATTTTCATGATACTTCATAGAGGTATTTGTACTGGTTAGCCTTTGCAGTTAAAATTTTCTAGATCTTTGTAAACATTCCCTAAATTCACATTCTACATTGATTATTTTGCTTACTGTTTTAAATCAAATTCATGGCCAAATTTTTTTCAAAAATCAGATGTGGTAAAGAAACTCATTTCAAGAGAACGATAATGAAACATGAAAAACGGTCCGTAACATTTCTAAGACATGAAACAACTGAAAATTGTTGTAAATAGAATTTGAGGCAACATTTTCATGGTCTTTAAAGTAAATATAAATTGAATTGTTTTAAAAGACTGATCAAGTCTAGAGCACACCTCCCGGTAAGAAAGACGTGTATCGTGCCAGAGGAACAGTGTGATGGCGCCGTGGAATTGGTAGTCTGTACACTTGGTGCCACTTGGTGCTACTTCAGTCCAAAATGATTAGATGTTGTGGAGTCACTGAAAAAACACAAAGGATGTTATGCTTGGTTTTTTTATCTGAAATATCTCCAGTTGTTAATCAATATGTTCTTTGTGTCAAAACTGTTTGATATTTTGGATAAAATGATTATGGTTATGTTTATAAGAAGATGTTATTGAGTAAGATGTCTGGCTGGTCAGTACGTATAAGCCCACTATATATATGCATTCATTCGAAGAGTTGCAAGAATTTTTTCCATGCTGCATAGAGTCTTCATGTGTACAGATTTTTACTCGTAAAATTTAAAGATTGATAAATATATAAAAAATAACATGCTTTGTTATTATTGATGAAAGTTGCACCAAAGCAATGGATTTTAGCAACTGATATGATTATTATGGTAAAATAAATTCTGATCTTGAAAAACATTAAATCATTTTTTTATTGCTCTGTTATTGAAGATAAGTTGCCAGAAGTATAATAAGGACCATTCCTAGATACGATTACAATGAGTGAACATGATCTTGACACAAAAAAAATAAATTTGAATTGATTGAATCAGTGTGTTTTACCCTAAGACCATCTATTATTTGGCATGGAATCAGAGTAGCCTTCTTTGGCTCCTGTAAGCTCTGTAAAAAAAAAAATTTAAGACGAAGATTATTTCTGTTTCAAATGCATTTAGGTCCCTGCAAAATTCTTCTTAACTCACAGCGGTGAAGACATAAACACAAAAATAATTACAAGGGATTCAGGAAATCCCAATTGTCAGTGTGCCTTTCATCTTAGTTTTTATCAATGATTTAAGAGGATCATTTGTCAGAAAACTTTCAGATTTAATGATTCTTACTTCAAAATCTCTTTTCGTCATTTATCAAACTGGAATCTACGGCTGTATCATTCAGCTTGAGATTTATTTCTGTAACTAAAAACATTGGATGTGAATCTGTTAAATGTGGATGAAATGCATTTCAGTTGATATCTTAGAATGAAGTATTGTATTTGAATTGTAGCATAAACTAGCAGGCATGGTTTCAAAAAGCTTGTAGCCATAGCTTCGGTGGAGTTATTTCAGAGTCATTTCTAGCATTAAAATTCTTTTATACATTAAATCTTATTTCAAGATACTTCTACGATAATTTGTAATTCAGAAATGTTATTTTTTGTCCATAAGTTTGTGAAGGATATGTTCTTAGTAGTTTAGTTAAAATATCAGTGTTTCCTTGTTATCTCCATGCCTTGATCCTTGAAATATGATCTTTTAATGAAGAGGATTTGTGTTACATGACTTTGGTTTCATGTTCATCCTTAGATTATAACACTCTATTTATCTTGAGAGAACAGTTTTGAAAAATTGATCAGAATTTTCTCAAGTTGACTTAAAAGTTTGACATTTCATAAAAGAGCTTTTTAACTTCAAATAAGTATCTAAGTGCATATGAAGAGATTGCAAAACAATGTTTATTGTACCATTACCGGGATCATCAACAAATTATATACAGACAGAGGGAAGAACTATTCACACAGTTACGTTATTTTTATAGACTTGCATGAATATTAAATGAAGCATAAATAATTTGTCATAGAATTATTAACGTCTATTCACTTTTTGGCTGCAACCTCATAATCACTCAAGATCTTCAGTTCTTTTTCTAAAAAATTAATTTAATTTGAACAACACACACATTAGTGATAACTCATAATAGTGATCTTTGAGAAGCGTTTTTATTCATAAACAGTTGCAAAGTTTACATTTATCCAAACAGAATTTATACCATGAAAATTATTTTTGCTACACAAAATAAACTTGTTAGTATATGGAAATAATGTCACTGTGCAAGTACTTTTGTCTACCAACTGTAGAATGCTTTTTGTAAATGGATAATGCAATTCTGTTAAGAAATGTGAAATGATAAGAAATCAAAAGGTCCATAGTTCGAATCCTGCCGTGGACTCGGCAACTTTGTCTGCAGTAGAGAACTGTTCTACACACAGTCAGGTTTGGGTGCAATGCTGCACTGAATTCCAGTGCTGTACCATCCACGGTTCGCTAGTTCCAGCCAATGCTCGCAGGTTTCACCACAATGCATAACCACAATAGAGTTGTAGGTTTTCTCCCTACAATAATGTTAGCATCCTTGATATAAGTGAAAGCGGCTTTAAACCCCAAATGACCTCACCTCACCTCCTGTGACATTACAAAGATGGGTTTCATGATTGAGGTCTCACAATACATATCAAAGCCGCTGTTCATCATATATTTACTCAATCAATATTTGATATCATCTGTAGAGAGTGTGAACAATGCTATTATTTCAAGGTGTTGTGGTATTAACTACAATGAGATGTGTAAGTAACAAAATATTCCATTGTGTCCGGTAAGTCAACAAGTAGTAAATTCATATGCTGGGTATTACCTCCCGTTTGTTCACAAACAGCACCTGAAGTGTTTGTTCTACACAGCTCCCATTGAGAATGTAGCTTTATGCTACGCTTGACTGAATTTCCCTCTGGGCGCAATCATGGAGATCAGTTGTGCGGAACTGTGATCCCTACATCCCAGTGGATGAGTGAATAGATACTGTATTGCCTACCTTTGGCTCCCTTGATGTCAGTAGATGACCTACGTGTAAAGTAAAACATGACTAGCATAATACCTACTGATGAGCTTGGTATTCTTTAAATTTCTTTGAATGGGCCAGGGAGGAGGGAAGCCCTAAAAATCTATTTTCATCTTCTTTTCCAGAACAAAATGCCATAGAAGGCATAATGGTCAAAATTATTATTATTTGTAGACTTGATTCTGCTCTTCATAGTCCCTAATAGATATGATTTTCCCCTCCAGAACCAAAATCAGTAGACGACTGAAATCTTGTGTGCAGGTTCCTTGGTCAAGAGGATTACAAGTTGACTTGGTGACTCTGTGGTCCCTAATTAGAACCTTTGGGGCCATGTCTTAAAACTCACTTGCATCTCCTTCTCCAGAAACAAAAGCCAAAGAAAGCTGGAATCTTGTGCACAGACCAATATCAAATGGGTATTTTTTTATTGTAATCCGAACGGGTCATGCCCTAGAATGCTATTTCTGTTGTATATTCAGGAACAGATCTTTCACACACAACAAATCTGTTGTTGAATAAATCCCCCTGATCCCGTTGATAAACTTGAATAGATAGTCAAGCTAGAAATGAACAAAACTAATGTATTAAAGGTCATGATCTGCAGTTCTTATCTTGCTTATCTCTTATATTTGCAAGTTCAATCAAAGTTTAATTTATTCATTTTTGGATGATAAGCCTGGATATGCGTAATCAAATCATCAAATGCTGCAGATTGATATGAGTGGGCATTTCTGATAAAGAGTTAGTGGGACCATATATATCTATTTATATAGATAGTGCTGATGAAATACTAGTGATCCATGCTACAAATAGCAAAAGTCTTGTTTTTAGAAAATATATTGTAAATGCTTATGAAATGATACTGAAGATCATTTCTATTAGATTAGTTTTTATCATCAAAACAAATTTTTATTTAAAAAATGCTAGATAAAGATTTCTAAATCCATTGCTTATTTAAGCATTCAACATTTATGCATAAATATTTCATTATATCAGTATGGACTGGGAAGAAAGTAGAAATGTTATCAATGAGATTAAAGATTAGGATTCTCAATTCAATATATCTAAATGCTCACCTGCCTTAAGTTCATGAATATGAATAAAATGTTCATAAATTCCTCATTCATATCCTTTTATGAATGTCCATATGCAAAAACAACATAGGTTTCTGAGACAGCTTTATTGTATTAATGACTTATCACTCTGTCTCTGTCATTTGATAGTATTGTCGGTGCTGATGAAATACATACAATGCCTTAAATAGACAAGAAAGTTAAGGAAAGTGAAGGGTTAAAATCATACAATTATACAGTTTGTATATAGCGCTGATGAAATACATACAATGCCTTAAATAGACAAGAAAGTTTAAGTGAAGGGTTAAAATCATACAATTATACAGTTTGTATATAGTGCTGATGAAATACATACAATGCCTTAAATAGACAAGAAAGTTTAAGTGAAGGGTTAAAATCATACAAATATACAGTTTGTATATAGCGCTGATGAAAGGATTACTCAAACATCTTGTGTTTGCACAGGGCTTTAAATATGAGAAGCCATAGAAGTAGATAGATAAATAAATAGAAATTCTACCATCTATAAATGAAAAAAAAAGCAAAAATATATTTCTTAACCCAACAGGACTACTAGATATATAAAGGCAATTATGATTAAATTCAAAGATTTTTAAAAATCATATGTGAAAAATTTTACTTTAGATATCTTCTCATCAACTTTGCAAAGACTTTTTAAATGAATTTAAACAAGAATTAAAGTGAAAATGTTCACAAAGTGCGTTAGTTTATATAAAAAAAAAACTGTTATAAAAAAAGATGTGGAACATTCTATATCAATCAGTGTGGGCATTAAAAGATTAGTGCAACACTATAAAGGTAGATATTGCTTGTTTAACCTATGCAAGATATTAAGCTATTGTTTACATGTTTTACAAAGTTAGACAATATGTAATCATTTTTAGAATTTCTATTTCGGTATGTTAGTTTAAAAGGTTAACTCTGACGTGTACATGTTTGTTGTTGAAAGAAGTGAGTACATTATGATAAAGAAATTTTACTAAATAGCTCGTACATGACAAGTAGAATTATGTCAAGCAGTGTTTGTAGCAATTTTATTATCAACATTTTTGAAATCCTGAACTTAGACTATAAATTTGTATGTTTTTTCTTGCCATAAAACTAATAAATACATTTTCATTTGCAATTACTTAACCCTTAAGATGCGGGTCCCGGGCCTGTCCGGGTTGAAATTTGCTTTGACCGCATGTCCTCTGGGCGAGATGCGACATCCAAACTCTATTTTTCTCACGCTAGCTCATTAACGCCGAGGTTCACAGTAGCGAAGGACGGGCAATTGTTGCACGGCAGTAGTGTCAGTTCAACGCTAGTACTTTCCGTCCGTGTGTCGCTAAGCTACCGAATTTTGTTTCGTTGGTGTTCTAAATAATGCGCGTACATGTTCCGAAAATTATGCAACGATTGATAACGTTTATCTAGCGTACCGAAAATAAGCTTTAAAATCACTCAATTTTCCCCCACTCCCCGCCGCACGTGCTAATAGCCTGTGGGCACTTTCTACCCTCTCGCACGAGCTTACCGCCCCGCGCGTGCTATCGTTTGCTTACAAGCCTGCACTCACACCAAACGTACAACGTTATATCGCACGCCCTATGCTCTGAACCCTTGGGCGGATTTCAATACCGGTTGGATCATTTGAAAGAGCAGAAAATTGTCTTCAATTCAATATAAAATACGTAACTACGCTACCTGAATTGAAGATACAGCATGTGCCGCAAAAAAGGTGATTTTTACATATTTTTAGTTTTACACCATTTTGTCACACCAATTTTTACATGATGTGCTCAACGTATTTTGACAATTTTTATATCAAAAGACAGAGAGAAATATTGTCTTTCTTTCCATGTAAAATGTGTACATGCGCGATAATAAATAAAGACACAGCAAGCGCCGCACAAAAAGCTAATTTCTCGATTCAAATCATGTAAACTGAACGGCGATTTTGACATGTGCCTTTCTTTCGCTCATATCTTCTCAACAGGTAGGCGTATTTTGAAATTGATTACATCGTGATAAAGAAGGAATAATTGTCTTCGATTTGATATAAAAAAATTATATACACCATATAGAATAAAGATACAGCAAGTTCCGCAAAATTGTGACTTTTGTTTATTCTTTACGTTTTTACCATTTTCTCGCACTTTATATCACATAAACTTTTCGGTAAATTTTGCAATTTCATATATCAAAATATAGAGAAAAGGATAATCTTTATTGCCATGTAAAATTGGTATGTACAAGAAAATCAGAAAGGACCCGGCGCGCATCGCACAAACAGGCAATTTCTCTATTCATATTTTGTTTACCGAGAAGCGATTTATTTTCAACTGCTTTTTACACTTCCTATCCATTTAACGGCAGAGCGCATTATCGACATTTTTATATCACAATAAAGAGGAAAGGATCGTCTTCAATTCTATATAAAATTTGCAAATTACAATTAGACAATAAAGGAGCGGTTAATGATGTCGCAATTATCAAAATCTGTTCTAAAATACCCGAGGGTACCATCTTTGCAAACTTTATATATTCCAAACCAAGTGGTACATATTTATTATTTTCATATCATCGTAAAGCAGAAAGAAATACCTTCATTTTCATGTGTAATTTGCCCATATTTGCATCAAAATAAAACGTGTGGAAACGATGCGACATATGTTGCGGTAAGGCGATTATCAAAGAATTTATTACTAGCTATACCCACGTTTCGTTGGTAATAACTTCTAATTACAGTGCAAAAGATTGTTATGATTTATTTCTTCGTAAAGAAGAATAAATTGCCTTCAATTCCATATATAATTTGCATGTATACAAAGCGAATAACATGATTTATAAAGTTGGAAATAAAGACAATTTATATTGTGTGTGAGTGTATGTTTCAACGGGGATACCCCGCCTGCACGCGCTGAGCGCGTGCGTTTGCCCGGGGCTATTAGCTTAGTAATATTACTGTGGGGGTCAGAGCGTTATCGGGATTTATCACTACCCTGTTTTCGTAATTTATATCTTTCGTTTAGGATGGCGTATCGTAATAAAATTTATCGTGAAATATAGAGCAAAAAATTAGCTTCAATTCCGTATATAATTTGCATGTGTGCACTCAGTGATTAAATGATTTTATAATGTTTGAAATGAAGACAATTTTTAAAATTTTGTAAAATTCGTTCTAAACATATTATAAAAATAATTTTTATATCGATGTGAAGAGGAACTATTCATCTTTAGTTTCGTTTTGATTTCGCGCATGCGCTCTTGGAATTTATTGAGTTACGGCGCCCGAATTGAAAACAAGTTTACTTCAGTTGTAGAAACCGTTCCAGGGGTGATAGAAATTTCATTCAAAGTGTCAAGTAAGTATCATCCATTTGTAACACGGGATTCGCCGACTAGCTTTGTATAAAACGACGAAAATGTCCGTATTTCGCCATGTAAACACGCCATATGTTGTTAAAACGGTCGCATCTGGCGGCGCTGGAAAATTCGGCCACAGGGGCTAATTGCGCTATAACGGTAGCGAGGCGAGTGCTGGAAAATTCAGCCACGGGGGCAAAACTGGTCAAAATAATATTCAGCAACGTAAGAGTTAAAAAGCAATCAATAACCAAAAGAGGTTATTTTTGTGTGATCAAAGAGTAAAACTTGGAAAGTTTAATTTAGACAATGGTTAGTTTGATATTGGCAGTTTAGATGTCTCACTCTAAGAGTGGACTAAGCTTGGTGCCGGCCAGTCGTAGTTTTAAATCCTGGCTTTTAGAGACTTAACATTGCTGAAAACGATTTAAAATCCCATCTATTTTTGAAGGGAAAATTAAAAGAATTACTGTTTCTTTGTGATATGCATTGTAGAAAAGATTTTGATTAAGAGGTCAATATTCCTTTAGTATTGCCATTGTTAAATGCATACTGGTTAAATATTGATTGAACCAGTCCTACCATACATGTTCCCCCACTGTGCAGAAACCTGAAATATCCTACATAAATCTTTGAATTACCAATCTAAATAAAATTCCTTGGCAGATACGCCTTAACAAGGACTGGGTGGTCAACTATAAACAATGTTACATTTGCTCACTATCTAAATGATATGTTATCATGAGATTATTTTATTTCATATTTTGCAAAGAGTCAATATCAGCACCAAGATATCCTTGTGATGTGAATATATTTGATTTCATTTGCTAGTATCTCGCAGGTTGGGAATATTATGGTGTTTTTCCCCAGATGGCAAATTTCTATGTTCTCTCTTTAGGAAAAAATGGTTAATACAATCCAATTTGCTCAATATTGATATTTGATTTGGTTGTGATGGCAGAATATTTTCCTTTTTAGATTTGATAGATTATTAGGTTTCAGCAATATTGACAGTATTCCCTTGGTGATATGTCGGATTCATTCCTGGTGTTGAGAATATGAGAATACTTTGTTGGACAAAGACTTCTCTTCTCCCTCAATGCTCGGTCTACTATGTCCCACATCAGGAGCCCGAACATTTCAGTTATTGATAAAACAGATTAAGAGCTAATTAACATTTAGGATTGGGAAATAAGTCCCAAAATAGACCGTCCAATTTTGTTTGTGTAATAATGAAGGGAAACTATGAAAACTACTGATTATGATAAAAGCGCTTGAATTTATTTGATTTTCATGTAAATTTGTCTCCACAAAATTTTTTCAACAAATGAATTTTTTTAAAAATATGCTGCCTAAAATCAATCATGATTTCAATTAATATTGCAAATACTTAGCAGTTGAAAGGAATGGTGAATTCGTCATTGTAACAGTTGCTGATGCCTTTAGTTAGTTTCAGAATACTAAGTACTGTTTGTCTGTCTCTGAATGTGTGCCTAGCTGTATTCAGTGTCACGTTTGCACAGGTTGTGGACAGAATAAGTGAACTCTAGACTAACTCTCTCTGAAACAAATTAAACAGTATCTGTTTCCTTAAATAACCTCAATGACATTTATTCGTCAGCAGAAAGATCAACTGTCATCCTTTTTGAAGTAAATTCACTCAAAATTGTTTTTGACCATTTTTATTTTATTGAAATTTGTTTACCTTTGATTTACTTGCTAAGATTTCATTGAAAACATTAAATGTTAGCAGATCTTTGACAGTTGCAGTGGTATTGAAATAACCATTTTTGCCAAGTAATGTAATTCAACGCATATTCCTTCGAAATAAATTAATCTAGCCATCAATGGATAGAATAAAAATAACTATGTGGATGATAAACTCAAATCATTGTCCTTTGAATTTTTTTTTAACTACTTGTCTCCCAAAAAATCTACAAAAGTGATTCTTTAAGGATTTTTTCAGAAATGTTCTCTGTTTACATGAATAACACCAACCATTGCTTGAGAACGACACAATAATCTGCATCGAAACGTGCATACAATGAATAAACAAAGTTGTTATCCATGTATGTCATTCCAACTTCTAAAATGCCTCTGAAAGAAATTACACAAAGCTCTGTACTTTTTGAGACAAGGTAGGAGTATGGGAATGACACATGCCAAACTTTATTCAGGTTTAATTTGATGGAGAAGTACAGGCTCTTGATGAGGACACTTTTGTTTGATTGGTTATAAAAGTGTTCTTCATTTAAATTAAACATAAAATTTCTGCTTCTAAACATATGAGAGGCTGCTTTTCAACTATCACTATCATTAGTAATTATCATATATCCTCTATATCATATATGGTATACAAATTTGTATAGAAGCAAAATAATATGTCATGAAAATCAAGTAAAGTGTTTCTTTAATCCTTTTCAACCTCTACCTCAGGTATTCATAGCTAGCCTATGTTAAATTCAGCAAAATACAAATTCAGGATTATTTCTTCTAACAAGTTTTCCGGTTTGGAATCCCGCAAGGGGCTCGGCAACTTTGTCTGCAGTAGAGAACTGCAGTTCTTCATGCAGTCAGGTTTGGGTGCAATGCAATTCAGCGCAGTACCACCCATGGTTCAGTAGTTCCAGCCAATGCTCGCAGGTTTCACCGCAATACATAGCCACAATATTGTTGCCTGCTTTCTCACTACAATAATACTAGCAGCCGTTATATATAAGTTAAATACTATAGAAAGCGGTGTTAAACCCCAACTCACCTCACTTCTAACTAGTTGTAATTACTGTAAATGGGCCTCTCAGAATGATAGCATGATTAATTCAACAGCTAATGTGTTAATGCTTAAATAAATGTTTGAGCTATTTAGTGTTAACTTGGATCTAGTTCAAACATGGCATAAAAATTGTTAAGTATTGCAGGTATGTTTGGCTTTCATAATCAATGAAGCACTAACAAAAACTTTTAACAACCGTGGGAAATTAGTCAAGCATCTTATACTTCCTTTTCAATTGAGTAGATTGCTCATATAATTTAAGTTTTTCTTATTGTGTGCAAGTTTGTTTAATTAAAAATTTAAGATTTCAGGGTCAATTTGAACCTATCTGTATGAACCAATCAACAAAGACATTTAAACCATGGGAGCATCATCCTTTGGGTTGTTTAATCACGTCAAGCCATTCCAGTGGATTGTGTGGTATCAACTCCGCTTAAATATTTCAGTGATATAATGAACATTGACAGATCTTATAGCATTACGGGCCCAAGAGGAAGCCAAGCATATCAATACTTGATGTCTTTGTACAGTTACAGCTTACATGCTAGCAATACCTCTTAATTATTTACCAGTCAGCAGAGCGTCTTTACCAGTGTGGATGTAGGTGATTAGAGAAGCTGAATAGTAGAGCTTCTAGCACTTTGATCTGATGTGTAGGCCGTGTAAGCCACTTGCTAATCAAGCAGCTGCTCTGTAGGCTGGGGATTGAAAAAGCATTCAAATCAAGCAGGTACAGGTGATGTGAGAAATTAGTCTTCAGGAGATTGAGCAAGCTGACATGTTGGGTAACAGGACACAGTTATGGGCTTCAACAGGTGACCGATTTTAATTTATTTACCTTTTCTGCATGATTTTTTTCTTGTAATTCAGAAAGCTTTTTTAAACACTGATTTAACTTACTAGACAATTCTTATGGATAACAACTTCTTTATTTGATATTTCACGACGTTTCTGGGCTCCTTCTTGCCCCTTCTTCAGGTGACTGATTTAACTTGATAATCCCCTGCGATGAAGTTTCTGTTAGAATTTACCTCTGTTAAGTTTTCCTTTGTCAATGAGAATATGTGTAAAAAACAAATGGAGGGTGTTGTTTTAAATCTGTCCAAAATGTCAGTTTAGTAAATACTAATTTTTTTGTAAATGCATTGATTTACTTTATGTTGATGCTGTGAATTGACATGTTAAATTTAGTAAGAAGAGGCAGTTCTGGCCTTCAACAAGTGACTGATTTGATTTTACTTTTTCTGGACAATTTGTTCTTATAATTCAAAACGCTTATTAACACTGATTTCACTTGAATTCCCTTTATTCTGTAACCATTTACATCTTATTATAATTCTTTATCATTGAAATGTGTTAAAAAAATTACTAAGAGTGTAGTTCCTTTTTTGTACAAAATAAAATTTTGAGAAATCCTATTTTTTGTAAAAGCATTGATTTACTTTATGCTGTGAATTATCAATATCACTGCAGGTTTGCAAGACATGTATTCTATTTCAAAGGAGAAATGACTTCTTTCAACTTTTTAGTGAATTTTTTTTTCCCTATATGATAGTCCTGTTTATAACCCTATCAGTTGTCTAAACTTGGATGAGAAGTTTGCACATTTTGGACTAATGTCAGGTTTTATTTCTCTTTGCATCATTAACCATTTACCTGCTGAATAAAAAGTTGCTAACCAATCAGAGTGCTTTTTATATAAGAATGATTATTAATTCTGTAATTAGAAAGTGTTTTTCATTGTTTTTTCATGGACTTGTGATATGCATCCCTTGAACATAGCTGTAGACATTATAAGCTAAATATTAACCTTGCCCATTCTGTTAAATGGAATTCTTACCAGGGTATTATTCTCCATAGATAATCCAGCCGATAACAGGTCACCACTTGAAATATAAGCAGTTTGAAATTATTGAACTTCTGAAAACTCAACCTTATGGTGGAGTAAGTATAGCTTTTAGTTTACTTTTGTTCTTTGATAATCAAAAACGCCTTACTAGCAGGAAGCTATTGTGAAGTTGCAAAGCTGATCGACACTGAATTAAGGGCAATTGTTTGCAGGTAAGCCGGTTAACCACAATTAACACTTTACCTGCAGGAGGCAAGGTAGGCTGCCAAATTAGCATGTATTTTAAAGTCAGGATTGTTGATTTGGATTTAGAAACAATAAGGCCCTATTCACAAGTGATGTAGGTTACTGAGATGATTATAATATGGAAACAAAAAATCTTAGCGAGCCAATTTGTTGCAAATAAGTTATAAATAGTTAAAAGTCACTTACTCCCTGCTAGCTAGAGGTGCTTAAAGTTCTGCAGCAAATGATTTGTAAAAGGTTAATGAGTAAAAAAGTAAAATAGGTATTATAGCAATTTGAATTTAAATTAACATGCTCCCGTAATGAGGAGTGACTGTAATAAAACATATCTGTCCGCATAAATTTTTAACACTTGATATTTCTGCTGGAGGGGATTTTGCATGGATATTAACACATGCAATTCATCTTGAACGTATCCTTTGAATATCATCTCAACAAAAAGTAGCTCAGTACCACTCTCCCTATAAGTTCGTCACAATAGGTAGTTGGGTAATTTGGCCAACGAAACAAAGGGGGTTAATGACTCCGGTAGCTGGATTTTTTAGTCTGAATGAAGCAGATTTAGAATTATTGACATAGCATGGCAAGTGTTAAGCGTTGGAACAAAACTTTGTGCAATGCTAGCAAAAAATATTAGATAAAGCATAATCTAGTCGGTTCAGGAAAAATAATTTTTAAAGAGCCACTCCGTGATTTTCATAACATATTATTTATCTTTGATACGAACCTAAATGTCATATGTGGTGATATAAAATCAAAACATCTTAACTTTTCATGTCCAAAAAACATATATATGACAAATACTGGTTTTCCATGAAAATCTAAAAACAGCCTTATAAATGCACAGAGATGTAGATATCACATCCAATATACATGGATACTAGTTTTGTAACCAAACAAACACTATCAACTCCTAACTGCCCTCCTGTATTTTATAGATAAGTCTCCAAAATTACGTTTGACTATTTGACGCCCGCCACTGTCCAATTTTCGATCAAAATTGCGACGTTCTACCTTCATTTTGGCTCTGTACAAAACAAATTAGCTTTTAAATGTTTCTTTTTGGTAACAGTCGATTCTTCGCGATCAAATGACACCATTGATTAAGTTTGGCATATATGACTCCAACAACTCACGGAGTGGCTCTTTAAGAATATAAAGAAATCTGAGAATTTAAGGAAAGGTTTTACAAGGAAATAACTTTGTTTCGGCCCTGAGACTTTCTATGTAACATGGGCATGTGATGGTATCAGTTTCGTGTGACGCTTCCGTAAAGAATACGAAACTAATTATGTGAAAGATAATTGAAAAAAACAGAATACATCGAGTTTCTATTGTCATATCTTATTGCTCATAATTTCCTTGAAAAAAGGGATACAGGGGATGGTCACCAGCCGTCAAATGATTTTATGTTTTTGAATTTAGTTTTGTTTGGGTTCTCTTGAATTTTTACAAAATAATATATTCGTCTCCGAATGTACTCTTTTCCCTGTGAAACCTTCAGTATTTTGAGATGCTACAAAGAGTCTATTTACTTTTACCCGGTCATATTGAATTACACCATATTTCGTGTTTAATTAGGGCCCATGACCGATTATGTTTTGCATCATGTCACTTGTGAAGTTTGTCTTTGACCTTTTGAGTTTGTTTGTGTGGGTAGCTCCTTGTTTGCACAAGAATGGGCTAATCTGCTGTGGGTGATTTCCTCTAGACTTCGCTAGGAAGAGCACGGTTATGGCAGGGACATTTTCATTTGGAGATTATGGATACTGTAGGGTCATTGATTGAAAGACATGTGAAGGAAATTAACCCACAAGGAAAATATTGAAGTGATTATGATATTGTTGCAATAGATATGGTTTCCATTTTATGTTTGTTTTCATGATCAATAAAAACATTTTTAACTTAGACTTTAATCACAATGTTCACACCTTTAGTCTAGTGAACTTTCAAATACACTTATGCGTTGGCTTTCGGGGCTAACTTTCTCCCCTCCCCCTACTTCCCCTTTTATCGATGATTTGATAAAATAACCCCCCTCTTTAAAATACCAGGTTTGTCATGTCACAACTGTCCCCACCCCAAATGCCCCGTGATGTATTGACAGGATTTTGTACAAAATATTGATTTTTCTTCGGGTGTTGTTTTGATTTTGAAACTTTGAAACTAAAACAGGAAGTAGAGGCTGAGACTACTGTACTGTACCCTAGAGATCTGAGTGAAAGAGCCTCCCTGTACGCCCAGTGATGTAGTTAGTAATGATCAGGGGACACTGGTGTGTGTTTGGCTGTTCTCCGATCCGTCTGACTGTCTGATCCCCTATTCCACAGGGTAATGAACTAGGATCACCTATCCACATTCGTTTTTTTTTTAAGATTGGCAGAAGAGGAGAGAGTTATTTTGTTATCCTGAATAGACTGATCTATTTGACATATCTATATCAACAGGTAACTGCAGATCTATGTGCTCCAGTGTTTATATTTAGAAGAGGGTCGTATGGGTTCAGTGATTGTTGTTATGTTCACAGAAAGAAAGAACTTTTTACCTTATCGAGCCTATTTTACCATCAGTAACCTGAAAATGAAGATGGAAAATTGAAATAATGGAAAAAACATTTCCTGATGTGAAGATTAAAAGAAATACCACTTGTTGCATTTAGTTGTCCCACTCAAATGTTGTGTCTCGATTATGCAAGATATTCCTGTGGCAAATTCATCAGAGATACATTGCAAGAAACTATTCTTGAATAATGTATCATGGGCCATTTAGAAATGGTAGACTATAAGTTATGTAGAGTTAGGAGAGAAAATTGCTTTTATGTTATTAATCAGTGACCTTTGAAAAGAGGATATTATTTTCATTTCATTCTTGAATTTATTTTTTTTGGAGAGTGGTTGGCAGCATGGGAGGCAAATTCTTACATTTAGTGGTTGGCAGCATGGGAGGCAAATTCTTACATTTGTGTGTCAGGAGCTTTTATTTACATACCTACTACCTATGTATTCTAGTGTGTTACTAATTAATGTTTCTCTCTCCAGACCTGTCCTATGACCTGATGGAGGATGAGCTGACGTGTCCCGTGTGTCTGGAGCTGTTTGCCGACCCCTTGATGCTGCCCTGTTCCCACAGCATCTGCAAGAAGTGTCTGCAGGACATCCTCGACAATAGACTCAAACTGGGGCGGGATGGTAGGCAGTCACTTTTTCATCCTGTCTTTAAATAAATATTTGTCATTTCTGTCCTATGTGTAGACTTAGACACAAACGCTTATACATTCAGCTGTAATAATGATATTTTCTCCAGGTGATATTTCCTCACTTCTCTAATGAATTTATATTTACTGCAAATAAATGACCACAATAATATTTATTTAGATTTATTACTTTTGAAGTGTTAGGTGCATTGATCACATGACTTTAGACATAATGCTATCGAGTATGAGGATTAGGATGAAGATACTCATAAGTGCTGGGCATCTACCAAATGCATACTTTTCTGCCTGTTCAACTAAAGGAATGGAATCATTATAGCTGCAGTGTTTCATCCAGAGTGCGCGATTCCGGGATTCTCGCTAATTAGTTAACCAGTCACGCACTTTTACATTCATAGTGGGGGAGAAATCGCACAAATAAACATTATTTCACGCGATTTTCAAATCCTGTGCGGTTGCTACCTATATACTTTATTATAGCTATATTGATTACCAACATCGCGATCGAAAAGTCTAGATCTAGTTATCAAACGAACTGAAATAACTTCCTGTTTAGATAACAGATCTTCGTAAGTTTCCGTATTATCAATCCCTAAACATCGTTTTTTCCCAGTAAAAGGTTTGATGTAATGTTGTGTTCGAGGATCATAGATCAAATACTAAGTTCCAATTGTTCAGACATGCGCAGTTTACATTTCCGCCCGTGTTTTTCTCGATGCGAGTGTCTGCTAGCGATAAGCCAATAATGTCAAAGCCGAGACCTAAACAAATAACCGACTTTTTTCACAAAAAGCTCCTGAAAATGATAATACCATTGAAAATTGAGAAGAGACCGAGATAGAGGTAACTGTTACTGAAACCGAAAGTGATAATGAGAAAAGTGAAAATTCTTCTTTGACATCGACTGACGATCATGCTTTGGAATCGGCGTCAAAAAAGTTGAGAGGTTGTAGGTACTCCCCCACTTTCATGAATGTAGGGGGCGTTATATCCCCCACTTGTAGTAAATCCTGGATGAAACACTGTAGCTGTCTGTTCGATCAAATACGTAATTGTAACTATGTTAAACCTTGTTTAACTATTTTTTTAAGGCACTAGTGCACTCTTTTACAGTTTAAATTGGCTATTTTAATGTTTACGAGGACTTATGCATTCACTTAAACTTTCTATCAATGCAATGAAATACTAAACATTCTATACAATTTACCTGCAATCAACAATGAAAACGTTAAGACAGCCGCTGTCGGCTTGGACATATTAGTCTAACAATTAGACTCTGAAATGAAAATGTAACAGTTACATGATAAACGTCGTTGTGATAATAGCACATAGTGTCATTTGTAACAGCGAGACCTTACAACATACTTATTTAATTCGAGACCGAAATCAACAATTATAAAGCTCATAGAAAAATATCGTAAAACCCCGAGTACAATAGTCTTGAACTAGCCCACAACCATTGTGACAGCGACGCAAACATTGTGACGTCAAAACCGTTGGCCTTTGTGACGTCAAACCATGGGAACAGCATTCGAAAGAAGGCGGCCGCATGAAACTTTGAGGCAAACTTGGGCAGTTGAGCCAGTTGAAAATATTTTCGTTCTTCAAAAATAAATCATATTAAAGTGTATTTGTGATATCTATCGGTAGACACAATATAAAAAAGGACAACGACAACTGTCAAATTGGAGTACGGCATGAATTTTCTAAGAAACTGGAAAATTAAAACTTGAGTCGGGCCGGCACTAGTGAACATGTTGTATTCATTGTCATTCAACATAGGGTATTTTTTTCGAATCGACCAATCAGAATCGAGGATACAACGAAGTCATGTTACAATATTTGTTAAATAACTTATGAAGTAGATTACTTGAGTGAGGATAGAGAGTAATATCGAGAGATATGCAGTATCTGTGCATTCGTTGTGTTTACGAAATATTGGCGTGCACTAGTGCCTTTAAGATGTAAACTATAAGGCCAAAATTCTTAATCCATGCAGGCAAGAAAAGTTAGTAATGTTGGAATAAAGGCATATGATATTACTTCCATTACCAAACTCATGTAGCTCTATCAAAAAAATATCTCAAATCTTCCAGGTATGGAGTGTCCATCATGTCGGAAGGCGCTGACCGTGTCCCGAGAGAAGATGATGAGTCTTCCAAAGAACCTGGCACTGGAGAACATCGTGTTCCGCTTCCAGGAGATCCAGAGCACCAGCATGACCAAGACGAAGAGTCTCGATCTGGGGACAGATTTCCAGCTGAACACGTCGTCAGAAGACTGCGATGTACCAGTGTTTTCTGAGGATCACAACAACGACTGTGGGATGTGTGATGGCAAGTCTCCAGCAAAAGCTTCGTGGTTTTGTCAACAGTGCTCTGTGTTGTACTGTCAAAGATGTCTTGACTCTTTTCATCCAAAACGAGGCTCCTTGGCGCATCACCGTGTGAGGAAGCCATCGTCGAAAGTTGATTCAGAGGACAAGCCAGTGTTCTGTAAGGACCATACCTCAGAGCTTGCCAGTATTTTCTGTGATCCGTGTAAATTCCTAGTCTGTCATTTATGTGTGTGTGAGGGAGTTGGCAAACATTCAGGACACAAGATCTTAGCTCTGGACGCTGCCTGGAAACAGCTTAGGGTGAGTTTTACTACTAGCAGTTTATCTCATGGTCATAACCTATTATCACGCTTTGTTAACACTTTTGCATCCATAAAGGACTATTGATCAGTGTGGTGCTGAGAGTTATTCCTGCATCAATTTTTCAAAGAACTGCAGTGTAGATCCCTTGTGTAAATGTTTTGCTATTTGTCAGGAAAAAGTTGGTGTCAAATTCTGTGTTATGGTATACCTATTTCCTAACATTAGCCTAGCTGGAAGACAAGATTTTCTCGATAAATTAGAACTTGTTTCTGTGTCCAGGAGTCTGTAGTGCACAGCAAGGAGAGGTTAGAGTCCATGATGACCGCACTGACTGACCAGAACACTCGTCTGGATGAGGTCACTGATGAACTCGAGGTGAGGATTTTCTTCATGTGAAATGTCTATTTGAAGAGAGCAGTCTTTAGAATCTCTCATATTTTTATGACAGAAACAGACTTGGAGACATTTTAAAAGCTATGTCACAATAGAACAAAGTGACAATTTCTAAAGAACAAGAAACAAGTTATTCACAAAAAGGAATCTTTCATCATTTTCTCAAAATATGTAACGAAATGATGCATAAAATCTAAATTCAGGAGAAAAGATGCATAAGATAAGAATGCTAAAAATATGATTGCCATATTGTTACATAACAGAATCTTCACAAGCAAGCTAGAGACAAGATTGAGCGGCAACATCGCAGTTTCCTTCAGGACATCACAGTAGCCCTGGAGCACCAGAAGCAGGCCATTCTCAGTGGAATCAGTCGGCACCAGTCACAGGCCACACTGCAGTGTCGGAGCCAGCTGGACGCCAACAAAACACTCGTCAAGTCAATGGAGAGTCAGGCCGAGGCCTGTAAGAAGCTGCTAGACGAGGAACACACCAAGGAGTTGCTGCAGAAGGCTCAGGACGTCAGTCCTATAGTGGCCAGGGTGGCACAGCTCACCAAGAAGTAAGTAGTTATACCCTATAGTGGCCAAGGTGGCACAGCTCACTAAGAAATAAGTAGTTATACCCTATAGTGGCCAAGGTGGCACAGCTCACTAAGAAGTAAACAGTTATATCCTATAGTGGCCAAGGTGGCACAGCTCACTAAGAAATAAATAGTTATACCCTATAGTGGCCAGGGTGGCACAGCTCACTAAGAAGTAAAGTTATATCCTATAGTGGCCAGGGTCCCAAGCTCACTAAGAAGTTTGTTCTTGTTAATGGGACATTAGAGCAGAACTCATGTATTGTATATAGTTTGTTCTACTTATATATTGAGAGATATTTACCCAAACCAACAGGCTAATCACTGATAACCGTTGCTTTTTGTATTTTCTTTATGCAATGTTTTGTTCATCAAAAAAATTTATTAAGTTTTGAACCTACTATTATACCCTGCTATGATATTTATCGAATAATTCTCCCCTCAGCACGGAATCCCATGATGCCTCCTTCAAGAGTCTGGTGTCTCAGAACTGCGCCCAACAGGAGATCCGAGCCTCTGTCACCCGATACCGCGCCCGCGCCTTCCACTCTCTCCGCAGCCTCACAGGTAGGTCATGGCCAACACCTAGTTTATTACGATAATCTAGGAACATGACCATCCAAGGTCTAAGTCTAATAAATGTGTCGTCCTCTATTGTCCTTCTGGTGTTCTAAGCAGTTTACTTGCATTAGAAAATTGTGCTACTCGTGTGGAATTCCTCTCTTGGATATTCAGAATCACAAGTCTAATCCATGGGAAAGACAGCTCTGAAAATGTCAACATTGAGAATAAGAAACTTTAAAGTCAATACCTCCCTTCTATTCTAATGTGGGTTCTTATCATAGTGAGAAGAACTCATTTGTTATTTCTTATGAATATTTACATAACCTTTTCTATTGTGTAGATGAAATAGAATAGTACAGGATGTAGGATGTTGAATAATTTTCAGAATTTGAACAGTCAATAACATTTGGGTGTCTTTGATATTGTTATTTGGTATTTCCCCCCTCGTTAATCTTGAAACCCTAGTTTATCAACCATAACATATGCCTATACCTTGAATGAATGTATTTTCTTTCCATCCACAGGAGATGACAGTGAAAAGTGTGTGAGCATTTTACCAACAATCCGCTCAGTTGCCTCCCCTGGCAAGACAGATGCCCCTCGCGTCCAAAACAAAAGTTTGATCACGTGGGGGTTCAACTCAACGACTTTCACTGGGGAGAAACTGGAAGAGAATTCTTTGTGGACAATAACAATTGAGAAAAATACCAACCAAATACGAGATATAAAGACAGGATATTTATTCGGTGTGGGCATTTCTTCGGAGGTGCTCAACTACAAGGACCAAGCAGGCATGGGCAAGAAGTCCTATGCTGTGGTTTGTTCTAATGGAAACTTGCACTACTGTCACAATGGGAAGTTGGATTTGCTTATGCCTCTTGATGCTTTACCGATGTCTGTGACTGTGTCAGCTGTTATAAGTCACAACAAGCTAATCTTTGCATACACGCTCACAAGCGCAGTTTGGGGTGATACTCTAGTTGGAAAACGGGTTATAGAAGATGAGGCTTTCAAGGAATCGTTCCACCCAGTATTTACAGTGAGTCACAGGGTCAAGATGCAGTTTCCGACACACGTTTAGGTATCTTTTGTCAGAGTTAATGTCCCTGACCATGTATGACTAAATGGTAGTCATTTGAAATCCCTGAAATCTGAACAGTTTCTTTGAGGATAAGGACAGTGGTACAATTTAACCACTAGAACATGTAGGGGCATGTCATTGTGGTAAATTGAAAGGCCAATAGAGGTTCAAAACCTTGCAACTATAACTTTGGAGACTGCCTCTATGCTTGTTTTATAGTTGGACTGGAGGTTGAATGTTTTAAATTTGTGGGCGTTTTTGTTAATGTTTGTTCGTGTTAACTGTGTTGTGAAAGAGTTCTGAATCAGAAGGAATCTGCATCCAGTAACTTGATTTATTTATGAACCCTTTGAAGGAGGGATTTCTTCTAAATATCAAGAAAGTTTCATTTTCGCTTTTCAAATATTTCCTTTTGTCTTGCTTGTATACATAACAGCTGAAAGCCAATTTGAAAGAATTAGGTTCAAGAAGGCATGGTCCTGCCATCAACACTAGGCCTTTACTCATGTGTAGATCTTCCTCCATAGCTTGCTTTGTGAGAACAAAGTTGCTTCAGTCAAGGTTCATTTCTGTGTTGTGAGTGTATTTGAGAGGAAACATGCTTAATAGTGCTGCCTCTGAAACTCTGTCCAAACTATTGGTGAAGCTTGACCTCAAACTCTAGTATTTACAGGGACATTGTGTGAACAGTAATCATGCATTATTAGTATTGCATATCAATAAACTTTCTCTACCCACAGAGGTACACAATCCCACACTAACCTCTGTTCTTATACAAACACTTTTCAGGCCTCCAGGGAGTTTGACAAGGGTAAAAAAAATTGCAACTTACTACCTGTTTAATGTTGACTAATGTAAACACTTCTCTATGGAGGTCATGGAGAAAGATGCAATTATGCTGTTGCCATATAATGTGACAGTGTTTTGTCAACAGTGTATTTCTGTGAGGACAGAATGATTAACATTACTGAATTAGGAATAACATCAAATCTGAACAAGGACAAATGTTCCAAATGAGTTCATGTTAATTGTATTTTGTATGCCTTTTGAAAATTATTTATATAAAATTTGTCTGAAAAATTATGGTTGTGAAGATCATTTCAATGAAATAGGATTGTGATTGAAAAGTGTTATCTTAATTGTTGGCATCTTCCTCATACGAAAACACTTATGCAAAAGTTTTGCAGAGTCGGAGAAAAAGGATACTCTGTTATTGTGAATGGGACATTAGCATTAATTGACACTGAATGTGGCATTGACCTTACGATTGGTTTGAAGCAATTCTTGGAAGTTTTATACTTTAGGATAGAATAATTTATTTCATTATTTCTAAGCAAACATCCAAATATCTTAAGAATATTTGTTTTACTGTGCCGTAACTATAAATTACCCAAAACATACCTTAGTCTTAAGAAGCATAATGTCACATTATGGATATATAGAGATGATATTGATGTCAGCCACAGCTGGAAGGAGCTAATGCTTGCAGCAGGGTAATATCAATGTATACTATCATACCACGCTGTCAGTATCGCCCTCCTGTTACACAGGGGAAATGAGACTACTATTATGAATCTAGTCATTATTCACCTGTTCTGTTTTATTTGTGTGCCATAATGCTGATATTACACTCACTGTGACTCTATTAGGCAATATCAAGCGTTTATTGAATTTAATAGTTCTATCTCTGTTATCATGTGAACAACTATGTGTCTTGAAGCATTTAACTAATTCTTTATTGAAATTTTTTGTACATCAAGAAATGAATTTGAGTAATTAAGTTCTTCATTAATAATCACATAATTTGATAAAAAGTATTCCTTTAATTGTTATTTGAATTATGTATTTCATTAAATGAGTTGATTTAATATGTTCCTAACTTTTGGCTCTCTGATTTTCATGTAAACCACGTCAATTAAAATAATCATCTTTATTTATCAAGTATCAATAATTTATGAATTCCTTTTCCAATTTTATTGTCTGATATATTAATGAATTCTCATATTTACATCTTTATGACCACATAATTATTAAACCGATCTCCAAGCTGGAATTTTACTTAAGGTTATATTCTTTGGCCCAGTTTGTCCATGACTATCAGAATACAATTTAACCATTTACATTTTATGCATTTGAAATCTCATAACATGTATCTCAGGTTTCTACTTTGCTTTTAAAAATCCAAATTTTACAGGTTCAATGTATTTTTACTCTAGCTGTTCTTGGATAAATCGTTGTGACCCACTTACGGATCAGCTGTTGTGTACATTCTCTGCATTCCAGGGACCATATCAATAAACATTGGTGCACTTAATATGAAACAGTGAGAAGAGAAACAATATTTTACCTCAAGCTAGAATTCCTTAATGCAAAGCCATGGAGTTTTGTTGTTGAACACTTGAAATTGATCATGCTGAAATCCCTGCAATTGTGATACCTCTTGAAAGAGGGTTTGATATTCTTTACCTGTTTATTTTATCCTCCACTTGGCATTTAGGCAAAGACAGCTAACTGAATTTTCTTCTGTAAAACTGAGTTGTTACAAAATTGGGGATAGTAATTCCAAATTTCTCAGTTACCTTAAAAACTGAAAAAAATATTAAGTATTGGTTATAAAGTAATCTTCTTCCTTATAACAAGGGAACAATATTGTGTAAAAATAGCTATAGGGAGTCCACAAGTTTGATAAAATATGCTTTACATGAAATGAAGTTGAATATTCTGTATGTAACCAAAAATGGTATAATGATATAGCATGTGAGTAAGTCTAAAGTGTTGTGAAAGTGATTACTATGTCAGTTTGAAGGCACTGTAGAGAGCTCGTCAAACCAAACAAATGTTACCAGAAAAATCTTTCTAATCAATTAAATGTGTTCTTTTAAAATTACATACAAAGTTTTTCCCAAACTAAAACTAGAAGAAGGAAGTATCTCTTTAGCATGCAATACCGTTTTCTATGACTAAAGATATTTAGGTCGACTAATGAGATATTCTACCCTCTGAAGAAATCTTTTTGCATAAATTTTTATGATTAGGGGCAAATTTGAACAGATATAATATTGTTTAAAAGTGTTACAGTGCATTTTATATTTCTTTCTATTTCACACTGCAATATACACGGGAGAATTAATTTATTGTACTGACAAATAATAAATCTTAATAAAGTTCATAATGAATATGCTTTCATGAGGTCCCAAAGACCCTTGTTGAAATCAACAAACGAGAATTGAATTTATTCAGTTGTCTGGCTGCACTGTAGGTATCAAAGGTTGTACCAATGATATTGAAATGTAGACTTGTACTCTCCACCTCACATCTAGAGAAACTGTCGTCATCATGTCAAGACAGCCAGTTTTCACAGGATGAATCATTGTTCTTTTAGTCTCAAGTGTGAACCTTCTAGATATTGATAAGACCTGCTTGTTGACATGTATGGAGAAATGTCTATAATAGGGCTATGTTGAATTTGTTGATGCAATAAAAGTCATTTCATCATAATGTTGGTTTTGTTATAAAACTTCCCTTGCAGTTCCTTTGTTTTATTTTACACATTGATTTATGAATGTTATTTTTTGTAATTAAAGAAAGGAGTAATAGGTTGAATTTCTACAAATCAAAAGCAATGATTTATAAATTGTGGCTTGTATCGACATCTTTGAATCCATGTTGCAAAAACTAGCGAACATTCCAAAATGAAGCCTATTACAGCAACCTTAAGACATTCATCAAAACGAAGAGATTTGGAATTGCCTTCCATGATTTTTTTAAAAGTACCTGTTCACAAGGTTTCAACTCTTTAGTGTCAAGCAAAAACTTGACAAATGGACGTATCCCATGACATACATCTACATAAAAGTAACACGAAAAGCATTGATTTTTCTTCAAAATAATTGGAGTAAAACTTGTTCTCATAGTTTAGATCAATTCTATTGTTGTTATTTGCTCAGCATTGTGGGCGACTATCACACGAAGCAAAGAAGGATTCATAAGAACACATGATCAGCAATTATGATTGGATCTCATATTTCTTCTCCGATTCCTCACTGTTTTTGTTACAAATCATTTAATGCAAGAAAAGGAGATACTTAAAATTACTTCATTATTGGCGGCACCCTGTCGCAGAGGGTAGATAGATACCTTTGAAATCGAATAACTTGATGTAATGAGAAACAGACCTATTTCATGTGTTAGATAAAAGATTTGTCCAGTGATTGATATTCTTTATATCTTGATAAATAAATATCTTATTAAATAAACATACACATACTTAATTTCTCTTAATAATACTCGCAGTAATTTACAATGATCTAAGTGGTCTGTGAAAAGCTCCCTCTTTAACTAAATGCCAATCATGATGAATCTGTTCAGATAGAACAGAAGGCGACAATAACAAAATGAACACAAATAACACACAGTCTGGTAGAGTGAAATGTATTGATGATTAGTGGAGTACATGAAACGTGAACAGTTAGAAACATGAATGACACACTTGATTCAGATGAAACTTAGTTGCATACACCAGGTACAACAACTTGATATCGTCACTCTATCAATATTAGGAAAACCAATTTCCATGGACAGTCAACTTTTTTAGCAATAGATTTGATGTTTTGGTGTAGATGATGTTGCAAACATTCACAACAATAAAGAAATTTGTTTCCTTACTTCTCTACACCTTTAAAAATACTTCATAAAAAAGTTAATATTTACTTGTCAAGGAATAAATGGATGACATAAATATAAGTTACAAATTCACAATTGAAATTGTTTACCATTTCCACTTTAATAGAAATGGACTTATGGAATGGGCTGCTTCTTCTTGTAAAAAAAAGGACTAATGTTGGCATCAGAGCTGATATCGATGATGTCACGAATATATGTCTAATATTAGACCTTCCCAGCATCCTGATAGATACTTTACTGCACTACTTCTTTTGTAAAATGAGTGGAATTTGGGGACTTTTTTACAAACTGCAAAACAAGTTTACTTTTTCAGACTAATTGAACTTATATAACAATATATTTGTCAGTATAACTAATTTCATGTCAACTCTTAGCCAAATATATCATTCAAATTTTGTAAGAAATACTAACATGGCATACCTTGGAACACCTTGTAAACATAGTTTAATAGAGATTTTGCCAAATATTTCCCCCAAAAATATACAATAATGAATTTAAAGAGTTAAGATTGCACCTTTTTCTTAAATATTCAATTGAAAACAATTTGTAGTTATGCCCAACTTATTAAAACAACTTTATTGTCAACAGTATTCAGCACAAATTTTATTGGAATTGGTCACAACACAATCTCCTACAGTGTATTAGCAACTTCACTGCAAGAACTCATTCAAGTCTGTGGCAGTGTGCCCTTGGCTTGCTGGTTGTGTTGAAGGTTCTGATTGGACAGCATTTTCGATGCCTTCCATTGGCTGATCAACAAGAGAATCAAGGGAGACAACTGGCTGTGTGGTGATACCCATAGCGGAGCGGACAGCCTTAACGCTGGTCACATCCTGTGGTGTTGCTTCTTTAGCTAGGGCCTGGATCTCCTTGCATACTTTCTCCGCTAAAACAATATGTAGGTACACTTAATCAAAAGATTTCAATTTTATTAGCGAAGGTATTATCTTGAAAAGCTGTCAGTTATCTCATAACCTTTTGTTTGTAACTTTTCAACAGATTCAATAGTGATGCTCACATCTAAATTAAGCGTCTAGCACAAAGTAATACTTCAAAATGTTCTGTCTGGGAACAAAGCTTGTACATGGTGACAAGAATCATTTTCAGGAAAGACATAACACTCAATAAATTCAAGAGATATTATGTACGCACCCAGTTCGACCTCCTTCTCGGAGGGCCCGGGTACCATGGAGAGATGAGCGGGTGGTTTCTGACTGAGTCGCTCCTTCTGTGTGCGCTGTAGGTCACTGATGAGTCCTGCAGTCTGGTCCAGTCTCTCCTGTACCTTCTCACTACCGATCTCCTTCTCTGTCAGGGGCAACATCAGACATATAAAAGAATCATCAAAATCAATGTACCCTCAATTAGTTATACAAATTAGCATTTCAAAGTTGGGCAGAAAAAATATGTACCCGAGAATTATGTGGTTAATCAATATACTGAGTAATAGCCATTTTTTCCACAAATTAGCTACTCAAGCATATTTCCAATAACATCCAGTTACAAATTGTCCATAGATTCTTTCAAAATCCCTTAGAGTTGAGTTTCACAACATAATACCATCCTTATTTTTTCAATTGAATATTACGTTTCATCTCCTACAGACTTCTGTCTTGTAAGAAACATTACCATTCAACTCTATTGTTCTCTTAAGGTTGGTAACTAAGTTGATCACCGTGTTTTGCTCGTGCTCAGGTGGTATTTTGAAAGAATTCAGGTGTTCAACTTACTTACACACCTGTAAACAAGTTCAATGTTTGAAATATTTGTTTCTCTTGTTTCGTTAAAATACCTTGAATTTGGACCAAGAGCATTAACAAAGTTATTTGTTGAAACCGGGGATCGATCTACAAACTTCCTGACTACTAGCAAGTGTGCTAACCACTAGACCACCGAACCCACCTGAAATGGTTTAAACATTTTAACGACCAAATGATTTACATTTTTTAAGTGATAGGATCAGGTTATAAATAGTTAATTTTGTAAATCTTAAAATTCTACGGTGGTAAACATCTACACATTTTCATTTCGAAATTTAGTTTTTTCTGGTATCTCTGGTGATGTTTACATTGTTTATACTTTCTGTTATTTTGCATGTTTATTTCAGCATGCTGCACGTGCAGCGCGATTTCCTCAGGCTTCTGTCTCCTATCGAATTTAGACACCGTTTGTTTATCTGGAAGTGTAATCAATGTTTTACAAATGTTTCAATCAGTAAAAATACCTCTATTGTTTTAATTTTTTGCTAAATATATTTTTTTGCAAATGTTTTTGGTTGCTGTTTGGAATTGATTTTAATGGTTGAATGGTAAGTCAGTTACCAACCTTGTTGTCGGCGTGCATGAATTGAAACACCTAGGCACGTGCGATGTAATCCCTCGACGCTTCGCGTCGCCTAGGTGTTCCAATTCATGCACACCTCCAACTCAGTTGGTAACCTTTACTAAACGCATCAAAAAGATCATCAAATTTCAGCCTATACAACAGATACAGGAACAGTTCAAATGCTAAATTAAAACAATTACAAGTGTAAATGCTAAATTTAACCAACTTTGAAAGCACCAAATCAGGATTTAACGTGCTTGTAACAGATACAAGTTACAAGTGAAGAAAGGATAATTGAATAATCTCTTTTAGGGAAGAATGGGTTATTGCATCAGGAGTTGATTTGTTGTTTGAAGTTTGCAAGGCAAAATCCCCCCCCCCCCCCCTCTTTATACATTGCTATATATTGCCATCATTATGACAATAAATTAAAGTATTAAGTTATTTGACTCCCCTTTTCTCAATCTTTTTTTTGCATAGCAATATTTACTATGCCAATTCCTTTTAAATGTAAATCTAAAGATGTAAGGGACTCACCAAAATAGTCAACAAATGAAACATTGAGGCCAAGGTCACCAAGACTACGTAATGAGTTGAAGTCAATGTTCTTGTCTTTTGTCTGAAATAGAAAGAATATAAATTATTGAAAATCCTAGAAATAACATTACAAAGTTTTAGAGTTGATAATCAGAGGATGATGGTTTCAAGGTTAATCTAAATTAACCGACTTGGCAGTGTGAACTTACAAATCAGTAGACAATCCTATGATAAGACAAGTCTCACAGAGAAAGGACACCATAAAGAATATGACATTTAGCCTTCATATACTTGCAGAACATCTCTGACTATTTTCATACTGTTTGAGTCAAATTGATCTGAATATCTTTAAAACATATTAGTTAAAATTTACTATCATGATTAAAAGATTGATCAAAGTCCATTGACTAAATCTTGGCAGTGTAATCACATTCATAAAAATCTCTACACAGTCTTATAAGTCAAGTCTTACAAAGGAATGATGTCAACACAGAATATTAGTCTACATTGTAATACTAACAGGTTATCTCTGACTATTTTCATTCTTTTTTAGTTCAATGCTTTAAATCAAACTTTAAAAGATATCCATAAAAATTTACTACCTCAGATTCTTTCTTCTTGTCTTCTTGAGCTTTCTTCTCCGCTTCAATTTTCTTTTTCTGAAAGAAGATGTTAGGATTCAAGTCATGATCATAAAAACAAAAATAACAGTTATTAAAGAAATGCTATGCAAGTGTAGCTTACATTGGAAACAAAGGAGTTGTCAGATAGGCATCCTGAAGAGATGGTCACCAATTTTCTCAGTGAAAAATCTTTTGCATTCATCCGACCATATGTAAAAGTTAGTGCAAACAAAATTAATATATATTTTTTTCCTTTGAAAATCTCTCTTAAACTAGTTGGGATTCAGAAAAGCCAAGGGTTGCTTGTTGTAGTTGTGGAAATCACTGATACCTGTTCCAAGACTTTCTTTGTTTTAGAGTGCTCTCCCTTGGTCAGCACATCAAGAAGCATGTCGACCATCTTGACTCCGTAGTCCTCTGCATTCTCAACAAAGTTCATCACACTGCAGAAAATAAATCTTGGAATAAGGACTGAGTAAAAAATATCTTGCTCGGTTGTCTGATTTTTAAATATTAGGTGTGATGAGGAAGTCATATGCACCTATATACTTTATCTTTCTGGGTACATCCTCTTGGGCCTACTTCAACATAAATCACATAGTAACCTTTGTTCACGTTATTTGATTTTTACACCTTCAACTGTCTTTACAAATGCCAAGCCGGCACAGCAAAGGTTTATTTTTGTAACAAACAATCTTCAGCGGTGCAAAACAGAAAAGAAAGATCAAATTTAGATAATTTTATAAGAGGGAAACATTTTGCAAGGCTATAGTAACATAGTTGTTATGACACGTATGTTATAAACTGCTAATCCCATCCCCAAGCTGTTGTCCAGTGACATTGTGTTGACCACTGAGTCTGTGGGTATTTAAGACCCAAGTTTGTCTTAAGAAAAAAAGTTCATTCTCAGCCATCGTCCTGGAGAGAGAGTTGAGTCTCGGCCACAGGACTGAGGGGTTGAGTCTCTACCAGGACTCAGCCATGGGCTCGCGACGGTCATAATAAGACATGTAAGAAAGGACGCGCTGGGCGTCGTGAGGGTGCCCAGGGAAAGCGTGCTGGAAGTGTCGACAGCCAAATTGGTATAAGTACTTAGAAGAAATAAACCCATGAAAATCCACATGCATCTCGTCTTCTTGTTGAATCGTGCGAAGTGTGCCTGCTGATTGTGCTACAAAGAGCTATAGAACAGAGAGGGTACCTTCACAGAATTTTAACCCTAAGAAAAAATAACAGGACAACGTTACTTTTATTTTAGGCTTCTCTTGGCTTTATTTTTTCACATGTCACTTTGACTCTGATTTATCTATGGTTTTTGTTGTCAATAGTCACAGATTCACCATAAAATGGCCATAAAGGGAAAATTAGATTCAGGCCCAAACAGTTATTTACCTTTTTGCATACTGTGCTCCAGTTTCATCCCCGTAAGTTGAGAGAAGAATATCTGACTCCTCCTTGGATATGCTGGAGAAGGCAGAGTCGTACTGGGGGGCGTAGCTGCTGAAGGGGCCGTAGTTCAAGTAGCTCACTGAAACAATGAATAAGACATGTTTAAATTGTATTTACTGTGATATGCCAACTAAGAGGAATAAACTATAAGCTTCCAAAACATAAATGTGTCGATTAAACCGTTTCCATGTAAAGAACAATGATTTTGACAATATTTTCAAGAGAAGTATTTTTCTCCTTTCATAGATGAACATTTCCAAGATCAAAGGAAATAAAGAATGAAGACTATGTTTTATTGATATCTTCTTCATTCTGTTTACATTCAATAAAAAATTATTCTTCATGACTCATTTCTCCATTTTCTAAAAAAACAATCTAGATGTCATTTGAAATATGAATGAATTCAAAACCTGATGCAACTAAAAATTTATAGCAAATGTTTGTATTATTAGTTCGGAAGTCATGACTTTATTAGTTAATTAACACAACGTGGAACATACCTGGTGAGACCTTGTTTCTCTTGTCCTCTTTAAACCCAGCGATGTTTGCCGCTCCCGTGGTCAGCTTTCCTGTCAGTTCACCTAGGGTTATTACCCTCTCTGTCTCACTCACTGAAACAAACAACAGAATAAGAACACACTTATTTTTAACAATTTCCTTGACCTTAAAGTCAAATGTTAATAAGAGAGACACGATGTAGGCCACTTGCCATACACATACTCTCTTCACCTCATAAACTAAAATATCAGAATTTGAACAGTAACTGTTGTTTGGTCTGTTTTTCAAACAAAATATCATTTAAAATGTGGTTATGACTTACAATAACATACTCTAACATGGAAATTAGCATGACAACCAAAAGAAAGGGGTTTGTGTACTAGGAACCCATTGAAGTAATTGAAAGGCTTTCTAGGGCCCCTTTGAGTAATTGTAAGCCTATCAACCAGGGGGTCGTTGCACAAAACAACTTAACACTAAGGTTAACCTTAGTGCCATCTTTTAACATTGCACTAAGGCTACTTTAGTGACTTAAGGTCACCTTAGTGTTTTGTACAACAGGACCCAGGCCCTTTTATTGCTCATTACAGTAACTTTGAGTTCTCAAAAAACCTATTATAAAAAAAGAGAATAAAATTGTTTGTTTTACCTTTGCCATCGTTATCGGGATTCAGAACAGTCAGTGAAGTGGTTCCATCTTTATTCCTTCTCAGGAAACCGAACTGAAAATAAAGATAGATTATTAGATTATGAATATCGCAACAAAACTTAGTACAATATATTCAGCAATAAGAGCACGGTCAGACCCTCAAGATTTCTGAATTCCGGTTATTAATTTACAAAGTATATTGATGCTCTAAACTTTACTATAAGAATAATCAACAAGATGCGAGAATTACGGTTTATCTGTCCTGAGTGAATTATTGTTGTAAATTCAGATCTTTACCGAGGAATTTATCACAATAATTCATGAGGGACAGATAAACCGTAATTCCGAGCTTCGAGTTGGTTATTCTTTTTCTTACCCAAGTAAAGTCTAAGAATATTTACGGTACGTTTGGAAAATACCTTCGTGAAGGCAAGTTGCAAGTAAACTCGGTCATTGTATTCATGTGCGACGAACAACGATTATGTCATGGCGCAGTTAAATGTAGTCTCTGGAATTCATTACATGTTTGCGGATCATATTAAGCTATAGATAAGATATACTATATATATATATATATATATATATATATATACTATCAAAATAGTAAAACAAACCATATATAAAACATTTCACGTTTCTTATTATTCCATACAAAATTAAAAACAATGTTTGTTTTGAAGTCTCTTTGACACGGGTACGCTGGACTCACTGAACGAATGAATAGAAATAGTTCTGTCAGCCAATCAGATCTCGAGTTATTTTTAGAAAAACTGTAATTCCGGTGACCATTATGAAAATTTTAATACCCGGCATATTTGTGCCCGCTTGGGTAAGAAATAAAATATACTCATGCATGTTGAATGTTGTGACATTTGAGGTTTGATATAAAGGCTATGGATTCTAATAATTGTACCTGTAAAACATAAGTTACCTTCTCATGGCATGTCCAAAGTTTGATTCTGCATAACACAGTTAAAGAGAGAATAAATAATATTGGAAATTCTTTTTTCAGTTGAAGAAAACATTCGTTTGACAATTTTTTGAGAAGAAGAATTTGCTGATATTTTCTTGATTTGTCTACCTTGCTTTTGACAGTCCTCATGCTGAGTTCTTCCTTCACGTCTTTAGCTGCTGCCTGTGCTTGCGCTAGAATCTCCTCCGGGGTTAGGTTGTCGGGGATCGCTTCAAACCTCGTCAGGCTGGATTATACAATTCAAAGATTATACATGAAATCTCTTATTATGTTTCTCTTATTCTAACACCAAACTGGTGTTTTATGTGATTTACCAATAACTTTGACAGAAGTGAGACATTTCTTTTCAATTACATTCAATGAGTATGAAGTCAGATAAAAGTGTTGTTGAACTTTTTGCTTGACAAAAGTATAAAATTAGTCATTGATTGCAAATTACCTTAAAGAAAGGAAAACATCTGTCGACTTTACTAATTTTACAATTTGCTAAAGATATTTTGATAGAACATCCACAATTGATCATTAAGACTAAAAGACCATGCATGCCTCTCTTGCCGTAGCAAGGCTCTCCACACTAGTAGCACAGATGGATGTCTTCATTAATCAATATCAATGAGTTTGATAAAGTGGCTTGAAAGACACAAGACACAAAAACCTCTTATATTGTAGAATTGCTTAATATGTCCTCTGGGTGCTCTTTGAAACCCTATTTAGATAAAAACTTCTCATACCTAAATGTCATAATGATTAAATTCAAGAACTTAAACCATTATTATACCTCTTAGATCTCTGTATCTTCTTTAGTTCTTTGCGGCGCTGTTCCTCCTCGTCAATTACGGTGACCATCTCCGCCACCTCTCCGTTCTCATCAAAGCCAATCTCCTCCAGCGTGATGTTGGCCATGAAACTCTGGGTCTTTTTCAGGTTCAACAGCTTTTCCTGAAGGATACACAGGGGCGGGTCAATTGTCGCATGTGCTTTCTTGAAAATATACCTTTTTTATATATGTCAATTTAATGTATTTCATAAAAGACAGAGCTCACAGTCCAAATTTCACAAATGTATCTTAGCATTCCTTCATTATTATTTGGTATTGATCCTTGAGTTGCTATAAGATATAAATTTGTCTTGACTTTCAAGTCATAGAGATGTACAACTGATTATGTGATATCCAATTGATCTGTTCCATTTGGACAAGACCCTGAAGGGAATCTTCTGCACCAACATACTGACCAAGTTACCGTACCTTCGTGAGAAGCTTTAAGCCAGACTGGAGTAACCGCTTAGCTTCTTTATAGTATATCGTCTCTGGTCGGTTGTACATCATGGCATTGTTACACATAGTGATGAAATCTTTCTGCAAAAGAAAATACATCAACGTTACATTTGACATAAATTGTGTCTTCATTTTGAAAAAAAAACCCCTTATTTTCTAACCTTCCTGATTTGAATTCAAATTGAAATAAATTCTTTACTGGAATTTACTAGTACTGTAATGGGCTTCAGTCCATTGCACTGGAAATCTTCAAAGCATGTATATATACATATGTATAGGTAATACATTTTCTACTTTGGAAGATAAGCTGAGTAACCTCTGTCTACCGGGATAGGAACTTGATCCATCGGGGCTTTCCTCTACACAATGCTCCAAATAGTCAAATATTCTGGCATACGTTAAGCTAACCAATTAAAGGACTATGACAAATGCTTTCAATATCAAAAGCTAGGGGCCAAATACTCTTGAGACCCATTTTTTCAACATGATTACTACTTTCTTTCTTTTGAAATGTGTTCATGAGATTGCTTCACTGATTGCTTGACCGGTATCAGAACATGCACCTAAAAGGGATGTCGTCAGACCGTGAAAAGAACGCCAACGAAAATTAATATTCTGGTTGAGGCAAAATCTTGAAACTTTTTTTCCCTAGGAACAGGTATTGATTTTAACTTGGTTTGTAACTTGTACTACAAATAGAGGTTGTTTGGAAAGATAGAAGTTGGGTCAACTCTGCGGGCAGAGATTAGTACATACTTTGTACCCCCAAAGATGATGCTTAAAGATATGTGCTCAGTTAACTGTGCGGGAACAGAATGGTTTGTATCTTGTCCCAAAGAAGGGTTACATTGGAAGGATCTATGTGGGGAGAGTCTTTACGTACCTTGTACTCCACGACGTTCCTGTACTCATCGTCCTCTATCTTGGTCAGCATGGTGCTGAAATCCATCGGATAGGCGATAATACTCGAATAACCGGGGGCGATAGCATCTGTCACTGGGTATGCGAAGAATCCATTGATATCCTTCCTGCAGCATAGGAAAATAACACATTGATGACATTCTGATGTTCATTTGTTTCTATAAATGTATGACAATTTCTAAATCATTACAGCTTTGATGTTTTGCAACTACTCAAAAAATGCTTCACAAAATTCTATTCTTTGCATATGGTCATTAGCTTATTGCACTAAATTTATCATTACAACAAGTCACTATTACAATTTATTTCCTGATTAATAGAACTAAGCAATTTATTCTCATTCAACAATGCCTATTGTCCTATATTTACTTCTGTAAAAATGATAATCATTATTGTTTAACTCAATGATGTTTATGCATGTTTCATAATACAAATATACTCATTTTTCATTTTTTAATTACATCAGAATCTCAACATGAAAATTTCCCCTTATGCAATTTTCTTTTTAAAAAAAACATATCTTCATGTAAGTATCCAGTTCTTATGCAAAGACTAAGGACAGGCATCGCTACTCATTTCCTTATTGCAAAATATTGTGATTCAGAGAGGGGTATTGGAATACATATTGCAAAATACTGGTACTTTTCATATTCTAATTGTTCAATGCTCTCTTGACTAAATAACATCAAATAAAACAGTGACCAATGCTCAACTGGCTCGTTTTGTAAAGAGAGATAATTCAGTGACTGGTTTCGGACTTTTAAGATGTCTGTGCTCTTTTCATTTTGCAAGTTCACACTTCAACTTTCAGTAAAGTCACGTTTTGTTGGTTATATTTTTCTGCAATTTTGAAAGGAAATTGTTAAATTTATATCATGCGATATATTTGATATTTCAGGAAGAGTGTACCGGTTCCTATTGTGTTGTTCCCATATTGGAATATACGGCACACCCTTTAGCAAAGACTCAACTTCAGTGGCATTTACATAAGCAATTTTGCTTAATAATGCATCTCTATTTCAGCTTACTATGAAATAAAGAAATGTTTAAACCACATTATTAAAAGCTTCTAAGATTACAGCATCACTAATCGAAAATACTTCCAACATAAATTAGTGTAACCGCCTCAGCCTTAACAAAACAAGTCAACTAACTAGAGGTACTACTACAGAATTTCTCATTACGATACAATTCAATAGAATCACAATGCACTACTTTAAGAGATTTGTTATCAAAAGAAAGATTAACTTTTGACAAGCAACTTGATTTTTAGGCAAAATAAACAACTGAATAGTCAACTATAGTATCACAATATAGAGACACGATACCTTTATCATCAGATTAAGTATCACAATTGTCGATACCACAACATATCAAACCTCTACAACCTACTAAGTGTGTGCGGTATTATTGGTATATTGCAATACAGAAACACCACGATACGTACCGATACAGTCTTCTGAAAATATCCAATATATCGGATGTTTTATAATTAACCATTTCCTTGTAAAATTGCAGAAAAAACGTAACAAAACCACCCTATGATTTTCCTGAAAGTTGTAAACATAGTGTCAACTTGCAAAGTGAAAATAGCACAGATATGTTAAAAGTTGAAAACCAGTCACTTAATTATCTCTCTTTATAAACGACGTCCAGTTAAGCATTGATTACTGTTCTAATATGTTGTCATTTAGTCCAGAGAACATGGAAAAACTGAAATATGCAAAGTACCAATATATTGCGATGCTGAAATGAGGACCAATACCCATCCTTACAACCTACCCTTGAAGTTTCTTCTGCAGGTAGTGCAGACATTGCCTGAGTATAGCACTGAGGTCCTCCTCCCTGTTCCTCATCTCTCGTCGTATCTCCGTCTCCTCTACCTCCATCTTCACTGGCTCAATCACGTGGGGTGGCGTCACGTGAACCGGCGCCATCAGGGCTTGTTTCACTGGTGGCTCCTCTGGTTTGGGGCTCTCTTCTACCAGAACCTCTGCTTTACGTTTACTGCTTCCCTCCTGGAAGAGAACCAGAATGGGCAGACTGAGAATGAGGACCAAATAGCAAAGACAGCCCCCCTACATAAAAACCCTCTTTGACAAGACCTACAGCTTGATTCATTCATGACCATTCCTTACTTGAGTAGAACAATTTGGAGCAGTATTTTTCAAATTCTTTTTTTATTCATATTTACTTTTTACTCTTCTTCTGGTAATATTTGCTACGAATGACACAGAGTATTTTGCGAGTATTTCAAAGCTTTCATCTACAAGACATAATTCTATGGGTCTTCTTCTTGTTATCATATTTCAAGTTCTTTTTACTGTGTTAAGTAAAGTGACTCTCAAAAAGGTGTGCCCATAGAATCACCACTCACCCCGTCCCCATGTTTATGACGTTCCTTATCCTTGTCTTTGTCCTTCTTTTTCTTCTTCTTCTTGTGTTTGTGTTTCTTCTCTTCATGGTGTGGCGAGTGTGTGTACACGTCCTGTATTGTTTCCGTTGGTTGGGACCCGCCCACTTTCAGAACCAGTTTCAATGGCTTCTCTGTTACTTCCTGTCGATATGTTTCTGCAAAACACATATCTCCAACAGTTTAACCAAATGTTTTTCATTTTGGGGGAGTTCTTTTAACTTTCTCACAATAAGTGGAAGCAATCATCTATGTATAATTTAGACACCATCTGCCACCACACAAAGCGATGTCTTTTCTATTGAATTCAGTTTACGATTACAATAAACATAATTTTACTCTTTGTTTCAAAAGTGGCTGTAGTCAATGGGTAGACACCTCAGATTTACATACAGTAAAGGTAACTAGGTAAGTCAGCCTTTTATATGTGTGTTGAACTCTCGATCAGTCGGTCAAGAAGATAATTCATTAAGAGATAAAGAAGAGTAAATCTCAAAGGCTGGCATCTGCCACTATACACGGTGTTGGCGTGGCCAAGTTGACCTGAAAAAACTACACCTTGAAGGGAAAAATTTAGGGTTACTATGTTCAAAGTGGAATAAATCAAAATCGTCTTACCAGAAAGTTATCATATTTACACAGTATATCCTTGACACTTCAAAGAAGGGGAATTCCTAAACATGTTTGATCCAAACTAAAAACTAAAAGAGTACTTTGACTTCATTTACTTCTTTATTGTTTCAAAATCTGAATTAACTCTGTAACGTGACTAGATTCTTATCATTACCATACCAAACAAGTCTGCTAGTGGAGGAAAAATCCATTCACAGTGTCAGATTTCACTGCCTTCCCAGCCTGACTGGGAAATCAAAACCTCCCCCATCCCATATTTCCCCCAAATATTTAGCAATGGTTATGGGGATAAGCTATAGAGCCTTATGAGTAAGGTTATGAAAATATAATTGTGACAGGAAATGGATTTAGATAATTTTGAATAACTTTTGTCAACAATAGTGAAATATTCACTTCAAATACATCCAAACATTGTTAAAAGACTATGATTGTTTTGAACAATTTTTAGCAAAATGTTAGCAAATATACAGTTCCTTGTTTGGCCTTTAGTTAATTCTTTAATTAACGATCTCATTAAATTAGTGTTGGTCATCTTATTAAATATATAAAACTTAGTATACTGATGATAATAACAGCTTATCACACATAATCAAACTTCATGTTTTATAACTTATGTTTTTTTTCCTGATTAGTATGCACTGAATCTGAATAGTCTACTACCAGCCACAAGTTGTAGTAATGTTTTGTGACCTTTAACCCTGCTGAGCTCTCCCAGGCACCAAAAAAACCGTTACTGCCCTGTCACTCAAACACTGTTTATATCTTCTGTTTATGGAATCAACCAATCACAGTAAAGATGACAAAGATAAGAAACCCATGTGTTTTTTGGAGGTTTGAATCCCGGCCTTTAAGTCCAATAAGAAACATTAGAGTAACGTCCCTTTATGTATAGACTAATGAAAATGATCTACTGTAACACAACAGATCAGGAAACAGGAGTCACCAGCTCATGAAAGGTTCATTATCGCCCTTAGTACTTAAAAATATAAGCACAGTCGTATATCGACCATGACTAAAGGCGTTCGTGGTTTGTTCATCAGGGAAGCATAATATGCGGCATAAAATGTTTCAATATCACACAAAATATCAGTGTCCAATCAAGGATTGGAAATTAAGGGGCGATTAGTCTCCCCATGGTGAAAAAAAAGAGGGGTAATTTTTATAAAGTCGAGGGGAGGAGGTATTAATTGCTTTTAAATTTTCAATTTCAATGTAAATAAAGATTTATAAACAGTATTGTTTTGAGACAAGGGAATAGACCATTGTAAGTGGTAAATGTAATGGTAATAGATTATCACAAATTATAACATGTAGCAAGGTGAAGAATTATGAAACAGCATCTACATACACATATTCATTGGAAAGCGCAGGAAATATTCTTTTTAAATAAAATAGCGCAACACATTTTAAATGAATATTTCGATATTTCATTTCCCTCTTGTCAATCATACAGACATAGCCTCTGTACAATTCTTAAACATTCATGGACCATGACTTATTCTCAAACGAAACCTATCTTTCATTTATTAGGAATTAAACTTTGAAAGTTCAGATCAAAACACAGAAAGTAAAACAAAACAGCCATTAGGCAGACATGTTTGTATAATGCATTATTATTGGCTTATCATTATTCGATATAGGGACAATCATAGATTGTGTTTTACTTTGATGTTATTCTTAGATGTGAGTGAATGAAATGCATCAATAACTTCTCGCCTTGAGATATGATTTTACTAGATTGTTAATGCAAACAATTATAGGCCATAAAGACATATTTTTAATGTCATACCAAGAATAGGTTGAGCTATTTAATGCTTTATTTCATCGAAATGAGAAAGATAACAAAAAGGATGTTGATTAAAACATCAGAAGTTTTGCTTGGTCGCTGTGATTAAAGACTTTGATTTGACACATTTTGTGTCTGTTTAGTATAATTTTTTGTTTTTATTACAAATATCATATCAACTGTTGACATACAAAGATGAGATTTCGTGTGATGTTAGCTTCTGAAAGGTTATATCTTGAAGTAAGACATCGATAACAAAACTGCAATCTTTACAGTGAGACAATATGATATCAATCCCACATGTGAATATGCGAGTTTCACATTATTTCCTTACTGGCTGTCCTCACAGTCTTTTCTTGTGAAATATATCAAGCTTTGCTGCAGTCATTATATCACTATTTATTATAAAATATGATTCAAAATTATATTGCGTGACAGATCGGACAGTGAGTTTTTTTACAAGGGGTAATTTGACAATTTTTGTGTGTCTTTAAGTTGACACTAAATATTTAAGAGTGATTTCTTCCTTTATTATCTTTAGAGGGAATCATATAAGATAAATTATAATATTAACAATGCAAAAAGTTGGTTCAATTTTAAGTTTATTTTAACATTGAGGATATAAATGAAATTTAGCTGAACCAATACCATGTCAATATATCAAAGATATACAATCTAAGCTGAGCATGACCCTTGAACATAAATGGAAAGGCTATTTTCAGAAACTTATCACTAGGATTTGCAAATGACGCTTATCAATTTTCCCTGTAAATATTAAAATTGTCTGAAACGAGAGTTTCTTGCATAAAATATTAAAAGCGATACTTGCCTTCTACATCTTCTGATTTCTTTTCTGACTTATGTTTCTTGTGTTTTTTACCCATTTTTGTAATTATTATTTTTCCAGTTCTGCTTTGTTCATCAAACCGGAAACAGCCGGTGTTGTGCTATAATCCGGAAAAGAAGGCGATAAAAAATGTCGGTAAGTTCGTAATCAAAATCCTTTTCGTACTCACGCCCATTGAACGTGGATACTCCTAAATAAGAGAGAAGACTAGAAAGTATATGCATGAAATAGACGACCTACTCCGGATAGTTTGTGCTTAAGACTTTCTGAACTGTGTATTTATTTACTGATAGTACAGGAGACCTGAATTAAAATGTTCATTATTGTGATTACTTAACTTGTTGATAAAATAAGTAATGAGAGAATGGTATAATATTGCTTCCCCATTACCTTTGTACGTGACATCAGTTAAACAGTAAATATGAATCTTTCAACCAACCAACCGAAAAATGTAATGCTTGAAGCAAGAATTTACTCAATACTGATTAATTATTGAAGATGTGATTAAAAGCTGACTAGTCCTTTCTAAATCGAGCTTAAGAATCTGGGATTGAATCTGTCATCTGCTTAAATTGATTTTACATTTTATTTCAAGTTTTTTACGAAAAGGTAGTGATGAAATTAAAATATAAAGGCAACGACGTATTGAATTTTCATTTGATAACAAATATATCGTATTCATCTTTTTGATTGTAATAACAGTTCGCTTTCACAGGTAAGACCATAGTGCTGATAAGTTGATAACTACAGAGCAATCGCATGTTTAGGTTCAATTTGTAAAGTTTTTGCTAATTTTATTTTCAACCCTTCCTATGCCTGCCTGACTAAACTCAATCTTGTTCAAGTTCATTGGGAATGGTAAACGAGATAAGATAAAACGACGAATGTTGACGTTGAAGCTTTTTGTAAATACATGAAATTGAAATTGATTAAACACATAACAAAGAAAGATGGCGTCTGGAAACATTTATACAGGTGTTCAATAATAAATCTTCAACATATCGATATCCTTAATTTCCCAAAGCATCAAATTGATAGAATAATTGAAAACATCAAGAATGACTTCTGGAAGGATGTTCTAGCTATCTATAATAATCTGCAAAATTTTGAGTGGAATTTAGAAATCTCTCTTTATGAGTCCCCTCTGAGGATTTTTAAAACATATCTTAATTTGTCTCAATGAGGAATATGATATATTCGAGATCTAATGACTGACTCTGGACACTGAGAGAAGTTTAATGTCTTGCAAAATGACTTCAAATTAAATGATTATTTCATTTCTTTTTTTGTAAGTTGGTAAATTGTTTACCAAATTCGTGGATTTAAAGGCCACAGAGTATGTTGTTGGAGTCAAATATGCCAAACTTAATCAATGGTGTTATTTCATCGAGAAGTAGTGCATGGTCGTTTCCAAAAATTAGCATCTTAGTGCTTATTAGTTCAGTATAGTGACAAAAAAAACAGGTTTAAGTATCGATTTGTAATCGAAAACTGAACAATGACGCGCATCAATGACTCAAAAGTGATTGTGGAAACTTATTTACAGCAGACACAGATGTAAATATGGATTGGTACTTTGGTAGTTTTAATTAGAACTAATATTCATGTAAAATGTATGCAGAATTTTGACGTCCTAACATTTATATGGCCGTTTTTCATTCATCATTGAACATGACTCAAACAATTTATTATATAAATTGTAAGATGCTATGGTAAATAATTACATCACCAGATTGTAAATTTCTTTATAAATTTATTCTCACTAATGGGAGTGTTTGTTCTCTTCAAAATCTTAATTCAAAATGGAATTCAAAGCTGTGAGTTAAAATTTCAGATTATTACCTTTCTATTTGTTTGTTTCAATACGGAATTGTGTGACGGGCATTAAACAAGAAACTTCCAATATAGATTCATCCATCGCACCATACCCATTAATTCATTTCTCTTTATTAAAATAGGATTGACATAGGACAATCTTTGTACTTTTTACCAATAGGAAAATTAAACACTCGAACATTGATTTCGTTTATTTCAAAAGTATAAGATTTTGATAAACCAACTCATAATCTGGTATGAAAGAAAAGAATTTAGAAAGTTAAACATTCATAATAATGATAATTTCCCCCTTCGCGACCCACAGTTGAACATTCTTGAAACTAACATTTTCATAATTACAAAACGCCATATACAAAATTGCCAATACACCAACACAACAAATAAAACATTATTACAATATTGAAAAATTCATTTCCGAAGACAAAAGTTGATCTTATAAAAAATGCGCCCATAGCAAATCTAGATTGACTCAAACAAAAACAAAGTATTATTTAGTTCCGATTTCGAATTTATTTCCACTCCTCTTCTCACGCCTCTCTCTTCATTAGTTATCTTCCTCTTTTCCTTTATACACTTTCATTTGTTAAATTAGAATATAGTTTATCTCGTCGAAATGTATATTGATATCCAACTACCACGGTATATCATTTGCGATCATTCTCGTAATCATTTTTAGTTGTTGAAGAAAAACCCAACAAAAACCAAAAACAAACAAACAAACCTTCAATAGTTTATTCATTGGAAGGGTTGCCTATGTTTTTTGGTAAAACCAAATACACATTTTAACAAAAAAAAACACATTAATGTTTTACTTGAAAGCAGAAAGCCACTTAGGTAACAGTACGTAATATGTCAGTGGGAACCAATCTCCAATAATTTGAAGTGATTTGTCCCATTTTAAAATTAATTAAAAAAATGTACTAGAGACTTTTCGGACCATATCCTACACATAATTATTATTCAATTGGTATGCACATATATGCATTTGAATTTGCGGATACGGATGTCCGGTTTATGATCCGGTTACGGAGATTCCCGAACATGTTTCATTCGAAATAGATCGTGCTTGGCATTGACCTTCGATACAAATGTTACCTCGAGATTATGTAAAACGTCCACATTTCGTGACCGATTTACGAAGTGTGCACATGTGACTCTCGGGGAAAATATTACGCAAGTGCAATGTACATGGTAACACATTTCGAAATCCCCTCTGGTGTGTTCAGCAAATTCAAGCTTCGCTTACAACAGGTTGATCGACCTTGCCGGAGAAGAACTACGGGCAAATTCGTGGAAATTATTTTTCTGATGAAATAGAAAACATGACATGTTTTTCTTCTCTGTTCAGTCTGAGTTTTACAAATCATTCTAATTCATTGGCGATAGACACTGGTGAGTTAAATTCTTGTACAGTAATTAATTAAATGAGTTACAATGAATTGCGTGTTCGAAAACGAAAATATTTGACAAACCTTTTTTTACAAGTTGATTTCTCACATCTGAGATGTGACATTCATTTGGTTCAATGTTTCATTTAGGTGTTCAGAGAAATGCCTTGTATGAATTTACATCTTTTAAACATTTAACACTGCCAAAAGGTATCAACGTTTGGTTGAAAGCTCTGCTTCTGAAAGATATAAATTCTATATAGGCTACTATGTCCTATATGCAGACTAGTTACATATTGAATTGTGCTGTCGATACATAATCAATCATGACAGTGAAGTATCAGGATATGAGATAAAAATCACATCATCGTGAAAATTTAGAGTTTCATTGATAGAATTCATGTAAAATAACCATGTTAGAATATTTTTGTCAGTGACACTGAAAGTTTTCAAACAGCTACCTCTATTCCAATAGGTTGGTTAGTATGCACATGTAGGCTGAAGATACGGAGGCAGGGTTTAAATACACCTAACATTTATAATATTATGTTTTTTTAATGAAATTTATGGTGCTGTCTAAGCATGTAAAATTGCAGAAAAACATAACCAAAACATTCTGAATTTACTGAAGGTTGTAAACAGTGTGAACTAGTAAAGTAATAATAGCACAGTCATGTCAAAAGTCCGAATACAATACAATGGCCAGTTGAGCATTGATCACTGTTCATTTGCTGATTTTTAGTCAACAGAGTATGAAAAAACTAAAATATGAAAATTACCAATATATTGCAATATGTATTGCAGTACGCCTTTCTGTATCTCAATATATTGCAATGTGGAAATAGGAGCTGTACCCATCCTTAGTGCTGAAGTGTAAAGCTACCATAAAGAGATACATGTGAGATGACAGTGAAGTACATTATATGAGATAAAAATCACATCATTGTGAAAATTTAGAGTTTCATTGATGAAGTTAATGTGAAATAATCATGTTAAAATACCTCTGTCAGTGATCATGGTGATGCTGACAGTTTTCAAACAATACCCCCTTAATTTCAATAACTTGGTAAGTGTAGGCTGAAGTTCACAGAGGCAGTGTTTGAATACACCTACCACTTCAAATGTTATGATTTTTATAGAATTTAACTTTCTCCTGAAGATTAGAGGAGGCACCTGGTAGTTGGATCAATATTTTGGTTTCCATTGACAATTGGTGAGAAGGTAAACTGTTTTTAATGAGAACATAGATGCTAGAAATTTTTTCAGTCTTTTGTGCCCCAAATCAAACTTAAAGTCCTTTTAACCTTTTTAAACCCTTCTTAATATATTCCAAAATGACTAAATATGCAAAGACACTAATGTATTAGAGGCTAACAATCAGAATATATTTACTTATTGTCAAACAGAGTCACATTTATGTTCCTTTACCAATTAATGGAATAATCTTTCAATCAAATCAATTAAATCACAATCTGTAAATTTCTTCAAAAACTGACCACAGATTATACAAGAAAATATTTCCCCCCTTCATTTTATGTTTAAAGATCTGACAAATACATATAAATATATATAATCAAATATATATCAAATCTTTTTGTAAACAGGTTTTAATTTTGTCTGTTTGCATGCTTTCTTTCATGAGCATTTTAAAACTTGAGGTGATGAAGAATGATGAAGGCAATGTCATGGATTATAAAAAAATACTTAATTTGGGTTCTAGCCGTTTATGATTGTGGACGTTTTAGCTAGCACCAATTATGAGACACACTATTAAAAATTATATAAAAGTGGAAATTAACCTCTTTGAACTATCATCATTCACATTTCGTAAATTATTCAACTAAAAATCATTCTTTGACATAATATAGTTTATATAAACATGTAAATATTCAACTGGTAAAAATAAATGGTTGTTTCTCTCTTCTTTATTTTGTATGGCTTTACCAAATAGCTCTGTAAATCCAGAGTTATGCACCCTATTCTCTTCTGCAACATGTTGTATTCTCAATAAATATCATCAGATAACAAAGGCCGGATAAAGCAGAATTGTTTTATTAATGAATCTTGTTTAATAACATTTACATAGATTAGGATCCAGCTTACAGGTAACATTTGTTCTGAGTCCTATAGTGGAAGTTTTAACAGCTTCGCTGGGTCTGCCATTTTGTTTTGTTTTTACATTTTGTGAAATGATCAAAACGTGCATATTTATATTTTCATATCTTTATGTTCACATGTCATCGTTGAAAAGCTGTAATTATTGGTGAACTGTACCCAATTTAACAAAAATTTCATCCTTTGACTGAAAACAAAATGCATTGCTACTCTGTAGAGCAATCTCTTAGATTTGTAACGCCCTGACTGGCTTCACTTTAGTATCATGTTTTTAATCAATCTTTGTCAAAATTTCAAATATAAAGCAAGTAAAATATAATCAAAAGTAACGCTTTTCAACTAGATTGAGAAATTATCATATGATATAACAAGTAGACATAAGATAAGACTTTCATTTCAATGAGACCAAACGTACAGGGACTGGGAAAGGCAAGGGCCATGGGCCATTTTGCACATTGGATGAAAAAATGGCCCATCACAATTGGAAATTTTACCATTGCTACAAGGGGGAATGGCCCATTCAAAATTCTGAAAATGACTAAAAGCCCTCAAAATGGCCCATTGTCAAAGGTGTCTATCCCAGTCCCTGAACGTATATCAATAATGTGATTTCAGTGAGAAGTATTGACTGTTGCGGAAAGATATAATTGATATCGGTTCAGTAAGATGACAAAACAGAGGTGTAAAGTCACAATCTTGATAAAAAACAGGCAATGTTCCTCTGCTGGCAAGTGCCCTTCCCCAAATGTTACTTTACGTTAAGTAGACAGACAGTAGTCTTTAACAGGTTGCAGATAGGTTTCTATATGATTATTGCTGTTGTTGAAATTCCTTTGAAATTGTTCAAATTAATTTATCTTTGTCATTTCAAGATGAATTTGTGAGAACTATTGATAAGCATGTCTGTTACTTTGGCAAATGACATATCTTGAAAATCATTGAGTGTCTGTTTAATCGCTGATACTAATACTGCTTTTCAGGAGTCTATAACATGTATGATTGCCAAAGAACAAATCTCTGACAGACAAATAACCAAGGGCAGTTTGATCTTCTTTATATATTTTATTTTGCAGATTCATCATTACACTGACCAAAGAAGTTCACAACGATGACACAAGTGTGCTGTGTTTACAAAAATGTAAACGTCCTTGTTTACCTTCTTGTCATCGTATTTGCTATTGCATCATGGGTAGACATCAACGGACTGTGGGTAGAGCTGCCAATACTAGTTCAAGAACTGCCCGAGGCATGGGACCTTCCATCTTACATGGTCATCATCATCCAGCTTGCCAACATCGGACCGCTAGCGTTCACCCTTTCCAAACTGAAATGCACTGGCAAGCTAAATGAAGTTCCAGTCATATATTTGATAATTGGTATCGGAGCAGCGTCATGTCTTCTGCTTGCATTTTTCTGGGACAAGACTACATATGTCGCAGGAGAACTGCACAGCACAGCACTTCTCACGTTGAATTTTTTTCTTGCACTGGTTGATTGTACATCGTCCGTTGTCTTTCTTCCATTTATGGCTGAGTTTAAGAAAGAGTACATCACAGCCTTTTTCATCGGTGAAGGGTTCAGTGGATTGTTGCCGGGTCTCGTAGCTCTAGGTCAAGGGGCAGGTCAAACAGAATGTGTAAATCACACTGTGTATAAAAACTTGACATTAAATGGAACGACAGTCAACGAAACGTCGTATGTCATCTACCCACAATATGGGAAACCCAAGTTCTCTGTGGAAACATTCTTCTTCTTCCTGTTCGGAATGCTCGTAGCATGTGGAGTTGCCTTTACAATTTTGAAGTTTAGTGAGTTTGCTAAATTAGAACAAATTACTCCAATTGAACATCTAGAAGAATCAAGCACTACAACTGACCCGACAGATTTTGCCTCAAGTTATGAGCTTGGTAACAAAACACCGACGTCACCTACAGACAACTTCCTTGACGCTGCGGACAACATCAACTCACAAACACATCTCCTGAGTGGAAAGAAGAAGCAAGCAATATCAATTCAGAAAGATCCCTCAGTAGAAGTCACCCAAGTCTTGACCTGTATGTCTCAGTCAAACTACTTCCTGTTTCTAGGTCTCACTGCCTGGGTGAATGGATTAGCCAATGGGGTGCTTCCTTCCATTCAGTCCTACTCTGCTTTACCGTATGGAAACACACAGTATCATCTCAGTGTGACGCTCGGAAGTATCGCTAACCCACTGTCATGTTTTTTGGCCTTCTTCCTCCCAACGACTTCTACAGTTGTGATCAGTGTTCTGACGGTGATCGGGACAGCATTTGCAGGGTATTGTGTTCTGTTAGCTGCACTGAGTCCATCACCGCTACTAGTTGGCAGTATTATGGGAGACATCCTTGTTGTAAGTATAATATACTTATTTTATAATTAATGATTTTGGTTCAGTTCTAACATGAATATAAGGCTTCAGCAAGTAACAGCACTGTCAGAGAAATACAAGACTGCTGTTGAAAAATATTCATGTCTATAAAAAGTATTAGAAATGCAGTTCTGTGTTCAAGAGGACTAGTACTAGTGAGAACCTGCTAGTGCTTGGATGACGAAGCACCATGGGTGCTGTTTCTCGAGAACTGACACTCTTGAACACAGTAAAGGCTTAATAAGCATTTCTTTTACATAACAGCTTGGTGTCTTGGTAATACAGCTTGGTGTCTTAGTAATACATGATGTATTCATGTTTGAATGGCATGTTGAGTTATCGAATAGTTAAAACTGAAATTGTATCAGTAACAAGTACTATCATTACTTGTTTTGAACACTATGGTATTGTAACCATTTTTCTAACATCATTCATTATAAATTACAATCAAATGCAAACATTCATGTATACTGAATATCTTTATATTCAATTCTCAACATAACAACTTGTGTTACAGGTGTCTGCCTGGTTTCTTGTTGGTTTCACCTTGACATACACCAAAGTGTCCATCGCGGCCCTCCTCCGACTAAAGGGAAAGCGAGCGTTGCTCTGGTGCGGAGTCCTCACCCAGTTTGGCTCCACTGTTGGAGCCCTGATCACCTTCGTATTGGTCAATGTCTTGAAAGTTTTTGTGCAAGGATCCCCATGTACAATGTCGTAAAACTGCAGTAATGTCACAGATACACAATTTCAACTTCCCTGCAAGACATGACTTGGGCAAGTTCACATCCCTGACTAATATATAGAGATTATTACCCGAGGAAGTGTGTCGTATGATTTTTACGAAATAAGTGTGAATCTTTAAATTACAAAAAATGTGCAGAGTTTTGTTAAAATCATATGACAAAATTCCGAGGTATATAATTTCTTTATTACCGATTCTACGCCATTTCAAACGCATGGAGATATTCAGAAAACGGCCTTCTTCCCTTGGACGGCCCGCTCACGAACAATGATTTATGACGTCACTGAGAACAAAATACGGTAACTCACGCTTAGACAATCGTTGCTAGGCCAAAGTGATATGTGCACATGTGCTCATATTAAAAATATGTCACCGCTTATGAATAACCATATGGGTAATAAAAGCCTTTCTGCATAACTGCAAATTCCATGTTTGAGTACAGGTCCCAAATCACCAATGAGTAATAGCCCCCACCAAATTTCTGATTAAACCATCAAGTTATGGTGGTGTATGCTAAAGGGCTTACAGAAAAGTGTAGAATTGCAGCGAGGCTTATTTAACCAAAAATAAGACAATGCTGGAGGCCCAAGTTATTTTTTCAGAGGGAAATTGAAACAATCTTGCTTTGCATCAAAAACTTCCTTTACATGAATAATATGTACATGGTTTCAAACTTAAAGGTAGATATATATTTCTTGTTTAGTTTTGAACAAGGTTAATTGTTTAGTTGTCAAGATGTTCTTTTGTCCAGTCATGAAATTTTTCCTTCGATATTATTCATATACTATCACAGATGATGTTCATTCCATCATTTATTTATTTTCATTCATTTGTTGTACAAATTATTTACATGTACCTTTTTATTATCCAAAACAAGTAGTGAACATGCTGTAGCTGTACAATCCCTTTAGTATGTAGTCAAGTTGTTTCAGATGCGCGGGACCAGTTACAATTTGAACTGATCTGATTGATCAATCGGACAACTTGCCCCGGTCTGAAGTATTTAACAGCATTTGGCTTGCAGATAGAACTATGGTTACAAAACTGCATTGGATATTGGGGTGAAACGGTTCACGACAACAGTAGTTTAACCGTGGTATTTTACGTTCGGTTCGGTGCACCGTACATTAACATGGGCTTTCGGTTCCTTCTGCATATTTAATTTGTGTCCAAAATATCGTTTTAATAACTTAAAAACCAATAATATTTATTCAAAAAGTCAATGATCAAATTTTTTTATATTTATTATCATTACACGTCTACAAGTTTCCAAGTGGTAACGATACCTGTCGCCATGTTCCTGGAAGTAAACATTCGGAAGATTTAGTTTGATCTTTAACTCTCAACAATAGTGTTTGAATGATGTGACTTTTCGAGATCTCGTTCAAAGAAATATGAGTTAACCCTCAACTCACCTTACCTCACCTCTTAGCACTGAGATGATTGCCTGTGCCGTATTGATTTATAACTCCTTGTGAGTAAGTAAGAGGTATGAAGTTTGAAATGTTATGTTATTTATCTCATGTTTTTTATAACATTACTGAGATTAATAGTTTCATATTTTGAAACATTTTCTTTGTAATAGGAGATTGTTTGATCTGATTTCTTTTCTTTTTAAATATTCTAAACTTATGTTCTTGAAAGAGATGTCTTCAGTAGATCCATAAAAACACTCATTATTTGTTTGCCAAATTTAATCAAAAGTATGAAGTAATGCAATGAACATTTATAATGTATATTGAAAATAGTAATTACTTTTGGTTAAATCAGGAGATTAATGCATTCTGTTTTTTCATCTTTGGGTGGTAAGTTGTGCTTTTTTTAACCCAAATTTTGAATTCAAATCAAGCTTGTAACTCGCTTCAAATGTAATTAAGGTTTATTGGTGAAGTATAATGATGTCTCATTTATTGTCTCTCATTTTGCCATATATTAATATTGCATGGAAGTCTTACATATCTATAATTTTCTGTTTATGATTCATTATCTTTATTTTTATAGTTGTATGTTAATTTATTGTAGATACAAACTAGCATACTGAAATCCAGTACTGTTGTTCATCTTTACAGAGTGATATTACCATTTACCTTTGTCCGTAAAAGAACGTCTCTGTATAAATGATGTTCAATAACTTGTGAATAAGCATAGATATGAACATTCAAAAGTGTTTGTATTGTGAACAAATGAAGTGTTTTTGGTTTGTGAATATGTGGGAGCGCTGAATTGAAAACATATGAAAGTGTTTGAATTTTGAATATATTATTGTGTTTGTGTTCTGAAAAACAGTTTGTTTGAAAGAGTTTGTATTGTGTATATATATATATATATATATATATATATCAACTATCACTGTTTTTTTGTTATATTTTTGTGAATAGTAACGCCATTTTTTGATATGATGTCAATTATGCTAAGGGGAGTACATCATTTAGAATTCCTCTCAACAGCATGATTATAGAATAACTCAAAAAGTTCATGTGCAATGCTTTTCAACTTGTTGTGTTATTAATGGCATAGCCTCGAATTCTTCTCCTTTTCAAATTAGAAATGCAGGATTTCAAATCACGAGCCATTTATGAAAGATTCAACAATTTTTTTTTTAATAGACTTTACTCATGGACCAAAATTTTATATTTGTACTCAGGGCTCCAGATAAGATGCGTATCTGCGTAAACTACGCACGGGCAATTCACATATATGCATAAAAAATAAAATCAGTGAATGACAGATATGCACAACATTCCCAGAATTACGAGTAAGATATTTATTAACAGGAGTGATCGTGACTTGTCAAAACAAAGTTTCATTTTTACATGTCTGATCTTTACATCTCGAATAGAAGCCACTGACTTAATGCCAACCTGTATGAAAACAAAGATTTCAGAGTTTATATTGCATCAAAGAGAAATCATTTATTTACAGATTAGACATGTGGAAAATATAATCAACGACTAACATTGAAAAAGATGCCAACTTGGAATGAAGATTTGAAAACAATAAACCTTGAAATACTCCTAGTTTTTTTCATTTGGTAATTTTACCCCTCAATTTTTATTTTGAGGAGTGAAATACCCCTGAGTCCAAACATTTATCTGGAGCCCTGTGTTCTCGCAAGAATATCCCTTTTTCTTCTTCTACAAAATACATACTATAGTATTACGGACCGTTCAAATATCTGCAGGTTATGGTAGGGTTCTGTTTATTTAACTAATAAATTAATCCAGGAAATTTCACAGCTTTGTTCACATTGCTGTTAATTTCTTCTGCAAGTAACCTTACTAAAAACTTTAAATTTAATTGGTCTTGAGGGGTTTTCAAAGGGGGAGGGAGGGAAGTTACCATGGGAGATTATCAACGCAACAGTTGACCTGAAGAAATGGGAATGAATCTGTTACTGAGATTCCTCTAAGTGATTCCCTTCCACATTTTAATCCCTCTCAATGTCTTTGATGGTCCCATCAAATTTGAATTTGATGGAAAGCCATGATTAAACCTTCATTAACTTAATTATGATATTCTAAATTCATTACAAACTTGGTTTCTGCTATTTTCACAAAAAACAAGAGTTTATAGTCTTTACGCCTCAAGCATTCCAAAAACACTTATCAAATTGAAGTCCAGTTGACATATATACAATATGTTTTGCCATCATTGAGCACTGTAACATCTGTGAAAAGCTACTTTCATTAACCATTTAATAAGTCAGTTATGAATAATGTGTTTTTGGCTTATGTATTAGATTAGTTTGAGATATGATTTAGAATTTTGCTATGACTATGGTTTGACATTTGTTAACGTATGAAGTTTACTGTTTTGATGCCAATGTTATTTAAACATAGTTACTAAACAAAAATTAAATTAATTATTGGATTTGACAACAAGCATCAAAGTGCTTATTGTGCGGCTGCTATTACAAAATCACATTTGAGTAAATATTAAAGAGCCACTCCGTGAGTTGTTGGGAGTCATATATGCCAAAGTTAATCAAAGGTGTCATTTGATCGCAAAGAGACACATTTTAAAGCTTGTTGGGTTTTTTTACAGTGACAACATGAAGGTAGAACGTCGCAATTATGATCGAAAACCGGACAGTGGCGCGCGTCAAATAGTCAAACGTAATTTTGGAGACTTATCTAAAACAGGCAGGAGGGCAGTTGGGAGTTAATAGTGTTTGTTAGGTTATATAACTAGTATCCATGTAAATTGGATGTGATATCTACACCTCTGTGCATTTAAAAGGCTGTGTTTAGATTTTCATGGAAAACCAGTATTTGTCATATATATGTATTTTGGACATGGAAAATTAAGAAGTTTTGATTTTATATCACCACATATGACATTTAGGTTCGTATCAAAGGTAAAAAATATGTTATGAAAATCACAGAGTGGCTCTTTAAGAAATAAATGAAAGTCAGTGGCGCAAGTCTGTTTCATAATTTGGGTTTGAATAATGGTTATGCATGAATATTGTTTTGTTTGTTTGCTTCTAATGTCTATGATTTGAGATAATGTTCTTCTGTAGCAATAACTCTTGGCTTGAAAGAAGAAGAGGGAGAAAGATTTGTGTTATATTTACATATGGCAGAGTTATTGATTATTTATGTTTGGATGAGTTTGGTGTTATGGATGTTTCTTTCAGCTTTGTAAATGAATTATTTTGGGGTATATTTTTGGATCTTTAACAAAGAGAACTATGAACAAATCAAACACAATGGTTTAATTTTAATTGAGAATACTGAATACCCTAAAGAAATTGTCAATTTTTTTACAACATTTAAGATGTCACTATTTTGCCCAGAATAAAATATTATAATATTAAGAAGAAGGGCCTTATTTACAAAGTTCCAAGATAGTCATAAAGCAATGTTAATGGATGTTATTTAGCATCTTAGCATTAACACCATTTAGAAAAACTAGGCCTGGTTTGATTATGTGTTTGTATTATGTATCATGTATGAGAGCCTCCTGTTCAACAATCTCATTTAAGTCAGATCAAACTAGTCTGATGTGACTACTGCTCCATAAAATCGTGTCAATTGACCTTGTCCGTGAGCTTCCAACTCAAAACAATCCCAGGCCTGCCAAACTATCACATCATGCCTATTGCTTTCTAGACTCGTCACTGATTGGCTGAAATGGATAGGTCACCTGACACTTGACTTATCCAGAAGTACCCATATCAGATATGTTGGTGGCACAGTTAAACAGTTCGTTCTGATACAATGCAATTTTCTGTCACAAATTCACCCATGATTCGCTAGTTCCAGCTGATGCTCGCAGGTTTCACTGCAATGCATAGCCACAATGGTGTTGCCGGCTTTCTCCCTGCAGTAATACTAGCAGCTGCGATATAAGTGAAATACTCTTGAAAGCAGCGTTAAAAACCCTATATTCACAAATGATGAAACACGATTCAAGGTTTTACCCAAGTATGTGTTGCCTTGTGAAGGGAGCTCATTTTAAAATTATTAAAAGGGACAACTGACATTAAAACATCACATTTATTGGATATTTCATATGGGAATAATGAAACTAATTAAATCATGTTAGATGATGTTCACAACTGATATGATGGCTTGAATAAATGTTGAATACATTCACATTCTCTTCGTTTTTTTTAAAGGATTAAACTTTGTGATACTGTGAATCTTCATAGCACAGACTTAAAGGTTCAGGCCATGTCATAATCTTATTAAAATAAAATCTAAGTGCTCCACTACATTACGCCCATTGATCTCAAACTAAACTAATATTTACAGGTATTCTCAGTATATTTCCATGTACAAAATCTGAATGACCTAATTTCGATGCTAATTCGTTTGCCTTTGTCTGCAACATTGGGCCATTTAACGGAATGTTCTCACTTCTTGCCCCTTGAAACCATTTGTAGAGAGCATCTTCTACATCTTGGTGATTGGCAGCTCTTAACTTTTTGCGGGCGGGGCCAAAATCAGACGACACAGATTGAGCCAGAATAGCTTCGCGATTCTTAATGATGCCACTCAAAGTAGATTTTGGAATATCAAAGTCCAAAGCGATGTTTTTCTTAGATTTTACACCCAAATCAACGGCCTCTATGATACGAAGTTTAGTATCAAAAGTGATAGCTTTACGTTTACCCGCCATCTTGTGACAAGAAACGCAAGTGAACTGACATTCTGTGACCATGTCGGGTATTTAAACACAACATCTGTTTACTTAACAGTTAATTTTCTAACAACGTTGAAGATACCGCTGATTGACTAAGCTGACACGGAGTGAGTTTGCTCTAACAATAATGAGGAGCTTTGATTCACCACGGACAATGTTGATCTTACCGCTAATTGAGTAAAGCTGACACTGATTGAGTTCGCTATAAGTGATGTTAATTGACCCTCGGGGCATGAAAATTAGTTCCCTATATCAGATAATTCGCTATATCCGGGTTCGCTATACACGTATAATTTTAATGATATTATATAAAGCTTATGACGGGACTTAAAAAATGGTTCACTATATCCGAGTGTTCGCTATATCCGAGTTCCTTATATCCGTGTTCTACTGTAATCTCAATATGTTTAAAAGTATTTTCAGTATGTTTACAGGTATTCTCGATATTTTTGTAAGTTTCCTCAAAATGTTTAAGATACTCACAAGTTTTCCTATATATCTAACGGTAAGTGAACATGAACGTTATCTTAAGGGCACCACTACGATATATCTCTCGATTATGACCGTTTGTTCAAACGGGGCGCATGTTCTACAACATCGAATCAAATCTTTTCCTGTCAAGATGTCACAGTCTGACCGTCTACAATTGGCTCCAGTCTCGTCTCCCTGGGGACAGTTCTCAGCACGGGGAGGGGCTGCAGCGTTAGGGACACACCTACCTTTCTCACACCACTCGCCGTTTCCACATGATGTTTTGTCTGCGGTGACGCGAAACCCGGGGCATGTACTCTGGTTCCCGTTTGTTCCTGTACAGAACAAAATTTGGCATATGCCGTACAAACCGTTAGGATAAACTAGTCTGCAAAACACGGATCCATTTCCGACTTCACGAGAACACTGAGCGTCTGCATTAAACACTTGACCCTCATTCTGTCCAGTAGATATGCCCCGGGTTATTGTGGTCTCTCTGGCACAGCTTGCGTTTGGTTGTGCAAGGAACGATTTGACTTGCTCTATTGTACAAGTGGAGAAAAACCACTGGCTCGAGGGATTAGTCAAATCTGGAAAACCAATAGAAGGACTCATAATAAACTTGGTGCTGGCATTGCATTTAATACCAGCTTCTTCACCGTCATGAGAGGAATTCAAACTGTGGGCAAGTTCATGTGCTGCAACGATTCCCGTTAAGCCCTGCAAGAAATGCTCATTGACAGAGACGCCTAGCGCGGTGCAAAGACCACCCATGTAAGCTAATCCCAAGAGATTGCTGTCCCCGCCACGTTGCAAGTTATATCCGGTGAAAGACATGTAGTGATCGGCAGTGTCGCTGGCATTCCCAGTTGCGATGTAGTCTAAGATAAAGCTGACAGCTGCAGGTACGCCTTCAACAAACGTGCCATTTCTTGCGGATTCGATCCATGGCGTTGCTTCTGGTGTCTGAGCGATCTGGATAAATTTTATCCAACAGGTAATTGAGATGGAAGGGTCTTGCAGGTGGAAGGAGTCGTATCGTAGCTGGAGCGAGTCCTCAAGAAAAGAATAGTAGGTTCTTATGTTTGCCAAGGCTTCAGTGATGTTGAAATTAACTTCCCGTAAGAAAAAGCTATAGATCACGAAGTCCGGGAAGACACCTATCTCAATAGTATACCGAGCCACCTGCGGTACACTATTTCCTCCTTGGGAATTGGCAATATCAAAATCAGATGATTGTTTCTCCGCGCTTGATTCACTCATCTCTCCTAAGGGCTTCACGGGTAGGTCGCCTCTGTCGAGTGAAAAGGTGTCGTCCATCATATCAGATGTTTCCTCTATAGGAAGTATGTTGTGGTTCGTGTCGTGGTCAGTTGTTCGCTTGTGTATTCTGCGTTTTTGTGGCCATATCTTGTACAGTTTATTTTCATAATGGAAGCTCCCAGCCACGTGAAATTTATTCTCACTGAAGATTTCAACAACAAGAACAACCCCTGACAGTTTGTCTCTGAATACAGCAAACTTCTCATTGTCCGGTAGATCCAGCTGAAGCACCTTGCTCCGCCCATCGTCTGTATACAAAGGTATATTGGGCACCGGTCTCCTCTTCTGTGTCAGGTTCAGCTGAACCTGAGAGCCTCTGAAATCGAACTTCAAGTGAAGAATGTCCGGATGTTGCATCGTGGATCGTTTCTCTCGTGTGTGGGCAGAGTGGACCACTTTTACTTTGACCGAGTCGGTTGCTTTATCCTGCGACTCTGCCATGAAGGAAAGAGACATCCCTGAGCAGATGAGCTGGAGGACTCCAGACAGACAGAGAACGCACCGCATCCTGAGCTGGAACACTCACTGACAGTTCCGAGGACTCCCCGAATGTGTTGTTGACTGGTATTAAAGCGAATGATCGCCTTACTGCAGACATTATAAAGACTGTCCAATACCTGTCTGTCTCCAGGTGAATTACTAGTATCTAGATGTAAATTGATCAGATAAATGTTGAAATCCTTTGGAGCATGAATGAATCAAGTTTTGAAGAATAGCTTTAGATAATTGTTGATGATAAGATAGCTGTGATTAGAGGGGTCAGTGATTGCATTTAGATAAAATATACCATTATATACCAATATCCCTGATGGGCATTAGAATTATATAATAGTTAGAAAATATCTCTATCTATCTATCTCTCTCTCTCTCTCTCTCTCTCTCTCTCTCTCTCTCTCTCTCTCTCTCTCTCTCTCTCTCTCTCTCTCTCTCTCTCTCTCTATATATATATATATATATATATATATATAAGGAAGGGGAGATAAGCGCAGTCAGTACATTGATAGTTTTCTGCTTTTCTCAGAGTGATATTCATTCTTGTATAGTAGTGATACCATGAGACGCAACGATGGGGAGGTGTCTTTGGTTTATGTTGTAGTCACAAAAGAGAAAAGCGTAGAATCAAAGCAAAATATCATACTTTATAAAGAACATGACTTGTGTTAGACTGATGCAAAGAATACAGATAATGAAAGCTCCACTAACATACTGATTACAAGATAAACGGAATTGCCAAGAAGCCACAACTCGATATTCCTTTTACACAGCATTTCTTATTCCTTTTACACAGCATTTCTTATTCCTTTTACACAGCATTTCTTATTCCTTTTACACAGCAATTTTATTCCTTTTACATGTCATTTCTTATTCCTTTTACACAGCAATTTTTATTCCTTTTACACAGCAATTTTTATTCCTTTTACACAGCATTTCTTATTCCTTTTACACAGCATTTCTTATTCCTTTAACACAGCATTTCTTATTCATTTTAAACAGCATTTCTTATTCCTCCTTTTACATAGCATTTCTTACTCCTTTAACACAGCATTTCTTATTCCTTTTACACAACATTTCTTATTCCTCCTTTTAAACAGCATTTCTTATTCCTTTTACACGGCATTCTTATTCCTTTTACACAGCATTTCTTATTCCTTTTACACAGCAATTTTTATTCCTTTTACACAGCAATTTTTATTCCTTTTACACAGCAATTTTTATTCCTTTTACACGTCATTTCTTATTCCTTTTACACAGCATTTCTTATTCCTTTAACACAGCATTTCTTATTCATTTTAAACAGCATTTCTTATTCCTCCTTTTACACAGCATTTCTTATTCCTTTAACACAGCAACTTTAATTCCTTTTACACAGCAATTTTTATTCCATTTCCACGTCATTTCTTATTCCTTTTACACAGCAATTTTTATTCCTTTTACACAGCAAATCTTATTACGTTTATACAGTATTTCTTATTCCTTTTACACAGTATTTCTTATTCCTCCTTTTACACAGCATTTCTTATTCCTTTTAAACAGCATTTCTTATTCCTTTTACACAGCAATTTTTATTCCTTTTACACAGCATTTCTTATTCCTTTTACACAGCATTTCTTACTCCTTTTACACATCATTTTTTAATCGTTGCAACATTCAAACCAGTGTCTTCCTTCTAGGGCTTAACGTTTAAAGGTATGAGAAGAGCAATATATTTCTCTGGGTAAAAATACACTTTTACACTCTTTCGATATATATGCTTTTTAATTTGACTTTTGGGTAATACCATACCCCATTGTGTATCAAATCACTACTGCTTCAATAAAGTCTACAGATGTCTGTTTATTTGACGATGTTACTTCGAATACAAAAGAGGGTTTCTATTTCGCAAAGTCACCCCTTAACGGGTCCTATTCTCAATCTAGTTTTATATGTTCTATACCTGGGTCGTATTTATTCAGAAACCCTTGACCCCAGGTTGTAGGCCTATTCAAAGCCCGGGCGGTATTCGAGGAATGGTACGGTACGACTTAAAAATTTCCCCTTCTCATTCGTATGAATGAATGAATGAATGTCTTTATTTCCTCCGATAAACGAAGATCACATAAATGCAATTACAAAGTCATTGACACAGGCAACAAAATAAATTCACAATCATTAGTGATGATTTCAGTGTAGATAGGTACATAGCATAATATAATACAATGTTTTTCTTTATTGGTACAGTTATGTCAGGTATCACATTAGCGCCACTGAATAGAGCTATAATATCATCATCATTATCAATCATTTCAATTTGAACATACAATTCAATATCAGTTGTATCAATATGGTTACCGTCAAAAGTGTTTCTTTGGTTCATAAAGTGCTCGCAGTGAAGAATAACATGACAATCATAATCAAAACAGTGTGTTTAACAATGTATACATTCTCGTGAGGTTTTACCTCCAGAGTTTACCAGTATAATGAGTTGTATTTCAGTTCTATATTCAGGGTTATCATACAATAAATCATACAGACTATGCATGCGTAGCTGAGTGTGTACTTTAGCATATCTAGCCATATCCTGTCTGGCAACCAAAATTGTCTTCCATTGATTTTCCTCTGAGGATGTAATAGCTTTAAGTACAATATTGCGCCATGCTAGTTTTGAGGGAAAGTAACCACAATGTACATAATCAATAACAAATCTGTGTAAATCATATTTTCTCGCTGTGCTTAAGAGACAAGCACATATACTTCCTGACTTATTTAGTGATTCAATATTGAATGACAAAAATGCACAAAATAAAAACTTTGTTGATGAGTGACATTGATTATTACACAACCGCCCAAGAAACAATAGTCTGCATTTATCAATGTAGCCTGTCATTGTCCAGAGACCCAAATTTGCTATTGCAGAAACTGTAGAAATTCTTTTATTGAAACCTTGAACACAACGTGCAAAATACCTTTGGGTTGATTCAATTCGTATTGCAAGTGCACATTAAATAAAATTTTCAATTACTTGCTCTCTGGTTACGTGAGCTTCCCCGATGGAGACACCATGACAAGGGATTCTGTTCACAGGGACATGTTATTGAAATGGATTAGGAAACACTATTATCGACAATCAAGCCCTGATGTAGATGGGTCTCTGAATACACTTACTTTTTCATGCTGTGTATTCCTACCAACGTGTCTGTTCGCTTTAGAATATTTGGAGTTGGGATCTTTATCCGATAATTATATCGTGAGCTTTGTTTGACGCCAGGTTTTGTAAAAGAGGAAATTCGGTACATTGTTTTACAGACCGCGATATGTGTGACATGAGAATGAAAACAAAACCATTGTATACGTAAGGAGAAAAACAGATAAGTAAACAGAAACCTACACTGGGAATGACGGATGGGGAGAATTCTCCGGTTATCATCATAGAAAAATCAGCTACGAATTCAGTTTGTGTTTTCTCCGGAAGAATGGATATTGTGCAGATTATACATATTTTGCTTTTGACATTATCGTGATAACTGGATATCCCTGGAATAGCTGGTGACATGCGTTGAACAATTAACGTTATCAATAAGGCAGCAACAGTACTATACAACCTGGTAGAACTTATCAGATATGTAGATGATACAGGGTTACAAGGTTAGTAGATAGTATGTGTATTTTATTTCACTGTGTAATTAAAGTTTAAAGCTTGTTATTAGTTAATTATACATTTACATAATTCATTCCTCTAAAATATACTGTCATAATGCTTATCAAGATATAAAACTATTCCACCAATCCAGGGCGTAAACCTGGGAGTGGTTTATGAACCTGCTACATTATGTTCTATATTGGTTCATATGTATGAATTATGAAGTGGATGTTCATTATCATGCTTCATATTAATTTTATTTTGAAAAATATGAAAGTATGAAATACAGAGCATTATACAACGCATCGACAATTGGCCAGATGCAATACATGAGGTGCAGGTGCATCTTACATGAGGTAGGATAAACAAGAATAACATTTTCATAAATTTATGAATGCTGTTGTTCTATTAAAAGTACTGATTGTTCTTGTAAAGTATCCCTGTTTTGGCTTCGGTTAAGTACAGTGTCAATACAAATGTAAAAACTCGCGATGTTGATCTATAAAACCGGACAACAACGCTCGTCAAGTAATCGTAAATTTGAAACTAATGCAAAGAAGGTAGAAATGAGTTGATTGTGTTTTCAGAGCCATATAACTGGTATACGTGTGAACTGAAAGTGTGACTTTGGTTCGACAGAAACATACGGGTGCTGTCAATTGTGAACTAATCATTGTGATCATATTAAGCATCTCTCAATTAAATATCTGATATGCTATAATTAATATTATCACAGTTGGTGTTTTGACACTCATGAAAGTCAAATTAAATACGATGAAAATCTGTCTCCCTTATGTTTTCGTTATGTCTTTATAGATAATAGTAGGCCTATTGTAATTGCAGAAATGTCAATGTCCTGAGCGTTGCTAGGAAACTGATTGCTTTATCATAATGAATATATAGTGTTAACCACTATATTAAGTTAACAACACGTTGTATTGAAATTGATTTTTAGCCTATTAGTTAATGTACGTAAACAATATTCCAGCAATACTGCACTACTAATAAACAACAATTGTTCATAAAAATCAATTTTTTTTCAGAAAACGTGTCGCGAGCAACTAATAAATATGATACAAAGAATAGTAATTTCCGAAATGTTTATATTCTAAGTTTTCATGCATGTTTAGAAACAACATAGGACCTGTTATTGTTACGCCAATATAAACAAACCCATCATAGCATGTTATCAAGAATTAGTTCAGTTAGATAAACAAATTCTGGTATTCTATTCATTTTGATAAACTCCTGAATTAAAATGTTATGAAATTTATTGCTCATGTAGATTCACTCTGACCTGGGAAAAAAAATGAATAAACATATCTAGAAGACTCAATGCCAGTCTACACAATGCCTGTACTTCGGGCAGTGGCTAGTTAATTCGCAGTTACCGAACCTGAAATAGCCAGTGGTCATTCGGCTTTGTTTGACCAGTCCCTCGTTTCATACAAGATCGAGCGTTGACAGCACTGATATCGCGCTTGTGTCGGTGCAAATATTGAGTTTATTTTGTCATAATCTGGATACAGACATTGACATTTACTTACAGTCTATTCACAGCGGATCGACCATTCATCAACGATTCAAAATGATGATCTGAGACTATTTTGAAAAACTTATTACAGTCGTGAGTATTCCATTTTGACCTACCACGTGCTTTCCAAACCGGCGTACTATCTATCATTAGCCCATGTAGTGTTCCTTACTTCCTTGCTTTAGTCAACAGGTCGAACTAAGAATATATATTTTTTTAAAATCGATATGCTATCACCAAAACCACATTATGAATAATTTCGTATCAATTGTTGCGGAAAATTTATATATTGGCTAAAATTTTAGGTTATCGCAAATATCTCATTTTACCATCTATGATATAGGTTAGATTTTAAAGAGCCATATGTTGGAGTCATATATGCAAAACTTGAGCAATGGTGTCATTTGATCGCGAAGTATCGACTGTTACCAAAAACACACATTTTAAAGCCTGTTGGTTTTTGACAGCTGACAATATGAAGGTAGAACGTCGCAATTATGTTCGAAAACCTGACAGTGGCGCGCATCAATAATAAATAGTCAAACGGAGTTTTGGAGACTTATCAAAAACAGCCAGGAGGGCAAATAGGAGTTGATAGTTTATGTTAGGTTATGTGACTAGTATCCATGTATATTGGACGTAGTATACCCTCTGTGCATTTATAAGGCTGTTTTTAGATTTTCATGGAAAACCAGTATTTGTCTTTTGGACATGAAAATTTAAGATGTTTTGATTTTACATTACCACATATGACATTTAGGTTCGTATCAAAGGTAAATAATATGTTATGAAAATCACGGTGTGGCTCTTTAAGGGTAACACGGTTTAGTAAGTTAACTCCAAAAGCGAGTCCAGCAATTTTCTAGTTTGAGTAAAACCAGGGGTTAGTTAAAGACACAGTGTTGCCTTTTGTTAATTACGTAATTTATAAACCAGCTTTCATGCACGTAACACAATTATCAAGTAATTCATGAACGACGTGTTATCAGTGCAAACTAACTCGCCCCAGGCACGTATCAAGTAAACAGTACTCACATGGTGACCTTGAACCCAGCTGATATTACATCAGAAACGAAAACTTGAAAAGTTGTTTTGCAATGAAGCTCTGTCAAATAAAAAAAATTACCAAGATCTATAATCATGACTTTTTTTGCCAAAATGCTTTATATAAACTTTTAATATTAATTCATTATATAATGAACAATTATCTTTCATGTGTAACCATGAAGGTCAAGGTCACGAGGTATAATGGTTAGGGCCATATTCACCCTTTAATAAAATTTTGAAAGGTTATTAAGAACTTACATGAACATTTATTGCCGCAAAACCTTGGAAATTCATTCGACATATCAATTCAATTCAATTCTTTTATTTCGGTTTGTAGGCCATCGGCCCATGTACAATACATGTTAACAATTTTTAAGATTTTGTAGAGTAGACAATAAAGTTATACAACGATAATTTATAACATGGTTAATTCATTGACATTCTTCTATAAGCAAGCGCTTCTCTGATGAAATTGGAATATTTTACAAGGGAATATCTACAATTACTAGTTAAAATATTATGATATTGAGTAACAAAATTTAACTGACCATTTATACGAATGTATTTATCCCTTATTACATCATAAGCATTACATTCGAACAAGAAATGTATAGCACTTTCAGTTACACCACAATCACACATTTTACACCTCTTATCTACATTCACACCTCTAATATTGCAACGTAAAGGGAGCGAATTTAATCTAAGAAGACAAATATTTCTTCTTACAGATACTTGGTTGATAAAATTAACATAAAACTCAACATTTAAGAGTGACTTAATTTCTTTAAAGTGGATTAAACGAGAAGATATATTTATGTTACCAAAGATACGCTGTTTATCACAATCAATTACTCTATTCTTAAAATTATGAATAAATACAGAAACATCACCGACGTCTTGATTGAACCAAACAAAGCCAAAACCATAGGAATTTAACAAATATTTAACAGAAGTAGCCCAAGTTACCCTGCCAGCTGAATCTAACTTCTTCATATGTAAGTACGACTGTTTTGGATAGCGGTTCTCGGACATCCTCAATAATTTACACCAATAGGTAATACATCTAACATAATAATCAACATACATATTAAATCTACCACAATCTGCTAAAACTCCATTACTTAAAACTTGTTTACCAACCCCAAGAACATATTTACAAAAGTTAGTGTGAAATATTTCGACGGATTTCCTCTCTTCGAACCCCCAGACTTCAGACCCATACAATAAAACAGGCTTAACCTTAATATCAAACAATTTGAATATGAGCTTTACCGGAATATTAGGATATTTCATAAACAACGATTTCAACGCAAACAGAGCTTTACTAGCTTTACCAACAAGAGTATGAGTACATTTTGTCCAAGATAATCTAGTTGAAAATAAAACGCCGAGATAACTATAATATGTTGAAGCTTGTACTGGATTACCATTGTAAAACCATTTTTCATATGAACGAAGAATACCTCCATTACGGAAAACTAACACCTGAGTTTTATCCATATTAACCTCTATACCCCAAGAAATGCAATATTTATGTAATATATTTATCTTTCTCTGCAAACCTACAACAGTATCATCAAACAAATTAAGATCATCTGCATACATCAGTAACAGTAAATCCATATAATCTGAACCAATAAATATGCCTCTAGCTCCTGATTTTTTTAACATATCCTGAAATTCCGTAATAAACATCGCAAAAAGAAACGGACTTAAAACACAACCTTGTCGAACACCGCTGACCGACTCAAAATAATCACCAATCCTCGAATGAGTAAGACGAACAGACGCCAAAATTTTAGAATACATATTCCTTAAAACTGAAAATAATTTACCCCGGACACCTTGTTTAAAAAGCGAATACCACAATAATGTTCTATTAACTGAATCAAATGCCTTTCGAAAATCAACAAATAGACAGTAAAAACGACCACCTGATTTCGAGAGATATTTCTGAACAAGTCACTGTAATGTAAATATATTATCAATCGTACTGTAGCCTTTACGAAATCCAGCCTGAGCCTCAGGAATCTTATCATAACACTCTGCAAACACATGTAGACGATTATTAATAACAATGCAAAATAGTTTACCCAAAACATCCATTAACGATATACCACGGTAGTTATCAACACAATTTACATTACCCTTCTTATGCAGGGGGGCAATAATACCTTTTGCCCATTCCTGGGGATAAACACCGGTGCTAAGAATATGATTAAAAATCAATACCAAATATGGTGATAACAATCGCAGACAACATGTGATCATTTCAGTCTTAATGCCATCCGGCCCAGCAGCTTTTCCACACTTTAAGTCTTTTACTGCTGCTTCAATCTCTTCCGCAGAGATATCACTGTTCAATATACTGTCCACCTCGTTATCAGTGTCTATGTTGGTCTCACAATCAAGTCCAACTATATTATCCAACATATCTTTAGCGTTCTCGATCATTTCAATATCAACAGTGACATCAGTTATATTACACACACGTTTGAAATAGTCTGTCCACTGCGTGGATTTGATAGTGTTAGATAGGCGTTGTGAACCTGTCAACGACTTAACTTTACTCCAGAAAGATTTATTGTCATTGTTGAAACACAAGTTTACCAAACTGTTTACTTCGGATCTTTCTAGTTCAGCTTTCTTATGTCTACACAGCGATCTGTAGCTATTTCTCACTCTACAGTATTCCCGTAATTTATCTTTTTGTCCAGTGAGTCTAAATTCATTAAGTTTTAATAGTTTCTTCTTTTTTAGATGTTCACAGTCAGCATCATACCACAGGTTAGGCTTTGGTTGGTTGGGCGTGTTTTGCTTTAACTCAAGACCACTATTTACTGCACAAGTTTGGAGAATTGTTGTCAGTTTGTCTACTGCAGTGTCTGTGCTAGTACTTAGGACATCACAACACTGATCCACACTAAACTCATGTAGTAAGTGACATAAATGTCCTACAAAGGTCTCCCTGCATTCTTCCCTCCAGCGGAATCTAGGAATGGTGTAGCTCTCCTCACGCCCCTCGGTATTATCACTAAGCACTGGAGTCACAGGACAAGATATAGTCGCACTGAGTGGGAAGTGATCGGATTCGTCCCTTGTGTGTACAGCGAAATCTACAATCTTAGGAAACAAATCAGTCGAGCATAATACATAATCAACCAAACTACAACCATTCTCATTAAAACAAGTAAATGATCCGTATTTATCCCCAGGACATCTTCCATTCAATACATGGATGCTGAAAGTACAGCAGAGATTAACGAGATCTTCTCCGTATGTGTTCGTTACATCATCTCTTGATTTTCTTGGAGTTTTGAATGAGTCAATCGTATAATCCATGTCTTCAATACTTGGAATATGTCTGTTATTGTCATCTATGATATAGTCATATAAGTGACCAATCCTCGCGTTAAAGTCGCCTTCCATCATTATGTCACAATTTGGATATTCATTTAACATTTCTGTGAGGCATTCTTCAACAAAATCAATACCCCTACACGATCTTAAATCAGTTGCACTAGAAGACGTGTTTGGGTGAACATATACAAAACCTAACAGTAAATGACTCTGTAGATGGAGAAAGGATTTATCTAATATGATAAAAATCATGTCTTTATAGCAGGAAAAGACCCTAAGTATACCTTGTTGTAATTTTCTACGTATTCCAACCGCTACACCGCCTCTGTGATTAAAATCTCTATAATTGGTGTGTATCAAATGTTCAGGAAATTTCTCTTCAATATCAGATAATTTACAGTTGTTCCATATTTCTAAGAGTCCAAAGATATCAAAGGATGACACAAAGTTAACAAATTCACTGCTGTTAAGTTTTCGTTTTAGACCATTTACGTTCCAGCATCCAGTCAAGATTGTGCTACTGATATTGTCTATTTCAATGTCACTCACGGCCAGGCCACGCCCCTATTGAGTCTCGACGTCGTCATGTGTGAGGCTATCATGCCTTCTGATTGGTCCTCCTTTCAAAACAATAACAGTGTCAGTTTCAAGATCCCACGTGTACACAGAGTTATCAACAAAAAGCTTGTCGTAACGGAGATACGAACGTTGGTCATTATTTCTTGCTTCCAACATCATAGATTTCAACTTTCTGCGTTTTTCTCTAACAGTCCTTGAAAAATCTTCACCAATCCATAAATCCGAACCTTTTAGTTTCTTTGAATTTGTAAATATCTCACGTCTGTGATGATCGTCGGGTATGAGTGCAATAATAGCTTTGCCTTTCATAATCCGATGCGCTCGATTTATTGTTATTTCGGAATCATCAATTTCAAGTTTGTCTCGAATAACATTTCGAACAGCTAATTCACAATTTTCCCACCTTTCGTTGCTATTAACCCTCGGAATACCATGAAAAATTACGTTTGATCGCCTGCTTTGATTCTCGAGGTAATCAAGTTTGTCTTCCATTTTTGAAACACAATTTTTCAAAGTCTTATTTTCACTTTCAAGTTTCAAACACTTAGTCTCTACATCATGTATTTTATCATTAATATTCCTTAAGGATAAATCAACAGCGTCCAACTTACTATGCATATCTTGATTTGATTTGACAACATCTTCAAATTTCGTTGTGAGTGATTGAATGGCGTCGAACACTGATGCTTCTTTCATCTATCGACAACATTCAAGGTCAAAGTTCAAGGTCATAAGTTCTGAAATTACTTAAAAGTGGTGATCAAAATTGTATTAAGTTACCCGTTGATATTAATGTTATCGTAACGCTACAAGTTCTTGACTTTAATATTCAATATTTTTTTGTAGCACATTCTAAAATTCCATTTTATTATGTCAGTGGAGAGGGCGGAACAGGGCCAGGGCAAAGGGAAAATCCTCAGTTTCGCGACTGCCGTTACTAATGCGGTGTACCGCAAACATATTATAATCTGATCATTCTTTTAAAAAACCAAATGAATACAAAACATAGGGAAGAGGTTTGAATATATAAGCTCTGTCAATATGTCCACATCGTCTTGAATATTGTCATAAGATGGTCAATCTGATTTCAAATGGCCCTGTTCCGAAGAATAAAATTGTCCAGGCTTTGCCTCTACTGTGATTTTATAGAAGAAAGAAGAAGAAGAAGAAAATTATTTTATTAATGTGTCACCACATGTACAGTACAAACATGACAATGTTGTTCATATATTAAGAAGTACACGAGCCGGCCACTGAAGGCCTATGAGACACATAAAATCAATAAAATACATAATAAATTAATGATGCATAACAATAAAAGATTAAAAAGTGACAATGTTTTGTTTTTTAGAGATAAAATATGTAGGTATCGGCCTCGAAGCGCGAAAGTCACTTACCGAGTAATGCATTGCTGGCGGGGTATAAATGCAAGTAAGCTTGCCCCCGTATCATATTGGTGTGCGATGGTATAAGATTTAAGCTTTAAGCATCTTTATCCATTTGCTTTTGGCGTCTTTGCAGGTGCGGCCATGACTTCACGGGTGTCTGTGATTGTCTACATCGTAGTGGTCCTATTCGGAGTGGCCTCATGGGTGGACATTAACGCTCTGTGGGTGGAACTACCCATCTTAGTACAGGAGCTACCTGAACAGTGGACTCTGCCGTCTTACATCGTTGCCATAACTCAGCTTGCAAATCTGGGACCAATCCTCTACAGCCTGGTATGTTCAGGACGTGTGAAGGAGAAAGGTGCCATCTATTTCGTCATTGTCACCTGTGGTGTGACATGTGTGTGTATGATCTTCTTCTGGAAGGAGACAGTGTACGTGGCAGGGACAGAAAGAAGTCTGCCACTCTTTGTGCTGAACTTTATCCTTGCTCTAGCTGACTGTACGTCCACTGTGATCTTCTACCCCTTCATGGCCACCTTCAAGCCTGCCTACATGACAGCATACTTCTCTGGGGAGGGGGTCGGGGGTCTCCTCCCGGGACTCTTAGGTCTAGCACAAGGAGCAGGTCGCGTCATCTGTCTCAACGTCACCACCAGCAACATCTTGGAGACAAGTAGTTTGACGAGCTATGGAAACATGACTGAAGAAATACCACTTTATGATATTCGGGCAACATACGGTGAAAACAGATTTTCGTTTGAAGTATTCTTTATCCTGATCAGTGCAATAATATTGATTTCTGGAATTGCTTACAGCTTGTTGATATTCCATCCAATTTGTAAGAGGGAACATGCTGTTACACATGCTAAAGATCCGGAGAGGAAATCCAGTGATTCTGGTGCCAGTCTAAAAGAGGATTCACAAGAATACAAAACTGGTAATGAGGACAAAAGTGATAAGGACGATGTGGAATGTAAAGTGAAGGTCACCGGTAGTGAGGTCAAATATGACCAGGTCAAAGTTGACGCTGATGACGACACCAACCCTGAAGAAAAGGATGCAGTGAAAACAATGAACCGATATCAATATGTGTTAACTCTCTTCTTAACTGGTATGTATTCAATCTGTCTTAAGTAATGTTCAACATGTCTAGATATGAACTTACATGAGATATTCATAGTAGAATTAATTAAACATTTCCGATAATATATAGACGTCACTCATATTGGCTATTAACCGTAACGAGTTCTTGCTCAACATTATTTTGAAAGTCGTATCACATTTTGCATACATTAATAAAAGCTTTTTACAATGAATGCATATTTTATAATAAAGCTTGTGTAAAGTTTTATGTCATTTTTCAAAACCATTTCTCTGTTCAGGGTGGATCAATTGTCTGAAGAACTCTGCTCTGCTCGCCGTCCAGTCCTATTCGTGTCTTCCCTACGGTACCACCGAGTACCATCTTGCTGTCACGCTCGCAAATGTAGCCAATCCGGTTGCTTGTTTCTTTGATCTCTTCTACAACGTCACTTCCGTGCCTGCGCTGTCAGTCCTGACAGTTCTAAGCTCCTTATTTGGAGCTTACATCATGGTTGCAGCAGCAATGAGCCCGGCACCTTTTCTTGTCGGAACCATTGCCGGATCTATACTCATAGTAAGCCTGTTATGCCAAGGAAATCTTATCATGTACTTAACGAAACCGAAGAAATATTCCCGATAAGTCAAGTGAAAATGATCCGCTTTGTCAGTTTTGTGCAAAGTCTCATAACAGGGTGTTTATCCACTTATGCCATTTTCAATATACTTATCATAGTGTTCAATATACTTATCAATTTAACCTGCCAGTATTGTTTACAGGTAAATACTTCTATAGTCCATTATCATTCAGTCAATGGTGTTTATCTTCTACGTGTATTCTGTAATGTTGAAATTGACGATGTGGAATAAGACTAAATGTGTAACTGTTGTTTTCCATCATGCATCCGTATATTTCTATCAACTTTAAATTACATTGAAACTAGAATGTCGCTCATTATACACAAATTCTTCAAGACTTTAATGCACAATGTAATTTTTTAAATACTATCTTTGTTTCAGGTGTCTGTATGGGTGGCGTGTCTTTTCCTCCTCACCTACGTGAGAGTGTGTCTGGCATCACTCTTCAGAACTGAAGGCAAGAAAGGACTCCTTCACTGCGGAGTCGCAACACAAGTCGGTTCCTGTGTCGGGGGCATCGTGATGTTTGTGCTTGTCAACATCTTCAATATGTTCACTTCAACGGAGCCATGCTCGTGAAAGAATGTAAACTTTTAATAAGAATTAGAAGATTATCCATGGACAGAAAAATACAAGGATGTTAACAATATGATCCAGAATATTTCACTAATAAATTTGGGCATTAAAAGCTCAACTTTTTGTAATAAAAGAAAACGTCTTGGAAATGAAGTTTGTACATTTCGTCTTGATTTCCTTTAAATATCAGCGTTGCAGGATGTTCATCCTCAAACCTTCTTTTAACTTCTCCTCAGAAACGACTCTTGATGGGGAGCTACCATAGTAATCTACCTCGCAAGTTATTCAACAAATATTTACGTATCCAGGTAGTAAAGTTGATTTTTACAGACCGGAAGTATTTAATGTTACGTTGGGGGCGGGATAGCGCAGTGGTTAGCGCGTTCGGCTTCGGATCAAGAGGTCCGTGGTTCGAATCCCGCCAGGGGCTCGGCAACTTTGTCTGCAGTAGAGAAGTTCTACACGCAGTCAGGTTTGTGTGCAATGCTACACTGAGTTTCAGCGCAGTACCACCCATGGTTCGCTAGTTCCAGCCGATGCTCGCAGGTTTCACCGCAATGCATAGCCACAATTGTGTTGCGGGCTTTCTCCTTGCAATAATACTAGCAGCCGCGATATAAGTGAAATAATCTTGAAAGCGGCGTTAAACACTACTTCACCTCACCTCACCTTAATGTTACGTTACAATAAATCCGCATGAACTACGATATCGGAAATATTAATATTTTGCTTATAACCAAAAAAGCGGAAACGGCAGCCGCTTTGATCAATCTAATAACAATGCTAATGCTGTGTTATTAAATCGGTTTATTTACAACATTGCTTTCATAAAACATAATTCATTCTTTGTTCTCAGTTCAGAGTTTAGGTAAATTCAACAGCTTCACGTAATACTAGGTCAGCCGCGTTCAACTGTCTATAATTTATCCGTTTTGTGCACAGCTAACTTTAGATTTTTCATATGTCCAAGCCGACAGCGGCTGTCTAAATTTTTTCATTGTTGATTGCAGGTCAATCATAAAGAATTTTAAGTATTTCATGGCATCGATAGAAAGCTTAAGTGAATGAATAAGTCCTCTTAAACCTTAAAATAGCCAATTTAAACTGTAAAAGCGTGCACTAGTGCCTTTAATGTGTGACATGAAACGACTATAGGTGCAATCATCTGTCTCTGTACAGTCTTTCGTCGAACCTAATTTCATGTATGTAGCTAAATTGATAAGTGAAATATGAGCAATTAGAATAAAACTTTTCTACATGTATATTGACTACCTGATGAATTCCCCAACCGCCAAGTCTGCCAGTGTTACCTAAACCAACTCTTTCAACTGCAGAGTCAGTGGCTCTTTAGTAGTTCATCGGGGCTTTAAAGCCAGGTGTGATTATGGGTGTTCTTACTTCGGGCATCTGTAAACATTTAACATTAAATTTCTTCAAGAACCACTGCGTAGTTTTACGCTTAGCTTTAGTGCCTCATTTCACAAGCATTGCTTATATTCTTATGTAATATTTGCATATGACCAATGGCATTTGAATCAACCTTGGCAAGTATTGTTACATGGTTTATATAACAATTCATCAAAATGTTACACAAGCTGAGCTTTTCGTTGAACCCGAATTCTACACCATCAAGTTATTCTAGTCGATGGCATACATAACTTCCTATATGCTGACCTTGGAACTCTGTTTTTATAGGTAACTTTTAATGATTATCATCAAAATATTAAAAGGTCCACGTCAGTTAATAAATCGAATTGGATATCAAGCTTGACCGATGTTTCATAAGCCTGTTTGCAGTTCTGATTCTTCGAAGCGACGCATTATGCAAGAGTCGCCGGATGTACAGTTAACTAGTTATTACGTCATGACTTAAAGACGTCATTAGTCGTGACAGTGACTTTAAAGAATTCCCATCATGCACTGTGTAACAATGGACACACAATATGGACACGTTGTCTGATATGTACGAAAACAATATGTCATATATATTGAATATAGTCATTGTGTTTAATGGAGTCAGGCTCAAATTCATCAAATATACAAGTACAATATAGAAACATCACAAAATCTTTAGCACAGTTTCTTTATTGTAGATAATTGAATATGCCTATATCAAAGCATCATTTAACATTTACAAAACGAATTATCACGGGCCGTTTTCTTTGCCCGTCGTTATCGTCCAAAACGAATAGTAGTCTGTTCATCGTTTGCACATATCAGCCATAACAAAGATGTGAAGCACATTGACAAGTACGAAACTTAGAACACCACCGGCAAATGACCCTACTTGTTGAGCAGCTCCACAGCAAATAAGACCTTTCTTTCCTTCTTTTCTAAAGAGCGATGCAAGACAGACCCTCACATACGTCGTTAGGAAGATACACACCACCCATACCGTTACCTGAAACATGTAGTATAATTAGTTCTAATAACATTTTCCGAAAATGCTTACTTTGCAGAAAAGGATAATTACTATCATTACAGAAACCGTCTCTTGACCATACTATCTAGTCAGTCTGATTAAAATCGACCGTGTTCCGAGGAATAAAAGTTTCAAAAGATTGACTCTACCGAGATTCGAAGTCTGTCCGTCTAGGCTATCCTCTCCACAACGGTCTGACCGCAGCCTACTGTAGCGCACGTTCTTACGTAACCTCAGCTAACTAATCACAATGCGTGCGGCAAAAGCATTCGGTATCAGTAGATAGGGGCAAGTAACTCCCATTTACCATTCGTTAACCTTGATCACCGCTATCCTTATTTTAAACGCGATGGTGTGATTGGTTCGGTAATGACTAGGTTTTGTCTGCGCTAAACTGGTGTCAGCACGTGCAAGCAGTGAGGCTGCCTTCAGACCGTTGTGGAGAGGATAGCATAGACAGATAAAGTTCGAATCTCGGTAGAGTCAATATTTTGAAACTTTTATTCCTCGGGACACGGTCGATTTTAATCAGACTGACTATCTAGTGGGCTCTTATCAGTTTATTTCTTTCCTTTATCTATTATAAAAGCGTACGTAAACACTTTTTGTCTTTTTTGCCAAATGGATAAAAAAAATCAGACGGTGTACCTTGCATTCCATTTTTGAATTTTGAATTTATTATATTATCTTATTGAATTCCAATGAGAAACAGAAAAACACATTTTAAACATATTTTGGATGTAATGAAGAGGACATACAATTAATGCCCCGCCAGCTTGGGTGTCCACAAGAAATGGGGTTGGACTCATCACCGCTGCAGCCATGATGTATGTTCCAAGCATGGTTCCTATCAATGATAATGCAAGCAGCGCAGGAACGGAAGTGACGTACACGAAGAAGGCAGCGAAGCAGGCCAAGGGGTTTGCGATATTGATGAGCGTCACACTGAGGTGAAAGGAGGTGTTTCCGTATGGAAGACTCGAGTAGGACTGGATGGAGGGTAGGATGGCGTTATTCACTGCACTCAGATAACCTGTTGAGAAATAAAAAGACATCTTTGAACTTTTATACAATTTCTTTCCTTCTAGAAAACATGTAGAATAATTTTAATTATTTTTGCTGTGGATGTTGACTTTGAACGAAGACGGTAAACTCAACATAGGGTCAACTCAAATGTTCATGATAAAAACTTTAAAGATTTCCAAATAGAAAAGTCTAATATAAGTATTATGAAATCATTATGTATTATGGTCTAATTTGAAGTTTTAAAATATTTCATTGTGTCTTTATTTACAACTTCCAAGTGGCTGTAAGGAGTGATATTTGTGACAAGATGCAATGAAGAAAAGTTCTTGAATTGAAAATAATAACTTGAAATAAGCACCTGTAAGGACGAGGCAGGTAATGTAGTTTACCGTACTCATTTCCCTATCAGTCAAAACTTCTGTGCTTGAAGCAGGGTTGTGTTCTTCTTCCAGTGGCATTAACGATTCATGTTGCATTCTCCTACAAACTGAACTGCTTTCAGTTTCTGCTTTGTTGATAGATTTAACCATGCTAAACACTTCTCCAATATATCTAACGTAGTACTCGTTTCTACATCTCTTGTTGTAATTAAGTATTGTAAAAGAAACACCGGATGTAAATATCATAATACCGATGCACACAAAAAATACTTCAATTGAGAAATTCAAGTCCACGTACTTGGGGATTAACATGGTTTCCGACACAAATGAAGAATGTCTGATGTCAGATTTATCATTGATACCAAAATGATGTGTTTTGAAAATTGTATCATTGTTTACTATATCCTTGTAAAGTGAAACACTTGAATTTCCATTGTTATCATTTGTATCAAAATTAATCATGCTGTTGTTAACTGTGATATTAACACACTCAATACGGCCTGCTCCCTGTGCTAAACCAATCATTGCTGGGAGGAGACCAGACATGCCTTCTCCAATGAAATAAGCTGTCATATACACGTGCTTGAAAACAGCCATGAAAGGAAGAAAGGCGACACTTGAGGTGGTATCCACGAGCGCTAGGAAGAGGTTCAGAGACAAGAGGGCAGTGCTTCGTCTAACGCCTCCAACCACTGATGTCGTGTCCCAGAAGAACACAAGAAGAACACAAGCAGCAACGCCGACGGAAATGATGACGTAGATCACACCTTTTTCCGGAAGTCTATGAGGCCACCGGATCCTTACAATGGTGTAAATCAGAGGCGCGATGTTTGCCATCTGTGCGATGACCACCATGAAAGAGGGTAGAGCCCATCCTTCTGGAAGCTTCTGGACAAGGATGGGAAGTTCCACCCACAGTCCGTTTATGTCCACCCAGGATGCTACGCCAAATAAAATGACCAACAAGTAGACAAATGGGTCTGCCCGACGTTGAGGACTCGACATAGCGTCCTGAGTTTGAATCTGCAAAGAGAAAGGCGTGCCAGATACAAACCAAGAGAATACTATAATGATCTTTGTTAATAACCGTTACCACTCATTGAAATAATGTATCCTAGTGAATAAAAATTTTAGTGACATCTACATCTTTATATGGACAGTACGGAAAAAGTTATGTTTGAAAAGTAATCGAATTTGACGAAACAGAAATTGACCTTAATATACATTATGCATTCTGTAAAAACGGAACTCTGTTTTGGAAAATGCCATTGATCGACAACATGTTGTGACAATTAATGCTGATCGGTGGGATATCGAACAATAGCAGACTAGAAGAAAGCAGTGGTTCCTAGCCGGTTATAGGTCTATTTGCTTGCTTTAAACCAACGTTAACACTTTCTGTTCGTGATGGTATACAATACATATACGTCGGCATGCACTCATGCTCTAGAATGTCCGGGTCAGTATTGGAATGCCCCATTGATATATATGAACGACTTAAATTTCATCTATTGGCATCCAATTGTAAAGCCTTAAAACTCTTGGTTTTTCACAATATCATTGAAATCAGATCGAAACTTGTCCCTCGTAGCTAGCTGCGTTACGCAACGAGGTACGAGGGACAAGTTTTGATGTGATTTCAATACGCAGTGAGGTACGAGGGACAAGTTTCGATCTGATTTCAATACGCAGTGAGGTACGAGGGAAAAGTTTCGATCTGATTTCAATACGCAGTGAGGTACGAGGGAAAAGTTTCGATCTGATTTCAATACGCAGTGAGGTACGAGGGAAAAGTTTCGATCTGATTTCAATACGCAGTGAGGTACGAGGGAAAAGTTTCGATCTGATTTCAATACGCAGTGAGGTACGAGGGACAAGTTTCGATCTGATTTCAATACGCAGTGAGGTACGAGGGACAAGTTTCGATCTGATTTCATTACGCAGTGAGGTACGAGGGACAAGTTTCGATCTGATTTCAATACGCAGTGAGGTACGAGGGACAAGTTTCGATCTGATTTCAATACGCAGTGAGGTACGAGGGACAAGTTTCGATCTGATTTCAATACGCAGTGAGGTACGAGGGAAAAGTTTCGATCTGATTTCAATATGCAGTGAGGTACGAGGGACAAGTTTCGATCTGATTTCAATACGCAGTGAGGTACGAGGGAAAAGTTTCGATCTGATTTCAATACGCAGTGAGGTACGAGGGACAAGTTTCGATCTGATTTCAATACGCAGCGAGGTACGAGAGACAAGTTTCGACCTGATTTCAATCAAATTGGGTTCTTAACTGATTGAAAAACTCTTGGATACATTATAAAAAGAGTAAGAGTCCCAAACTTCACCTTACCACAGTTGAACATGCGTCAATTTACGTTTTATGTTGGAATTTAGCAACTGCCGATGGACGTCATCAAAAGGTCTCCATTTCTATCAGACATTGCGTTTTTGGATGTGTTGAAGCCAGAATTGGCATTGATTTTACTTGTACTGAAATAACGCAATGACAAGTTGAACTACTACTTAATTGGCTTTGATTTTACTTCTAATTGAAATAACGCAATGACAAGTTGAACTACTACTTAATTGGCTTTGATTTTACTTCTAATTGAAATAACGTAATGACAAGTTGAACTACTACTTAATTGGCTTTGATTTTACTTGTACTGAAATAACGCAATTATAAGTTGAACTACTACTTAATTGGCTTTGATTTTACTTCTAATTGAAATAACGTAATTATAAGTTGAACTACTACTTAATTGGCTTTTATGCACTGAAATAAGGACCATGAAAATGTAAATTTTGACCCTCGCTAACTTTGGATTGTCTCATTACTAAACCGGTTTTAGCAATGTCAAATTTAATAGGTCAAAACCAATCCCCCCTCACCTAAAAAAAATGAATAAAACCAACAAAAAAACTCCAACCCGCCACTAACACTTACCTATCAAACAAGCAGTGACAGCAGGTTGAGAGTACAGACTGGGTGACTTAATTCCGTCCATATGGACAAATCTCGGCCAGGTCATTGTTCCCTTTGTATAGTTACACCAGTATATAATAGGTATTATCAAAACTAAGTAAGTTTCTTCTCAAGCAGGCGTATCTAATTCGCAGATAATCTTCCAGGATGGTTTTGGAATTTGCCCACCTATATATTCATAGGTCAAAAACGCGACAGTAGGTCGATCGAAGTTATATGGTGAAGGACAACTTGGCCTGAATTCTCTAGATTTCTTGTCTACAGCTGAGTTCGCTGTATTTCAGTTCCAGATATACAAACCATTGCCATGCTTTGATTTTTTACCCTGCATTATTTCGATAAAAATTATCTGTGTTTTAACTCCAGTTTGAAAAGTGACTATATTTCAACGCCATTATGTGATAACAAGTTAGTAATGTATTAGCATATTTAGAAATAAATGCTCACTAAGTCAAAAAGTGAAAATTTAAAGATTTTTTTAATCTTCACAAATAGTTGAGTCATGAATTATAGAGGGGAGGTGTGGAGGGGGGTGGGGGTGTCGTTCTTATCATCTCATCATCTTAATCATCATCATCAGCAGTACAAGAGTCCTATAGTAGCGCACCCGATTACCTCGAATGAAAACTTAGATGCTATAAGTTTTCTGGTAACGCTAGCTATGTCTTCAGTTTGCATTTGAATGTCCTTTTTACTGCCCTAAACTCCACCGGGAGCTGGTTCTAATGGACGAATTTTAAGTCCTACGTCCTGTGAAACACAAGAAAGCTTTCTGTTTCGTAATTATTTTATATAGGCCTATCATACTTTTTTTAAAAATTCAATATTTCGCAGGAAGGGATTTTATTTTTGGTGTCAATGTTCAATCCGTTCAATATAAAGTAGCATTCGACATTATTGAACCATAATTATACAAACGTTTAAATGACGAAGTGTCTGCATGCTCTCTTCTGCATTACAAATAAAATCACGGGCCAATGAAACGCAACCGCTTTGGATTTAAAATTACGAAAAAAGCAAACTCAGATTCAATCCAAATCGCATGGAAACACATCGACCAAATACAACAATGATTGTTTCATATTGAACTGTGGTATCAAACGTATGTTTTTCCAAATTTTAGACACCCACTTGAAGAATTGCAAGATTGACTTTACAAGAACGTGAGCCTAACTGCCCTCCTGGCTGTTTTAGATAAGTCTCAAAAATTACGTTTGACTATTTGATGCGCGCCACTGTCCGGTTTTCGATCATAGGCCCTAATTGCGACGTTCTTACTTCATATTGACACTGTAAAAGACAAATAAGCTTTAAAATGTGTCTTTTTGGTAACAGTCGATACTTCGATCGCGATCAAATTACACCATTGATTAGGTTTGGCGTGACTCCAACAACTCACGGAGTGGCTCTTTAATTATTGGATTTTAATATGCAACAAACTCATGTGCTTATGTGTATTTTGCAAAAATCTGTTCCCACATGCGCGTATGACGCCACAGGCAGGGGGGAACGTTAGTAGAAGCGGAAGTCAACATTTGGTCATGTGACACCATGACGGTCAAAATGGCGGCGTTGTCATCGAAAATGGAGATGATATCATAACCTAAAAAACGTGATTTGACTTCGGTTTTACGACAAATCAAGTTTGCTGTACGCATTCGAGTGTATCAATTCGTTGTTGAGATGTCTATGCGAGATGTGAAAGTGTGTCTTTTAGGGGTAGGTGTAAACACGGTGATAATTTTCGTTGAAGTTGCATGTTTTGGTTTCACTCCCATCGTGTTTGTGCATCACTGTCAACAATCATGAAGATGAGCCTTGTCTGGATGATTAAGCCATTTCCATTAATGCTGTTTTACATACCCGGTTCATTGAAAGGTGTACTTATTTTATTTTAAAAAATTGTAATAATTCAGTTGATTAATAAAAGAATATTTTCATGTAACGCGATGTTCACAAACTGCGTTGGAATTTATAATGTTTTCCTTGATGACAATAAGTATAGTATCTAACGAAATCATACAACATTTTGAACTTGTGATTATTTTCAAGAAAGTTATGAACACAAGACCAGGAAATGAAGTGAATATACAAGTGTGAAGGCATATTGCTATGGGTGTAGGTGTTTTCGTAGACACTGTGGTTTCGTAGACAAAAATATCGGTGGATTCGTAGACAGATTGACGGTGGTTTTGTAGACACTTGGAAAAATGGTAATATTATAACTTTTAATCAACATTAAACATCATTAATGATGGAATATTATATTTGTATCTTAGATTTAACAAAGTCTGTAACCAAATTAACAGATCGATGCATTTAGGTGTATATATACGACTGTTGAAATACAATGTTTTAATAAAGGAAGTCCCTAATTGTTGTTGTTTGTTTAGTTATATTTCTTTGTGAATAAATAAACAAATGAGGTAAATATGATAATATATAAGATTTACCATCAATCAGCGGGTTGGCAACATGCTATCCAGTGCGACAAACGTTGACAGTTTCTCAACTTCTTCGGGAAGTGTCAAGAATTAACAGACCTCTCATCCATTGAATAGACCCATGACACTTCAAACACAGTGCTTAAAAGTGCTTGTTATTGTAAATAAATTTGTTGATAAACTTCATGCTTGTCATATGGTATTTTAATACGCTTCAATCTACAAATATGAAAATAACTACCATTTTAGTAAACACAAACAATATTACTCATTAACACATTAAAAGGAAATAAACCCTCCAAAAATACGAACTATGATGTAAGAGAACAAAAACAGAACAAGGAAGTCGATCTTTGTAACGGCCATTGACGCGGAGCTAATACACCAGTTTCGTATCTCTGCAAACAAAATAATGATTAAAATGATAAAATATAAGTATTCTAACATCGACAATGAATAATATAACTTAAAATAATAAAAAAACCATTTATAATGTGTCTACGAATCCACCGTTTAATCTGTCTACGAAAACACCGTGTCTACGAAAACACCCCGTCTACGAAAACGTTTTGTCTACGAAATCACTGGTTTCCATTGCTATACTCAAGCTATGACTTATAACACTTAACTTGTTACTTAACTATAAACATATTCATCAAGCCATTAGTTTTATCTTAATTTTTTTCCATAAATTATCGTAAGTAAAGCAAATAGAAGCCAAAAGGAACTTATATTTATAGAAAAAGACCTGCTGCAGATTTAATGTGGGAAAAGAATACGTTTTTGTTTATACACAAGTGCCAATGATACATTATTATTTCACTATTCATTTGGATTATACTAGTGATTAAAAATTTTTGTTGCTGAAGTGATAACAATTTGACAAAGAATAGCTTGATTTAATTTAAAAAGAATGAATCTAGAAATGAAGAAATATAAGGTATCACTTAACTCTAGTAGCCAATAGCCTACATTAATCTCTTGTATGAGATGGTAATTAGAAAAACGTTTTTCATAGTCAAGTATTCAGATTCAAAGGCACTGCTCTATAGCCTCCTTATTATTGTATTCCATGTGATGATTAATGTTTTAGGGGAAGAATGTATTACATTAACTGATAAGATGCCCCGGTGCTTAGAAAATTGAAAAGAATGAGTAGAAGTGGTCTACTGGGAATGAATCAAATGTCCAAAACACAACCAATTCTGCCAACTCAATTATTCACCGTATATATAGATTTTGCTTGCCACCATATGGAATAAAAAGACAGTTATTCACATGAAAGGGACATACTTGCAATATAGCCCCCTAACTAATGAAAGAAAGATGTTTAAAGCAAGACTCTAAAATACTTTTACAGTCAAGTCAAGTCAAGTCAAGAGAGTTTATTAGGTTAAAAACCAATACAAATTAAACTCATTATTTTCTTTGCACATGGCGGGGTACATATCCTTACAATGATAACATAGTAAATAGTACACAATAACTGCCCAAGAGTGTTGGTAAAGGTATTCAAATCACACAAAGTTGGCTTTGTTTCTTTCGTTTAAGATATAATAAATACATATTGCGGCGTTAAACGTTTCAATATTGTTTTCACATTTTAACAATTCAATAAATTTAAACATGCTTACATTTAAGAAATAAAGTTCGCTCTACCCCAATGTGTTTTGTAATAAAGTATAGTTTTGCCCTGAACTATTATAACGTTAAAGCACTCGGACTACCGTCCTCGTGCTTTAACGTTATAATAGTTCAGGGCAAAACTATACTTTATTACAAAACACATTGGGGTAGAGCGAACTTTATTTCTTTTCTAAGATGCTTAAATGATCTTTACAGGGAACACTCTGATTATCTTAATTTCGAAATAAAATATAGTGTTTACATCGCTCACATTAATAATCCATGAACAGGGCTAACTGTTGGCTATTCCAAGTATAGAACCCAACCCCTTGTTTAAAACGACATTTAGTCGGTTAAAGCTCTGATTTTTTCAGTTTTGCACATTAACTTTTTCATTTATTCAATTTTGAATTATATTTTCTGCTTGTTTTTTCTTTAAAAACTTAAACAAACAAATTAACACCTCTTGGTTTTTAAAAAACCTTTACTTTTACAAACTCTTGTCGCGCGATTATGCAGTGCTGGTCACATTGCCCATATAAGGCTTATGACGTGGTCAACATTCCACAAAGAATTATGGGTAATGTTTGTTTTGGAAGCGTGATGGCGGACTCAATCCTGCCATCTATTTTTTTGCTGCTGTCATAAACGTTGAAGGTGATGCTTTTATCTCTTATATAAGCAGACTGTTCGGGCTGTACACCCAGAATTATATAATCATTAGGTTGACCGTGTCACATTGAACCTGGTAGAGACGGTTGACGTGAACCAACGTCACAGTCCCACGGGGCGCCGTGACCCGACGCGAAACAACGCGGTCACTCGACAGTCGACAAGCATTTGCTTTCCATTCTTATTTCCGGTAGATAGAACTAAATGAGGTTCGAAACTAGTCAACATTAAAAGAAACATTATCGGCAAAAGCGCCAATACGATAGACATTGATAGGGACAAGCCATGTTGATCGAAAGAACCGAGATGAAAGGTTACCATTGACGCGTGATCACGAGGGGGCAGCGGGGAAGAGCGGATATAACGTCATTCAATTGTTACGTCATGAAAAAACTATACCTTTATTGTCTGATAAAGTACTTTTTTTTCGATTGTTCTAACCGCTAGGCATCTTAGAATTTCTAATAGATTGTTAGTGAGATAGTGTTTACGTAAATATTGATACTTTGGACAGATCAAGAGCACGTGGTACTCATCTTCAATTTCGTTAACACAGAATGGACATAGTCTATCAACAAAGGGGATTTTAGGTACACTCCATCTTCCTTTTTCAATCATAAGCATATGTGAGCTAAGACGGAAACGTGTTAGTGCAATTCTGTATTTTTTAACATCAATATTTGACAAATATTTTTCTACACACAGCGTTTGTTTAATATGAAGATACAGTCTAGTTTCGCTGTGAAACTGCCTAGGTCAATGAATTATAGATAAATCGGGCAGGGTAGGTTATTAGGTGAGGGGGTAGTTACAGGGAGAGGGCGCTTATGCTGTAGGAAACAGTAAATAAGAGTAATGAAACATTTTTCAAGAAATTTTGCTTCATTTCAGACCCTTCTCTTAGATATGTTGGAGGGAATATCAATGAACAATATAAGTAATTAAGTATTGATTAGTAACATTTGTAATAACCACCTTCTATTTCTATTCTTCTTCTATTATTTATTCACTATTTTTGTATGTTTAAGTTCTTACAAATTTCTGAGAATGAGTTTGAACTGGTTATACATTCAAAAACATTATTTTGTTATGTAATAAGTGATTTCTATTATGCAGGACTCAGGGGTTGGAAAATCCAGTATTGTGATGAGGTTTGTCAACAATCAATTCAAAAATGCTTTGGAGAGCACAATTGGGTGAGTCATTGTTCAAGTAATATAAATAAGAAATGTTAATGATAATTTGTAGAAGTTAAACAGTGGCAGTAGAATGTAACATATTTAGAGTCTTACCTATTAAAGTGCTTGAAGTCCTGTAGGCAAAGTTACTCCCGGGTGGTCAACTGATGTGGTCAGTTTGGCCCATTCTGAGAAAATGGGATAGTTATCCAACTCTTTTGAATTTTAATGGACATCAAAGATGGGCAAACTTCCAAAGAACCCCCTTTAGGAACAGCAGTGCTGCAGGAGTAAGATAATGTTTTAGACGATTGTGAAACTTCTGCAAATAATATTTTTTTGAATATTTGTAAACAAAAAAGATGGTAAAAAAACTTTTGATAAAATTTGACATCACGATTATCACGTTTTGTTTTTGACATGATCTCTTTCTTTAATTTCAGTGCATCTTTCATGACAAAGACACTACTCGTCGAAGGCAACACGTACAAATACCAAATATGGGACACTGCAGGACAGGAAAAGGTAACGAAAGCCTTAATGTTTTCAAGTATCAACAAGTTATGAACAATTTAAATAACATTTATTTTAACTAACAAAACAATTACGTATCAACTTTAAACCTGTTTTTTTAAATTTTAGAAATAAATGCCATTTAGAAGCTGATGTGGTATAGATATATTATATGTATACACAATGTCTACGTTAGTGTGTGATAACACATATGACAATCACAATATGGTCATTACAAGTGTTGTATGGTTATTATGAAGACTTTTAGTTAAGATTTTTGAAGAACAACTTGCACCTGTCGAAGCCTGGCCTCATGTCAAGGACTTACAGTGAACTAACAGTGGGGTTGTTGTGTTCCAGTACCGAGCGTTAGCGCCGATGTACTATCGGGGAGCAGCAGCAGCCATTATAGTCTACGATGTGACAAGAGAGGTATTCTTGAAATATATTTCATCTGATTTCAGTGTTTATCTTTCTGTAGTTGCTGTAAAGGCTTGTTGTTTTTCATGAATTACTTGTAAGTGACAGCTAAATAATTATATCACATATGAAACAGAGTTTGAGTGGAAGTTGAAGATAAAGGAGAGAGGGAGTTAACTTATTGGGAGGTTGAGGACCACTTGTTTTGGACAGGTTGTTTTCAGAATTTCTAATTCTTTCAAGATCCAATAATTTTAGATCGAAACACCACTCATCAGCAAGAACACTTGAAAACAGGAAATATGGAAACTCATCATGATTATCATAGTAATGTGAATATGCACTTCTTTCCACTTCTTAGTCTACTTACCGCTCAGTGAAGAGTTGGGTGCAGGAGTTGAGGAGACAGGGGTCAACCGATATCGTCATAGCGATCGCCGGCAACAAGTGTGACTTGGAAGATTTGAGGGAAGTGAAAAAGAAAGGTAAGCAATTATCTTTCAGTTGAAAGAAATCATCATGGTGTTTCTTCTCCAATAAAAGTTATGGAAATTAGTTTCATCATGGCTTTTATTTTCAGTGGAAGATGAAAATTTATATTTATGCATAATAGACAAGCAATGTGAATCTATCTTTTGCTATATAAGAAGTAAAAAAAATGGATTGAATATTATAAAAAAATCACATTATAATCTTGGAAGAAGATCTCATCAACAGACTAGAAAATCATCCTTTAACAGTAATAGGTCAAGAACAGTCAACATCCACTGAAGTCAACAGTCTAACCTTTATTAACAGCTTAAGTGTTCAAATTGGAGGTTAAATTCTGTGATATTTATTACCAACATAAACATATACAAATTGACAGATTGAGGGTTGTATTTCTAGATGCCCAAGATTACGCCAGAGACATCAACGCCATCTTCTGTGAAACCAGCGCCCTGTCTGCCATCAATGTACCTGAACTCTTTGATGCAATATGTATGTTTCATTCAACATATTTTTCTGTCACCGAACAATTGATTCTATAGGATATCTGTCTCTTCTTGACAAAAACCATTAGTATGTCATTGAGTGAAATATCAATTTTTTTCAAGTCATGCCAGATGAGATAAAGATGGTATTTGTCAAGGAAAAGAAGATCAGTTTGTTTAACAGTGTATTTTTGCGCCCCAAGAAGGCCTGTAGTAGAATCCCAAGTGCCATCATAATCAGAGTATCTTGTTCTCACTACCAATGATTTCATCCCTTTTCAAGCCTTCAGTAGACATTATTTTGCCGACCTATTGTAAAACAACTATTCATCCGATTATTTTAAAATTATTCACATGTCTTCTACCATATAAGGAGAGGTGCAATGCAAAATTATAGGTGATTTCTTCAATTATTAAAGAATTTTTCCCATTGTACTTAGTAATATTCTGAAATCAAAATTAATTTGTCTAAGCGATTGCAGAAGAACTATCCATCCAATTCAATTAAGACATATGATTTGTTATAGCAATTTGTGTTGTCAGGAACAAAGGTTCTTTAATGTAAAGAAGAATGGTTAAACCTATTACCTGGGCCAATCGTGTCTTTTTGCATCCGCAGCCAAACAGCTGCCCCCCGAGGAGTTCTCTAACCAGAGGTATGGAAGCACAGTGAACCTGCGTCGCCCTCAGGACTCCAAGAAGAAGGGGGGCAAGTGTTGTGGGGGTGGGGGAAGCTCGGAGGGAGAAGGGGACAGGCGGGCAGGGAGGACCTGACCACAGTAACCATTTTAGTTGAAGTTTGAATGTACACCATTGTCTTTCCATTATATATCTCCATTATCTTGTAAGAGTTTCAGGGTATTTGTCTAAGAATTTGATCTTCGTTAAAATACTTTAGATTTCTTTGATTAACTAAAAAGTGATATTTTTCGCAGGTTGTCCCCCTGATCATTGAGTTGATTTTAAAGGCACTAGTGCACGCTTTTACGGTTTAAATTGTCTATTCTAAGGTTTAAGAGGATTTATGCATTCACTTAAGCTTTCTATCGATGCAAAGAAATACTTAAAATTCTCTACAGTTAACCTGCAATCAACAATGACAAAGTTTAGACAGCCGCTGTCGGCTTGAACATATAAAAAATCTATGGTTAGCTGTGCACAAAACGGATAAATTATGGAAAGTTGAACGCGGCTGAACTAATATTATGTGCAGCTATTGAATTTACCTAAACTCTGAACTGAGAGCAAAGAATGAAATATGTTTTATGAAAGCAATGTTGTAAATAAACCGATTTATTAACACAGCATTAGCATTGTTATTAGATTGAACAAAGCGGCTGCCGTTTCCGCTTTTCTGTTTATGAGCAAAATTGTAATATTTCCGATATCATAGTTCATGCGGATTTAAAGTTACGTTGCATTAAATACTTCCGGTCTTTAAATAATCAACTTTACTATCTGAATACGTAAATATTTGTTAAACAACTTACGAGGTAGATTGCTTGAGTGAGGGTCGTGAGTAATATCGAGTGATATGCAGTATCTGTGCATTCGTTGTGTTTACTAAAAATTGGTGTGCACTAGTGCGTTTAAGTTTAAGAATAGTGACCCAAATTTAAAACTCTAAGTGCTGATTATAGGTTTGTTTTTAAATATACTTTTGTTTACATTTAATTAAGTGTAAAAGTGCAAGGGTTAAAGGAACAATAGAAATGTTCTATTTCTGGTTTTCATGATAAATAATTTTTTTAAATTAATTTTGAAAATGAGTATAACACATCACTTATATGCACAGCAAAAAAAAGGGTAGGTTCATGTTTAAACTCTTTGTCTTGACAAACAAGTTACAACAATCCTTTCTTCCCTCGCAATCAACGACGCTGAAGTTTTGAGTCAATACACCTTATTCACGTGAAGCCATTTTGATAATGAAAAAAAGGCTTGGAACGCAAACAGAGCTATCAACATACACTGTAGCGATGTGTCGTTGTTAGGAATTTGACATTCTTAAATGTGCTCACTTGAATTAGAACATTTGAAAAGTTTTTAAAAAAGTTAAAAAAAGCAGTATTTTCTGGAGTGGGATAGAAAAACTATGCAGAATCTTCGTCCACTGCTTAATAGTCACTGCTGCCATTGAACTGGCTTGCACTCCTACCCTCGCTTTTGTTGCAACATGGTTGCTGCGTTAATATGGTGTATAAAAAGTATCATAGCATCTTTGTTTTGTCTTAGGAATCACAAACATGACTTTTACAGAAAGGATTAGCTTGCAAATTGTTATGTTATTGCTGTGTTACTGAAAAAAATGATTACCCATCTGAGCTACTATACCCCCTGTGAGGTTGATATACAGGGATACAGATATTGTAAAACATTTAATATCATGGCAGTTGATTATGATATTATGAATTTTAGACATATCTAGAAATTCCTCCCTTGAAAAGTAAATATATCATCTCAGTTTCAGAGTTTACTCCACAAATTACCCTTTCACCCCTACCTGCCTGTAAATATATAGTGTCTGCTTTCTTAGGGGGGAAAATGGGTTGAAAGTCATTCAGTTTTGCAGCTGTTGTTAAACTGATAACGGTAAAACAAATCCCCATGTTAAATATGTGAACAAATTATGAATAATGGTCAAATAAAATGATGTTTGATTGAGAGCAAAAATTTAGATTGATCGTAACTTATGAAGCGTTTAAGAAGATGTGACAGTTTTAACACTTACATGGTAATATTCGCAACTGAATGTATGATAATCAACATAAAAATCAATACAGTAGATCAAAAATAGATTTGTTGAATTTATTTGAGTTACGTGAAAGTGTGGTTTTTGATTATATAGGAGGCTTATTGGGAAGGAAGTACTCATTATATCAGTTACATTAGGTGTCGTCGTGTGCATGTACACCATCTTTGTCCTCAACAGTGTGAGAGATTTGTGAGGTAGCAACAGCCTGTATTCTTAGCATCATCAGTCAACCAGTGCTTAGTGTTACGTAGATGATACTAAACGACCTTCCATTTGATACTAATTTTATTAAACGAGTTAATGATTCAGTATAAAACAAGCGAAAGCGAGTTGATACCAAATCATTAACGAGTTTAATAAAAAAAATAGTATTAAATGGAAGGGAGTTTAGTATTCTGTTTATTGATAAACCTAAGCAATCAAGCATAATTGTTGAAAGTTTGCTGAAGGCAACATCTCTGCGACTTGGCTGCCCCTGGGACGGCAGTGCTTACATTGTGACGTCACAACAATACACAATTGTGATGTCATACTTGGAGCGGTATTACACTAGTTTAATATTAATACGGCAATATTAAACTAGTGTAATACCGCTCCACGTATGACGTCATAATATTGTGTGGTTATGACGTCACAATATTGGCACCGCTGTCACAGTGACTGCCCAGTCGTAGAACTGTTTGTTCAGTACACTTTCGGCAGTCATGCTTGATTACTGAGGTCAAGTAATAAACAGAATACCTCCTTTAATTCAATATTTATTATCAAACTCGTTAATGATTTGGTATCAAACTCCCAATTGCCCGTTTTATACTGAATCATTAACTCGTTTGATAAAGATAGTGTTAAATGTCAGGTCGTTTAGTATCCTCTATCTTCACAATATCATGTATCGGATTTCAGCAGGCAAACTTGCATTAATGATTTTCGATAACATTTAGTGTGGATACCTGAGTGGATGTTCTTGTGATGTTCTTGGGATGTTCTTGGGATGTTCTTGGGATGTTCTTGGGATGCTTTCTATAGTAAATCTCTCTTAGCAGAGGTAACTCAGGTCATATCTCCCTTTGTTAACCCGGGGCTCTTCAAAGATATGTAAAAAGTTCGTATGATGCCAACTACTTTGGAATCTAGGAGAGGGTATCAAATCTAAATAGTTATGCATGTTACTAAATTTGTGAATGAAAGAGCCACTGAAACACTAGAACAATTGAGATTTAAGAATGACTGATTTTTCTGAATATATCAATTTCTACACTCATACATAGCTTATCTTGACCTCTGTTAGAACTTTAAGCACTGTCTTTGCTAGAAATGGACTAACTTGATTTTATACCTTAGCCACGCCTTTTCAAAAGCTACGATTTGTAGTAGAAACTAGAATTCATTCCACTGTGCAGTTTGCACAGAAGTCTTCTTGACAAAATACAGTCACGTAATATAGTTACCGAGTCACGCCATCGGCCTCACTGACAACTAGCAAACTTTCGATCTAGGAATTGTTTTTTATTTGCTGAAATTTGGCAGATAATTCATTTTGCAGTTTATTGCCGCCAAGGAAAACTGGTGGAACCTCAGAAAATATTTGACTGTAAAAGAGGTTTTCATGGGAAGATACTACTTTTGTTTCAACTATGAGGAGTGAATGTCGTATGTTATTCTCCTTAATTTGTGTATGTCTTGTTATTTGTTATGTATCACAACATTCCAAAAGACTCTGCCATGACATTACATCAAAATAAAGGTTTTCATACTACACCTCAAAGTTGGATGAGCCATGTATCAATGATGTTTAATATGTGTAGTCAGTAAATGTTATGTTGTTTCTTTCAAAGAGGAGAAAATGTGGTTATGAGTTGGAGGTTACTATCGCTCTTTTGCTTTAATCGTTTGATTAAAATAGTGTGATCCCTTGACATGAAATTAAAGGGATATATAGGTATGAGTTCTGTCCGTCCTTGTGTGCTTGCACACAGGCCTCAAATTTAATGGGGCAGCGTTTCACCGAAAAAACAAAAGGAAAGTTTAAAATCTTGTGTTCTTCTCAAATGAGGATTATAATTTATAGATTAGGTACCCTGTTACTCCTTATTAGAGACACAGGGTCCACACACTAAAGATCAATTTTGTCCTCTCCAAATGCGAAAGACCTAGAAATTGAAATCTTTACTTTAGTACTCTTAAGTAAAAAGATCTGATAAACTGAAAATTTGGTACTATATTGACCCACATTACACATCCGAAAACCTGTCTTCTTTTCCTGCTCAAGAACAGAAATCAATAATGAATAATTCTCTTACAGACTCTTTGTAAATGTGGAACTGAAGATACATCAAAGCCCTGATAACTGCATCCAGAATATATCATGCAATGATTATCTGGCCTCATAGAGGATACTAAACGACCTTCCATTTAATACCATTTTTATTAAACGAGTTAATGATTAAGTATAAAACGAGGAACGAGTTTGATACCAAATCATTAACAAGTTTAATAAAACTAGTATTAAATTGAAGGAAGTTTAGTATTCTGTTTATTACTTGACCTCAGTAATCGCCATATAAATATTACACTGCAGTATCTTACACGGGTGAGTAATAATATATATTAGTGAGCCTGGTGAGCTACAAACCAACAGCTATATTTTCATAGGGCATTTTTTTAATAATTGTTTAGATAGGAAGTGAATACATGAGGTTAAAACAAGAGTGTAAACAAGATTTCCCTAATAAAAAGGTCTTCTGGAAATCAATTTGTATCAGTTTCTCTTCAACATCCTTGTCACTGAATAGAAACATCAGGCCTCAACTACTTCCATTAAAACTGCCATGTTCCTTCCTGTTAGGTAGACAGACCTTTTGTAATACATGAAATGAGATTCCCATCTATTGTTGTTTTGAATAGCTGTGTGTTTGTCAAACTGATATCATTCCATCTATTTTCAATCAAATACAAATAGAGTCTTATTTTAGTGATGTTTATTTAATACTTATTGTCTCAATCATATTGTTTGTGGTGTACAACTATGTTATGATGAACATATTTATTTACCACAATGCCATTTTAAGTTTGTAGATATATGATATTCATGTAGCCATTGCACACAAAGATAAATTATTGTTTAAACAGTTTATGGAAACTTTTGTTTATTTATTATGGTTTATCGTATTGAAGGCACGGTAGCACCTTTTGCAATTGTTGTTTGATAAGATTTCATCCAATGTATGCAAAATATATTTTCGTCAGGATAGGTATCTCATTACTCCACCAAATTATTTGTAGTAGAACAAGGTGTAACATATTGACAAAAACACTGCATGTAGACATTTTAGTGTGGACACCTTTTAATCATTTGAAATAGGGTAATGGATAGCTTAAATGAATTTGTAAATTCTGTATAAGAACTCCTTGAATTGATGAAAAAAGAATGTATTGCTTTTGGTAATATTTAGTTTCCTTTTTGTGAAATTCACAAAGAAAACGTGCTGTAGCGCCTTTTATGCAAATACGTTGATATGTAGATGTGGTATCAAGATTATATACTATGCTGTGGTACAGTTTGTTATGTACTTAGGTTGTTGATATGAAAATTAAGTTTGGTGCAAAAACAGAACATTGTATGACAAAGAGTACAAATCAACTAACATTAATAAGATTTAATTTTGTTTTCCCTTTGAATTCTTCAAATGAAATTCAATGTTAAATCATGGATAAGGGTGTTTTGAACAAATCTTTGTTTTGTTGCAAACTTTTCTTTGTTTTTGAAATAAATGAATTTAATCTGTTTTTGTGGATTGTTTTCTACCAACAGCTTAAGTGTTTGTTTTGAACGATTTTCAAGCCCTTCATCTGAAAAACAATTACAAAGCAGAATGCAGGCTTTTGGTGCTCACTGTAAGATATGTGCAGCTACACAAATCACATTTAACAAAATACCATATTCATTTTTCAAAATGCTCTAAATTATTCTTTGAGATTTTCTCATATCTAAAGTTTTGTTTATTTGACATGAATTGATGTTTCTTAACTGTAAGAAGTTGTTTAATTTGGATTTGTTGTCTATAAGGTATACACATGGAAATTAATTCTCTCATTTAAAAAACATTTGCTATTTTAACATGCCACTGAAAAAATAATTTTGTGTACATTTATAGATTTATATGAAAATACACAAGCAATAGATGAGATATACATTTAACTTTATTTGCTTAATGTACATTCAACAATATTACGAAACAACCATAGTATGGAAGCAACATAAACATATATTTGAAATTTCTTTTTGATACCTATAATGATCCATGATAGTATTTTAAAGGGACAGTAGCATGTTTTTTTAAACACTTATTTCATAAAAATTTCCCCCATTATATGTTTATTACCATCAGAGAGTAAATATATCTTATTACCCAACCCCATCATTTGACGTTCAAACAAACACGACCACTGACAGCAACTTTTGTGTGAACACCTTTTAATCATTTGAAGTGAAATGGATTGTCTGTTCAATGATCTTTTCAAAAGCCCTGTTTTGATTATAAAAAATTGTCTTGTAATTAGAAACTTTCATATTCGTTTTTGTGAAATTAGTTTATTTATTTAAAAAACGTTCTACTGTCCCTTTAACTAAACTGACAGCGCCATTTATACTTCAATTTTCTTTTGACAGCTTCTTCCAAAACATTTTGACCAAAGATCCCAATTTTAGATCATCAGAATATAGAATTCTCTTGTTTTATAGAAATGAAAACGTTTACTTAACCTGCAGTGACTATTCATTTTACAATTCGATAAAAAAAAAAATTGTGTAACATACAGATTATTAAGTAGTGCATAAGATATATTCTGGTCTTTCAAGAAACAGTATCACAGCTCAGCTTTGGTTAATACAAACCTCCGAAGTAAGAACATGTTAATAACAACTAAAACGAGCACTTTTATATCGACATATACTTGATATAGAAAATGCGTTTAGGATACTTAAAGATTCGATGTCTTGTTGATTTTATGATCGCTTCAAAAGAATCGATTGAATCACTACGAATCTGATAGTCATTTAAACTGTAAGATATAATGCAATTACTTTATGGACAAAATATACATTTTTAAAGTCTGTAACATATCATGAATACAACAGTGCGCGAAAATCATATTTAGTCTCATAAAAGACGGGTATTTGCTTCATCAATGTGTTTGGAAAATGCTAATTGACTATTGGTTAGAGATGATTAAAATGAAGGCTAAATATATATTTATATGATTGCAAAAGTATCATTTCTCTGAGATTAATAATTTTAATATCACTGTACATGCATTTTTAATATCTTCAAATAAATGAATATATTATGTTAACATTTCATTTATGTTCATTCACGATTTTCTACAATGCCGTTAAATATGAAGAACAAGTTATGGTTAAACAACAGATAACTTTGTACACGTTTTCCGTGGAATAATCATAACAAAACCCAATTTTCAAATGTTTGTGAGTAGTGAACATTTATAAGAATAAAATTTAAAAGAATAAAAAGACGCCGTAGCTCGTTTTCTTAAGGAAATAAAGGGGTCTCACAAAATTGCAAATATTTAAATAAAATAAATGTTTTACCCTCTTAAGAAAATATATTTTGCAGATAATAACGTATTGGGCAGATTGTAAAATGAACATGGAAACAAACGTGGTACAGTGTCTTTAAACCAGAGGAAAGATCGCACACACTTAAACAAGCGTGTCTGTGAAGATAGTCCAATTCAACAGTTAGCAAACAAATAAAGATAAGTACTTTACTATTTCATACTTTGTTTATGTCAGTAAGTTTCGTAAACATACTGGAACTATAATCACGTTTGATAATCAACTTCCAAAACGTTGAATGAAAATAATGCACCACATGATTCCTTTCGTCAACGCAATTGAATAGTCACTACAACGTAAGTTCATGAGAAAAAAGACATTAACGTAGACACCAAGTATTTCATCATAGCCGGCAGTTCGATTAAACCAACCACCATCAGTTTCACATTCTTTCAATTCTGAATTATGGAGGATGCCTAACACAAGTATTAATGACAAGGCGATCAGATAAACATCACCAATAACGTCACTATGACATTTTTTCCTAAATCGGAGAATCCTTTTTAACAGGAAATTATGCCTGACGTGTAGCAACCACAACTCTCATCAGGATCCTTTGGATGATATGATTTATTCTTTGAAGAAAGTATGACACGGATAACATTGTTTCGGTCAAGCACTGGAGGTTTGCTCAAGCAACGCAATACACCTCACTACGAGAATGTCAGAAAGTGTTTTATATGTAGCTACTTTTTCATTCAGTACTCGAAATGTATACAGGGTTGCCAGGGATGAAATCAGCCTTAGGCATTCATGGTCACGTCAACGATTCACACAGGTTAAAAACTTGACTAGTAGCTCTAGTTTATGTCAATACATATATGTCGATATCACAATGCCTCATGGGCTGTCAGAAAATAATAACGTAAAAACGGAATGACATGATATAATCGCATCTGGTAGCACATGAGATAATCTTTACATTGATTGCCAACGTTAACACAATCTTACGATTTGTTAGGAGCCACATATATAAGATCCTCCTCTGCTGCTAGTTCTGCCTTTCTATTGGCTGACATGTCTATATACGGGTTCTCTTGCGGTTCACTTCCGGGCCCTGTGGACCAATTTTCCTGCACCAGAAGGTCATTTGTCACCGAGTTATCATCGAATGGATCGAAATCCAATAAGAGATCTGAAGGCTTAGTGACGGTTTCCGAATTTCCCAGCATGTCTGCTTGGGCTTTTGAGGTATCGAAGTCCGATAAGTCTAGAAGATCATCGACCTTAGGTCCACAAGGTACCGGTATGGGCGGAGAGTCCATAATTGGGGATCTCACAGTATCAGGAGGTGACGGGAAGAAGCTTTGATGGGGAGGAGTGCCAGTTGAAATAGTCCAGTCTGTGACCGAAGGCGCAAATATGTCGAGACACATTTGGTTCACCGCTGAAACTTTTCGTTCCCTGTCATTATTATCACTCTTCTTGGAGGCGAGGTCTGGTATTGAGGCATACAGATCCTTGCTACTGGATCGGGATAGTGCTGAATGGGAGGCTGGTTCGTTGATGGCCTCGGCCGACGAGCTCTTCCGTATCCTTGGCTGTACATCCAGCTTCCCCATGCAGCTATGGCGTTGAACGATGTCCGTGGAACCACGTCTCTGTTGAACCCCCTTGTCGGACAGATTACGGAGACGCAGTTTCATCGGTCTCTCTGGAAGGGCAGGAGGTTCTTCTGAAGCCTGGACAACACGTCCACCATTCTTCACTCCACGAAACTTCTCCAGATCCTCGTACTCATTTTCCTTCTTCCGCTCCCCTGTTGAGTGTCGTCTGGGTCGGTCATCTAAGTCCAGCTTCACCCCGCTGTTGACCCCCTTATCCTCAATATCGTTATAGATGGGATGGGGAGTTTCCTCTCGAATCTGTTCCACGTCGCTAAACTTCCTCTTTGCTTCCTCATTAGATCCTGTAGACGCTCCACTGTCAAAGGAATTGCTGGTGACCCGTTTTTCCACAGACACTTTCCGTATTCTGTCAGATGAGCCTTTATTATCAATTTCCGGGAAGACGATTCCGGAATCTCGTGATATTAAAGACATCGTTCTGTGTTTGTCAATATGATCGTCTCCCTTAATATGACTATATCCACTGTCATTGGTTGCTATATTTGGGAAGCTAGCGTTTTTTGTCAATCTTCCCTTTGTTTCTTCACCCTGAGGACCTTGGCTATGCACATTTGTGACAGTTTCATTTACCGGGAGTTCTGGAAGTGGGGAGCCTGGCGATGATGAAGATATAGTGGAAGTAGAAGACAGGATTGAACGTGTACGTTCTTCACGAATTGAATCCTGAAGTCTGTTCTCATCAAGAATAGCCCTGAAGTTCCTCTCACTGGCGGTGAACGACACACTTCTGGCTCGTTCCTCGTCGTTCGACTGTCGTTCCTTCTGTTTTGCAGCAATTGCCTCTTTTATGCAGAGCCTGATGGCCTCCAGGATAGTCTCGGCACGCCCCGACAGGAACCGAAACACGCCCTCACCGGTATTCGAGTTCCTGCAAACAGATACTTATAATGTATTGATGACATTGCGCCTTAGCATAAGGCAGAGATCATCAGCATAATACCTTCCAACTGTTACGTTCTTTGTTAAACTTTACATGTATCTTGTTCAGTTCATGAATAGAATCCGAATATGCAAACCCATTTAGTAATCCATTGGCTCAAATTATTAATGCACAACATTATCTTTACATTCGTGAAACATATACCCAAATCTATGAACTTCTCAGTGTTGAAAGATATACACAGTTTATATATGATTAAATAAACATGATTCCAAGAAAAAGATTACACTGTTCCATAAACATAGAGAGCGCATAAACAAGTAACCATCGGAAATAAGCTGGACCTATTGAAAGATGGAAGACTGAATTAGTTCACTTACGGTCCACTCTCGATGACCATAACCCGCTTCTGGTTAGAGTTGGGTTCGCTGTCCAGATGGAACTTTTTAAGCGAACCCAAGCCCCACTTGATAACTATACTTTTGTCATAAGTGGTCTGCAGTGTGACGTCACTGACCGTAACTGCCAGAATGTACTTGCCCTCCAGGTTGAGACGAGCCGAGTGCATGTTGGGGAGAATGCTCACGTCAAAGTGACCTGTGAAGATCAGTGATGAGGGCATCAAGGTCTGATCTCACAGAACGATACAGGTACGACTTGCAGTATATAACTTTAGAGAACATTCTAACGATAGTCTCTAGATTATCAGCTTGTGTACATAAAACAAAATATGATTGCTACCTTTAAAAAGATTTATACTAAAACATCACATAGAACAATTCTTGCGGGCTTCAGTTCAATAGATGAACTCTACATATCTACATATGGAATGATAAGCATTGAAGTAGTCAACGTGAGTTAAATGGGTAAACGGTTTGGCAGTGATAAAAAAGAAAACACTCATCATGCAAGAATATATTTCGGAAAATTTAAAAATGAAAGCTTAAAATGGATAGTTAAACATTTAAACTGCCCTGGCATCTTCGTTTATGAGAATTGTTGAGAAATGAAGAGGCCTTACCAAATTCTCCCTCATATTTGTTGGGAAAGAATATGGTTTTTAGAAAGGTCATCCACTCCAGTGTCTCCTGGTTGTTCGATGCACATAGCACGAGGGTCGGTTCTGTCTCCACTATCTCAAACGCATGTGCGTGCGTCTTGGACGACGCGTATTGAACGCCCGTCACATGCTCCAGGAAGAAGGTCTGTTTGTCTGCACGTGGTCTCATAGCAGTCTCTTGGTCTGCGTACACGTCCATCTTGGCAGACAAAGTTCCACTGGCAAGATCACTCATCTGGTGCACAACAACCCATCGACGTTTCCATGTCTGGAAACAGATATCAAAGGCTTAAAGGTAGTCTGCGCAAGTTCTATCTACAAACTGCTGAATTGTTAACGCTGATCAGCCTTGGTAAACGTGTGCTTTACAAATAGATGCATCGATGGTGTGATATTGATGAGGAAAATTTATATATACTTTACTTCAAAGAAATACTAGATCAATTGCCTCTTTAGTAAGGGAAAAGAGTGAAAATGTTCTTTACACAGTGTTTCTTTATCCCTTAAATGTGTCATGGATGTTATCACGGATGATATTCGAACAAAAAAGTAGTTCTCTGTGTTGAAACATTGTGTGTTTCACTCCAATAAAGACAGGTAAAGGAATTTAAGAAAAATCAATGTGTAAAATGTTATCATGTAGGAGGTTGTATGACCTAAATATTGGGATATGATGCGTGAGTTTGATAACCATACTATCTTGTACTGTTTAACTTTAAACCATCCTAAATGCCGAACAAATCATTTAAGTTGCAGGATGAAATATTGAACTCAAATAAATTATGAAATGATGTTCAACTACATTGTAGCACAGCCAATACAATAGCTGGTACACAACACTGAAGATAATATATAATAATATTCAAACTTTTCTATCACAAATATAAATATAAAAAAATGTCTCAGACATTGATGTTAACTTCTTCATGTGTAACTGACATCCAAACACTTTTCATTTGCATTTCATTTTTCCAGACAAAAAGGTTAAAGGTAAATGAATATAAATTCGATTTGTTGCATGTAACTACATTTGCATTAATCAGATCAACATGTGATTGATAAGCTTTCACCAGCAGGTAGCAATTATCGAGGACAGGATATGGTTGATACAGACAATAACAGACCAGCAGGTAGCAATTATCGAGGACAGCATACGGTTGATACAAACAATAACAGACCAGCCAGTAGCTTTAGTTGATTGTACGTGTGTTATCAGGCATTATGAAAGACACTGATGTCAGTAGGTCGATGTTTGATTAATCGAACCACACTATCTTCATATACTTACCCCTGTATCCATGTCATGTCGTGACTTGGTGAGATAATATTATAATCGAGCATGATCCATGGATTGATGAGTAAGATTCATGTAAGTTTAAATTGCTAGTTTTCTATAGCTACTAAAGGTAGGAAAACACAAGATAGCCCATCTTATAAAATACTTGAATCTCTTAAAAACCCTGCATTATTAATTTACTTTGGATCACATGAGGAGTGAATTCCATTGTTTACAGAAGTTGCCATGGCATATTATGTTTTGGTGTAAAAAAAACCCCTTAAATTTGTCACTAATGATTTTTGTAAATCGATTTTTGTAACAACTTTAGGTTGCCTAGCTAATGGTTGCTACCTGGTAAATATGCCAAGAACGTTTATTAATAATGAAATAGCAAAGATATAGGTTTTAAGAAGATGTCCTAAAGGTAACTAAGTGTAAGTATAAGCTGCCATATCGTTTCAAATATTCTTATCTTATCTACCAAATGATATATTTAAGTTCCAATAAAACCATAACATACATTCAGGAACCATCTACTTTAACAGAATACAAATCGCGTAGTGGTGTGAACAAGTAAAAGTTTTATACGACTTAATAGAGAAAAGGAAAAAGAATGGGACAAATCGATTGTACAATGATATTCACGCTCACAATACAGTGAAGTCCAAATTATTATATCATTGCTTAGATCATACATACAGAAAAAGGGTATGAGTATCATTTGTCAACGTTTTGTTAAAAAATAACTTCATAAAAGTCTACAGTAAAATATAATGATATATTGGTCAACTACATGTACGAGGGGATATCAAAAAGTTTCAATTATCACAGACACATATCAAAGGTACAAACTTTATTTTGTTCTCATGTTTTTAAGACTTCTCTACATAGTCACCATACAGAGATACACATACGCAGACCGTCTGAATAGAAGACCCCTGATTTCATGGAAAACCAAGCCTTCACCTCTCGAATGATGTCATTGGTGTCCTCAAAACAATGTCCACGAAGTGGATTTTTCATCTCGGGGAACAAGAAGAAGTCACTTGGTGCAACTGAGATCGGGTGAGTAGGGAGGATGCGGTAAGATTTCAAAGCCATATCGCCCTGCCTCCACAACAGCTGCTTGACAAGTGTGAGCTGGGGCATTGTCAGATATACTTAACAGGCGTACACCTTTGGTGATCATACCGCTGCGCTTCTGTTTAATGGCATCTGGTAACTTGCTCAGGAGGTTGCAGTAATAAGCTCCAGTAATGGTCTGACCCTTAGCTGGTTAATCCGTCAAGATGACTCCACGACAATCCCAAAAAACAGACACCATGACCTTTCCTGCAGACTTTTGCACCTTGACCTTTGTGGGAGGTGGTGACGTAGCATGCTTCCATTCTTTTCTCATCTCTTTTGTCTCAGGATCATATTGATAGACCCAGCATTCATGCACGGTAACGTAAGACGTTTGAAGAAATCCTCTTCGTATAGTTCCAGAAGCTCCAATGCCTGCAGTGACTTGTCCCTTTGATTATGTTTTTTCAATGGAGTCAGCGTGCTGACACTTTGGACATATGCAACTGGTTATGGAGTATGTTCCATGCACTGCCATAACTCAGACCTGTTTCATGCATTATCATTTGTAGAGTTACGCGGCGATCTTCTTGAACCAGCGTCTGAAACTTCTTGATGACATCCATATCATCAGTAAGTGAGGGGCGTCCAATTCTTGGCTCATCTGCGAAGGACATGTGGCCTGTTTGGAAATTCCTTTTCGATCTCACAACAGTGTCATAGGATGGGCTGTCATTGTCATAAACAGATTTCATCTCATCATGAATTTGACGTGCAGTATAGCCCTTCAAATGTAAAAACTTAATTACACTGCGCGCCTCAATTTTCTCCATAATAGGGGGTACTGTGCTATTTGGTCAACAGACGTAAAACTGGCTGTCGCGAAAAAGACTATTGTTGACCCAGGAACTAGACAAAGATCACTTATGCTACAGGGAGCCTTTGGTCCGTATTCACTAGTACATTCTTTGTGATAATTGAAACTTTTTGATATCCCCTCGTATATCGCGAATCTCATTAACGTAATTCACTGAATAGATATTTGTTTCACTGGGTAAGAATTCCAAAAAATTTCAAAATTTGTTTCAGTCAGAATAGACAACATGGGTTAACATTATAACATGTTTCGAATTTTTTATAAAGTAATAAACAAATTGGATTTTTTGGGCGCATTTTTGACAGAATTGTTGCATAAACCCCTGCCTGTAGTGCTATGAGTATACATTTTAAGTATGTGATAGGAGTGTGTTTTTTCTTTATGTTTTGAAAAAATCGTAACTTTTTGTTGAACGAATCTTGAATAAGTTGACCTTAAGTTAGCACCATTTTATGATACTTGCCCTAAATTTGAGGGTATTTTTTAAAAAGTTGTTAATAAACTATATTCTGCTAAAAACTAAAACCAACGCAAAAAACAAACACCCTCTGAAACATCAACCAGATTCATTAGCAATTTTATAGTATTCTACCTGAATGCCATTACTCATGTAATATATGCAACAAAAACGAACAATACATAAATATTAAGTAACAGACTATACTATATTACTCGGTGAGATAGATAAACATTGTTCTCGAAAAGAAGCGGCATATACATTGTAAATTTTAAAAATTATCCAGCGAACATTGTGTGAAAGAAACGTGATAAGAAAATGAGGACTTGGTTATGTTCTGGTAAGATGTCGTAAGAATCTTGCGTCAACAAAATGCACTAAGAAACCAGAAGGACGTGGTGATTTCATGGTAAAATATCCCATGAATGTTATGATACCAAAGAGAATAAGGAAAACATGAGGACGTGGTGATATCTTGGTGAGATATCTTATGAATGTTATGATACCAAAGAGAATAAGGAAAACATGAGGACGTGGTGATATCTTGGTGAGATACCTTATGAATGTTATGATACCATAAGAGAATAAGGAAAACATGAGGACATGGTGATATCATGGTAAGATATCCTATGAATGTTTTGATACCGAAGAGAATAAGGAAAACATGAGGACGTGGTGATATCTTGGTGAGATATTTTATGAATGTTATGATACCAAAGAGAATAAGGAAAACATGAGGACGTGGTGATATCTTGGTGAGATATCTTATGAATGTTATGATACCAAAGAGAATAAGGAAAATATGAGGACATGGTGATATGTTGGTGAGATATCCTATGAATGTTATGATACCGAAGAGAATAAGGAAAACATGAGGACGTGGGGATATCTTGGTAAGATATATCTTATGAATGTTATGATACCAAAGAGAATAATAAAACCATGAGGACGTGTTGGTATCATGGTAGGTAAGATATCCCATGAATGTTATGATATCAAAGAGAATAAGGAAAACATGAGGACATGGTGATATCATGGCAAGATATCCTATGAATGTTATGATACCAAAGAGAATGATAAAACCATGAGGACGTGTTGGTATCATGGTAAGATATCCTATGAATGTTATGATACCAAAGAGAATAAGGAAAACATGAGGACGTGGTGATATCTTGGTAAATATCCTATGAATGTTATGATACCAAAGAGAATAATACAAACATGAGGACGTGGTGATATCTTGGTGAGATATCCTATAATGTTTTGATACCAAAGAGAATAATAAAACCACGAGGACGTGTTGGTATCATGGTAAGATATCCCATGAATGTTATGATACCAAAGAGAATAAGGAAAAGATGAGGACGTGGTGATATCTTGGTAAGATATCTTATGAATGTTATGATACCGAAGAGAATAATAAAAACATGAGGACGTGGTGATATCATGGTGAAATATCATACGAATCTTCTGATACCAAAACATAATAAGGAGGATGATATCAAGGTAAGGTATCACATGAATCTTGTTTTATCAAAACAGAATGAAGAAAACAGGTGGACTTGATGATATCAAGGTAAGATATCATATGAATCTGGTCATACCAAAACAGAATAAGGATACACGAGGACGTGATGATATCATGACGAGCCATGTCATTAAGTAAAAGATTTGAACTTTGTGCTGACAATCTTGGATTCGACAAAGCGATAGTGGCTGCCTTGATCTGATTGCTTGCCTGTCCGACTTAATTACCTGGTGCACGCTTGTACCGAATGACTGTGGTGATAACAGGTATAAACAAAAACAGTGAACTCGCTTGCTACCTGTACTTGTACTTTTCCATGTATAAGCCACTGGATCATCAATGTATTCATTTGTTCAATGGCTTTCTCAGCCCTGATGTTTTCCTCAGAAAATGATATTCATTTATTTAAGTGGAAAGTTTAAACATTATTTGTACCTGTTAATATTTTTTTTATCATTTATCAGTAACACTTTTATATTTATAATTGTTTTATATGCTGTATTGTTCAAAGTTGTTTCAGACAGTGAAATTAATGAGTGAGTATGTTTCCTCTATCAAAACTGTGAAGTTAAAAATTTCTCCGAATTTATAAGGTGAACATTGCAGTGCACTGTGTACTGTTTCATGAATTTTTCATACATTTGCATTTTTAAAAAGTTATTGACGACACTTTTTGTTAATAAAATATGTGATTGTCAAGTAAGTAAATAACACATATCATGAGATGTTGTGTACATGTTTGATGATATGAGGGGCATCTTGCTTCAGGCAAATTGTGTTAAAAATGTTATACAAACAACCACAAATATAAAGACGGATATGGGAGACACTGTCGTTGTGTCCCACTTTAAATATATTGTAGCAGTTTTTCTTAGGGAGCGAAAGGGGTCTCAGAATAGGGGCAACAATGCAAAATTGCAAGACTAACATTTTTAAGCAATCCAATGATCTTTTTTAAAAATGTCAAAAGTTCGGTTATTCTGTGATAATCCATTTCCCTTAGTCGTACGATAAAAGATGTTCACACTAGAAAGGCCACATGCTGTTTTCGCTTTCTACGAATTACTTAATTAACGACTTTCAAGATAATCGGTTTGATTAATGATATGCTTTACCTTTTGAAGAAAATATACCTTGCAGAGACTAATAATTAATTATGAAAATATGAACACAAAAATTCCAAGACACGTGCTACAGTCCATTTAAAGACAATGACATAGGATTCACATTCTTTGTAAGACGACCTGTAACTTGATAGGCCTGTAACTTGCTGTGATAATGTGGTTGGTGTGGATATGTGTCTCGCATCAACACTTTGCATATATCTGTTTACTGGTCAAAGTTTACAACGATCGGCTTCATGGCAGTTTCATAAACCACGTACATACGTCTCAACTTACAGAGTGTCATGGTCAGAAATATGACTTTGAAGGCTGTGAATATTTACATATTATACATAAGTATTGCGTAATGACGGTGAAATTGATAGGCGAACAAAGATAAAAACAAAAGCAAGTTTTCAGTATTGAAAGCCTTTACACTTTAAAATAATGATAAACTTATCGAAGTTCAAACCCTAAATGTCCTCTTTTGATATAAAGAAAATGGCGTAAAGAAACCCTTTTAGGTAACCATCTCCGAGAAGAAGAAAAAATTGGATATACAACCACATATATGATGGATAGAAAGAAATCTTACACAGAAATAATACATGAATAGAAGGCATTGATACAGACATCAAGAAATTCTATTTGATGTGAAAGCTTGTGTGGTTTAAATATAGGTCGAGAGGCTCTACCTGCAACCCCTTATGATAGCAATATATAGGGGATACGAAACAACCCTCCATATGATACAATTTTATTAAACGAGTTAATGATCAAGTATAAAACGAGCGAAAGCGCTTGATTTTTCGAATTTGTTAGTTTGTGTTGCAACTGGATAGTAAATCTAAATATATATCCTCATACACTTGAGATGTTTAATATCCTAACATTTTGCTTCTTGTGTTTTTAATTATGTTTCTCAGCATCAACTGTTCTTGTATAAAACAGTCAAATATAACCTTATTTAGTTGTCTTGAATCTGGCGTTTTATCATATTAATAAACATGAAATCCATAATATATATTTGTAAATAACTGTATAAAGATAATGTGGCGTCCTTACAATTGGACACATCAAATATGTCTTAATCGTCTCGGCGATTTGAGCCTTATTAATTTCTCTGTGCATTTTATGACTTTAAAAGCAATGAATCATTTTTACATCTATGTAATCACTTTTCAACTAACCTTCAATTTTCTGTTTTTCACCTTAGATGACTGTTTTATGTCCAAATATCCCGACTTTTGCAGTCCTTTGCCTTGTTGACCAGCCATTGTTTGATATCCCCTGTATCCAACGTGATATCTTCTATATCCAAATGATACTATGAAATCTTCACTATATCAATATGATATCTTTTTGTATCCAATGTAATGAAAGTTTCAATAGAGACCATGCATGTCATGCATTATAAATCGAGCATGACTATCTGCCCAGGTACCTGATAACTAAACGAAGCGCTAAATACAATGATGTTAGCTTGTGATGTCTCCAGCTTGAACTGACAGGAGATAACTTCACGTTAGATGGCCTTGTCGTGCTAATCACTAGGTCAAAGGTCAATTGATATGTAGTACGGAGAGGTTGGGTTACCTTACAGTCTTCTCTCCTGTAATGAACATGTACACTCAGTGTCCTCAAAGAACTTCACTTCATGAAGATGAATAGAAACTGTTGACAATTCATCACAAATATTCTTCTAATATGGAATCGCCAGAATCGGTTAATTTAAGATTGATAAAATTCAATACATGACTCCATGTCGTGCTAACGAATTATTTGGTAGAAATAGTCAAACGCTTACACATATTTAATTTTCGGAACTGATGATCTTTTGGATAGTGAAGTCCTTTCGGTAATACGTATTCTGTAAACAAGCATTGATATACAGTTCTCCATACTAGCTAGTCTTTATATATTGTTTTTGTAACACACAGTTCGTGTATTACAAGTTGTATTGTCCTAAATGCCAGATAAAATGTTTTGATTATCTTTAAACAACATTTTACTGCTAACTAAACTTGTACAAAGGTGACTTTCTTAAATAGTGAATTATTCATATTCATATTTTAATTGAAATAATTTCTGAAGACAATTTTGTCCCTGACAGTAAGTCTATGTGGTTCATCACCAACATTTTATTCTATCTTCCCAAGCATGGCCCATACTTGCTTCAGCCCAAATGAAGATAGGCCTTGTTGAATTTCTCAAACTTTTCTATGCTAGTCGTCCAAGGTACTGCAACGTATCGTATCTATAGTCCAATGAGAAACCATACGAGAATTACAAGTTTTCGCCGAAGAGGGCGCTGCACTTAAAACACGAATTTTGAATTTAAATTAGCCAGTGATAATGACTGTTGCAGTTTAAAGGCATGCGGGGGGAGATGATCATATTCAAGAGAAACTTATTCTGTCTTACCAAAATGTGCCAAAGGTTCGAATGGATTTGTCGATTCTAATTTTCATTTTTCTGCAATAGATTCTTTATGAAAACCTTTTCTGACGAAAAATTGGCTAAACACAGGTCTCCGCCATATTGTCGTGGAATCTAAATTCTTACGTTTTCATTTAAGAAAACCCCCAACTTTCATAATTCGTTTTTTCATCCGTCTGAAATATAATTCATTGCCAAAGCATAACGAATACCTTCTACCATGTGATAGGGATAACGAGTTTTTAAAATTTCACGAAAGGTTAAGAGATATTCATGGACATCATGTTGCATGAAGAAGAGTTGTAACAGGAGTACCGGCAATGTTACTTGATATTTTCATTAGATGTTATGTCGAGCATATGGGTTATTGAACATTGTATCTTATGCCCTATCGTAACCTCCGTAGCTAACCATTGATAAATGACTATAAGAGTTTTTTACAGGAACCACTGTGACTTTTACAAAACGAATTCGAAATTTTCTAGTGTTGAAAAAATATATAAAGTAAATATTTATTTAACAAGCAAATTTCATCATGAGTGTGTACATCAGAAACTACGATAAACCTCTTATGTTGGTAAGAGAGGCTGCATATCTGTTTGGTAACGAATCAGAATAAAGCGCTTGTGCAATAGTGCATGTCTTATAATGTAAACAATTAAAAAAAAACTCACTCAATGGGTTCATTATGCAATGCAAAAAGGGTTTGACTTAAAGTATTACTACACGCACATCAGGTCGTGATTGCTTATAAGAACGAAAATATCATTCTTGTTATTTTAAATGTTTATGAAAATATATTAATAGTATTTGAAATACCGTTGTCAGAGGTTAATTATGTGCATAATATATTGTCAAAATTTATTTACGTTTTTAAATCTTAGTACCTTTTTATTGAGAAAATACACACTTTTGACATATACACATGTAAGTTTCACGGTGGAAATGCAAATCAAATTAATATTTGTTATTTATGCAAATAGTGTCAAATCTAAAAAGTATTTTCAAAATGGTTTAACTCATAATCAAACGTTGAGTCTAGAAATGTGAATGGACATATGCAAAATAATTTTCCATTGTATATAGATATTCAATCCTAATACAAGACTCGCACCTATCCCCACTTTACTACCCCAGTATACATGAGTGGTGTACATGACGAGTATGAATACGTAATTATACACCAAATTATCTACAGCCATTCCCGAAATATTAGGGGCGGAGAAGTAAATGTATCAGTATCTAGCAGTCTCCAGTGAGTGCTTAATGAGCTACAAGTTGAAACATGTTGACTTACTTATTTGAAAACGTTTTCTATAAAATTTGATTCACTTGTACTGTAATTAAAACTTATTTCAAACCATTTTACAGGATATTGATAATGTTTGATTATTTCGTTTGATTAATTTCATTCGTATTACTTGAATGACTTACGTTTTTGGGGAAGTCAAAGTTGGTTATGACAATGATATGACTTCTTTGATTCGACATAATGCATCTAGTGACTGATAATTGCCACACGTGTATGCAATGATAGATATGCATCTACAGGACAGGTACTTGTTCAGTATCAGACAGCCTGATAGGTAAGATAGTTATCAACACATGCAGGCTTATATGTACTTATACACGTATCAATTCTACTTACCTGCACGCCCAGCCCGGTTTGACTTCACATCATTCGATGCATCGTAGTTATTAGTCAGAGAGAAGAAGAGGAAGAGGTTGGAGAGGGAGAAGAAAAGGAAGAGGCTGGAGAGGGAGACAAGGAGACCAAGAGAAGATAGGAGCAGGAGTAAACAGGAACACTAGGAAGGATGGAGCAGACGCACTACAGGGAGGAGCAACAGAAAGAACACAAGACTTGGGGATGGAGCAGAAGCAGGGGCAGGAAATCTTCAAGATTGACATGAGGCAATGTAGTACAGGGAGAAGCAATAGAAAGAACACAAGACTTGGGGATGGAGCAGAAGCAGGGGCAGGAAATCTTCAAGATTGACATGAGGCAATGTAGTACAGGGAGAAGCAATAGAAAGAACACAAGACTTGGGGATGGAGCAGAAGCAGGGGCAGGAAATCTTCAAGATTGACATGAGGCAATGTAGTACAGGGAGAAGCAATAGAAAGAACACAAGACTTGGGGATGGAGCAGAAGCAGGGGCAGGAAATCTTCAAGATTGACATGAGGCAATGTAGTACAGGGAGAAGCAATAGAAAGAACACAAGACTTGGGGATGGAGCAGAAGCAGGGGCAGGAAATCTTCAAGATTGACATGAGGCAATGTAGTACAGGGAGAAGCAATAGAAAGAAGACTAGTTGATGGAACAGGAACAGGAGCAGGAAATCGTCAATGCAGGCAGGGGGCATGGTAGAAACACAGAAAGAAGACTAAATGAGAAAAAGGATCAGGGTCAGAAATCAGAGAAGGAGCAGAAAATCTTCAATGCAGGAAGAGGCACGGAACACAGGAACTTGATATCTTAAGTAAAACGTAGGTAAAAAGTAGATGAAAAAATACCTGCACCCTCTTTACTGTAGAGCAACATAAAGATGACTAGATGATGGAACAGGAGCAGGAACAGAATCAGAAAAGCATCAATGCAGGCAGAAGGCGATGCAGAAAGAATACTAGATGATGACACAGGATTGGGATCAGGATCAGAATAAGGATAAGAAAACCACGACAGGAAGTACGGGGAGGAGCAACAGACAGATGTCAAAGATGGAACAGGAGCAGGGAGAAGGAAATCTTAAAGATTCGCAAGAGGCTATGAAGTACAGGAGGAGGAACAGAAGGAAGACTACATGATGGAACAGGAACAGAAAATCTTCAAGACAGGCAGGAGGCAGTGCATTTAGGGGAAGGAGGAATTGTATTTATGAATAGAAACTTCTATTTATGGAGCTTCGAAAGCTCAGGGATGCATCAATATTTTGTCGGTGAGCACGCAAATAAGAATATATATATATGGAAAGGATCGCAATTAATCATATTTGTTATGTAAATAATTTATCATAGGTTTCGTTTACTATTTTGCTGTTCAGATATAGAACGATCTTGTAAGATAACAGTGCTGTTCGATAGGCTTCGAGTCGTTTTCAGGTGTTTCTTTTATATAGAAGCATCATTTACGTACTAATTATTACTAAAGCATCACCAATGCTATAGGCCAGATGGCAAAGTCGATGCTCACGGAACTGAACGTTTACAGGAAGATGCGAAGATTTTATGGACGCTTTTCGAAATATAAATTAACGAAAGTCCCAAATCGTTTAAGCAAAATATCATCCTGTTACTCCTGGTATTCATTCATACAACGAAGTCATGTTACAATATCGCATTATTTGTCTAATATTTCTGGCAGTGTTGCCCGACTCCAAGGGTGTTGGTTCGAATCCTGCAAGGGAGAGAAGAAGTACAAATACTTCCACTATTGCAGGTAGTGTAATTATAAGAATAAAAAGGTTAAAACAACCCATCAAAAATTACAATCACGTTTATAAGATGTAAGTACAAAATACGAAACTTTTTTTGTAAATAGTCAGAACAGTATCAGTTTTTAGTTCATTTAATGCACGTAGGGACATATGTAGTTAAAACTCTCAGGATAAGTTAAGGAGCCACTCCGTGAGTTGTTGAAGTCATATATGCCAAACTTAATCAATGGTGTCAATTGATCGCGAAGTATCGACTGTTACCAAAAAGTCACATTTTAAAGCTTTTTGTTTTTTTACAGTGACATTATGAATGTAGAACGTCGCAATTATGATCGAAAACCGAACAGTAGCACGCAAAAAGATAAACGTAATTTTGGAGACTTATCTAAGACAGCCAGGGGGGCAGTTAGGAGTTATATATGTTGGACGTAATATCTACACCTCTGTGCATTTATAAGGCTGTTCTTAGATTTTCATTGAAAACCAGTATTTGTCATATGTCTTTGGGACATGAAAAGTTAAGATGTTTTGATTTTATATGGCTCTTTCCAAGAGAACTAAGTTTAATATCATTGTTAAAATGTACTTACACATATTTATTAAAGAATCTTGCAATGTACTAATAGTTTACTATTGCTTTAAGGAACGGGTTTTAAAAGAAAAAAAGAAAAAATGGCCAACTACCTCATGTTATTATTAATTTACTACAGGGCTGTTGCCTTTTCAGTACCGAATGAAGAAGACTCCACCTATACGAAATGTGTTTCCTGAATTGACGGAGAGCGTTACTTTATGATCTACAAAGACATTCGACTCATCCTTCATTTAGAGATTCAACTTTGTCTTAATTTACATCTCACCGCCTTCGTTGTTAAATGAAGGGGCAGTTGTTATGCATAGTTTTAAAAATACTTGTCATGTTTAAAATGCGTGTTTGCTCCTTATAATGTCCCTTTTTAGTCGACATAATATCTTTCTTTCTCTGTCAAACGTTGTCGCCATGAGGACATAAGCATATGTACATGTCCTAGAGGACCTTGCCTAATCATTTCTAACAATGTGCCAAAAGCGTTTGGCAGGTAATAGATAATATCTTAAGCGGATTTGAACACAGGGAAGTATTTAGCATATATGTACATACGTTGACTTGAGACTTATAGTAAGGAAAGTAAACATTATTTCAAAGTAAAACAATAAATTAATGAAAATTTTTAAGATAACATTACTAGGAAACTATAACGTAATGATACGAAGAACTGAGAAGAATGATATATGTGTGCAGGCCTGTATGAATTATCATAATGGCATTTTATGTTATCGCCCCCACTGCGATTTAAATCATGTGAAACGAGACTTATGCCAGTCTGTAAAAGGCGATCTACTATAACAAACTTGAATGTCACAAGTATTCAGTGAAGCATGGCCATGGGGTCACGTGACATTTCGAAGCCGGTTTGTGATCCCCGAGTTTAACAGAGGGGTGACACTAGTTCAGGGTACTACCGCTAGGCGGGGCCCGGTACTCTGGATAATAAAATAGAAATACCTATCCGAGACTATGGTGAAATAGAGTCAAGGTTTTGTAGTAACGACAAACTTCGATTTGTATTCGTGAGGATAGAAACACCTGTGTGAAAATAATCCCGGATTAATGTTGTCTGGTGTGATGTAAGAAGGCGACACGGTCTGAAGGGTGAAAGGGGATACTTTGACTGTCACCTGGAAGCATTTAGCAGAGGAGAGAATACAGTAAGGTAGATATACTATTAGAACGCTACTAAGTCGCTTTAGTACTATACTAGCTGAGCCGTGATATGCTTTCGTTTTCATATAATTATTTAGGTCAGTGCTACGGTGAATATGTTTGATTCATTATTCAACTGTGTCAGTATGTCCATTTGGAATATTTACCTGCCTGCTTAATAGCATTTGACCTTCATATGTGAAGTCATATTTGACGTAGATAAAGAAGCTATGGTATGTGCAGTATTAACAATAGTTCAAAAGGACTTAACTGATAGCATTGCCTGGTGACAAGAGCTAGGGGAGGGTAAAGATTGGTGACAAGAGCTAGGGGAGGGTAAAGATTGGTGACAAGAGCTAGGGGAGGGTAAAGATTGGTGACAAGACCTAGGGGAGGGTAAAGATTGGTGACAAGACCTATGGGGGGGGGTAAAGATTGGTGACAAGAGCTAGGGGAGGGTAAATATCAAGATCAACGTCTCCACATTTCAGTTCAACTTGTGAACGTGATAAAAAAATTAGTATATGTTTCTAAGACTTTGAGTCGTTATGCAAACTAACGTAACGACCAACCTCGGTGGGCTTATGAGACCCTGACAAACGACAAACAAATAACTAAAATCATATGCATTTGGCGTATGGAGCGTTAGTTTAAATCAAAGAGTGAATATTTCCGAAGCGTAATTATGCTAATGAGAAATTGTATGACATATATTGCATGAAACGTTAGTTTTAATCACCCAATAAATATTTGTTTGATTTCCTTCGTAATGAAGCGTGTTGTTGACCATAGCAGTAAATACTAGAATCGATGGCACACCTGTGACATCGCGGCAGGCAATTTCTCATAAACACTCATTTCATACCTGCAACTCAGGTAATGTGACCCTTTTCTGAAAGTGAAACTTGATGCATTCATAAATAATAAAGCGTTACGACTTGCTGCAGTGAAATGAAAAATAACCCATTGAGTGCCATTTCCGGCCCAACCCATTTACATAATTGAAACGGTTCATTGTCAAATATAATCGCGAGTGCGTGCAGTCAACGTTTAGCACGTTATGCATCATATACCTCAACTAAAATGGTTAAAGTTTATGTCATGTCAGTTACAGTGTGTTAACTATGCTAAACACTATGAAATATTTTGTTTTTTAAATTTGATTGTGTAGGTATCTGTTAGTATAATTTATTCATCCAATGTTGAATGTATTGCAATACAGTAGTTTAGGTTATATTCTTTCTCCTAGCGATTTATCGATTTGATGCACTGGTGGTGTATGTTATACAGAAGAAGAACATCAACTGCACCAGAATCATCGTACAAATTCATCTTTACGTGATTCTTCATTTTCCAATCTTCTTGTCTGAATGGATCCATCGTACCTTCTGAATGGATCCATCGTACCTTCTGAATGGATCCATCGTACCTTCTGAATGTCGTACCTTCTGAATGGATCCATCGTATCTTCTGAATGGATCCATCGTATCTTCTGAATCGATCCATCGTACCTTCTGAATCGATCCATCGTACCTTCTGAATGTCGTATCTTCTGAATGGATCCATCGTACCTTCTGAATGGATCCATCGTACCTTCTGAATCGATATATCGTACCTTCTGAATGGATCCATCGTACCTTCTGAATGGATCCATCGTACCTTCTGAATCGATATATCGTACCTTCTGAATCGATATCTCGTACCTTCTGAATCGATATCTCGTACCTTCTGAATCGATATATCGTTAAAACAAATCTTGTTACCTTATCCATCTTCCATCAGTGCAATGTTCGTTCACAAATCTATTATTTTGTCGTTTTATTTATTCATCCTCTTCGAATAACGTAAATCTCGTTGCGTATTCCTACGACTAACGCTATCAGATGTCCTCAGGTTACAGAATATCAATTCTCGTCTAATCTCGTTTAAGTAGAGTTACTGCATTATTATTATTCGTTATCAAGATATTCCTATTTTCAAACCCTTGTTAGAGTCATATTGGCCAACCACACTTTCATCTGAAATTTTTGGAAATCAAAGTCATTCCATTCATTTACCTTAACTAGATTAATTTCACAATTTATTCATGTTAAAATAGATGTTAGTTTTAGTTAATTTGTACATTACAGTAATCATCGTTTGAAATAAAATCCGTATTTACACTATTTAATTTTTTTTTAATGAAATAAACTTTCAGTGCTAAGACGTCATCGTTAACGTCACGTGATAATGGGATTACGTCACAAGATTACGGCCTGAAGGCCATCTGTACACTGTTTTGCATCATCTTAAATAATATATCGAAGTACAAAAAAACGCATACTTGCGCAACTCTGAAAATTTCTATGAGATATATATGTTATGTTAAATATCGTCTACCTGACTCCACATTCTCACCAACTGACAACTCGTATGTTCCAATGCCTCCAGGAGGTTCCCTATCACCGCGAGTGAAACCACCCCCTGTCCACATTAAACATTTTAGAAATGTAAGCTTTATATTTCTAACTGCAATAAACATCCCGGCGTGATGTGAATGAAGCTAGAGTAATCCTTTAGTCCTACCTACACTGACAGCTCGACTATAGCGCCTGTACTAAATTCTTCTCGTGCCAGCTAGGGGTTTCCTTACAGTACGCTAACCTATTGTTCTTAACTAAATGAGGCTGAAATATAATAGCATTAAGTTTAACAGGCCTTCATTTATTTCTACTGTACATGCTGTATTTGTAAATCTATTCAGTGAGTCATTATAATAATCTAAAATGATTTAACAGTACCCTAGCCATGGAATGTTTCAAATTCGACTTGCTAGGACTTGACGAGACCAAATCTGCATGCAAAATTGTGTACTAAATCTGAAACTAATTAATGAATTGGTCAAGTCTACTTTACCTACTTATATCGATAGCGAGCCTCACAATGTTTATTGATATAGAAATAGATCTACATAACTCACTGGACACGAGATGCTTCTTTATCATTCAAAATCATGAATGCCATGTCGATTTTAGTGTGTCTTCTGGGAGAAATATCTAAGTACAGACATATCTTGATACGTGATAGGGTTTAGAGCATAACTGCATCCCAAAAGTTAATTCATCTCCTTTTTGAAAACTGTAATTAGGTATTGTTTGAAGGACGATATTACTTTGATTTCATAGCAAAAGGATCATCATCAAAGTGGCACAGAGTATGTTTCATGATTTTTAATTTAGCGTTAGATAGAGTCAAAATACCTTATGACATGAGTTAAGGTAAACTCGACTCCCTTAACTTGCATCGTTATCTTTAAATCCCAAAATCATGACAATTTGTTGTTTTCACTGATCATCGGAAAACGTCCCTGTAAATGTTAATACCAGTTTCTTCCCATTGTATTGAGAACATTTGAATCACAAGAAAGTAACTGACTATGAGAAATAACATGTAATTACTTTTGGGTTCTCGTCATTATTTGAAATTTTACAACGCTATGGTATAAGCAAAGGCTATCATTGTACTTCTGCTGAATCGTCGTACATGCCACTGTCTGTCCTATAAAAACAGATCCAAAATGATTGGCAAATGTTCCTCAAAGCTGAAATTTAAACTATGATATATCTACACCAGTCCTCACCAGTACTTGAAAGGACCACCTATGATATATGATATATGGTGCATTTTTATGATATCGGATATGTGGTGCGTGATTACTGTGATAATTCAGCTATATACGATACTTAATACATAGCTACTTTATGATAATGTATGGTCAATGAAATATGACTTATCAAAATAAACCTTCGATACACGATAAACAAGATTATATGGAAAGGTGCCTCATGTGGTATATGACTTTCCTAAACTGTTCACTGTTTGAGAGATATTGACTAGGACGTGAGATAAAAACTTTCCTGACCTAGGTCACATTCCAATAACTGGAAAACTATGTTGAAAACCCTGACCTAAGCACCTGAGTGTTAAACTTATTTACAATAACTTTACTTTGACCATTCAACACTATCTATTTACTGTCGCCTTCTTATTCCCGATTGAAGGAATATATGAACTTATGTTCAGTGCGTCACGCAACTTAACATTTATTTGATATACCCAGGTTACATTTTTCTCACAGGGAAATGAAATTAAGTCTTTTGATTGATAGAGATAGGGACGGTTACAGTGCGAGTGGTTATGTTGATAGCAAAAGCCTGATACGATGAATTAAAGTAGCACAGAGTTTGTTATTGGGGTAAACTATTTCAATCTTCATAAATGTTGTATATGATCGAGAGGTACTAGTTGTTTCTGAAAATTACAAAATGATTATAAGTTCAGTATGGTGACAGTATATAGTCGATATTTATGATCGAAAACCGGACACGCGCCATTGACGCAAACTTAATTTTGAAAATCTATTTTCTACAGAAACAACAACATATATGGGTTGGTAGTGTTTGATATTTTTATTTAAGTTGTACACATGCAAATGGAACGCAGAATTTCTTTTTCCAACAAACTTTAGGGATAAAGCAGAGTGTACAATCGATAAGTAAAGACTGAACAAGTTAAAAAACCTTGGTAAGTGATGACTCTATTCTGATGTTTTTGTAATAGTATCGATGTTGAATAAGAAACAATGTTTGATGATAACTTGGAGTTTTACATAAGAGTTGCGACTGTACATTGAACGCTATGATAAGTGCTAGCTATGTAAGAGTTATTTACATCGTTTTTTCCCCATATGATATATTATATGACTTCATGAAAAACACGCTACTGAATGAGTTATTGTTTAAAACATTATATACGATCCAGGTGACATTCCAACAATTGTAACACTTAATCTCTTGAATCTGTATACGATATCACACCATGACTGAATGATTGGAACAATGCTGAAGGCTGAAATATTACCCAAGCAGTGCTAAACAGGAACTCACTCACTGAATCGTTGAAATAGAGTAGACTTTGAATGTATCTTTATAACGAGACAAAAGACTGACGGATCTTTACTCATTGCGCTGAAGTATAGCGCATACGAATATATAAATCATTGTCATATAAATATAAGAGAAAATGAAGACATGACGCTTATAAGTGACTTTTGATTTACCATCGGTTTATTTTATGTGTTCTAAACTAGCTCACTGCATTGATGATTGCACTGCTAATGGAATGAATTTTAATATTCAATGGGTCATTTCTTATCAAACTCCTAGAAGTATACTGCACAAAAATAATTACAGATTTAATATGAACATTCTGATATGATCAATAATGACGATTAAATTACATTGATGAATAATTAATCATTTGTCAATATCATTTTGTCCAGTATATAAAGATCAAAGTCCTTTGTTACACCTATACAAGTTTCTACACTCCGTGTATCCATTTAAAATGGATTTTTAGCCATGATACTTCAGTCCTACTAACTCTATGAACATAGCTCAAAGTCGTGACTAAAAATATAACTCCAAACAAAAACACATCTCTTTTGACAGGTATAGATGAAATATATTGTCTTGTTTATATTGTTTGTTCAATGAATTTATTTATATTGATGTCTTCGTGTCAATAAGATGTTTTGTTTTGATGTTAAGATGCTATTGTTGACAGTTATCTTCATCCAATATAGTGCACCTACATATAGTGAGCGTAAAAGTTAAATTGATAATTGTTTTTTATAGTAACCACCATTCACACGATTCAATGATTATTTGTGCCACATGAACACATTTATAGAGAGCCGCGACCGGGCACAGAAGTAAACGATATGACAATTTACAGTTTGTTTGCAGGATATTGTAGACTTAATGATTGATGTCTTAACCATACCTTCTTATGAATATTCCTACATCCGAATACCTAAATAGGATTACCGATGTGGTCAGTGTAACAAGAGGCCACAGGGTGAACAAATCTATCTCTTGTAACCACAAGCAGCTATTGAATCTGTACACAAGATTTCAGCTTTCAAGATCTATTACGATGAAGATGAAAATAAGTTGGCCATTGCGCTCTTATTAGAAGCTTAAGCATTACAAAATCTACGGTTTATTTTCCCAAGTGGCAATGGTATCGGTACACAAGAGTTCAACTCTCTACAGTCAGTGGTTCATGAGAAGAAGTCGAAAAAGCGAAAAGTTTACAGACGGACAGACATAGGCTCTTCCAGGGCGGTTTCCCTAAAAAATTGATATATAGAACACCATGAGCGATTTTGGTTTAAACAATATTTGTTTTAGAAAAGAGAAAGGGATTGGTAAATAGGCTAGCAGCCTATCTGAATACCTCTCCCATACACACACACACACCTACACAATATATAGACTATCTGAATTCCTCTCCCATACACACACATACACACACATATATATATAGTGTGTGTATGTGTGTGTGTATGGGAGAGGAATTCAGACAGGTTGCTAGCCTATTTATACATTATACATCATATCTTAATTTCCATGAGCTATCTTATTATAAATTGTAATCTTATGTGTATCGAAACTTAATTCTACTGTCTTTCCTGAATCACAACCTTCTTCCATTTGAAATAACTTAAATGACGTTACATTTGTCAGTATATTATTGTCTTTCTACCCTAAGAAATTGTCCAAGTGGCATTTAGAAGTTGCAGAGCACAAGAATATAATAATGCTTGATCACAGTATAAGAACCTATACCGATACGTCTCTCTCATACACTTAAAGAAGTTGATCATCCATAAATCTGGTCATTCTTGTACCCAAGCAAAGTTAGTGATTGAATGTATGTCCTGTATTAAAGTATTATCAATAAACTTGAAACTTGATATTTGTGACCTATGAAGAAGCAAAATGTTTTAGAAATTTATTTCTCCAAATTTGTTTCAGAACACTTTAAAATAGTCAATGCCAAATGTTTTATATTCAGAGGGTCAAATGTATCATTATTCAAGCGATCATCAGTAGTCGTAGATGAAATAGTCAAGCATCAAGCAGAAGCGCCTGGATTCGCATAGCTATTATATGAAAGAAACCCGTGCTATCTATCCCATTATTAAGATTTATCACATCTAATCATAATCTACCAATAGAAACTGGCCGCTGGGAAAACATACCACGTTGTGAAAGAATATGTAAAATCTGTAAATCCACATCTGTTGCTGATGAATGTCATTATATTTTTGAATGTAAAAGATTTTGTAATGAGAGGAAAAAATATATTTTATCCATCGATTCAATGTATCCAAGTCTACATAATTATGTTAAACTTTTCTCAACAAAAGACATTAAGCAGATAACAGAATTATCAAAATTGTATCAAAAATAACATCTATTACTAAAAACAGTTAGTTTATTACAGCCATCTTGTAATGTATTTTGTATTTATATATCTTATATATTTTGTATATTGTTAATTATCTTTTGTATGAATTACTTGTATATATGCTCGTGTACCACCTACGTGGTTTTATGAGAATAAATGATTGATTGTTTGCTACTGTCCCTCTGAAATGCCAACCACAAAAAGATCGCAGTAATTTTTTTTCAAATATAGACAGTATTTCGATCGTGTGCTGTGTCGCTGCATGTATACTAATTAAAGAGCCACTCCGTGACTTGTTGGAGTCATATAAGCCAAACTTCATCAATGGTGTCAATTGATCGCGATTTATCGACTGTTACAAAAAAAACCCACCACATTTTAAAGCTTACTGTTTTTTTACAGTGACATTATGAAGGTAAAACATCGTCATTATGATCGAAAACCGGACAGTGGCGCGCGTCAAACGTAATTTTGGAGACTTATCTAAAACAGCCAGGAGGACAGTTAGGAGTTGATAGTGTTTGTTAGGTTATATAACTAGTCAATGTATATTGGACGTGATATCTACACCTCTGTGTATTTATAAGGCTGTTTTTAGATTTTCATGGAAAACAAGTATTCAGTTGTCATATATATGTCTTTTGGACATGAAAAGTTAAGATGTTTTGATTTTATATCACCACATATGACATTAAGGTTCGTATCACATGTAAATAATATGTTATGAAAATCACGGAGTGGCTCTTTAACGTTATGCCAGTGCCATGACAGGGTAATGAGAATAATGCTCGAGATTTCGTTAGATATTCAACGACATCAGATATTCAACATCAGGTAATCCCTTTTGCCTCATAAACAGATATCAAACAGATATCAAACAAATATCTCTGAAAGACCCTATAATTAAACGGAGTGCCATTTACAGTGTAAAACTGTCTGTGAATAAATATATTGCAAGGATCGTAACTGCTGTTACAAGCGTTCACTGACAATTTATGTTTAGCTCCAGGGTACATTCCAGCGTTCCATTATCACTATGACCGGTCATATTTCCTCATTTCATCAACATTAACTTTGGAGCTAATAGTTTCTCAATCATTTTACCCCGTAGTCTCTCTCCATTTGGTTAGTCATGTTCACAGCTTTCCACCCATTAACTAGTTAACGTGTTCCTATAATAGCATTGCACATTGGATGTAAAGGCCCGTTCTTACTATTCGACTTGTAGCATTTTCACTGAGACAAAAAAGTTGTTACAACTCTGCATTGTAAGGGTAGCATCTAAATGTTGAATAGACTAGTTTTCAGTCAATGAAATATTCTTATAATTCGCTGTTCCTTCATCCATGATATCAATGTTAACATTGTAATATGGTCCAGAATGTATCGTTATCAGATTATTAACTTTGAATTAAAAAAAACCCTTGTCGGACTAGTGGCGAGTGAAGTGTACAACGCCATTCTCCAAACGAGCATGCCTTCACTTCTCTGTATGGTCTCTGTATGGATAAGCACAGACTTTAAGAGAGAGAGAGAGAGAGAGAGAGAGAGAGAGAGAGAGAGAGAGAGAGAGAGAGAGAGAGAGAGAGAGAGAGAGAGAGAGAGAGAGAGAGAGAGAGAGAGAGAGAGAGAGAGAGAGAGAGAGAGAGAGAGAGAGAGAGAGAGAGAGAGAGAGAGAGAGAGAGAGAGAGAGAGAGAGACAGACAGACAGACAGACAGACAGACAGACAGATTCTTTATTAGACCATTAAGTCAAAAATACATTGTTCAAACAATTTAAATATGCAGCACGGTGGAGAACAGTATTAGCTTATCTAATGCTTGTTAATTACCAACACACGAAACACGTTTCAGAAATACTAGAATTGGGCCTATTAATCAAATGACTTTAGTACAAGATATACATATTTCACTAAATTGAAATTCAGTTTTTTTACAGTCACTATTTAGAAGTTCTTGAAATGTAAACAAATGTGGACGTCTATAGTAATAGCTAGGTATATAATGTTCCAAATATTATTGAAAGTTGGACATATCAATAATACATGAAACTCGTCCTCTACGTTAGTCAAGCAAAATCTACAGAAAAATGTATGTTTATGGAAACGAGTTTGAGACGCATTCCTGTTTTTATGAATATGTTATTTTACATGATTATTACACATTCCACCTAAATCATGTTACCAGTTTTGTTGCTTCAATATCACAAAGAAAAAAAAGAAGTCATTCAACATCAGTAAGGATTTGGAATCCTTGCTGCTGCATGTTAAGGCAAAACTGATGATTTGGAAATGAATTGTAATTTGTTATCATCAAAACCTTATCAAGTTGCACTAATTAGTGAAGCAAAAGAAAAAAAACCAACCAAGCCGAAGCCCCCAGAACAGTCTTAACGTGATACTCTATCAAGGCGAAATTCTCTTTGCCTCCCTAGTAAAGCTGTACATGAAAACTAAACCTCGTCTAGGTTGTATAAAAGAAAATTATCGAATTTTGTATCATTTAATACATGTGGACATCCTTTTTCTATCTCTGTAGAGACATATTTTTTCTGTTTCAGATCATCACGATGTCGTCTCCGGACAGCACGGCACAGACAACCACCACCGAGAGTAAACCTATTGGGGGCGGCCTCGCCATCAATATGGCTTACATTAAGAGTATACCCGGCATATTAACAGCTGCTTATACGGTATGATTAGCTGTCTTACTGAGATGAGTTTCACGTAAGGTATTACGAATCTGTTTCGCTAAGATTACAAACTTTGACTAGGTTACATATTAAAGGGTGCAGTAGAGGTTTGTTTGAAAATTTTATTTCTCCATATTTACCCCAATAACATTCGTTTATGCCATATATTATCACCAGGTGGTCACGTCATTATTTAATCCGATCACCCGTAGCCGTAGAAGAAATGATCAGTATCTAGTAAAAAGCACTGTCGACAATTTTAGTGGGAACACTTTTAAATAATTTACGTTAGGACGTGTGCAAATACGTGTGCATAAGATAAAGAATGATTTTTGTGAAAAACAACTTCTTCAGTTTGCAAATACGTTTGCATAAGATAAAGAATGATTTTTGTGGATAGCAACTTCTTCAGTTTGCAAATACGTATGCATAAAATAAAGAATGATTTTTATGGGTAACAACTTCCTCAGTGTGCAAATACGTATGCATAAGATAAAGAATGATTTTTATGGATAACAACTTCCCCAGTGTGCAAATACGTATGCATAAAATAAAGAATGATTTTTATGGATAACAACTTCCTCAGTGTGCAAATACGTATGCATAAAATAAAGAATGATTTTTATGGATAACAACTTCCTCAGTGTGCAAATACGTATGCATAAGATAAAGAATGATGTTTGTATAAAAAGAACTTCTTCAGTGTGCAAATACGTATGCATAAAATAAAGAATGATTTTTATGGATAACAACTTCCCCAGTGTGCAAATACGTATGCATAAAATAAAGAATGATTTTTCCAGGTGGTCTCTTTCATTGCGTTCATCTGCGTGTACGCCTCCGTGTTGTGTAACTATGGAGCTCGCAACTTCTTCGGCTTTGTCTCCATGACTGCCTTCCTCACAGGACTGGTCAACTACATTATATATGTCCTCTCTATATACGAGAAACTTGGCATGGTGCCCTGGAACCTTGTTGTAAGTCTATAAACCTCTTGTGATTCGATGACAAAATTTAATGGGGCTGTGAAATATACCACATTGATTACCAAATTGATTTTGAATATTTAAAATGACTGATATGTCGAAAAAAATCTAATCTGGCTAAATGCGAACCTCTTCACATCCAATCGAACCAATATTTTACGAGCAATCAAACAGAACAAATGAAGCAAGAACTCGGTAATTTCAGAATGTAACATTCATTGTTACGTATTCATTTGTAAAGTTTCCCATGATGATATTCTTGCATGTATTATTTATGATGTGCATGTTTGTACTCCTGTCATTTGGTATTCATTGAAAAATTGAACCTGTCCTTCTAACGTACCACATTTGGAGGATTTTAAGAAAATGACGACGACGATGATGATGATGATGATGATAATGATGATGCTGGTGTTGATGGCGGTGGTGATGCTTATGCTTATGTTAGTGTTGATGTTGATGACGATGATGATAATGGTGATGTGATTGTGGTGGTGATGGTGATGGTGATGATGATGATGAGGATGATGATGATGATGATGATGATGATGATAATGATAAAGGCATTAAACTCTTTCTGCAGACGTTGATATGGTGTGGCGTATGGGTTCTCTTCTACTTCATCGCCTCGATTGTACAGGCAGCATTATCCTGTGGTATATCTGGACCTATAGCAGGGGCAGTGAGTATTTTATACCAAATAGTTTGTCATAAGTTGCAAGCCACGAATTCTGCCTTTACTCGATCGTTGATCTGTAATGTTGAAAGTATGCAATTAAATAAAAATGTTTGAAATTTTAAGAACGTCATGAATTATTTATACTTCACCAAAATTAATTGTTTCATCAATAAGTATATAATGAGAATTTATATTCACTTACAATTTATTTATCTTAGTAATTTGATCACAAAAACAAAGAGTAAATATTTTTTAAACAATGTTGCTTACGACATAAAAAACCCAACTTCCCCGCAAGGCGTAAATTGCTCAACTCTCCACCAATTGCGAAATTAAGCATTGCTGCATTGCGCACCTTTTATCGCTCTCGTATACGACAACAAAAGCCTTAGAACATTTCTATAACGCTTTCAAGTTCAGCTGCGTTAGCAGAATACTTGGAACGGAAAATTTACAAAACATAGAAAGGCTTGAATTAGGCAGTGATTCGAACTGGCACGACTTACGCCTTGCGGGGGAAGTTGTGACGACAGAAGCTTCTAAATACATTACCATCGTCTGTTGCAGGTGTTCGGGTTCCTGGCCATGATACTAATAGCAGGAAGGGGTTACTTTGCCTTCGTCGACTTCAGGGGGCAAAGTAGCGCTGCGTCGGGCCCACCGGCTTCGTCAGCTGGTGCCCCTCCCCCATACAACCAGGGGGGAGATTTTGTACAGTACTAGTCGTTCTAGTAGGAAATGACGTAGCATAAGAACTACCTTGAGAATATGGATCTTATTTGTAATACTAGTATCTAAATATCCAAACCATCTTTTTTTCTAAATTTTTAGGAAATATGAGTGTCACGATGACATATGAAGACGAGTCTCAAAATCACCTCATCACTTTATTTGTTTCATTTGACACTTCACGTCATGAAGAAGTGAAAGGTCTTCCAACAGTTTAATTATTGAATAAGATCATTGTATGTTGACCATAATGAGCTTGAACTATATCAAGTCCATCCTCTCTTATGTGTATATTTGTAAATAAATGTGTATACTTTGCAACGCTGGGTATGCTATTGACGTTTATCCAAATAAGATCTTGAACAAAGTGTTTCAATGAACAGTCTTTATCACAATGTTTACACTACAAAACTCCCTGGTCAAAATTTCCCTGTAGTAAAAAACAGGTTAAGTTGTTTATCTACCAATATAAACGGATATAAGATTGACAAAATCGTAGAAATATTTTAACAAACGTTTTACATTCATTTCAACTTAATGAAGTCGTTTCTTCAAAAGTTGTCGATGTACATGTCCATGTGATGTATATGTGTACTGAAATAAACATGTTTTTTTAGAAACAGCCTCGTTGGAATATTATTCAGTATGGACGCCTTTACTCGCGATTTCTCTTTCAGGATATGTGAAAAATATATAAAATTTGATATTATTAAAACAATTCGTCTCTTTGTCACAGGGTCTGCAAATAAATGATTTACCACACTTTCATACCTGAAATACGAAGATTAAGGATGCGATATGGTCCGCAATTGATAGAGTCACTTCTGACAAAAATACTACATACGGAATAGAAAATATCTACAAACTATTCACAAAGAAAGATTGTCACCGATGTTTTATAGACTGAAATATCAAGCTAGAACAGTATATTTAAATTCAAGGCAAACCTTCTTCTAGTAATTGTCTGTTCTTAATTAATGTTATTTTGAATTAAAGGTTACAACGGCAACAATTTATTCCTTTAAAAGCATATGATCGATGTAAATACTGCTTTAAATGAATGATTGCTCTTTCCTGATCTAAGTGATAGAACAAACGAAGGTATAGAACGCTTTGTCCGGGTTAAAATTATAAAATATAATACCATGATTTCTATGCTATTTATATCTTTCACGAAAAGTCAGTTTAATAGATAAATAAAAAGAACGATGTGTGAAAAGCTAAGGAAAAATGAGATTCAGTTGATATACTTCCTTTTTATTTACGCACTACCCATCTTTTGCATTTGCGCTTCACGCTTTACGTGCGCAGAGGGTTTTAAGGAGTAAAGATGTCATTATATATAACATAGCACGAGGAATACATAAATAAGATTAAATAAAAGTAAGGAAATCACAAAAAGATAACTGTTTCCTTTTAGTTTTCGAGTCGTCCTGAATAAGACAAACGTGCGATGCTTGCAAAGAAGCCTTTGATTGGATGATAGGTGACTCCCTCTCCCTCCTTTCATTGGCCTATCAAAGTTGGTCAAAGGTCAGCTTAACATGACCTCTAGAGTATTTCCTGAATTTAGGCCTAGTATACGGAATTATGTACATCCTAGCTTGCTTTCAGTTGTAATAATCGTTATTTTCACTCATTACAGACGGTAAAAGATAAGGTGCGCCGAATCACCCATGCCATGAAGTGGATTTCGGTTTAATATATATGTAAAACATGAGCGATCGAAAGCAATTACTCCCGGTCAATATACAGAACTCTATCTTAAAATGTCTCTCGTTTTTCTGTCATTAACATCTTCTAACTCGTTTGACGCTATCAGACTTCAACTCTCCCCTTCATCCTCACGTTACTCTAGCATTCAAAGCAGATTGCTAATATTAAAACAAGCCGTAGTAGGTCTTCAAACTATTGCAAGTTGTCTTGGGTCTTGTGTTGAAATACAAGATTTTACGGAGCTTCTTTTCATAAGAAAAAACTATATCGGTATAAATATCTTTTTATTGAGGATTACATAATCTATACATTTTGTTATAAGATAACTAAAGAATACAGTTACACACGTTTACAGGCGAATTAGTACAATCATATTCTGGTATATGTTATTATACGAGGTTCATTTAAACCTTTGTAATGCGATACCTCATTGTTCGACTCCCGGTGACGTCGGAGTGAAAGGATCCTTCGTAACATCACGCATATGAAAGGATAATACATGTTTCAACACAAACCTTTATGTTAATCGTGAAAGTTTCAGTCAAAAATGAAATCTTCTCTTTTAAAATATCTAGAATGTTTGCATGAGACGTTACAAGTACATAAGTTTAGCATAGAGTGAAGAAAAATATTTAGAAGGATCATAAAAAATGATTTAGGACAATTGACTTATCTCCATCGGCGACGCAAAACAATAAATGAACGTGAGTATAAAATATCATATGTTCTATGTGATTTAAGACATGGGGTTATTATAATCAATCTCTAAAAAAGAACTGAATATTACTGAAAAAAGCACTTCTAAAGCACTTCTAAAATCTATTATAATATATGCTGGACATGACATTTTCGTGTTGCTTTGGTCAAAACAAAACTGTTACTTTGCATTTAAATTCATTGTATTAAACATTATCTTACCTTATATTTTAATGTGCTCGCCTTTAAACTAATATATAATGAAACTGGAAACAGTCTAAGGGGGCGGTTCCAAGCATTACAAACACGTTTCGCTGAGGCTAATGACATAGATAAGCCAGAACAATGTTGTAGTGGTCGAGGGATACATGCATGCACTGATACAGAGCGGGCATGACATTGGGACAGTGCCTTGCACGGTACACGGTGCTGTTGTATTAAGGTACGTATTTTATTTATTTTGCATGGGACTGTAGTTTTGGGATGACGTTTTGTGTTGATTTTGCATTGTAGTATTATGGTAACGTTTATATCATTCCACTGCATGGTACTGTAGTATTATAGTAAGGTATTTGGTTCATAAACATTACTGTGATACTCGAGTAACGTTGTGTTTTCATATCGCATGGTTATATAGTACTAGGTTAAGGCATTGTCTTTCTACTTCATTGTGTTATTTTATTTTGTTAAGGTATTTTGTTCAATTTGCATGGGCCTGTGATACGTAACGTAATATTGTATGGGTCTATAGTACTGGGGTTACGTATTATGTTTAAACTGCATGGTAATCTAGTATTGGTGTAAAGTATTGTGTTCTCTTGCATTGCGCTAGTTTTAGAGTAACTTATCTTTTTTCATTGAATGGTTCTATAGCGGGTTAACGTATTATCTTTCTTCTGCATGGTACTGTAGTATTTTGGTAAGGTACTTTGTTCATTCTGCATAGGACTGTAGCATTGGGGTTACTTATCATCTTTATATTGTATGGTTCTATAGTACTGGGTGAACATATGTTCTTCATATTGCATGGATCTGTAGCATTGGGGTTACTTATTATCTTTATATTGCATGGTTCTATAATACTGGGTGAACATATGTTCTTCATATTGCATGGATCTGTAGTATTGTTGTAACGTTTTGTGTTCTTTTGCATCGTTCAGTAGAATTTGTATAATGTACGTTGTGTTACTGCATCGTTCAGTAGTATTTTCTTGATATATATTGTTTGATTGCGTGGTACTGTAGTTCGGAGTAACGTATTTTGTTCTATTGAATGAGATTGTAGTATTGGTGTAACGTATCTTGTTCTTTTGAATGATACTATAGTACAAGATTGAAGTAACTAAATGTGTCTATTGCATATTTATGTAGCGTAAGTTAACGTAATGGAATTGTAGTTTTGGTTATAACGTATTTGGATGTATTGCATCGGACTATTGTATTGAGGTGACGTAGCGTCTATTGCATTTCGGGTATTATATTGGGGTAACACATCATTTTCATACAGTTTAATATGGTGTTTAGTGGGGAGTAATTTGTTATGGGTTTCTGGTACTTCTTGAGGCTGTATTTGCTTCCTCGTACATTTGATGTACTTTAATTTGCATTCTGCTTTTGAAAACTAACTAGGTATATGTTATTTCAACAGATAAACAGTAATGTTCATTTCAAGTGTAACTTAAATTTCATCACGTCAGTATCTACACATTTGCTCAAATCAAGTTTTAGATGATAACTTTGAGGTCAAACTTGAATAATTAAGAATGCAGGTATTTCGAAAATGACACAAAATACAAACCTGTTTACATTAGCTGAATTATTAAATAGTCAGTAAATATATTTCAAACACAAGTTGAATTCATAATACAGTTCATCATTTCAACCTTTCTATTTGCAATTCTGATACTTAGACCTTTAAAGAAAATCTCTCCTTGACATTGGCGATCATTCCTTTTCACTCGTCGTTTAGATGTCTGCTTATGCAATTCAAGGTGAATCTGATTAAACCTTATGATCGGTTATCTTAAAGTGTACGATTAGTAGTAAATAAAGGAAACAACTTACAACCTCATAACACTGTTCGCGTGGTACAGCTCACTTACGATACTATCTTCTTTAGACTGCAAATGTTGAATTATACAATTTTCCGTATCATATATAAAATCAAATCATTCGATTCTTAGTAAACACGAAAGGTGAAATGAATAAACAGATTGTTAACGTATATTCTAGCATTGTTGCGGTAAAGATCAAAGGCGCCGCCTATCCTTTATTCCGCGATAAAGTATAGTTTTTGAATGACGTCATGAAACAATGACCCATGACGTCAACAACAATAACGTTATGACGTCACTGGTTATGGCCCTGGTCGAGCATTTTCAATTAACTGCCAAATTAGATTAATTTCATTTAAGTTATTTTTGGCTGAAATATGATTTACACGAGTTAAAATCGACATGCTAGAAAAGAAATAGAGTAGCCTCAACCATCATGTGTTTTGCAATAAAGTATAGTTTTGCCCTGAACTATTATTAACGTCAAACCACTCGGCCTTCGGCCTCGTGCTTTAACTATAATAGTTCAGGGCAAAACTATACTTTATTGCAAAACACATGATGGTTGAGGCTACTCTATTTCTTAATTCTAAGATGCCTGGCGGTTAGAACAATCGAAAAAAAAGTACTTTATGAGACAATAAAGGTATAGTTTTTTCATGACGTAACAATTGAATGACGTTATATCCGCTCTTCCCCGCTGCCCCCTCGTGATCACGCGTCCATGGTAACCTTTCATCTCGATTCTTCGAACAACATGGCTTATCCCCCTATCAAGGTCTAACGACATAATCGTATTAATGTTTCTATTAATAGAGACAAGTTTCGAATCATCTATTTCTATTTACCGTAAAGAAGAATGGACAGAAAATGCTTGTCTACCGTCGAGTGACTGCGTTGTTTCACGACAGGTCACAGCGCCCCGTGGGACTGTGACGTTGGTTCACGTCAACCGTCTCTACCAGGTTCAATGTGATAAGGTCAACCTAATAATTAAGTAATTCTAGGTGTACAGCCCCAACAGTCTGCTTATATAAGAGACTAAAGCATCACCTTCAACGTTTATGACAGCAGCAAAAAAATAGATGTCCGGATTCAGTCCGCCATCACGGGAATGTTAACCACGTGATAAGCCCTGCATAATCGCACGACACAAGTTTGTAAAAGTAAAGGTTTTTTTTAAAAACAAAAGGTGTTAATTTGTTTGTTTAAGTTTTTAAAGAAACAAATAAGAAGAAAATATAATTCAAAATTGAATAAATGAAAAAGTTTAAGTGCAATACTGCAGTAATCAAAGCTTTAACCAACTAAATGTCGTTTTAAACTAGGGGTTGAGTTCCATACTTGGAATAGCAAACAGTTAGCCCTGTTCATGGATTATTAATGTGACTACCGTCCTCGTGCTTTAACTATAATAGTTCAGGGCAAAACTATACTTTATTACAAAACACATTGGGGTAGAGCTATCCCTGGATGTGTTAGGTTACTACTTGTAATGATACCGCGAAGGGATGTCGATAACCTTTGACATGTCACGTGATCGCATTGACTATAGGCGGTTTGCACGAGGTAGGTGTATATTTGACAAATTATATCCTGGTAAAAAACAACACTGACGATATTGTTATAATGAAATAAGGAGTTACATTCAAAGACACAGATTATACACGTGATTGACGTTCAGGATATTTTCATAATATTGTCTCTTGACGATATCATTTAAATTAGATGAAAGATAGATTACGATTGTATTAATCTTAAACATCGTCGGGAGACCTCTCAACAACTACATTCGTGTTAAACTTCGGACCGATGTATTTGATTGCTTTTTTTTGCTAAATTTGATATCATCGAGATGGAAATACAGTATGATAAAGGAGCCGGTTATCTCTAGATTTATACGATCTCCATGACACGTACATTGTATTGTCTATTGTATTGTGAATGCCCATCACCAACCTTGCATATGGTTATGAGTGATATAAGTGTTTTCGTGATTCCGTTTTTTAATCTTACACTGTTTCATTGTTTAAATTCTATGAAACTTCCGCGTGTCATGGGTACGACAAAAGTTAATGTCTCGTATGTATAGAAGGAAATATGAAATGATTTCTGTTCCATCTATTCATTGTTTCGGTCCTGTATCGTTTATTCTCATCCTGTAGGGTCCCGCTGTAGTCCCACAATGATAAATTGGACGGTCACATTTCGAGGGTAATTGTTGCTATGGAAATGGGATGATTTTTTCTAATATAGTATGTTATATATTTCAGATCGTATCTCCTCTTCGATATTATAATCATTTACTTCCGTATTGATGAATTAGCCTGTCTACCCGGGGTCAGAGTTCAATGCATAAAAACAATGCTTGAAATAGTAGCTTAAAGGGGCATAGAGTATGTTGTTTGACTCAAATATGTCAAAAATGTTGTTATTATATCGAGACTTTCTGGTTGCATCTGAAAATTTCCATTTTAATGCCGATCAGTGGTAATAAACAGCTTGAAGTCGTGATTTGTGATCGAAAACAGGACACTTTTTTACAGCTGACACAAATACAAATATGACATAGTATTGTTAAGCATATCACATATATAACTAGTATACAAGCAATTGACACGTATATTGTTAACCCCTAAAATTTATATGGCCGTTTGAGATTAATATTTTTAAAAAGTAAATATCATAATCATGTCATTTTAGGTATGTGAAATTTCCCCACATGATTTAAACTCGCAGAGCAATTTTCATGTTGTTTATTTATTAATTAAGCAACATAAAACATACTGTGTCATTTGAAAGAGAGTTTGTCTGGAAAGTAAAGGTTATTATATTGATGAGGCCTTCAAAGATCCTGACAGTCTAAGTAGCTATAGACCTGTGTCTAATGTTTCATTTATCTCAAAAATCATCGAAAAGGCAGTCAATATAAGACTCAAAGATCATCTCAAAGAATATGGGCTTATGGATGAGTTTCAATCTGCCTACCGTGACAATCACAGTACAGAAACCGCTTTACTGCGAGTTATGAATGAATTGAGAAGTCAAGTGGATGATGGGAATATTGCTTCGTTAACACTCTTAGATCTTTCGGCAGCATTTGACACAGTGGATCACAATCTGCTACTCTCTAAACTTCAGCTAGAGATGGGTATAACAAATGTTGCGCTTGACTGGATTGAGTCTTATCTGAAAAATAGATCACAAACCGTGGTCATTAATCAGGTTGAATCTAAACACTATTCACTATCGTGTGGAGTTCCTCAAGGATCCGTCCTTGGCCCTGTGCTGTTTGTGCTTTATACTACTAGTCTTGGTAGAGTGATAGAGAATAATAACATTCAACACCAATGTTATGCTGATGACAGTCAACTGATTGACAGCTTCAAGCCAGAAAATGTCCAAATAGCTTTGCGACGAACAACTGATTGCACATCTGATATCAAGTCCTGGATGTCTTTGAATAAACTGAAGCTAAATGATGAGAAAACAGAGGCTTTGTTAATAGGCACTAAGCGTAATTTGCGTAACATTCCGTTTAGCTCTGTTGAAGTCGGAAGTGCTGAAATTCCTTTCGCTGACCGAGCTAAAAACCTTGGCGTCATCATTGATTCAGAACTAACAATGGAACCACAAATAGATAAACTTTGTAAAACTTGTTATTACCATCTCCGTTGCATCGGTCAAATACGTCATCTTATTACAAGAGATGCTGCAAAAATACTAGTACAAATGCTTGTTCATTCTAGACTTGATTATAGTAACAGTTTGCTGATAGGAATCAGTAAACGTCAACTATACAAACTTCAGAAAGTTCAGAACACTGCAGCAAGAATAGTGACTAGAACTTCTAAATCATGTCACATAACACCTGTACTTAAGGATCTGCACTGGCTTCCAATTGAAGCAAGAATCAAATTTAAAGTCCTCTGCATGGCATACAAATGTCGAAATAATTCTGCACCACTATACCTTTCAAAGATGTTAAATGACTACATCCCTGCAAAAACTCTTCGTTCACAGAATTTGAACTTTCTCAAGATACCAAACTCTAATCATACCAGTTATGGACAGAAATCATTCAGTTATGCTGCTCCCCGACTTTGGAATCAACTTCCTCATGTCCTCAAGATATCGCCTTCATTGACTGTTTTTAAATCAAAACTCAAAACTTATCTTTTTTCAAGCTATTATTCCTAGATTTTTCCCACTGATGGAATTATCTGACTTTGTGTATTATATTTATTCATATGTTATAACTCATACTTTTCTCTTTGATTTTATTCATGCCAATACTTCACATCATTACCCTTTATTCTAACATGTATATGCGCTTTGAGCATGCACCTTGTGTATGGATATAGCGCTTTATAAATACCCATTATTATTATTATTATTATTATAGTGGCTCATTATGATTGACATTAACACTGACCTCACAAAATTATGAATAGTCCTGCTTCATGATTGTGTATATAAAGGAGCCTTTAATACAGTCTAGGTTCACATTCAGCGGATTTGAGGATACTTGTTAATAAGTTGAAAAATAGGAAAACAGGCCTTTTGGGCTTGAATAGCTAATGTTTCACACGCCTTCGACCACACAAGTCTCGACGAGAACAGTATGCCTAGATATTTATAATATGATACAACATTGATCTTTTTTTCCATCATATGTCAATTTTTCGTTTTTATTTAGACAACCCCCATTCCTTAATACGACAATGCATGATTTATGCAAAATATAATAAAATTTCACCGTGTTCACATTTCGCGATCGGATTTTTTGGCTTGGTCTTTTTTTCTGAAACAGAATAATACAATTGTTATACATATTAAAGCAATACATCAGAGTACATTAAAATTAAGAAGCAATCAATCCTCCAAACTTAATTCTAGTGTCTTAGTAAGAAAATAAATCAAATAGGGAAGGTAGTTAACAATACAGTTGCTATATGATTCTACTATGTAAAATGGTCAGAAGTCACTAATCAATCGGTATGTTTATTGAACAATTGAACGTAGTTACAATGATGACATGGCCTCTACCCAGAAACTCTCAGTCTTGCCATGTTTCTGTATTGTCTGCTTCAGTGAACACCTTAGATAAACAAATTGAATATCAATTTCTTTCTAATAAATTGTAATTGAAAACTTATCTTATATCTTAGTAAACATATTCAACTTCATTGTCCAGGTATTCTAGAAAGTGTTGGATTATATCTCCAGAATTATTAACAATAAAAACGTTTTCTACATGTAAAAGTATTAGGATGAAGTAAGTATCTGTAAAAAGACAGCGTGACATGGGTCAGCCTGTCTCTGCATGACCTTATCATGTGATTATATTACGGGACCGACGTTGGTGTTACGGATGAAGAGAGGCCGCTGTTGAGGCCTATAATCGGGTACATCATGCCAGTGTAGCAGGCTGTAAGGGCAAAGGGGAAGGTACCCAGGCGGAACGCTGTCTTTATCACAGTGTCATTACGACCTGATGCTGGTTAGTGATGAACAGTGTGGGTAGGGGCTCTATGTGCACAGCTGGATAAGACCTTTCTTACCTCAAAGGTCACGGTGACCGGGTACCTGAATGTAAAGGTGATCAGCGTTTATCTTTCCCAGGTGATAATTCGTGATGATTTATCGATTGGTTGGGGAATGACTTATCTAGTGTATAACTCAAGCAAACTCTGGTGTTGTTGATGAAGGTTATGGATGTAAGGTTAATGCATATAAAAATCATGGAGGGTTAAAATACTTAGAGTAAAAATTGTGAATTTATGGTGGTTCATAGTGTACACCAGTCGTTTGAAATGGACAATATTACTAATCAATTCACTTGTTAGGATTTATCAGTCTCTATGTTTATTTCACAAAAAACGTACTTATAATGATGGCAAGGCCTCTACCTCGAAACTCTCCTTCTTGCCATGTTTGTGCATTGACTGTTTCACTTACTTTAGATCTTGGTAAAAATAATCGACTTCATTTTCCATTTATACTAGAATGTTATGGATTATAATACCAGAATTATTAACAATAAAAAGCCTTGGTACATGTAAAATGATTAAAATGAAGTAAGTATCGGTTACAAAGACTACATAACTTTGTATATAGTATGTGACATTTGAATTAGTATATACGTTTAATAGTAATTTCAGATTTATCATCATTCATTGTTTTGAGACTTGTAAAGAAGGGCCACGTTCTGTATTTTATCAACTCACTGTATAGGAATAGATGAGCTGATGTTGACATCAAATTCGCCTCGACATTCTAGAATGAAAAAATCTTGAATAAATATTATTTCCTGTGAGGGCCTTTAGGTTTCCAGGTGGATATGTTGATGGTTCACACTAAAATAAACATAAACAATACTGTTCATCTTATTAACAAATTCAATTGGCTCATCTTCATCTTGCAAAAGAGTTTTGTTTGCACAAGTTATACGTAAAAGAGATCTTATTTTACTATACTCTTATGAATTGAGGAAAGGAAACCCATTAAGTTTAAGACTTATAGAAAGCGTTATCCAAAACCTGGGTATAAAAGGTGTCTAAGAAGTCAAATTAAAGAGTATATTTTCTCATGTTATGGCTGTTTTTATTCGAATAAGTGAAACGAATACAGATAATAATTTGAAATCATCAACATTATCCTCTTTCAATGTCTGTTTGAGATAGGTGTGATAGGATAGTGACTTATCTTTTCTGGGCTCTGTTTATTCATCGGTCAGTTGTCATTTTTGAGCTCTGTAAGTTCTTGAATAGTTATTCATAATCTCATGTTGATTTATGTTTATCTGTTAATGATTTAATCTGTGGCAGCATTATGTTTATTCTCTGTCCTTTTTCACAACAAATGCCACTCAAAGAAGAAATGGACTAAGGATATATGATGTTGAAGAACTGTCAACGCTTAACCAGTTTTCAATGTTCTGCCATGTGAATTAAGCGTATTGTACCGTTTTGAACGATGAATATTGTAATACTTGAATGAAAGGATTCTTTTACATTTCGTATATCACCAATTAGCTACAACAAAAACATTGCAAAGTCTTCGTTGAAAGAAATGATGTTTACAAGATCCTTTGATTTCTTATAACTACATCATACTTCTCCACACACCGTGCATGTGTGATAAAACTAGTGATGCATTACCGTTGCTAAACCGTTGTTGTTAATGAGTACTTTGCGACTATACGATCAATCCAAGATTCACTCCAAGCTCCAACACTGCCACAATACACTAGAAGTATTGCACTTCCGTTGATTTTTGTTAAGGCGAATCTGAAAGGCAAGATCATGAAATTAAAATTAATAGTATAGACACACGTAACCATAGTATCCTGTTGGTTTCCATTAACGGAAATATAAAAACCTGTATGCAAAAAGGGTTCCAGTAGGCAACCAAGTTATACTCAGCTTCAGAAAATAGGTTTTCAAGTTGATGCCAGACAACTCAAACATAAATGGTTTTAAAAATACTAAATAATCTTTCTCAATTCAAAAGAAGATAAGAAACAAACATGAAAAAATGTTATAGTTTCAAGTTAGTTTCCATTCAATGAAATCCTCTATTACATTTTTCAAGAAATGGAAACCAACTGGATAGATATAGAGAATCTCACCCAAGTGTCTTCAGATATCAAATATATCAACACGAGTTGATAAAAGTTACAAATATCCGAGGCTTGCCGAGGATATTTTTACTTTTATCAACGAGTGTTGATATGTTTGATATCAGAAGACACGAGGGTGAGATTCTATTTATTATCCAAAATCATTTTTCATTCCCATTCCGTGAAAAATGTATAATTTTGAACACTGCACTACTCTTAGACTCTCAGTGCGCCCGATGTCATAGCACTGTGATGTCATCATGTTTATGATGTCATAGCATTGTGATGTCATAACGTGATGATGTAAAGCAATTATGATGTCATGAACTTGACTGTAACAGGGCATTGTTCAAAATCTACTGTCAAAGCGATATCTCCTAGGAGATATCGCTTGATCTTCCACAAGCAATATCTCCTGTGGAACACAGTTTTGGATGATAAATGACGATTGTTTCATGTTAGTTTCCGTATATGGATATGCAACAATCAAAGAATGCAAAATGGATTGTAGCTGGATACCAAATTATTTACTTTTAGTGGATGGATCCAGAGTACCCAAATTTACCCACTTTCTTGGTCGTTTCCAGGGTTCAGGAATTTCTGTCACTAAGAAGTGTTAATTTTGACTGGCATTGGAAAAGTTGTTGTTGGTGCAATACCTTTTGCGGGTGTATATTTAATCGGAAAGAAGAAATATGAAATATTGCTTTGTCCATTTTCAGAAGATAAATCATTTTGTCGAGTTCCGATGTTCAAGAGAGGTATCTTTAAAGATAGACACTGTAACAAAAAAAGTATTAAACTCCTTACAAAGGTACTGTATAGAACCCTGTAGACGCGTGTTTTCTTCATATGCTTTTTCTTTATATACATGTATATATATGTTTTTAAGAAAATAAATTTCCGTAATCTGAGTGTGATCTGTGCAAAGAAATTGATAAGGATAAATATTTTCAGATATTGCCCTAAGTCATCAATTCATGACTGTTTATCAATATGCCCAAATGTCTGAGTGTGTATTGATAACTGTGTGTCATACTATATATTGTTAAAGCATGATAGCAATATCGTGACCCGACTCTATTACTCACGGTTATTTAGAATTAGTGAGCGATATAATGCGCATACAAATGGCCAGGTGATCGACGTTCTAAATAGTATACTGTATTAAAACAGGTTTTCTTGCAGGTATGTTAATTCCGATTTGTTAACCTGTCTTGTAAGTTTGAAATCAAATATTTTTAATATTTACGTTTATTTACAGTCAGCAGGATGTGTGAAAATTGTTTTCAAGAATATTAAAATTATATTCAAATTATATACACTTGTAAGTGTTCTTTTAGTAATCTTCTCAAAACGCTTCAGAAAACTTCAATTTTGGAATATACGTTCATACGTACATGAGAACTATGACTTGTAAATTTGGTGCTTTAATGACCCCTCAAGGTCACGTCATGAACTCAATTAAGTTATGTTGACTCATTTTATCTTGGAAACGTCCCCTCTCTTCAAAAGACGCGCTTCATTCTGAAAATAGGCTGACTATCGTATATTCTCTATTCTCCTGCAACTGAAGGTGTATAATTACCTGTAAATGTGAAGGCAGATTTGTCTTATGCACAAATGATTATCAAAAGAAACACTTTCTAACTTTCAAAAGCTTTTAAAAAGAACTGCATAGTCCATCTGACGTTATTTTTTACTTCCTAGAATTCAAAGTCATGTTATATTGTCAAATCCTTTTGACTTAATAATTTAGTGCTTTCTATGCAGTGTACGTCATCAACTGTGATGTCAAACCATTGCCATTGTTTTTTATTTCTTTAATTTCAAAACATTATGTGTTCGAGTAAAAGTATGATTTATGAATAGTTGAATAGTAATGTCATTATGGTGAACAATCATGACATTTTTAAAATTATAGGCTTCAACTTTTAACAGGTAAGTCGTAAGGAATATATTGTATGTCATGTAGTCGGTAATCTCAGGAATTGGCTAGTATATAAGGATTGAAATTGTTATCAAAATGATCTTGTTTTCCTTGTCTATGTAAATTCTTGTTACCCTTTAGTGACCTTACATTTAACTTTAAGATAGTCAATTCACTTAAATTGCTTATCTTATTCTTTAAAATTCTGTTGACCATTAATGCAAAGCAGACATGAATGTTTTGCACACCCCTCCTAAGAGAGTTCCAAATGTAGTAAATGAGAGTTATTGTCATACAAAGTAGTAATAAACTAGTTTAGGGGATTCTTAATATTACCTCATGAATATTTATGAGGTATCAAAAACCAAGTGTACGTACTCGAAAACGAGGCTAAGGCCGCTTCGAAACCAGGAAGTTACGTTCCTACAGCATTGTCAAGTCAGTATCCTTTCGAAATTATGCTTTGTTTGTAAAACATTTCGCTAAATTCAACTGCAGAAAGACCATAATCGGATAAGCTTCTACATTTCTTGGTGCAGCAGAGATTAGAATATCATTGTACTTGCAGATAGAAATCTTTCGACCGATATTCGGGGGTATTCCCATGCTGGGTTTACTGTCATTTTGCACTGTCCGTTGAAATATTTCAATGTTTAGCAAAATATGGATATAAAATACTCACAATAATTTTCACATTTCCGAAAAAAATCCAGAAGTATTTTCATTACACACACTCGTATACAGCTGGAAAATGATACAGATTTAGCGATCTTTACGTAAAACCTTCATGCAGCCGTTTCAACGTGCCCACTTACGTAACTATTGGGTCATTCAGTACAGGCCTCAATGTAAACAAACCAGAATTTCGATTCAGGGGGCTAAAATAGAGATACAAACAAGACCAAATGTGAAATGTTACTATTCCTTTGAATATGATTAAAATGCATAATTTTGTTAGTTTCTGATGAGGTCGCAAATAACTTTTGATTTAGCTGAAACATAAATCAAATTTTCTAGCTTTAATAACTCCCAAAGTTCTCTACTTTTTGGGCTTAATATGATTATTTATAAAACAAGCTACATAAAAGCAGTAGCCAAATATTTCTAATAAAAAAGATTAGCTTTTCTTTTCATGATAAATACATAAGATATATACAGCAAATAAAATCACATAATTAGTTAAAACATTAATGTTAATCATTCAATAAAATAATCACTGTGATATTATTCTGCATTTAAGATATTCAAATACTTATTACAGGGTCATATGAGGGTATTCATTGAATGTATGTACAAACAATTAATTGTTCAAATTGAATAAGAAATTCCTATTACTTGTAGGCCTATTTTTGTTTTTATAAAATGCTGATTAGCTAAATGTATCAAAGTTAGTAGGAAAATGAGGGACTTCTTTATAAGGTATAGGAAATGAATAGATTAAAGAAATTAAGCCATTGATTTTAGGAATAATATTTACATTATAATTATCTAAACTCTATTTTAGAAATGACAGACATTTATCATTATGACTAAAAAGACAGGACAATTTGGAAGTCTTAATACATATTTCACTCCATGTATATTGTCAGTGAAAAAGCTGAAAGTAAGTTTTGAAAACTGACAGTCAATCATATGAATTAAGATTTATTGAAGTCATGACTTCAGTACTTTTGATATTAGACACTTTATATAAGTGTGTTTATCTTCAAGGCTCAATATACAATCTGTGGACAATGTCAGTCACACGATCTTTGATCAAAAGTTATCACTAATCATGGGACGCACCCCTCTCAAGCGGAAATGATGTATCCGTATCTGTATCCCTGTTCTAAATATCTTTTTTTTTTAAATTTCCAGCTTCAACTTTCGAAGAATAACCCCCCTGACTGATCTCTGAGCCCAGACCATGGCCACTAAGGACGCAGAGGCGAGCTACATCCCCGACCCCGCCGCTGACCCCAATGCGGAACAACCAACGGGCGAACGCTATGATCTGAAATGGGGCCTTTCTTTGGACTTGGTGTATATGAAAAGTGTCCATGGTATCCTTACTGCTGCAATAACGGTAGGCATTTTCTCCCAGTATTAAGCTTTTTGTCACAAATCATGTCATTTTGTAAACTTCATTTTGCTTTGTTCAACTGCAACATTAGTTTTCGGTTAATTCTTCGATTAATTATTAAAAACATATTTGCCAAGTTTCATCACAGAGTTGTTATTCCTGAATTTATGTTATGTTCATTCGCCAAAATTACAGTATTAGAGACGAATGGAATAACTTAAAGTTGAGACTTGTATTAGGTAGCATTTTCAATTATTTCTATCAAACTTTAAAATGTGCATCTTTGGATAATAGAGATAAACTGTTTGAAGATTTAGAGTAGTTCATTGGAAGGATGGTCAATTTATAACACGTCCATAACGGCTAAGTTATTCAAATATTGACTTTCTGAGGAGACACCTTTCACACATGCTCACATTACAGATATTATGCAGCTCATCTATCTATATACGTAAAACTACGTGTTTCAACCCCTACGATCATTTCACCACAACGTCTACATATTCTTTTTTTTAACATTTTATCAATTTTGTTTCCGTAAAATTTTACTGATACAAGTCCTCTACATTATTAACCCTTATGCAGATCATCTCCCTGATCGGGTTCATCTGTGTGGAGGCGGGCCGGAACAACTACGCCTGTGACTATCTCTACGCCTCTGCTTACAACTTCTACAACTTCACAGCTTTGTCTTGCTTCCTGACTGGCATCTTCAACTACGTGCTTTACATATTCACCTTCTACGACAAAATAGTCTTCAAGCTTGTTCCCTGGGCTCTTGCGGCAAGTTCATATTTCGACATGTACAGTTAGGGTCAAGATAAAGATTGCATTAATATTAATAATTACAATTGTAACGCCTAATATCCAATCCAGGGCTTCTCAGTTGCTTTACAATCCATATTATTACAATGAGGGAATTGCACTTTCCAGGCAGTTACAGAGCGCTTCTCGTGACCATATAGGTCCGTACATCCCGTATTCAGGTACCCATTTGTATAGCTGGGTTGACTGAGTGCAATATGTATAAAGTGCTTTGCCCAAGGACTCAACAGAGTGTTCAGCCCAGGTCACAAATCCCCTGCTTTATCCTTTACCATTAATTAATGTTTGTTCTGTGGTAAGAACGATGAAGATGAAATCGTTAATAGTGTTAGTCTTGAGGAGGGATCAACATTGATAGCATATGTATACGTAATGGGAGAACGTTTTAATTAAGGCCTACTCGTTAATTTACTGATTACATACCTGCTTTTCTTCACACTTTAACATATCTTTCAATTTCATGAAGTACGTTCTTGTTGTTTTACTAAAGGAACGACAGTAGAAGATAACCACCGTTGCTATTGAGCTAAACTAAATATAATCACAGCTCATTGAAATCTTAAAAAGCCACTTCGTGATTTTCATAACATATTATTTACCTTTGATACGAACCTAAATCTCATATGTGGTGATATAAAATCAAAACATCTTAACTTTTCATGTCCAAAATACATATATGACAAATACTGGTTTTCCATGAAAATCTAATAACAGTTTTATAAATGTACAGAGGTTTAGATATCACGTCCAATATACATGGATACTAGTTATATAAGCTAACAAACACTATCAACTCCTAACTGCCCTCCTGGCTGTTTTAGATAAGTCTCCAAAATTACGTTTGACTATTTGACGCGCGCCACTGTCCGGTTTTCGATCATAATTGCGACGTTCTACCGTAATATTGTCACTGTAAAAAAAAAGGTAACAGTCGATACTTCTCGATCAAATGACACCATTGATTAAGTTTGGCATATATGACTCCAACAACTAAGGGAGTGGCTCTTTAAATGATGAAGAGTGTAGGTGTAGTTTAGTTGTACTAAAAGTGAAAATTAGCCTAATGTTCCACGTTCACACAGGCTCATACACTTGGCCAACAGTGAGTGATCGAGTCTTCTACGTACATATTAATTGACCGTTGCAAAATGACATTCCTGTTCCTTTTCACACATCCTTCTCACTTCAAAATTTTAAAAATTGTACGGTGAATCAAACAGTATGAATCACAAATGCAATTTCTCTCTCACAGTGTCATTGTATGAGATATGAGATAGAATTTGAATAACAAAACCATTAATCATTATTGATACGGAATGATAAATGCAACTATATAAGTTGAACCATCACCAGTCAGAACCATCCGATGTTTACTCTTTCTTATATATAACTTTCCTTCACGTGAGAAACCTATTCTCCTTTTTTTCAAAATATATATATAAGTATTGTTTAATACGTATTCACATATGCGATACGTCATTTGTACACCTATATAAAAAAATTAACAATTTGAACTACAAATGTAAGTTGCCCATGTTTTCTTCACCAGGATCTAGTATGGGGAGCGTTCTTCACCATCTTCTACTTCATAGCTGCTCTGGTCGCTGCGGTGAAGAACTGTGGTCGCAGCGGCGTAGCAGCGGGATCGGTGAGTTCAATATCCTATTGTTCCACTATTTAGACTATGAAAACTCATGAACTTTATTAGTTCATAAGGAAAGATGAGTTTGTGACATGGGACGTCGACCGTAAACGCTTTAGAAACGTTACACATTTTCGACCATCTAACGTATACCCCGCACAAGTTTCTACAATTGGTCCTTTTGGTACATTTAGTACAATTTGCAATTTGTATGCCAACCGACTTGACTTCGCTTCAGATACCAGTTCCGAAATAAGTTTGTTTCAAAGCAAAAGCAGTTCAATTTGTTTTTGCAAACTTTGTATGTGGTTAGACCTTATGGTGGGGTGGGCTTTTTGCTACTGAAGTCATTCTGTTTATTTGTTCTGGTTTCCATGTAAACAATTTGAACGTAGTGTTCATGATAGGGTAGGGACCGTATGCTTTTGTTTCCTGGCCATATCTCAAAAAATATTTTTTTATGAACTTGGTATGTGGTTAGACCTAGTTGTGGAGTGATGCCTTTTGGTTTTTTTGATTATTCTGGTTTTCATATTTTTGCTGGTTACACTGGAAACAATTTGGACTTGATGCTTATGGTGAGGGCCTTTTCCGACCACTATATATCTGAAAATCTATGTAGTATTAGTTTATGTGACTTTGTATGTGATTAGACCCAGTAGTAGAGTGAAGCCCTTTGCTATTTAAATCGTTCTAAAAAGATTATTAGGTCCTCCGCAAAATTTGCTGGAGACATAATGTTTCCGTTTCCGTCCATGATTCCATAATTCCGTGATTCCGGAATGCATGGATACAATTTGAAGTAAGTGCACTTAGTAGGCAGCTTCATCACCCTCTAACTTAAATTCTCTGCACTATTATGTTATGAGACTTGGTATGTGACTGGACCTTATTCTAGACTGGTGTACTTTATAACTTAGGTTTTTCTGATTTTTTTTCTGGTTTCCATAGAAACAATTTGAACTAAATGATAACGGAAAGGGAGCTTTTTAGGGCTCAATCTCGACATCTATTCAGTATAATTTTACGAAACTTGTTTCAATACTAGACCGAGTGTCTTTTTAACTTTACTTATTCTCAGTTTTATATTTTTCTGGTCTCCATAGAAGCAATTTTTACTTGTTGCACATGGGTATAGGCACATTTTCCGACCACTATCTGAAAATCTATATATCATTTTATGAAACCTGGTATGTTATTAGACCTAGTGGTGACATGTAGCCTTTTGCTACTTTAATTAGTTCTGAATTTCTGATTTTTTTCTGATTTCCATGGTAAGAGTTGAAACTTTCTGTATAACTGGTAAATTAGTTCAGGATAATTAGGTTGCTTTCAAAGTTGTGGCGAGGGACATCACAATGCATCACGTCCACATATTTCAATTTTTTTTGTCTTGTTTCCATGAAAACAATTAGAACTTAGTGCATAATAATAATAATAATAATTGGTGAGATGAAAAATTGGATTGAAAGTTTGGGCGGAGGACATCACAGTGAACCAAATGCACATATTTCCAGTTCTTTTTAGACTTGAAACAATTTGAGAGATTTATTTTGTTTTGATGGTTGCAGAGATACATACCACACGTTTCAAGTAGGGCATGCAGTAATTTTGAAAGGGGTTCTTGAGGGTTCGCTTCATTATAATTTAGATAGGTTAAAGATTTCCCTTTTAAGAGTCTCGTACAACATGCACCAAGTTATTTTACCGTGTTTTCTTACATGTACACAAGTGTGCCTTCAAATGTGTGGTATGAGTATTTTAAAGTTCTTCGTTGGCCTATTGCATGTTTGTCTTAACTAAACTGAGTATGTCACTGTTGCAAAACAAATTCCTTTGTCGGGAAAATAGATTAATAATAATAATATTATTTTTATTATTTTTACTTTAACAGTAGTTTTATTATTTGCGACTTAACGTTTCTAATTAAACCGTGTTATAACTTAATTTAAAAGGGGAAATTTATCGTTTCTTTAAGATTTTAGCTATATAACATTGCAAATAATCTTATCCTAATTTCAAAGAATTGTAATAAAATAAGACGATTGTCAACTAATGGGTCTAAAGCCCTCGTTTTCATTGTATAATTTCTGTAGGTCAACTTTCCAGGTCGATGGAGTCCTTTGAAAGCGTGCTATTGTGTTTTCTAAGATGCCTAGCGGTTAGAACAATCGAAAAAAAAGTACTTTATGAGACAATAAAGGTATAGTTTTTTCATGACGTAACAATTGAATGACGTTATATCCGCTCTTCCCCGCTGCCCCCTCGTGATCACGCGTCCATGGTAACCTTTCATCTCGATTCTTCGAACAACATGGCTTATCTCCCTATCAAGGTCTAACGACATAATCGTATTAATATTTCTATTAGTAGAGACAAGTTTCGAATCATCTATTTCTGTTTACCGTAAAGAAGAATGGACAGAAAATGCTTGTCTGCCGTCGAGTGACTGCGTTGTTTCACGTCAGGTCACGGCGCCCCGTGGGACTGTGACGTTGGTTCACGTCAACCGTCTCTATACCAGGTTCAATGTGATATGGACAACCTAATAATTAAGTATTTCTAGGTGTACAGCCCCAACAGTCTGCTTATATAAGAGACTAAAGCATCACCTTCAACGTTTATGACAGCAGCAAAACAATAGATGTCCGGATCCAGTCCGCCATCACGCTTCCAAAACAAACAATACCCATAATTCTTTGTGGAATGTTAACCACGTGATAAGCCCTGCATAATCGCACGACACGAGTTTGTAAAAGTAAAGGGTTTTTTTTAAAACAAGAGGTGTTAATTTGAAAATAAGAAGAAAATATAATTCAAACTTGAATAAATGAAAAAGTTTAAGTGCAAAACTGCAGTAATCAAAGCTTTAACCAACTAAATGTCGTCTTAAACTAGGGGTTGAGTTCCATACTTGGAATAACGAACAGTTAGCCCTGTTCATGGATTATTAATGTGAGCAATGTAAACACTATTTTTTATTTCGAGATGATTAAAATCATAGTGTTCCCCGTATAGATTATTTCAGCATCTTAGAAAAGAAATAAAGTTCGCTCTACCCCAATGTGTTTTGTAATAAAGTATAGTTTTCCCTGAACTATTATAACGTTAAAGCACTCGGACTACCGTCCTCGTGCTTTAACTATAATAGTTCAGGGCAAAACTATACTTTATTACAAAACACATTGGGGTAGAGCGAACTTTATTTCTTAAATATAATTAATGGTACACAAAACTTGTTGATCCGTTTCTCCTTTTTCTTTGCAATTGTCATCGAAGTTGAAGAATTCAGTAGAAGATTATGGAACTTTAAAAACGTTATTCATTGTTTCATTGTTGATATCTGAATCATTCTTTCTTCGCATTTTTTTATATTTCAAATCAATCACCTCCACAGTTCTTCGGTTTCGTGGCATTCATCCTAGTGGGGGCGAAGACGTATTTGGCTTTCAAGCGAGTCAGGGAAGAGAGGGCCCAGGCAATAGCGAACGCACCTTCACAAGAGTATTCGGCTGAACGGAATCAAGAGCAGTACTAAAGTACCAGGCGGATACTCGGGTGGATAGTCAACCAAGACAAAGTGGATATTTGCAGCATACTGGATGGATACTTGGCGACTACCTTGTGGATATGAGGGCTGGTACCCTGGTATCGTCAGCATTATTGCAAGAGACAATTCAAATCACACAAAAAGTTACCAAAAAAGAAAATTTCGCAAATTCGTTTGAAAGGAAAATCGATTTCATTATAAAGATGAAATATCAACCATAATCCTTTCCTAATAATCTATTAAGGGGTGTGTACATGAGTTTGTTTTTTAAGATTTATGTTTCACCCACGTGCGAAGCCGACCTACCTTTAGCAATATCGAGTTCCCGTGGTTTTTGGTGAGGCAGAAGTTGATATTTTAAGGGCGCTTTTTCCACAAATTTGCTTCGACAAAACCTTTAGTTTAGGGAATTATTTCTATTTCTATTCAAAACATAAACAAATAAAATGATGGACATTTAAAATCAAATATGCAGAATCAGAATGGTTAAATTGCTGTTTGATGCATTTTGATAGAAAAATGACACGTCGAAAGAATATTTAAAGATGCAAACGTGATAAGTGACTCACAAAGGGTCCAATATTTTGACATGCATTTCCCCAATTTAATAAAAAAAATAAAATGTAATATTGCTTCAGTTTATAAATTTCAAAAGCCGCCTTTATTCCGAAATTACCGTTTGATCTGAGTGGCTTGGCGCAGATAACTTCATGCAATATTGACGGCCATAGATGATACCACAAGTTATGTTTATGAATAAATTTAAAACTCATCCTGTCTTTTCATCTGTCAAAGAACAGGTTGAAATAGTTTGCACATGTCCTTTACTTCACTAAATCATAGACGGAATCACTTATAGCACCTCGGTCTTTGACAGAAAAAGGGTCAATCTCATAGGCATATGTACATCGAATATTATGACTGATAAAATCAACAAGAAATCTCTTATTGGTATTAGTGCTTGTTTTGTTGTTCTTCTTTTATTAACATGTTATGGTTTTTTTTGGACAAATGTAAAGAGGAATATAAATTGAAAGCAACCTACAATACATTCATTCGGATATGCAAGCAGCTCGTCATTAGGAAAAGAGTCGGAAACTTTCGTTTTCCGAGTGCTGATGAGCGTTGACGTACAAGCGAAATAGAAATCGCCAGCACCCTAGAATACGAGGCAAACTCGCTAATTGGCTGATCTAAATTATGTCACAGGAAAACCTGCCGAGAATTAATGAATGAATGAATGAATGTCTTTATTTCCTCCAATGGCATTTGAAAATTACAAGGCAAAAACAATATCATGGTACATGTACATGAAATTGGTTAATCTGTCCAACCCTTTTCGAGCTCTTAATGATAGAAAGAATATGTTTATATATCAATATATAAATAGGCAAATTTATTTGTATATTCTATCTCGACTTATTATGACTATATTTGGTTTAAGGAATTTGTCAACCTCAACATTGTGACATTGTTTACGCTGTTTTTATAGACATGCTAACATATTGAAAACCTTTAAAATGGTGAGAATGTCAAAGGTCTACATTTTAACAAATGTTAGATTTGTTCATTTTCTTTCATAATTTCATTGACCATGTTGTTAATAAACATTTAGATAAACAAAATTCTTGAGTTTATTTTAGCAGTTATTTATTTGTGGTTTGCAAAGCCCTTTCTTTATATTATCTCCCCTTAATGACCCAACCCCGGAAGTGATTTTCTTGGATCATCACTCAGAGGATCTTTTGGATTAACAAGTACGGTTTGTGTTCTATTTAAACATTTCTTGATTGCATTTCCAGCTTTGAAATCTCAGATGCGTTATCAAAATGTTGTGGGCATCATAGCACGTCATGCTCTCCTTCAGGTTATGCATTTATCACATTGAAGGACGCTGTTTCCCCCGATTCTTTCTAGCGGGCACCTGCCAGCTTCGTGTGCAGTAAGCGTCCCGCTCGAACGGTTGAAACAGAAGACTGATCTAAAGTGATAATCGTTATGCTCTTGTGATTCTGAAGAGATGTCACACTGAAATTATAATATATTTCATACTTTATCAACTTAATCTTTTCTACTTCATAAACATTTTTATTATCACTAGCCCTGTTCGAGTTTTGAGCATCACTTTGCTTGTCAAATTTACTTCAGTTTCATATTCCGTTTTTAGAAACAATATGAATAATGAAAACAAGATGATGAGACCTATGAAGTACTTTTTATGTTATACTACTTGAAATGTTAGCATTTAAATTGCTTCATTATTATGTAAATTAATATTTATAGAATATACATGAAAAAAGTATTCAACATGTTTAATATAGATATGTAAATCAAAGGTGTAACGGCAGAGGATAAGTTCATGTCCAGAGTATGTATCTGAGTTAAAAATATGCTTTTCAACTACAACATTTTCAATGGTGTATCAGTCTCAACAGGATATCTCACTTGAGTGACACTTCACAGTTTACTGTTATGTCTCATTCTCTCATGAATATGGTCAAATTATGAGAGTTCACATCCAAAGTGTTTAAGATACCTTCAGAATTTTGAAAGTCGTCAGTATATCATGATCATGGATCAACCACTTCTAACAATACACAACAATGACGGAACAGTTATGATATAAACAGGTTTTATTATAATTATATAGAAAAAAATGTAGGGTAAACCAGATAATTTTTGTAGAGACTAAATTTTTAGGAATCCTTGCCAATGTTTGCAGGTTTCACTGCTTTGCTAGACACAACAGTGTTGCAGGCTTTCTCCCTGAAACAATGCTAGCAGCCGTGATATAAGTGAAAAACTCTTACTCCCCCAATAACCTGACCTCAACTAATTTTTCATGTTACCTGACTGACTAATAATTTAATGTATACCTGAAGGAATTTTTATTAGGAAAATACTGTTTTTCAAAGCGATTTGTTTAGTTTTTTTCTTCATTTTTTTTCATAATAACAAATGTTTTTATTGTTGTCATTGAGTTTGGTTTTGATTTGTTCAGGAATCAAGTTAAGTTTTGATGTGTTCAGAAATGAAAAACACTGACTATAAGTATTGTAGGATAACAAACTTGACTTTGATTAAAGAAGAAATATGGAGGTTTTAGTTTGTTTAAACTTTGTGTTTTTAGTTGGCCATTATATGTTTTTAAGCACCGTCTAATCAGACAAGTAAGTAAAATCTTGTCTTGTTTTAATATTGAAACTTTCAAAGATGTTCTTTTAGCTTGTCAGATCTATGTCTGGAACCTCAATATTGACAAAAAATCTGTATCACTTATAAAAAAACATCTAAATACCTATGCTGTAAAGAATATGAAAAGTAACAATATATTGCAATATGTATTGCAATACGCTTTTCTGTATTGCAATATATGAGTAATTATATATGATACTGTATTTAACAGAAGGTAGATTTAAGTATCCACTATTTATACCATTTGCTTACTTTGATGAACAAAGCTGATGAAATAGTAAGAAAAATATACCCTCCTCAATACCATTGATAATTTGTTCAGAGGTTTGAACTTAACTTCATTATGGATTCATGTTTTGTGTAGCAAATTTTTTTACTTTAAATGTTACCACTACTAGCTGAGGCACTTGGATGGAGGACGAGGGGAGTGTTCACTGATGACAGCGAGTGGTCGTTTAATTCATCTGAGAGTTGTTGTGGGAGTAGTGTCAACAAGACTCTCCGCCAACCCACCAACCCAGTAGGTCTTATATCAAACTCAGTTGGATTTGATAAACCAGCGGGCATTGGGAGTTTCTGAAGAGATCATGTTACTAAAGAACTCAAATATTTTAAGTAACAGCTTGACTTGTGTCCTTCATTATGATGTCATATGCTGCATACCACTTTAAGCCAGCTTTGAGTTAATGTTCAGCTTCTATGTCTAGTGAGTGAAATAATTACAACCTACTTGTAACTGTTAACTGTAACTAAGTTAACCATCCCTTCTCCTACCTGGCAGGCCCTCCAATATAAAGGTAGATCATTGAAAAACCTATTTTCAGTATCCACATTAAATGTTACACTACTTTTATTCTTTGGGTATCATAAATTCCTTCGTTCAGTATTTCAGGTGATTAAAGAACATACCACTCCAACAAACCAGTAGTGATGATCACTTTAATTCTATACCTATGCGATGACGTATTAAAAATATCTAGTTAATAAATTACTGTTCAAAATATGTTTCATTCCAAAAGCAAGTCTATCAGTGGTGCCTGTGTAATGTCAGCTCTGTGTCTATTTATAGCCTGACTCACAGTCATTGTATTGTAGATTGCAGAGTCTGACAAGTGTGGGTAGTTGTAATTGAGTTATTTTTAGTGGTAGGCACATTGTTGCATGATTGTTTCTGCTTTATCATGTGACTCTCGGTACAAGGAACAGGATTTGAAGTGTTTTCACGATTAGATGTTTAAAATTTCAGGTAGGTTATGTAATTTTTTTCGATATATTGATTGTCATTTTATGTTTTTTAAATATGTATTGTGTGAAGAATGTCAAGCAAATGAAATACTTTTTGGAAGTGACAGGGAAAATTGTGGGAGTTAAAGATTTTCGGTTTGTCATTTACCTTTTAGCTGTAGCTAGTTATTTGTTATCTTTTTACTTGAGGGTCCTATGATATTCTTAAGTGGATATTCTTTCCATAACTTTTTAAAAGAGTTAAAGAGTTGTGATTCTGACAAATTGGACAATCAGTTTGAATTAGTATTAATTGATTCAAAAAAATAAGTTTTCGTAAATAACAATTGTTCAAACATTGAAATTAAGTGTTTTTAACTTGAAAATTATTGCATACTTAAGATTTACATTTCTTTTTAGGTGGGACAGCCCTCTATCCACAATTTATGTTCTTTTGTCGTGGTTTTCTTTTTTCCAAATTTTTTTAGGCAGTAAGAATTCTATCATTTTAGTTGCTTAAATCGCCTCGGCCAAAATGTTTCTCTCCTGGTTATCATTCTTTCACATCGAAGAAACCCTTGGGAAGTTTGCCGACCTTTACCATTATAATGGGTTCCTGTCTTATTGAAAACAACCAAATTGACACCCTTATCCAATCGCTGAGGAGCAAAGCTGCTCTTTAACTATTTCTTGTATTGAACTACCTCTCTGCATCTAGCAGGGGAAAGGTTAACTAATGGTAGGTGTTACGCTGGTATAAAGCTTTTCACAGTCATGTTTTTAGCTTTTTGGATAAGCCTCCTAAAGCTAACTGATACTTATAGGAAATACCATAGCTAATTATCCAGTATGATGACAAATGAGGTATGTAATGAGCTTGCAGTGGCAACTGCTCTTAGTGTCCACCTGAATACCTACATGATTAACTCTTTGCCTGCAAGTTTAATCATGCCAAGGCTGAAGCTAAATAACTTTATCCTTTTATTGCCCTCTTTTTTTATAAAATAATGTCCAGTTACCCAAAAAACTACAGCTCTATAAACATTGTGTACAAAGCTTCTGCTTTCACCAAAACGAAAGAGATTACTGCATATGACAGGTTTTTCGATGGAAAACTGTCTGCTAATATCGGAATATGTAGAGGGATATTTGCAATATTTGTGTTATATGTGTGTTCAGAAGTATGACAAACAATTGTGTTGGTGACAAGTATACTAGGACATCTTGTAAGGATGTCTCGTTCCACAAGTGTCCCTCGAATATATCGCTTCATGCTGAATGGACCAATTTTGTTCGATTGCATCCTGCTACATCAGCGTATTTGTCTCCGCCCATGGCCCAGGCCTAAACGCTTGTATCGCTAAATATAGCAACCCAATGAAATGACTCGCATTCAGTGAAAGCGTCACAACCCGGATGAGAATTCAAACAAATGTCAATGTAGGCTATAAATGGCCATGAGTAACCAGCCATAAGCGATACAAGCCTTTTAGGCTGACTGATATCAGAATAAATCATGTAGCAGGATGGTTCGATTGAAGAGAATGATATTGGAGAGTAACGCTGCCCTTACCGAAAATGAAGGGTCCAGACAGCTGTTCATTTGGTTCTGCAGCAACATCATATTTTACTTAAAGTCATTTTACTAAAAACGGCAAAATTTTACATCTTTGAATGTGCTGATTTGCCTTATGGGGTTTTAACGCAAGGGTGGCAGTAATTCTTTTAATTGTATCTGAAAATGGCCAAATTTTAAGACTTTGTTCTTTTTCCAGAGCATTTCTCGAAAAAAAATTGAAAGATAAAGACAAGATTTCTTTCAATGAACTTTATTTCAGGAATTAATGGTTAAACTAAAGATTATGTAATTGAAGATTGAAATTCAGTTCATGACAGAAAATGGAAAAGGATAAATACTTTAATTATGCACACTGTTTATATGAATAATTGATCAGAGGAAAGGATACATAGATATAAAATAGTTCTAGCAATGAATACTGTGGAGAGATTAAGTGGTTGTCATTAGCATTCTACTCAGAGTTGATTGTGATCTTGTAGGTGTGTCTGTATTGTCTATTGTCAGGTATCATCACACTAGAATGAGGGCGGGATAGGGTAGTGGCTAGCGCGTCAGGCTTCGGATCAAGAGGTCTGTGGTTCGAATCCCGCCAGGGGCTCGGCAACTTTGTCTGCAGTAGCGAACTGTTCTACACGCAGTCAGGTTTGGGTGCAATGCTACACTGAATTTCAGTGCAGTACCACCCATGGTTCCTTAGTTTCAGCCGATGCTCGCAGGTTTCACCACAATGCATAGCCACAATGGTGTTGCAGGCTTTCTCCCTGCAATAATACTAGCAGCCGCGATATAAGTGAAGTTTCATGAATCTGTATGTCTGTGTAATAAGATATGTCTTAGGGAGGGAGATTATGATATTGATTGTCATAATTCTATATGTCACAAATACAATTAAGTGACAGATGTTCATCGGATTATGGGAGGTCTCCTTTACAGCATGCATGATATTGCATCGATGAAAACCATGACTGTATCATCCTATTTCTCTGATAAAAATTCGTGAATTTAAACATTACCGTATTTCAATTCACTTGGAATTAATAATGTTGATTCTTATATCAGGCACTGTACCATGCTCAAGGTTTTATTCCTGCAGATATTGCTCTTTCAAAGCAGATACTAAGTGCTACACACAACCCTGAAGGTCCGTACATACAATATTTAGGTACCCATTTATACAGCAAGGTTGACTAAGTGCAATGTGGATTAAATGCCTTGCTCAACAGGGTATGAGACCCAGATCACAAATGTTTGAACCCAGACATTTCAGTGCAGGAGCGCGGTGGTGTAGTGGTTAGCATGCTGGCCTATCGCCGACGACGACCCGGTGGAGACACCAAACATTTGTGACCTGGGTCTCATACCGCGTTGTGTCCTTGGGCAAGGCACTTCATCCACATTGCACTCAGTCAACCCAGCTGTATAAATGGGTACCTGAGTAAGGGAAGTACGGAAGCGCTAAGTAGCTGCTGTAGTACAATTCCTTCAGGGTAATAATGTACCGCCAGTGAGCAGTGCCTCGCACTGGATATTAGGCGTTAAAATGTATATTATTATTATTATTATTATTATTATTATTATTATTTAAAGCCCATATGCTGAATATTACTGTGTAACTCCACTGTGCTCCTCAAAATATATGGGTCAACACATCCAAAAGAAATGCTTCGATCAGGATTCCTTGTATATTGTATACATATGCATTTACATTTGAAATCCACATACATTAATGAAGATAAGGTTTGAAACAACAGGCCTGGCAGTTAGCTAGGGTCTGTCACAGATAGGCAGATGATAGTACCGATGTTTATTCGCATAAAATTCACGTTAAGCATAGCCTCAAAGTCTATGTGGTTTCGGAATTTCACATCAAGATCTCTTCTTTTACTTTTTAGTTTGTCAGACCAGATAAGCTTATGGCATGGTGGATCAAATATGTTCAAATGTTGGTGATTTAGCCATTATCCTTAAAACCTTAAAAATACTTTTTGATGAAAACCATTATGCCTTCAATGCTCGCATTTTAGGAAAACGCATCTTTTTGACAGAATCCAAAGCAAGTTTTAACATTGAAGCTTGGCAGGGAGACCATCCTCAAACCTTCCCTTGACCTCTTTTCAGAAACCAGTTGTGCTAGAAAACTAAAATATTGTTAAATGGGACTATGCAATGTTATCACAATACCATTAAATTGCGGTACAGTTTGTGCAATATAATTAGTGCAATATCATTTTTCGTATCACAATATATCGCACCAACTAATAAAGCAAGTCTAGACTTTAGCAGATTGATAGTGCAACACAAGAAATAAATACTAAAAAACATGTTTCATAATTTTAAAAGAAGATAATCAATAGTATGAGACTAAATGTTAGCCTAAGGTTTTAGTCTACAATCCCATATATAATGCACTTTGTAAAGTTGAGAGAAGAAGCAAATGCAGTGGTGGGTGTTGGGCTGTGACAGCTCCATCTTTATGTACCAACTGACTGCTGCAGTGTATGTCCTTGTATAAATCAGTGCTTCCTGCTGCAACTGCATACAGCATCCCACATCAGACTTGCTCCTAGTCCTCTTTAACTTTTTTCAATCAGAGAAATTTTTGTTTTAATTTCTTAAACAAATAATACAAATATGTATCAATTCCGAGGATCAACATATCATTATTCAAATCGGTCTTCCGTAGTAGTAGTAGTAGTAGTAGTAGTAGTAGTAGTAGTAGTAGTAGTAGTAGTAGTAGTAGTAGTAGTAGTAGTAGTAGTAGTTATTAGGAATCAAGCAAAAACCATATTTGTAAGAGCACAGTTTAATCATTTCAGGTAGAGAAATGATTTTGCAAAGCTTTGCGGAACACAGTATGTTTGTTTTAGAACTGCTTTTTTTAAAATAAAAAAACATTGTGTAGCAAATGGCAAAATTTATTTTCCTTTTTGTGAGGTGCCCGTTCAAACCCTTGTGCTTTTTTGGCCTCTGTTAATCTGGGATTCACTCTAAGGCTAGAAAAAAAATTGGGCAGTGAGCTTTTGAGGACTCCTTTTCAGGTTGCATACGTGGCATATGTAACAAAAATAGTCTTAAAAATAAATAGCTCTCTAAATAGAAACACATTAACAGTTCTTTGATCATTGCGTTAATTTATATGGCATGATGGGTAAATGACTGCCTCTCTGGGAAATGTATTCTTGCTGGAGGAGTTATTTAAGATCTTTAAAAAAAAATTCCTTAAAGCAGTTTCATTAGCTTGGTACAGATGCCACCTGTGATTTAAGAGGTTTAAGTGATAATGTCGTATTATTCATACAATGTATTCCGCCAGCCCTCCCCCACCCCCCCAACCCAAAGCACATTTCCCTTCACTGAAATACATACATACCTTCATTTATCGATAAAGTTTTGTACAGAAATATAAAGTTAGTGTTTCATGACATGAACTTGATTTGCTGAAAATGAAGTTAGTATTTTTATGAAACGATTTGTACCAAATAGACAATTCTTCTATTATTTTTGTGATACATATCAGATTACTTTAGCAGACTAGACAATAATGAACATTCCAATTTTCAGTATACTATTTGTATGCTAGTCATGACCTAACTTTTGGATATTCCAAAATTAGCATTTGAGATGGTCCCTTAGTAGATTAATTGATTCGTAGGCCAAGTAGTCTTCTGAGTCAAAATCATCTGAAATTACCTTAATTGGTCCTAAGAACCCTGAAACCTTAATCAATGGACATAATCAATGTAGATAATTTTCAACCTGTTATGTAAGCCACACTTGCAAGGCCCTGAAATCCTATAAGTTGACAATGTCCTATGAAAGTTTTAAGACTTTCTATTCCATAGCATGCTTGAACAAAAGAGTCACAAGCTTCAGTTATGGTTAGTATATGTTTCTGTTTTAACAACTAGCTCTTGGTTGATTTGACTTGAGATGTAACTTCTCTGAAAATATATCGCAAATTAATTATGTCATAATTACTACTGATAATTAAGATACCTATATAATTTTGCTAACATTCATAACTTGATTGAAAAATATACCAAACAGTAATTAATTTGATTTGAAGCAGTCGATTAGGGGCACTTAATTCTATAAATTTTTATTTTATTCAGATAATTTGATAATGACAATCTTTATTAATACCTCAATCAAAATGAATTTATATTCTGTAATTGATATAATGATTCACTTTCAACCCGGCTACAAAATATCAGAAAGGGTTGTTAACTGTTTGATATTTTCATTCATGTTTTAAAAGCATGAGGACAATGTTTGATATATTTATTCTTTTAATAAACAAAAGCTTTGGGGTACAGACATCTTCCCCTGCATGGCCTATTCCTACGCAAGCCCCAATGACATGCTTCGATAGACCTTGCCGCATTTCCAATACTTTTCTGTGCTTCTTGCCAAGGCTTCCGTGACGGATCAGGGTAATCAAATGAGAAATCTTATAAATAAATATTGCAAGTATTTGCCAAAGAGGGCGTGCACTCAGAACACAAATTTTTAGCTCATCAGGTCTGAAAGACCCGATGGGCTTATGGCATGGCATGGCGTCCGGCGTCCGTCCATCCGTCCGTCCATCCGTCCATCCGTAAACTTTTCACTTTTTCGACTTCTTCTCCAGAACCAATGACTCTAGAGAGCTGAAATTTTATGTGCATACTCCTTGGCAAATGGGGATTCTAAATTGTAGATTTCGTGACCCCATGACCCCAAATGGGGTCACAAAGGTCAAAACCTTAAAAATCTATTTTAATCTTCTTCTCCAGTTCCAAAAGGTCCAGAGAGCTAAAAAGTTGTGTGTAGACTCCTTGGCCAACGGGGATTCTAAATTGTAGATTTTGTGACCCCATGACCCCAAATGAGGTCAGAGGGGTCAAAACATGAAAAACCTATTTTCATCTTCTTCTCCAGTTCCAAAAGGTCCAGAGAGCTGAATAGTTGTGTGTAGACTCCTTGGGCACTGGAGATTCTAAATTGTAGGTTTGGTGACCCCATGACCCCAAATGGGGTCACAGGGGTCAAAACCTGAAAAACCTATTTCCATCTTCTTCTCCAGTTCCAAAAGGTCTTGATAGCTTAATAGTTGTGTGTAGACTGCTTGGACAATGGGGATTCTGAATTGTAGGTTCAGTGACCCCTTGACCCCAAATGGGCAATGGGCCTTTTTTATTTGATTGTGAATAACTCGGACGTTGGGACAGGCTATCTTTCCTACACTGCCCATGACCCCATGGTCTAAAGCCAAACACCTATTTCTATCAAAAGTCTGATGAGCTACAGAGCCCATGGCTCTATTTTTACTGGTTGTCAGCAAGGTTTATATTAGCCATGCTAAGTTTAAGGCCATGCAGAGGAAGACGGGGTAAAGGAAGAGACTTGACATTGGTGCACATGGCTTCCAGTTTACTGTAATCACCATGTTTATGAGTAATGGAAGGGGCTCATCATGCTTGGATTTGTAGTGATTGAGAACAGTATTTTTACCGTAGAAAACAATTTATATATAATCAAATTAAACTTTAATTTTGTTTAACTTTTGTAAATATATCAACATTTTTAGCACAAACTATTTTGGATTATGCTTCATCGCAGATGAATTTCCTCAACACACCAATTTTTGTTGAGTGTTGCAAAACTTTTGCAAATCAGTATATTCACATTAAAGGAGGTGGATTGGCGTAGGGATTTATGTGTTCGGCTATGATAGAGATCTGAGTTTCTAATCCAGTTTGGCAATGCTGCAGTAAGTTTCAGTGGCAGTACCACTAATGTCTAATGGTTTGATAGATCTGCGCCGCTAATGGCTGAAATATTGCCCAAGCGGCGTTAAACGACAACCTACTCACTTGATAGATCTGCCTAACGCTCACAGGTTCTTTTTGTGAGGATACTTGCAGCAGCAATGTTTGCAAAATACTATTGAAAATACTATCAAACTGGCACAGAGAATGTTGTTTGAGTCAAATATTTCTACTTGAATTGTACCAATGGAAATAGATCCATACCCTGAATCACGTGACCTCATTAAGTGATGTGTATGTAGACTGTCATCATGTTATTGATGTAGATAACACACAGTGAGAGGATCCTGTATTAATGCACGCTACGACTGACACTCGTCATTTGTGTTGATCAGTTAAGTGGATCAATACTAGTTGTACATGTAGCTGTAGAATAAGAATAGAGATAGACTTTAGTTGAACATTGACTATTTATGAAATAGACTGTCCTACTCTCAGACTTTGATATAGTCTGATAGTGTTCTGATTATTTTAGATTGTTCTTTTTTTATGAAGTGGGTTGTACATTATACATTTTTTTGTCAGAAATAATTAATTATTGCTTTATTTTCATTTCACTGAACCAATTAGCATTAAAAAATAAAATGGTTGATATCAGTAACAGTCAGCCCTTCTAGACAAGATGATACCCTTGTCATGTAAGCATGGGTCATGGTAAGCGTTTGTGAATAGGCCATATTAAGTGAAGGATACTCTAAAAGACTACATATGATGAAGGGCTGTTACAAAGCTGATACACATAAGTGAATTTCTAAAATGAAAATTCGGGGCGGGATAGCGCAGTGGTTAGCGCGTTCGGCTTTGGATCAAGAGGTCCTTGGTTCGGCAACTTTGTCTGCAGTAGAGAACTGTTCTACAGGCAGTCAGGTTTGGGTGCAATGCTACACTGAATTTCAGTGCAGTACCGGTCCACCCATGGTTCGCTAGTTCAAGCTGATGCTCGCTTGTTTCACCGCATTGCGTATCCACAATGGTGTTACGGGCTTTCTCCCTGCAATAATACTAGTAGCCGATATGAGTGAAATACTCTTGAAAGTGGCGTTAAACCCCAACTCATCTCACCTCACCTCACCTAGAATGAAAATTGTGATCAATACCAGATCAAGGTCACTATGACCTTTATCCTCTCTGGGACGATTGGAAGCTGTTTTTAATAAATTGTTGCTATTTCAGCATGTTTATAAAATTGAAGATTTGATCAGGTTCCAAATCAATATGAGACGAGGGTCTTGATAACCTTGACCCAAGCACCACAGATTGGCTGATGAGCCTCTGCACAAAAGAAGACAATTTGGAGTTTATGGTACATTGAGAGCAACATGTAATTACAGTAACAGGTGCTTCCTGATAATGATGTTCATTATGGCATGGTTGTAATTGTAAGTTGCAATTTGTACAGCTTTGTGGTGTCTGTGATAACAGGGTTATTCATTGATTGAATTTCTAAGGCTGGTTAAATTTTTCACATAGTATTTCTGGGTAACCATATGTATATAATTATTATATTTCTGAAAATGACCATTTATGGTATCTTATGAAAGATTTTTTCAGTAAAGAATAAGCAGACATAAACTTTCTTGGAACAATCAGTGAAATTTTTATATGATTTTACATTGATTACTAATTTTATGTGCTCAAACTTATGAAAATAATATTCAGTTTTGATATGGCTTTTGGGAAATAACCTGCTCAGACCTGTCGTACATCAACAGTATTGGGAAGGGTTTTTTCAATATTGAGGTCCAGAATGCATGCAAAGTTCTGAAAATTGTTGCAAACATCAGGGGAAAGATTGATGTGAATTTGCCTGGCTTTGCAAAGGGGACCATATGACTTTAAAATGAAAATGTCCAAATAATCGAGTCGTGAGTTATGCTTGCAACATCTCCAGGACTCCATTGATTGGCTGTGCGTATGTGAGGACGACGATGACTGCTGGCTTGTTACCATTGTCGTGCAACAGGTGGACCCCAACCTACCGACAAAATTGATTTACAGTTATTCATAGCAGCCAGTGACTATAAAAGGACTGAAAACAGGTTTTGTTCTTGGCAGTTTTAGACTTCCAGATCTTTATAAGTATTTGGTGAAATATGTCATTCACCAGCAGGTTATTATCTAGGTTATTCAATGCAACAGGTTATTCAAGGAACAAAAACAGGTCTAGTCGGCAACTATAGTTTAGGTGGATGTCAAGAGGCTAGGTAGACTTGCTTGGTGATAGTTCAAGGATTTCTCTTTGAAGATATTATTCAGAGACCAAAAACAGGCCGTCGGTCAATTATTGTAAAGTGCTGGAAGTTCAGATATAATACTAGACTGACAAAAAGTCTCTAAAAGAAATATTTCAAAATTTGTCTATATTTTCTAAAACAGGAGCTATAGGGAATTTCAAAGTCCTAAATCTAGACTTGCTTTTCAACAAGTTATTTTTAGGGTAAGGGTGAATTTAACAATATTATTATCATGTAGAAATTGTTATTTGATGAAGCTTATATTCCATCACTTGACCATTCTATCCCCATGTTTAGGAACCCATTTGTACAGGTAGCGGGACTGAGTGCAATGCAGATAATATGTTTTCCCTGGGGTCATAACACAGTGTTTGGCCCAGGGCCCCAGTTTGCGATTTTTTAGTGTCTCAACCAGGATTCGATACCCAGAACCGTTGCATGATAGGCAAACATGCTAACCACTGCACCACTTTGCTCATTATGTAAGAAATAAGAGCCGTTTATATAGTCTAGGTCCTTACTAAGCATCTCCACATTTTGCTAATACACGACCAAGAAATTACAATTGAAAAAAGCTTTCCTTACTATTTCAAACAGATAAGCATAAAGAAAATGTTTGTCTTCTAGTTCCCATATAGACTGCTGACTCAGGACTTTTACACACACACACATGTATATTCTGGATACATGTTGGGCTTCCCCATGTCTGTCTAATTCTCTTCGGAGTCTTCTGACTATTTATAGCGCCCATCACCAGCGTGAGCCACTTCTAGCCACCATCCCTCAGCTATATCACTTGGCCTTAATTATGTATCTCATCGCTGGCATATTTGACAACCTCAAATTACTAAGCAGCTTGTTGGTTCTGAATTGCTGAGATTGGATTATTTTGAGCCAGCTCTTTGAAGATGGTGATATCAGTTAGCTTGTAGTAAGGGGTTGTCCTAGGTGTTTTGGAACAAGCTGCTGGCTGCTGTCGAGGTGAAATTATCTCTTCCCATCCCACCAGGTAAACTCTTCATAAGGATCAGAAGTTACCGAGGGAGTACCCATTGAAACTACTGTAATTTATTTTCATAAGACTAAGATTTTTAAATAAAATGTTACTTAAATTTTTTATGTTTTTCTTAATCTTGCTATTTCATATAGACTAAGATTCAGTCTGTGAACTATTTTTTCCTGAATAATGCCATGTTTTTTATATTCGTTTTTGGTTTTGCAATTTAATTTTGTGTACTGCTAAATCTAGACTTGCTGAATAAGGACCTAGGCTGTGTTTAATTTAGTGAGTGAAGAGTCTTGAACTTGTTGACTGATTGGATGAGCATAGTTTTAAAAAGTACTGACATGGATTAAATTATTCCACTGCTAACTCTGTCATTGCAACAGACAGCAATAGTCACATGTTCACCTAATGAAAATGATGATAGAAGTTTAATATGTAGTGAAAATTGTGGTAATTATATTTACTGAGCACTGAGTTATAATTAGTCCATGAATGTGTCTCTAATAACACATTGGATGAATATGGCAAAGGGGGTAGTTTAGATATCAAATGCCATTTTTACCTGTGGATAAAAGGGTAAAATATGCTAGTTTGGTCTCGAATGCATTATAATGTCACATCAGTAAAATAAATAGGGAGAAATAAGGAAATGTAAGATATCAAGTGTCATAAATGTACTTGTAGATATTTAATTACCCATTTTCTTATCAGCATTATGTCATTACTCCCTCACTTTGAGGAAAATTGCACATTGGACAACATCAAATGACACAACACTGGTGAAAAAAGGGTTGTGTAGAGTATCAAATGAGATAACTCTGGTTGAAAAAGGAAGGTGTAGGGGATCAAATGACATAAAACCAAGGGAAAAAGGGTGGTGTAGGGTGTCAAATGACATAACACCAAGGAAAAAAGGAAGATGTAGGGTATCAAATGACATAACACCAAGGAAAAAAGGGTGGTGTAGGGTGTCACATGACATAATAGCACTGGGACTTTTATAATATCTCCTTCTAGAAGCATGTGCCCTGAGACCCTTGCGGTTTGATATGTCTCTCTGCAGGGAGACTCAGGATTCAGATTTACACAAGGGGCACCTGCCAGTCGGTAATGGGCTTGTTTGATGGTTGTCAGCTGCATATGTCAAATAGGAAATTAATTGTCATTTCAACAAAGATCGAACCATGTACCTGTTGATCATGGCATGATCAGAAGGTTGCTAACTCATATTCTGTTTGACGAATTATGATTTCTGTATATTTTCCTGTAAAAAGGCTTTGTAACTCTTAGATTATGCAGCTTTTGTGGTGATGTTTAGTTTTTATAAGTTTCTGCTGAAGTTTCTTTCAATAATACTTGACTGCTACTTTGAGATGTAATTTTAATGCTAAAGCTATACTATTACTAATAAATATTACTTAATTGTCAAAACAACAATACATGATACTGAACAAATCTATCAAACTTTCTAATCTCAGACTAGGGTTATCTAGACTGTTGTAAAGATTTAGAAAGGCTATTTTATTTGTTTTCTCCAAATTCCGGATGATGGACTGTACGTGTGAGTCATCAGATTACAATTTGCCCATGTAATGTTCCTTTTTTGAACTGATCGTTTTGGACTTGATACTCATTAAGAGTAGCCAGTTTAAAGTAGTGAATGCTATAAACTGGCTACTCTTAATGCTTTGGCACCTGATTATTTTGGAACTTAAGTCTTGATAGAAAAATATAAATAAAAAGGATATATATATTACATGCTCTAAAAAAAAGGAATGATGAATAAAAGTTTTTTTCACAAAAGAAGGTATTAAAGAACATTTTCATTGCTTGCATGAAACCATCAGCCAATGCCCATAAATAAGTAAAATGGTACCCTTTCAATGGTTCTTGAGAGAGATATGTCATTTCCATATTACATTATCATGTCTGCCAAATTTCTCATCCCATCTGCATAAGCCGAGCCTAACACACCTGCATACACTGCGTACATGCTGTGCATATTTTAGTCCTAACGGCCATGTTCTATCAGCCGGGAGTGACGTATTGTATGTTCTTATTTCATTACATCAGTCTCTGTCATTCTTCAAGGCAAGAAACACCCTTGTAGAAAACTCACACAAGTTTCTCATATTTCAGTCAAAATAACCATTCAATGAATCAGAAACTGATCATTTGAAATAAACAAAAAACTACATTAAACATGTGTTTAAGTACATGAAACATTCAGTCAAATTGTTAAATGGTGTTGCACAATGTAATGAAATTGAAAAAACAGATTTCAGTCCTCTCATTTCTTCAACAGAAGCTTATGCAGCACCCAAACCCAAACCCAAATATTCTACAAGAAGGAATGAAGTCCTTGTTTTAGTTACATCCATTTTCAGTAACCTGTGCCAAACCACAGACACTAGAGCACCTGCACTCGGTGCTCATGTTTTGGTCTAATTGGTGACCCATGGGCCTGTTTAAGAAATGAAATCCTCTGTGTATAATCCTATCCAGTAATCAGACCAGGAGTCCTATACCAGAGGGATCAGCATTACACAACACCGAATCAATGCTCTGTCAATAGCTACTGCTATGTTGGTCAGTTATATAAATGAGTCTGGTCAGTTATTCAGCCAGCATGTAAAATCCATGAATGGGCCCAGTCCGGATGACCAAGCCGTGACCTCATTCTCGGAGTCGAGCAGCTCCCTCTTGAGTACAGATTTCCCCACTTACTGGCATTTCTATTTTTGACTGCATGAGAGGCAGGATATGCACATGTATGTACGTGTGTGCGTGTGTGTGAAGGAAGGAATGTTGGTGTAACACTTTCTCTTGTCAAGGTAGCCGTCTTCTACTTTCATAGCCAGCTATTTGTTGATTGATTTGTGCTATTGATTTTATCTATGGTCTTGTGGATTCCATGAATTGCCTACAATATAACCTTCACTATCGATTTGATGCTATGTGTTGATGTCGTGGTTGCTGAGCGTTTGATAAACTTGCATGTTGGATATACAGAGACACAGACGGACAAGCAGGTAACTTGTGTAACATTGTTACTTCCTCATGGTTGCTACAAGTTGTGATGATTTAGGATATGCCATATCTCCACATTTGAAAGGGTCAACATTAGTGTTAATGCTCATGAAGTAAATATGGAAAATAGCACATGTACATCACTATGAACTGTTACCAGTCCCCTGAGCTTGTCAATGAGAGATATTGAGGCTGAAATAAGGATATGATATTATGTTACTTTTAAGTGGCACTTGATGACATGATATGAACTTTAATTCCCATTCATTCAAATAATACTCACAATATATTTAGGGACAGTTTCTCAACATCATTTCAATTTTGGAGAAGTCTATTTTACAATGATTTACAAGAAAATAGAGATATATAAATATGAATAAACAAGCTGGCATATTTCTAGTACCACTGTTGATAATGTTATGAAATGAGATTAGGTATCTGCTAGGGGGTGATACACCACTAGAAACTATTTGTTGAATCCTGATCCTGTATCGATTCTTGGATCTTGTGAGTGGTTGAGGCATCTTTATTGATCTAAACTCTTGCTTGATGATGGTCCTGTACTGCAGAAGACGTTTAATTATTATGGGGTTCTCTTAGATTTGGAGATGGATATTGTGATTGTAGCATTAGCAGTTGCATCAGTGATGGTAGCTTCAGCAATAGTAGCATCCTTGGGCAGATTTGGCTTGAGAAATTGTTTCATTAGGCCTTGAAATTGAAATTGTTGGAACAGCTTTTGTGGAAAAAGACAGATATTTGATTATAAAAAACATTTGATCAAAATAAAATTTGCAGTTGTTTATATGAGGTCATATCATTTTTCAGTCACTCGTGTTGTAAATGCAATATGACATCCACGCTCGGGTATTAATCTCTATATTTGTTTTATCATAATGATTGAAAATGATTTATACAAACTTCTCATGGAATTGTTTGCGACCTTGACAACTAACAATGGAATTTGTAACCTTTGATCTACTACCTCAAAAACAATGCACAGATAACTGACATATGTTTTATTATTGCAAGTGAATGACATTCAGCATATATAAACATAGACAAGTATCTCGCACAAACCACTGCATTTCATTCAGGAATCCTTCCATAAGCATGTAATAGACTTGTAAATTTTTTGTTGGTAATATTTCTGTTACTAAAATTTATACGACATTTCAAATGATTGTAATCAAATAAATAAATAACATTTAGCAACTGAATTACAATTTCCTCAGGGGAAAAAAGGGATGTTACTAAGTGCAAGACAACTTTTTAATCATTAAAGAAGTTATTTATTGAATGTACAAAATGCAGCAAAGCTACAAGAATCCTCCTCCCACTACAATGATTAAAAGATACTCAAACTGAAATGGCCATTATTCTATTTACTATGGATAATCAGATTGAGTACCACCCATGGTTTCGCTAGTTCCAGTCGATGCTCGCAGGTTTCACCGCAATGCATAGCCACAATGGTGTTGCGGGCTTTCTCCCTGCAATAATACTAGCAGCTGTTGAAAGCAGCGTTAAACACCAACTTACCTCACCTCACCTCAGATTGAATAATGAAATATTTCATCCTCTGAAAGAAAGGACTCATTATCAAAATTATTTTAAGAATTAAAATTTTATTAAAAATTTCTGCATTTCAAACTTTGTCGAAACTTCAAAATACAGGCTCAAATACTTTTTACGAGCAGGATTTTAGACCAGTAGATGTTAAAGGGATAACTGTAACCCAGTTTAACATCGATAAAACATCAATTTGCATTGATCATGACTTTAAGACAATCATTAACACAAAATAAAACACTTGACCTGCAACACTGAAACTACACAGAGACTGTTATCAAAATTGTTAGCAAAACAAGTGTCAGTTAAGGCCAACCAGTCTTGCTTGCTAAGGTGTGACCCTTGTTGTCACGGTTGAGTGCCCTGGTTGAGGGGGTGTGTCACAGTGCAGTGCAAGGAATGTGGTATCTAGGTCAAGGTATGCTGTAGCTAGTGAACAGAGGTGGGCGGGGCAGTCATCCGACTTCTGTGCATGGCTTGATTCTGTTTTAGACTCTCTCACAGTCTCTTGAGGGCACCTACAACTGTCTGATTTTCATTTTCATGTTTGTATAAACTCTCTCGGTTCCTTTACAGGACCCTGCTGACTGATTTTTATCATGGTTTGTCTATACTCTATCTCGGTCCCTTTGCAGGGCATTGCTGACTGATTTTTATCATGGTATGTAAAAACTCTATCTCGGTCCCTTTACAAGGCTATGCTGACTGATTTTTATCATGGTTTGTATAGACTATATTCACAGTCTCTAAAGGACACCCACAACTGACTGATTTTCTTCAAGGCTTGATGTAGTCTAGAATCTCTCACAGTCTGTTTAGGGCAGCTATAACTGACTGATTTTCTGCATGGCTTGATAGTCTAGATTCTGTTGTGGTTTCCTTAGTTTATTTATACATATTTGATAGTTCTTTAGGCTTTGAAATTCTTAGTTTTTTATTTCTCCATTTAAACCTTTGAAAGTGTAAGGGTCTCTTCATCACATATATATATATATATTTCACAGTCTTGTCAAGTTGACCTATACAAGAATACCAACAATTTAGGCCCCTAACTGACTTATCAATAGGCCAAGCCTCTCAGTCCATGTGATATTTTATTAAACCATTTTGAATGATACTGGATTTTTCTAATTGTGCCACTTTAGAAAATTCCCTTTCTGAAACCTTTCTAATACCGTGTCAGAACATTCAGTCAATCTTAAATTTTAAGATGGATTTTGGAATGAAGTTATAAATTAAGAAAAAAATGTATTTGAAGCTTATTTTGGTGTTAATGTAAAAAAATTTTCTTTTGGTGTCTGCTGGCAATTGTATGGTATAAATTTTAGGTTATTAACCCTCCAAAGAATAATAATTTTTAAAGTTGAAATTCCAACATTGCTGTTCATCTTTAAGATGAAGCTGAAGTATGTTTTTGCCCCATAACCTCCATAGCAACTGCACAGGTGAAGAAGATAGCATGGCACCTACCTATGATATACGGGCACTAGAACGGTTAATGAGTCGTGAAATAGAGGTGAGGTAGAGGGAGAGTTGTTGAGGAATGTCGGGGATGATTGTCTCCCTTTGTGCCCAAGTGATGTAAGTTATGTCTCTCCATTTTGAGGGGAATAATGAAGTGATTGAAGTCCTGTATCTTTCTAGTTATGTCTTTTAATGATTTGTTGATGTCTTTCCTCTTTTGCTACAAAGCACAAAGTTGGAAGATTGAAGAATCATGATCCCCTGTTGCCATTCTGTCATATGGACATGTTTCTAGCAGGTTGAACTGATAGGATCTCAAGACTTCCAAGTGTCCTAGTCCTGATTCTGGATTGCTGGATGTGCTGGAGATGTAAGCTATCCAAAGCATTGTGACTATTAGCTGAAACATGAAGGCCCCACATAAATCTTCTTGTGCTATTTATACACAGGAATCAGGGTGCGATTGTATAAAACAAGTCCCAGATAAATGTCTTCTGGCATGGATTATGATTACTATCTCTTGTAGACTACCCTGTCTTGTAAAATTCCTGATTATCATCGGTTGTGAAAGACTGGGATAATATCAATGAAAATAAACTTTGTGTTATCAGTCACTCCTGTGAGCTAAAATGAAGTATGTGAGGTATATTTCCCTTGTGGTTCTATTCCTGAATGATAGAAGTATATGAGGTATATTCCACTTGTGGTTCTATTACCTTAATGAGGGAAGTATATATGAGGTATATTTCCCTAGTGGTTCTCTTCCTGAATGATAGAAGTATATGAGGTATATTCCACTTGTGGTTCTATTACCTTAATGAGGGAAGTATATATGAGGTATATTTCCCTTGTGGTTCTCTTCCTGAATGATAGAAGTATATGAGGTATATTCCACGTGTTGTTCTATTACCTTAATGAGGGAAGTATATATGAGGTATATTTCCCTTGTGGTTCTCTTCCTGAATGATAGAAGTATATGAGGTATATTCCACTTGTGGTTCTATTACCTTAATGAGGGAAGTATATATGAGGTATATTTCCCTAGTGGTTCTCTTCCTGAATGATAGAAGTATATGAGGTATATTCCACTTGTTGTTCTATTACCTTAATGAGGGAAGTATATATGAGGTATATTTCCCTAGTGGTTCTCTTCCTGAATGATAGAAGTATATGAGGTATATTCCACTTGTTGTTCTATTACCTTAATGAGGGAAGTATATATGAGGTATATTTCCCTAGTGATTCTCTTCCTGAATGATAGAAGTATATGAGGTATATTCCACTTGTTGTTCTATTACCTTAATGAGGGAAGTATATATGAGGTATATTTCCCTTGTGGTTCTCTTCCTGAATGATAGAAGTATATGAGGTATATTCCACTTGTGGTTCTATTACCTCAATGAGGGAAGTATATATGAGGTATATTTCCCTAGTGGTTCTCTTCCTGAATGATAGAAGTATATGAGGTATATTCCACTTGTTGTTCTATTACCTTAATGAGGGAAGTATATATGAGGTATATTTCCCTTGTGGTTCTCTTCCTGAATGATAGAAGTATATGAGGTATATTCCACTTGTTGTTCTATTACCTTAATGAGGGAAGTATATATGAGGTATATTTCCCTAGTGGTTCTCTTCCTGAATGATAGAAGTATATGAGGTATATTCCACTTGTTGTTCTATTACCTTAATGAGGGAAGTATATATGAGGTATATTTCCCTAGTGGTTCTCTTCCTGAATGATAGAAGTATATGAGGTATATTCCACTTGTGGTTCTATTACCTCAATGAGGGAAGTATATATGAGGTATATTTCCCTTGTGGTTCTCTTCCTGAATGATAGAAGTATATGAGGTATATTTCCCTTGTGGTTCTCTTCCTGAATGATAGAAGTATATGAGGTATATTCCACTTGTTGTTCTATTACCTTAATGAGGGAAGTATATTATGTATATTTCCTTTGTGATTCTATTCCTGAATGAGAGAAGTATATGAGGTATATTTCCCTTGCGGTTCAATTACTGAATGAGGGAAGTATTTATGAGGTATATTTCCCTCGTGGTTCTATTACAGAATGAGAGTAGTATAATTCATAAAGTATATTTCCCTTGTGACTTGTGTACCTATGACTGATTGCCTGTTAGGATTCGAGGTCAAAACGTTGTCATAACATTATGATTGTTGAAAAGTCATTTGACCCCAGTTTGAAGGTTATTCGTTATTAGGATTATCCTAAATGTAGACAAAATTAAGTCAAATAAATATATTTGAAAAAGAATAATTACACCTGTTTCTTAATATGAATTTCAAGATTTTGAAATTATGTATCATAATAATCTACTCTTTCTGAAAAAAAGACCTAGACTTCTTGAGGTTTCCATTTTATATGAGGTCATGGCCCTGGTCAGGCAGTTCCAAATATTGACATGAATGAGGGTTCAATGATGCCTATAGTATGTTTGTCATTGTCAATATTGTCATCAATCTCATTAAAAACTTACTATATGAATGTTCAGTGATTCAAGTGAAAGGGACAAAGTTACTATATTTTGTGGAAAACAACTCCGCAATTTTTTATTTTTATAACAATCTGCTCAAAATATTTTATATTTTGTGAATATCATATAAATTCAAATGACCTACTAAGTTTTCATTTGTTTATTCATATTATTCATATTAATAATCTGCATAACACAGAGAGCTAAAACAGTTAGTTTAGTGTGTGATAGATATCATGCTGTGATTATCTGAATAATGGAAGAAATTTTAAAAAATACAAATGAAAGCACATGGCAAAATACTTTTTTTTGTATATGTTGTTTTTAAGGAATCCTTGCGATGCATTTGATGCTATTTATTGTGGCTCTGCAAGTTGATTATATCTTGGTTATTAACTATTTACTGTTATGATTAAACTATGTTAATCATATGGGGAAAATAAGGCCTTAGGTCTCATCGTGATTGTTTATCAAGGAAGTTGAATCATTAATGTCTTGTCCATTGTCAACTTTTTGTGCATCAAACCTTGATATATGTTCTGGACTGTCTGATGACAAATGGTGTTCGACTCCCACAAATGTTTGCTGCTATTGCGAAGTTCTTCTAATTCATGTATGAACCATTGCATGATGTATATGATCTGGGTGAAGCTGCATACTATTAGCTGTGTGGATCAACGCAAACCACCTGTGTACACTAGGAGAGGCCAGCGTGTTGGTGGAACCTTTGCTTTGTCAACCCACTGGCGCCATTCCCCAATTTCTGGTTGCCATGGATACAGGGTTATTGTGTACAGTCTGTGATTGCATGCTGCCAGGTGGAGCCATAATGATGAAATATCTGAGTAGTGGTAGAAGTTATAAGAATTGGTTGTGTCCCAAATGGTAGATATTTTCAAATCAGTTTCATTAATTTGAATTTTAAGAATTCAGTGACCCAAAGACAAAAGTAGTTGCCATGGAAACTGTAATTGTTCCGGGTGCGAGGTGCTACTTGGATGTGTTGTAGATTCAATTGAACTTGATGAGCACAGTCATCAAATTGATATATTGTAATGTAGTCCCAACTCATCCTTGGTCTATACTATTACTTTCAGTTGAGGCTTTCTCTATGAATGACACCATCTATATCAGATGAGATCAAATTGACTTATTCTGTTCCTTTCTAGTCTGTACATGTTCATTTAGGAGACAGATGCTTTACATTGGTAGTGTAATATTTATCAAAATTATTGATGTTTGCATCGTTTGTTACAAAATACAATCGCATCGATATAAAACACATATAGACAATATATAGAGGATATTATATGAGTGTCCATGACATACAATGTTTACGACACAAGTGCCTAAATATTAGCATTTCCCGAGCGAGAATAAAGGACATACTGATATTAAGGGACGAGTGTTGTAAACAAAGTATGTAATGGACACAAATATGATATTCTGTTTATCACTGGAGTCGAGAAATCAAAGAAATTAATCAAAATCAACATATAAGCATAGGAATGGGTGCATTTGGAACACAATGTTACTGGCAAACTGTTACGTCAAACTATTTTTTACGTGACTTAACTATGAAAAACTGAAATTAGCCCTATGCCATCGTATCAAAATCATGAACCCCTATATGATTGCCCTCATAGGTAAAAAATCACGTTATTTATATTGTAAGGGTCCATGATACATCAATGTTTTCCTATCCTGTTGCTGTATGAGCAGACCAAAGTTTAGTCTATTTTAATAATTAAATGTTCCTTTATCCATAATATTTTTTTCTTTGGGCTCTTGTGTATTCAGTAAATCTAGACTTGCTGAATGTGGACCTAGACTATCTTGAAGACTCCTTTATATACACAGTCATGAAGCAGGACTACTGTAAGTTCAAGTTCAATTGTTGGTTGTTGTATTCTTATAATTTCTATTTCTTTCAGATTTTCACTAGTTGATTGAGCTCAGTGAAGGAAGGTATCAAGATGTCTACATACGAGACAACCACGACCACTAGCACAGCCACCACTGGTATCCGCCCTGATGTTGGCTATATCAAGGCCATCCCCGGTATCCTCAAGATTGTCGAATTTGTGAGTACATACAATTCCAGATAGATAAAATTTAAAGAACAATCAATCTGAAGTTGTTCACAGTTGAGATATTTGCATCTAAGGCCAAACAACAAAACTGAAGTTTTTTTAAATCTCATTGAATCAGATTGAACCCGTATTTCATACCTCCTACATTTCTGATCTTATCACAGTCTGGTTGATATCAAATAAATTGAGATCCGTGTCCTAAGAAGTTGAAATATCGCCAATCACTAATATGCTTTCAAAATCAAATTTCTAAAAGTTTCTTGAAAGATCCATGGCTTTTCTGAGTAACGCTGTAAAAACTGTACTGTAATGGATATTGCCGAAGATTTCCAAATTTTTGTGAAATCAATAGGCTATGCATTCCACTATAACTTATCTCCATGAGTAGAAACAGTGATTTACCATGGTTAAAGTGACACAGAGTATGTTTCATGAATTTTGTATATGGCTAAGATAAATCCAATGTTCTTAGTGACTATTCCAAATATTTCAAGCATGTTTATTTGAATTCATTCATTTCTTAATGTTCAAGATGAGAAATTTTCTTTTAGAGTTATGAACCCTGGTCGCAACAGTGGAAGATTGCTAAAATCTGTTAAATGTTAAGAACAAGCCAAAGCTATTGTTATTTTTTACAAATATATCTGTCATTTGCAGGTGGTGTGTATAATAATCCTGATCTGTGCGTCCATTGTCTTCTGGGTCAATCTGGGGGCTGGCTGGATTCAGTTTGTCGCGGTCATGGCGTCTGTTGTATCATCCTTATTCTTCATCCTCCATTTCCTGCACATCTTCGAGAAGTTGCCTGGCCCCTGGCCCCTTATTGTAAGTTTGTTACAGTCCTGTGTCTGAAGTATGTAGTCTCTGTTGTGTACGCATCACATCTACTTCAAAATTTAAAGTCTAAAGGTGATCATAAGTCCTTAGGGATACTCCAGTGCCATGTTAGAGAATGGAAGTTTATGTTAACCTTGGCAAATGTTGCTTTGTGAAAGGATGCCAAGGTGACGACATTTTACAATATATGTATATATATATACATGTTGAAAATACGTTTGAAAAAGAGAATCTTGCCATCAAGTCTTCTTCTAAGCTGTTTGAGTGGCGTTCTAGAAGTTGTCAGTACAAGGACAACAAGGAATTTTATGGATCATCAACATCTTTATTGTACTGATAGCGACGTTTTGGTATAGATTCTTATAGCGACGTTTCAGTATAGATTTTTTAACAATCTATACCGAAACGTCGCTATCAGTACAATGAAGAAGTTGATTATCCATAAAATTCCTTGTTGTCCTTAAGTCTTCTTCTCAAGTCTTCTTCTCAAATGAAATTTTTATATGTCAACATAATATTTTCATAAAGGTATATAATAGGCTTTCTAAGCATGGGAAAATTCTGACTTGCAAATGCATGTTGACACTCGATTCCATTTTGTCAGAGTAATCTCAACATTTATCCACTGAGACTCTTAAGCAAAATAAATGTAAATGCACTCCCAGATTATTAATTGACAGTTGTTATCTTTAAACATTTGTCTTTGAGTTCTAATGCTTAAATTCCAATCAAAGAAGTTTGAAATAGAAATTTATGATGTTTCTTTTATTTTAAGCCTTGTGCATTGTAAATCCTAAAAATGACATGTAGCGAATTCTTGATGAATTTACCGTTTTTATTCTTTGACAAAAAAAATCAATGATTTCTTTTTGTAAATCCTGTAGTTGAACTTTAAATCTATGATTACTGATTGTAAATCCATGATGACAAAATTTTTAGGATTAGAATACTTGATGTCCATTTATAGGGGTGTAACAATATATATAACTATCGATGCATTGCAATGGTCAACCTTGCAATCGTACTTTATCGATAGGAAGCCTCAAAACACTATTGATACATCAATAGTTAGGTTAACTATTGATACTATCAAAATTCATTCCAGTTATATACACATGGCCACTAAATGTAAATCCTTGATGTTCAGTTACAAAGCTATGATTACTTATTGTAAATCCTTGATATTCAGTTAATTATAAACATATGATTTATCATTGTAAATCCTTGATGTCCAGTTAAAAACACATGATTTACCACTGTAAATCCTTGATATTCAGTTATAAACACATGATTTATCATTGTAAATCCTTGATGACTAGTAAAAATCTCATGCCTGTTGTAAATCCTCAGAGTTTTGTTGTACATCCTGGGCCCATTGTGCAAAAGAGACTAACAGTAAGATTAACAGTAATGCAATCCATTAACATTCGTTGCACTAAGGCCACCTAGGTGAGTGAAAGTTATCCAGGTGTTTTATGCAATAGGGCCCTGTAGTTCTCCTACACTCCACTCAGTACTACAAACAACACAACAGTATTTGGAATATCATGTGCGGTGCACTCCTGTAATGTACCTGGTTATCTTTGAACAAAGCAACTTAACACAAAGATTAACCTTACTGCCATTATTTAACACTGTGCTAAGGCTTCCTTAGTAATTTAAGGAGTGTTATGTGCAAGGGGATCCAGGATAACACATCTTTAGCCAATGCTTAATCTCATATCATATCCCTGGTCAGGGAGGGATTCCTGATATATGTAGGCCAGACCCCAGTCTGATTAAAATCGATCGTGTTCGGAGGAACAAAAGTTTCAAAATATTGACTCTATCGAGATTCCAACTCTATCTGTCTAGGCTATCCTCTCGACATCAGTCTGAAGGCAGCCTCACTGCTTGCACGTGCTGACACCAGTTTAGCGCAGACAAAACCTAGTCATTAGCAAACCAATCACATCATTGCGTTTAAAATAAGGACAGCGGCGATCAAGGTTAACAAAAGGTAAATGGGAGTTACTTGCCCCTAGCTACTTAAACCGAATGCTTTTGCCGCACGCATTGTGATTGGTTAGCTGAGTTTACGTAAGAACGTGCTACAGTAGGCTGCAGTCAGACCGATGTGGAGAGGATAGCCTAGACATATAGAGTTCGAATCTCGAAAGAGTCAATATTTTGAAACTTTGATTCCTTGGAACACGGTCGATTTTAATCAGACTGGCTAGACCCTAAAATAAGATAGAAGCCTAAGCAAGTCTCCTTTTCATTTCATTTATTATTTTTTTTAAATTTTGATGAACTGATACATTTTTTATATCAGAGTCTTAATTGTCAGACAAGGATTTCTGTAATATGGCCACTTGGTAGATGAAGATCTGTAGTGCTGAACATCGGTAGTGCTGTCCTGTGGTAACATGTCTTGTCTACTAATGCTGTGCCTGTTCTTGTTGCAGGAGTTCATTGCCTACGTGGTGCTGACCGTCTTCTTCTTGATCTCCTCCATCGTAGCAGCCGTTCATGGGGGCAGACACTCTTCCATCGGAGCAACTGCCGTCAGTACACTACTATACACTTTAACTGTGCCAGGGTTTATTTGTCACAGGGTCTTGAGTATGCCCTCTCATTGAAATCAATCATTTATTTTTGCGATGCTGTTTTTGGGCAAAGATAATAATAGATCTTTTGTGTTTAATTTTTTTAAGCATTTTGTTTCGTTGTGCATTTGAAATGAAAAGGAAATATTTTGTTGATATTGCCCTCAAAAACACATTAACAATGGGATAATCAAGCAGTGACGCTAATGTATCAAAAGAGAAAAAGAGCAGGGACTTCTTGTGTCAAAATGTCATCATTCAACGCATTGTTTATACATACTGATCAACATCATCCATTAAAGTTTTCTTTATTATTCTTGATATCAGCATACATATATATATATGGATTTATGTGTATATATACTTAATGTTGATTACAGAATTTTTAACACAGAACAAGATTAACAAAATCAAGGGCCTTTCATTCATTCACCCGTGCTCACTTTTACCACATAATAAATTTTGTATGTGATATTGCATGAAATGAGGCATCCAAAGTATAAATATATGTATATTGGGCGTGAGTAAATAATATCAATTATACCAAATATCTCATAACGGCGGGGGACATTGCCATGTTAGTGGCAAACACTTGTTCTTTATCATTCTTGATATCAGCATTCTTATATATGGATTTATGTATATATATATACTTCATGTTGATTACAGACTTTTTAACAAGATTAACAAAATTAAAAATCAAGGGCCTTTCATTCATTCACCCGTGCATACTCTTTTTCCCAATATCATTATCTTAAATATTCTCCATGCTAATTATCCCCTGCCCAACGTAGTTGGCGGGGGATATTGAAATGGTCTCCGTCCGTTCGTCCGTCCGTCCCGATAATGTTTCTGGAGCACAACTCCAAAACGGTGAGACCTAGCTCGATGAAACTTGGTATGTGCAACGGGCATCATGCGGAGATGTGCCTTTTGGGGTTTTCAACTTCTTTGCATTTTCATTTTTACCCGTTTCCATGGAAACGTAACATAGGATTTCTTAAAGGTTGTTTGTAGAAAAACAACATGATCACTGTTCAATATTCCACAACTAGTATCCTTAACTACCCTTTCCCTTTGGCGGGGGATATAGCTGACTCTGTCTGCTTGTTTTAATCAGTTTAATCAGTAACAAGTTTGGCATACATTGCCCATTACCTTCAAATTAATTAAATTTAGCTTTATTCCAGTACATTACTTTCCATTGACTAATAGTATTTTATTCAATATTAAAGTGTGATAGATGAGGGATTTTCTTACGTAGTTTACATTTATAAATGTGGTATTTGGCTAGTGGAAATATCAGATCAAAGGTGTCATCTGTATGAAATGTGGATGAAAACCCAAAAAGGATCAACTGACAATGAAGATATATAATGCCTGTGTGTACACATTTAAATTCTAACCATTGTGAAAAAAGCCTGCTCAAAATTCTTGTAAGCTCTGCTTTTCCAGAAAAGATAAATTATTGTCTCAGGTTCTACTGCGCAGAAGGTACAAAGATTACTTTCAGCCAGATGCATCTTAATCAGATGGGTATTTACAGGTAGATTCTGTGAAACAGCCTGATATGCTGACTTGCATCCATCCTGGTAATTATTGGCGTAAACATTCCCTCTGGGATGAGCTGTGCCCCTTCTCTCTGTTCCCTGAACCTACCTACAGAAGACTGAAAGTCCTAATAAAGAAAAACTAAGTCATAATTACCCTTAGTGGTCTGCACCTCCCTTCATCCACCTGGAGTTACTTCCCTTGACCCTGTAGGTGGCAGCTTCACATTCTCTTCTGTAGCCCATGTGATCAGCAGCTACTTCACAGGAGACTGGAAATTCTTTTTGCTTCTACATGTGCTACGTTGGATTCTTGTTAAATAGGGTATGTGACATCGACATTGGGTCTTTGGACAATCGCATTGTGTTTATTTGTGACTTTCATGTGTGTTTTTGTGTGTCTTGTGCTCTGAAATTGTGTGACTTTGCCGTTTTTCCGCGAAGTATTCAAGATGTCGCAACGTAAATGTGTTAATTGTCAGAGATTTATGTCGGATAGGGACCCTCATTCTTTGTGTTCTTTATGTGACAAAGATTCAATCTGCTCTATGGCCTCACGTTGCCTTATGTGTAAGGATTTACCCGATGAAGATTGGATTAAAATGTTTGAAATAAGATCGAAGAAGTCCCGATCCACTCCATTGAAACCTACAGCTACTTTAAGTGAAGATCAGTTAAATTCTTCTCAGATTCCCCCGTCTGGTACGGTAGCTACTCAGTCCAACTCCCTTGATTTAGGTGCTCTCCTCTCATCTTTTAAGCAAGAGCTAGTTCAGTCCTTTTCCAAGTCAGTCAAGGATTTAGAGGAACGGAACGATGCCAAGTTTAAGGAACTTAAGAAATCCCTCAATAAATCTAAGTCCCGTTCGGGTAGCTCGGCAAATTCCGCTGCCCCCCAGGGGTATGAATCCCGTTCCGGAGCTAAGCAGTCCGATGATAATAAGACTACGGCTGGTAAGCGAGCTGCCGACCCCAACGGTGGGAGTTCGGAGGTTAGGTCTAACGATCTTCCCGTTAAGAGGCAGTGTTTACCCCCTGGGGGCCTGCCGTCTTTGTCAGGTCGTGGAGACCTAGGAAGTGTGAGTGTCCGCTCTCAACCAGGCGCCGCAAGTGGGGCAGGGTTGATCGGGCCGCACGGACGTGACACCGATAACCTTCTCCCTCCCGCCACTGGGTCGGTAAAGGCCGGGTCGCACGTGCTGGGCATGAAGCCCGTGGCTATGAACCGTGGTACGGAATGTGGGTCATACTCATCAATTACCGGCCCGGTTAGCACGTGCGGCGGGCGGTCGGGCGAGCTGCCAGCCTCTAAGCTCACGGACGGCACGGGCGTCCCGCTTGGGCTGGGTCATGATGACTTGATAGGTGACAATCAACAACAACAACAGGAGCTGTCGGAATTTGTTGATGTTTTCAATCCGCCGATCTTGCCTATAATCACGGATGAGAATTCGGGAGGTAACTTGCCTATGGATGCGAAGTTAGATACGCATGAAGGGATGATCATTATTCCGCCGGCGGACACTTCGGCCGCGGACTTAGTACCGGAATGGACATTCGTGGACAAACTCGAGATGTTGTATAAACTTAAGCCATGTACGGCTCCGGCGTCTTTGGATCAGGAGGATTCTCAGGCTCTTCCGGAAGAATTGGGTACCACGGGCATGCTGCCTACCCCTCGTCCATCCAAACGATCTTTGCCTCATTCCTCAGTTGTTAAGACGGGCTTGAACTTGATTAACAGTACTCTGTCTAAGGCCAAGGATATTTCAAGTCTTCCTAGAGCTAGCTTGAAACAAGCATATGTCATCCATGATCGGATGCTTCCTGCTTCTGCACCAGATCTGGACAGGGATTTTGGCCAGTTAGATGCCAGGGCACTCCAGAGGAGAGCAATGAAGAAATTTTCCCTCACACGCAAGGATATAAGGGACATTGATTCTTCAGCGAGGAGTTCAGTGGATATCTTGTCGTATATCAACTGGTTCGCTGCAGGGGTCAGACAGCTCATACCCCCTACCTTCCAGGACTATAAGGGAGTGAAACCTCAATCTTTGGTAGTCATGAGCGCGGAGGAGGTGGCCATAGCTCATTCTTTTCTGGACGTCATCTACCTGGCAGTCAGTGATGCTACCCAAGCTCAACTTGGCACAATAGGACGGTTGACAGCTTTGGAACGATCTCAGTTATTGGAAGGGGTTAGGAATCTGCCACAGGACTCGAAGGAGGATCTCTTTCAGCAACCTGTTAACTCGGAGTCTATGTTTAACGGGAAATGTAGTCAGGCTATAAGTTCACAGGATGCGCAGACTTCTAGGAACCTTAACTCCAGACTGACGGCGGCTCTATTAGCTCAGACCAGAAATCGCGGCGCCCCCAGTGGCAGAAGAGGTGGCCCCAGTCTTCAGACCCGTTCCCCCCTCCATCGTTCAGCGTGGGAGAGAGCAAATATGCAGGCCAAGGGTCGTCAGACAGAAGCTCAGTATCAGCAACCGAGAAACAACACTCAGCCATCTAATTTTCGAGGCAGAGGTTCCAGGGGGTCTAGGGGCGCGTCTGCTCCCCCCCGACGTCGTTGACTCCGTTCCGGACGTTTTGACACAGTCAGATCCTTTCGACCCTCGCATGTCCACGGACTTGATTTTAGATTTCGGATTTCAACTTCCAGTCGTTCCCTCGCCAGTGGGGGGTCGACTGCAACATTACGCCCAAAATTGGGAACAGATCACGCGGGATCCTTGGATAAATTCGGTGGTTTCCGAAGGGTATCAACTTCAATTCCAAGTTCGTCCACCTCTAGCGGTGTATCCTATAGGAAGGAGGTATTATCTTCAAGGTTCGCACCTGGAGGCGGCGATGCTCGCAGTGAATCAACTGATGCTGAAGGAGGCAGTTGTAGAGTTGTCCCCCCTAGACTCGTCTCGGGGGTTTTATTCTCCAGTTTTCCTAGTACCCAAGCGCGACTCAGGGGAAATGAGAATGATAATAGACCTGAAGATCTTGAACAAAGAATTTTTGGCGAAACCTCCAAAATTCACGATGGAATCTCTGTCAAATGTCAGGAAGCTCATTCATCCTTGTTCCAAGTTTGTAAGCATGGACTTGAAGGACGCCTATCTTCACATCCCCATACATCCTCACTCCCAGAAGTATCTGAGGTTCGCAGTGAACGGCAGGCGATTCCAGTTTCGTGTTCTTCCCTTCGGGGTATCGATAGCGCCTTGGCTATTTACGATGGTAATGAAACCGGTACTCCAGTTCCTGCACATGAGGGGTATAGCCATCCACGGATATCTCGACGATTTTTTGGGGAGACATGTGAAAACGGACGTGCTTGTGCAACAGACGGAATTCGTTATCCACGTGTTTACTCATCTAGGTTGGTTAATTCACCCAGAGAAATCGGAATTAACACCCACTTCAAGGATCAAGTTTCTGGGAGCTGTGCTGGATGCGGATCGAGGTCTCATTTTGCCCATTCTGGACCGCTGGTTAGTTATCAAGGAATTGATTCTCACGTTAACTCGACAAGGAGCAGCGCCAGTAAGGAGATGGATGTCACTTTTGGGATCGCTCACGTCAATCCAGGCATTCACTTACAGGGGCCGGCTAAACCTTCGTCATTTCCAAGTCTGGATAAACGACAACAGGCGTTGGCCGTTGGACAGCTGCATAACATGTCCTTTCAGAGTACGCCACGAGCTATTATGGTGGACAAAGGAGTGCAATGTGATGGAAGGAACGAGGTTTACAGAGCCACCGCCAGAGATCACGATATTTACGGACGCCTCCCAAGAGGGTTGGGGTGCTCATCTAGATCAGTTTCAGACCCAGGGCTCATGGTCTCTCCAAGAGGCATCGTTGCACATAAACGTACTAGAAATGTTGGCGGTAGTAAAGGCAGTTCGACAGTGGTGGCGTCGACTGTACGGGAAGAATGTCATGATAGCTACGGACAATTCAACAGTGGTAGCGTATATAAACAAACAAGGGGGAACTCGCTCGAGGGAATTAATGGATCTCACTCGTGTACTTTTCCAAATAGTGGATCAGGCCAGGATTATCATAAGAGCGAGGCACATTCCGGGGAAACTGAATGTTTTGGCCGATTCTCTATCACGCAGGAATCAAGTGATTTCTACGGAGTGGACTCTTCACAGGGAAGCCGTGCAGTTGATAGGGCGAACTTGGGAGTATCCGACGATAGACCTTTTCGCGACGAGCAGGAACTTTCGCATTCCAACGTTTGTGAGTCCGATTCCAGATCCTTTAGCTTGGGCAGTGGATGCGCTGTCGATCTCTTGGGAGGGAATGGTAGCTTATGCCTTTCCACCAATGAAGATAATTCCAGAGGTGTTAGCCAAGATCGCGAGCCACAAGTGTCGGGTTTACTTAGTAGCGCCAGCATGGCCCACAAGACCGTGGTTTCCAAATCTGTTGGAATTGTTGACGGAAGCTCCACTTCAGTTACCTCAATGGCACAATCTTCTCACTCAGCCTCACTCGGGAGTGTTCCACAAGAACCTAGCGGCATTGAATCTACACGTGTGGAGATTGTCAGGAGAGCGCTCAGAGATAGAGGATTCGGCGAGGGATCGTCTGATGCAATCACTAAGGCGATCAGACCTTCTACCTCTAGATTGTATGATGCAAAATGGAACATATTTAGTAGATGGAGAGAACAGCGACAGTTGTTAGATCTAAACATTTCTATTCCCATGGTAGCGGAATTTTTGTTGCATTTACGAGTGGAGAGGGGTCTTAAACATGGTACAATAGAGGGTTATCGATCAGCCATCGCCTCAGTGTGTGACATTCAAGGACTATCGATAGGGTCTGATATTTCGTTACATAAGCTTATCAGATCATTCCAGATTAAGGACTTGTCAACACCGTCGGTGTTTCCGAGATGGGATTTATGTATCGTACTCCAGTCGCTTTTGAAGGCACCATACGAACCGATGCAGGCGTCAAACCTAAAGTTCTTATCATTCAAGACGGCCTTTCTACTCGCGTTTGCCTCAGCAGCTAGAGTATCTGAGCTCCATGCTATTGATAATGCGTCAATAAGGTTCTCAGAAGGATATACAGAAGTATCATGTAGGGCGTTACCTGAGTTCATTGCCAAGAATCAATCAACAGCGTTAGGACCATTGGGATCGAGAATCTATAGGATTCCGGCTCTGCCAGGGTCGTCATCGCGTTCTAATAAATCAAGATTACTGTGTCCAGTGAGAGCTCTTCGCTGGTATTTACAGAGGACAGCATCCTTCAGACGTGCAAGAAGGAGACTATTTCTATCTTGTAAGACAGCGGTGGACACAGAAATTTCAAAGAACACTATAGCTTCATGGTTGAGGAAAACTATTGCTTTTGCTTACCAGGCCATGGATCAGGATACAGTGAATCAGAATTTTTCTCCCCATGAGATTCGTGCGCTAGCTATATCATTAGCAGCATGGAAGTCAACATCTATTGATCACCTTGTGGCGGCTTGCCAATGGAAAGGATCTAATACCTTTATATCAGCATATCTTAGGGACATAGCTTCATCGCTGGATGGTTTGAAGGAACTAGGACCGCTAGTAGCGGCTCAACATCTGGCAAGTGCTTAACCCCTTTGCAAGTATAGCTTGAAAAGAAAGGGGGGGGAACGGGTCGTCAAGGACGAGTGTCAGGGGGACCTGAGCAACATCAGGAGCAAATATTGGGAAGGTGAGGTTGTCCGCTATTGAGAATGGTGGTGGAGGGCCAAGCTAGTTGGGAGTGGAACTTACAGAACACGAGTTGTGGTCTGGTAAACCACTGATTATGCACCTTCCTAAAAGCAACTCAGACTATGACGTTTAGGTGTGAATAAGAGGGTCTGGGTAACCGGAAGTGACGTCATAAGAACAGAAAGTGACGTCACAGAGCCGGAGGTGAAATATTAAAGGCGAGGAATTATTAAGAGTCAATAGGTGAATATCGCCTGAAGAACGTCATAGCCTGACACGAACTAATAAAGTACTAAGTGGTGGTGTTTTGTTACTAACTTCCCTTGACCGGTGGAAGGGTTTGTTGTATGAGTTCATAGGTAGACATGGATAATCTTAAGAATGGATTATATAAAGTAATGAAGTGTTTAATAATAAACATGCTAAGTATTCTATGGTCAAGTAAGGAAGTAGAGGATTATTGGTGTAGATATTCCCTCAACATCGAGCTGGATCCCATCCTCCTTTATGTGGGATTCGGGGACACAGCTCATCCCAGAGGGAATGTTTACGCCAATAATTAGGAACAATTACATGTATTGTTAGTAATTATTAGTAAACTTACCTCTGGGATGAGCGAATTACACCCTCCCGAGTAAAAGTTACTAATACCTCCCCGCATGATTCCAGATGATGTCTCGGGATGTTTGCGAGAATGTGAAGCTGCCACCTACAGGGTCAAGGGAAGTAACTCCAGGTGGATGAAGGGAGGTGCAGACCACTAAGGGTAATTATGACTTAGTTTTTCTTTATTAGGACTTTCAGTCTTCTGTAGGTAGGTTCAGGGAACAGAGAGAAGGGGCACAGCTCATCCCAGAGGTAAGTTTACTAATAATTACTAACAATACATGTAATTGTTCCTTTTGAATGGTTTGATAAATATATCAACATCCTTAATATTAATCAAGATCTCTTCTTCCACTTTCTCAATTACCTCAAGTCTTTCTCTGTTATCAGTTAATTTAAAATAAAATATTTTTTGGATCCCTTTTTACATTCTAAAAGATTCCTTATACTTAAACATGTATTGTTATCTAGTGACACTTCTGTTTATTTATTATATTAACTTAAGGTATATTTTAGTTGCTTTAAAGATTCCATGAAAATCAAGAAAATTCACTTGGAAATATACATGACACAATTGTTCAAGAGACATAAAATCTCCATTATCAATCAGCAAGCAGGCATTGTTGGTAATGTCATGTTCATAAAATTTTCTTCTTTTTAAAGGTTTGTCATCAATAAGTATATTTTTATTATACAGGATATTCGATAAGGAAGTCTCCATAGGTAATTGGTTTGGTATTGTTGCTGTAATTAGCAAAAGCATTCATAGTAAAAGGCGATTTTCTTATGATTCTGCGAGCATAAACGGAAATTCAATGCCAAAAGTTAGAAGCTTTTAGTAGTAATAGTTTTTTTTTACTTCCTGTTATAATTAGCATAAAAGGATATTTCTCATCCCGGTGATCATTAAGGCATCAACATTAGCATAAATTTATCATTTCATGGATCACCATGTTCGCAGCCCCAATGAATTGATATCCATGGTGACATTCTGCCATGAATAATCAAGCTAGATTTGATGTTTTTGAATAGACTAGAAACGCTATTCGAGTTTTAAAAATGAAATGAGTAGGTGACAAGTCGCCAGTCTCATAACTGAAATTCAGTGTTCTTAGTAGAAAATTCCCAAGGTCAATCCAGAATTTATTATAGAAATCACATGAGAAACCATCAGAGCCTGGGCTCTTGTTATTTTATTGTTTTTTAAGTGCTAATAGCAGTTCTTTTTTAGTTATTGGCCCTTCCATTCTCTGGATTTTCAGTCTTGCAGACATCATGCTCACTTAATAGGCTATGGAGGTCTAAGTCTTTAATTAAGTGTTCTTTTGATGAATATAAATCTTCATAAACTTTTGATGTGTCTCTTATGATATCCTCCCCAGAAGTAATTAGTTTACCATCAGATCTTTCTATTTCATTAACATTTTTATTAATATGATTTTTAGGTTACACAATAGTTGCTGATATACTCACCTTTGTTAATTCATTTTGCTTTTGACCTTACTTACATACCATTCAGTTTTCTTTGCCATAGTTTTTGTAATTCCTGTTTTTTGTTTTGTAATTCTTTTGTAGAATATTTTTATAATTCCTTCTAAGGTTTTCTATTTCTGATCTTAAATGGTATTTTTTGTTCAATTCTTTCTTTGTGAAAGATGCATATGATATTAACTTTCCTCTAATTTTCACCGGTATTGTTTTAAAAAAAGGTGGTCATTATCAGAAACGTTTTCCACTTCATCTGACTTATAAAACAAAGACGCATATTTCTTTTTGTTGACAAGATATGTTTTTCAATTTTTTCTACATAATATTCATCCTGTTATAAAGAATTATTAAATGTTTTTACTGGTTCTTCCATTAGTAAATTAAAGCTAACTAATGAATGATCTGTTCTATGGCCTGGAATCATTCTTGCTTTAGATGTATATGTGCAAAGATTTTCTGACAAAAGAAAGTAATCAAGTCTAGCTTGGGTTTTGTACGACGCCATGTATATACAGTCAGACCTCGATAATCCAAACACTTCCGTTTTTCATCAAAAACGTTCGGATAATGAAACGTTACTACTGAAACGAACCAAATCTACAGACAGACGAATATTACGAATATCTAATGAGTTTTATTTCATATACACATAACAACTGGGATACATATATTAATAAACAATCATTGCACAAAAGCATTTCTGGACACTCACTCAGGTTTGAAGAATTTGCCGATTACAGATCAATTTATTACAATCACAAACTGCTGACACGCTCAACTCCCGTGTCAATCCACTGTCATTAATGTTGATTACCGAACGCTTTGATGAACAGTCGGATTAATGAAGCAGAAATAGCTGTAATTAACTAATCCGTTACAGCTAATTAGCGTTCGGATATGGAGACTGAATCAACGGATTAATGAATCAACATTTAATGAGTTTATATAGAGATTAGTCTGGTTACAGCTTGCTACCGTTCGGATACTGCGAGATTCGGATTATCGGTGGCCGGATTATCAGGGTCTGACTGTAGTCTTAAACCAGGGTTACTATCCCGCCTAAATCAATCAGATTAAATTCACCTATTAGTTCTAATAATTGATCTCTTGCTTTAGAATTGTTAACATTCTTATTGTTTCATGTATCCCTGTCTTGATCAAGTGTAAGGTTTAAATCACCACCAAGAAGATTAAAAACAACTTATCTTAAATAATTCACTAAGACCTCCACAATTTTAAGGTTCCACAGGATAAATTACTATTCATAACTATACTTTTGAGAAAAATATAGTATAATACAGAGAAAGCGTTCACATCGTTCACTCACCTTACGTCCCTGATGATGAAAATAAAACAGGAAAGAATTACACATCCGCCAGACATAGCTCTTAGCAGATCGACTGTATTTTCCACAGAAATAAAATATAAATAGATCATGTCCGATTACAAGTTTGTAACATAGTTTTCATAAACTTTTACATTTATTACTGCAAGTGAAAACACTGACAGCAAAAAGCCTCACAGGGTCAATTTTAACTCCTTGTAACAGAAACAGGATAGATAATATGACATCAATATTATCAAAAAACACAAAAATGACAATATCTCAATTGCATCGTAATGGTAGTTGAGACATATAAAAATGTCAGCTCCAGACAGATATCGTAAAGTCTTCTACAGTAAATAAAGCTTGATTAAACAGAAACAGAGCCACTGGGTTAACTTCATAGAAAAAGCAGCTTGATTCCATGGTGCTTCCCTGGAATATCTGTACTGTAGCATCACTTCTATCCCCTTCTCAAGGATTCCCGTCTGGACTTCTTGGGTTACAATGCATTTCCCCTTTGCAACAAGTTTCTTCCTAATTTCTTTATGGTCACAGGCAGGTCAGTGCGGACAGACATCTTTTTACATCTGAGAGTTTGCCCATTCTTATAACTGGCACTAAGCACAACATTCCTGTCGCTCATTTTGATGAATTTAACTACGACACTGACAGCGCCGGGACGTGGCGTCTATTAAAGTTTATTTTAGCATGAATCAGCTTGACTGAACACAAGAATCATAAAGATTATTAGATGAGACAAGAAGCTATAGCTATCCTAGCAAGGGGTATTCCACTGCATGACATTTCCATATGTAGATAACAATCATTGTTGTTTCAAGAGCAGAATTTGAAAAGAGCAGAAATCATCCTATCATTTTTCATTTCATTCCTGAACATTCAAATTTTACTTTATTTCATTTTAGTTTTATTGGCAGCAAATGAATTTGAAAACAGTAAGATTTTCTGGATAAATGACTTAATGCAAGGTTTGTCAGATGAGATGACCCTTGCTGAAAATGAATGATCCAATCAGCAATCACTTCCTGTATGTTGCAGTTCTTCTGTTTCCTGGCGACCGCAATCTACGGGGTGGACACGTTCTTCCAGTACAGAGGCTGGCAGATGGCTGGAACCTCCACCAGCCACACTCAGTCCAGCGCAGCAACCGTTGAAACAACCACCACAACAACTTACGAGACCAAGACACAATACTAAGCGCCGTCTGGTTGTCATAGCAACCTTAAGGGACTATAATGTTGGATATAGTATCAGACAAATCTAGAGGATGTGTATATCGGCTTTGATCTGTCAAGATTGAAATTGTGATTTGGTAAATGCAGGTTCTAGATAGGAATTTGATTTAAGATGTTTTGATAGGATGTTGAGTACTGGAATCATTTTCATGATAAATTTCATAGAAGAAGAACCATATCTCTCCACAATTTAGGACTTGAAAAAATGTCATTTTTTTGGGTAATAAAAATCAAAAGTAATCATCTTTACAATTCTGGTTTTTAAAATCAGGTATTCCAGTTTTAAGAGGCTTACAATTCTAAAGAAGGAAGAATGTTTATTAGTTGAGATTGTCTTGGTTCGAGAAACAGCCTAGTATATGTGGCAGTGGTGGCCCTTGGTGTAACCAGTGGCGGCTGGACAATATCCCTAGCAGTTTATTTTGAAGAGATCTGAAGGAACAGTCCCAAAACAACCATGTTAGACTGAGATGGTGAGAAGTTAGTACTGAAATGCTATTATTGTTGGCCATGCAAAAATTTTAAAATAATCTAATGGGTTGAACTTTATTTCCATTCGATGATTTTTTATCAAAGTCATTCATCTAAGACAAGTTTTGGAATTCAAATAAAATTGATAAAGAATTTTGTATGTTTTTGATTGAAAGATTACCAGAAAAATTCATCAATGATTTTGTGATTCAACTTTACAATTTGGTAAAAATCTAGAATTTTGGAATTCAGAATCTTTTGAATTGCATTGTTTTGCCTATAAACCTCTGTATTGTGTAGTTAATTTTAGGTTGTAAGCTTCCAATCCTTGCAGAGTGCAGGATTTATATATCAGCTGTGGCTAAGGGGTCTATCTATTTATCTTATTTCCTCTCTCATCCAACCAACAATTGTGCAAGCTAAGTGTTTTTCTTCTGTAAATCTTTGATAAGGTTCTGTGGCTCCTTTAGTCAGTTGATATTTAAAACAACAAGCTGTTTTGAAAATTAATTCATACGCAGCTTATCAACATCATCATTCTGAAAAGCCCCATGGTAACTATTCAACATGCCCATGTCCTTGATATCTCTTTGGATTTTTTTTTAATATTGTACTATTTTTACAAGTTGCCTCTTTTTTAATTGATTAGAATAAAGTACATGTACCTTGATTAACATGTGTTATTTCCAAGAATATGTTACTATAGCACCTATTCTTTTTTGTTGATATTATCTAATTAAAGAAGTTCTGCGCTTAATAAGGCTGAACTGATATCCCAAAAACATGACACTGTTTTCTTATGTTTCATTGTTCAGTATTATTGTCTTCTCAGCGGATGCTTAATTTTCGTCTCTCAAAGTTGTGTGTGAATATTCAAAATGATCTCACTGCTAATAGATTCTTTCTTCCAAAGTTCTGATTGGAAATGGAAAAATATTATAATATCATATCAATAAGCAGAAATTGAGAGTAATGTCAACATTGCTAAGTATTAAGAATGTTCACTTTGCTGCCAAACTATGCCTTTCCACTCTAAGGAAGGGAGACAACTCTTCCTCAAAATTTTTCATTTTCATACTTCATGGTATGTCAATATCTAGAATATTAGTAGACATTGGGAGTAGTGTATGATAAATTCAGAACATGCTTTTAAAATATAAAAATATCAATTATTGGTTATATCAAATAAATGTAGGTAAGCTTTTTAGCCGTCGGCGTTGATGTTGTTACTCAGAGTCGATAATGAAGGTAGTTATTAGATACTCTCACCCTATAGGTAGTTATTAAGCAAATCCCAAACAGTTGTCAGCAAATTTGGAATTTAAAGCATTCTTTCATTCAATGGTCTGAAAAATTGATTAGGTAAACTTTTCTGTTCACCCGAATTAAATGAACTATATTTTCGAGTATGATTTCGTGATTTTTTTTTTACCTTAATTGCAAAAGAAGAGCCCAATACTTTTTCGAGAATATCCTCTTTGCAAGTCAATGGTGTTTGAATACTAAGCCCAAATTTGCCTTTTAGATGTTACATCTTGCTTTAATGAGCATCAACGTTTTGTGTCTCTTTACTCCTGGATACACATTTTGTATGTATGTGTTGTATATTTGGCAAGCTGGTTTTATATTATCTACATTTGTTGATCACTGTATTTTGTCATTTCATTATATTTATTTGAGAATGAATTCAAAGATAAAAAAAGAGACTATGAAATAAACATGATATGAATATCTTGCCATGGAATCAATTGTTTTTAGATTGATTTTCATTCATTACTTATGAAAAGTGATGATTTTGATCAGACAAGATTATTGTTTCATTAACTTACAAAACGTTTCAATTCAAGTTTTCAAGGTTTATTGAAACTTCTAAAAGGCATAGACTAACAAGATATAAAAGTTCTCTTAAAAAGTATAATTGAGTTATAGTTCTATATATCTACATTTCTAATACTAGGTTATTTTTCAAAAGTACATGTCTTCTTTTATTTTCTGTTCATTTCACCTCATTGTATATGCCATCATGGTGTGTATTTCTCTAGTCTGTGATTATAAACAGATGCTACATATGATTAAGTTGTTAACATTGTTCTACAAAGTTTTTCCTAGAGTTGTTAGCGCTGTGTTTTAAAAACAGGCCACACATGAATGATCTGTTTTCTATGAAAGAAATGTAAACGACTCTTGTTCATGTTACACCCTTTTGAGGCAGAAATCTCAGGGCACTAATCAATGTTGAATAAATTTGAAACTTTTTCTTAATTCTGTTCCCCTGTTATGTTGTTACCACTGTTGATTATCAGTCTTTGCTTATATTGTTGTGTTGGGATGTTGTTGAGCTAGAGTTCAAATAGTTACAAATATAGCCCAAGTTCTTTGTTTTATGCTTGCCTCACTTTATCCTGCAACTGAGATTTTAACCATACATATGCATGGTATTTTGAAAATATTATTGTGAAAATGCTTTCTCTCTTGAGACTTTGGGATGCAAGGGAGGTAACCCCTGTTCTTGAGCAAGAAAGATAACTCTTGTCCCCTTTTAAAAAATGTTTGCAACAACTACTGGGCTTGAAAAATGAATAATTAGAACTGTGTGTGCTAGTTATTAAGGAGTTAGTCCCCTTTCACTTAAGGTTTAGATGGTAACTCACATAGCTTTTTAAGACACTTGTATCTGTGTATACCACTTACTGTCTGTAGACATCATTTCATACGTATACATATACATATATATATATATAGTTTTGATATTTTATTACTTTTTATGTCTAACTTATGAGTTACTAATCCTACTCTTTTCAGAGGGTGCTAGTTCAGTAACCATGCTAGTTACTGTTATCGTCCAAAAGTGTTTGAAATTTCCATGAAAAATGTTTAAACTACATTTTTTGTTCTTGTTCTTTTTAAAAAAGGGTTTGGATCTTATTTTTGGATTGTTATCATTAGTGATTATTTAGTAAAATATGTCATGCCTTGTCAAAACTGATATTCAGGATATTTAGATATTAAAGTGTGGTTTGAATGTAGTGTGTTTCATTTTATTTCCTCAATTAAAATCTTTTTTATTTGAAGGTTATTATGTACTTGTATTGCAGGATTGTTTAGCCTTTTAAAGAAAAATTGGTAAAAAAATTCTCAAATGGTTTTATTTGTTCAGTCATTTCAGGCCATGTATTTGAAATACTATTTTTTGCATGTATGTCAATAAAGGGATTCAAGTAAATAAACTAAAAAATTACATTTATGGTGTTGTTTTCGTTTCCTTTTATGTGTGTTGAGAACAATTCACTCAAATAGCTTTTACATCAGTTTAATTTTTCCTGTAAATATGCATTGGACATGTAATTAAAGTTTGTTGAACTTTTGAGCATTCTCTATCATGAATATAAGTGCGATAGGAGAATGCCATCATTATGTTGGACGCTCAAGATAAGTATGGGCAAGAAATAATTAACGAATTTGCCATATCTCGAGATAACACCTTCCCTGATGCAAGTGCATTTGATAGGAAAGTTACCATTTCTGATCTTTTCAAATGCCTTTATTTCGCTCATTTCTTGTCCAACACATTGAATCTGTTTATTTAAATGCAATCACTTTGTTTTGGGGAGGAGCAAAATGACAAGAAATGTGCACAAATATTTGTCTCAAATGAACAAACGTGATGCCCTCAAAGATTAAAGCTTTAGCATAACAGACAATTAGTCAAAAGAAGATTTGAGGGTTGTCACCTATATTTGAAGGACTGTCTTGTTTCATTTTAAACAAATATTATTCATGAGAAAAGGATTGGGTGCAAGTAATACACCCTCTCCAAAGTATGAACATTCTTTATACAAGATGGGGGGCGGGATAGCGCAGTGGTTAGCGCGTTCGGCTTCGGATCAGGAGGTCCGTGGTTCGAATCCCGCCAGGGGCTCGGCAACTTTGTCTGCAGTAGAGAACTGTTCTACACGCAGTCAGGTTTGGGTGCAATGCTACACTGAAATTCAGCGCAGTACCACCCATGGTTCGCTAGTTCCAGCCGATGCTCGCAGGTTTTACTGCAATGCATAGCCACAATAGTGTTGTGGGCATTCTCCCTGCAATAAAACTAGCAGCCGAGATATAAGTGAAATAATCTTGAAAGCGGCGTTAAACACCAACTCACCTCACCTTATACAAGATGGACAGAAAAAAGTACTGTCAAGACCAAAATGATGCAAAATATTAATCTCTCTTGTGCAACCAACATTCATCCCCACAAAAGTTTTTTTTTTAAAAACAGGTTCAGCATATCTGGCAACGGCATTTCATCAATATGTGGACTTTTCATCAGCTAAATCTGTGCTGGTAATTCCCGCCCTTGATCTGAGTAAGCCAATGAGACTGCGAGGTCGATTGCACCTATCAACCAATCAGAGGACATTCTATAACACATTTGGTCTTGTATTGAGGAAAGGGCTTAGATTCAAGCCAGCCAGATTACCACGATGGAAATTGAAAATATTTTGCAAAGAAAATATTTATGCACGCTAGGCAAACAATTCATCCTTTACATCAATCTTTCTTGTAACGTTTGCAATAATTTTAAAGTATCTGTGTGCTTGAGACAATCATATATATTCGCCGAAATCCTAGGTTTACACAGCGGTTGATTGAAGCTGAACCAGTTGGTGGAGTCCTCAGCGCAGCTGATGGATGAACCCAACTTGTAATGGTATCCCAAAGGAGGAAAGCAATGACACGGTAAATAATTACGAAAGTCAATTGTAAGAAGCTGATTACTCAAGTGTTCTTCCGTCGCTCCTTTAATCGTACTTCCTTTTCTGGAGGTTTCCAGGAAGACGGGGCGGGATAGCCAAGCGCGTTCGGCTTCGGATCAAGAAGTCCGTGGTTCGAATCCCGCCAGGGGCTCGGCAACTTTGTCTGCGGTAGAGAACTGTTCTACACGCAGTCAGGTTTGGGTGCAATGCTACACTGAATTTCAGCGTGGTACCACCCATGGTTCGCTATTTCCAGCCGATGCTTGCAGATTTCACCGCAATGCATAGCCACTTAAGTGTTGCGGACTTTCTTCCTGCAATGAGACTAGCAACCGCGATATAAGTCTATCTCAGGTATTCAAGAAAGCAATGGAATGGTCGAGACTGTTGTGTTTTATAACCGCAACAAGTGTGAGTGTGAATCATTTAATAATCCAACAAACTATAACTATATACAACTTCTTGATTAATACATACTCTAACATAACACTAATGGCCATTTCAGTATCCCCTTGATTAACTTTATAATTAAAATTTCAAGTTTTTGACCATGCGCTGATAGGACTAACTATTTTTCCCGCGATACAAAACACTAACAAAACTTGATTCATATCAAGCCGTTTCATATTGCAATTCTCAAGTATATATTTTCCTAATGAAAATAGCAAGAAGTGATATATGAGGGGAATCGGAATGTGTAGTGAGAGTGCAGTTCTGGAGGAGACGCTAGACTATGACCAATGTATCGAGCCAATCTTGCCTAAGCCGGATGACTTAAAAGGAATGATGTTGACACGGGGCATCTTTATTGTCATTTGGTGAAAATGTTTTCTATTCATCATTTTAAGGTTTTATTATAAAATAGTGTGTTTTAAAATTTGAGTTATTACTTTTACAAATCATTATCTTCATTTCGTCATTGTCGTCGTCATCTAATCAATCAATCAATATATCATTAAGTCAGTCAACAATGGTTTATCTTGAATAGACATAAAATATTTGTTATTTATAAGACTATGAAACATCAATTTATCTATTGAAAAACACATAAATCAACCATGAATTACCTTACATATTCCTACGTTATTATGTCCCGTATATGTCGTATTCAATGTCATTTGGGTATGTAAACAAAAGCAGTATATTAACACAAGAAACGGCGATGAATTAGAGAGTTTATTTATCTGCATCTTGTTTTAACAGCGTATTCGAATCCGCAGAACCCCCACAATACCCTGATATCTGTCAGACCAAGTGTGTCGTATCTCTGATGGCTATATTTAGTATGATCTTTTTCTCACTGTGACCATATCCTTCTGATGGCTGATTTATAAGTATAACAGACTTAATTGAACTGATAATCTCATTTAAACCAGCGAGAACCTGTGTTTCTGAGTAGTGCTAAGCAGGGATTGTGTCAGGTGATCTTGTCTGTAACCTTTCACCTTCCTTACATGCCAACAACGAGAAACCCGCCAAAGTATAAATTATTTACGATGGCTTTAATTCTAGCCTCGTGGCTGATTAGCTGGAGTGAAAAGGTCACTTGACATAAACCCTGTGAATCAGTACTCGGATCAGAAACACAAATAAGTTCAACTGATTTAAATGAGATTGATTAAACTCCATTCTGAACCATTCAACTCGTCTGGCCATGTAAATTAACCAACACTCTTCAACTCATGTGCAAAAGTACATCTTCAGGATAATTCCTTGATGAATATAATTATCATTTGAAATTATGTTAGTTACGAACCTATCGTATTTTATAAATTTTTTATCAATCTGGCAAAATTGTGCTTATTCAATATATTATTGAATGATGAGTACCTTTGAAATCCAAAAGACACTATTAAGTAAAGATATGAACCAAAACTAACGACTGAGAACTCCGCAAGCATATATCATTACAACACGTACAATCGCTGGGATCTTGTGTTGGGCCGTGTTTAACTAAACACCCCTTGCAAACATTTGGGTAGTGATAGTGTATACCCAGGCAGCGAATGAACCGAAATTTTGCTTTGTGTTATACAAAAGGCTATACGAAGTCACTGTCAAGTGTTGTGTTTCTTTGTCGCGACATAATGCCCCTTATTCATCGCACCATGTAAACGCTTACCCTGGAGACATGACCAAACCGTTTACCAATGTTAGCAATAGCCGTTTCATACTTAACTGAAAGATTTACGACTTTGTGTGCTTGCGAAAAGATTGGCTATAACATCACTTTCTGGGATATACGTTGTACAAATCGTCATGACGTGAAAGACATATATGTGATCAAAATGGAAACTAAACTGACTACAGATTACAGTGATTTCATGAAGTAAAATGACGCTTTGACGTGAAGATACAAGGGGATAATATCCTAACTCAAAACAGGTAACGCTTGATTGATATTTTCATGTAAACTATATATATTTTATATGACGAATGTTAAATGAATTGTCCTCCCACCATACACGACGACATTGATAGATATGTTAATATACCAGTCTGATTAAAATCGATGTGGAGAGGATAGCCTAGACAGATAGAGTTCGAATCTCGATAGAGTCAATATTTTGAAACTTTTATTTCTCGGAACACGGTCGATTTTAATCAGACTGGTCAATATACAATCTCCCATTTCTTGAAGCAACCTTAAACGTAGATCGTTCGTCTGATATAGTCAAATCTTTAGTAAAGGTTTACAGTAAAACCAACAGTCAGGTTTTACTCCAGTTAGATGTTTATGTCCATAAAAACTGACTGGGATAGCAATTATCAAATAAATGTGATAAATCGCGCTTATGTCCACTATAAAGTTTTGAAGAATTTGAAGGCACAAGTCTTTTTACAACTTGTCGTTGAGTTATAAGGTATTTAACCTCCCCTTAAACACTAGGTGTAATTAAATAGTGATACTTTTAGTAGTAGTTACATTTATGAATAATAAGCTATTGCATTTTTAAAACAAATTCAAAGTTGTGTTATGGTGTGTCTTAATTAAACACCACTTTGCTTTCATTATCATGTCAATAGGTCATGTCAACTTTCATTCTGAAAACCACTCACAAGCCTGATTCTAAGGGATAAAGAACAGGACCTTTGCTGCCATTTAACTTTAAACTACCGCAAACCTCGACTTTATCACTTACCGATTTACGTTCCAAGATTTTTCAACAAAATAACTACTGGGCTTGATATTTGTTAATTTGTCCAATAAAAACCTTTAATAGCCCTTCATTAAGACAGCGTAATCATCGGCTGTGAAAAACCCACCTTGGCTAAAGGCCATAAAATTCGCTTGGGTGTGACGTAATAAACAGACTGTACAGAGTAGCGAATCATTATTTCAACTGAAATACCGCCTTAAATAATTGTTTAATTTCCATTTCGGCGCATCAAAAGTGGTATTAAAAAACGGCTTTCATTACCAAACTGAACATATTTGAGTGGCGACCTTTCACGCACTATACAATATTGTAATGTTACATTCATATATTCCAAAGAAAATAGTGAAATATGTTTGTGGTTATGTAAACTATAAAAGTTATTTAGGGCTTAACGGTCATATGGGCTTATCATATATTTTATCGTTAAGTGGTCGTCGTCTGTGTACTTTTCACGTTTTCGACTTCTTTTGTAGATTTGTAAAATTATGTTTGACCCACCCACTCAACCAGCTTCTCCCAAAATAACCTTTTAACGGCAATGATAAAATTTACCAATAATAAGTCCTCGATGTAATCAAAAAACTATTCCAATGAATTTTAAGATGAGCCGAATTCCATGCATGTAGCATAAAACATAAAAGAATATATAAGGCTTTAAGATTCTGATATTAAACTGGTAAAACTTTTCATGATTGATGCTGATCGAACATACAACTGAGCATATGTACGTAATCATGTAAATTGGTCAGGGCAGACTCGCTCGCGGTTTTGCTAACTATTTGGCAAACAGCAAGGAATAAATGGGGCAGTAAATTGCCTTTCCAGGGTTAGGAAGAGGGATGATTTGGGGCTAGTGATATTGTTAGTGAGTGTCGAAAATTTCTGTCTGTTCCATGACTCATTGTTGTCGAACGAAAATGTCGTGTAAAATTCAATTAGTAATTGATTTTAATGAGTTTAGTAACTTATGGAACTTTCAATTTCAGGTTATTGAGGTGAAGGCATCATGCCAAATAAGAAACCAGACAACGCAACGGACAGAGATGACCGCGGGGGGAAACGAGAGACGACCAAGCCCCCTAGTCCGGGACACGCCACCGTGGTGGTGACACCGGGTAACCCTCGGGGACTTACTCCCCCACCGGAAAGATACTCACCGGGAACTGTCATGGTTACCCCTGAACCACCGCCACCGGACCCGATGTTTCCGAAGGAATCCACGCCAAAGAATGTTAAGAATTTCGGAGTTCCACCAACCCCTTCCCGTTTCCGACGGCGCCGGAAGGAGCCGCGTTCTCCGCGAGACAGCATGAAAGATATCCGGGATTTTGTAGACGATCCGCCAAAAACACCTTGGAGTGAACGCCCGGATAATGGTTCAATGGCGTCCTTTCCGCGTGGCGGGCAATCCACAATGTCGCCAAGGAGTTTGAATCCAGTGCATGGGTCCGTGGTTAGCGGATTTACTCGGACGCTTGTGAATGGAGGCGACGGAAGTTTAACTCCTGTCTCGTCACGTTGGACTTTTCCAAGGTATAATGTCCGCGCCCCTAGCAACCACACGTTCAGAACATTCCCCGAGGAACGTCCAAGGAGATTTGACGCAACGCCGAAACCTCCGCGAACGAGTTGGAGTCGGGTTCCCCGACGTGGTTCTCTGATCGCGCCGCCCTGGTCCGAGAAGAGACTTGTTGCGGACCCAACCATGGGCGAAACGGCAAAATGGGTCGGCAGACATGGAGGATATGCAGCGGAATATTCCAGTCGGCCAATGTGGTTAGGGTTCGACGTAGAGACAGATTCAGACATTCTCCAAACTCCTCAAGGTCCTCGTAGATTCATCGGACAGGAACCGGAAGCGACGGATACCTCCCGGTGGGTTGAAAGGAACTTTGGTGACAGCCGAGATTGGCTTGACACCCCGTATCATGACGGAAGGTACTTCCAGTACGACAGAAGATACATGGATGCCGATCAGTTCTCAGATTACCGACCTCAGAGAGATTATTATCCCAGTAATCCAATTCTCTATAATGAAAAAGCAGTAAGCACGTCAAAATGGATAAATGAAAATTTCGACGCCAAACCGATAATGTTACATCGAGAGAGAAAACATCATAAAAACTACGAGCCAGGCGTTAATCATCCGAGAAAACTACTTCCAGTCCACAGAAGCGAAGACATGTCCGACACGTTCTCGGCCAAACAGCGCTTCCGGGATCACCGTGAGGCTCTACGAGAACGAGACATGTACAGAAACATGATGGCGCCGAGACGACGAGGGCATGCGGAGAGTATCCGGCCATTTTACGGGTCCGACAGAAGAGCCGTGGATTCACCGGAAATGATGCCGGATAGGTACGACCGACATGGCGATGACGCCAGCATGTTTACAAAACACTCGGTCAAGTCTTACACGCATTATCAGCCTCGCCAGCCTCGTTCTGACCCGGCCTGGGACCGATACAAGGATTATGGGAGAGATCTGGAAAATATGGGACCTTCGGCGTTCCCAGGAAGGGAAAATGTTCATCGGTGGATAAGTCAAGGTTGACAGTGCTGGGACAATGGTATCTGACTTCTGATGTGATGAGGAAGAAAATCTCAAACATTGCAACACTACATCGGTCTGAATGAATTATATATTGCTCGAAAGCTTGTTCCTATCATAATATACAATTTTTTACCAGAAAACCTTTATCAGTAATTTCGATCCTTTCGAACAGCGTTTGCAAACTAGTCGAATATTCCATTGTGGCAAGCCAATGCTTTGTCAAGGATAAAATGATGGGTCAACAATGACTTACGACGTTATCTGTAGTTGAATCATACTACAGAAAGGGGACAGAAATGGAAGTGAACTATTACCAGTTTTCTCGATTTTTGTGTCAACGTGATCCTCTCATTCTGCGCCTATGTCCCGATACCCGACATTATATCATCCCTTTCCTTTTAATGCATGCTCTGGGACTTTGGTTGTACAGTACAGTGTCAAACTCGCCATCTGTCGTCCTGAAAAGCAAGAGTTAAGAATTACAAGCGAATTTCCTCATCGCAAAGCTAACCGTATTGTAAGATTTATTTAAGAGTTTGCCGGACCTTTGTTTGGTATGCTAATTTCTTCATTTGAGTAAACTTTTATCATGATTAAAGTCCCAGAGATGACGCAGTATGGAGTATTGTAATATCAAACAATACATGACCATCATGAACCAGCGACAACTGTGATTAGTAACAAAACAGTCATATATATGATGTAGATGTTATTATATCTATAATGTTACAATATCAGCATTCGTCGTATTATATGACACCAATAGATGTTCTATTGTCAATAAAAAGTGCTTACATAAAGATTACTCAGTCGAGTATGAAGATTGAATGTGATAAGATAGCTGCGCAAGGTTGCGTTGGATCTTACTTTAGAGTTAGGAAAGTTTCTCCTTTCTTCTGTTCTCTCGAGTCACAGGGATCTGTATTGCTGGTAACATACGTCCTAGGTAAAATATTTCGTTAACTGTCAAATAATATCCATGTGTTGTCTGTGAACGTATTTTTTTTTTACCTTGGACGTTTTTTTAACAATGCAAATCCACTGGTATTAGTTGGAGTTTCGTATAATTTTGAGCTCCGACAGTTTTAAAAAAAAGAGAATCCTTTTCACTAACAAAAGACAACCATGTCTATTTCACAAAATGAAGTTACTATCCGCTTAACACGATGATGACAGTGATATTTTTCAATGAAAATATTCCATAGTATCATTATCGACAGTGCAGCTCAATCACATGGCTTATTTTCCAAGTTTATTTACATCTTAAGAAATCCAGGTATGTTTTTATTTCTACTGAATACATTAATAAATTATCATTTTAACACATCCGAATGATAAATGTGGAGAGTTTGTGACGATATCTTTTCTTGAGCAGTTAAATTTATTGGAATGAAAAAAGAAATATCCACTTCCACGGCATAATTTGAATAACTTTGATAATTCCAGAGAACTATTTGAATAACTTAATGTAAAAAATTAAATGTACAAAAGCTTTTTGTTATAGAGGGGGATTGCCAATTATCTATAACTCATGCTTCTTCCTTAAACAAACAAAACAGGATTTTTGATAAAAACGTCATTACTGCTTTAAAAATAGACTAACTTCATATCTTTTTTACATGTTGAGGCCTTCGAACGATATTTTGTTGATTAAAATTAAATGAACTTATAATCTTTAAGATATTTCTTCCTTCGCAGTGAGGGTATTATCCAGCACAACACGGTTGCTGTATTTAAAGTATTAGTATAAAGTATTTTCATATCACATCCTGTATCAGCCCGAGACCCCATTATCATATTGGTCGAGGTCTGGTACAGGATGTGATATGAAGATACCCATATCATACTATTTTTATCATATATATCGCACATTCAAAATCTCTGTAAGCAAGTAAATGATAAAAGGTCTTCACGCTGCCTGAACAATATGCAAGGATTCATTTAAGGATATCTAATACTCAACCCTGGAAACCTTTTTCCAAGATACATGAAATTCAATGACATCTTATTAACTTTCCAGTATTGCAAGCAAGGTTCGAACTCGGATTAGTAACAGGTCATAAAATACCAACGGATTGAAACCTAATATTCACGTTATTCAGGGCAAGCTATAATTCCTACATATGCCAAAGAAGGACCGGGCTAATTTCATCCAAATTTACATATACAACCTATTTGAAAGACTTGGTACAAGCGTGCATACAAACGTTACATAGTGGAGTCCTATTCAGAGGCTTTAAGTACATTCAGTGCCCAGTTTATGCTAGAATCTGATGCAAAGCAAATCATGTCTTCAGTGCTGGGTGTTGTCAATAATAGAAACGAGGGCACCCGTAAACATACATTCTTGTATTGTTAGTGTTATAATACATTAATAGTATAACAGAATGGGAAGTGTCAACTTTATCGACGTCCTATCGCTTTGAATGTGAGTAGTCATGGAGTCAGAGCAAAGCCTTCAATCCAAAATGGCGACCAGTGGCTAAGCAAAATGGGCAAGACGACCGGAATATAACGTCTATCGTGAGTACAGATAATTTAGACTTTCTTTAATATGAATAATGATTTGATAAATTAAATTATTAATCGCTTAACATATCTTTGGTTTTGTTATCTATCATAGTAACGGAAACTGGTTTTGGTATTGCTAGTTCCTGTCGATACTGTTTGTCTTTCAGTGTATACAGTATGTCAGTACGTTTCTTATTGTTAACTGAGTCGATATCTTTCTTAATCTGCATTTTGGTATAATAAATGATGATAAGGATACTTATATAGCGCTACATTACACATGGCGGGTGTGTTTGAAGTTTGCTTTATGACATCTTTGAGTTTCAGCTAGAATGAAAGTGATGCTTGACAGCTTCCGTTGTACGTCGCCTCATAGCCCCGAACCAGAGCTCTAATTAACAATTAAATATTTGTAACGACATAATTGATGACAAGGCACTCTGATTCCAATCAATAGATTTTCATTATATTTTGAATAATTAATAACTTAAGGTTTGTAAGTGAACGATATTCGTTTCGATCTGTAATATTATTTCAAACCCTATGTGCATCATAGTCATACACTCATTACTGATGCATTCTGGGTAAATTGTAAACAGCAATGAACGTGGTATTGTTGGAAATACTTCATGAGTACTTTTGAATTTTTTAGGTAACGACACTCGATGGGTTAAGGAGGATTATACAATGACCTGAACTTGTTGACGAACTCCAAGATGTCTCAGAGAGGCGGGGCCGATGACGTCACGGAGGTGATCGTTCCGGTTAAACGCCGAAACCGTGATCCAACTCCAATGACGGATGTTGTTCAGGCCAAAACACCGGAACCGATTGGAAGTCGAGAGGACAACCGGAAACCACGAACCGTCGATGACGTCTTTGATCGCCGAAGTCCTTCTAACGTCAACCGGTACCGGAAGCCGGGATCACCGGGTCACAGCGCCGGTCAGGTCCGAGGGTTGATTATTCCTTGGAGTCGCGAGGTTGACTATGACCGACGTGACATCGCGGCCAATTATCCCAGACAACGGTTGGCTCCGATATCACCTTGCAATCAAACTAATGCCACGAGGACGATATCCCGTGATATGGATCTGTACGAACCACCTATGTGGGACTACTCTCGGAATCCTCTTAAAGATAGATACCCTTATGATGATGAAAATGAACACCACCCATACGACTTACCAAGCGGACATTACCCTTACTTCTCATTCCCGGTAGAAGAGAAACCCAAAAAGCGTCGGGTGCCGTTGATCCGAGTCAAACCTCCCCGGAGGAGAGCCGGAAGTGACCCTGGCGGTGTAGAAACAGCAATTTGGGTTTTCAAACACGGACAGCCAACTCGACCGGATGTGTGGGGATTCAGAGTGGAACATGATCCGGTCCTGAACAGAGACTTTCTGGAGAGTCCGTTGGGTAAGAGACGGTATATAGGACACGTTCCGCGGGTGACGGACCGGGACAGGTGGGAAAGGCAGTACTGGGACTATCTGGTTCAAATGGAGAAAGATAGCGACATTATGGACGACAGAAAACAACACAGAGGTTACTACAACTCAGATCTGGACCCTCCATTGTATGAAACCTCGGCTTGGATTAGAAAGAACTACGGTACCCAGCCAGATTACACCGACCACAGAAACTGGTTCCAGAGAGAGAAAGATTTGTATCGTCAGAAAGAAAGAGAACGCCATTTCAGGGTGGACAGAGATTACCTTTTAACCCGTGGTAGTCTGGCAGCGATGGAGGGTTCAGACATAGGTCCCGAGTGGTACATGAGCGAGAACGAAAGACGCAAGGTCCTCCACGACCGGGATATTGCTAGAAGGATTGCTTACAAGGACAGAGTCCGCCATAGAGAAGACGGGTCCCAGTTCACCAGTGTTAGTCAGAGAGCAGGGAACCTGGAGAGGGATAGGCGAGGGTGGTGGACTCCGCCCAATGTTCGAGAGGAGTCAAGGCACACGGACAACATAGGCAACTGGCAGGTCAACGACAATTGGAGGTACAAGAAACCACGTGCCAACAAAAGATACCCAGAAGTGGCTAATTGGGTCAAGGACAGGCGATAATGCAGCTGATATAATACATGTCAAATCAAAACGAGACTGCATCATTAAAGATACGTGAAATTTACATAGTGAACAAAAGTAGTAGTATTCTATTTGGGATCAAATTTTCTGATCTGCAATAAGACAAATTCCAGTATTTTTTACGGAAAAAATCCATCGATGAACTCAAACCAACGCCGTCGGAATTATCCCGTGATTTTCTTAGATTTCCCGTCCTTCATTGAACTTGGACTTCATGGTCAATTTGTTACCGTAAATAAGGTACTTGAAGTCACTGCAAGGACATGTGAAACCTGCAACCACGGCACGATTCTATTATATAAATTTTACGTTTCTTTCTTTCATAACCGCTAAACCTACACATAAGTTATATATATGCTAACTCAAAATGTTACATGCTTCTATGAAGTTCATGTACATGCATATTTTATACTTTAAAGTGTCAATGCTTCTTCGAAGGTACATCTATGCATCAGTCTACTGGCTGTGGGATCTGCTTTGGCTCTCGTTAAGAAACTGTTTGTGAATACTTTTTGCTTTGCTATCTGGCTTGTCCGGTAAGAGTGACTGTACATTATGCACATATTCAGTTCAATGAAATTTTGTCTTGCCGACTTATAAATACTTTCATTTGTAATAATTTGATGTGGAAATGTATACCAATAAGATGACCACAATGACAGTTTCATGTATCAGTGTTGTCATTCACCCGGGTGCTATGTTTGAAAAAAATATACGACGTTGAGTGATATGCATGGTGTCTTGTCTTCGATTCGATGTATTTACACTAATTTGAATATCATTCATTCACCTCACAAAGTTTATCAAAACGGCCTTGCAAATCTTACTAAAAGGAGAATACATTTGCAAGGACACTAACGGAGTAAAAATCGAGATTATAGGAGAATTTCAGTACTTATATAAGTTGTGTTAGTTAATCGTATCTGGATGAGTTCTCCGTATAAAAAATATTGAAACTGTTTCATGTGCGTCGTCTTCCGAAAGACGGGATTCAAAGGAGGCTGTGTCTTTGAAAAGCATATTTTTGGTTAAGGAAAATAGCATATATTATTTCATGTCAGATAGCATTTTTCATAAAACAATAATCTTGAAACATTGAAATATATGTTGGTTGTTAATGTTCAAAATGTTCCAAACACAACACCATGGATGTCACAACAAATAAGAAGGTGTTGAGTTTAACCCATGTGTATTCATTCACATGTCGGCACCACTCCCCGGTTACATTCAATGAATGTCATACTATCTTAAGAAGTTCTGTGCACTCATGATAACCAAATGCTTAGTGCCGGTATGATTCATTATTTGTAGTTACTGAATAGCATTCCTTTCCCACAGCGGCTGCTCAATCCAGTTGCTATTAGCCCGCCTACGCTAGCCACTGTTTTATTCAAGCACTTTCTTAACTTCCGGGAGATTCCCAAAGCGTCATAACATACACAAAACTATCTGCTAAAATTCAGATCAAGTAAGAAAACTTGCATAGAATGTTTGCTAGCTGTCAGCGAGTACGATACCATGATTCAGTGACCAAATTTCGTGACCCTGTTCTGTGAAGAAGACATATATTATGCCAAGATCAGAGTCGATTGAGTTGTATTTTCCCCAAAGCATACGACCGAGGCCTTGCAAAGACATCGCTGATCGCATAACTAACTTGGACTGCATAAAAAAGGCGTTTCCATTTCTAGTTCAGAAAGTTCTCGAATTAAAAAAGAGGCTAGTGTAGGATGATAAGAAAGAAAATGATTGAATTTGTGAATGTGTGAGAAGTTATGCCTTGAGGAAAGGATGATCAATGAGATCAGTTTTTGTTTTATCCATGCATTCCTACAGAAACATGCTTGTCAATAATGACAAGCGTCTTTTTATATATACAACGTGATAAATTTGTGCAGTGATATATTCTGTAATTCCGACATAAATATACGGAGATGTGAACTAGAACCAAAGGTTTATTTGATAACGTGTTTGATATAATGTTTATAAAGATTGAATACTCCGTTATGCAGTCAATGAACAGACAACAATACAATTTTAAAACCTTTACTTCATCAAATATTCAAATATCACAGGCGAATCAATAACATACAGAATATACCATCACATAATCAAGAAGACGTTTACACACTCCATTGAAACTAAAGGGGAACCACAGATACATATCATATTCTCTGAAGTTGGCGCATGTGAAAGGAAACACGGTCTCACATGTTTTCATCACTCGAGTCGATTAGGGAGGTGTCCTTTTCAACTCCCCATACATTTTTTCCCGGCACAGCAAAGTGAATCTGTATTCCCTTTTTCAAATTATCAGGAACATGCGGACATCCACATATCATTCAAGTAAAATGGCGCATAAAAGATATCTCTGAAATTCTATTATCTCGGACCAGGATATCCTCGATAAGGTCCACCTGGCCCTCCAGGATAGCCGCCCCTTCCTGGTCCTGGTTGACCTTGAGGTTGACGTTGACCTTGACGAGCCTCGTTATCCCCCCTGACCCGTTTAGCCACGGCTGCTCCGATGAGTATAACATCTGCAGTAAACACTCCGGCACCGACAAAACAGAAAAACTGAAACGAACAGAAATTCATTTATCAAAGTGTAAGCAACTCTCATTCCCATATTCTGATAAATCACTTGAAACTTAGTGTTAGTCAAATACGATTAGTTAAAAACAAATAATCGAGCTGACGTAAAACACTAATTTCATTATTGACTTAATTTTATCAAATAGCTAAAAACGTTTTCCCATCACATCATAAGTTCAATTCTGTCAGATACACAGGTATTTCAAGTTAATGTCATTTTGTCTCACTGAAATACCTCCATCTTTCATCACGAAGTCACGTAATGTGAGATAATCCAGATCTATTGTAGTTGTAAAAAGACACCTCTACTCACTGTAAGCGCCACTATGGATTGTGCCACTCCAGCGTTGGTCGTCGCCAAGATGGCGGCCACAAACATCAATATAGCAACAACGAAGTAACAGGAAAATTCCTACAACAATAAAATTTAAATTGCATTATCAGCACACTCCAGAATTGCAAAAAACATTGAATTTCTACTGACTGCGTCGGCGATACTAACGGGAGACACATTTCTCAATTCTACTACGACCTTTCGATCTATCTGACGAAGTCAACTACACTATTTTCATTGCGTGTCCGATAGAAGAGTTACATGGACTCTACTCACATCTTTTGAGAATGACGTGGGGAGGCAGGTTGAACGAACGTAGATATGGGATATGTAATTTAAAGTTCAAGTTTTGGTGGAAACAAGCAACATTTACAATTAATACAATCCTAATAGGATAGCTTCATGTGAGTATCACAATATTGGCAGGACATAGATAGATAGCTTGTGTTGCCAACATGACCAAGTATTTAAGATCATCTAAGCAGTGGTAGAACGTTAAACATCTAGGTCCAGAATGTATCTATTTGCTTCTTTTACGATCAACAACCATTGAAGGAAGCTTGATAACAGTTATGAAAAGAAGCACAAGCGGAAACTGTAGTGGTGATAAAAACGTCATATGGTATAGTCTTAATTATCACAATGAATACTCACAAACCAGAGGCATCCCAGGGGTGCAGAGTTATCGAACTTGAGGATCCTAAAGATGAAGGACGAGAGGGCGAGGATCATCCCGCTGACGCCCACGAACAGAACGAAGATGTCGAACATCCACAAACTCGGGTCCGCCTGACTAACACCCGCGATGATCATGCTCGTTATCTGTGAAAACACAAAGCCTTTCTACACTTACAAGAAATGATAACTGTTCACTACGGACTATCCAAATAGATACATTTATTGACATCCTATCTACCTTATTTCGATATATTATCTTTCCAACCATACGTGGATATATAGAAGCCTTGTCATCCAACATCGATATTAAGACATTATTTCAACAAAATGTCGATATTTGGAGAACATATCAATAAAATGTCACTTTGTAGACATTATTCATCGTTATTACGTCAACCATATATCCAAATATGGACATGCCGTCAACCATTTAACTATATATAGTTTGTCAACCATATGTCGAAACATGGACAACTTATTAAGTAAACGTCGAAATTTCAACCATTAATCGATATTTAGACATCCTATCAACATTGTATAGATTAAAGGACATCTTTTAAACCGTGCATATATCGATGTATGGACATTTTAACAAAGAAGCCGAAACTTAACTTGCATTTGGCTACTAAAGCGATTAAGAGTACGATAAATCTATCTAAGACAGTAGATGATGATAGGGATGGCTTATTCGTTCTCTGCTGTGATTGGTTGGTCTTTTTTGTTCCTCAAAGTTTTGCTGAAATTCTGACCATGGTACAATTTGTATGTGCAACGAGGACAATATCTTCTAGCTATCACTGTAAAAGCTTGAAAATACTTTGATAATTTTTTATCAGTTTAGGATATGAATTTTTAAAACTGCATTTATGTACAAACAGGGTATAAAGAGGACATTGCTATTTTATGACAATGAAGAAAAAACCCACTCACAAACTGAACGAGTTTTAGGACACCTGACACAGTGCATATGTAGCCGGGATCACAGCGTCTCTCCTCCCTCTCTCCCCCTCCCCCCTTGTCCTGGAACTGCACCCCCCTCTGGTTCCCCCTCTGAGCGTATCCTCCGTACCCACCACGTTGTTGAGCCTGGGCAGGTGCCCCTTGGTAGTTGGCGGGGGCGGCGTAGTAGTTGTTCTGTTGGTAGTTTCCGCCTTGGTTTCTGTCAGGGTATTGGGATCAGTCTAGTCATAAATCTATTGCAGACTGAGGGTTAACTTCAAAATGAAAGATCAACATAACTTGATTAGACTACTTGGTCTGTGGTAGACCAATTACAATGGAATAAATCTCAATCTTGGAATTGGATTTATAAGGACGAATGTTTTCATTGCATGTTTTACTTCTTGAGAAGAAACTGGCATTTCTGAACGATCATTTCCTTTTGCCGATGCATCGTTTGAAAAGAAACAATAAATAAGCTCCAGAGTCAGAGTATTATTAAGTTTGCCCTGGAAAACAAAATCTAAAATTTGATAAGCTGAATCCAACTGTTATTTACAAGTTAACATACCCTTTCAAAAAGTACTGACCTTACATCCGGTTCATGGAAGCCGCTCTCATCAGACGGAACCTGTTTGATGGAGCCTCTCTCGGAGGGGGTCGTTAGAGTTGAGCCATGAGTGGGAACCATGCTCTTAGACAGGGACTTTGGTGAGAGAAGGTCCCGATCTAGAGCCCCGTGCCTTGATCTGTAGTTGGGGTCAAGAACTGACCCTTGTCTTGGCTGTACACTTTGGCCCGGTGTTGGGGGCGTCTCTACATAAAACCCCCAGTGAGGAACAAACTCACCCTTCTTAGGTTCCCGGGCTCCTTGATCCGATCCTTTCATGTTCTCTATGCTGTCCTCTGAAAAGGCTGGTCCGTCCACGGAACCTTTGACAGTGAGTGCGGACTCTTGACGGACGTAAGTCGGGGGAGGTCTGTAGGTCCGTCTGGGCTTGTATTCCCGAAACTGTTGTTTGTACTCTGTCCTCACTGTAGGATCAGCCACGAACTGCCATTCAGGGAGATACCGCCCGGCATCGCTGTTATAGTCTATGGTCCCGTCTATCGACACGGTTCGAACATTGTTTCCCCGCCTCGGATGATCCCGAAATCTATCGAGGTCATCACGGAAAATGTCATCACGTAGTGGTCCATCTCGGAGAATCTTTCTTGTACCGTGTCTAGTTTCTATGAAGTCCAACCCAGTTTCAGGGTCTCTCCCAACATACCGGACGTCATTCCGCGGCCGTGAACCTCTTGGTCTGGTGTCCAGCAGCCGGTCGTTGTGATGCACCCAGTTGGCAGGTGGGATGTCTGATCCCCGAGTGTGTGCGTGACTCCATCTAGCACTATGGAGGTCTCTCCGTCGGGTTCTCTGACCGCGGCGGAGAGGACGTGTAGAATATGGAGTTCCGTCCAGCCGACGTCGTCTCGGTGATTTTATAGGCGTGACTACGTAGTCTCCATAAAGACTCATGGTTCGCGCGTCTTCCGAGATGACACTTGGTTCCCGGATATCCGGTGCTGGGGTTTGAAGAAGTGTTTGCGGAAGTGAGGCTTCGGAGCCTAAATCACCATGTTTACTCCACGGAGACTTTGGGCTCGAGATTACTCCCCGTACACCCGCCATTTAAACTTTCCCTCACGTGTCCGACTGGACGGCAACATTTCGGTTATTTCTTCATAGGTTTAAGAATCCATGCTTATTTCCTTATCTGAAAAATATTTGAGCAATCGATACATGTAAAAGAGAGTGTTAATAAGAAGATAATTAATAAATAAAACAATAATTCTAGTTGGCATCTGAAGAGCATGACGTACTCAAGATATTTGCTTCATAAGATAACATGATATTCACATCTGGTTCATCATATCACAATGCCGGTCAAGGAAAAGTCATATTGAATTTGTTGATTGCATGTCTTTGGGAACACCCATGGTTTAGTTGTTAAAATATAAGACGATTACGTCAACGCATGCTTAGGAAGAAAATACATTTACAATATGATTTTACCGAAAACCTTAGACCAAATACGTCATGTTTTATACAAATATTATTCACTTATGAAATCAAACATTGCGATGAAAGATATCTGGATAGCCGGAAGTCGATTCTAAAAGCACAATGTATTACAAGGTACATGTATCTTGTATAATGGAACTTTATACTTGTCAGAATGTTCATTTGCTGGAACTTAGATAGTGACGTAGGATTTCAATCTGAAAGAAACCAAATATTTTGGGGATAGTTAAAGTCAGTCTATATTGTAATGAATGCGAATTTCAGCATATTACACCGTTATAAAGCATGCTATCTGTTACTATTTACGACAAAAGTTTATATTTACTGTCATTAAAACCTGGGCATTTTACATTTTAAATTTCGCTCTTACGGAATTGAAGGGTTTAATTGATTGAAGTGTTAGTTTTTATTTACATATTTCAACAGCTTTAGATGCAGACTGTACATAATACAAGTTTAAACTTCTCTAATATAAAGGCAAATGTATTTGATGATTTTACTTTCAACAAAGTACTTCAAATATATATATATATAAAATGTTGCTACAAGCGCTTTCAAAACTCAAAAAAACTTCAAAAAATCAATTTGTATATTTGGAAACATATTAGATATTAAGAATACAGAATACAGGTTCATAATACCAATTATTTAGTATCTAAACAGCTACCATGAAAGTCTGTACATCAAACGACAGAATGGCATTTTGTCTTGTAAATTTAAGGCAAATTATATTTCATTGAATTTCATATTTCAAACAAACTCATGTATATCTTAACTTATATTCAAGCAGGGATAAATCAATGATTAAAACTCCATGTTAGTTCACTTACCTCTCATAAACTATATGGTCCGCCATTTTGTTTTCGTCTTCACGACAGTGTTAATGGTTGGAATTCACCAAGAAAGACGCAATGCGTATATCCAAAAGTACGAGTATTCTATTGTAAATGGATTATACAGTTGGGCACCCTTTTGAGGTGTTTAGCAAACTGTTTATTTGTTTGGCGTATAGACCTTGTGATAAGTTGAATAGAAAGTCATTCAAGCCTTACTAAAGACGAATGATTTGTATACAGGGATCGTCACTCATCGTTACTTACCATAGTCAGTAATACTTTACCATCGTGTTGCAGTAGGTATGACTAGATTCGAGATGATGTGTTTTTATTTGCTAGATAGCCTTTAAGTTAATAACTTACGACCGTTAGAGATGAAATCACTCTCTTATATACCGAGGTACGTTGACAAATATAGATTTTATATTGTGCATATGGTGATCCTGTGAATATATATCGCCATGAATATTTGGCTAAATGACAGGACTTATCTTCAAAAACTAATGATGAAAGAGCTTGAAAGTTGAGGAAAAGTTTCTGGAGCAATAACGATTTATTTTATCTCACATAAAACCTAGGAAGTATATGTCTTTCAATTCCCCGTCACCTTCGTATAATCTCATTCTCATTTAATATCTTATTTGATTTATTTATATTGTTTTTCATTACATTCTGTAATGTCTCTAATGAGATTTCCTGAATAATGATTACATATTATTTTAGCGATTGTATATATGTATTCCCTTTTGTTATTCCCAACATCCCACCCGATGAGGGAGTAACCATTTCGCGATCTAGATAATTCTGCTGTTCAAATGGGAGGGTTCCCGAAATGTCGACAGTTGGGGTTGATGGTAAAAAGCCTTTGATGTTCAAATGTGCCTCTATCAACTTAAACACTATCTGTATTTAATATTTATAAGGTTTGTTTGTTTATATGTCTATGCCTTGTTCATATGTCTTAACTGTTATATGATGCGTCAGTGTTGTAATAAGAATTCCTTTATCGGGCAATAAAGTATTATTATTATTACTATTCTTATTATTATTATGTCACTTGATAAGACTAGAATGGGAAGTGTACATTTAGTGACCATTCAGCCATCTATAGGTCAACACCATTTAACCATTAGAGACTTTTTAAAAAAGGAATTAAGCTATTTAAATAGCTGATAAGCTCTTGGTTGACAGCCTTTTACCCTTCGTTGATTACTGGCACACATACCCAAATATAGAAGTTATAAACCATTAAATCGTTCTCAGATCATTGGCCACGTGTTCAAGAGCTTGTTAGCCTCATACTTGAACTCATACTACAGGATCTGTAGATGCTGTTGGCAATCTCGACTAAATAAAAACATGACACATTTATAGGAAAATAATACTTCTGATTTATTTCTTTATATTTTACACAACAAACACAAAAAAGAAACAATGTTCAACGAGATTAAAAATTTAGATGGAATGTTTGAGCTTGTAAACATGGGTTGCATTTTAAATATCATGTTTTGACGAAAGGTACATTAAATCATTGGAAATCATGGAATAATACGAACATTTTGATATTGACATTTTGCAAAATAAAGGACGATATAAGTTTTCTTGTTTCATCTATAATAGATACACTTGTAGACTGTAGCAGAAACTAAACTTATCAACGTCGACTCCGTTATAGGATTATTTTTTATGAGAATAGTTTTCACAACACAAATAACCTCTACAATTTGAATAAAATACTGGTATAGAAATGTAAACTCTGAAAGGTTACCCTTATAAATAGGTTCTGCATCACTTGTGTAGATTTAACCCCCGCGTAAACCCCCTAAAATCGATTTGATACTTAAATCTAATAATTTGATAATGAAAGATAAGACAAAAAGGTAACTCAGGTCATAAGGCATTTCGGCTCTTACTAAAACCACAGTAAAAATCATGGAACATTCTCTGTGTCACTTTAACAAAATCGTTGCATTATAATCCGAACAGTAACAGAATATAGTTCAGGTATCCCCCAATCTCATTTAAATGAAATCTAAATGCTCCACTACTATAATCTTCGTAAAGTAGTGCAGCGATATTAGATTTTATTTTAATGAGATTGGGTATCCCCGTACGTTGTTCTTTGTGACAGTTTGCTAGTGACTATAGGAAGGTGTCTTGAAGTGAGGAAATAGTGATAAACAAAAATGTTTGAGCATTTATAAGATATTCAAATGTCCTACTAATACAATATTTCTACTCAAAATAAGTAAACATACATGTAATTGATGTTGATGTGACCGAAATCATTAAGGTATTTCACAAATATTGGCATATCGTTAGAATCAGAAATGCTTAAGTATGACAACCGAAAAAAGCGCGTTTAGTACCTGTGGTTGCTTCAAACATCCTGAGGTACTTTTATGGCAACATCGGAGGAGATAAACTTAAAAAGGCAATGATTTCTTTATATGGAAAATATCATGCCAATCGCTGTAATCATAGATGTTAATGCAGTTGACGCGTATTGCATCAGCCTTGCGTGCATTGATGTGAGCTTATCAAATTGAATTTTCTAAAGGAAATTACAGTCCTCGTTTGAGAATCAATAGGTAAGTAGCTCCTTTGTCGGTAATTGGTTAGTTCAAATTGCTTTTTTCATTTTTCATAAGTGGGGCTTGGGCTGAGAGATGAGAGAAAGTTTCTCCAGATTTTCAATCATAACTGATTGAATTGAACGTTTTTGTCATCTTATTGCTAAGACAACCAGACTGATTTCACTATATAAATAACAACAAAAATGGCATTGGTCGGATAGACTCTGTTCGATGCAGATATTGTACTGATTTCCTTGTTTTCACCTGAAACGGAAAATAGAACAAGTGTAAATAATGCACACAAATCGTACAAATGTAATAATGTCGATTTGTAATTTATGAACTATTTTGCTTTGCATAAATTCAATACAATTGAATTTCGATATAATTAATTTGTAATAACATGTTGATGATGGTTAAACATGAAATGATGTTTTTTTTTCATTATGCTCCACAGTTATCACATTGTAATACAATAACAATACTCTGTGAATTATCAGTATCAACAGCAATTACCATTACATATCAGAGCTATACGTAATATTTGAATGTTGGTTAATTCATATACGTTGTATTAGTGAATGCGTGTCTTTAAGCATTGACATTCCATATGTTTGGTCATAGCGTGGGGGGGGGGGGGGGGGGGGGGGGGGGGGGGGGCGGGCGTGAGGCAAATATTTGATAGATTGATAAATGAAATATTGATAACGAGAAACTTGATGGAAAATCATGCAACACAACGACACCTTGTTTTGCACGTGCACTATCATGTTCTTTAGGGATTGTGACCAACTTTCAATACTTCGAATGTATGACAGGTGTTTCCAATTAATTTATTTTTTAATTTTTAACAGAAAATCGACCATTAAGAATCTCCCTAATAGGGAATAAAACCAAAAGACATTCATGGTGACATGGTTGAAATATTTGGAGACGATACTCCTTCATATGCCACCATGAAAAGGTGCTCAGCTTATTTCAAACGTGACCGAGACGGCATTGGAGATGAATTACGTCCCGGTGAACGAAAAAGTTTGCATTGAAATAAAAAACACCAAAAAGATATATCTCTGATAATGAGTAACCGGCGATTTACCTAACGATTCATATCTGGAGTGGTTGACAGTAGTGACAGGCTACAACATTGCTGACCATTTTATGTTTATTTGCTGCTTACTATTCGTGCTACAGACATGAAATTGGTTCATTTGAATTATCATAAAATGGTTAACTTTATTTTATTTGCAACCCTACCACACCAAATGAAACCTTCCTCAATCTTAATTGAAAAATGGTTAATTGAACAATGAAATTTATATATCTTTGTCTCAATCCTACAAAGATTAGATTCTCTTAATTTTAGATACCTAGCTTAATTGGTCTCTGACGACAGGCCTACAAACTTATTGGAACAAAGAGGTTATTCTGAAAATGTGAGCTTCCTACGCCAATAAGTTTTGTCTTGAATGAATCACATTAATTATGCACCCCCGCCACATCCAAATTACTGGGGGTAGGACAATGAAATTCACATAACTTAGTTTGCATCCTAAAAAATTATAATTTAAAAAAAATAGATTCCTAGCATATTTGTTTACTTGACAATTGACAAACGTATATTAAGGACATATCTTTATGTCAGAAAAATATGCCTCTTAAAATTACAGCCTCCTGTGTCATTTGGTTCCTGAAAAGAATGGTTTTAAGGTTTTACGAGAAATACGTACAACGCCCAAATGTACAAATTCGGATCAGTTTACAGACGACTGATACGCCGGACATCGGACTGAAAATCACTTTGTGTATAGCATCTTATTCAATGACACGATTCCACGCCTATCTCAAGACGATCGATTACGTGCCATTGACATGTTAGAGATAGGGATGTCGAAGAAAACCCTAGTTTGACCTGTTGGTTTTCACAGTGACTTCTCTGAGGAACCGGTACCCTCAAAGTGGTTGCACCATAGATCGCTCATGCACAGAAGGCCACGCCCTAAGTCAGACCTTCAGGCTCATGCATCTCAGAAATCGATCCAAATCTTAACACTGACTACCTTAAGGATATTAGTGCTAGAACTGTAAGGAATCGTCTGATATTTTTGGAAAATCAGGCCACGACGTCCAGCAATCCGTTGAGTTCTGTTGCAACGTCACCATTTGTTCTCTGATGAGTCTCGTTTTCAACTCGACAGTAGGGACGGGCGTTCACGTACGTTTCGACGCCATGGCGAATGTAATCTTGATGCGTACGTTCTGCATCGTAATCGTTTCGGCGATTGAAGCGTTATCATTCCGGGAGGCATCTACTCTCATCTTAGTATATATCTGCTCATCGTTGATGGTAATCTTTCGGGCATCGGGGACGGAGATGAAGTTTCAATCCTTTATGTGAAATCCTTTCTTCAAAGACATGGGGTTCATATGAATCTTTTCCATGGCCAGGCCGTTTCTCCAGATCTCAACCCTATTGAGCATTTTTGGGAGATGGAGAGAAGATTAAGAAGATCTCAACGACAGTCTCTGACCTTGAACGACCTGAGGCAAACCTTGGTTGACATTTGGAGTGAGATTCCACAAGCCTTTTTCACTAACCTGATAGAGTCCAAGCATGAAGCGAAGATGCCAATCCTGTGTTGATGCTCGAGGTGGTCACACTCGATGTTGATTTGTGAACATGAATGCGTAAACCTATCCTCGAAAAGCTTACTGTTGATTTTTGATAAGAATTTGTTGTTTCTTCATGAAGAACTTGACACTAACTTCGGTCGATAAACTAACAAGAAACCCTTTAGTTTATATGCTTAGATAATAAATACATGAACAGTTATTTTTTCTCCTACTATACACCCTAACATTTTGACGTTAAATGGTGTAATGATAATAGGGAAAGTGATTGGGTTAGCCATTAAGATTTAGGCATCTATTGGTTGTGCATCAGAAGGGGAGGAACTAAGAGGCGCATGAGTGGGTGAGTGTGAACAAAATATAATTATGAAGATAAGTCGGAAAGTGGTATGCTTATTCGGGATTGTCATATATGATACCCTTAGTTGACATTCGACATTAGTTGAATATATTACTGTAGTGAATAACCAAGACAGGGTAAATGACATTACCGAAGCTGATAAGTAATCTATAGGGTAGACGACCAGGCTTCGAGCTACACCGGGAATATTTTCTAGGAGACAGAGGTTTACCGTAGAAAGTCACGGAAAGTATTAATCGAGATAACGGGTAATATTCACTGCCACTTGGTAATGTGTTAACCGAGTAAGCCGTTAGTCCGTTAGTCCGTAAGCCCGATAAAGCAGGTATCTCTCACGAATGGCTTCTGGTACTCACAAGGACACACATGAACCGTAACTGGGCACCCTGTGGTGCGTAGGGTATCTGGGTCACCCAGCGGGTTACTAGTGGTGGGGGTGGGGGTGAGGGAGGGAGGGAACTTACTGCATAGCCCCTGTATACAGTACTTGTGTTTCCGGGGACAAGCGGAACACGCTGGCTCAGCCCGGATGTAGGGCCGTTGTCCAACGATGTTTCCCCTAGAAATATTTAGAATATTTTTTAACAAAAGCGTAGATTCAGATTAATTGTGATCGACTACTGAAGCACAAACATTTTGTTCCATAAATATAGATGTACTGAAATATGTGTCGAAAAATATCATTCTGTTACCTGGAATCATGGAAAAACGAACCATGAACAATATGTTACGTAAACCCAAAACGGGTTCCCACAAGAGATTTATCAAATCACTCAAGAAACTAAGTCTTTCTGAATAATGACAAATTGAGTAATTTCAGACAAAAAATACACTTTTGGGATAATTTAAATGCCTGTCATATACTTGCTAACTAGCTTAGTAGTTTGTTTCAGTTTTGATAAGACAGTTTATAAAGTAATTAAGTGTAAAATTTGATATTTGTAAATAATTTGATAGACAAACCATACAAAAGCAAACAGAGCAAAGAGTCAGAAAACATAAGCTGTTGACCCTTAATTATCAGACGCTAGAAAGGAATTAATGTAGATTGAAAGGCCGCTTCAAACAGTCTCACCCAGGTCCGTAGTTGCATACAACCACGTAGCCGCCTCCATATTGGTCCCAACTCAAGCCTTTGATGCGACGACAGAAGCGTATTCCACATCCTAGATACTCAGACTCGGCCCATACAATCTGTCAGCAATAATAACAGATTCAAAGATATCGAATTTGACAAACATAAATAAAAAGTAATATTAAGACGAAACTATATAAACCATCTAAAAATTATTGACAAACAAATGTATATGTTGTGGCAAATAACCGGCTTGGCCCATTTCAAGGGTTCGACCAAAAATCTTCTCAATTCCCCGTCAATGGTCAGTGTAATGTTTAACAGGCCTTCCAATACTTATCCAAAGTTCCAAATTACTCCTCTGAATAATTACAGACATGGCAATTGCACTCGAGAATTTATTTGTGGTGTCATTTTCCATTTCCATCAAACAATCTAAATCTCCCAGTGCAATTACCATGTCTGTAATTATTCAGAGGAGGAATTTGGAACTGAGATAAGTATTGGAAGGCCTGATAAACGTTACAGTATATAACCATGCGTCACAGTTCTTTCCTTGCACCAACCAACTTTCATCAATAGAAAAACAATGCACGGCCTCCAAGGGGAGTAACTCCACCAATAATATATTTAAATGAATACCATAAAAAACATACTACAGTTACAGTCAGTCTACCATATTTATTAATGAACAACACACTATAAGTGACAGAGTTAAAATGGTTAGGCTGAGTAGAATTCTTACCCAACAGATGGTCTAAGCATTTTATTGATGATCATGAAGTAGTGATGTCACTCAATCAGATATCATATTAATTGTAATTGTCTGCACGGTTAAAAAAATCATTTCCCTGCATATTCGTGACCGTTTGACAATTATTTTTAGCATAATGAGCACTGCATATCTACTTATAAAGTAGAATTACCATGTTTCTTCTGTCTTTCTGTCTTCAAACTCAAAACAAGTTTAGGGGGAAAGATCGACATAATATTCATGTTAAATTGAGATCAGGTTACTATATATACTTCATCACATCGCTGTTTTTGTACTTGAAAATTGCGTAAACCAAACGTTTGATCAAATATATTTATCACATTTTAACATTTAGTGGTCGTTGATATCACATGCACGAAGAGCCTGAATATTCGAGGCGTATAGAAGTTAAAAATAACATTTACAAGATTTGTATGTACGGTCAACTTCATTAAACTCATGAGAGCCCAGTTTCTTGTATAAGTTCGTACATCGTTATCATTCTTTGATTATATGAAACACATTGGTACCTAGATTTATCTTAACCTACAACTTCTAAATTCTCTTCAAACAATTTAGTTGTATATAACGTTAAAACGACATCTGTACGTCCTGACTTCACACTTACCTGAGTGTAATGTCCACAGACATTAGAGCACTGCTGAGTGAAGTAGTTGTAGTTTGCTTTTTCATCGATCCAGTCCTTGACCACATCCAGGGCACTCGGCAAACCTGGAGTGATTATGGAATATGTAAAAAATAATGTGTGTCATCTCAAGGTCGATTGTGCTCGTGGGTTATCCAGTCACATTTACAACCATATCTTGACCCAATTCAGATGACTTGCAGTAGGAAGAATTACATGTTCCTACATCGACGCTACATCAGGATCTGATTCCTCAAGTCCATAACATATCAACCCGAAAGTTCAGAAAAGAAATCGTGAACTATAATATTGAAGTAAAATACTTCATGTAAATGTCTGTTAGCTGTTAGCAGAATATGATAATGAAGAGACTATGTATCAAAGGGTATCATAAAGTTTTAACAACCTCTTTTTCTATAATGTGTTAATATGTACAGATGTTGTACATCACGCACCTGTTTTTGCGTATAGATTCTCCCCGATGTACCTGAATTTATCACTAAACCGGTTCTCGCTGTGGGTCCAGTCGCACTGGTCAGCCCAGTCTTGGGCCATCCGCTCCAATCCACCGTCCCATTGCTACTGGACATACAGACATCCATGCATACAATTCATTAACACTATATCAACGCTAAAATTGTCCATAAGGACGTCATTTCTAAGAAAACTTTATAGATAGGTGAGAAACGAAGTTTCGATGTCAATGCTGAAATTGTTATAAAAAAAGTCATCACTATATAACGGTGTTACCTTATATAAAAGGTCTTACTCTTGAACAACAGAAAGTATGTCCATAGAACTAGTTTCTCATTCATCTAACATCTAATCTATTCTCAAAGAAGTAAAAAATGACTTCTATAAAGCTGAAAAGTTACGGGGTTTTATTAACTTCTTTGAGTTCTCTGACGAATAGAAGACATTTTGTCCTCTAATGATGAACGTTCTCTTCAGATACCGCCCTGGTATCATTCAAAATTGTCCACGTGTCAACCTAAATTGCACATCATTGCTCAGAGCATTTCATTCAGAACTAGTTTCTTCCTTAAAATTTATTCTTCTGGCCTAGGTGCTTGAATGTTCCTGAGTAAAGTGCTTGAATGTTCCTGAGTTGGGAGGCACAGTACGATACTGTCTCGCTGTCACCTCTTTCTCTGCAGCTCATTCTGTACATGTCCGGTCACATCAAAGACGACTATGTATGATATGTGCAACACGGATAGAATATATATAAAATATTTGAATTATAATGTCATTATTGAACAATGCTTTAAGTGATGAAGAAGTACAAATTCTATGGATTTATAACTTCTTTATTATCTAGTGATTGTTTCTGATAAGATGTAACGAAATACCCAAATTGTTAATAGATTCAAGTTATCAAATAACACATCATTCAGATTTGATGTTATAAAAATACCTAAGAAGTTCAAATATGATGACGATTTTGTGAGTGTATGTTATGTTATATTAGTGACTTTCTCACCAATCACTCACCATGACAGCCATGTCGCTGGCCGTCTCCTCACGCCTGTACTTGTTGTGTAGATACAACATCTCCTGCTTCTCCTCCAGGGTCAGGCCTCTCCTGTCCACCGCCCGTCTCACCCTCCCCGCCACATGGTAGTGACCTGGTCGGTCAGCCTCACTCCCCAGGCCCAGGGGATAGGTTAGACATAGTAGCACCCACACAGTCGTATACATGAGGTTGAAACCGAATGGTGTCCTTGACTTGAAATGGAAAGATTGATAATGTTATGAAAAATGAAAATATATCATGATGTCGACGTAGAGTTATGTCATGAGCCTGAAATGAAAAGATGTCATGAATTTACAGTGAAATAGATAAATTGGATGAGGCTAAAACGATACTAAGGCGGTTAAATGGTAAGATGTCATGATGTTGAAAAAGAGAAATGTCTTGAGGCTGAAATGGAAAGACGTCATGAGGCTAAAATAGGGAGATGTCATGAGGCTTAAACGGTGATGTCATGAGGCTGAAACAGGGAGGTGTCATGCGCTGAAATGGAAAAATGTCATGAGGTGAAATCGTGAGTTGTCTTGAGGTTGATATTAGGTGTCCAGTCAAAAGGTTTGGATCACAACTCAGTGTTGTACAGGTAGCAAAGCGCAGATGTATCTCTCACTTACCTGCCTCTTAGAAGTCATGCATATTTCAATGAATCAGGATCGATAGGATATTCTGAGCAGATGAGTCATTCCAATATTTCACGACAATAACACAGGCGACCATGTCAAAAATGACAAATGATTAAATATGTTTACTAAAGCGTGGTATATTATTATGACACCATCATACTGTTGACAATATCAAATTATTCTAAAAATAACTCATACAACGGAAAAAGGAACCTACAGTTTTTAGAAGAACTTATGATTACAGACACTATATATAGAACGCTTTTACGGTTCAAATTGACTAGTTTGGTGCATATTAGGATAAAGGTAGTCACTTTAGCTTAAAGTTTGTATCGATGCAATAAAATACTTAATGTTCTTTGCAACTGACCTATAAGAATATGGACACACATGTGTACCTGTTAGGTTCCATTATGATACTCTCTGTATGCATAGTTCTGTATGTGAATAATAGCATGTACTTGTATGACTATGTTTGTGGATTAGAACGTTCACCTGTTGCTCTTATCACACGGATGTGAATTCGTTTGGCTATCGAAGTGTTTACGTTCAGGAAGCTTATAGCCCTATATGCACTTTATGCAATAATAATATTTATGGAAACGCAATATTTTGTTCTCCTGTTCATATCGTTGACTGGTCTCAGGTTTTCGACCATTTTACTAAATTACGACCTAAATGCGTCAAGAGACCGTGTAAAATTCTTGAAAGTTTTCTCCAAGACCACAACGTGTCTTTGTAATTAATGGTCGTACAGATGTTGTAATAAATATTGTAAGCTGTGTCTGTCTGTCTGTCTGTCTGTCTGTCTCTCTCTCTCTTTCTCTCTCTCTCTCTCTCTCTCTCTCTCTCTCTCTCTCTCTCTCTCTCTCTCTCTCTCTCTCTCTCTCTCTCTCTCTCTCTCTCTCTCTCTCTCTCTCTCTCTCTCTCTCTCTCTCTCTCTCTGAATATCTATCCCACTTTTTGTAAGTGTAAGTTTTTTCACCCCACCGAGACGTGCATGTATGGGTATGGAATAGACCAGAAAATATGTACATTTATCTACGACACATAAGATATAGTCGAACATAACTCTTCCCTAGCTTGTCTCTTACTGTTTCTGAACAAATATACACCCTTCTGTATTTGAATACTTTTCGTTATTTCCCACCCGTCTCCTCTCAATCAGTTACCTGTCCTCTTTCCCATTCATCAACGGTCACGCTAACCTCATTTATTTACCTCGGTGAATAAGAATAAGGAACGCCTTTTTACACCTGAGTGACCGAGGTCAACCGAGGAATGTCACAGTCAACCAGTCGTACAGATGTTGTAATAAATATTGTAAGCTGTGTCTGTCTGTCTGTCTGTCTGTCTGTCTGTCTGTCTCTCTCTCTTTCTCTCTCTCTCTCTCTCTCTCTCTCTCTCTCTCTCTCTCTCTCTCTCTCTCTCTCTCTCTCTCTCTCTCTCTCTCTCTGAATATCTATCCCACTTTTTGTAAGTGTAAGTTTTTTCACCCCACCGAGACGTGCATGTATGGGTATGGAATAGACCAGAAAATATGTACATTTATCTACGACACATAAGATATAGTCGAACATAACTCTTCCCTAGCTTGTCTCTTACTGTTTCTGAACAAATATACACCCTTCTGTATTTGAATACTTTTCGTTATTTCCCACCCGTCTCCTCTCAATCAGTTACCTGTCCTCTTTCCCATTCATCAACGGTCACGCTAACCTCATTTATTTACCTCGGTGAATAAGAATAAGGAACGCCTTTTTACACCTGAGTGACCGAGGTCAACCGAGGAATGTCACAGTCAACCAATTGTAGGAATCCCTGCTTTTGTTATATTCCTCGCTATCACACATACACACATAAAACACAGTCCATTCGAACCGTAATGATTGTGATTTATTTTGATGTTCATAATCCGCATGTATGCGCCAACGTGCATATCATTGGTAATATTTTCTTCGCAAACATTACCCGTAGTACTGTGTCTTTAAAATCTCAAATAATCTACATAATAAGCTGTCCAGCATACCAACGTAGAAAGAACGCACCGGTAAAGTAGCCACACTATTGTCACGCAATATGTCTGAACAATAGTCTATAGGTTTGGGTTTTTTTCTATAAAAATCAAAATGTTATCATCATGAATGTTGATTCAATAATATTCGTCACGTTCTCTTGACCAAAACGCTATGTCATTGATATCAATTATGCGTCAGACACGCCGTATGATTTAAGACGCCCTGTAGTGAGGACACACTGGTTACAGCGTTGTATCGAGGGAGGTATTCTGTGCGCGCATAATGAAATTCACAGCGCGACACTTGCATCAAAAACAAACTCTTGTTAACTATAAATAACCCTATAGGCTGTACAATTTACAAGTTTTCAATTCTTATTGCGTTTGACCTCTATACTGTAATTTGTTAAATGAACATTTAATTTAATAACGACAAGTATTGTTGTTTAATAAGATACTTACATTACAGTTGACGCCTTCTGATATACCAGCTTGTCTTAAAATGTAAACAAACAATGCTCCTGAGCTCCCATCGGCGTTTGTGAAGTTCTTAACACTCAGTTCATCATCCGCCTAACACTGTATGGAGTTTTCCCTGTTATGACAGTATCTCGAATATTAATCACTCTGTTACGACCGACAGGTCATGTGACCTCTGTCATCTTCAGCATCCCATGCAACCTTCTGTGTCAACTTCGTTACTTATTTAATATTAATCCTTGTTCAGGGTCACACGTTCATGCTCGTGATTATTTGTATCAGAAGCCACAATTTCGTATTTACGTTCCGGGTTCCGGATGAGTGACTTTATGGTGTCGCCGAATAATTCGGTTACGCATTGACCTAATATCATATTTGATAAACTCTGGCCCTACTGGCAATTTCCAAGTTATTACATATATGACATCGTCGTTAGGATAGTATATGTGTATATATATACACAGCAAAAATAGTTAAGCACCCCACTGAATTTTAACAGAGGGGTGACTTAATGGACGTATGGTATGAAACTGAGATAAGAAGATAAGCAAAACGAATTTTATTTAAAAGAACAATCTTTGAGTCATTTGGTAGACAAGTTTTATAGCGGTATGAGCACTAAAACATGAAAACACAGAGTGAAATTGAAATGGAATCTCATCCAAAACTAAACGTACTAGCGATTAGACTGTCCTTCCCTTTGAAAATGTATACAAAAAACAATTGTTTAGGTCCTCATTTAGCAAGTTCAGAAGAACTCCTTTATAAACATTGAATTCTTCGAAACTACAGTAAGTAAACTGGTGTTAATCTTATAAGCTATTGAAATGGACCCCATGCTATTATTGATCGTCTCCTAAAAGAGACGGTATCCTCGATATTGCAGGGAACCAGTGCTACATGTATGTGTGTTTGCCTCTTCACGCGTGTACGATGTCCACTACATACAACAGACACCGACTCTCGTCAAACTCGTGAAGCCTCCACCACGAAGACATGTTTCAATCAACATGTTGATAACGCAAGCTGTGCTGCTTTTTGGGCTAGAGACAGTTTAGTTCGCTGGATAGGTCCTCTCGACCTCTATCGTGCCGCTTTCGGTCGATTCTAAACAGTTTTGCAGGAGTTGACCTACTTCAGTGTTTAGCGTATGGCAATTCACGTCCATCGTGCATGCTGGGCGTGCATAACACACCATTAAAATACGATATATCCAAGGATGAAAATTAATGGCAAAAGTAACCCAAGTTTTTCCAATAGAGTTTATAGATTTATTGTCAAATCAATTCGATGTTACCAAAAATGCCCGTTCTAAAGAGTTCAAAGGTTAAACACATGAAACACATTTCAGGTCTTGAAATACCAGGTAGATATGTTTTCATTTTTATATTATTCGCTGAATTGGAATAACAAAATTTAAGATATTTTGGATAAAACTACAACATTTATTATGCAATTATTCAAATGAACGTACAAAGTCAAAATGGTTGGCCAAGGGATATATACATTTAGATATATCAGGATAGGATTTCAATGAAATACAACTTACAAGTACTGATTATAAGAAACTATTGAATTTATGTAAATTCATTAATAGAGATTATATGCGTTAAAAATTCTTTGGCATATGAATCACAAATTGTTTGGTTTGTATCAGCATCGTATGTGTTTGTCATAAGAAGCAGTATCTTTACGTTAATGGCGCAACGTTCAAAATAAGGCACATGGTCAACAAATATCCAACTCTCAAAGGGAGAGTACTCGTGGCTGATCCAACCGAAACGGTCGTTTCGATAGCTGAAAATAGAAACAAGTAAATATGAGAATGAGTCATTATCATACGCGATAAAACAGATATCTAGTATAATGTTTAGTGTAATGTTAGGAGAAATCTGTTTTCAAGTGTTTGTGAAGCTAGCCAAGCGGTTTCACGTTTCTTATTCAAGCTGTGAAGTTAACAATTTCAATTTCAATATTCAATGATAGATTATTGGTGCTTCCCCAAACATGGTGAACGAGTTATAAAATATGAAATATATTGTATAAGAGTGATTGAATAAATAAACCGAACATCGACGCTTTCTCTTGACATTTACATATGAGAAAAGAGTGACTTTGAACTATTACGAAGATAATGGGTAGCGAATCCTTGTCCGTTGTAATAATATATAATCTTGTTACGCAAACTATATTTTTGTTTATTTATTCGTATCACATTTTTTGTGTAAATTTGTTACTAAATGGAATATACAGTCGACTACCTGAGACATGATAAACATACCTTTTATTGTGGTTGGCATAGGTTTTTCTGAAAAGGAAGAAAAATGTTTTGTCGGTAATTATCAGGAAAACTGATGGGAAATAAAGGACAATACAACAGTATAAGCTGATTGCGAAGATTACAACGTTTGCTGCTGCCGTTGTTGATGACGGTGAGGGTGAGGGTGATGTTGATGATGATAAGGAGGAGGACGGCTATGATGATAATTATAATGATAATGCTGGTAGTGAAGGAGGAGGAAGTTCACCATAATGATAACGATAATGATGTTGGTGATAATAATGATGATGATGGTGACGAAGTTCATGATGATGGTAACGTTGATGATGTTGATGATTACGATGATTATAATTATGATGATAATGTTAATGATGATGATAATGATAATGAGCTGAATTGCGATGATGATAATTATAATGACATTGTTGATGTTGATAATGCTTATAAATGTGATGGTGATGACTAAAATTATAATGAGGAAAATGGTATTGATGATAATGTTGATGACGTTTATGATGATGATGACGATGAGAAGGAAGATCACGATGATGATAATGATAATGATGGTTTTTAAAATAATGATGATGATGTTGATGATAATGATAATGTTGATGTTAATAATGACAATGTTGATGTTTATGATGATGATAATGTTGATAATAGTAATGATGATGATGATGATGATGATGATGATGATGATGATGATGATGATGATGATGATGATGACATGGAGGAGAAGAGAAGAAGCCGGATGAAGCGTTGTTTGAGGCGATGTTTAACTTTCTTCTATCAATGATTTTGTAGCTGAAATATATATCTAAGAGAGATACGTCTATCAAACAGTGATTAGGAGGATGTTAGAAACGTCCAGTCCGACATTTGATAAATCAGTTCTAAGAGAAGTGTAAAACTGTATTTATACATTCATTTAGAAGTGAATGAAGAGTTTTTCAAAAGTATTTACAGGGACAGTAGCACGTGCTTTTAGGGAACGTCCTTAAAACCCAATATATAAATATAATATATATCGATATCTTTATGCCAAAAGCATCATTTACAAACTGTTAAATACCTCGTGACTCAACACCAGTATCCGTAGTCGTAGAAGAAAGTATCAAGTATCAAGTGGAAACTGCTGACGGCCATTTTAAAGTGAGCACCTTGTGATCTTTTAGGGTAAGGTGATTGTTTCGCGTAGCTTAGCCGAACATGACACGTTCGTTTTAAATCTCTTTCTGTTGATAAAAGAATTGCCTTGCAGTTTAAAGGCACTAGTGCACGCTTTTACGGTTTAAATTGGCTATTTTAAGGTTTAAGAGGACTTATACAATCACTTAAGCTTTCTATCGATGCAATGAAATACTTAAAATTCTTCACAATTGACCTGCAATCAACAATGAAAAAATTTAGACAGCCGCTGTCGGCTTGGACATATAACAAATCTAAGGTTAGTTGTGCACAAAACGGATAAATTAAAGACATTTGAAAGCGGCTGAACACTTATTATGTGCAGCTGTTTAATTTACCTAAACTCTGAACTGAGAACAAATAATGGATTATGTTTTATGAAAGCAATGTTGTAAATAAACCGACTTAATAACACAGCTTTAGCATCGCTATTAGATTGACCAAAGCGGCTGCCGTTTCCGCTTTTTTGGTTATAAGCAAAATCTTAATATTTCCGATATCGTAGTTCATGCGGATTTATTGTACCGTAACATTAAATACTTCCGGTCTTTAAAAATCAACCTTACTACCTGAATACGTAAATATTCGTTAAATAACTTACGAGGTAGATTATTTGAGTGAGGTTCTTGAATAATATCGAGAGATATGCAGTATCTGTGCATTCGTTGTGTTAAAGAAATATTGGTGTGCACTAGTGCGTTTAATATTTATTTTTGTTTTCGCCAAATGCCTCTGTATACGATAAATGATGGCAGTAGATGAGAAGTACCTGTAGTGGGGGTTGGTGTTGGTGTGGTGGACAGGTGGCGCCTACCTGTAAACAAGAGGAGACTTTACAACATTTGCTTCAAAGGTTTCTCTTTTACATTATATCATATGAATGCAAAGACAGCGGTGAAAAAAATTAATTGTTGTCTTTGAGGACTTTCTCAACTAGTTATTAAATGCAAACTGAGAAGGCTGTATTCTCATGGATATGAAGAGAATCTCAAGCAAGTATATTGTACAACATTTACCAACACAACTTTCTTACACGTACCAAATACCCAACGTGACAACAACGTAATACATGTCTGGATTGTGACGTTAGGGCTTTTACTTATAGAAACTTATGTTTTCTGTGGACAAATTTTTGATTGATATTTTCCAGTCACATCAAATAGAGTTAAAAAGACATATGTGCCTATAGACCCTACCCTTGTACTATAAAAAGGGTCCTTTTACGTAATTTGTCTTACTATAAGCGATACGTCCCTGTGGTTTAACATTCTCCCGTTTAACAACTGTTTTAGAAAAAAATATTTAAGTGAGAAGGAGGAAGTACTTACTGCACAGCCCGTATACACAGTGGGGGAAGGCGCTACTACAGTTTGTACACGGCGTTTCTCCATAGGTGTAGGGTCGTCGCCCTTCCTCATTACCGCTACAACATAGACAACATTTTAAAAACATGATAAAACACATTTTTAATGAAGGTATAAAAAAATTTTAATGATGATATTACCAACTTTACAACGTTACATAATGGTCATTCATTAGAAAGGTTGAATGAATGCATTTACCATTTCACCCATACAAGCCAAAAATGATACTTTAAGCTTATTTGATCCTTCTTTCTTAAGGGTTAACTATTAATTTTAGTATGTTTACCTTTGTGCTTAATGTTTCTCGATGCGTATGCCATTCTGTTACTCATAATTTATACTAAAAATCGTAATAGATAAGTGCGATTGAAAGGACATATATGTCATAATTTTGAGCAAGATTGTCCTTTTCCCCTAAAGATGTTGAAGATTATTGTAATGTATTTTATTTTCAAGTGCTATCAGGCTATTTCCCGCGCCTAATTGGTACGATTTTATGTAAAGTATTTGTATGTATGGAAAGGAACAATATTGTTTTTATTGTATATCAAGCTGGCAGCCGACATAAAGTTCTTAGAGTTATTTAAACATTATTTTATCTAATAGACCCCGTGGTGCTTTTTTTACTCCTATTTATTACAGTATACTCATTTCATTCATATTGTACCATATGTTATGTTTTATTTATTTAAGATCAGTCACATAATCACATCGCAATAAAATCATAATATTGCTGCATTGCTATACGCAGATTATATCGGTAACGCAGTGCAGAAAAATTAAGCTTATTTTAATGAGATTGTTGACACGTTTTCGATCTCATATTAACAATCACCATACATGTACATCGGCATCTAAAGAGTTTAAGAGTGAAAATCCTTAACATCCAGTAGATGTTTAGTTACCAGTTCTAAATATTGGTATATTGAAGTTAATTAGTTAATGACGTCTATTAGATTCGAACGTATGTAAGAGTGAATATCCTTTACATTCGGTAGATGTGTAGTTACCAGTTCTAGATATTGAAATACTAAAGTTAATTAGTTAATGACGTCTATTAGATTCGAACGTATGTAAGAGTGAATATCCTTTACATCACTTTGCAGTAGATGTATATTTACCCAGGTCCGTACAGACAGGACAGCATGAAGCCCCCATGTTTACCCCACGGGACGTTCTCTATGGACGGACAGGCGCGTAGACTGCAACCCACAGCGTGAGAGTTCGCCCATACTACCTGCAAACAGATGTTTTTTTGAAAATACGATCAGAAAGGAGTTCTAATGGATTTCATCTTATTTATCTTTACAAGATATTGGCAATTTATAAAACTCGTTTTAATTTCCAATTACCAACTTCTTAATGGCTCCGAAATATTCTACAGACTGTTCAGAAATCGAGATTGTGTTTCTCACCTGGGCGTATACAATTGAATACCTGTAAAGTCTCACCTGTGTGTACCTCCAGCACACCTTGCTGCACTGTCCCGTCTCGTACCTGTAGTTGTTACCTTCCTCCGCCCACTCCTGCACAGCAGCCTCTATACTGGATATAGGTAACACTGCAAGGTATGAACAAAGTCAATATTTATGTCTAGTAAACAATCAGAGTCAACATTTCCTTGCCAAACTGAACAGATCAGTTAAAAGAGACTGTGCTTGATGAACAAAGTACGGCGAGAAGAATCAACTATCACTGGTGATCGTGCTAGGTCACGCGACTGAAACGTTTTTTAACTTGTTGCGCATCCCCTATATGATAATAAAAAAGACATTAAAACGCGAAAATTTTGTGAATAACCTGTGAAACTTTACAAAAATGAGCAATGTTTATATACCCTTATAAGGGAAACAAGATTCTGTCCTACTACTCCCTTTTCTCACAAACTACATCTTGAGAGTAAGTTCTCAGCGAAAGAGCCATTTTCCCGTACATGGCCTGTACTTGCGCTAGCCCCATTGACTTGCTAAGATAGGCCTTGCCGCCTTTCCCCAACTTAAATGCCATGCGGGGAGGTGCGAAAGCGCAAGTTGCTGAACGAGCTGATCTAGATATAGAAAAGTCTCTTAAGCAATATTTAAGTCGACGCATTCATAAATTCCCTAATTGGCTTGATGAAGCGATTGAGATTTCTTCAGTCCGCGTTCTTTTTTCTACAGGGAAGAAGTAGTTTGTCCGTGTAGTTATTAAAAACACAGCGAAAACATAACACCCACGTTTTCACATAATCGTTATCCTTTCCTACATGTTCTGCATGAAAGATGACCCTTACCCCCTGCTACCAGTAGATTCTGAGACAGCTGGTCAAACCCTCTGACAACCCCTCTCAGTCTCTCCTTGGGGGTCCGGCTCCACGTGCAGCCCTCGGTCAGTGTCAATGAGATGGAAGCAAGATCGTCGTTCCACTCCTTCAAAGACATCAATTCATCCAAATACTATAATTGTATTGTTTTTTTCTTATTTTAGAACAATAATCCCGAAATTTCATTTTAAGTCGAGCAAAGCCATTCATTATACTGAATATGCAGCAAATCATATACTTACGAAATCATATTTATATTGTTTTTCAAAATCAAAATGTTGTAACTATTTGTTTGGAATCAAATCATGTATCCTTTTTTGCATTTTGTTTCAAATTTGGATTGTAACATGTCATGGTTTTATTCAACGGTGTTTTCCATCCTTATCAATTCCTTTACATCGTAGAGATATGGCGATACTAATTTTCCACGTTGGTATACTTTGTATTTCAAAATGGGTATTTAATATTACTGGCAAAAAACTAACTACCAATACATTCTTACAAGCGTCAGTTGAGTCATTTGATCTTTCGACTAGATATGTTCAGATATTAATAACCGTTATATTCAGTTGATCAAAATATAATTTTCGGCTGCTGACCCTTCCTGACCGTCTCCTTCTTTTCATCTATAACTTTCCTTAATTCATCACACCTCCAATTCATCATCCAATCACACGTGCACAAATTAACTTAAACAGCGATTACAATTATTTGATACACCATGCAGTTGATTATGAACAGAGTCGTACCAAAAGTTTCATATCAGTGGCTGGAACCCTCCTCCTCACAGCGTTATGTTCCTCCAAGATCGTCTGCCTGAGCTCGGGGGTGAGTAGTTCTTCCCCCACCCCTCCCACGAATGGCAGCGTTAACAGGAGGGGGAGGCACAGCGTAAGACGTCTCATAGCTTCAGGGAGTCAAATTAGAACCATGTTACTAACTTTATAAAATTAGATGGATAAGAATAATTACATGCACTACTTCTAATTCCGGTAATGGTTTTCAGTCTCTTAAATGGTTTTTTTAAAAAGAAAATGTCCAAATTTCAAAGATAAAATTAGGTAAAAGGGGTCTGTAAGATTTCACTGATTTTAGTAAGCTTTCTAGTCTGTTTGGTCATGCAAAGAGTTTACTTAATTAGTTTCATGTTGTAGTTGACAAACTAAAGAATTTTTTATTGCTCGCCTTTATGCACGATGGAGAATATCACGAAATGCAAATAGAAAATGGCGTTTATATAATTCAGTTGGCGTGTGCTAAAAATCCTTTCGATCTGTAATATCTAAGCTGATAAAATATACAACATATTGCCAATCTCAGTTTAAATGTTCACTTTGAAAAAACAATAAGAAATTAAAGAATATTTTCACATGTCTGGTCAGTTTTATTTTTATAATTAACTTTTTTATATGAAATTGACATTTAATCAAACTTATTTCAGCTGTCACCTGTGCAAATAGAAATGATATGACAATCTTACTTCAAATGTACGAGTAAGTTGTTAAATCATTTTTAAAGAACAATAATTTTTCTTGTATTTGTTCGTTGCTAAACCAAATCGGTATGATCTGCATTAAGCCAATCTTACTAAAACTCTCGACTGTTAAAAAATCATTATTGCCAATCTAATCTAATTGTCATTGTAATTAATATGAACGTTTACCAATCTTATAAAAGCTGTTATTGTACTTGATATGAACGTCTTACCAATATACATGTGGCTTCAGCTGTTATTGAACTTGATATGAAGGTCTTACATTTCTTACTTAAACACTTGATATGAACATCTAAATCTCAAAGCTCTCGTTTTCCTACATATGAAAGTTTTACCAATCTTATTAAAGCAGTTATTGTACTTGATATGAACGTCTTAGCAATCTTCTTTAAGCTGCCGTTGTACTTGATATGGAAGTCTTACCAATCTTACTTGAAATGTCATTTCACTTGATATGAACGTCTTACCAATCTAACTTGAACTATTAGTGTAATATATATGAACGCGTTACTTGAAATCATGACTGTACATCATGACTTGATATGCATGTCTTACTAATCTGACTTACTCTTAACACTTGCTGTAGTCTGTTCTACCAATCATATTCCAGCAATATTTACTTGCATAAACACGATTAACTCAACATTATAACGGGAAACACCACTACATATTAGCATCAGTTTCCGGATACACCACTTCCGTAATGTTGTACTCAGTGATTCAGAGGTCGCTTTAAGCCAGGCTAGTATGCATATAGGCCCCAGTCTATACACGACTGACTGCCTTTCAGCTTGTACTAGTCGTGTTCAATCTATAAAGCTGTCCGTGACAATTGAATTGTGATTTATACATAAACAATAAAATGAACTGATACTCTTACGTAAATGTTTAATGATTTAGTGACTGGTTGAACCATTAGTTGTAATAACTATTCACAATTTAGGATTATTTTGTTCACATTTAGAATTATTTGCTTAGTGATGCTGTACTAGAATTACCAGTAAAAGCACGCATTCAATTTCACTGGGGTTTTTTTTACACAATGCTATCTTCTTCACACTCAGCCTTAAAATTATTACTGTAGGTGTTAGAAGATAAATTGAATACACCTCTCTGAATGACTATGTAACATGATTGTTCACTTTGATGTTTTTGTTTGTGATACAATGGTTCCACTTACCTTCCGACGTGTTACGTGTAAAACGTCGACGTATCCTTAGTACTACATATCGTTACTTCTGTGAATCAACCGGGCAGAACGACATTCACAACTTCAGATCGTCTCACATGAGTGAATCCATATTAAACGCCAGCAAGTCGCACCATATCTCATTCTCCTCTGCACCCTTTGCTTACATGTTTCATAACGTATTTCGAGTCCACGACCCATGTTGAAATAACTTCATTGTTATCAGGTTATACTCTGGTTCTTCGCATGTGAAATGTTTCTCTACGGCTCTCGTTTCGAGTCACGGAGTACAGAGCGTATGGACTTTAAATCATGGATACGTGCTTTTCAACGGCACAATGCATTTGTGGGTTAGCCGTATTTTTCCTTTTCATATGAGATCAGGACAGGTCGTGAGAATGGTTTTCATTTTGATATCTTATATAATTAATTTTACGTTGTATAGGAGATTTTTTATGCGACCCGTGTGTTTGTTGTATAGGTATATACAGCTGCATACCTAAAGTTTGTTCACTTACTATTGTATGTTAGTTCAAGTATCATGTAGTTTTGGTTTAGTTTGACCGTCAATAAAATAAGTCCAGCAGAACTGACACAGAATCACCAATTGTCTACGTGTAGAATAGTCATTCTTTAACTTATTTAGCGGTCGTTTTTTTTCTCGGGTCTAAAATTTTGGCATGATGAAATACACAGAAGGGGTCAAATTTTCGAAATTCCCATTTCCAATTTCAAATGTCTATTAAATATTTCATATCTGCTTTCTGAGAAAAATATAAGTACAATAACATTGACTTAATGTAAAGGAACATACAGAGCTTATGTTTGAAGCTGATGATCACTTATTGAGGATTTTGTAGACAAAAATAATTATTAGTGTTTTCAAAAGTTTGACCCCTGGTCACTTTAGTGACTTGCCAAAACTGTTCTAGTTGACTGTTGGGTATGGCATATGATTGCGTTAAAGTACAATGAACACTTCTGTGTTGAAAAGTCAACATAATCCGTTTTCTTTTCGCAATGATATAATGTATCAGAGAAATTCCAAATTATATAACATTTGCACTAAAATGCACAAGTGTGTGAACAAACTTCTGGTATGCAGCTGTTTAGCCGGTCTCACGTTTATCTCTGTATAACGCTGTACGTGTTTGCTCTTCCTCTCGGGACGTCTGGTAAAATTGTGTTGTTTGCTCTCTGTAGCTTTCATTCCAAAGAGATTTTGCCAACTGAAAATTGTCTGTGGTTATATACGATGCATGTTCTAATAACGATGCATGTGTTTGATTGTTGGATAGTTTCATGTAAGTGTAATTGAAATTTTCAAGAATGTTATCAGATTTTATTATTATCAAACCCATCGAATGATAGATACGCTGGAGTAGTCACTATATTGATACCAACAAAACGAATATGTCATTTCAGTTATATTAGAAATGTTCACATTTCAATCTTAAGAAAATAAAGGCTGTATAATCAGGAAAAATTATATACGTTTTTTAGATTAAGTTTATAGAAGTTATTTGCTCATCGGGGAAAGAAGGTAATTGTTAACGATTACTTTAATTAATAACGAATTATAGATATGTAGTACGTCCTGTTTTTAATGTAAACGTTCGTGTAGGTTGATGTATTTGACGAGTGATGCTATTTGTAAGCATAAAGGATGAATTAACCATTTAATTCTGTACTAAATTACCGCAAGGACAAGACATCAACCTACAAAAGCTTTACCTACATGTTGGTGTAACCGGGTGTAAATATTGCATTTTAATCTATCATATTTACCTCTTTTTAACATTTTATCATCATTTATACTAAATAAGTTAAGATAACTTATTTAGCTTAAAACCATAATGTTTCCCTTTAAATATTTAAATACCCCTTGTCCTGTGTTGCTACTAACACTTGCACCATTACTGATTTCAATGCAAGCTAGTTATTCACTTTAGCTTAGGTAATTAAGTTAGTCTTTTTATGATTGGGTTTACTTGGGTGGTCAGAGGCTTGTCCTGTGACCAGTGTCTATTGTTAAGGTTAGCTTGGGTTCTGATAGTCAGGTCCCCTTATATACTCTGCTCTCTCCTCTCTCCTGCTACTTGGCATATTCTTTCTGGCCACCACAAGTTCAACACAGCACACCATGTAGGATAAGTTATGTTTAAGTTATGATTAGTAATTATTTTAGGTACTTAGGTTAGGTTGTGTATAGTATGCATGTGTATTTATGTTTACGGTAAATCATGCTGCAGCATAGTACAATGCTGTACGTATCGTTTTTTATCTTATTTATTCTAGCATTATATTCCATTATAATGTTGTAAATATCCTTATGTATAGTTAGGGTTTTATGATAGTGTCGGTACATGAAGTACATCATGTACAGTGAGTGATTTCTTTGTAATTGCATCATTGCATTGTGTAGTGATACTATTACCACTATATATTAGCATTTGATATACTTGCTAGTATTATTTTATCATATTAGTATATTTCTAGTATGGCGTTGGGACTATTAGGGATAATTTACATAGGTCATATTCATATTTATCGTATGCGTAGTTTAGGATCGTTAGGGTAATAGTACATATTTCTTCTTTAACTTAGGTTATATTAAATATTAATATGTAGGTATTCTAGGTAAATTAGGATTAATTGTATTTGGGATGATAGTATATGTACATTTCTCTAACATCTATGTTATAGTTTATTATAGTTTATTGTAGGGTATATGCCAAGTTTACCTATATTCACTGTATCAACATAAGTTAGGCAATTAGTTAATTAGTATATTCTTTATTTAGGTATCACGCTTCCTCACATACCATCTCTGGATTATATGAAAGCCTGCGTCCCTGAGACGAGGTTGGTTGAATTTTATTCTAGTTGTATTTATATGTGTGTTTGTGAATAATCTATTTTATGTGATGTTATGTTTGATGGCGACGGATGGATTTGTAATATACCACTTTTTCATATCAGGTGCTGCTGTATGTGATTATGCCCTCATATTTATCATGATGTAATGCTTGAATAGGATTATTACTTCTTATATTTATTAATTGTAAAGTAATTTGTGGATACTCATAAAATGTGTATTCGATTGTAATATCATATATTGATTGATATTGTGTTTACACAATGTATTTATGATTTGTATTTGTGTTGCAGGGCATTTATTTGTTTGTTCAGTCAGTCAATAAATCCATCCACTGAACCCCCACAAGTGCTCGTCCTGTCGTCTTTTCCCTAAGACTATAGAGTACCTCTGTGTTACAATGGCATCCCTGGTGGGATCGGGGCAACTCCCTAGTGCTCACAGCACCCTGAGTACGTCGAACTGAGGTGCTTGAAAACTCCAAATGGCTTGACTCGAGGACGAGTCACTTTGTGGAGGGGGTGTATGTGGCAGGGTGAAGTAAAAGCATTCCTACTGGCCTTGGCCAGAGGGATATCTCTTTGGCTGAATCGGTAGAGTGTAGGACTCTCATCCGGAGGTCCCGGGTTCGAATCCCGCTGGAGGTGATCTCACAATCACTTCTGTTACAGAAAAGAACTATCCTGTTCACAAGTTGGAATTCCTAGCGCTGAAATGGGCCATCGCAGACAAATTCCACGACTACCTCTATGGAAACAAGTTCACTGTGCTTACGGATAACAATCCACTCACATACGTCCTCACTACAGCCAAGTTAGATGCCACCGGACATAGATGGCTTGCAGCTCTGTCTTCTTTTGATTTCAACATCAAGTACCGTCCAGGGAAAGGGAATGCAGATGCTGATGCCCTGTCGAGACTGCCTCAAGATGGAATCACAGACATCGAGTCGACATCAGTCAAGGCCATCTGTGGAAGCTGTCAAACCTCTAACTATGTTGAGAGCCTGTGTTGCACTGCTGAAGTGATCCAGGAGGATGAAGATGACAGTAACTCAATTTCAAGCTTGTCTCTCAGAGACTGGAGGAAAGCTCAAGACAAGGATCCAGTGCTCAGACAAGTCATCACAGGGTTGCACAGAGGCTTCATCCCAGACGGTATTTCCATCAGCCTGACCAGAGAATTTAACCATCTACAGCTACAGCAAGGAGTTCTCTATAGGATCACTACACTTGATGGCGAAGAGAAGAAGCAGCTTGTCCTTCCAGCAGAGTTCGTCAGAAGAGCAGTCCGTGGTTTACATGATAAGATTGGACATATGGGAAGAGACAGGACTTTAGCACTGTGCAGAGACCGATTCTACTGGCCAGGCATGGCTAAGGATGTTGACGACTGGATAAAGACGTGTGACAGGTGCTTAAGAAGGACACCCACAGAGAACAGAGCTCCACTCGCCTCCATCACTACAAGCCAGCCCCTGGAATTGGTCTGCATAGATTTCCTGACTCTAGAGATGTCCAAGGGAGGATACCAGCATATACTTGTTCTGACAGATCATTTCACGAGATATGCACAAGCCTACCCTACAAGAAACCAGACTGCCAAGACCACTGCGGAAGTCCTGTTCAACAATTTCTTTGTGCATTATGGTTTCCCCCAACGACTACACTCTGATCAAGGAGCCAATTTTGAGAGCCATCTTATCAAGGAGTTGTGCAAGTTAGCCGGGATTGACAAGAGCAGGACCACTCCGTACCATCCTCAAGGGAATGGGATGACTGAAAGGTTCAACAGGACTTTGATCAAGATGCTTGGATCTTTACAGCAATCTCAGAAGACCAACTGGAAGTCCTACGTTGCGCCCTTGGTCCACGCTTACAATAGTACCAGACATGATTCCACTGGAGAGAGTCCCTTCTTCTTGATGTTTGGGAGACAACCAAGACTACCGATTGACATAGCCTTTGGAATTGGACCACCTCAAGGCAAGCAGTCAACCTCAGCGTATGTCAAGGATCTCAGAAGACGTCTATAAGAAGAATCTTACAAACTGGCCACATCATCAGCAGATCAAGCACGGGGACATCAAGCTGAGCGGTACAACATCAGAACCAGAGGAGCAACACTAAGCCCAGGTGACAGAGTCCTAGTTAAACAGCTAGCATTTGATGGAAAGCATAAACTGGCGGACAAATGGGAAGAAGATGTCTACGTTGTGATGGACCAGCCGAATCAAGACATCCCTGTATACAAGGTACAGAAGGAAAGTGGTGAAGGCCGGACCAAGACACTCCATCGGAATCTTTTATTGCCAGTTGGGACTCTGCACAGACAACCAGAGACTACAAGGAGAGTTCCTGTTCCTGAACCAAGGAGGAGGCATCCGGGACCAGAGACACCAGCTCAGAAGGACGAGTCGACACCCCCAGTGTCTGACACAGAGTCCGAAGATGATCCCATAGCCCTGATTGTGTCACTGCCTGTGGAACCCGCCGATGGACCTTCAGTGCCCAGTGTCTCAACTGATGCTGAGCCCAAAGCTGAAGCAGAAGCTGAAGTGACCCATGGACCAGGAGATTCAGAGGATCCCACTGATGCCATGGTTCAAGAGGGGGAAGAAGGAGGCGAGACCACAGATGAGACAGATCCTCAACAGCCTGCTGAGGATGAAGAACAGGAACCAGAAGAACCAGAGGTACGGACTCCTCGGAGGATGTTACCACCTGTGCCACCGAGAAGATCCACGAGACCACGACAGAGACCAGCATGGATGACAGGTGGAGAGTTCTGCATGAGCCAAGTCCCATCTACATCTGCTTCTACAGACTGGAAGTCCAGGGCCTCTTTCCTCAAGAGCCTGGCAGAAGATGGAGTGCTGCAGGACCTCCCAGACGAAGCCTACAAGACCATGCTGCTTCTCATTTCAGGTTCCGCCATCACCTAATTTTTTTCGCGAAATGTCGGGCCGACATTTTCCTTGGCGGGGGAGAATGTAACCGGGTGTAAATATTGCATTTTAATCTATCATATTTACCTCTTTTTAACATTTTATAAGATAACTTATTTAGCTTAAAACCATAATGTTTCCCTTTAAATATTTAAATATTCCTTGTCCTGTGTTGCTACTAACAATTGCACCATTACTGATTTCAATGCAAGCTAGTTATTCACTTTAGCTTAGGTAATTAAGTTAGTCTTTTTATGATTGGGTTTACTTGGGTGGTCAGAGGCTTGTCCTGTGACCAGTGTCTATTGTTAAGGTTAGCTTGGGTTCTGATAGTCAGGTCCCCTTATATACTCTGCTCTCTCCTCTCTCCTGCTACTTGGCATATTCTTTCTGGCCACCACAAGTTCAACACAGCACACCATGTAGGATAAGTTATGTTTAAGTTATGATTAGTAATTATTTTAGGTACTTAGGTTAGGTTGTGTATAGTATGCATGTGTATTTATGTTTACGGTAAATCATGCTGCAGCATAGTACAATGCTGTACGTATCGTTTTTTATCTTATTTATTCTAGCATTATATTCCATTATAATGTTGTAAATATCCTTATGTATAGTTAGGGTTTTATGATAGTGTCGGTACATGAAGTACATCATGTACAGTGAGTGATTTCTTTGTAATTGCATCATTGCATTGTGTAGTGATACTATTACCACTATATATTAGCATTTGATATACTTGCTAGTATTATTTTATCATATTAGTATATTTCTAGTATGGCGTTGGGACTATTAGGGATAATTTACATAGGTCATATTCATATTTATCGTATGCGTAGTTTAGGATCGTTAGGGTAATAGTACATATTTCTTCTTTAACTTAGGTTATATTAAATATTAATATGTAGGTATTCTAGGTAAATTAGGATTAATTGTATTTGGGATGATAGTATATGTACATTTCTCTAACATCTATGTTATAGTTTATTATAGTTTATTGTAGGGTATATGCCAAGTTTACCTATATTCACTGTATCAACATAAGTTAGGCAATTAGTTAATTAGTATATTCTTTATTTAGGTATCACGCTTCCTCACATACCATCTCTGGATTATATGAAAGCCTGCGTCCCTGAGACGAGGTTGGTTGAGTTTTATTCTAGTTGTATTTATATGTGTGTTTGTGAATAATCTATTTTATGTGATGTTATGTTTGATGGCGACGGATGGATTTTTAATATACCACTTTTTCATATCATGTGCTGCTGTATGTGATTATGCCCTCATATTTATCATAATGTAATGCTTGAATAGGATTATTACTTCTTATATTTATTAATTGTAAAGTAATTTGTGGATACTCATAAAATGTGTATTCGATTGTATTATCATATATTGATTGATATTGTGTTTACACAATGTATTTATGATTTGTATTTGTGTTGCAGGGCATTTATTTGTTTGTTCAGTCAGTCAATAAATCCATCCACTGAACCCCCACAAGTGCTCGTCCTGTCGTCTTTTCCCTAAGACTATAGAGTACCTCTGTGTTACATTGGCAATGCCACTTGAGATTTTTAAAAATGTAAAGGTTCTACCAAGAAGCGGAAGTAAAATCTCTCCGCACTGAGAGCTTGTCCACACATGTATACGTAAAGTCATTGCAGTTGGCACTCGATGTTGACATTCATTTGAAAATAATTTGAAAGAATTGTAATAAATCATAAAAGTAATAAGTGACATTTTTATAAAAAGAATAACTTAAGCAGTAACTTTATACAATAACCAACAAAAAAAGATAAGAATCACACCAATATTTAATTTTCAGACATCATATGTATCATGATATACCCTTTACAATATCTCGACATTGAAAATCTTGATGGTCATTGATTTATTTAGTTGAAGGTATTGTTTTAGTTTTACCTGCATGGTACAGTAAGAAATAAAAATTAACGATAATGAATGGCAGGCATGGTGTAAAGGTGTTTTAAAGTTTGTTCAGATTCATGAGAGCATTTGTCTAAATTAACATTCTGTTTACACGCATATCAAAGTGTTCATTATGTTGTTACGGTGACCTCATTCAAAGAATCGATTCAAACTCAAGCCGTACTACAGATATTCCACGTAACGTTAACTTCTTATTTATACCATCCGTCCATCACATAATTGCCTGAAATAGATGGTACAAAAACAGTTAATTAGGTACAAAGTATAAATTTTGTTACACATTTTCTTTTAAGATTAATATAAAAAATTGTTTTTGTTTCATCGGAATAACCATCGTCATGATCATAAAGTTCTACTTTGGGTAAAAACAATTATCTCTGGAAATACATACATTTATTTAAACGAAAACAAGTAAAAAAGATGTAATTTCCTAAACAAAACCCTTTTTCGGCCAACGCACTTCACATTTTGCATTACTTAACAATTACCAGAGATAGAGTAGATTGTGTCCTGTAGAAATATCCCTCTTTCATTTTGACTTTATTTCACTGAATATTTGGTATAATGTACAGTATGTAACGTATGTTAATAGCACGCCTATAATTCAGTGTAGTTAAAAAACGACAAATTTTGTAACACCATTTCGGAATTCAAGTGACATTCAAAGGTGCTTTGGAGCGGCCTTAAAATAAGCACTTCGGGGCTTGTTGGTCAATCCATTCATGGACTGTATTAAATCATAAATCACATTCAAAGGCAATAAAATAGATATACTCTTTTGAGTAATATCTTAATATCAACAGAACATGGAGCAGGAGCCATTCCTCTTACCCAGATATTCATGTAAAGACCATTCTAAAAACATAGCAATTTTATTTTCATTCATAAATATCCCATTATAATTTTGACCAATCTTACGTGCATGTTTTTGAACAGCTCAGGTTTTATATCATTGTAATGTCAAAATTATATCCTGTCGTCGACAGCTAAGTTTTCAAATCATGATACAATCCACAATGTATCCAACCTTCGTGAATAGACCATTAATACTACCAACTGGAGCTCACTGTCGTTATATGGACGTTTTATCCCCCAGTTATCACATCAAACAGGGGCTACATGCGACAAATTGTTCAGTCTTCTCACAATAATTGCTTCAAATTGAGCCAAGGTGATAAAAACGCCTTTCATTTCTGCCTTCCGGCATCACCTGTCAGACCGGAAGTTGGCCGGAAGATGTCGTCTGCTGCTCTCGCCGATGACGGTAATAAGCGAGACTTGGAGTCCAGGAGCTGGTCTATGTTTGAACGTAAATCATCTTTAACTTAGGAGATCAATAGTACAAAAGAGGAAGACAAGGGAACAATGGTGTAAAATCTATTCTAGACTGAAGCAAAGTCTCTGTAAATATACATAAATTGTATTTCATAAAAATATATCTAGAAATCATAAAGGATTTCCTGAGAACATTGAAAGACGCCTCCCAGAAATCTACTTAAAAACCATTATTTCCTTTTGAAAAGAATTGGATTACATTATTTTTCATTCTTCGATTTTTTAAAGAAAAATTCAAAAGACAGTCGGTCAGAGTTTAAAATAATTTTGAGGATTTAGGAATGTTTTCTTACCATATTTCGTAAAATCCTATAAAGAGTCTGTAACAAATGCTATGAGTTAATTCTGCCAACGATTATTCTATTGTTCCTTGAAAAGATATAATTATTAAGAAGACTGAAACACAGTCCTAAATCAGTTCTAAAGAAGGAATTGGCTTCTGGTAAGTTAGACAGTAAAGGGAGGAAATAACCGCTGCTTCTAATAGAGTGGAGGAAATGTGCCCGTCTTTATTCTATTACGAGAAAAACAATTTGAGTGTTATTTATATAAAGAATTATTGTTTTGCTGTTTTTTCTTCGGCTATTTATTATGTTACTTGAGATTTTCAGTAGTTGAAGGAAAGGGAGGTGTTTGAAAGAGTTTTTGTTGAACCGACAACCTATTAAGGCGATAAGTACGTATCTTACAAAGTATTAACTTGGCAAAATATGTTGCATTTTTACTGTACAACGTATAGAGCTGTTTATATTTATCATATTTGTTTCCCAAAGAAACGAAGAAAAAAGAAAATATATAATTTGACGTTGCTTTGCAAAATGTGTTGACAATTCCTAAAATAATGTAATTGTGAAAAACGTATCTAAAAAAAGGAAAAATAACGCCTTGGAAAATGAAAACTTGGTATTTCATGTAATGAATTTTACGTAATTAATAGAAGTAGTTCATCCAGGAATAGTTACACACAAAGGACGTAATTTTCTTCACAGCGTTCTTCGTCACGTATAGAATGATAGAAGTCTCGAACTTTCTAGTTCAGTTACTAAACAAATATTTTATGCCAAAGTCCTTTGGATTGAAGTCAATTTGATTTGCAATAATTTTCTAGACTTGAAATATCTCCTTTCCGTTTTTCTAAATGATCAGGCTGTTTAGTTCTATTATGACAAGTAGGTGGCAGGTGCGATCTCGCGTGTTGATGATCACGCGAGAAACCGCGAGGATTGTAACGTCTGCAGATTCAAGACATGCGGCAATGTTAATTATGATTTGTTAATTATTTACACCCCTCATCTCTTACGATCATTTCAAATTAAACTTAATTGATCTTGTCAACTTTGTTTTATATCTTTCTATTCACAAGCCACTGGAATGAGTTTATGGTTTATTATTTACATGGGGGTAATGAAGGCTGATAGCGTAATTACTTAAATGGGATGGAGTGTTTTCTCTTTGAATACACTATACAAAGTGGTGCAAGTACAAGATACAAATTACTCATATTTCTAAGGATTTTGATAATTGGTTTCTTAACAAAACGGAAGATCGACTTTAAGTATATCTCTATAATTCATTGTTTTAGTCTTACATGTAACTAGGTGGGAAATTGTCGTGCAACTACAACAATAATCGTTAAAAGTTATAGTAAATGACTTGATATTATTTTGGGGCTTTTAAAATAAATGTATAGATTAACATTAAATAAGAAATACGAAGGTTGAGTTTAATGACAGGAAAAGGTTTGATTCCACTTTTTAAAGTTTCCTTTCCTGTTTAAAAAATCATTGTACATAATTTGAGAGAGAATATATACATGCCTTACTTTCTATATTTTATCTTCATTTCTCCATTCACAAATGCAAGAAGCTTAAAAGGCCAAACTAAACAAAACCACGCGGTCTTTTGTTATATATAAATCATATATGTTACTTATGATAAAATATGCAATTTTCCTTTTTACTGAAAGACATATTATTTATATAGGCTCACCTTACGTACTTAAAACTAATCAAAGAACATAATATAGATATTAAGCTTAAATGCTAACACCGCTCCTTTTCCCATTCTTTGTAATACATGGGGTCGAAAAATGGATGCATAGCAATTAATTTTTGACTTGAACTGTTGAAATTCCCTCCCCTTGATCGACCGAAATAGATTGTTATGGGTTTGACCAGTGGTCAATAGTAATGAAGTTAATATAAAGATGTAACGTGAGCTAACGACAGAGCAGGTGGACAGTGGACATCATAACAATACACACGGAGTGCCAATAACAATATGCATGGTTCGCATTGTCACACGAGCCGGTAGTTATAGAATCTGAAAGTGACAATACATGGGGTACGATTGAAGCAAATTAGCTATATGCACCTTGTAATTAGAGCATGTCTGTACAATTAAACATGTAGCAATTACTGCAAATATAAGTTGGTAAACACAGTCGCTATTACGTTTTCGACATGTTATTCATAAATCTGCATCTTAATCAAAATTATAAAGAGTATATACTTTAATAAATTGTGCTGTCGTATTGTATTGCGTTGTAAATGTTTGGATATGATATGTTGATTGACATTATATATGTACGTGTTAATGTTTATGTAAATTATAACCACAATCATTGTTAATTAATTCAACAATAGGAATTAGGAATTTATTTAAGTAGATTTTGTGAGAGTTGTATATATTTTTATTGTGCGGGTACAATACATTACATATTTAATGTAAAGAAACTATGTACATCTTAGGAATCTGAGTCTAAAGCTTCTAAACAATCTCACTTTAAATGTGGTTTTAAAATTTTGAAATCTTTATTTACAGTTAACTTACAATCGATATTGAATGAAAAGGCGACCAAAGTTAGAAAGGGATGTAAAAAAATGCATTAATCGGAAATATTGCTTGTTGAAAAGGGTCAACCTTTCAATATACCTGAGTCCATTCGATAAAATACCCCTTATGAAGATCTATCTGTAATTTGACCCATTTCATACACAAAGTATAAGCATTACTGAGCAAAGGGCTGCTGTTTTGGCTTTTCAGGCTGTGTGAAAACTTTCATAATGCCGGGTGTTTGGCACGACAGTTTAATTTTTCATCTCAAGTTTCAATAAAGATTTCATTGAAAAACATAAATCATAATCATATATCATTTTTTTTCAGTGAACTATTTCGGTTTATTGATTGATCATCCTGTGTTAACAATGTGTTACATACATTTTACAGACCCTTAAACGCACTAGTGCACGCCAATATTTCGTAAACACAACGAATGCACAGATACTGCATATCTCTCGATATTACTCACTATCCTCACTCAAGTAATCTAATTTGTAAGTTATTTAACAAATATTTACGTATTCAGGTAGTAAAGAGGATTTTTAAAGGCCGGAAGCATTTAATGTTACGTTACATTAAATCCGCATGAACTACGATATCGGAAATATTAAAATATTTGTTCATAACCAGAAATGGTCAATGTAATAACAATGCTAATACTGTGTTATTAAATCGGTTAATTTACAACATTGCTTTCATAAAACATATTTCATGATTTGTTCTCAGTTCAGAGTTTAGGTAAATTCAATAGCTGCACATAGAACTAGTTCAGCCGTTTCCAAGTGTCAATAATTTATCCGTTTTGTGCACAGCTAACCATAGATTTTTATATGTCCAAGCCGACAGCGGCTGTCTTAACGTTTTCATTGTTGATTGCAGGTAAATTGTAAAGAATGTTTAGTATTTCATTGCATCGATAGAAAGTTTAAGATAATGCATAAGTCCTCGTCAACCTTAAAATAGCCAATTTAAACCGCAAAAGCGTGCACTAGTGCCTTTAGATATTAAAATGACATGTTGAAATTTGTTATATCACATTTCGTGTTGTTCAAGTAATCTACTTCAGAACGGTAAAATTGATTTATACATTGAATCTATTAATATTATATATTTACTATAATATTATATAATATTTATATATTTACTGTGAAAGAAGTTAATAAATGAAAATGCATAATTCATTTTGGTATGACTGGTTACAAAAAGCACGTGCTTTTTTTTATAAAGAAATACAAAATACAAGTCAAAATCTTCGCTGATTCGTTAAGCGTTTTAAATCATGTAATCGACCATAGCAAAATATAAACGGTACCAAAAGACAGAGCTAACTAAAAGCTTTCAGTAAAAAATCAATCAGAAAAAAACTTGGCTTATCACTTTAAACATGTCAATGTAAAATTTCATGCGAAACACATTTTGTTTATTTCTTGCAAACATATAGATTACCATATCCAACTGAGAGGTAGCTCATAGATAGTGAACCAAGTGAGTTTTGTTTTGGAATCTGTTCAAAATCAAACTAAAAACTTTATTGTCGAAATATGATAGGATTTCTAAATACTATTGATTTATTAAACTGGTACTCAATTTGAATGAATAAACATTTTCACAGACTATAAAGAAAATCTGTTATTTTTCAAGAATATTTTCAAAAGACCAAAACAACGTACAGAGTAAGGGAGATACTATATCATAAAATTCAAGCGCATAATATATCTACGTATTAATCTAAATACCACATGTATGATAGAATTCCCATTCAATTAAAGAAGAAAATATCACAATTACAGTTTAAATGCAAACCATATCGTTTTTAGTGAAATTTAAAGATAACTGCACGGATTACATGAATATCGCTTAAAATAATATTACAAATTAAATGGAAATAATAATGGAAAATAGATTGTAAAAATAAAGAGGCGTATTGTACCAGGGTACGCCTAAATAACTTGTCACATATGGACCAACATATAGAAGAAATTCAAATCAAATCTATTTAAAATTTTAATTTCAAAACCATTACAATTTGTTAAACGTACGTCAGGATAAGAAGGCCCCTTAACAAAAGAAGAGTGCAGCATTATAAAGCAGTGATAAATGCCACATCTCACTACCCCGATATCTCTTCAAACACGTCACATCTATATGATCGACAGCTGCTATTCTACAGTCAGTGTTCGGGGGGAACTACGTTTTGTTGAGTGTTGCGCACTGATCTGCGGATCGATTTCTTGACCCTAGGCATGCAGCAACACTGTAGGGTTGATGAGAGTTTTACCTCTTCTCTCCCCTTCTACGGAGTCCTTGTATAAACATTTCCAACAAATACACTCTACAGCTACCTCTTTGATGACAGATTGTCTTACAGCGCAACAATATTTGAGAAAGCAGCGATCCCGTCTCGCGGCAAGATCTCGACGTTTTAAGGTGGCGATACGGCGGTACTTAAGGGTGAAAGGTGATTGGATGAAACAGAGGGATACATTGAAAGTTGGTTCTCAGATCGGAACATAGATAAACACTGGGTGCATGTCAATTTAGAGTTGTTACTGGATACAAGAGGTACAGACAAACATGCAGATCTAACGCTGAAAGAGGAATCGGGGAAGTTTGCTGCAATAGTGTGATGAAATTTGTCGACGTCAGAACTCTTTTTTAAGATGGCCATAGACTGCCTTAATAGTCTAAAGCTTAAACAGACACTCCGGTAACTGTTGAGTCATAAACGCCAAATTTTAACAATTGTGCCATTTTATCGTGAACTACCAACTGTTGCCGAAATGTATATCTTGAAAGCAAAACGTATAAATACAGTGAAAAGATGAAAGTCGAAGGTCATTTTGACTGAAAACCAGACAAGGGCATTCGTCGGTCAGTAATTTTGTCATATTAGCTAAAGCGAACATTGGGATTTTTAAGAGTTAAAGGGTTTATATAATGATATAGAATTCGTGTAAATTAGACATTGGTTTCGGTTTCTGCATGTACGCAGGGGTGTTTTCATTGAAAACGATTTATTTTCAAATATTTGTCATCGTGGGATGGATTTGTAAGATGGTTTTTAATTACGTCAGAACCTTTAAACATTTCATCTGAATTGAAGTGGGATATACTTGCTTTGACATTTATTTAATATCAAAGCCTTTATCCCACAATTTCTTATTCATTTCAGGTTACCGTAGGTCTGTTTTATGCGACCCCTTAGTACTTTCACTTTAACATAAGAGAGTTATATGGTTGTAACCAAAGACTTTATTTGTATTAAACTACCATTCTATATATTAGTTGCACAAAATCACATTTTAGGACAAGGCAAAGTGGGGTTCGTTTTCATACTTATTCCATAATTTTATTTTTCATGAAGACTTCGACGTAATCGCTGTCGATGAAAATCTTATATAGAATCACTTCTCACAATCTCATTAAAATAAAATCTTATATTGCTGCACTACTTTACGCAGATGTAGTGGAGCATTTAGATTTCATTTTTATGAGATTGTACTTCTCATGAATGGAGGTTTTATACATACATTGTATACTATTTCAATCATTAATCTACTATTCTTCATGAACAATAAACCTGAAACAAGCCATTGAGCATCCATGGTTGTTTATTAAATAATGTCCTGACTATAAATAGCAATCCAATAGAAAACTCTAATATGTCGGTTATCATGTATGTATGTTTTTTACTTCAAAGTGTTTGTGAATTTGGCCTGCTTTCAATGTTGAACAACTTCATATACACCAACACTACAACCGCTTCCGGTATATAAATACTATTTTATCACAAATGATAAATAGAGATTGTTACCCAAAGAAATGTGTAATATTTGTCAATGTATTCCAACGCTTTGCATAGAAATAACAAGGAATCCGCCTTATAATAGACCCGCGTAAGTGACGTCATAAACGTTTATTTTTAACATGCTAGATTTTTTACGTCATCGACGACGATATACAGGAATTCGGTCTGAAACAATCCGTTATAGGCAAATGGGTATGTGCATATGTGCACGTATGGAAAATATGTCACTGCTCATCCTTGCCATATGAGAAAAAAGTGAATAACTAAAACATGTATTTTCACAATCCCAATGGTGAAGTAGACATTCCCATGCGGCAATACGAAGACCTAGCAAACTGTATACATCTGGAGCTTGTTAGACATAAGGTTAGTTACATAAAGTATCATTGTGCATAGGTTGACTGCATATGACCTCATATTGACAGAAATGCGCATATCAATAATCGCTTTACCCATCTGAATGTCACCATGTTTATGAATGGTTTCCATGGCATTCACCGTTTGTTTAACATGAGAAACCGATCCACGTTCAAACGGCACAAACCGCGGGCTATACGGTACCCCAGCCCAACCGACCAGCATTGTTTACAAGCTGTCTTAATTCAGGAAAATGAGACTTACACAAAGCCATATTACGACCGCCTAAACGGAAGTCAATAAGAGATCACGTGATCATCACTTCCGTTGCTCGGAAACCATGCGCGTGGCTCCTTCCATTCAGGTGGTCTCAAAGATGGAAATGGTGAAAAAATCTGGAAATAAACCAAACGTGCGATTTCTTTTCATTCATAGGCACAAATGCAATCACATGGGAGTTTCCAGAGGAAAATGGTATGTGTTGGGTAGTTTATTACTTTGATATCGACTTTGCTTATTTACTTAGAGAAACACAGATATATTTCCCATGCGATGGGGTGGGCTCGGCTTGTTCACGTGGCGTGCACATCACAACTTATAAACAACCCCTGATACAAGCGGTGTAAGCTTTCAATCGTCAGCAGGGGACAGGCAACATAATATTCATACCCGTGCATTTCAGAGATCAGTCTATATAGCAGTGATAGATTTCATAAAAAGATGAGACCACATACAAATAACGCGTCATACATACAAAAAATAATAAGAGGAACTTAGGGAGTGAGTCAAGGTGTTCATTTGGTCCCTTGATTTTTAATATCACTAGAAAGGATGTTTTATAACATTTATCTTAACTGAATGTGTTTATGGCTTTTGGACGAAATGGCAAAGAATTCCTTTATATTCTATACTTTCTTCTATGTTTTTTGTAACAGGCAAATGAACGGGATATATTTACAGATATATGTTTTTCTCCTTATATATATAGAAATTATAATAGTTATATTGTGTAAAAGTATTCTGTATGGGAAAAATGTCGTAAGACACTCAATAGATCTCATTTTATAACCATCACTGTTTATAAAATACATGCAATATGGTCAATACACATGTTTTTAATAAAATCCAAACTAACGCACTGCATGAAAAACGCAAACAATGACGCACTTGAGGATAATGAGAAAATAAAGTTTCATTTCATTTTCCGAGTGTGTATTGTTTTTTCTTAACATAACACCCATAGCTTGTTTTCCTGAAGTGAAGCAACGTCAATGTTATTCCTGTTTATACACGAACTGTAAATATATTTACCAATAGCTGATAAAAAGGGTACCGATATCTTTAAAACCTTGTAGATGTACATTAAAACATGGATAACATCTGTACAGGAATCTACTCAAAGCTTGGACCTAGATTTCGGAAGAAGTTTTAGCTTGAGATTGTCACGATAATCCTAGAGCTTTAAAATATAAGTCCAAGAGTTTAACAAAAGTAATTTTACCAAATGAGTGTTCGTTTAAAATTGTGAAGCGTTTACAAGGTGAATACCGTTACTTAAACAATCTTTGCAGCCAGGAATTGGACACTCCTGTAAATGTGTCCCAATGAATTACGAACTACGAAACCAAACTGACTCAAAGAAATCTTACGTACCATTAATTTCAGTGTATAATCAACAGATTGTTTACAAAGTTTACAAAGAAAAATATATGAAACTATTAGAGTTGTTAATTAAGAAAGGAGAAATGTCCAATATTTCATTTTAGCGTTTTATAAGGCATTTTATCAGAAAAAATATAAGACAGCTATCCTTGTAAATTTTCCACTGTTAGAGCTCTTTTTGACTGTTTTGTTTATCATTTTGAATAGAAGTACAGCACAAATGGGACTATATATATTTGTTGTGTATCAAAGCAAATATTCGGTAAGATGAACTTCAACTTGCAGCTTGCTTTTCATAAAAGTAAGAATTAAATTGTTAAAAAACATATTTAAGAGGAAAGGTTGGGGAACAAGATAAAAAAAAAATTGAACATCCTCTCCGAAACAATTTCTCTACTTAGTAATTAAGTTAAAAATTGCTGCATTAGATCTACTACAGCATGAATCTCTAGGCACATTTTACATCGAATATGGATAAAAAGACTTACACTATCAATGAAACTAAAGCATATCATTTTTAACGAAAGCCCAAGAGAATCACACATCCATGATTATAACAAAACTAGCCATCCCACAGTATTAATTTGAATTATCTAGAGGCTTAATGTATCTCACATGTATTATTATAACAACCACACGTGTTAGTACGCATAGTTCATCTCCCTCTAGGATGCTAGTAACTCGATCTACCCCTCAAATCCCCCAAAATCAAACCAAAACCAAAATTCAAAACAACCCTTTCAACTTCATCCGACCTGCATGTACCTTCATATTCATACCATCCCCACCCTTCCCATCCCTAGCTACTGTCAACAACCCCTCCCCCCCCCCCCCTCCTTCCTCATAGCACGTGCCATTAATGATAAAGACAAGGCGGTTAAGAGCTAGAGTAGAGACTATTGGATAGTAGTTAAATATTGATAGAACGATCTGTGAGCGAGGCAGGTGTTTTTCCTCCGAGTCTTTGATAGAGATGAATCCTTTAATTACTTCTCTACACACGCCTCCTACAGCGGGGACCTAGTCTTCTGTCATACAATACTGGGCAGTGGACTTTGCTGCGCCAACACTACAGACATTGCCGCTAGGTGATGAAGAGGCCGTTTGTAACTGTTTCAATGATGCGTTTATTCCTGCACTGTTACAATACAAAGCGACTTCATCATTTATTCTAACACTGATACAATTCGAAAAGGGCTTCATCATTTATTTGTGCTGCTCGGCCGATAAAGAACCTTGGAGAATCTATTGCACAGACGTATTTGCGTTTGCACTAATAATGTTGTCATAAATGTTGCATATTTTAATGAATAGAAATATCTTATTTTCCAACGATTGTGCTTGGTTTGCTATTCTGAAAAGGATTAATTGTCTAGTTAAAGAGGTAGATTTATAGCATTTTCTTATTTTCCAATTTGCAAGATAAAATCATGATAAATAGTGTTAACTTTAAACGCCAAAGTAGGGTATAAGAAGAAACTCCAAATTCTTAAGGGGCTTCATGAAAGTATAGTTTTTCTAATTTTAAACTTCATCTATATTTACACTTGCGCATGCATTTACCTAAAATGTTACAAGAACGTTGAATGAAAATTTTTAACATTTAACGAAAATATTTTTAAAGGGTCAAAAATAACTCTAACATTCCTAAAAAGCCTTTTAAAGCTTATAAACCTCTGTAATAAGTAATTTATTCCATTTATTAATTCATCATTCATTTGAAAACATTCACTAGAAGCTGTTTAAGGAGATGTTTGTAGAAAATAGAAATCAACGTGCCTGTGTTACATAGCGAGCTAGCGATAGGTTCCGGACCGTCGATGGGCGCGTGTGCGAATCCCTAAGTGGAATTCTTAAAACTAAAAAGAAAAAACAATATTACAGATAGTGACACCAGATATGACCTTGTGGCAATAATAAAAAAGCTTTATAAGAAATTCCAACAAGACTGAAACATCTTGGATATCTTTATTTTAAAAAATCAATTATCTTATGCGGTAAAATGAAATAACAACCGATGATTGCCTTTTTCTGGGACAATACATAACACTGCTTGTGGTCATGTAACGACAGATTTTTAGGTTCTTGACAATCAACATTAATAACGATTAGTTTTAATATTTTCCATTGAGTAAAACTTTCTTTATTCAGGTCACTTGAGATGTTGGTCCAGAAAGAGAGCAAAATGATTGAAGTAGAACTTTGACGGGCGACGAATGAACCGTCCATGCTTTCCAATGCAAAATCGCAAAAGCCTTCTACATTGAAATATTTCGAAAAGCGAAATCACTCATCAATGGATTTTGCTTGTGACGACATCAGTTTGATAAGATTGTCTATTAAGAAATACTGACTGTCTTTATAAAAATCGAAAAGCAAGTCAAATATTCATACACTCATCAAGCATGCAAGTGGTATAATGATTCACTAATTTACTGATAATAAAATGAACTTCCTTTTAATTTTTGAAAAATTATGGACACAAATATTGTAAAAACCATAAACATAAACAAGAAGGTTTCCTGTGTAAGTATGTTAGAATGTGTGATACACTTAACGGCGCTTTGATCAAACCTTATAGCATAAAAACACACACTTGAATTATCTAACCTCACACTTCCAGACACAATACAGATGGTGAAAACACGATACGGCGTCTCTTCAGTGTAAGTTCGGGAACTAAAGCATGGCGAGTCCTGTCACGAGAGGCACCCGAGAGACGCCCTTTTTGCGTGTTTTTAGAATCATAACGGAATCCTTGCAATGTTTTTATACAATTTATAAAGTGCACAATGTGTTGTGATAACTAAAAGATATTTCCTCACTCCTCAGATTGCCCTGTTTCCACATGTACCTTCACAATATACAACCCTCGCGTCCTCAAAACTTCAAATCTTCTCTCCTCTGGGAATATAAGACTCTCATACAACTCTGTGGAATGGTAAACCGTGATATGTAATGCGTACACATCGTGTTGCACGTAGTTTCAGCTGAATTGGATTACCACAAGCTCAATTCTACTGAACTCGACCTACTACTGCATTGTTCTCAAGACGTTTGTCTTGGACACTTAGGTACGCTACTTGCTACTGTGACTAACGATACATCGTTCAGGAGAATTTTTTTTTATATGAAATACTATTTTCAAAAGGTTTCAAAGAACATTTAACATGTTTTTAAATTGTTTTAATTTCATGTGAAAAGTTTTTAAATTACTAATAATATTTTTTAAAAAGCTAAGAAAAATGTTTCATATGATGTTTTTCAATCACTTTCGGCTTTCCTTAAAAGAATGTTCATGATTTCTTAATACCATTTCTAATTATGTCATCGATGCATTTGACAAAACACAGTGATCCATATAACAAAATTTTTAAAAAAATAATTTTTAATAAATTTATCAATCCTTGTATTATGAAAACTATCATCATGTAATGATCAAAACCTGAATATGAACTGAAAAATATGATCAGCAAGATTTTCTGGTTAACAACTTCTTCATTGTAAAAATCGTGACGTTTCGAAGTATGTTGTTTACTCTTGCATTACACCTAATGAAGGAGCAAGCATGCATATACTCGGAAACGCAAGTGATAAAATATCTTCTTCTTCTGTTCTTAAAAAAAATATGTATCTTACTTCTAAATAATGTTTAAATAGACTTAATGCAGAGGAAAAGGAAATCTTATGGATATTGAACTTCATTGCAACATTGATACACGGTTTTCACGTGGATGCGTAGAGAAGTTAATCTTTGGTCATACAAACGTTCAATTTGCACCAACTGAAGTCTAAGCTTTATTTTGTAATATTATGAATATTTAAGCCTGCTCGCTGTTAAACTAATACTCAGAAATGTCGTTAAACATTCAGACGTGGGCAATTTCAAAACTAACCGTCAGTAATGTGAAAATTAAAGCATCAACATCGGCAAAAGGTAGCTCATAATTCTAAATAAATTTGGAGTGTATTACTTAATGCTATCAGTAAGAACTGAAACCTGGTTGTAAGATCATAGACAGTTCTTCAATCAGGAAAAACTTACTCTTTAATCACCATTCAGACTTTTTCCTTATCCAACCTATTGACAGTTTTGTTATTTTCAAATTTGGCGAAGTTTTTATTGCATTATATCCTACATAAGTCCTCTAAGAAGACCACACCTCCCTGGTCAGTTGGTCCATCAGCTGACTAGCCCCTCCCCTTTCAGTGAGTTAGGCCTCTAACGCTGAGTGTCCCGCCCCTCCCTGGAGCCGACTTGCGTGCCCCTCTGTTGCTCTCAATATCTTCCTGCCAACGGAAACCAAGTTTCCTAATCCCGCCTCGCCTTCTCAACACTCGCGTGATACGCTAAGAGTAGCATTAATATTAAAACCCCCATCAAACGTTTTTGTTTAAACATTTGCGATATTTCCTTCTTCTGAACAGTCCAAGTCCATGTTTACGGCAGCGAATTTTGTCTACGGAAATTACGAGCAAGTTAACGTCGACGAGTCGTGCCTGAGGCCGGGAAGAAGTTGTATGAGCTTGACGCCTGTCATCAGAGAAAGGTATAGTGGTGCCGACACGGGGCAGGTGGGGGCAGCACGCGACACCATGACAACCTACTCCGACTACTCCCGAGTCAAAATGGAACCCAGCGACAGAGGGGGTGGGGCGCGGGGGTGGATGGAGGCTCAGGGTAAGGGAATGACCCCCGGGATTATACCAAGAGAGGACAAGCTGGGTCATGGAGTGACAAGCGTTCAGAAGCGACTACCAGACAACCTTCCTGTATCTCCGAGACATGGATATCCTGCTGCCGACATTTCCAGTTCCGTCTCGGAAATCCTAGGAAATGATCCACGGAAGAGCTCGGCGGACCTAGTCGGGCGGCCAGCTCTGGGTGACACGGTCATGTACAATTTTCCTGGGGCTCAATACCTTCCCCAGCGCAAACAGGTGCCCCTCCCAAGACAATCTCCATTTTCACCAACCCCCGGGGACGTCAACGGCTCGGACAAGGCGATCCCAAAGGTGTTTGTTCCTGCAGGTAGGTAGCTGGACCTTGGTAGCAATATACACGACAGTTGTAGCACAAAACATGTGTATATATTTACCCGTTCATGTTGTGAAGAGCTGACGGTGGCATTATATCTTACTGCATGTGACTCAACATAAAGAGAGCATTGTCTATACCTGGAAAAAATATATGTAAAACGGGCAATCACTACTCATCGTATCAAAAGTCTCTTGCAGGAAGTAGGAAAATGCCAACATGAACTGTATACGGTAGAACCGCATGGCGTTATGTAACGGTTAGCATATAACATTATCATTTATGTATGGATTTTTATCGGCGGTTTTAAAATATGGCGTTTTTTAACCCGGTAAGAGGTAGTTCACAACAGTTACACTTGCAATAGTGCTTATACTGTACTGTCTTTTTGCAGAATCTTAAGTGCGTATGGAGAAAGGTATTTTCAGTATCTTAAGAAATCTGAATTACTTTACATTTCAATTGTATCACGGTGTAATTGAAATCTAAGACAATAGATTTTCTTCCAGAATTTAAAACAAATTGACTAGATGTTTTTTTTATGTTTTCGAGAACGTCATTGGAATTATGTTCATTGTAAAATTTACTTCACCGTGATAAGACTGCATTATCATCTGCTACATTACTAGATTATGTTACGGAAAGTACAAACCAAAAATCTTATAGAATATTGCCTTCTATTCGACAAGTGTTTAAGACATGTGAAATATATACTTGAGAAAGCTAAAACAGTTCAAATGTTGCTTATCAACCATTTAATGACTATCAATATGTGCACAAACAAACAATAATGTATTTTATTGTTAAAAAAACACACTCGATTTTGCTTATCCCGAAATAACTTTTGAGAAAAGGTAAAAGACAGAATATAGGATTTATTAACAAATATGCGTCAAGAAGATGGTTTTCCTTATCGTTTTCTTCAAGGTAGAGTGAATTAGGGATGTAAAACAGTTGTTTAAGGTTTCTATGGAAACAGAATTGTAAATTATTGGATATCATGAAGGAAACCGTTTATTCCAAAACGAGTCTTACTAGGAGAGGAATGTTTTTATTGTTTAAGTCGATTTTGCGTTTGCATTCAGTGTAGGTGCAAATTTACCTTTTGTTAGCATAAGTATTAAACTTTTTTCCAAAGCACATTTATGATGAGGATAAGATATTTATTTTGAATTTTCGTTTCCCTGGTGTTAAGCCAATCCTCTTTTAAATAACTACATTTTCACCATTTTCATTAATTCAATATAACTTGTTGATATTAAAGTACCCAAAAGGAAATAAACGCTGCTATGATAACTCATGCAAGATTTAGATTGTATACTAAGAAAGTGGTATTCTGTTGATGTTATCTTATCCAGGGTTGGCACCTGATAACTATATATATATATAACAAACATGTTTAGAATATTGGAATAATTAGAGATTTTGGAATGAAGTAAAACCATTTTTTGAAAGCATGTTTTTTATTGTGTTTTAAATTTTCATCAATAAAATTATCGACACGATTTAAGTACACTCTGAATACTTTCTAAAATATAAGGTAGTCAAAACTATCATTTAAAACTCATACTCTATTAGTATGAGGACTATTATTTAGTTCACTGAGTGAAAGTAACTTCAATTTACATGTAAGTGGTTATTAATTCAATTAAATTTGGTTACTATGGTTTTAGAAGAAACATTACAAGTCCACTATCTATCAGTAGTAATATAAACCAGAATCTCACAAGGCTTCTCGTGAAGAACGTTAAATATTGCTGTGTGTTTTAATGTCAAGACTCTTAGCTATTTAAACTTCAAACTTATGAATATATATTTACGTGGACGGAATTGCTGCACTTTTGAAATATTTTATAAAAGTATATGACAAGCAAGAAACAAAAAGTCCTGAATTTGTCATGCAATGATTTCATTGTAAAAATACGCTTCATAAACCTGAAAAGGAAAATTAAAGCATATTATTCTCTAGAAAAGGACATTCTTAATTTCAAAACAAGATTAATAAGAACAAAAGTTAAATAATGTTGTGTACTTTACACACTTGTATTTAATGGAAGTGCCTGTTAAAGTACCTTCAGAGTTTGAGTTTCTAAACATTTCATATCAAATTTAAGAAGACGTGAAATTATAAAGCATATATCTAAAATATATTTTATATGGCCAATGCATAAAAAAACCCTTATGATATATCAACCGACATTTACTTTATAAATCAGACAAACGTACATGGTAAAGCATCAAATGTGAACTGATCAATAAATTTATTCCTTTCAAAACTTTCTGTCGGAAAGAATTACATTTCATCATATGAATGAGCTTTATCATGTATTTAAATAATCGAATAAATATTCAATGCTAAAGATTAAACAATACACAATTTGAGACAAATACATTTTTTCAAAATGGTAAGCTTAGGGAGTCGCTTAAATGGTTTAACATAAATATTAACACAATTAAAAGAAATTATATAACACATCTGTTATGACTTACCCATTATTGCTGTGTTTCATATCGTTATATCACATATACAAAGAGAAATTCAGAGTTCCAGGTTATATTTAACTCATGTCAACACAACGAACGAACGCAATCATATAAGTCTCCTCCTAGATAGTCAGCACAGATATATTATCATAATATCTTTACAGGTAATATTTTTTCATCCATTCTTTGAAGTTTTAACAAATAGATTATTAAGCCATTCATCGTCGTGATTTTGATGAATGTTCAACACTTAGCCAAACAAATCATCTAAATTATAAGAAGTATATTCTTATAATCAAAAGACATGCATAGAATAAAACTAACCAATTAATAAGTATATATAAGTAGATTTTAATTATCATTACCAGTAATGAGCTTCTCTTTTTCTGCATTCAGTGTATAAGTTTAGGTCGAATTTTTCAACTCTTATGAAGTATGAAATCTTCAACGGATTTGGCAGGGCAACTCTCTGTTCTTTGTGCAATAAAGTATTCTCAAGGTAAGGAAACCATATTGTATTAACTGCAAGGCAATATTAATAAAAAGGAACATACACAGTTCGGTTAAGCTAAGCTCCAAGTCTTCAACTCGGATGGATTAAAGGTGTCCACATTGAAATGGCCGCATACAGTGGCACCTTCTTTTACGTCTGAGGAAGTCGTGTTGAGTAATGATGCCTCACACTCTGCACAAGTGACTCTTGATGGGGGAAATTTTAACAAATGGAGCATCAATAAAAAAAGCATTTTTTCTTTTAACAGTTAGAATATTTTTATTTGAAAGGAGTTACACACAATTTATTAATCTTGCACATTTACAAACTCGTCTTATAAATAGGTTACCTTGAAAAACATAGTTTTCCGGAGGGTGAACTGTACACGAAAAAATACTTTGCGATATTCTGATGTATTGAAATCAAATTTAAATCGGCATAACAAAACCTTTAGACACTGCGATTTCTTTTCTGTCGCACAAGTATATTTTTTTAAAGTTGATCCGACCATTTAATTTGTTCAAAAAATTTATTACAGGAAATCTGATTTTAAAAAGTTTTGGAGTCGCGAAATGATTAAAACTTTCATGGAAATTGGTAAATGAAAACATTAGTTGCAAGAAAAAACATTTCAAGAAAGTTTTGATTGTCAGAAACATACCTAAAGTGTTAAATTGATTGAATCCACTGACGAAAATATCTAAATAATTTCCTTTACGGTGATTTTCCTTTTATAGTTATATATCCGCTTTATTGAATTAATAAATTTTTCATAATGTTAATCTATAACATTATAAATGGAGCATGAAAAACATATAGATGTACATATTTGCTCTATGAAAATCATATAATATATTTCTCACATTTTTTATTAACAACAATCTGAAAATATGCCTTTATCAAATCAATTCATACTTTGAAATTTAAGTGATATGCTCCATTCTGATTAGACTAGACAATCAACAAACTCCTGCATTTTTATACAAGTTTAACTGCCTTCAACCAGTTTAGAAGCCAGTGACCGAGTGATCTATAGAATAAATATATTTAAAACTAAAATAATAATAATAATAATAATAATAATAATAATAATAATAATAATAATAATAATAATTTTAATTTTAACTAAATTCACGGTTTGATTGTGATCACAGCACAGGTTGCCAACATGAAACTCCAATTTAAGCGAAGTACTTATCTGTATATATTAAGCGCCAAGCAAATAAGCAGCAAATTCCATCTCTTGACGTATTTTCATAACGCGGCCTTCAGGTGACAAGTGGACGCTCTGAAAATTAAAATTTGTTACGGCAATAATCATGATAGCAGCTTCACAAGGTCAATTTCAAACCTTCTGAAATGGTTGAATATCGAGCATACGGAGTAAATTATCACATTCTCACAGGGAGTGATAAATGAACGGATGTTAAATCACTGTTTTCACGGTTTTCGAAAGTCTCACGCTTTTCATAATAAGGTAGTTGATAGACGGATTCTTTAAAATTTTAAAAGGAAAACATGTAATTTGAGAATAACTTTAAAAATCATGACATGTTGGTCTGGATACTTATTTTGCCAATGATATTTATTTGTATCAGAATATTTGTTGTTGTTGACAACGAATGAATGATGATGATGTTGTTGAGAAAATATGTAATGTCAATGACTGTGATAACATGAGGTCTCTTCTTAGATTGTGTTATCTTCAAATATGAAGTTAAAAGTTCCACATCATTAAAAATTGGCAGTACACGCCTGTCTCATTGGATGTATACAAATTAAATGTCTTTCATTTCTTTATCCAAATATTACATCGTTACAAAATAAAGAAAAACCTTTAAAACGGGACCAGAACATTATCAACTCATTTTTCAAGCTGTCATATAGGTTATTGTCTATTACTTTAACACACGTTTATTATTTCATACGGTGAGTTATATAACGTTGTATGAGTCATAGAATAATGTTAATAACATGCGATATTATTCATTTTCACGACATAAAATACAACCATAACATCTCAAATATCCACATTAGCAAAGTTATTACTTTTTTGCCCCGTGTAATTCATCGAAATTACTCGCATATAAAAAAAGAATGCTTTTACATCATAGAGTAGCATTTCTGCTAGGTTTCAATGACAAACGTATGTTTTAAGTAGGTTTTAGTGGGCTGTGCAGGAAGGCTGTATACTTAGAAAGCTGGTTCCATTCACTAAGCCAAGGATCACAACACAAGACACGATATGTAAATTGTCGATACTCCGTATCCGTTGAGGTGATGGCGTGAGGTTTACAACGACTGCCAGATGCAGCCTTGTGGAATGGCAGGGGTATGGAGATGTCGACATATAGAAATAGGACATGTATATCTTGGAGTAGAAGAATGCATCGTCGCATATATATGCGCATATATATAAAATGGTTGGTGCATTCTTAGAATCGATAGGTTTAGAACCCCGCCATTTGCTAAGCTAAAAAACACGGTTTAAAGGAACTACAACTTCAGCAATAAGCATGGTCTACTAGGTCGCTGGTTTCACCAAAATGTATAGAAACAATGGAAGTGTGCGATGTCTTTGGGTACCTTGATGTCCGGCTTACAGGCAACCTTACTTTGTATCGTGTGACATAAATTAAATACTTTATAATAAGGATATATATTGATCGTGGGATCTTCGATAGTTTATCTGTAGTGTTCTTAGAGGAATGGTTAAGTTTTGCCAAAGATTTCTTCCAGTAGTGCACTACTTTTTCGATTGTCTGCCGAAAGATGTGCATGTCTTTGATAAATCAACTTCATGCTCATGTCTTTGATAAATCAACTTCATGCTCATGTCTTTGATAAATCAGTTAATCTATAGTTATACATGTTTTAGGTGATATTTTTCATGATCATGCGGAATGAACATTGATCAGGGTTCTTTCATTATTGTTTGTTCACAGAATCATACTGGCAAGTGGTTGATGCTTGAACTCATTTGTGGACGGATCCATTTGCATGAATAAGAATAATTTTCTGAGAGTGACATTGTTGAAAATGCTTTTACAAGGTGGATTTTTATTGTTCATTAAACTATTGTTACAGATGAAAGGATGGGATAGGATCTAGCAAATTATTACAATCTAAATTAAATTCTGATATTAATTTGGACGTGATTATCTTTAATTTGAACGTGAAAGAAATACAGTAGGTAAAACGTCTAATGTTTGATTCTGTGATTTGATTAAGATGAAACGATCATCGGCGGATATTTCATTGTCTTTCATTATGTCTGACAGAGAGAAGCATTCAACAGATATTCTAGCTAATATATCTTAATTGATATGCAGTTTCCGTCGTTGTTGTACCTCTTGTTTGTCGTTGTTTTTAACTCAACGATGTTTTTTACACTTTATCAGAGAAAAATAAAACATGTAACGTGTTGGTATTTTTTAGACCAAATATTGATGTTTCTCATTGTATATTCAGTGTACTTCTGAAAGATAATCCTAATGAAAAACGATCCTAAAGTGGTTGACAAAGAATGCCTAAACAATTTACCTTTTTATTTGACATTCGCTACACCCATTTACTTATTCCATAAAAAAAACACGGCACACGTAACACGCTTTTAATACAAGTATTTCCGGGTTGTAAAGTTTCCTCACAGGGACATTGTAGGGGTCGCATGTGAGGACATCATTGAGGGCGTTTGGTACAAGGAAGGCGGCGTCGTGCGAAGCTTCACTTCAGTCTAGGTTTACAAACATAAAGACTCTTTTCTTGTGGACCCGTCCCCCGTGGGAAGCAAGCACAGAGGGAGAGAAATCCAAACAAAACGTAGAAGCATTTTAGGACTCTTCTGTTGATTCACGTTGCATCCATTATTGTAAAGAACAATAGCAATAATTGGAAGCGGAACGGGAGTCATTTAGAGAGGTTAATGCGCTAGTAAAACAGAGCTTGGTATAACTTGTCAACTAATTCGAGGTCTCGGACCCTCGCCGGGGAGGATGGCGTGTCCATGTGGGGGGCACCTGTATACTCGTGTCACGTGACCACCTATTGTTTGGAACAGAGGCTAGTCCTCCGTAAGTTACAAGAGCAAATGTAAAAGTTCACAAAACTAGCGACATATAAAAACACATAGTGCCGAGATCATGCGAGGCCAGCTTAGATGAGATGCAGAGTGCCTCTGTTTGTTTGTCGAGTGCAACATTTAAAAGGGGGAGAAAAGTGATAAAACGTGTTCTTTGTGGAGGATAAACAACCGGGTATTCTGAGAGACTAGTCCTCCAATAGTACAAGAACTATCCACTACCGACCGGGTACCCACCTTGAGGCTTTGATTACAATGTAATAATGTCCCTTTAATTCATTCTTAAAAACTTAAAGATGTATACATGTAGGAACAGTCAACAGTGTTCTTCTACATGAATATCAGACTATCTCGGTATTTAGATTATAGGCAACGCATTTTGAAAAAAAATTCGTCGAATTTGAAAACCTAACACGATGATCAGTAGTCCGTATATTATCGATTTTCCTCCCTGCATCTCATGTCGTTCCCCAATCTGAACTGTTCATCAGATCCATTCACAAAAGGGAATTAAAAAACGAATTTAAAATAGATTTTAATGTTGAAAACCTTTTTTCATGACTGCAAAACGTATGATTTACCTCTTTGCACGTAATTTGTAGCGAAAGTAGGGTGCCTTTGTTTTATTTTTTTCTTAGGAAGCTACACAAAGGAAAACCTGAACGTAGTTTTAGAGAAAAAAGTGCCGTTATAGTGGACAGTTTGACCGATATTACTTTATCACTGTCCAATACCATTTGAAATTCGCGTGAAGGATTATTCTTTCATCCTTATCCGTTATATCCATTATCTAGAAATGTTGCTTTCAATTTTGATATTTAGAAATATTATTAAATGGCACTTTTTATAACTTTTGCGACAATTGCATATACTTGCATGCAAAGCAGTGCCAATAATAATTTAAATCTGCAGACAGACAATTGCGCCCTAGATAGTTTCTAAGTAACATCTTCAGAAACCCTTTCGATGTTATTAATGTAACGCCCAAATGAAATCCATGTTTGTATATTAAAACATTAAAAGCCTAGTGTTGTCTAAATTCTTGAAAAAGATTAAATTTTACATCATTTCTTAAAAAATGAACGGTAACACATTTTATCAAAATAGTGGTGAAGGCTGTTATCATAATGATATACTCTCATTCCAAACATACTCCTATGATTTCAGTATGTATGTCGGAGAAGGGTAGAGTAATATTATATTTATAATATTTACCATACATTCCTGCAAACAAAGTGAAATTGAGGGAGTGCTTTAACGTTACTAGGTCACATCGCTGTAACCTTCCGTTGCTAAAGAACATTGTTTCACAACCGGTTCGGAACTTAAAACCGCCAAACAAATAAAATTCCGGACATACGACTTGAATTGATACCGATATTGTCATTAAGACGACAGGCCACAATTCCTGATAGCGTCCAGGTGGGTACCACCATTATAACATACACTTCCTGAGCGACATGGGTCAGTTTGCCTTGTATGGGTAAACAATAGGAAATCCATTCAGAGAAGAAACTCCCCCCTTCCACACCAAATCTCGCGCTTTCTCACGGTACTCTGGCCTCTCTAGGGTCACTTTAAACCCAACATGACCATTGGTGCCTGAGCTATAAGTGACCTCAAAATATTTTGAAAAATCTAAATGTGAACTTTGTCCTTCGGTTTCATCTGATTAATATCTGTGTTTTAAATAATCTTGAGGTCACTTGTGGTCAATTTGGATCGGTAATGACCATTGGATCCCATTTCCGGAGTTAACACTCAATAATCCATCTAGCACAATGTTCTGAACTCTGATAGTTCTTGTGATTTGGAATTTGCTCCTTGTTATCAAGCATATTAAGGGATCTCTAAATGGTCAAATGTATCCCCCACAAGCGTTGGTTCCTGATCTTCTAGCATATTGTCCTATCCTTTTGGTTTACCTTTGGGTTTCATTGTTTCCAAGTAATGGTCGAAAAAATCATTTCTTGTAATATCTGTTTCCTTCAGGGTCAAGTTTTATTGCTTGTTTCGATTTATTCAAGGATTGGTTCCCTGTAGTCCGATGATTTCGAGCCGTTTTGCAAGTGAATTATTTTTCGAATATTAATTATTGGAAATCAGAATCTGTCAATCCTATTCCTTGGACTTGATTCCTCTTTATAGTGGATCCAAAATGTCTTCTATATGAACTAAGCCATCTCTGGAGTTCAAATGGAAATGAAGTTTTTGTAACACTCTTTATTGTCAGTTTAGATTACCCAGATCTGTTGATTTGTAATTCGGAAAGGATTTACAAATGATAACCACTAAGTAAATTGGATGCTGTCTCTTCGATTGCCTCTATTTACACTGTCTTGAACTCAGTGTACCTCGTATGATGAAATGACTTAATGTATATGAGGTTCAGAATGCATTTTGCAAATAGATCCACAGCCTACCTGCAAGCATGAATATATATTTATCCTATAGAATGTGTTGTTATAGTCGACTACCAATAAATTAATTATATTTTTGTGTTGGAATGATAATAATAATAATATGCATCTCTAGATGGGAATAGTTCAAGTTCGTCTTTCCGGTAACACAGGGCATTTGGAATTATAGATTCAATGTATTTTTCTTTATATAAAATAAAATTTATAGCACTGATTGGTATCGTTGATTTTGTATTCAATCCAGCATTTTCTTTAAGTCGGCAGTTTCTTTATTAACCCAAAACGAAGAGCAGAAGAATCTTGAAACTAGAATTTGTTTATAAATTCTTGGCGTTAAACTGTATAATATGAAAGGTATCCCGCATAAAGAAGTCACGGGTTAGCTTCTCAACAATTATGTAGATATACACACTCTGATCACAGACCTTTGATTAAGGAATAATGGAAGACCGGATCCGGAAGTCTCCCTTATGGTAACACGCCTTCTGGGTGTCGCCATCTTGATCGTCTTCAATAAATCGCGAAAAGCTAAAAAAGAAAACCCGCTCGAGGAAAGATTGCTTATTTTTTCATCGACTATGTTTGTTTCACAAGCAAAGGAGATTGTTCCTTGCGGAAATATTTGTATCTAATGCGAATTTGAAAAGCTGAGTCTGTTTGGCAGATGCGCAAAAGCTGTGACGTCATCAAATTTTGTGTCTGGGATCCATCGTGGTTACATGGCGAGAGTCGTATTTTGTTTAGAGTGATTACTTTTTCGTGGCTCTGTCGTTTCGTCCGGTTGTAATAAACAGTGTCAAGAGCTTTTTTCTTGATCTCTGAGCAGATGTTAAAGTTTTATATTCGTTGTCTCGCATAAACAAGGCATATGGAAGTGAGCACAAACAAATGCCAAGTGTTCATATTTTCCTTCCCATTTTGTATTCATGGCCCATCACATCCGTTCATCAGTTTTTCTGTCGACTAATTAGTCGGATGTGTTCGATATTTATTTTCCATTCGTTTGGATGTTGTATAATTAAAGGAACAAACAAATGTCATTGAATTTTACACGATTTGTTCTTCATCACGTCAATATACTAGTTGTTCATAAGGTATTTATTTGGATTGTTTTGACATCCATGTACGGTGTTAATTTTGAATGATGAAACTGAGCGGTCAGCTATACGGGTCCTTTAAGCAGGAGAACATGCGTCAATGTGCATGTAAATTTTATATTTAAAAGCACTATGGCACGCATATTCGCGCTCAAATTTACTTGTTTAGGAAATGGAGGACAAATGTACTCACTTCAGAATTCTATTACTGTCATAAAATACTTATTTTTCTCTATAATTAGCTTGCAATCAATAATGAAAAAGTTATGGCGGTCCAAATCTCAAAGCCTTGTAAAAAAAATCATTTTCGTATCTCATGCGTATTTAATGCAATCTTGCAATTTAAAATAATTCGTGCATATTTTCCAAATAACTAACATGGCAGATTACTTGAGTGTTGGTCGTTAGTAATTTCGAAGAGATATGCATTATCCGTGAATTGATTATATATACGAAATAATTGTGTGCACTAGTGCTATCAAACTTAATTATATCAATATTTTAAACATTTTTTAAGATACTAAATAATGATGATAGATATGTATAAGTATATTCAAGTTTAATACTAAACGTTGCACTTTTTAACAATAGGGAGGGTGATGGTTATAAATGGTACAGTTAAAAGTTAACGCATTCATCGTGTCAATGACTTTAACATTGCCATGTCTAAAGGTCCCTAGAGGAATATAAGAGTTTGATACAATGTTGTATTTCACATCGGAACAAAGCATTATGATAAACAGAAGCGGATTGCAACTAATGTCGTATCTCTCAGGCCCTAATAGAGACACGGTGAGGTTTTCCTTAATATCGCCACATGTGTAGAAAGGTTGCCATAGCGAGACTTTGCAATAACAAAGTTTCATGCGAAACAGGACAGAAAAACAGACAGATTGTTGTGAGAAATGCGGAGATAGCGTTAAGTGGCTATACCAGCCACCTTCGTACTAAATTCACCCATCACGGAGCGTGACGCCTCTTCCGTTATTGTAAGGTGGTATAATAAGGACCAGCCCCTAGGTAACATTGCCGGCAACCTTCACTATGCTTGCCCCCACATTGCCAACATTGCCACTGCCGCCTGGGACTTTGATAGAAGGGGATGTGGCATTCACTTGGTCGTTTAGCTCAATTTTCACGTTTTAAGCGTGTCCGATGCTAAGTTGGTATTTGTTTCGTGTAAACCATTTCGTATCGAATCGCGGCGTGTTGAAAATCAACATGGCGACATTTTGGGCATAATACTTGCATAAAGGCTAACGTGATTCACGTGTTGAGTAAGCCGCGTGTTCATAAAGTGCAGTTTTACAAACATATGTCAAAGATAATATTTGAAAGATGAAAGAAACGCAGACAATATTTTATAATATAGACAATAACTTTATCTGTCAACGCGTATAGACAATTTTTCGTCGTAAAGTCTTTTGTCGTTGAAAAAGGAATTTTTTTTTTAAAAAAAAACAGAATTTTAAATATAGAATGTGTTCGATGCATTTACAGTGCTCTCTTTTATAAGGTAACAATTATTTTCAAACAATGCTCCAGATAAGCCGCGTATCTGTGTATTTACGCAATATAATCATTAAACATATGTTCGAATTAAAAATTGGTAATACAAATGCGCGGACATTGTCTTTAAAACTCATTAGAATCAAACGATCCTGCGTACTGCGTTTTTAAATACTAACCTATTTGAACATAAATTTACCATGATATCTTAGTTGTAGGGAACTTGAACCGGTAAGGACGTGTGTAGAAATATGAAAGCGTCATTAAAGCTTACAAATGTTTGAGCAAATCAATGCACTAATAGCATTCATGCTTCAATTATCATTCGCCACAATGATAGCAATTTAGTTAGTCATTGTGGACAGTTAAAATTGTTTCATCACGTTGTTTTAAAGACATAAGTAAATGCAGAATCAGTTTAGTAGAGTTTCAGTTATTATAAGAACTGAATTTATGAACATTAAAGTTCAACAAATAAATGTTTTTCTTTCATAGTGACATTATAAGACTTAAAGAATGAAGTGCTTTTAACATTTTCAATAGATATGAGATAATGATAAATGTTATTAGAACAGAATCATCACTGTACAGTCGCTTTCAGAATAAGCTTTAGTGATTGATTACAAAATCTGTAAATGGCCAATTGGTCTAAAAAATATCTTGAGCACCGTTTTCAACTATCTCTAATCCGACAGTCTCTTACTTTCCACATCTTTCTCCGATCGTCAAACTAGAAATAATTGTTATGGTTATAGGATATGTCACAAGTTATTCAGCTTTTCAGATTAATTCAGATTTGGAACTCGATTTCCAATTAAATATTTGTATGCAATGCTTATCGTAATGAAGAATGATAAAAGCAATATTATTGATATAAACATTGTTATTCGAGTTAGGCGACGTTCGACATAGATACTTATGTTTTTTTCAAGCAATCTATGACAATAATATTTGTATCGAAACGTCGCCTACCTTGCATTAAGAAGATGTATATCCGTGGCACTGCCTTCGTCACCTCAACTTCTAAAATGACGACCAAAGAATCAGATAGCAGATTCTATCCATACGATTAACCTAATATGGAATAATAATTCATATTTACAACATTTTATTTACTCTTTTCCCTTATATTTCTGTGATTTTTCACAATTGATTCTGTAAGCATTAAACAACATACACTGTATTATATTCTGTCCTACACTATACGGGGTGCAGTGAAGTCTACAAAGGTATTGAATCATCAACAAAGAACATCGTGTCGTTTACAAAGGACAAGATAATAATGGCGTTTTAGAAGCTAATTACTAAGTAGTTATCCCTGGCAGTCCTGAAGTGTCAGCGATAGCGAGACATCAACATCTTAAATTGTTTGCAGAGACAGAAACATCTTAAAGATGTCACGACGAGAGAAAAAAAGAGTTCCCACAAAAACTATCATTAATATTTAATAAGAAATCTGGTTATAAAGCTGCGGTGTTCGTGTCAAGAGGCCCTTAGCACATGTTCGGTTTAATCAATGAATCGGGCGAGATTTCTGCCGCTCAATGCGATCCCTATTTGTGTTCATTTAACATTTGTAAATAATACATGGAGCCTGATAATTAAGGCTAAATTGAGATGCTACTATCTTAACGACAACTTGTCAACAATGAATAAATTGCTCCTCTTTAGGACGGCTCAATTATCACACACCGAACCCCACCAATTACTGCAGTTAAACTCTATTCAACTCCTTCGGATAAATGAACACCTTTGCACGTGCCGTCACAATTTTCACATCAGGGGTCGCTGGCAGTCAGAGATGGCCGCCTTTGGGCTATTAGAGTCCTTTCAGAAACACGCAGGTTTTTGACATTCGTGAAGACAGTAACAGTATAGTCGTTATAAAAGGATTCAGTTTTCGCCTGGTGGGCAATGTTTGGAAGATTCAACGAGGAGTCTTTAATTTGACGTGTGATGTCTTTACTGCATCAAAGGACCATAGAGGGGAGACTGTTGATGTTATTATATGTTTCAAGTTAACAGTATTTAAAGTTCAGGACTTTCTTTTATCTCAACAATCGTTAACATTAGTGTGTTGATAAGAAAAATATCTATTTGTTCAAGAACATAAGATATGTTAAGATGAAATCCAGTCGAATATGAAATTATCTTTTTGAAGAAAAAATTTATATAACAAATATATATATTTACATAAGATTACACAGTATTGGTTCTTTAAGGAAGGTCTCCATGGTTCAGGCATCTCACGGTTGGATTTTTATGTATTAAAAAAGGGCCATCGATTTATAGGATAAAAGGCGTTATCATATTGATATATGCCAATCTTAACACCACCTTCCCCCCCACCCCTCCCCCACCCCAAAATCCATCGATTTCCGAACGAGAAGACTTCCGTTCTCGCTTGATTCCTCGGTATTTACAAACGTATATAACGAATAGAGTATCATAGTGTCCAAGGGTAGAGAAATGAAACTTAAACTTAAAAAACGCCATGAGAATCATACTCTATGGCTAAATGTTAAATAGGAGCATAAGCACGTGCATATTTTACCGATTTGATACTTCAAAAACAAGAATTAACAATTACCTTAAAAAAAAATCTTTTTAAAAAAAGTGTCCCATAGACTTAATCTTGGTCTAACGTTATGATTTAGACTACCGTTTCCTCAAGAAATGAGAACCTGCAAACGTGTCTAATCCTGATGTAATATTTTCATAGCTTTATCTTCCTTAAAGTTGAGATATGCTGTTGATGTTGGAGAAGACACACGGTGTAGAGACCAACTGTCTGTTGATAAAGCGTGATCACTGTATAAGCCTGTACCCCCTTCCGCCCCGTGAAACATCAAACACTGCACATATATCCAAGAAAGAAAAGAGAGAACTAGATTCAAGGAATAGCTTAGCTTTAAACGGTTTCAGAAAAGCGAAAAATCCTCTAAGAACTAACGAGCAACTTGGCATTAAACGGTTTCAAAGTTGAAGAACCTTTTAGAACTATTGAGAGGCTTAGCACCAACGGTTTCAACCAAGGCATGTAGAACAAGAAGTAAAGCTCCTTCATGTTTACAAACGTATGTCAAGTTAGAAAGAGTTTTCTAAAGATATTATTTAAGGAAATGGAACATGATGGGGTGAATCAGGAGTCGCACCCCCACGCCTCGGAATCAGACAGAGGTTTAGACACGATCATTTCACTAACATTTGTATCCGTCTCTTTACTCTGGATATGTAAGACCTTCAGAAAAGATGCTTTGTTCAGGATAATGTAGAGGGAGCTTTGCTTTCTTTTCAATGTTTCTTTTCGCTGTTATATTTAAAAGTTATCCTTCAACATACAACTGCACAAGGACTTTGATCGTTTATATCGTAGCTGGCAAATGTGGTTACTGCACTGAAACCATGAAACCGATGCCATGTTCATGTACACATATAATCAAAAGTTCTAATATTTTTAAATATATATTTACGTACAAATTCGCTGATGTTATAGGTTGTAACATATTGTATTGAATCTTTTTCTTGTATCAAATCTCTAATAATTTGGAAAAGCAGAAGGATTACCCCACCGAAACCATGAAATCAATGCCATGTTATTTAAACATGCATTCCAAAGTTCTAGATCTTGTCACCGCATCTCTATTTTGATTAGTTGTTGAACCTTCAGTGAATGTTGTTTACTAATAAAGGTATAGATGTTCTTTATTTGCTTATGGTTTATGTGCAAGATAGACAGAAGATAAACCTCCAAATCATTTAATGAACCTTCCGATCTGTATCGAAGATCTAATGAACTCCAAAGACCATACACGTATTGTACGCTCTAGACGTACAGAAAAAAATCAAACTGTGTTCGTAGTTAGTCTTGGTGCGCTCTTCTCTACTGTACGTTCGTTTGATGATGTTTCAAGCGTTGTTGTATTAAAATACTGGACTATACAGAAATAAAGAAATTCTGCTTTTCCCAAATCTGTAGCTATTGTTTACTTTCTTTAATTGTAGTTTATCGTTCGGTAATGGAGACAGCTTTTATGGATAGATAACTTCTGTAGGTAAATAGGTTTCAAGTAACTATCCATATTCGTACACTGTACAATTGAACCTTTCTACATACATACATACATATATTTGACATGAATACATTCATGTGCCAAGTTTTAATCTTCAATGGGTATCTACAACCATCATAATCTATAAATCAACATTAGGCAATAAAATCTGAGGTACTGTAAGAACCAATTTCTTGTCAAATATTGATGTTAAAAAATACAGAATTGCACTAACATGTATTCCTCTTTCCTCACATACGCTTATGATTGAAAAAGGAAGATGGAGTTTACCTAAAATCCTTTTTGTTGGGAGGCTATGTCCATTCTGTGTTAACGAAATTGAAGATGACTACCACGTGCTCTTGATCTGTCCACAGTATAAACACAAACAATCTATTATAAAATGTAAGCATGTTTAAATTTATTGAATTTTAAAGTGTGAAAACAATATTAAAACGTTTAAAGCCGCAAAATGTATTTATTATATCTTAAAGGAAAGAAACGAAGACGACTTTGTGTGATTTGAATACCTTTCTCACACTCTTGGGCATTTACTATGTACCACTTACTATTTAGTAATCATTGTAAAGATACGTACCCCGCCATGTGCAAAGAAAATAATGAGTTTAAATTGTATTGGTTTTTAACCTAATAAAACTCTCTTCAGTTGACTTATCAATTGAAAAATTAGCACTTCTTCCAGACCCCCAGTTGTGGAGCTCGTGGCACGTGCAGCAATGGGTAGAGTGGGCTGCCAGAGAGTACGGCTTGAGAGATGTCGACCCTGCACGCTTCATGCACGTGGAGGGGCGCGAGCTGTGCCGGATGTCACGTGACGATCTCTGTCGTCTGCTCGGGCCCTACGAAGCAGAAGTGCTCTTTACACACCTCAATTATTTGAGACAAGGTTAGAAAAATTACTTATTTTTCATCTGCTTCATGCAATTTATGAGTACATAGTTTCCATGGTTTCAATAAAGAGTGTTTTTTTAAATATCTTATTGATTTGTCGTATCGTCTGGGGAGGTCATGAGAACACCAAGACTACACGTCCGCATTGTTTAAAACCTAGGATTGGGTTTAATTGAGTTTAAAACACATATTAGTATGTAAACGTTTATAGTTTGCATTATTATTTACTGTTTTCACGATTACCTACTCTTAAGGCTCCTAAATCTAATTGGGCGAGTGGTCATTCATTTATTATGGCTATTTATTCCATTTTATTTGGGATTCCGTATATCACATTGATTTGTTTTTGTGTTTAGTTGAATTTATATGAATTATATAGCAATTTTGAAATCGCACAAGTTTTGTATTTAGCTAATGTTTAACAACTGCTCGAAGTCAGCTAGTCACCAGCATCTGATGGTTCCCAACAATACAATTTATTCTAAATCTACTCTTGTTTATTTGGTCTCAATGACTTTATAACAATGGCGTTCTTTGATGATAATGACAGTAATTAGATCACATCGCATCAAATCTTGTGAAAAATTCTTTATCAAAAACCATTATTTGCAAACTAGTCATTCTGATATTAATGCTTTTAAAAAACAGATATTTCTCAACCTGAACGTGCACTCACTTTAGATAAGTATTTTTTTGGCCAAAAATGTAAAAAAGGGCCTAGCACCGCCTATTTAGTTTATGATTTCATCACTCCAACTTAATTGAATAGTCAAATATGGTATACATCTTCAAAACAGGAATTCATGAGTAACCGTGTGAGTGAATCGCAAGGTACTGCAGAGAATTCAACACACCCTGCCATTCCGTTATACACAAATGTCAAACTTAATTTTAGTGCCATTTTTCACTCAACAACTCAACGAGGATTCATTAATGAAATACATGACTTGATACCTTTTATAAAAAATTGTTTACAACTATTTGTATGTTAATGGATTTAATGAGATTGACAGTCAACTGTTCTCTCCAGCGAGTACGAGCTGTATTTCACCGCTACCCCACGAGGCTCGGGAGCGAGGGGGTATGGTGAGCACCCCTGGGATGGCCTCGTCTCCTGGGGCCTGGTCCTATCCGTCCCTCCCCACCCCGGAGACAGTTGGGGCACAGCAACACAGGCAGGGTAAGATATAATTGTTGCAGAGCAGAACCCTAGCTGAAACCTACAGAAATAAGAATCGGCTCTCAAGATTCAAATTCTCTAAAAACAAATCCTTAACGTTTAATTTATTTAATCATAATACTCATTTAATGAAATTTTGAATTTCTTTAAAAAAATATTTTCTGTAAAAATATCGGGTGGGTTTGTTGAAGGAACAAATTATATCGATTTTGTGTCCTTTAACCATGCAACACCACATCTATATAGAGGCAGGAGATCAGTGTAGTATATCAGTATATTTATATGTTCATTTTTCTAAAATTTTGAAATTTGAAGTGAACAAACAACATATGCGTCTGCTTCCAGACCCTGACTTGTCTAAGTCCCACTGGGTCCCACAGAGCAGCCCTCACCACAGTAAGTGTGCAGTCTCAAACAAATGTTTTCCTCAATTTATAAGTCTTTTGGTCGAGTCAGTGTGAGTTGTATATTCCTTAAATTCTATATATTAATTTAAAAAGTGTTTCACACAAAAAATATGACACAGTGAGAATGCTGTTGAATTGCCAAGTTCCTTGATATTCATCACAAATGAAAAAACCAAAAACGGCTCTAAGAATATCAGTTTAACAAACACGTCAACTTCATTTGATTTAAAGACAGTAATAAAGTAGAGAGTAACAGTATAAGAAATAATCAAACTATTTATAAAAAACCTTCTTCTAAGACATATTTTATCTTGTTTAAATGATTAATAAATATTATTTCACATTTTGTCAGCGTTCAACACGGCTAGTTTTCCTGGCGTGGGTAAAGCGGGTATGGATCACAGCTCCCACTGGCGGACACAAGGTCAGTTCCGGCAACAAAAGAAAATCGAAATACCCAGTCACCATATCTTTTGAAAGGTTTCAAAACCTCGTACAGCAGATTTGCTTGTCTATGACTTCAAATCGAAGTTTCAATAAATGTGAACGCTTCTAGAATGTTAGTCCACAGTATGATTTAACTAAACGACCAAAGCACAAAGATCACACGTAAATTTTTTTTATAAAAAGAGCTTTTTCATACTTCATACGAATCGTAAGGTATTTTTAGTCCTAGAACTTCTGAAAAAAAGTATATCAATATAATTTGGACGATGTCATTGATATAGTCGTGTACCAAAGAGATGGTCGTCGTCAGAGCATTTAAGTATACTGACTACGAATTGTACGATTTGCCGGTCCTTTAAAAGGCATGAAAATCTGATATTGATTTTAAAATTTATGATTTAAATATTTGTAAATTCAATTTTTATCTGAGAAAGTGTTGGCTTCAATAATTTCTGGGTTGATTTTTTTCAGATCCCTACAAGTTGTTCGGGCATCTCTCAAGCAGGCTCTCAAACACAGGTAACATACAGATCTCTCATACGGCTACCAGTTACCTGATGTTTCATCTAGCCATTCGTATCCCGGTGCATTTCTGATCTCAGTACTGCTCTACAGATCTTGTGTCACGTGATTCGCGCTCTCCAGCTCTATTAGGGACGACGTTAGAAAGCCACCGGCACGATTTGATATGTTAAGAGAGTCTCTGATTGTTTGGATCTTTGGAAGCTGAAGGTCAAGGACAAAGCCACCTGACACAACACCTATGGAGCACCACTAAGAAAGAAATAGTTCCGAAAATTTTCATTGATTCCACACGCGGCAAAAGGCTGAAATATTGCCTTATTTGCATTAAAAATATCTCACTCACTCACGGATTCAGTCCTAGATTGTTTCACCAGTTAATTTCAATGGAAGAACTTATAAAGATTCTATTTAGCGATTGCTCACGGCTTTAACCACTGTATGCATATTGCTTTTCAACCAATCGATTTTATACATTATCGTGTTATCTATAACTAATCAGTTATAATTTGAAAGGTCTCTTTGGGAGAAAAATTGGATCTTCATTGGGTTAAAAGAAATAACCAACATCCTCATCAATTACCACATAATGGTATTTTTAAAGAACCCACTTGTTTCTTATGAATTTTATACATGACATAATTAAGCAATTGCATTTTCTCAGTTTATCTTTTTAACTTTATATGGAGAACTCTATCCGCTTAATATCCCTAAATTCCTGCCAAAAGTCATCGCTTCACAAAATGCCAAGTCATCGCTTCACAAAATACATAAAACAAAGAAACTATTCATATCGTACATTGCAGGTAGTGGACAGATCCAGTTATGGCAGTTTCTCCTCGAGTTGTTGTCAGACAGCAGAAACGCGCCAACCATCACGTGGGAAGGAACCAACGGAGAGTTCAAGTTGGTTGACCCGGATGAAGTAGCCAGACGCTGGGGAGAGCGGAAGAGCAAACCCAACATGAACTACGACAAGCTTAGTCGTGCACTACGATACTACTACGATAAAAACATTATGACTAAAGTCCATGGGAAGAGATACGCATACAAGTTTGACTTTGCTGGTTTAGCTCAAGCTATCCAACCCTCTGCACCTGAACCCAGTCCATACCGTCACCAAGACCTCTTTCTGCCACCCGGGTACACATCTCCTAAAATGAACTTCCCTAACACGTACACCCCAGTACCTGCTGTGACGTCGGGTATTCTTGGACCCCCTGCAAACTATTGGTCAGGCCATCCCAGTGCTAACATGTACCCGAATCTACAGAATCACGTGATGACAAATCCGCCTAGTCACATGACCTCTCACGTTGGTTCCTGTTATGCATGATTTGAATGATATATGTGCATTGTATTTATAAAAGATGGCTTCACTATATATTTATATACATCAACCATACGTCTACGTTTGTACGTGGTCACAAAGAGATTGGAGGATTTAACTTGTGTATAAATGAAACACTGCGATCGGATCACCTCGGCGTGCCCGTATAGATTCAATTCAATGAACTACCAAATAAATATGAACTACTCAAGATGTGACAATCATGTTTTCTCTTTGACCCAGAAAGTGGTTTTTTTTGGAGTTGGAGTTCACTTCGACGGGACTGGATTAGAAAGCAGCTGTTATGGAACCACAAATCATTTAGTGCAGAAATGGATCCCATTGTTTTTCATCAGAGGTAGCTCCGTCAAAATTTCCTATGCAACCGCTGTCTTAATACGAAGGTTTCTTGGGCTTCCGGCAGTTTCCTCTACCGGCGCAATATTGCAACTTAAACTTCATGGCAATATTTTAGCCAATGAAAACACCGAATGCATGAATAACATATTTGTCGCGAAATGAGCCGTATGTGTTCTGTAAAGGAGACTCAAAGTGCAAGAAGAATATTCAAATAAATGTTAGCTTTTGAAAAGCTTACGGAAATAATTTAGACGATTTGAATAATAACTTTTTAAATGGCATCGCTAATTGCACAACTAACTTTAATTGCATCCGATCAGATTTCTACATTTCTGGCTCAAGAAACCTTCGTATATTAGGACAGAGGTAGTATAGGAATTTATGACAGAGCTACCTCTGTTAGGAGAGAATGGAATGGATCCATATCTATCCCTTTAACTTAATATTATCCATAAGCAGTACCAAGTCTCTGCTTGAAAGTGTTTGAACGAAAGGTGTTGCAGTCAATTAAGAATTGTTCGCTGTCAAAGGGGGATAACCATCATTTATACAATTGGCGACTTAATTTTTTACAATTTCGCAAGTGACAAATCCTTTGGATAGATAAAGAGAGGTGAAGTGAATCGTATTTTCAAAGCTCACAACCTGAACTTGACGCACTGAAGGTTTTACTTGACAAAATGTTGCAACTATGTCGCCCTTTCATTCTATTACATCAGAGTATATGCATCATGCTAAATGCCTCGTATCGCTGACAGCAGGGTATTTATGGTAATATATGACAGTCTTTTTCAGCCAATGAAATGTCGCTATGCAAAGGGCCTGAAGCAAATTATCTCGAACCCAACACTCTTCTCATCCGGGTACTGCCAATATAGCCCGAGGTTAGTCATTTCATTGGCTGGTCATACATAATGATACGAGGCATTTGGCATGATATATACACAGGAACATGATATCGTAAATAAAACGTAGGTAAAAAATAGATGAAAAAATCATCCACTTTTTACCTACGTTTTATTTACGATATCAAGTTCCTGTGGATATATATATCAGCTCCGCGAATACAATTTTCTTTGATGTGGAAGGAGGCCGCCCTATTGAAATGTATAAATATGTTTTATGCGAAATGAATAAAGCGTTCATTGCCAAATGTTGAAACAGTTACATAATGACATATGGCTGTATTCAGAAGAGGAGCTTTCAGTCGAAGAACTGGGCGTGTGTGTCCCTTCACCTATGTTTCTATGTAACTGTGACATGTAAAAAACACTGTCATTATTTCACTTGTACGTTTGTAAATAAAGATATTTCACATGTGTTAATGCTTGGTTACGTTTTGTGTTCTCCGTTTTAGATCGCACAGTTCAGAGATCATAGGGCATGTGAAGGAAAATCCATTGAAGACTGTAATATCGCGCTGTTTCTGAATGTTTAAGCATGCTCAAAGTGCACAGGACACACAGAGACACATTAATTCAGTAATATTGAAATTAAAAAGTCTCCAGGAATTTACGGAAGGACAAGAGAGTTGAGCAAGGTCCGAATTCTGGAGGGGGATATTCCAATTTGTTGCCATTGCATAGGAAAACAATATCTGGCCTACGCTTGCAGTTTTTAAATTTGGCTTTCAGAAGATAGATTCTTGTAGGGGCTCAACGTTGAGGTCAGATAGGTTAAAGGGACAGTCCACATTCACGTTTGACAAGGATACAAGAATCTGTATCCAAACGTCCCAAATCTCAGAATAAAGAAGTTGTCATAAATATTTGTTCTTAGTTGTTTCATACTTCTTATATGCATCTCAAAGAAGTTAATGGTAATACGACACTATAATTTATAGATTCGTTGCAAAAAAACGTTTTCTTGAATGTCGTCAAAATGATAATCTAAATTGTTCAGTAGGATGAGTATTGGATAAGTGAAAAAATGAAATATATATTTCTTCCACATATGTAAATATAGTATTTATTAGATTAAAGAGAGATCAGCTCCCAGATCAATGTAAGACTATCATAATATATACGATCTCTTGATATGCCACAGATAACAGACAACTTCATCGATTGGGTTGCTCGATTGTGTTGTTACTTGTCATTTGGTAAAGAATGTATATCAAATATCGACAGTAGAAATGGCGTTATTGAAAGGGTCGCGCGAAGTTTGAATGTAGACATATAGAATAGATGTTTATCTTCGCAATGCATTTGATATACACATGCAAAAAAGTTCATACAGTATTCTCTTCAAAGATTTCACACTAAAAGTTATTTTACAAATCAAACAAATTGAAATTTAGTACAGTGGTGATTCAAGATTTACAAGGTGGAGATTGAAGATTTTTAAACGCAATGGCTAACGTGTTATCTAACTGGCGATATGAATTGTGATGAGGAGTGATGCAAACTGATTAAAGTGACACAGAGTATGTTTTATGATTTTTATGTGGCTTAAATAAGAGTCAAAATACCTCATGTCCTGAGATAAGGTCAAATCGTCCCTCTTTGTCTGTCTTATCTAACTGTCAAAAATGGGATATTTTCGTCTTTTCAATGATAAATGAAAAACAGCCATATAGATTAATGTTAAAAAAAAGAAATTATGTCTCCAATATAATGCGCATGAGTTAAATGCCTAATACTCATTAAAGGCAAATACTAAACACTACCAAATACTAAAAACTACCAATCAATATTTGTCTTTGTATCTGCCGTAAATTAGTTTCTAAAATTACGTTTGAGCGCGCCATTGTCCGGTTTTCGATCATTAATCACGACTTATTTCTTGTCACTATTCTGAACTAATAAGAACTATGATACAGATTATCAGATGGAACCACTACTTCTCGAGAAAATAGCACCATTTATGAAGTTTGACATATTTGACAGCAAAAACATACTCTCCGGCCCATGAAGTTCGGATAGGCAATCAAATACACGTACTGTCTGTCATTGCATTTTGAAAACAACACTGAACTTGATAAAATATGTAATAGAATGTGTAACATAATGATCTGCAACAAATCAGCAAACATTTTAGGCAACATCTGTTGGCTCCTGAATGACTTATAATGATATTTTACAGCATCTTCGTTATACACGAGGGTGCGTTGTAGTCAAAGGGAGACAATTCTCGTTTAAACAACCATCACGATGTATGTCATTTCTTTACCATTACTTTATGTCACGGCTAGCAGGAAAATCATGTATATATTGAATTCTAGCGGCAGCAATAGAAGTGGTTGTTTCGGTGGTAGTCGTTAAAGCAGCGGAAGTAACATAAGCAGTAGAAGTAGTAGAAGTAGCAACATAGTAACTGCAGCAGACCATTTTAATCTATTTTACGTATTACTTCACAGGGTTTTTTTACTATTAAAGAGCCACTCAGTGATTTTCATAACATATTATTTACCTTTGATACAAACCTAAATGTCATATGTGGTGATATAAAATCAAAACATCTTAACTTTTCATGTCCAAAAGACTGGTTTTCCATGAAAATCTAAAAACAGCCTTATTCGTGCACAGAGGTATAGATATCCCGTCCAATATACATGGATACTAGTTAACCTAACAAACACTATCAACTCCTAACTGTCCTCCTGCCTCTTTTAGATAAGTCTCCAAAACTGTAATGTTGAAGTTAGATTAGGAGAAACGTATCATATAATGTTAATGGCGGGAATGTGATAACTAACACTTCTCTAATGAATTAGCAAAAAAGAAAGCAACCCTTTTTTTAAAACTTGTTTTCTTTTCGTCCGCAGGATTGTGAAATATTAGGCAGTAGAAAAGATTTAGAGAATTTAGTGAACCAGGATCCATATTTTCGAAGCTCTCTTAGCGCTATGATTGTCTTAAGCCAAAGTTAATGTATACTACTTACGACTATCTTAGCACTAAGAGAGCTTCGGAAATCTAGGTCCAGGTGAGTTTATTGATTACACCGGAACGGTATCGTATCATGTCTCGCACATTCTGACATCAGTTGAGTTTAGCGCAGACAAAACCTAGTCATTAGCGGATCAATCAAATCATCCCGTTTAAAAGAAGGATGGTCGTGATCAAGTTTATACGAATGCTTAGCGTTAGTTCATTCAGCCCAGATACTGACACTAAAGCTTTTTACCGGAGTCATTGTGATTGGCTAGTTGGGCTCACATCAGAACATGCGATCAATGAGGCTGATTTCAGACCGTTTTTTAGAAGAAAGCTGATAAAAACTTGTATTCCTCGGAACACGGTCCATTTTAACCAGACTGTATTCTAAGTCGAGGTTAGATATAGTTAAGGGTGACAATTTCTCTTTTATCTAATTATTGGAGTACATATTGGTTCAGAAATGTAATAGAATAAAGGTTTTGGTAGTTCAAGAAATCAAAAGGTTTCTCTTATAATAGAGTACATATATTAGTCCGTTCTTTACCAAAGATACCTACCTAAAATTGTTCATTCATAAAATTTGAACACCCAAAACAGTAAAACAATGTAAGCTACATCAACTAAAAGATTGTAGAAGTCCTGCACACCATTTGACAGTTATACCATTCAAACTGAATTCAGATCGACAGTTTTTCAAATGATGTAATGATGTTACAGAGCAGCCAAACTAAATTTATTTAGTTGTAAACGGAAAATAAGTTAAAGAAATAATGTTTCATTCTGAATGCATTATGTATTTTGGACGTGCTTATGCACATAGGGAGACACAGGATACACAGTCATACCCAGAGCTGACAGGATAATTGTATATATGTGAACATTACTTATCCAAAGATCAAAATTCTGAAGAATATTATGTTTCGTGTTCGAATCAGCATCAATTTTGAATAAAAAAACATTTCTGATTAGCATGCGATTTCCCAGCCTTGTAAACTTGGGACACTCTGATGCCACGTCAATGTTCTAACGATTGGTATGCACGTCTATACCTTCGTGCACATGTTGCAGCATAATAGAGAGAAAAACTCGGGCAAATTCGACCTGATGTGTTAACTACAATAGATGTTCTACTTTCAGGATAATATGAAAATACCGTATTTCTTCGAAATGACACTGTTGTATTATCTTTTCAGACCACCCGAATCAGAAAAAATCTAAAATAGACAATTTCACAATAATTGTTTTACCAAATAAATCGCCAGTGGCACCAACCTCGTTACAGCAAGTTGATGATCAACCGGCCAGTTGATGCGGGGTGTACTGTCAATGTTGACGTTCGCCGAGATCGCGCCGCTGACACTGTTTCAAACGTGCAGCACAATAAACAATTCTGTCATTCATGTCAATTTCAATTCAGCTTAATATGTTCCAAATTATGAGAATTCTCGTCCAAACTTGTGTGCGAGGTGACCACGCTCTTTAAGGCGATTAACTGTCAGTAACTTTGGAAGTTACATCGCATTCGAAAATAATCCAACAAATGGAAAACAATCAATTGATAAGATATTCCTCACAATGTTTCTTTATTAAAGGCGTTCTGTTTGTTGTTAAAATCTTCTTTGTCTGTTGTTATTTCCCCATTGCTTAATAGCTTTTTAAAAATAAAAATAAATTACATCGACGATCATAATGTATTCATACGCTTGACCTAGTTTTGCTGACGTAATGCACTAATCAGTTTTAAGTATTCGAGTTTCGATTTCTTTGCCTGGTTAGGTGTCGTAGGCTATCAGTCTTATAAAAATTCCAAATTAAATACAATTCAAAGCTTTCTCTTTTTTGTGTAAATGATAGGTAGAGCCGATGTTGATCATTATAATGAAATGAATTCACGAATACTCACGACACAGTTGTGGCTGCATGATGGCCTCCATGTACAAATTAAGCCTTTTTCCAGAATTTTTTTGCTGATGTTGGGCGAGTAATAAATAAAATACTAAACTCCATTCCGTGCAATAACATATTTATGAAACTCGTGAATGGTTTGGTATCTAACTCGCTTTCGCTCGTTAGATACCAAACCATTCACTCGTTTGTTATATGTTATTACACGGAACGTCGTTTAGTATTCTCTATATATGCATGAAATACTTTGAATACGAATAACCTTCATTATGGAAAATAATGTTTTAGTGTATTGTGAGTTGTTATATGTAACTTGAAACTTGTATTTGCAATTCACCAAGGACGTTTCAGAATCAGCATTTAATAGAGAACCGGCCTAAATTTAGAGAAGTACGGTAATGATACATATCCATAAATCAATGACGTTTATATAGTTGATCATGGAGAGGTAGGTGGTAAGAACTGATGCGCAACTTCTTTAATCATAGGTAGGTTTTGTGTTTGGTCGTATCTCATTTCATATTTTAGAAAATGTTGAAATTATCAGTGAAAATTTTTTCTCATTAACTAATAAACTAAATTTTTATGATTGGGACTTTGTATGCGCTGTCACAGCGAAGGGATTCAATCAGAATTGGAAAAGAAAAGTAGTAACGTAGTATTTGTTATGGAAACGATATTCGAGGATATCTTTATTTGTACTTTTTTTAATTTTAAATTTCTGAACAATATGAATGCTGACTCTCTATATCGTGTAATGAAAAATATTTCCCCAAACTTGAACAAAAAGTTCTTTAAAATCTATTCTCAAAATCTAAACTTATAATTATATACTTTGGATTTGTGGTTAAATTTTGCAATTAGAATAGGCTTCAAGAGTGTTCTTGTATATGACCAATTAAAACTATGTAATGTTTTTTTTTAATTGACAGTTTTACCAATATCCACTAGGCTTTTTTTAAAAGATAAATTATGACAATTACGTCTCTCAGACTATTGGTCTAACCGCGTAGTGTTTGTTGCGTTATTTCGGTGGTTCACCATGACATACGTATTATAAATTTGTGTACTAAATAAAATTATTGAATTAAAATTTGGGGACTCCCCTTATGAGTGGGAATTGCTAATTAGTTTGTCTTTTTCTTTTGCCAGATGTAGGTTGTAAATCTGAACTGTTCCCTGGCGAAAACGTCATGGAACTGCTCAGAATGTAAAGTTTTAGTCAATCATTTCCATTGAGTTTACCATAGCAAATAAATATCATTTTTTAAAATTGATAGAAGAGGTGAAACATGACCAAAAACATGACAGCTGCGACAGGCAGCGTTTGCAGTCTACACATGTAAAGATCAACAGTTCTACATTATGTTCTTACAGTATAACCTGATATTTAGAAAAAAAGTTTGATCTAAATTATTTGTTTGTCGGCACTATTTAATGGCGAAACATGAAACACTCATGTACCAACATACGTTGACCTAAATTCATAGTTCTCAATCCATCTTTATACAGTCCATCAACGGTCACTAACTGTCATAATATGTTGATCCCTTTATCGTATGTGGATCACAATCTGTCACAGAGATTTATTTATTTCTTGTTTGGTGTTGATTTATGAGATGATAATTCATTGATTACCACACCATTGTAACCACTGTAATAAATTTGATCAATACAAGCTTGGGGGAAGCATGGAACACGATTCAAGCAAAACCTTGAATATCTGAATTCATAACTAAAGTAAATTTATTTGGTTGATGCTTTATTCTAAGCATGTTTCATTCAGAGCAACCACACGCATGACAACGCTGAATGTGACCTAGTTGATATCCATATTCGTGAGGAACCATAAATCTAGTCACTGAAGAAGAAATATTATTCATCCATGTAAAATAAAATGATCCAACATTTATTATTCGATATATTTACCATCATCTAGGAAAGTCAAAAGGATACCAAGGGAGTGAGTTCTCGTTACCATGGACACTAAAAGCAGTCTAGACGCGCGTGTACCTTTGTAAGTACAATGTATCTTTCTTTAATCAGAGTATACTATGTTCACATAAAACAAAATTCATTAGTTGAAGTATATTTTAAATTTAGTACAAATATTTCTGTGGTTTGTCGTACATCTTCGTGCTACACTGAATTTCAGTGCAGTAATTCGCTAGTTCCAGTCGATGCTCGCAGGTTTCACCGCAATGCATAGCCACAATGGTGTTGCGGGCTTTCTCCCAGCAATAATATTAGTAGCCTCGATATAAGTGAAATATTCTTCAAGTGGCTTTTAAGTCCATATGACCTCACCACAGGAATAAAAAAAATTAAATACTGACTACCAGGTGCTTTCCTCACCAAAACGTTGTGGAGAGGATAGTCCCTGATTGAATACCACTACGACTAGAGTTATTATTTAAAAACTTTTATTCCTCGGAACACGATCGATTTTAATCAGACTGACCTAACCACCTCGTACATCTTCTATACATGACATTCAGTTAAACAAAGCACCATTTGACAAGGTATTCATTGAATGTGAAGACGTTAGAGAGCGTTTTTATTCTCGTGTCTTCCGACTGATACAGATTTACTACAGGACCACAAGCTTTGGTTCTAGTGGCAACACTTTTACAATTTCTGATTTATTTCATTCTTCAAAAAATAAAGTTTTATTCATAAAAGGTGCAAACTTTACGTCCTTAACTTTAAACCGATTCGTCATTTGAAGGAAAATAAATTTCAACTGACAGTCATCTTTTTTTATTGAAATAACTATACAGAATTTCAATCTTCATCACGTTTTACAATCAACATATACTTCAGAGATTATAGTGAGTTCTTGTTAAACGCCGCTTAGGAATTATTTCAACAATGAGCGTTAAGATTATTATAAGCGTTAGACCACTCGGCCTTATAAAGGTCACGTTCTTTAACTATAATGATATAGGAAAGAAAAAAATGTAATTTCACCTTTTGAGGCTACTCTATTTACCCAATCAGGTAATCTACAGGTAAACTATTTACAAGATATTCATGTAGTCAGGCTATTGAATAAATTCTAAAAGATCAGAAGTATTTAATGCATTGTTGAACTACGCATGAACAACCATATCGGTAATATTCACCCTGTAAATCCAAACGGCATTCGTTATGGTTAATACAACAGCATTCCTGTGTTAACGACGTGGGTGAAGTTTCAGATTTAACTTTATAACGAATACATTATCCTAAGTTAAGCAATAAAGCTTCATTAAAAGAAGATATCCCTTATCTTTGTTAGAATCGTTGGATCTCCCAGTGATATACGTGCTGCCTATACATGTATCTAATTGTCAACTGGCTACATCAGCTCAGCATATACAGTGTTACATCATCAGGAGTGGCTACGTGAACTATGGAATGACCAGGGAAATCCCAACGGAAATAAACTTCGTACATATAGACAATTTAAGAACACTGTTATCCCAGAACCATATGTTACTTCTATATTGCCTAGATGGTATCGTAGTGTTCTATAGGTAAGCCTTAACTTTTTTTCATTTTGTATTGCAGGTTAATTGTAAAGAATGATGTATGATATCGAATCAATAGCAAGCGTAGGTGAACAAATATACCCTTGTGTGCATTAGAAAAGACCATATGGGTACAAAAAAAGCGTGCACCTCCAGGTATCCTCGGTAGTCCAGGGTAATCACTATTGGAACCCTGGACCTAGATTTTCGAAGCTCTCTTAGCACTAAGATAGTCGTAAGTACCATCAATTAGCATTGGCCTACGACTATCTTAGTACTAAGAGAGCTTCGAAAATCTAGGCCCTGGATTATAGTGGCCCTGTTATATTGTAGTGACATCATAGATAGACAAACAGATAATAATTTGAGTCTCACATCAGCATCATTAGTACAAGCACGGTATAAATAAATATATAATATATATTAATAAATATAAAAGATGTTGAGCAAATCTTTACAGATTTATGAGAGACTATAATCGAGTAAAAAAAAAAAGTAAAATAAAATAAAACACATATAAAACACATATTTACATCACATAGTTAAGGGTTCAAAAGGGCTTGTCGCCGTTTTAGAATAAGAAAGCAGGCTTTGGCAGTATAGTAAGACACTTGTGGATTGGACATTGGACATGTGTATGACTAAGTGACTTGAATAAGCAATTTCTCATTCTATTATATGTCTGTCCAGAGAGAATACAGGAGCCTTTCGTTATAGTCTTACATAGAAGATTGGGAAAGGGTCTATCGTTGTAAAACAGGGGGCATGTAGAGTGTCCACTCATACCGCCAAATTGTGCCATTTGGTATAGCTCACATGTCATTGAACATTATCTAATGGCATGTATTCACAATGCACGCAACCTTAGAAGCTCTGTCAATTTGCATCTATCAGAAGGGCACTGAAAGGTCTCGACCCGAAAACTACAAAAAATTGTTCGATTTTACATATTGTGCTCCCAAATATAACAAGTTTAGATTTGTTCAATATCAAATGACATGTATAATCATTAGATTATTTCTTTATGGATATCAAGTCATATTTCAGAAGGCTCTGTTCAAAACATTGAGTAGTTTTAGAGTCCCGTGATTGTCCGAAGATTGGCTGCAGCCCTGCACAGATCCTCCGTCTTATGAGCATTAGTACATATATATAAGATTTTCTTCTTCAAGAGACGATATAAACATGTTATTTATCAAAGGAAAGCAGATATAAGACTTTATCTGTGTTTGATATTGAAACGTTTATCTAATGTCGCCCAAAGAAAACTGGTACTAGAATTCTGAGTGACGTCACATCATTGATCTGATGACGTCATTTGAGTGACATACCTACTGTTGCCCTCCCTCAAAGATAAAGTTGTAGGTGGTGGATGTTGATACAGGAGATATGCTGCATCATCATTAATTATTACTTTATTGTTCAGTACTGTAATTGCAAGACCAAGAATGATTCTTTCAATTTCATATGTTAACATATACATTTAAACACATAATTTACAGTATCCTTTGATCGGGGTCTCAAAGTAAAATAGGAAAAATGAGTAATTTACTAAATTCGTTAAGCTAGATAAAATCTTATTTAGGAAGTTAAAGAAAGTTATTCATGGTTGCTGTTTGCTCATTACATAAGACTTGCTGAATATAACATTTTCAAAACATTTAGGCCTATTAGTTATTACTTTCCTTACATATTGTAATTCATATCTAAAATTTCAACTTAAAAAAATAATACCTGAAAGGTATGTATTGACAGAGATGAGCATTGCTATCTGTTTTATCTACTCAATATCCTCTAGTTTTCTCGCAGATTATTTCTAGCGAATTTCTTAAAGGCTTAGTAGTACGGTTCATTACCGCGAAGGCAACATTTGTGATGTTTAAACAAACAGACCAGGGGATTAAGCAGGGATGTTCAAGCCGACTGCCTTCAGAGAACAATGGAGCTAAAGTGTGATTTAAGCACATGGTTGATACTAAATTGTGAAGTGGTAAAAAACCGAATTTCCCACATTACGTTACAGATATATACGAACATGCAACACGATTGTTTTTCTTCATCGTAGTTTATTTACACAACAACAATTACAAATAATTACATTCACTGGACAGCTGCAGATTCACTGGATACAAAATTTACAAATTAATTTACTTTCATGAGGTAGGACACGGAATCGGCATATTCCAATACAGACATGGCTCCTGTTTGCAGCGAGTGCTTCAGGTCTTCAATGCGGCGGTTCATGTCCGTGAACTTCTTCTTCTTTGGTGGCAGACGCCGTCCTGCGCCATACTGGATGAGTCGGATTTCATTCATCTTCTGCTCTTGTCTTAGAAAGGACAACATTTCGAAAACATTTGGGTGGGCTTTGGCAATCATTTTTTTAAGCCGACCATGCCATCCTTCCAGGTGGTTGGTTGTCCTTGGGCCGGTCGACTGGAAGTGGTTCCATTGAGACTGAGTCAGGTCTCCTTCAATCCACTGCGAGGTGACGTAGTCTGCCAGTTGCCAACAACGAGGGTCATTAGGCATGTCCGCTATGGCGTTGAGCCAAACGTCCTCGACCTGTAACAAAGAAGCATAATATAAGTCTTGAGTTACATACATGTAATTTAGGAGTTTACAATTTGATGTTGATGATTTATTTGATGATGATCTAGTTTTATTTGGAGTTATACAAATTTAGGGGAAAATGTTTTAATCGGAAAATGAGAAGAAAATGGCAGCAACTTCGTAGTCCATCTGCAAAATGAAATAAATGATTAGTCAGAGGAAATTGCTCCACATGAATTTATTGATTCAATGTATACGACATATATTGTTATCAAAATTAGCGCTATATCAAGTGAATAGTTTAGTTTTTTATACCTGGAAACATTGAGGTAGTAACTGTAGTCCTCTTGTTGTGGCAGCATCCTTCAAGAGGCGAAAGGCTCGACTGTAGGTTTCCTTCGTCTTGTTTGGCAACAGGAAGAAGACGAGAGGAAACATCTGCCCCCCAACCATAGCATGGAGTGTGTAGAGTTGGAGAAACAGTGATGGAGCGACATAAAATGTCCCATCACCGTAGACAACATCAGCAGCACACAGGTGTTGAAGGTTGGCTGTTGTGGTCATGCCAAGGATCTTGTTATCTTCTCCGTCATTGATGATAACAAAAGGTTCTCCGGCGTCGGTTGTCTTGAAATCATCTGGAATGATGATTCCACGGCGTGATGTAGGTAGTGCAGGGAATTTTGATCGACGGGCTTGGTAAAGTCTGTTCTTCCCGGTATCAAAGGTTGGCATAGAACCCAGGAGTGATATGCTTTCTGGTGTCCAAGCACCATCTCTCATTGAACACACTTGCTCATCGTACAAAGATGGCAGTGGTTTCACCGATGATCTTACTAAGGTCTTTATCTTCGCCAGTGATTCCCGAACCTGTAAAAGAAACATAGTAATGTATAATATGTAATAATAATAAAAAATATTATATATATATAGAAATCCATGATTATCATAATATAATAATATTCACATTTATAGCTTTTTTCAGTTATAATATAGTAAAATATAGTATTACTAAGAATTAGTATAACTAAGTTTTCGTTAAGATGTAGATTATTTAAAATTTCTTTCAAATTACCTTAATGTCATCATGAACAGGACCGTGGTTGTGTGCGGTGGGGAGTTTCGAAAGAATGTCGTCAACAGTAGAAATACTGGAACTACAATTCTTATCAATACACTTCCAAGACATCCACGATGCAGCATCACGCTTACAACGCACTCTGAACATGTAGCCATCTACACAGAGATATCTTCCTCCACGTGAAGTTGGAATGAATTTATACTCTAACTGATTGGTGAGTAAAAATCAACTAATAATTTTCAGATTCCGTGTTGCAGTTCGTATTTTCGTATCACCCACCACCTTAATCCCTTAAACAAACAAAAGTACACTTCGGTGAAACTTCAAACAGGTTTTCCTGTGATAACAGATGTTGCCTTCCCGGTAAGCCACCAGTACAGCAAGGCTTGTATCAGAACCATCAAGGGTATGTTATATTTATATCATCCGCGAAGGGGACTTTTTTATATATCACCTTCATGATATCAATGTTTTTCATTGTTTAATTGCATTTGAAAGTAATTCAGAGCTCACGAGAAACCAATAACTCGACAAGAATGGCAATAAAAGTGTCATGTTCGTCCATTGTAGGAATACGTATCGTATATGCAATATAAATATTTATGTACAGTAATTGAAGAGCGTCTTAAAAACATGAAGTAAATAAATCGCATATAAGAGTCTTAACTCCATGTTTTATGCCCTGTTGTAAAATTTGATATACATTTCATGTATCACATTGGGTAAAGTCACGAAAGGTACATCTTTAGCCATGACAGTGATAGACTTACATCTTACCCACACATGAGGTGGCCCAACTCATGTGCACCAGTGTGGCCGTATGGGTGTTCCATGGGTGTAGCTACCTATACGCAACGTACTCAAATGAGTACGCTTTTTTTCTCCAAATTACATATGTGGAGAAAAATTTTAAAATATGAAAATAATAATTAATCCAACTTAAATCTTCTTCTGCATATTTGATTGAAAATAGAAGCTGAACATGGACACAAAAAGCTACATTATTGTAATTATTACAATAGGACAACCCTCACGTGGTAAGCATTTTGGCAAATCAACGCTGTGGAATGACGAAATGTCTCTTTATTTAGCGGGTTCTTTTCGGTAAGCATTTTTTTCTAAAAACTAAGTGTCTTTTCCCTAGGAAAGACGATAAAAAATAAAAAATACAATACACATGTACGCACATGTGCAAGATGAACAGCCTACTCACACGATTGACATATTGGATTTCGCCCTTTGGAAAATGTCCAAAATAACCTAAGTAATCATAAAAAGACGCTGCAGGAGATTGAAGTCACATGTGTCAAACTTTTAGTATTGGTGTGATTTAAAAGTGACTTACTGAGTGTTGTTGAATGTATCATCTTAACAAAATAAAGAAATAGTTGCGATTTTTTTATAGATTGACAATAGCGTGCACCAAATGCCAAATAGTCATACGGAATTTTGAAAACTTATCTGAAGTAGACAGAAGAAAACTTAGGTCAAAATATTGTTTTTAAGGGTTGAAGAATTTGTATTAATGTAAAATAGACGTGTGCTTTTCAGCATCTGCAGTAACACAGGCCTTTTGAGATAGGATACTCAACGACCTTTCAGTGCCAACATTGTGACGTCACAACCACACAAAATTATGACGTCATGCGTTAAGCGGTATTACACTGGTTTGATATCGCCGTATTCATAATTATTATGTTTCGAATGGTGAGCTATGCCATTTATCGGTGAAATTAAAACCCGTATTTTCACTGAGTGAAATAAAAATGGTATTCTACTCAGTGAAATGATGCAACAATCATATGACGTAGTCTGTGACGTCATGAAACAATTGAATGACGTCATGCAACGGCCGCACTAGCGAAGCGATTTAGCTTCTCCATTCATATAGTTAGGGTCATTTACGAGGTTTTGGGAAACATAATAAATAGAACATTTGATATTTCGAATGTTGAAATATGCCATTTATCGGTGAAAATAAAACCCGTATTTTCACTGAGTGAAATAAAAATAGTATTCTACTCAGTGAAATGATACAACAATCATATGACGTCTTCTGTGACGTCATGACACAATTGAATGACGTTATGCAACGCCCGCGCTAGCGAAGCGTTTTAGCTTCTCCATTGATATAGTTAGGGTCATTTACGGGGTTTGGGGAAACATAATAAATAGAAAATTAGACAATTCTCGTCGGATACCATGGATATCTCATCGAGTGAAGTAGAAATTTATATTTTCACGAGTGGCGTAGCCACGATTGTAAATATATGATTTTCTACTTCACGAGATGACAGATTTACGTGCCAAATCAGAATGAACTAGAACAGAAGACAAGCGTTAAATAAATCAAGACATTACTAGTTTGCTATATGAATTTGCTTGAACATGTTATAGGAATAAACAGTTAACAACGACAACGTTTTTAAATTGATATAACTTCAAGTGATTTTTATAATTCATTTTTGTTATGTTCGTTATATTGCAACATTGATTAATTACATTCTTCAAAACCCTAGTTACGACCCTGGTTGCTTTATACTTTAAGATAGGATACGAAGAAATAATTTAGGAAAAGAAAATGGCTTTATCGTTCATTTGTTACAATTCTTAAGAAATATTTGTTTCATCAATGATAATGATGAAGCAGCTATAAAAAATGATAGATATAAACTACATTGTATTGCAAAATGGAATCATAAAACTTAACATTAACACGTGATACTGATTACCAAATATGTATCAGCACATTGGGCTTTCTCTCTACAATTATACTAGCAGCTGTTATATAAATGAAATACTCTGAAAGCGGCCTTAATTCCAAAATCACCTCACCTCATTCCAAGTGAAATTTGAACAACCGTGGTCAATTAATCCACTCTCAATTTTGTATCTGTCTAATATAATCATTAAAGTTGATAACGTCATAGAAATTTTGGCACACTAGTAGTTTTCTCTTCTCCGATTGACATATCAAACAACGCGCTAAGGGCCAAATAATTTTACATTTCCTTTGTGTTTCTGACGAAGCCTCAGATCAACAAGTGTGAGGTTCTAAAGTGCCTCGTAGTGGTTCTCCCACATGTGTTTGGGTACATAAGTAGTCAAACTGGGAGTAGTCATACTGGTAAGACACCCTCGTAGTTACCTTTTTTTGTTTAATCACATGATGTAACTATATGTCATTAAGCTCTATGCCAATCATGCCGGTTTCTATATCAATTGGAAAATTTGTCAATGTACTTCTAATGTAACGCAGTTTTACTATAACTGACGTAATTAGTACATTGTTGTTATAGGTGTAATTTATCACCGCCCCGCTACCACAAAGGATTACGTTATCACTCTCTCATGAAATCTATTAATCATGTCGAGTTTACATTTGTAATTAATGGACTTAACCTGTATGAATACTAGCTTAATCCACACATTGTTTTGCTTATTTGGGATCGCGCTATATAAGGGGGACGCATGTTAAAGTCGCTCACGATTTTGTCTCAAGTCAAGCCTCAGAATTTACTCACCAGAAACCATGCCTGTCGATTTCGATACTTCTATGGTACAACACATGAAACATACGGAACTTCAACGAGGGTAAGTGAATCAATGATCATTCAAATGTCGTCGTTAAAGTAACCCATATAATAATCTAATATCACGCAATATGTTTCTATTTAATAAACGAAAATATCTCATTTCATCAATTTGGTCCTCCCGTTTCTTTTTGTATATTCAGATAGTCAACCATTCTTCAAATAGGAACGAATGCAACCCATCGGTGTAGATAACTTCACTTGATATTATAAGTAATCCATATACATATAAACTTAGTTTCTTTTCCCAGTTCGACTTCTTTAATAGTTTTGATCTTTTGTAATTTAATTTTGAAAATGTTTTTGTCATTTTTTGTAAAGCTCACCCTATGAAAATAAAAGTTTCTTATTTATATTACATCAACTTTTTGGCTATTAGAATGGCATCTGAGAAGTTGAAAGTAACAGTCTTCAAGTGACAAAGCGCAATTTGTTTGAATCAAATATGATATTGCTTATCAATGTTATAATTTTAACGGGAAGTTAAGCTCCTCAGCCACGCCTATTTAAAATGTCAACCCAAACCAACTCCTTAATCCGCTGACGCAAGGCTAAACAAATAAGTAATAAGGAGAGACGGCCTCTGCGGCTCAAGTCATTAATTTCTCAGCTTTTGCATTACTATAAAGTTTAGATAAGTTCAACTGATAATGCAAAATATGACTATGTTTTGGTTTGTTATAAATCAATTCATCTTTTCAAATATCTTTATATAGCTGATAAATGAAAAATCTACTAAGAGCGATATTCACATAACCGACCTTCATGGAACCAAGTATGTTTCAAACAAACTACACTTTCTATCCTGTATTAAAGTCATCTTTGTAATACAATTCGTGCGGGACGAGCAGAAGCCTGTAATACATGTCATCGGTTGTCACCGAGACTAACCCCGCATAGTAAAAATGCATTGAGAGAGGGAATATAAGTGATAAACAATATTAATCTTTCATTCACAATCGAGCAATGAGCTTCTAGTCGTAATGGTATTCAGGGTCGGGTATTCTTGAGGAAACATATTCACATACCCTATCCTATACATGTTTTCATTGTATGACAAGGTTAGTGTCTTTGTTGATTTATGACAACTTATATCAGTTTGGATCAGAAGAACGTGTAGGCACCTCCGATGTTGACGGAAGATGGCAACGCGTATGACTTACGACTCCCTAAGGTATTACATGTATATGGTACATACTGTTTTGTAGTCTCCTATTATACCTTTAATGATTGTTTTCTAATAGGTCGTCGGTCTGCATTGAACAAGTTATCTTGCCGAATTCACAAGAACTTTATATCATTATATAGTGCCTTAGGTAAGAGATTGAAACAGTTACAAATGCTTGATCAGTATATATAGAAAATCACTTACATTTAAGTCACCCATGCAGGTTATGGTAGTATTTTGAAAATGTATGGGAATGACATGATAAAAGCTTACTGTTCTGGCAACTTATGAAAAACTGGCAATTAACGATCTCAAAATGTTAATAATGATAACGTATTCGTCCAACCGGCAATCGGTCCGCCATGTTTCTTTCGAGAAACAACATGAAAAAATGTCTTTTACTTCTACTTATTTTTAAAAATCATAACACTGAACTGTATGAATGAGAAGAATATCCGGACATTTATATTTTTTATGATAATACAAATCAACAATGTAATGCCGTAGCAAGTCTCCCCACTCGTGGCTTCACTTCTCAAGTAGTCGAATTTAAATCAACCAAAATGTTATCCTCAGTAACATGTTTCAACTGTGGTGTGTTATAATAATGTACTAATTATATATATGAATAAACAGGGATGTCCCCTTGAATTTCGTTTGCACAAAAAATACCCCGGTTTCACACAAATTGTTATGGGGGAGAGGGGGATCTTTTTCACATATAAACATCTCCCACGCTATCCGTTGAAGTCGGAGTATCTTCTCTGTTACAAAATCTTCGTAAGCAAACTCCGTCTTAAATCAGCATATATGAATCCGCCCTCGCTCCTTCCTAATACCCTGATCTCTTTCGGGTTGAATTCCTCGTATGGCTGGCGGCTTGACATTCTTGCTATGCTCGCCTGTTATTTTTTCAGCCAATGAAATGTCGTTAATTAAGGAGCTTGAATCTACTTGCTTGAACTCAACGGATTTTGCCATCCAGGTTGTGCCGCTGTTGCTGAATGCGAGTCGTCTTATTGGCTGGTTAGATAGACGTTACACGAGGGTTTTGGCTCGAAAGAGATCAGGGTATCAGGAAGGAGTATCAGGGTATCATGTATCACAACAGCTGCCCGGTATGCAGCGAACATAACCTAACTAGAACATTACATTGGAATTCATTAATTAAGGACGCATCAATCAAATATGTGATCACATTATACTTTGTCTTCGTCATTTTAAAGACTTTTGGTAAAAAGAAGATATAACCATTAGTTATGTGGCTTAAATAGAGCCAAACTGCCATATAACCTGAGTTAAGTTCAAATCGCTTATCTTAAGGATGTCCGCTCCTCAAATTTAAAGTATTAAACTTTTTTTCTAACTTGTTTTTTTCAAAGGTTTAGTGCATATGCATGAAATATCCACCCCAAAAAATAGGGGTTAGTGTGGGTTTTTTCGAGATATTCTAAAACAAAGATCCCTCTGTCAGTCAGAGTTTTAACATGGGAGTCTATGGGGATATGATGACCTTTTCGGAGAAATCTTAAATTTTAATTAGTTCCTGTATTAAACTTTTTTAATATGAAAACATGTTAGAGTTAACATAACCTTCTTCCAGAAAAAAAGTAAAAAATATATATGGTACTGTGGGTTTTTAGCCACTACGGCACATCATGTATTCAAACATTTCAATTAAATTATCAACATTCAAGCTATTTTTGGACTAAAAACATGCTTTCTGCCACTCATTATCTTAAAATATACCTTAACGCATTCATACAAATCATATTCATTCAACAACATCTACTTTCTAAGAAAAACAGATAATAGAACTTGCTCAAATAATAGTTTCAATTAAAATTGCTGAGTCAGCAAAATTGTGAATAATTTCAAAATGAAAATACTACGTTTCTTTATTTTGATGAATATTTAGTCTGAAATCATCAAAATTGAGAAATTACCGCTTCATTTTGGTTTATCATATAATAACATTATGATTTAAGGCTATTTGAATTTTGTAACTGTGACTGAGGAGCGAACATCCTTAAGTTGCATCTTTATCTTTTAAATGCAAAAATTATGACATTTCCTTGTTTTCGATTGTAAATTAAAAACGGCCATATAAATTTTTAGAAGTCGGAATTCAGCGTTCCATTTGTTAAAAGACCTTCTTAGCAACACCAAACTTTATTTCTAGCTTAGTCAGCTATAGATAGGTTTCCAAAAGGAGAAGCCATTTGAGTTTGGGCCTTTGCTTCACGCCATTGTCCGGTTTTCGATCCTTAATCTCGACTTTTTTCTGTCTATTGCCACAATTATAACTGGTAAGCAATGAGATCTTAATTTTCAGAAACAACCACTACATGTGAGGTTTGACAAATTTGACCCCAACAACATACTTTGTGCCCCATTAAGGAGGCATTTTTTTATACGTATGAACAATGAATGTACAATATAAAAACCATGTACTGATAGCGTACAATGCAATTTCACGATGGACGGCATGATGCAAGATAGGCTACATGACGTTTCATTTGAGCTAGAAAAATCCATTATCAATATCATAACATCGCCAACACAACAATTTTTACGATAACATGATATTACTATTGTACAAATCTGACAACTAATGCCCATTACATTTTGTGCACATGTTCTTCGTCCAGGTAATTTTCAGTCACTAGTTTATATAAGATGAGAGTTTCAGATTCAGAGAGTCTTGCGCCTGTGGGCAAAGAGGGGATTCCCGGGGGACAGTGAGATATTGTTTTCAGTCCTACCGTTACCGTACCAAAGAGAAATGGAGGCCGTGCCTTCGTGCGTTCACCTTCCTGTTTTCAAGGTAAACAGTAGAGGCTATTTATAAATCCGAGGGTGTGTTGTGAACAGAGTGCTCTGATTGGTTGAAATCGCGCCGCGTATGCTCCGGTAAGATTGCCTATGAATGAGGTTACACGCGTACATCAACACTAAATACGAACCGATATAGACAGTACACATACAACTAACCATGGCTCAAGTAGCGAACGGTCTACCGAACACACACAGTGAGCGAGATGACGGTAGGACGAAAAGTCTGTTGACAAGGTAATCGAAAGTCGAATTAATTATTTCTTTCGCCGAGGACATTTTTGATGTTGGCATTGTTGTTGACGTTGTTGGAGTGTCGATCGTTATTTTTCTGCTAGGTAACCCGTCGTTGGATTATGAAGTATTATGGTCCATTTTGCCGCTTAATTATTTATAAAATTCGGCGAAATTAAAATCACAAAATCATGGGATCGACATCTTTGTAGATAATTTATGAGTATGAAACCGGAATAGTTGTACCCTTGCCCTGGAAAATACCAGGCAGTTTATTTCCCGATTCCGTCTTTCCCGTTTCCGTCTAAAATGAAAAAAAAAAGAGTTAAAATAATTAATGATGATAAACGATCTTCATATCTTGACAAACATACCGTACATTATAGGGATTGTTTATGTCAATAAATTGATTTTTCAACATCTGTTGAGTTTCGTCATGTTTGCGTGCATGCTCATCTGGGTTCTACATTATAACTACTACACTGTTGTGTACTGTTAATGGGCATTCAGCCGTGACGTAAACCCTTATGCGAATGGCGTCCGTACACTCCTGTCATTCCGGATTTGACAATATAATTTTCCGGTTTATATGTAATCTTTGCAACTCTGACGTAGTATGATTGTCAAGAATTTATCAAAACTGTTTATGTAAAATTTAAAACCTTAACAATATAGATAAAGGACCTTTGTTTAGCTTCAAGCTGGCATTATTTGCTGATGTAATCATGTTACACTTAAAATACCTCTGTTTTTTATTTTTTGTTCAAAATATTAGTAAACTTTATGAACAGTAAAGAGGGTTTATACATTACCAAAAATGATCCATGTTATCTTTATTTAAATCTAACCAATCATTATATCACAATTAGAAATACAAATACAGAAAGATAAGTGGTAACATTTTTCAAAATCACATTTTCATTGTATTGTGTATGTCTTTAGACATAACTAAAAATTCTCAACTCCTGTCAAATTTTAGCTTACTTAGGCAAATGAGGTAAATATGATTATTAAATAACATGCAGTTAATTCAGTTAGCAGTATAAAGTACCCTGGTAAATCCTTTCAGCCACAAAAGGTGTGACTACAATGTTGAAATTAGAGAAACTTTGTTAGTTTTATTGGTATCACACCCCCGGAGTTAACCTTTCAATAAGCACTGTGATAAGCCTTATAACCATCACAGGTTTAAATACTGAAAACAGAAACCTTCAATTTCTTTGTATGTAAACCCTCTTTATCATTAAGTATAATCCATGTGGCAATGTGGCAGAAGATTAATGTTGTTTAAGTATGTTATGAACAGTAATAAATTAACTTCATAGTCAGGAAATAATTTTTTTTTAAAGAGGACAAGTTATTTTTGTTCTAGTAAACGGATAATAGTTCTTATCAACAACAGCGTAGGAATGCCCTAATGGCCTCTATTTAGCATGTGTGTTTATCTTTTTTTCCTTTTTCGGCTAAGAAAAAGTTTACAAAATTGTAAGGAGTTTAGTCAACCCTAATCCAAAAAGAGGTCAATTAATTTTTCAGTTCAGTATTGACCCCTGAGATTACGTTAAACATTTTATTTAATGAAGGTTTTACGCAGACTCTCAATTCTTGTCCTGTCTGTTATTGATATACATTATATAATGTTGAAAACTTATTCTAAACTGTACTTGCTTGACAACATTAGTTTTAATTTCTAACATTGCTTATCTGTAATAAAGATGCGTATCAATAAAAAAAATAGTCTTTATTCTTTCTCATTTAGGTTTAAAAAAATAAAAAACATACTGTGAAATGTCAGTCAAGATTATTTTTTTAAAAGATTAAATGTAAAGTTGTATTTATTGCTGTAAATTATAAGTGTTAATAATGTACAGAATAAAATCAATAATAATGACCTTGACTAAAAATCTTATCAGTTAGTTTTGTGTATTTCTTGTTTCTAGGTCACAATTGCTATGTGACCCACATCGAACATACTATCTATGTCAAATACACACACCCTACTTTAGGGCAAGGATGGTACATTTATAAAAATCTTTGTTAGCTTATAATCGGTGGTTGAACTCAATGTTAAAATGAGGGATTTAAGATATCCTTAACACTCAAGGTGCTTTGTGCAAATGTACCCTTGTTGGTACACTAAAGTGCTTTTTAAGAGTTGATTGTCCTGACTTAACTTAACGTTTGGGAATATGTGCAATATATTTTATTGCTCAAATTAAAAGAAAGGCGTGATTGGTTGTATGATGAATAAAATGGTTTGTTAGTGTCATAGCCTTACCTTGAATGCATGTTCTGAATTCAACTAACAATGTTAAATGTCTTTTGCCTTTGTGCAAACTTTTCAATAATGTTTTTCTTGTTTTACTTTTACCCAAATCCTAATCTTGATGTTAATTAAATTGTTTCAGTGACTTGTTTTAAGAAACTGTATTTCATATCTTTCAAGTATGAGAGCATGATGAAAAAATTACCATCACATGTTTTTCACTTTCAAAAATATTTTAAACCTTCAGCTCAGTTGAGAGGCTAGGATTGGTTTCTCTTACACAAAATGGATGAGGATTAAGCCTTACATTAATGCACTAACCATTTAAAGTGACAGAGTATGTTTCTCAAATATGTGGCATGACAAATAGCCAAAATAAAATCTGTCCTGAGTCAAGTTAAAATATCTTCCATATACTTGCAAAATACAAAACGGTCATAATAGTAGATGTTAAAATGTCCAAATCCTGCGTCCAATCTACATGAATATTAGTTTAATGACCTATTAAACACAACCAACCGATTTCTGTCTTTAAGGAACAACTGCTACTTTTTGATTAAGTTACATCATTAATAAAAATTGACATATTCGACTTTGATAATATACTCTGTACCCCTTTAAGCTGTACAGGTGGCAGGATAGTGCAGTGGTTAGAGCGTTTGGCTCTGAAACAAAAGGTCTGTGGATTGAAACAGGCCAGGGGCTTGGTAACTTTGTCTGCTGTAGAGAACTTTCTACGTGCAGTAAGGTTTGGATGCAATGCTACACTAAATTTTAGCATAGTACCACCCATGGTTTGCTTTAACAGCAATGCATAGCCACAATAGTGTTGCAGGATTTCTCCCTGCAATAATACTAGCAGCGGTGATATAAGTGAAATACTCTTGAAAGTGGTGTAAAAAAAACAACTCACCTCATCTTTAGACTGTACACAAGGTATTTTATGGCACTTTGACAGGCATCATCACTACCTTAATGTTGAATATTCAGACTCGTTTAAAGTAAACCAATTTTTCATTTTGCTTAAATGTTTAGTTTTCTTACTGGTTTGAAAAATGCTTTCACTATGTAGACTTCCATTGTATCAAAGACACGTTGCACTTTTACAAAATTTTATTTCTTAAAATTTTCAAATATAAACAGTTTGAAAAATTCAGGGTCTTTAGAGAGTCAATCATCTCATTACTAAACCAGAAAATATCATGTTTTTAGTGATAACTGCACTCGGCCATTTTGTGTGAACACCTTTTAATCCTTTGATTTATGGACATGGATTTGAATAGATTTATCAAACTTTATACTTATGATTTAAGGACTTCTTTTTGTGGTTATAAACATTTTGATTTGCTATTGATAGCATTTGTTTTCATTTTTATAAAACAACCTTTTTTCCCTAAGAAAATGTTATACATTGAGGTACATGTTATTTGAAAATCAATTGTAAAATATCTTCACTACTTTATGGCAGAGTAATGTATGAAGCTATTTTTATTTATGATTGATGTAACTCATACTATTTTAGATTCATCATAATATTTATAAATATCAAATTGTTAATAGAATCAGCCAAATAATGTAAAGGAAGGTGTTGAGTATCACTGTTGGAATTGCTTATCAAATTTTATGTTAAACAATGACTATTAAGATAATTCACACAAAATGTTTATAGGTAACATGTTTTCATATTGCTATAAAGCGTTGATTGAAAAAGTCTGTTTAAGAAGAATATGGAGCCAGTAGATCTGATCAGGTTGGTACTGTTATGTATGCGGCAGTTATAATCGTTTGAAATATGTCAGTTTTATTATTCAAAACTTTGAATTTTATAAATAAGTCATCAAAACCTCGCGTACTTATTCTATATATGGAACCCTTTTTCCTGATAACATTGAGCTTTCACATCACTTGCCATTTAACTGAAGGTACCCGGCCATCTATTTTGTGGCAGTTCCAAGCATTGCGATTTCTGTAATTTGGTGAATATCTATTAATTATTTAATAAATATCCTGTCAACATGTGATTAATCATGTCTTTATTACATGTTTCATTAAATAATGTATTTTTGTTCATACTCTTTGTTCATCATTCAAAAATAGATGATACAAATGCACATCATGGTTGCCTTATATTCTTTATCAAAAAAGGCAGCAAAAAAATCTTCTTTTCTTATATTCTGAAAGGCATTTTGGTGGCTGGACTTGCTTGTCTACCTGAGAATGTGACCTTGGTGTTTTGAGGTTAATTGAAAATGTCTTATAATGACTCACCCTGAAAAAGATGTTTAACAGACATTTTGAAAAGAAAGGTTAACATGTTAAAAATATAACTTACCATTGTTTTAAATTAAGAGTTATAGTCAAAAGGAATTAAAGTTGAAGAACTCTTCAAGAACATATTTTATATTTATGAATATTTTTGAACTATTGCAATGAATCCCTTTGGCTTTCCTATATCCGCATTTTGTCCTTAAAGCTTGTATCTTTTATTTTGAAAATTCTCTGAAATACAAACAGTTGTACATTAAGAAATAATTACATCAGCACACTTGTCTAAAACAAAAGTTAATTCCTAGTAATACACTGTGATATTGCTGCATTAAAATAGTTGAATTATTTTATTTCGTAACAAGAATTGACAAGGTTGATGAATGAAGATTGTTTGAGTAGTAAATTCCATCCTCAGTGTGATGTTCTATAACCTGATATCTTATCTTAAATGTTTACCATTGTAAAAATATTTTTCAGCATGACAATTTTCTCAGGGTTGAAATTATCTTACCTTCAAAAGTTAAGGGAAAACAAGGCCATTTTATGGATGTACAATTTCTTTATTTTCACAATGGTGATGTTTTGTTTCAGTATAGATCCTTACACCGTTCTCAAAAGTTTCAATAAGTATAAATTGACCAGGCAGTACATTTAAAACCATTTCCATATAAAATCATTGAATATATCTGAAATAATATCACTTTAGCTGCAGGTGCACATGTAGCCTAGAAAGTCAGGTTGGGTTCAGGGTTCATTGCCTTTTAAACATGCTGGACACCATTCCCTCTTTTCATTTTCGCTTTTATAAAGAAAGATAAAGGTTTAAATTAGGCAAATTTTTTTATGAAGAGTAATGGTTATAGTATTTTACGTGAAAATCCCATGATGGTATTCGATAATTTCCAATTTTCGCTTCAAACATTTAGTTTGTTTATTGTCAATATACTGAACAGATAACCATTTAAATTGTAAGTTGTTTAGTGCATAATTTAATTTTCTTCTACTGCAATTAATTATCAGGTACAATTACTGGTTTATACTGTATAGCGACCAGTTGTGTTATTAACAATATCTCATCATCATATCACTGAATTATAATTTTGATAAAAGCCATTAAGATAAAACAATTTGTGTTATAGTCAATTTATTCATGAAGCAATTCATCTATAATGAGATATAGATATGGAACTTAATCATTATAAAATGGAATATATTTTCTCAATTACATTGATACTAAACATGTTAAATTGCAAATTTCTAAGCATTCACAAACTGTATTTCACATCACCTGGCAACCAAAACCAGTGTCACAGTTGCTGTAGCTGGCTTTATTAGTGACAGGTTTTTCACAACATGTCAGTTTCAATAACATTTCTGATGTTTTTTATCTCACCAGTATGTTACATATGGCTATTCTCATGGCCCTGTCTATCTGACAGTCTTCATTTTTTTCAGAGCAGAACAACAAAATTGATTATATTTTTACAATTTAACACTTTTCTTTTAGAAAGAAATATTGATGTCGATAAGCTTACAAATGTACAAATGTAAGTAGATCAAATGAAATAAATGAAAAACCCTCGAAAAATAATTGGAGAATAATAGTTTTGATAAAGTTAAGATGCAATCAAGATTTATTTTACAGTTTTAGATTCAGACCTTGAAGATGACTAGTTCCCAAGTTAAACCTTAAGAGACAGAGTATGTGTCATAGATTTTTATGAGGCTCAGATGAAAGCCAAAATACTATTTGTCCAGAGTAATGTTGAAATCATCTCGCTAAACCTTGTTCATCCTTAAATGACTGCCAAAAATATTCACTTGAGCCTTCAATGACGAGTCAACAGCTGCCATATAAATACACACACTTGTAACCGGTTTATATTTGTCTACGTGTCTGCTTTACATAATTTTCAAAACATTTCATTTGAGTCACAATCACATGTCAATGTCAAGTTTTCTTTCAAATATTTAATTTGATTATTGTCAATATACTGAACAGATAACCATTACAATCGTAACCATTAAACTCGTAAAAATAATAATTTGTTTATTGTCAATGTACTATTTTTATAACATTACAACAATTATAAAATTTGACATTTTTGAAACAACATAATCTATTATGAGGAGGGGAGAACCGTCCATAACATCCGGAGTTATCCACGAAACTTTCACAATGGTGTTGTTACATGTTTTGTAGTCGGTTAATTCCTTCATCAGACTGATCAGATTTTTTGAAGTAATAACATTTTTCAAAAATAGTGTAAGTACCCCTTTAATGATAGAATGACATTACAGTTGATGCTGGTCTCATAGTTTAGAACTTCTTGGATTTTAAAATGGTTTCTTGAGAGATTCTTGCTTGTTGATCTAACAATAGTCCTAATCCATACAAAAATGGAATTGAAATATGGAAGGGGATGTGTGCCAAAAATGAAATCCTGTAAACTCGTAATTTGCAAGTTGTAACATTCGTTCTCATTCATGCAATTCTCGAAAAGACAAGTCCAAGTATGCAAACCTAACATTTCATTCCTGTAAAACTCAACTTTCTGTTCTCAACTTTACAAAGTTCAAATGTAATTCTAGAAATGTTAAAGTCGGAACTCATTTTGTATTTCAAATACGAGGGATATACACATTTAGCAATGCTACAAATTACGTTTTACAATTGGTGAATGAAAAATGAAGAGTTGTAAAATCAGCCTTTGGAAACAGACTTTTGCATCTGGAGTTTTACATGAGTTGCATGGTTATGATTGCAAAGTTCCGAAATACATCTGTACACGATTTCGCATTGACCATATTTGGAAGTTTAACGAAGACTGCCGATGATTTCCGAAGATGATCGGTATTTAACAACAACGAGACCTCCCTGATCCAAGCTCCATGCAACGCTGTGCAAGCTTTCCGGATAGCGTTGAGTTGAGTCCACCGCAATGCGCGGAGCTTGGGCATGCGACCTTTACTTTTTGTAAAAGTTCTCAGTAACTCGCGTACGGTGTTTTCGGACCCCTAAGGCAAATAGCAACAATTGTAATAGAACAAATATCATTTGCAATTAATTCTTATCTGACCAGTATCCCAAAAAAATTTCGTGAATACGTCATTCTCTTAAACATACCCGTGTTTATTGCAAGAAAATTTCCGAACTTCGAAAAGGTCCATTTGATCGCGATTTTTGTGACGTCACCTCTTTTCGAGCCCCTCAGATCTTGTGACTTAGTCAACGCATATTAACTTTTCGGGGGCCGATTTCAATAGTTCAAAATACTTAATCAATTTCGTAGCATAACAAATTTTTACAAAACTGAAAAGTATCATTTGTTCAAAGTACATGTTTATTGTTTAGTAATTGGTATAACAATGGAATATGAGAATAACGTTCATACTTTATAGGTCATTACAGATTATTTATTTAAGAAAAACACCCGCTTACAACGTCGGTGAGACCAAATACAGGCAGTTAATGTTCACGTCACTCACAAAGTCTTTAGTGCCTGTTGTCAGATGGCACATGAAACTTATGATATTCTATTTTTTCATACAAACATTGAAATAAAGAGCAAAAAAGTTGTTTTTTACCCTACGGGCCTGAAACACACTGGATAAAATTCAAGATATACACTGTATACGTGAATCGATAATTAACTATCAATTACGATACAATAGTCGTGTTTTTGTTGCTGTGCCACTTGTCTTGATTTTTCTGATGCGAGAAATCTAAGTTGTACACCCCTAAGTTATACGTATGGAAATGTATAATCTTGTATTTCAAATAATTGTTAGAATTTTAACATATTGATGATAACAAAGGTATTTTGATTTAAATTGTATCTGATATCTGAATTTGCAAGAGCTTTTGGACTTAAAAAGATGTTCTCTGGCGGCCTGCCAGACCAGGCAAAAATTGATAGACCGTTCGCTTATAAGACGACCCTATAATAACTGTTGATCGGGCGGAGAGTTAAAAATAACATGTCACATGGTATGCCAGTCATTTGATTTTGACATGTTCTTCAATCAAATTTGTTCAAACTGTTTAAAAAAACTTCTGGTTTAGAACGTTCATAGCTTGACTCAGCTCAACGCTATCCGGAAAGCTTGCATAGCGTTGCATGGAGCTTGGATCAGGGAGGTCTCGTTGTTGTCAAATACCGATCATCTTCGGAAATCATCGGCAGTCTTCGTTAAACTTCCAAATATGGTCAATGCGAAATCGTGTACAGATGTATTTCGGAACTTTGCAATCATAACCATGCAACTCATGTAAAACTCCAGATGCAAAAGTCTGTTTCCAAAGGCTGATTTTACAACTCTTCATTTTTCATTCACCAATTGTAAAACATAATTTGTAGCATTGCTAAATGTGTATATCCCTCGTATTTGAAATACAAAAATGAGTTTCGACTTTGAAATTTCTAGAATTACATTTGAACTTTGTAAAGTTGAGAACAGCAAGTTGAGTTTTACAGGATTGAAATGTTAGGTTTGCATACTTGGACTTGTCTTTTCGAGAATTGCATGGTTGAGAACAACATGTTACAACTTGCGAATTACGAGTTTACATGATTTCATTTTTGGCACACATCCCCTTCCATATTGAAACACATCCATTTTATGACATTACAATTAGGCTGTCTGACCCAATTGAAATGCTCTGAACTGTCAAAAACTAAGCGTCTGTTCAAAAGGGGTTTCCTGATTTAAGCCTGTATATCATTTAAAATTAAGTAAAGAGGGATTTTGGGTGACATCAGTCGGATGTTTTAACCCGTGTTTTTTTATCTGCCAAAACCTGCCATCAAATTTAAATGAAACGAAAGTCTCATTTTTATTGTCGATAAGAATATATTTTATTTAATGATTATTCCAGTGTGTGTTTTACATATCTGTAAATATATTATATAGTCTCTCATAACTCCGCACCGAGTGTCTAAATTTTTAGTAAGACTCTGTATTTTAATGTGATACTATGAGGTGAGACTGAAATAAACCATCTGTCCGTCTGTCTGTCTGTTTTAACCCAGTGTATGAACAGTGTATGAAATAGGCCACACATCTGTCATCAGCTGAGTTGCTTTAGTGCAATGGTGCAGTGATTTAAGAGCACACAAATCATGAGTGTCACCCTGTCAACTGCACAGTAGACTGTTAAAAACAGCAGCAGCATGACCTATGTATTGTATCAATGGTAAATATTTCATAATTTAAAAAGAAAAATTCATTCAGTGTTAAGTAGTCTTAATTAACTGTAACATTTGATTAAAATGTTTGTGTAAAAATTAATTACTGTTGTTTTCAATGAAATTTTTACATTTTTTTATGAAATTATAATGAAAGATTAGTTTTCAATGCAACATTTTTTTGATAATCACCAATACAAATAAGCTTAGTGCATTTCTATATTATTCTTGAGTAAAAATGTCATTTTGAGTATTTACTTCTTTAGATATGTAGGAAAGCATATAATGAAACAGCTTTAAAATCTCAAAGTACCAGTTGTTAAAACAAAAATTATTAAACACAAAGATGATTTACACAATCAAGCAATCTTTTTAGGAGGTAAAATGTTAAAGAATAGATGTATTCACTTCATATTACCTGAATATTTTGTTTTAATTCAGAACAAAAAAAACAAAAATTTCAAAGATTTATGTCCATATTCATTTTTGTAAAATTCACTTTTACTCACTGAAAATAAATACATCATGTTTAAGGTTTTTTTTCGACAGTTTACTTTAGATTGGTCTTTTATATGTGAAGTCTACAATCTTATTGATGTACCGGTAACAAATTCCGTTTCCATGGTGATACTAGACAATTGATTTTAACCTTTTCTATCGTAACCATAGAAACCATGTCCAAGGCAGTGTAAACAGAAGAATAATTCAGTAAAAGTGCTGAACATAGGTTTTATTAGTACAGAAACATTGATTTCTTATATGCTTGATCCGAGAAATTAATCTATAAGGCAGTGTTATTATCCCTTAAGGGTTAACAGTACTTTCAGAGTGTGTAATAACTGATATTGATGAAGGTCTTGATACGTGCTTCTAATTCTATAAGATGGAGTTGAGGTATGTGAGCGAAAGCCTTATTTTCTCTTTCAAAAATATGTATATCACTTGTTACGAAGTTTTTATTTGCTGGGTTTTTTTTATGATTGAGCATTGAATAAGTTTGAATTCATATAAGTACATGTATTTTTTTCTTTATTGGATGATAACCTTAAAAAATAAAATGGTTTTATATAAGATATTGTTGCTGAATTCATTGTAAAAAGCTATTCTAATACAACATATTGTTGCCGATAATTGTTTGCCAATGTTTTTTAATTGATATTCAAAAGAGACATAAATCTGTACATGTATTTACATACTGTGTGTGTTGGTGGAAACCTAGGTTCAATCCACAATGACAAGATATTAATTTTAGCATAGTTGAATTTGACAGTCGATGAAGAAAATAATACAAATATACAAAATATGTTTTATGTAGATGAATAAAAGAACCCACAATCTGTAAACTACTATATTAATTGAAATAAAATGGCAAGGAACAAAAAAAAAAATTATTTTCAAGAATAAGATGAATACAATATTTTGTTTTTCAATACGTAAACAATAGATGCAAATTACGAAATGTTCTTCAACTTGCTTGAATGCGTATGATATGCTTGCATCTTCAGATGACTGCAGCAGGGAGGAAGTTAAGTGTCAATCCAAGAGAATTGGTACAGTTAGGTAACAGTCAATGTGTTTACTCATTTCAGCTATTCCTATGAGGAAGTTGAAGAGATCGCCAAGAATATTCTAAAGAGAGTGAAATGTCGTCCGTCAGTCGGAATCATCTGCGGGTCTGGTCTCGGCAAACTGACCGATGGGGTGGAGGAGAAGGAGGTGGTCAGTTACAAGGATATACAGGGCTTCCCGGTCAGTACAGGTGGGTGGTAAACTTATATTGCTTGACTTGGCTTTATGGTTTATGAAAGATATACAGGCTTCCCAGTCAGTACTATTAGATAATATAAGATATTTTAAATTGGGATTTAGAAAGTGGTTTACCATCCATCCATTCATTAGAACATTTATATCGAAGTTAATGATGTGATTTTGGTATGGGGTTACGAGATATATAAATACACAGATTCTTTCTTTAATGCTTTATTCAATGATATCTAAGCGATTGATTTCTTTGCCTGCCAGTGCCGGGTCATGAGGGCCAGCTTGTTTTTGGGAAGCTGAAGGGGAAGGCTGTGGTTCTGATGAAGGGTCGTGCTCACTGTTATGAGGGGTACTCGCCACAGAAGGTTGGTACTTTGCTTTTTTCACTTTGATTTTATGCCACACACTATATCTTTCACAAGCACTTGCTTGAGACCTACCATTTGCGCTCATTACATCAAACACACCTTTTGTCTGTACTTATCATATACCCACTATAAAGTAATCAGGGGTATAATAGTTTGTCTGTTCATCTACCTGTCCAAATAAGTGTATTTCTTTTTTCCGCTATGGCACTATTTACGATGAAACTTTGTACATTTTATCATGATATGTCGATGTACATCTTGTATGTTTAATTTCTGTACACACTTTTTGCATAATTTTACCTATTTCGTATTTACTTTCAATTTCTTATTGAACGAAACACTCATAAAATCTCACATTTATATTGAATAAATGCTACTCCATTCACCTTTAACCTTTCAACGCCAAGTAACCAGACACAAATACATTACAGGTTGTAGAGATGAAATGGTTAAAGACTGTAAACTATTTTTCCTAAAACATCCTGGATATTTTGGTCAACAGTATTTATATTCTTATTGTAGATAAAAATTAGAACATAATTTTTTACATTTTTTTATTTTACTTATCAAGTTTAATTGTATAATTTTGGCATGGTAAATAAAGCTGGTTATATGAGGACAAGGATATTTTATGGAAAGGTTTGAAAAGGGCAGAAGAATTTACCCTAAAACATTAGAGCCAATGAAGAAGAGAATTTTTTATTTAAATAACATACATATCTTTGTTAAGTATTTTACTTACTAAACAGATTTTTCAGGAAAACTCATATACAACATCATAAATGGAAATCAGTGATAATATAATTCTGACCTTATGAAATATTAGATGAATACACACGAGTCCAAAGGTAGAGGGAATCCTGACTGTTAAACTTATTTAAACTGTTAAACCCCGTGTTTGTCCTCTTTACCTTGAACTTAGCACTTACTGCCATTTATGCACTGGGTTTTTTTCGAGGAAATTGAATATTCAACTGTTCCTGAAAGAACATCACCGGTGTATACAGTTATATTTTCTGGTAATCTCTCATGTCTGGTTCCTATTTTCCATTTGTCTAAAGAAACCTTCAGTGAGGTAACTTCATCCATGTTTAAGAAATGTTGTTTGTTAAAAACTATCTAATAATATGTCCTATTGTCCCTGTTAAAAATTGTTTTTCAAGATGTACCCTATGTCCAGAGTAACCTTACCTGTCGGTTAACATCGAACAATATATACATCTTCCAAAAACTTCCTAATTTTACTGTGGAAGATAGCACTCTCATTCGGTTCCCATACATAGATAAGATATTGAACTTTATTGGGGCACATATCATGGCTTTCTAAACATGGTCTTCAAAAGTCTGGGAGAAATGTCAGAAAATCGTCCGAATGATCCCCAACCTCCCATAAACTTTGATAGACATTACATAGTAGTCAACTTCTCAATAACCCATTGCTATTAAAATATACTCTAACGGAACATTTATAAAGTCATTTTGTGAGTATATTTTCTGAAATTGGGTCGAAGCTTTCAGGCAAATTCCTATCAACAATTGTTTTGATTATATCACGATTACATAAAAAATAAGTAAAGATTTCAGAAGTAAAGCTTGACTAGCAATAAGTCTTATCAGTCTACAGGGAATGTGTAAAAAAAACATGAAAGGTGGCCAGCCTTTAAATTCTCCCTTTCCAGATATTTTAGAACAAAATTGAAAAACTCAAAACATTGCCAAGGCAGAGTAAAGTTGAGGAGGGCTGAGGATCAGACTTTGTTTACTCATGGCTAATGGTGTCCTTCATTCACAGATCACTCTGCCTGTCCGTACCATGAAGCTGATGGGGGTGAAGACGCTGTTTGTGACGAACGCAGCGGGCGGGATCAATGAGAAATTCCAGGTGGGTGATGTGATGATCATCAAGGACCATCTAAACCTCGCTGGCTTCGCTGGATTCAACCCTCTGGTCGGCATGAATGATGAACGGTAAAACTTCACACTTGGATTGTCTTCAAACTTTTCAGAATCGTGTTATGTTCAAATCTAAATATTGACTGACAAGTTGAATTTTCCTTTAATTGTGTTGTTTTTTTATACTTGCTTGCATATTGTATGAAATAAGGCTGAAAAGTAGGCAGCCTAAAAGTTTTATTTTGTGTATTTCAAATGGTAAAATTGAAGAAAAACCTCATAGTTCCAGACCAAAAGTGGGCGTGTTCAGACTTAACATTACCAATCAGGGGAGACCTCTTACTTATTATTCATGCTTTTATAATAGATACCAATAATAAGCTTTCAGGTATGAAATTCAGACATCTTTAAGTTCAGTGGATAATCTCCTTTTTTGCATGTTTCTTTTTATCTTCCCTCACATGGCCTCAAATTCTTACGCAAGCCCCAGTGACATGGTGACTTTGGCCTTGACACATTTTCTGTACTTCTCTGTGCTTGTCTTAAATGCTGCTCTGATGAATCGAGTTTGTCTAATGAGAATTGCTTGAAAAGGGCGCTGCACTCAAAACCTAAATTTTGACCAGTTGGTAGCAAGGTTTGAATTAGCAAGTGATAAAGAGGTTTGCAATTTAAAGACATGTGGGGTCAAGAGGGTTTCCTTTCTTAATTTATTTCTGTAATCTGTTGACATTTTAAACTGACCAAACTGTTGCAGTTTTGGACCCAGGTTCCCAGCAATGTCGGGCGCCTATGACAAGGAGCTGAGAGAGTTGGCGCGGAAGGTGGCTGAAGACATGGGAATGAGCCACTTCTTTAGAGAGGGTGTCTACAGTATGATGGTTGGACCCTCCTTCGAGACTGTCACCGAGTGTAAATTTCTCAGACTCATCGGAGTTGATGCCACAGGTAACCTGCCATGTTTATGTCTTTAATACTTTAAAAGGCGCAGGAAATAAGAAGTTTTCCAGTCATCGATGGACATTTAAAAGTGAATTGTATAGAAAAATTAATTTCTGGATTACAACTTCTTTGTTCTGAACACAATTTTTTCAGGGTAAAGATATTAATGAGTAAGAACATATCCTTTCCTAGTTGATTTGGTGACCTTGTATATATTTTCAAAGTCACAGAAAAGCATTGAATTGTTCTGAAACGGATATGTATGTATATATATATCTAGCTAGTAAGTGAGCTTATTCAGGAAGTTTAATTTCACTAGATGTTGCAAAACTAGCACCTCTCTTTTACGATACTTGATATGAACGTTTTTATCCGTCCCTCTCTACAAACAACACAGGTTATTGATTAAGTACTTAAAAGATAATCGTTTTCCTCCCTCCAGGCATGAGCACTATCCCGGAAGTGACGGTGGCTCGTCACTGCAATATGAAGGTGTTTGGTCTCTCCCTCATCACCAACAAGTGTGTGATGGAGTTCGAATCCGACGATAAGGCAAACCATGAGGAGGTGTTAGCAACTGGCGAATCTCGAAGTCAGGATCTGCAGAAGTTTGTAGGAGCATTGCTTTCACAACTACCTGATGAGGATTGAATGTTGAGATGTCTGGACAAAAATCTGTTGAGTTTGTTGGAGAAATTATCATATCTCAGCTATGAAAGTTGTTATTGATTATCTAAATGATGAAAATTTAAGTAAAGCTTTCACAGTTCTATACATCTTCCCCAGCAGGGTATAACTCTTGCCATTCTTCTTAACTGCCTAATTCAAGTCTTACTGCAATTTGCCAGAATTTGTGCTTTAATCCAGCATCAGCGACTGTTAAGAAGCACTCCTGGAAGGGGTTTCTAAAAGATCTATCAAATTTTGCAAATCCAGCAAGCGTTTTAGATTAGCCATTGTATCGTACTGGCGAGTCATGGTCTGCAGGGAAAGTGGAGTTCAATAATGATGTTTAGTTTTATACTGATGACAAAATGTTATATAATTTAATTTGATTTAGAAGATATTTTTTAGACAGTTTGATATGGGAATGCTGTCAACATTATGTAGATTGAAGTGTAAATATTGATTTATTTACATGATAAAGATTTTTGAAAATTGTTTATAGATATAAAGGTTTATCTATATAGACACTTGTTGAAAGCTTATAAAAGGATGTGACGGTACACCTGAGCCCTTAATATACATAAGCCTGGATTTGTTACATTTGTTTTAAGCACATGAGTGCATCAAATAAGATGTCACAACAAAGCAAATTTTATTTTTGAAGATATATTTATGATTTGATAAACGTAAATTTTCAGAAGATTGACTATGAAAGGAATTCATTGAAAAAATATTCATCATTACTACAAATGACAAACTGAACTGAAAATACATTGCGTAGTTTTTACCCAAAATGTGCATTGATTCCTAATGCACAGAACCAACGCAATTTACTGAAGTTAAAATAATGTAGTTGTGAACCCCTTTACCTAAATGTTACAGCACAGTGAAGGTTTGTGGGAATTATGTCCTCAATTTTGTAACAGGAAGTTGAAATCAATAATAATTTGATTGATTTGCTACTGGTTTTATTATTTGCTGGGGATGCATTTAGTTAGCTTTGCTTGATAAGAGTTTGACTTAACACCATAACAACGCAATGAAAATACTTACAAACTAGTTAAGAAAAAAGTAATCTGTTAAGAGGATGAGTTGTTCCAGTATTATTTTAAAAATTCAATTAATTTAACATTATTCATGAGAAGATGTATCTAAGACTTGAATAAGGTGTTTGTTTTTATAAACATTTTGTTAATTTGTTAGTCTTTATCAATTTATCGTTTCAGATTTAATTATAGACCAAGAGTCTAGGATATAAGGAAGTAATTGATAAATTCTCTTGAGGAGGTTGGTTAATTAGTAAAGATGTATATTGGTTTTGTAGAATAATGCAAATTTCCTACATTAACATAGACAAAGTCTTTCACTTTCTTTCTGATCAGAAGGGGAAGATAAGATATTTGTAGGAAACAATAAATTATTGTTATCACACACTATGGTAATACTTAATACTCATTAACAAAATTGTTTTGCAGTCTGAAATAAACACTCTCAGTTTGTATAATCAATATCGGTTTGAATTCCCCATTTTCATCTCTGAACTAGTTTGTCATTAAGTTCATTACTGTCATATTTTTGTCAAACTATATCCAAGTTTATCAAGGACCAAATATTGTTATATTTCAAAGTCGGATATTTTTTATTTTAAGTCTAATCATCTTCATTTTCAGTTACATCTTTCTGAACATTTTCACTCATTTTTTTTAATGACAAGTTGAACATTCCCGTAAGTATACATTGATCTTATAATACCGTTTCAGTGCTCAATTGTAAATTTGAGAATTTTTAATTTGAAAGATTTTTTGCCTCAACATTTTCTCTACTAAATTGGTTATTCTCTGCAATTTGTGTCTTTTTCTGATAGAAATCAACACATAAATTATGTATTTTACTCTTTTATACTTTTATCATGAAAAATATTTACTGAAACAGTTTTAGTAAAATATGAATCCATTTGAATCATTCCTAAGTTGTACATCTTATGTATTATTCTCGACTCAAAGTATGTTACGTGTGCTAGACAGTGTAACGTGTCTATAATGGTGTTCTATTATCCGTGAGTGGTTGTATGGTCACTGAACAATATCATGTACGCAGCTTCTACAGTTATTAAAACTTATTATGTTTAATCTCTGTGTTTCTTTTTTGTCTTAATGTATCTGATAAAGAACTGGTTTGATTGTGGGTGTATTTTTTCAAATTTCCTTAATCAAAATAAAGCCATTTGCTCTGTAGCTCATCAGTACAAAGGGAGTCAGTGGGAAAGACACCTTTGACAATTAGCCATTTCCGGGCTTTTAGACTTTCCAGAAAATTTGAATTGGTCATTCCCCTTAGCAGCAACAATAAAAATTCTAATTCTTCTTATCATAAAATTATGATTTATATTTATGATTACAATTTAAATAATTATAAAATTTCTAATGGGCCATTTCTTCATCCAATGTGCAAAATGGCCCCTGGCCCATGCCTTTCCCAATCCCTGGTACATGGTTTGGGTCAATGTAGTGTTTTAAGTTTTTAAGTCCAATTGGCTTCAAAATCAGGCACATTCTCCCTTTTGGGTGGAATGTTAATAATTTTTCTCGTGCATTTTGCAGGTAGAGGTAAAATTAAACTATTAAACAATTTCCAAATACTCCGTGTTCAAGTTGGTCTCCATGGACAGAGGCTGATCCAAATCCAGAATGTCATTGTTTTCAGTTCCAGAGTGGCTAACTTGGTCACTGTGGTTGCCCTGAACAGAACTGCTGCCCATGAGGACCTTGTGTCTCACAGTTGACTTACCTTCACCTGGCTTATAATCTTAATCTTAAAGAGCCACTCCGTGATTGTCATACAATACAAACCTAAATGTCATATGTGGTGGTGATATAAAATCAAAACATCTTAACTGTTCATGTCCAAAAGACAAATATATGACAAATACTGATTTTGCATGAAAATCTAAAAACAGCCTCATAAATGCACAGAGGTGTAGATATCACGTCCAATATACATGGATAGTAGTTATATAAGCTAACAAACACTATCAACTCCTAACTGCCCTCCTGGCTGTTTTAGATAAGTCTCCAAAATTACGTTTGAATATTTGATACGCGCCACTGTCCAGTTTTCGATCATAATTGCGACATTCTTAATTCATACTGACACTGTAAAAAAAAAAAAGCTTTAAAATGTGTCTTTTTGGTAACAGTCGATACTTCGCGATCAAATGACACTATTGATTAAGTTTGGCATATATGACTCCAACAACTCACAGAGTGGCTCTTTAAGTTAAAGACTAACATATGAACCAATAGATTATCGGGGCAAGGTTGGTATACTCAATATTCCAGCATTAAAATGCTCGACCATGCTTCAACTGCTTTGACTATTTTTGGCCGCTGAATGAGAGTGGTGGAGTGAAGTTTCATCCATCTTATAATTTGTTTGAGGAAACTGTCTGCTATAGCAATTAAATGTCCTGTAAATCACTTGTCATTTCATTATCTGATCACTGATCACTATCTCTGGTGATGGACCATTTTTGATGGACCAGGATAGTGAGTCCTCAATGCTGCCTCAGCGACACTGAAATCTGAGCTGACCTCACTTTGATTGTGTCATATGAAGGCGCATCATGGAATTGACCATGTGCTCATGAGCATCTTTCTGTGTTAGATCCTTTTGATGCAGATACTAAATTACAGCTTATAGTCCATTTTCTGATAAAAAGTGACCACACTTGATCGATAAGTCCTGTCCGAACCAAACGCTTTCAGCAAAAACATGATAGTGCACTTTAGTGATGGCACTCTGTTGCATAGTTTCAAATTGAGGCTCACTACTTATCAATCACCCCTTGTAACAGAGCCTTGACCGCCAGACTGTGCCAGCCAATAAGAATCGAGGCTGGAAAGACTTCGGCAACTGTTGAATTGACATTCAAAACATCAAATCTAACCTTTGTATCTCGGGATTCGAGCTTTTTTTGAGTGGACCCGAGAAAAGCCGAGCTGGGATGAATGCAAAATGATCGTGGGTGTGTTGACTATCATGATGAATACGCTGGTCGGAAATTTAGCTATGTCTGCGACCCGAGGAGGATAGTGATTAAGATGTATTATCGTGACAATATTAGCGTTTGATTTGGCATATTCTTCGTCCATAAGACGTTTTAAAACAAATTAAAAGTTATACTGAAGAAATTTACCAAAAACAAACTACGACACATTATTGAATAGGTCTACAAAGTTTATATCAAAATTAGGTCGACAACAATTTTGTCAAAGGGTTTAATTTTTTAATTTCAAATTAAGTATTTTTGTGAATGGGGGCAGGTAAATAAATCAGAAACTGTAGAAACAGAAACATTTGCAATTGTATTTGATAAGTGACATACTGTTATACATTTAGAACTCAGAAGTGTGCAATGGCTGACCATTCACCAGACCCCCGACCCTCTACCCCCGGGGGTTATCGACAACCACGGTGCCCCCTCTCGCTTCTTCGCTTTCACTCTAATTTCCTGGATCCGCTACTGGTGTGTATCTCAAGAGTGACAACTATGTTTTCAGTAAAAAGCTTATCATACAACTCAAAATGATTGATCACAGTTGCAACAAAAATGATGTTCATTTTTTATGCTATCTTTTCAAAACTTTTGCAAAACATTTTTAGTGCGTCCCTTGTTTTCAACTTTCAGCAATCTTTCGTGATCAAACAAAACCAATATGTACGCGGACCCGTGATTGGTTAGAATAATTGGAGGTGAAAGGTCACGGTCAAGGCAATCTGACACGGCTTTTATGGAGCCGTGGTCAGATCAAGAGGTATTAAATAACGAGGTACGAGCGATTAGTTTCGGGCTGATTTCAATGAGCTTGTATTTTACACAACATCAGAACACATGGGTAACCACGGTAGTTTATTGTTCAGCCATATATAACAAAGTCAAAAGAGACCAGACAACTTGAAGGTATGAAAATAATTCTCATTCACGTATCACATTTCAGACAAAGAGGATAATATCTGAAGAACAGTAGACGAAAACCAATATATTTGGGATCACACTATCTGCAATAGTACTATTTTGGGTCGAGTCTCTTGCAAGTTGGTTGCTGCTGGTATGTCCAATATTGACATAGTCTGATCCCAAATAATACATTGTTACATTTACTCATGATCCAAATGGCGTGTATCTCTATAAATATTCCGAGACTTGGTAATTTTAATAAGATAAAAGTGACAAGGGGTCATACAAATACAAATTTCGTATAACCATCATTCTATCTCCACTGGGGTTAGTCAAGAAGGCATTTTCCTAGTAACCTCTATTATTGGTGAGCTATATTTTGCAAATTCTTTCATAAAACCCTGGCAATAAAAATGAGCATCATGGAAGGGTCCTTATTTTTATCTCTGATCTCAATGAAATAAGATCTACATTTTGTTTATGAATGTTAAAAGCAAACAGTAAATTTTACGAAACTCAACTGAGTTGCTTGTCCCAGCGGAAAAGACATCTGACGAATCAGAATGCTTGCTGTGTGACCCTGAACGCACTTCCAAAACAATGAAAAATCACTAACGCTGTTATTTAAGATTTTTTACGCTTTGCAGAGTAATTTGGTTTCAATTCCAGGCCACACGTGACTGCTTCATCTGCTTTAAGCAATATGCCTGAGATCTGAAAAAGTGCCCTAGCAGGATAGATTAATCAAATGATCGAATTTATGAGCTTATTTTAATGAGATTGCATTCTAACCGAGTTCTTCCTTGTGAGGAATATGTGGGCATCATAGAGGCGTTAACAGTTCAGTCAATCAACATTCAGTATAATTGTTAGTTCAAAATTTTGGTTACGTATAAAAGGTTTCAATGAAAAAATAATTTCATAAGTCTCTGTAAGGATAGATTCTTTCTAGTTTGTTCTTTACAGACAAAATGATCAAATTATTCACTAGAAATATATTTACAAATATTCGCCATAATACAAAACCCTCATATGAATGTAAACAAAAGGTTCATAAACTTGCAAAATAACCAAGGTTATCAAATATTCTTAAAGATAATTATTCTAGAATCAAACTTCAGATTCCCAAAAATAAAAAAATTTCTAACAGAAGGAAAACACATATCACTGCTCATGTACAAGTTCTTGAAGTCAAACTGAATATAAAACCTACAAAACATCTTTCCTTCAATTATAGATTATAATTCATGCGTCCATCAATGCACAATTTACAATCAAAGACAGATGTTGCATAACTCTTTCAGCCCATCTGGCCTCCAGCTTTACACAAAATAACAAATCATTTTAACTTCATTGCTTTCAAAATGAACTTCAATTTAGCTGTTACCCAGGAATTGATTCTATTGTCCTATCCTATTATTACTTCACCAAATAAGATATACCCATTAAACCATCAAACCATAAAGTCTATAAAAATTCTTTCTTTAAACCCATGTGTAGGCATTACTAACCAGATGACGATTGCCATCATCAAACAAAAAAACAAAAGGCTATATGCCTTCCCTCTGTAAGTTACTGTAAATAAATTGAATTAAATGGAGTTCAATAGTTTGTGTTACATCAAAAATAAAACACGTAATTTTGTCATCAAATGAAATTGTAATTATTCAAAATAAAAAATCTAATTGAAAAATAGTTGATATACAATGTATAAAGAGCAATGGGAAACACCAATCTATTCATTGGATAATTTTGATTAGCACATTCAAATCTCAATGAGTGAAACAAACAAATATGGCGGCTTAGGTTTCTTTCATAAGCACATGAACCTCATCGTTGATTTCGATCTGTGAAGTTTTCGAGTAGACCAATGAAAATCCAGGCCATAACCACAAACATAAATATCGCCTGAACCCAGATATTTGACACAGCGGCTGTTCTGATTGGTCCAACAGAAATTTCAATGGGTATGTTAACCCACACATACAGAACTGATAGTAGCGCACTCATGAACAGTCCAAGAATAAAAGACAAAACCTTTGATGAATTCCTCCTCTGTGAATGGTTGGATCTGAAGATCTGTCTGATAATCTGTTGGCTTAAAGGTGTGTTGTAGACACGTGGAAGTGGATTCTGATTGGTCCGCAGTTTCTTCTCGTGTCTGGCGCGTCTGGTGTACAAGACAGAGTAGTAGGAACTCAACTGTTGGTGCAGATCTAGGTGAAATCAAGTCATTAATCTTTATTTTTTCATTGGAAAAACTGTGTTTTTAACACTTGGTGATTTAGTATATATATATGAGGATATTTGATAAATGTTCATGTTTCTCAGAGACCAACTGACTTTCAGGAGGCTATAAATTATAGAGATTGATTTAACTTAATAAGTTATCTAGGCTTAAAAGAAGAATGTGGTTTCTTTGATCCTTAGCTAATCCTTGTCTTATATACATCAACTGTTGTTCTCTCTTAGTGTCAATAAAATGTTGAAATGGTCAAAACAAGACATGTTCAGAATTGTACCCTTCTATTATATAACAAGCATAAGATCGTCAAACTCACCAACATCAAGGGTACAAAATACAATATCACATCGACATAGTGGGCACACAGCATTGTCAGCAAGCGCTGAGGATGGCAGTTTCCGCAGGCATGGCTCACAGAACATGTGTTGGCATGGCGACACGATGTGGGGGCGATGGAACAGATCGAGACACACTGGACACGTGAAATCGGAATGGAACTCATCCTCTGGAGGTGGTAGCAGCTCCTATAAGAGAAGTAGCAGTTATCTTGAGGATGAAAAATCAGATTTGTCAAGAACAAGATGCTTGAGAGGCTGTTTAGATATCAGTGAGATGAGATATATTTGAATGAACAACTTTTTTATTGCATGCTTAGTGCAGATAGTTATTCAAAAGTGTCAACAAAAATATCACCCCAATCTCAGCACTTACTTACAAAGATGAAAGTAACAACAACAACAGAAAGACACTGCTATGCAATGTATTGACACCTTTAAGTGTCAACTTCATCCAACATTGATTGTCTTGCACTGAATGATAATGGCGTTATACACCTACATCATTACCTTGGTATGATAACAAGTATTTGAGCTATCTCAATCTCATAGGATGCTAATGTTCTTCATCATAAGGTTATAATGAGATACCAATATAAACTCATAGCGCCACCTACATAATTACCCTGTTAAAAGAAAAAGCATATGTGCTATATCATCTCTACCTTAAAGGATTCCACTTTTCTTCATGCTTCGACTTTTTCCAGATTTATGCACTAGTATTTACTCCTAGTACCATCTAATATTATTACCCTAATACAAGAACAAGCAAATGAACTAACATCTACCTCATAGGATGACACTGTTCTTAATCTGACTATACCTCTTCCTTAAATGATGCCCCTGATCTTCCTGCAATTAAATGATGCCCCCAATCTTCCTGCATTTAAATGATGCCCCTGATCTTCCTGCACTTAAATGATGCCCCCGATCTTCCTGCACTTAAATGATGCATATGATCTTCCTGCACTTAAATGATGCCCCCGATCTTCCTGCACTTAAATGATGCTCCCGATCTTCCTGCACTTAAATAATGCCCCTGATCATCCTGCACTTAAATGATGCCCCTGATCTTCCTGCACTTAAATGATGCCCCTGATCTTCCTGCACTTAAATGATGCCCCTGATCTTCCTGCACTTAAATGATGCCCCTGATCTTCCTGCATTTAAATGATGCCCCCGATCTTCCTGCACTTAAATGATGCCCCCGATCTTCCTGCACTTAAATAATGCCCCTGATCTTCCTGCACTTAAATGATGCCCCTGATCTTCCTGCACTTAAATGATGCCCCTGATCTTCCTGCACTTAAATGATGCATATGATCTTCCTGCACTTAAATGATGCCCCCGATCTTCCTGCACTTAAATTATGCCCCTGATCTTCCTGCACTTAAATGATGCCCCTGATCTTCCTGCACTTAAATGATGCCCCTGATCTTCCTGCACTTAAATAATGCCCCTGATCTTCCTGCACTTAAATGATGCCCCTGATCTTCCTGCACTTAAATGATGCATATGATCTTCCCGCACTTAAATGATGCCCCTCATCTTCCTGCACTTAAATGATGCACCTGATCTTCCTGCACTTAAATAATGCCCCTGATCTTCCTGCACTTAAATGATGCCCCTGATCTTCCTGCACTTAAATGATGCCCCTGATCTCCCTGCACTTAAATGATGCATATGATCTTCCCGCACTTAAATGATGCCACTGATCTTCGGGCACTTAAATGATGCCCCTGATCTTCCTCCACTTAAATGATGCCACTGATCTTCCTGCACTTAAATGATGCCCCTGATCTTCCTGCACTTAAATGATGCCCCTGATCTTCCTGCACTTAAATCATGCCCCTGATCTTCCTGCACTTAAATCATGCCGCTGATCTTCTTGCACTTAAATGATGCCCCTGATCTTCCTGCACTTAAATGATGCCCCTGATCTTCCTGCACTTAAATGATGCACCTGATCTTCCTGCACTTAAATGATGCCACTGATCTTCCTGCACTTAAATGATGCCCCTGATCTTCCTGCACTTAAATGATGCATATGATCTTCCTGCACTTAAATGATGCATATGATCTTTCTGCACTTAAATGATGCATCTGATCTTCCTGCACTTAAATGATGCCCCTGATCTTCCCGCACTTAAATGATGCACTTGATCTTCCTGCACTTAAATAATGCCCCTGATCTTCCTGCACTTAAATGATGCCCCTGATCTTCCTGCACTACCTAAACAAGATCATGCATATCCCCACCTTGAACGATGCTGCAAACTTCCTCCTGCTTCCAGCTCCAGAGTCACGAGACCCGACATACTTAGCCAGCTGTTTCTCTAGCTTAGCTTTCTGTTTCTTCCTCTTCTTGGCTCTCAGAGAGGCGACTGATGGTGGAGCTAGCTGTCCAATACCTAAACAATTGATAAAACAGCTCTGTTATAAGCATAAGAGGGGCTGAAGGAGCTAGATAGAGAACCTGATAACTGGACTCACTGCTCTTAAATGCACAGCAAAGAAATAAAGGGATTTCACAAAAAGGAAAACAAAAGTTATCAATTGCAAGACAATCTACTTCAAGGTATGTCTGCAGGACATTTCATTTTCTAAGACTATTGTCTTTGAAGATATATGAGACAGACAGTTTGGGTGATGCCTGATTACCCATTTCAAAGACTTGAACAGTTTACCTCAATGTACCAGTGAGCCCTGGTAAAGCATAGGAGATATATTATATTTTGGATTTAGACAATAAAATTTTGAAATATAGAGCCAGTGGCTCTGTAGATAATCAGCCTTTGTACTGTTGGCGTTCACCTCTTAGTTCTCCAGGAGCAAACTTGTCAAGTTTATGTGCATCAGACAACATGTCTTTACACAAAATTGGAAGAAAATCAATAAAAACGTTTCATATTCCTAAAATCATGATACAAAATGAATTATCAAAAAAAAAAGCAAAAGCAACTCTATTCAAATTCATTTACACACTCTTACATACATGTTCTCTTTTATCTTTTGTAAATCCTCTCTGTAAGCAATGAAGGCATTTCAAAACAACTAAAAACATGCTTTTAATGTGCAAAATACAATCCTTCACCAATATTCTACCTCCATCTTCTGACTCCCCCCCCCCCCCCAATAATCCACAATCCACCCATCCCAAAGTAACATCAACCAAACCCCTGACAATACGCAAAGGAGATCGCAAAGATAACAGGTTTCTGTCTGCCAGTCCACTATTTGGAAACTGCAGTCTTTAGTGACCTCCGTCATACACTTCAAAATAGCTGACCACTTTATGTTTATATTTGGCTTATTCTATAGACATGAGCTTAGGCGCATCAGAATTCTCATTACAACATCAAACTAAATACCATTAATCAAATTCATTTTACAATAGCATGTTATAACTTCTTTATCTACTCACTTATCCTGCTGGGATCTCCTGCGTTTTCAGCTGATTCCATATTCCATGTTTGGACATCCAAAGATTTTGTATTTTGTACTTGATCACCATTAGTATCCCTATCCATAGCTTGAATCTCTTTGTCCACTTTAATATGTTCTTGATCATCAAAAGAGTCCCATTTATAACTTGGATCATGAAAAACTTTTATGCTCCGTGTCAGATCATGACAAGGTTCTACATTCTGTGAGGGTTCTTCACAGATGTCTACAATCTTTGGAATATTATCAGATGCTCTTAAAGGTTTCAAAGGATCAGCACAAAGTTCTTCATTTTGTGAATGATCCCAACAAGGTTCAATATTCTGTGAATAATCATCATAAGACAAAGATTCATTAGAAATTTCTATTCTCTTACAAAGATCATCCAAAGATTCAACATTCCGTAAAGGATCATCGCATTGTTCAAGTGTTGGCAATGGATCAGGACAAGGTTCAATGCTCCGTGAAGGATTAGCACAAGGCTCTATATTTTTTGAGGGATCAAAACAAGGTTCTTTAATCTGTGATGAGTCAGTACTAAGGTTTAAACTCTTTGAAGGATCGGCACACAATTCTACATTATGTGACAGATTATCCCAGGAATCAATATTCTGGGATGTATCATCAAAATGTTCTACCTTCTGCAAGAGGACAGCACAAGCACTGATAGCTCTATCCCATGAGTTTTCATAGCTCTCTGAACCTAGCATTTGATCAATTGGTGATTCCCTCTGACATGCAGATTTATCTTCAAGTTTTTCATGGTTATTGGGATCTGAAATACCATCAACGGCTTCACTCAGTCCAGAATTGACAATGACCAAAGAATTTTCAATCTTTAATGTATCATCATGGCCAATGTTCCGACTAGATGTCTTCCTTACTTCAGGTCTCTCACATGAGATTGGTCGGTGGATCAAACTCCGACTTGATATCACACTTGAACTTGAAATATCATTCTCGGTGGAATCAGTAGCTGATATCACAACACCACTCTCTGCAGGCACATCCACCTCAGTGGAACCAGCATCATATCTGACTACCCCGCTCTCTACAGGAACACCGACCTTAGTGGAATTCACATCATGTCTGACTACTCTACTCTCTGCGGGAACATCCACCTCAGTGGAACCAGCATCATATCTGACTACCCCGCTCTCTGAAGGAAAATCCACCTCAGTGGAATTCACATCATGTCTTACTACCCTGCTCTTTACAGGACAAACCACCTCAGTGGAACCAGCATCACATCTGACAACCCCACTCCTTGCATGAACATCCACCTCAGTAACAGTTAGTTCTGAAATTTCAACATCAGTAACAGTCAGACTTGACACCAAACTTTTTGAAGGTGTCTTCATATTTGATACTCCTTCAACCTCACCATCATTTGGACGTGATCCTTTACTTTGGTCATACACATTATCGGATATTGCTTTCACCTCAACCAGATTTGGTAGTTCAGTATTATAAGATCCATATTTTGACATAGCTATAACTGCAGTCGCTTCAAGATTTGATAAATCGCCAATGTTAGATCTATCCCTTAACATTGTTTTATCCTCAGTCACTTCAAGATTTGATACATTTCTATTGTAAGATCCATTCTTTGACATTGCTTTATCTTCAGTCACATCAAGAGTTGATACATCGCTATCCGAAGGCGCATTATTCCCTGGTAAATAATGAATCTCTGGGATATCCACACTGGATATTTCATTATATGAAGGCACATCCATATCTAATATTGCTCTAACCTAAGTTACATTCACATTTGCATCGATATCTCATCGGGTAGCATATCAAAATCCACAGTCACAGTGCAGTTCATTGTTGTTATATCTTTGATTACTAACCAGATACAAAAACTAGTGCTGTTTCACGCCTACCCAGGTGGCTTCTCTAGAATCATTAATATAAGACACAGTGTTGGCTTATATCTTATCTCAAGCTCTCTTCACCTCTGAAAAGTTATTTCTTATATATACATAAGTTTCATTCCTCAGAGCTGCACAAATATCTAGACACATCATACTACCAGCCTCTGTTACTACAAAACCTTAACACTCTGATCTTTGAAATTGGAAACATGACATATTGGCAAGACGTTTTGGATGTATAGCATCCGAGTACATCCATGGTTTCATATCAATCTTGATGGGAAGGTCAATGACATATTCAAACTGGTGAGTGTTCTTTTCGAAATAATCTTCATTCTGTGCTTTGAAATGAGTTGTCAGTCAAATCTGAAAAAGAAAAAAAATTGAGTTTATAACCTCCTCTGATTCTATTCCTCCTTTTCGTGAATAAGTTATAATAGAGGTTAAGATCTCTCAATCACTTTGTGTTGAGAAGAAAATAATTTCAGTAGGTGAACTTTATAAAACTATGTAAATAAATTACACCCATTTTTCATGTTGCTTCTGCAATGGTTTTCATTTTTATGCCCAATTCACGGTTAAGGGTGACGCTGTTTATTGGTGCCGGCCTAAACAGGTGTACCCCATCGCGAGTGTTATATACCAGAATTCTATTAATACACCTTATTTACGCGACGCCATTTTGAGAACGCAAACAGAGCTATCGACATACAATGATGCGGCATATTGTTTGTGTAAGTAGAAGTGACACAGTTCACTAACGATTCCGATATAATTACTTATCGACAAGAACTCCCTGCGAAGGTTCTTTTAAAATAGTACCAGCTATGCTTAAATGGTCTATCAAAGGATATAACTAAAAACAATGATTAAAAGGGAACATTTCGCAAGAACCAGATTGCAAATGTTCTTGTAGTCTTTAGCGTATGAAGTTAACTGGACAACCATTTTACCAAACCAAGCAAGTTTAGTTTGACAGATATTGTTTTTATCGTAAATTAATGAAAAAAAATTTTTAATCCCACTTTTGGTCAGATTGTTGTCAAATTTGTAAATCCGGTTGATAACATAATTAGACGTCAAATCTTTATTAGAGTACAAAGGCCTCTTTGTACGGTACTTTACAGTAGGTAATGAATATAGATATATATATATATATCAAATTGTTAACTGACAATTGATCACATTTTCCAAAAGGTATCATACATAATCTACTAAAAAAATATGTTATGCGAATATCAAGTATTACGTAGTATGATATTGTCTCTGCTTGATTCAACCCATTTGTGTTATTATTACGATGATTGTAGAAACTTCTGCATAATTTTACATACATGTACGTAGTGTGGTGGCCCAATTGAGTTGTAAAACGTAAATAATTTAGGCAGATGTTCTTCAATTATTTTCTCCCAAATACATTAAATGTTATCACTTTAAGATTACTGAAATTAATTCTAAGCTGTTAACTAAAATTTGAATTTATATTACTTCCTTCCAAAAGTCAATATGATCAGTGTATTTATGGTAATGAGTGGCATGTGTGTCATTTGTCACGAAATGTGTTTTCACTCTTAAGTATATAAATTAAAACTATTTACCGTTTATTTATCCGTTACTTGATAAAATAATTATTATTGATTAGATTTTAGCAGATGTTATTGAGATATTCAATGATAAACAAGATTAATCAAATATTATTTGAAATAAAAGGATTTAAGTAAGGCGGGCCTCTATGGATGAAATTTGAATATCTTCCTATCACTTTATTTGAATCATTTGTTAATCGTGGAATTTTAAAATTCAGTCGAAAAATGATTAAATGAAAAATGATGAGGTGAGTTGGTGTTTAACGCCGCTTTCAAGATTATTTCACTTATATCGCGGCTGCTAGTATTAGTGCAGGGAGAAAGCCCGCAACACCATTGTGGCTATGCATTGCGGTGAAACCTGCGAGCATCGGCTGGAACCTTTGTATGTGAAATACAAGTTTAATTGTATATGTCCCCAGTGCAGTTTCACGATTAACATTCCTAAAAAAAAACTTTGTTTACATAAAAGAAGATATTGAAATTGACCCAAAAGACGGAGAGTTTTTAGGGGGAAAACAGATGTTATTATTAGGCAAGCAGTAAGTGAGTGTTGGTGATTTTTGAGTTTTATCAGGATCTTTACTCTTAATTTAACATCAAGGTTGCTAGCTGCTACTGGCTTAAATAGGTAGGAAATACATGATTAAATGCATCTATTATTAGTTATGAAATTGAAATTAAAAAATGTGTTCACTTGAATTGAAACATTTATCAATATTTTCTGGAGGGGGATAAAAAACATAGACTCTTCATGCACTCCATAATAGACACTATTGCTGTTAAATGGCTTGCTTTTGATGCAACATGGTCGCCGCGTGAATATGGAGTATTGCATCGTCCATACTCTTGACAGACACATTTTTCATTTAGTTTATCACCTTTTCATGTTTTTTCATGTTTTTCTGTATTTGAAGAAGGTAAGCATTAGCTATTTCTATTGCATATTGAGCAGGGAAATTTCATGTGTAAAATAGATGCAAAATATACAACAGTTGAACACATGATAAAATGTACTTCCAAGAGAATAAAACCAAAGTAATTAATTCATGATTCTAATGAGCTGTATTGATAGAATTCCAAAATGAACCGTGAATCTTGTGTCTTATCTGAGCATTTTGACAAAGCTAAATAGTAAAACAAGCTGTGATAGCCATGTCATTACCGTGCAATACTGCACAGAGTTCCAGATAAGCTGCATATTTTTGTATGATAAAAGATGAAATACGCAACAAAAAAAAGATGCCTGCTTATTTTAAAAAAATTACTAAAAAGGTTATATATACGCTAAAATAATAATCATTATTTACCCAAAAGTTGAAAAAAAATTATGCGTATCAAATAACACAGATATTATTAGACACATGAGGAGTTTGTTTTTTTTCGTAAGTATAGAAATTCATCTTTATGTATTCTGTTTAACTTGTTTCAAACATTAATATTCAGTTATGGTTGTAACAGGAGTTAATTTACCCGTTAGGATCATGTAATGGTCAATTCAAGTTGCTAACCGGAATTGTATAAATCGCAGACAATCTAATGACAGTTTATAACACATATACGACCAATGAAATTAGGAAAATGGCCGGATGCTATGATGGGATATATCATCGTTACTCTTTTCCAATCATTGAAGGATCATGAAGGATGTCGACCAAATCGGTGGATTAAATTCATGCATATGGATGTAGTCAGTAGGTTCGTTAACTTCATTTTTGAATATGTTCGGACTAATGGTGATGCAGTAAGCTCTATAATAAAACAATAAGTAATACAATGTCATCTTAGGCAGATATAATCAAAATATCATCACATTTGTGACCATCTTAAAATATACCTTTTATGGAGATGGAATAACTGATAGATTAAAAAAGTGAATTATTTTTGTGTTGACAGTTAGGTACAGACAGGCCTACACAACGCTGAATTTATCTGACAAAGGCAAGTTTTATCACCTTTGAACAATTACATGATGTTTTTATTTTGATTCTATCTCGACCTAATTAAGCCCATGGTATTTGCTCAGAGACGTAAACAACAAATAGTCTTACATTTTACACTTATTGGCTATTCCGTTAGAAATTGGATTGGACAAATAATTCATCGCTGTGTATACCTAGTGGGCTCGCAGAACCAAATAAGAAAAAATCAACGTTTACGCAAAATATAAAGAATTGTCAAATGGTTTAGAAAATTAAAAAAAATCTTGTTTCATGATAAAGATAGAACATATAGTTAAGTACAATGTTCACATTATTCCGAAATAACCAAACTTGAATGTTATCGAAAGACTTATCAAAAATACCAATTTGGTGACATAGTGTCCATAGCTCACCCGTTGAAACTAAGGCAAGGCACTTTTGTCTAGTTTTGCAAATGCTTTTATCAATTCTTAATATCAACTAAAATTACATATATTTGGTTTCTTTATGATAATATTACTTAATTCACTTCATTCACAGATATCAGTTTATCAATTAAATTCTAATTACCCCAATAACAAGGACACCTCTGTTGAAATACTTTGCATAGAAAATAAACTTTTATTGTATGTCTAAATATACATTCTCGCCTGATAGAATTTATTTTCCACATTTTTTTTTAGGATTATTGTGCTGTAACCGTTAAAAAAATCAACACTGTGTAAACTGTATTGATTTTTAAGAGTATACATATAATGATAACACCAACAATAAAAGGGACCTCCTTCGCACCCCTTTTTTCATAAGATTTACATGATAGTCATTTTGTTTTTATGTGAAAGTAAAATTGGAACTTTGCCAACTTTTTAACAGAGAGTAATATTTGCCAACTTTATTATTCAAATTGGTTGAATGCATTTCCATAAAAAAATTGCCTTATATTCTTCATTTCCATTATTCTTTAACGGTGTTATAAATTGACTGTTTTATAAAGAAATAAACAGATAAACAGGACTTGAAAAGCTAGTGAATCTAGAGATGAAAATAACAATAAATAACAATAATTACATTAAAAATATGTTGTAGACACAACTGTTAAGTAAACAATTCATTTACTAATGTATTGTACCTGGTTTATTATTTCCATGTATCAGCTTTTGCCAGCTGGTGAAATTCTTTCACAATCATGAAGCTTGACAGGAAACATACAGTAGACGACAAATATTTAGAGTTATCTTCCCTTACATCCACTGATTGAAGTTTTTGTAAAATCTCTTGTTTGAAACGACATCATTATTTATGTCGAAACGTCGCCTTTCCCGATATAAAGACGTTTTAAATTCACAAAAAATGCCTTCACCGTTATTTATTAAATCTCTCTTAACAAGTTTGACAACGTTTGTTTTCCTCCAGGATTGACATTGCATCGTGTAATGTCAAAGACATACATTGAGGATACTAAACGACCTTCCATTTAATACTATTTTATTAAAGGAGTTAATGATTAACTATTAAACGAGCGAAAGCGAGTTTGATACCAAATCATTAACGAGTTTAATAAAAAAAAATAGTATTAGATTGAAGGAAGTTTAATATTCTGTTTATTACTTGACCTCAATAATCAAGCATGATTGCTGAAAGTGTGCTGAACGAAACATTTCCGCGACTTGGCCGCCATTGTGACGTCGATACTAACATTGTGATGTCATAACCACACAATATTAATTTATGACGTCATACGTGCAGCGGTATTACACTAGTTTATATCGGCGTAGAAATATTACACTGCAGTATATTACACGGGCGAGTAATAAATAAATATTTATTACTCGCCCGTGTAAGAAACCGCAGTGTAATATTTATACGGCGATATTAAACTAGTGTAATACCGCTCCCCGCATGACGTCATAATATTGTGTGGTTGTGACGTCACAATATTGGCACCGACGTCTCAATGGCGGCTTAGTCGCGGAAATACTTCGTTCAGTACACTTTCGGTGATAATGCTTGATTACTGAGGTCAAGTAATAAACAGAATACTAAACTTCGTTCCATTTAATACTATTTTTATTAAATTCGTTAATGATTTGGTATGAAACTCGCTTTCGCTCGTTTTATACTTAATCATTAACTCGTTTAATAAAAATAGTATTAAATGGAAGGTCGTTTAGTATCCTCTATGTATGACAACTTTGCGAAAATATTCGTTACGTTACGACGAAACTTAAAGTCATTTACTCACTTGATCAAATACAGTTCTGAAAATGTGTTCAAAGGCCAGGGAAAAGATTGATGTACGTGATTAAATATTTGCCTTGCATGCATTAACATTTGCCTCACAAAAGTAAGCCTTTGAATTTAAATCAATGAAAATTGTTAGTGTTAAGATAATGAATATATAAACTACATATAGAAATAACGTAAAGTGACAAACATACTTTTGGCACAGGTCTGTACGTCTTTAGAACAGTGAAAAAATAAACACATTTTTTTTACTTCCATGGCGAATTTTAATTTGCGATTACATTTGTTTGTTTTACAAATTAAAAGGTTACTAGTATCAGATCATTGACCTTGAATTTAAGTATATGGTACCAAGTACAAATCTTAATTCAAAAGGAAATTTAAAAGAAATATGAATAATGGATCTTCTTGGTTTACCTTTAAAGGTGTTTTCTGAACCTGCTTTGATTGTTTTCAGTTAAAGTTCGAGGCCTTAGAAACATCGATATAACTTGAACATTTAGGCTTACGCTAGATAATAAGTTATTACCGCCTCACTACAGCCATCAAGCCATTCTGTATATCAAGACTTTAGTTTTATAAGCGATCTCGAGTTGTTTCCTTCAGAACTTATTGAGAGTCTGCTAATTTCTTTCATTGAAGTGTCATTCGATATGTGCCTTTTATAAACACGTAGCAAATTAGATTGTTACATTTAAGCGTACAATGATTAATGCACAGATGCATAAACATATGCATACTGGTAATTCGTCTTACGTGTTTTAGAAACTCTAATGATGCATAAGAGAGGCGTTTGCTTCTCGATAGCCCTGTATTCGGCGGTCTTGAATGTTCAAAATGAACACAGTCCGAAGGTCTTTATAAACATTTTATCAGTTTCATGCGGCCGTCTTCTTTCGAATGCCGTTCCCATGCGATGAGCTTTAAAAAATGTTTATTTTGGTCTAAATTATATAGTAAGATCATACTGTTTTAAATGCCACTGTTTCGTATTATCTGTGCGCCGCCGCATAGAAAGCAGGCCGCTTTCCGTGTGTTTTAGATGAAATAGAATCGGTAATAAAGAAATTATAACCCTCGGAATTGTGTCATATGACTTTTACGAAACTCGTGCGAACTTGTGTATAACCCTCGCTCTCGCTCGGGTAATACAATAATTCGCACTCATTTCGTAAAAGTCATATGACACACTTCCTCGGGTAATAATCTCTATGTATTATTGCATTCAAAAATTAAACGTGAACATATATGAGAGCATGTTGCATTATCGTTTCAAATAAAGGGTATATCGCTGATATATCTAAATTACTTTACTGAAATTGCTGGAAAATCATTTGGTGATCGTATCAACCGGTGGCTATTCGAGACCCGGTGTTTATTTTGTTCAAGCAGTCGTATATCCGGCTTCAATTCGAGACCCGGCCTCTGTTGGAGGAAAACGGTATGTAAGGTTGTTTAAAACAATCACTTGCTAAACTTTATTTCGTTTAGTTGGCGCAGAACAATCTTCTGTCTCAATCGTAAACTTTCGATTGTTTTCTACCTACTATATTTTCATTTCCTTTCATTAGCAAATATGATATTTTTTTTGTTTATTACAAGACCGAGTTTGTTTTTATTGATGGCTTTTATTTACACATTACGATTTGCATGTCCCCAATAGTTTTTTTTCTGAAGGTTAACTGAGATGTTATTCATCCTAATTTACAGCTCCTTTCAATATATTTATTTTTCTGAATATATTTTCAGACTCCAATACATTTAGTTCATGTATTTGGAAACAAGTTCAAGTGGTATAAATGATAGAAATGAACTTGTATGACGTAAAATAGTACATTTTTTTTGTGGTGCCAGTTTTAAAGAATATCAATCTATCTCTGTGGGCAATCATCACATCAGGCAACTTTATGATAGAATATCCAAATCCCTACTGGTCGACCTTGGTTATGTCTATGGAAACTTAAATGCAATGTTTTTCTTTGTAATGAAATATATGTCACACGTAGCTGCCTTGAAATCTTGATTGTAACCTTGAAAATTTTCTAATGTTAATAGATACTAACACCGTTATCAAGCTAGTGATATGGACATAACTTGTTCTCTATTCATCTCACCAACTTCCAAATGCCTCTCAAAGAAACAATAAACGTGTTAATGTCCTGATTAGTGAACGAAAACAGGACAGTTGCTCGCGTCAATGATTCAAACGTAAGTTCGGACACTTATTTACATCAGACACAAAGACGAACATTGATTGATACTGTTAATTATTACCCACGTGGGACTTCGTAAAGGCGTTTCATCGATATGTGTCGTAACACCTTCGAGTGATTTGATTGGCTGATACATGAGTTTTAACGTTACCGGTACTACTTTCATCAGCTATTTCATTCATGATTTCCATTCATAAGTTTTCGTTCCTAAGCACACGAAAAACGAGAATTTTCATAATATAATCGAATAAACTTAATTTTCATTGTGCCTACATGCAAAGCTTTTCTTTCCTTTACTTACTGAAATGAATAGAAAAACGATACAATCTAAATAAGTAACAAAATTCGTCTGCTAGTAGGTCTATCGGGACTCATGTAAACAAAGATGGCGTCACCCGTAAAAATCAATGATTTGGTCAAAATCTAGGAAAAGTTATTGCCGACGAGTTGTGAATGGTATTCGGCCTTTGAACACTTTCTGCATATGTGTTGTCAAGACTTCTCAGGGGGAAAAGCAAGTACCTAGATATAGACTTACTGTTTTGCCTGTTTCGCCAAGCGTCGCCGTATTGTTTATGTAGGCCTACAGTGACTTGTCCTCTGATGAAGACTAGGCCTAGTTGCAATTGAATGAAAAGTTTCTTTACCAATTGACAGTTTTTGAGACATAATTTCAATGTTATTCCCTTTTGAGGCCAAATGTTCCGTGTGCCATTCAAAACGTATCTTATCAATCCGTTGTTCCCGAACAGACTTTACCAACGTCACGACTCGCCTGGTGTGACGGCCGACTGACGTTGAGCCGAGATTTAGGTCACGTCTATCAGTTCAAAATGTTGACAGTTTTCGCATGTTTATGCTGAATAAAAGATTTGTAGCTGAAACCAAGTCTTTATATGAAATGAATTAAATGATTTTTGCTTTCAGTTGTAGCTTTTTTCATGTGTTTCTTTATCAAATGTATTGAACTACTTTACGCCAAAGCAGCGTATGTTCCGACGTTCCAATCACCAGTGTAATGTATTAATCCGCGTTTTGAGTTTCTCTATAGGGAAGCTAAATTTTACTTTAATTTGACGATGTTTTCATTTTAAGAAAACGTGGGTAATAAATAGGATACAAAACTCGTTCCCCTTTCATATCAAGTTTATGTCCCTCGTGAAATAATTTTGTTTTGTCACTCGCCAAGGCTCGTGACAAAGCAAAATTATTTCACTTGGGACATAAACTTGATATGAAGGGGGAAGCTCGTTTGATATCCTATAAGTAGGTGATTTAACTTCACGTTAATTGGACACATTGTTACGAATTATTACCATTTTAAGGGACCTTTTGCCGATTATCAGTGAAAACAAGATAATATCGTAATTTTGGCATTTTAGAGATAACGATGCAAGTTTAGGGAGTCGATTTCACCTTAAATCATGTCATAATTAAGGTATTTTGGCTCTTATGTAAAATTAAAAATCATGAAACATATAATCTGTGTCACTTTAAAGAAAAATCAACTCTATTGACCCCGGCATCCGCTGGTAAGTCTTTGGGAGTTGTTCAAAAGTTCCAACATCGAGAGATGAATAAATCGGGCTTCCGGCTGATTCCTCTGGCGGCAAAATATTGCAATATAAACTACCTTGCAATATTTTAGCCGAAATACGGAAATAACTGCGCATGATGCCTTCTCAATGATAACTTTTGAAACGGCGTCGTTGGTTGCACAACCAACTTAGATTGCATCCAATTAGGCTTCTATCTATCTATCTATCTATCTATATATCTATATATATATATATATATATATATATATATATATATATATATATATATATATATATTTCTAGACCGTTAAACGTTCGTTTTAGGACAGAGGTTGTATAGGAATTAATGACGGGGTTACCTCTTATTGGAGAAAATGTAAGTCTCCTGAACAATCATATATCTCGATATGCTTAGACGGAGTTGGTGAAGAAATATTTTAAAGGGAATAATGATTTTCAAAACATCACGTCATTCTCATGAATTATTAAGCATATGAAATTTACCAAATGTACATATTTGGTCTGAAATGTTGGTCATTTTATCAACCCAAAAGGGTGGTTAGCCCGTATTCACCATAAGGAAAGTTGCACCACGATAGAAATGGGAAGTATGATTTAGTCGTTCATTTACGAAAGAAAAGTAAGGGCTTCACCGATTTTGAAGGAAATTTGCAGGGAGAAGAGCATTTGACATCTTCCCAGAAAGTTTGAGGCAGATTGTTTATTTCCCATCTTTTAATATAGCCTTGAAGTTAAAATATATCTGTAAGAAAGAGTGTGCATATAAATGGATCAATCGTCTTTGATATGGTGAATTCATTTCGACCCTTTCCATGCATGTGTGTATTCTTCAATCAGTTAACCATGTGTATACATATATCAAAACAATATCTACATTTAAAGGGGAAAATCGATAGTTATGTGAAGCCTCCTGTCACTTGAAGAGGGCCGGATGGTTAAGTTGTTCAAAGCCACATTGTTGAAGTGCAGCCTGTGCGATACGAATCTTGTGCCCTGGAGCGTTGTAATAAAGAAACATAACACCGGCAGCCATCATGCCGCGTCCCTCCTTCTTGATCGCCGCTCTCAATTGCTTCAGCATGTCAACATATTACTAGTAGCCTCCTGTTAGTGTAGTTTAGGTGGTGTAGAGTATATAAGTACCACGCCTCTTGAAGCCCAAAAAATGGTCGCCATGGTCTTACCAGCAAAAAGCTGAGTTCTGAACTTCTTGGGTGCAGGAAAGTGCTTATCTGCTTCCATGGGATGAATTCTTGCTTGGTATCAAGACCCCATTGTTGAATCGACGTCTCATCCCTGTAATAGTTGATGTCCAAGAGCTCACGACTAGATTCAACTCTCTGGTCACCCATGGTTCGCTAGTTCCAGCAGCAGCAGGTTTCACTTCAATGCAAAGCCACAATGGTGTTGCGGGCTTTCTCTCTGCACTAATACTAGCAGCCACGATATAAGAAAAATAATCTTGAAAGCGGCGTTAAACACCAACTCATCTCACCTCAACTCTCTGGTGTCGATCGGTGTATTTAAGTTTCGCGGCACCCATCTTGCAGACACTTTGGACATGTGCAAGTGCTCATTAATAATGGTGCAACACTTTCATGAGAAATGACACACTCTGAAGACATCTCGTCCATTTTTTTCTACGATTGGACAAGTATAATCCCTGTGCAACCGTATCATCTGTAATGGCTTCAAAGGGCCTTCCTGACCGTGGGTCATCGTCCAAGGAGCTGCGATCCCGCCCATATTTGGATGAACATTTTTCCACAGGCGCCAGACTCAGAATGTACAATACCATGTAAGTATATATACATGTAGCTATATAACATAAACAAGTTATGACAGAGTCGTGTCTGCAAGGGGATCGGAAATGACTATACTGTTTTCCTTGCTCGATTACCCTTTGTAAACTTCGTAGATAAATTGTTAATCATTTTGTATCCTGGTGTGAGAACAATTTCCTATGTTGAATATAAAAAAAACTAAAGAACTCATCATAAATTTCAGGAACAAACCACAAATAACAAGCCCTGTCTGTATGAATAACTCCAACGTTGAGATTGTAGATGAATACAAGTACCTTGGCACAATTATAGATAGTAATTAAATTGGAATGCTAATACTGATTCAGTTTTAAAAAAGTGTCAACAAAGATTACATTTCATGCGCAAGCTACGATCTTTTAATGTAAATGAACGTGTACTTTCACTCTTTTATCATTGTTTCGTTGAGAGCATATTAACCTTTTCTTTCCAATGTTGGTATATGGCTCCTTATCTATTGTTAACAATGTCGCTTGGAAAAAGTTGTTCAAATTGCTGGGATAATTGCCGGAGTTTCTTTTGGATATTTATCATATCTTTATGAAAAAAGAATTTTGAAATTATCCTTAAAGATTGTATCAGATCCGGATCATGTCTTAAACGGGGAGTTTGTTAGGCTTCCTTTAGGCAGAAGATATTTATTACCCCGTTATAAAACCAATAGAGGTAAAAATACATTCATTCCTTTCAGCGATCTTTGAATTAATATGTTTGTTCATGTACGTTCAAGCCCTGTAATGATACAAACTGAATTCCTTTCGTGTAATATAATATCATCATTATTATTATTATTGTTATTATTACCTTGTTTATATGTGAATATTTACATATGTATATATAGAGTCAGGTGACTTTGCATTTTTCAACAGTTTGTGATCGGCATCTTTCCCATACACATAGGTAATACGTTATGTATTTCGGTCGCATTCACCCTTTTCTTTCGTGAGAAACTCGACAACCGTTTGATGCTCATGCAGTACTTTCCATGATTAGTCCTACAAGACGGTACCTGTGTTTAACAGGCTGTAAATCTCAAGTATGTGATAGGAAATGCTATTTATATCTGTAAACTGTGGTCAGATGACCTATCTAAATAATGACATCAACGATGATGACTTCTGGGGGCAGTCAAAACTTTGATTACTTTGTAGGAAGAAACACTGTATGAGGGCGAAGACTACACTGTGTTCGTTCAACGGCTGTGTTGAACGAAATAATTTTCCTCTAATGCTAAGTAGAACAAAGATGGCTGCGCCCATGAATAGGCATGAATCGTAAAAACAAGAAACAAAATTAATAACCTCGATCATTCTATAAATTTGAGTAAAATTTTTAGGGAAATATGTTTTTTCCAGTAGACGAAAAACGACTAGACTGGAATGGTTACACATTTATTTTGGTAAGCGTATTTATGTATTTGTTAGTCGCTTTTATTTCCTGAGATAGGCCTACCCTGGACTGCCTTGAGTAGCCTGTTTTCAAGGATCATCTATTTTCATGGTATTTACAAATGATATCTTTTCTCTCTAACCCGTTATTGGTCCTAACTTATCAGTTAGCACTTATTTCATTGATAAGTAGTTATGCATGGTTCAAAGCAGGAAACAATGAAACATGTTTAAATAAAACCATATGTTGAATCACTTTAAATAAACCCTGTTCTTGAGATAAATCATAGAAAAGTTATTTCTTAATAATTGTTTAATAGGATTTTCCAGTGCAAATAAAGGAAGTTGTTGTTTGTAAAGTAAATATTTGCTTGGATTGATCATATTAAATCTATATCCAAATGAAATGCAAGTTATTTGGTGGCTAGAAGGTTTTCTGAAACCAAATATTCACTTATTAGTCAAATAATTTATCAACAATACAAGAAATATGAAATTTTATGAAATATTAGTGATAATGAGATAATTAAGTGACCATGTAGATATTTTAAACACGTGTAGATATTTTAAACACGTGTAGATATTTAAAAGGGCCACAAAGTATGTTGATACAAATTATAAAATAGTGCCAAAAATCCATCTCGTTGAAAGATCTTTACATAATTTTTCGCCAATTGTTTCGACCCCAATTAAGCCGAGAAATCTAACTAATTAGTAAAGGTGTTTCCCATGTCTATAAATAGATCAACTTTATTATTTTCTTGCGCAAAGCATTGTGGTCGTAGGTGGATCCCATCCTTTAAACAAAGATAACCACGTGGGGACAGAAAAGAGAAGCAGGATACAGTTAAAACGAGGATAGAACAGAAGGAAGACAAGTTGGTCGACAGGAAAGTCAAAACGGCGAAACACATATATATATGATTTATTTGAAAGTCAAACTCGCTTTACTTTGAGTTTGATTCGTTTTAATATGGACAGGAACTTGACTCTTCATATTGAGCGTGCCCGCTGTTTTCAATTAAATACATCATGCTCAAGATGATGGCGAAGTAACTCTTATAAACATTTTGATTTCCCTAGAGCAAGGCGAGATAATTAGCATGAACCCACTTTGTGACAACTGAATGTATTATAATTTCTCAGTCTTCGACGGATCAAGGATCTTTTTAATTTCCATATGTACTGTGAATATGTTTTATATTGACTTAACAACAACAACAACATCCCTTTTTTGTTTTGCAAGTTTTGGTCACCTTTTTGTGTAAAAAAAATTATGTTGATTTCTTTTCACGAATTTCAACTGTTTATAATATTTTAAGAAAAGAAGTGGTTTTTTTTATTTGTTATCACTAAAACTCGAGCTTATGTAGTACACAGGAAAGGAAAATCCGCGTAATGACATCATAATTCAGTAGCGCGCGCTACTCGTATGGGTGAATTATGATAACACCAACTTGTCGAGGTATATACTATTTCTCACAAATCATGTTGTAGCTGAAACAATTATCTACCAATTGATATAATTTTTAGGCGTTTTTGAAAAGTTGTTTTAGAAACACTAACATACTCAATGGCCCTTTAAACATGTGTCATCATTAATTTTAATGCTATTTTACACCATCAATCTGTGTTTAGTAGAAACAGAAGAACTCAACATTGTTGCGTGTGTTGAATTTTCATAGAATGACTTAAACAAATAGAACAAAAACTGGTGACACCAAATGAAATGGGAAACTGTTTTTAAAATGTCAACTAGGATCAACAAAGGAATAAAACTACTGTTGATTAACAAGTGATTGATGAATATGTGTTTTATCACTTTATGATGTTCATGATATTGGATATTTTCAGTGCTTTCTCCCTGCAAACATACTAGCAGCCATGATATAAGTGAAATCCTCCTGAATCCCAAATCACTTCAAATCACCTCACTATGATCATGAACATGATTGAAAATATCTCCTTTAAATTGTGTCAATTGGTATAAAAATATGTTGATTTCATGTTGTTTTTGATTGAACAGTTACCTTCTTTTATTCTTTACAAAATCGCAAATGACATATGATCAAGAAAAATATTATTAATGAATCATTAATGAACAATCATTGAAAAATGCAAAATTGATAAAATATATAATACCCAAAAAACATTGTGCCAGTTGTGGGGGATTAAAGAGCCACTCCGTGATTTTCATAACATATTATTTACCTTTGATACGAACCTAAATGTCATATGTGGTGATATAAAATCAAAACATCTTAACTTTTCATGTCAAAAAGACATATATATGACAAGTACTGGTTTTCCATGAAAATCTAAAAACAGCCTTATAAATGCACAGAGGTGTGGATACCATGTCCAATCTACATGGATACAAGTTATATAATCTAACAAACACTATCAACTCCTAACTGCCCTCCTGGCTGTTTTAGATAAGTCTCCCAAATTACGTTTGACTATTTGACGCGTGCCACTGTCCGGTTTTCGATCATAATTGAGATGTTCTACCTTCATATTGTCACTGTAAAAAACCAATAAGCTTTAAAATGTGTCTTTTTTGGTAACAGTCGATACTTCGCAATCAAATGACATCATTGATTAAGTTTGGCATATTTGACTCCAACAACTCACGGAGTGGCTCTTTTAGCTTAACCATGTCAGCTGTTTGTTTTCATCTTCTTCTCCAGAAGACTCGTAAGCTCGTGAGGATAATAATTAACTGATTTTGTGGTCCTGTTGCATCTCATATGGTGACCATGTGTCCATAGAATAAATCATAAATAGCCTCATGGGCTTCAGGGCCAGTGGCGTTTTATTTTTAAATTTGCCCCAAAACACACTTTTCACTTTAGAACACATAAACTAAACCACAACTACTCCAAAAAATAATATAAACGCTCCTTTTATCAATAGATGGTTTTGTTTTTTTTGGTAGGGGATGTGTAAGGAAACATAAATTTCCGCTGAACAAAGTTTTTATGACAACTCATAGGTGTACTGCAGATTAACACGACAGTGCAATCAGACAGAAGATCTTGATAGAAAGTGCAATCATAACTGTCCCCGAGGATGCTTCTTATCACCAATGAGGGTGCTTTACCTGACCATGAATGTTGGCACTATGCAGCAGGGCTAGTGATGGAGATTGTCACAGGGTTGTTTCGCAGTCAAAATTTTCATCTATTTCACACCTGAAATATGTCTGCTACATTTTTGATGACCCTCTTTCGCATGTTTGCAGCCTTGTGTGTCAGTTGGAAATGTTGGCCAGTTGACAGCTGATCTTGTAATCTCAACTCTGTCCATGGAGGGTGTGGGCTTCATTTATCACGAGAGTATCCTCCCCTTGATTGGCAATGATCCCTTCGCTAAACATGATACAGGTGATTGTCGACTCACCACCAGCTGTGAAGGTAAAATCTTTATCTTGATGTAATCTTTATTCTTTACTTTATCAAAACTTTCCATCCAATATATAGATGATTGGACAGAGTATGTTAATAAAGTACAAGATTTTATGGATATTCAACTTCTTGATTGGTAAATTAAGAAGTTGAATATCCATAAAATCTTGTACTCCATCACCACTACAACTTCTAGAATGCCACTAAAAGAGTTAATGTTAATAAAACATGTAGATGAAATTCGTTGAAAATTAGTTGAAAATGATTTTAAGGATTTAGTAATACAAATTGTGGATTCACCAGGGTTTTTGAATCAGCAGATCACATGGTTTTCATTTTACAGTAGAATTATTTTGTTTCAGATTCAATTCTCATGCATACTTGGAAACTGACATTATCCTCATGCCTTACTCAATACGCAACAAATACATACACATGGAATTCCAGCTTTAGAAGTCTTCTCTTGTTACAGTGTACCAGGATCCACAACACAAGCTGGTGGTGCTCCAACAAAGAGCTCCATTTGTACAGGTACACAGAACTTTTGCCTTTCTTTTGAATCCTTTGGACTTATATACCGTATGTGGATTTAGGATTAGAACACATGTCACTTTAAAGAAATATTTAGCCCAAAACTGTAGTTCTATAATATACTTTATTATCTCGACTTGGACAGCAATGTCGGCTACTCATTGGCCAATAGCGGTCACGTGCCGTAGGTATATTTTTTTATGTTAAACTGGGTCACGCGCAACCCTAGTAACGAGAGACGACGCACTGTCAAGAGTTATCTCCCTTGTCCCATTTGTTAGGTAAACAAAGGCTACGCTACGGTGGATTGTTGAACCCTACCTTTACACGCTCAGTGTATCTTCCCATTTATTAATGTCATATCTTATAATCACACTGCTGGAACAAGAGTACAAGAGTTCTACAAATGACGCGCTGGTGCCGAGAAAAAATCGTAACAAGTCAAAAGGCTTGCTAGCGACCTGTCGGTTCACTCGCTCGCAGCGGGGTTGTCCATCAGCGAGCTGGAGATTGGAAGGATGAACCAGAAAACCAATCTATACACATATCAGTCGAGGCCATCACCGACTCTTCATTCAAAATCATTCATGTTGAAACCAACCAGCGCATTATGCAGTGATGCCTGCATGTTCTGTGCGCCCGACACTTTCAAACTACCTCACTCCTTTCACGACGGTCGGCCATGACAGTCAGAAAACGACGGAGATTTTAGCGCCGCTTCAAATCGAACGTTTCTAAGGTGGAACGTGTACACGAGGTCATGTGACCAAACAGTCAAAATTAAATAAGCCCTGCAATACTCGTTATGTATATTTAATTTTGTTAATCCGCATTTAACGTCTAGTACCGCTGCACGGTACTAGACTGTACTTTTTGAGTTTTAAACGGTGATGTAAAAATCATTTTTGTAACTTGATAAATAAAAAAGTTATACTGACAAGATCGGCCGCCATTTTGACCCATCCAATCTTTCAAGCCATATTTAAAGCATACAATAAGGGTCCTCGTCAAGAGAGATACGTTACCATGTGTCCACGAGTTTGATATGGAGATATATCATGTGTCCGAGTCAAATATCAAACTTGACAACTTGAACTTCGTTCTCGTTTGATATTTAACTCGAACACATGATATATCTCCATATCAAACTCGCGGACACATGGTAACTTATAAAATACATATTTATATATATTTATCATGTATTCTTTCAACCTGGAGTGGCGGATCCAAGGGGGGGGTTTCAAGTCAATAAAAATAATTTGAAAATCATATATAACGTAACAAAATCCCCAAAATTTATCATGCCAAACTGTGTTCCAGAGGAGATACCACTATTGGGAGATCAAGCTATATAATCTAAGAGATATTATTTTGACATTAGATTTTGAACAAGCCACTGCTACAGTTAAGTACATGACAACACAATTGTTTTATTTACATGATGATGTCACTATGCAATACGTCAATGCATTTGGAGTCTAAGGTTAGTGCCATGTTGAAGGATGTACTTTTTTCATGAAAAGATAATGAAGAATGGTTTAGGTACCCTGGATATATGTAACTTGTATCAAGTTGTGTATATATATTTTGACAGATGACACGTGGATGCGATTCTATATTTATCAGAAACCTTATATAGAAGATAAAATTCTGAATTATTTGACATTTTCCAGGGGAAGAGGAAGCTGTTTGCATCTTGGCTTGCAGAGTGGACAAGAGAACAGAAGTTTGGCCAAGTGGTCATCTTGACCACCTGCTTTGCGGAGGAGAGATTAGATATTCAGATACAGGGGTCAGTCTTTTTCTTTTATTCTATGGCCTTCTAAGTGCGGGGCTGTTCTGAAGTGTACACCATGTCTCTGATCAATGCTGGCTGGCCACCTGTTTAGAGTGGCGTTTTCTATAGGAGTCTCTTTCTCTGTTTATGTTAAAGAAAGGCATTACTTCAAAATATTCAACTTGACATCATCAGTTTCTTTGGAAAGCCTTTGGTATAGTATAAATTCAAATTGAGACAATTTGGTTTGGTGTGGCCATCATAAACACTTAATGGCTTCGTAGCCTTGTAGTCAGTTTGATCATTTGACAACAAATTGTTTAAGAAATCGTATAGCACTCTCATCATTGTTGGCCAATTAGGTTTGAAAAGGCTCTCTGATAAAAGCAATTGACATTGACATCAATTGATTTCCAGGTCTTAGAGGAATGCGTAAATAAACGTTTTAAGAAAGGGCTGCTTTCATGGGCCAAAGATTGCCCTCCTAATTTGAGGCAGGTTTCTTCTCAAGGTGTCATATTGGTTGCTGCAGAGTCACACTGTTGTCAGATTGAATCTGTTTGACAGGTCCCAGTTCAGATATGTAGCTTCAGAGTCCATGATGAGGAGGTCGGGTGAGAAGTTCTGTGATCAACTGGGCTGGAAGGAGCTGGAGAGTCGACCATCACTGCCAGAACTTTCAGCATCTTCACAGAGCTCGCTTTACATGCCCGGCAGTGGGATAGCCAAACATCTCTTTGAAAATCTGTAAGTTTCTAATATCTACCAGACAGGTACAGTAGAACACGGATATAACGAACTCCAAGGGACCAACGAATCTAGTTCGCTATATCTGGTGTTCGCTATTCGGGTTTAGCAACCATCTATCGGGCTTTTGACGGGACTTAAAAATTTGTTCGCTATATCTGATTGTTCGCTATATCCGTGCTCTACTGTATTGTGATTTGATTCAGTAGATCATTTATTTTATTGGCTTGTGAAATGCAGTTAAGTTGGTTTAGTTATTAAACAACACAATTGATAGAAAAGGAAGGCATTCTTTCATAGATAATTAGGCCTTATTGGATCGGTTGCATGTACCCATCAATTTCATTTCAGATTATTTATTCTTAATATACCACAATTGATTGTATAAGAGCATATGAATGAAAAGATGATATGATCAAAAAAGTTAAGATACATACAATGTGAAGGTTACTTTAACACCATTTTTTAAAATTCAGCATTTACAATCATGATTAATTTTGCCTGTTTCTTAATAATTTAAAGCTTATTACAACATATTAATATAATCCAAACTCTAGCAGTAACTGACTGAACAAGTAGTGAAAGGCAAACACATGAGCATGCCTTCGTACTAACAAAATTATACAATTTACAAAAAACACAATATTCATATTTTTGGGGCTTTTTTATCATGTGACAATTTCATGTTACTCAGAATATTTTCATTAAACAGTATTGTCTAAGAATGAAAAATGCATCTACAAGCAAGGTTACTCATTGGTCAAATTTAGAAATTAAAAAATCACCAAATCCTCTGTCATAGGGAAGATTTTCATCATGAAGAAGGCCGAGTCAAAGATTTATGCTAGAAATATGAGATTGAGAAGTATTCAAAATTTCCAAATCCAAACAGCTTGATGTGTCATTGGTAGATGGGGAATGCTTTATTTTACAATAAATGTTTATGTTGTAACTTTGGTTTTTTGTGTGTAATTATTAAAATATTTTCTCTCACAGACAAGCTGACACTGCTGTTGTTGTGTTGTTGAAATTTTGTTCAGAAGGGGACAATGCTCCTGATGCAGTTGCCATGGTTACACAGTTGAATAACTGGATAGGAATGGTCAAACCTCAGGTATGTTTTGCTAAAAGGGCTAAGTACTAAATAAACTTAACTTCACTTTAGAAAAGAAAGCTGTATTAATTACTTAATAAGGATCGGAACAGGTTCTATCAAGGGCTTATCTCTTCTGACACTAAGAGCAACCCCTGAAAGCATGAACACAGTCGATTTTGATAAGAGTGCTAAATAACGTGTCCCTTAGGTTGATAAATGATGTTAAAAGATCTTTTGTAGCTTGAATTTCATCAATGAATTCTAACTTTGTTCATTGTTGATACAGGAGGGATCAGGCACTGGACCGGTTCAGTGGAAGGTTCCTATCTCCTGGAGGCTGGTGTTCGGAAACAGAGTTGACCCCTCACTCTTCCACTGACCCTTGACCCCTCACTCTTCTACTGACCCTTGACCCCTCACTCTTTCACTGACCCTTGACCCCTCACTCTTCTACTGACCCTTGACCCCTCACTCTTTCACTGACCCTTGACCCCTCACTCTTCCACTGACCCTTGACCCCTCACTCTTCCACTGACCCTTGACCCCTCACTCTTCTACTGACCCTTGACCCCTCACTCTTCTACTGACCCTTGACCCCTCACTCTTCTACTGACCCTTGACCCCTCACTCTTCCACTGACCCTTGACCCCTCACTCTTCTACTGACCCTTGACCCCTCACTCTTCCACTGACCCTTGACCCCTCACTCTTCCACTGACCCTTGACCCCTCACTCTTCTACTGACTAAGGATTACAAGAATCATAATAGAGTTTTCAAAAAAACTAAAGAATGTTTTAACACATCTGGAGAATTAAGGATTGGGGTCATATTACGAACTTTTAACCAACAAAATTCATCAATTACATCCAAAACATTTGGCTTTTTACTAAAAAGTTTACATAACCACAAACATATTTCACTATTTTCTTTGGAATATGTGAATGTCTGATGACAAAGGTTGCTACTCAAATATGTTATATGCCACTTTTGATGGACCGCTAAGATCTATCTGGCCACAAACAGGTGAATGCATGACTGGACACACACCCTTTTAGTGACGTCATAAACAGAATCATTGCCTCGTGATCTATACATCTATTGTAACAATATCACAGAAAAAAAACAATAATCAATGATTTTCAGAGAATTTTTCCACTCAGTTAGATAAATCATTTGATGATGTAACACTATTAAGCGTTTGGTGTAAAAAAGATATCCACATCATTGTAAGTAAACAATTATTTAAGGCGGTATTTCAGTTGAAATAATCATGCGCCACTCTGTACAGTCTGTTTATTACGTTACACCCACACGAATTTATGGCCTCTGGCCCAGGTGGGTTTTTCACAGCCGATAATTACCATGTCTTAATGAAAGGCTAATTAAAGGTGTTTATTGGACAAATTAACAAAAATCAAACCCAGTTCTTATTTTGTTGAAAAATCTTTGAACGAAAATCGAGAAGTGGTAAAGTCGAAGTTAGCGGTTGTTTAAGATCAAAATAAACACTGACAAGTGATTGCATGGAACAAGCTCTTTTCTGACTGGTTGACTTCACATTTACAGAATACAAAACAGGGATTTACTTACAGTTTGTATTAAGTGGAATGTTATTGCACAAACATGATCACATCAGTTTATACATGTTCATATGAGTGTGGTTACTACATTTCCTCAATTTTTTGTCTTTAGTTCAGAAATTAAGGACCTTCTTGAATAAAAGTAATACTGTTTCAAATGCCATGATCTTAGTGTAATATTTTCTGATTAAACTCTTGAATAAAGTATAGATTTTTATACAAACATGGCTTATATATTGTCTTCAAATCTAATGGAAATTAACTAGACTATTCATCAATCCCTACATCACATTCTTTTTATATCAACTGTTCATTCAAATAAAATCATTTATGAATCTTGATGTTCTGTTTTTATTATCTATGTTTGAATGGATATCATATGGATTTCACTTGAAGCTAATGTTTCTTAGAAACACTTTACTTTCATGAAGGTTTGATAAAGACTAAGATAAAGGCTAATTTTGTACAAAATGACGCAGAATTAAAATATTTGGCTATAGGTCGAGGTGATAAAGGCAAAGTCTTAGTTGCAAACTCATTCAATACTTGTCTAATGGAGATAAATTTCATATTGTATATTGCACTGATAGATAAAATGATCTATTACATACAATGTTGCCGGGGGCTCGGCAACTTTGTCTGCAGTAGAGAACTGTTCTACACGCAGTCAGGTTTGGGTGCAATGCTACACTGAAATTCAGCGCAGTACCACCCATGGTTCGCTAGTTCCAGCCGATGCTCGCAGGTTTCACCGCAATGCATAGCCACAATAGTGTTGCGGGCTTTCTCCCTGCAATAATACTAGCAGCCGCGATATAAGTGAAATAATCTTGAAAGCGGCGTTAAACACCAACTCACCTCATACAATGTTAGATGACGAGACAATTATTTGTCGCAATATTTGCAATTCTCAGATCATTGACTCGTTTAGTTTATGGCATGACTTCCGTCCGTCCATTCAAACACTTTTCACACTTAGTAGAGAACATAAATTTTGTGTAAAGTTACCTTAGCCAATGGGAAATATTAATTGTATTTTCTTCTCAAGAACCAAAAGCCCTGGAGGGCTGAAATCTATTGTACGGAAGTTCACTTTTGGTAGTGAAGTTGTGATTAATATTGCATTATTTGATTATCTTTTACAAATAAATATCTCAAAATAAGATCAAGTATTTTTTAGCTCATCAGAGCTCAAAAGCCTGATTTTATGTACAGAATCTTTTACTTGTGGGGATCATAATATACTACGCAAAAGAAGTTATGGGTCAAACCTTTTTTTCTACCAGGTAATTGTCTATGCACATATCAGATATTTATATATAATTATTGGTAGCAAGCGTGTCAAAATTGGTTCACGATATCCTGACAACAAAACCTGTGTACAAGGCATAATGTAATGTCATATTCAAACAAAACGATTTTTACAGTCTCCTTAGAAACTATAAAGTACAGCTCAAAACAAGGCCCGACGAAACTGTTTGCATCGCCCAAACACAGTAGGGTTTGACTTTTTGGAGTTGATTATGTCCTTGCACATGAACAATGCATTTTCCATGAACAGTATTGGCATAAGAAACCTTCCATGACCGTGCTGCTTTCTGACTAAAATTGTGCTTAAAAGTTTTGATTTACATGTTCCCTGTGTCTAATAAAATGTCAAACAACAAGAAAGAAGTGAGCATGGCTCACATACCCCCGCAGCCCGTCTGATTTCTTCTCCCTCTAGTCTGAATAAATATGATTCCGGATAACCTGATTTACTAAACGTTACTGTAATAGTTTAAGAGTGAATGTGTCCCCATTGGAACAACCGATCTGTTAATTGTTACAAGTCCATTTGCGCAATCAAGGGTGATAAGTCTGTCAAAAATAATAATTCGGAAATGGCTTTCGCTCAAGAGCATCAACCGGTGTGTCAAAAACCAAAATTCATTCACTTCACTGTGAAACTGTCTGAGAAAACTTGTCACCATTTAACTCGATCAAGAGTTGGGTAACGTGGGGCATAAGGCCCACCACGGGCAAGACGCCCATGATTAGAATAGAGTTGAATCACATGACTAGAGAGATCATGTGACGCTAGCAAGCCATGCGTTCGCTTCCGCTGCTGATATAGTCAAGGTCACCGAAGCCATCACTCATGTAAGTGTTTTTATCTTAAAACTTTGGTTTCAGGCTAATTTTTTGTAACTTATGGGTAGCAGATACAAAATTGTCAGCGACAACCTATCTCCTTATCTGTGAGACACAAAATTAATCTGGATAGACAGACATCTGATTTGTAACGTCAGTGTGTGCATAACAATCATAGACGTAATGGCTACGTTTTAGTGGCGTTAGATAAATATATTGTTCAATGGGGTAAAACGCCTACGGTGTATTGGGAAAAAAGCCCATCTCGGCATTTTGCCCCTAGATGTGGGCGTTTTGCCCCTGATGTCATTTTATATCAAAATGGTAATTAATAAAAAGAAAGTACAAAACTATTTCAGTTACATATAAATAAACTTGATGTGTCTTTTAAAACATCACTCTTGTTATTTTTACAGGATGGTGAGGGACCGAGGCAGTTATGGCAACAATAAACTTGCTATTGCATTGAAATGTGTTCATGATGGAACTCCGCTCATTAAAGTAAGCAAAGAATATGGGATTCCAGCCCGAACTTTAAGGCGTCATAGGGACAAAAAGGTAATGGATCCTGGCAATATTCCTTTGGGGCGTCATAAGACTGTTTTACCTATTGAGGTTGAAAGGGAATTGAAAGGATATATCATTGAAATGCCACGGAGGATGTTTGGACTTACAACGAAAGATTTAAGACGACTTGCATTTGAAGTAGCACAAAAGGCTGGTTTGAATAATCCTTTCAACAAGGACTGTGGCATGGCTGTCGTTGATTGGTTATCAAGTTTTCTTGATCAAAACAACTTAAGTTTAAGATTGCCCCAGCCGACGGGCATAGCAAGTATTGTTGGTTTCAACAAACCAAAGGTGAATCAATTTTTTGAACTCTTGAAGTCCATTTTTGAGAATCACCATTATCAAGCCACTAAAATTTGGAATATGGACGAAACTGCCCTTACAACAGTACAGAAACCATTAAAGATAATGGCAGAAAAAGGTGTGCGGCAAGTTGGAAAATTTACCAGCGCTGAAAGGGGTGAACTAGTGACTTTCGTTTGTGCCATGAATGCAGCTGGTGGTTATCTCCCCCCAATGTGTGTTCCCAAGGAAACGCATGACTGACTCTCTCATGAAAGATGCACCTCCTGGATCCGTTGGTCATGTCACCGAGACTGGGTGGAGTGATGGGGAGCAGTTTCTGAAATGAGTCAACCATTTTGCCAATGTTACGAATGCCTCAAAAGAGTCAAAGCAAGTTATTGTACTTGATGGGCATCACAGCCACAAGACTCTCAGAGCTATAGAGTTTTGCAGAGAGCATGGCATTGAATTGTTAACTCTCCCTCCACACAGTACCCACAAATTGCAACCACTCGATCGTTGCTATTTCAAGTCCTTGAAAAGAGCATTTAATACATGTGCGGACTCCTGGATGGTGTCAAATCCTGGAAGGAGGATAACAATTTACGAAATTGCAGTTATCAAGAAGAGCTTTTCTTAATTCGGCCACACCCGAAAAGGCAATCAACAGGTTCAAGCTGTGTGGCTTGTGGCCTCTTAATGCAAACGTCTTCACCGAGGAAGACTTGGCAGGTTCAAAGTTAACAGAAGAGATCCAAACATCCACGGTCATCTTTGCTTCTCCTTGTCATTAAATTGGTAAAATGTGTTCCTGTTTGTGTTATTTTGTAGTAACTTTTTGTAATAGTAGTAGGAATATGGTATATCTATCAAAACAACCATTGATATTTTACTAATCTTCAACTACAACACTAGAAATATCCGTAGGGGCGTTTTCCCCAGGCCCCAAGGGGCTGGGGTAAAAAGGCTGTCTGTGAAAAAACAAAAATGACAATTTTCTCTTCATGTTTCTGTTATAATTTCAACAATTTGATATGTAACGACATCGCTGGTGTGATTTATGCTTTGCAAAGACCGTTTAAATCGCCACGCAATTAAATTAACCTTAATGTGGGCGTTTTGCCCCATGTTACCCTATCATCAGGTGTATCCAAAATCAAAATGTCACTCCTCTAGGTGTATTAGTTTCTGAGAAAATCTGTCCCCATTAGAGCAACAGATCTGATAATCGCTCCAAGTCAAATTGAGCAATCAAGGGCCATAACTCTTTAAAAATTAAAATTTCAGAAATGGCTTTTGAACTCGATCAAGAGTATCATAAGGAGTATCCATAACCAAAATGTAATAGTTTCTGAGAAAATCTGTCCCCATTGAACACCATGTCACTAAGTTAAAAAAATGACATTTCCAAGACAACAATGAATTCCAGAAAATTCAAAAGTGGTCCAAACTGTAGACAAGGTTATGGTTAACAAGTGTGCAAAGTTTGGTTCATCTAGACCTAACGGTTTTTGAGTAAATTGACCGGACGGATGGAATGACCGCTATATACCCCTACTTCATAGCGGGGGTATAAAAATATAACTTCTTTTGAGTAGTATATATAGCTTTGGTGACCCTATTATATGACATATATATATACATGTGTGTGATATATTAAATGATTCCTGAAGAACTGGGGCCAATTATTTGTAGGATTTTGGATTGTCACTCTCTGGGGTGTGTTCTCTTGAGGAGCTTGCCTCTGGAAATCCATTTCCAACCGAAACCAGATTATTGTAAAGATGTAACAATTCATAACTATGATGTTTGCATCGTCAACTCCACACAAGTGCAAATACAAAACAGACTATGTATGGCGTTGGTTTATACTATGTCATGTCATAAGAGAAAAAGATCTCAATATTTTCATTATATACTAGAAATCAATGGCTTTGTAGATCTGTTTATCACTTGACCTCAGTTATCAATCATGACTGCCTAAAGTGTTCTGAACGAAACATTTCCGCGACTTGACGTCATATGTACAGCGGTATTACACTAGTTCAAAAAAACAACTCTGGACATACAATTAGTTATAATGGACTTTATTTATTTACATAATGTTATGGTTTGACAATGCGTGTATAGTAAAGAGAAGGTGATAGACCGAGTGGAGAAGATTGAGTGTACACACAAAGAGCGGTGAGATGATTGAATATACAATAGACACAACACAGAGCTATGTACACGTGTAACATGATATACCGAGACTCTTACAGTTGTTACAACCCCAATCCAGGTGACTTTTATACGGCAGTAATGCTAGTTAGTGAAACATGACATAATTCTTACACTGTATCATCTACAAATCATGAGCCGAGTATTCGTAGCAACATTAGAGACTTTCACATGAACAAATAAACATAGATATATAGGTATCTTGACAGTTTGCTACCTGCATAGATTGAGGACAAAATCTTATTTCTAACTGAACAAAGTAACAATTAATGAGCAAACAATGCTGAAAATGCCATGTGGTCATTTTGTTGAAACTGAACTGTTATCATTTGGTCGAGTACTAGCATGACTTAGTAAAGATAGAAACAAAAGCCATGACAAAAATCACTTGCAAACATGGGTCGAAAAGGAAAAGCATATGGTTTGTTCGTTGCCAGTCTTGACGGATAGCAATCTCGTTAGTGTATGAACAGTTCTGTCGCAATGAGGTATAAATCTAAGAGAAAGATCAGCAAAACATACTTAATAGTATGGAATAATTGTTTGAAGACCATAATCATTTTGAATAAAATACAGTTCATACTAAAACCACACAAGCTTAAAAATCTACCTTTAATACAGTATGTCACAAGTTTTGATATCACTAAGTCATACTTATTATTTACATTCTTAAATTATCTTAAAATTATTTTTTTTGTCAACGGTTTCATGAACTTGGCACTTTCCGTCTCAGTCTGTCGGAGAATTGAGGTGATTGCGGTACAGTGAACTTCTTGTCTGATGTCTTGCAGACCACCGGCTTGAACTTGCGCACAGGGTTTGGTTTATGAACCATCTCTGACCGCAGCTTCGCGATGGCTGCCTTCTCTTCCTCCTGTTTCTGGAGTTCTCGTTCGTGGTTCATTTCAGCCAGTTGTGCTTCTCTGGCTTTCTTGCGCATCTCATAATCATCACGGTCCACTGCACGTCGCTCAGTGTTTAGGACGACACAACTTACATCTGAATACAAAAAAGAGTTTTAGTAAACCATTAATTTGAGACAAAGGGAAATATCTTTTAATATACCTTAAAATACCTTGACTGGACGAGTATGTCAAATATGGGTCCAGTTGATATACCGTCAACTAAATTGTTACATATAAAAAATTCTGAATAGAATGTTGGATGGTGAATTTGGAATGTAGGAAGGAGAATAGAATAAATAATCAATGTTATTATAGAAAAAAACCCTGACTGCTTGTGGAGTCTAGTGATTACTTGACATCAAACTACACATACCCGTGAGTAGACGCGAGTTCTTCTCAGGAATGAATGGATCCTGCTGCAACACGACAGCAGGTCGAGCCTTGAACTTGGCAGCTGCCTTCTGCTTGGCCATCTCTTCCTCAACCTATGGCAGAGGATTTGATAACTCAATATGAATATTTAACTTATGGGTCATATGCACATTTTTCTGAATTTACTATGAAATTTCAAATTTGTATTTCAGTAGATCCACTATATTCATTATAGATTGTTATCTGTCAAGTGGTCAGGGTACCCACCTTGTGATTCCACTCTTCTGACTTCTTTTCCCCTCTGACATCTAGTCGCAGATTGAAGGGTTCTGGTCTAGTTGGGTCTCTGCTATTTTTCTCTGGCAGTGAGGGCTCTAAGCTGGGTAAGGGGTTTGCACGGAACTCTCTTGCCTGCAATAGTTTATGTTTAGTCAGAAAACATAAATATCTATATAACAAGAAGTGGCATGCCCAAGTAAAGATCATCACTTGTTTAAAGACAGCTGACCAAAAACTATAAATAAAGTGTTCAATCTCTCTGAATAGTCAGGTTTTTCTCTACCATATTCTACTATAATGAAGGGGCTATATTTTCAACACTAAGATCATTAAATGTCAGCAACAAGAAAAATAAATAGATTAAAAAATTTGGACTGACAAATATGTTACACAAAAAGGGCCTGATGATCATTAGCATCCTCTAAAGTGAACCTTGTCTTCAAACACTTATAGTAGGTATAACAGGGGCATTGATTCCTAAATCTTAGTGGTTGAAAAAAATAAGTGGCAAACCATTCATAGAGGCTTGGTTGTGAATGCCAGACTGAGGTTATTGCTTTTAAACTACAGTTACGTCATAAAGAATCAGCAAATAGATAATATTGCATATATTCCAAATCAATATTCCAACAACAATTACACACCCGCTGTTCCTCTTCCAGGGTCTGTTTACGCAGCTCCTCCCTGACTTCATTTGGGTGGCGGTATCGCCCAAGGAAGCTGAAGGGCTCGGGGGTGGTGGACTTGTGCTCCAGGGTAGGCTGGAAAGGGAGTCCATTGTAGGCCACAGCACTCCTCAGGGACCGACTCACTGTCTCCTGCAACAGAGACAAGTTTTTTTAATCTCGTCATATTCTTCAGCACTTGTCACAAAGTTAGGAATAATTTTTTGTCAAATAAGAGTTAATTACAGTTGGAAATTATTCATTAGAAATTTAGAAAATGATGAATTTAAGACCATGGTTGAAATATCATAACTTAACAATAAACTTTTAACACTTTGTCAAAAATATTGGAGGTGATTAGATTTTGTGATTGCCAGAAAAATTTATGTGGTTGAATTGTAAGAGACATTTGAAAATAGTTCATGTCATTCCTGAAGTGACTTTGAGCAACTGCTTACCTTTTCTTGTGGGATCTCCACTGGTAGTCTGACTCTGTTCTTCAGAGCAAAAGCAGGAGACTGGGGTATTGTCACAGGTAGTTTTTCCTTCTTGTGCACACCCTGCAAACATTCAAAATCATCATAATGCATATCCAAGTTCCCAACTCAAAAGGCTGTCTCTCAGCACTGCATTAATTTGATACCAATTAAAACAAACTTTTAAAAATGTTTTATTCTTAACAAAAACTATTCCTTAAACTGTTTTCGGTGTAGTGTACTCACGACTGTTCCCTCAAGTATCTTCTTGGGTAGTGGTTGTGCTCGGAACACATATTGGTCGGTATCGTCCTCATCTTCCTTGTTGATTTGTCGTTCCTTGATTCTCTGTTCCAAATGAAGATGAAACTCCTCTGGCTCCGTTGCTGGTTTCGGTTCAGGCTTGTGAAGACCTGTAGGCTTGGCCATAATCTTTGTGTTGACAGGGTGGGCCTTGAACTGGTGCCTGTCAAACATTTTAACAAACATTATTATGATACTATAGCTTAAAAAGTCTTTGAGAGGGACCTGAAAAGCTGGTATGATTAGGAAATACAAATAAGGATTTTCACTTTTGTAGTGCAAAGAGATGCACCTCTTTGCAAGAACAACAGTTTAAATAATGGTTTCCTATTTCCATGCTATTAGCCATGTATAGATCTTGGGTCCAAAAAAAGGGACATAGTATTTGTTTATTATCGCACATGGGCACTATTTCACCAATTAGTGGCAACAAAAAGAGTTAGAACCTACTTCTTAATCTCTTCATATTCTTGATCCTCAATATCCTTCTGACTGGGCACATGGACTGGTCTACAGCGTGACCGCGTGGCGAGATGTGGTGTGTGGGGTTGGGTCAATGTCTGGTGTCGTGGGGAACGTGCCTTCAGCAGCTTTTCTCCAGAACTTGTACCTGTATAACATATTAGAGGTAAACATGAAACAAACATGATGATCTTAAGTTCATTCCTCAAACATATGTACAATTGACATTGATTTAGGATATAGACTTATAATTTGGTCAATAGCTTACCTCGAGGTCTGCGTCTAAATCTGTCTGGTGTAGCTCTGTGAAACGCAGCTATTGACTGAGCCATTGACTGGTATTTTTCTCGTGGAGCGGCAGGCTTCTGACTTGTAGCTGTGAAATTAAATGGCTGCGGACGTGTGTTTCCCTTTGGAGCCTGAAATTTTAAGTATAAGCAGGGAGTCAACCAAGAAAACACTTGAACCATGAAACCATAAGATAATCCACTTATTTCTTTCTTTGTTTGGCATCTTGAAAGTTAATGAAGTGATATAATTTGCTTATTCATTTGAATGGCCCTCATTCTTAATTCATACATTCAAATACTTGGAACATATTTTAGATGTAGAAGCATTCAAATGAGAACATGTGTACCTGTGAAACATTGTCACCAGATCTAAGAGAGCGTGCAAAGTCAGCCATTGATTCGTTCTGTGTTGATGATGGTTTGCCCTTCAGACGGTTATCTGTGGAGAAATTGAAGTCATGCGGCTGTGTTGGTTCCTGGGACGAGTGCACTGGAGCATAACTGTTGGAAGTCTTCACCTTCTTGAAAGAATTCATAGCCATCTTTCGTCTACGCTCAAGCTCTTTGCGCATGTTGGCTATTTGCTCCAATTCTTGCTCCTCGGTCGTTTTCACTTTTGGAGAGCCAGTTGTCATCTTTTTTCTCCTTCAAAAATGTTAATATTTAATTAAGAAAATCAAGAACAAATGAACTCAGTTACTGACTGTCATGATATTTCTGCTGATAATAAAATGACATTTACAACAAAAAACTTTCTGCAAGAAACTAGTAAGGATATGTTGTAAACCTGTCAAGTTTTTTGGTTTTTTTAAGAAAAAACTTTTCATAGTTGCCAGTGCTAGTGAAAATAATGAACGTGTCTGATCTCTCTTCGTATTGAGTACCACATATAAAATTTGCCTTACTTCATAAATGTAGGAGTGGTTGGTTTGCAGAGGGTCTTCGGTTTTTTGGCTGCTGGCGCCTCTCCTTCCTTCCTCCCCTCAAGAGACCCTCCACGGCCCACTGAGTAACCTCTGGTGTGAGTGCGGACAACCCTTTCTGCATTGCTCACCGAGTTGCTGCGCTTGAGAGAACTGGATTTGGACTTGGACTCAGCACGGATGTTAGTACTGGATGAGTGCTGTCTTTTCAGTCCATTGCTGCTGGCAAGAGTGAGTTTGGGTTTAGCATGTTTTCAACAATATTTCAGTTCCCTTAAACATGCGACAGTTCGCAAGAGCATTTTAAAATAAATCATTAACTTAGTTGCTCAATTACTTAGTGCCAAAGCATTCAGACAATATTCTTTGATTTCCTACTGGTTTGAAGACATTAATGCTTATAGGCCAATCATGGGTTGTTCTTTTGTTCAGCCATTGTTTTGTCCTGTTTCAAAAATTACTTTTAGTTTCAAACAAGTGATAATGGATGAAATGAATATCAAATCTGCTTATTTTCTGTTTTTAACAATGAAACAAGACAAGAATACATACCCTGATCTGAGAGGTGCAACCACTACAACCTTCTTCTCAGAGTTGCTCTCAGTCTTAGTCGACTTGCTTCTCCATTCCTCCAAAGAACTGAAGATGTTTGTTCCAGCTAACTGCTCTGCAGGCAACATCTTTGCTTGATGGCGAGTCAATGGACCTGAACTGCCTTCTGAAAGAAAAAAAAGTTTCTTGAGTGCAATTTGTAATACGTCACCAGACTGCATTGTGAAACCATTTATATATTTTGCCTATAAATTTTACCCATGGATCCTTGATATTTATAACCCATCATGTTTACTCTTGGATTATATGAATCATAAATATACACAAATACAAGTCACCTAAACCAATAAAGTAATGTATTTGTAATAGTTCTGATGTGGTTGTGGTTGTTATGGTGGTGTAGACAAATTCATCTTACTAACCTTGCTTATACGGAGTTACAACAGCCTTTGGTGTCTTGTTTTCTTCGTCTTTTATTTGAACACCTGAATAATAAACAGATTTAATACCTTGTTTAGTAAACAAAAATACAAGAGAGTGTTTAAAACAATAATATACTCATTTAAGAGGAATACTGAATAGAACTACTATAATATGTTCACTTATCTTAAAATAGATAAATAGAGGCTGCTAAACATCCTTCCATTTCATACCATTTTTATCAAACGAGTTTGAAAGTGTACTAAACATTTCTGGGACTTGGCCACCATTGTGACGGCGGTGCTAATATTGGGACGTCACAACCACACAATATTATGACGTCAAATGAGCAGCGGTATTACACTAGTTAAATATCGCCGTAGAAATATTACACTGCAGTATCTTACACGGGCGAGTAATAATAACTATTTCTAGTTTACCTGATCTCATGGGTGCAACACGAGCTTTTGGAGTGGCGGCCTTCGGTGTGGCAGATTTTGGTGTGTGACCCTTTGATGAAGATTTCTTCACTTCTTCAATTCTTGTATCTAGGCAACATAACTTATTTCTTAGAATAGACTTAGTTACAATCATTTCAAAATGGTTAATGAATCTGCAAATTATTTGTTACCACTTTCTTAAACAGAATATATTACAGCTAGTTTTAACTACTTTGGAGAGTTCTTATGGCTAGAAAATAGAAAATTGTCTCTAACCTTTATTCATTGAACAATCCTCTTCAAAATCTTCGTGGTCCTGCTCTGAAAAAGCAAAATGAGCTCACATTAGAATAGTGGAAAAATCATGTTAATCATAGATACAAAAGATTTACAAAACAAGCATTTTCACAGTAACACAATTATGCTTGCCTTTGCCTAGCTCCCCTACGATGTGGGGTAGGGATAGCGAGGTGAGGTGAAATGGGGTTTAAAGCTGCTTTCTGAATATGGAGTATTTTGTAAGTCTTACATTATATAATTATTTATTATATATCTAAGGCTTGAGTAGATCATTCTCTGGTTTCACTCAGACCAATTTAAAAAACATTTTTCACATGTCATTCAATTCTGGAACAGTATAGAGCAACTGATTTTGATAAATCGACAAAAGCAATCAAGGGTAGGGAGGAGCAATTAAATAAATTGCTTAAAACTTACTTTGAATGTACAATTGTTATTGAAAAAAATTGGATCATGGATGTTGACAGATGACGAGTTGAAGACGATCTTAACTATTGTAAATAAAAAATTGTCACATATTTGAAATTTTGGGATGATTAAGATGCATACAGTTCCCTTGCTTTGCCAAAATAGCCTTTTTGATAACTTGATGATCCTAAGATCTGCAGCTAGGGATGACTATGCATATCATGTGATATAAATTTATTTTCTTGAAAATGGTACAATATCATAGGCACATAATTAAGCAATGTATTTGTAGAGTTCTTGTGTTAGCAAGATCGAATTTCTATTTCTTTTCTGGCATAAGTTGCTAGGTCGACCACAATATTCTGGTCACGTCAAACCGTTAATCTAAATAATCAAATACATCCCAATAATGCAAATCATAGGGCGATCGTTGATCTTGTTCATTTCTTATTGTCTTTAAACTAGACTCTAGGTTTCCCATAAGAGTGTCTTTTTCGGCCCCTTTGTAGATTTGGAATATCCATTTCAACCATGCCTTAGATCTAGTCCGACTTGGATATAGCTCTATCAGGATCAGCGATATTTGAGGGTTAGTCTGTCTAGCGTTTGGATTGGTAACCCTTTGCTGATGGTAATCAATAGCGCAAGTAGGTCGATTAATCTATTTTAGAATTATTGATGATATCGAACGACGTGGAATGTCCAGACCCGTTCAGATTAGGCTTACATTCAATTTCAAAACAAAATATCACGAGATTTTCGAACATCATAAAGTCAAAGATTCTTACCGAACCACTTGTCAGCATCATCGTCTATGGGCAACGGTTCTGTAAAATCGACATATTGTGGGCAATTGTAATCCCATCCTAAATCAGCACCATTTAATTCCATATTGTTAAATAATAAACCTAAAACGAAATGTCCTCCCAACGAGCGGGAACAAATTTTCAATCTACCGCATTGAAGCTAACGACCAATCGAAAATGAGCTAATCCGGAAGTTGGAGGTAACTCAACGTTCATTGGTTGTAAAAGTAACGACCAACTAAAGCATAGTTAAATCAATCACTCATAAATTAAAACATTTATTCAGAATTTAATTCTTGATTTAATTAAATAATTTAGGTTAGTTATTTATCGGGGTTCGATAAATAGGAAAGTATTTAATTAATTCACTGCAGAACAGGTAGACATCAAAGGTCAAGGCCAACTTAGGGTAGCACTCGTGTCTTGTTTAGTTTTGGTAAATATTTACTTTTAAATCTTCTTAGATGTACGACTATACCATGTTTAGACAACGATTTTATGGTTTGTTTCGTCATGTTCCAACCCCCTTTCATATTCGATGTCAATTATCTTCAGAGAACATGCTCGCACTGAAAATTGACGAGTCATTGGCTATTTTGATTTAGAAAATGTGAGGAGGGTAGGCCTACTGCATTTTACCGGGCACTAGTGATTACCATCTGCACCATATTACCTAACCTTACAGTAGACAAACAATCCCTAAAAGATCAGGGATCCAAGGGCTGAGAAATGGTCTACTAATATCCAAGGGCCAAATAGATAGTACGAAATGAGAACATTGAATGTGCGCCCGCTAAAATGAAGTCAAATGCAATGTATTTAAATGATATGCTGGCTAGATTGATTCTCATAACCAGGACGAGGTGCCATCCTATGTAAATAGAAAGGAATACTACATTGGAGACATTTGGAAAGGACACGCATAATTTATTTCTAACCGATTTACACTAACTTGCGTTGATCGTTTACAAATGTTACAAAACTGGAATCATTACTTTCAATGAAATAATTATTATATCGTTTACATATAGCCTTTACTTCGAAACACAGTCTCAAAGGAATCGAAGGGCTCAAACAAATGTATGTGATATGTAAGGTTGTAGTAAGCTTTACCTGAAATTAACCTCTTTTTCAGACAATGGACTCTGTAGAAGTTAAATCAGGGCAGAAAGTGCTACTGGTCTGGGGTGGACAGTCTTCTGAAAACATCCAAGATGTAGTGAACTCTTTATCACAGAAAGTTGGTGAAAGTGGAAGTGTGAAAGTTGAACATGCAGAGAGATTATCACAGTGTGAGTGTTTTGTTTATATTTGCAGGAGTAGATAAAGCGTTGATATACACTTCTTTCTTGTGTTGCAGATTCAGTAAAACTTCTGCTAATTTAGATGAAAGCATAACTTCAAAATTGAATTGAGTTTGTGACATGTTACCAGTCACAGCTGGCTTGTAATCAATTTAGTGTCAAAATTGTTGTAATCCGCTATTTTAGTACAGATCATATATTTCATGTTAAACAAGACATTCAAAGATGAAAGATATTGACACGTACCTGTTCTTTCCCAAATAAAGAAGACAGGTGTGAAAAGGGCTTTATATATATGTCACAAAGTGAAAGGAGAGTCTATTGAAGTAAGAGTCATTAATGTGAGTTATCCCCGTTAATTGATGTGGCACTAATCTTATTGTCCCTGTGTTTGTTTAAGGTATTAAAGCATTTTTGGATGAGCTTGGAGACTAAACTATTGGATTATTTAACTATTTAGATATTGAGCATTATTCTGCCAGACTCAATCTTAATTCATTTGGGGACAACAGTCATCCCTGCTTTTATCAGTTTGTATGAATGATCAACTTGACAATCTAACATGGATTTTAGTTGGTTTGCCAACTAAACATTAATGCAATAGTCTAATTAGTGTTGTAAATGTCATTCTGGTAATTAGTCTTTACATAGGGATGTCAATTTCATAACAATCAACGGCCATCAACTTTCAACATTACTTGATTTAAATGAATTTTCTCAAGAGTTTCTTGGCACCATTGATTTAGAAAAAATTGTATAATTTTTCTTTTCTTTTTCATCATGTATTGTCTAAATCTCAAAAATCTCAAACATCATTGTGGCAGAATACTTTAGTTACTCATTTTTTTCAAAATATTGTAAAAATGAGTTCACCTATCAAAACCAGGAATTATGCAAACCAGTTGAAGACATTGTCCATGACTGTCGTGTTGATTCATTTGTCTAATCAAAGTAAAACTTCAGGCCGAGTTTATTCAAAAAGGTGATTTCTAGATTGTTTTACTATTGGCTTTTTATAGAAAAGCATCTAACTGTTTATTTGCAGATATACTATTTTTGAAATGTAGTTCTCTTAAATTATTAGGCATATCGGCATGAAGAAGCCAAATGTTTTGTTGCAGCATCCCATCCAGATTCTACGTTTGATGTGGCTCTCTGTGGACTGCAACAACCTGGTGTAATTCAGCACAACACAGAAACTCTGGGGGAAATCTGTCGAATCTTGAAACCAGCGGGCACACTGTACCTGAGAGATGCAGTATCAGAGAGCGGCAGTGGGACAATCAACTCTGCAGACAAGATAGTGACCATGCTGAAACTCTCCGGATTTATCAACCTCTCGATGGTAATCATTTGATAATCATGTTTACTACAACTCCAACACTACTAATAATAGATAAGATTGGGAGAGGTATTATTAAAAACCTTCCAACTTGTGAACCAATCACTTTTATGCAATAAAGTTAATTAAAGCCAAGTAAAGACTAATAGTGAACAAAAGATGGCAGTTGACTTCCCTATTTCACTCATAGTTTAAAAAAAAAATTCATTTGAAAATTCTAGAATATGTAAGTTTGGCAAATATCCTCCTTTATTAGAAACTGGGCCTGGAGATTCTGTCAAACAAGCTACAAAATAAAAAATACAAGTTACAGTAGGCTCTTGTTTGATGTGCTTTTCTAAATTCATACAAATGACGACAGATTTAATTAACTTTGATGTCTATGAAAGAAATCTTTATGTATTCACTATTAAGTATACATAAATATATTAGTTTTCCGAAAAGAAATCCGGAAGCAAAGATAAAAACTTGCCTGGGAGAAAAAGATCTTTTTGTTATTATAGCTAACATATTTTAAGAAAAGGCTAGTTAATTCACAAACAGCATTATTCATGAATATTGATAACAATGTATCTCATTGATAAATTTTGTCATTATTAAATAACATTATTACTAATAATTCTGAACTGAACACTTAACATCGCAATTGTTTGTAATTAACATTTACCGATTGTCAATATTTGTTGATCAGCCCGTAAAGTTGCCGCTGAGCGACGATAACAAGGCATCCTTACAGAAGCTGTCTGCAGAGAATGGTTTGAGTCTGGTGCAGATTACTGCACACAAACCTGACTATGAAGTGGGGTCTTCATCCCAGCTCAAACTCTCCTTTGCAAATAAACCCAAAGGTGAGGTATTGTCTGCCCTTCTTTATTTGATAGATGGCATTTTAAAAGCAATTTATGTAATCACATTGTAAACTACGTACTTGAAGCTGACAATATAGAACAGGTATGATGATTCAGACCAAATTTCTGTTTCTCTGATTTCTTTTCTTCAATGTGTCATACAAACAATGAAGTAAGGTATCATACTGTCAAAAAAATCAAAGCAATTAATCATACAGTCATCAATACAATCAACTATAATAAACAGTTATACATACATCGACTTTGTTGACATGCATGAAATCAATTTGATTTCATACAATCATACACATATTCATTGATGATACACAGTATTACAATTAACTATGATATCACACATTCATACATCACATACAATCAACTAGGATATCAGACAGTCACATACAATCAACTAGGATATCAGACAGTCACATACAATCAACTAGGCTATCAGACAGTCACATACAATCAACTAGGATATCAGACAGTCACATACAATCAACTAGGATATCAGACAGTCACATACAATCAACTAGGCTATCAGACAGTCACATACAATCAACTAGGATATCAGACAGTCACATACAATCAACTAGGCTATCAGACAGTCACATACAATCAACTAGGATATCAGACAGTCACATACAATCAACTAGGATATCAGACAGTCACATACAATCAACTAGGATATCAGACAGTCACATACAATCAACTAGGATATCAGACAGTCACATACAATCAACTAGGCTATCAGACAGTCACATACAATCAACTAGGATATCAGACAGTTTTATACAATCAACTAGGATATCAGACAGTCACATGCAATCAACTAGGATATCAGACAGTCACATACAATCAACTAGGATATCAGACAGTCACATACAATCAACTAGGATATCAGACAGTCACATGCAATCAACTAGGATATCAGACAGTTGTATACAATCAACTAGGATATCAGACAGTCACATACAATCAACTAGGCTATCAGACAGTCACATACAATCAACTAGGCTATCAGACAGTCACATACAATCAACTAGGAAATCGGACAGTCACATAAATCAATTTGGATATCAGACAGTCACATCCAATCAACTAGGCTATCAGACAGTCACATACAATCAACTAGGATATCAGTTTTATACAATCAACTAGGATATCAGACAGTCACATGCAATCAACTAGGATATCAGACAGTCACATACAATCAACTAGGCTATCAGACAGTTGTATACAATCAACTAGGATATCAGACAGTCACATACAATCAACTAGGCTATCAGACAGTCACATACAATCAACTAGGCTATCAGACAGTCACATACAATCAACTAGGATATCAGACAGTCACATACAATCAACTAGGATATCAGACAGTCACATACAATCAACTAGGCTATCAGACAGTCACATACAATCAACTAGGATATCAGACAGTCACATACAATCAACTAGGATATCAGACAGTCACATACAATCAACTAGGATATCAGACAGTCACATACAATCAACTAGGATATCAGACAGTTGTATACAATCAACTAGGATATCAGACAGTCACATACAATCAACTAGGCTATCAGACAGTCACATACAATCAACTAGGATATCAGACAGTCACATACAATCAACTAGGATATCAGACAGTCACATACAATCAACTAGGATATCAGACAGTCACATACAATCAACTAGGATATCAGACAGTCACATACAATCAACTAGGATATCAGACAGTCACATACAATCAACTAGGCTATCAGACAGTCACATACAATCAACTAGGATATCAGACAGTCACATACAATCAACTAGGATATCAGACAGTCACATACAATCAACTAGGAAATCGGACAGTCACATAAATCAATTTGGATATCAGACAGTCACATACAATCAACTAGGATATCGGAAAGTCACATACAATCAACTAGGATATCAGACAGTCACATACAATCAACTAGGATATCAGACAGTCACATACAATCAACTAGGATATCGGAAAGTCACATACAATCAACTAGGATATCAGACAGTCACATACAATCAACTAGGATATCAGACAGTCACATACAATCAACTAGGATATCGGACAGTCACATACAATCAACTAGGATATCAGAAAATCACATACAATCAATTTTATTTTTATTCTCTTACATAGTCAAGAATGATACTATTACAAACAACTATGATATCAAACGATCAAACAATAAGGGTTGTATCTACACCGAAACACCGATTTCATGCAATAAAGAAGCTGGCTATCCAGAAGAACTTGTTGTTCTTCATCAATTCAGCTTCTAAAATGCCACTTATATATTAGGTTGACATGTATGAAATTAGAGACAAACAATGCTGCAAGTTAACATTTTAACAAGTATAATAATCTTTTAATTACTTTTATTTAGATCGAAGCAAACTTTATTTTACAGTTGATGAAAAGGTGGCACAGATTTGGTCCTTGTCCGCTGGTGATATGGTAGATGATGACCTTGAACTTGTGAATGATGATGACCTGTTGGATCAAGATGACCTCAAGAAACCTGACCCTGCGTCTCTCAGAGGTTTGTAGGAGAATATATTTTCTCAAAAAGCTTCTTTTATTCTTCTCCCTTAGATAAATACAATAAATTTTGTTACCAGTGACTTGAAATGAAGTGTTTTCAACATTTTATCATAATTTGTTTGAAATATAAATATTCTGAGTAAGCATAGTCTTTTTCCCCATTCAGCGGACTGTGGAGTAAACCCAAAGAAGAAGAAGGCTTGTAAGAACTGCACATGTGGACTAGCTGAGGAGCTGGAGGCGGGAGCAGAACCCACGCCCAAACCGGCCGCCTCTGCCTGTGGAAATGTAAGTGGGCACTAAGTTGACTACAACTTCCTCTAAGGGCATTATTTGGTTTGTCGCAACAAAATGCTAATTTAATCCTTACTTGATTGCACAATAAGGTTTTTGGTTTTGGTCCAACACTCATATAGACTGTAGTAATAGTAGCAGTAGTAGCAGCAGCAGCAATAGTAAGAAATGCTGCAAGGGTTAAATTAGAAAGTGATTGAGAATGATGCAGGTTACATCTATTCTTGCTGGGAAAGTTCTTCAGCTTAAAGCTTGTTATTCGAGAACACATCTTGTGTGTTAAAGTTTATCTCCATGCTTCCGAAAGAAATATTTTTGTAAGATCTATGTACAGACCATTTACATGTGATAATTAGTATCCACTTCATCCCTAATAAAGATATCTTAACCCAAATCAATGACACTGAAAATTTTTTCCAGAATATTGACCAAGAGCTTTTTGTTTTATGGCATTCCTGTTCCAAAGGGATATTTGCCCAAACTTGTAGTGTCTACTATTTAATAAAGAGGTAACACTTTGTTGAAAGTATTCAGATGTTGAAAATGCATCCCCGTGTCATCCTACCAAATTCTGAGTCAGTGGTCAGTATAGGCTATTGTTTTGATAAAAAGAAACATCTAGTCCTACATGTTTATCATTTCATCCATATACCATAACAACGTCAAATTCTTTCTTCTCAGTGTTACCTTGGTGACGCGTTCCGATGTGCAAGTTGTCCTTACCTGGGCATGCCTGCCTTCAAACCAGGGGAGAAGATCGGGCTTTCTGCAGGTCAACTGAAAGCCGATGCGTGATACAGACATGATATAGACACCTTTATGTATATACAGAGGGACGATATGGATATGATATTAACAGAGGTAGTACGATATGGACATGATATTGACCAAGATTGGACAATATGGTCATGATGGCATGCTTGGATGATAATGACATGATATTGACAGTTGTCGGATGATATGAACAAGAGTTTATAGAGATATATCACTGAACATGATGCATTTAGTGATATGCTTTCTGGTGATATACACAGAGGAAGAATAACTTTGTTAAAGACTCTCAAGCAAGGGAGGTAATTTGTGAAGGATCTGTTCGGCTGATTATTGAAAGTGACACTGACGTAAATAAAATGATGAAGATTGTGTTGTTTTATATCTTTGAGAGCCTTTAAGTTTTTAAGCTTGACTTATATTTCTGCTTACATTATGTTTAATCTTTAATAATTTTTCACTTTGAAGTTAACAGTTATTCCTGAACGTTGTTTTTGTTGAGAGCACGGTCACTTTTATTTTAACTTCAGAGGTATATTTCCAACAAAAAAATCATTCATACTTGAGTGAACCTTTTCTATCTGATCTAGGTTGTTTGAACTTTCAACGGAACTACTTTCTTAGTTCCCACAACAAATCTTTTATTTTCTTATTCATGAATTTCTAGCAACAATCCTTAAGTTTGAAAAAATCTAACTTACCAATCTTCTTTTACTTTGTGCAATTAGATAAAAAGGGAAAATGTGATCATTTGCTAAATTCAAGATTTTAAAAAAAGAATGACTTCATGTGACTTCTATGACTTCATAGCTGTTTTTGTTGTTGATAAATTTCGTATTACGATCAATACAGGATAGCATGACATAACAAATCCAACTAAACACTCATGATGTATCAATACTTGATTAGATGATGTGGAAACACAGTAATTGTTATCAAAATAACTCTTATTTATATATTTTAATGAAGAGACAAGTGCAAATGCCGGTCACCATGACATGACATTATTTATAGTGCAGATAACTCTGATCTCCTGTCCTTGTGCAGATTTTATTTCTGTGAAGGCTCCATTCAGCATGTTTTAAAACTGCTTATTGTTAACAGGTCAAGGAATAAACCATCAGACCATCATAAGCTCATCAGACCTGAAAGGCTTAGCTCCAGCGTCCTTAAACTTTTCATATTTTCAACTTCTCCAAAACTGCTGCACCAAAGCTGAAATTTTATAGGGATAAACCTTGCACCTTGGTGGTCCTAATTGAAGATCTGGGACTGAACACCCTCAAATATGTGCTTTGCCAGAATTTTCTTTGGTATTGACCTCCCTTCAAATATAAGTGTGGTAGGGTGTTCACTCTCAAATCGTCTTTGTAAATTTTCAAGAAGCATTAAAGAGCCACTCCGTGATTTGTTGGGGTCATATATGCCAAACTTAATCAATGGTGTCATTTGATCGCGAAGTATTGACTGTTACCAGAAAGACACATTTTATAGCTTATTGTTTTTTTACAGGAATTATGATCGAAAACCGGACAGTGGCACGCGTCAAATAGTCAAACGTAATTTGGGAGACTTTCTAAAACGGCTAGGAGGGCTGTTAGGAGTTGATAGTGTTTGTTAGGTTATATAACTAGTATCCATGTATATTGAACGTGATATCTACACCTCTGGGAATTTTAAGGCTGTTTTCAGATTTTAATGGAAAACCAGTATTTGTCATATATATGTCTTTTGGACATGAAAAGTTAAGATGTTTTGATTTTATATCACCAAATATGACATTTAGGTTCGTATCAAATGTAAATAATATGCTATGAAAATCACGTAGTGGCTCTTTAATGCTAGGAATCTAAAATTTTTTAAATCAACATCTTTGTAGAATGGACACTTAGATGTGTAAACTTCATTGTCCTACCCCTTATGATATAAGTGTGGCAATTGCATATTTGTGGAGATTAACCCAAACCAAAACTTGTTGGATCAGGAAGATCCAATTTTCAGATTCCCATCTTCAATGACGATAAAAGTTAGTAGATCTGGGCCCCCTTTCACAAAGCCCTAAGGTGATCGTAAGTCCTTAAGGTAACCTTAGTGCAATGTTAAAGTATGGGAGTTAAGGTTAACCTTAGTTAAGGTTGCTTTGTGAAAGCAGGCCCAGGTCCTAATTTCCCTTCAAATATTGGCGTTTCAGAGACAAACACCCTGAAATATTCTGACTCTTTTTTTCCGAGACAACAATCATGCTAGAGTCTACACTTTTGACATTATCATCTTGGGTTTGAGACCAATATGTGCAAATTTCATTGAAAATAAGGATGTGACAGGATTTCAAATAGAAAAGGCTAACCAAGCTTTGTTAAATGGTCAATTGAATCATATTGATGTAATGAGGATCCAAACAAGCCCAATTTCATGTCTGTAGCACTATAAGAAAAATATAAGCATAAAATGGTCAGCAATGTGCTTGTGTATGACTGAGCTGGTCAAGTCTGACCTTACTAACAGTGGACCGGGCATACAGTTAACTTCTAATCATTATCTCCCAATTGCAACAGGTAGATGGCGTTGAATCCCTGTAACTGACAGGTTATGTACTCTTTGTGATTTAGACGATATTGGTGATGAATTTCATTTTTTATTTTTATGCCCGAAATTAAAACTAGGAAGAAAAAAGTATATTCACAAATATTTTTATATCAGACCAAATATGCACAAAATGAAAACTCTGTTTAATACCAAAAAGCTAGGAACTTTAAGAAAATTGTCATTATTTTGTAAAATCATCATGTCTCATTTTAAGAGATAAGATATTATAGAATGGCATGTCACCCATTTATTGTATTGCAATGTATCATGTATCATTGTATATATATCCACGTACCTCTTATGCTGCAGTTTGCAGCCTGAGTGTAATAAAGTTCAGTTCAGTTCAGATCAGAGACAAGCAGATCGAAGCCCGATAACCATATGAATTTCACTGTGTATTGGCAGGGGTTAAGTTGATGTTTTATGGGAAAAAAGGGGGAGTCAGAATAGGGAGGTAGGATGTTATTGAAAATTTTTATTTTGCTCATTTAAAAGCCTTTTATAAAATCATTTTTAAAAACTTTGTAGGAGTATTTCCACAAGATGTAAGAGTAAATGTATAAGAGTGTGTAAATGAATTGAAATAAAATTACCACATAACTGCTTATTTATCTTTGTATCACGGTTTAAGGAATATGATATTGTTTTATCAATTTTCTTTGAATTGTATGACACTTGAAACGTTTTGGTGATGTATTTCATTTGGATAACTAACCGATGTATGTCTTAGTCTTGAACATAAATGATACAGTGTATGATGAGCTGCAGAGCCCATTTGTCTTATTTTGATGCATCAAAAGCACAACAATGTTTCTTGGCCAACTTGGAGTTTATAATGTAGATTTTGGGACAGTGGGGCCACAGAATCACAAAAACTACAATTCATTATCTTAAGTGGCCAACTTTAAACCTTTTAAGGCTTTTTGTTCTGGAAAGGAAGATAAAAATAGGTTTGGAGATCATTGCTCTTTAGCTGATGTAAGGGCATTAAAAGTCATCATATCTACAATACATAATCCATAATCAGTCTGTCAATACATAAGATTTCAGGCTTCTAGGTCTTTTTGTTCTTGAGACCAATATGAAAATAGGTTTTTAGGGCATTACCCCCAGGTCCTCCACAGGGACAAAATCTAAAGTTCATAATCCCTGCTGACCCAGGACCAATGTATCTGGAGAAGAAATCGGAATTATGAAAATTTCCAGATGAATAGATGGGCCAATCGGGGCCCTTCCGGCTGGATGAGTTCAAATGTGATACAATTTTTGATGTTGTATACAAACCATGAAAGCAAGGAAGCTCCTATTTTAAGACTAATATAGTGTTTCATATTGAGATAATGAAGCCTTTCACTCAAGGCCAAGGGGTTGCTATCCAATGGAAAAATAAGATAAGGTTTCCTTTGAATTAACAAAGTATGTTTCATAAATTTTGTATTTGTCTTGAAATAGAGCACGAAACGAAATATCACATGAGCTTAGGTCATATTGCATAGTGCATCTTTATCTATTAAATGATATTTCTATGTTTTCAATTGTAAATGAACAACGGCCATCTAAATGTTAAGAAATCGAAATAATGCGTCCCAATTACATATAAATGTTTTTTAAATGAACTAAGCACTACCAACCTACATAATTCGTTGTGTCTTCCAAAATGACGTTATGAGTCATTGGCGCTCACCATTGTCCGGTTTTAGATAACAAATCTCGCCTTTAACCTTTTAATTGTCACTATACTGAACTGATAAACATTTAGATGATGATTTTCAGAGAAAAGCCAATATTTCTCAATCAATAAATACCAATTATGAAGTTTGACATATTTGATACTAACAACATACTCTGTGCCCCTTTAACATGCCAATCGGAGATATTTTTGACAGGTAATATTGATGTCTACTATTTAGAGTCATCGATGGTTTAGAATTCAAGCCTGAATACTATGCCAAGAACGTAATCACTCAAGAGTCTCGTGAAGAAAACAGGGTTCATACATACATTGAAAAAGCCTAATGTTGTTTTCCTGAGTGTTCGTTTTTTGACCTAGTTCATAGAAAAGACCAAGCACGAACAGTCTAATTTGGACTTTACCACTATGTTGTCTTTTGTTACGCTTTTCAGTGGGAAAAGTCTTCAAGTAATGAATCTTTCAAACATGTAAAACGTGGATGTGATAGACAGGTATGTCCCGGGCGTTCTGACCACGGAAGTGTAACTTGTAAAGAACAATCACGTACTAACTCTCAGTAGAGGCTTTTAAAACACAAGAAAATCTTTATTTATGATGTTTACATTGATATCTTGTCCAGTGGGTTCATTCCTAAACATGAAAACACAAACAGGCGGAAGCAAAGCGAAACCATCACCTTTATGCAGAAAATGTAATGAAATCAATACAATCATATAAATATAAAAAGTGCACCTTAGCATATCGTTTGACAGAACAGAACAGTGATTTGTTTTTTAAACATTAAATGTAAAAATAGTGGTGCAAAAGCTGTCCGACATTTCCAGAGAAGACCGCCAATAAAAGTCACCTAGTTACCACAAAGACAGGATGGAAGTTACACCGCTGACTCAACCGAAAATAGATGAAATTGTATTGGACAGTCCCTTATCAGAACAGGAAATATCAGATGCTTTCAGTCACCTAAAAACGGGAAAGCTGCCTGACCTGACGATAGCATAATCGAAATGATAAAGTATTCCAAATCTGAAATTATGCCGTTTCTTAAAAATGTTTATATCAGTTGTTTTAAAATGGAATTTCCCTTGATGTTGGTCAAGCTCCATAATAGTTCCACTACACAAAAAGGGGAAGAAAAACGATCTGGATAACTACCGTGGTATATCACTAATGAATATCATGGGGAAAGTATTTACCTTGATATTGAACAACAGATTATCTAACTGGGCGAATATGCGTGATAAGATTCACAAAGAGATACTCTATTGTAGATCATATATTTACTTTGTAAGCAATGGTTCAGAAAATACTGTCTAAATGAAAGCATAAATTGCACATAGCATTTGTGGATTTTAAAAATGCTTTTGATTCGGTCAATCATTCTAAATTATGGCAATGTTTATATAATGCAGGATTACAAGGGCAAATGATCAACATTCTGAAATCAATGTATTGTAATATTCGAGCTTGTGTACGTTGTACAGATGGAGTAACAGATCTCTTTGATTGCCCCGTAGGGTTAAGGCAAGGCTGTTGTTTAGTCCAATTTTATTTTATTCCTTCATAAGTGAATTGTATCATGATATGACTTCAGGAGGAAAACATGGAATCCAATTGTACCCAAATTTTATAGAAATCCTAACCCTTCTTTTTGCTGACGATGTCGGTTTACAAAATCAGTTAGATATCCTTGAGAGTTACACTATAAGTTATCAGTAAGTTTAAGTAAAACAGAAATTGTAATATTTAGAAGGGACGGTCCTGTAGCTGCAAGAGAACGCTGGTTTTACGATGGTCAGTTGATTACTATATCCGACCAGTTTTTTTTATCTAGGATTTTTGTTTTCATATAGAATGAATATTAATAAATGCGCCCAGAACTTAGCTCTACGTGGTAAAAAAGCTGTAGTACAAATTTTGTATATGGGCCGGAGGCTTTTCGTACAATAAACATATTTTGACTTTGACTTTGACACAATCCTAAAAAGGGTCCTAGTCCAAATAAAATCATGTAAACTCTACATGAAATCATCAGTCGAGGTATTCCAACATCACGTGACTCAATACTGTACTGAACAAGATATGGTGAAAGGACCATTGTTTTCGGAAAAAGGATTCTCGTGGCGAAATATGCAGTGCGACTGATTTTAGTTTAAACATAGGTAAAACTCAATACATTTTAGAGTCCGTAATCATAGTCCGGTTTGCCCTGCTTGAAGGACTTGATGAGATGCACGTGAGTGGGCGTGTCCCATCTAACTTTCTTCACAGCTGGCACTTCGCCCATGTTGTCTATCCAATTGCAAAATAGCGGGAACCTTTCCGCTGTCACTTTAGTTTCAGGTACGAGTTGAGCTATGGCATCGAATCTCTCTGTGTGGGGCCATATCATCAAGTCTACCATCTTGATGGATTCGCCTTAAAGTGAAAACATGAATTCAGCAATTACAAAAGGTGACGTTATGAATAAAGGGTCACATTAACCATGCAAACTGACTTTGTGAAGATTTTGAATTGCCAACTTCATCATCAAATCGAAGTAATCTGTTTCGAAACATCAGAACGAGTTGCATGAACTGTAAATAAACGAGTATATACTGTTATGCATGGTCTGTGATATCTTACCATAAGGCTTTACTCAGTGGCCTGTGAATAATATTTTATCATTTCGGGTGTTATGACAGTTGATACTAACCTTCGACCATAACAATTTCAAAACGACAAAAATGGACATCAGTAAAAAAATGTCTTAATCTTAGTAAGTCAACTAATTTGGTGTCCATCATTTATGTGATTGCCTCGACATCCTTTATACCTCCTAAAAATGGCGTTCCTCTTTCGGCAAAAACTTTTTCCACTTTGTCGAGCGACTCCAAGAAGTTCTTCACATCTTCATTTCCATACGTGTCCCTGTAGAACTTGTAGTAGTTACTGATCACCTGTAAAAGTGATATTATTTTTTATCAACGAGGATATGATAAAAACCTTTATTTTAACCACAGATATAGCTCAGTTTTAGAGCGTAAACTCATTATTATAATAAGAAGGATATTTATAATGCGCTAATCCACGTCACTGAGGGATATGCTCTAAGCGCATCCTGTATTATTACCCTGGTCTAACCCAATTAAGCTGCCGGTTACAGCGCTCAAGGTCACCTCCAACACAATCTACACCAGGTACCCAATTACTACTACAGGGTGAACAGGCACAATTTGAATAAAGTCTCTTGCCTATGGAGACACCACAAGTTGTTCACTTGTGCCTCAGAGCCTCGTGAGGCCGCATTTTGATTCCCGACCTTGACATTCAGAACCACAGAAATGTTAGTAGTTGCTTCATTGCTTGGATCTCACATCACAGAGATCAATTTATGAAACTGTATTGCAAAATACAATCTCATTAAAATAAGTTCCATTATAGCTCATTGTATCGATATACCCCGCTACTTGGCATTTTTCAGATCTCATGCATTCAGCTTGAGTACAAGTCAACCTATAAGATTTTACTTATCTAATAATGATTTTCAGGTAATAATTCTATAAGAAAGTGCAAGCCCCCACTCCGCACAACGTTACCTCATCTGATACCACAACGTTCGAGATATACAGTACAGGTGTTTACAGAAGTGCGCTGGGAATCAGGAGTCAGATGTTCTTCCACCGGGACACGCAACTCTGCTCGTTGGGTTCGTACGATCAACCGTTCCATTCCGTTTATAACACATATATTTACCTTTGAGAACAAATCCACGATGAGCCTATCACGTGCCCGCCTGTAGGGGTCGGATGGGGTCAGTTTATTTTCTGGACACACATCGTCAAGGTAGTCAGCCGTTACCAAGGACTCGTAAATAACCTTCCCATCATGCTCTAGAATCGGCACTGTTCCATTTGGGTTCCGGTCCCAAAACCAAGATGGTTTCTGAGTCAAATCAATATTGACAGTTTCGTAGCTGAAAAATTTAAAAATGCCCAATTTTTGTGACAAAATTACGATATTAAAATCCCATAACGCGAGAATGGATTCATAAAACTCCACTTAGTAGTTGAATAATGACGACCAATTTTCTAGATACCACATCTACCTTATTTTGAGGAGAGCTCATATTCATTCTTGACACATCAGCGTATTTGTTTCCACAAAGCTCCTACATTTATATTAAACGCAGGTGTAGCCAGGATGCAATTTAACTCCGTGTGATCTATATATCTTCCATCTAAAAGCGTTACGTGAAGGGTTTGAATACATTGCGCTGAGCGCCTGCTGAATAACTGTTTAAGTATTTATAAGAAAACGTCGCAGAGTAATATATACGAAATGTCGGCTATCATTATAATCAGAGAGCTAAAATTCGACATGATGTTCAACACCTATCAACAAGGAACAAAACAAGGAAAAGGTTCGTCCAAAGACACATCCATCTACATAACTCTTCTTTTGAAACACTGAGCACATTTGAAACAATTGTCAAGCTGGAGTATTGTCTGCATTATTGAAATTAGACCAGAACTTCGCCCACAAGGCATAAATAGTGAAGTCTCCATCATCGGCTATTTTAAACCTTTCTGTTCAGAGTCAAAATCCATTTTCAGTTGAAGCGATATCTTGCAATCTTCGGAGGATTTCTGACTGGACTATCGAGGTCAGCCCCAGGTAGTAAAAGGGTTGGCACCGAAGAGATCGGGAACTACTAAACGGCTAGAGTGAGCCAGTGATTGGGACTAAAGCCAGTTATGCTTTGCAGGGTGATGCATTTGATTGTAAATATAGTAAGTATTTTGATGACTGAATGAAGGCTCGGTGACAGAAAATCTTGTGCATGCAGAGACTTGATGTAACGTCTTGCGTTTTGATACCATATCATAAGAACCATAACTTACGTGTTAAAGACCGAATTAGGCTCTGGCCAAACTATGATGAAACCTTCCATGGCTTACTCGATGTTTTTTAAGATTATCAGATATAGGTGTTTAAAGACCGAATGCAGATCTAGCAGTGACTGTTAAAGCACTAACTCGATATTGAAACTAAGATTATCAGGTAAGTTTTTTAAGACGGAATGCAGATCTTTCGGTGGCTGCTAAAGCATAATGATGCCGTTAAAACCATTATTTTAAAACCAACTTATTCGATGTTTATGCGGCTAAGATTATTGGTTAAAGTTTAAAGAGGCTGACCATTGGCATCCCTTCTGCCATTTTGTTTAAAAGGACATGCCATGGTGTACATTTAAATTTTTAACAACTTTATAAAAAATAAACTATAGTTACGTATGAATAGAATGTCAACCTATTTACAACTGATTTATGATAAAAACAATCACTAATCCTTTGTAATGCCGTAGAATGGATTTTCACTATCATAGCAGCGATGTTTTACAGATGTGCGCTCCCATTATATTGCTGTCAAAACTAAATGATCAACCAAAATGTTGCACTCAGTAACATGTTTGAACTGGGTTATTTTATAACAATGTACTAAAAACATACATTATAACCTGTAATATCCCCTTGAATTTCGAATCCACAAAAATTACGCCTATAGGACTGTCCTTAGTAAAGAGCGAGTGTAGGTTAAACGGCGACAGCTAGAGCACACTGACGATATGTGAATATCCCTAGACTAATCCTGTGTTGAGGCTTAGATTATCAGGTTGGCTAAAGACCGAATGCAGATCAAGCAGTGACTGCTTAAGTACAATGATGATATAAGTAAACCATCTCAAGACCTACTCGATATTCTTGATGATTATATTATAAGGTAAGAGTGTAGGGACCAAATAGATATCTATAGCGACTTCTATGACTGCTTCTAAATAATGATGTTGTAAAAACGTCCTGAGACTCACTCAATGTTCTTGTGGTTCAGGACAAGCAGCGTTCTCTGAGCGTACGGACAGAACCTCATACTGTAGATCCTCATCTTGCCCGGGGTCAGAGGGGGGAAGGGGGACGCTGGAAAGACGCAGGCATGAGTATAATATGAGTTCATTTATTTGGTCAGAGGTAACGAGAAATGAATGATGTGGCATAACGGTATGTCAAGAACTTCTTAGCATTGCAAATCTCATTGAAAGCAGGTGGAAAACAACATTATTACCTCCATCGCTGCGCGTCTAGATCTAAATATCTCTTCTTAGGGGTCGTGTCAAGTAACCTTGCATTTCAGCAGATCGACGACGAGGCTAGAAAGTCATCGAAACTATTCTAAATTTAAGTGAGTGTCCGATTCTTTGGATTTATGGGTAAATGTCACGTACAGGGCCCGTTTTCTCAACTACTACGGAGCAGTTGTAAGATGAAAAACCAGTGAGGTACAATGATAGTTTCAACTGATTTCAATGAGATTTAACTTTACATAAAACGTCCAATAATCTCTTCTTTTTTAAGGGAGCATTTGAAACTTAACATAATATTTTGCTTCGATTTAAAGTACTTCGCTTCGATAGAAAATATTACATTAGGCAAATATCGAGGATACGCTTATGTTGTAGACTGACAAAAAAGACATTTCGTCAAGCGACGAGGCTTGGAATCCGGGATTAATCTCAAACCGTTTTGTAATTTTTTCGAATTCATTGAAGAAGAAATGTGACAGACATTGTGACTTGATGCAACGTTAAAATAAGATCGTAACGCAGGGAATGTCAAGTTTATGGAATTACTAGTTTTCAATAAAAATCAATAATATGCAGTGATATTTGATATGTGAGTACAAGCAGAAATCGCACATCCAATCTACAAATATAAATCATATAACCGAGCAAACACTTTCAACGCAAAGCTGCCTTCCTGTCAACTTAACATAGTTTCTACGATAACGTTTGATAAATTAGTTAACGTGCTACAACAGTGATAAATTAGTTAACGTGCTACAACAGTGATCAATTGTCCTCTTTTCGATCACAATCGCGACTTCACAGCTTAGTCAGCTTTAACGATCAACATTACAAGGCTTCTTTTCTACAACTTCCTTCTACATCACACGACACCACTGATGAAATAATGATAACGCTGTGCAACCCAAACACCTTCTTTAAAAAGTCCTTCTCCAACATGATGGTTGACAAAGAACTAAAGATGTAATCCAGTGTTCTTTACATCTCTCTCTCTCTCTCTCTCTCTCTCTCTCTCTCTCTCTCTCTCTCTCTCTCTCTCTCTCTCTCTCTCTCTCTCTCTCTCTCTCTCTCTCTCTCTCTCTCTCTCTCTTTCTCTCTCTCTCTCTCTCTCTCAATTATAGTCAAAAAGGATTTTATTTCCACGAGTCTATATAGTATAATAACTAAAAATATACTTACATGTAGTGTATGATTTTTCAGTCATTGCGATTCTTGACGTAGCAACTTCGTGCATTCAGATGAAAACACGTTCTGTCGACTGCTGTCTATAACGAATCACTCCTGCGCATTTTAAGCTTGTGATATCACTTGCATTGCAATCAGCTACCCGGCGTGACTAAGCACTTATAATGTAAATACACGCAGGCGATAAGAAGAGAGTTGAACTTTGACCTAATGCAATTGGGACAGAATAGGTCTCATAGTATTATTACCCGTGTGTCGTAAACTTATCAATGTCATGTTCAGAGGAGTAATAAATAGGCTATGTCGATACGTATACAAACACCTACAAATAAAAATAAGGCAAACTTGAAAATTTAAATGAACTGTTATCTGTTCAGTCAAAATTCCCGAAAGGCTAAGTAAGAGTGCTCGTGTTGGCTGCCGAAGCTTACGAAAATTATCGCTAAAATAATTTACCCAACTTGTCAGTCATGTTCAATGTCAAGATAACGACAGGCACATGTCAATGTCTTGTTGCCAAGCAACGAACGGTGACCGAGTTGGCGCACGGGAAGTTCGTGTGACCAAATTGGGCATGTTGCGAAACATTTCAAGGATCATTCAAGCAAAACGGCTCATGAAGATATTCCCCGATATAAATAGGAAAATTAGATTTTTTGTTTAAAAACGTTGAGTAAATATTAGATTAGTATTAATTTAGGTTTCGGATTAATTATTTTAGTTTCAACGGCCAAAACCATCATGGCCAGCATCATTCATGACACTCAACGTGTAACTCTTAAAGAGCCACTCCGTGAGTTGTTGGAGTCATATATGCCAAACTTAATTAATGGTGTCATTTGATCGCGAAGTATCGACTGTTACCGAAAAGACACATATTAAAGCTTATTGGTTTTTTACAGTGACAATATGAAGGTAGAAACGTCGCAATTATGATGGAAAACCGGACAGTGGCGCGCGTCAAATAGTCAAACGTAATTTTGGAGACTTATCTAAAACAGCCAGGAGGGCACTTAGGAGTTGATAGTGTTTGTTAGGTTATATAACTAGTATCCATGTATATTGGACGTTATATCTACACCTCTGTGCATTTATAAGGCTGTTTTTAGATTTTCATGGAAAACAAGTATTTGTCATATATATGTATTTTGGACATGAAAAGTTAAGATGTTTTGATTTCATATCACCACATATGACATTTAGGTTCGTATCAAAGGTAAATAATATGTTATGAAAATCACGGAGTGGCTCTTTAAGGAACTGTCCAAAGCATTGAAAGCATATAGCACATTTGGAACCCTCTACGTATATATATCCATATAGCTATTTATTCATTTTGTATAAGAGCAAGAGTCATTAAATTCAACGCACAATTTCTTGTGTCATTTGTAACGGAAATGATTTATTCAATGGCGATGCATAGCCCGAATATTAATTAAATGTTTCGACAGTTGATTTAATTTTTCAGGTCATTTGATTCTATCTATGACATATGTCGTCTTTATATGTGCTTATCACTGTACTGACATTATCTTTATTAAATTGAAAAATAAGTTATCAGATAGATTGATTGTATCAAGGACATTCTGATTAAGATTAAAGAGCCACTCCGTGAGTTGTTGGAGTCATATATGCCAAACTTAATCAATGGTGTCATTTGATCAAGAAGTATCGACTGTTACCTAAAAGATACATTTTAAAGCTTATATGTTTTTTTACAGTGACAATATGACGGTAGAAAGTCGCAAAACATGATCGAAAACCGGACAGTGGCGCGCGTCAAATAGTCAAACGTAATTTTGGAGACTTATCTAAAACAGCCAGGAGGGCAGTTAGGAGGTGATAGTGTTTGTTAGGTTATATAACTAGTATCCATGTATATTGGACATGATATCTACACCTCTGTGCATTTATAAGGCTGTTTTTAGATTTTCATGGAAAACCATTATTTGTCATAAATATGACTTTTGGATATGAAAAGTTTTGATCTTTTGATTTTATATCACCACATATGACACTTAGGTTCGTATATAATATGTTATGAAACTCACGGAGTGGCTCTTTAATTAATTAGATTGTCTCTGATGGTACTGTTCTTATATAGTTAATCGAATTCAATATGGATGTATACAATTAAGTGCAACATTTCATAAAGCCAATGTATGATGATTATAAAGTCTTCGTCTGCCCACTGTAGTCACTGTCGTGTCATTATCTCTGTCGTACTGTTTTGGTCGCCATCTTGGAACGTCCCCTCCTTACCGAGTACACGACAGTGGTAGTCGCGGACACGTGATTGTAAACAAATACCAATATTGATACCAAATACCAAAATTGACCTGTTCAGGAATGTCAGAGCTCGTGTGCGCGCCATAAAGAATAGAGCGCACTTTGCGCTCGGCTAGCAGCTCTCATTGTAGTTTGCCATCCGCTTTGCAGACAGTGCGTCGTCGAGCAATTTTGTAGACGATAAATCTAAAACAAGATTATAAGTGTATTAAAGAAACAAGAATTTGCCTCGAACGTGCGTATCACCTTGCATTGATGTTAATTCAGTGTTGCGTTATAAAAGTACCGGTACTTGTAACTTCCTTTAAACTTCTTTTCAACTACAGACAAAAATCTGGAATACATATGGAAATCATGAAATATCAGCCGAAGAATCTAATTCTGAAGCAAACATAAACCAAATTATTTCCGATTGAGGACGATTGATTTAGTGTTTTTCTTATTACTACTTAATCACTATATTTCCTGTCTGGTGGTACGATGGTACACATTCATTTTACATACATTCTCAACATTTACATTGAACATTTTAAGCTAGGCATGATTTATATATTATAGGCATATATATATATATAGTATACGCCATGTTTGATTACCATGTGGATTGTTTTACACCAATTTCCTCTAAGCACTCAAAGAGTCAATCGATCGATTTTACGGAGATCTTGCCCTTGCCAAGAAATCGTCGATATAGCTTATATGAACACATGTTCTTATACAATACGTATCCTGCTCAATGAGAGATTAAACAATTGATTGTACGTTTTTAAAGTAAGTTTAAATAATATTTCCTAAATCTGAAATAAAGATGATATTTGGTTTGTGATATTTTTAAATTTAAGGAGCTTCATGAACCCGTGACCATGGTATCCTTTTCAAAACATTACTTTGGAAGTAAATCGATAAGGGAATTTAACGTGAACCCTTATAGCGTTAAATAGTAAAGAGGACACTGTTCGGTCATTCTCTCCCCACACAGGTATCTCCGTCATAAATTCCTATCCAATATATGACGGAACTATCTCTGGAGACAAGGCTGTTCAGTTAGCAGAACAGCACTGGTGAGCAAACGCAAGCGTTCACACAAATCAGCATGACCACACCCACGGTAATACTGTGTAGCGACAATGCTGAGTCACGGTGGTTTTAGCATCCTTTTGTAAAATGTTCGATAGGCCATATTTGCAATGGACAAGGCAAACAAAATATATAGTATACAAACTTCGACCTCTCGGGTAGAAAATATCTTTCAGCAAAATTTCGGGTAAGGGTTATTAGCAGCTTAATTGAGTTTGAAGTTAATAAAGAAATGGGAAATGTTTACAGGCGCCGGATTTGCGTACGACGTCGACTTTGTCACCGGTCCTTACATGCCCCATTAGCTTATTACTTGTGTTAATGTGGCATTTTTTGACACGGTACAGCAAAGTTCCTTTGTCAGTCACAGTTTATACATGTGTAAACCCAGGAACGAACTTAGCGGGGGTATATAACGATCATTCGGTCGGGTCAGTTTTCTAAAAAAAAACCTTAGGTGTACATCTAACTTACGCTGTATGCTTGTTAACCATGACCTTTTTAAAAGTAAAAGAGAGCCTTCGTGAGTTGTTGGAGTCAAATTTGCCTGATTTCAATAAAGGTGTCATTTTATCGAAAACAATTAACTATTGCTTAAAATATCATTTTAATGCTGATTGGTCCAGTAGAGTGAGGTTATTAATGTATAAATTTTATGTCGCGATTGTAATAAAAATAACCGGACAGTGACGCTGGAATTGGCAGATAAAAGATAACATTTAAGTCGATAGTGTTAAAAAGGTTATATCATTAATATTCATGTAAATGTGTGAATTCGGCTTCACCACCCATATAAGGTTGCTGATCGATTTCCAGTTAAAAACTAGTATTTGTCATGTATTTGGCATATTTGTTAAATAATTTATAACAGAATACAGTTTCAAGAACTGCAATAAATGAAAGAAAGTAAAACTTGAAAAATTATTTATTAAATTTGCATATTTCTTTGAAAACTCCGCCTGACAAGTTCTAAGATGAAAACACTTGACCTTGGTTGAGTGTTGTCTAATTTACAATTTGAGGTCAAGATTGCTTTAAAAATACTGCTATGTTTTGTTCATCAAGAAAAAAGGATAGTGTATTTTAAACGCACTAGTGCCCACCAATATTTCGTAAAGACATTGAATGCACAGACACTGCATATCTCTCGATATTAATCTACCTCGTAAGTTATTTTGCAAATAATTACGTTTTCAGGTAATAAAGTTGATTCTAAAAGACCGGAAGTATTTAATGCAACGTTGCATTAAATCCGCATGAACTACGATATCGAAAACATTTAGTTTACAACCAGAAAGGCGGAAACGGCAGCCACTTTCTATCCAATAACAATGCTAATACTATGTCATGAAATCGGTTAATTTACAATATTGCTTTAATAAACTATATTTAATCCTTTGTTCTCAGTTCAGAGTTCAGGTAAAGACAATAGCTGCACACATTACTAGTTCAGCCGTTTCCAACTGTCCATAATTTCCCCGTTTTGTGCACAGCTGACCATAGATTTTTTATATGTCCAAGACGACAGCGGATGCCTTAACATTTTCATCGTTGATTGCAGGTCATTTGTACGGAATCATAGCATCGATAGAAAGCTAAAGTGAATGCCTATGTCCTCATATACTTTAAAATAGCTAATTTTGAACCGGAAAAGTGTGCTATTGTGCCTGAACAGTTGGATGCCATTTGGCTAATTGCACAAATGTAACTTTGTTATGTTCAGGCTCACTCTACCTACAATAGTTTAAATTCTTCGGATTCGAACGCACAATCTCAGAGTCAGGCTATACTGCTAGGACTTTGTAGCCCCTGTGATTTACAGAGTTTACAACCCGGGTGACTTTCCGTTTCAATAATCGTATTAATTGACAAAAAACATGCGAACGTGAAAAACATTTAATAAATAAATAATAATATAAAAAAATCAAACACTCTTGAACACCAAAGGAGACATTTTGAATCATAACCATCAAAGAGATTCGTTAACTTTCTGAGTTTATACATTCCTTTAACACAGTTTTGACCTAAGAAATTTAAAGTTTGTGAATAAAGTATATAATATCAATTTGATATAGTTTTGACCTAAGAAAATTTGTGAATAAAGTATATAATATTAATTTAATACAGTTTTGACCTAAGAAATTTAAAATTTGTGAATAAAGTATATAATATGCAAGTCTCATTTTACATTTGGTTGTGTTGAAATGGTGTGCATCTTGCGCTGCAGCTTTGATACTCTTTAGTACATGTCGAAATGCATTGAATTCGCATACATGACACGTAGACTGGATTACCTCTTCAACGGGCCTATGTATCATGGCCCTTAAATACGTGTAAACTTAGGTATACACAATATCCAAATATATTCCATATTACCTGATATTGCTTTCAAAATGATATATTCAGAAATAAGTGTGCATTCAATGCTTTTATAAAATGGTCTAACTGATGGGGTGGTTAATGTTTTGGAAAATGAATTTCATTCAAGGTAAGATTATGTTTTACAAGTGTTTACAATGTGTTTGTATAGGAAAACGGTTTACATCATGGATAACGTTGTTCAGTTTATCATTTATGAATCGAAGTTTACAAGATTGAAACTATTTAGCTCTTTTCATTAAAAAAAGTGTTTTCGTTGCATATGATGTATTGTGATATAAATATTAATTTAATAATAGTATTCAGGATTTGACTTCACTGTCGTATGTTCTTAAGACTCTGTAAAACGAGGGGAGCTAGGTGAAGAATAATAACTATTCATTGATATGAAGAACTGTGCATGAAATACATGATTTTAAAAATAATAAAAATATATCTTGTAAGATGATCAAGAATTCATTAAGACTAAAGCTTTTAGACTGTCTAATATTTTCAACGACATTGCTTCAAATCAAAATGCATATGGTGTAATTAACATAAAACAGTCACGATACAACGATCTCGAAGCGATAAAGTTTTAATAAACGCAATTTAAAAAAAAAATTCTTTTCTATCGAAAATGAAAAACTATTTAAGATGACAAGATTTCAATCGTCAAATATTTTAACTCTTCGGTAATAAACGAAATGAATACAATAGGCATGCCTTGGTTACTTGTATTTTGTGTAAACTGGCGTTGATAATAATACAATCAGCATAGGAAGGTACTTTTCTTTATATCAGTTATCCTCTCATAAGATATGGTTCTTATAACCCTTTGCTAACTAATTTTGTTATTTTCAAAGTTCCTACGGGAAATGTTGCGAAACCATAAATTTGTACAATATATTTCTAAAATATATAATGGAAAATTCAAATTTACACCTCATATTCAGTGACGATGTCATATTCAACTGAATTTATTATTTCGTATTCATTTACCCGTAAAACTCTGCATTCGTTTATCGATTTTGAAAACTGATCCATGAAGAATCATAAAATTCAATTTAATTTACATGACGTTAGTTTTAATGAGACCTGTCAACTGGGAATAATTCATCATGGCATATTCACTCAGACATTTACAATATGTTACCGTGTTACTAACCTTAAACTGACAAATGGGCTAGAATACTAATTCCCTACTTTAAAAAAAACCGGTCTGACTCATCCCGTACTACAGCTACTTGTGTCTTTGTAGAATTGTGTGCTTGTTCTTATGATATGAATGGATATGCTTATAAGACAACCCTTGATTTAAAATCACAAATTAAGCACAATAAATTCGTAGTTTTCAAATTGTTTATTCTCGAAAAAAGCCACCAAAGTTTGTACATGAGCTTATATTACAAATCATGGAAATATAATTTCCAAAAAAAACCCCAAGAAAAGTTACACTTTATAGTTTGTTGGTGATATGATATCAGATGTATTTTACAGTTATTATGCTAACAGTACATATATAAGGATTATCTTAAAATGATTTTGATAAATGTTGCTATTTTTTTTAATTCCTTAGTATCTGTAGTGGACATAATTAACAAATGTTAAAATTTTTAGCCAGATAAAATAATAATGGTTACTGCCCTATTTCATGTAATTCATGTTTCATTTTGAAAAGAGAAATTTTATTATTGCGTCAAATGTAATATCAATTGCAAATATGTTGGTAAAGGCAACTCGATTCTAGGCTTTTCTATATCTACATTGGGATTGGTTATTTGATATACGATATTAAAATCAAGAAAGAGCACTTACATATTAATTCTATCTTTAACAGAATATAAAAATATGTATATCATGTGTTTCAAATGTACCTTGTGGTTTACATTAAAATAGTTATTTCATCAATAATTTTATATCCATGCCTGTGACGGATATACTATGAAATGAGAGGAATATTACATTTTTAAAAAGACATAAATTATAAATATGAATATAAATTTAATTCGAATTTAAGAGATCTTTGTCGTGACCAGGGTAGTACAAACTGTAGTTAAAAGTAAAAAGGTATCCGAGTTATTTCTTTAACGGATAAAAAAGACAAGGAAATACTTATTTATACTGAAAATGGTACTTTCGTACTTCTGCAAAACGAATGATTTGCTATTCATGTTTGAAAAGCTTAAACGAATTTGCATGGTACCACGTGACTCCTATCCGCACCAAGTTGAACTAACTTGTGGTTATAAATATACTGCACTTGAATTTTGTGTATCGATATGTTTAATATTTGCAACGGCAACATGGGACTTTTGGATACGTCAGTTATTGGTGAGTAATTAGAAAAATTGCGAAAATTATAGATTTATTCATGTAACGTTTAAGTCGATGTGGGGAATTGTAACATGCTTCCCTGTGGCATACAAAATACCACTACCACTTTCAAAGCGGAATTATGACATAATAAAGCATGAACAACAAGAAATGGTTTTGCACTCGAACCGTATGTGAGATAAAGTAATTCTTTGATGTTTTCATGTTCATTCAATTTAAATTCAAACTTAAAGGCACTGGCGCACACCAATATTTCGTTATTTACAACCTCTGCACAGATAATACATACAGCTGCCTACCGAAAGTTTGTTCACTTACCACTAAATCGTAGTGCAAATATCATGTAATTTGGGTTTCAGTTCAACGTCAATAGAATAACTTGAGCAAAACTGACAATGGATCACCCACTGTCCATGTGTGGAATAGCCATTCTTGAACTCATTTTGGGATCGTCTGGTCTTTCGTGCAAAAATTTTGGCATATTGATGTATCATCCCAACTTGGGATCGCGTCCCATCTTAAGATGGGACGCGTCCCAACTTGGAATTCCAAGTTGGGACGTCCCATCTTGAGATGGGACGGCGGATACTTTAACATGTTTATAATATTCTTATTCTAATGTTGAATTTAGTAATAACATGATAACATGTATCATTTAGATGACCGCTTTAAGGCCCTCGAAAGATATTTTGATTTTATGTTGATTTTCATGACTTATTGGCTATATCTATCTCTCATCGCATACGAGTCTTTCATCATAGTACAATACGATTTCAAAAGTAATTCTTATACAAAATTTTATAAATTATTTCATTATATTCTTAAATATTTTTTTAATGTGACAGCATGTTAAGCAAATAAAAAAAGAAATATACACTCAAAACCCACTCTTAGTGAATACCAAGAATGCTAATGCCTTGTAATCAGTTCAATTTCTTACACTTAAACCGTTCCGTTAAGCAAGATTTTAATGTACTCATTGTGTTTGATAGTCGAATCTAAGACTTTATGTTTCTTAAACATAATTCACAAATACTAACCTATAAGTGGTGTTCCGTCAATGCTTATAAGATGTCCAGTAAATAAATCCAGTTATGCCTCCTCATATTTCCGATCGAACCTGATCTGATCAGTGTCGTGGTGCAAATGGCAAACATACGTGCTTGGTAGTTCAGAGAAGGGTGTGGGGTGGGTGGAGGGGGGAGGGGGGTCCGAAAGAAGGGATTTTGGTAAACATCCGGTTCGGTTATGACAACAATACCTGTGTGTCACCTTCAAATTAGTGACAAGAATGGGTACCAATTGTACATGAGCGTGCTTGTAACACTACAAAGGTACACGCCAAGCGTTTGTTGTTTTAGTCAATGATTATCATTCATAGTTATTAAGGCATTTGCCCCTATCGGCAATATCACTGATAGGAAGCAGGCGTGATCAAAACCCTAACCAAAAACAACAACAAATGTTTATGTTTATGTTTATTGTTATTCGATGAAAGTGTTTTGGCCAAACTGAATATATTCAAAATATTTTTTTCATAAACAGAACGATTATGATGTGAAGTAACCAAAATGAAATCTAACATCATCCATTGATTATATATGGGGAAATAGCAGACTTTTTTAATAGAATTTTAAAAAATTTAGAACTTAGTTTCCAAGATTTACAAAAGAAGATCATGGTTTAAACATATTTTGTTCATTTCAAAAAAAGAAAATAGATTTGCAAGCAAGCTGGAAGCTTATATTAATGCCGCGCCAATAAAAATTATATTTTGAAACCATCAAAAATACAACACAAAGTTATGTCAAACCAATACGATGTACAGTTGCAACACAATTCGGTTAAGATATTCAATATTGCAAAGGCAATTTTCTTCATGCTAATTTAGAAATAAAATATTTCAACTCATTTCTTATCAATGCTACAAGAAGATTATAAACGGAGTTTGTTAACTTTGACTTCATTAATAAACTTTGTTTAACTTCACAAGATTTTTTGACACAAACCAGGGTACAGAGTTGAGAAAAAACAATTTTTCTACTTAACCCGAGGTAACATATGATTTCGATCAGTATGAAAAGGTTGTTTTTATATGTACAAGCGTCTATCTAGGCTTGTTAGAAGCTGATCAACTGATCAACTGAGTCAAATAAGCTGAGTAGGTGAGAGGGAAGAATTATATTTCAGTGTAATATTGTTGTTTTACAGCTGAAAGTTTACTTAACTAATCGTTTTGTTATCTTAAATAAGCTACTTAACATGTCCCCCCGAAAAAAGGCATTAGGTTTGTAATTACACATCAAGGTAGTTTTACTGATATACTAACAATTATCGAGTTATTTTGTGCTGACATACATGTACTAATGTGTTATCTTCAGAGGACTAAATGATTCATAGATATATGCTTCAATGATATAGAAACTGTCATTTCTTATACAAATTTGATATTGAAACTGTCATTTCTTATACAAATTTGATATTGAAACTGTCATTTCTTATACAAATTTAATATTGAAACTGTCATTACTTATTGTAAAATATTATCGTATTTCATTGTATGAGAATATGCAATATGGTTTAAAGATACTTTTATTCAAAAGAATCTGGTTCGGTAAACAAGCAAAATTTTGCTTATGTGAATACCTCAACAGTACATGACATGATAAACATAATACACAAGGATTAAACAAACTAAAATAAAATTAACATAATGACGTGTGCATTTACAAAAGAAATTAAGAAAACGTCTGCAGTTGCCTTCATTAAAAGTTTTCACTTACAATAATTTATCCAAACGCTTGGTCTTACAGATGAATTGGTGAAGTGACTCTATGATGTTTCTATTTTCATTTCTGGTTGTTGGATTGATCCCATATAAAACCTTTTGGAGGCTGTATTCATTTATATAGAAAAAAGAATTGTTTCTTATATCTGTATAGAGTTCGCAAGTAAATAGATAATGAAGAAGATCTTCGTTGTGATATCCACATGCGCATTCAGCGCTATTTGATATAAATCTATTAACTTTATCAACATGTATGCAATATGTGTAATCATATAATGGTTAGCAAACAGACAGCAAATGCCTATATAAATTCTTTTCCTGAAACAAACATAAAACGATTTAGATATCAAGTACATTGATGGAAATATACATTTGCAATTATTCTTACTAAACTCAAATTTATATTAAGCTTTGTCTACCTTACATTTGGTACAAATTTTAGGAAAGAGCTTTAAAAATCGGTTGGTATCATTTATGAAATGATAAACAGATATTATTAGGAATTCGTTAACACTCTGTTACAAAGATTTGTCGCCGTTAAGATAGATTTTAGTATATTGATATGATTTACTAGGGAATATTCAAGCCCTAAGTTGGCACTAGTGGAAAATATTTAAAATTTTGGGAACCAGACTTTGATAATAGGAACTTTTTTTTTTTACATTTGATACAATCAACCACGTCGCCAAGTAGATAAACAAGATAATAATTTGTTAAAACAACATGGGCTTCTGGTGTCTCCATATGTTGTTTTAGCCTAACACTACCTACGGTGGGCAAATTGGTGCCCAATCATCCCCTGTCATGCCAAGCTGTCACATTAACATATTCAGTCTATTCAGTGCTGGATTGTAACGATGGAGAGTACCTTAATTTCTGCTTATAGAAGGTTTTTTCATGGATTATTCATTTCTTTGTATCAGGTACGTTTTTTAAATATATATTCTTTTAAAAAGCAATTTATCACTAGTGTTGTAAAACTTGGATCTGTATTAGAATAACTTCATATCTTTGATTGTTAATAGTTTATGCCACCTTTTTGTAAAGAAACTAAGATACAAATATGTCTCTGTGAAATGTGGAGCCGTTTGGTTTCTCTCTGTTTACAGCTGTTTGATCTACGCATGTATTGGTCGTTTGAAAAATGCTGAAAACTATCATCTAAATATAAATCTATATATTGATCTGATTTTGTTATGTCGCTTAACAAGTGTGATTCAATCAGTAATCAAATGGGACTTTAAATAATTGTTTGAGTAGTGTTGAATCGTTCGTACTCGATAATAGATGAAACCGAGTCAGAAAGTGAAGTAAATGAACATCAAATCAAGTTTTCTCCGTAGATGTGAAAAGAATATAACACAATTATCTAAAAACATGTTTTACTGACACAATTCATTATAAAATATGAATATTATTAACATGTTTTAGTATCCCCCGACCCATCTCAAGATGGGACGTCCCAACTTGGAATCCCAAGTTGGGACGCGTCCCATCTTAAGATCGGGCGGATCCGCAGTTGGGATGATACATTGATACACACAGAAGGGATAAAATTTTCGAAATTTCGATTTCGTTAAATGTTGAATAAAATGTTCCATATCGACTCTCTTAGATTAAAACCAACATAATCACATTGACTTTGTGCTAAGGAACAAACGTGACTAAATTGTAAAGAAGTTGATAACTTATAAAGGATTTTATGGAGAAAAATAAAAATTACTGTTTTCGAAATTTTGACCCCTGATCACTTCAATGACCTGCCAAAACTGTTACGGGTAATTGTGGGTGACGAAAAACATTTGCCTTCAAGAAGAATGGATATGCATATGTATATTGAAAATTCAATATTATACGTTTCTTTTTCGCAACGCTACGATACCTTAAAGGCAACTCAAATTACATGATATTTGCACTAGTATATTCAGGTATGTGAACAAACTTTTGGCATGCAGCTGTATATATATCGATATTACTCTCGACCCTCACTCAGGTAATCTGGCTAATCTAATAATTTTACCATTTAGAAAAGGAATTATTAAATTGTCTACAATCGATTTAGCTTTGTGAAAAGCCAAGGTTGAAACTGTTAATATTGTGATCGTGTATCTTTAAGACAATCAGATTGACTTCTCGCTGATTGAACTTCAGCTATTTGGTATGATTAGATGTCATATCATCGTAAGTGTACTTATCCCAACACAGGAGTGCTTCTCCTGAACACCATATCAATATCCACGGGAATGTGGCCGGAAGCGACGCAGACCTGTACGGGCGCCATCGACTGCAACGACCACGGGACGTGTCAGAATAGTAAATGCTCTTGTTATCCCGGATACTATGGTGACAAATGTCAAAACGGTGAGCTTTTATGAATGATTCTTCTGATTTTGGAAACCCCTTATCTATTTTCAGAAAGGCAATATTTTAATTCGTTTGACACTGATGACCAATTTATGTTCCCTGAAACCCTTAGGGTCGATACCCAGGTCCATGCCAATAGCAGAACAACGTTGATGATCCATTCAAACACTGAGTATGTTCCCTGAAACCCTTAGGGTCGATACCCAGGTCCATGCCAATAGCAGAACAACGTTGATGATCCATTCAAACACTGGGTATGTCCCTAATGATCTCTGAAACCCTGAGGATTGATGTGAAAGACCAGCAATAGGTCAATTAGAGCAATTGATGACACATTCAAACACTGGGTATACTTCTAATGATGTTGAATCCTTTTGGACGATATATGGCACGAGCAATATGTCAATAAGACCATCTTTCATGACATATTCTAGCACTTGGTATGCCCCTAATGATATTTGAAAGCCTGAGTATCGATCTCAAACATGAGCAATGGGTCCATTACAGCAACGTTGATGATCCATTCCAACACTTGATATGCCTTTAATGATCTTTGCAACCCCGGGGGTCGATGTCCATTTCCAAAAATAAGTCAATTAGAACAAAAGAAAGGAAACTTTCAAAATCTGGGTAAAGTGTTTTTATTTATAGACCAACAAGTTCTTCACTGGCCAAGTTGTAGCTTTCTAAACCTAAATCAGCAATATACATCTTAATCAAATTGCCAATCCTGTCAAATTGGGTGAGAAAATACTTGTTCAAGTGCTACAATGGATTGGTATGATACATGTATCTTATATCATAAACTGAAGTCCAAAAGAAACTGTAAATATTTCTAAACATTTTCTTTTTCTCTTTGAGAGGCACAAGTGATTTATCGCAAGATTACGACGTTTCGGTGTAGATGCCACTTTCAAAAACACTAATTGTAGCGTAAATGTCAAAGGTTGAAAGAATTTACATGTTTGCTGTTTCTGTTGTTAGTGTTATCAACATCGTCATTTATTCATTAATAAACGTTTGGTTCAAATGTTAATTTGGTGTTTGGAGCATCAAAGATTTAAATCGGTGAAAGGCCTCGATAGCTTAACACTCACAGTTACACTTTAACAAAATATGCCAATCCGGATATTGTCACTGTGTGTAACAATAGCAATATGTCAACGTGTAGTGGTCATTGTTCATTGGGTAGTTGAAAGCTTTGATTGCAAAGTTAAAAAAATAATACAACTCCAATCTCTGAGAAAAAAATCAACACAATCACATTGACGTTTTGCAAAGGAGCAAGCATGACTTGTGTTTAAAGCTGTTGATCACTTCAAATGGATTTTGTAGCGGAAAATGAAAATGAGTGTTTTCGGAAATTTGACCCCTGGTCACTTAAATGACATGCCAAAACTGTTATGGTTAATTGTTGGGTGTGGTATACGATTATGTTAAAGTACAATCAATCTACACTTTTGTACTGAAATTTCAACATTAACCGGTTTTTTTTCGCAATCATCGCCTCAAAGACATCCCAAATTACATGATATTTGCACTAGGACACGCAAGTAAGTGATCACGACCCATGGGGTGCACAACCATGACGTCACTTAGAGGTAGGGATGGCGCTGGTCTAACGTAAGCAGATGTCAACCTTCATGTAGCTATGAGGCCTTTTAATTCTTTGTAGGTCACGCCTTTGTAGGCTTCTCAAATATCCCCAATCTCTCTCTGTGACAAAGAAAGTTCCCAATAGAAATGCATGAATAATGCCAACATTCCCGTTCAGGGGTTGCCGTTGCTAAATTTTGTAAATTTATAGAGGTTATTCACGATGCTTATGCATTTGGCAGGTTTTAAGTGTTTTTATCTTAAAGGGCATGGCCAGCAATGATTGTGGGCAGGTTAATAACCTGTTATTTGACTTAGCACCAATAGCAAAGGGATGAATATTGTTCTATATAAGGTTATTATAAAAAAAGTCAAGGTTTCAACTCTCTCGTTGCAAACTTTACTGATAACGTTCCTGTTATTCGATTCCAATATTTTGTTGAAAAAAAGTAAAGCTTCTCTTTGACTTAAGTTTATGTAAACTCAGTTCAATTAATTGGATATGAATGGTAGCTTTAATTCAGCTGTCGACTAAGTACGAATTATTGCAAGAGCAAAACTGTTCAGATTAAATTTGAAAAATAATCATATTAACACCTTCTTCGAGAATGTTTTGCATTTATTACCCTTTCTCACTTCAAATCGAAGGTGAACATTCGGCTCTTGAACCCCATCTCTCACAGTGCATGTAGCTCATATAGTAGAGCGTCTCCATCGTTTGCACTGAGTCGAAGAGTGAAAATGCAATAGTTGATAATTCCGAAATTACAGTGTGCACCGATTGACACTTACATAATGAAATGACATGAACTTATTGAGCAAAATGCTGAATGAGATATTTCAGGTAAAGATAATTATAATAAGAAGTATGAGTTGAATGTCATATTGTTATATATGTTATGTGTCATGTCATATCAATTTCTTTTGCAGAATGTATAAACGACGCCCAGTGTAATCTAGGGAATTGCACTCAACTAGAACCTAGAGCTTGTATTTGTCCTACAGGAACTTCCGGTATCCATTGTCAACACAGTATGTATACATGAACAATACATATTAATATAGGTACATGTGAACATTATTTATTGTCAATACGGTATGTACGTGTGAAAAATAACTCTTGTCAATACAGTATATATTTGTGAAAATATTTCAATATTTCATATTTTGTCAACACTATATAAAAGTGCTAAATACAAAAACAGTGTATATATACTGAGTCAAATTAAATCATTTTAACACGAATAGATTTGTAAATAATTAAATGAATTTTGTTCGCTGAGGGTTGTCATGGATATTTGCGGTAAAGACATTGTCGTAGATGACATGCACCACATCAATGTACTTTTATGTAGCTAACGCAATGATTTTGACAAAAATGTATTTAGATGACCCCCTTGTCTCGAGACCTACTGTGACACGTGTTGTTTTTGCACAAAAACGAAATTTTGAGTGACAAACCAGGAAAACGGGGAGCAAAAGAATTGTTCTAGTGAATGTCAGTGATACTTAACATGTTCAGCATGAACTGCCGATATGCATGCTGTACACGTATACGGTATGAGGGTGATGAAATGCAGTCGCCAGACAATAGATAATCTAAGACAATGGCTGCTACCATCGGTTTCCACTGCCGACCCTCCACGCCCTGGTAGACCACGTGTCATGACCGCCACTTTACATTTCCGTCTCGATCAATTTGTCACTGCACCATCGCCGGAAATAAACAGGTTGGAGATCGTATATCTTTGACATATGTCATCCTGCAAGCCTCTCACCTCCATGTGAGCTGCCCAACTCCTCGACCCATTTTGACACCCGTACCTGACCCGTACCCAACGGTACCTGAGATGGACCCAATAGTACCTGAGATGGACCCAACGGTACCTGAGATAGACCCAACGGTACCTGAGATGGACTCAACAGTACCTGACCCGTACCCAACGGTACCTGAGATGGACCCAACGGTACCTGAGATGGACTCAACAGTACCTGACCCGTACCCAACGGTACCTGAGATGGACTCAACGGTACCTGAGATGGACCCAACAGTACCTGACCCGTACCCAACGGTACCTGAGATGGACCCAACAGTACCTGACCCGTACCCAACGGTACCTGAGATGGACCCAACGGTACCTGAGATGGACTCAACAGTACCTGACCCGTACCCAACGGTACCTGAGATGGACCCAACGGTACCTGAGATAGACCCAACGGTACCTGAGATGGACCCAACGGTACCTGAGATGGACTCAACAGTACCTGACCCGTACCCAACGGTACCTGAGATGGACTCAACGGTACCTGAGATGGACCCAACAGTACCTGACCCGTACCCAACGGTACCTGAGATGGACCCAACAGTACCTGACCCGTACCCAACGGTACCTGAGATGGACCCAACGGTACCTGAGATGGACTCAACGGTACCTGAGATGGACCCAACGGTACCTGAGATGGACTCATGAGCAATGAGGAGACGTGATGAATGCATACCAAGTAATATGTGTACAGGAAGTGGAAAAATTCTGAGGATGAATTGTAATGGTTTGGGGTGTCTTCCGTGGACAGGAACGTTCCCCACTGCGTGTCTAAGGTAACCTATATCCTAAATGTTATCGTGCAAAGAATTTAATCTGGTAGAGTCTACCCATCATGGCAGCTCAGGGCTTGCGCCTGGTCTCAAAGGGCCATTCTGACAAGATTTTCTTTCCGGAATTGACATGAACTTGGTGTCTTCTTTTTCAATTTCTTGGCAACGTCTCGATGGTATGCTTCAACATATTAATCAGTCTACGGCGAAGATGCTGATTGCTGCTATTCTTCCATTAAACGCGATGATGTGGTGATCCGCTAATAACTGCGTTTTTTTCTGCGCTAAGAACCTCAAAACAATGAATGAGGCTTCTTTCAGACCGTTGTTGAGGGGAAAGCCCAGTCTAGACTGAGTTCGAATAAAGTCAATTTTATAGAACTTTTGTCCCCTGAACGCGGTCGATTTTAATCAGACTTTTCTTAGCTCATATAATATCTCTCATTCTCTCTATCGCGCTCTCCTTCGCTCTCTCTCTTCTCTCTCTCTCTCTCTCTCTCTCTCTCTCTCTCTCTCCTCTCTCTCTCTCTCTCTCTCTCTCTCTCTCTCTCTCTCTCTGTCTCTGTCTCTCTCTCTCTCTCTCTCTCTCTCTCTCTCTCTCTCTCTCTCTCTCTCTCTCTCTCTCTCTCTCTATTCTTTTCCCACTTTTTGACCCCTCCATCTGCCTCTTGTTCCTTGTCTTTCTTTGTATTTCTCTTAGCTTCTCTCACTCCATTTGTCTCTCTCAGTCTGCCCCATCTCTCTATCTTTCTCTCAGTGTCCCAATCTCCATCTTTCTTTCCCTCAGTGTCTCACACACTCTATCTATATTCCTGTCTGTGGCCATCCTAGTCATATATATATACCATTTCAAGTCTCTCGTTATGTCCCACCTCTCTGTCCTCAGATTGTAATAGAGACTCGGACTGTAATGCTGGTACATGCGGTGGAAATCCTAAACGCTGTTTGTGTCCACCCAAAACCTTTGGAAAACATTGTGAAGACGGTAAATCCCTTTAATCAAACAAATTGACAAGACATGTTGTTCACAATGTGATTTATTGTGATATTGAATGTAATTGTTTTTGATTAGGTGGATTTTCATGTTAGTGAAAATTAATGTGTGAACATAAAAGTGTATAAAAACTCTTAAGGTAATAAAATATGAAGGAAATCCGCAGAACATATTATCTCATCTTAGAAGCTTTTATGTAATGTTCAAAGATGTGTTGACAATACGAAACATAAATCTTAACTAAAAGGGTACTTAAATCATACCATTGTATTTAAATTGAAATGAGGAAAACTTCACACACCACCTGTTTCCTATGTTTAGGATGTGGAACTGACGCTGACTGTAACGGGGGCACCTGTGCAGGGGACCCCAAACGTTGCGTGTGTCCGGTCTTACAGTTTGGTAGTCTGTGTGAACACGGTAACGTTTTCCTTTTCCTTCAATGGAAAAAATAACTTCACCCTAAGTTTTAATTGTATACGAGCTTCTCCTTTCTTAAAGATTTGTAATACCTTCTTACTGTTAAAAATTTTCAGAGTTATTAACGAGCGTTTTATTAATTTTCCTTGGCATATTTCTACACTCATGACTGTATCGCCAACATCTATATCAGACATGCTTAGGTTTGAAACTTTAATGCAAAATTTGTCAGTCTTTCACATAATCGTCTCCTTTCAGGATGTTTGAATGGCACCCACTGTAACGGGGGAAACTGTACGGGGGATCCAAAGAGTTGTCAATGTCCCCCAGACCAGTATGGGCCTCATTGTGAAGATGGCGAGTACTAATAACCTACATACAATATCAAACCAACCAACCATGTACCCTGGCGATGTTTGAAACTCAGCCTACACGACTTGGAAAAACTAAATGTTTTTTATTTAGTTTTTCCGATTAATTTTAAAGTACTAATGTGCTATTCAAGATGTGTGATGTGCTTGACTGTAATCGGTTAACATTTGAGTATATTTCTAGAAATGTTCAGCAGTGTGTCTAATGCTATGAATCCTATGCAGCCTGTAACAGTGATGCAGAGTGTAACGGGGGGACCTGTGCTGGTAACCCATCTACCTGCCAGTGCCCAGAATTCAAGTTTGGAGCCAATTGCTTCGGAGGTAGTAATTTCATTGTTAAACTATCATACCATTTGATCTCTACATAGAGTCTCTTTATTTCTTTTATTTGTCTGAATTTGTCATGGCCGTGAAAAGTTTAAAGTGGGAGTCAAAAGTTAGATTTTCTTTCAACAATTATGCAGATTCTTTGGATTTTTGTGTGCATGGTTACTGAATTTATGTCACTGTTCTACACCTTCCCTGTAATCATATCGTGTATAAGAAATACGACTGTTCACATTTACAATATTTGGAACTGTCTTGGAAGGAGGAGGGGTGGGGGGGCACACCCATAACCCCTCTGAATCCGCCGTTTTGTCCACTCGCCATTCCTTGACAATGTGTTAGTCATGATATAGCGTGAACAATTACAGAACCCTACAGTTTTGAGTAGATTAAACAGAAAACATCCAGCGCTACCGTTGAGCGAGGACATGCTGCCATTTTGTTGTAATCATTTTGACTTGGATTCTGTTCTCATTTTGAAAGAAAATTTCGGTAAAATCGATTTTCAAAAAATATTTCCATTTCAGAAGAATAAGAAGTTTATTGTATTCCGGCCCATATACAGTTTACAGAGTTAGAAAAAATATTATACGAGAGAGTGATTGTAATATTAAATTGTTGAATGATTTCCTTCGTCTTCAGTATGTGATACTGACGCTATGTGCAATGGCGGAAATTGCACAGGAGATCCAACAGTCTGTGCATGCCCAACTGGAAAGTATGGAAAGTACTGCCAAGATTGTGAGTTAACTTTTCTTACTTAGAATAGCCTTTGTGTTTTTGAAAATAATTAATTTGTTATTTAATCAACGTCGTTAAAGTTCCATATTTAGTCAACATCCTTAATAAAAATCCAGATCTCTTAAAAACATACATACTTTACGGTAGTCATTTTATGATTGGTAATTTAGAAATAGGAATAGCATGAAGGTAGCAAACCTACAATTCTTTGAAGTGAGATACGAAATGCTACCTCAATACAATTGGGAAAAATCATGCAGTTATTCATCAATAATCTCCTTCATTCTCTGGTTGTATGGAAGATATCAATATTGCCGTTCTCGTAGTTCACGCTTATTTAATTCAACGTTGAATTTAATACATCCAGTCTCTTAGATTTTATTGATTAGTCTGAAGAGGTGAATATTTTCCCCCACCAAAGTATATGATAGATTAGCTAGTACGTTAGTTATATCGACAGATAAACAGTATCTGTGCACTATGTGTATTGAACTATTGAATGGAGATAGTGTCTTTAAAATACGCCTCTTAATTTCTCTATCTTCAGTCTGTATAACAACAAGTGAATGTAACGGAGGATTGTGCTCTGGGACGCCTCTGACATGTACATGTGGAGAAGGCCTCTACGGAGACCACTGCGAAGATAGTGGGTTATCACTGATATGATTTTTGTTTTATTTTGAGGGATATTTAGTTTCACTGGAACGCATCCTGAAATGGGGAACATGGACTATTTGTAGTCTGATTAAAATGGACTGTGTTACGAGGAATACGAAGTTATTGCCTTAAACAGTTCCTTCCATGGTTTCCTCTTCATACGGTCTGACAACAGCCTGCAGGCTGACGGCAGGCAAATGTTCTGACACAATTTTAACGCAAAAAAACCCAAAGTAAAAACCATACCAGTAAAGAATAGCTCTCAACTGAATACATTTGTATCAATTGAACATATTATACAGCTGCATAAACAAATTGTTCATTTACTACTGTATGTTAGTGTTAATATCATGTTTATTGAGTTTGGTGTAAACTAGCCATTTTTATATTTATTGTGGGACTGTCTCGTCCCTCGTGCAAAAATTCGAATTTTGACATGATTCAATAGCCAGAAGGGGGGTCACATTTTCGAAATAATGATATAAAAATAAATATTCCTTTCGACTCTCTGAGAACAAATCAGCAAACCCCTATTTACTTAATGCAAACGAACAAATATGTTTTGCGTTTAAAGGTGTTAATCACTTATTGAGGAGTTTGTATAGAAAATTAGAAATTACTGTTTTCGATAATTTTGACCCCTGGTCACTTCAGTGACCTGCCTAAAACTAAAACTAAAACTAATACTAATACTTGTCGTTGATCGTTTTATGAAATTATTACAAATTTGAACTAATTTGATACCCTCCTTACACAGTAATCTTCTTCGTTCTCGAACGTTTTTTCAAATAAATTACGTTATTACTTTTAGAGTGAAAGTGCAATCGTTTTTGTTTTGTCTAAGTCATTCAAATATATATACCATATCTTTCAGCATGCCGCAATGACACAGACTGTAATGGAGGCACGTGTGGAGGGCAGCCAAAGAGCTGTACTTGTCCACCACTCAAGTTCGGACAGACTTGTCTTGACGGTATAAAAAGGATCATTTTTGATATCTATTGAAAATAATCCGCTATTTTTCATTAAATTTTGCATTCGATTAAGAACACTAATTGAGTAACCATTATACCGGGTGCGACCAAATATGCTAAAAACAAATAATATAAAATATACACTTGGAAAAAAGTATTGCAACACCAACGATTGATTCTTCCTTAAAGACATAATGGGTATCCAGTTATATTCAAATGCATCACCAAAACTAACTGGAACCAACGGCCTTTAAGGCAGCTCAGTGTTCTGGTTAGTGAAAGAGGAGACAGTTTGGGGGTTGCAGCAAATACCGACTTTCTTGCTTGCGACTATGAAACTCAGAGGTTACGTCGATGACTGTCTTTGAAATGATCGATTTGGTAATTACTGAAACTTTTATTGGTTTTCATATCTTCAAACATTGGTCAGCCTGAAAGTAACACTTTAAAATACTAATTGTTTATCGAATGTCAATATTTGTATCATAACATTCATTGAAAAATTAGGTTTTGCAGTACTTTTTCAAAGGTGTATAGTCGATATTAAAGCTCGTAGATTTCTCTCACTCAGCAAACACAGGTTAAATGATATTTATAATTATTTTATTGAATTGCACACTCCTGTATGATAAAGTGACAAAGAATATGTTGATTGGACCAATTTTCTCAAATGTTGTTACAGACGTTATTGTTTTCAGGAATCAGTGACCGTTGCTGTTCAGTTTAGTCAGAATAACAAACGAAAACTTGACCATGTAGAGCATTACTATAGGTTGAGGCTGTTGAGTAGGTGAATAGTAACGGTGTTTCCCGTGTCTATAAATAGATCGACTTTATTATTTTATTGCGCAAAGCATTGTGGTCGTAGTTGGCTCCCATCCTTTAAACAAAGATAACCACGTGGGGACGGAAAAGAGAAGCAGGATACAGTTAAAACGACGATAGACCAGAAGGGAGACAAGTTGGTCGACAAAAGGAAAGTCAAAACGGCGAAACACGTATATGATTTATTTGAAAGTCTTTGTGTTTGTGTCTTGTGTAAAAAAATTATGGTTATTTCTTTTCACGAATTTCAAGTGTTTCTAATATTTTAAGAAAAGAAGTTGTATTTGTTTATTTGTTATCACTTAAACCCGAGCTTACGTAGTAGACAGGAAAGGAAAATCGACGTAATGACATCATAATCTAGGAGCGCGCTACTCGTACGGGTGAAATATAATTACACCGACTTGTCGTGGTATATATACTATTTGCTGAAACAATTATCTACCAAGTGATACACTTTATAGGCGTTTTGGAAAAAAATATTGCATTAGAAACACTAACATACTCAGTAGCCCGTTAATGAGAAACGAAAATATATTCGTTCGAGTAACGGCAATGTTAGTGATTGAATTTGAACATTCATCAGTGCATTTGATATATTTCAAAGTATGAAATCAAAGAAATTTAAAGGAAGATGCTATATATCACTTTGAATATAGTTTTTCTTGTATAAACATCTATATTCAATTCTTGATTAATGAATTAAAAGTTTAGTTGCTCTTCGGATGAAACCAAAGGATAGATAGGAAACATCTCTCTTATGGAGGAAATGTTAATTACATGTACCGTCCTCATGTTGACAACCGGCTAATTGTATCAACTATAATGCTATCTCTAGTCATCTTGATTTTCAATAAATTTCGCTTATGATTAATGTACATGGACTTTAGTTTGCAGAATTGTGATGCAAATCAAAAGAGAGATTCAATGTTTCCTTAAAACCTTTAAAGTTTGTTTTTGCATTGGTACATAATTTTATCTCGACAAAGAAAACGAATGTAACATATTCCAGATTGTGTGGACAACAGTACCTGTAACGGAGGTAGGTGTAGAGGAAATCCTACAACCTGCAAGTGTCCTGCTGGTCAATATGGAGCCCAATGTCAGGACGGTAGGTATTTGTTGCAGAAATTCTGCTGATTCAGCAGTTTGGTTTTGTATATGAAAAAGGACATCTATTGTCTTTTTTTAAAATTCATAGCTGTTTTCACTCAGACAAGGAGATGTATTTTGCAGTAGCGATAAGATTTCTCGACACATATCGAAAGTCTTTTATAATCTTTTGTTGGCTGATGATAAGAATTATTAGCTTGTTTGTGAAATTTTAGATCCTTCGACTATTCAGATTGATATCGTCCACTTTTATAATTTTGATGCTTGCAAGTGGAAATATAAACAAGATCTAAAGTATTTTCATCGAAATTATTTTGTTCTCCTTATTAAACCCAGTTCGGTTACTCCCCAATACAGATTGTCGTTCCTTCATCGATTGTAACGACGGCATTTGTGGGGGTGATCCAAAAACATGCACCTGTCCCGTGGGTAAATACGGGAAGAACTGTCAAGACAGTAAGTAAATTATATTACATTTATGTTCAATATATGTAAACGTTGGTATTTGCATTTTCCATTAAACCAAGTCATTTCATTTAATATAGTTAAGCTGGTAATGTTGGAATGCAATTATTAAAAAAAATGAAATTTGAATACTTGTATATTCACACAACCTATATCTATCAAATAATGATATCATCTAAGCTTAAAGGTAAACCCTATAATGTAAACTTAAATGTACGACGTGCCGTGAGAGTAAGTAAATAATTAAAATAATCATGATTTTATATGATAATGGCAGCTCTGTCTATTAATTATGAACTGACAACATTACAGCATGCAGTGCCGATACGGATTGCAATGGAGGAACTTGCACTGGAGTTCCGAAAATCTGTAGCTGTCCAATTGATAAATATGGACTAACCTGTGTCGATGGTAATTATTATAATACATTAACATTTTCTTGTTTAAATGACATTTGAAGTTACAATATCAACTGAAGGATTATTACTTCGAAAGCGCTTTAACGCATTAATAAACAATTTACAACCCGTTCTTAACATATTTAACCATGTTAAATAAGGATTGAATTTGGATTTTGCTGCTAAAGAAAACACCACATACTTCTGTGTATTTATGCCACGATGTATTTATCTATATATAATGCTTTTCATACAAATAACATGAGAAAATTCAAAGAATTTCAAAACACTTAAGACGCATATACATGTAGATGATCAAATGTTATACATTTCTAGAGTTGGACGGTTTTATCACTGGCCACTGGCGAATTGCCAAGTATTTGTGCTAACTGTAACATGTACCATTAGCAAAATTTCCGGATAACAAGTTTTCTGTGACACGTTTTCTTCTGTAGACTGTATAGACAACAGCAACTGTAACGGAGGTACATGTGGAGGAAATCCTAAAACTTGCACGTGTCCCAGCAGAAGATATGGAGCTCAATGTCAAGATGGTAAGCTCCAAGAAGAATTTTACTGATAAGGATGTTTGGTTTATTATGAATATATTTTTCAGTCTGTCAACTGCATATTTCTTATAAATAATTATACTGGTATCTTTTGTCACAGAAACATTTTAGAAACACCTGGAGTTACATAAGTAGGAAGGACCATTTCACCTCAATTACACAGGGTTGATCTGGAGTTGTTCCCCAAGGAAACAGTTAGGTGGTATTATTGTAGGGTTGAAGAATTGCACTGAAATCATCAGCCACCTTGATCTTTATAGTCGCTTGAATAAATCTATTAGCTATTATTAAATGCTTAATAACAACGAATGCTTGTCCCTTAAACATCTTTCACTTCCTCATACAACATTTCAACAACCATTTTAAATTCTGAAATCTAAATTCTTCAATATTATGTTGAAGAATGCCTTACAAACAACAACTGCAATGACGGCACGTGTTCTGGTGATCCAAAAGTGTGCACGTGTCTGGCCGACCAGTATGGTTCTCAGTGTCAGGACAGTAAGTTTTGAAAGATTTTTCCTAAGACACGATATAATGTACAATAAGAAAAGGCTTTGATGCTTTCTAATGGTAGAGTTCCTGGTAAGTTGTTGCTGGTGTCATGTATCCAATATACATCTAAAATCTGCGACCATTTTCGTCTTTTTAAAAACGCCTCAGTGATCAGTGGCGGATCCAGGATTTTTGAAGGGGGGGGGGGGGGGGGGGGGGGTTCGGATTCGGAAATTGCCAAAGTGTGGGGGGGGGGGGGGGGGGGGGGGTTGTCAAATTATTTTTATTGACTTGAACCTATTATTGATTTTCAAAAGTGGGGGTCCGGACCCCTGAACCCACCAGAAAGTAGATGAAACCAGAGATAAATCATCAAATATAAATTGATTGTTGAGACAAGAGTCAGATTTGTCGAGGCCATAGATAAATGTATCAAGATGTTCCGTCCCACAGACTGTCGGAATGACACCGATTGCAACGGAGGCACATGTGCGGGCGATCCAAAAACATGCACGTGTCCGATTGGTCAGTCTGGATTACAGTGTGAAGAGAGTAAGTATTCCACATGCAATATATGTATACAAAACCTTGGTTGAACGAATAGGCTTAGACTTTACAAATTAATTATTATCTCTATTCTGTCAATTCTTGCATTCCTCCATTCCTCCTGTAAATCGTGCAATGAATATCTTCAAAATAACTACAGAGATTTTGATGATAGGAATGAAAAATACAAAACACAATCAACCGAAATTCGAAGAACACTAGAAAAAAATCCATGACAGTTCATATTTCCAAAAGGTAAAGTAAATCCTGTAAAGATTAAACATTTTCATCATTCATACAACTAGAGGTACATTAAAATGATTAAAGACGTAGGCAATGATAAACTCACAGGGAGTACATTTTACGAACGTTTCAAATAAAGAAATTTGATGATAATGCTTCCCTGGACAAAAACAACAAACTGCACTGCTAAAGTATTAAAAACCAAAATACATCCTTTATTGTATACACAATGACAATTTAACAATTCATACGCAAAAAGCTAAATAAGAATATTTCATAACAGGAACATGTTTTTTTTGGTCAAATCGGCTATTTCAAGGCATCTGATGTTTTAAGCACTCAATGTAGCTTTCTATCGATTGAAACGATATGCTCATTATCCTTTACAATTGACTTGTTATCAATAATGAAAAAGTTAATACGGCCGAATTCGGGTTAAGACTGTGAACAAAATGGAAGAAAATGGACAGTTAGAAACGGCTGAGGTAGGAATGTGCGCGGATTCTAAATTAAAGGCAACGTTTCTTTAAAACTTCCAGTCTTAAAAAATCGTCTTTATAACGTGAATTCATATGTACATACATAATATAATAATAATATGTATGAATTTATATAGCGCTTGTTTCCATTTTGGTAAACTGCTCAAAAGCGCTTCAAGCAATGAACTGTCCTGGGAATAGTCTAAAAATAGCAGTCTTTAAAAAAGTGTGTTTTCAATAGGGATATACATACATATATTGTTTACTAACATAACTTACGAGGTAAGATTACCTGAGTAAGAATCGTTAGTACAGTTACGGAGAGGTTTGCATGATCTGTGCATTCGTTGTTCGAAACATTAGTAAGCCCTAGCGCTTTTAATTAATAGGATGAAATTTGAATTCGAGTTTTATTTCAAAATAAATAATAAGGCATTTTCAGCATGTCGGGTCGACGCCGACTGTAATGGAGGGACGTGTATCGGAAAGCCGAGAAATTGTGACTGTCCAGCGCTCAGATATGGACTAAACTGTCTTGATGGTAAATATTCTTTAAAAGTTGATGTCACATGTAAATGTTAAGATAGAGTCATTGAATAGAGAAGGTACTGTTATCATTCACAAGGATGTCGAATGATGAAATAAAGATTTAGCTTAACTGAGGCGAAAGGAATTTGTCAATAATCTAAAACCAAAGATAACGGAGATTCTGATAGTTTCGTTTGATTAAATGTTTGTTCGTTTTAGACTGTGTCGACAACAGCAACTGCAACGGAGGTAGATGTGGAGGAAATCCCAAAATTTGCACGTGTCCTGGCAATCAATATGGAACACGGTGTCAGGATGGTGTGTTATTAAAAATAATCCCAAATATAAAGTTTTTAAGTTATCTGTCCATCAAAAACCACTACTGCTTTTTCAAGGTAACACAATGACCGGTTGCAAGTACTCTAGTTGTATGGTATTTCTATGTAGTTCTAAAGAAAATTGTCGTGTTCTTAAATATTTATGATCATATCAAATATAAGGTTACAAATTAAGAACATATCTTTTATAGTTCGATAATGTTATAAAATTAAAAAGAATCTCTACTTAGATCATGACATCTTTATTGCCATGGAGTTTGCTATATGTGTCTGTTTGTTTACCGTTTTTAAGCAATAGCCATTCATTCTGTAAGTTCGCTCTCACAGACTGCCGGGCTAACACGGACTGTAACGGAGGCACGTGTGCTGGTGATCCAAAAACATGCACGTGTCCAGGTGGTCAGTTTGGATCACAATGTCAAGACAGTAAGCATTTCACGTCATAAAATTCATTTTATAAAACAGTACTTCTTCATTGTATAAAATAGTACTTCAATTTGTTTGAAATGAACTCATTTCACTAACTTACAACAAATAAGGTTTTAATATCATCACTCCATATTGAACATAATGATCCCCAAATTGCTGTCCTCTAGAAAACTATATTAAAAAAGTGAAAATATTGAATCAAGATGATATTTGACATTTTCAGCATGCAGAGTTGACATCGACTGTAATGGAGGGACGTGTGTAGGGGACCCAAAAGGTTGTAGCTGTCCAGCGCTAAAATATGGAGTTACCTGTCTTGATGGTAAACAATCTTAGCCTTTTTTACTAATTTTCCAATTTCTCTAAATGTAACAGTTTGTCCCGTTTGGAACATCAGACATGTCATTTCAACCAAGTTCAATAAAACATTCAAGGGCCAAAACTTTAAAAAATATAAAATTTAGGAATCGGCCCAAGAGCATCATTTAGACTACCCTACACATTATAATGTGATAGTTATTAAGAAACCTTTTCCCACTTAGATCATCAGACCTTTGACATGGACCAAGCTCAAGAGCCATAACTCCATAACTACCCACAAAGCAAATTTCCCTCATAACAGATTCCAAGAAAACTTGTCCCCATTGGAGGTTTGTCAATTAAAAGTATGACATGTCAACTCACAGGACTAAAGCGCAACTCGATGAATTATCAGGGAAATTTGACTTCAGACTAAAATGAACATTATCAAACATAACTAAAGTCCGTGATGTTTCAGATATCGGAACATCGCTTGAACAACATAATCACTTCATTGTAATGCACGAAACATGATTTTGAATGAGACACTGTGTTTTCAAAAGTGTAAATATTTGAATTTAGACTGTCTTGACAACAGCAACTGTAACGGAGGTACATGTGGAGGAAGTCCTAAAACCTGCACGTGTCCTAGCAGAAGATATGGAACCAAGTGTCAAGATGGTGAGTTATTTCAAAGAGCATTTGGTAAATTAGGATTTTTATGTAATTAACCGAAGTATGAAAAAGCTTTTCTGATTTTTCCTGGTTTCGGATGTGCTAAGCTAAATTGTTTTGAAATATTGTTTTATACTGACAAGATCTGGTGAATATGTATTTCTCTATAAGCGTTACCGTTGCCAATTCAAACCATGGCAACAAGTACGGAGCACCGTGTCAGGATGGTGACTTGTTTTTAGAAAAAACAAGAAAACTTTAAATCATGATATGAAATAACATATGGTAACATGTTCTTTGATATTGCTCTTTATTACTATATTATTTGTGAAAAATACCTTATATTGTAAATATCGTGGTATGACAAAAAGATCAATTTGATGTCAAGTGCAAAATATGTTTCCTATTTATTGTATAGTATTTCCTTCTTCTTGCATATACTTCAATGAATAATAACTCAAATTAAATCGCCGATAGATTTAGAAATCAGTAATCAGAAAGCGAACTGCAAAATGTACGTTTCTTTTGGAAATTAAGTGATCTTATATAGAGGAAATCAAATAATAACAACTGCAAGACAATATTTAATAATCATTTACTAGAGTGCTTAAATGAACGAACAAGGTTCAGTGAAACTACGCAAATCCATTTTCATAACTCAAATGGTTAAAGGTGTTCAAACAAAAGAGGCCGCATGAAATTGAAACGTGATAATTTCTTCTATGATTACTGATAATTGGGTTGAGTAATCAAATGTTAGACCATTGAAGAAACTTAATTTTGCAAAAACTAATGAAAAGTTGAAGAAAAAATTCGAAAAAACCTGCACAGTGCCTGAACCATTACCCCATTGATCATTAAACGAAGACGCTCCCTCTCACAGACTGCCGGGCTGACACGGACTGTAACGGAGGCACGTGTGCTGGTGATCCAAAGGCATGCACGTGTCCAAGTGGTCAGTATGGATCACAATGCCAAGACAGTAAGTATTAGAGATCATTATGATAATTGAATGGCGATTGATTAACATAAAATGCTTGATATTGAATTTAACTGAAAAAGTATGCTCAGTAACTCGATCAGGGTATCAATAAATAAATATTTTATATCATTTTCTATCAAGAACGAATTACATGCAATGCTTTTCACTTGACATTTATCAAAGAAAAATCACTGTTTAAAGTTAACATGATATTTATTCAAAGTAAGCATGTTAGGTTGACATCGAATGCTTTTATAAACTAGTATAATAACCTGTTTTCAGTACTTTTATCGTTCAATCATTTTTTAATTCAAAACAATCTGTAGCGAGATCACAAAATCTTTATGGTGAGGAGCTGGCTGTAGGTGTAATAATGTTTTAATCATTATTACCATTTAACCATTTAATCTAGAAGTTCTCTCTCACAGACTGCCGGGCTAACACGGACTGTAACGGAGGCACGTGTGCTGGTGATCCAAAAGCATGCATGTGTCCAGGTGGTCAGTTTGGATCACAATGCCAAGACAGTAAGTATTAAAAATAATAATAATCCAATTTGTTTTTAATAAAATCATTTCACTTTCTGACACCAATTTAGGTATAAGTATCATCATACCATATTGAGCATATGATGCTTTTTTCTTGAAATTGATAAAATGACAATATGGAGATTCAAGATTTATTAACAATTTCAGCATGCAAGGTTGACATGGACTGTAATGGAGGAACCTGTATAGGAGAGCCGAAAAGTTGTAGCTGTCCAGCGCTTAAATACGGACTAACTTGTCTTGATGGTGAGTTATCTAAACCTTTGCAAAACCTATATATGATGAATTAAATTGAAGAGTTTAATTTTATTAATTAGAAACGTAAAGTATATTTTTGTGTTTACCTGCACATCTAATGATATTGATGCATGTAGCGGAAGTGTGAAAACTGTCAAACGCTTTCTGATTAACACAGATATTACCACGTGAATTCGAATTGACATCTTCAAACATTCCAAAATTAAGTGTTTTCAAGATATCTGAACATCGCTACAAGATAATCAACATGACTATTTACTTCGATATTATAAATCAAACAATATAATGCATTTAAGTTTTACAGCTGTAATATCATTCCATGTTTACATTGTAAAGAGCTTCGATACAGACTGACCTGTCTTTATAGTAAATCATTTTAGCTTTTGTAATCAATTATAAAGGTTTACATGAAGATAAGCATGTCTTATAATCGATGAATTATCAACGAGATTTGAGGATAGAAATGAACATTATCAAACATTACTAACAATTTCCGATGTTTCAGATATCAGAACATCGCTAAAATAATCACAACAGAGTCACTGCATGAAACAGAGTATTGCATAGATATATGAACATTAACAGTTTTCATAAGATCAGGTGTCTTGATTTAGACTGTATAGACAACAGCAACTGTAACGGAGGTACATGTGGAGGAAATCCTAAAACTTGCGCCTGTCCTAGCGACCAATATGGAGTGCAGTGTCAGGACGGTGAGTTTATTCAAGGACCGTTCCTATTTTTCCAAATTTTAATACCCAATGTCTGTATAAAGACCGAATTTCTACCCAACGTCTATAGTAATACTGAATTTCTACCCGATATCTATATAAATACCAAATCTCTACCAAATGTCTATATAAATGCAAAATTCTACCCAATGTCTATATAAATACCAAATTCTACCCAAAGTCTATATCAATACCGAATTTCTACCCAAAGTCTATAGTAATACCGAATTTCTATTCAATGTCTATAGTAATACCGAATTTCTATTCAATGTCTATAGTAATACCGAATTTCTACGCAATGTCTATAGTAATACCAAATTTCTACCCAATGTCTATAGTAATACCAAATTTCCACCCAATGTCTATAGTAATACCAAATTTCCACCCAATGTCTATAGTAATACCGAATTTCCACCCAATGTCTATATCAGTACCGAATTTCTATCAAATGTCTATATAAATGCCAAATTCTACCCAATGTCTATAGTAATACCAAATTTTTACCCAATGTCTATAGTAATACCAAATTTCCACCCAATGTCTATAGTAATACCGAATTTCCACCCAATGTCTATATCAGTACCGAATTTCTACGCAATGTCTATAGTAATACCAAATTTCTACCCAATGTCTATAGTAATACCAAATTTCTACCCAATGTCTATAGTAATACCAAATTTCAACCCAATGTCTATAGTAATACCGAATTTCCACCCAATGTCTATATCAGTACCGAATTTCTATCAAATGTCTATATAAATGCCAAATTCTACCCACTGTCCATATAAATACCAAATTGCTACCCAATAACTATATACATACCTAATTTCTACCCAATAACTATATACATACCTAATTTCTACCCAATGTCGATTGCGGTCTAGAAAAAATCATGATGCTAATCGAGTGATGTATTTATAGTTCATTTTCAGATCATTAAATGTTTATTGTTCAGGGGGTATCGGAAAGTTTATCTAACCTCTTTGACATGTGATCATTAAACTAGGTCTTTCACTTTTTCAGTTTGCCGATCTGACACCGACTGTAACGGAGGCACATGTGCGGGTAATCCAAAAACATGCACGTGTCCGATTGGTCGCTTTGGACTACAATGTGAAAAGAGTATGTATTACACATCACTGTACTAGATACATCTCATATCATTTATAAAACGTGCTTTATTCGACCTTAGTGGTATGTGTATATGAGTGCATTTAAAGCTGACAACTAATCACCTAAAACACTAGTGTAGACTTCTTAACATGCCTGATTACCAAACAAATACTGTTAACAATAGACAATGGAGTTAAAAATTCATGAGCAAAAGAGGTTTAAATAATTCTGTTCTATTTTGTATTTGGATTTGTAACCATAGATTTTCATTAAATTTTTCAAGCAGAGATTACCTGAGAATTTACTACAATCCTGACATTTATCAATGGCTAACAAAAATACATGTTTTTAGTATAAGCTATTGAGATCTTTATTATATTCTCATTGGTGAAATATGACATAAAAATAATAATAATAATAATGGTATTCTTGTCAGTGAAATAATTAAACAATCATATGACGTCTGTGGCGTAAAGAAACAATTGCATGACGTCATGCGACGGCCGAGATAGTGAATCGATTTAGATACACAATTCATATAGATAAGATCATTTACCACGTTTTGGGAAACATAAATAGAAATTTGACATTTTTCGTCGAATACCATGTATATCTCATCTCGTAAAGAAGAAAATTATGTATTTACACTCGTGGCTGTGCTGCTCGTGAAAATATGATTTCTACTTCACTCGATGGGATATACATGGTATTCGACGAGAAATGTCAAATATCCTCTATTAATTTACTGTAGGAAGTTACTTAGTAAATAATGATATTCCTCAATTCAAAAAAAAATATTTGCACGATTTCGGCGCTCTTACTTAGAATTAACAGTGGAAACTGGTAGATACATTAAAGTTACCTATATAATGGCAGGCATTGTTTATTTTGTACACCCAATGATATTTCTGTTGAAAAAGACGAGTGGTATGTATTTTATATATGTGAAATAAGAAAATTCACTTAACGAAATATCTCAGTAAATACTAACAGAGCTATACTGTAAATATTATGTTGACAAGAAACGAGGAGTTAAATGGAACTTCTTTAGACTGTAGACTTACAATTTACAAGATCAATGAAAAGGAATCAATTATAGTTAATATATAGAGATTGTATATCCATTTCCAGCTTGTCAGTTCAACAGTGACTGCAATGGAGGGACGTGTATTGGAGACCCAAGAAGCTGTAAATGCCAAACGCTTAGATATGGACCAACCTGCCTTGATGGTAAATTACCTAAGCCAATATTGTCCCTTGCTGTCGTGAGGCGCGAAGCAGGGGACTTATATAGAATACAACTTCGTACGCTCGTCAGTTCCCGCGATATCTCATATAAACACTGCTACTAGAACTTGTTACCCGTCTTCTTATGCGAAATACACAGGCACCAGTCGATTTGGTGACCTTGACTTCAATTTCAAGGTCACACTGAAAGTTTGTAGTTTGGAAATGTTTATTTTAGCGCATCAGCTCATAAACCTCTGTACTTAGAGTCTGAGAACTTAGTACCAGTCTCATATGGGAAATACGCAAACACCAGTTGATTGTAGTGACCTTTGTTTATTTTCAAGGTCACTTCTGTACTTTTAGAAGTATTTGCAATGTTTAAATTGTGTCTAATTGTTTGATTTTATTTTCTTGTTTGATACCATTTAACAGCGTTTACTTGTTCTTGATGTGTTAAGCCAACTCTGATGTAATATTTATTTATGTTTTCTAAAACTTATTAATGAAATATTTCAAGAACACATTTTTCATGTTTTTGGTTATGTTAAAACTTAACTTAAAGTATTGTAGTGTCAAAAGGTCCTAAGCCTCAGTTTATGCTGTGGGCCTTCTCAAAATTAAGTACCTTGTCATAGGGATGATAGCAATTGAATTAAACATGAAAGGCTCACTACTCTGAAAGTAGAAACTATTAAACGGGGGACATGGTCACGTTTGTGACGACTACTTGTTACTTTTGAAATGCAAGAGAAGTAATGATCGAATGCAAATCTGCCAACAGCACCAAGAACCCACAGCAAGCAATTCAAACTTATTTCTGGACGTTTTTATCAGATTATCCTGTATCAGGGTAAAACGTTTGAGCTTCCGTTCTACTTTCACAACCTGGGGTAAAACCACACTCAAAGTTATGCCCTGTGGCCTAAGATTCAGCCAATGAAACAGTTTTATCGCGTAGTTCGCTGTTACTTACAGCCGACCACAGAGAGCAGAGTTGGCTTTCGCGCTTCCACATCATGGTTACGTCCTTAGTTTAGCGAGATGATATCAAATTCTATGCTTATTCCATCAAAGTAAGTGCGGCAAAACACTGTTTGTGATATCACCACAATAAACGTGAGCGGAATGCAGAAAACTTGGCGGAGCAATCTTGGAATTGCCAACGCGCAGTTCATACGCTGTCATTGTTTGTCGCGTAGCTATGAGTGGGGTTCTGTCCCAGGGTATGAAAATGGTGCGTAACGTATACGTTTTACCCTGAGACGGATTTCGTGAGAGTGACAAGAGATTTGATTGCAAATTATAGTCTCTTGAAACCAACATTTGTACTCTGCATCACTTCGTGATAGGTGAAGACGACTCTTTCTATGTTTTATACAGTTGACATGAATAAGGATCTGATGCAAAGTGGCTATTTTGAAAGAAGATATGTAAGACTAAGACTGACCAATGAATATAAGTGACTACTTATATTTTGACGTCTTTGTGAGACTGACACAGGTTTTATAGCTAATACTGTCTTTAATCTGAAGACACAAACAGTTTCATCAACTACACATCGTAATAGATGGTGGTGACTGGTCTTGACTATCTTTATGCAGATAACATGAGTTGCGAAATGAATATTTACAAGATTAATGTCGAGCCATGACCATAATTGTCTACCTACTTTTTGCATCTTTGTGAAACTGACACGAGATTTACGGTTATTATAGTCTCCAATCTAAAGAAATTAGCATTTTACATCTACGTTACTTCGTGATTTACAGTGGTGACGGGTCTTGACTTTGTCTTTGTAAAGATAGCATGAGCTTGTAAATTGTCATTTCGAAAGATCTTTTAGACCAACGCTTACTAATGAACATAAGTGTCTACTTTTTTGGGCGTCATACTGACACCATTTTTATAGCTATAATGGATACTGGATAGTATGCAAGAAGACCTGTTAAACGAATGTTAACCAGTGAACAATAATGTCTACGTTAACATTTTACTCTATAACACTGCAACGTCCGGGTACAGCATTATGCATTTTTTTATTGATAATGTCGTTTCACCTTTATTCGATCTAGAAGGAGAAGGACAAAAGTTAATGTGTTGAGGATGTTGGTATTTGTTGAAGCGGTTCCTTCCTGATTAGTGATGCCATTCTTAATCCTTGATAACTAAAGTACTGTTCAAGGAACTCTTCAAACATAGGGGCAAACATTTATTCCACGTGCTCGCCTGATTTATTGCTGAATTATTCCTCTCGCAAGATGGCAGTCTCATTAGATTTGATATTGGTTTTAGACTGTGCCGACAACAGCAACTGTAACGGAGGTACGTGTGGAGGAAGTCCTAAAACCTGCACGTGTCCTGTTGGTCAGTTTGGAGCCCAATGTCAAGACGGTAGGTAACTGCTGCATAAATTCTGTGAAAGATTTATGCCAATCCTATGGGACTGCAATCAGAGATATTTATACTGACAAGATGCCTGTCCCATCATGTATCTGCTATTAAAACGAAACTGTTCCAACAAACGTTGACTACTTTTAGGATTGATGTACTACATGAGGCTTAAAATAAAATTGACATCCCACATTGACAGAGCACAAAGGAATTCATTTGCCTTGTGAATACCCTGGTTGCAGTATAGCGATTTTTTTATTAATGATGAAGGGGCAAGAAGTAGCCCAGAAACGTTGTGAAAAAATAAATAAAGAAGTTGTCATCCATAATATCGTCTTGTATTATTACTCTAAGATTACTTGAAACACAAAGAAATTATGTTTCGTAAATTTAGATTCAGGGTTTAGTTTACATTGTGTTCTTTTAATGCTAATATCTACATCCATATTTGAAGTAAACTTGAAGCCCAGTGGCTTATTTTCAGAACTCCTTGACACATTGGGCTTGTTAGTGGCACGTCACTTATTCCACGAAAATATGAATTTTACGTAACATTTTTAGATAATTTTGTTGATTCAATTGTTAAGACCCGGTGCATATTACAAGCGTTAATTTTTTCAACTGTCCTTGACCCCGTTCGCTTATAGGAGAAAGTCGCGTCTGAGAGGAAATATGGAATAGTTTTCGCATCGATAAGGTTTAAGACAAAGGTATTGATATACAGTATATGTTAATAATGACAGAACTAAAATGAAAAAAAAAAGAAACATGCATAAATAAAACTCTGATAGTTACAGACGTCAGAATACCACTCGGACAAAATAATTACTTTTGATTGGTGTATAAAACAAGATCTTGCATAGAATAAATAAGACTGATTATTCATTTCAGACTGTCTTGACAACAGCAACTGTAACGGAGGTACGTGTGGAGGAAGTCCTAAAATCTGCACGTGTCCACTTGATCAGTATGGGCCACAATGTCAGGACGGTAAGTATTTTGCTACATCATGTTTGCTAGGTAAGCAATTTTTATCTAAGATATGACAGACGGGCTTTTTAAAATACCCGGAGACATATTCCATTGTACAATAATTTAATACTGATTGTAAGGGCTTTCAGTATATGACCAACTTAATGTTTTTCTCAAAATGAAACCTGCTAGGTTTATCCATCTCACAGATTGTCTTTCCTCCACCAATTGTAACGGCGGCACTTGTGGGGGTGATCCAAAAACATGCACGTGTCCTGCGGGTCAATACGGGAAGTACTGTCAAAACGGTAAGTTAATTATATTACATTTATGATCCATTTAAGCGTAGATATTCTATTATATAATATGAAATACCTTCATATCATTTGATAGATTCATGCTAAATATTATGGGACTGTAATCATACTTTAACTTGTAAGATGACAATACAACTACTACTAAAATACATCAACAAACTTTGATCGACTACCATGCCCGGCTAAAAATCCTCATGGGTACCCGGGAAGGCATTTATGGGACTGATGGGAGATATGAAACTGTTCCTAATCACAAGCCCGATTTTTGGGCGATCGAAAAAAGGAAAAATGTTATGTCATATTATTGTAAGAACATTACCCGCCATGTGCATACACTGGGTGCAGCAAACCGATATAAGTTATAAAGTTAATCAAATATCAACATTAGCTATAGTCTATCGATTATTATATATTTTGTGAAATAGAACATAAAGACATTATGTTTTATGAAATTGAATTCAGGGGTAAATGTACTTGATTTCCTTAGGCCACCCATCTTTGAAGATAATTGAATAGCAGGCATATAAATGTTAAAAAGTCGGTTTTTGGTGTTTATTACCTTTTTATTTGATAAATGACTAACTTTAATTACCAACCCATTTATGTCTTTTTATCTCAAGTAAATAAGTTTCCAAAGTTACGTTAGATTCATTGGCGCATGCCACTGTCCGGTTTTGGATTACATTTCACAACTTAAACCTGTTTATTAATTGTCAAAATACTGAACTGATATGCAATAGGATGCTGATTTCCAGAAACAAGCACTACTTATAGATTTAATAACACCATGTGTGAAGTTTGACAATATTGACTTTTTCAACATACTCGTTAATTGCCCCTTTAATTATTAAAAAAAGGATGTGACTTTTAAGTATGAGTATACGTGTAGCGTCCATATAGAGTATGTATTATTCATTACATAAAGATAAAATTAAATTGAGAAGGATAAAGACAATTTTTATGGATAAACATCTTCTTTATTCTGTGAAAACGACGTTTCGACATAGATTTGAATGTCGTAACAACGACATTAGAATCTATGTCGAAACGTGAATCTATGTCGGAACGTCGCTTCCACAGAATAAAGAAGTTGTTTATCCATAAAATTTTCCCCTATCTTTCATATCATCAACTTCTAGAATACCTATCAAAGAGGTTAATTGAGAAGAATAACCACAACTTAATATTCAACTTAATTTATTATGTAGTTCCAGGTATCATGACATCACTTACCTGACTTTATAATACTGTATGAAACAACATCTGACATGCAGGCCTGACAGTATTAGATGATTGATATTGGTTTCAGACTGTGTCGACAACAGCAACTGTAACGGAGGTACTTGTGGAGGAAGTCCTAAAACCTGCACGTGTCCTTTTGATCAGTATGGAGCCCAATGTCAGGACGGTAGGTATTTGCTGCAGAAATTCTGCAAGCTCGGCTATACGTTTTTGGAAAATGGCACAGACACGTGTTCTCTCTCAGATACAGAGTCGTATCTTGTAGTACCATCTGGTGATACAGTGCATATTAGATATTCAACCTGATTGTAAGGGTTCACTGTTTGTTCGTGACAATCTGAAATATTTTGACATATCAATACGATAGTATATTCTTTGCATATAATATTCATACTTGAATGTGATTTTTCACCAAGAGGTTTACAGAATTCGATGAAAACTATTTCCTGTTAACACAGATTGCCTTTCTTCCATCAATTGCAATGGCGGCACTTGTGGGGGTGATCCAAAAACATGCACGTGTCCCGGGGGTCAATATGGGAAGTATTGTGTGGACAGTAAGTAGTAATTTTTTTATGTGTCATGTAAACGCAGTTATTGGCAGTTATCGCTAAATCGTGATATATCATTTGCTATATCAACGATAATGATAATTGAATGCATCGTCTTTATGGACCTCTACTTTTACTTGCAAATTGACAATCCCTGCCTCCGTCTTACGGGTACAAAGACTACTAATACAATACTATCCCAACCACACTTAGCGACTACCATGTCCTTCTAAAAGCCCTGATGTCGACTTGGAGAGAGAGAGAGAGAGAAAAAAAGATTTTTTCATGTTCCATAATTTGAACATTGTAGCTTCAGATGGTTTTATGGATAGTTTCACTGCATACAAAGTATTATATTTGTCTTGTGCATACACGTGGTGCAGAGAAACGATATAAGTTCTAAAAATCATCAAATATCAACATGTAGGATAGTTTTTTAGTTTTTATATATTTTCACAACTAAAACATGAAGAATATAAAGCATGATAATTCAGGTATTGATTTACTTTCTTCGCGTCTTATGCCACATTTTAAAATTCATCTTTGAATCGAACATGAAAATGGTATCTTATATGAACAGCCTTCAACACTATCCTTTTGAAAAACATCTTTGACAAACGGTTACTGTTAGTATACATGTAACGTACGTAAGGCTTAGGAGACGTATGACCAAGCTGGACACAGGAATTTTGTCTCAGATTTGAAGAAACAATTAACATTTCCCCGTCCCAACGCTGAACGGGAACATTGTAGTCAGCGGTGTTTTTCCGTACGTCCGGATTCTTGTTAACGCATTATATCAATAACCCTTTTACTCAAATCAGGTCACAGTCTACATTACAGGATTACGCTGACACAAGTCGATTTGGGTGACCTTGAAATTGTTTCCAAGGTTACCACTACTTTTACCACTTTTAAAACGTATGTCATCGCGATATCTCATGGACCTTTTCACTCTTGGTCTTAAAATGTGGTAATCGATTACATTGTGATGCACAGACACCAACTGAATGTCGTCATCTTGACCTTTTGCAAGATCACGTTAACACTTTAATCACTTTTTAAAGTCTTAGTAACTTAATGATGTCATCATAAGTCACCAAAGATTTTTCACCAGTTTCTCACTCCACGCTCCACTGAAAGTTTTCTATTTTGGTGACCTTGATCTATTTTCAAGATCATCACGACACTTTGTACTATTCAAATGCTTGTGATTGCGATATAACCTGAAGAGTGTCATTCAATATTTACAAATTCAGTGAAATTTTCATACAAATCCTTTACTAATGATGCTTCCCACAAAATCATTAAAAAAAGTAGATCTATCTCGGTCATTTCAATTGGCAAAAAATTGTTTATAACAAAGTCATTTTGTTAAAAGCAGAATTATGAGTTACAAAGAAAGGATTTTACATTCATTGTCACATATCTCCACAGAATGCCGGTCTGGCGCTGACTGTAACGGAGGCACGTGCGCGAGTGTACCGAAAACATGCACGTGTCCAAGTGGTCTATTCGGAGCACAGTGTCAGGATCGTAAGATTTCTTGTCTACTAGAAACACAATTATATACTGAAAATATGTAATTGAATATCCTTAAGCAAATTATTGGAAATTTATATGCATATATAAGATAGGTTATCGAGGTATTTTCAAATCACAGAGTGCCGGTGTAACAGTCTCAGATGACTCTACCCCAACAAATGACCCTAGAGTTAACCGAGGCTAGTGTCATGTGACTCTTTGAGTTATTTTAGCCTACCCCCGTGTGACTCGAGGGTCATCTGAGCACAGTCTCAAATGACTCCAATAAGCCTCTGATGACCAAACCTTTACGTGAAACAAATTCTCATATTATACACACTTAGATATATTAGCTTTTTTCAATGACTGTAATCTGTGCTCCAAAATGTAATATAAGTGGGTCAATATTCTGATAAAAAAACTTGATGTAGAGGTTAGGGTAAATGTACATTTAACTAGATTAGAATGAAGGTAAAGATGTAATCGTAAACAAAGAATTGATAAGGAAAAAACTAGATTTAAATCGAGTGGTAGAGTAACAACGTTAGAGGGAAATAAAGGTTTACATTTCAGGCTAGATGTAGACGATGATGTTAGTGCTATTGTGAGTGTAAGTATTGTTGACGTAGTTGTACCGTTAGGAATGGAATTAATAGAATGGAATATACGATGTTGATGAAAGCATTGGATTTTTCCCGATCCTTGCTGCATCGAATCGTAACACGTCCGAGAAATCTAGATTTTATTCACAATGAGTAAACAAAGGTGCTTTGGTTAACAGAAGTGGTGGTGATTGAAAAGTTTTTTCAGCAGGGTCCAGATTTTCGAAGCTCTCCTAGCACTTAGACAGTCGTAAGCCTATGTTAATGTGTGGTACTTTAGACTATCTTATTGCTAAGAGAGCTTCGAAAATCTAGACCCCTATTTTTGACTTCCGATGAGTTATCATCTCAAATTTGAATCTTGCAATGAACGATAGAACAGAACTCTTAAATACTATATACCTGAATTCTTCGGTTAATTCTTAAGACATGCTTTATGTTTCACCATCAGAGTGTCACAGAGATATCGACTGTGGTCCCGGGGGTAGATGCTTCCGCAATATATCTAACTACACGTGTAGCTATGATAAACCTGCTGGCAACGAAAATGGTAAATACTTATGTTTTATACAATCTATTTCCGTTGTTCATTGAAACTTTGTACAGACATCAGCATATGGAAATATTTCAGTTGGTAAGGGTTGCACAGTCTGACGTATTAGTGAATCACGCTTTAGTTTGTAAGAAAATGTTTCCATGTGTGTCAATCAGTATGTGATCCCCCGTTCTTAACTATTCGTAGAATTGGATAAATGCTCAAAAGTAAAACTCATTTATTTTTGTAGCACCTGTTAAGGTCAATTCGAGTGGTGAGTGTGTTATGATTTTTTCATAATCATATCAAAGTCAATAAAAGTCAATGGTAATGGTATAACCTACTATCTCTATGTCGACAGGTCTGAAGTATTTGAAAATGTTAGTGTCTACTTATTATAGGTTTGTTTTCATAGTTCCAACAAATCTAACACACGTGCTGGGTGATTGATATATCTATGTAGATGTAAAAATCCTCTATTTTACCAAAAATATGTTGTTTATTACAGTCCACAGTTCGATTTTTGAAATTAGAAATAAAACATGTGACATCGCCAACATCCTGACAGTACCATACAAATCCGAAACCAAAGGAACATAACAGTTATTTAACCGATGTTGCCCAAGTTATTCTGCCGACCGAATCTAGTTTCCTCATAAGAAGATAGGTCTCTTTTGGATAACAATCTTCTGACATCCTTAACAATTTACACCAGTAATTAATGCACCTAACGTAATAATTCACATAAATGCTTAATCTGCCACAATCTGCTAAAATACCATTACTAGAGACGTGATTTCCAACACCAAGTATTTACAAAATTTGTATGAAATATTTCAATAGATTTCCTTTCCTCAAATCCCCAAATTTCAGAGTCATATTATGATACGGGTTTAACCTTACTATCAAATAACTTGAACATCGAGCCAATCGGCATATTAGAGTATTTAATAAATAACCTTTTCAAAGAAACAAATGCCTTACTTGCCATACTAACTTAATTTTGTACACACTATGTCCAGCATAGCCGAGTGGAAAATAGAATACCAAGAACGTTGAAGCCTTAATTTGAATGCCATTATAAAACCACTTTTCATTTGAACGAAGATAACCACCATTGAGAAATACCAATACCTCAGTTTTATTTATAATAACCTCAAGACCCCATGAGCTACAAAATTTATGTAATATATACATATTTATTTGTAAGCCTAACACTGTGTCATCAAATAAATTAAAGTCATCATCATACAGTAATACAAGTAAGTCCAAAAAATCTGACCTAACAAAAATTCCCCTTACCCCTGAATTTTGCAACATGCCCTGAAACTCTGTTATAAGCATCGAAAAAAACGGACTTAAAATACAACCTTGACGCACGCCACTTACTGACTAGAAATATTCACCAATTGGAAAATGAGAATGCCGAACAGTGACCAATGTTTTAGAATACATATCCCGTAAAACTAAAATGAACTTGCCTCTTGTACCGTGTCTATAAAGTGACTGAATCGAAAGCCTTTCGAAAATTCACAAATAAACAATAAAAACGACCACCACTTTTTGATTGTTAATACTTATCTTGTGATGGAAAATTATGAGAATATTTTTAAATTGTATTTTCTTTAGCACCTTATAGGAGTTATAGGACGTTTAGTTGTTGTATGTTAGTTTGATGTTAAGTTTTGTTAGCTGTTTTTATGCTCCATTTAATTAACAGTAACATACCTGATAGTAACAACATTTCACATACATTCGTGCTTCGTTTATCCGGACATTTTGGTCGTAAGGGACTTTCCATACTTTTACTAATATGTAATTTTCCCACCAGCTCTAGATATTTTAATCGTATGTTAGCTTTACAATAGAATTTGCTTGCAATTTGAATATATATAGGGGATTTTATTGCTTAAGTTTACGGCTTATTTAAAAGCGTGGCATTTCATTTGATCTGTAAACTTTTGAAAATAGCCTGATTATTGCCTACAAATTTTCTGCCTTCGAACTCTATGCCAATGAATTTTTCATGAACTTAACTCATTTATTCATAATATCTTATTGATCGAATAACGTCGAAAATGGTTTTACAACTTCCTCACGATCATCCAATTTGGGACATAAAGCTGGAAACTTTGTGTTATACCTTAAACTTTATAGGTATGTTCGATAACTTAACGTTGTAACGTTTTTGTGTGATGTTGAAGAAACAACTGAGAAAATTGACTACATACGCTGTTCTATACTATGTCGGACTTTGTCAGCTTCAGTCGTGGAACTTTTAAACAATTTTTTATTAACACTTAATTCAAACAACCGGTGACGCAATAATTGAATCAAGAGTTTATATCATACAATTTTTCTTACAGGTTTCGAACATTTGACATAATTTGGTAAACCGATGTATCTTTTTCCAGCTTTCATCAAGAATGTGAGGGGTGAGTCATACGTTATTTTAAGAATGTTTTGAAACAATATCAAGCAAAACTGCTGGCGGCTATTTATAGTGTGAACGCCTATTATTATTATCAATTAAGGTAGGGAAACGGATTCACGTAGCTAAATCGAACTTCTTACATTCGCAGGCTAACTGCTTCTTTTAAGAGTAGAATTGTCTTTAATCACTTTTTAAAACTCAACATACAAGAACCAGAATCTCTGATGTATATGCTTGGTATTTTGAAATATATCTTAAAATGCATTTGTGTCAACCTTTTCTGAAACAGGCATGGTGATATATAAGATGTGTATGACTTCTCCCGTGTTTCAGCTCAGTGCTCGGCCAGTGCAGTTGTTCCTTCCTGTGTGTGCTGTCTGTTGATTTTTATTCTTATCTTAATACATGACACGTAGCGTCTCGAGAAATAGTCTAATCCATTATACAACTGTTTATATTTGTGCCAAAATCAAAGAATTAAAGTAAATGTGAAAACCATGTTTTGTTGTACTTTAACTCCATGAGGCAGATTTTCAGATACCAGAGTTATACCGAAAGTTTGTTCACATACCTGCGAATCCTAGTGCAAATATAATGTTATTTCGGTTTTTCTTTGAAACAGCATTGAAACGGATAATGTTGAATTTTCAATACAGAAGTGAAGATCCAGTGTACCAAATTTATGGAAATCTGAATTTTGAAAAAACGTATCCCTTCTGTCTTATTTCAGCATTCCGAGATTCGAATTTTTGCGTGAGAGACAAGATGGTAAGAAATAAGTAAAAATGTCTATTTTATATATATGGACAAATGGTGGACCTTCGTCAGTTTTGCAATAGCTATTCTATAGCTATAACCCAAATTAGATGACAGTTGCATTAAAAACAAGGCTAAGTGAACAAACGCTCGGTATGCAACTGTACACAACTCCAAGCTTCACTGCTAACTGAAACCATATAACGTTAGAATTTAAAAAAAGTAGTTGAAAGGGTAAAATGACCCCGCGCCCCAAAATATAGAGTGAATATTGAAATGAAAGCTTCGATTTGAGTATTAATGTAACATATTTTGTGGTTGATACGAAAAAATAATTTTTTAAGATTCGCTGTGAACGTTGATAAAGTCATTATCAAGCCCGACGTTCAGGTTCCATATCGATCTTAAAACTTCAATACGGCCTTGAAACCTACATGCATTTATACCAAGGTTACCAGAATCGACTGCGTATAGACGCCTAGAATCAAATAAGATGGTTAGAAACATTAGAAAACATTAAACAAACATATTGACCTTGAAGTGCCCAACAATGTCGCAAACCTGTTTTTGTTTAATCTAGGTTAACCGCAATGCAATTTATGAATATAATGTTTAAATGGCGGTAGCATATTTGCCTCAATAAGCTAGGTTGATTAGTTTGTGCCAGATGGATTATCCTCTGAGGGTCAAATCCTCTCTTTAGACAGCCCGATCATCCCTTGTTGGCGGTCGGTAAATGACTTAACGCCCAACAATAAATAATTTTTTTTACAAACAATCACAAAAGCGAAAAGAACCATTTAACACCTGTTTATTATGACTCTTTTCTTAACATCTTAGTGCAATATCTTAGTGCAATATATTTTACTGAATTTGGTAATGTGTTGCAACATTTCAACATCTTCAAGAGTAATGACGTACACAAACATACTATCAATACGTTCGTTTACATCAGACACGGTCACCATCCGATTGTTAATTTAAAGAGATATTATCATTGATGTCAGCAATCCTTGATGGGATGTATATCGAGGTTATTCATAAGCCGATTCACCCTCTCATCCCCTTCTTGTATCACGTATTCACCTATTCAAGTATACAAGGGGTGACTTCCGTCCATTGGACCTTGAATGTAAGAAGGGAATTGATTATATCCATTCAACTGCAGATCGAAGAAAAGATTTACAAACAAAGGACTTTCCAGCAGTGGTCATGAATGAACAACCTTCTCAAAGACAGTCCTACTTCATAACCCAATTTTCTCAGGTATGTTTCCCAATTATGTTTCCCTGGTATGTTTCCCAGATATGTTTCCCAGGTATGTTTCCCTGTTATGTTTCCCAGGTACGTTTCCCAGGTATTTTTCCCAGGTATGTTTCCCAGGTATGTTTCCCTGGTATGTTTCCCAGTTATGTTTCCCAGGTATGTTTTCCTGTTATGTTTCCCTGTTATGTTTCCCAGGTATGTTTCCCTGGTATGTTTCCCAGCTATGTTTCCCAGGTATGTTTCCCTGGTATGTTTCCCAGGTACATTTCCAAGGTACGTTTCCCAGGTATGTTTCCCTGGTATGTTTCCCAGTTATATTTCCCAGGTATGTTTCCCTGGTATGTTTCCCAGCTATGTCTCCCAGCTATGTTTCCCAGGTATGTTTCCCTGGTATGTTTCCCTGGTATGTTTCCCAGGTATGTTTCCCTGGTATGTTTCCTAGGTATGTCTCCCAGTTATGTTTCCCAGGTATGTTTCCCTGGTATGTTTCCCTGTTATGTTTCCCAGGTATGTTTCCCTGGTATGTTTCCCTGGTATGTTTCCCTGGTATGTTTCCCAGGTATGTTTCCCTGGTATGTTTTCCTGGTATGTTTCCCAGTTATGTTTCCCAGGTTTTGTTTCCCAGGTATGTTTCCCAGGTATGTTTCCCAGTTATGTTTCCCAGGTATGTTTCCCTGGTATGTTTCCCTGTTATGTTTCCCTGTTATGTTTCCATGGTATGTTTCCATGGTATGTTTCCCAGGTATGTTTCCCTGTTATGTTTCCCAGGTATGTTTCCCAGGTATGTTTCTCAGTTATGTTTCCCTGGTATGTTCCCCAGGTATGTTTCCCTGGTATGTTTCCTAGGTATGTTTCTCAGGTATGTTTTTTTAGGTATGTTTCCCAGTTATGTTTCCCAGGTTTGTCTCCCAGTTATGTTTCCCAGTTATGTTTGCCAGTTATGTTTCTCAGTTATGTTTCCCAGTTATGTTTCTCTGGCATGTTCCCCAGGTATGTTTCCCTGGTATGTTTCCTAGGTATGTTTCTCTGGTATGTTTCTCAGGTATGTTTTTTAGGTATGTTTCCCTGGTATGTTTCCCAGTTATGTTTCCCAGGTTTGTCTCCCAGTTATGTTTCCCAGTTATGTTTGCCAGTTATGTTTCTCAGTTATGTTTCCCAGTTATGTTTCTCTGGTATGTTCCCCAGGTATGTTTCCCTGGTATGTTTCCTAGGTATGTTTCTCTGGTATGTTTCTCAGGTATGTTTTTTTAGGTATGTTTCCCAGTTATGTTTCCCAGATATGTTTCCTAGGTATGTTTTCCAGGTATGTCTCCCAGGTATGTTTTCCAGGTATGTTTCCCCAGGTATGTTTTCCAGGTATGTTTCCCCAGGTATGTTTCCCAGGTATGTTTTCCAGGTATGTCTCCCAGGTATGTTTCCCAGTTATTTTTACCAGTTATGTTTCTCAGTTATGTTTCCCTGTTATGTTTTTCTGGTATGATTCTCTAGTATGTTTCCGAAGGAATGTTTCCAAATCACGTTCTCCCATTAATCTTCCAAGGAGTTTTATCATTTTGGTGATGTTATCGATCTTTCAATTCTTTGGGTGGAAAATCACATTTCATCATAACGTTTCCGTAATGATTGATTTAAAAATCAAGCACGTGCATGCTAAAAAAGGTAAGCATGCGTAATACAGAAAGTATATTGTGTTCATGTATATGTATAAATATGTTGGTGATTTGTGAAATTTTTATGAATAAGCAACTTCTTTATTCTGTGGAAACGACGTTTCGACATAGATACTAATGTTGTTGTGAAGCAAGTAATGTATTTAGGGAGAGTATAGAATATATACATGAGTTGTTTATAAAAGAGAATTGTTTATGCAATAGATAGGATTGATGTAGAATGTAGAATGGTTGGAAAGAAGAATTGAGCAAGTTAATTGGTAATAATGGAAGTCAGGTAGATGTTTTTACAATAGATTATGTTGATGAACATAGATTGAGCAGGGAGTTTTTATTGATAGGAAGCCAAGTAGATGTTCATACAATGGATTGAGTCGATGTACACAGAAAATACATGGCATACTTGTTGTACAGAATATCGTAGTGAAATTATTGAAATTATTATTGAAACGTTATTTTTAAGATAAATCGAAAATTTTAAATTATGACCCATTCTGTCTATTTTAACATGCCAAAATTCGAATTTATGCACGAGAAACCGGACGATCCCTACATAAGTTCAAGAATTGCTATTTCACACACGGACAAAGGGTGCTGAAGTTATTTTTATTGACTAAACCCAAATTATATGATATTATATGATCAGTTGGAAGTGAACAAACTTTCGGTATGCAATTTTATAAGACCAGATCGATATTCATATTGTGATGATAATTCACAAGGGTAATTTTACGTGTGAGTTTATTTTATCCTATACACATCGTAATGAAACAGGACATGCATTCAAACATTTCAAACCGGCTCACGTTTAGTCACTATTTTTGTATCTTGTTTTTCAAAACTAACCATGGTCGTCCTGTCTATTAGATTCTCGCTTGTGATAGGTAAGTTAAATCTTTAAAAGTTTTATTATTATTAGATTTCTACAGGGGTAAAGCATCTGAAGTGATTTTGCTTTATTTTAATTTAATCTGATTTGAATTCATTGAAATTTACTTTGCGATAAAATCAGGCACCGTTCAAGGTATTGTCAAGGGGGGAAATATATACATACTTACTGTGTCTTTATTATAAAGCAATTACGTAAGAACTTTTCAATAAAATATAGACGTGTATATTTGTACATGACTACATGTTTATGAATGATATGCATATTAGCGTATTGATAAAGGTAATATTTGAAAATTTAAAGTTTGATTCTAAATTCGTTTCGTTATAAGTGCATGTTTTTCAGATAGGATGTTGACTGGAAATTGAAGTTTGTGTTTCTGGTCATATTTATCTAGGCTCAATGTATCATTTAGAGAAACCGTAAAAAACAATGTTGACGGAAAAACTCGAGTCTTCAAAAACCTTATTTCAGCTTATGTATATCAGGACATATTTGGCGTCTTTCCATAATTTATTTTATTTCATATCATATTATTTTATAAATTAATTGAAATAATTTGTGTTCGATTTTGGTGATATTGGGAAAATGATTTTGCCTTTTTAGGGAACTGCATAAAAAGATGAAATTTAAAAAATAATCATCACTTAAGCATGGAACTGGTGATTGATATAACATTGAAACACCATGCCTCGTGTATACAGCTGCATACCGAAAGTTTGTTCACATACCACTGAATCGTAGTGCAAATATAATGTAATTTAGGTTACGTTTCAACGTCAATAGAATGACTTCAGCAAAACTGACAATGGATCACCCACTGTCCAAATGTGAAATAGCCATTCTTTAACTTATTTTGGGATCGTCTGGTCTCTGGAGCAAGAATTAGAATTTTGGCATATTGTTTAAGACAGAAGGGGTCACATTTTTAAATTTTCGATTTCGTAAAATGTCAAATATAATGCTCCATATCGACTCTCTGAGATTAAAACCAAAATAATCACATTGACTTTGTGCTAGGGAACAAACGTGACTATTTTTTATAGAGGTTGGTAACTTATAAAGGATTTTATGGAGAATAACAGAAATTCGTGTTTTCGAAATTTTGACCCCAGGTCACTTCAATGACCTGCCAAAACTGTTACGGGTAATTGTGGAGTACGATAAACATTTGCATTAAAGAAGAATGGATCTGCTTATGTGTGTTGAAAATTCAATATTTTATATTTCTTTTTCGAAAATCTACGATACCTCAAAGGCATCTCAATTTATATGATAATTGCACTAGTATATTCAGGTATGTGAACAAACTTTTGTCATGCAGCTGTAGAAGGAGATGAAACATTAATTTTTAAAATTAATTTAGAACATAGTGAAATGATAAATGAACATCTAATAAAAATGAATATTAAAACATACCTAATGTTAAAAGAAGACATTCTGAAAATTTTCATTTTCAAAATTTTAAATTTAATAAAACTTGACTGTCCAGCGGCTCTGGTCGCTCAAAGCAGCGGAGTAGATGACCAACGATGTGAGACCAACTATGATTGCAATGGGTTCAAATGTGAATCCGGGAATTGTCTCTGTCCCATTGATTACTCTGAACCCTTCTGTACTTCTGGTAAGTATCCAATGGGTGGGTCTAAGATGTTAAAAATACACAGTGGTCTTATTATCAACATTATTAAATCTGTTAACCACAACTTCCCCTGTAGCAACACATAATTCAGGAGCAACACATATATAAATGATAAGTAGTAACAACACATGTTGATGGATCACAATGCAGTTACAAATGACATACCAAACGTAATAATAAAGATTTATATACGTAAAATACGTGGCAAGATCACCGTTTAACATTATCACAAAAACGCTACAATCACGATTAAGAATCATTTAAAGAGGTTTGAAAAATATTTGATTAAAAATTTCTAAATTTATTTTAAAATAGCAACTTATTATGTATATCATATATCTTTAAATGATTTAATACTTATGATGAGAAGTGTAGTTAGTCACATGTTAATTTCAATGCATCAAGGGCAAATTGTTCCATAAATTACCAAAATTGACAATATTTTCCTGAAAACAATGATTCCTTGACCCTCATGTATACGTTAATTATAACAATTATAGTTACAAGTACAGTTATAAGATACAAGTAGCGGTATACAGAAATGTTAGTGTAAACGTATTCCTATATACAGCAATAAAAGTATGACTTTTATTTGTTTTCACCTCCGCGGCTTTTTCTAAATTGTAAATCTCAAAAATGGTTTCAGAGATGAGTGCACACAAAATGATTTTGATTCTTATAAAAACCCTTCTTCCTGTAAGTTTAATCCGATTTAATTCGTATGATATTACGGTACAAACACCGGTGTACATATTGTTTATGCAATCAAACATTAAGTTCTAATTAAATTGATTAACATCATTGATTATTTATTCAAATACTGAAATGTTTATATCCATGTTTCAGTCATCCAGCTCTATTAGAGTAACCTCAATATAGAGGCTCTGTCAATGCCCTGATCGAGGCCGTTGAATTCGAAATTAAGTATACAAGATTCAAATTCTTTTTCATACTTTAATTCAAGAAAGCGAGTGCGACTTGCATAACCCCTGTGACAATGGATGGAAATGTGACAGGAGCTCATACCCCTTTACCTGTGTTGACCCGTCTCCAGCTACTTCTGCTGACCCGTCCCCCACTGTCACCATGGATACAACAGAAAACTGTTTGGGTAAGATGCAATATCATTGCATTCTGATCGAACATTACTCTCGTAAAGCTCTCTGAGCACTAAGATAGTCGTAAGCACCATCCATTAACAGTGGGCTTCGATTATCTTAGAACACTCAGAGCTTCGATAATTTAGGTCCAAAATTGCAGCGCTTTGCGCTGGTGAAAACAGTAGCATTGTTTAATATTATTACAATCAGTTTGAAGAATGTGTAATGCTAAGTCATAAACAACACATTTATTAAGAAAGGATTTTGTACAAATAACATATTATATTAATGTTCATAAAAACTAAATTAATTTCGTCCAAATTTGACGATTTGTTTAGATGATGAAGAAACACTTATTCCTATTACATACTTTAAGGTGAGAATCCTAGCACTACAGGAACACATCTGACTGTAATGCAAAAGCGGGGTCCAACATGCAAGAACTCCTGATTCATCTTTTAGGATGTCAGTTTGAATTTAATACAGCTGCATACCGGAAGTTTGTTCACTTACCACTGAATCGTAGTGCAAATATCATGTAATTTGGCTTTAGTTTGGACGTCAATAAAATACGTTCAGCAAAACTGACAAAGGATCACCCATTGTCCACGTGTAAAATAGCCATTTATTAAACTTATGAAGGTACCGTCTGGTCTCTCGTGTCAGAATCCAAAATTCGATTTTTGCATGTTGATATAAACGGAAGGGGTCATATTTTCGAAATTTCTATTTAGTTAAATAAAATCTTCGACTCTCTGAGTTTCAAATCAACATAGTCACATTTACTTGAACAAAAATGACTAATTTTAAAGCAGTTGATATTATAAGATTTATAAAGAATTTTTGCAAGATTTTGTGTTACTGTTTTCGAAATTTTGACCCTGGGTCATTTCAATGATATACCAAAACTGTTTCGGCTATTTTTTGGGTATGATAAACATGTGAATTGAAAATCTAACATTATGCGTTTCTTTTTCGCAATGCTGCGATACCTCGAAGACATCCCAAATTATTTTCACATTTTGTCCACAAACCTCTTTTGAAAATGGGAGAATGATTTATTGCATTGCAAATATCTTCCCCTTGGATCAAAATATTCGTATGGGTCCTTTATTAATTAAAATTATTTAAAAATCTGACTAAAAGTAGTTTGTAATAGAAGTTTGACCAATAAAAAAATTCACAAAATAATGATTTAAAATTGTAATAATTACACAGTAAAATAAACTTTTATCAAGCAACTGTTCTTATACATAATCTAAAGTCAATTGGCCATGTTCAACTTTAAGTACCGTACAGTAGAAGAAGAAAAATGTTTTACTCACGCGTCACATGCTGTACATATAATATTGCCACATAAAAAACGCTAAAACATAGCATCCAGCCATATGGCTTACGAAACACGAGTTACATAGAATGCATAACAAATTTGTAATAGATATCGCACATCACATTGTCACATTATTATCCACACATTTTACTTATAGTAGCGGCTATCGATTTAGAAAGTCTATCATGTTGAAATACATATATGAATTTATACATATTTAAATTGAATAAAAGATAAATAAACGTCAAATGTTTAAGTCCTCTAATCTAAGATTATCAATGTAATTTGCCTCTCAAAACAGCTTTAATGGGCTTTGTTATCTTAAATAGTTTTCTGTTTTCCTTCAGAAAAGTGCGGCTCTGGTACGACTGGGATGATAGCGCTTTCAGTCTCATTACACTTGTCGCTGTTTGGCATGATATCGCTTATATAAACCGTCAAACTGTCTGCCAAATATAACGTGCTTATAATAAATATGAAACGAAACGCTCTTTTTCTGTTTGTTTAAATGCAGTTTTGAATATCTCATATACACGTTCGTTTCACTCGAACGTAATCAACTGTTAATCAACGGACTTGTGGTCGTATTAAAAAAATTCAAACAAAGTTGCAAAAAGTCTCAGAGATTTGTTTTACCGTTTTAATATACCAAGTTTTAAACACATTAAACTTTGTACTTCTTTTGCAAACGTCAAACGACGAGAATATTCTCAGTGGACAACTTTCTGATGCTAACACTGAAATATGATGTGAAACCAAGACGCCCAATGAAATGTGTTGACAATAACGAAGCACTTTCGTAAAATCATCAACAGGACAATATTAGTGGTAGTTAATTAGATTTGAAGTAACACAATATCCTTTTTTTGGCGTTTACATCATAACAGAAAATGCGAAATGCGAGAGGATTTTTTTCAAATTTCATATTTTCTAAAACTCCAAATCTCTTTAGCACTCCATTGTAACGGTTGTTTTTGACTCTTAAATATTTTCAAAGTAAACATCAGGCGAAAGAAATCCGAGTTATTTCTGTTGTAGTTTCCTTGGTCTGTGAGGATAAATCATTAGGCGCTTTGTCATTCTGAAGTTACACGTAAATAGAGAAATTTTATATTATTTTGCTTCATCGAAAAATGGTATATGATTTTTTTAATATCCTACAACACTTCCTAAAGACAAAAAGTTATGATCTTTCCATATTCACAGTTCCTCGCTGGTCTTAGTAACAGAAGCTGAAATATCCAAAGTCTGAAACTAAATTGAATTCTTCATCAAAACTAGTTTTTAGGTACACTAATAGTTGAACCATATCAGTAGACCTGTGTATCACGGCCTCAGTGACGAGACGATATATCCCGATTCCAGTTTTATTAGGCGAGACAATATATCATTGAAGTATTGCAAAGGAACCTGCGAGACGATCATCATCACGATACAGTGGTTGCGATACAATATGTATCACGATGCTCTACAGTTCATGAAAGAAGAATATATAGGACAAAGAAATGTAATGTAAAATTAGAGACGTTGAGAAATTGCAGATAAAATATCACAAATATCATAAATGTTATGTTTGTGTGATCACTCTAATCTCTGAAATAAAGAGTTATTTGTTTGTAAAATATTATGTTAAATGTATCAGGATATATTGTCTGTTATGGCGATACATCGATGTATCGTGGACCCTCACGATATAAATATCCTGACATATTGTGTAAATGTGTTTTGTATCGATGTACTCGTATCGCGTAGTAGACGATGCAAACATCGATATTATCGATGAATCGTTACATCACTATATATAAGGAAACATTTTGATTCCGTTTTTACCATTTTTCGATAGCTCTGTAGACAGTTCATTAATGAATAATGAAATAAGTCAGACTCAACAAATATCCTTATCATAAACCAAGTGAAGACTTAATATAAAGTTGTCGTTAACTGACATTGAAAAGCCTTTCCTTAAACAAGCTTGATATTTGGATACTTTGACCATTGTGCAAGATGTTTATTTGATATTCCGTGTACGATTTTCTTTAAATACTTATTTAATAACTACCTCTATATTTATTTGGATTATATTATACCCTGTTTAAGTAAAAGGATTATGTATTTCCTTCATCCACGATTCGGGTTTGAAAAGCACGAAATAATGTGAATAATAGTAAAAATAAGGAAATTGATAGCTTTAAGCACAATATGTGTATTTTTAAACATATATTTTCATGTAATGTTCATAAACGTCACTGTAGTGAGTTTTTAAAAAGTTGTCTTTCTTCTTTATTTCGTTTTATTTAATTTCCTTTTCTATTTTAGGACACCTCTTAGAAGTTAAAAAGTATCTTGCGGTTGGCATTATTTGTTTTTCTTTCGTAATCCCTAAAGCGTATATATAGTAATGCCTTTAAACCAAATGTAGCACGTTTCTTGGAGCTTAACATAATATATCAGTTGTTTCAAAATACAACCAATTGCAAATCACGGTGTTACGTAGTTTTTTTGATTTCATATTTGCATAGATGAATGATGAGAGACGATGAAACACAGTGTTCTCCTGGTTGGACGGTAAAATTGGAACACAAACAGAATTTAAGCAGTGAACTAATATCGTTCACGCTTAGGTAAATATGCTACATAAATACAAGACCTGACTCAAATTGATAATGTAATGATGATTCAAAATAACATTAATCAATTTCGATGAGTTATTTTCACCAAGGAATTACATTGGTCCTTTGTTCGCGTGTAGTTAGTCATAACGCTATATTTACCTTTAGATAGCGGTGAAGATCAGCTGTCCAGAACCTACCATGGTGGCCATGCATGTTAGATACTCGTTTCTTATAGGTAAATTAAACCATCTTTTTTAACTGATATTAATTTACTTTTGGATTGAAATTCATTAATGAGAATAAGAAATGCGTTAAAGTTGTGGAAAGCAAAAATTTAATTTTGTAACGAAGTTTCAATATGAGTACATGTTTTCGATATTAGGGTTTACTTCTTGTACTTTCTAAGCACTCTATATTACACATTTAGGAAAACCTTGAACAAATTTAGCTTAATCTATATTAGGATATTCAGAGCATTTTTCATAAGCTATTTTGTGCTTTATCTTTAAGCATTCGTTAATATCTTTTTTATATATTTCAAAATGTGTATTTATTTTGAGATTTTGTGTAAATGAGTTTACGTAAGGTTATGAAAAGATAATTTTTTTAACAAACGTCTATCATTTAAGTGGATACTTAGCTTACGGTACACTGTATTTGAAACTATACAGAAACACAATGTCTAAAGCAATGAAAAAGTAGATCGATCAAGAACCTCATTTAAGGTTGTCTTCAACTGATGCGTTTGATTTAATCTTTTTCAATATTGAAAGAAAACATTTTGAATGTTTGTTTTGAAATCTTAAAATTAAAAAACCCGTTCCCTGTCCAGCTGTTCTGGCCGTCAAAAGCTGTAGTGCAGGTGGTGGTGGTGGCTGCTTTTATGATTCGGACTGCTCTGGGGGCACATGTGTGTCCGCGAAGTGTGATTGCCCCTCTGGACAGTATGGGCCCTTCTGTACTAGCCGTAAGTATCACATGGATGGGTCTAAGATGGTTAAAGCAGGGAATGGTATGGGTTTCAACAATCTATTGCAACAATCAATCTCAGATTACATCCATAGCAATGCTAAATTTAATATATAGAAACAATTTTAGGACTGACATTACATGTATGATTCATTCTGCGTAGACGATAGCTAAATGAACTATCATTAACGATCAACAGCCTAAAACACCAAAACGTTTAAAACCTCATCTGCTCAAGGTTTAAAAGAGTAATTGATATCTTCATACTTATGCTGATCCCCAAACTAGGTGCATAAGCACATCTTACACTACTGCAAGTGTTAAACAATACAGATCAAGAATCTAAGACAAAGATAATTGATATCTACTTCTTTAGTTGGTTTATCACGTTGTTTCCTGGCTACTTCTTGCCCTTTCTGCGGGATAAGAAAAAGGCACCTGAAAAGGTTGGAGAGAATTAGCTCAAAGACGTCGTCAGAAACCACATAAAAAAGTTGTTATCAATAAAAATTGCCTTGTACGATCTTCTCAAGTTCTTAGTGTCTAGATCTTTAAAGACACGATGAGGAACGGTTTTATGGAGCGATTGGATGAAGAAATATTTGACATAAGAATGTGTTATCTACTATATATTTAATAACTTTTTTAGATGTGTTATGTCTTTAAATGCAAATCCACGAAATTTTGTTGTTCACAAAACTATGCGAAGAGCTGTCGGTATCATTTGTGATACTGATGTTGACAAATTATTCGATTTCATAGTGCCTCTGTACTTTATGACGATACAACCATTTTTCGCGAATAAAAATAGAATACTAACAATTGCATTTTCAAGATTAAAAATGGACAGTGAATAATTAAGTTGATCAAAATAAGATTAAAAAGACATAATCGATTCATCTGATTTTTGTAAAAACTGCATTTTCATTATTGCTTATTAACTGCATTATTAACTTTTCCAGATATTGGTTGTCATTTTTAACAGTTGGATATTCAAAAGTATTATGGCTTTACAGAATCACCACATCAAATTTTTGAGTTTGTTAGATAAATATTTAAATGCTAAATACATTACCAGAGGGGACTACTGTCACCAAATTCAAAGACTTTGCAACGTCTCACTTTAAGAAGTTAAAGTGACACAGAGTATGTTTCATGAATATGTGGTTTAAATAAAGCCAATATACCATATATAAATGTATAAATAAATATATAATAAAGAAGTCGAAATTCAACGTTCCAATTACATTTATACATGTTAAATGACCTACATAGCAATATCAATCTCAATCGATGAAAAAACATCATTTATGAAGTTTGCTATAGTTGACCCCTAAAATTACTCTGTACCTCTTTAAGATGACTGGTGTTAAGATGACTGGTGTTAGCAAAATCTCTCAACGGACGCTGTCACAAAATATGGATACATTAAGTGATCCCGAATAAACAAATTTGAAAAGTGGTCAAAGGGCCGTAGTGACTGACCCTGTAGGAGAGGTCTTGGTCGCGCAAATGACAGGTATAAGCGTAGCTTCCAATGAAGGCAAAGAAGAATGTGGCAAAGAAGTTGGGTACGAAGTTGGGTGCAGCGGTTCACGAGATACTGTGTTAACAGGACTCTGGGCGTATCTAAGTGTTAATGTGTCTACTTTAAAGGGAAAGTACATGTACATGTAGAACGTTTTTCCTTAAAATTTGTATTTCTTCCATTTTACCCAAATAAACATTAGTTTATGCCAAATATCTCATTTTCAGAGGGTAAAACTTCTCATTACCTGGCCCTTTCATCTGTAGAAGTGAATGAAATTATCAAGTTCCAACAAACTACACCTTCGGCCAGTTTTGTGTGAACACCTTTTAATCATTTGAGTTAGGGAAATAGATCAGCGTACCATACTCATTGTACGATTGTTTTAGAACTGCTTTTTATTAGAAGCATTGTCTTGCAATTTGCAACATATATTTTCGATTTGTGTTATCATTTTCCCCGAAAAGGTGTTAATGCAGCTCCGAAAGTCAAGAGTGAAGATTGTTTTCGTAGAAACAATAGTTTTTCCCCTATTAACTCAGCTCTTTACTTTTCTTTTCTTTTCATTTAATTATATCTTATGTTGTAGTAAATTAACAGGTTAACCCACTAAAACAGTTTGTGCGCATCGCGCTGCATAGCTTCTACAATACCCTGGTATCCGTCAGACCAAATGCCGTGATCGCTGAAGTCTGGTTGTGATTGCTATGTTTATCATGTAATTTGAACCAATCAAACGCTCGAATGCAAGGCGCGTGATGGAAAATCACTAACTCATGGGACTTGTCATCCGGGAAGTGCCGCTTTTGCTAGATACAAGTCATGCGATATAGGTAATTGGTATGATAGGTATAGATGATATTATATGAGTGTCCATGACATAACATGTCATACTCGCTTTAGCTCGGGAAATACTAATATCTAATCATGAGTGTCGTCTTCTTAGTATGTCATAGGCACGAATATGATATTTAGTTTACAACCGAAGTCTCAAAATCAAAGAAAATAACGGATATCTTCATCCAAGCGAAGGCGGATAATCCGCAATAGGGCATCGTATGAAAAACATGACCTCCGATATGATTGCCCTCGTAGATAATAAATGAGAATATTGAAAAAAATCTGCGGAATTAACAGCCTGCTTAAAACGTTCATAGTATTTCAGATACGTTTTAACATAAGTATGATAAAGGTACAGATTGATTAAATGGAGCAGAATGATTTAGGTATCTATATTTCTTACGTCTTTTCCATACAGCCTGCGCAACGGACGGGGAGTGTAACGGTGGATTTTGTACCAGGAGTTACGAGTGTGACTGTCCCCCGCTACAGACTGGAGAAAACTGCGAAAATAGTAAGTAACCATATGTATACTTAGTGACAGTGAAAGTAGTCAGTGATGTTATGTGCCCTTAGTGACTGTGAAAATAGTCAGTAAAAGTATGTGTACTTAGTGACTGCAAAAATAGTCGGTGATGTTATGTGTACTTAGTGACAGTGAAAGTAGTCAGTGATGTTGTGTGTACTCGGTGACTGCAAAATTAGTCAGTGATGTTATGTGTACTCAGTGATTGCAAAAACGTCAGTTACATTATGTGTACTAAGTGACTGCAAAAAGTCAGTTATATTATGTGTACTTAGTGACTGAAAAAATAGTCAGTTATATCATGTGTACTCAGTAACTGAAAAAATAGTGAGTGATGTTGCATGCGTTCAGTAATTGAAAAACTAGTCAGTGATGTTATGTGTACTCAATTACTGAGGAAATAGTCAGTGACATTTTAAGGGGTGAATCGTTAACATGAGATTTAGCAACATGCTAAAATCTCAACAGAACACGTTTACCTTCTAATTTTAGTCTCAAAATGTAAAATTGAAAATTACTGAAAATAAGTTCAAAAATATTTCAATCATGAAATTTCCTCGTTATAAACCGAAAATTTACTTTACCAAAACCATAAAACCCCTCGATTCAACCACTGAATTTGTGAACGGTTTCACATTATGTATACTTAGTGACTGTGAAAATAACCTATGATGTTTTTATAGTCCTACTACGAGATAAATATGAAGCTGTTACCGAGGCAAGTAAATCAAATTGATTTTACAAAATGAGTTTCAATTTATGTGTTTACCGAGAAATACAATGGTGGGGAAAAAGTGATAGGTGCATATGAGAATACACATAACCCGAAAAGGTACGTATTGCATGACAATAAATTTAACGTAAAACATTTATTTTTAAAAACTTTGAATTTTTTTTTTTATAACAAGCCTTTAGTTATTCTTAGTTAAATTTGATTTAATTATTTTACCAGTCGTATGGATCAAGCATCTCTTATAATGTAATCTATTGTCTTCATAAAACCATTTTAATATTTTTAAAAATAAACTTCATGTCAATGCTATTTCTACAACGATCTCAAATGAAAACAAATTGAATACTTATTTCTTCATCAGCGTGAATTAATGTTTCAAATGTTAAAATTTATCATTCTTAATTAAGATAACTGCATTATTAAGACTAAGGCGGACGAAGTTAAGGCTATACGATCAAATCACATTTCTTTTTCATTGTTCAAGGAAACGAGTGCGACACGGATAACGCCTGTGTAGAAGGATTGGAATGTGATCAGACATACGAGCCCTTTACCTGTGTTCAACCTGCTTCTCCCACTAATGTTACAATGGATGGTGCGGAAAACTGTTTGAGTACTATCCAATCTCATTACAGTCAGCTCGAACCGTTCGTTCGCTTCAGAAACGTAAAACATCTTGTAAAATCTATAACAAGTTTGGACCAACATCAAACTGATAAAAAAGAGTTCGATATACACTCGTACATTATAATTGCTGCGTTTCAGAAGTTACTTGGAAACGTTCGGTACAAATTCAGAACAGTTAATTGATTGAACTTTTTCAAAACTATTCTAAATTCAACACTGCATGTTTCATTTCAAATTTTAGATACATCCAACTTGACAAAAATGACCTATTTATCAAGTGCGCAAGTCTTTTCATTTTCATTTTATATATATTTTATATATAATATTTGAATGAACAGTATGTATGATTTGTTTTGTATACGATAATTCTCTTTGTTTTCAGATATATCCAATTCTGGTTCACCTGGGCGTTTGTCATTATCAACATCTGTACAGATGTTAGTTCTTGTCACGATAGCATGTCAATAAACTATCAAACCGTCTACCATGTGAATTGATGCAATAAAGATAAAACGAAAGCGTTTAAAGCAGTTTCGAATTTTCAATTACATGTACCTTTCATTCACTTCAGTAATAAGTCGTTATACAACAATTCCAGGCATTTCTCAATAAATGACAGGTTTGGAGGGCTTCGGAATTTCATAATTTTTTTTGCAGCTCTCATATGAATGCAATCATTTTCGTAATCACAGCTAAAATAAAATCAATATCATTCTATCAGATCTCGATCTCGTTCATCCAATGAAGCTTAACTTTCTTAGAACGAGATTTTGCGTTTGTTGTCCAAATGAAAATCATGGGTTTATTCATTTATGGGTTTTGGCCGATTACACCAAATTAGAAACAAAACCGTTCATTAATTATCGAGAAAATCACCTCCGAAAATCGTCGTCTTAATTATGGAAACGTTTCCATAAATATGGCGGCCAAACCGGAAATGCGTGACTCGCGTGTACACGACTTTCAGTAAATAAACGTGTTACAACTGAGCGGCAATGAATATATTTCACAAAATATACATCTGAAAGATTAAGAAACAGAGATCGTCGATGATGACAGAAGTATATTCACCTGTAACACACTAGAAATCTAGTTCACTTGAGATGGGGCGCACGGTTCCCACGAACAAAACAGCGGACAACCGGGCCGCTTCCTTGATGACAGTCGATCCGAGGCCGAGGGGTGAGTGAGAAGTTTTCACGGTTCTTTCAAACACAATGCATGATTAGCAAAAATAATGTTTTAACCTTTCATTATTTCAAGTCAAGCTTGGTTGGATATGCTCAGGATTTGATTTGTTCAAACTTAAAAAAATAGACAAGCCTCACTCTATCGTGATGTTTCCTATTTTCGACTGATCTTGGGCCTTTATAAATCATGCACTAATTTGACTTTGCGGTTTTGGTCTCAAGGAATTTTCAGCTGCAGAAGTTAATGATCTTATTATGAAATTATATAGATATTTAAAAATATCATTCATTGCTTACATAATTTTTTTGGTTATAATTTATGAATTAAAATAATAATATGACGTTATGTTGAGTTTGTAAACATTTTTTATTTTTTGTGTCCTATTATTTGTAGTGGAAGCTAGACGATAATTAGCAGTATAAATACATTTTCAATGTCAAAATTTTTCAAATACAAATCAAGAAATATTTGTTGAAGTCACAAGTATTTTCATACAGATCTTCTTATCATCATTAGTTTTTCTGTCAATGATTGCACTATCTTTCAATTATCAAAAGAAATGAGGATACTGCACATTTTATGTGAGAAAAAAAGAACTGTTTACATGGTGATTTTTAAAAAATCTGTAAATTTTCAATCTTTGCAAGGATTAAATTAAACCATCTTTTATTTGAAAATTTTAACAGTTCTTCCAAAGCTCAGCCTTATAAATACTTTAGAATAATATTTTAAGTTATTCTGATAACAAAATCATGAAATCATCCAAATTAATCCCTGTGTGTGACATTGAGTTTTTCTGTTTTCTGATGACAAAAACACAATTATTAAGTTTTTTAACTGCATGACAAGAGAACGATATTTATATAAATTGCTTTTTCATTTGGTCAGTGAATTAGGAAAATGTAAGAGGATTAGAAATAATTTCTTTCAGTTTGAACATTTCATCATCTGATTTTTTTAATCAAATAATTTAGCAGCCAAAGTAAACAAGGTTTTGTGTGTTTGTGTTTCTTAAATATTTTTTTAGAATACTTGTAATGGCTTTGAAAGGTCATATATGTGCCAAAACATGACATTGTATCAGGTAATTGTGAATTTGTTGCAGAACAGGAATGGTGAAGGAGAAAATTGGCCACAAGATCAAAATGTGACTGAAGACAAGGGTAAGCTTTACCTCTCATGACAAATTTCCTCTCAAATTTCATATCTCTTGGCCAATGAGAGGATAATAAAATATGTCTGATTGTGTTATTGTGTTTTCTAGGTATTTTTCTAATAAACTATAAGTAATATAAGATACCATAAAAAAGCTTGACTATTGAATAATCAAGATATTTAAAATTCAAAATTTTTATCTAGAGTATTGATCAATAATATATTCCAAAATATTATTGCATATATCTTATTAGCTTATCAGGCTGTAAAATTTGTTATCATAGTTGGACTTGGTCAGTAGTATTATAATCCCACTTTTCTGTGGGGTTATACTAATTTTAGATTTCTTTTCCTTCTTAGGCAGGGGTCACAGGATGACCAAATCTATAAATCATTATCAACATCCTTTAGCTCAGGAGACTATAAACACAATTCAGCAGTGGTTTTGAGAAAATAATGAAAATATATTAATTGTCATGGCCTTGGTGATCTTTATTAGGGACCACAAGGTCACTTAATCTATTAATTATAATCCTCACTAGAAAAAGAGACTGTATACAAGAGCTAAGCTTTTTAGATATTTAATTCTGTAGAAATATTTTTTTAAAAAGAATATTTTCAGGGTGTGGCCACTGTGACCAAATCCATAAATTATAATCCTCACTAGTCATGCAGTCTGTTTGTACACAAACTATAAGATTCTTAGAATTATTTGTAAACAAAGTAAAAAAAGCCAGGTAGAATATCATGTAAAAAGCCCTCTGGAATTTTAAGGTCTGGTGAGGTAATATGTACTCTTGCTATAAAATTTGATAATTTGGTTTTCTTTGATTATTATTAAATTTTATTCGACCACTTGTCACCTTTCTAAAAGATGATTCAAAATTTCTGTTTTAATCTTTATTCTGTTAATTTTTTTTAACTGATACTTATTCATGTTAAGCGGTCAATATAATTATTCAAAACTTTCTTTTCAGGAAGCCATCAGAGTCGAATCAAAGCCAGGGTTGTCAGTTTGTGGTCAGTGTTTGACTTTTGACAACCTCTCTGAAGAATTTTTCAACTTGAGCCAACACAAGTATCAATCCAATAAAGACTGAACATATCTGTTTAAAAGCAGTACAGTATGATTGTTTCAATTAAAATCTTTACAATTATAGCCATGTGCTCTGTAGTTCAACAGACTATTTCTAAATAATTTTATATAGGTCAAATTAATGCGATATTGATAAAAAGCTGAAGGAAATTGCTCTATATTTTATTTTGGGTATCTGCAGAGTGCATAGCATAGTTCAATAGTCTGGCTTTACACCCTAGGGAGGTAATTTGAAAAGATGTTGAATTTGAAAATAATTACTTAAGTTCATCTGTTGATTCCTAGAAAACATTTTGTGTGTTCTTTTTTTTACCAAAGATATCAATGGAATGATTGTTTGATAAATTAAACCTGCACTGGGCAATTTAGAACCTCTTTTCTCCTCTTCATACATACTTAAATTCATTGACAGCAACATATTTGGGGAAATCTCAGGTTTAATTTGAATATTGTCAAATGATTTTATAGAAAGTGTTTCTTTATGTCACGAGTTCTCAGTAGTAAGGTTTATTTATTTTCATGATGAAGTTATTTTGAGGTGAGGATCAACATTTGTTTTGTTTTTTTGTGTAGGGATTTAAAACAGATTCATCTCCCTACTTTATCAGATGAATTTTTATAATATATACAACTATGTGATTGTATTATTTCATGAAAATAAAAGATAAAGATACATCAATACAGTCCCCTTTGTTATCTCTTTTAAGTATCATAGTTATTTATACCCATGCTGCGTAGTAGTCTGGGATATATTGCAGCCTGAGTGTTCGTCCGTCCGTGCGTCTGTCCAAAAGCATTAATTTACTGATCATTACTGGAAACCTAAATTACCAAAAAACCTAACATGGATATATATATATGTTACAAATGGGTTGTTGATGTGCCTTTCAGTGGTTAAAACTCGAGGGTACAACATTGTTCTGAAATGTTCACCAAAAACAGAAAAAACTTCAAGTTTGACAACATGTTACCTGCGTTTACTTTTTAACTGTCTTTATAACTGTAACCCCCGACCTGGTCTACTAGATATTCATGTCAAAATAAAATAACATTTTGCCATGTATCAACAACCCTCATCTGCTTATCCGCTGTGCAAAAACAATAATATTATAGGGTTTTTAAATTGTGGCGATTAGAAACGGAGAAATGACATTTTCTCTGCTGGTACCAATTACAATTCTTGTTTTAAAAACAGAGAAACAGAAAATTTTAATTAACTTAGAAACTTCATAGACCATGGGCCGAAGGTTTTTATTGTTCATTTGAGGTTCAAGTTTTTGGTGAAGGGGAAAACTTCACCTCATAGTATAGAAAAGGGTTATTCATCACAAAATATCCAATGTTGCACCTAGAATACTTGTTCGTTAATTAATAAACACTAATTAAAGTCTCTGCTAAAAGTGCAATTTTTTAACCAATTATACAGCAGCTAGGCCATTCTGCCCTGATAACAAAGATGGCCGCGCCCATGAAAGGTTGTGTGTTGTCATAATTACGAGTCTGCACATGAGAGAACTGCAGCAATATAACATGTTTCTTTGGGGGCAGTACTTATGAATATAATAAACACTAGTATCCTATGGATGGATTACACACATATATTAATTTATTTCATTAAGAATTCTGAAATACAGCAGGTTATGATGCTCGTCGAGCAAGTCATCGTGTTTAACAAGGTAATGTAAAGTAAAGTTTAAGCTGTTCAGCTGAGACTGAGAGATTCACTAGATTAATAAGGAGGATATTACACACATATATCTTTAATAACAGTAAATCAAAAAGTGTACTTCTTTAGAGAAACATGTAAAGATAAGTATATTACCGTTAGTCAAAATGACGAAATTACAATTGCTTAGGCTAATTCTTAGTATTTAGTTCAACTAATAATTATAGAAAAGTTAACATTTTAGTAAGCAGTACAGATAGATTTTCAAATATTTCCACAAAGAGCAAAGGATACAATTAATTATTTGATTACTATTTAAAAGACTCTTTATGTTGAAAAAAATAATTAAACATGTTTTTATTTTCGGTGTTTTATTTTCTTACATGACTGTTCAAAGTTTAAATCATGCTACACCTCAGCAGTGCATTACAGATAAGGGGCAAACACAATAAAACAAAGAAGTCTGATCTGAAAGAAAAATTTGGAATCTGAAATTTATGCGGAAAGGTTTAACTGTGTCGAAGAAAATCAACAGGTCTGGACCCCTGTAAAAGTCTCTCAACCAGTTGTTGAATAATAACAAAACTTGTATTTGAATATCGTGAGTTAACTCACTATAAATCTATAACATGAAAATACATTTACAGACAGATAGATATTTTATTCAGTATAGAGGTCAAAAGCCCACAATACAAACTACATTTCCAATAGTTTTACAAGCGCACATAAAAGGTTACAGGTTTTATGCATTTACAATTTTAGCTCTAGTTTTATTAATACATTTAAGGAATTTACATACATTTAAGATAATATTTTTACTGTTAAGGAGGTAGATGAAAGTGTGGTTGTTAACAATACTGTGCAATAATGGAGTAATAAACTTATTTCTATCATCATCATATAATTTACAATAAAATAGAATGTGTAATTCGTCTTCAATGCTGGTATATATTGTTTATTTTGCAGTAAGAACGTACTCTGTCAGGAATGGATGAATATGTGTATCCTCCTGTTTCTATGCCTAGCCCAAAATTGCTACGCCTAAATTTTGCTAAGAGAGATTTTAGATAAGGAGATATTGATAATGTAAGATAGCTTTCCGCTTGTAGTAATGTTCTAAATTGTTATTGAGCAAATGAATCATAAATATTATGAATACTGGCAGACCATGATTGTTTCAGATTATCAGAAAGTCTAAGTTTAAACTGTTTAATAAAAGCCTTGCTATCCCCAACATTTTGTGAGAGCCATACAAATCCAAAACCATATTGATATAAGATATTCTTTATGTATGTAACCCAAGTGGACCTACCCAAATCATTAATAAATTTTAACATATTATAGCCCTGAGATGGAAGTCTTTGTGGATTTAGTTGAATTAACCTACACCAATATTTGACCGCTCTAGACATATAAATAAACTGTAATTGAAGCCATCCACATTCTCCTAAAACAATACTGCTACTCACATCTCTACCAACTCTAAGGAACTGCCTACAAATTTTACTCTGGAGGCTTTCAATAACTTTACAATAAGATGTTCCCCAGATTTCAGATCCATAACACAAAATAGGCAGAATAATAGAATCAAACAGTTTAAATAGATCATTAGGCAACAAAGTTCCAAAAGTTCTTTGAAAAGAATATAATAGAGATAAGTGCTTAATTACCTTGGGAAGTCAGACATTGTTTAGCCTTAGTCCATGAAAGTCTAGGAGTGAAAACTATACCAAGATACCTATAAGATGATACAACCTCAATCTGTTTCCCTTCGAAGAACCATTTTTCATAATGCCGAAAATACATTAAAGCAAGATATGAGAACAAAGAAAGAATTAAGGATATAAACAAGTCTAACTTGTTTCCTTGCAAACAAATGAATTTGAACCAGATTATATTTAGGAGATAAACCCCTTCTGTTTTTTATTTTGGGGTTGTATGTCGTGCATTTTTCACCCCTAAATTTAATTTCAAACCGAGCTTGCGAGGTTTGAAATGTTTAATTTAGGGGTGAAAAATGCACGACATACAACCCCAAAATAAAAAACAGAAGGGGTTTATCTCCATTCTAACATGACTAATTAGAAATATAATGAGGAACTAATTTGCCTTGCGCAACAACAATGTGATTAGGTCGAACCAGTACAGACCGGTTCCACTTGCTTGCGAAACTACGGTACAGTTCATTTTCAAAGAACACGCTTCAATAATAAAAAAAAATATCAAAACATAAACCAACAGGTTTAAAATAAAACCTTAAGTATTTATTTCATTGAGGATAAAATCAGCAATAGACAGATTTTTTTTATCCCATCCGAGTTACGTTTTTCACGTAAATACATAGGACACCTATCACCCCTACAATACCAACAAGGACTGACCAAATCAAGGGACGTTACTCTAAAAGTAGTTGTTTACTGCTAGCGCTAACTTCTCACGCAAGATGTGAACTGATTGAATAAACGATCAAGAAAGCTTTATAGTTTGTCATGGTTGAATACACTGTCTGGAAGTGTGGTCACTTATGAATGAGAGGGGGGAAAGGGAAGGAAAGTTGAAGAATAATGTAAGTCCCCTCTGTTCACTTGACGAACCGCTATTACCGCGCGTTACGGTAAGAAGCGAGCTCGGTTTGAAATTAAATTTAGTGATAAAAAAACGAACTACTTCGAACAAAAAATATACCACAGAATGGATTTATCTTCTAAATTTCATTAAAAAATACGGTATTCTCAAAGTCTGTACAGGATTGATTTAAAATTCTTTTTGCTCTTGTCTGCAAGGCGATGAAAACAGTAAGCTCAGCGAATGGAGTTTGGAAACGTGCGCGTATGAATGTGAATCGGTCGTAAATATTTAGAGGTGATTATCAGCGAAATAATCACTCCAAAATTGATTGTGGTAACCAATCAGAAAGCAGTATTTTCATTCTAGTTTTCGTGTCATGTTAGAATAAGGCTTTTTTCGTAAGATAGATATATGTTTCCGCTCTGAAGCCATATCAAACTACCCCTGCCACAAATCAGAGCTTATCAAATCAAATCTAAGAAGGTGATGTAACATTCTTCATAAGGAATGTATGGTTTCCTGTTAAGAATACAAACCCAAACAGTTCAATTGAACAAGAACTCCTTTTTAAAGGTATTGAAAGTTAAGTTTTAAAAAGAAATTATAATTGGCGTTAACTGGAATAAAACCGTCCCTATGATTTGATCAGGCTTATTGAGTCACAGGCTTGATTATGTCAAAGCATTGTGATGGCGTTTAAGTTGATGTTTATATCTTGTGCCAAAATCTACTGTCAACATATAATATAAAAAAATATTCCACTTGATAACACATAAACTTAAAATGAAAATAGGCGCTAGTCACTTGACTGTCATTTTAGAGGCAGAGCCAGCATGTAAAATGGTCAAGAATACTTGTCACCTTTCATATAAAAGAATTATTTAATTAACCATTATGTATTAAATTTTAACCAAGCAGTAAAATTTGATAGATGAAACTAAAGATTATTCTGCACTAGAAAGGCAAAATTTTGTATTACAATTTTGACTTTGAAATAATGAATTAAAAGAGGGGTGGGTGGGAGTGAAAATTGTCAAAAATATGCCGCACTGCTCCTTTAACGCACTAGTGCACAATAATATTTCTTTAACACAACGAATGCACAGATACTGCATATCTCTCGATATTATTCAAGATCCTCACTCAAGTTATCTACCTGGTAAGTTATTAAACAAATATTTACGTATTCAGGTAGTAAAGAAGATTTTTAAAGACCGGAAGTATTTAATGTTACGTTACAATAAATCCGCAGGTCAATTGTAAAGAATGTTAAGTATTTCATTGCATCGATAAAAAGCTTAAATGAATCCATAAGTTCTCTTAAAACTTAAAATAGCCAATTTAAACCGTAAAAGCGTGCACTAGTGCCTTTAAGAACAACGCTCTTTTCTACATGGGTCAGAAAAAAATATACAGCCGTCAGGTTGGAGAGGGTCATCTTTCTTTAGGAATTGAAAGAGGGGCTGAAACATTATCATAAAACCTTATCAATTGAAAGCAAAATATCCAGAATTTGAACAAGACTGGATTATATTCTTAAAAAACCATGCTTATATAAAAAAAATACCTCAGACACTGATAGTTTAAATATTATGAAATTTGATAGATCAACTCAGAAACTAATAGTTTAAATGTTATGAAATTTGATAAATCAACTCAGACACTGCTAGTTTAAATGTTATGAAATTTGATAATTTAATCCCTAAGGTGTGAAGATTTGATTTGACATTTTACATTGTTCGGTCCTTTACCCTAAAAGTATTTGCACATTTTAAACCCTTTTTTGCCTTGAAGAAATCATTATCTCCAGAACTTATCTCCAAACCTATAGATGCTAGCGTCCAAAAGTGAAACACGTGTCAACGATTGTCCTTTCATGGTTTTACAAATTTATGAATTCATTGTTTCAAGTTTTCAATGGAATAATGTGGGAGAGACACATATTTTGATAGAATTTGTAACAAGTGCAATATCTTAGGCTTCAATAATGAAGTTGATCATCCATTACAAAAATTCCTTAACTTCCTTAGTGCTTACCTATTTTCTTATTTATAGATAAAAAAACATTGTGATTTAAATTTTGAAAATGAATAAACAATCAGCCTTTAACAGCAAACTTTGACTGCATTCATTCGATTTTGAAAGATAGAATTTACACTGTTAAACGTTTACCTGTATTATAAGCAATGGTATTTAAAACCTATTTTGATTTGCAGTTGATGTTCAGAAATGTTCTAAGATGCTTTCTTTAAAAAAAATTCTAATGAAACTGAGTCTAAATTTAACACTATGGACCATTTCAGACATCATATTAAACCAATCATTATAAAGCGTAATTCTGTTTCTTTTAGATATTAACTTAAAAGACGTTTCTCTTTTGAAAATATCAAAGATAAAAATTTGAATGTAGAACTGAACATAACTCTTCAAAAGACCAACTTCAAGAAGTTTTAATTTGGGGAGGGTCATGAAACAAAATACGCTTAAATGGTAAGGGTTCATGTAGAAAATTACGACGGCCACATTTTTCAGACAATCTCAAGGGGAAAAACCCGGTTCAATATACAAAATATCACTCAAAACAGTTACAGAGATTATTGTGAGTGCAATGTAATTTGATCCGTTTACTAACCAAGCGTAGAATAAATTATTTACCTGTACATAAAAATATCACAAAATGTCTGAACGCCTCTTTAAACAAGAGATGTTCGTATAATTGAATTTTAAAATTTTATGCTCTTCCGAAACCAGATCACGTTCTACATCTATGCTGCCATGCACAGTACACAGTGTTCATCTATAATGCCCTAGTCTCTAAATATTTCCTATAGTTTCTCAAAGTTCCGATGTGAAATTGTATGGTTTAACGATCATTCTAACATGACACGAAAACTAGAATGAAATTACTGCTTTCTGATTGGTTACCAAAATCAATTTTGGAGTGATTATTTCGCTGATAATCACCTCTAAATATTTACGACCGATTCACATTCATGCGCGCACGTTTACAAACTCCATTCGCTGAAGTTACTGTTTCATCGCCTTACAGACAACTGCAAAATTAATTCTAAATCAATTCTATGAAGACATTGAAAATATCGTCTTTTTTTAGTAATTCATAAGATAATTCCATTTTTTGGTTATTATTTGTTGAAGTAGTTTATTGTTTTATCACTAAATTTAATTTCAAAGAGCTCGTTTCGTACTGTAACGCGTGGCAATAGCGATTCGTCAAGTGAACAGATGAGACGTACGTTTTTCTTCAACTTTACAAACTGCTTCCCATTCCCCCTCTCATTCATAAGTGAATTTTCAGACAGGGTATTCAACCATGACAAACTATACAGCTTTCTTGATCGTTCATTCAATCAGTTCACTTGTTGCGTTAGGAGTTTGCGCTAGCAGTAAACAACTACTTTTAGAGTAACGTCCCTTGAATGGGTCAGTCCTTATCGGTATTGTAGGGATGATGGGTGACCTTTTTATCAAAGCGTGTTCTTTGAAATTGGAACTGTACCGTAGTTTCAAAAGCAAGTGGAACTGGTCTGTACTGGTTCGACCTAATCACATTGTTGTTGTGCAAGGCAAATAAGTTCCTCATTATTTTTCTAATAAGTCATGTTAGAATGGAGATAAATCCATTCTGTTTTTTATTTTGGGGTTGTATGTCGTGCATTTTTCACCCCTAAATAAACATTTCCAACCTCGCAAGCTCGAAAAATGCACGACATACAACCCCAAAATTGAAAAACAGAATGGATTTATCTCCTAATTTTATTAATTTTTCCGTCAAAGTACACACTTACTAGTGTATCAAAGTTCATACCATTCACCGTACGTTCATGATCTTTAAATGAACTTTTCTTTCAGAATATCTATGAAATTATTTTAGTTATCAAAGGTAAAAGGTTTTCATTGATACAGCATCCAGTTGTTACCAGTTCAATGTGTTTCAATCGTGGTTGATAGTAGCCAACAATTATGTCGAAACTGAGCCAAGCCAATCAACAATATTTGATTCAGAAAAAGAACGAGTTCTCATGGAAAGTCAACTTCTATATTGCATGGATTGCGACGTTTCGGTGTAGATACTAACACCGTTATCAAGCAAGTGATGATAGTGTTAGTATATACACCGAAACGTCGCAATCCATGCAATAAAGAAGTTGACATTCCATAAGAACTCGGCCTTCTTCATTAATCCAGCTTCTGTCTTCGGTTCTGTCTCTTATGCCCGTTTCTTTTGCCAATAAATTTAGTACAGATTTCATGACAATTAAGGAGATTTCACGTATGAAAAAAATATCAATCTTACCACCTTTTCTTCAGGGTTACACAGTGTTTATTAAATCCGTAAAGGTCATTTAGAAGCAATATACATAAGGAAGACACGATCTTTTGGATAACAACTTCTTTATTGTTACATTCACGACGTTTCGGAGTATATGCTTACTACATCTTCGGGTGGGATGTTAAGGTTATGAAATGTTTCTCGCTTGATTCTGTCTCTTTGATTGTCCGAAACAAACTTATAAATAATTTTTTCCAAGTTCTATTAATAAATCTCCAGGAGGGTTGGATAATATGTTGAAAAGCTAATTCAATTTTGATACGAGTAAAGACTTTACAGTTGCAATTTTTCCAAAAGTTGTTATTAATCTCTTAATCCCTCCATTACTTATATTTTGGGTTACAACACTTTACCTTTAAAGTTAAGATCAACCATTTTATTCAAAGAAGTGGAAACTTTAATTCAAAGAATTTTGAAAACATATTGTACTTTAGTTTTAGATCTGGAATAGATTTCACAATGCTCTCTCTTTGTGGGCCAATCAAAACAACTGGTGATCTTCAACCCCGAAATGTCAGTAAAAACAATCAGCATATCAAATGTAGATTGGAAAGATTTCTTGTATCTTAAATAAATTCAGTATCATCTGCATATCGCAAAAGAGTAGGAGATTTAATCAACGGTAACTCTATTTGGCACAAAGGCGAAAGATGTAAAAGAGGACACCTTGCCTACAGACGCGTTGAACTGAAATCTTAAGGTGAAATTTGCCAATTGATTAACAAATTTGAGAGATGTCATTAACGTTTTCTTTGTGAATTTTTGTGAAATTCACGACCTTTCGATGCATTTGCCAAAAAGAGCTGCTGAGACAAATTTAATTCCTGGTTAAACTGCACAATTCGTTTGGACTTGATCTGAATAACAGAAACAGATGTTGTCAAATTACCCATTGCAGAACTCGTTTTGTATGTAGTGATCTAAATGTGAGAGACGTTTTTCAAATGACCCGCCATGTTCATGGGGCGCGGAGAACGAATATACATCACAATATTTACTCGTATGTCAAAATTACTCACTGCTAAGAAATGAAGCTTTTTTTCTTAAAAAAATGGATACAGTTTAAAAACAACTTTTAATGGAAATAATCAGTTATCTGATATTGACAATCTGTAAACCTCTTCATCACCAGATTTGATAATAAATGAGTTGAATTTGAAATCTCCATTAGCAGTAAAAAAATTGCCGTTGTAATATTGAATATCTTAATTCGATTGTGTTGCAACTGAACATCGTATTGGTTTGTCATAACTTTGTGTTGTTTGTTTGATGGTTTTAATTATAGTTGTATTAGAGCGGTATTGATATAAACTTCCTCCCGTTTTGCCAATCCATTTCTTATTCTTGAAATGAATGAAATATGTTTAAACCAATGGTATATCCAAGGTTTAATAGATGAAGGTATATTTTCGCTTTAACCATAATGACACTATATATTTTCCGGACATTTTTTGTCTTACACAATAGTCTAAAACATTAAAGGCACTAGTGCACGCTTTTACGGTTTAAATTGGCTATTTTAAGGTTTATGAGGACTTATGCATTCACTTAAGCTTTCTATCGATGCAATGAAATACTTAAAATTCTTTACAATTGACCTGCAATCAACAATAAAAAAATTTAGACAGCCGCTGTCGGCTTGGACATATAACAAATCTATGGTTAGCTGTGCACAAAACGGATAAATAATAGACAGTTGAAAGCGGCTGAACTATTATTATGTGCAGCTGTTGAATTTACCTAAACTCTGAACTGAGACCAAATAATGAATTATGTTTTATGAAAGGAAAGTTGTAAATAAACAGATCTAAGAACACAGCATTAGCATTGCTATTAGATTGACCAAAGCGGCTGCCGTTTCCGCTTTTTTTGTTATAAGCAAAATCTTAATATTTCCGATATCGTAGTTCATGCGGTTTTATTGTAACGTAACATTAAATACTTCCGGTCTTTGAAAATCAACTTTACTACCTGAATACGTAAATATTTGTTAAACAACTTACGAGGTAAATTACTTGAGTGAGGATCTTGAATAATATCGAGAGATATGCAGTATCCGTGCGTTTGTTGTGCTAAAGAAATATTGGTGTGCATTAGTGCGTTTAAGAAGATCTTTTATAAAAAAAACCGAATCTCTGACTTCAGGTGTTCTTGAAGAGGCTGCAATACCTGTAGGTATTTGTTATAAGTAAAGTAAATGGCGTAAAAGAGTATATGTGTGTTCATAAACATAAAAGTTTGTGATTAAAGAGCATAAAGAAAAATAACACAAACATGTCTGCATGCCTCAATGAACAAGAAATGTTCGTATCAGTGAAATAAGCATTTACGTTCTTTAAAACCCAATCACGCAATTTGAGCGCCGTATACACGATACGCAATGCTCAAACGAAAGTTCCAATTTAAAAACGTTTTCGTTACTCTTATTTTATTAATTATTTTCAAATGGTCTTATTACAGTGTAATACATGTACTTATATTCAAGATCGTGAAATTAAGTTGTCTTCAGATAATTTTTGGAATATTTTGGGTTATGATATGTAAAAAGATTAAATGAAAACTTCAAGATAATTACGCCGCTAATGGCTGAAATATTGCCCAAGCGGCGTTAAACAATAACTCACTCACTCACTCACTCAAGATAATTATGCGTTTGTGAAAATTACCGTTATTGCTAGTGGAAAGTTTAAAAATCAAATTCTAAATGGATCCCATTTAATATCGTATTTATTATTTTTGTTTTCTAGTCATGGGCCGCCAAAATTCAACAAAGCATTCATTTTAATCAGTAGAAAAAACAAGTTTCATTTATAAAGAAATCGCCTTTGAAACGTTTTGATTTTATTTACATATACAATTTTTTTGGATTATCCAGATTAGAAATGTATATCTAATCAAATGTTTTTCATGCTCAACGAGCTAAAAAAGAGTATTTCTTGTTTTATTTCGAGTTTTGCAAAGCGAAATATGATTGCAACTGTTTCATTCTACATGTAGTTCATATGTAGTATGTTTACCCTTCAAATAAGGTTGGATTAAATGGCCAGAAGCCTAATCAAACAGGCATGTCACGTTAAACACATAATACATTTCTGTTTGAACAAACACTGACGATTCTAAACTGATGAATACTAGAGCGTCTATCGCCAATAATGCGTCCCTGGAAAATATTTTGTTTTGGTAAGTAATATTGGTGAACATAGTATGAACTAACGTCCTTGTAGGAACTACTTTTTAATTTTTGTTAATATTCATTAAGGGATACGTTGTTATAGGATCTCTAATCTAAGTCAATAAATTTCATGATAATCTTAAGTCTTTTATTAACCAACTTTTTTACCTTAAAACATTGATAAAACAATGGAATAATGATAATGTAAAATTAAAGGTTAACTCAATTAGAATTGTTAATTTATCTTTAGAGAAATATATTTACACCAATGTTGTGAAAGATAACAGGGTAAATCGTTATGGATATAAGATTTGCAACTGATAATTAAAAAAAAGTTACAACGGTGTCATTGTCAACATTTTTACCCCGTATTGAAACTACTTTAATTTTCCTGTTTGAAGCCTTACGTTTCATGTTTTATCTGGCCCATCTCTGCACCTGCTGCGAGACCGATGGAGACTGTGCTGAGGGTCTGTGTTTGGGAGGCGCCTGTGACTGTCCAGAAAAGAGATATGGTGACTTTTGTATGAAAGGTAAGGTTTTCGTCTTTCACGGCCCTCATTTATACAATGGGGTCTCAAAAGCTTAAGAAAACACACTGACCTTCACCCAACCGAAATATGTCAGCTTTCATGGCCATTTAAGAATCCGTCCTATCGGTAAGCAATACGGCATCTTGTTTTTCGGGGACAGACATGACAAAATGCGCTGAAACAATATAAAATATCATAACAATAAACTATATAAATGGATAGAACATACACACATTTATAAATAATTTATTGTAAGACTAATCAACAATCGTGTACACAATATGTATTATTCGTCTTTAATATTATAGGCATATTCGTTATCTTAACTTGATTTGGAATCAAGGAGAGCAACCTTGAAATGAAATAGCACCCGTTAAAAGATTTATCTCATAGATTTTGAAATGTTGTAATATACGAAATTTTATATTTTGATATTCCACTAAATTTGATTCCGTTGGGTTCAATCACAGATTGTAAATTGGACCAGCACTGTAATGGGGGAACATGCAGGGAAAACTGGACCTGCGAGTGCCTTGCTGGTCAATATGGAATTCAGTGTGACGATTGTAAGTTTCAATTGCTTTCCAGATAATAAAAAGGGGTCATTAATGATTTCAAATCTATAGAATTCGTAGCGTTTTTTCTTAATAGCTATTTGTTCTGATCTCCTTTAATAAAGTCCTGTGGTGATCACGAGTCCTTAAGGTAACCCTAGTATGATGTTAAAAAATGGGGGTAAAGGTTAACCAAGTAATGGTTTCCTTGTGGAAGGAGGTCTTTGTATTTAATTCGTCAATCAATGGGCATTTAAATGTAAGAATTGTGTAAATATATTCTTAGTTTATAAATTTCTTTTTATATTTTTAAAATCTTGCATCTTATGATGGATCAGAATAGGGTGTGAAGTAAAGTTCTTTATCAAATTGTATATATCATATAGATCGTTGATGAAGTTTCAAGGAACCATACTATATGGTTTTAACAATGAATATCCAAAGCTTGATAGCCGAATATTTTCTCCACTCCAGTCTGTACATCTCACAGCGACTGTTCAGGTGGAGGGACCTGCGTGGTCAGGAATGCAGTGAAGATCTGTGAATGTAACGATCTCCACTACGGCGTGCATTGTGAAAATGGTACATGTGTATGCAACAATGAGGTTGTGAAACTAAAATTAGCCCTACCCTTATTCTGATTTGTCTCTCATTTTTGGTCTTCTTCGTGACAAATCATAAATGTCATTTCTTTTATTACTTTTAAAGAAAAATGGATTACTGTAGACATTTATCATAGTGCAGAATGGAAGAGATCTTTACAACAAAATAAGAAAATGCTCCATGACGAAGTGATAAATGCAAGTATGGCCTCTATAAATTATGCATTTTACAAATATTTCGTCATGCATCATTACTTTTTTCTCCCAATTACTTTGTTTCAGTTCATGAGTGTAACGCGGAGACGACGTGTCAGACAGGATGGGAGTGTAACATGGAGAAGGAACCGTTCGTGTGTCGAGAAGGAACCTCAGCAGAGTCCGACCAAGAGATGCAACCGCTGATTTTAAACAATGATGAGATTTGTCCAAGTAGTCGTATGTGTACTGTGCGTTCTTCCTATTATTTAGAGACATAAAGATACACATAAATTTGTTGGATTTTAAAATTCTTAAACATTTTGATAAATGTGCAGTTTGTACAAATAAAATAGCTTCGACTTACATAATGTACATGTACAAAACAGAATAATTATATTTTGATCTTTCCATGTTCGACTCGAGATGAGATGCAAAACTATATTTGAAAACATTTTTTTCAGATGCCCCTCGGACAAGCAATTCGTCAACTTCGTCGTTCTTTCTCGGAATTTTTGTTATGTCTTTCGTATCTCTTTTGTAAATTACAAATTTGTTTTCCCTTAATCTCAATTATCTCTCAATGTGTCGTTCTTCTGTATTGAAAACGACACCATAGGTACCAACCGCTTATGTTTTGGTATCTTTATATTGTATTTAAGTTGGCCGGAAATTCAAACGAAAGTATATATGTACGAAAATTCTTTTGAAGACTAACTTTAAAAGTACATGTTGCTCCATAATTATTTGAGTTTAAAAGACAATTTTATACATCACCAAATCTTTTAAGTAATAGCTTTTTACCTTGAAGTTTTTGTTTATAGATTTACGGTTTACTCTTTACAGGTGAAATTTATACTGTCTTACTCCTTACTGTTTACTCCGTACTAACTGACTGTTTACTGTTTACTCTAGCCTGAACTGACTGTTTACTGATTTTCCCTGTACCAACCAACCGTTTATTGTGTTAGCATTCACTGAATAACTTTTTAGTGATCTAAGGTTTCGGATTTGTATTTTCTGACAAATAAATTTTAGGTTTAATAAACGTATTGAGTTGGGTCTTAATTGAATAATTTATACTACCACAAAAGGATATTACTATTAGAGGAAAGAACACCGTCAAAAGAGGAACGAATTGCCAACCATTGGATGATTAGAAAAATTTAATTGTATAATTATGTAAACCAATACAAACTTAAAGCACGGCACAAGTTGTCTTCGAATCCCAAAAACGTAACAGAAAGTGAAAATCGATATTATAACGTAAATGAGATTCTTAATAGTAATATTTTACCATTCTATTAACTATTGTTTAGCAGAAATGATTTGTCAGAGCTTTTGTAGTGTTGTTAAAACATTAAACTGTGGATTTATCGAAACTTATAAAGTTGCCTTCTTATGATTCGACCATGGCAATTTGGATTGACCACATGGCATTGTATAGTCTTTAAAAGGAGAGACCACATAGTTGATAAAAGTACAGAGAATTGTTAACCTCACCAATCCATTATCACTCGTCTCAAGAGTTCAAGTACGAAAATTCCTTCAGGCGTTACCACATATCACCTGCCGGGTTAAAGCCGGACTCTATCACACTTAAACTAGATAGTGTGTGGACGTCGAAGAAGTCCACTTAGTAAATTCTAAGCGTAGCCCGATAGAACACGACACTTTGTGTTTCTTAGTACACCAAAATGACCCTTGAATATTGCGGTCATGCTAACCTACGATAGCTCATTGTAAAGAGGAGAAAGTATTCTATAAGAACATGTAAATTCAAACAACATAGGTTTTGACACGTAAGTGCTTCATGATAAAAGACTGGTACATAGGGCATGAAAATTACATTGGAACATATAAAGTAGATCTTGTCGGCAAATAAAGATATAAATGATGGAAAGTGATACATGAATGGATTGTGCATAGTTTGGACTTAAACAATTATTTTTGATATTTTAGGAAAGTACAATAGATGAGAGGCGGGAGAAAGGAGGCACGCCAAACTACGCCACCATCATACTACAAACCATGAACGTGCAACCAAATATCGTCAACAAAGAATCTGAAGTTGTAAAATAAAACCTATACTCCAAAAAACATATTTCCAATTTTCCTGTTTACCATACAATCATGCTAGAATGAAAGAGTGAAGATAATAGACCATGCTGCAGAATGATGTAATTCATCGTTTTGACTTTCAACTTTAATGGCCTGGTTCAGGTATGACAATACTAAAACCATAGTCAAATGTATGATACGCCGATTGAGAGTCCTGATCTCAACTCCTTTGCGCATGTTTGTATTCTATTTGTCACAAATGCAATTTAACGATATATCTGTATAGCTTTTGAAGGGGCGACAATGAAAGGCTTCAGCCATCATCCGCATCAAACATACTCGTTACCTGATATAAATCGTTGTGAACTCATGAACTAAATCGATCATCTCATTGCATCAAATTAAATAAAATCAAACACTTTTCACACATACCGCCTCGACAGAATAAACACTTGATTGTGCCAATGTTTCCCTCTTAATGTAGTAGTAAATTTTCTGCGGGTACGACGATTTTTGCCTAGGCCATGAAAATATATCGTGATCTACTCATTTTTCATTTTATCCTGTCCTAGACCAGGTATAAATTTGCTTACGGTATTGAAAAAATGATGACGGTAGAACAATTTGCAGACATGCAAATAAATTTGATCATTTCAGGAAATGTGCATGTACGCAACGATTTTTTTATACGAAAACGCTCGTCGTATGAACAAGGTTGTTACATATATAGATGTTAGATTTGGTTCAACCTAAATGTGCAAATTATCAAGGAAAACTGCCAATTTCCAAGAAAGGGACTTACTGAAATTATCCAAAAGTCAATTAGCTTGTTACTGTAGATACAAATGTAGAACATATGTAACTTCCCCTTCAAGACACAACTCGTACCAGATTCATCTCTGGTACATTACAGCCTTGTTAAAGTGCACAAATCTCTGAGGGCGATTTTTACTTCTGTCAAATCCAGGTGGGACAGATTAAAGAGTTGAGAAACGAAAATTAGTCAGCGGCGAGAGTCATACCATAAGAGGGAAAGTCGGGGCATACCGAAGAGAAACGGCAGTCATGTACAAAGAATCTTTTTATTCACATTTAATTTTACATTTCACGTTAACGTTATGACCGTCAAAATAGTGCTTATATGAATAAGATGACACACTTCCATAGATCGTGATCATGGCATTAGGAATATTTTGTTTAAAGAACAACAACAACATCTTCAGGCATAAAAATTAACAGTTTCTCATTATATTATGTACATATCACCAAAATTCCTGGCCGACATAAATACTTTTATAAATGTAAATGTTGAAAGCAGCTAAATTTTGAAGATGTTTAGATGTATATACGTAGCTAATTGTTTTACATTAGGTTTTAATATTCGTAAGAACAAAATATGATTAGTCAATTGTCAATGCATAATTATGAAACCGTGTTGGCAGATTTGCCAGGGTACAATCCGTGAACCCCTTTAAGACAGGTCACATGACAAACTCAAGGGTCCGCCTGCGCCTCAAGAAACACGAAATTTACAATGATCTCTCATTCCCGCATCACTTTCATACCACCTTGTGACTAATGATAAATATATGAAGAAATGTATTGCAGCATTAGGTCTCTTGCTTTGATGTAGTCGTAAATAGGCATATGTTAGTCAGCAAAGTTTGGGAGCCGCCTCTATTTATGGAACATTGCTGTGGGACTAAAAACTATAAATTTCTACAGTGAAATTTGAATAGTTTACAAGGAAATTTTGTTCCATGCTTTTAAAAAACTAAACCTGATAACTACTGAAGTTGTTCGTTGGTTTTCATATTTTCAGAATTTATTAAACTTGAAAAAACACTACTATACCAACTCTTACCAATTAAATATTAATTCATATCACGACAGTCATGTGCAATCCTTCAAAATTTGATTGTGTTTCATTTCATACAAATGAAATTCATCCTTTAGAGCTGACTTCAAAACCCGCAACTGAGTTCATGCCCTATTGAGCATCGATTGAAAACATGTCATAAACTGCCGCATTGAATAAATTATACGCACTCGTTGAGAACATCTTGTTGTGGTCACATTTTTTAGAAACATAATTATTTATTTTGGTCTCTAAGTATCGATATTGTAAACACGTTCAATCTTTAAACTATATCAATGATAGCTGAAGTAGCACCAGTGGAGAGAGGATAGTTGCTGCTAGCATCATGAATAGAATTATTTTAAGTGAGTATCATTTTTCGTTTCAATAACGAAGTCTTAGTTTCCAATTAAGGTGACAGTATGACCTTTATAACGCAAATGCAATGTATCTCGGGAATATTCAAATTATTGCCGAGATAGAGCTCATTAGCCGTGCAAAGAAACCCCAAGATTGAACGAGTTCGAATCCCGTCAGGGGTAAATTTTGAAACCTTTATTCGTCTGAAAACGACCTGACTGAATAGACTATGTAGTATTGAAAGACCGCACCTATGCCCTGGCTATAGGTTTTAAAGGAATTTTAGAATCAATAAATGTGAAAACTTTATTTTTGACTAAAACCTTTTTTTAAAAACAACTTGACATGAAATTACAGAACGATGCGTCCATAAGGAGATTTTGTCTTTGTTTTCAGGAAATATAAAACATATTCATTTTGTATGATAGATTGAATTCATTCGTTTTATCATATGTTTCCTAACCCCTCAGAGATTATTCAGCAAACTCTCTCATCTCGGAAAAGACTTGATAAAACTAAGGCATTTATCCAATCCTTGAAGTCTATTCTTTCTACATATATCTATGTCAAAACTTTAATTTTAAATTTTAGGTAAAATACTGTCTCTATCAAAATTATTTATACTCGGTACCATACTTCCGACGATATCAATAATTGAAGGCCTTTAAATTCAATTTGAAAGTAGAAAAGCTGATTTAGGTCAAGTTAGAGTTAGAGAGATGATTCCTATTAGGTGAATAAGGTTGCTATTTAAATCTAAGAGGAACTTCTTCTCGGGATAGCATACGATATACCATACCATACTTTATTCATTTAATAAGTTGGTCAGGATTTCAAACCTGACAAAAAGGATCCTTGCATTAACCGTCAGTTGCATCTATGTTTACCTCATAGCTGCAAAGAGTTGGTATAGTCTTTGTCAATGAATTGTACATGGTATTTGTCCGTGGTAAATAAACATAAATAAATAGTTCGTCACTATTTACGGTTTATGTTGAAATGACTTTAATTCTCCTATACATTTCATCCCATTGAAACCTGTTTTCAATACTCAAAGGACACAATTACCTATTAGACCATGGCTCATTTGTTTTGAACCGCGGTATAACCAACATCATTTTCAGTTAAACGGAACTATATCTTTATGATAAGTTTTTTTGATGAATAGAATTCTGATGAAATTACTTAGCATAACAACATAACACAAATTTTACATCAGGATAGATTTACAGATTAAGCAACCTTTCGGGTATGCAGTCCAGCATATATACAATCGTCCAAAGTTAAATTTTAGATGGTGTTATGTGGATCTTCTCCGTCGAAATTCGGCTCCCGTAGTCAAATCGTCTTTTATCATAGACAGAGCTGGTAGGAAGTTGCATCCCGAAACTTGAAAACGAAATTATAGACTTTGTGAAGTCCGTTCTGTAGTATACGCGCTCTGATTCTGTTTTCGAATTACATCATTTCAATCGCAGCTTTTGAATATTTACAGGGAAGTTATTAGTACCGTTTGAAACGAGAAGGAAAGAGAATGTGTTTATCTTTATCATCCATTCAACAATCAAATTTCACATCTAGCCCTAGTTTGCTGCATATAATGCCAACATAAGGCATGTTGTAAAATTATACTTTTAAAAAATGGGTAATACATTTGCAACCTTCTTGAAACGTTACAATGTCATGTTGCATATCTATTGTTCGTTAAATACTTACCTCACAAACAGGAACAGCTCTTGAAATGATCTGTACTCTCAATACGTTACAATGTCATGTTGCATATTTATTGTTCGTTAAATCCTCACCTCACAAACAGGAACAGCTCTTGAAATGATCTGTACTCTCAATACGTTCTTGAACACATTTAATTTACGATATATATCTATATTTTTCCAGCTGTACCATATTTGTTGACACATACATATAATAGTTGATAAATTTGATCTATTTACAGTCCAGTAAGAGTGTTACAAATTACTATTCACGATTCTTGTCATTTTCACAGTGCCATGACAACACATGTGTAGCTGCAGGTTCTCGTGTAAAAAGCGTTGGAGGTTTATTCGATAACTCATTTCTGATTGCGACGTCAGTTATAACATGTTTCTAAAAGCGTCTTAGATATGCAAATTTTTGGCATTTTTACCTTTAAGAGAGTAATAAGAAAATAATAACCACATTTACGTGAGTGCTATAAATATCACATCGAAGGTTTATTTCACACATATAATCGCACTGTAAATTACATGTAAGTTATGTACATTGTCTCACTGTTAATGTTAACATGACAATATTATTTTCATCCAAATGAGGTAACTTGATAATTTGAATATAATTCCTTTAAGTAAACCGTATTTTGCAAATATATTTATACAATAAAACATTTTCTAAAAAAATAGAAAAACAACATTAATAAATAGATTGAAAAACTTACATACATCAGATAAGCTCTTGTCACGTAATAAACTTAATATTGCTTCCCTTGTCATGGAATTTACATTATATCAAAAATAAATAACTAGTTCCATATTGCAACAAGACTCACAATTCAATACACAACCATAGAAATCAATATAATACCTAGTGTAATATGCTTTGGCAAATACTGGGGATAGCAATCCCAGCCACCCGAATGTTATAAAAAAAACCTCTTGTTGATTATCAAGACACATCAGCTTGAGCCACAGCTTTTCATCAACGGTTCTAGACTCTAAATCTACATATAAGTATTCATACCTAATCTATATAACAAATAAAAATGGTACGATCTCCCCTCTGCCCGAAAATGGTTTCTTGGCCTAAACGCGAGGACCCCTATTTCTCTCGAAGGGGAAAGATCCAAGAGGGCTGACTTTGCCGTGCCTTGTTTATATGTCATATAGATAGGTATGAATACTTCCATAACTTACATATATATATATCTTGGTTTTCTTGTTTATTACGACATGAAATTGACAAGCCAAGGCAGATGGAGGAATGGGTGTAACGTTGAGAAGGTTATAGTGCTTGAGTCACATTTTGATTATCTGTGAAGATACCACAAAACCACCTATACTGAAATTCTCCAGATTCTACGCTGTATTCAAAGTTATATGAAATAATGATCATATCTTTATCTTTCAGTTTCATTTTACCTGATCCTTCAGGGTAACGTGTCCCTGGCAGGGACCATGGCATGCAATTCTGACGATATGTGTAATGTGGGTCAATGTGTCAATGGGGCCTGCGATTGTCCTGTTGGTTTCACCGGGCCTTCTTGTTCATGTTAGTATGTAGATAGAGGTTATTACACTTAAAAAACTATCATATGTCTTTAACGAAAATAATCGAATTTAAGCATTAACCGATTGATGTAGTTCTAAATATATTATATTTTCCTTTCTTTTCTTTGGTCAATAGATTAATGTATGATTTTACATCCAACGAAAAAGGTAACAAGAGCTGAAACAATCGTTTCTAAGCAAAAGTACATCTGTAATCTGTGCACATGTGAACATACGGAAAATAGGTGACTTCTTATGTTTCACTATACATAATACGCTTCGTTGTCCCGTTAAATATAGGATAGATAGGAAGTTCAACTTCATGTCCACAGTACCATGCATGAATCCAATAAGGTTAGAAACGGCTGTTCATGAAATGCTAAAACTCGAATTTTGTGATGATTATATATACGACTCGTAACTGAACAATGTGACATCATATTCGTGAGAAACATTAATTGTGTTTTCTTCAATACGCAGGTATCATCGCAGCAGTAAAACAATACACAAAATCACAAAATATTGTTATAAACTGTAAGCAGCCATATCCTATATTACCATATTTCCTTGAAAATTTAATAGGGAATAAAACTGGATGTAGGGAATTTTACGATATATTGCAACTTGAAAACATAAACGACACAAAATTAAGATACAAAATAAAGTGGGAAAAAGACCTAGACTGTACTATTACAGAAGATAAATGGAAATTAATACACCAATCCCCTCACAAATGCCATTCAGCTAGTAACCATATATGGTTCCAATACCGTTTGATTCACAGTATCCTACCTACAAATACTTTATTGACAAAAATGGGTTATAAAGACAATGAAAAATGCGACTTCTGTGGTGAAAGCGCTGAAACATTGCTCCATTTGTTTTATGATTGCGAAATCTCGCAAAATATATGGTTAGAAATGACAAATTGGATCGAATCAAAAACACAGTGTAAATTAAACTTATCGAAACAAACTGCCATCTTCGGATACCCACAACACAGAAATAATGTTCTAAATCTGATTCTGATAATAATAAAATACAATATCTTTAAATCAAAACAACAAAATAAACTACCAAGCATCCCATACATTAAAAATGACATTCGCAATATATATAACATAGACAAATATTCTGCATATACTCAATGTAGTTATTCAAAATTCATGAAATTCTGGTCATCATGTCACAATTTGTTCTCGTTTTAAGCGATTTTTTCAATAAGACATCATTATGAAAAAAGTATCATGTACATCCACAGATTATAATTCCAATCAATGAGTAATTTGGGTTTTTTTTTGTAATTCAAATACATTCTGTCCATTTAATTTGTTTGTCCATTATTATGTTGAAATGTCTGTTTTCTATTGATATGCATGTTTTGAATTTGTATATACATGAACAAAAATGAATAAAGTTATAAAAAAAAAAATTAATTGTGTATAACATAAAGACGCTTTCAATTGTTTTAGTACCTTATGATGACATGCGTATCGCATAGACAAACTATGGATACGCTGATTTTAGACATTATAGCTGAGATAGTACGTGTTCTACGTAACCTGCATTCGTCACCGTAAAAATAATATTTACAGAATCTAAAATACTTTTCTGTCATTTTCATTCTACGTTCTACGTGCATTTCTTTTCGTAAAATAACATTTAGAGAATCTAAACTGCTTTCACCTCATTTTCTTCCTACATTCTACGTGTATAATTAACCTTTACTGAAAGCGGGATTAGAGACTTTGCAAGCAAGCAGTTATTGTCTCTGAAATGTTTCCATGTTCTTGAAGGACTTTATAAAATCTTTAAAAAAATATGAGAGAATCCTCATGTGGTCCCATATGGATGGGGGATCGATTGGCGAACATCAATTTGGACGATCAGTGACCCATATCAAGTAATAGTGTTACTATTTTTTAGTGGCATCGGAATACATACATACATACCTAAATATATGGAAGAAAAACAGAATCCGGATATGATAATGATAACTAGGAGTATATATATATGGTACCCTTGGATTTGAAAATGTGATTAGGTGATTAAATTGAAAAGAAATAATAAAATATAATTTTATTTTGCGTTCATATGATAACTGAAAATGCGAAAAAAGTTTTTTTTTAAATTATTACTTTTTTTGGTACTGTACCTGATATCACGGGTGTTTACAAAGGTTGACCATCCAACATGTACATTCTCTCTCTCTCTCTCTCTCTCTCTCTCTCTCTCTCTCTCTCTCTCTCTCTCTCTCTCTCTCTCTCTCTCTCTCTCTCTCTCTCTCTCTCTCTCTCTCTCTCTCTGTGTCTCTTTGTCTCTGTCTGTCTGTCTGTCTGTCTCTGTCTGTCTCTGTCTGTCTCTCTCTCTCTCCCTCTCTCTCTCTCTTTCTCTAATATAATCTATGTAATAAGTCAAAGAGTTCTAAACGAACGAAGGTAAATCTCAATAATTCGATTTCCTTTTTCGAATTTTATAGGCGTTCACACTAAAATGAACGAAGAATTTTTTTAAAGCTGACACTTATTTCTACGACTACGAATAATCGGACTGAGTAATGGAATCCCACTAAAGTAAATCTTTTTTTGCATAACATTCGAATGGAATCGAATAGAATTTGAACAAATAAAACATAAAAAGATTCGTATTAAAGTGTCTCTAGATAAATGTACGATAAAACTCTTGTAGCTCCAAACTGTGCCTCTGATGCCGATTGTGCAGAGGGAACTAAGTGTGTAAAGCCCGCGGAGGCGTCAGGAGAATGCCGAGAAGAAGCTCCTGCGTTACCTCCGGAAGCTTCAACCCAAAACAATGGATCAACCGCGGAGAATTCCATTGAAAGTGAATACAGTATATAACGAATATTATGTAACATATAAATGATGTACTAGACGGTCCACCATTTTAATTCTCTTTGATGCCGAGAAATATTGAACCAATTCTATATCTGCTTATGTCATGTTCGAAGACGGATCCAAGTTCTGTTTAGGGTAAATAAAGAATAATGAAGGAGAAGTCTGTTGTACCTTCTTTATGTGTTAGCAAGTATCAATAGGCCTATATGTATATGTATATGTATAAATATGTTTCGTTTACATAAGGCTTCGGTTACTCTGCGATATCATGTGATCCAAGATTTCTTTATCTTTAAGATCGCGTTTCTGTTTTTGCTTCATGTTTAATAAATTTTGATAAATGTTTGATTCAAAAGACGTTTGCCAATTGTAAACTAAGTATGTGCACCGCTTGAATTTGACATTCAGATGCTTATATAAATATGTAATTAACATCTGTAGTACAAAATGCATTTTAAGGTTCATGGGGCGATTCGCAACGAGATGAGGTGGTCGTCTGTGTTTTAAGATCAGGAGTTTGGTTTGAAACATGATCCCTTTTGAAGTTTCACAAAATGTGTTTCAGGTCTCGTGAGCAGTGGGCCGCAAATGACGTCATGGGGTTTGCTGCCGATGTGGATACTCGTAACTGTAACGCTGATGTGATCTTTTGTATGACCGAACACTTGATAACGTTTAAAAACATTTTACATTTGCCATCCTTTTTGTTTTCATTATAAACTAGAACAATCACATACTTCGCTATTTCCCTAAAAAACGGCATACCGTGCTATAGTGCCTTTAAGAGAAGTAATAAGATATCCACGTATTGATAAGATAATTTTCAATCTGTGTTCGTTAGGTCACTTTATTTCCCTAAGAAATAGAGGATATTTGACATTTATCGTCGAATGCCATTTGCATTCCTTCAAGAGAAGTAGAAATTTATATTTTCACGAGTGGCGCAGCCACGAGAGTAAACATACAATTTTCTACTACACGAGATGAGATATAAATGGTATTCGACGAAAAATGTCAAATGTTGTATATATTATGTTTCCTAAACTTGGTAAATGACCTTAACTCTACGAAAGGAGTAACAAAATCGCGTCAATCTCATAACGTCATTCAAGTTTATTGACGTCACAGATGACATTATATGATTGTAGCGTAATTTCACTCAGTAGAATAGCATTGTTATTTCACTCAGTGAAAATACATATTTTTTTACCGATAAACGGCACATTTGACCACTTGAAATATGATAAAATGTGCTACAGTGCCTTTAAGAGAAATAATACTAGATTTTGGTACACGAAAGTGACTGAATGCTTTAGCTTGCAAATGCGTAATCCTAGGCGTTAATGGGACTTGTTTTACCTCCAAGAAATATTAGGATAAATTAGAAGCGGTAATAAAATCCTTCATTTCCCACTTATCAGTCGCTTTTAAAGCTCCCTTTATCGTAAGTATATATCTCTCTTATAAATCAGGTTAAAGAAACACTGACGTACATCAACTAAAAAAGCATTGGCAATATGCACGCCTACCATAATACACTTCAGGTCACAATGAAACGCTCGTAATTCAGAATCAAAGCGAGCAGTTTGGTGTAAATTTATTAATTCAAGATATGTTTTTATATATATCTTGTTATCTCCTTGTCACATGCCATGTGATAGATAAAAAGCTCGGGCACATCTCAAACAATCAACCATGAATCAAGTGGTGTATTTGAACAGTGAGTAAAACTATAAATAGTACCCTTGTAGGCCATAACCACTACAGTTTGATTTATGACACCAAAATGGCGAAACTACGATATACAACGACTTTGATTTTAGCTGTTTTGTTTTCTGGAACAAACGCCGTTCCCAAATGTAAGTTGATAGCTTTTACCTTAGAGAAATACACAAATATGTTGAAAGTTAAATTATGAACTCAGAACTATTTGTCTTTTCACATTCGTCGTTATTCTCTTAGACATTTCGTCTGCTTGATTCACCTACAAATGTTCGGTTAGTGCGGGAAATTTTTTCAACTCAAATGGACACTTTATTAGTATCATAAACATAATTCATAATCATAATCATTATTTCATAATATTCCAATGATTTCAAATTTCGTATTGCTAAAATCATAAAGAAAGTTTTTAACCAGTGGTTGCCATGAATGACGTTATAAAACATAACAAGGTGCACGTGAGTCCATGACGTCATACCAAACGAAACTTTGACCCAAGGTCCTAAAAATATCCAGTGTTTACGACTTCGCTCCCATAGTTTTACTCATGCCACGCCGGGACTCATACACCCGTACATAGGATAACTAAATTGTTCGAAGTCCTCCTGAGCTTAATCTCGCTATTCCGATCCTCATCATCAAATGTGGGTGGTATTTTCAGAGGACCATCCAAACTAGGTTGACCGATGATAGTTTGAGTTTTGCTTGTTTAATAGATCCTTATACCGTTTCATGCATGCATTCAATATAAAGAAACCTAAAAGTCCCGTTATATGTGATTGGGGTTAGATATCTATAAATTTAAGTATGTTATTTATTACCTCAACAATTTTTAGAATGCCATCCAGACAGTTTGTATGTACTTTTATCTGAGATATACCCAAAAAGGGTTGCAGTCACTATGAATATAACGATGTCAGGCACCTACCATTAATGATAAATACATAATTGACAGGCATGATATAGTGCCAAGTCACATGCGTTTACAGCTGTTTCAGTGTGTTATTTACAAAGTCAACAACTAAACAAGTTCTAGTAGCTATTTGCATATATAAATATGTGATCATATCATCACCATGGTTTGCGAGTAAAACAGTGTTGTATGATTTTTTATTACCTTGAGGTTAAATCGAGTATTTTTATGCGTCAGGACGTTTTCGCCATATTTAAAGAGAAGCTGAAAATACTATGATCAATAACTGAATGAAAACGAAGTTTAAATACTGTTGGTCGTCGAGAAATTATTGATCAAAGTCTGTCCTAACATCAGACCCAAACGTTTCTCACCTGAGATAGCCCTAGACGACCGAAAGACAACGATAAAGTACATTCGTGAATATCACGAGTTCCCGTTCTTCAATTATACCAAACAATGGTATAACACAATGGTCAGGACTGAATGTAGAGCTTTGATCCACTTTCTTTAAAAGTGATTCAGTACGGATGATATTCATTTAGATATACCCCAAACATTAGGTTACTCTGCTCTATCATAAAGCTGCGTGAAATAATAGTGTGCTTGATTTGTTACGGGCATAGTCAGCACCGAAGACGAGCTGATGTCACAGCAGAGGAAACCATTTACGCCGTGCTTGATACAAAACTGCAACATAAGCGAGTGCCGATAATAAACTGCTGCTCACCATATCAGTAAAACATCAGTTGAACGAACTAAAAATGTATAAGGTATTTGAACGTTGGGTCCCCAGGATGTTATCTGAAGACCTAAAACGAAAACGTGTCATGGCAAACAGCATCTTTGCGAGCGCAAATCTAGAATAATGATTGGCCCACATGTTTACTAGGGATGACACCTAGGCTCACCATTTTGATCAAAGGACAAAAAAGTCAAAGGATCAATGCATGCAGTGGTAACATGTTCGTCACCCCCCCCCCCCCCCCCCCCCCCCCGGGTCTACACCCTCCCATTTCTTTCTCTTCACTCGACTGAAAACAGAGACAAGTTTGTGGTAGTGACGGTAAGAATGGCTGGTGTTTTCAGCTGGGTTGAAGATGTTAAAAAACGCTGGACCAAATAATTGAAGGTATGGTTCATTTGGTTGTACATAAGTCGTAATTTTCTTAAGAGCTTCTCTAGTCTTCTCGGTCAGAAAAGAAACTTTTGGGACACCCCTCGTAGATACCATCCGATATATTCATTAGCTCAATGATATGGTTCCATCGCGTTAAGATTCTTTACTAATGTACTATCACCATTTCAGAATACTGGTAAAGAAAGGAATATTCGTTTTACAGATTGAATATAAATTGAAAAGGCTAAAGTTCTTAAAGGTCATTGTAGAACGAACTTACATTATGAATTTTCAGATGAAATGGACAAATACTGTAATCGGTTTCTGGATATTGGGAGCCCATCGCCAGAATATGTAATCAAGTTGCGTTTGACGAAGAGCGACCATTATGACAGGAACATGAACTGTGGACTACACATCCGGGCACCTAGAGGTCAAAGGTTGATGGTGCAGTTCCGGGATATCGATATCGACTGTCCCGACCATCTGCAGGTGTTCAGTGGTACATCTGAATCTTCAACAGGTGCGTTCTATACATCGACATTTACTGTAAACAATCTCAAGCCTTTTACTACAATTCTTCCTCGAAGAGAAAATTGATTATGATCAATATCTTATTGTTTATAACATATAGATAATAATACCTCCTTCCGTACACAGATAGCCTTTTAGTTTGGGAGAGGATATATTTCTATCTTCATCTTATATGATTTTAGATGATTATATTCAATGTCCTGTGCTTTCCCTGTCACTCTGTCCTAATGTTCCCATTCTCTCAAGAATACCGCAACTAGAATACTAGCAACTTCCTTCCCATTATCAAAGCATTTCCACTATTACCGGATAATTTGGCGTCTTAATTTGCTTTACTGAAATTCCTAATAACGATTTACCCCGGTCATTTATCTTAATAATGTCCCTCTACCCAGGTTAATTTATCTTTATACTACCCACTGCCCCGAATCTAAGGCCCTTTTATAAAGGAGATATGATTTTCCAATTAAAGTAATGATAATTAATTCGCAATTCACAGAAATAAAAAGCAAAGCCCGTCCACAAACTGTCCCTACCCAACCTCCAATCCCCTAAATTCGCGTTTCACGCCACGTCAGTGATTTGTTGTATATATTGATATCTCTACCAATCGATATTGGATATTGGCTGGTAGTTAAAAACTACATATTGGTGTAGTTGTGGCAATCGAGTATCTGTTTAAGTATTTGACAACGGCCGAATAACTCGATTCACTCACAATCAAAGGACGGCCGCTTTTTGCTTACATAAAAGAAATAAAGAATGAATAGGTACAGTAAGGATTGCAATTTTTATCGCACATATCACTTTTCTCGACTCCTTCGTCTTCACATTTCATGTGTACAAAATGATAAAATCGCAATCCATACTATACCGTGTTGTATTACAGCTTTTAAACGCCATGAAAACTTGATAAACCTTTTTCAGCTTTGACTGGACAACTCTGCGACAAGGATGAGCCGGAAACAGTGGAAACATCGGGGGAGGATATCTTCCTCAAATTCGTCAGCGACGGTCACAAAGAGGACGATGGTTTCTCTCTGTTGATCAGCTCTTTCCACACAGGTGGGGCAATTGCAAAAAATATATATTTATCATCACAGTAATCTGTTTAACAAAATGAACATGTCAGGGTTATTATTTCATGTTTCTACCGGCAGGAAAGTAATACCTCGACTCCATAGGTTACTCAAGTTAGATGATATCATATTAAATTTACTTATTTCCCTGTATCATCTAGCGATTATTGCTACCACTGTTCAGTTATAATATTAACATTATTTGTGCAAGTCTTTGTTTTTTGGTTATAAACTGAGAGTTTTTTTTAACTATGTGCGCGACCTACAGGTTATTGGAGTCTCGAATTCCCAGCGTATGCGGAAATAACTACACCTCCAGTTTGAAGAAACGTTGCCAGTCGCAAAAACTATTTGACGAAAAAATCAATAGGTTTATTCATTGATGCGCGACATAAAAAAAATCTGAACCGATTGAAACTTTTTAGTGGACTTTTAGGAATGGTTATCATTCGCTATACCTTTAACAAATGCTTATTATTATGCCACATTTCACAGTCATGGTTATAAGATTAATTCAGAGTGGGGTAATGAAGTTGCTTTATCTCAGAAAACCACAGTTTCGTCCTCAAACATATAAGGTCCGATGTGAAAGTTGCATAAATGATTGATTTCAAAATATTGTTATAAAAGCCATAGGTCAACTTCAACAGAGATATTAGATAATAAACGATAATAATATTGACTCGAATTATTATTATTATTATTATTATTATTATGTTATTCTTGTTTGGCCTTTTTACAGTGCATAACATAAATATATTTCTTCGAGTGGTACGGATAAAAAAAATTCTCAAGGTGACACCGATTGCGATTACTTTTTCTGGTATTTTATATTTAGATTTCTTTAGTACCATTCAAACAATATACACGAGGAATTATACAATAGACCACAATATCCCCGTCACTCTGTAAATAATCTAAAAAAAATTAAAAACAAATACTTCTCTTATCTATTACGCTATGTACTGAATCAAAGCACGTACCAACGCAGTACATTCCGTACCCTTGTTCCGTATTTTAGCCAGTGTCAGGTTTATATCACGTGTTTGCACCAGACCACCAATCACTGGATAGATCAAAGAGACCAATATTTTACCAGTATTTGTTCACTTGGTTGCTAGTAAATACGTCTAACATTCGGACTGTCATGGGTGATTTATTTCACTGAAATATGAGGAAACTTGTTCTTATCGCCGGAATCCGACAGTAAACAAGATAAACGGGTGAAACGGTGTTCGCCCATTGATTTTGTACATTGAGATATATGTGATCACACTATCTTAAATAGAATAAATTCTCGTGGTTTTTTCTGGTCGAGTCCCTGGCGGTATTTCGAACCCACATTTAAAGAGTCAGGCACCGCTCAAAACATCAATAGCTTACCTCCTCTCCCACCATTCCTTTTAAAGAAAGGGATGAAGTTTTAATGTCAGTACCAATGTTGTTTTTTGAAACATTTATGTTGAAGTCAGTTGAACCTTCTTAGAATAAACTGTAAATAACTTTTAACATTTTTCATTACGATGGTACCTTGAATGTTTCAGAATGTTTTGAATTTCAATGGCCACACGAATCTACTTAATGATTTAAATATGGTCGATGATAGGTATATATAGATCAAATGATAAATTCTTACATACTTGAGCTTTTACGCGAATTTCAATCTTATTAGGAGTACTTGAAAACAATTCGGCATTAATTCACTATAAAAGAAAATAAGAACGAGAACGAACAATGGGTACAGTTAACGATCATGTCTTTGAAAAAAGGTTGTTTTTAGGCATTTTATACACATGAAAGTTCTGAATGATCTTGAAATAAACACGTAAAAGTTAATCTCAGTCTCATATTTTGGTAATGGTGTCAGTTGAAAGTCTGTATAAGTCCACGTGGTATGATTAAATGGATCATTTGATAGGTTACACGTACTTGAAACACGAAGCATTTACCAATGAAAAATCAGTAAACAATTACGTAGAAAACCAATTAATCTTCACGCCAAATAAACCACTTTCAGTTAATATGTTACTAGAAGGAACAGTAACTGATTTTCGACCAAACGTACACATAGAAAACAAAGTGATTGCCATCGCGGATGTTGCTATTTTTCTCAAACAAAGAAGCTACCAATCGATTGATACAGCGTTAGAGAACTTAAGAGTGATTGAAGGTGAACGACAACTCACACAAACAAAATTTTATAGTGATTGTTTTCGTATTTCGAAGGTGTTTGCTCACACAACGAGTTTGAGTGCGACAATGGACGATGCATCGATTACTCGATGTACTGCGATGATTACGATAATTGCGGCGACGACAGTGATGAATGCGCTAAGGACTTTAATTGGTGGGTTTGGATGGTCGTCGGTATCGTCGTCTTCCTCATCATCCTCATCGTGTTCGTCGTCGTGTGCTGTTGTTTCATCAAGAATTCTCGTTCGAGGAAAAAGGTTTGTACTATAATGCAGCTAACACCATTAATCCCATTTGTCCTTCCCCCAACCACCACCACCACTCTATCAAATAAAAATGGTACACATTTGCAAAAGAATGGTTATATTTAATTTGTCTGATTAAAATCGACCGTGTTTCAAGGACTAAAAATTTCAAAATATTGACTTAAACGAAATTCGAATTCATTCTGTCGAGGGTTTCATACGGTCTGATCGCAGCCACGTGTAGCGCATGTTCTGATACCAGTTTAGTGCAGACAAAACCTAGTCATTAGCGGACCAATCACATCATCATGTTTGAAGGAAAGGGCAAGTTTAACGAATGATTCACGGGAGTTACCTGCCCCTAAGTAATGATACCAAATGTTTTTGCTGGAGGCATTGAGTTTGGTGAGCTGAGTCCACGTCGTAACATTCATTAGCCTATGTATAGCTGTGGCCAGACCTTGTGGAGAGAAAAGGCCTAGACTCGATACAGTCAATATTTTAAAACTTTTATTCCTCGGAACGCGGTCGATTATAATCATACTAATACTTTGTAATGACTTTGAAACGTAGTTGTACATTTGAGTGGTTAATTTTGTCATCACACAAGATTACATGTAGTTAGTGTACGTGTGCATATATGAAGTAAAATTAATTTCGGATATTTAAAAAGGTTATTTCAACAAAATGGTATATAGACATATATGTAAAGTACACGATTCCTCCCCTTCAACAGAGAGCCGCTGCACCAATGCATTACACCAGTGCAACCCAGGCCGTTCACACAGTCACTACCATTCCTGCTAACCCATGGTACGGGGCACCACAGGCCTCAACTCCAGCCCCTAACCAGCAGTTCCAGGGAGTGTACCCCTCGGCTCCCGACAGCTTCACGAGCCCCGTGTTGCCCCAGCCCCCTGCTTACACGGAAGCCGCTGGGTTGCCGGTAAAGGGGACAACCCAGGATGAAAAGGAGACAGTTGAAATAGCCCCTCCTCCTTACACGGAAAAGCCTTGATCATGATTCGATTTGCTTAAAATGGCCTGGCCACCGAACTTCAATGATGAAAACTAGTTTGATTGAGAGCAGGCTATTAAATCTTTGACAAATCTATTGCTTTGTGACTCTCAGGGTTTCTGGTTCCTGATATTCTACTGTTGAAGTTACAATTATCAATACCGGTATACCTGATCATACTTAATTTTTTCAGATGTGTTTTTCAAATTGATTGTTTATTGATTATTGTTATAATTGTGGAATCCTTATCTGCAATAGTACAAAACATACTCCTCTCCGTATCAAGTCCTATGCGGGATTCGAACCCACAACCTCGGGCTCATGGTCAGGCAACAACCGCCACCACTGACTGCATCACTAGACCGCCTATATCAAGTCGATAACCAGGAAAGACCAGAAAAAGTTGCATTATTACAGAAAGTGTGATTCAAAGTAAAATAATACTGCATTTGCTTGCTATAAAAAATGGATTCATTTCTTATGATGATCTATGGATTGATTATTTGTTTTGCAATTCGGTCAAACAAAAATTACTATTTCAACATATGTATTATTCCAAAAATATATTCAACAATTCTTTGCCTAGGGTTATGGTACATATTTATACAAAGTCACAAATCAAGACTGTCCAAAATAATTGTAAATACAAAGCACGAAGCGAGAAAGAAAAGTGTAATTTTTTTAAGATCTCCATGAAATGAAAATGTTTGTCCCAGAAGCTTAAAAATGAAATACGTTTCATGATTGTAACTTGCATGATATTTTACTGCAAGGCATTCACCCGCCTTGTCAGCCAGGACCTGCATATTGTCAAATACCTTCAAGGTTTTTAAGAATACAAATATTAAATATTAGATCAAATATATATGTGCCACAAGAAAGTCACGTTATACCTTAGAAAAGACAAAAAATTATTGATATTTGATATCTAAAAAGTCTCCTTATTGCTTATTTCTACCAGTGGATGCATTATCATTTTCAAGTTCCGCAAAATATTCGCAATTTCTTTCTTGGAAAATACACAGTGAAAATGTTATTCAATAATGAGATACATAAATACATTGAAGGAAAGACAGGAATTATATCTTCTTCCTTTTTTTCAAACTCTAACTCCATGTATTAAATTAACCCGTTTATCGATATATTTTCATATTTAAAAAAACAACAACTAACAATCAGTGACGGAAACTACGTATCAAGATAGGAATTTGTTTATCATAGAACATGTATGAAATACACATAATGAGTATATTTATTTTCTCTCTTTGATACTGATCTAAATTTTGTTTTTAATGTTTAAAGATAACCAAATTGCGTTGTTGGGGCATCTTTTTTATTCTTAGAACTCGAATTTTTTAGATACCAGCAATCGACTATCGTAATGTTTTTTAAAGACTGAGACGGCTACCTTTAAAATCATTCTTTTTAAAAAAAAAAATAATATCAAACCAGTTATCGTAAAATAATTTAAACTGCAGGTTGACAGGTTTAAGCTAAATGTAATGACTAACGAGTGGGTTTTCGATGTGACATACTTTATTTTCTTTTCTTTGACTTCAATTATTTTTAGGGGATTTGTTTGTGTTCATGGGATTTTGATCGATTCAACCCCACTGATCGTATATCAATACCTGTGACGGTTAATAAACTCAAGGTTTCCAAAACATCATATACCTAGGCTTAAACGATATATTATTGGTCAACAAGTAATTTAAAAAAATCTAATTTTCAAAGGAGAACGATACAGCTTTACAATAACGTGCTGTTACACTGTTTGATAACTAGATGCAAATTAAAGGGACCATTCGAGCGGGGTATTTTTTGTGGAAACGAAATTCAGGAGGACTTTCCTGTTAACAAATATATATGATTTTTACATGATTCTTTTCACACTTAATTTCAAATATGTACACGAGGTAAACCTTTCAGTTGTTCAAGATTTAACAATTTGACAAAGAATCAAGTGTATCGATCAAAAAAGAAAAACTTCGTGAAATGAAGCCAATCATCGGAGCTACGAATGTGGAATGCATTACTACGACAAAACATTGTCGTAACTGACAAATTTCATTATGAATTATTTGTAAATATGCCGCTCTTCTATCAATCTATTTGTTATTTCTTAATTTTGTCAAGGATTTAGCTTAATACAGCATTTTCTCGCAATGCAGATTTCTCGCAACACTAACATTTCAAGATGGCGGATGAAAGCCGCTCGAATGGTTCCTTTAAATAAATTCAATCATCGGCTTTACATACTATATTTAGACAAAGCGTAACCTGAAAGTCGCCGACTACCTATTACGTCTTCAACAAAACATCGATTGCGTCCCCGCTTTTACTGCATATATTTTTACGCACTCGTTTCTTATGTCAGTGACCAGTCTTGAATTTACACATCACGTGACCGTAAAGGGGAATTCTAAGTAATTAGCATATCTAAAAATAGACTCAAGATGGCGTCACCGTACCGCTGAGTTGCAGTGAATGTAAAAATAAACAAACGGTAAAACTAATATTATGATGATTATATGAAAAAATATATGCGGCCATAATACATAACAATTGAAGAGTATTTTATCGTTAATGAATAGTTACAGGGCTGTTTTGTTCGTTGTGAAAGACTCTTGAAAGAGAAGGTACCGATTGAATATGGATATTGGTTAGGTTTTTCATGTGTAGACTCTGTAGCTATAAACTCGATGATACTGGGGGGAGAGGTTATATAGCTACAGCTCTGCAGCTAGCCTACGACCAACTCTTAACCTACTGTACGCTGTTTACATGAGGTAAAGGAGGAAACGATGAATTGTCTACTATTTTCATACCTCCTTTAAACAATGATTTCTGAAAGGACGCTGGCGACAACGACCTGTAAGTATTGCGAGACGGATGTTTCCGATAATTAAAATCAAAATACTTGTCAAAATTGTGATAGCGTGTGTATTTGACAAATTTGATTTTGAAACCATTTCAGTAGTTATGATAAACCCGTTTTTACATAGAGTTTTGAAAATGAATGGTTGAACATTCTTATCTATAGAAACAGGTGACTTTTCACGTATATTATTGATATACCTTAAAACGACCCATAACATAAACTGTACGAACTAATGAATAAAATGCCATTGGGCCATTGTGTTTCAAGAAATGAAGTTCATTAATATACTGGTTACTACCATTAATGGTCCCGGATCACTAAACAACAGAACAGACCTTTTTTATAGTTCTTTTTCATGCATCTGTATGGTCTGTATCTAAGTATTGTTAAGTATATCATAAGTAGGCATGTCGTAAAGAGGGATCGTGTTACGACTTCAGAAGCGCCCTTATAATATCTACCAATCAATCAATCTTTATTCACTCAAAAAAACCAAAAAAAAACTTACGGTGGTACAAGAGCAAAATAACTTTACAATATATATCTAATCATGTACATGCGTCTTATGCACTATTTCTTAACATCAATTGTAACATAGTAATGAGTCTAAAAATGCATTTAAGACTTTTTGTACATTTAGGGGTCCAAATTTTACAAAGAGAATAAACATTTGGATATTTGCAATATTTTTCCGTAATATACGAAATTACGATGTTGATAGATATGTTACAAGTATCACTCATTTTCCACACACAAATAATACCTTGATTCACCGGCATTAACAACGAGGAAATATTTTAACTTCTGTTTTAACTGTGTTAAGGCCTGGTCACACAGCCCAAAAGTCGCGCAAACGCACGAATCACGCACAAAATTTGGTTGTGCGTGTTTGTCCGTCGAGAATTTGACCATTTTCACTGATTAACGCGATTAAAAATCACCGATGAATTGCGCAATAACTACTGAAAAAGCACGCACAAATCACTAACAACCCATGCACTTCAGCTCATAGACACAGGGCGAATAGGTGGTTGTGAGCGACGAAAGGTCCGCTGAAAATTCACACAAAATCTGCGCACTTGCTCTACTGAACTGCGTATTAATCGCGCATGATTCACGTATGAACTGCGCACAACAGGCACATATGCGCGAACCATGCGTCGTATGTCTGCTAATCGTCAGTGGAAAGTCGTCGATGAACGCGTAGCGGCAACATGTTCGCGAAGGATCACTGACATTCAACGTATATTTCGCGCACTGTCCACGTAAGAACTACCGCACACTACGCAAAACTTACGTAAAACAGCGCAGTACTGCGTAAACTATTACGCGAAGCCGAGTTTTGAGCTGCTCCGGCGAACATCGACGGACAACTACGGAGGTTTGACGTCAGACAAACTGATGAAATGCACATGTATTGCGTAAGACTCGAATCGTGTGCGTGATTCATGCGTTTACGCGACTTTTGGGCTGTGTGACCAGGCCTTTACTGATTTCGTATTCAAATTGTTAAACCTGCTACTACAAATGAATCACACTAAGGAATCTCTCCCAATGCAATAATCAATCATTTGCCATCATGTTCACGTTTTAGATTACTTGGAAGATTATATCAATGGGAACTTGGATATGTCTGCTAATGGTGAGAACGACTGGGTCGACTAATAAGCCACAGTTTATCACAAACCAAAACACTCACTCTGAGGACGTTTTCAAGCCATCGCCTGTCTGTCAGGGTCGTAAGCTTTAGCATAGGCTCTTGCACAGGCTCCTCCCTGTCGTTGTATAATTATGAAATAAGTTCCTCTGAAGGTAAGATATATTATTTGAACATTGAAACATCTCAGACTTTCTGAATAAATTCGTGCTCATAAAAAATATTTCACTATTAGCATTAGCCTGTATTTGCCTAACTTTGAATCTTACACGTCACAATTTGAGACATTTAAAAAACACCATTGTGATCTTTATTATCGGAAGGTATTAACCTTTATGTTGTCTTGTGTTTTATCCTATTGTAAACATAGGAGAACTTGTATATCTTCTTAAACTAATCATACCATTTTATCACGCTCGAAGTCGTCCAAAATATAACCGCTTCTTATTTTGACAGGCCACTACGTCTCAGAGTTCAGTTTACTATAACTCTATATAACTCTAAATAATTTACTAATAAAAATGTTCTCTTATTTAATTACAATACAACATTGAACTTTTTAAATGTAATAAAATGTAAATTAAGAGCACACCAGTATTAGTGTTTGTTATGGGTTTGTTTTGATTAACCCCATTTGACACTTTCACATTTTAGACCAATCGTCAGCTACTAATTATCGTTAGTAAGTGTTATTGGTTTGGTTTCGGTTTAAATTATGAATAACATAAGTGGTTATAATCTTTAAATTCACATTTTGTGTACTTTCTATCACTCTTGAGAAAACAGTTAAAGAGTAATAGATATTTGTCCTCAAATCCGTTCCTAAAAAGTTATCATTTGTTGAATATTACGTGTTATCCCTATGATTCGTTTTTTTTACCTCTCTCCTCAGCCATTGTAACTTGTCTATGTCGGAACCCAGCAAACGAGTACATGTCTCAAGGATCCCAAATGATAGTGAGATATCAGTCCAACTGGTCAACCATAGGCAGAAGCTTTTACCTCATCATAACATCTTTCAAATCTCCAAGTAAGTGACACTGTATATTCAAAGGCCAAGTTTAGCGTTACGCAGCAGATGTGATATAATAGGTACCCAGTTTTCCCTATAAAAGAGGAAGTTTGTTTCGCTTAAATGGGAAAACTGGGTTTATCATATCCGCTTTGAAACGGTAAATTTGACATTTGGGAAATCCTACCACATATTTTTGAAAGGATTTTATGCTGGATTTGTATTAGAAAAATTAGCATCACCGCGTGCTCATATATTTCTTTAACAATTCAACTTTCGTGAGATAATAAGTGCAGTGAACTATTCAAGTGAGTTTCAATAATCATAATAATGGTTGATATGATATTGTCAAAATGTTGGTTAATGTTGGAGTCGTAGAAATGTTTGACTATTTGTTATATTTAGTTCCCAAAATTAATATTTAAATATGTATATGTATGTTATTACCTAAATATACTTAAGAAAGTAATTTATCGGTTATTATCTATTAATTCCTTTATGAAGATATTTGTATTGCACTTTTTAATCTATTTTTCCAGATGGAGGAAGTTGCAGTTCGGATTACTATAACTGCGGGAACAACCGTTGCGTAAAACAAAGCCTTGTGTGCAACACTCGGAACAACTGTGGTAACAGCCAGGACGAAGGACGATGTACTAGTTCTGTTAGTACGGTTGCTGCAACGAGCACAGGGATGATCACGCTGTTTGTTGTCGCTGGTGTCGTACTTGTTGTATTTTACTACATCAAATACAATCGCTTTCCCTGGGTACGTACTTGACTAACTACACATAGAATAAACAAAATTCAATGTGTGTAAGAGGTGAAAATAGTTTGGGGTATTGATACCAGGATTATATGAGTAGGGGTTTTGCAATTATACACGTGTGACGTAGGATGGGTCATTGAACTTGAAACTTGAATGGCACAGAAACCTACTTATGTGCCGTTATAATGTGAGCTTACTTTTTATAGTGTGTTAATTATGTCATCTATTCAGAATTGAGAACCCTTCAAATTTTATAACCAAAAGCGGCTATTCTTTTCATAATGACTGCACAAAGCTTCATAAATAATATTATATATAATCGGAAGAACTACAGGCGGGGGTATATGAGATATGCCAAACTTTGCTTGGTAACTTGGCAAACTGTCAACGTTTATCAGTTGTATGATCCATGATTAATTCAGTCCTGGACAGGCTAAAGCTTAGCACTTATAGATAAAGGGACCGTACACACATTGACACGTACTTTTTTAAGCGTTTAAAATATCTGCAAAATCTCCATATGTCCGCCAAGTTCTAAGACAAGGTATTGTTTCTTTTAGAACAGGGGGGTACATGGGTCTTCGGTTCAGTCTGGGACCCCAGGAAGAGTCATAGCCGGAAGTTCTGAACCAAGAAATCCAGGACCCGTACTACAAAACCCTGTAGTACCGCAACCACAACTATACACCCCACCTAATGTACCGCAAGCCCCTACAAGACCAGCAGCAGCAAACGCGTCTCCATCAGACCCTGCATATCCCCCACAGACAGTCGGATATCACCCAACACGCAATCCACCCCGACAAAGTTATCCACCACCACCACCGCCTTCCAACCCAAGTTCACTACATCAGCGACAAAATCTACCACCATCGGGTTATCCACCACCGCAAGCACGATATCCACCACCGAGCCCGGGACACCCTTCACAACCATCTCAACCTTCACAGCCTTTCCAACCCCCAAATCAGGGCATCGATACCATCAACCAAACCAAGGTCCACGCTTACCATCGGGATATCATCCACCGCCTGGTCCCCCACCCTCAGCAAGTGGATATCAAGCACAATCAGGTGGAAATCCTCCTCTGCCATACAAGCCAATACAACCACCCAATTATCAACCATCTCCAGAGAAATCAGATCTACCCCCGCCATATGTATATGAGCCTCCTGGACAACAATAACGCCAATCATAGTTCTAAAATATAAGTCTGCCATCGCCTTTTAGTTTTTACACCTCGTGTCGTTTATTGTCCTTGTGAGATAAAAATGAGTCAATGTGTTATCGACTGTTAACTTTACTCATTGTAATTCATTGCAAGCTATGATCGAACGTTCGAGATCAGAGCTTATTTTTTAATTATGGATATTTTGTATCAATAATGAATCAAGAACCAGGGCGCTTTGTGCATATACATGTAGTCACTAGAATAAAGACTATAACTAGTACGTGAACACTTTTATGGGAAAACGTGAGGTATTTTCGTATTACTTTCAAATATTGTGAGGAAAGGTTTGAACTTTGAATTTTTTTAAAACTGAAAAAAAAAATTCAAACTTACTGTTTAGTTTTGAAGAGAAATATTTTGCATTATTCTTTTACTCAAAGTTTTGGCTAAGGATTAGCACTTTACGTTTTTGTGTGCATTGACATTGGCTTAGAATTTTCACGAGTTTAGGGACTACAACACGAGGATAAATGCTTAGGAACAAGATGCAAGGGCCTTAATATTTTTCTACAAAATATTGAATTGTTTTTCAGGTTTAAAATATATATGCACGACGAATAATGAGATGAATTCATATTGGAAAATTATACATTTATGTTTATATACCCTTTGTTTGTACACATGAAAATTCATAAGTAACGTATTGAACGATAATTGCCAACCCAAATCCAAAGGAACTTACTATTCAAATCTAATAGTTCAAATCTTCCTATTAAATATACGTGTATAATATATTTTCTTCATAGGGTATAACCCGTATATCCATATTCATAGACTCCGATACCAGTGGAAAATCGCATGCAGCAATTTTAGTGTGGACCCCTTTAATTATTTGAGTTAGGGAAATCGATTCGAGTAGCTCAACCAAACTTGGATTATTCCTTTAAGAACTCCTATATTGATTATTGATTGTATCTTAATAATAACAATAACACAGGACGATGGAAACGTCGAAATTGTGCCCCATTTTACAGTGAATGTTATCATCTCTAGACTTGTCACTGTGCGAATGCCTTTATGCGCCTAATATATACGTGTTAATAGTCCCAACTAAACCTTCCCACAGATGAGCATGCATCAATATATGATAAATATGACCTGCAGCAGCAGGTACAAGGTGAGATGAGGTGATTTGGGGTTTAACGCCGTATTTTACTTATATATGACAGATAGCCCGCAACACCATAATAAATATGCAAAGCGGTGAATTCTGGGAGCATCGGCTAGAACTAGCAAACCATGGGGGTAATGCGTGTAGCATTGCAACCAAACCTTATTGCGTGTAGAATAGTTATCTACACCATGTAGAATAGTTATCTACAGCATAAGAGCTCTACAGCATTAGAGCCCCTGGCGGGATTCCAACCACGGCCCTCATGATCCGAAGCTGAACGCGCTAACCACTGCGCTATCCCACCCCCAGTCCTGGTGACTTTGGTTTTATCAAAATACGAGACCTCATGGTGATAATTAGGACATTTACTTCACGCGGTAGGTATCTAACATGGTCAACTGCGTATTCCCAAGCATGGCTTTAAATTGCACCAGTCTCTATCACTGACTAAGCTAAACCTTGCTGCCAACCAGTCAAGATTCGTGTTTTGAGCCCGCTTTGTCGAAATATTGCAATTTTTATGTGATTTCTCATGGACCATCGAGATTTGTCGCAGCAACCTGTACGACAAGAACAGAAAGGTTTCGTAAATGCGTCTTATCTTAGCATTTCATTGGGGCAGGTGCAAATACAGGCTACAAAGTGACTTAGACAAAGTGAAAATTGACCCTGAGACAAATCGAAAAGACTCTTTACCACCTCTAGCAAATTAAATCGATATCCGTTGATGTCCAAAAGAACGTTTTCAACATAACCAAAGAGGTAAACAACGTTATACCAGATGAGAGAATATTGTTGCATCCGAATTTCATCTTTTATTCAGTGTTTGGTTTTCCAGCCAGTCTAAAAACCAAGTATGTACTCAATTGTCGTCTATGCACAACGAGGCAATCAATGTTGCCAAAAGTTGAATGAGATTGCGTTTAGGTTTTCAATTCTTGGAATTTAACTTGTGCCTCCTGTCCTCGTATGATAATTACCCTGTTAGAACCACATAAATGTCCGAACATATGAAAACAGGCTGATCACGAGTATTGTCGTGCACTGATGGTGCTTTAACGAAGCTGTTTCTCATATGAATAATACAAATATGACGGTCGTCTATGGGTGTCATCACTCGGAGTTAGCTGCTGTGAGATCTGTCTGACCTATAACTTGTTTGTTTTAAACGCTTAAACGCACTAGTGCACACCAATATTTCTTTAACACAACGAATGCACAGATACTGCATATCTCTCGATATTATTTACGATCCTCACTCAAGTAATCTACCTCGTAAGTTATTTAACGAATATTTACGTATTCAGGTAGTAAAGTTGATTTTTAAAGACCGGAAGTATTTAATGTTACGTTACAATAAATCCGTATGAACTACGATATCGGAAATATTAAGATTTTGCTTATAACCAAAAAAGCGGAAACGGCAGCCGCTTTGGTCAATCTAATAGCACTGCTAATGCTGTGTTAAGAAATCGGTTAATTTACAACATTGCTTTCATTAATCATAATTCATTATTTGTGTTCAGTTCAGAGTTTAGGTAAATTCAACAGCTGCACATAACAATTGTTCAGCCGCTTTCAACTGTCTATAATTTATCCGTTTTGTGCACAGCTAACCTTAGATTTGTTATATGTCCACGCCGACAGCGGCTGTCTAAATTTTATCATTGTTGATTGCAGGTCAATTGTAAAGAATTTTAAGTATTTCATTGCATCGATAGAAAGCTTAAGTGATTGCATAAGTCCTCTTAAACCTTAAAATAGCCAATTTAAGCCGTAAAAGCGTGCACTAGTGCCTTTAAGGAGGCTGTAGATTGAAACGGCTTCAATTAGCTGGTTGCTTCAATGGCGGTACGTGTTACTTGTCCTTGTGTTATTCCAATGGAACGTTCCGTGTACACGGGAGAGTTTCGACATTGTCATTAGTGCTTCATGATGCTTTGTTCAGAATCCTGGTTCTTGAGTTAAAAGACGTTTTTCAATTTTAACTTTTATTATAGAATTTTTTTTTATTGAAATGGGCTTTTCGCACAACGTACAGATCAATTGTTTAAATTTAGTAATTAAAAAATACCTCAAATTGCTTATGGAAATTATAAACAGTTAGGCCAGAACAAAATAATTAGTTGTTGTTTGTTTCTTTTAAACAAAATTCAAGTTCTAATATGATTCAGGCTCGACTAAAAAAGTTGCCAAATACTCGTATGTCAATGGAACAAAATTATAGAATTGAAAACGTACATTTCATTCGAAAAAATTGTCATCCTATTTCTTGAAATTCAGTCGTAGTTTCCCGATCATGCTCGGCTCATTTATCTCCCTTACACTGTGCTTCACTCCGATGTTTCCAAGACGGGATTTATTGACAAATCGTTAACTATATTCAGTGAAATTTTAGCGGCAAGAAGGAAGTTTCCTTATCGGGAACTTGACCTTCACCTTTGTTATCAGCCTTACAATGTGAATGTTGTGAAAAGGTGTACGTCAACATTGACTTCAGTTCGAATACTTATTTGGTGACGGAATGTAAGAAAACGTGACACATTTTACACTGTGTAGTGCAGATGTTTATTTTGTCTCCTTCTGGTCCATGTATTGAATAATTAAGAACAAATTAATAATATGGTACTTCGTGGACCTATTCAATCTTCTTTGAAATGACTGTTATACACACAGGGGCGTGTATCGCCGAAAATAATAATAGTAATATATAATGAAGAAAAAAAAGGGTATCTCTACTATATAAATACTAAAGGGATGTAACGCCCTCAGACCCCTCGTCTTGTTCCGGGACGAAATCAACTTGGAAATTCAATATAGATTAATATAACAATATACACACATGAAGCCTGATAAATTCCCTTTCGATAGAATGTGAAACAATCAAAATCGGTTGACTTTTGACAGAGCTACACTGTTTTGAAATCGAAAAAAGTATGTTTTCTTGTGAGTACGCCAAAATCCTGCCTCACTAAAACATCGCTTTCAAACTGATAAAATATTAATTAAACACTCGCATTCGTACTTTGCACGAGAAATACAACTTTATCGCAATCCCTATGTATTCCGATTTCGTAGCGTGACTATTCAGATGAAATATTATGTGATTCATACCTCGTAAGCGAGCTTTTACTGCATTAAATGCGGTTTCGATCGCTCGGGTCAGCCATGTTTGACCTTAATATCGGAAGGATAGCGCAGAATACTAGCGGCTCGCTGATATGCTAAACATTAATTCTTCGTAACTTCACTACAGAAGAGTTAATGTTTAACCAATCAGCGAGCCGCTCCTATTCTATGCCATCTGTCCAATATTGAGGTCAAATATGGCAGACTCGAGCGATCGAAACCGCATTTAATGCAGTAAAAGCTCGCTTACGAGGTATATATCACATAATATTTCATATCTCAAACGTTTTGTTGATGTCAAATGCTTAAACTTTTTCTGGTATCCATTTGCCTCATCCCGCTAACGTAGAACTTCATTGAGCTCAATTAATACGTTTTATGAACGACATACATTATATCCTAGTGATGTATTGCATACATTTATGATGTTTTTGACAAATCAAAACGCTTACGACTCGAGAATAGAAAAGATCGAAAATTAACTATTGTAATCATCATATGCCTCCCCTAACTGTAGCGTTAACCACCATGTCTCATATCTTTTAAAAAGTTTTAAAAAACTGTTTGATCAGCTTTTTACTTAATTTAATCTGATTCACGTAATCGTATAATCGCATAATCATTAACTTACTGGGTTATGATAATGTAAGCACTGTTTGAAATGCACTGCATGTCTACCAACGTCTGTGATGTGTGTGACAACCTGAAAATTAAACCCCAAACTTGGTCTGCTTTATTAGCGTGCTTTGAATGAGAATACGTTATTTTGATTTAATTTGTATGCATTGAACTATGATGTCTCTAATAAGGATCATTTCAATGTCAACGAACCTAATTATTATCAATTGAGGAAACTTTATGAACTGTATAATAAAATCATTTGTTTTCATGATATTTTTTTTATTCATGAAAACGAGTAGTACCCGATGATACTTTCAGAATGAATTGGTGTATCAGCAAGGGGAGGCTCCCACTCACAGGGGCGTGTATCGCTTAGAAATAGCTTTAGAAAGACATATATACCCATAGACCCTACCCTACTACTATATAAAAGGATCCTTTTATATAGTAGTAGGGTAGGGTCTCCTTTTATATAGTAGTAGGGTAGGGTCTATGGGTATATATGTCTTTCTAAAGCTATTTCTAAGCGATACACGCCCCTGTGCTCCCACTTACCCAGCACTTTTGTTCCTGGTAATTGAACGAGTCAAGCGGCATAATCCATTAAAACAACAGGTGCTGGGTCAGCAAGCTTTTGGGGAAATGTGAGATAATTTTCTTTTATTTGACATGTTAGATTATGTTGGAAGTCTTGTTACCGATATAAATGTATGAAACAGGTATATCTCTTCGGGAATGGAAACGATTTCTGGCATGCAGAACTAATGGGTTTACGTTCTATTATAGAACAATAGGAATTATGTATGCGTATTTCCATTTCTGGGGCCCTGCTTCGTAACTCAAAGCGTAAAAACTTGATCCAACCTGTTTCAATACAAACACCTTTTTGGCTTCCGGCTTATACCCTAAACGGTAAAAAACTGCATCGCAAACTATCTGCGAAAACAATTCTTGCATTGAATCTTATTTCTTATGGCTTTACGGCTTTCTGTCAAGAAGGGTACAGTCTAATTCTAGTTTTCAATAAAGTAAACTGAAATTGATGAGCTTTATCGAAAGATTACTATCAAAACGGCGTCGCACAACTAATTTTGATAACATCCAATCAAGCTTCTCCTTTTCTGGCCCGGTAAATGCTCGTATTCAAACAGAGGTAAGGGTGTAACTTTACGACTGCACTTGGAAATAAACAAGATATGAACCAAGACAATGAAGACTCATTTATTACTTACGAAATATTCATTACATCATGACGAAAAGGAGAGCCGTTTTAAAAGTTTAAAATCACACCATTCTTAAATTAGAATGTTCTTTAAAAGGAAAAGGCTAGAAGTTCTTTGAAATCTAATGCATCCCTTCTTATATTTTGAAGGAATAAGTCAGGACTGGTATTGAAATTGTGACTCCGTGAGCACAATATATTGTTGAAAGGTACAGCTGGAAAAGGTGTTGTGGTACAAAATATTGAAATTCGATTGACACGGATTTAATTTATATCAAAGTGTTTCTTTAACGTTGACCAATATCTACAGATATGACAACAAAAAGAATCTGTAATTATAAACGAATCGATCTTTTCAAAAGTAGTCATCGACGTGACACCGAAAAGCAGTCACTGTATATAGTCAAAAGGGTTTTGCTGGAACAGCAGTGTTACATTAGAATCGATATCGGATATAGATATCGACATTTGCTGAATTCGACTGATTACTAAAGACATTAAAACAAGCAAGAGAGCCAGTATTTGGTGCAACATCAATGAACACAAAACGTCTCTTTTTTTGACTGAACAGGACACTGATATTCCCATGAGGTATTAATTTTATATCTAATAAAAACGGAAACCCCAAATGTGATCACGTCACTTATAGAACATAGGAAGAATTAAAGAAAATGTCGGTGTTAAAACCTTTCAAGGTGTATTTACTAATCTCAGAGGAAACAGCATAATAAGTTTTACCACCACTAGTACGTAGGGATCAAACAGGATTTCTTTCTGGTAAATATATAAATAATACAATTTTTTACCCAGAAATATTAACACCAAGCGTGAGTTGCTATAAATGAATTTTTTAAATGAAGATATCATATAATTATGAAATACAAAGAAATTGTAGAGCATGTTGATTATTATTGTAAGCATCTTCAAAAAATTATGGTTTCATTTAGAAAGTTTGTTTAAAGACAAAGTACCCGATTTTGTTTTAACAAATTTCATACTCCTTTTGTTCTACAGACTTTCTCATAAACCATATCTGATTGAATAATTCAAGAATATTAAAATAATATAACATAATGACTTCCGCGAAATCAAATCATATCTCTTGGGACTGCGTTTTGCTGGTAATTTCTCTATAAAAAATGGCAATGGCACATTATAGAGTCCTGCCATAAGTCACTTGCAGTCAATGTCAGACTGTTGAAAGACTTTTCGATAGGTGTACAAATTGTCATTCAAGGATTCATTCATGGGTGATGGGTACCATTCTCTCCACAGAGAGGAAGCGCAATACATACCTTTTCTACGATATCTGTCTGAAGAGTATCACTTTCACGGCTAGGAGTAGAGTAGCCTGATTGGATGCAGTTCTTGTGAAGGTAACTTTAGCAGCAGTTCCGCCGTTTCAATTGTTCATTAGAAAATCTTCAAGCATTACCGTCTGCACTATACCAGCTAGTTTCTTGACGGACGGTTGTCATGTAAAATGATGATTCAAGCATGGCATAGGGCTCGGTGACAACAAACAAGTCTTCCATGCAAGAGATGTTTTCATTGGCTGAAATTTAGCAGATTTGCGTTCGTGTCGTTGAAATAAGATCCACAAAGTTGTGCACCGCATTGGTAAGTATTCGATTATTCAGACTGTCAGTTGACGTCACAAATTGATACAAAACGAACCCAGGGGTATTCATTAAACTTAAAGATCTATTTTACTTACTCCAAATCGCAAACAGGTCAGGCAATCAAGCATATATATGAACATACAACGTCGCTTCCACAGAACAAAGAAGTTGTCTTTACTCTTCATATCATCAACTTCTAATATGCCTATCAAAGAGGAGTTGTATCTAGATAGAATTAGTTTTTCATCAGGTGGGGAGGTAATATATGACCATTTCTTGTATGGAACCATGGACCTTATTTCATGGGGTTTGCCGTACCACGAAATAAAAATGCCCTCAATTTTATTGGAACTTTGAAGAAAGTCCGCTAAGCATAACAGAAAGAATTGAAAATGAATATCTTAAATTTTGTATCCTTTAAACAGTTCCGATTGATTTTCGGATTCTAAAAGAATTCGTCATGATTATTGTATAATAAACCGTAAAACTTTTAATTTTTCTTCTTTAAAGACAATCAATGTATGTATGCTTCTCTATATTTGGGAAAACTTCAAAGAAAACAAAACACCGTTGACTTCAGGAGTCAATGTCAGAGGCGTTATGGGATCTTCATCTAATACAACTAAAGCTGTAGAATACTGGTGTAGACTTCTTTGCTTGACTATATATTACAAAAAAAACACAATGTTATTACATGCTTTTATCACTAGACACTGTAGGTAGAAGTTCATGGACAACAAAGATTTAAAACAGTCAGTGTAATTTTGGATTTGGATTTGTTTTGCTAAGCCATGAAATTGGTAACTATAAACTGTTCATTAAATTATTCAGACTGGGATTAAATGATAATTTACTCCAATCCTGGCAATCATCTATGGAAAACAACCTTAAATGTATTTGATATAAGCAATTCAAATCTTTATTAAATGTGGAGAGTTACTCAGTAAATAATTATATTCCACAATATTTAAAAATAATATTTGCAAGATTTCGGTGCTGTAATTTCAGATTAGCAGTAACTTGTGGATACATGGAATGAAAGGCATTGTTTACTTTGTAAATCAAATGAAATTTCAGCTGTTGAAGATGAGTGGCATATATTTTATGTATGTGATGAATACTCAGAATGAAGAAAAACGAACTTATCAACATATCTCAGTATATACATGATACATTTTAAATCCATTTTACAGAGTAATATTGTTAATATTGTGAAGGATGTTTGTCAATACCTAATCTATGTTGACAAGAAACACAAATCTAAATGAAATAAGATGATTATGCGCATGTTATAATAAAAAGGGTTATGTATGTGTATTTTGGTCCCGACGCCTGCAGTTGTTACTGAATAAAATGTCTGTCTATCTAATGCATTTGCTGATATTTGAAAAGTTCTTAGAATACATTAATAGTATTTAGTCACCCCAAGTGGTCACGGGGAAAACAATGGCCCATGATAAGAAAGAACTTTTTATAGAAAATGTGTTAATTTGCTAACTCTTCTTGTATCTGTTTTCGGACGGAAGCCAGATGAACTTGCTTGTTCAATTCCATTCCCAAAAGAAAAAATATAATCATAAATTTGTATTTCAAATATTCTAACCTTGTCGCGATGATGTTTCAAATGCAACTCTTGTCCTCAAATGCTACGATTGTCCTCAAATGCTACCATTGTTGTCAAATGCTACTCTTGTCCTCAAATGCTACTTTTGCCCTTTTGCCCCTTGTGCCGTTACATCAAGATGTTGTAAACACCAGCCTTATAAGGATGGTAAAAGATTTATATCAATTTGATAGATTGACTTCTTTTTTCACAATAAAATACTATTTGTGAATAACAAGTTCAAGGTTATGATTCTGAGGGTAATTTATGAAATATTCGGCCATCCACTTCCAGGAAAGAGCTAAGATCCGGAGGCGGTGACTTTACTCCAGCTTCTAGTTCTATCCCCGACTCCTCTTCCGCGTCAAGCTTCCACTGACCTCGAGGTCGAATTGAAGATTTCAGTTTCTGAAATGAAAGAGAAGTTTCGCCTGTTATGAAATATGTCACTCAATAAACTATACCAAGAAGAGACCACACTTACAACGTTGAGCTTTCACATTCTGAACCTCTACGAAACATCTCTTCATATTGATATACGACTTTAAAGCCTTTCTTTCTTAATGATCCGAGCGAGAAGGTTACGACAATATCAAACTAGTGAAAAGCTTCTTCACTTCTCTTCACTGCACCTTCAACCTTGAGTTGTCTTTCTAACAATGTAGGTACTGCTGTTCTAAATACGATGCCGTTTGTATATTAAGTGACACAGAGTATGTTTCATGAATTGTGTATGTGGCTTGATTTGAGCAAAAACACCTTAAGTCTTGATTTAACTTCAATTCGCCTTTCAAAAGCTACATTTTTGTCTCTAAAATGCCAAAATCATGATATTTTCCTGTTTTCAATTGAAATCGAAAACGACCAAAAAAATGTTACGAAATTGACATTCATTTTTCCATCTATATATATATTAGTAAAATGCCAAACTTAGCAATACTAGCCTATTTTTGTCGACGTTACTGCTTTAAATACCTTTGAGCCATTGTCCGGTTTTCGATTACAAATCTCTACTGTTTTTTTGTCTATACCGAACTCATATAAGCATTAAGATGCTAATTTTTAGAAACAACCATTACTTCTCGATTAAATAACACCATTTGTGAAGTTTGGTATATTTGATATCAACAACATACTCTGTGCCCCTTTAAGCCTTTAGAGATAGGATCCAGGGGCGTAGCTAAGGTAAAATGAAAGTGTAGGCAATATTACTGGTAACAATTGAGGGCGCGAAGCACCCGAAAATTTCTAGGGGGGTTTGGGGTCATGCCCCCCACGAAATTTTGAAATATTCATGTACAAAAAACGCGATTTCCTGCGTTTTCTGGTGTATTTGTTACCTTTTTCAAAACCTTTAAGATTTGATTATTCATTCCATTTTTTGTTAATTATTTTTTAATGATAACAAGATTTGAAACATCTTATAACATGTTTTCTACAGATAACAAACCTTAATTTTGAGTCTGTATGCTTTCAAGAAGATTTTCAGGTGAAGTAACAGAAAAACAGTCAATTAGCTAATAATAAACATGAAAATATTATGTCAAATTTGTCAAGTCGCCATATATAGCATAGGCTAGGAGTTAGATCAATCATAGAAAAGGTTTTCTATCTTTATATTTGAAAGTTTATTACTTCTATTACTTGCTTGCATCAATTGAAGGTATTTAACTAAACTAGGCTATCAACTGTCGAGTCCATAATTTGGGAAACATTTTTAAAACAGACATAGAGTTAGAAAAACATGATCTCATTCTGTTTGTAGATCATTCAAAAGGTGTTGTTCCAAGTACATATGTAATCTGAACGCATATTTCATTTTTGTTCAGTGAACATGAACGTTAATTCAATTTTCATTGAAAACATGTAGGTAAGCTTAAATTGGATTTATAATTTGATACATTTTTATAGAGTCACGATGTTAATTATCACTACTTTAGCCTAATAAAAGGTTTATTTCACTGATAGAAACGAGTATCCGATTTATTATAATAAAAAGTAAATTTGAAAGTTATCGTGGTCATTGGAAACCCGATTGTGTCACTTTAAAAGGATATAATGTAGACGTGTACAGGGATACCAGAATATTATTTTATTTGACATAAAGTGTAGTTATTTAATGTATTATAATATTGTCCGCTTTTTCGATCAGCAGTTTCACTTTAAAGTTTTGAACTTGTTTTTCACACTACTGAATCCGTTGTTATTTTCAACATTCCAGTAGCCTTCCATGGTCTTTTTTAGATAGCCAATAAAAATTTATGTGACATTTGACATATGTGACTCAATCCAATAAAGGCAATATGCGAGTGATACTTCAAAAAGCTTCTTTTAAAAATATCTCATCCCTCTCAAATCATTTAGATTTTATTTTCATTTTTAAAAAAAACCAAGAATCATTGACGACTTGGTACCTTTGAGGAAATTCAAATGTATGTGCATTTGACCATTCTCCTGTTAAAATGCCTGTTTTGTATTTGGTTTTGAATAATCTTTTTCACTCAGTACAGCCAAATCTGGGTATGTAGGTCCGCTACAAGAGTCTTTCAATTGGTTAACTTCCACGGGGGACTCAATTTTTCGTTGGGCAACTTGGACTGGCCACAGGCCGGAATATGTCCGAAATTCTACTCTGCATCTCAACGGAACATATAGAATCACGCTAGACATTCAGACTGATGTCCCTTTGTTTAATGAAACATAGGCCTACACTTTCGACCAAGTATTTCAGGAAAGCGCTCTCATTCCAACAGCATAGGATCCAGCCTCAGTCACGTTTGCCCATTTAGATTTTTAGTATAGGCGCACTGTACATAGAAACCCGCTTTTTATATGGTAATTTTTATTTACTTTTGAACTTTAATATTTCAATTTCTGTGTATAACTTTTACTCAAGAAAATTATGTGTAGGCAATTGCCTTTTTGCCTATAGGGTAGCTACGCCCCTGGGATCTCTATCTCCTTCGTTTATTCGATACCATTTAATTTACTCTTTATTCGCTTTACCCTTGAAACCGACTGATCTTGAAGGATCTATCAGATTGTTTACTTATGTACCTCTCCAATCGAGTTTCCAGGTGACTTCCATACACACCGGATGAAGTAGATTGGTACAGGGGAGACAATCGCCGTGGACAGAAACCAACCAATCACATTCGCCCATGGCTTGTAGACATAGTCCTCGAATCGAGGGGGTCGATAGGAGTAGAAGGAGTAGACGAGTACCACCTACATCGAAAATAGAATAGATCGCGGTTTCATAATCAAGTTAGACTTACATTCATACATATTGACATTTATATAACGCCAATATCCAGCTACGTTGCTCAAAGGCGCTTTTGCCCTAAGCGTTGGATGTAACGTTTCAATACATACTTTTTCCAACATCAGCTCTCGTCTGAGCTAGCAACCTTTTCAGCCAATTGGTGCACCAAGTTTACCAATACACAGTGGCCATGGTCTTTTAAACTACGACTTGAATATAAGGCTTGTTACTTTGTAAATAAAATAACCAAACAAAGCTGAAATCTTGTGTGAAAGAATTCTTGTGGGAAAATTTATCTAATATTTACCTAAAAAATAATATGTAAGGAATACTGAAGAGTTACACAAAAGGGCTCTATCTTTATTCTTATAAGTACTTATAGGTCATAATTATATTATTTCATCATATCCCGAATGGAAAATTTTACACAAGTTTCATCAGAGCACATTCAAATGTAAGTTAAGCACATATCACGACTCACAAAGCACACAGGACAGTTAAACAATGTCATCTTCAATTTCAACGTCAACGAGAAAGAAGACAGTTGAATACGTACCCACAAGAAAATTCAAAGATACATAAAGCTGAATACAACGTCTACAAATAATTTTGACACGTGAGTCATCTTGCAAGTCTCAATTCAACGCAGTTAAAGACAGAGCTTAATTCAACGCAGGGCTGACTATTTGTACTCCTTTTAAAGAGTATTTTCCACATATAAAATCACAGTAAATATGATTTTACACCAGTTTTGCAAATTGTACACCTTTCTGAAAAAATAATATCTTTATTTCAAAGCAATATTTTTTAATAGTTAAGTGCTTACTGTATCAAAGCTTAATTTTAATTCCTAATCTTAGTTACCTAAAAAAGGTTAAAAAATGACCAGAACATAATGTTTGAAGTATGAAAAAGTACAACGTTAATTCTATTTGTATATTGAAAACTTACAAAATACACCTAAGTTACAAAATTAAACCGTACAGGCAGTTATCGAATACAATCACCAATATTAATAAATCATTAAAGATTGGATACCAGAAGCAGTAAGGGCGTAGTAAACCTCCACATGAACACAATAACTCTTGGTGGAGTTTGTCCATTGTTCTTGTACAACACGCGTTTGACATTATCTGTTCCTGCAATGAATAAACGACAAATGGCATATTATACCTCAGAAAATCTCACCGTAAGGATCAACCATTTGACAGGGTCGTACCTCCGTGTATCGCATAAAATAGCTTTAGAGAGACATATATACCTACATACCCTACCCTACTACTATATAATTACTACTATATATGTCTCTCTAAAGATATTTCTAAGCGATACACGCCCCTGTGAACCATTTAACCTAGTGTTACATTTGATTTTGTTGATGATTGTCAAATTTATGTAAATGCTTAAAAACCTAAAAATATTTATATCATAATACATGAAAATGACAATGAACAGAAAATGTGGCATATTCATAAACTCATTACTCATGAACCATCTGTTCTAAAGAAACATTTGATTTTGTAGATGATTTTCTCATGTGTGTCAATATCTACATCATGGTTCATGTACAAAGGAATATATAGATAAGAGTCTGTTTATTGGTAGGTGACAAAGAATTATGTAAAAAAATCGGATAAAATAGAAGTGTTTTTCATACATACCATAAATCCAAGCGACAGCAATTGATTCCACTATACCAAAAAGAATCAAAGACGGGAAAAATGAGAACCATTCGATTAGAGTGAGTAAATAGATTCCGCCCTGGGAAAAAGAAGCACACATGAATAACGTACTTACTGAATAACCGCCACCAAAACTGTGGAGCTTGTCATTTCTACCAAGTGTAACAAATTGTCTAACGAGTGAAATTTGCTGAATGTAGCCGAATGTAATTTTTAAAGCTACGTAGCAAGTCTTTCCAATCTCAAGTTGTATATTCGGGGCGAATATATGCAAGCTCATCGGCTTTTCATCGATAAACTAAACTCGTAAACTACTAATTATTTTCTTCGTTTTACCTGCAATCAACAATATGAAATGATAAGAGGAATGAAGTCAATAAAAGATATCAACGGATCCTTAGAGTCGGTTGTGCTCAAAATGGCAGTATAACACATTAATTGCTTGATCAAAAATATAAATGTTTTTAACTTTTAGATATTTTAAATTCCAAATCTCTAATGTCTAAAAGTAGATGAAATATTATTTACTAAAGTATATATGTAACTTCAATATTTCTTATGCACTGTGTAAGCATTCCTTTTGCAATAATCATAGGTGCTACCGTTTTTCGTATCCAGAGCTTGTGCAAAAGTATGCAAGTATTGAGTGCGTCAGCTTCACTGCATATTCTCCAGAAAGTATAACGGCAATTCGTAAATAAATGAAGATTATAATTCCAGAATGTCACAGTGGCTTTCATTCGGACATCTCTTACCTGCAAGGTGAATGGTAGAGCCAATAGAAAAGACGTCGTGACAGTCAGTGCGTGAAGCAGCCACCTTTTACTGCCGAGACGAGGACACAAGGAACCCACAACACTGGCGATGACCTCGGCTGGAGGGATCTAAACTCATCAAGGGGTTATTTAGGTTAATTAACATTGTTCGTAATTGTTTCACTGTGTTTGCGAAGCGTTAGTGAACACGGTAAACTTATTATTATTATTATCATATCACTTTACTGAGAATATGATGACACTTCAAATTTTTGCAAACAATATGTATTGTCAATGCAATGTGCAGTGTGAATTTTGGATAACGGTGGTATATCCATATGGAACCACGTAGAAATATTGTGATAGAACAGATGATGATGCGTATGGTGTTCGCCAGTGCATGAACGCTGTGGTGGTCAGCTCTATGTACAAACGTTTTCGTAACGTTTCCACATACAAACAAACATAGTTTCGTTGACCACTGACCGCTGTGTCTATACCAAGGGTCAGCAACATGAGGTACAAAATGACCGACCATAGCTGGGGTAATGGCAGAAGACTGGTGGCCTCGGGGAAACTTATAAAGCCGAGCTTGAATCCTGTGAAACAAAAATTTTATCAACAAGGATCTTTCTTTCTAGAATAAAGATATGCATAATCTATGTGAATAGGAATTTCGAATATATTCATTACATAATTTGAAGTACAATAAGCGAAAATGAAAAAATATAGTTATTAAGCATTAGACGCACAAATGGCAATGATAGCTTATAAATGGATCACACTTTCACATTATGTACTAACTTAATTGAAAACTATTTCATGAAAATAATTCGTTTGTTTCCGTAAGTGATTTTTGAAGTAGCCAGCTCACCGGATGAGCTGTAACTGTCGATGGTGAGCCCACGTTGGTGAGCTAAATGACCAGTGATAGCGAACACGGAGAAACCGAAGTAGATCATACTGACGAACAGGAAGCTGTTCAGGGTGATGGCGTCTCTGTGGACAAAGCAGCTACATAAAAAAAAACATTGACAGGGTTTGGGAAAGTCTCTCCTCACATACGATGCTCTAGTTATTTCTTCTCACGTTTAATTCTGTTACAGGTGGATCTTCTATAGTGAAGTCTTTCAACGCAGATATCATCCTTTTAAGTAACCAATTATACATAATGCAACATCTCCGACTGACCTCTGTCTTGTTTGAATATAAGCGCAGCGCACAGCTGTTTCAATGCTAGTCTTGGAGACGGTTACGGGAACAGTTTAAATCATCAAACTGAAACAACGTCGCCGATTGCATAAGAAACTTCATTCAAACTAATCAGGACCAGCACCGGAAGTGATATACTAGTGGCCGGGGTCAGATCTAGATCTTAATCGCGTTTTGAGTTTCTTGACTGAACACGCTCACGTAATATGACAACAGTATCATGGCAAAGGGCTCCTTGACAACAAGCAAGCTTTTCATGTATGATGTGTTTTCATTGGCCGAAACTTTCTAGATAGCGTGTGTTACAGTGTTTTGCCGCTGGGCGAAGTTACCGGAAGCCCTAGACGTACTGATAATATTAACATAGGTATTTCTCGTAAGAGAGAATATTAAAAACAAAATGATACGCTATGTATAGGTACCTGAGGCAGTTGTTGGATGTGGGGTTGTGTGACGCCATCTCGACCAGAGATCCGAAACCGATACACATGAAATAGATTGCCAGACTGCAGGCTTCAACCCACGTCTGCAAAATGAGGTGTGGAACTTTCTGATTAATTTGCCACGGGTAAAAACCAGGACCTACTTTTTTAAGGGCTGGAACGTATTTTCAACATCAGAAAAGGCTTAAAGTTTATAACATGATAAAATCATTTTTGTAATTTACAAAAAATAATGTTATTGCATAGTTTCATAGTTGTTGGGAAAATAATACGTTTCGGGGTATTTTTTTTCACCTACAGATGAGGTCATTGGTATTGTTTTATGTTCTCCCAACATTTACCATCACCTTTCTTAGGAAGGTTATCAGTAGCCAAGGGACACCATATTCTAAGATTATAGCACTAAATCTCCATGATATTTCAACCTAAGGAGTTATCTTCAAGCCTCATGAAGGATGGACAGTTCTTAAATTATTTCTTTATTTGAATTAACATTCATGACTCTTTGATCACATTTTATAATACATAATTCTGAAAATACTCGGGCGAAGATGTGTATCTTGACGTACCGCGGGATCCTTCAGTCTGTCAAAGTTGGGGGTGATGAAATACAGGATTCCATCGAGAGATCCTGGCAGTGTACACGCCTTTATGAGTATCATGGTCACCAGAACGTACGGCAGAATCACAGTCACGTACACAATCTTTGAAAGATTAATCAAATTGACAACTACGTTAAAATTTATATGTTTCGACAAAGTTTTTATATCGGTTTTGAAACGTGGGTTTTAAGAATGTTTGAATAATGAGTTCTCATAATGGTTAGAAATTGCTATAAATAGAAATAATTCTGTAGAAACGGAACTTTTAGGAAAGGTTGTTACTACGTTTATTGTAAAAGCTCGGGATACGACTTGCTTATTTTAATTTCAGTAACTATTTAGACAATAATAATGATTCGTAATATTTTATCTTTTGTATCTTTTGTATAAAGAGTCATAAATAATCGAGCACTTGGACATTACCAATTTCTAGAATTGTTTCGGCAAAGATCACAGTGCAATTCTTTGTGACGTCATGAAACATTGGTCTATGCCGTCAAGACAATAGTGTTATGACGTCACTAGCAGTAATCTTGATCAATGATTTTGCAAATCACGAGAAAATATATATTATATAATTCCCTTAAATTATGTTTATTAAGATTCCATTTAAGTACAGTTCAACCCTGAACTATTATATATCAAACCACTACGCCTTCGTCCTCGCGCTGTAATTATGCTAGTTGAGAGCAAACTGTACGTTATTCGATACAAAACTATTTTTCGTTGATAAACAACAGTTGTGTAAAATGTGAAAGTTATAACTAACCAGTACTTCATTGTCTATGCACTTAAATAAAAAAAAAACATAAAAACTACACAAAACTCCCGGAATTATTTTATTTTCAATATAAAGATAAAAAGTTCAAACAAGAAATAATGACATTTCTAAATGATAATAATGAGACACATTTTCAATGTCATAAAGTAAATATTTTACCAGACCACGCCTCATACGATCCTTTTATACTCTCTGACTTTTTTGCAGAAAATGGACAACTATATAATTATGATATCGGTCATGTTCACCATTTTTTATAGGCTTATGTAAACCAAGGTTTCTGACTATAGCCTTAAATGAATGCATTGGTAAACTAGAACAAAGCTAAACATCACTATATCACGCATTTTCGAGCTACTTTTTAGACACTCGTTCTAGCTTTCTTTCGATGCAATATGATATTATTATTATTATTATTTGCAAATGGCCTGCAATATATAATGAAAGATATTTATACTACAATAGTCGGCTTAGAGATATAAAATAAATGGTCAACTGTGCACAAAAAGGAATAAATATGGATTGTTGATAACGGCCTCTTAAGATAAAAGGACGGTAACGTTAATAATTGCATGACGAAGTAAACTGTTATGAAAATTATATTGAAATATGGCAATAAAATGATTAATACAAAAAAATTATGAACCTTATATTTTGTTTTTGACAAAATTCATTAAGTCTTCAGTTACTATATTTCTATGACGATAATTTGTTATCAAAATTTTAGAAAAGTAGCAAAGAACTCACAGGTGACCCACCTTTCCTGTCACACGAATTCCCTTCGCAACGCACAGGTGACTCACCTTTTCTGTCACACGAATTCCCTTCACAACGCACAGGTGACTCACCTTTCCTGTCACACGAATTCCCTTCACAACGCACAGGTGACTCACCTTTCCTGTCACACGAATACCTTTCACAACGCACAGGTGACTCACCTTTCCTGTCACACGAATTCCCTTCACAACGCACAGGTGACTCACCTCTTCTGTCACACGAATACCCTTCACAACGCACAGACGACTCACCTTTCCCGTCACACGAATACCCTTCACAACGCACAGACGACTCACCTTTCCTGTCACACGAATACCCTTCACAACGCACAGGTGACTCACCTTTCCTGTCACACGAATACCCTTCACAACGCACAGGCGACTCACCTTTCCTGTCACACGAATACCCTTCACAACGCACACGCGACTCACCCTTCCTGTCACACGAATACCCTTCACAACCCACAGACGACTCACCTTTCCTGTCACACGAATACCCTTCACAATGCACAGGTATATGGTGAGGTACACGAGGAACAATCCACCCACTAACGGCCATCTCAAAGTCCCAGTATTCTCCAGGGAATCAGTTATCTGAAGAACCTTATACCTGCAAAGCCAAAACAAGTTCATGTAATTTTTTTGCGAGTGGAAAAATGAGTTTTTCAAAGGAATCGGCAATGGAAAAAATCCCATCAATTTTGAATGTTGTACTTTCTTAAGGTGATTGAGATATGCCACAATCAGAAAAGTTCTCAAAAGGTGCAGCAACATTTTATACAATCTTACATTCATACAGAGTGAAATATCTAGAAAATCTAGTATCCTCACTATGTCGTATGACAAAATAAAGGATACGGAATCTGAAAAAAACCCGCTGATATCGATCTTGCATTCTAAAAAATTTGACCGTTAAAAGCCAATTTTTAATTATATTTCACTAATAAAGGTGAAATAATTAATGTAAAGGACATGATGCAAACAGAAATGCTACAACGTCGGTTTTGGATTATCACATTTCTTTCTAACAAAAAGTTTATATGAATTACAGAAAAAGTGGTATATGTCCACAAAACTTGTTTTAAATTATCAATTCATTCTTCTAAAACAAACAATTTCAAAGCTTTAGATATAGTGTCTTAAAGCTCCCAATATTCCATACTTTAGAAATGTAAAAGCCTGTTAAATTAGTAACTATTCCTATTTTATTAGCTATTATTTTTATTAAACTCCCTAATTACTTAGGTGTCCCCTTTTGACTTTGGCTAGTGGTAAAATGTTGAAAATGATAGATACATCAACAACCTAAGACATCTCCACATATTTTTAGTGGTACAACTGATCCTATTGAAAAATATTATCATTTATGTATACATGTATAATGTTTTCAGTCGGAACTACTTCTCCCTGTGAACTACTCCACCTATTATGATTTGAATTAATCCAATACTTTTATGTCTGTTGACAATAAAAAAATTTGCTAGGTTTGTTTATTTTGCGAATAAGCAGCTTACAAAGTGTCTCATAGCAATTTAATAGCAACTAGGTTGTGGACATGTGACTAACATTCAAGAAATTGAAAATAGAATTTAACTGTGAGATTACTAACAAATTTGTAACTTCGGTTGCGACGACATCCGTATATTTGAAATTGGATGAACACGACAATACGTCATTATGTTACCAGAAAAATTCCTCAGCAGCAGGAACTTTAATCGTTCCATTGAAGCCTCTGCTATAATTCAGTGGTGAAGATTTGGAAGCCAATGTCCAGTTGATGTCCGGGGCAGTGTCCAGACACTGGTCAGTATTCCAGGGCTGACCGCACAGAGTCCAGGGCAGTTGGGCGGAGAAGGAATGCAAGAGATAGTAGAGCATCCAGGAAAGGAGAACTGGATAGTAGGTGAAGAATATGCCGCTCACGAAGAGAGAGCCAACGCCGATACCTGGGGGATTATTGACTGATGTTAACAGAGAATATCATATGACTCTAGATGTTATGCTGTGAGTACGACACGTGCCTTCATATTAGTATTTCCCCAATAAGAGCTAGTGATGTACTGGTATCAAAGCTTCAGTGTCGTACACTTAGTGTGACATAGACGCTCATATAACGTAAGTTTTACTACCGACTACCGACTACCGACTACCGACACCTGTCGTTGTAATTTGAATAAGTGTTGGAGGATATACAGTATTTCGAAAATTGCGTCATTTTGAAATTTAGGTTTCTTAAGTACTCGTGGGAATGTAAATAAAATGTCATTTGGTTTTTATTTATTTATTACTCGACAAATATATATAATTCCTCCAGATGAAGTAGTTTTTCCCCAACTAGGCCTATTGAATACATTACATATAAATAATTTATATTGTATATTTGCACATATCAATTTGCCAATTTACAACACCTTTGTTATAACATACGTCAAAATTAGTAGTGACAAAATAAACCAGCAAAGCTATTTACACGGGAATGTACAATCGCAGGTGGGTTGCTATAGCAACTGTGAAATTGATCGCAGAAAAAATATGAATGAACTCGTAAGACCAAAAATAGGTAAAATGTAATAATAGAAGAATGAATAAAATTACCTTTAAATGCTGGACATACTTCCCAAGCTTCAAAGCAGTTCCGTTGTGAGATCTGACCAACGAGATTTTCCAAAAACGTCAATGGGAATGCACCAATCAGCAGAAAGAATGCAAACGGGATTAGGAAGCTGCCTGATGTGGAGATAATGAAAACATAACAGACATGATAAACATCCTTATTATCAATATATACAAAATATGAAGCTGAATCTGTTTTCATTTAATAGTTTAAACGGTAAGATCCATTGTATCATTTTCGCTGATTTAAATTCAAAACACTTCTCTTTGCTTTCATATGAGTCTTCCAATGCTAAATACATGACAATGAATATTTCATACACATGTGTGTGTGTGTGTGGGGGGTGTGTGTGTGTGTTTCTAAGTCACAGAATAAAAATTGTGTGAAGTACTTTTCATCTTGTAATTACAAAACTATGATAAATTTGTTTAAAATAATGTAACGTAAAAACGTAAACTGATCATTTCTACTGTTTCCGAAAGTGTGATCCAAAATATAACATGTATATGTTTCTTTAATAATTTGAATCTATGCAGTGATTCCAGCTTAAGTGATTTGTTAAGTGTAGTTTAAAGTATAATTTGAATGTGTAGTGAGAAAAATGCATTAGGAATTTATGAGCTTGATTCTTTTCAGCGAAAAGATAAATTGCGAATTTGACAGAGTTACATCAATAATCGTGAAATTTTAGAAATAGTTTTCTCCTGTAGTTCGTTTATGTGCTGTGTAGCGGGATTCCAGTGTGTATTTGCCGTGTAGTGAGATTCCAGTGTGTATGTGCATGTAGTGGAAAGCAGGTGGGTATATGAACGGGTCACGTGACCCATGTAGTGGGATTCAGGCCATATGCTCACTAATTAATAATCAGTTTTACAATGTTTTAATTAGATAGGCAATATAATCCTTGTCATTGCTATTGTTTTTCATTTTTAGTTTTATCCTAAATCACCGTTATCACTGTGTAGTGGGTTTCAGGTGTAAAACATCATGTAGTGGGATTCATATCATTACGAGTATGTGTGTGTGTGTGTGTGTGTGCGTGTGTGTTTGTTTTCTCATTAATAAAACAAGATGGGGAGACAATGGACAAGCCAAGATCAGCAGCACCAATGGTCATTTGCAGCAAGACGATTGATACCTGCCAGCGTTAGACTACGTTTAATGATAAATTTTCATATGCATGTATGTACCAGACTACTGACAGGTGGCATCCGAACTATGTGATCGCCGAATGAATATACATGTTTATTACTCGCCCGTGTAAGATACTGCAGTGTAATATTTATATGGCGGTATAAAACTAGTGTAATAACGCTGCACGTATGACGTTATAATATTGTGTTGTTGTGACGTCACTATGTCGCGGAAATGTTTCGTTCAGTACACTTTCGGCCATCAGGCTTTATTACTGAGGTCAAGTGATAAACAGAATACACTTCCTTCAATTTAATACTATTTTTATTAAACTCGTTAATGATAAGGTATCAAACTCGCTTTCGCTCGTTTTATACTTAATCGTAACTCGTTTAATAAGAATAGTATTAAATGGAAGGTCGTTTGGTATCCTCTATGTAGAGACCACTGAAGTTTAAAGAATGGCTTAAGCCATATGACAGGATCAACTAATTTTCATTGAATAGACGTTTCAAAATAAATATATCCTTCCATTTATGAACAGGCGTTGATGCAGGGTCAACATGAATACAGAAACGGCAATGAAATGACGTCGAAAGATGTTTCTTATTTCAGCTACGATAGTTGTTTTGGAAGTTGTGACTCTCGTCTTGAGGAAAAGCAATTTATATTCAAAGTGAGTGTAATAAATATCAAAATATGAGTCTGAAATTTGTTCTGAAGCGCCAAACTACTTTTGTGTAACCGCTTTGTTGTTCCTTGTTTGTTTTGTTTTGTTGTTTGTATTTGTTTTTTTTTTTTGGTTGTTTCCGAAGAGTCACTGGAATTTGAGACAAATATTAAGCTGACGATTTTAAATGTATACTCAGTACATAACCTAATTGTTTTGTTAATATGTTTGGTGGGCAAAAACCTAATCAAGCTATTGCATGAATCGTACAGGTACATTTGTTACTAGATGTGACGTGGGTGTGAAAGGGGCAGTAGATCGTTAAGATATATAAAGTGATCTCCCTAAAAGGATAAATGCAATTGAAAGAAACATTTTTTATCAAAAGAAGCAGCTTTAAAATGAACATACCATAATCGGTAAAGCTATGCAAATCCATTTCCCTACATTAAATGATTAACATGTGTTCACACCGCTAGTGGTATCTCCTCTATGATATATAATTTCCTCTACGTTTACGGATGATTAGTTTGAGTAATAAGACGTTTTAACCTTTGAAGATAATATATGTTGTATCAAGTAATGTCCATAGAGGTAAATTCAAAGAAATAAATATTTTAGAAAACGTTCTACTGCCTCTTTAAAAAAAATATGTCATGGTCTATAAATTGTCCAAGCTTAACTCTAGTCCTTTTTAGGGCCGTCACCAATACACATACAGGCAGACTGTGAGTAACAGACATATTCAGGATGAATAAAAGGTAAGAACCCTGTCATAATAGCATTAAGGGTCCAATCACTGGCGTCACCTATATTTACCAACGACTTCCGTTAGGAATTTCACATGTTCATTATGTTTGGAAACTGTAAAGAATTGATTACAATGACTGACTTGGTTTTCTAGTACATGTACGTATCATTTGAGCAGTGACAACCACGATTGATAGAAGTGTATTTGACTCACTGTAAAAATAAGTGTCAGTTTCAATAAACAAATTTATAAAACTATCGTTTTAACCTATTTATCAAAATGTATTTTAGACACGAATAGGAAACATGAAGTTTGACTGTAGAATTTTAATGCTGACATCAGCTGTTTTTCGAACCTTCGCCAAATTGAGTTAAATCATAATGGAAAGATTTTCAGTGCAAGATGTAACTAACTATTGATTTCCATTGGCAATACAGATTTTAATGAAAGTTTTACGTACCTCCGCCATTCCTTGCACAAGTGTAGGGGAATTTCCAAACCGCCCCCAAACCCATCATATAGCCCGCAGCTGTCAGTAAGTAGTCTACCTTGTGGGACCATTTTTCAGTTACCATTTTGTCAAGGTTTTATAGGATTCGAGATAAGGTAAGCATTTAGACATATGCTTGCACGACGTCGTAACCTGTAATATCAAATGAAATTAATAGATTGCGTTTTCCTGAAACTGACATGAATACTGACAATGAATATGCATATTGATTACTTATACAGGGATCGTTGTACATTCACTTGTCGACTCATTCGCGCAGAAAGGGCGTCTTTACCAGTCTTTGTCCGGTAAATAATACTGATGTCTTTTTAAAGTAGTACATAATTGTGCTTAATGTGCTGATATGATTTTTAACGGGTTTTCTTGTTTCGAGCAACAGGGACCGACATCGAAGTATTTTCTCTACTTGTACGAGGATATAAATTTTCTGACATTCGACATTTTCTCGCGTCCTACTTTGTTGACAAGACAAAACCACGACGAACGATTGTGTGAAATATGTGATTGTGTGAAATGGCATGTACTGTGGGGCTGTGGCCTAGAAAACATAAGTTATCTTCTTCTTCATCAGAGAAAAGATAAAAATGGATTCCCTTTCACTCGTAACTCCGCGAAAGCTTGATAAATGTTTGTATTTAACCATTCAATAAATTGAATACTTTAAGTATAAATGTCATTTTAATCAGGTTTATTTCAACGTCTAAGTTATAAGCTGGAGGAATTGCTGAGTTGTTTTCTTTGGACGTTTTGGGGTTTACTGTTAAACATTAAATCTGATTTTCTATAGAATTAAAAATAAATTTTCATAGTATACGATAAGAATATCTTTTCAATATATATATACTGTGCAATTTTTGCTAACGAACTCAAAGACATGCGGGAAGTCATGAGAGGCCAATAATGCTATCCGACCGTCTGAATAGAATCAACTTTTGTAACATGAAAACAGGTTAAAACAAGAATGCCTTTACCTGAGAATAAACTTATTCATGTTTCTCTCTAACTCTCTATAGAACCAACCTTTAAACGGTGTAAATCGTTGATTGAATAAGTTCGGTCATGGTCTGTAGTTGAAACATTTGGAACCGATCTGATCTGATACTTATCTGTTTTATCTTGCGAATGATACAAGGACTTAATTCAACACAGGGATAAGACCATCGTAATCAAAGTCACACCTTAAACTGGTGCTTTAGGGGAGAGCTCGTTCTATACTGACAACAGTGCCCGTTCGTTTCGTGTAACGCAGGTTGTAGACTTGTTGATTGGCTTTTCAACCGTTTTTCTGCGAAGTTCAGAATTATCATGAACCTTAAAGGCACTGTGTCACGTTTTTTGGCAAATTTCTTTATTTTTATTTGCTCCCTTTTAAAATAAGTGAATTCAAGATATGTTTTCTTCAGAGTGTGAAACATCTTATGATTCAACTCGATTGTTCGTAGTCGTAGATTTAAGGTGTCAACTATCACGCGAAAAGTGAAGAGAGGTATTTTAGTGTGAACACCTACACCATCAAACTACTTTAAACGGTGGTGTGTTGAATTTACTGCGGGTCAGATAAACCAAGCTCCATTTACTCAAGTCGTAAGGTCATGTAATCGGTTTCCTGTAACTCAAAGAGTGGATTAATAATTGAATATTTGAAGAAGGCTTGTACAAACAATAACGTATATTGGGCAAATATTGATGGGTATTTTTCATAGCCTACAAAGTTATCTGAGGTAAGAAGCGGACATGAGAAGCGGACAGATGTCCGCTCGACACACTTTTTGTTCCGCTCATAACTCGGACCCTTATTGTTGTAATGAGAACACTTGGCACTTGACACTATGATGTGTAAATATGCCTTTGCACGTTTGAGTCCATTAAACTTTTGTTCCGTTGATAATTCAAACAGTTATTATTGGAATGTAAAGAGATCCGACACATTTAATCACTGTGTTGTGAAGATGTGCAGTTTGAAAGTTTTAATCCCCGTTTTGCATAATTCATGCATATGTATGTAATTTCTAAGTTCTTCAACAACTCTTTCCTCTCAAAACTCCGATACTAGTTGGTTGAATTTGATGGAACTTGACACAGGTAAGCACTTTGATGTGCTGATGTGCCTTTTATATGTTTTAATCCCTTATTTGCACAATCTTATAATATATAAGATAGTTTTTTTTAGCTTTCTGTCACATTTTCATTTTTTTACGAATACTAATGTCGGAATGTAATCAAACATGACACATTTATTCACTATGACGTGGATATGTATATTTTGTATCTTTCGCTCCCTGTTTTGAATAATTCAAGCAAAAATTGAAATATTTAGGATATTTCCTCTAACTATTAGCCAATATATATCTCAAACTATATATGCTGGCTTCACTATACTTGGTAGACACGAGCTTTCTGGATAGTGGTATCCCTACTGTGGAACAATTTGGTTGAATTATTGTTTTATCTTAGCAATTTGTTTAATATGAAGCAATTGGCAGATCTTGTTGATAATGTCAAATGCTTTAACTTTTTCATCTGTATCTATTTGGTTGATCCTGTTATTATGGTACTTCGTTGACCTAATTGAATTGAAAATTAATGTTATATGAACGACATTAATTATATCCTAGCCGTACATTATATATATTTATGATGTGTTCGACAAATTAAAACGTCTCACAAACGAGAATACATCATAAATATATATAATGCACGGCTACGATATAATGCATGTCGTTCATGTAACAATCAGATGGCTCCCCTAACTGTATTGTTAACTACCATATCAAATATCTTTTTTTTAAATTTAAAAGAAGCAGCTTGTTATATTGTATTCATTTGATTCACAAAGTACTCTTATAACCTGCTACCTTTTACTGATCTGAAAAGTTATTATGTATTCTGTACATTTATTATGTAACTGTTTGAATATTTCAAACGCAAACTAATTAACTTTCTGCATGTAGTTCAGACAATGTTAGCTGTGTTTCATATGCAAAGCAGGTCAACATATGTGATGTGTGTGACAACCTGGAGATTAATCCCCAAAATCAGCGTGCTTTGAATTTGATTGGCCAGGTTTACAAACTTTGACGATGATTTATATTCAATGAAACATCCATTGAAATAAGATGTCTCTCATTAAGACCAGTCAATGTCATTATTTTTAAGTGAGGAAACTTAATTAACTGTATGATAAAAGCAAATATATCCATGATATTTTTTCATCATCATTCATCAAGTGTACCAGTACAGAGCCCATACCTTCTTACGATGATACTTTCAGATTGAATCGATGTATATATAGGAAATCTTTAAGGCAAGCGTATGATAAGCTTCTTTAACTTGACAAATAGATTACGTCACAAATCTTGTTGCCAATATATATGTCAAGTGAATGAAAGAACAAGTACAGCTCTTCATGATTGGAAACAATTTCTCAATGTATGTTTGTAGATTATCATACTCGTACATTTATATCTGTTAAAATGTATGCTTCAAAGCATACAATTTTGATATTTATTTACTGAATAATTTAATGTCAACTATACCATTAATACATTTATCTTCAATATTAGTGGAAATTTAACCAATCTATATAGCAGTATATACTGTAAGGTATTGGCTATTCTATATTCTTCTGTTCTTATTCTAATCTTCCATGGTTACAGTCGGACACACGTTGTTTCTAAGATGCATTCTCGTTGCAAAATGCCTATGAACAGCTAGATTTTCTAGAGAAGAAAAGTTCATTATTCTGCAAATCAAGACGTTTTTTACTACCTTATCATCAGCTGTCATATTAGGAATAACAAAATAGGATACAAAATTAAATATCATAGCAACGAAAACATGTAATTAACAGTGAGCCCTTAAAAGACATTGTCTTACCATTGGAAACATTTATTTTCATTTATGTGAGATCAGCTTCTTCATCTTAAATCAAGTGTTATTGCCTGAAAATAAAAATGAGCAGTATGCGATAGCTGACGTAACGTTCGGAGGATTACGTCTTTCACTTGAACTTATACGAGTTCCAATTGCATAATACATGTCTTTTTGTAGTCTGTTTTTAAAATGAATAACAACATAAACAATGACTCTTTTGTGATTGTTTTGATTGGAATTTAGACACACACAAAATTGAAAATATCAATTATCCAAAAGCTAGGAATGTCGTATTGAATTCAATTAAAATGGAATCTAGTCAGTTTGGTCTAGACTCTGCATATCAAAGAAGTAGTCATCTAGGTATCTGCACATTCTTCTCTCACTCGTATAAACTCGCTGATATTCGTTTCCATTCAGGTGCACTTGTACATCAAGTAGGTTACTTTTCGAGTTGCAGAATTGACACTTTAATCTTAAATCACGTTCACGCATGTAAACAAAACCTGACTCGTACACTAAAAGGTAATGCGTATCTGTCGCTCATCGATATCCTTTTTTATGTGTATATGCATATTTTCATTTCTTGAGCCCTGCCGCGGAGGTGACTCTATGCGCAAAATCCTGATACAACCTCTATTTGAATACAAGCACTGTCACGCTGTTTGAGCGTGCTTCCTTTCCCCTGCCTCTCATCAAATGTATTTTTATGAATGTCACCAATAATTGTATGTATTGAAAGTACATAAGAAAGTACATGATTCATGTATCAATTTTCATCATCTATGTCTTTATTTGTCGACTGTGGCTACTTTTATGTGTTGAAATGTATTTTAGATTCCCTGTTTACAAGCCTTTTACCATGTAGCATTAATATGTCACTACCTATGTTATTCATATTTACATGTACTTGTAGGGGTGTAACCCCCATTTACAATAAGCTATTTTAACTGGACAAGAATCTGGGACATTTGAAGTTTGGATTGGTGATGTTAATATTTCGTTTTTTCTCTGTACCTTTTTCGAGTGATAACAGTTTAACAATACCATCCCCATCCCATTATTTTATAAGCTCTGGTATACCTATCTAGAAATCTTATTTTTTTTATGCAAGTAGCGATATTATATTATTTTATCTTTCTGTCGAATAAATGGATCTCGTCTGAGTTTAGATTTCGTAACACCGTGACAAGCACTAGGCTTTTGGTATATACACAAACTATCTGCGAAATTTAAGCCAATAAAAACAAACTTGCATTGAATCTTATTTCTATTTCGTAACGGTGTTCTGTCAAAAGGTGCACTGTCAATAAAATTCTAGTTTCCCTAGAGCAAACGGAAATGGCTGACCTGCTTCAAAAGATTACTATTAAAACGGCCACGCACAAGTGATTTTGATAACATCCAATCACGCTTCTCCATTTCTAGCCCAATAAATGCTCGAATTCAAACACAGGAAAGATCAGGACTTAATGACTGCAGATGGAGTGAATTCTTCAAAAAACAGCAAACATGGTTTAAGACATGCACCAAGACTATATAGACTTATCTATTACATATGAATTATACACTTCAATATGACACAGAGAGGAGTCGTTTAACAAAGTTACAAATCTGACCATTCTAAAATTCCCATGTCATTTTAAATGCACTTGAAAAAGAAAAGGGGAAAAGTTCTTGGGATTTAATAATTCCTTCTGACATCCTGAAGGATTTGAGTCAGGACTAGATTTGAAATTGGGACTATATGAGCGCAAAATAATGATGAAAAGATACACCTCGAAAAAGGTATTTGTTAAATTTTGTAAAGGTATCAAATTTGTTCCTAATATAACCGGAAACCCCAAATGTGTTCAGGTCACATACAGAACATAGGAATAATTAAAGAAAAAGTCAGTGTTGACACTTTTCCAGGTGAATATATATATCTTAGAGGAAACAGCACACTAAGTTTTACAACATCTTATGCATGGGGACAAAAGAGGATTGCTATCTGGTAAACGAATACTTAGAAATGATAGAATATAAGCGTGAGTTGCTATAAGGGAACTTTATTTATGAAGATAGTTTGTTCGGAATGAAATAAATAGAAATTGTACAACATGTTAAATATCATTGTAAGCATCTTAAAAACATATGATTTCACTAAAAAGTTTGTTATAAGACCAAGTACCCGATTTTGCTATAATTATATATAGTTTATTGGTTTTACTGACTTCCTTATAAACTATATCATTATCCTAGCCAAAAATACATGGATAATAAGGGTTTAAAGAAGAAAACTCATATTTCTAATTGTTCATAAACCTCTCACAAAGTTAATGGAAAAATAAATATAAAGCAAAGTTATATAATTTACAAAGTCTACATATCTTACCAAAAATGGAGCACAATACGCTTCAGATGTCTCAATGTGTTTGTTCATTTGTGTTTGTTTGTTAACACTGTTTGTTCTTTATTTGATAGTATTTATGGAAAGACCATAACGAAAATGAAAGATCGGTGTAGGTAATCTAAGTCTATTTTATAGTCATACGGAGTTTTGAAAATGTTGCTTGATTTAATTTGTGTTGAATGTATGTAGAGGCCTTCGAACGTAGAGACAATAGACTTGGGTGGCTAAAATAATTGAATTTAACATACTAGATAACGGGTTGTTACTTTTAAAATTTTGAGGTATATTTGGATTATACATACGCTATTGGGGATAATGAATTGGTCGATTTGGGCAAGTTAAATTTTGTGAGCACATATATAAATCAATGTTGATTTGAATTTCTTTTAATTTGTATATTTATTTATACTCTATTAATTTATACTAAAATTTTCAGCACGTTTAAATGTTATTTTTCATGTTTTTGATTATTTGATAGGCTATTTGCTTTGAATTAAATAAAAAGACAAATCATGAATTAGACTGCAGGCATAGAAGAATTCCATGAAGTCATCCTCCTTTATTCAAGACTGTGTCCTTAATTTCTATAATCGAACACGTAATGAAAACGTGTCTCTAATCTTCTCCATTACTGAAGGACGATTCTTGAGAAGAGTCTTGTGTTCTTCCTGGTATTCCGGTTCCCGGGGACACCAGTCTGGATCTGGCCGCAGGGACAGTGACACTCTCTGGAAGAAGACAGAATTTTTCAATAATTCATCAATTCTTCATTTCTTTCTTCGAATACGCAATCATAATATCTCCGTGATCTTTTTCCTTCTAAACGTGAGAGCTATACGGGGCCTGGCTCCAGGGACACGGACATTAAATGAAATATCATCGAATAACTCAAGATTTAAATATAGATCAAATGCCGACGCTCGGGAGAACATTTCATATCCCCAGCGTTTTGCTAGTGAATCTCTCTTAAAAACTGAGTGATGGCAATGGCACAATATAGACAGTATAACTTCAATAATTAAATCGCAGTCAATTTCAGATTGCTGAAAGATTTTAGAAAGGTATACGGATTTCCATTCAAGGATTCATGCATGGAATATACTGCAAAAATAATAAGATGCGAGGAAGATGCACTAAAGATCGGAATTTATCAAAATAATCCACTCAGGACAGATAAATCGCAATTCCGAGCTTCGAGTTGGGTATTCTTTTTCTTACCCAAGTCAAATCTAAGAATATTTACGGTACTTTTGGAAAATACTTTTGTGTAGGCGAGTTTTAGTTTTCATGCGTCATTGTATTCAAGCGCGACGAACAACGATTAATTATGTCATTGTTTTCATATGCGCAATCAATTGTAAACCCAGAAATACATAATACGTTTATTGATCATATATTAAGCTAGACAATTCTATATGATCGAAATAGTAAAACAAAACACTTACAAAGACTTTACGTTTCATGTTATTCCATATGAAATGAAAAACAATGTTTGTTTTGACCCGTGTATGCTAGATTCACTGAACGAATGAATAGAAAAAAGATCTGTCGGGTTATTTTTAGAAAAACTGTAATTCCAATGACCATTTTGAAAACTTTAATACCCAGCATATTAACAACCGCTTGGCTAAGAAATACCATTCTCTCCCCACTGAGGTAGCTAAAGTCGTTTCTTTTTACCATATCTGTTTTAATAGGATCAATTTCTTGGCTAGAAGAAGAGAAGCCTGATTAAATGCAGTCAGAATTAGTTTTGGAGCAGCTTTGCCGTTTAATCGTTCAGTAGAAAAGCTTCGAGCTTAGTCTGCATTAGGTAATATAGTTATTCAATCATGGCATAGGCCTCGGTGACAAAAATCAATTCTCCAATGCAGGAGCTGTTTTCATTGGCTTAAATTTAACAGATTTGTGTTATATTGCGTTTTATTGCTTTGGAAATCTGCGGGAACCTCAGAAAGTGCTCGATTTGAAACAGAAGTTAGAGTGTGAACATATGACCTTAGCTACCATTGTTTGGAGAGAAATGCTGTATACTGGACTCTGTGATAGTTTAAATGATTATACGAACGCATCAAACTAATGACACGAGGTTAGCATGTGAAATGACGACTGTTAGCAACTGCAATATTAAAAAATCGTAATCACCTGCATAAAGTTGACCCCTTTGTGCTTCCGTAGTTCGCTGACGATGTATATCGGTATTGGGGTGATTGGCAAAGAGGCTATAAACCACCCAAGGTTGTTAACATAGGCGGGGTACGTGTAGGCTCCGTATGTTGGGGGTTGATACTTTATCAAGGTGACGATAAATACCAGCTGAAACATGATATTACTTATCAAGAACCTTGTCACGAATTTGATGTAATTCAGCCGTTAAAATTCATTAATTTTAAACAACGTTAGACATTTGACATAAATGGGATATGTCGTTTATAAAGATACACTAAAGAAGTGTACATGAAATTTCACATTGCAATCATTTCAAATAGACATCAATAAAAATAATATAAGGTTTCCTTGATTTGATGCGTGAAGAGTTTGATTATTGGCTAAGACATGTACAGTATAGTTGATTGACAATGACCTTTTCAAAAACAAGACAAATTGCAACTAAGAAAGAAAACCGAGAAAAATGTTTCTCTAAGTGAAGGTTATTTCAATTTCTGCCTGGATATTTATCCTATTTTCAACTGCATTCCAGACAGAGTGAGTATGTTTACAATCCCTTTACACACTAGAAGGTAGCATGGTCAGCTGATGTTAACTTGAGAATCCTCATAGCCTTATAAAGTACATGGTTAATGATAAACCAAAGGTTGAGAATCGGAGTCTTTCTGTCACGATACAAATACAATATAAGTTGCATCACAATTTCTATAACAACACGCTCATGATCATTCTCTCCCCTTAGAGGTAGCTCCGTCATTAATTCCTATACAACCTCTGTTATAATAAGAGCTCTTCTCGAGCTTCCGGCAGTTTCCCTCAGCGGTACAATACTTAGTACTTCGCATTATATCCGCCAAAGAAACACCAAATGCATGAATAACATATGTGTTGTCACACAGGCGTAAGCAATGATGAAGTCGCTAAATGAGACGTATATGTGTTCTGTGAAAAAGTGCAAGGTGCATATTCGAATTAGGTTTAGCTTTTGGAAAGCCTACAGAAATAACTCAAGTGACTTGAATGAAAACATTTTAAACGGCGTCGCAGATTTCACAACAGCTAACTTTGATTTCATCCAATCAGATTTCTACGTTCGTTTTAAGAAAGAGGTTGTATAGGAATTCATGAAGGAGCTACCTCTGTTGGGGGAGAATGGTTCATGGTGTACCCTCTGCAAGTCTCACCAGATATATGCCAGGAGACAGATAACACCAAATCAGCCTCAGAAGCAATGAAGGTGGTCGACCCAGCATCATGGTGATGTCCTTGCTGAACTGTTGTATTCCTGCAACGATGTCATTAACTAACTCAGTCTTTTGAACGAAGCAAACCAGATCCAAGTCCAATGAATAGTACCAGATTACAGTCCTCTTGAACAGGATAACAAATTGTAACCCTTGATGATCCAAACTTTGACTTCGAACATGACGTTACCATGCATTTAAACGTATTAGAACAATAATCCATGTGTTTCGATACTATTCAATTATTGTTTGTTTTAATCTATTCAGTTAATTAATTTGATGTTCTATTGCTTTAGTGTCTTCGCATAGGCCATATGGACGATTACATTTTACGTATGTCTTAAAGTAAGAGCAGATTACACTTAATAGAAATAAATCTATCCGCCTATCCTCCTACCGTAAACCCAAGAAACACACAGAGCTTCCATGAGACACACGATGAAGAAACTGAATGAACACGAATACCAGTCCACTAATTGCAACAGGTAAACTCCGCCCTGTAGTTCAAGCAGAGAAGTCAGATATACTAATCTGTAGATGATTTCATTTTATACATCTTTTAACATTCACGACACCCATTCACTACAACGTTAAAATAAAAACATTAAAGGGAATGTCATTGTTTTATATATATGCCTATGTTTTGTGTCCCTAAACATGGTCTAAACTTGGTCTTCCAATACATGTACGAGTACTATTAGGCGTAAAAACAAGGTGATGTAATTAACATTAACGTTACATAGATTAATCAAATGGATAAACAAGCTTTTTATCAATTTATTGAAATATAAATTTGTACCAAATTTTCTGTATTAGCCCATGTTATCAAATTATGTGTTACTCTAAACCATTCTACCATCACGAGTCATGTATTTCCTATTGTCGTGTCTTAATTAAGCGTCTGTTCGTGGTACCAATATTAGACCAAGGCAAGAAAAGGAGACATTTTCCTGTTTACGTTACGCAATTAAAATGGGTTAGAATTGGTATTATAAAATTACTACCGTCGGATTGAATGATGGAATTAATTTAGAAATCGACCAAATGAATAACCCTCGTCCTCGTCCTAAATGTTGAAAATCACATATGTCTGGTAAAAGTTAAGTTTATTACTCTGGTGATAATCTGTATTTACTTGGGTACAAAAAATGAGTCCAAGAAGAAACGATCCCAAGCAAACGACGAAAGTCACCAAAAACCTCCTGTTCTTCAAGGTTGAAGGAAATTGGTCTATTATAGCAGTTGTCAAAATCTCAGAGGCCATGAACTGGAACAAAACAGTAATGCAACAAGTAATTGGGAATCTGTTGGGATTACATTCGTGAAAAATAATCAAAGCGTCTTGCTATTAGTTGCTTACTTAACGAGTCCTCGGAAAATAACTTGCTTTTGCTAAAATCTCGCCACTACATTATGCTAAAAGAATTATCACCGAACGACTACCAAAGAAGGACGTAATATCCGCTAAGCGAACACACTTCCTGGGGCAATAGTCTCTATTCATCTCCCAGTTTTTGATGGAAGGGTGGGTTTTATTGTTATTTTAATATGTTTGATGTCAATCTAAGACTTACAGTGTGTATCTTTTGTGCCAAATTTGCGCGTCTTTCCTCATCAACATGTTTAAAATCATGTCGTTTTCGATTCTGGGCGAAATCGCTAATTGGCTGACGACAGCTTTGTCACAGGTATACCTGATGGCTTGAGTAATGGAGCCTTTTGAAATGCGTAATGAAGTTCAGCAGTTCACAACTTATTTTAATGAGATTGAGCATAAATAATAGTTACAGATTTATACAAAATGTAACCATTGAGAAGTGAATCCTAAGTCTTGATGCATTGTTTATTCTCATACATGTACATATGGATTATTGCAAATTTTCATTTTACTAAGGGACATGGGAAGAACCTGTTGATCAAGTTGATAAGAATGAAAGTTTCAATGTACATGGTTCATAACCAAACATATTTCGCTAGTTAACAAACTCGATTCCTGATCACCCATGATACCAGGCAGTATTACCTACCTGGGAATCGAGGCCGATCGCTATCATCATGAGGAAGAAAGTGAACGACCAAATTTGTGGAAAGGGAAGTTTAGACAGTGCTTCCGGATAGGCTACAAACGCAATACCTGGACCTGAATGTAACGAAATATAAATGTTATTATTGTTAATTGTTATCATTTTATAAGTCTGTAATAAATGCAGTTGCAAAAATAAGCATTTGTTTGAGGATGATGACGTTATGTGTCATAAACTAATAAAACTCATAAACTCATGTTTCATTGGAATAACTGATATAACAAATAATGATGAAGGCAATTTTATTGATTTACAACGTCTTATTCTAGGATGGTGAAGTAAGATACTAACATCATTTTCTAGCAAATGATACTTATAAAGCTACTTTCGATATGCATGCTAGTGTCGTCATAACAAAACGTGATACAGTAGGAGTTTAGGTATCAACTGCTCGGCAACGACAGTAGTATCACCTGCAAAACGTCGCCATCCGAATTATGTTGTAAATTCTCTTTGTAGCATTACCCTGAATTCCCATCGAAGTAGGGACAGTTAAAAGTCAACATTCATCACCTTCTTTAGGAGGGTGCAGTGTTTACCTGAAGAAACTACATCAGAGATAGGGACGCCAATGTTAGTGGACATGGCCCCCAACACGGAGAATGTAACAAATCCGGCCAGTACGATTGTTCCTTCAGACACTGAACATATTATAATACCATCTCTGGAAAGGTATATTATGCATTCCGGTTTGTAAAGGGGATGTGAAAATGTAAAAGTATGTGCAACAGTGTTTCATTTTTGAACGAGATTGTTGTTTATGGTGATGCATTTAAAGTTTCAACAATATATTATTGACACTATCATAATCATTCGCTAATTACTGAATTACTGAAGAACTACGAAACATAGCATTTTATAAAGGTAGGTCAAACATAGCCCTCTCGTTGAAATTAGATAAGAAATGTGACGTCATAGAACGTTTCATGACGACACGTGACCATAAAACAACCTTATCGTGTCATATCATGTAACATGAAAGCAGAATGCGTGGGAAATAATCAACGACACTCTTGAAAATTTTAGATATTAATTATCATGAATAATCGTAGAACATAAATGTTTTAAATCAACACATTTCTTGCATTTTAAAATACGTAGATGAAAGTAAGGACACAGACAAATCGCAAAAATATAAAGGAACTAACGTCTTCTGAATCTATAGTAAAACGCCTCACTCCAACATTACGGCTATAAATGGTTCAAGGTATTCATGGATTGACGCTGACCTTATACATGGTTCGTTGAACTTGTTGTAGCTAGAGGACGTAACCATCATTCCAAACCCAACCGCTAAACTGTAAGACGTCTGGAGACAAGCTTCCACCCACACCTGTTAGAGAACCATGAATTTCCTTTTGGGTTCTTTCAGAATAACTGCTGAGCTAGTCAACCTGGTGTTGTTATTAATCTTAGTATAGGACCAATGCACTCTGCTTAAATTGTTGTTTCAACACCATATGGCTGTTGCCCTTGAAAAAAGTGGCTTTTTGGCTGGGCGCCGTGTTGACATGAAAGATGTTACTTTTAATTATCACATTTAATCACAGTACTGGTTCATACTCCATCAACAATTCTCTAATAAAAAACAGAAGATTGTTGTCATAACAATGGATTCAAATTAATGTTTAAACTTTATTTATTCATCCAATTGTATGTATCCTTTAAAAGACTATAAACTTCATGTAGGAATGAAACTATCTGAATTACTTGAGGATGGAGAAGATTGCTGAAGTCTGGAGTGAGAAAGTAAAGGATGCCTCCTACAGCTCCTGGTAAAGTCAACGTCTTGATGAAGATAGCGAGCAGAAGGACATACGGTAAAAGTGCTGTTCCGTAGACAACCTTAGAAAAAGATTATAGAGATTCTCCGTGTAAAGGCTGATGAAATTCAGAAATATGTAATAATGTGTCATGGGTCAATTCTTTGAGCATAAACGGGCCATGGGATCTGCAGTTCATCAGGTTTTATTTATTACCGTTATGAAAACTTAAATGTCGAACAATAAGACATATCTCATGTGTTCTCTTTCACCATTAAGTTTAAAACTTGGTAGCAAATCTTGAATTTGTTTTCTAAAGAAGTAATATTCGATAGATTAAAGTGTCGTGACCTTTATGCCTTGACTACAGACTTTTTATAATTGACTCAAATAACCATCTCTCATAAACAGCACAGTAGATCAAAATAGCATATTAAGCAGCTTGAAATATGGTGCTTCAATTCAATATTCAAGATATTTTCAGACTTCTATGCATAGAATGTTTTCATTACAGTGTCTCATTATGACCTTTGACCAAAGTTATCATCTTTGACCTTATTTGTACACTTGATACTAAATTTCCAAGTTTTTATCTACATAGTACATCTCAAGGATTTTCATTAGATTCTTTGCATTCAAAACATCGGTCAAAACTTAAGGTCATCATCCCGAAAATTGTCCACCAAGTTTTTTTTCAATATCACAAATATCACATTAGTATTTTTAAAGGTACTATTGTAGCAATTGTTGCTTACCTTTCCCACAGATTTGATACCTTTACTCAGACACAGCAATATGATGACATAGGAAGCTACAAGACAACCAACAAGGTGCCACTGTATGTTACCGATCTCTTCCAGACCACTCGATATACCAAGTACGTTGTACCTTTAAGTGGATAAAACAAGGGTATTTGTGAAGGATTTACATTTTTTCATCAATCTATATAAATTTAAAAAATATTAATATATATTATATTTCATCGACAAATCGTCTTGTTAGTTTTACAAAGCTGTTTGCATCATTTGCGAGAAAACAAGATCTTAATTGAGCTGCCCTTCGGCAGCTTATATTATCGGGCTTTGTTCGAACTATAAGTTGTTTCGTGTTGTGCATGACATGATGTTATGATAATTGGTTGGCATAAGCCTTTGATTTTCTGTATTATTTGCTAAATATTAAAATGATTTAAAGACATGATAAGATGGTCAAAATACTATCTTTCATCTATAACTATCTATCATTAAAGTTTGAATGTTGAAATATCGTACTGCCAGAACTCCTCAACCGAAGAGTGTAAAAACGTTTCGTTCTTCCATGTATCACTATTACTCGTTTCGTCTAGAACACTTGGGGTAGCATTGTATAACTGGGTAATGTTCGTGGTGTTCAGAGAACCAGCTCTCACTGAGATGTCTTCAACACACAGTTCAGTGTTCCACGTGTTACCACAGGTGGTCCAGGGTAAGACAGCCGAGCAGGACTTGATCATGTAGTAGATAGGCCACGAGATGAGGATGGTGTAGTACGGGTAGTACAGCACAGTTTGCAGGACACAGCATAGGCCAACACCTATTTAATTAAGAGCCCTGTTTACAAGGAACAATATTATTTTGAATATCATATCTGTTTATCTAAATCTCAAGGGAAATCCGATCTCATATCTTAAATTTAAATTGAAAGTTGTAAAGCCACGTTAACGGTGTAAATTGAGAGGTTATTTATTCAACAGAATTCTGTTTTCTAACCAATATATTCACATAACCTACACAAACCTTGTATCAATCTTATTTTTAAAGTTGAGTTGTCAATCGATTTCCAAGTTTACCTGGCGTGCATCGTTAAAAATATTGTTTCCATCAACTGTACAGATGCATATCACTGTCCTTAAAAAAAGATGACATACTATTTATCTTCGAATGTCATCATTGTTATCAGACCACTATTTCATGGCGACAGACCATTCTTTCATAACGTCAGACCATTCTTTCATAACGTCAGACCATTCTTTCATATGCCTAACGTCCACCTCTTGAACTTTCCAGTTCATTATGTAAAGATAACAAGTTCATGTCACTGTTGACTGCATAGGATCTATTTCACCGACAACCATAACGTCGATTTTGATTAATGAATTACTAATGATTTTACCTTTAAAGAGTGGACAGAAGCTCCACACATGTAAAGGACCCTTCCCAGAGAACTGCCCTAACGCTGATTCCAAGACGAACATCGGCAAAATGATCACGACGAGGAAAAAGAGATACGGGATCAGGAAAGCCCCTGAAAGAAAAAATAAACTCCCAATTAACTCTCTCTATATATCTATTAGCATACGTTTGTTACATTGACAAAGTGCGAGATCAAATGGATATTCAACTTATCATTAACAGAACTGCGACGTTTAAAGGTTTTGTATGGTCTTAGCACACGCCCTCAAAACCTTTCATTTCGGAAAACCACGCAATCTTGAACTTTAACAACTTCTTGAATGACTCTCAACCAAGAAATATATTGCGGTATCTAGGCTCATAAAGAAATACTGATGACCTTTAAGTGACAAATTTAAACTGCTGTTTAAACTGAAATAATAACATTGCGTAATTAGAAACGATGTCAGCGGAATATCATGGACACAATTTACCATCACACTTCTCGCTGACTGGCATAACATGCTTCATCTTGTGATTCGCATCTTAAGGCCAATACTTTCAATCTCTTAAAAGCAAAATACCTACAATAACAAACTGACTTCCTTATTACCTCCTCCGTTCCTCACACAAATGTAAGGAAAGCGCCAAAGATTGCCGAAGCCCACGCAATATCCAACCATAGCCATCATGTAATCCAGGTGAGAACTCCATTTTTCTCTTTTAGATGATTTCTTCTCAAAACCTCGGCCGGAAAGAGTTCCGTGACCACCGTCCACTTCTTCCATGGCTTTTGGAGACGTTTAATTACTATCCTAGAAATCACAGCGACTCATTTATGTCCATGGAAGAGAAAAAAAACGTCTTTAATACTATCTACAGCCATTTGATACTCTATACAGCCATTAAATACAATACTGTCTACAACCATTAAAAAGTGACAATTCTACTTTTTTACAAGATTATAAGTATATATATATATATATATTGGAGCGTGGACCCGATTATCGTATATATATATATATATATATATATATATATACGATAATCGGGTCCACGCTCCAATGTTTGTTATTATGATTATTGTTTTTTTTCTACCCACCGTGATAATATAAGGATAAAGAACAGATAGTGATAGTATGAATAGTACTTCCCTCGACCGTGACGCCGTTTATGGCTTAAATAGTGAAATCACAACAACTCACTTCTCTTGATAATATAACCATATAAAATGCACATCGACATCACAGTATTGACAGCATGGATTACCAAACGGTAGTATAACCTTTACGGTACGAGAAATCTTCTGTGGTTCCGTTACTTTAAGCTGTGGATCTATTTCTCGACCTAGACGAACGTGACGTGATTTCAATGGATTTGTAGTTCGAGAAATGCATACTAATTCATGTGATCTGTTATCTCAATGTTATCTTTACGTGAGGAACATACTTACACTGGTATCTTCATTTATAGAATTTTCATATATTTCTAATATTTGAAAAATTCGTTTGAAATCAATTAATTCTTAAAATAAATGTAACATTTGAATCTTAAACAGACACTTCAGACAAAGTACTTCAATGATGAGGGTATATGAACATTATTTTCTAAAAAAAAGGTGCTTGACATTTGTTCGTTGCGACAAACTAAGAAGACTCGGATTGCATTCAATGCATACGTTGCCCGAAGTGTCACACATTTTATTTTATTAATCACAAACATCTACCAAAACACGTTCTTTATCACAAACTAAATATGTTCCTGCTTTCCTTAAAGGGCCACTGAGTATGTTGATACGAATTAGAAAATGGTGTCAAAAATCCATCTCCTTGGATGATCTTTACATAATTTTTCGCCAATTGTTTCGACCCAAAATAAGCCGAGAAATCTAACAAATTAGTAATGGTGTTTCCCGTGTCTATAAATAGATCGACTTCATTATTTTATTGCGCAAAGCATTGTGGTCGTAGTTGGCTCCAATCCTTTAAACAAAGATAACCACGTGGGGACGGAAAAGAGAAGCAGGATACAGTTAAAACGACGATAGACAAGAAGGGAGACAAGTTGGTCGACAAAAGGAAAGTCAAAACGGCGAAACACATATATGATTTATTTGAAAGTCAAACTCGCTTTACATGAAGTTTGATTCGTTTTAAAGGGCCACTGAGTATGTTAGTGTTTCTAATACCATATTTTTTCAAAAACGCCTAAAATCATATCAATAGGTAGATAATTGTTTCAGATACAACATGATATGTGAGAAGTAGTATATATACCACGGTGTAATTATATTTCATCCGTACGAGTAGCGCGCGCTATTGAATTATGATGTCATTACGGGGATTTTCCTTTCCTGGGCACTACGCCAGCTTGGTTTTAGTGATAACAAATAAACAAATACAATTTCTTGTCTTAAAACATTGAAATTCGTGAAAGGACCATATTTTTTTACACAAAAAGGTGACCAAAACTTGCAAAACAAAAAAGGATGCTGTTCTTCATTTAATATAAAACATATTCACAGTACGTATGCAAATTAAAAAGATCATTGTTCCGTCGAAGACTGCGAAATTATAACAGAATCAGTTGTCACATGATGCTTATTATTTCGCCTTGCTTTATGGAAACCTAAAAGTTTATAACAGTCACTTCGTCATCATCAGGTGCGCTCAATAGGAATCATAATTCAGTATCGCGCTACTCGTACATGTGAAATATAATTACACCGACTTGTCGTGGTATATATACTATATCTCACAGACATGTATCATGTTGTAGCTGAAACAGTTATCGACCAATTGCAATTGATATAATTTTGAGGCGTTTTTGAAAAAAAGTAATTGTAAAAAAATGTAACATTGTAAGGACATGTTGGCGTGTTTTGTTCAACACATCAGTCTTCTATATCTATTTGTGTTTACTGTGGGGATATTTAAAATTTACATTGAAATATCAGGCGACATTACGCTGCATGATTTTCATAAATAGTTGAGTTGGTATCGTCTGTGACCCCTAATACATTTGATACAAGCTAAGCCACGTCTTCTCACTGAAAAAATAAGTCCTTCATGATATGTTGCCACTCTATATGTAGTGCCTGTTCTAGCTGTTGTATGGTGACTGGTTAATACGGGCGACTTCTAAGTAGTATTCCCAAATGGTCCTATAGATGCTCGATGGGAGATAAGTAAGGAGAGCGTGATGGCCAAGGCACAATCTGGAAATTTTGTCGGTTATGTCGTTTTGCGTTGTCTTGTTGAATAGTTATCCCTTGTTACTGCATATTTATGAATTGGACCGTAAAAGGCTGTGACATTTTATTCCTGTATTTTTAAAGATTTGTCTAATTGTCAGCAAATCTGTCTTCTCGTCGCCGCAGAACCCGCCCCAGACCATGACGCTGCCACAACTTCTGGTACAACTTCTAAGACATATGCTGCATCCCGTCTCTCGTCTCTACCTCTGTTTACTCTCACGCGAAAGATTGTATCGACTTTTGATCACTCTTGCCCAATCACGACGTTAACAGAGGTTTAGGCGTTGTTCGCTATGGAAGGGGATGTGTGCCAAAAATGAAATCCTGTAAACTCGTAATTCGCAAGTTGTAACATGTCGTTCTCAACCATGCAATTCTCGAAAAGACAAGTCCAAGTATGCAAACCTACCATTTCAATCCTGTAAAACTCAACTTTCTGTTTTCAACTTTACAAAGTTCAAATGTAATTCTAGAAATGTCAAAGTCGAAACTCATTTTTGTATTTCAAATACGAGGGATATACACATTTAGCAATGCTACAAATTACGTTTTACAATTGGTGAATGAAAATGAAGTGTTGTAAAATCAGCCTTTGGAAACAGACTTTTGCATCTGGAGTTTTACATGATTTGCATGGTTATGATTGCAATGTTCCGAAATACATCTGTACACGATTTCGCATTGACCATATTTGGAAGTTTAACGAAGACTGCCGATGATTTCCGAAGATGATCGGTATTTGACAACAACGAGACCTCCCTGATCCAAGCTCCATGCTACGCTTTGCAAGCTTTCCGTATAGCGTTGAGTTGAGTCCACCGCAATGCGCGGAGCTTGGGCATGCGACCTTCAACTTTTGTCAAAGTTCTTATAGTAACTCGCGTACGGTGTTTTCTGACCCCTAAGGCAAATAGCAAGAAATTGTAATAGAACGAATATCATTTGCAATTAATTGCTGAAATTAGGGGTTTGCTAGCTCAAGGGGGGGGGGGGGGGGGGGGTTAATTAACTATCAATTACAATACAATAGTCGTGTTTTTGTTGCTGTGCCACTTGTCTTGATTTTTTCTGATGCGAGAAATCTAAGTTGTACACCCCTAAGTTATACGTATGGAAATGTAAAATCTAATATTTCAAATAATTGTTAGAATTTTTACATTTTGATGATAACAAAGGTATTTTGATTTAAATTGTTGATGATATCTGAATTTGCAAGAGCTTTTCGACTTTAAAATGGGCAAAATAGACGATGTATCGAACAATGACCCGATGTTCTCTGGCGGCCTGCCAGACCGGGCAAAAATTTATAGACCGTTCGCTTATAAGACGACCCTATAATAACTGTTGATCGGGCGGAGAGTTAAAAATAACATGTCACATGATATGCCAGTCATGTGATTTTGACATGTTCTTCAATCAAATTTGTTCTAACTGTTTAAAAAACGTCTGGTTTAGAACGTTCATAGCTTTAAAACACGACTTTAAACGGTATTAAATAAATGTTTCTTTTAACGGAATAATATTTATTGGTTAAACGACCGAATGAAAGACTAACAAAAGAAAAAAATATTCTTTTCATTGATTTTGGAACTTTCCCCTTACTTTACGTTGCGTAGTTATTTTTCTAACTATTAATTTGAAAGAATTAATTACATGCCCGTGTTTTAAGCGTAACGTGGGTGTACAATATATTTTTTTTTCTACCGCTATTTGTCTTTGCGAGACAAGTATGCCGTTGTTTCATTATTCTAAATCCAGTCTCGTAATTTGGTGATTTTTATAAATCCTACGTACTTAATATTTAATTTTTTTTAAAATGAATCATCTCGATGCAGTAAGTTGTGCAGAGATTTAGTGTCCAGTAAAGTCTAACCCAGAATTAAAGTTCATAATTTTCTTTCGTGAGATAAACCTCGTGTAACCCTTACGAAAACAGTAGAAAAAAATTATCTAGATAAATAATTGACTAAGAACTTTGACAAAAGGTGAAGGTCGCATGCCCAAGCTCCGCGCATTGTGGCGGACTCAGCTCAACACTATCCGGAAAGCTTGCATAGCGTTGCATGGAGCTTGGATCAGGGAGGTCTCGTTGTTGTCAAATACCGATCATCTTCGGAAATCATCGCCAGTCTTCGTTAAACTTCCAAATATGGTCAATGCGAAATCGTGTACAGATGTATTTCGGAACATTGCAATCATAACCATGCAACTCATGTAAAACTCCAGATGCAAAAGTCTGTTTCCAAAGGCTGATTTTACAACTCTTCATTTTTCATTTACCAATTGTAAAACGTAATTTGTAGCATTGCTAAATGTGTATATCCCTCGTATTTGAAATACAAAAATGAGTTTCGACTTTAACATTTCTAGAATTACATTTGAACTTTGTAAAGTTGAGAACAGAAAGTTGAGTTTTACAGGATTGAAATGTTAGGTTTGCATACTTGGACTTGTCTTTTCGAGAATTGCATGGCTGAGAACAACATGTTACAACTTGCGAATTACGAGTTTACATGATTTCATTTTTGGCACACATCCCCTTCCATAGTTCGCGGGTCAACATCATTGCGAGGAACGGTCGATATGCCTGATTAAAACTAAGTTGTGCAAACATTAGCTCCATCTTGCGCCTACATTGCCTCCAATAGACATGATAAAGTGAAGATACCCTCCAATAGTTTTCAACTAATGTCCAACCTCCAATAGATTATTTAAGGGTTGCCAATATTTTGTGGTAAATACTTTGAATAAGTAAAAGAAGAGACATTAATGTATGGTTTTTGAATGAACTTAGTTAATATAAGTATGGCAGTGGGTAGCGAACCCCAGTAGTTGAAAGTGACATAGTTTTAAGTTAGATATGGTCCGAAAAAGTCTCCATTAGTTTGGCACGCGGGGCTCGTCTGCGGCCTAACGGCCTTGGACGAGTCCCTTGTGCCAAACTAATGGAGACTTTTTCGGACAATATCCTCAACTTACCGGTAATTCGAAGACTTATCATGACAGTGTTCCTGCTGCTATGGTGCCGTAACGACGTCGATGCCGTTGACGTCATGGTGACGAATCTGTTGCGCAGATGAAGTGTGCGTAGATATTGGTCTTATGCGGGGTTTGTCACCCTCGGTCTTCCGCTTCGAGGACGGTCAGATGTCTGGCCAGTCTGGTTAAGGAGATGAAAGAGTCGAATGTCCGTCTGCCTGGTGCAACCAAACGTCCTGGCAATGTGACTGTTCAAAATCCCCACTTGTGACATTCCGATGACTCTTTCTCGCTCTGTTGCTGTTAAAAGTGGAATTTTCTTCTGCTTTCTCCATAACACGAGTAGTGAATGATCGAATTCACCGCTTTTTATACTCTTAGCCTGTCCTTTTGGAAATATTTTTTCATTGTTTCCATTCGTAATAACACATTAAAAATTTCTATTTTGTCAGAAAATGTATCAACATACGAAAATCTTTGGGTGTGCTTTCTTTTGTACTTCAGTTTAGTACCGAAAATGAAAGGATAAGTTCACACTGAGCTGGCAGTGTTAAAACCTTAATTATTTGGTTTGAACTTGGTGAATTTCAACTCCAATCACATGACCTTGCTGCTGGTGTTTAGTCCAGTGACACTTATTTAAATAATTGTCAACCAAAAATATATAACATCCTAAAACCGCCAAAAGCCGTAGCACAAACTTATGTAAGTAACTTTTGAAAAACGACGACCTGAGTAAAGGGTTCCCTTGTTAGATGAATCGCAATTGCTCGTGCATTTTTATCTCTTAACACGTCGTTACTAGACAGGGATAGTGAGGTCATATTTGACAAGCCAGGAACACAAGAGAGAGTTGTCTCTTCCTGTCTGGAGACCGATATCTGTTGTAGTTAACCAACGCTGTTTCTAAATGACGCTATGGATGGTACCCAACATAGGTCGGAGCTGTAATTTAATTGTTACGACTGCCAAATCGACAGTCATCGATTGAACTCACAGACTTTTCAAATGATGTATTAAACACCTTCCCGTAAGCACTCATGCAAATTTCAGGTGACATACGACACGCTCATTCCTGGTAACACATTTTATGGCATGAAAAAAGTCATTATGGAAAAAATATTGAAAAGAAAGTCGTAAGCATGAACCATTATACATCTCCAGACTTAAAATCTCTATTGCGAAAAATTAGTTATTTCAACTTTAACTATAAGTATTAAGAAATGTTGGAAAAGAAACTATAAAGAAAATATAACGTTATATCATTGCAAAACAGGAATTGTGCGAAATCAAGATGTAAACATTAAACATATAGAGATTGATAACATTTATACTACATATAAAAACTTAAAATTTATTTACTGAGGAAAGTCAACAATAAAATCAATAACGATCTTATTTTCAACAACTATGCCCCAAAGTAATTGAAAACATCCTCAGAATTAAATCAAGTTCTATTCTATTTAGTAAACATTCTTCCAAAATTCTCTAAAGACACAGTTTTGTTGACACTGCGGTATAACACGCAGTGAGAACGAGTCTCTCATCTTCTCCCTGATTAAAGGACGATCCTTGAGAAGATTCTTGTGTTGTTCCTGGTATTCCGGTTCCCGGGGACGCCATTCTCGGTCTGGCTGCAAGGACAGTGACACTCTCTGGAAAAGGAGAACAAAATGGTAGATAGAATTGGACGTAGGTAGGTTATTATACAAAGAAGTAGTCAGTGTAGTTTTATGGGTTGTCCTAGTCTGACTGGGAAACCTCAAATTGCAAAATATATCATTGATGTAATCTAATGATAAAAGTAATATGGTTAAGAAAGTTTTGTTTAAGTTCTTAGATGAAGCGTTCCTATGTAACTTTTTAGCCGACTCCATATCTTTTTACATGTAAGAATTTGAATTGAGAATGTTTTAAAGCACATTTCGAACTTCGCCTGTAACGCCATAAATCATATTCCGGATTTTAGTAAAAGCATGAGTTGAACTTTGAGATATACATGGGCTTATGACATGCTTGTAATGCTCAATTTCATACGACACGAGAGGGATGATTTGATCCTTTGTAACCTGTTGCAAGAATACTATGTTTAAATGACAAAGTTCATTAAAATCTGAAATAATTAAGATATGCATAAAATAATACCATTTCAAAATGAGCAAGTGTCAGAGTTGGTGAAATAGATTACGTAAGATATACAAATTCGCAGTGACAACAGACAAATTCACCTTTATGAAACTGACTCCTTTGTGTTTTTGTATTTCTTTGACCATGTATATCGGTATCGGGATCAGTGGTAAGGAGGCGACGAACCAGCCGATGTAACCAACATAGGCAGGATATGAATAGGATCCGTATGTTGGTGCTTCATACATGGTCATAGATATGATGAAAAACATCTGGAAATAAATAAAATCAACAGTTTTTAGTTAAATATTCAATTTGAGAATATTGTTAATAGCGTCATGATGAAGTGAGATAACATGCAGTTTGTCTGCTTTATAGGGCGAAACAAAGATGTATAAAAATTCTTAAAATTGAAAACATTACAAACAGTTGCATTTAGATATCATTTATACAGCTAAAATCCTTTGGATGATATGCATGTTGTGTGGTATTGGATTGGTAATTTGAGATAACATCCCACATTTTACGAATTTAGATTCCGATTTAGATCATCATACCGTTGCAAGGAAACGGCTGGTGGAGAAAGTTTTCATATATGTGAATATGTGAAATTAGTTATATAATCAATACATTTATACGCTCTATACAAAACAAAACCCTTGGTCTTGTAACAAAAATTAAAATGATCACCCATTATCAAAACTTAAAATGATCAAGCCAACAAACATCCGAAAGATCTGTGCTTATGGTAATTTATGAAAATTACAACAACACGGTAATATTTTGTGCTAAGACATCTTGTGGTAAACCGTTAATACTTTCAACAACTTGACAATCAATGAACTCTGTGTGTTTGTATTCTTGGTGTGGTATTTTTCAAGATAAAGCAATGTTTAAAAATCCTCTGCAAGTCTCACTAGATATATTCCAGGAGACAGGTAACACCAAATCAGCCTAAGAAGCAATGGAGGAGGTCGACCCAGCATCATGGTGATGTCCTTGCTGAACTGTCGTATACCTGGAGTGAAGAGGACATTTTTGTGGAAATTGTGAAATTCATTGGGACACTTATTTATATATAAAATAAAGGAAAGGATACCAAACTTTAGTATTTAGTATTTTGTTTCGAAAATGTTGAAATATTAAATATTAATGATTTCCTTAGTTCTGTAGTCATACGTGTCACAGTAATTGTTGTGATTTGGAGATTCGTTTCTGGAAAAATTTTTAAGCGGCCTTCACACGGCAAACTAAAGTTTGACAACACATGCCGTCAAACTGCAACACAAGTTTGAGAGTGTGAACGGTTCAACAACCCATCAGCAACTCCAATTACCGAGTTGTCAAACTGTTGGCGAGAAATAGGACCCGTCTCTATTCTCACCAACTTTTACATCAAACTTTCGGAGTTGTCAAACTCGAGTTTGACGTGTGAAGTGTTGTAAAACTCGTGTTGGTCAGAAATAACCAATGGCATGCCACATTTGAGTCATGTGACTTTTTTGCGTCATGGTTATAACGTCATTTGCGCATCGAGTTTGACAACAAGTGTTTGACGTGTGAATATGCGAGTTTGACAACTCTTATAAGTTGGTCAACTTATGTTGTCAAACTTGTGTTTGGCGTATGTAGGCTGTTTAAGACAGCATGACAAACAACAATCAGGCAATGTGACGGCAGTGCTTACATTGTGACGTCACAACCACACACTATTGTGACGTCATACGTGCAGCGGTATTACACTGGTTTAATATTGCCGTATAAACATTACATAGAGGATATTTGACATTTCTCGTCTAATACCATGGATATCTCATCGAGTGAAGTAAATATATGATTTTCTACTTCACGAGATGTGATAATCATGGTATTCGACGACAAATGTCAAATGTTCTCTTTACTATGTTTCCCAAAACCCCGTAAATGACCCTAACTATATGAATGGAGAAGCTAAAACGCTTCGCTAGCGCGGCCGTTGCTTGACGTCATTCAATTGTTTCATGACGTCACAGACGACGTCATATGATTGTTGAATCATTTCACTGAGGAGAATACCATTCAGTGAAAATACGGGTTTTATTTTCACCAATACATGGCATATTTCATCATTCGAAATATAATAAACTGAGGTATCTTACACGGGCGAGTCATAAGTGTTTCGAAGACGTTGGCCAAATCTATTCTAAGTTGTTATTAATTCGATGAGTTAATCTCACAATTCCGTGTAAAATTTTCCGCTTGAGTCCTAACAACTACAACGGTTAGGACATTCAGATTGACTCAGAAACTCCAAATAACTCTACTGCGTTTTCAGCACTATTTGGATCGAGTAATTTACTTAACAAATAGAATAGGCTGGCAAGCATTTTCGTTCTTATTAGATTGTTAATTCAGCTTTTCAACATCACTGACTGTAACACCATCATTTCTTAATCATGACACAGACAATGATTAGCTATCGATTTACTAGACGTAACCTATCGTAGACGTTATTTGGAACATATCTTCGTATTCACGTTTATAACGTTTGATCTCTAACCGGATGGAATGAATGCAAACACTACATCAAATCTGCGGGAACTACGACATTTGCAGTATAAACATTTTGCGTTCAATATGAAGACCAAAGAGCGTTATTGCGATATCAATGCTTTAGTATTTCAAGGTAAACCGATGAAGTTGCACACCTTAAAGATATTATATCCCAGTTTTGTATCCGACTTCAATCACCATTTTCATAAAGACAATACATTCAAGTAAATAAAACACCAAACAGAGTTTCGATGCGTCCTGTAATTAAAAAGATATAACGGTTCAAAGTGCGTAGAAATTGGCCACCTCGAAAGCCCAATTAAAAAAGTCCCTAGAGTGGCCTGAGCTCTCCTTCGGCTGATGTGACGTAATAGACAGGACTCGCTCCGCGTTTGTTTGAAAACAAGTATAGATATGGGTTGCATTCGTCTACGTTTTTATTGAGAATGAGACATGCCTTCATCATGCGTTGCTGCCAACTGTACTAATAAGAATCAGGAGACATTCAACTGCATCAGTTTCCGAAGGATCCTGTCCAATTTGTTAGTCAGAAAAGAGCGAAGTGGAGTCCAAATGAAAGGTCTGTCATCTGCTCCGATCATTTCACAGAGGACTGTTATGATCTTTCCTACGATTTCAAAACGGACTTTGGACTTGCCCCACAAAGGAAAAGACTCGTAAAAAATGCCGTACCAACTGTCTTTAAACATATAAAAATGAAAATAGGCCCGCTTCCCGTCTGTCAAGCGAGATATGACAGTCAACCATATCGGAAGAGAAAACGGACGGAATACCTTGAGAAGAGGGAACGAAAGAGGGTAAGGAATGTGAAAGATCGGCTAATTCAAAATTCTATCCAGGGGGAGGTGGGATAAATAATCATGAAACTTTTGGGGAGTTGACTTAAGTTGATGATTTTGCAGACGAATGTTGAGTTTTTATCTGCAGTATGAATTTATGTCGCTTAAGATTAGTCGCAGAAATTATTAATTTAAACCCCAACAATTGTTTACATTTTTAGAATTTGATTACATATGGGGTTGAAAAATTCATCGAGTTGAACTAAATAGTTATTTAAAATGTTGGAGAGTATAATGAAATAAGTTGCATAGATAGATAGATAGATAGATAGATAGATAGATAGATAGATAGATAGATAGATCTGTAAATGGTACACAGTGACAGGTTTGTAGTTTGTTACATTACTTGTTTTGGGGTATATATATTTTTTGAAAAATGTGGGCACGTCGCTTATGTTTGTATGTTGACACTACAGTTTTGGTTATACATTTATGAAAAATTAAAATTTCTTGCTACAGCTTCACTTTAGAAGCAACCAAAAGTAAAATTAAAGTCATAAAGCTGCCACGGAGAAACATTTACCATTTTATGTAGCCTTACAGTGGATGATTTATAACCTTTTTGATATTGATGAACATTGCAGTAGGAAATGATATATTTAGTTATACAGATTTGTTTATATTTTGTCATGTGTCACGTGTATTGACAAACCTAATTACCTTCATCAAGTTTCAATAAAGGCTGTTGATCATGTGTGAGGATAAAGTTAGATAACTAATCAGTGTCTTGTGTATTACCTTTTGGAAATGTGCCAGGTGCTGAGGTCATTAAGTTTATTGCTTAATTGCCATAATGTACAGGTGTGCGGCATTTCATGTAGACTGTTAGGTAATAACTTTATGACTATATTGTCTGGTGTAAAAAAAAGTAATGTTAGGTAACTAAAAACCTCTCTCTGGTAAAATACCGGTACTAAACAACCGAAGGAAATGGAAATTATAAGCTTTTCAGCGTTAATATTTTCATTTGGTTGAAATACTTAAAACTGAAAAAGGATTTCATATTTACAATACATTTCCAAGCAGGCTTTAACTTACATCACAATCAACAATAAATGTTGTGTTATTATTGACAATATTGGCCTACGTCACCCTAGATTAGTACCACACTCTTTATCTCAAACACTGACCATTAACTCACTGAAAACAACAATAATCTGTATCCTTACTATGCAAAATACATTAGTACGTAAGTCTAAGTTTTTATGAAGGTGGCAAATCGCGAATCGAGAGGTACATTTACTAAACACATAAAAATTTGATCTTCATTATCAACTGGTTGATAAGCCCAAAAACAGCTGTTCGGAACCGTCGTATCCTATTCCGAGATCCGGAAGTTGCCGAGTGGCAGTCCATCAAAAGCGAGATCTCATTGTTACAGTCATGCAAAGCAGAAACACAGTGTTACGATATTGAGTTGACACTATAAAATGGCACAAAGTAGTAACAAATATTCTACATATACAATGGTCAATCTACTACACAGGGGGATAGTCGATTTGTCTAGATGTTCAAACAAAAAACAGTCACAATGGCGGCAGATATCAGTTTGGGTTCACTCGTTCGGCATTATCGGATATCAACAACCGAATCAAATAACAAGTTAATTAATGTAAAGCAGAATATGTCGATGTATTGATATAAATAGATTTGGTGACTAAGGGGCTTTTTATAAGTACAATCAGTGAAAATATATACGTTCACGACCTCTGGAATCTGTATTGTAAACAATGGCACAGATCAGCCAGTCGTTAACGAGTCCTGTCTATGTCGTCACAACCCCCCTAGCACCTCATTGGCTAATAAAACGTTTGGCGTCTGTTTTCCGGAAGTGTTTATAAAACACGTTTTTTCTGCTATTTTCAGGTGGATGTGAACCTTGATAGTAGTTGGTATTTATTCTTAACTATGTTATGAAGTATTCACAACTTGATAGTGATGATATTTCAATTTGTTCAAAAGCATTCATCTGCAATCCTCTTACCATAAATCCATCCGACAGACAGATTCCACAATGCAGACTACGAAGAACCCGAAAACAACCGAATACCAGTCCATGAGTTGGAATATGTACTGCCCGCCCTGATGGAAGTTTAGGAATTATATATATCGAGTTACCGGCAATAGTAATGCTGCACACCAAAATAATAACTTATGGTGATAGGGAGGCATATGAAATAATAAATCTTCAAGAGAAACTAACATCCAGGATACGGTTATCCAAAAGAGGTAAATGCGATTAATCTTTAGTTAAATCATATCTTAAGAAGCATAAGGAATTGTAAATTTTCAAACAAAACCTTACGTATCTAAAACAAACGACTTTTCCATAATCTTTACTCTCAAGTCTCAAAATGAAATTTAGGTTTTCTGTAACCATCCTTCATCAAAGATGAGGCAATGAATTCACGTTTAAATGGGATTACCAAAACTAAGTTTCCACATGTTATCCAATTCTATTTGAATGCAGAACATTTTTCTTGAAAAAATTATCCGTAATTACCTGTTTGAGTGGCATTCTAGAAGTTGTCCGTATACGGCTGTATACCGAAAGTTTTTCAATTACCATTGATTCGTAATTCAAAAATCATGTAATTTTGGTTTACTTTGGACGTCAATAACATAACTTAAGAAAAACTGACAAAGGATCACTCATTATCCATGTGTGATATAGCCATTCTTGAACATATTGAGGGATTGTCTAGTCTCTGTTGCAAAATTTCGAATTTTGGCATGTTGAAATAGACAGACTGGGTCATATTTTGGAAATTTCGATATCGTTAAATTTCGAATCAAATGTTCCATATCGACTCCCTGAGAATAAAATGAGCAAAATCACAATGAATTAGTGCAAAGTATCAAGCATGACTAATGTTTATAACATGATGTTGTAGAGAAAAATATAAATTTAGGTTTGCGAAATTTTGCCCAATGGTCACTTCAATGACCTGCCAAAACTGTTACGGTTAATTGTGGGGTATGATAAATACCTTCCTTAAAGAAAAATAAATCTGCACATCTGTATTGAAATTTCAACTGTATGCGTTGCTTTTTCGCTATGCTTCGATACCCCAAAGACATCACAGATTTAATGATATTTGCACTACTATAAGCAGGTATGTGAAAAATCTTTGGCATGCAGCTGTAAGGAAGACAAGGAATATTATGGATTATAAACTTCTTTTGCACATCATTAACATCACAAACTTCACAAAATTTCAAAGCACAAAATCAATTGGGACTTAGTCAAAACACTTACAAACAACAAACATGATTACACTCAACGCCGTTAAGCTGATTGGTTCATTACCGGGAAAGCAATGTATAACCCAACGTTTTAATCCATTACAACAACAAAAGTTGCCTTCGGTGAAACTTCAAAGGGTTTTACTGTTATAACAAATACTGATTTCCAGGTGAGACACCAGCTGAGGCTATACATATTGTAAGATTTAAGCCAACTTTAAACAGTGATCAAGGCTTTTTTATTCCATCAGCTTTCAACAACATAATCCGCCCATGATTAATCCACTTGACTTACTCTGGCTTCACTCATCATCATTCCCTCTTTGTTCCCTAATCCGCCTCAGCTTAATTAACTACCCACTGATTAATAGGTAATCCCTCACATCCGATCATGTTTTCCTACCTGTATCCTTTCAGGTTATTGTTTATTTGTTTTTTTTTGTTTTTTTTATAATAAAGCGTACAGCAGGTAATTTGAATATGGAATACATATGTTCATTCAGGAACTGCAGAGAGAAGACACCATTCATTATCAAAATCACGATTTTTATTGTTTTTGGTTGCATTAAAATTTTCTACAAAAATATTTTTTCGTTAAGTTTTTAAATACATGTTTAAGTTTAGTGATGTATTTTTTATATTGCTAAGATAAATATATCTTTTAGCAGAAATAATTATGTGATAGATTAATTTGTTGTGGTGTTGAGTACCAAACCAGATTAAAAGCTTAGAAAATATCACTGGAATTGGAAATGAACTATTAAGCCAAACTTGTAGATTATTCCAAAAGATTTGTGTCTCCCCGCATTCCCAGTATACATGACAAACACTCTCATCAACATTGTTACAAAAGCAACATAAGCTATTGTCAACCTTTTTCATTCTGAGTAATTCTCTTTTAGTGTATATGATACCATGAAGAAATCTATATTGAATATATAGTAAGTAAGTGTCCATTATTGCCTTCATATATCTTGTAAATGTTTTTCCCCAATCAAATGTAGTTTCAGGAAATACAAGTTGACATTTGCTACAGATGTTAGGATATTCATCTGTTGAGATAAGTATGTCATAAAAAAGTTTAGAGCCTTTGGATGTTTTCATTAAATTCAACTGGCATTCAGTAACATTTATGCATCTGGTATTCATTTCTATAGAAGAGTGGGTAAGGGTTTGCTTCCATGAGTCATGCAATATATATAATAAGTAATTATAAGTCTTCCATTGATAGTATACCGTTTTTTACAAAATGAGATGTGGTTTTTTTTAAATTTCAAATTTTCATGGTATTGTGTCCTCATCCTGTTATCATTCTTACCTTGTTATTCCAACCATATGTAATTTGTGTATATAATGCTGTATCTCACCATATCCCCAATTGCTTGAAAAGGGTATAAGAAACTATACCGAAAGGTCGCTTTCAGTACAATAAGAAGTTGATAATTCATTAAGTTCCTTGTCTTCATTATCAGCAATAGCGATTGCAGTACCCCTTGTGTTTTTGAAGCGATCAAAATTCAAAGTACCATACATTGATCACTAAAATTGTGTAAATTACTTGCCAATGGAGAAATTGATAATTGTATTCAATATCAACTTTAACTGACATCAGTATTTGGATTTTAAACTCTGTTGTAATCTTGATTATCTTTCAGGACATGGCGTATGAGTTTTAGACAAGAAATCACTACATAGAAGTTAAATCGTCGTTTCTATATGCACAAAACTAACAAATTGATTGCACAATTATTATTTTTGGACGAATTTAGCTTAATGAAATATTTAATTATCAAAAAACTAAATTTACCTGGGCACAATAAAGAATGCCAAAGAGAAATGACACAAAACAAACAGAAAAGGTAACCAAAAAACGTCTCTTCTTCAGCTGTGCTGGAAACTGATCGATGAAAGCTGTTGTTAAAATTTCTGTACTCATGAACTGAAACATAAAATGCAATGTATATAGGTGTTTGGGTTTTTTTATTGCCAGAGACTTCTCAAGTCATATTATCCAACAGGATTTTGCCATATCCCGGTTCTTAGAAAATTATTTAGCTTCGAATTTTTAACATGAACACCCTTTTTATTATTCATATTTCTGAAAAATTTATAAAAACAAATATGTGACCATGTGTAAATTTCATTTTGACAATTTCCAAGCGTACTAAATAAAAACCATTGCAGAAAGTAAATAATAAAACCTACCTTAATCTTAGAGAAAAAAGGAACATAATACAAAGAAACAGAGGTAATAAAAGGTGGGAGGGTATCCGATGACTCGGACACATACACATTTGAAATGGATTTCTTTTTTTTTCGGAAATAAAAGAAATTTTAAGTCAGGTTATTGGATCAGGCTGAAGCATAACTTTGAAACAATGTCACTGTTTATGTAACTAACTTTGATTGTGACCAATCAGTATCATCTATTGCTAGCAAGGAAACGATCATTATAACAGAAAATGTGCAATGAAAAACACCGTTAGAAACTTTACAGCCTTGGAACCTCATATAATCCATTAAATTTAATTATTTGATTATTTATAGATGAATAATACTTTTAATAATTGTCTAAGGAGCTTTTGATATTTAAGATGTGTTCGACATTGTCTGTATTCTGGATTGTTAATAAATTAATCCTACACAATAAACAAAATTCATTACTTCATTCGTTTAAATTCATAACATACATTACAAGAAACGTATTCAAGAAGAATAAAACATTTACCTGTGAATCTAAGCCAAGTGACAGTAGCATGAAGAAGAAGAAACGTATTCAAGAAGAATAAAACATTTACCTGTGAATCTAAGCCAAGCGACAGTAGCATGAAGAAGAAGAGGAATGTCCAGACTTGTGGAAAGGGAAGTTTAGATAATGCTTCAGGGTAGGCTATAAATGTCATACCAGGCCCTGAAAGGAAACACTGATATAAAGGCCCGGATTCTAGAATAGAAATAGAATAGACATTTCGTTTAAAACGAACGATTGTTGACAGAAAAGAATTATTATTAAAACATTGGTCTTTTTTGTTTCATACATTATTCAACATCGATCATTACCTGATGAAACTACTTCTGATATAGGAACTCCAATGTTGGTTGCCATCACACCCAAAACAGCAAATGTAACAAAACCAGCAAAAATGCTCGTCCCCTCAGATATTGCACACAGAATGATCGGATCCCTGGACAGAAAATTAACAAGTAAATACAGATCTTTAAAACTCTTTTTAATTAATTTTCAAATAATAGTATGATATTTGGAATAGACTTACACGTCAAACCACATAGAAGATATTACCTTAAACATGGATCAGTAAATTTGTTGTAGCTGGATGATGTACCTATCATACCAAACCCGACTCCTAAAGTGTACGACCCCTGGACAAAGGCTTCAACCCACACCTGGCAGGTGAAAAATAACATTTGTATGAAGCCATCAAAGCATGATCAAAGTTATGAATAAATATAGTTTTTAAGTACATCTAAAGATTTATATTAAAGATTGTTTTTGGCACACACAAAATTGTAAATACGTTACATTTAAAGAATAAAGCATTTAATCAAAATATGTTCCTACATTCATGGTAAAACATTGGAAACCATTGAAAACTCAGTCTTTGTTACCTGTGTATGGAGAAGTTTGCTGAAGTCTGGAGTGAGAAAGTAAAGGATGCCTCCCATAGCTCCTGGTAAAGTCAACGCCTTGACGAAAATGGCAAGCAGAAGGACGTAGGGTAAAACAGCTGTCACGTAAACTACCTGAGTTATAAAAATCAAATAAAGGTAAATTCGAAAGTAACCTTTAACACATAGGGAATACATAGGAAAGTAGTCTCATCGTTGGTAAGGGATGAAATCTGAAACAAATTAGGCAGAATGAAAGATGTTATTAACCCGACCAATGCAGCTATATATATACTTTTTAAAAAGAGGTAGCGTGAAGGGTTTTACCTAACTTACAAACCAACAAAATATTCTAGTCACAAAACAAGTCACCGAAGATCGTTTTCTTTTCTTCTTAAACTCAATTCTTTAAATGACCATCTGAAAGTAAAATAACCTAAAATATGATTAAGAAAATATAACTGTAATATCCTCAGAAATGGTTTATAGCATTCCTTCGAAAGATTTACCTTTCCCATTGATTTGACACCTTTACTCAGACACAGCAATATGATGACATAGGAAGCTACAAGACAACCAACAAGATGCCACTGTATGTCCCCGATCTCTTCCAGACCACTCGATATACCAAGTACGTTGTACCTAAAAGTGAATGATAAGAATGAAGACAAATTAGCATTCATTTGCTAAATATAATGTGTTTAAGCATGGGTCAAGTTGAGCGTTTCCAAACGGAGATGTTTCTAGTTTCCATAAGTCCGAAAAGGGAAAATTGCAATCTAGTCAAAACTAGCTGTACTTCCCGAAGTCTGTTATTACATCTAGAGAATTACATACCTATTCCGTGTCGCGCACACGTGAACATCCGCCAATCAAAAGAGTGCTGGACTAGCACTTCGCCCTGCGGGTCAGTGCGATTGTTTCGTCGTTTTTTGAGCACTTCGATCACAAATTCCGATGCTAACGATGCATCGCAGTGAATTGTGTTGAAAAAATATGTTACCAGCATTAAGTCTGTGCAGGTATTGTTGGCGGAATATTTGTGTCTATTATATTGCGCAAAATTAAATTGACAAATTAGGTCAGACAATCACAAGTCTAAAGGGTAAATATAGACAAACATAAGGGGAAACGACAGCACGTTACAGTAACCAGAAATTCAAAATAAGCTCGAGTTTTAATTGGTTCAAAGCTTACCTCCTGCCCTCATTTTATTGGTTGGTTTAAAGTTCGTCAAAGGTCTGCTGAACATCAGTTCTATGGTCTCTAGCAGTTATTCTCTAGATGTAATGATGGACCATAACAGCCAGTTTTAACTGGATTGGGAAAATGGTTATTTATAGTAGACACACGGACGTAGGTAAAACTTCAACTACTATCGGAAAACAGATTGCTGCTATGGTTCAATTGTAAATTGCCTAACAATCGTTTCAAAATGATCCTAACCAGTGTAAAGGGCAAAAAACTGTTGATTTAAAAAAATGCATCAAGTCTCCTATACCTTCTAGATTCGCGTTTCCTTTAGTGTTCAGTATATAAATATTGTGAAACACATAACCTGGCCTATGATTTGAGCTTTTGTTTTGATAAATTCGATATAATTACATTAAACTTCTACCATCTAGGGACTTGAATCATCAAAAGAAAAAGCATTTTTTCGTTTTTGACTTACATATGGCTTTGTTAGTGATTTACCAAGGAGAAAGAGAGGACGGGATAGCGCAGTGGTCAGCGCGTTTGACTTCGGAACAAGCTTAAGTGGTCCGTGGTTCGAATCCCGCCAGGGGCTCGCCAACTATGTTTACACACGCAGTCAGCTTTGGGTGCAATGCTACACTGAAATAGTGCAGTACCACCTATATTTCGCTATTTCTAGCCGATGGTCGCAAGTTTCACCGCAATGCATAGCCGTAATGCTGTTGCGGGCTTTCTCCTTGAAGTAATACTAGCGGCCGCGATTTAAGTGAAATACTCTTGAAAGCGGCGTTAAACCCCTTACCAAGGAGTCAGAGTTTCAACTGCACATTACAAGGGACAAAATGGTCATACATTTATAACCTGTATTTTGAATGAACACTAGAAGTTCATGCACACTATCATTAATGTAACAAAAACACTGGACAGCACATTAAATTTTGCTAACGGGAATAAATCAATACACGCTATGGTGATTCTCTTTTCCCAGTTAGGTGTTACCATAAATATCATTTAAATGAGTGAAAGCACAATAAACACAAAACAAAACATTACACTTCGGCAAATACGATATAGACATCATATCATACGTTTTATTCTCAATTCAATAATTTAACCACATGAGATATTTTATAATTCATCTTTCTAGTTATTGAATATATATAAGAGAGAATCTCCACCCAAGTGTCTCCTAATATAAGGTATATCAACACATTGATAAATAACAAATGTCATAAGACAAAAGGATGAAATGCCATTTTTCAAACAAGATCACATGTTGTTACGGTTCAATGAAAATGTACTTTTATGAAGACAGCACTATCTCTAGATTTTTAATCACATGACGACAGGACGTCATATTTTCTTTACTTTGTGTAAACCATTGTTACGTAATGTTGTTGTATATTATAGGGAACTATGGAAAATCTACTGTCAGAACGATATCTGTAGGAGGTATCGCTAGATCTAAACCACGCGACACCTCGTATATAAGAAGATGGATATGGTCATTTCATCAATTGCACATTCACAGATTCATAGCATTTAGACAAAACTAGTCACTAGTGATCTATCTAATTAACCTACACAAACGCCAGAACAATAACTTACATCAGAGGCATAGAATATGAAATAGAACTAAAATGTTAGATATGATAAGAAAAATGTGTACTCACTGCCAAAATTCCTCAACAGCAGAGTGTGAAAAAGTTTTATTTCTCCATTTTTCAATGTTGCTTATTTCGTTTGAAGCATCCGAAGTCGACGTTATATAACTAGACACACTGTTGCTGTTATTATGATAAGGATCATGAATCATGCCAACGTCTTCAACACACAGATCAGTGTTCCACCAGTTACCACAGGTGGTCCAGGGTAAGACAGCCGAGCAGGACTTGATCATGTAGTAGACAGGCCACGATATGAGGATGGTGTAGTACGGGTAGTACAGCATGGTCTGTATGATGGTACAAGCTCCCAGGCCTACAGTGTATATAATTTTGACGGAACATATATTTTGGCCATCGAGATCGAGGCCTCGGTGGTCGAGATGTAAAGATATTTGTACAGTCAGTGCTTTTGTTGCATGACTCTAGATGTGTGATTCCAAATCCCATAAGAGACTCATCCCGAAAGCAAAAGAACTAATATTTTCATAAAGTACATTTTCAAATAAATCAATGTTTAATTTATCATTATCTTGAATTACAAGTATTTACCAAACATCGGCGAAAGACATGGATTTGATAGAGGCGTAAAAGCATATCTTCAATCATGTTTAGAACTAGTATTTCAAATAATACTTATTGTGTTTGTGACTGACAAAAAAGAAAGAATAACGACATTCAAGAAACGATTTGCTTAATCAAGAATAACCTATTGTTTTGGGAATAATGAAATTTTTTTTACCGCGATACACATCCAAGAAACATTTATACATGTTCTGTCCACGGCCTTATTACCTTTAAATAGCGGACAAAAACTCCATATATGCATAGGGCCTTTCCCGGAGAACTGTGACAAGGCTGCCTCAAGAATGAACATAGGTATAATGCCCACGATGAGGAAAAATAGGAACGGTATCAGGAAGGCACCTGAGGAGGAAACGTAAATATAGACAAAAGATGTACTCCTGAGTGTGCACAAAAAATCCTTCATCCTGCAATTATTGAATAATAATATTATTATGGTCGTTGATATGCAGAAGTGTACAATATTGTTATTCAAATTATTACACTGAATTAACCGCCATACTGCTTTATGAAGAAAGTAAGAAATGGTGGAACATATGTGTTGCATTTTGCATCAAACCTTAAGGAAACATGGGGTATGGTGAGAGAAAATTACAAATATTGCCATAATCCAATTCATTAAAAGATCTACACGTATTTCAAAAAAACATTTATTACTTTCCTATCAGCTCTTAAAGCATAACGAATCCTTTATTTCGCGCACAAACACCATTGTATTCATTGTCAGTTCCGACACTGTTAACAAAGTTGGGAAACTACAAGAGAGAGAGAAACCTACTTGGAATGTTTTCGAGTTACGTGAATACAAGTTATGATTTTAAGACAAATGAAACTGTAAAGTCTCTACCCACAGAGGTAGATCACGTCTTTAAATGCTAAACTAAACTCTGGTCTAATAGGAACTCTTCTCGAGCTTTAAGCAGGTTCTCAAGAAAGGCTTGATCTTTTCGCTAGTGTTTGATTTCATTACTGTCTGTTGGCAATAACAATCTTCATAATCAACATTAACATACTCGAATTCATAACGCAATTTATAACACGACAACGCCATTTGGGTAGGGCTTGGCACGGAAAATCACATTGAAATCTGAAAATGCTAAGTTTATCGAACGAAGGTGGCCAAGCATACAGAATGTCATACATAAGAAACATATATTTGTATATCTATCCGAAGAATGTAAATATTTAGCTGTGACAATAGAGAAACACTTATTTAAGAGCAAAAAAATTATATTAATCAAAATCATTTTGTAACAAAATATGCAATATATAAATATCAAATTTAGCCATCCCAAAATGTAAATAAATCTCTTTTCGGTATTTTTTGTGAGGTAATCTGAATGAAATATTAACTGGGCTCATGTTACATAGAACAAATACAGGCTCAATAGTTCACCAATTTTTATACTATATTATATTAGGTACAATATACATACACTGACCTTTAATATGCGCCACAAGTTACTAAATGTCCGATTTTACAAATCATTAGCATGGGGAGTATACACACCGCAATTCAGCTTTCTGATACCAGCGGTTCCGAAAAAAAAAAAAGGTTTTTAGGATATGGACATAGGGGTACCATTTCTAAAATTCGTAATCATCCTGGCTTAGAGGTCTGCATAGAACTATTAATGTTTCAAGGCCTTTTCATTTTGGAAAAAAATGTGTGAAGATTTGTGAATTCCCAAGTTGACAAAGAATCTATTCACAGATCAGCGTACTAGTCGGATCTTTTCATTTTAAAGAAGAACATGAAAATAGCCTCAAAGGGTTTCATCATTTGAGGGCCAGGAACCTCAAAATCTAAAATTCACTACACCTATTGGCGAAGCTGAGGTACAGAATATTCAGACTCTCTAAGAGGAGAAGTCTATAAAGCAAACCACCAGAAGGCATTTACGTTCTCAGGCCCAAAAAAAAATTAAATTCTATAACCCGAAATAATTGTTGTATTGTTCTAATACCCCCTCCGTTCCTGACACAAATGTAAGGAAAGCGCCAGATATTCCCGAATCCCACGCAGTATCCAACCATAGCCATCAGGTAATCCAGGTGAGAACTCCATTGTCCTCTTTGAGCAGGCTCTGGTGGTTCTTCTTCAATGAACTCTGATCCCTCTTCTTTGACATTTTCATTTGCTTCTTTCATTCTTGCGAAAATATATGAAATATTAATCATTTGATTTCCTTTCGTATTCAAGATTCTACGTTATCTCAAATATACCAATATTAGAATAATCATAACTACACCTTGGTAAAGCACACGATTGTGATGATTTTCAGCTACCACGGGCAATTGTTAGTTAAATCTAATTAAATCAGAATATTAATCTGTTATTATGCGTAGGATCTTTGTAACTCATTCGGAATGCAGGTACTCAATATGGAGCTTTATGCTATGTTTAAGTTAAATCTTTTGATCTAATTGTATTCGCTGTGCATATAGCTATAAATGATGCATGATAAAAATTATTAATTTTTATTTATGATGTTTTCGATGAATGATCAACAAACCATGAGCTTAACACAGAAAAAATCTTTCAAACTGAATAATTCCAAATATGCGAAACACTTTTGACTTCGGTGCTGCAGAGCGTTTGTTCCAGTTGTATAGAAGTCTTGGACATGGGTGTCTTGTAGATGATCTACAGCGGAAACGACGCCATCTTCTGAGAGGCAATCGCGTGCCTCTATTTTCCCGCCTCTCATCAAATATGTTTTTGTAAAATATCATTAAATATTATGCACTTTCAATTCATGTATCAATTTTATTAACCATATCTTTGTTTTTCAAATATGGTTTTGTATACGTTCACTTATATTTTTCATGCCCTATTTGCCAGCCTTTTAACATTAAGCATTTCTATGTCAATACCGATGTTGTTTATATGTAAATGGTCTTGTAGAGTAGTTTGCCAATTGTAAGTTGAGCTAATGTTTATTGGCGTAACTCCGATAGCTCGGGAGATAGGATCATTTTAGTGCAGCCCAAAAACACAACTTGCCGTGTTCTCAGGCTAGCTATAGACGTTCTTGACTGTCTTCTTCGAGGTCGGACACCACCTATTTATAGGCTTTAGGCTTACTTGTTAGTCAGAGTCAGACCTTAGGTCGGGAGATGGCGACACGTGCCAACAGCTGACGGACGATTTCTAGATAGATAGAAGTTTATTCAGTATAAAGGCCACAGGCCCATGTACAAAATTTACAAGACAAATTTTATCAACGTACAGGTTTGGTACTAACAAATAAAACATAACATATTTACAGGCTTTAGAAATATATGCATGGAATTAAAGTAGAAAACATCGTAACAAAAAAGCTTCTCTGACATACTTTGCACACAAATATAAGCGATTATCATTTCCAGTTCTCAAAAGAGCAGTTAGAGTTGCATTTTTTTTACATTCAAAATTGAGCATATATTTTATTCTTAATTCATTATATAATGGACATAAAAACATAAAATGTAAATCACCTTCTAAAACATTTTTGCAAAAAGGGGAAAATCTTATTTCTCTGGGGATATCAATTCTTCTCCCGGTATTTTTCATTATTTTACGATTTATGTTGGATAGATGAGATTTATATTTGTATGTGTCTCTAAACCTTTTTAAAGCATGTGATCACTTCTTTTAAAGACTTAACGTTTAACCTTAACATCCCTATCCCTTTATCTAAATAAGCTCTGCTTTACCTATCTAGTATTCTTATCAATTTAGTCACTCGAGCAATGATCTCCTTAGATTATCTTAAGTACCGTGTACTTGTTGTTTATTCATTTCTAGTTAGTCCCTATTCGTCCATCCGCCCCGAAGTCCCCTGTTATTTCACTCTGTTCTGATTGATGTACTGACTGATGTACTAACATTAACACGGCAATTATCTTTGTCCTGTTTGTTTAAGGTCTGGGTTGGAATTACGCTATGGTGTGTGTCTACTGTTTATTCACGGGTAGTTGAGTCTAATTAGCTGTTGACACTTGTTCATATATTTACGGGTATCAGTTGCCATTCCCTTTCATCGTCTTGTTTTAGTGTGCAAAGAAATCACTTTATCACACTAAGTCACAAGGCGTATTCTGTGCGAAATCTTAACTGATACCAGAGTCTCGTTTCAATTTCACCGAAGTAAATGCCGGCCTCAGATCATTTGATCTGTTTGTGATATTTAAAACCAGGCCAACAAACAAGTCTTACAGTAAAGGTACCGGTGTAAGAGAAAACACGAAAGAATGGTGTCAACTCATCCACAGTACAGCGCAGCGCGGGGAGGCAAAAACTAGGAGGAACAGGCGTTTTGGCCAGCATCATTTTGAAAATCACATATGGTTGACAAAATACAATAACCATAATTGTCTTCCATATTGGCTTTGTTCAGTTCCATTATCTTAGTCTATTACATTTAATCGCTGTGAAAATGTAGAATTAATCTAGTGAATAAAATGACGGTATGTGGTAGGTTTGCATTGATCAAACTGCAACTTTAGCTGTTGTGTGAAAGTAATCATAGTGCCAAGCTAATGAAGCAACGGTTGTTCAATAACAATGTTAAAGAGGAGACGTAACGCATAATTGTGATTATTACAAATTATTATCTGTAGTCGCTTCACTTATAAGAATCAATAGAGTAAAAAAATGAGAAAATATATGCTTTACTTCAACTACTAGGAGACCTTTTATACCCCTGTTTTGGATAACCGCCTAATGAGCCTGTCGAACGCTTAGACAAAATCACCGAAGCATGACTCGAAACCACGCCCAGTGTGTGACGTGCTAGTCGTCAGCTGAAAATCCAGCCCTTTGATTTTCTCTGTATTTTTAAGCTAATTCAACAGCAAAATAGAGGCAACAGTATGACCGAAAGAATTCCAAAATACGATATGTAACTGTTTCATGATATCAACTTTCCCTCTTAGTCGTCAAATCTATTTTAATTGGACTGTGACAATCCTTGGACGCGGTTTTCTTGGGTGGGTTTATATCAAAAAGGTTAAGAACTTGGTCGGTGAGAGCTCCCTTACTATGGGATATCACGTAGTGTTACAACATTTCTTATCGATAAGAAGTTCTAAATTGTTTCGAAAAAAATGAAAGTTTTTGTAATAAACGGGAGAGAATGTAAAAACTTTTTTAATGTTTACTGTAGAAAAAATAATTGTGTTTCACTTCACTTTATGACAACTTAGTACTTAGTGGATGATTCGTTTGTATTTAACTAACGTATATTATATTGTTAGCTAGTATAACATCTCACACCGTGTTGCAATATCTCTGTCTTCAAATTTAACAATCAATGACATGAAAACATACATGGCGCAAGCGTTAGAAACATCTTATGTAATCCTAAAGAATGTTGGTACCCGTTATTCCCGATGTACTTTTTTAAATGTGTGTCATCGCATGAGCCAAATCTCCTTCTCTTAATTTATTAGTTGAATATATATTCTACAAGTTCATTGGTTCAAAATGACTGGACGCCGTGACAATAAACTGAGTAGCAGTCGAATGCCAAGATTACGCCATAATGACAGGACATATATTCCGCTTGGTGGGTCCAAGGCGTTAAAATTCAAAAGGTATAATTAGAGATCATTAAATCAATTAATCCAGTCTGATTGTTGTGACAACATTTGGCAGACGTCGTCATTGATGTACACATGCTATGGGATAGTGCGCATAGCATCACATTTAAACACTGTCTTTCGCTTGGAACAATACAAATAATTAAAGATATATTAAACATCAATTCATCGGAGGTTTGAGTTTCTTGGATGACTTTAGATATGTTTAAACAGTTGTTTAGAATGTGAGATTTCCTGTTCTTTTTTCATTACGGAGGTTATACTTCCGCCGACTAGCACGTCACGCGGCAGGACACGCGGCTGGACACGCCTCAGTGACCACGGGCCAGTTCAGTTCTGTTCACTGTTGCTAATTACCTGGTGATTGGAAAAAGCCGTACTAAAGTTGTTTATAGGCCGATTTCGAAAATTTAAACTCAAGTTACTGGCAAATTAGAATACGTATTTTATGAATCACGAAAGTTGCCATGGGTCATTTCAGTCGATCTTTAATCCACATTGTGTAAAAACATAGCGAACTGCCGATTGACGTGATATTATCATTGTTACATTTGAAGTCACAATGTTAGGGCTTACTGTCCTTATTAGAAGTGAGTGTCTCACCGGCGATTTAGAACTGCCAATAATGAAATACTAAACCCATTCCAGTTCAATTACATCTTTATCGAACAAGTGAACAATATCGGTATCAAACCGTTTTTTCTCTTTAAATGACAAACAACTCACTTGTTTAGAGGGGGCAGGACGTCGATTCGTATTCTCTCTGTTCACTAAACACAAAGCAAATGATACGTATTTTACAAAATCATGATTGTGTATTGTTAACACTTAACAACCCTTAGCGCATATGTGAACTGTGTGTCCATGTATGGTTAATAAAATGGAGTGTGAATCGGCGTCAACTGGAAAAAATATGGATGATCCTATGAATAGACAAACACCTCATCACTAACAGTTTTTTCAAATATAGTTTTAATCCAGTGATAATTTGGTGTCAAATCAATGAACCTTCTTGTCCGAGAATAATTTTTAGTTTACACCAATATAGATATAAGCTTACACTAAAACGTTTGGCGCGTATTATCCAAATAACAAAATGCAAAATGAAATGGTTATCACGCGAATGTAACTTAATTAAATAATACACATCAAGTTATTTGTTGCCTTAATTAGTTTAAGTTCCCTTTAATCAACGATTTAACTGAAAATATCTTACCTCGCGAGATTACTCGAATCACTAGTGTTCAATCGAGATCCATCGAAATAGTTTCTCTCTAAGTACCTCGATAAGTAAAAATCAACCTGTGTAGGACTGGACTGACTTTCAAAATCATCTTTGCCGGACAAATGGCATCCTTTGTGAAACAAAATCGTGCAGATTTAAATATACTAGTTTCATAAAATTTATTTTCAGATGATGGTGCACTATTTCGATAAATGGAAATGTAGTTGATGAATAGAAGTTGGTACCAGCTTGATAGTGACAGATTGTCTGAAATAGGTACTATTCAACATAATCATTATCAAATCTTATTCGAATCATTATCAAATAAATTGAAATTGCAATTAGCAATATGATTTATAAATTTGAGTAAAGATGTTATCTCGACTTCTCAAATTGTAAAGCAATATAATTTAAAGCACTATAGATGGCTTCGTGCCACGTGATGCTTTTAACCAATTGATTGTACGTGAAGACCAAATCAATGGCAAGTTTCCAATACTTTGTGTAAATCATGTTCTTTTAGATAAATAAAGTGATCTCACGAGAACGAAATTAAATATTTCCTGTTGCAAGACAGTGTCTTTTACTCGGAAGAAGCATGAATAAGACGGTTAGCTATGCGAATCCATTTCCCTACCTCATATGTTTAAAAGGTATTCACACAATACACAAATTTGGCCGCCAGTGGTATTTGCTTGATGCTTGATTATTTCTCCAAGACTTCGGATGATCGGGGTGAGTAATGAATTGATTTGATCCACTGAAATTAATACATTTTTCATAAAATAATGCTTATTTAGGAAAATTTGAAGTTAAATATCTTTTAAAAAAACGTGCTACTGCCCCTTTTACTCTGTTGCTGGTTCGGCATGACGTGATTTGATGGCTGAGTTTTCAACACTGCATGGAACCCCTTACAGCAACTAGTTATAGGTGTGATGTTTTGGTCTGCACTCGATAGATGAACCAAATTTTATTCCTGTAGATTAAACATGGATTTCTCCTCAAAGAAATAGTATTAATACAATTTAGACTGGTTTGATTCTTTGAGAGACTTGTTCAAAGCATGTGTACACAACCTTATTTTAGTCAGTGCGGCATAGTTATTTGCACAAGCCTTTAAATACTGGCTGGGTCCGACATTGGACGTTTCATTAATTAAACCACTGATAAAGTAGGTCACATCATTAGACTCATAGTGACGTAAGTAACGGGTATGTTCACTGTGAGAGTCAATCCATGCAAGAATACCTCTACTGACCTACGTAGTCTAACGTCTGATGACAATGGGGTAATTCGTTACCTTAAGTAGTAATTGACCTTAAGGAAAACTCTAATGGGAGTAATCTTATTGACTTTCTAGTAAATGGAAATCTATGTTTGATTAATGGGCGTGTTGGTAAGCAAGACTTCACATACATAAAGAATGGATCATCTGTGGTCGATTATGTGATAACCTCTCATGAAGATTTGTGTATGTACAATGGCTTCAATGTTATCAAGATGACATCATGTATTGATGGAACTAACACTCCTGACACCTTTCCAGACCACTCTGTACTCTCCTGGAGCATACAGCTTCCCAGTTCACTTAGTACCTCGGATGATGCACCTTGCAGCAGTGGGTACCCTGAAAAAATGACCTCGAGACGCTACAACCAGAACAAAGTGGACAACAGCTTTCTGCAGAACGACAACAGCATCGCCTCTATAAACAACGCCATTGAGAAGATAGAACAGTGTCTCTCTAGTCAGAATAACATAAATGATGCATATAGTGAGTTTTTATCTTTCATGTATTCAGAATTGGACAAAGTCGCTTCAGTTAATCAAAACAAAAACACTAACTGGAAAACTTCAAAATCCCGTTATAAACCTTATTGGAGCAGCGACCTACAAACTCAGTGGAATAAAGTGTGTTCTGCTGAAAAACAGTGGCTACATTGTAAATCACCTTTTAGTAAGAAACGGTTGAGAGATGTGTATAATTTCGAAAGAAAAACGTTTGATAAGTTATTAAGAAAATGTAAACGTGAATACCAACGTAATGAACAACAACATCTTTTGGATAAACACCGTGAATCTGATTTACGTGCTTTCTGGAAAACCATTGGTAAGCTTGGTATTGCCAATGATCGATGCAGCAGTATACCGATGGAAGTGTATGATGGTGATTGTGTCTCTACTGACAGAACTGTTGTGCTGGATAAGTGGAAAAATGAATACAGTTCTCTGTTTGTGGAAAATTCAGCTTCACATTTCGATGATTCACATTTGTTGCAGGTATGTGAAGCCTTGACTGGGCGTCACGTGACGCCGGATATTTCAGTTGACTCTAGTGACCTAGATAGCCCGATTACACGCGATGAGGTGTCGAGAGCAGTTGCACGTGCGAAACGTGGGAAGGCAGCCGGCCCGGACTTACTCCCTGCGGAGTCGCTGAAGAACAGTAAATGTATTGACATTCTCTACAAATTGTTTACCTTTTGCTTTAACAATGGCACCTGCCCAGATGTCTGGGGCCAAAGTATAATTAAACCAATTAAGAAGCCTGACACTGATCCACGTGACCCATTAGGCTATAGGGGTATTTCACTTGTGTCTGTCCCTTGCAAACTTTATTCAGATGTTTTAAACACTCGTCTTAGTTATTGGTTGGAGACTAATAATATTTTAGCTGATGAGCAGAATGGTTTCCGTAAAGGACGTAGCACTCAGGAACATATTTATAGTTTGTTTTCTGTCATTAATAATAGAAAACAATCCCGTCAATCTACTTTTGTTTGTTACATTGATATCATGAAAGCTTTTGATAAAGTTAACCGACACTGCTTATGGTATAAATTGTTAAAGCTTGGAATACATGGTAAATTTCTAATTGCAGTTCAATCTATGTATGAAAATCCTTATGCACGTGTGTGTGTCAATGATAGTGTAACTGATCCCTTTCAGGTTCAGTCTGGTGTTCGTCAAGGTTGTGTTTTATCGCCCACTTTGTTTTCAGTTTACATAAATGATTTGGTTCATAAAATAAATAGCTTAAATTGTGGTATCCAGTTAGACGGCAGTATGCTTAGCCTTTTATTATATGCTGATGATATAGCTCTTTTAGCCCCTGATGAGCACAGTTTACAATTTATGTTGGATAGTGTATCAGAATGGTGCTCAACTTGGCGTTTAATGGTAAATGTAAATAAAACCAAAGTTGTACATTACCGTCCCTATAGCATTAGGCAATGTGAATATGTATTTACAGTTGCGGATGATGTTATTGATTATGTCCCTGCATATAAATATTTAGGCTTATGGTTTCAGGAACACCTAAATCTTAACTTTACTGCTAAAGAGATAGCAAAATCTGCTAGCCGTGCACTGGGAGTAATTATTTGTAAATCCAAAATTATGGGGGGTATGCCGTATGGTGTGTTTAACACTTTATATGATAATATGGTCCAACCAATTTTGTCATATGGTTCAGCGGTTTGGGGTACAAGACAGTACAGTTGTATAAACGCTGTTCAGAATAGGGCGTGTCGTTTTTTCTTAGCTGTAGGTAGTAAGACTCCAAACTTAGCTGTACGTGGCGATATGGGTTGGACCGCCTCGCTCACTAAACAACATATTGAAATTTTGCGTTTTTGGCGTCGGCTACATTTAGCCAATAACTCTGGAATTCCCAGTACTGTTAGTAGATGGTCTCTCCATTTTAAAAGGTCTTGGTACAATACAGTTTACTCTATAATTCAATATTGGCAATTACCTCTTACTGATATTTCTTTTATTTCCCAAAATGATTTTATTTGTGCTAAGAACCATTTATTGAATAAAGATAAAGAATATTGGTTAAATGAACTTTGGAATGATAGTGGCCAGTGTAGTGGTAATAAATTGCGGACTTACCGCTTGTTTAAACATTCCCTTCAACCTGAAGCTTATGTCTTAGCACCCATTGAGCGCTCACATTTAAGTATACTTAGTAAATTACGCTGTGGCACTCTTCCCTTAGAAATAGAGCAAGGTAGATTTTCTCGTCCTAAAGTTCCCCTTGAACAAAGAATCTGTAAATTTTGTAATAGTAATAGCATAGAAGACGAGACCCATTTTCTTACTGTTTGTAATTTTTATTCAGACTTAAGATATGATTTATGGAAATGTGTGTCAATTGCCGATCCTTCCTTTCTGCATCTTAGCCCGTCTGACCAGGCTGGTTATCTTTTGCAAAGTAGTTTATTTTGTAAGCCATTAGCTGCTCTCACCTATAATATGTACAGGAGGAGGTTGCGTCTTACCTAACTATGTTTAACCCATCCTTTATACCCAATTGTGTACCCAAATGTTTTATATCTATATACTTATATATTTTAATATAGAAAATTGTACTATGGTGTCTCATAGGCCTTCAAGGCCGGGTGCTGTCTATTTTTATCTGCAATGATTTTATACCTTGTGATATTGTTTTATCATCCAAAGTGTGTACAAAATGTAATAGCACGTGACACTGAAATAAACTATTTTTCTTCTTTTTCTTCTTCTTCTTCTTCGTTACCACTCACCAGTTGGCCAAAAAAGTTCACCCTTGCTTAAAATTAGGATCCAGTGTCGATGTGTCAAGAGCGGTGCTTGGCACACTCAGATGACAGTACCTCACAGTCATGATTAAAAAAAAATTCATTGTTTTCAGAGATTAATTGAAATTTAATCAATGTCAAAGAAATAGTGAGGGAAAACATATATGATTAAATACTGAGTATATTGACAAACCGATTTTTTTCAGGATATGAAATTGTAGATAAATGACTACCAATTATTTTGATAATGACCCTATTTCATTGAATAAGAATAAATAAATGATAATTACACATGTATAGTGTTCTACTTCAATCTTAAAATAATTGAAATTTAGTAGTAGTGATCATAATTCTATTTTTTAAGAGTTAAGAGAATCGTCTAGAAGCCATGAAAATATATAGTGTATTATAGGTTATTATTCATTGTTATTTGTGAATATCAATTAACATCAAACAAAAAGTTTATAAAGCTGCTATCATTTATTACAGTGGACTTCTTTTGATGGCGCGTAACTCATTTCTTTTTAAGTTTCTAAAATGTCGTAGAAATCTTTTATTCTCTGTACATAATCGTTAAAAGTATTTTGAGTACTTTGTTTTATCAAAAGGACTGGCACTCGGAAGCTGAATTTGTTGTTATTCATGCTAAATCTCATTAAAATAAATCTAATATTGCTACACTACGTTACGCAGATAATCGATCTCATTAGGCTCCCTTACTCGAGCCGTATGGTTAACCTTTGCTTCTGTTTGACCTCTAAATCTCATTGGCTTGCCGCAGATATCTTCTAGCAATCACAATGCGCGTGTCTTGGTGGCCTTCAACGACATTGCATGTGTTAACGCAAGTAGAAGTTGAAGCTTTTAAAGATTTTTGAGTTTAAGTAGAACAAATTGTAGTCGTGGTGAGATGGTGTTCAATGCCGCCGCTAGTATTATTGCAGGGAGAAAGCCCGCAATACTATTGTGGATATGCATTGCGGTGAAACCTGCGAGCATCGGCTGGACCTAGCGAACGATGGGTGGTACTGCGCTGAATTTCAGTGTAGCATTGCACCCACACTTTACTTCGTGGAAAACAGTTCACTTCTGCAGACAGAGTTGCCGAGCCCCTGGCGGGATCCGTACCACGGACGTCCTGATCCGAAGCCGAACGCGCTAACCACTGCGCTGTCCACATGATTGTTATTTGCTTATGTCTATTAATACCATTTAACCCAGCAGATTTATTTCGGTCAGTCTCATTAGCATAAAAACGTCGCATATGACTATTATATAATTATTTAGAAACCTAGTATTGGTATTTGTACATGTTTTAGTTGTTTTTGTTTCTCAGCATGTTTATGGTTAATTTGTTTCAGGAAATTTAATATTAATCAATTATTACTACAAACTAAAAGACTAAACGTTTATTCAATGTATCTGCTTCCAGATTAAGCATTTGGATTGTTACGGTCTACTAAAGGATAACGTTGAGGAATGCAGAGTTTGCATTGCGAAAGATAACTTCATAGCTTTCGATTTGACTTGTTTGTCCAACAAACCGAGCTAGAGTAAATCGAATGTACATAAAAAACATTAATTCGGGTATTTCGACATTCGGAAAACAGTCGGAAGGTTTTGGTTTCCGAGATCTGAAAAGCGTACAAGCAAAATGCAATTCGGCTGCACCATAGATTACGGGGCGAATTCGCTGATTGGCTGATTTGAATTATGTCAGAGGCAAACCTGACGGCTCACGTAACGGAGCCTGGTGAGACCTACACGCGTAATGGAGTGGAGCATGTAGATTTCATTTCAATGAGACTGTATTCATGCTGTAAATTGTCTGGCTTAGAGAGCCATAACATATTATTTATCTTTGATACGAACATAAATGTCATATGTGGTGATATAAATTCAAAACATTTTAACTTTTCATGTCCAAAAGACATATATATGACAAATACTGGTTTTCCATGAAAATCTAAAAACATTCCATAAATGTACAGAGGTGTAGATATCAAGTCCAATATACATGATTACTAGTTATATAACCTAACAAAACACTATCAACTCCTAACTGCCCTCCTGGTTGTTTTAGATAAGTCTCCAAAATTACTTTTGACTATTTGACGCGCGCCACTGTCTAGTTTTTGATCATAATTGCGACGTTCTACCTTCATATCGTCACTGTACTAAACAAATTAGCTTTAAAATGTTTCTTTTTGGTAACAGTCGATACTTCGTGATCAAATGACACCCTTGATTAAGTTAGGCATATATGAATCCAACAACTCACGTCGATAACATTACTTTTTTGTGTCTACATTTTGAGTGAGTCAAGAAGTCATTGTTTAGCGCCGCTTGGGGTGTATTGCATCCATGTCTATAAAGACCTAAATCATATAAACAAAATAAAACAACATACAACATTCAAAATACGAATTTTTAATCAACGAGTGATAAGTAAGGCTGAAGCTAAGTTCATTTCTTCAAACGCAAACTAAATGGGCTAAAAAAAAATGTTAATGAACTTCTGATGAAATGAGCCTTTTGAAATCTCTTTAACGTTACTAAACGCACGTGCAAAAGAAACGCCCTAGTGCAATTTCAACTTATAAATACCTGATGCAACGTTGTATCCAATACGCATGAACAACGATATCGGAAATAAACCAGAAAAGCGGAAACGGCAGCTACTTTATCAATCTAATAACAATACTACTACTACGTTATTAAATCGGTAATCTATTACAGTGCTTTGATAAACTATATTTAATAATTGGTTCTCAGTTCAGATATAAAGTAAATTTCATAGCTGTAAACGTTACTAGTTCAGCCGTTTTAAACTCTCCATAATTTATCCATTTGTACACAGCCGACCAAAGATTTGTTAAATGTCCAAGCTGACAGATGCTGTTTTAACATTTTCATTTTGAATGCAGATCAATTATAATGGATGATAAGTATTCCATTGCATCGATAAAAAAGCTAAAGTGAATGCCTCTGACCACATACACCTTAAAATAGCCAATTTGAACCGAAAGCGTTCAATGGTGCCTTTACATATTGAAAAGAAATTGAGAGTCGCTTAGAAACCGAGATTTTTTATTTAAACTAGGAGGTCTCTGGCGTATATACCGTGAGCATGTTATAAACAAATATTAATGCACTGTGTATTTTATTTTGTGTACACTCGTGTGCTCACATCAAAACGCAGTCAAAATATATACATGACATATATGATGAAATAGAACCAGGACGAAATTTGTTAGTTTTTATGGTTATATCGAGATCGATGTATTTGTTCTTGATGTTTTTGCAAACTGTCTGTTTTAACAGTTTAATGAACACCAAAATAACTTAGCCCCACGCGGTGTGATTTCTATAATATTTTTAAAAAAACAACTGAGAGTGGCTTACAGAGTTTATGTTTTGTGTACACATTTTTGCCTCAGATAAAAAAAAAATTCATAATATATCAATGATAAATTGAACCAGGAATAGAATTCAGCAGCCAGTTTAACTTGAATACCAACCCTCTGTGGCTTCTTCGTAGTGTGTCTGACAACAGTTTCTAGCCTTGCTGGTTTCATGTTTTTAATCTTTTTGTTGTAGAAAACTAAATAGAACAAAGAAAATGTGTAGTGAACGTCATTTAAAGTTAGTTTTAGTGTTTTATTATAGGTTAAAATCTAACCATTTCAAATGAGGTTAAATACATTCTCGAAAGTCGTGGTCCCAAATTGTCCTTTAGATGCTTGATGGGTTATAAAGCAGGGGAGCGTGATGGCAAAACCTTGATGTTTTTGTCGGTTTGGGAAGTCCACGGTGATCCTGCCGGTAATTGGTCTAGGGTTGTCCTGTTGAAAAATCATCCCTTGGTGCTACATCTGTGTGAATAGGACCATAACAGGCTGTCACATATTCCTGTATCTCTGGGCCCTGACTAATTGTCCCCAAATCTGTCTTCTGGTCGCCGCAGATCCCGCCCCAGATCATGAAGCTTCTTACACACATGCTGTAGCCTGTCTCTCGCTTTAAAATCTGTATACTCTCACGTTGGCGTGTCAAGGTCATTTCGCGGAATGGTCGATATGCCTGAATACTGGTAACTCGAAGACATATCATGACAGTGTTCCTGCTGATATGATGCCCTAACGACGTCGATGTCGTTGACGTCACGAAGACGAATCTGTTGCGCAGATGTAGCGTGTGTAGATATTGATCTTCTGCAGGTGTTGTTATCTTCGGTTTTGTGCCTCTGGTTAATGAGATGAAGGAGTCGAATGACCGTTTGGATGGTGCAACCAAACGTCCTGGCAATCTGTCGGTTCGAAACCCCATCTTCTCACATTCTGATGTCTCTTTCTCGTTCTGCTGTTGTTAAACGTGGCGTTTTCTTCTGCTTTTTCCGTAACACGAGTACAGCTGCATACCAAAAGTTTGTTCACATACCACTGTATCGTAGTGCAAATATCATGTAATTTGGGTTTTGTTTGGACGTCAATAAAATAACTTTCACAAAACTGACAATGATTCACCTATTGTCCATGTGGAAAACAGCCATTCTTTAAATTATTTTGGGATCGTCTTGTCTCTCGTGCAATAACCTAAATTTTGGCATATTTTCGAAATTACAATTTCCTGAAATTTCGATTAAAATTTTCTAGTTCAATCTCTGAGAAAAAACATCAGCACAATGGCATTGACTTAGTGCTTGGGAACAAACATGACACTGGTTTAAAGCTGTTGATCACTTCAAATGGAGCTTGTAGCCAAAAATGGAAATGAGTGTTTTCGCAATCTTGACCCCTGGTCACTTTAATAACCTGCCAAAACTGCTATGGGTAAATGTTGGGTATGATATACAATTATGTCAAAGTACAACGAACCTTCTCTTTTGTATTGAAATTTTAACATTATACGTTTCTTTTTCGTAAAACTATGATGCCTCAAAGACATCCCAAATTACATGATATTTGCACTAGGATACGCAGGTATGTGAACAAACTTTCGGTATGCAGCTGTAGTGAATGATCGAATTCACCGCTTTTTAAACTCTTAGCTTGTCCATTTCATGCGCAGATGCAAAGAAATGATTTCTGAAAAAATTGTATCCATTCGTTACATTAAAACATAAAAAAATCAAAACCTGTATCAGAATACGAAAATCTTTGGGTGTGATCTTTCCTATGTACTTCAGTTAAGTACCGAAAATAAAATGATTTGTCCAGTGAAGATCACACTCGCAGTGTTCAAACTTTTATTAGTTGGTCACTTTTTGAGAAATTCTCAGAACTCTTTACAAACTCTTTTCTCAATACAAAGATAATGTATGATTAATATTAATTGTTTTCAATTTCAATGAATGATTGTGCTGTTAGCATCGTGATCTCTGACATGGTCAATATTGCAATATTAGTTGACATGAAAATTACGAGGATTGTCCCAAAAGTTTCCGGCCTGAATATGAAAACATGTCTGAAACGCAACCGTACTCACATCTTTTACCGAAATGGAGAAAAGTGAATCTAGGGCTGTTATCAAATATCTGAGTTTAAAAAAATACACTCCAAAGGAAATTCATTGGGATATGATACAAACATTAGGTGACTCTGCTTCATAAAGCACCATTAAACATGGGTGTGCTGGTCGTCCATCTGATGTCACCACAGGGGAAAACATTGAGGCTGTTCTTGACACGATAAGGCAAGACAGACGAGTGACGATTAGATACTTAGCTGATACTCACCACATAAGTAAGACATCAGTTGAACGATTTATACATGAACATTTACATATGAAAAAGGTATCAGCACGCTGGGTCCCCAGAATGTTATTTGAGGACCAAAAGCGAAAACGTGTCATGGTCAGTCAGCAACTTCTTGACCTCCTCATTTTTAGCTCATGTCGTTACTCAAGATGAGTTCATCATTTTGATCCCGAGACAAAAAGCCAAAGCATGAAATGGAAACACAGCACATCACCCACCCCTAAAAAGTTCAAATCTTGTTCCTCCAGTCGGAAGGTCATGGCATCCGTTTTCTTGGACACTCAGGGTGTAATAATGACTGATTATTTAAAGAAAGGTTCTTCAATCAATGGCACTTATTACGCAGATGAACAACGACAATTACGAGAAAAAATCAAATAGAAACGAAGGGCTTAACTGCGCAAAGGTGTGTGGCTGTTGCAGAACAATGCTCCCGTTCACACCGCCCAAATTGCAGTCAGTGCAGCACAGGATTGTGGATTCAGGATTCTACCCCACCCTGCCTATTCTCCAGACCTAGCCCCCCTCAGACTTCTTCCTCTTCCTTCGACTGAAAACAGAGCTCCATGGCCAAAGGTTTGAGACTGACGATGACGTCATTGCTGCAGTAGAGGAGTTTTTGGGGTCTCGTGATACGAACTGGTTTTCAGATGGGTTGCAGATGTTACAAAAAACGTGAAAGAGTGATTATGTCGAAAAATAAGTTATAAAAATGTGAATGTTTCTTTGATTTTGATGGTCAGACTTGAAATGTTTGGGACACCCATCGTATATTTTTTTAACATGTTGTCGGTCTCAAGTAAAGTTGAATTGTTAGCAAAATAATATCAATGTTATTAATTATTATAAAAAAATTACATTTTCAACTTTATTACACATTAATTCAGTCAAAAATGAACAATAACTTGAAAGTACAAGAGATACTTATGGGGCAAGCCAGATACAGCACTCCATGTTATTTATTTCGTTTTCTGCTTGCTTCGAATACACCATTTCATTAAAACGTTTAAGCATTGAAAAACAGGAATAGAACCAAATCATTATGCACAAGTAAACATTAAACACATTAAGATTTATAACATGTATACTACATATAAAGACTCAGAATGTATTTACTGAGGAAAGTCAACATCAAAGTAAAAAACTATCCTGTTTCCTCAAGTATGTCAAAATGAAATTGACAGTATCTTCAGAAATTTTAAAGAATTATCATTGAATCAAGTTATATTTCATCTAGTAAACACAATATCCATATCTATTTTCGTACGCCATGTAAGACAAAATTAGGAAATTAGATATCTTAGGCGTTCTTAGATAACACGCAATGAGAACGAGTCTCTCATCTTCTCTTTGATCAAAGGACGCTTCTTGAGAAGGGTCTCGTGTTCTTCCTGGTATTCCGGTTCTTGGGGACGCCACTCTCGGTCTGGCTGCAGGGACAGTGACACTTTCTGGAAATAGAAAACAAACTTCCAAGTGTTGATGGAATTGAACGTAGGTAGATTATTATACAAAGAAGTAGTCATTGTAGTCGTATGTGTTGTCCTTGTCAAACTAGATAAAATCAAATGGCAAAATTAGTCATTGCTTTAAGATTTACATAGGTAATAATGTTTAAGAACGTTTTGTTTAGTTCTTAGATGAAGCGTCCCTATTTAACTTTTCACCATTCTCCATTTCGTTTTAAATGTAACAAGTTGAATTTAGAAGTTATAAACACATTTCGAACTGCGCCTGTAACGCTATAAATCATATTCCGGATTTTACTAAAAGCATGGGTTGAACTTTGAGATATACATGGGCTTATGACATGACATGATATGCTCAATTTCATACGACACGAGAGGGATGGTTTGATCCTTTGTAAAATGGTGCAAGTATACCACATATAAATGAAGTTCATTACAATTTGAAATAAATATGCATGAAATGATACCATTTCAAAATGAAACATTTTTCAGAGTTCTTTTTAATTCCCAGAGGTTGGTAATTAGATTACGTAAGATGTACAAATCCGCATTTTCAACAGCCCAATCACCTTAAAAAAGCTGACTCCTTTGTGTTTCTGTATTTCTTTGACCATGTATATCGGTATCGGGATCAGTGGTAAGGAGGCGATGAACCAGCCGATGTAACCAACATAGGCAGGATATGAATAGGACCCGTATGTTGGGGCTTCATACATGGTCATGGTTATGATGAAAAACATCTGGAAATAAATAAAATTATCAGTTTTAACTTAAAAATTCAATTTGGGAATATTGTTAAAAGCGTCATGATTAAGTGAGATAACATTTTCTCTGCTTCTTAATTCGTAAAACAGATTTATACTAATTCATAGAATTGAAAAAATTAACCAAACAGTTGCATTTAAATAACATACATATAAATAAAATCCTGGTTAATATTTACTAAGCATTATGACTAATATCCTAGAGCTTAAATCCTTTGTATCATATGCTTAATAAATTTTTTATATCGCTTAGCTAAGAAAAAATCCTTCGAGTTGATGTAATGGCAAAAATTCACGAATACATATTTTAAAATAATCTTCCCATATAAGTCGCCGTTTCATTGAAAGGTTGGTGGAGAGAATTTTCGTATGTAAAACTCGTTCTACACAAAACAAAACAGATGATCTTGTCCTCCTTTTGGACAAGATCATCACCCATAAATCATGTCAAGCCATCGACAACTTAAAGATCAGCAGCTCAGCGTTCTGCAAATCTCACCAGATATATTCCAGGAGAGAGATAGCACCAAATAAGTCTCAGAAGCAATGGAGGAGGTCGGCCCAGCATCATCATGATGTCCTTGCTGAACTGTCCCATACCTGTAGACGAGAGGGAAACTGAACGAGGAGGTTCAATCCTGGCAGTTTTGTTGAAATGGTGAACGTCCAGGGGACATCCGATTATATAGAAAATATCCCCTACTACCCCATCCCCACCCCAAATAAGAATTTAGTTATTTCGGCACATACCAAAACCCTGTTGATGTTGTTTGTACCCATGAATCTGCTATAAAGTAGGGTAGATTTTTTCATGTTTTTGTAGGGATAACCTGCATCAAAACGCGACAAGATGCAAGTACACTATGCTCTTCACGATTTCCGAAATTTGCAGAATTGGTTTGTGATCAATTTCGGTTATAAAAATTTGATAAAAGCCGTTTATCCATTGAAACCCAGAATGCCGGGTGCTAGAATGTAAGGGGCTGTCAAGTGGCAGATTATTAGTCTCCTCGGGGCAGGCCTTTCTTTCAAGGAAATTGCAAGAAGAACTGGACATATTACTCTATCATAAGTCGTTAAGTCAGAAAATAAGCACGAACCAATGTTTGAGATCATGGAAGAAGGTTCACTGGTCAGACGAAAGCAGGTTCCTTCTACGCTCTGTGATGGTATTGGGGTGCTTCTTGTGTTTAACTGCAAACTTGATCTTATGACCATACTAGGTAACTTGACAGGAGAGTGCTACATCTGGGAAGTCATGGAACCTGTTGTCGTTTCCCATTTCGACAACCATGCACTTGCAACAAGACTTGTATTCATTGACGATAATGCTACACCGCATCGTTCACAAGCTGTGAGGCGGTTATCCAGAACAATGCCCTGACAAATCTCCCATGGAATCCGGATCTTAATCCGCTTGAACATGTTTGGGACATTTTAGGCCGACTTGTTCATCGCAGTTATCCAACTCCTCAGAACTCGCATGAAATGGAAGCGGCATTACGTGAGGAGTTTGGTCAGAGAGTGGTCATTAATAGTCTAATTCAAACTTGATAGAATGCTTTTCAATCTCTATTTCAATAAGTTTCATATGATTATACTGTTATCTTCCACAATCACCTATGACTATGCACTTATAAACTAATGGGGGAAAAAACGATAACAAACTTTATGAGTTTCAAAGATGTTAAAATATTAAATATAGGACATAGGAATGATTTATCTATTTCAGCAGCCATTTTTCACAATGAAATTGTTGTGTTTTGGCAATATTTTCTGCACCCAATCGTGTCGTGCTTCAGACGTGTTAACATACACAACTGTGTGTATGTAACTTTTGGCAATTGAAGGGTCTGGAACTGGCGAAGGGTCGTCTTTTCGGATGAAAGTTGGTTCAACTGTACAGGAATGATAGAAAATGGCGACGTCATCGTGAACGTTGGCGACATTGTTATCTTTAAACGTTCGAGTCCTCCATTATGATCTACGGAAGAATTAGTGGACAAGGACTAACAGATCTTGTTGAAACGGTTAAGAATCTCAAAGCGGCGAGGTACATCGATAAGATTCCAGTTCTCCTTCCGTTTCTGCAGCAGTACAACAACAGAACGTTCTTTCAGCAGAACAGCCCGTATTGTCAGGGAATTTTTCCAAAAAGCAAGAGAAACGTTCTCCCACGGCCCAGTTCACCTGAACTATCACCTATTGAACATTTATTGGACAATTTGAGTTGTCAAGTGCGCTCAAGAGCTGTTCCAGGAAACCTCTTGCCTAAGCTTTAGAGAGGAATGACAGGGAATACCATTAAGTGTCATCTTAAGTCTGAAATTCTTAGCACGACGTCGAGTTTGGGCATACAAGATATCAACAAATGGGTAGATATGGCTGTTGTTTTCTAGGCTACTGATCGAATTCAGGAAAAATTTCGAGAGTACGCTTCAAGGAGATCTACATGTATCTGTTAACACATTAACTGTTCTTCTGTTTCCAGAAAAAAAACGGAACGAAAAATGTACCGATAAGTTTTGGATATTTTTTGGCCAATGATAGCTGGTATCAATTGGTATCGCAGTATCAAAGAATGGTAACAAAAAAAATACTTTCACAATAAATAAAGAAAATCACATTCATTAGAACATATTACAGTTTCAAATCGAAATCATTCTTTATGGCTAGGACTGTTCATAGCTTCGTTAACAGCATGACCAGACATCACTAATATCTCTTATCACTATTTATTTGTACAAGTTTTCTCTTTGTTCAGTATAATAATTCATACAAAACCAAGATGGTGGACGATATGCCAACAAAACCATTTCCATGAAAATAATACTATTACAAGGGATCTTTGCCTTCAACAAACAACACTCGGGTACCCCTTATTGGTCTTCTATCAACCTAAATGTTTCTTGGAAGGAAGGCGAAATCTTTATTTTAAGTTATTTTTAATCCGAATGAGATAATCTGACAAGCATGTGTCAAATCAGTCCTATGAGTCCCAATAGTCTATTCGCCACACAGTTAAAACATTCAGACTCAGAAACTACAAATAACTTTTTCATAACTATTTGGATCTAGTACTTGACTGAATAAATAGAATAGGAAAAAAACATGCATTTAACTTTTTATCAGATTGTTGATTCAGCTTCAGCAGATTTATCACTTACTAACACTAACATCTCTTAATATAACACAGAAAACGAATACTTCTCGATTTACTAACTCTCCTAACTCCGTTAAGCTATCGTACAAGTTAATTGGAAAATATGTACGTATTTTTGGAATGAATGCAACTATTGCTATAACTAAGACATCCGCAATATCAAAATATAGCATTCAGTATGAAGACCAAAAAGCAATATTTCAACATAAAAATTTACCAAGTGTATGAGAAATTGTTGAGGTTGCTCATATACCTTAACATACAATACAGCATCCTTCGCTCTCTATTCAAAGGTTTAACTCTACTCAAAAGTTGCACAAATTCAGAGTTAATCTTTTGTCAACAATCAATATTGCCAACTTTGTGAAATAATACTAAGACTTATTTGAAATGATAGCCAATTTGACATCGAAAATTCGTGCTGTAGCGTTAGGCTCGACATAACAAATTAACTCTTTAGGTTTACATTCTCTATAACTTTAACTTTAAAGTCTTTATTATTCACCATTAAATGGTGATGCTATTTCAATTTGCATTTATAAGCAATTATCTTACCATAAACCCATCCGACACAGACAGATTCCACAATGCAGACCACGAAGAAACCGAAAACACCACAATACCAGTCCATCAGTTGGAATATATACTGCCCGCCCTGCAGAAAGTTTAGGAATCATATATATTGACTCACCGGCAAGAGAAACGTCATCAAATAACATCAAGAATACCGTTATCAAAAAGAGATATATGCCATTAACCTTTGAATCATATTTCAAGAAGCAGATATGATTGTACATTTTCAAACTTATCCTAATGTTTCTGAAACAAACGGCTTTTGTATGATAATTATTGCTCTCAAGTCTCGAGATTGTAAGTAACATTTAGATATTGTCTGTAATCATCCTCCATAAATGATGAGTCAAAACATTCAAGTTTGAATGAAATATCTAATCTCCCTATTTTATCTAATTTATTTGAATTCAGAACATTTATCTTGAAAATAGTATCACAAAAAGCGATTTCAGGACCCATTGTGTTGTTGAAGGGATCAAAATTTTAAGTATAATACATTGACCAGTAAAATTGTTTTTATAACTTGCCAAAGGAAAAATTAATAATTCATTTCAAATCAACATTATCAAACAGCAGTATTTTGGTTTTCACACTGTTGAAATCTTGGTTATTTCGCGACATCGAGTATGCGTTTTGAACAACTACTATATAAGAATTAAGCTGACATATTGATTACACAATTAATTTTTGGACAAATTAAGCTTCCTGAAAACTTTAGAAAATTAGGAAACAATAACCTGTGCACAATAAAGAATTCCAAAGAGAAATGACACAAAACAAACAGAAAATGTAACTAAAAAACGTCTCTTCTTCAGCTGTTCTGGAAACTGGTCGATTAAAGCTGTTGTTAGAATTTCTGTAGACATGAACTGAAACATAAAATACAATGTATGAAGTTTTTTGCTTTTTATTGTTAGTTGCTTATGCACAAATTCATAAAATCAAAAATTGCCTCTTGATATATCTTCTTCCTACAAATCTATTTAATGTCGACATTTTGTTCACATTTTTTGACACAAGATTTTGTAAAATAAAAGTATGTGATCATTTGTGAATTTCATTTCCACAAATACCAACCGTACCAAACACAAATGGCCTCCTTTGCAAAATTGATGAAAAATTAATTGAATACATCTTGAAATCTCATCGATTGAAATCAATTATCTAATTATTAACATAGATATGATCCTTTTAATGATTATCTAAGGAGATTTTAAAATTTAAGATGTGTTCTACATTGTCTTTCTTCAAATTTCATTGAAATAAGCTCTAAAATGAAGTTCAAGTAAGGGGGCCTGGAGAGATGTACATGCAAAGATTAGAGCAGAAATTTATCCTATATCAATGAGAGTGACTTTGATCAGGTTTCTTAACGAATTAATCCCACACAATACAAAATCCATTACCACATTCGTTTAAATTCAAAACAAAGATTACAAGAAACGAATTCAAGAAGAATAAAACATTTACCTGTGAATCTAAGCCAAGCGACAGTAGCATGAAGAAGAAGAGGAATGCCCAGACTTGTGGAAAGGGAAGTTTAGATAATGCTTCGGGGTAGGCTATAAATGTCATACCAGGCCCTGACAGGAAAAGCAGACATAAAAGCATGGAATAAATAGAATATACACTTCATTTAAAATATACGGGGTTTTATACAGAAAATAATGAAAATATTAAAACATTGGTCTTATTGGTTTTATGCACCAATTAACATCAATCAATACCTGATGAAACGACTTCTGATATAGGAACTCCAATGTTGGTTGCCATAACACCCAAAACCGAAAATGTAACAAAACCGGCAAAAATGCTCGTCCCCTCAGATATTGCACACAAAATGATCGGATCCCTGAAAGGAGAATTAACAAGTAAATCCACATCTTTAAATCTCCTCTTCAATACTTTGTAGATAATAGTATGATATCTGAAATAGTCCAACCCATCAAACCACATAGAAGATATTACCTTAAACATGGATCAGTGAATTTGCTGTAGCTGGATGATGTACCTATCATACCAAAGCCAACTCCTAAAGTGTACGACCCCTGGACAAAGGCTTCAACCCACACCTGGCCGGTGAAAAATAACATTTGTATGAAGCATGATCTTCATAAAGCAAGTTATAATTAAATATTTGTAGCTACATCTAAGAAGTTATATTTAAACTGTTTTTGGCACACACAACATTGGAAATACGTTACATTCATGGTAAAATGTTGGAAACCATTGAAAAATCATTCTTTGTTACCTGTGTATGGAGAAGTTTGCTGAAGTCTGGAGTGAGAAAGTAAAGGATGCCTCCCATAGCTCCTGGTAAAGTCAACGATTTTATGAAGATAGCGAGCAGAAGGACGTAGGGTAAAACAGCTGTCACGTAAACTACCTGAGTTATAAAAATCAAATAAGGGTAAAGTCTAACGTAATCTTTAACACATAGGGCATACACAGGAAGGTTGTCTCATGATCAAGGCACGTGATGAAAACTAAAACAAATAAGTCAGAATCAGAGATTCGATTACATATACGTTTCAAAAGGAATAGTCTGAAGGGTTTTACCTTACTTACAAACTAACAAAATATTCATATATAGTCACAAAACAAGTTAATGACATTTATTTTATTTTATTCTTAAAATCAATTCTTTAAATGACCATCTGGAAACTAAACTAAAATAATTACTAAAAGATAATTATAATTTGATATCCTCAGAAATGGCTTATAGTATTCCTTGGAAACATACCTTTCCCATTGATTTGACACCTTTACTCAGACACAGCAATATGATGACATAGGAAGCTACAAGACAACCAACAAGATGCCACTGTATGTGCCCGATCTCTTCCAGACCACTCGATATACCAAGTACATTGTACCTGACAGCGAATGATAAGAATGAAGATTAATTATCATTCATTTACTAAATATAATGACTATAAGCAATGGTTACGTTGAGCGTTGCCAAACGGAGATAAAAATACCTAGTTTCCGTAAGTCTGAAGAGGGAAAACTGCAATCAGGTAGAAACTAGGTGTGATAGTATACGTCCCGAAGTCTGTTATTAAATATCTAGAGAATTACACACCTATTCCTTGTCCTGCAGACTTGTACATTAGGCGATCGAAAGAGAGCGAGCCTAGAACTTCGCATTGCCTATCCATGCGATTGATTCGTCGTTTTTAGCACTTCGATCACAAAATCCGATGTTAACGTTGATTTAAAGTGAATTGTGTTTAAAAAGTTTATGCCAGCAGCAATTCTGTGCAGGTATTTTAGCGGAATATGCGTGTGTTATGTATCTATTATATTGTGCAAAAGTAAATTAACAAATTAGTTCAGACAAGCACATAAAAAGTTGTGAGGATGAATATTAAGAAACGTAAGGGAAACGACAGCAATTTACAGTAACCAAAAATTCTAAATAAGCTCATATTTGATTGGTTCGATCAAATCTTACTTCCTATTTTATGTGCTATTTCATTGGTTGGTTTAAAGTTCGTCAGTTGAACATGACCTCAATCAGTAATGTAAAATCGAGATGTATTATGGATTATTAGAGCTAGCTTTAAACAGATTGGAAAACATTATTTTTATAGTAATCACAATGACGAACGTAAAAACTTCAACTTCTTAAGTACTATGGGAAAATGGATAGCTGATATGGTTCAATGGCTTTACAATTGTTTCAAAATGACCCTAACCAGCATAAAGCGCACAAACTATTCATTTAACAAATTACATCAAGTATCCTATACCTTTTTGATTCGCTTTTCTTTTTGTGTTCACTATAAAAATAATGTGCAACGCATATTCTTGTCTATGATTTGAGCTTATAATTCATCATTCTAGTTATCTTTTTTAGATATAAGAGAATCTCCACCAAAGTGTCTTCTAATGCATGGTATCTCAACACATTGAAAAATAACTAATGTCATAAGACATAATGATGAAATGCTTTTTTTTCAACCGAAATCACGTTTAGTTACGTTTCAATGAAAAGGTACTTTTATGAAGACAGCATTATCATAAGATTTCAATCATATGACGTCAGGACGTTATATTTTCATTACTTGGTGTAACCCATTTTGATGCTAAGTTGTTGTATATGAAATTGAAGTATACAAAATCTACTGTCAAAACGATGTCTCTTGGAGGAATCGCTAGATCTAAAACAAGCAACATGCCTATATCATAATATGAATATGGTCATTTCACCAATGCACATTCACAGTCATAGCATTTAGACAAAACTAGTCAATATATAGGTGACCTTATTTTGGCTTGTACAGATGAAACATTCTCTCTTTTTAAGAGTGAAACTCAAAACGTGTCTTATGATGTATTTAACCTTCACAAACGCCAGAAAAATAACTTACTTCAGAGGCATAGAATGTGATATAGGTATAAATGATAAATATGATAATAAACATTTGTACTCACTGCCAAAATTCCTCAACAGCAGAGTGTGAAAAAGTTTTATTCCTCCATTTTTCAATATTGCTTATTTTGTTTGAAGCATGTGAAGTCGACGTTTCCAAAAAGGTAATATTATTAGACACACTGATGCTGGTGTTATGATCAGGATCATGAATCATGCCAACATCTTCAACACACAGTTCAGTGTTCCACCAGTTGTCACAGGTGGTCCAGGGTAAGACAGCCGAGCAGGACTTAATCATGTAGTAGACAGGCCACGAGATGAGGATGGTGTAGTAAGGGTAGTACAGCATGGTCTGTATGATGGTGCAAGCTCCTAGGCCTACAGTGTATATAATATGGACGGAAACTGTAGTTTGGCCATCGAGATGTAAGTCTCGGTGGTCGAGATGTAAAGAAATTTGTACAGTCCGCCCTCTGGTGCTTTCACTCTAAAGGTAAGATTCCAAATCCCGCAAGCAAATCATCCCGAAAACACAAGAACTTATGTCTTCATTAAGTGTATTTTCAAATAAATCAATAGTTCATTTGTTCATTATCTTAATTACAAGCATTTATCACACATTCGCGAAAGTCGTGGATTTAATAGATACGTAAAGGCATATCCACAATCATGTTTAAAACTAGTTAAACTTACCAAGATATGTGATAGCCTAATCGTTTATATTGTCCAGTCACAAAGTTGACATTCAGATTTGAAAACATTTTTGTGTTTGCAAATGACAAAAAGATGAACGACATTCAAGAAACGATTTGCTTAATTAATAATGACCTATTGTTTTGAAAATAATATTATATTCAACTGCGAAATACATTGTCTGTCCACGGCATCATTACCTTTAAACAGCGGACAAAAACTCCATATATGCATAGGGCCTTTCCCGGAGAACTGTGACAAGGCTGCCTCAAGAATGAACATAGGTATAATGCCCACGATGAGGAAAAATAGGAACGGTATCAGGAAGGCACCTGAGGAGGCGAAAAAATAGACAAAAAGGGTACTACTGAGAGTGTAAAATATTATTCATTGCAATATTACATGAACCAAATAAGGGCTCAATAGCTCATCAATTTTTATACTATATCATATCAGGTACAATATACATACCCTGACCTTTAATAGGTGTAACAAGTTACTAAATGTACAAATTAACACCTTCATTCGCATGGGGAGTATACACACCACAATTCAGTTTTCTAATGCCAATGGTTCCGGAGAAGAAAAAGAGGTTTTAGGGCGTTGCCCCTGTTGCATTATCGTAAAGGTACCATATCTAAAATTCATAATCACCCTTGGCTTAGAGGTCTGCATAAAACAATTCATATTTCAAGGCATATTCGTTTTGGAGAAGGTCATGAACATACTAGTTTAAAGGGTGTAAAGATTTGTGAGTGGACAATGAATCTATACATGGATCAGGTACTAGTGGGATCTTTTCATTTTAAAGAAGAACATGAAAATTGCCCCTGAGGGTTTTATCATTAGGGGGCCAGGAACCTCAAAATCTACATTTCACAGTATCCATTGGCCAAGGTGAGGTACACAATATTCAAACTCTCTCTAAACCCAGTGGTTTAGAATATGAACTCTATAAAGCAAAACATCATAAAGACATTGAACTTCTTACGCCCAAAAAAAGTTTAAATTCTATAAAACCGAAATAAATGTTGTATTGTTCTAATACCTCCTCCGTTCCTTACGCAAATGTAAGGAAAGCGCCAGACATTCCCGAATCCCACGCAGTATCCTACCATAGCCATCAGGTAATCCAGGTGAGAACTCCATTGTCCTCTTTGAGCAGGCTCTGGTGGTTTTTCTTCAATGAACTCTGATCCCTCTTCTTTGGCATTTTCATTTGCGTTTTTCATTCTTGCGAAAATATCTGAAATACAAATCATTGATTTGCTCATTCCTTTCGTATTCAAGATTCCATGTTATCTCAAATATACAAATATTAGAATAATCATAACTGCACCTTGGTAGAGCACACGATTGTGATGATTTTCAGCTACCACGGGCAATTGTTAGTTAAATCTAATTAAATCAGAATATTAATCTGTCATCATACCTAGGATCTTTGTAACTCATTCGGAATGCAGGTACTCAATATGGAGATTTATGCTATGTTTAAGTTCAATCTTTTGATCTAATTGTATTCGCTGTGCATATAGATATAAATGAAGCATGATAAAAATTATTCATTTTATTCATGATGTTTTCGATGAATGATCATTAAGCCATGAGCTTAACACAGAAAAATCTGAATAATTCCAAATATATGCGAAACACTTTTGACTTCGGTGCTGCAGAGCGTTTGTTCCAGTTGTATAGAAGTCTTGGACATGGGTATCTTGTAGATGATCTACAGCGGAAATTATGCCATCTTCTGAGAGGCAATCGCGTGCCTCTATTTTCCCGTCTCTCATCAAATATGCTTTTGTAAAATATCATTGAATATTATGCACTTTCAATTCATGTATCAATTTTACTAACCATATATTTGTTTTTCGACTACGGTTTTGTATGCGTTCACATATATTTTTCATGCCCTATTTACCAGCCTTTTAACATTAAGCATTTATATGTCAGTACTTATGTTGTTTATATGTAAATGGTCTTGTAGAGTAGTTTGCCAATTCTAAGTTGAGCTAATGTTTATTGGCGTAATTCCGATAGCTCGGGAGATAGGACCATTTTAGTGCAGCCCAAAAACACAACTTGCCGTCTTCTTCGAGGTCGGACACCACCTATTAATAGGCTTTAGGCTTACTTGTTAGTCAGAGTCAGACCTTAGGTCGGGAGATGGCGACATGTGCCAACAGCTGACAGACGATTTATGGAAAGATAGAAGTTTATTCAGTATATTCATGTTTCCGAAAACACGTGTGTGAGGTGCATTTGTAACTTATTAATTAAAAACAGCAAAACTCTTGTAAATTGCAACATCCAATTGTTTTAACATTTTGTATATTTATCGTATTAAAAGGATTGGTAAAACACAAATTCACTTTTTGACCGTTTTACAAGATGATTCGTTGACTACGGGTTTATTGTCCGGTATTCGATCAACAGTCACAACATGAATCACACTGCAGGATCACTGATATGGGATGTGTCTCGTTCGTGATGCAACATGTGACACAACAGAGTTTGTAACTCACATCAAAAGAGATCTGGCGCCATTCTATTCCTGGAAAAAACGACTCAAGTACTAGTCCTGTACTGTCAATGGAGGCTGTTGACGTTGTGGAATAGTCCAGCTGTGGTCCCACAGATGCTCTATCGGCGACATATCCGGTGATCTCGCTGGTCAGGGCAAAACATGCACATTGTTCGTGTTTAAAAAGTTCCTTATAATGACAGCAGTGTGGCGCGTGGTCTTTGTCATGGTGGACATCGTTCTTGGGTTCTTGCGGAGGAAAGGAACATATAGTTTATGGCCCTATAAAGTTTGAAAAAGTAATTTTACGAAACAAAGTAAGTTTGAACAGACAAGAAAATTAAAGAATATTATTCTGATCTATGAAATTGTAAGGAATTCTTCATTAAACATGCGTCTATCATAAACTTTCAAAGTCGTCTGGCGGCAGTGTTTTCATTTCAAGCCCGGGAAGTGCTCGTAAAAGAACAGAAGTTAATGTATTTTTTGTTTTTGAACAATCCTTATAGGGAGAGAATGAATACAGTCTAGATGGTGATTGCTTCTCTTATGTCAGATTATGGTAAAAGGGAACACTAAGTTCCTTACCTATTCAACCGCTTGGAGAGAGCTGTTGCAGTCTTGGAGGCTCACGTCGCTGATGTCAAGTCTGTAAATCTGTCGAGTTTCTGCAACGATGTTATTCCCTATAATTTATCATCAACAGGGACCATGGAGGAAGGAAGTCCCTGTTGGCGAATGTTACCCACCGGCTATGAATGTAAAGACAGTACAAAACTGAGGTAATCGGACTGAATAACCACACCTCAGAGATCGTAGATCATTTTGCAAAGTTTTGCATTTTTTAAAGATACAGGGCTGCACCAATGATAGAGCTTCTGGGGTCACACCCTAGCTGTATTGTAGTTTTGGTACATGTAGACCAGGTGTTGTGATCTATAAGATCGAAAGCTGCTGACTGGTCATTCAGCATTATTGTAATAGTGCTTTTGTTGTCATTTCGTTTCAATGTTACTCTGTGGTTTGCGTGTATGGTTGTGCGAAAAATCATGTGACCTCACCATACGTTCAACCTGCATTGGCAAAACGCGAAACGTGTCTTTTGAACGATGAAAATTGTCAAATGTCGTAAGACTAAAATGAGGTATCCTAAATATTCAGCGTACGATTCGCTGGTGTGTTTCAGCTGTTGAGTTGGAAATATAATATATAGACAAGTCCAAGAGAAGACGGGACGTGAGCAGTTTGGGATAGTTAATCAGGCCCATGTTGTGTTGGACGTTTCAACCTTCAAGTGATATTGAACTGCCACCTCGGCAAGATTATTGTCTATACTTACACTGCTTCATAGCATAGCATATAGCATATTTTTATAATGATTACACAATTACAACATGTATATTGATTACGATATCGATTTCATAATGTGTTTTTCCACTAGCCATATAATCGTTTTGAAAGGTGCAAGATTAATTGGTTGATTATTTGGTAGCATTTCTAGAATATTTTAATTTGAACTGTCAACCCGTTTATAGGCCAATGAACAAGCACTTTTCGAATATAATCTTAATTAAACACCATGAATAGCCTTGCATCCACGACTTCCGGCCTTCTTTCTAATCCAGTAGGCTTTTTTGCTTCTGCCAATACACATTTATGATCCACTTCCATTCAGCTAATTGGCCCTCCCAAAGCTTGTTGTACAACTTTGTTGTGTACTTGTTAGCGTATACTTGATATCTGTCCAAAACTTCAAGAAAGCCGACTTTTTAATGTATCAAATATGTGCCAAATGTTATCGAATATGTGATCGAGATTTTCCTTTCATTTGAATCCGCTCAGCCAGAAACTTTAAGGAAACAGTTTATCACAGTGACATCTTTCGATTTAAACTTTTTGGAATTTCTCATGATAATGTACAATGTTGATATTTCATGTTTACTGTTTTGTAACACTCAGACATCCTGATCATGAAAAAAGCCATGCATTGGAGTTTTGTCATACAGCAGAACAATCATGACATGGTGAAACTGAATGAATTTGATTGATTCGATTTTAGTCGGTATGCGTCACTCATGAAATATGCATCCATGCAACTGATGTTTAACAAATTCAATTACATTATCTGAATGGACCTTTAGTTGAGAATCAATTTAATGATATCAGTTTCAATAAACTTCACGCAAATTAACAAGTTAGGAAATTCAGGATGCATTTTGTGATTACTTTATTCTTATGCGTTGACACTCCACGCTTAATTGATATTGATAAAACAGTTTTATAGTGTTAAGATGAATGCTGATAAAAAAATATGACACATGCTGTATAGATGATACATACACAACTGTTACCATATCTATGGTTCGTTTGATTCAAGTATAACGACTAGAGTGTTTATCGATTTTTGGGTTGTCCTATGCTTCTGATAATCATTTCAAATGCATACATACAAGACACTTTCAGTGATGATATTTGACTCCCACTGGCGGAGAGAATGTCATATACGGTTAGGGGTTCTATCTCTGGTCCAGTGGTAATATAATGATCACTAAACAATCAACGCTTGCTGCACTATATATGAATCATCAAGACAATGGCATTAATAATTCTAGAGTTTTATAGATAACCATCCCTTACCCGACGGCCTTTAGTTTTCGCCCGCGCAGAGGTCCATGTTCGTTCTCCTATATATGGACACATAGCAAAAGGAGATCAGTAGAGTTCTACAATACTCGTGAAGAGTCAAGTATATTCCACTGTACATATGGTAAGTAATTTATTAAAGATACCGTTTTGAGATCTTCGGAGTAAATATCGGAACACTGAGGCATATCAATCTTCTTTATATAGAAAATATTGTAAAAGATTATTTTTTATAAAATCATTTTTATCTTACAAAATCCTTGTGAATGATGTTAAGAAGTTTATATGACAATATCACTTACCATTCTCTCCCCGCAAATGTAGCTCCGTCAGTAATTCCTATACAACCTCTGTCTGACTTCGAACATTTCTTGATCTAGAAATGTAAATAGCAGATTGGATATGACGGAGCTACCTCTGTATGGAGCGAATGATCACTGACGAAAATCACTGGTACTTATGCACGAAATAGGAAAATTGAATGAGATAGTATTAATGAGAGGGTTTTTTTTATACTTCCTCGATCTATGATCTGACATTAGAGTATGAATCAATCTTAATAAACATATATATGCAACCACCCCTATTTCAGAAATATCATTGCTGTTAACACTTAGTCTCATTTTCTTCTTCTTCTTCAGATTGTGTTTAAAAATTAACTTCGATTGCGTATTTATGCGGCTTTCGTGTTCGGTGGTGGACAAGAAAGCGCAGTCAAACTTTGAACTTAAGTTTCATGAAAGAAAATGTTTTTGTTTCAGATAATCATGGCAAAAGGAGTTTCGAATCTCAATGCCGTGATTTTTCTATTCTTTGTGATTGCCATTGAAGGATTGTTTGCTGAAGAGAACATGACAGATCGCAATCCCACTTTGTATGTCAGTGCTTTGTTCAACTCCACAGTGAATCCTGGAATACCAACGAATCTGACGTCAAACTTGGCCTTTCGTCACTGTAACCTGTACTGCAACGGAACATCACAAGAACAGATCATACCGGGCACCTGCTGGTCCGCTACTCCAAGATGCAAACCTTGTCAGTGTGACGATCTGTGTCACAAGCGTGGTGACTGCTGTCCTGACATGGACGGGAAGGTAGTCAGGGAGACTAAATATGAATGTGTTGGCTCAAAAGGAAGTAGTCACGACATTGTGGGCTATCTTATGGTTACTGCATGTCGTAATGAAAGTAGCGTAAATCCAAGTTTATTTTCAACTGATGACATCCATCCTGTCACTTCTCATACAACAAGCATCACCTACATCAATGCCCGTGTTGCTGATTGCAATGATGATGTCCAATATAGAGTTTGGAATAAAGAAACCATCTGTGAGAAAATGTCCGACAATGGGACATTGCCTGATCGATGTGGAATGAATATAAATGCCGACCTCGACGTCCTGGTTCACATGTGTGACCCTATATTCTCTAGCACCAAGTTCATCAATATGTGTAACATCACTGGACTCTGGAGTGGGTTAAATGTAAACTCTGACTTTGATTTGAAAGTTGAATGCGGACGATTTCCATTGTACCCAGTTGCTGATAAACAATTCGTCTTTAAGAACATTTACTGCTTTCTTTGCAATGGCTTGCAACCATCAGTGACCGATTGTATGGAAGTAACTGTAGAACGAATGGAATCAATCAATGTTCTTGTTAGTATGGTTGCTGATAGGAGTTCAGTTTGTTCAGGATCAGAATGGTATGACAAACTTAAGGTAAGTCCATTTGTTCATCCAACATTCTACTTAACTTAGTTGGTAATGTGATACAAGAAGTCGGTTCAATACCTACACCTAATCTAGAGTGCTCAGTGAATTCTTTATTCATGCATTATGCTTTGGTTTTACTGCTGCAACGGAAGTCGGCGAAGTACTCTCCGTTCCGATTGATGATTGAAGATTTACTGAGAACAATTGTGGTTTTGTATATGCCTTAACGATTAAGCTTCCAATTACCTCAAAATCATGATATTGGAAAGCAAAAGCTATACATATACATAAGTAGCAACAAAGCATGCCTATACCCTGATTTTTTATGAAACTGGTTTGTATTGAAGTTTTAATAAGGTCCTTCTTCAATCTATTGTTTGTTTATATTGAATTACACAGTGATAATAGAAAAAAGACACCTTTACCATATACATGTACACTGCATGATGTCGTAACCCGTCATTAAAATTATTCATTCAGAATCATATTTGTAATTAAACCATCATTTAATTTTTAAATATTCTTCATCATTGAATAATATTGATTATGATAGAATTGTTTCTAGTATTTGTGAAAACATTTTATGATCTAAAAATAATGAAAGTTTTCTCCCAAAATAAAGCTGTACATTTTTAAAAAAATATTTTGAGCTTGTCTTGATCACGAGTATCAAATGAGAAAGGTCAAACCTTCATTTTGTATTCATCAATGGTGACTGCTATGATTCTTGACATTATATGCTGTGGCGCCTCTCTGTCATTGGAGAATCCGGCAATTAGTCATGATATATTACTGCAACTCTCTAGAGTCCTTGAATTATCAACCAGCAAAGGTTGAATAATTGAGAGGGTACAGTACAGCCGGTATACCCACGAAGCCCTGGGTCAATAAGCAACCTTCATCTCCCCCTTTAAATGTTTTGAGATGCCCTCCGGTTGAAGCACCTATACATAGCTACACGATAGAAAAGGGGTAACCCTCAAACATACAACCCGCGCCTTCGCAGTCTCATTGAAATCAGCTCGAAATATGTCCCTCGTACCTCACGGCATTTTAACATGTAACATGTTTCATAAGTAAACATTAACTGTCTATTTTGACAACACAAAGCTAAGATGCATTTGTAATGGTTTTTCCTTGAACAATAAATCGTATCATAGATACGTATTCAGGTTCTTGTGTAATTGAGTATCGAAAGAGATAAACAGTAGTCTAGGTCCGGTAAACCTATTTCCCCGGACTTATTCAAACTTTGTAGCAAAACAAACGTTTTAAACCTGGATTATCGGATCAATTCTTTTTCGGTTAAGTTTTACTTAAAGTGACCAAGAGTATGATTCTTGATTTTTCATGTGGTTTTAGTAAGAGCCAATATACTTTATGACCTGTGTTCACTTAAAAATGCCTCCCTAAACTTGCTTCTGTACCTCTAAAATGCCTAAATTATTATATTTTCTTGTTTTCAATGATAATCGGAAAACGGTCTCGTGAATGTTAAAAAGTCAATATTCTATGTCAAATTAACATGCATATCAGTTAAATGACCTACTTAAGACTATCAATCTACATTTGTCTTTGTGTCTGCTGTAAATAAGTTTCATTTTTCATTATTATTTTCACAGTCAATTTAAGAAATAATGGTTAGGTGATGATTATTTGACGGACAAATACACAGCGAAAATCATACATCGTATTTGTATTCTTTTGAATTGAATTGACAGGGGCGTAACTACCTTTTAGCACAAAAAGCAAGTGCTTACACTTTGAAATTCAATAGGAGCATTTAGTATAAACATCATACAGTCTGGATGTCCACAGTTTTTTACATTTACGTTTCTTGAATAAATGTGTCTCTAAAATATTACTGGTGACAGTCGTCAAAACGCACAATTCTTAGCGGAAAATCGATAATGTCCAAAACATTATGACTAGTTTATTTTTTAAAGAAGTGTCAAAAATTGTTTACAATAAGTTGTGTGGCATTAGCGTCTTTCGCATGTCTCAGACCAAACATCTGCGCCATATTGTCAAGTTGATAAAATCACTTTGCATCCAAGTCTTAGAAAACATGTTAGAAAACTTTAGTATTATGTAGATCTAAAAAAAAGTTGGATTTGTTACCATAGATAATTTTGATGGTACCTTTGCATTTGATTGGTATGATGTTGTAGTCAGTTTGGTTTATCGAATCCTTTAGTTGTGCTTACAACTGAAAAGTTCCTAGTTACGCCCCTGATTGACTGAATTGAGTTCAGGTTAGCGGTACCCTGTGCTGCATTAGTTGAAGTGGGACATAAGGACAGATAGTCAAAGCAAATTAGTGTATACCCGACAAGTGGTAAAACAACATTGGGTTTAGTCAATTGTGAAATTTCTTGTTTTCATAGAAGACAAATATCTCATTCTCATATATGACATAAAGCATTTTATTCAGTGACGGAAAAAGTCATAAACATTCAACTTTTGTTTCTGGGATATGATAATCAACTTGGCTGAGATCATTGTACATGTATATTACATATGCGTATTTGTATGAAAATATTGTGTTATCATAGCTAAATATTCAAAGTTTTTTTCCTAAAATATATAATTGATTTATTATCAACTGTTACAGACAGACAGATAGTACAATATTCAAGGCCATGGCCAATATTACAATGAAAATATCAGTGCTGCCGGTAGACTTGTTACAAAATACAAATTACAAGAATTTGACGAAGCGTCCGTAAAATACCTGAAACGTTTCAACAATTTATCATGAATACTATACAATCAAATCTGTATTTAAAACTATATAAGCTATTGAATGAAAGTAAACATATTTCTAATTTTACGAGCCTGCAAAAGGAATTTAGCAATATTCACTATAACATTAACATTATTTGCATGTTAACATGATCGTGTCAAATTCTTGTCAAACGTGCACCCGTACATTAGGTCATATCATTTGATTTGCCTTAGTTGCTGTAAGAATAACCGATGCCAATCAAAACTATCAAATAGTTTAATTAATGAGGGGTGAAGATATGAATAAATTATTATCTCAAATGTTTCAAGACATTGAAGATTATAGACTTTTCCGTTTGGTTTCAGAATACTTGCCGTCGTCTGCAATGTCGGTCAGGATTTCAACTAAAGGGGGATAACTGTGAAATGAAGGACGTGAACTTAAGTGCCATCAGATTCCTCTTCAGAGGATATTTCTGGCCCCTCAACCCTGAGTATGCGAGTCCAGGCTCTTGGAGTGACGTCAAATCATTAGTTGTCCAGAATTTACCAGACATCATGACTAAAATCAATGCATCCGATTACGTATTTGATGTTTATAGTCTTGTAAATTTTAATAGTACAACAGACCCGATTCCAGCGTTTGGACTTGAACTGGAATTCCGAACTAATAACAGTTGTTGTAGACTGATATTTGAAGATTCATTAACTGACGTCTTCAACAAAACGTGGACTTTGAATAATACCCACTCATCCTATGATTACATTATAAAGAGAGTAGACACGTTTAACTTTGTTGTAAACGAGAGTGAGAAATACAAAGTTGTGTTTCCCAACGATGTTCCAGTAAAGAATGAACTTCACCTCTATTTATACCAAATTGTAGAAAACCTCGAAGTCACTGTAATTCTCCCAATTACAACCCCTGACTGTTCTTTCGTCTATCTCACAAACGACGATTTCTTCTGGAAAAGTGATGGCACAATCAAACTTGATTATGCTGACATTGTGATCTCTCCCGACAATTTCAGTGAAAACAATGCTCAGGAGCTGGTTATCTGCAAGAGTACCTTGAAATATCTTTACAGCAAGTATCAACCTCCAGCTGACCCTTTGCGTCAAGCTGAGAACATTGTCTCATTGATTTGTTCCGTTTTGTCTTTAGTCTGTCTGACATTGACCTTCATTACCTACTGCACGTTCACGTCTTTGCTGACACTTCCCACAAAGAACACAATGTGTTTGGTTGTCTCCCTTTTCATAGCACAGCTGCTACTGCAGTTTGGTGACCTGGCAAAGCAGAATGATGTTGCCTGCAAAGCTATTGGAGTCCTGATACATTACTTCTGGCTTTCTGTAATCTTCTGGATGAATGTTTGTTCCTTTCATATGTTCCGTGTTTTTGTTATTGATGCAGGAAAGGCTGTCAGTCTTCAGAGACACAACAAACGTCTCTTTCATTATTTTATTTATGCAAATGGTACACCAGGACTCATTGTCCTGGTCACAATCACAGCAAACCTTGGTGTCTCCTCGGGAAGTCAGATTGGTTATGGAGACGGACCATGCTATCTGTCAACTGCACTGTCAACAGGCGTCACCTTTGTTCTTCCTCTTTGCATAGTCCTCATCCTGAATGCAATATTCTTCGGGATGAGTGTGAAGACCATGGCGAAGATTAGCAAGATGTCAGATGCAGTTGGCAAGCAAAGAAATTATGTCCACATCTACATAAAGCTGTCCACACTAACAGGCGTGTTTTGGATCTTCTCAATCTTGGCAGAGAATCTACGTATTGAAGTCCTCATCTTTATCTCCATCATCTTGAACGCCAGTCAAGGAGTCTTCATCTTCATTTCCTATGTGGCGAACAAACGTGTCTTGAAAATGTGGAGCGGGAAGTTTGGGATAAATGTCTCAAGTCAGACTAGCACAAACACTGCGAGCACCCAACTATAACAGTTCTAGAGATGGAACATTTGATTTGTTGTACATATTGGCATGCTTTATAACTCCCAGCCTGATTTGACGTTATATTATATGGTAAACACCAAAAGAAATGTTAATTTACTATGATAGATGTTTCTTAAAATTCCTGGCTGTTATGGTGCAATTGTAATTGGCTTATATTGTTTCAAAGAGACCCTGTCCAGAATTAAAGGTTGAGAACTGTCGAGGACCTCCGTCTGCATCGACTACTACTACGCCTCATGGAAGCGAACAGGTTAGCAAAAAAATTGTTGTATGTTGTTCCATATTCTGATAAGCTGTCTGTCCTGTCACAAGCCTTGACGGTGCATGGAGAAGCCTGGCGTAGCTGACGTTTCATTTCTTCCATACGTGCTCAATGGGTGAGATATCGGGCGAATTTGCGCGCCATCCACTTGTTGTTGCTGCAGATCCTGTTGAACAGAGCTGCGTGGGGTCGGGCGTTGTCCTGCTGTAGAATGACGCCGGGGCCGTGACGTTGCAGAAACGGGACAACAACAGGTGCAAGTACTTTATCACGATATCTGGCTGCATTGAGTTTGCCATCAGTAATGCCTAGCTCAGTTCTGTTACGGCCAGTGATACCACCCCACACCATGAGAGACCCTCCCCCATACTGGTTTCGCTCCACGATACACGGATCAGAGTAACGTTCCTTTCGACGTCTGTACACTCTCTGGCGGCCATCTGATGATGAAAGATGGAAACTACATTCATCTGTGAATGAAACACTTCGCTACCAGTGTTAGGGATGCCTGAGATGTTGTGTAGACCACTGCAGGCAAGCACGGCGATGACGTTACGTCAAAATTGGACGGATTGCAGGTCTTCGAGGACGTAAGCCATATTCTCTCATCCGGTTGATTACTGTTTGCGGATGTATCCGTCTCAGGTTAGGGATGTTCCTGGCTGTTGTCGTTGCAGTTTGTTGCGGGTTCCGGAGCTGGGCTACATGGATATACCGATCTTGTGCATGTCGCTGGACTAGCCTGGCTACAGTTGAAATGCTGGGCAACCTCTCTGTGTGTCCTGCCAGCTCTAAACATACCCAGGGCAAAGAGACGTTGATTATTGGTCAATCTTGGCATGCTTTTGTGGAGTCGTTGTAACAGCAGCGCAAGTTTTAATGTGAACGACAGGATGGTCTACCTTTAGTGTTTAAATACCTATGGATTCACACTGCTGCATGAATTTTCAGACTCTCCATGTGTAAAACGTGCAGCACGTCATTTAGCGTTAATGCAAGTTTCAAGAGGAAAACCCGTTTTTGTGTTCAATATGACTTATTCAGGAACAGGTTTACATTTTGTACACTTACGAAATAATGTTTAAGGAGTTTGATCAATTTCAATAATGCACACTTTCTTTTTGGGGGTAGTATAGATTAAAAGGAGAATCGTAGACTTATTACACTTTTGTTTGCACTTTGAATCTAATTTTAAGTCTTGGTTAATATAAATATTTATATATCCACTGCACAAAAATAAAGCCCTCCTTAATTTTTGTCATTGTACTATATTTTAAAGACATTTTAGAGCTCTTCTTTACCGAACGTTACAGAAGAAATTGTGAAAGAAAGACAACTGACAGTCTGTGTCGTTGCACAAGTGGTTTTTATTGTGTTGAGCACGTGACAATGAGACTCACAAAGAAAACATGGGTGCAAAATGAATAAAAATCACAAATAATCGTTTGAGAAAGTACGAGTTCTTGGAACTTCTCGTTGGAGAAAACCATAGATTATAGAATGCATAACAAATGCCCAAACGTATATAAAAAAAAACCAGTTTGAACACAAAGGAGCAGAGTTCTAACACTACATAGATAAGTACACGTCGAAAAATCGTTAAAGTTTATCAAAATGTTCAAATATATTTATATTATACTATGTTTTTGACGTTATCATAGACCGCAAATTAAATATCAGTAGCATACATTAATTGATACTACACAAACAAATCATGTGGCTTGTATAAATATCAAATAAGGCTTCCTGAAGGTTCACCCATCCTTGCCGCTATTGTTGCCATGGCAACGATTATCCGTCTTTTGGAAACATGTATAATGTACATGAATAGAAGTCGTTTTATTCAGAAAAACACTCAAAAGCAGGATTGATTAATTTGGAAGCATGTGTTTCCCTATGCTTTGTTACGAAACTGCTTTGATATGCGATAAGGTCAAACTTTGGGGAATTACGTGACAGAAAAGACCGATGAAAAGATTTCATTAATTAATCGACTGCAGCTCTAAATTGCTTTTTAAATCTTTAAACCTTCTTATGTAGTGAATAATCGGTTTTCTGATTTAATCGACCATAATAAGTCTAACGGGATAGAACGCGTCTGACTGTCCGTCGTGCAGAGGAACTCCCAGATGAAACGATTTCGTATCTCGGTAGAGACAATATTTTGAGGCTTCTTTTCCACTTCAAGTAGATGCTCGTCAAATTAGTGTTGGTAAAGCCACATTAGTGTTGCGGGCTTTCTGTCTCAGATAATACAAGCAGCCGTGTAATAAGAAAAAATGCTTTTAAAAGTTGAGTTGAACCCAAGATCACCCCACCTCCTTACAACACGTTCAGTTTCATACAGTCGATCCGAATAGAATTGGAGAGCGGACATATTACAATAACAGCTAGATGGAGCGTTATTGGTTCATTGTCGTGTCAGTTGATACAAAAATAAACAGTAATGTATATTGAACAGAGAGACAGGCTCCCGGTGTGTTTAAGGTATCTGAAAGGGGAAGTGGAAGCGTTAATCTTCGAGGGAAGGACATCAGGAAAAATCTGAAATTACGGGCTTCACATACATGTAGTACCACACTTTGGGGGGAAACGATCACATAATCACTGGGTGAGCCGTTTTTGGTATCCAATTGTCAATATCCTGATTGAAGCTTCGGTTACTAGTATCAGATATTAATATTCTAGTTGACAGAATTCTTTAAAAAAAATTAAGTGTAGTTTAATTGTCCCTCTCGGATAAATGGTACCTTTAACGTCCCATTACAGTATATATTGAAGAGTCACATTTTATTTTAGATTTGACAGTAATAAACGTTAACTTCCGCCCTGAGTGTCGTGAAAGACTTCTTTTATGTTTCCAGATGGTAAAAAATTGCTGCCATCATAGCAAATCATAGAAATAGCGTTAAGAAACGTTTCTTCAGAGGGTTTTAAACTTTTGTTACTCCGACCGATTAAAAAAGAAGTAGAATACAATAACTTCATGCGGCCATTTTAGTGTGAACACCTTCTAATCATTCGAGTTTCCCTACGTTTTGAGAGAAATCTATAGTTAAGGCACGATACATACAGTCCATTTTCTTTGAAATATAAATCAATCTCATGAAAAGAAAAACATGTGTTAACTATTGCTAGAGACTCTTCTTAAACAAATAAAAGGGTTTATCAAACAAAAGTACTAATTCCTCTTAATATATGCTAATCAACTTCCCTATCTCGTTTGATTAAAAATATTCATAAAAAATAGCCGCTTGTAGTTTTACCTTGTAACACCACAACACAAGTAACACCATATTCTGCCACTGTAGGTAAACGGTTGATAAACAAATGTAGATTTTACCCTCTGAATGAATATATATTGTATAGAATCAAGTTTAATAGGGAAAACGTGAGCAAATGACAAATTGAAATTTTTTTCTAAATGTGCCTAACAGATGGCAAAGACGGCTACAATCAAATGAAGTAGACCTAGGTATTTTCGTTTCAGCCAGCTCACCTCTGTTTGCAGTAGCACAGAATGGCTACATAAGCAGCTCTAAAGTCATTGTTCATCCACGGATATATGACCACATTTCCAAGAGAGTTTATCAGACTAAGGATCCCCATAAAGAGTAGAGCGTTGTGCAGAACTCCAGTCGCCATATACATGGTGGAGAAAATATGGAATGGCATCCAACTGCACAGGTATAATCCGCACACGGTCAGTAGAAGTTTAAGGTTCTTCAGTTTCAGGCGCCACATGCTCCCACTGGATCGGTTAGTTGCATTTATCTTGTTGCGTTGGTTGAATGAAACTAGTATAATCCGTGTATACGCTGAACATACGAACACTAAAACCAGTAAATAAGGAACCGTTGTAATTGCGAAATAATATCCTGATTTAGCCAGGTATAGGTTGATACAATCACCAGTTTGGATATTGTCACGGAAATACAAAGTGGACAAACCTAATATGAGTGATACAAGCCATGTAAGGATAATTACAATGTTTGTTCTTTTTACAGTAATCCACATTGCATAATACAGGGGACACATAATGTATATATATCGGTCAACAGCTATCCACGCCAAGCTTACATTTGAGGCGCTTGACAGTGTCACCCAAATTATGCTCTCGTACATGCAGAGCTCAGTGATCAAGACTTTGTTTTGAAGCACACTGGGTATTGATAATGATCCAGTCATGAACGAGTTGGCTCCAGTCAGCATGTCGGCAACAGCCAAAGAAACGATGTGCAGGTTGCTAGGAACTCGAAGTTTTTCTGACACAAAAACGGCAAGAACGGTGAGCAAGTTTCCGATGATAATGAACAGACCAATAATGAAGAAGGCCATTGGTGCAATAACTGTATTGAGAATGCATATGGTCGGGTTCTTACATACCAACTCGTCAGGAAAAGAAAACTCTGACATGGTGTAAATCCTGTCTCAAAGTCAGAACGTCGACACATCAACTTACGCAACGTCCTTTATGCAGTTCTCTTCTCTTTGCTAGACCTTTCCAGAATGCCGCTGGCCATCTCTTTATTTTCATAAAGGTACCAAGTTTAATAAGCTAATAGAAATCGCAGCGGCAGTAGATAATTAGTTCTTTGTAGATATATTTAGGCTAATGAAATGTTAATAGACTCTGCAAGAGTTTTGAAATGTTCCTTGATAAGCTTGTTGGAATGTAAGTGTACTCTGAATATAATTATTATAGCGCTCCGAGATTACTTTATACAAATTGACACAGTCTTTCAGTCGCTTTGGAGATGATAATTATTCGCTGGTGCTTTTTGTATTCTGAATTCTATTGAAGACGTTATGTGTGTTTTCTGTAAGAACTTCGTAGATTACTTGTCTTTCAAAGCAGAATATAAGCTGTACTGTCTTTGTCCGAATATCCCCAACATGTTTATCAGATTTCAAATTGTGCTCTGTATAATCAACACGCGTTCATGATGTTCCTTATACACCAAATAATAGATGATGTCAATCGATGTGTGTCGTATTATTTAACGAAAAAACTAAAAATTTTATCGAAAGATATATCCGTGTTAGGTGTTTTTCTGATTTTTTGTTTATTAAGAAAGAAAATAGAAGATTTTTTATTTGCAGTTTTGATATTTAGCACCCAAAAACACAATAATTTTACAAAGAAAAAGTAGAGTGGACGAGAAAATCTAAGATTCTGAATACTTGCAGTATTTTGCGAACATGAGTTGTATTGTAAAGAATTTAACATCTACAGCAAGATTCATCGTTGTTGTATCTATGTCAGACACTTGTTATAACAAAACAACATATAACAAGAGAAAACACTACCACCTATTATATGTTGTTATCACACTTGTTACGAAAAGAGATTAAAGATACAGAAATGGTTCGTTGAGGGAAAATATTTTTTTCTTGTTTTTCATATCATGTAAACGTAGATGAAAAAATGTGGTTTCCCAAAGGGGTGATTTTTTTAAATTGCAGAAATACTATTCCAGAATTTCAGTCACAGTATGAAAGATGTACGAATTTTACACGTTTTAACCTTCTTTATGTAAATAGTACAGTTATGATATCAATCAACTCCAATATGCGGATACATCAATCGTCAGAATTTGTGAAAGTTACAGGGAAAGAGAGTACATGTATGTAATTTGAGTCAAATTTGTTAAACTTAATTAATGGTGTTAATCTATCGATAAGAATTGGTTGTTTCTGAAAATCACCATCTTAGAGCTTAACAGTTCTGTATAGAGGCAATACACATGTTTATGTTGTAATTTGTGATCGAAAACCGGACATTCTCGTGCGCCAATGACTCAAACGTGATGTTGAAAACTTTTCTACAGCAGGCACATAGACAAATATTGGTTAGTAGTGTTTAGTAGGTCATCTAACTGATACTCATGTAAATTGATTGCAGAATTCGGACTTATTTAGATCTCTAAGACTGTTGTTGTACTATTAATGAAAACAGGAAAATATCCTAATTTTGGCAATTTAATGATAATGATGCACGGTAGGAAGGATATTTGAATTTATGTCAGGGTAGATGGTATTTTTGCTCTTATCAAAGCCACATAAAAATGCACGAAACCTTCTCTGTGTCCCTTTAAACCTTTCATAAGTGTGTCCATTAACAGAGTTTAAGAGAGTTTAACAGGGTTTAACAGAGTTTAGCAGAGTTTAAGAGAGTTTAAGAGTTTAACGGAGTTTAACAGAGTTAGAGAGTTTAGCAGAGTTAAAGAGTTTAGCAGATTTTAACAGAGTTTAACAGAGCTTAATCAACAGAGTTTAAAAGGTGAATGTTGAATGAAGAACTGATGTATGTTTAGCTGTTCAGTCATTGATCCCAGAGCTTCTGGATTGCAAGTCATTCACTCTTTAGCCTTCGGGATCCAAACCGGAAATGAAGAACTGCAGTTTACTGCTGTTTCCTTATTTTTTGTTTTTCATTTGGAAGTTTACCTTATCGTCATTTGATAAACTTGATATTTTCTACCCACGGTGTGTTATTGTCTATATTCACCTTCAACAACTATTCACACTTCTTTTTTTCACGTCGAACATAAGAATCTATAGACTGAATACTACGTTCTATTTGATTAGAGAATTTATATTGTGCTTTATGAAAAGTTTATAAGAGGCTGTTAAAATTATATTGGGCGAATAGTGTGTGTTTTGGATAAGGGAAATATATTCTATTCCATTTAAAACAGACTACGTCAGAGAAATATGGATAAATACAGAATTTTTACATTTCGATCACTCTCAAAATATTTTCAGTAGATTTCAAAAATAAATATTCGCTAATGGTCAGCTATAGCTATATAGGACTGTGTCTAGATAATCGTGAGGTCAGCAGGTGTGTCCCAGTGAAACAAGGGATAAATCATTTGTTTGTTTAATCATTCTTTTCAAGTTTATTCAGTTTCATTTGTTAAACGCTTGTAGTTCCTAATATTAATACAGAGTATTTCATTTTCAATACAATTGAGACATTGTAAATAGTTAATCTGTAAGAGGGCAACACGAAGATTTAGGGCAACAAGTTCGTTCAGGAAAATGGCAGGGTGGGACAGAAAAAGGGCAGACGCATGAACTAAAAGGCAGGAGATTGCGACCTGCTAAAACGACTTGGGGATACACAACTATGAACGCCATGAAATGACAGATGTGATATTGGAGTAAAAAATTTCATTCAATTCAAAGTCGTTATATGGCGTTTTCTAAACATGAAAAAGCTAGCGACAAATGAGAATAAATTCCAGATGTGTTAGTGTTTAATGGCTATATTTTCGTAGTTTGAGTTGAATTCAAAATATAGTAAGCGTTTCTGTTCGCGCGTAAAATGCAAAAATCAAACACCGCGATCCATGGTTTTCGCATTGCTTCTATTGCGGAATTACTCCATCGATTTACAAGAAAATCAAAAGTCGTACTTTTTTCGATTCTAAGCTTAGTTTTCATATAGGAGAATGGCGTTTAAATGGTTAATGTTTATTACATGGTGAGTTTAAGAGACTTGATGGCAGCACATCCCAAAATATGTGCGGTTAATTTAATTTAAAACACACCTTTTTAGAAAAAAACACAACATTTTATCGGTGCATAAATTTTTAGTTGAGTATATTTGAACAGAGCAATGCTACGGCAATTGATCGTGAATACGTGTTCCATGAAAGCCTTGTAAACTTCTGTTTGTTTGCCTTATAATCAAATGTTTCGGTTATTGTTTAACGATGAATCAGCAAGGCCTTATGCACACATTAATGCTCATTTGAAACTAGACGTTAGCAATACTCTATGAAGTGAGTTCAAAAATGACGTCTCTGTATGTGGATATATTGATCTTCTTCCTGGCTCCTGAAATATGGAATGGCTTTGGTAAGTACATCTTTCAAACATCGTCTATACCATATAGCAGGATGATATAGGAAACAAGTTCCAAAGAGGATATGCAAATCTTTGGCGGTGAGACTTTTAACGGTGTCAGAATCGTGTTTGGCACTCTCTATGCACATGCCCATAACGGTTCGATGGTGTTGCAGTCTCTGAAAGGTCAGCAAACGCATATGTTTCACTGCTATGCTCGGAGGGAGGGGGAGGTGTTTGGGGAGGATTTACATATTTTTATACTATTCTAAATTAATGTTCTCCTTTGAAAATGCTTACTTCTTGAGAGTGTATCTATTATGTTTGTAGTACAAACATGGCTACCTGCGTTTAAAATGTTTTTTGAGAACATAATTTCAAAATGAATTGAATGCAATAGGTTGGTGTTGCGTTATGCACATACGTACGAGATGACAATTGACAGATGGAATGAGGGCTAATTACAAATTGCTTGTGATATAACGCAGGGACAACCTTCAACTTTTCAGACTTTAAAGGATTATAAAGCTCTCACACTTTGTCATTGATTAAACAGCTCTTAGTCGTTCAAAAACACATGTTGTAGTCAAACCCTATCCTCTAAATTAAAGAAACCGCGTTCGTGCAGATTTATCATATAAACACAACCACATGAGGAAGTCATGAAACGTTTCCTATTTTCCCTAAAAATGTGTATTTTTTGTATGATTATCGACTTAAACATAAAATACTTCTGTAAACTGATTTAAAGTTTTAAGATCTTAAAATGTAGATAGTAAAAAATTTAGTATTTGAAAGTTTTATTTAGGAACCTACTAACTACTAACTTTCTGAAGCGCTCAAGTGGTTATGTCAAGTATGAATTTAGTGGTAAAGTGTTTTGGAGATTGTTTAAGTATAAAATTTACTTAATCTCAATTTCTAACGGTTTTCGTTGTCTTATAAGAGTTATCACAATTTGTGATAAGATTATTTTGCCGATTAGTTGTTATAATAACTGTGAAGCGTCAATGAGCAACTTTGAGGTGGATTTTAGACGCTATATTAATTTATGATTATTATCATTATCATCATCATCATCATAATCATCATCATCATCATCATCATCAACATCATCATCATCATCATCATCATCATCATCATTATCATTATTATTATTATTATTATTATTATTATTATTATTATTATTATTATTATTATTATTATTATTATTATATGAAGTCTTTTATTTTTGTAATGGCAGTATCTGGTGGCACAGTGGATGACGTGAAAAGGTTAAAGACCAGACTATTTGACGGTTATGACCGTCACATCAGGCCCGTGTGGAACCAGAGCACCACCCTCCAGATGAACATGTCGCTCTACCTTTTGTCCATTGATACGCTGGTGAGTCACTGCAGCCACACCCTCCACTCATGAGTACCTATTGTATTTCACGAGTCAACGTGTCAAACAATTTCCAGAAATTGGAATGAGCTTTTCTTAATTTAGTTCACTGATTCGGTGATTTATCAAAATACTTTAAACATCATCTGCAATATACTATCCCCAAAAAGAAACGAATAGGACAAATTTTTCAAATACTTTATTGCTTTACATTAAGAGCAAAAATGATTGATTTCAGTGGTTAGAAAGTTAGAATTCACATTTCTATATACATCGAGTTTGCTAACGCGTCTGCAGCTGTTTTCTTGTGTTATAGTTCTCATTAACCTGCAATGTGGCGTCAAAGTCCCAACTTTATATGTTTATCATTTGCAAAAGGTTTTGCATGACATCCGTCTGGCAAGATTTGATACATCGATGATTGACAGATTGTAAAACGTTCTCCTTCCTCTTGCTGCAATGTACTAGTCAGTCAAAAACATGTCTTAGACTTGTTGGGACGTTGATGGTAACGTCGATCGAGTTTATTCCATCGTTGTTCTATTGGGGTGCAGATCTAAGGTTTGAAAGGTCACTGACAGATTTTGAGCTTCCAATTGACTAGGTGGTCAATGACGCATGCTGCTTGTGAATTAGCGTATTCGTCCTGGAACAACTCGCTCTGTTGGGCAGTGATGAAATGCATACAGTCCGATGAAGTCGTCGATGACTGGTTTACTGCTTATTTCCCTGAACCACCACTCAATCCGTACATTTTGTGCTTGATGTCGCACTTCGCAACTTCGTTTCAGCCGAATCTGTCGATCTTTTGATTGAAGTTGTTGGCAAAATGTTGGTTTTTCTGACGTAAGCAGTACAAAGACACGTTATTTCCCAACTCCCAAAACCAGACAAAAGTTTTATTAATCGTTGAACCAAAATTTCTAAGGTTAAAGTTTTCATTGACATTTCTGAAAACAGTGGCGAATATCCTCTTAACGAGAACTGTTCCAATAAGTTAAGTCGTATTTTTCTCATTAGAGGAATGTGTTGTGAAGTTAACACTGAAGTGACTCATCGGAATGTAGAGATTCTTCGTTTGGTTCGTATCTCTTGGGAGGACACATCTGGAGCTTTTGTGGGCGGACGTGGTTTGCACATTGCACTCCAATGAATGTTCAATTGTCAAATGCAAAATGTCAACGCTTTCAATCAAACTTACAGTGAATTTTTCACTGAAGCTGTTAAAAATCATGAGACAATAACATTTTGGAAGAAAATATCATTGTTGAATCGTTTTTACCGTTTCTATACGATTCCAAAAGTATCAAAATCACCTATGCCTTTGCCTTTTTTATGCAGATTATTTCCCGCGCCAGTGTGTCATAAAAACATTTAGAGTAAATTTAAGGTCTAATTGCTTCACTACAATGTAATCCATTTTATTCACTAATAGGGTGCATTTACCATAATGCCTTATGCATTGTGCAACAACTAATACTTATGCGAAGTATTGCGCGAGCAAGTGTGTGATACCATTTCTATATCTATATAAGGTGAGGTTTGAATACATTATTTCAATTAGAGGAATATACCTAAATGCTTATACAATTGGAGCCACACATGTTCATGCATGTAATTTTAGAAAATGAAGACCGGGTTTTTAGTGCTTTATGTCAATGAAATACTGAATTTACCAAATTTCATTTTTCATTAGAACAAGGCATACGCCCTTTGTTTTATATTTTATGTTCGTTTGATTCATGGATTTATCTTTTGAAATAATACCATAACTCAAAATTGACAACATGAGACGCCTTCAGTCTGTCAACATAACATTGACGGGAATATTTAAAGGTTTCGGGATCGATTATGATGTGTCCATTGGTATTTGAGTGATGAGACTAAATAGTGATATATATTGACTGGGATTTATGGCGAGAATCAACCAAAGGGTAAACATCATTAATCATTCTTCAATTCATGCCATGCAAATGATGCATTCAAAACAAAAATGATTTTGAAAATAGCGTGCAACATTCAATTTGAAAATAACGCCACCATACATAACTTTCCGGTTGTGATGGCAAAATAAAGTGAAAAATTAATTCAAAACAATTGTGTCTTTTCGTTTGCCAAGAAATTCCGTGTTCATAAATATTATATAGTTTAGATGACTTTGAAATATATTGGCTTGTTTTAGGCTCGAACTCCTCAACATAATTAATTAAAATTAAAATAAATTTTAAAAACTCTTTCCCAGCAGGCGTCGAAATTTGGTTGAATTCAGGTCAGGACGTCGATCAACCAATTTTCGACGTCGGAACAACGTTAGTTCCCTGACGTTGAAATTCGGTTGGTGTTTTTACGTTGTTTCATCAGAACAACTTTAAACTGAAAAGTGATTACTTTTATAAAATTTCATTATTATTAACAACATCAAATACGTTACGGATTGTTTGAAAGAATGAAATGAAAAATGCAAAAACAAACAGCTATCATTGACATTTAAAAGTGTTATTGATATTGGAATTAGATAAATAAAAGTTAATTTCTTTCAATTTCACAACAAAGGGAAGTAACTCTGCCCTATGTCTAATTAGAATAAACCAGGTATATGGTATTTTTCAACAGTTTTTTTTTCTCAGTTACTGACATCATAAATTTTCCATTTGAATAGAGTTAGTAGTTCTTACAAAACAGCATTTACGCATTTTTAAAAAAACATTTTTTCGTGACACTTTGGTCTAAATCGTTGCAATGTCATATAAACAGTAATACCCTCACAACTGTTGTAATTTCTAATAAACGGATACCTTCTCAAGAGTAGCCATCAAAGAGCTGAATTTGAGAGCGTAGCCTCTTGAATAATTAATGCATTTTAAGTAAACTAACGAAACTAAACAACACAACCTGATTGATCAACAAGACTTGACGTCGAAATGACGTTTTTTCAACGTCAATACATATGATATAATGACGGTTCTTTCCTTCTAGGACATGAAAAGGCAGAGGCTTCTCTGGAATGGCTTACTCAGTTGTGTAAGTAGACTTTGAAGCTCAACATCAAAGAAAAAATTAACGAAACTCGCATTTCCATACATTTGGTACATCGAATGTAAAATCAAAAGGCGCTTTAGTGAAACAACCTCATTTATTAACTATACCAGTTGTAATGTTTAGAATTTAATGATGTATTTTACTTACAAGAATGTTGCATGTTACATTAAAAACTCTCGAAAAGCAAATAAATTGAATTTGATTTAATCAGATTATAAAACAAATGTTTTCACAAATCATCATTTTTTGTGTATCTGTCGATACAAAGAGTTTTATCCTTTCAGGAATGGATTGATGAGGGACTTTCATGGAATTCTAGTTTCTATGGCAACACAGAATCTCTCATGCTCCCCCAGTCTCAGATATGGATTCCAGATCTCGTACTTCATAACGAGTAAATATGATTTAGATAGTCTTTTTATGAATACAAAAACTGACGATATGAAACATATCCAGAAAAGTTATGCATTACTTGATACATAAACAATAGTTTTAAAAAAACATTGTAGTCGTTCTATATGGCCACGTGAACTCCTCTTTAACCATCGCAGTGGTCGCAACTCGCGGGATGGGTGGGTGACTTGCGAATTGGTCAGTAAACTGAAGGGTCCACATCGAACCATGAGTTGAGAGACTTGTGGTGTCACACCTGTGCATGACTCTCTTCGAACCTTGTCCTGTGATCGGTTTTCTGATATGATGATAGTCTGAATTTGAACGTATAGTGCTTGATAGGTAGCCGGTTATAATCTCCTAAGCCCTTGACAAACGACCGGGGGATAACCTGTCTCTCCTCTCGCTGTAGTAATAGAAAATGCAGTTTCTTCGCAATGAGTTGCATATTAAAAGTTAAAAATCTTATAAAAGCTTATTCATTTATGAACAACCATTTCAAGATTCACCCTTTCATCATTATATTGTTCCCGAGGTTGCTATGTAAGAAAAGTTTGACAGTTTCTTTTATACTTCCACTGCAAGGTATAACTACAGTTAGGTTCTAATAATGGCTATTTGAAGTCTTGTTGCAGTAAGCGATTTTCCCGGGCTTGCTCTTGAATGAACTGCGCCTAGACATGATATTTATCTTCTGATAGCTTGCACTAACGACTGAATTCAATAAGACGTTTTGCACGAAGCAGCAAGGCTTTAGTGTTCCAGTGATCAAGACTAGAGTGAGCTATGCCTATGAGGGAAGTTGGCTGGAAATGGTGTATCACTAGACTTGTGTTGATGTGTGTTCATATAACCTTTCAGTGTACGATCTCAGCAACACCTTGGCGATCCTGACACGCTCGTCTTCGTACGAAACTCTGGCTTAGTGACCTGGGAACCAAGTATGGTAACAGAGACTAGCTGTAGAATCGACATCAGGTAAAAGCTATTTCAAATAAGGATGTATCTCTGTGAGCTTATAACCAAATTATGTTTTGTTATCAAAACCAGAAACTGTGGTTATAACTTGAAGATGATGTCGACATTCTTATTAATTGTAATATTCATCTGTCAGTCAATATTAAGTTTTTAAGTTAATGTGAATGTTCATCTGAAAACAATATAACTGTTTTATGAATATATAAATTTTATCAATTATCAAAGCCTCGTCTTTAGACATTGTCATTATCCTCATATATTACCTCATTAAAACGTCATTCTTCGATTAGGAAATATCCATTTGACGAGCAGACATGTCACTTCATCTTTTGTCCTTGGATGTCTACCAAATCCCGTCTCAACATCTCGCAACTTCGAGACATCAGTATGTTCCAGTTCGCACCTCATGGAGAATTCGTCGTTGCAAACACATCTGTTGAGTACAGACATGTGTTCGTTACGACCCAAGGAGAAGACATTGTGTGCCTGAACTTCTCAATCACGCTCCAGCGGAGGCCGACTTTCTATTGGATGATGATGATATTTCCCATGATGACCTTCCCTCTGCTCTGTCCAATCAGCTTCCTCGTTACTGTCGAGTGCGGAGAGAAGATAACTCTGTCTATCACCGTTGTCCTGTCCTTCCTCGTCTTCATCGGGTCCATGAATGAAGCCATGCCCAAACTTTCAGACACAGTCTCTTTAGTTGGTGAGTGTGTTCATAAAGAAATTGTCAGATACGGTCTCTGTACAAGGTAAGTGTGTTAGGCCAGAAGAAGGACAGGTCTCTCTACTTGGTAAGTGTGTTCATGCCCAAACTGTCGGACACGGTCTCTCTACTGGCTAAGTGTGTTCATGCCCAAACTGTCGGACATTGTCTCTACTCGGTATATGTGTTCCTGTTTCGAACTTTGTCTCTCTACTGGGTACGAATGCTTGTGCAAATACGGTCCACAAAGTGCGCATCAATATATTCATTGACGGGCGTTAAAATATACGTCCTCGCTTTATCTCATCTTTATCTAAACATGTTCAGACATTTTCTTTTTAGTTGGTAATGTTTTTTTATTAAATCAACTTTTAAAACAATTGTTATCTAATTACTATAAGTTAATAATGTCCGCACAATGTATTTTAAAATGGTTAAAAATGTTAGTAGTTAATTCTTATGACCACTGCTGTACATATCGTTTGTTCGTGTAAAAATTTATTAAAGGGGCTAACTTCGAACCTAAAATAGCCTTCTCCACACTTACCGCGTACGATAGAGACGGGCATGGGTTAGGATATGTTCAAGAGTTTTGTATTTGGTTACTTAAAGTGATACAAATTATGTTTCATGATTTTTAATGGCTAAGTAAGAGCTGAAATATCTTATCACCTGAATTAAGTAAAAATCGCCTCCCTAAACCTGACTTCTAAAATGCAAAATTATTATACTTTCTTGTTTTCAATGATAATCGGTTAGTTAAATGACCTACCTAATACTATAAACCTGTTTGTATTTGTGTCTGATGGAAATAAATTTTTAAAACTAGGTTTGAGTCGTTGGCGCGCGCCAGTGTCCGGTTTTCGATTACAAATGGATTACACTGTAAGCCGTTTATCTATTAACTGTTAACTATACTGAACTGTTAAGCATTAGAATTCCGGTTTTCTGAAACAACCACTACAACCCGATCAAATAACATCATTTATGAAATTTGACATATTTGTCTCCTAAAACATACTCGGTGCCCCTTTAAGTATATGAAATTCATTAAAATACTTATATATCTTTACTCCAGAAGCAAAGGAATATGGTTTTTAAATTTCACATACTCATACCTAACTTAAAACGACGAACAATCTTATTCATGACATATATAACCGTCCATCAACTCTCATTATTGGTCAAATAAACCGCGATATTCTAACGTGACTGGTATGTCATCAGATATAGAACAACCATAATTCATTAATCATTTTCTTATTTCACATATAAGAATGGCCATTTTTTCGTTTTCTATTTCAGTCCTATACTCAGCCGTCCAGACTGCTATTGGAATGTTAACCGTGGTCGCTAATGGCATCATTATCTTGATATCCAAACTCCCTCCAGATTTCACAATTTCAAGCATTATCAAACCCGAGACAACAGAAGATGGATCTGCTGAAATAGGAAAACACAAGATGTTTATTTTATCGGAACACGAAAAGAACGATTTATTAAAAACTAGAAATATCAATCAAGTAATCAGTTATCATACTAAGACAGATTGGTCTTTAGTTGCTAGAAACTTCGACAAAATTTGCTTTGTACTATTTCTGTTTGTGATAACAATCGTTTCGATTGTGTTTTGTTGTTTGATGTTGATGTGATACTGAAAAGAATTGGTAATAGACACATTTTATAGAGAATTCTTTTATGTTGTTTTATAATGTTTTATTAGTGACTCGGATAGTGGTACTTATCTTCTGCTTACGTGTTTCTTGACATACGTTATTGCATTTATTCACTCATATTTCCATATATATAAATAATACCTTTAACATTATATATTAAAATAGTAAAAAGAATGTTCAAACCCTATGGTAATAAATATTAATGAATATTAGATGAAGTTGAATTACATTTGGCCATGAATAAGTTTTTAAATTGTTTTTCCTCAAAGTGTTAGTATTCAACATGTAATTTGAATTAATTGTATCGGAGACAACAATAAACTCATTTTCAGGAAAAAAGGTTTTCTCCTTTTTTCTTCCGATAAAATTAGAGCTAATTTTGAGGTTTATCTTTTGATACGACGCCTCAACCAAGATATCATTTTATTACAAAGACACGATGTCATTAAATTATGACGAAACGGACTACTGTAAAAGTAAAGTACGTTTTCAGCTAACAAACTATCAAAGCTCCACTAATAATCACTTCGCTATTATGTTTTGATTCTTTCAAAATAGAATCAAAGATACTTTATATAACCATTTTAACAGAATGAATATAATGGATATCAGTTATGATTTAATGGTAAAATAACTCAAATGATCAATACTTAGTGTAATGCAATATTCCACCACAATATTTTCTAATAGAGTATTCGATTTAGTCGAGTAAAAGCATGTGAACAATGTATAAATGTGTTTGAATAGTTGATGTTCAAATACGAAACCGCATTACCAAGTCAGAAACAACGACCTTCCCATCAGAACTTTTCAGTTCACTGCACCACCTAATTAGACAAACAAAGTGTTTATAGAGATGCTGCATAAACCATTGATCTACTGAATCGATAAGTATAGTTGAAGAATAACAATACAATTCTATACAGTTTTATTTAGAACCCCTTGGGCAACAGTCCAGTTGGTTTTGATGATAACTTGATAATGAGGAACGGAATTAGACTAGCCAAATTCTAATTACCAACAGAGAAACCAAAAACGGTCTCTGGGTTGGATGAAGATGAGGAGTGAGTTTTATAACTAATGTCAATATAAGGTACTGCAAACAGACGTGATAGACGTTGCTTGGAGATCGCTTCCTCCCAGCTCTGTCAACAGAGAGGAAAATGGATTGGCCTTTGGCAATAATTTGTATCTCTCTCATATGGATTTCGAAAAATACTGGTAAGTGCTTTTTGCAGTATCCTTTTTCTTGTCATGGGATCTTTAAGTAGGAATTCTTTTTTAATTCTAAGCGTTTTCACTTTTATATAATGTAGGGGAAAGTATTAAACACCTTTCTTACATAAATGAAACGCGATTATGACAACGTGATTCAGTAAATCAAGACTGACAATAAAAGACTAATTCATTTTGACTAAAAATGCAAATTTAGAAAAGTTTTGAAAACAATTTGTGAGAACCGTCTTCTTTTCATGCAGAAAAACGCAGAGTTATCTGCAGGCTTCAGGTGTCAATACATGTTAGTTTCTGCAAGATTTTCATACACCGAAACAGGTTTTATGATTAATAAGAGAACTAGCAGGTTTCATTGATACAATACTACATTCAAACGTATGAGGGGAAATATTTTCTGGATAACAATATATTTAATATGTTAGATTCGTTCGTATTATATGCACACTCCTAACTCCTTCAAGTGGAATATGATAGACAAAACTCTTTTGACAAACCTCTAAAAGAATAACAATCATACTCTTTGGATATACCCCTGGCATCATTTTACTTTCATTTATCTGAATAAGCATTGCGTAACCATATAACCTAATAGCCACAGGATAAGTTTATAATACCACTACTTTATTTGCCCTTATTACGACTATGTGAATCGGGATATATGCAGCTTTCACCGTTGACATGAAACACGATAATAGACCATTTGCCCTAAAGCTCATCTTGCATATAGAAATAGTAGGTTTATAACATAATCTATGACGTAGTTTACGTCCTTTCAACCGTTACCTCCCGTTCGTGTTATAGGTACCGAAGGTAGTTACGCCGATGTATGGAGGCTGAAGGAGGACATATTCAGTAGCTATGATAGACACATCAGACCGGTCAGGAACCAGAGCAATGCTGTCACTATGAACATGACCTTCACAATCACCTCAATTGATACACTGGTAAGTAAAAAAGGTTTAATCCTTAAGGCAATCTCCATCAATTCCATTTAAATTGTCAACAGAGTATGTCGTTGGGAGTCAAATAAGTTAAACATTATAATGATGTTATCTTATCGAAGTAGTGGTTGTTTCTGAAAATATGCATTCGAATGCTCATCAGGTCAATATAGTGACAACTAACAGTTTACAGTCTGGATTTATGAACGTAAACCGGACAATGGCGCGGGCCAATGATTCACGAGTAATTTTGGAAACTTCTTAACAGCAGACATAACGACGAGTATAGCTTGGTAGTGGTATGTAGGTCGTGAACCTAATACCCATCAATTTATATGACCGATCTTCGATTATCATTGAAAACAATAATTAGAAACAAGATATATTAAAATATTGGCATTTTAGCGACAATGAAGCAACTCGTAGGCGACGATTTTAATTCAACTCATGTGATATGGTATTTTTGCTCATACACATACAAAATTAATTAAACATACTCTGTGTTACTTTAATTGGTGAATAAAAGATACTGTTTGTTCATTTATAAATTGGAGATTTTTGAAAAATTAAACTATAATTATCTAATTTGTAAATGAGCTATGATTCAATTATGCAATAATTGTTTGAAAAAAATATTTTTTCGTTTCAGGATTTGAAGAGCCAGAAACTGAAATGGAATGGATTCCTTAGCTTGGTAAAATTTGCTGTGTATATCGACAAAAAGTGTAAAATTCGTAGAAATTATAAGTGATACAAAAGAATAGAATTCCGAGTCCAATTGCTATCTGATCTCAAATTAGTAATCCATTCACTAATGATACTTTGCACTGACGGGTTTTTGGAAAAACATTTATTAAAACTTCTTGAGATATTTAACAATGCGTACTATTCATAGAATAGCAAAGTATCGGTAAAGGAGGCACCAAAACGGATCGAATAACATTTTTCCTTAAATTTTCATTTTTTTCTTTTTCATGGATTTATGAATAAAAAGTATATAAGTAGAACAATATAGTTTAAAAATTTTGACAAAGTTATTTTTAATGATAATGATTATATTTATCAAAATCACATATATTGTAATATTTGATATTTTAACTTAATTGTTGTTTATCCAGAGTTACATTTATTTGTTTAGGGTTGGAATTTGTTTCGGTTATTCGACTTTGCCTTGAATGAGAGTAGTCGTGAATTTGTTTCCTAATAGAATTTGTTTTGTTACGGATTTAACCTCAAATAGTTTTTAGTGAAAAAAAAATTATTAATGAAACATAACATTGTCTTAATCTCACACAATCGGGTTTTCCTGTCTAGATTTTAGCATCATTTAAACATATCGGGCTTAAAACAACGTTGCTCTTCCTCTCTCAAACCACCCCCTACCCCTCCCGACACACATCCCCATTCGACGTATTTCTTTAGTTAACGTAGTGGAGATAGGACTTATGTGATCTTTGTGGTGAGAAAGTAGATTGCTATAAGTTGTGATTCTCTTTCAGAAATGGTTTGATGAGAATTTGGCATGGAATTCTAGTTCCTATGGAAACACGAATTTCATCACAGTTCCCCAGGCCCAAATATGGTTGCCTGACATAGTGATTACAAACGAGTAAGTAGGATTGTAATCCCTTTAAAGCTTCAACATTTTAAATTAAATCCGTGAACGTTATTTAAGAAAATCGAATAGACCATTACTTGTTTCAAATGGTCCAATGGCTTAAAGGCAATGGTTATGTTCTAGTGATATTGGGTCATAGCTCAGCCGATCACTGAATAAATAATATATCTGATCGGTTTAACTCTTTACACCTGTCCAGCTGTCGATGACGAACATAACTGTTATTCGATGTGTTGATAACCTTTGTAACAACTTTACCTGTCAGAGGTAGACATGAGTTATGGGACTTGTCAACTTGGGCATCATAAAATCAAAATGTGACGCTATTTACTAATCAGTTAACTTTGGTACCTAGTCAAGACTATCTTTGGGAGTTATAAATTTAATCTTTGGTTAGATAAACGTACTTTAAATTTGTATTTATTCGAGATTACGTACATTATCAACGTTATTATATTAATTCTTTTCATGATTTATCTTTTGAAAAAACGTTTGTTATAAAAAGCGTAATAATGTTAAGTAAGAAAAAGCGTATCTTTTGGTTATTATTCTTTGGTTATCAACAAATTTCAACATTTTTGTTTTTATTTGATACTTGCCAAGATCTAACGTGGTAAACTGCTGCTGCACTATTACCAATGCAAAGCGGATTGAAATATGCGATGTGTCTTTTTCCAGCGTAACATCAAGCAAATCCCTCGGTCATTCTGAAACGCTTGTTTTCCTCAAGAACAGTGGACACATAACCTGGGAGCCCAATATAGTCACAGAGACAAGTTGCAAGATCGACATCAGGAAATATCCCTTCGATGAGCAGAGCTGTGATTTTGAATTCCTTCCATGGATGACGACAGTGACAGGACTCAACACCACAGCTTCCGACAGTGTTATTGACACATCAACTCTTCTTCCTCATGGCGAGTTCATTGTGGGCAGTTCTTCAGTCAAATACGTTTCTGCATCTATCGGGTTCCAAGAGGAAGACCTGTTAGGGGTTACCTATACTGTAGTCCTCACTCGGAGACCGACATTCTATTGGATGATAATGATATTTCCCATGATGACCTTCCCTCTGCTCTGTCCAATCAGCTTTCTTGTTCCTGTCGAGTGCGGAGAGAAGATAACCCTGTCCATCACTGTTGTCCTGTCCTTCCTCGTCTTCATCGGGTCCATGAATGAAGCCATGCCCAAACTTTCAGACACAGTCTCTCTACTGGGTGAGTTTGTTTATGCCCAAACCGCTGGATATTGTCTCAGTACTGGCTTAGTGTGTTCTTTAAATCAAATTGTGGGAAGACTCTGCTTTAAATATAGCTTAAATTCAGTATTAGCATAAATATAAGAATGACGCCATGCCCGAACTATCGGACATTTATTGTCTCTCATTGTCTTTTCTTGCATTGCTTCGGTAAAGATCAAAGGCGCCGAAAGCCCTTTATGTCGCAGACAAGTGAGTTTTAGAATGACGTCACAAAACAATGGTACATGACGTCAATAACAGTTCAGGGCCAATCTCATGCAAAACATGACTGTATAACTGGACCACTACCAATGTGGCAATGTAACACTAAGTGACTCTAGACAATGTGACACTAAGTGACTCTAGGCAAATATGACACTAAGTGACTCTAGGCAATGTGACACTAAGTGACTCTAGGCAATGTGACACTAAAGTGACTCTAGGCAATGTGACAATAAAGTGACTCTAGGCAATGTGACACTTAAGTGAATCTAGGCAAATATGACACTAAGTGACTATAGGCAATGTGACACTAAGTGACTCTAGGCAATGTGACACTTAAGTGACTGTAGGCAATGTGACACTAAAGTGACTGTAGGCAATGTGATACTTAAGTGACTGTAGACAATGTGACACTAAAGTGAATCTAGGCAATGTGACACTCAAGTGATATTGGGCAATGTGACACTCAAGTAAATATAGGCAATGTAACACTCAAGTGACTCTAGACAATGTGACACTAAAGTCATTGAATGCAATGTGACACTAAAGTGACTCTAGGCAATGTGACACTAAAGTGAATCTAGGCAAATATGACACTAAGTGACTATGCAATGCGACACTAAGTGACTTTAGGCAATGTGACACTAAAAAGACTGTAGACAATGTGACACTAAAGTGACTCTAGGCAATGTTATACTTAAGTGACTGTAGGAAATGTGACACTAAAGTGAATCTATGTGATGTGACACTCATATGATATTGGGCAATGTGACACTCAAGTGAATCTAGGCAATGTGGCACTTAAGTGACTCTAGACAATGTCACAATAAAGTGACTGTAGGCAATGTGATACTTAAGTGAATCTAGGCAATGTGACACTAAAGTGACTCTAGGCAATGTGACACTAAGCGACTCTAGGCAATGTGACACTAAGTGACTGTAAGCAATGTGAAACTTAAATGACTGTAGGCAATGTGACACTAAAGTGACTGTAGGCCATGTTACACTTAAGTGTCGTTGGCAATGTGACACTAAGTGACTCTAAGCAATGTGACACTAAAGTGACTGTAGGCAATGTCACACTAACGTGACTCTAGGCAATGTGACACTAAAGTGGCCGTAGTCAATCTGACACTTAAATGCAGAACTACTTACAGATAAGTTACATGCTAACGTTTACATCGTTTTGCAGGATGTGTTCAACCACATAAAGAAACTTTCCGTGGCTAGTGAATTTGATGTCTTCATTTTTTATCTTATTTTTTTGTAAATATGTCGACCTTGCACCAGTTCATTTGTCTTTATTTTTCATAATCGTGATATTTGTTACTCTCATATCTCGATCTGAGATTGATTCATATTAAAAGCAAGTCTTCGGAGGCCAATTTCGTTTTCCCTATTTCAACCGTCCATAAAGAAAGACAAGGTTGATTTTATTTCTCAGACTGCATAAGTATCGACTTATTGTTTCATGTAGTTTACCAAAGATTTTATATTATTTAGAGCGAATGCAAGTAAGGACAACCATTAACTTTAGTCATCTGTTTACTTTAGGTTTATGTAATAGCAAATGCTTCAAAACGCCTTTGCCCATGGACCTGTTTATTGTGTTTCATTGATGTATGAGAGAAGGAATCGGTTCTTTTACATGGATTAGTGATAGCGTTGTTTGCATAAATTTTAAAATATCTACGTGAATAACACATAGATGCCATATTTACAAATCCCACACTCTCTTTGTAATACTTCCATACATTAAAATTGATATCTTATATAATTCGATTAAACTAACTGGATAGAGAGTATAGATCAAGGCAAAAGTATGTTTCTCACAAGCAAACTATTGATTTAATCATAAATGTTTCATACGATTCAAAAATACACTTACAAAAATAATTTCCGAACAAACCGAATATGCAATCAATGATTTCCAAAAGTAGGATAGGTAAATAGTTACCTGAATCATTAATAGCCATATTTTACCTGAAGGCACATAATTGATTTGCGTCGTGACAATGTTGCATTCGATTGCTGAAACATCGCTGTCAATTACGTACTGATAGTCTAGGTCTAGTGTATATTGTTCGTTATCAGGACGATGAAACTATAATTAATTGATAATTATGATCAATTGTGCTACTGTTTATATACCATGGGTTAGTTGATAAAGTTTCTGTCTAACATAAACATCTATTCATTAAAAAATGTTATATTAACGTATCACACTTATTCGGAATAACTCGTGTGAATGACCTGTTCTACAAAAATCTAGCAAACTGAAAATGTTCGATTTTCATCGGAGCCAGGTGAGATAGTAGGTAGGCTGTTGGTTCAGTGGTGGTGGTACGCTCTGATGGAAGGGAGTTTGACTCCCGAAACACTCGACAAGCAACATAACACAACATTGTCAAATTGCAGATAGCGTGAACTAATGTAGAACAGTTTTCCATTTGTTCACAACTAAATTGCAACGAAGCAGTTAGTACTGTAGAATTATATTCCAGGGAGCGATGTAGCTAATATTTGATTGACCAGTGATATTATTTTGAAATAGTTGATTGCAAACAAACCTCTCAATAGAAATCGTGGGATGACTATTTGCCATCTATTACTCGTTACCTTTTAATAACAAAGGCAAAGTTTCAAAGGTTGGTTAACAAAAGACAGCGTACGTGATGCCTGAAATGTCCTTTTCACCAACAATAGCTTAAATAACCTTTTAAGTCATCATTTTATTATGTTAGTCAAAATAATTAGTTTCATCAGGGTCAATCGGTACAGAAGAGGTGGGAATATTTTAATTCAACCTCATTTTGATATTGTTTGTCTTGTTCATCTAACCTATTTTGAACAAGCCTGGACAACATTGGCCCGAGATAATTTCTTTTTGCAATTGCATATATAAATCACACAATCTCTTTGAAATACTTCAATACATTTAAAATGACATTTGAAAAAATATGTCCGCCTGTTTTCCATTCAGAATGTTATGGAAACACGGAAATTCACATCTAATTACGCTATTTTGCTGTTGCTGTACTGAAGAGGCCCCAGGCCTATAGTACATCCATTGTCGCAATTGATGATTGAAGGTTTCCTCGACAGCTAACCCTCGTTGGTCTTAACAGTTGTAAACTGAGGGAATGACATTATATATCACAAATATAGATACACCAAACATAAATTCATTTAAAATATTAAATATCTTTCTCACCTTGTTGGTTTCAGGAGTGTATTCCCCCATACAGATATTTACCATCATAACGTAATAGATAATAATTTAGCCATGTATTTCTCAATCCTGAAAACATGAAATGTTTACCATCATGACTTAGCGCATCAAGAATCAAAATGTTAGAATGTCATAATAAAACGACACCATACGCATATATCTTAAAAAGCGCACTCTTGATATAATCAGAATGTGTATAATTTCTAACTTTAGACTGTTCTTCTTTCAGTGGTGTATTCCTCAGTACAGACGACCATCAGTATGTTGACTGTTGTGGCTAACGGGATCATCATCTGTGTCAGCAAACTGCCTCCAGACTTTGTATTCAGAAGGCCAAAGGCTGCAGCTGTGAAACAATCTGTGAAAGGAAGGACGAGCCAATCGTTACAAACTCTTTTCCAGAGTTTAAGTGATCTAAGAATGTCTATCGATGAACATAAGAAAGTTGATTTTCACGAGGAAAAGAATCAAAAACGCTCAGGCGGGGGAGATACACAAAAATGGATTTTGTTTGCAAGAAAACTAGACCGATATTGTTTTTTCTTCTTCTTGTCATTTACAATATTCGTGTCGATTGTGTTCATATTCCTTATATTCCTGTAGTTGCAGAGTAATTTTGACGTTTAACAACCATGTGGAAAAAAGTTGACATTTCAGATTGTAAATAAAAAATGCATTGCATTTCAAAATACGTAGATTTTATGAAGCAGTTTGGCGTATATCTCATGAATGTAAATCTCCTACTGCAAGTAGAGAATCTCCTTGTTTATATTTTACTGACGTTAAAACTAGGTTTGTAGAATATAGTACTCTGATGCAGGATTCATGGTTGGTGGAGCCATGTGGCCTCTTAAATAGTAATAAGCGTAGTAGGTAGAGATGAATTTCCCTATTCCTAGAGCCTTTTGACTGCAATACCTATTGTGTGGTCAGAAAGTGTAATGTAAATTGACTGACTTTTTCACTATCTATAAGAACTTTTAGTTATTGATAAGCGCCTTTCTGGAATATTTGATGTGTACAGCGATTTCGGCTCAATAGATCATAGTTTGAATCTCGCCCGGATTTTAAGAACTTTGTCTACTGTAAATAAGTGTTCACAAATGGTGTACGGTTTAAATTCAATGCATTATTAAATTTTAGTTGTTCGATATTCGCTAGTAGAATCAGATTTATTAGGGTCTAAACACAGTAATATCATATTACTTTTGCTACATTAACATTGCAGGTTTTGATGAGATAGATATGATACACAACATACACTATAGCATCTAAAAACGTATGTTGGCAGGAATTCATAGCATCACAATTATATAAGTGCTTTTTCTTATCATACCTTCAGCTTTTATTACGATTGTGATTGTATATTGAATTAAAGTTGAACAAAAGTCACGTCGCCATAAACTTAGTCTTAGTAAGTCTTGAAGGAATTTGACCTGAAGTTCATAAATTTGGAAGAGTTGCTGTTGCAAAAAAAACCTTCCGTACTTTCTCTGTAAATATTTTTAGTCGGGATGCTTAAGTTCGATATTCATGAGAGAAGCGTCAACCAACCAGTAACTGCTCGTTACCCAATTATTGCAATCGCTCTTTACGCTGTTTACGGTGAATTTTCAACTGGACCAATTTCACTTTTTGACCAAACACCTGTTGTTTGAGGGATTATGACGCTTAACCTAAAACTAAAGGTCTGGGTAACTGGCAACCTCATGATAAAGGACGGTACTACATTTCAAAATATATTTTTTGGAAGCTTCAAACATAAATCATAACTTCGGTCAATCGGAACAAATCTGTCATAAATTGAGTTGATTACAGCATCAATGCACATTTGATGGTAATCTTTTACAATCAAGCTTTTCTGATTGTATAATGTTATTGTAAAATTGTGTTAAATAAAAAGTTTTTAAAAAGTGTTGTTCATTGTATCAATATATTGATGATATATCCAAAAGGGTTTGTTTTAGCTTCTTGACAAAATGACAATTCCCAGTTCATAAAAATTGCTCAACAAACTTTGAATAATGATTACTCGTGTTATTAAGAAATTCATATGTTATTTAGAAGCAAGTGTGAACAAATTGTTTGATTGGCATTTAGAAGTTGTATAATATGAGAATTACAAGATTTATGATCATCTTCGTTATGTATACGAGCGACGTGATGGTATATGTCCTTAAACCTTTATCAAGCAAAGATGTGGAACAAAGCGATGAATAGATATTTATACATATACGATACATTATTTTGTTTGTATCTATATAATAAACCTTAACTTTAGGTTTTAGTACATTTGAAACATGCTACATATAGCAATTGAAACACATAAGTATAATATGGTTACAAAAGCTAACATAATAAATAAACTCCAAGGCAAAAGAAAGGTTTCTCTTTTATTTTTTCATGAAAACATTAGGAGGGGTTGTACGGGTTTGATAGTATTACTGCATCGCATCGAACGTAGCCACTGTACTGTGCATTCACAAACACGTGCAAAATGTGTTTTTGAGTTATGATTTGTGTTGCACGTTCAGAAATATTGCATAAATACCCTTGTTGGAAAGAGCAGACATTCAGTGACATAAAGAACACACAAAAAATACCAAGACCTACGCAAGCGCAACGTGTCCAAGCCATCGGTATGTCCACTATGGGGGCTTACCAACGTCAAAAGGCAAGAACCTTCAACTGCAGCCAAACAACTATCAGAAGGCTGTTAATACGCCACCAGCAGACAGGCCAGACACAAGGCAGACCAAGATCGGGAAGGCCGAGGATAACAACTGCGTCCGAAGATCGCTACATCAGGAAGATTCACCTCCGAAACCGAAACCGTTTCGTAGCGGCGACATCAACAGTGGCGACGGCACTAGGTAATGTTATCAGCACAAGAACAACCCTTCGTCGACTTCATTTGGCTGGTATATAACAGCATACCGCCCCTTCCATGGAATGGTTTTGACCCGTTTACACCGTCAACGCAGATTACGATGTACATGTACTGTACGCCGATGGCAGCAACGTGACTGAGAGAGGGTGCTGTTTACAGACGAGAGCAGGTTTTGCCTATTCAAGAACCATGGCAGGGTTCGAGTTTATCTACGAAGGGACGAGCGTCTCGAGCCAAATTGCATTTGAGAGGTTATCTCGTTTGGAGGAGGCATCATGCCGTGGGGAGGGATTTGTGGCCAAATGAGGACCCCGCTGGTTGTTCTGCGATTAAATCTGACTGACCAGCGCTGCATTGATGAGGTACTGAGACCTATCGTCGTTCCTTTCATCCAACAACAGCCAAGACGAGTGATATTGCAACACGACAGGGCAAGACCTCAGACTGCCCGAATTGTTAGAGACTACCTCGAGAACGCAAACTTCATCGTTTTGCCATGGTCAGCCAACTCACCAGATATGAACCCCATTGAACACCTTTGGGATCACCTTGACCGCCATTTGAGACAAAGGTGCCACCTCCAAACATCCAGCGGGTACTTGAGCAAGCTCTGTTAAACACATTGAACAGGATCCCTGCTGACGTCACGCGATGCCTGACGACTTCAATGGGGAGGCGTGTATTTGCATTGATGCCCAGGGTGGTCACACTCGCTACTAATGACAGACTCCGTGATTCCTGTGACTATTGAGAGTTTCTGTTATTTTAGCTCAACATTTGTGTGATTTATTTATATTGACCCCCCTGTTTCTATCTTTGTTAATAGGGGCAAATCAAATGCCGATATTTGGATGCTTCTTATAGAGAATATTCTCATATCTGCGTTTGTTTTTATTTCATAGACTTGAATAATGAGTGAAGCCTTTCTGTTGCCTGTTAGTTTATATTCGCCTAAACTAAATATTTATATCCTGTCGCACAACGATAAATCATTCAGTTGGGTTTCTTTTAATCTCCTGCCAAGTCATCACAATATTGTTTGTTCTTGGGTTCGTGAAATTATCTACATTTTCTTTTACATAATCTTACTTGTCAGTAATCTACTTCATTTGTTATGCTCTTTGGTGGTACTAAAAGCGTTTCATCTCAATTATATCGCCATGACATTTCAGTATTAGTATTTCAGTATATCAGGGAAATAGTGGTGGGATTTTTTGAAAATAAGAATCTTATGGCTCGCCAGTTCACAAAAGTGACAATAAACAGGTTAAAATCGTGATTTATGATCGAAAGCGGGACAATGGCCTGCGCCAATGACTGTAACGTAATTTTCGTTCTAAGCAAACATCAATACAAATTAAGGTTGATATGGTTTTTGGTTATTAATGAGTAAGGAGTGTTTTTAAGAGTTGTTCTAGAGTTTTTAAATACGCATTTACGGCACTATACACACCGTAATACGTTAAAAAGTTACAAGGAATATTGTATATATTCTTGACTTTTTCTTGAGAGAGGAGTTTGCCTTCATTGTCTACAAAATCATAGATATATTTTATTCCCGCTTCTTCCCACTTCCTAATGTAAAGGTATTTATTTTCAACGTGTAAATTGTCATTATACCATAAGAATTGGGAATAGGCATCCCTCCGAGTTTTATCATATTTACCCAAGAAGGTACTCCAATATGATATTACCTCTCGTCAGAAAGGGTTTCTAATGGTATCTATAATATGATCTTTAATATATCCTTTTCCAAAAAATTTGGTTGAACAATCTTCGCTTCGGTAAGAAATGTTTTAAAGGTAGTATATGAAAGTTGTATACGGCGAAACTGGTCTTTCGGTCCAAATAAATCTAAAACAGTTAGTTTGAAAGGTTTGTATAATATCTTAGATGGTGCTGGGAGAGTACAAAACAAATGATTAAATTTTGGCAAGAGTAGTGATTTCAATACTGTATTACGCCCAAATGGTATCAGAATTCTACTTTTCCAAAGATGCATCGAATGTTCTATTTCTTTGAATCTATCATTGTGATTAAGATCAACAATATTTTCAAGATCAGTGTCGAATTTTATATCCAGAAGTTTAAAAGTTTCAGTCAAATTCATTTTACTGTCCTGGAGAAGTATCATTTTCCAGCATTATTTTTTAGAACCAATCCAAATCATCTTAGTTTTTTCACTGTTTACTCGTAATCCTGAAAAACATTCAAACAGGTTCAGAGTGTTTAAAACTGCTTGTACATTTTTTACATTTTTTAGCCATCCAGCATAGATGTGTCGTCTGCAAACTGAGCTAGCAGATGTTCAATGGTAGCAATCTTTATCCACTTGATATGTTTATTACCCTTAATCAATCTGGTTAATATTTCGGGACATATGATAAAAATATATGGTGAAATGGGGTCCCCTTGGCGACAGCCCCGACTAAGCTCGAAAAAAGAGATTGCGAAACCGTTGACTAATACACATGATTCAGCGTATTCGTATAGTATTCTAATCCATTTACGGACTGACGGACCAAAATTAAAATAGGTTAAAGCATTTTGAATTTTGTTTACTTTTGATACGAACCTAAATATCATGTGTGGTGATATAAAATCAAAACATCTTAACTTTTCATGTCCAAAAGACATACATAAATGACAAATACTGGTTTTCCATGAAAATCTAAAAACAGCCTTATAAATGCACAGATGTGTAGATATCACGTCCGATATAATTGGATATTAGTTATATAACCTAACAAAAACGATCAACTCCTAACTGCCCTCCTGGCTGTTTAAGAGAAGTCTCCAAAATTACGTTTGACTATTTGACGCGCTCCACTGTCCGGTTTTCGATCATAATTGCGACGTTCTACCTTCATATTATCACTGTAAAAAAACAATAAGTTTTAAAATATGTCTATTTGGTAACAGTCGATACTTCGCGATCAAATGACACCATTGATCACGTTTGGCACATATGACTCCAACTCACGGAGTCGCTCTTTAAATCCCAATCCAGAAAATCCAATCCAACCCAATCCGGCTTTTTCGAAATCTATAGGCATTAACAGACCAGATATTTGGTAAGTATCAACATATTCCATAACATCATACACTTGTCTTGTTACTTCTCCAATATATCTACTCTTAACAAAACCCTTTTGTTCCTCTCCAATAAACGAAGCGAGGGTAGGTTTTATCCTCTGAGCTATAGCCGAAGAAGAAAGTTTGTAGGTAATATTGAGTAATGATATTGGTCTCCATTTTTTAAAATTTCTTTGGCCTATCCACTTTTGCAATACATGTTTCAATCTCTTGCACATGCGTAACTGAGAGGGCGTTATTTCTCTAAGCATGATTTAATGATTTGATAAGGTAGTTATTTGGATCACGCCAGAAGCATTTGAACAATTCTGCCGTAAATCCATCTGGGCCGTGGATTTTATCGTTTTTTTTATACGTTTTAAGGCGTTGAGGACTTCATCAAAAGTTACTTCTTCTTCCAAATGAAATGTCGTTATGCAAGAAGCTCGTAGCTATTATTTTTAACTCAACGGATTTTTCATCTGGGTTGAGACGCTGTTGCTGGATGCCAGTCGTCTCTTTGGCTGGTTAGATAGCTACCGATACCAGGCTTTTGGCTTGGAGTAGATCAGGACATTAGCAAAGAGCTAAGCAGATTCAATTACGCTGATTGAGGTGAGGTGAGGTGAGTTGGTGTTTAAAGCCGCTTTCAAGATTATTTCACTAATATCGCAGCTGCTAGTATTATTGCAGGGAGAAAGCCCGTAACACCATTGTGGCTATGCATTGCGGTGAAACCTGCGAGCATCGGCTGGAACTAGCGAACGATGGGTGGTACTGCACTGCACCCAGTGTAGCATTGCACCCAATCCTGACTGCGTGTAGAACAGTTCTCTACTGCAGACAAAGTTGCCGAGCCCCTGGCGGGATTCCAACCATACGCTGATTGAACAGGAAAGCCAAATGCTTTCTTTAAATTGGGGTCATATTTACAAAGGCCATTCAGTCTATTGTGGTAGATTGTAAATGTCAGTATGGTGCACGTGCAGCACGAGAAGCCCATGCCTGAGTCAACTTCCTGAAATGGACAATGTTTGCAAATTGATGACATACATTATCAACAAACTCGATTTCGTTTTGAATACGGATTGATGTACTGATAAGCTGGTGTGTAAAATAGTTACCGACCTCGACCTCGGTTCAAGTTAGATGATTCTTAGCGTAAGGGGCACGCGAACACATCAGCATAACGGCATCGTCGTTCATGATTTTGTGATCGCGAGGTTTCATAACTTAAACATCTCGGTCTCAGTCGGTAACTATCACATGCTTCATATAAGTGAAAATAGCATACCCGCTACGCCATTTTCGCATTGCATTATGGTGAATCACCTTCTTAAGAAGCGAAGTCATCATTAAGTGTATACTGTTTTTTAAAAAAGGGAGACAAAATCATCCTTATCCGAGAGTTCTTCTGTAAATTGTAAGAGGAGTTATTGAGGTTTTATGTTATAGTTTCTAAAAATGAGGTATATTTGCAGGTTTTTAATTGTTACTGAATTTAACCTGCTGCTTATTCAAGGAAGGCGATAACGTGTTTGGAGGAGGGCCTAGACATTCGATTTATTAAAGGATCTACGGTAGTTTCCCTCAAACGAATAGGGTTTTATCTTCTCCGTTGCGCATTTCATTAGCGCTACCGGATTCACTGACAGCGAGACAAGAAGTTACCTTTTCTGAACTTTGTTTTAAATGGTTCTGGAAAGGAGATCGATGGTCCATTGAAAGAGTACAGGTATGTTGTCAAGAGATTCTAGTTAGTGACAGGTAAGTCTACTTACTCACCTGAGCGTTCGGTCTTTCACCTGAAGATGATCCGAAATGTTTCAAGTGCTCATTTTCACCGTTTTGAACCTTGCAGCAATCAATACAGGTAGGAGTCTTTCAAAAGGATACAACTGTTATTCATTGTTGTATACATGTTTTTTCGGACGCTTTTTAACCCAAGGCTACAATTATCTATAGTATTATTGACCTTGTTTGAACTAGAGAGGAGTTTGTGAATCAATGCATACAGAAATTGAAAATTGACGCCATGCCTAACATTATAGCAAACAAAAAAATTCTGATTTATGCTAAATATGTAAGATTACGTTGTGGTAATCTAAATTGATATGCAAATGCATGTCTCTTTGACAAAAAAATGATTGGTGACAATCAAGAAAATCCATAAGAAAGAATTACGTGTCATATCAACAGAAACTGCTTTATAAAATGTATGTATATTATGTTTAAGAGTTGTCCTCATATTGCCAATTCCATCGTGTCTTATGGTATTGTAGAGCGTCCTTTAATTGGATCCATTCACTTCGTCCCTGGAAACTGGAACTGGAACATCATTTGTGCGTGTATCCGCCACGTGCCTTCTTGACGAAGTCGCCTCATTTCACTCGCATTTACAGCTTGTTCAGCCGAGCTATAGCATTCCAGACGTGCTCCATTCGGTTAAGATCTGGAGTTACATTCGGCCGTATCATAAAATTCAATAGAAATGTGCTGTTTATTATTTGTGACTTTTAACTGCATACTTCTTAGTGGTTCAGTATCTTATGCCGTTTGTCAGACGTGTTACAATCTTTTCATCGCTAATGGTTGATAAAGATGCCGAAAAATGTTGCTCTTTCATAATGATTTGGAGAAAAGTTAGTCGGTAACTTTCATTTTGTTTTAGTACACGGAGTTGAAATGGGGCAGATAAAGGCTTTAAAGAAGAACCTGTTTGGACATTACGACACAGACATCCGGCCTGTTTTCAATCAATCTGAAAGATCGAGGTTTCTTTTTATCTTACAAGAACAGACTACCTGGTGGGTATCATCCTCGGTTCCCAAGGACTGAATGTTCCGATACTCTTCGCTTTAACACCCCTGGCACTTTTCAGCAGAAAAGAAATCCGTACTAGTCTTCCGTTGGGGGAATTAACTTTCAATTCCCGATCTTAACTCAGCCTTTGGTGGTTACGGTCAACCAGGTCGCAAGACATTTCACATTTCAAAGTTCCTGAGCATGCGCTGAAAGGACTGTTTAAAGTTCTGCAATACCGAAAAATCACCTTATCTTATGATACCGTTTTATTTGATAATCGTTTCGAAACGAGAATCAAGGAGGGTAACTTGTGTAGTATCGGAATATCAAGTCCTTGGTGACTGATTATGGGTATGAATATCTGATCATCTTGAAAACTTGACTACTTTAATTTGCTTGCTATAGTTATCAATAAAGATCATTGAAAGACATTCAAACGATTAGCCTATTTGGTATTGTTTCACGGAGATGATTGTATTAAAATTGTGTTGTCTGTTCAGCGGACATATGACATGTATGTAGCGATGCTTTTTCGACATACACGTCAATAATAAGCATTTTCTCGTTAAAGGTCTACCATTCCTGTAAGAAGTGTGTTTCATCTCAATATAAGAAAATTTAAGAAATCACACATGCATGCTGAAGACTTGTTAGGGAGAGTTGTTTTATTCTGAGAACTTTGAAATAATACTAATTGTTCAAGTTATTTTAATAACGAAAATTTCATGAATTTATTTTAGCACTTGTCAATTTTCAGACTAAGTAAAATAGGAAGGCAAATAGGTAAAGAATTAAGAAAAACACATTCACTGTCATAACGATGTTCATAAAGTGTCTACTCTTTCCTTTCCTTTCGTCTAGACTGAAAAGGTTACACACCTAAGAGGCAATCAGGCAATTCGACATGCCAATTATCCTTCTACCAATGTTGATATGTTGAAACTTTAATTAAAATTAAAATCTTGTCAAAGGGTGTCCTTTTTTAACAATTCTTCTGTAACCTGTTAAAGAAACCTAATTACAAACTCTTACTAAAACAAACTAAAACAAAGAAAAATACATATAAATTACATCGAATGGATGCAAGTCATATGCATGCATAAACGGTAGCTCATCACTCGACATGCGCAGATATAACCTTGCGCAACTTCTCCCTCAATGGCTTAACTTCCGCTAATGTCTGTCATTTTTTATTGACATCGTAACAACATTTCGACAATATTTTTATTGTCGCACTATTATCTATATCTGCTTTATTTTCGGTACTGAAGAGGCCTCAGGCCTATAGTACGTATACAGAAGTAGTTGGGATTTACATACTTAAACACTTTGCACTATAGTATTATGACATATGTTCTGTACTTCATTGCATTGTAGATGTACATAGCCAGATTTTGTAGTGTAATTTGATTTTTACTGTTCATTAGATTACCGAATTTTATAATACTTGGATGGACATAGTAGTCCTGTTTAATATACTTACATCGTAATGCATTATATACTGGACAAATAAAAAGAAAATGGTATTAGTCTTCTACTTAATTTAAAGTACAAAGTGTACATATTCGGTCTTCCTTTTTAACATTTCTATATCTACCAGTTTCGATTAATAAATCGTGTGAAGAGCATCGGAAACGTGCTAGTGATCTCCTAATTTTTTTTATATCAATAAATGACAAGTAGGTTTCTTTGAATAAGTCGTTTTAAAATTGTGAATAGTAAAAACATTTACTTGACAAATGATTTTTATCACACCATGTTTGAAGATAAATGTCTTTAAGTAGAACAGTTAGGGAATTAATGAATAGTGATTGACATTCTACATATTGATCATTCCAAATGTTTCCAAAGCCAATAGCAAATAAAAAGTTTCTAATGTCTGTCACTGACTTATTTAAACCTTCCTGCAAACTCTCCGAAATTCATGTTATGAAAGAGGGCCCGAAGAAAGGTTGTAATTTTCACTGGACTATGGAGATCCGTCGCAGTTGCCTGGACGAAAAGCACAAACATATGAGGAAATTCTGCAAGACAAAATTTTCCAAGTAACATGCGCATGCGCAGGATATGCCATGCGCAGTATAATGAACCTGGCGATGAGAGTTTATGGTAGGGCAAACTCTCGGAAATAGAAATATTGGTTGAGGGTGTTTAATATTCATCGCTTGATTATGATACATGAATCCAACGTATGATAAAATAACTATTTTTTTCCAAACTTGGCCATGAGAATGGATCGATCATGTTTATATCATAACAGGTATTTTTACAAGTCCAAATTAAAAGATTATTTTTTTTAAACAACACATTCAGAAACATGTTATAATCGACGTCACAAACAGGAATAGGGTGATACTAATATATTTCCTCTCCTGTGAACTGTAATTCTACGAAAACTCTCAGAAACAGATGTTGGGGGAAACGATAGTAAATGATTATTCAGAAATTAAACTATAATTGTATTAAAGAATAAGAAGAAATCGCCAAAAATCTTTTCAGTTCTGTTTACGTAAATACTATGATAGCAAAGAAATCTGAAAGCCGGTTGGCAACCCTTATATGAATAAATATTTTTTCAGATTCAAAGAGATTGATACGGTGACAATCATTAGTCCTAGTTTAGTATCTAGGAGATACTTATTCATAATAAATGGATGATCGCAATGAAAAAAAAAAACAAATTTCTTACTCAAATGATCTAAAAGATCCAAACTATCTTGATAGACAATGTCTTAAAGGTAGAATCGTGGTGGCACGTGGTCCTGTGCGTAGCTCAGTTGACCGCTATCAGTGAAGTTCAGCAACATCTGGCGTGGCGCGCCGGATGGGTGGGTTACTCGATCGTTGCTGTATTAACTGAGAGTTCAAGGGTTATTCCCTGCCCCACACTGAGACACGAGCTGAGAAACTTGTGGTGTCCCCTTAAGCAAGGGACTTTATTCAAAATGTGCTTCTGTTCACCCAGCAGTACTAATTGGGTACCTGGTGTAGATTGTGTTGGAGGTGACCTTTAAGCGCTTAATCGGCAGCTTGGGTTAGACCAGGGTAATAATGCAGGTATGCGCTTAGAGCATGTCCCTGAGTGATGTGGATAACGCGCTATATAAATCCTCTTATTATTATTATTATTATTATGACAAGAATAATCGGCTGATTTGATATCAGTGAAATACACATGCAAGGTCAATGGATAGATACGTGATGTTTCTGGTTTAATATAAAAGTGATGCGTGGCGTTAAATGGATGCGCACGTGGTACAGATTTCAAGAAGATTCATATTCAAAATCAATTAATGGGAAGACGGGTTTCAAGCTCATTCAGGACGTACGTGGTAGGTAAATGTATCGGTTTCGTGCTTTTTAGAGCTCATCGGCGTATGTTGCCTGCTTGAACCTTTGATCGACATGTCGATTGTTAGGTATCAATAATCTAAGCAATTATTACTGAACAACGCTGGGGAAATGGCTCTGTGAAAGATTAACAAACTTGCATTGAAAATGGATGTATCAACAGTTTTCGTGACAATGGTCGTCTGCTTGGCGTCTTTCAAAACAGGTAAGTGTTATTTGATTATATCTCTTTTCAAAAGACTTTCAATTGCACTTCTTCTGTTCTTTAAAATGTAATTCCATATGCTTAATGATATATACAGCTGCAACTCGAAAGTTTACTTATTTGCCAATCTTGCAAATATAATATAATGTGTAATATCTTTCACGTATCGTGGCAAGACGAAAGAAGAAAGTGTACCATCACATTGTTTAAAGGCACTAGTGCACGCATTTACGGTTTAAATTGGCTGTTTTAAGGTTTAAGAGGACTTATGCAATCACTTAAGCTTTCTATCGATGCAATGAAATACTTAAAATTCTTTACAATTGACCTGCAATCAACAATGAAAAAATTTAGGCAGCCGCTGTCGGCTTGGACATATAACAAATCTAAGGTTAGCTGTGCACTAAAGGGATAAATTATAGACAGTTGAAAGCGGCTGAACACTTATTATGTGCAGCTGTTGAATTTACCTAAACTCTGAACTCAGAACAAATAATAAATTATGTTTTATGAAAGCAATGTTTTAAATAAACCGACTTAATAACACAGCATTAGCATTGCTATTAGATTGACCAAAGCGGCTGCCGTTTCCGCTTTTTTGGTTATAAGCAAAATCTTAATATTTCCGATATCGTAGTTCATGCGGATTTATTGTACCGTAACATTAAATACTTCCGGTCTTCAAAAATCAACTTTACTACCTGAATACGTAAATATTCGTTAAATAACTTACGAGGTAGATTATTTGAGTGAGGTTCTTGAATAATATCGAGAGATATGCAGTATCTGTGCATTCGTTGTGTTAAAGAAATATCGGTGTGCACTAGTGCGTTTAACCTCACAATTAAACATAACATTTTGGAAGTTCATTGAAATGACCAGTTGTCTAAATTTCAAATCAGTTTACAAATTTTCCCATAAAACATGAAAAATGTATATATTTGTTATGCTCAATCAATTTATTTGCTATGATATTTAGATCACCATGCCAACTTACCAAACTTTCCACCATAGAATTGCAGGATAGTTACACTTAGATATATTTGAAGTATGGGTTTGTGATCAATTTCGGTTATTAGAAAGTTGATACAAGCCGTTTAAGCCATTGTAACCCAGATTGCCGGCTGCCAAAATGTCAGAGGCTGTCAAGTGGCAGATAATTGGACAAACTTTCGGGAGGGCATTTCACTTTTTACTAATTATTCTCCCGAGCATTTACAGCACCTGGATGTATTAATCAAACACTGGTTTTAACTACTTCAAACGCGTTATATAAGGGTGTGGGTTCAAATTCCGTTAGGTTAAAACTTTAAAAATTTAATTCTTAGTTTGAAATACACTATGAGATTTATTTACCACAGAAAGGCGTTCTCTTTCAGACTGTATTCCTCGGAAAATTGAATGAACCTTTATATAACTAAAAATAAGTCCCTTAATTATGCATTTATGATTAGCGATGGTCAAATTAACCACCAATATGTTTGTAAACATTTACAAATTTGAAACGAAATTGCCATCGCTTGATGAAATGATGGGGCGAGTCATGCTACCTAGGTTATTTTCATGCCTTTTAAACTAAACCCAGAAATAGAATGTGCCTTAATTTTCTAATGTTACATCTCATAGTCTTACGAGTTACTTAATTAAGGTTGTGTAATGAGTGTCATATAAATGTCAAACATTATTTTCAAAGAAAAATTTGTCACATAGCTAATTCTTAACGTAAGTGAACCAATATTATGGTTCACCATCTAAAAACATATAGTAAAATTGTTGGGCATTTTTTAAAAAAAAATAATACTATTAAGCAACCAATCCAATCATTTACCGAGTCACTTTTTGCCGGCCTTGGTTTATTATTTGTTCTTCTCTATATCTATTTTCCAGTACCAGGGGTTCGTCTGATGGACTTGATCCGTCTAAAGGAAGACTTGCTACAGGATCACGACAGGTTTCTCAGGCCGATGTACGATCAGAGTCTACCAATACAGTTAAATGTGACCTTCCATCTCAACCGAATCGATCTCCTGGTAAATCAAGAGTAACTGTGAATATAGAATATGTTTATCATATCAAAACAATGGATTATTGTCATCTTATTTTGCGATTAACAACAACCTTCCCACACAAACTGTGTCGGTTGAGTAACACCTACACATTTTTGTTGATAAGTTACATTTCTACCTACGCTAATGGCTGAAATATTGCCCAAGCGGCGTTAAACAATAACTCACTCACTCACATTTCTACCTTACTGTAGTATGACGACTCTATTATGGGGTAGATTATAGTCAGGCTTACCAAACAAACTTTCACACTGCGCAGAAAAACTTTGATACTTTCCGCGCTGAGGTATTCTAGTTTCGTTGCTTTTCCAGTAGCGATTCCAGTTTTCATGGTTATTTGGTACCTTATTTAATACGCCCGATAGCGCTCATGTCTGTGATTTTCGTGTGCATCGGTAGTAGTTTTGGAACCAAAGAATATTTCTTTAATTACTGTTAGTTTATAACATTCTTGTGATTAGCAATGATTTGTTAACAGTAATTTTCTTCCTCTGTAATCCGTAGGACATCAAGAGCCAAAAACTGAAGTGGAATGGGTGGATTGGTTTTGTAAGTCAACTTTCATGCTTTCTAATGTTAGGTGATTAAATCATGTTGAAAATTGTGACATCAAATATATATATAATCTCCTACACCGGAGGGTCTAAATATATATATATATAATTGATCCTCCATTATAAGAGAGTACAGTGGAAATTTGCGAAAGGAAATTACGTCTAAATACATATTCAAGCGATGTTTACTTTGATACAATTCATGTCCAATCAATCAAAATTTGTTTAATATTAAAAGATAACGCAACTTGATAGCGTACTTCCCAAACCGAATTATAACCAAAAGTGATGATAACCTAATAAGATCTGTTCCCCATTGTCGTACTCTAGAAGTGGTACGACGAGACCATTGTCTGGCACCCGACTGAATACGGTGGTCTCAACTTCCTTTCAGTGCCACAGAGCTCGATATGGCTACCAGACTTCGTCATCAATAACGAGTAAGAGATGGCGAAATAATACAGACTGATAATTCAGGGGATAAAACTGTATAGTTTTCCAATCCTGTATAGATATAGATTTAAACATTGTCAAGAACAAGTAATTTATTAAACACTTGATGGACATTCACTGGATAAACAGATGAATCTATGCACTAGATTTTAACTTTAATTATACTGAATTAAATTTATAAAAGGGTCTGATTTACTATGTGCAGTGTCACAAGCACCACTTCGTGATATTTCTGTTCATATTTCAGCGTCACAAGCAGTACCTTCTTAGGCAGTCCCGACACCTTGGTGTACATTCGGGACACCGGACTGGTGTCATGGGAACCGCCAATCGTCACGGAGACGAGCTGTAAGATAGACATAAGAAATTACCCATTTGACAAACAGAGGTGCGAATTCATCTTCATGCCATGGATGACCACGATGGCTGGTCTGAACTCTACCAGTTCTGAAAGTGACATAGATCTGGCTGACTTATCCCTCATGGGGAGTTTACAATCGATGATTCATTTGTGGAAAATATCTACATGCCAATGTCCTTTGTTGATGATAGTCTATCTGGGCTTGTCTATACCATTATCCTTAAGAGAAGACCGACTTTCTATTGGATGATAATGATATTTCCCATGATGACCTTCCCCCTGCTCTGTCCAATCAGCTTTCTTATTCCTGTCGAGTGCGGAGAGAAGATAACTCTGTCTATCACTGTTGTCCTGTCCTTCCTCGTCTTCATCGGATCCATGAATGAAGCCATGCCCAAACTTTCAGACGCGGTCTCTCTACTGGGTAAGTGTTTTCATGCAGAAACTGTCGGACATGGTCTCTGTACAGGGTGAGTGTTTTCCTTCATGCCAAAAATTTCAAACACGATCTCTCCACTGGGTAAGTGTGTTCATGCCCAAACTGTCGGACACGGTCTCTCTACTGGTTAAGTGTGGTCATGCCAAAACTGTCGGACACGGTCTCTCTACTGGTTAAGTGTGGTCATGCCAAAACTGTCGGTCTAGGTCTCTCTACTGGTTAAGTGTGGTCATGCCAAAACTGTCGGTCTAGGTCTCTCTACTGGGTAAGTGTGTTCATGCCATAACTGTTTGACACGGTCTCTCTATACTGGGTAGGTGTGTTTATTGCAAAACTGTCGGACACGGTCTCTCTATAGTGGGTAAGTGTGTTCATGCCAAAACTGTCGGACACGGTCTCTCTATACTGGGTACGTGTGTTCATGCCATAACTGTCGGACACAGTCTCTCTACTGGGTAAGTGTGTTCATACCATAACTGTCGGACTAGGTATCTCTGCTGGGTAAGCGTGTTCATACCATAACTGTCGGACACGGTCTCTCTACTGGGTAAGTGTGTTCATGCCATAACTGTCGGACTAGGTCTCTCTACTGGGTAAGTGTGTTTATGTCGAATCTGTCGGACACGGTGTCTCACTGGATATGTGTGTTCATACCATAACTGTCGGACTAGGTCTCTCTACTGGGTAAGTGTGTTTATGTCGAATCTGTCGGACACGGTGTCTCTACTGGATAAGTGTGTTCATACCATAACTGTCGGACTAGGTCTCTCTACTGGGTAAGTGTGTTTATGTCGAATCTGTCGGACTAGGTCTCTCTACTGGGTAAGTGTGTTTATGTCGAATCTGTCGGACACTATTTCTTCGCTTGTTGCGTTCTGTAATTCAATGATAGATGTCTTCAGATCAACTAATCCCAACATTATGATACGACATTAGCTGTTTCTCTGATGGGTTAGGTGTGTAAGCTTAGAACAAGAACCAACAGGAAATCTTTAACCACCAGTTTCTTTTTTTCTTTGACTCTCGATCGCAAGTTTTGAAATTAAATTATCAGAATATCCTTATCTTGTCCTCTGCTGAGAACTTATCACCTAATCATGATTTTAATAGATATATTTTATTTTTTTAGCCATGTATTTCTCAATCCTGAAAACATGAAATGTTTACCATTATGACTTAGCGTATCAGGTGTCAAAGTTTTAGAATGTCATAATAAAATGACACCTTACAGATATATCATAAAAAGTGCATTCTTTATATAATCAGAATGTGTATAATTTCTAACATTTAGACTGTTCTATTTTCAGTGGTGTATTCCTCGGTTCAGACGACCATCAGTATGTTGACTGTTGTGGCTAACGGGATCATCATCTGTGTCAGCAAACTGCCTCCAAACTTCAAACTTGCTTTACCTTCAATCGTCCCAAAACGAAAAACAGATGTTGCACAGAAAACTGTGTCGCTTCATGATATATTCCAAACTTTCAACAATGTAAGCTATGTCTATGACAAGTATCAAGAAACTGATGCTAGTATGGAACCGGAAGTCGAAAGGCGGACATTTGCAAACGGTAGATGGATCATTGTAGCAAGGAGAATTGACAAGATTTGTTTCTATTTATTCATGTCTCTTGCTATCTTTATTTCAATCATTTTTGCAATATTAATTTTTGAGTAATCTATTTGTTTACACGTTTTAAGTTTTCGAGATTTTCGTGGCTTATTATTAGCCGTGAATTTTTCTACCGATAGATGAGAGTAGGGTAATTTTTGATGAATGAAGAATTTAGTTTAAAAAGTATACACTGGAGCGAGCCTTGTTCAGTAATGAATGACGATATCTTCTATAAAAGAGGACGTTTTGCCCGTCATTGCATTCGAAAGTTTGGTCGATAGTTTCGGTTGAAACAGTGATTGTGATTGTGTTCCCGGTCAGTAGATCTTACAGACATATTGAAGGTGTACGTTTCATAATTGTTGTATATGGCTTACTTAAGAACAATATTACAATATGTCCTGTGTTAAGTTCAAATCGCCTTTCTAAAGTTTCAACTTTTTCCTTAAAATGAAAAAATTACGCTGTATTTTTATTTATTAATTTTGCTCCAAAACGACACATAGACGGGGAAAAAATCTAAATTATGCGTCCAGTTTACATACATACATGTAATAATGGATGACCTACTAAGCTCTTTTATCTTTTCAAAACAGTGGCGGATCTAGAAGGAAGTGGGGGACGGCTTCAGGTAATTCGAACCCATATATCGGCATTTTTGGAAGTATTTTCCATTAATGTTGTTTTAACCTTGAAAAACGATTTCATAAAAAAGGTTTTGTGCTCAGAATAATCGAGGTCGTCCTCAATATGAAATTGAGCTTGCTGACGACAATGACATCAGACGTCATTCATTTGTTTCAAACAAGGACCAGTGCTAGTTTATCTGATAATTATGAAAAATATGTCAGGGCACTTCAATATCCAACCGTTAATCTTCATAACTAATAGGCAAATCAAAACACGTGGTCAGCCATTTTCTATTTATTACCCACACGGCAATTGGTACAAAAAAGGCCGGAAAATAGATTCTCGTTAACCGGGCCAAACACATAAATTAAATAAAGTAAAAATACGGGCATATTAGTGCTATCTTCTTGACAGCCGCCCCCAAATTTGGCACAAATTTGAAATATAAAAGTCCTCAGTAAATGGTCATCAGCATGAAATACAATAAAGTCTTTGCATTAAATCATTTTCAACTGCATAGTTCTGTCACATATTAGGCGGTCATCTGCGCTGGACAAGTCTATGTTACTTAGTCATCAGGGCACTCAGGGAGCCGGATAAGTCTACAAACAGGCCTGAGAATCCGCTGCTCACCGACCTTTACAGTGGCCGCTCTAACCCTACCATCAACCCCTGGGAAAATTTCACTAACCCTGCCAACTTGCCATGCCGACCTAACACTCTGTGGATCCAAGATCATAACCACATCACCACATCCAATGTCCTTATGGTCCTTCCGGTCATTCTGCCATTTCTGCCTCAATTGGAGCTTTGGTAGGTAGTCACGAATGAAATGTTTCCAAAAGTGATCTGCAAGGACTTGACTGTGACGCCACCTGCGGCGACTGAGTATCTCGTCTTCCGGATACACAACCTGTGGCATAGAACTGTCTCTTCGACCGTTCAGGAGTACATTTGGAGTCACTGGGTCAATGTCACTCACATCCGAGGATACATAACTCAAGGGCTTTGAGTTCAAAATTCCTTCAACTTCAGCCAGTACCGTCTGGAGTACAGGTTCTGTGACATTTTGTTGTCCGAGGGCAACTTTCAATCCATACTTCACTGATTTTATTTCTCTCTCCCATACACCTCCAAAGTGTGGAGCACTTGGAGGATTGAACTTGAAGTTGATCTTCTGTTTGGCAAGTTGTGTTGTCAGTGAGGGCACCATCACTTCCCATGCCTCACTAAGTTCCTTCATCCCTCCTTTGAAGTTGGTCCCATTGTCGGACCAAATCTCATATGGTTTCCCACGACGTGCTATGAAACATCGTAGTGACATCAAGTAGGCATCGGTGTCCATTTTGTCAAGCAGATCAAAGTGAACTGCCCTAGTTGTCATGCACTTGAATATGATACCCCACCTTTTCTCTGAGCGCCGTCCAACTTTCACCTGCATTGGTCCAAAGCAATCTGTTCCTGTAGAATAAAATGGCGGTTTGAAGAGTCTCAATCGTGAAGGGGGCAAATCTGCCATCTTCGGGACTTGTGGATTTGCTCGCCATTTCCTACAAACTGGGCATCTTCTCTGATGGGACCAAACTGCTTCTCGTCCTCGCAAGATCCAGTAACTGCGGCGAATTTCGGCAAACACACGCTCTGCTCCACTGTGTAACAAGTCATGGTCATATTTGCTGATGAGCAGGCGGGTTATCGGGTGTTTGGATTCAAGAACAATGGGGTGCTTGGTGTCATCTGGAAGTTCTTCAGAGCGGCGTAGACGTCCTCCAACGCGGATAAGTTGGTCTACCTTGTCAAGCATAGGGTCAAGCTGTAGTAGTCGGCTTTTAGAAGGCAATCTGTCACCTTTCACAAGGGATGCAAAGTCATCAGGAAAACATTGCAACTGAACTTCACGCAATAACTGCATTTCCACTCTTTTCCGATTTTCAGCAGTCTCGGCCGCCCCGTCAGAACCCTCCATGGTTTTGGTCACAAGTTCGTCCCAGGTTGCACATTCAGCTGGATCAACAATCTTCAGGTTTGATACCATTACAGTAGCACAGAACGTTGATCTTAGTTCAGTGCTGTCATTACTTGTGTACGGACTCTCCTTTTTGGGCCACTGCTGATGTGGCAATGACAAGAAGGTTGGACCTAGTTTCCAACGTGTGTCCTTGCTGAGTTCAGAGAGTGTTTTCCCTCGAGTGACGTCATCTGCGGGGTTGTCCTTAGTGTCCACATAGTGCCACTGTGTCACGTTAGTCAGGGTTTGAATCTCTGATATCCTAGTTCCGACAAAGACCTTGTATCTACACGACTCGGAGTGCAGCCATGTCAACACTGTGGTGGAGTCGCTCCAGAGAATCACATTGGCAATTGGAAGGGTAATTTCTTTCTGAAGCACATTGGCGATTTGCGCACCTGTCAAAGCCGCACATAGTTCAAGTCTTGGAATTGATTGTTGTCGTTTTGGTGCTACTCTGGATCGGGATTGAACAAAACTCACACATATTTGTCCACTTGAAGTCTCAGTTCTCAGGTAGGCAACTGAGCCATACAACCTCTCAGAAGCGTCACAGAATACATGGAGTTCTCTGGTTGCACTTTGTGGGTCAACATGCAGTGGTGTGTAGCACCTAGGTAGTCGGATGTGCACAATATCCTTTAGTTCATTTTCCCAAGCTGTCCAAAGGTCACGTAGGGTTCCTGCTTCTAGCGGTGCACTCCAGTCCCTTTTCTTGTTCCAAAGTTCCTGAACGATACACTTAGCTCGTGCAGTGTATGGTGCAATATACCCAAGCGGGTCATATTGGCTGGCCAGAATGCGGTAGATAACTCTCATTGTCAGACATTCATATGGTATCTCTTTGCACTTGAAGCTAAGGTCATCTGCGTCACAATGCCATCTCATTCCGAGGGCACCTTCTGATGGCTGACAATCGTCAAGTGTTAACCATAATTCACAATCCGAGGATCTATCTTCAGGATTCACTCCTGATACCACATCTGGCACATTACTTGCCCATTGTCGAAGATGGAATCCTCCTTCATCAAGCAAGGTACTCATCTGGTGTACAAGACCTTTGGCTTCGGCTATGGTAGGCACACTCTGGAGGCAATTGTCAACATAATAGGCATTGGTGACTGATTGGTAGACGTTCTCATTTCCATTCCTATGATCATTCACATGTTTTCTGAGTGCAAAAGTAGCACAACATGGACTACATGTCGTTCCAAAAGGAAGAACTTCCCACTGGTATATATCAGGATCTCGGTCATCCTCTAGGTCTCGCCATAAGAACCGCAGCAAAGGCTTGTCCTTGTCCAGCAGTCTCACTTGGTGACACATACCTTTAATGTCTCCTGAGATAGCCACGGGGTTCTGTCGAAAACTCAATAGTACACCAAGTAGGGATGATCCAAGCTGGGGACCTGGCAGGAGTTTTTTGTTCAGGTTCTGTCCATTGACTTCGTATGAACAGTGGAACACAAGCCTGTGTTTGTCATTGTGATGAACAAGGTGGTGTGGGATGTACCAGGACTCTGCGCTGCGTTCTGCTTCATCGTTGGAACCATGAGCATGGTCCTTTGAGATCCATCATCTAGAATAGCATGAGCGTCCATACAACTGTCATTAGGTCCATGAAGTGTAACTTCTACAATCTTCAGCATCGTCAAGTATGGTCTTGAGGGTTGGTCAATGTAAGCAGGAGATTGTTCCAACTTCGTACAGAAAACTTTCTGTTCTGTATGGCTGTTGGCGTCATGAAGAATAGTAAGATGAAGTTCATTACAAGCATGACATGGTTTCTTCAAATTACAGTCTTCCATCTTATGTTTGCGACCACACTTTCTGCATCTCCCATTCAACCATTTCAAGATGGCATCAAGATTCATTTTCTTGATCTCTTGGCATGAGCTAAGGTAGTGATCCGATGATTCACACTTCGGACAATATCCTTTTGAGGCTGTTTCAGGTATGTCTTTCTTTAGAGATTTCTTGGGTTCCGAGGGAAGAGGTTTAGATTTCCCAAAAAATGCTGCTGTGGGAGCATGTGATCGTTTACTGTAATGAGGTTTCATCTTGTCTTGTTTCTCATAAGAACTGACAGCATTGTTTGCCATTCTTTTCGCTCGACTCTTGAGTTGTAACCAATCGTTGAAGTTAATCAAATTGTAGGATTCATGAATGTCAAGCTTCAGACAATGCTCAATAAAACCGTCCCTCATGCCAGGTGCTAACTTGATTAGCAACCTGTCAACGTGTGAGCCACAGTTCAGCTCTGATCCACCTTCACCTTCAAGTGATCTTAGCATTCCCACAAGCGACTGGACCGCTAATGCTAAGTTGTCAAATCCGTCACTGTCACCTGGACGAATGGCTGGCAAGGCCAGGATTGAACCAAGTTCGCTCTGTATGAGTTGTCGGGGTTGGCCATACTTCTCCTGTAACGCTTGTAATGCCATAGTGTAAGGGCAGGTTTCATACATGTATGATTCGGCTAACGTCTTTGCCTTTCCTCCTAATTGACCCATTAACACCTGGTACTTGTATCTTTCATCCAGATGGGGGTGGATGTTGACTAGGTGCTGTAACGCCATCTTCAATAGGGCAAAATCACGCTCACGTCCATTGACAAAGGTAGGCAAAGATGGTTTAGGGATACCATAGGATGAAGAGATTAACAATTCTGTCATATTTGGCATGGGTGGCTGAACCTGAGGTACAAATGGTGGTTGGGTAGCATAAGGGGCATACATGGTATTTGGCACAGTAGGTGGCACAGTACTTGGCATGGTATATGACATAGTGTTTGATGAAACCCTATCAGTGAGATTTGGCACCTGACATGGAGTATATGGCATAGTATATGGACTTGGCATTGAAGAAAAAAAAGGCATAGTTGAGTAGGGCATGTGGTTGGATGTGCTAGGCAAATAATCAGTCTGATTCAATGGCATGGCATTTTGGGAAGACACAGTAGGTTTGGCAGGCATGGCATGCTTGGTTGGGGAGGTAGGTTGCGAAGGCATAGTAGATTGGGAAGGCATGGTATGTTTACTATTAACAGTAACAGGGGTCTCAATGTAGCAGCAGTTTTGTTTTGTACATAGTTTCTTTTTATTTATTACTGCATTTAGAGTATTTTATTTCACGCTTCAGTGACTTTCTGTTTGGGGCAAATGTCCAAGCAGACTATACTACTTTATTTCAAGGGTGGGCAGCTTAATTCATTCTTGTCCTATTGTTCTCTGTCCAGAACAATAGCCTTTGCTTTCTCTATAACTATCTTACATAACTGTAGGTCTCTTTCTACCTTTTGCATGCTCTTTTCAAACACACTGCCTACAACTCTGCACTGATATGGTCACAGACTGGACTGTGGTACATGAATCTATCAGGTTAGTTAATTATGTTATTTGTATTATTCTCTTAACTATTGCCTAATCCTAATGTTAAAGTTAATATCTAAAAGCTTATAGGTAATCTGTAATTCTTAAACTAAAAGATATCATTTCTTATTTTAAGTATATTTTCTCTATTGAGGTTGTGATTGTGTGAGAGAATGTGTGATTTAAATGTTTGAGTAAAGCTCATCATTTCTAATCTATATTTCTGTAATGGCCATGATTTATTATATGTGGCAAGGCATTAGTTTTTATCTTTTATTCTATTCTTTCTAGGAAACGTTCCTAGATAATCAGTGGCGTGTTTGAGCACCTCTGTGTCACCCACAGGGTATGTATCATGTACTAATTATGTATTTTATATCTATAATGTGTTGTATATATATGACCAGTGCCTTATGTTTATATATAGATCTGAGTGTAATTGAGCACTGTGAATTTATTATCTAATGTAAGATGTGGTTGATATATCTTGAGTATTGAACTTTAAGTTACGTTATTAACCGTAATGTTCAGGTAATTATCTTGTACAAGTATTGTATTTATCTCTTTAATTAAGAGGTATGAACTAGTATGTTTTATGACGCAATATGACATATTTTATGGTGAACATGTATTTATTATTGTTCTACTGTTTTACAGGGTTTGTGTGATATATATATATATCATGGAATAAACTCCAACATCCTTGAACACACGCAGTTTGTCGTATATTGACAAGGACCTCTGCAACAATGGAGCCCCCAGTGAGGATGTTGGAACCTTTTCACCGCCACCTCCAGTCAAGCTTCTAGGACTGATTCTGATTCTAGTGAGTCTGTGACATTCCCCCTACTTGTAATGTTATCGTGCATAGTGATGCAGTGATTTAGAGACACTTGATTGTCACGTGACTGTGACTGTGCTCTACCTTATAAGTGCCTTGGACACTTCCACTTTTGTGATGAGATACATGTTTATGTATTGGACTCTCCTTGCTACCTTGTGTGTTCCCTCATAAACTGTTGTCCATTTTGATTGATAATTTATGATGTAACTTTATTTTTTTATGTTAACTGATTTGTAGACCATGTAAAATATCATATATTCCCGTGTGTCATACCATAAATTACTTTGTAATATATCTTATACATATTCATATCATGTGATTATAATATGTAACATACTATACACTAGTTCATACCCTTTAGTATATTAGTATGTAATATTATCTCCATTTCATAATCATATTCATCATATTTGCCATGTAATATATTATATATTTATCCATATATATTCATGATACATACATTGTAGTTGTGTATTATTGCATTGCTTACCATGTAACTTCAAATATTGACAGCCTTGTGTTAATTTTGATAGTTATTCAATAAAGTTTAAATTAATTGTTTACATATGTGAATATTGCCTTAGCCCATTTAGATTTTGCTTTGTAAATAACATACCTATTCTATTTGCATTTTGATTATTTCATCTGCTTGATAACGGTAATTAGATATGGCGCCTTAGTATACTTGTTTACTTCTTGCACTTAGCTATCACTTGGTTTCTTAGGTCTTGTTTCAATTTATTTTGTGTGTTTGCTTGTGTGCTTGCATAAACATTAATTAGTCATAACTAATCGCTCTATTAAAATAGATAGTTATATTTAAATAGGTTTAATTCAATTAGCTTACATAGTTTATCATGTAGGTTTGAGGTGTTTCATGTTCATTTCTTTGACTGAGTGACGCTCGACTTAGCACTTATCATATTCACATTTGCACACATTTCACTTTTTCTTCTATGCCTTTTCATTATGTAGATTCTTTTGGCTAAGTTTATTGGTTTTGGTATACATTGTCCTGATCTAATTGGTCAGCCTGTTAATATTTTTCATTCATTACATTTTTTTCAATATGCCTTAGTTTAGTTTAATTAGTTCTGTTCCTGGATTTAGTCTCCAAAATATTTATATTTTGGTGCATCCCCAATCCCATCGCCGATTTTCATTTCAGACTTCAACATTTAATTTTCAGGTTTTCAAGATGCATTTAATTTGATTTCAAATTTGTTTCTTGGTTCATTACTGTTAAGAACATATTGCTTATTACTTCAGTACACTTCATCAATGTGAAACCTTCTTTATGATACATTCAATCATCACATTATTTGTTAATCACCTTGTGATTCCTTCTTAATTACAAAGTGATACATTCATCCCAAATACTATTCTTTATCATTTTGTGATTTCAATTTAATCACAATGTGATATATTTCCCAAATAAAACATTCATCCTCCCATACCTTTTTCATTAACATAATACTGCAGTCAAACATCTTGTTTGTCTGACTTTGTTTATCTCTTATTGTTTGTAAAATGTCCCCTTTCCCCTTTGAGTAAATATATATCCATTTTTGTTGGTTTTCTACTTCTTTATACGTTTAAAAACTTGGTTACATTTTCTTTCAATTCACTGTCTTATTTCAAATGGTCGAAGCCATTTGATGTTGCACTTGCTTATTTAGCATTCAAATACTTTTCTTAAATTATTATTATTATTTTGCACCCAAATATGGACATCACTAAGGAAGAAATGGACAATACATTGGCGGCATTCAAGAAGATGGGTATATCACCACCCGAGGGATCCCCTGAAGAATTTCAGAAGTGGATGAAAAAGTTGACCCAGGCACAGCCACAGCCACAGCAGGAACAAGAACAGAGTTCTCCCAGGCATGAGAAGGATGTACATGGCGCCAAGTCACCTGGAGAAGGATCTTATTCTTATTTCCCAAAACTTCCTTTCTTCAGTGGTGAAGCAGGAAAAGACACGGACTACGATCACTGGATCTATGAAGTGGAGTGTCTCCTTGCAGCCAAGACCCACCGCCCTGATGTCATCTTACAAGCTATTAGGAAATCCTTGAAGGGAGAGGCAGCCATAATATCCATGAAGCTTGGACCCCATGCAGATCTAAGAGATCTTCTACATCGCCTCAAGAGTGCTTTTGGAACATTGAGACGGAGCTCGGCTTTGATGTCGGAGTTTTACAGCACTTATCAGGGAGAGGACGAAGATGTGGCCACATGGAGTTGTCGCCTTGACAGACTTATGTTTCAGTTAGCCAAGCAGAAGTCTTTTTCATCGATGGAACAGGACGATATGCTTCGCACTAGATTATGGGATGGACTTAACCCAACATTAAAGACACTTGCAGGATATAAATTCGAGCAGATGTCTACGTTTGATGAACTTCGTCTATGTCTGAGGGAGATGGAGTTTGAACTGAGACGAGGCAAGAAAGAGACAACAGAAAGACAAAAGACAAAGGTGAAGACAGCCACAGTGAACATGGCAACTACCTCAGACCTTAAGGAGAACAAGGGCGAGTTGTCGGAACTGAAGAACCTGGTTAAGGAGCTACACACTGGAATGACGGAACTACAGAACCAGCAACAGCAACTATCAGCACAAGTGTTTCAACAGCAGGCACAATTCTCCTCTTTCCAGAACACCCAGGGCTTCGGACGTCACAGAAGAGGAAGATCTCACGGCCGAGGCAGAGATTACTTCACTAACCCTCTTGCACCTGGACAAGCCCCAGTCACTCCTCAGGTCCCGAATGGATCAGATCCAACACAGTATGGACCGCCGCCTACTCAGTTGGGACCAGAGCCTTCTCACTTTGGACCTCCGCCTACACAGTTTGGACCTCAGCAACCAGATGACCTTCAGCCAGGACCTTGGACTTTGCAAGCGCCCCAGATGCCTGTATGCTGGAGATGTGGATATCCTGGTCATCTATCCTATGGATGCAGAGTGAGAACTGACCACATCAGACAGCCTTTAAACTGTCCCAGGCCTATGGGGAGGGGCTACCATTAGGCCATAACTCATGTCCCAGAGGAAGACATGTTCCAGAAGACTTAGTGGGCAGTTCGACAGAAGTCACAATTTGGATTGACAAGATACCAGTACAGACACTCCTTGATACAGGCGCAACAGTCTCAGTGATGTCTGAGAATTTTTACAGGAATCATCTTAGCCATACTCCACTGAATTCACTAGATGATATCCTCAATATAGAGTGTGCCAGCGGTGATCAGCTACCATACCTGGGTTTCATTCAAGTTGGTCTTCAAACAGATGGAAGTGGCAATGGCAACAATGAAGAACTACCATGTTTATTTTTAGTAGTCCCTGATACTCAGTACAACAGACGTGTGCCAACTCTACTTGGAACCAACGTACTCTCTAAGCTGCTGAACAGTTGTCAAGACACCGTTGGAGTACAGTTTTTACAGAGAGCAAGGCTTCATACACCTTGGTATCTTGCCTACCGCACCATGGTTCTCCGGGAGAGACAGCTAGCCAGACATGGGAAACTTGGACTTGTAAAATCTTCAGAGTTATGTAATACCATTATTCCAGGTAATAGCGCAGCCACTATCAGAGGACGCCTAGCCAGAGGGATTGTTTATCCACAGGTATGTGCTTTACTACAAGCCACAATCGACTCTGCTATACCAAGTGACCTTGACATTGCTCCCACTATTATAACCTATGAGTGTGACAAGCCAACAGAGATTGAGGTACATATCTCCAATGTGACAACACAGACGGTAGTGATACCATCCAAGGCCATCATATGTGAACTACAACCTGTCACAGTTCAAGATTTGCCCCTTGGAAACCCAGTGGACTCTGATATTATCCTTGACCAAGTGGATATCAACACTGAAGGACTCACAAAAGAACAGATTGCTGAAGGAGTTGATATCATCCTCAAGTATCAGGACATTTTCTCCAAGAGAGATGATGATCTCGGGAACTGTTCTTTAGTAAAGCACAGAATAGACATGTATGATGAGACACCATTCAAGCAACGCCATCGGAGGATTCCCCCAGGAATGTACGATGAAGTCAGGACTCACCTTCAAGAACTTCTGTCAGCTGGAGTCATCAGAACATCTCACAGTCCATGGGCCTCCAATGTAGTTCTAGCTAAGAAGAAAGATGGTCGTCTCCGGATGTGCATAGATTTTCGCGAGACTAACCGGCGAACCATTAAAGATTCATATGCTCTCCCCAGAATCGAAGAACTTCTAGATTGTCTCGGAGGAAACACCTTCTTTTCAGTGTTGGATATGAAAAGTGGATATCACCAAGTGGAAATGAAGGAGGAGCACAAAGAAAGAACAGCATTTACAGTAGGTCCACTAGGATTTTATGAGTTCAATCGGATGCCTTTTGGACTCTCCAACGCTCCTGCAACCTACCAGCGACTGATGGAAGAATGCCTTGAAGGATTGCACTTGAAGATCTGCTTAATCTACCTGGACGATCTGATAATATTCTCAAGGTCATATGAAGAACATGTTGAAAGGTTGGGACTTGTTTTCCGTCGACTGCAGGAGTGTGGACTTAAACTAGCACCAAAGAAATGTAAGTTTTTCCAGAGAAAAGTCCGCTATGTTGGATATATCGTTTCAGCAGATGGCATTGAAGCTGACCCAGCTAAGGTTGAGAAGATTACACAATGGCCTACACCAACCAATCCAGAAGCTGTGAGGAAGTTCCTAGGTTTTGCTGGCTATTATAGGAAATTTGTGAAGAACTTCTCCAAGATTGCCAGACCATTATCGGAACTGATGCCAAAGTCAGCGGCAAAGAAGACAAAATCCAAGCAGCATACTAATAGCTCAGGATGGAAGTGGGGAAAGGAGCAACAACAGGCATTTGATGAACTGAAGATTCGTCTCTCCTCGCCACCTGTTCTTGGATATGTGGACTTCTCCAAACCTTTCGAGCTGCATGTAGACGCTAGTGCACACGGCCTAGGAGCGGTTCTATACCAGGAGCAAGGGGGACAACTGCGGGTCATTGCTTATGCAAGTCGCGGCTTGAACAAATCAGAGAGAAACTATTCGGCACATAAACTGGAGTTTCTGTGTTTAAAGTGGGCTATCTCTGAAAAGTTCAATGACTACTTGTATGGGCATGATTTTGTCGTTGTCACAGACAACAACCCACTCACCTACGTGTTAACCACAGCCAGACTGGACGCCACTGGTCATCGTTGGCTGGCTGCCATATCAACGTACAACTTCAGCATCAATTACTGCATTTAGAGTATTTTATTTCACGCTTCAGTGACTTTCTGTTTGGGGCAAATGTCCAAGCAGACTATACTACTTTATTTCAAGGGTGGGCAGCTTAATTCATTCTTGTCCTATTGTTCTCTGTCCAGAACAATAGCCTTTGCTTTCTCTATAACTATCTTACATAACTGTAGGTCTCTTTCTACCTTTTGCATGCTCTTTTCAAACACACTGCCTACAACTCTGCACTGATATGGTCACAGACTGGACTGTGGTACATGAATCTATCAGGTTAGTTAATTATGTTATTTGTATTATTCTCTTAACTATTGCCTAATCCTAATGTTAAAGTTAATATCTAAAAGCTTATAGGTAATCTGTAATTCTTAAACTAAAAGATATCATTTCTTATTTTAAGTATATTTTCTCTATTGAGGTTGTGATTGTGTGAGAGAATGTGTGATTTAAATGTTTGAGTAAAGCTCATCATTTCTAATCTATATTTCTGTAATGGCCATGATTTATTATATGTGGCAAGGCATTAGTTTTTATCTTTTATTCTATTCTTTCTAGGAAACGTTCCTAGATAATCAGTGGCGTGTTTGAGCACCTCTGTGTCACCCACAGGGTATGTATCATGTACTAATTATGTATTTTATATCTATAATGTGTTGTATATATATGACCAGTGCCTTATGTTTATATATAGATCTGAGTGTAATTGAGCACTGTGAATTTATTATCTAATGTAAGATGTGGTTGATATATCTTGAGTATTGAACTTTAAGTTACGTTATTAACCGTAATGTTCAGGTAATTATCTTGTACAAGTATTGTATTTATCTCTTTAATTAAGAGGTATGAACTAGTATGTTTTATGACGCAATATGACATATTTTATGGTGAACATGTATTTATTATTGTTCTACTGTTTTACAGGGTTTGTGTGATATATATATATATCATGGAATAAACTCCAACATCCTTGAACACACGCAGTTTGTCGTATATTGACAAGGACCTCTGCAACAATGGAGCCCCCAGTGAGGATGTTGGAACCTTTTCACCGCCACCTCCAGTCAAGCTTCTAGGACTGATTCTGATTCTAGTGAGTCTGTGACATTCCCCCTACTTGTAATGTTATCGTGCATAGTGATGCAGTGATTTAGAGACACTTGATTGTCACGTGACTGTGACTGTGCTCTACCTTATAAGTGCCTTGGACACTTCCACTTTTGTGATGAGATACATGTTTATGTATTGGACTCTCCTTGCTACCTTGTGTGTTCCCTCATAAACTGTTGTCCATTTTGATTGATAATTTATGATGTAACTTTATTTTTTTATGTTAACTGATTTGTAGACCATGTAAAATATCATATATTCCCGTGTGTCATACCATAAATTACTTTGTAATATATCTTATACATATTCATATCATGTGATTATAATATGTAACATACTATACACTAGTTCATACCCTTTAGTATATTAGTATGTAATATTATCTCCATTTCATAATCATATTCATCATATTTGCCATGTAATATATTATATATTTATCCATATATATTCATGATACATACATTGTAGTTGTGTATTATTGCATTGCTTACCATGTAACTTCAAATATTGACAGCCTTGTGTTAATTTTGATAGTTATTCAATAAAGTTTAAATTAATTGTTTACATATGTGAATATTGCCTTAGCCCATTTAGATTTTGCTTTGTAAATAACATACCTATTCTATTTGCATTTTGATTATTTCATCTGCTTGATAACGGTAATTAGATATGGCGCCTTAGTATACTTGTTTACTTCTTGCACTTAGCTATCACTTGGTTTCTTAGGTCTTGTTTCAATTTATTTTGTGTGTTTGCTTGTGTGCTTGCATAAACATTAATTAGTCATAACTAATCGCTCTATTAAAATAGATAGTTATATTTAAATAGGTTTAATTCAATTAGCTTACATAGTTTATCATGTAGGTTTGAGGTGTTTCATGTTCATTTCTTTGACTGAGTGACGCTCGACTTAGCACTTATCATATTCACATTTGCACACATTTCACTTTTTCTTCTATGCCTTTTCATTATGTAGATTCTTTTGGCTAAGTTTATTGGTTTTGGTATACATTGTCCTGATCTAATTGGTCAGCCTGTTAATATTTTTCATTCATTACATTTTTTTCAATATGCCTTAGTTTAGTTTAATTAGTTCTGTTCCTGGATTTAGTCTCCAAAATATTTATATTTTGGTGCATCCCCAATCCCATCGCCGATTTTCATTTCAGACTTCAACATTTAATTTTCAGGTTTTCAAGATGCATTTAATTTGATTTCAAATTTGTTTCTTGGTTCATTACTGTTAAGAACATATTGCTTATTACTTCAGTACACTTCATCAATGTGAAACCTTCTTTATGATACATTCAATCATCACATTATTTGTTAATCACCTTGTGATTCCTTCTTAATTACAAAGTGATACATTCATCCCAAATACTATTCTTTATCATTTTGTGATTTCAATTTAATCACAATGTGATATATTTCCCAAATAAAACATTCATCCTCCCATACCTTTTTCATTAACATAATACTGCAGTCAAACATCTTGTTTGTCTGACTTTGTTTATCTCTTATTGTTTGTAAAATGTCCCCTTTCCCCTTTGAGTAAATATATATCCATTTTTGTTGGTTTTCTACTTCTTTATACGTTTAAAAACTTGGTTACATTTTCTTTCAATTCACTGTCTTATTTCAAATGGTCGAAGCCATTTGATGTTGCACTTGCTTATTTAGCATTCAAATACTTTTCTTAAATTATTATTATTATTTTGCACCCAAATATGGACATCACTAAGGAAGAAATGGACAATACATTGGCGGCATTCAAGAAGATGGGTATATCACCACCCGAGGGATCCCCTGAAGAATTTCAGAAGTGGATGAAAAAGTTGACCCAGGCACAGCCACAGCCACAGCAGGAACAAGAACAGAGTTCTCCCAGGCATGAGAAGGATGTACATGGCGCCAAGTCACCTGGAGAAGGATCTTATTCTTATTTCCCAAAACTTCCTTTCTTCAGTGGTGAAGCAGGAAAAGACACGGACTACGATCACTGGATCTATGAAGTGGAGTGTCTCCTTGCAGCCAAGACCCACCGCCCTGATGTCATCTTACAAGCTATTAGGAAATCCTTGAAGGGAGAGGCAGCCATAATATCCATGAAGCTTGGACCCCATGCAGATCTAAGAGATCTTCTACATCGCCTCAAGAGTGCTTTTGGAACATTGAGACGGAGCTCGGCTTTGATGTCGGAGTTTTACAGCACTTATCAGGGAGAGGACGAAGATGTGGCCACATGGAGTTGTCGCCTTGACAGACTTATGTTTCAGTTAGCCAAGCAGAAGTCTTTTTCATCGATGGAACAGGACGATATGCTTCGCACTAGATTATGGGATGGACTTAACCCAACATTAAAGACACTTGCAGGATATAAATTCGAGCAGATGTCTACGTTTGATGAACTTCGTCTATGTCTGAGGGAGATGGAGTTTGAACTGAGACGAGGCAAGAAAGAGACAACAGAAAGACAAAAGACAAAGGTGAAGACAGCCACAGTGAACATGGCAACTACCTCAGACCTTAAGGAGAACAAGGGCGAGTTGTCGGAACTGAAGAACCTGGTTAAGGAGCTACACACTGGAATGACGGAACTACAGAACCAGCAACAGCAACTATCAGCACAAGTGTTTCAACAGCAGGCACAATTCTCCTCTTTCCAGAACACCCAGGGCTTCGGACGTCACAGAAGAGGAAGATCTCACGGCCGAGGCAGAGATTACTTCACTAACCCTCTTGCACCTGGACAAGCCCCAGTCACTCCTCAGGTCCCGAATGGATCAGATCCAACACAGTATGGACCGCCGCCTACTCAGTTGGGACCAGAGCCTTCTCACTTTGGACCTCCGCCTACACAGTTTGGACCTCAGCAACCAGATGACCTTCAGCCAGGACCTTGGACTTTGCAAGCGCCCCAGATGCCTGTATGCTGGAGATGTGGATATCCTGGTCATCTATCCTATGGATGCAGAGTGAGAACTGACCACATCAGACAGCCTTTAAACTGTCCCAGGCCTATGGGGAGGGGCTACCATTAGGCCATAACTCATGTCCCAGAGGAAGACATGTTCCAGAAGACTTAGTGGGCAGTTCGACAGAAGTCACAATTTGGATTGACAAGATACCAGTACAGACACTCCTTGATACAGGCGCAACAGTCTCAGTGATGTCTGAGAATTTTTACAGGAATCATCTTAGCCATACTCCACTGAATTCACTAGATGATATCCTCAATATAGAGTGTGCCAGCGGTGATCAGCTACCATACCTGGGTTTCATTCAAGTTGGTCTTCAAACAGATGGAAGTGGCAATGGCAACAATGAAGAACTACCATGTTTATTTTTAGTAGTCCCTGATACTCAGTACAACAGACGTGTGCCAACTCTACTTGGAACCAACGTACTCTCTAAGCTGCTGAACAGTTGTCAAGACACCGTTGGAGTACAGTTTTTACAGAGAGCAAGGCTTCATACACCTTGGTATCTTGCCTACCGCACCATGGTTCTCCGGGAGAGACAGCTAGCCAGACATGGGAAACTTGGACTTGTAAAATCTTCAGAGTTATGTAATACCATTATTCCAGGTAATAGCGCAGCCACTATCAGAGGACGCCTAGCCAGAGGGATTGTTTATCCACAGGTATGTGCTTTACTACAAGCCACAATCGACTCTGCTATACCAAGTGACCTTGACATTGCTCCCACTATTATAACCTATGAGTGTGACAAGCCAACAGAGATTGAGGTACATATCTCCAATGTGACAACACAGACGGTAGTGATACCATCCAAGGCCATCATATGTGAACTACAACCTGTCACAGTTCAAGATTTGCCCCTTGGAAACCCAGTGGACTCTGATATTATCCTTGACCAAGTGGATATCAACACTGAAGGACTCACAAAAGAACAGATTGCTGAAGGAGTTGATATCATCCTCAAGTATCAGGACATTTTCTCCAAGAGAGATGATGATCTCGGGAACTGTTCTTTAGTAAAGCACAGAATAGACATGTATGATGAGACACCATTCAAGCAACGCCATCGGAGGATTCCCCCAGGAATGTACGATGAAGTCAGGACTCACCTTCAAGAACTTCTGTCAGCTGGAGTCATCAGAACATCTCACAGTCCATGGGCCTCCAATGTAGTTCTAGCTAAGAAGAAAGATGGTCGTCTCCGGATGTGCATAGATTTTCGCGAGACTAACCGGCGAACCATTAAAGATTCATATGCTCTCCCCAGAATCGAAGAACTTCTAGATTGTCTCGGAGGAAACACCTTCTTTTCAGTGTTGGATATGAAAAGTGGATATCACCAAGTGGAAATGAAGGAGGAGCACAAAGAAAGAACAGCATTTACAGTAGGTCCACTAGGATTTTATGAGTTCAATCGGATGCCTTTTGGACTCTCCAACGCTCCTGCAACCTACCAGCGACTGATGGAAGAATGCCTTGAAGGATTGCACTTGAAGATCTGCTTAATCTACCTGGACGATCTGATAATATTCTCAAGGTCATATGAAGAACATGTTGAAAGGTTGGGACTTGTTTTCCGTCGACTGCAGGAGTGTGGACTTAAACTAGCACCAAAGAAATGTAAGTTTTTCCAGAGAAAAGTCCGCTATGTTGGATATATCGTTTCAGCAGATGGCATTGAAGCTGACCCAGCTAAGGTTGAGAAGATTACACAATGGCCTACACCAACCAATCCAGAAGCTGTGAGGAAGTTCCTAGGTTTTGCTGGCTATTATAGGAAATTTGTGAAGAACTTCTCCAAGATTGCCAGACCATTATCGGAACTGATGCCAAAGTCAGCGGCAAAGAAGACAAAATCCAAGCAGCATACTAATAGCTCAGGATGGAAGTGGGGAAAGGAGCAACAACAGGCATTTGATGAACTGAAGATTCGTCTCTCCTCGCCACCTGTTCTTGGATATGTGGACTTCTCCAAACCTTTCGAGCTGCATGTAGACGCTAGTGCACACGGCCTAGGAGCGGTTCTATACCAGGAGCAAGGGGGACAACTGCGGGTCATTGCTTATGCAAGTCGCGGCTTGAACAAATCAGAGAGAAACTATTCGGCACATAAACTGGAGTTTCTGTGTTTAAAGTGGGCTATCTCTGAAAAGTTCAATGACTACTTGTATGGGCATGATTTTGTCGTTGTCACAGACAACAACCCACTCACCTACGTGTTAACCACAGCCAGACTGGACGCCACTGGTCATCGTTGGCTGGCTGCCATATCAACGTACAACTTCAGCATCAAGTACAGACCAGGAAAGAACAACATAGACGCTGATGTTTTATCTAGGATGCCTGACAAGTTGCCTCTAGAAGAACTCTCCAGAGATTCTGTGAATGCTATCTGCAAAGCCACTCAAGTGGACAACCTTGTTGAGAGTTTTTGCATGTCAGCTCAAGTAGTAGCAGAAGATGACGTTGATATTTCAGGTCACAAGTGTGAAGATAATGCCAAGGACTGGAAAAGAGCACAGATGAGAGATCCAGCCATAGCAGTCATTATGGACTACCTTGAGAATGGAACTTCACCAGACAGACATCAACATCTTGCAGACAGTGATGTTCTCGCCCTGATGAAGACATTTCCACAGATGAAATTGCGCCAAGGAGTCCTGTACCGATCATTGAGGACAGATCAAGGTGAACAATTACAGCTTGTCTTGCCTAAAAGGTGTCGTGGTGCAGTTCTGCACAGTTTGCATGATCATGTTGGTCATCCAGGTAGGGACCGAACACTCTCTCTGGTGAGAGAACGATTTTTTTGGCCTGGAATGACCAAAGATGTTGAAATGCATGTGCAGTCCTGTGATCGTTGCATCAAGCGCAAGACAGCTACAGCACGAGCACCTCTAGTGAATATCACAACGACACAGCCACTTGAACTAGTTTGTATGGACTTTTTGTCTCTAGAGACATCCAAAGGAGGCCAGCAATATGTTCTTGTGGTCACTGATCACTTCACTAGGTATGCCCAAGCTTATCCTTGTAAGAACACCACAGCGAAGACGACGGCTGAGCTATTCTTCAACAACTTTGTTATACACTACGGCTTGCCTAAACGAATCCACTCAGATAAAGGAGCTAACTTTGTCGGAACACTTATGACTGAGCTTTGCCACCTGTTAAAGATTGAGAAATCCACTACTACCCCTTACCATCCCATGGGCAATGGAATGTGCGAGCGCTTTAATAGAACGTTATGCAACATGTTGGGAACCTTGGATCCACACATCAAAAGAGACTGGAAGACACATGTTGGCCCTCTTGTGCATGCCTACAATTGCACTAGGCATGAATCTACGGGCCAGTCTCCCTTCTTTCTGATGTTTGGTAGGCATCCAAGGCTTCCAGTTGACTTAGCGTTCGGCCTCGACATTGAGCCATCCAAACCCCTGTCCATTCTCAAATACACCAAATCTTTGCAGGGCAGGTTAAAGCAGGCCTACGAACTGGCAGCAGAGACGTCAACCAAAGCTCAGGACCGACAGAAGACCCACTACGACAACAGGGCAAGAGCAGCTGTACTGGAGCCGGGAGACAGAGTCTTAGTAAAGATTGTTGCATATGATGGTCGCCACAAGATTGCAGACAAGTGGGAAAACGATGTCTATAAAGTGTTGGACAAACCAAATCCTTCCGTACCAGTTTATGTAGTGGCGAAGGAAAACGGAGAAGGAAGAAAGAGAACACTGCATAGGAATCTGCTTCTTCCCATTGGAGCCATCACCAAAAGGTTCAACGTCAACCCAGATCCTCCAGCAAGACCAGTTCCAGCTCCACGAAGAAGGCCAGCCACAAGAGCATCAGTCCAGAAGATACCTGAGTCCGAAGACAGCGAAAGTGAAGAGGAATCAGTATTGATCCCCATCAGGACATCTCGATCCTCAGCTTCAACTGCTGGTGCAGTTGATAGGCCAGCGGAGGAGGGAGAGAGAGAAGAAGAGATATCAGAAGATGTTGAGGATGAAGAGGACGCTGATTCCCAGGAAACTGTTCAGGAGTCTGAGCAGCTGGAAGATACCTCGCAGGAAAGAGACTCAGGAGAGGAGACGTTGGCAACTTCACCTGCTGTTCCAGGATCAGCACTGAGGCAGCTTACAGAAGAACCGGCGCTCCAAAGACGAGACTCAGAAGAGGAGACATCATTAAAGGAAGTCCCTCCTGATCCAGTTACTGAGCAGGAAGACAGGGACGAACCAGAGGATGCTCCGCCTGAACCACCACCTCGAAGATCTACTAGACCAAGACAACAGCCAGAGTGGATGAGATGCAATGAGTATGTGATGTCAGCTAATGCTAAACCAGAATGGATGACAAGAGCTAACTACCTCAGCTTACTTCTAGCTGAGGGCATGTTGGATATCTCACAAGATAAAGCTCAGGACACACTTCTCAACATCATTGCTGGCAAATGATGAGGACATCATTTCCCCGGGGGAGGAAGTATGTAGCAGCAGTTTTGTTTTGTACATAGTTTCTTTTTATTTATTACTGCATTTAGAGTATTTTATTTCACGCTTCAGTGACTTTCTGTTTGGGGCAAATGTCCAAGCAGACTATACTACTTTATTTCAAGGGTGGGCAGCTTAATTCATTCTTGTCCTATTGTTCTCTGTCCAGAACAATAGCCTTTGCTTTCTCTATAACTATCTTACATAACTGTAGGTCTCTTTCTACCTTTTGCATGCTCTTTTCAAACACACTGCCTACAACTCTGCACTGATATGGTCACAGACTGGACTGTGGTACATGAATCTATCAGGTTAGTTAATTATGTTATTTGTATTATTCTCTTAACTATTGCCTAATCCTAATGTTAAAGTTAATATCTAAAAGCTTATAGGTAATCTGTAATTCTTAAACTAAAAGATATCATTTCTTATTTTAAGTATATTTTCTCTATTGAGGTTGTGATTGTGTGAGAGAATGTGTGATTTAAATGTTTGAGTAAAGCTCATCATTTCTAATCTATATTTCTGTAATGGCCATGATTTATTATATGTGGCAAGGCATTAGTTTTTATCTTTTATTCTATTCTTTCTAGGAAACGTTCCTAGATAATCAGTGGCGTGTTTGAGCACCTCTGTGTCACCCACAGGGTATGTATCATGTACTAATTATGTATTTTATATCTATAATGTGTTGTATATATATGACCAGTGCCTTATGTTTATATATAGATCTGAGTGTAATTGAGCACTGTGAATTTATTATCTAATGTAAGATGTGGTTGATATATCTTGAGTATTGAACTTTAAGTTACGTTATTAACCGTAATGTTCAGGTAATTATCTTGTACAAGTATTGTATTTATCTCTTTAATTAAGAGGTATGAACTAGTATGTTTTATGACGCAATATGACATATTTTATGGTGAACATGTATTTATTATTGTTCTACTGTTTTACAGGGTTTGTGTGATATATATATATATCATGGAATAAACTCCAACATCCTTGAACACACGCAGTTTGTCGTATATTGACAAGGACCTCTGCAACGAATGGCTGGCAAGGCCAGGATTGAACCAAGTTCGCTCTGTATGAGTTGTCGGGGTTGGCCATACTTCTCCTGTAACGCTTGTAATGCCATAGTGTAAGGGCAGGTTTCATACATGTATGATTCGGCTAACGTCTTTGCCTTTCCTCCTAATTGACCCATTAACACCTGGTACTTGTATCTTTCATCCAGATGGGGGTGGATGTTGACTAGGTGCTGTAACGCCATCTTCAATAGGGCAAAATCACGCTCACGTCCATTGACAAAGGTAGGCAAAGATGGTTTAGGGATACCATAGGATGAAGAGATTAACAATTCTGTCATATTTGGCATGGGTGGCTGAACCTGAGGTACAAATGGTGGTTGGGTAGCATAAGGGGCATACATGGTATTTGGCACAGTAGGTGGCACAGTACTTGGCATGGTATATGACATAGTGTTTGATGAAACCCTATCAGTGAGATTTGGCACCTGACATGGAGTATATGGCATAGTATATGGACTTGGCATTGAAGAAAAAAAAGGCATAGTTGAGTAGGGCATGTGGTTGGATGTGCTAGGCAAATAATCAGTCTGATTCAATGGCATGGCATTTTGGGAAGACACAGTAGGTTTGGCAGGCATGGCATGCTTGGTTGGGGAGGTAGGTTGCGAAGGCATAGTAGATTGGGAAGGCATGGTATGTTTACTATTAACAGTAACAGGGGTCTCAACATCATGATTACTATTCTCAGTTTTAACATGCACACTGTCCCTAGTATGGGATAAGGCAACACTTTTGTGTTTAGGCACTAATGGGGTTAATTCCCAGGGGTTTTCATCTTTAACAATGTTCGAAATTAATTCTGCTTCCAGAAGTTTCCTCTCGGCCTCACGGATCTTCCTTTTTCTTTCCATGTCTCTTAACTGCTGCTCACGACGTTGAGCAACTTCTCTCTCTACCTTCTCTGTTTTTCTTCTAAGTATTTCTGATTCTTTATCCAGTTGTAGTCGAGCGTCAAACGCTACATCTTCAAGTTTCCTAATTTCATGATCAATAATCCTTTCTTCCTCCGATTTAAGACGCATTTCGTCTAACTCGGCCTGACGTTTAAGTCTTTCAACTTCGGCGAGCTGCCGATCACTCATCCGTGACCGAATAGATGATTGTCTTGATACACGACTGAGGCGAGTATTCTCTGACGCACCTGATACATGAGACGTAGTGATCAGTTCAGGGTCTTCTACTGCAGAATCTGTCATGTATCTATCCAAAACATAATCGGATAGATATGCTGGTCGTTGCCTCTCGCGAGACGAAAACCGAACACCTCTCTCGGCAGGCAGACGAATGTCATCATTCTCACCCCTATCAACACTGGCAGCGTTCATCGTCAATAGTAACTGTAGGCTAGGCCTATCATCCGCTTCGCGGGACCATGAAAAATATGTCAGGGCACTTCAATATCCAACCGTTAATCTTCATAACTAATAGGCAAATCAAAACACGTGGTCAGCCATTTTCTATTTATTACCCACACGGCAATTGGTACAAAAAAGGCCGGAAAATAGATTCTCGTTAACCGGGCCAAACACATAAATTAAATAAAGTAAAAATACGGGCATATTAGTGCTATCTTCTTGACAAATTAAGAACAGATGAACTACCTCAAACATTAATCTACATGTACCCTTTTTGTCCAGTGCATTTAACGTTTCATCTGTCCAAGTTATCTCTATTGCTACCGTTTGAGAAAGAACAGATCCTCTTCAGATGATCCGTCAACTCACTCACATGCTTGATGAAGTTTGTCATGTTTGGGTCCAACAACATACTCGGTGTCCCTTTAAGACAGGGGTTGTATAGGAATTTATGACGGAACTACCTCTTTCGGGAGAGAATGAATGAAGTGATGAAATGATACCACTGCAAGTCCGGAACTATTTACTGTTGTTGCTTACTTCATGTTGTTCGTCTCATACACGTTTAAAGAGCCACTCCGTGATTTTCATAACATATTATTTACCTTTGATACGAACCTAAATGTCATATGTCGTGATATAAAATCAAAACATCTTAACTTTTCATGTCCAGAAGACATATATATTACAAATACTGGTTTTCCATGAAAATCTAAAAACAGCCTCATAAATGCACAGAGGTGTATATATCACGTCAAATATACATGGATAATAGTTATATAACCTAACAAACACTATCAACTCCTAACTGCCCTCCTGGCTGTTTTAGATAAGTCTCCAAAATTACGTTTGACTATTGACGCGCGCCACTGTCCGGTTTTCGATCTTTATTGCGACGTTCTACCTTCATATTGTCACTGTAAAAATAATAATAAGCTTTAAAATGTGTCTTTTCGGTGACAGTCGATACTTCGCGATCAAATGACACCATTGATTAAGTTTGGCATATATGACTCCAACAACTCACGGAGTGGCTCTTTAAGTATTACCACTTATGCAAATGAGGTTACATGTTCAACGTTCACATGCAGACAGAGTCGACTGTATCCACCAAAATAAAGAGGGTGGGTGTTTGAAATTAAAAAAAATGGTTATGAAGGTATTCTATTCATCCAGTCTGTAGTACCTGATGATTATATCACATCTTAATTTTAAGTTTAATTAAGCTTGGTATTTTTTAATTCTGTTCTGAGAACGGAATCGTTTGATCATAGGTTATAGGTAAATGAAAAACAGAGAAATTGAAAGCACCTAAACGAAATCTGTTTTACAAAGTTTCATTGCGCAAGGTCTTTTGGTTATGGAGTTCTGGCCTAAATGTGTTTCCATGGAAACTTTAAAAAAATAAGTCTGAGGAAGTTTAAAGCCTCACCATTCCACATGATCTATGAACCAATGGAATACATTCTTAAATATTTCCCTGTACTCAATGTTGCCACTCTTCCATTTTCCCTTTCTCTTTTGCTCTACTGTTCTGTTTTATTCCCATGTAAAGTTGTGTGTGGTTATAATAAATGGTTGTAAAATTGTTGATCATGTAAGTGTATTATTTTCAAAATAAAATATTGACGTCACGACTGAAAACTAACGTGACGCTATATACTGCAGTACCTTAAGCGGGAGGATAGAATATTTAGATAATCTCACCAGAGTGTTTTATGATATCAGATATATTAACACGAGTTGATAAAAGTTACAAATTTTCTTTATCCCCGCCAACATCGTTGTGGCTGTGGATGATTAGACCCTTCAGTAAATACAAACATACAAACGATAAATGAATATAAAACAAATATCCGACTCAAACTCATAAACTCAAAAATGATTGCATTAAAGAGAAAGTCATATATGGATAATTTCAAGAAAACGAAAATCGTCTAAACACAAATTATATTTAACTGATAAATGATTGAAACACAATCTTTTTGGAACAATTTACTTTTGATAATATTTGTTTGGGTTAACTTAGCCTACGACTAAGACATGACAAATTAGCTGATTATCTTATTTGCAAATTTACTGATATTCTTTCAATGGATATTTTGTATAAAAGATTGAAAAGGTACGTAGCTAATTCAAAAATAAAACAACAAAAAACAATTATAGATGACCGCAAGCCAATAGATCCCCTTTGATATTAACACTGTTTTAAAATCCACATAAACGTAAAAAAAAGAACCTTTAAATAGCCACCACGAGCGTGGAAAGCCGTTCATGACAAGGCAATAATTGCTTAATATAATCTTATCTATAATCATTTCACGTTTTGTACCCGAATTTGGGTACATCTTAATGAATATTCTAAAGATTCCGCACTGTATAATGTTTACGGTTTTTTTTTTATTTTAAAAAATTTAATATTGATATAAACTGAACGCCATGTATATTTTGGATTGAAAATATAATCTCGGAAGAAATGTTTGGAAAAAATATGGATACCCAACAATGTCTTCGAATCGTATATTTATAAAATTAAACAGATTTACAAAAGAAACCAAAAATTGGTCAATATGTCACGTAGAGAGGTACAATATTCGAACTGATTCTTAAGTATGAGACTGTACGTGTCAGTTAAATAAAAGCAAAATTGATCATGTAATAATTTCACGAAAACATATCTCATGATCAACTAAAAACGGTTTTGTCTTGCAACTTTGGAAGGATAAGAGAAGATGTTCAATAAGAAATATCTTTATATGCAACTTAAATTAGCCTTATGGTTGAAGGGAGAGAACTCGTGTTTAACAAAAGCGATTGCGCAGGGATATAAAAAAAATCCAGTTTAGTCATGACATCGTCCGCCATTTTCATAGCCGCAATCGCGAAAAACACAAGAATGTTTCATTCGTACTTTTTCTGATAACTGTCTGTCCAAACACACCAGGTAAGCATTGTATCGATTGCTAATATGCAAACGCTCAAAATGGTATCGATGTAAATGGAAGAAGCTACATTTAGTTGCGTATCATGAATGGTGTCTTGTCAACCGAGGCCTTGGTTTCGAATCCAACCATCCCCTTCTCTTTTGTTTATATTTCTTAAAAATTATTGATACTTCATTTGCACAAAACCAATTAAGTGAAGTCTCACTATCTGAGATGACAGATTCAAATAAATAGACTCCTTAAATTAAGGAAATATCCGATTTTAGGATATTTCACCTGAATACGAACAAAAATAAAAATATGTACGACAAGCGGTTTGACGTCAGAGGGCTTTTGTCATAGCTCTGCATATTACAATCCCTACTGGGAGTTAAAGAAAAATGAATCCTATTATCAAAAATCAAAATAGACACATCAATAGGTTTAATATTATTACATCTCAAATAACTTAAGGAAATGCTAATTTCTTAGCTCTTATCATTTTGACCTTCCCATAATAAGAAACATATTTTTGTATTCTTTATCAAATCATGCTTTAAAAAAGGAGGGTCTTGTTAAAATAGAAATAGACATTTAAATAAATATTGAAAGTTGGTAACAAATCTTTTTGAACTTAAAACAATAACCTAAATCAGGGATCACTTTGGGACGAGATTGCGATTTATTGCACTTTTATTATAAATATCCCATTTAAAGATCTGCATATTGCTATAAAAATCACATTAATAAATTGAAGTTGCGATCTATCTGTCATTTTCAATCTGCAGATCATCAGAAACCTTTTTTAAAATGTCAATTCATATTAGAGGTACTTCGTATTTGGAGCGGTAAAGGGTGCACATAACATTACACAGACCGACTTTTACTATAACATTTAATTTCATTGGACGTTGGAAAGGTTCCATTCATTAATGCACCAGGGTGACCCCTGCTAAATTAATTCTTTTGTTGACCTTGCAGAAATGACAGAAAGCCTAAATTTTTTAGGGTTTGGAAATTTTTTGTCAAAGTTTACCTCCTTATAACCACTTGTCAAAAAAATAGTACAAAATGTAAAATCATTCCTCATCTTGGCAACACAATTGCTGTTCAAAAAGTGCTGTATACCTGACCCAAGTACCTCACTGCATGGGAATTTCTTGTTTTGAATTGTCAAGAAATCTCCTTTTGCTTTGCTTAAATTATATTGACATTATTACTTATTAGATGTTCCCAGTTGCTACATTACATTAGATAGATAGATTGTATTATTTACATCTCAACTCAGGATGACCAAGCTAATGTTACATATATGGTCTAGTCATTCTGCATCCCAATTAAGGTCAAGGGGCTACAATTTGAATGATCACTGTATCGACAGATTGATTATACGCATACTCACTTGCTTCTGACTTCGCCATTTCTATCTCCAACGCTAACAGTTTGGGAGAACATCATGTCTTTTGTGAACTAGTGTGGTGAATCGAGGGGTAATAAAGTGTAAAGGGGTTCTGATTCAAATTCAAAATTGAAGAATGATAAAATTAAGAATGCATCTTTTTTCTTCTTTTCAGTGTCTTGTGCAGGATATTGCTGTTAGAATATGGACACGTTTATCTGTGGAACTTGCCAGGGGGCATTCAATGAGATTGAGCTGTTTATGCAGCACAAGCAGCAAGGGTGTGAACCTCAACAACCAGAGGTCATCCAGGTGCATGTCAATGGATCCGGGGAGATAACTGAGTACACAGGTGAAGTTTCACAAGTCTTGGTAAACAAATATTACTTACAAATAAAACTGGAAGAATAGGAACAAATAAAGTCATCTCATGTTATAGAAATAGGATAGTAAACATTCTTAAAGAATTGACTTATCATGTACCTTTCATAATATATGGTTTATTTTGCATGGATTGCAGAATTTTGTTTTCAGTTATGTCAATACAAGGTAGCAAGAATCTTTTAATCATGCTGTTTCAGGAGTTCTTAACATGTCAGCAGAGCTTTGTTTTGCAAGATAGATAAGCAAAGAGATAAGTATCTAAGCAGGATGAGTCATTTAAATTCTGTGTACAGTAGAGCTGCAACGAATACACTACCAGGCGAATACGATACGTATCACGAATATGGGGTAGCGAATACGAATAATTATTCACGAATATGAAAGCTAAAAAATGATGAGACATTTTCAAAAACAATGAGTCAAGCATTAAAAAAAAAAGTCAAATACTTTGTATTGATATTTGTGAGATAAACATTTCCATTTCCATAATTTCATTATTAAAGCCAGTCATATACGATATAGGCCTATATTGTAAAAAAAATATGGGAACCATGCAGGAGTTGTTTAAAATTTAATTTTAATTTAGTTACTCAAATAATTCTGATTCAGTAATTTTCTTAATGTTTTTTCAAATATATGCTTAACCTTTTAATGTAAAATAAAAAAGTTTCATTAGTCATTCATTCAGTTAACCACTGCTGGGTAATTATAACAGCAAAGCAGACGATGTTCAGATCAATTTATGGACATGTAACCGTGCTTTGGTAAAACACTGAAAACACATTACATTAAGTAAACTAAAAGCACTCAAGTTCTTTTAAACATTATTAAGTAGAGTTATGATGTATACAAATTACTTGACACACACCACGTAATGTTTTTGACCCTGTTAAGAAAGCCGACAGTAACAATCACTTCAGATATGATATAGGTCGCTGTTCCTTTGTGCACCCCTTTTAACGCAAGCTCCAAACACTGTTGGCTTGTTATATACCCTGCTCAGTCGATGCATGGAGCTTTGTAACCGGAACTTGAAGTTATTGGAGGGAGGGTATAGTAACAGCATGTAAACAATAACGATTTGCGATTTGCCGACAGTTTATTATTGTATCCTCTATGATTATAAGTTGACAGCTCTTTCAAAATTTGTATCCTCTATGAAGATAAGTTTACAGCTCTTTCAAAATTTATTTTTACAATAACAATTACACGCGACAGTTAGGCGCATAAAGCTGAAAACACATGCAACATTTTTTAGAAATCATGCGAGAATGTCGCGGTAAATCTGAAATAATAATTTTGTGAACGTTAATTTTAAAAAAAGTAGGCCTATTTCTATTCAGATTCAATACAAATTTATGTTAAAGTGAATAGTAACAAAAAAATCAAAAATCGAAAATAATCGGTTTTCATTGTAACGAATAACGAATACGATTCACTTCCTGCCACGGTTCGATTCACCGAATATACGAATGTATCGTTGCAGCTCTAGTGTACAGGCAATAATCTGTTTGGACTTTATTCTACTCTCAAGAAAACAATATATGGATTGTTCATCATTTATTCATTCTCACATGAGGTCTTGCCTTTATTGGGTGAATCTTTTTTAAAAGTTTGATGAAGCATTGCAAAATATTCTTCATTTGACTTTACCACAGACACTGCAGTAGATGGTACAACCACTCTGAACCTGTTCAGTGACTCCATCGACCAGGGCATCAGCGTTGAGGCAACTGAACATCTGGACGAGAACGGGACGCCAACTCTCATCATCCTTGATGAGAGTCAGTCTCTGGTGGCCTCCCCTGCCGTCAGCGATAAAGCTACAAGCACACCAGGGCTCAGTACTGGTAGGTTGTGTATCAGCCCTTACACCTGAGAAACATCTCACATTTATTATCAGAGGCTTGTGCATATATATACATACATAGACAGGCATTCTCAAAGTTTATGAGCCAATGTTTATCCTTGTTTATAAGATATACATGCGTTTATAACTTTTGTGTTAGCCGTCTGACTTGTAGACCTGTTGCTTTTGCGATATTGCATAGGAAGGGTCAGTCTTGTATGTGAGATATATTGTTTTTGCAAGGATATGGGGGGCTGAAAATGGGAGTGAACTTACACTTGAGGTTGACTTCTACGAAGTAATTTACTGTATTTATAAGGATTAAATCAGGTGAAAATTTAACTTAAAGCATAGTTGTTTGATAAACGAAGTCCAAGATGTTAAGTGATACATCAGTCCTCACATATTCCAGATAGAGTTGTGGAGACCCAGCAGTTTGCTCCAGACTGTGCCTGTCGTCAAGCTGGAACAACAGGTCAACAACAGATCTCGAACTCTGAGAATAAGGGTAAGTGTTGTTTCCTTACATGTTATTCAGGGATCAACCTTTTTCTGAAGAATTTTACTCTGGAAGTTGGTTGATTAAAGATGACTAGGAATTGTTGATGATGAATATCTTTATTTCAGGATATTTCATTATTGGAAATTCACTTCTGTGAAATAAAGATTATCAACTATTAAATATTTGAAGGCTTTTGATTCAAGAATTCAATAACCGTGACTTTATAAAAATCAATAAGCAAAACCTTATCTTATGGTCCACAATTTGAATTCTGTTGGTCTTTCCAAATGTGTGTGCATTAGAGAACTCATTCTGCATGCAGCTAGCCAATGAGTCAAAAAAGTTTCACAATCAAAAAGACAAATTTAGGTTATATAACTTGTATATACATGTTAATTGGAAATAGCTCTGCTGGGTTATCATTTAAACAATAAGAAGTTTTGGCCTAAGAGTAATTGAGGGGTCCGGATGACGGGGTCTCTAAAACAACTGTAAAATGCAACCTAGTCTTTCAAAAAAGCCCAAATGGGATTTTTCTTATAGCTGAGATAATTTTCTATACAATAATATATCACATGAAACCTTTTGAGTATGGTTGCTGACCGATTTATCACCTTGAAAACGTCTAATTTTCAAGTTTGGTTGCAGTCCCCTATAGGCAACTGCAACCAAATTCTTGAAACCATCAAAATACACATTTTCATAGAACAGAAGAGTCTTGACTAAACATAATTTGGTTGCAGAGAGAAACTAAACGATGATAATGCAAATGTTGGAACTTTATCTGGCTTTTTATTTACATTTTAATGAAACATCGGCAACTTGCTCAAAGCTACCGAGTCCGGTTTTCGATCATGTTGTGTCCCGCTTCGCTGTCGTTTCTGACAAAGTGGATGGAAAATTTCTACTAACCTTGTTAAATCTAACATTCTCTATAGTTTGTCATGTCTTGGTCAGTATTTATGACATTCCTTGACCAAATTATTTCTAAATTGCCATTTGTTTTTACAACATGGCCCCAAGATGAATTCGAATTGTTGTCAAATCTCAACACTATTCTTATTGGCTGAAACAGATGCCTCCGATAGCAAACTAATTTTGATAGAAAATAAACATCAGCAAGTAAGTTTAATGACTAGTTTCTATCTAAAAACCGATCAAAATCAATCATGAATAAGTAAAAAGGAACGTCAAAATTTTATTGAAAATGTTTGATACTGAATTAGCCAATTGAAAGACATGTTACTTAGCGCATGGTATTACGTCACACACTGTGTCAGAGGGAACATGTCAAACTGAAACTGTTGATTTGATTGTTTTCTCGTCAATTTAGGTAAATTTGAAGTCTGCTGCAACCAAATTGATCTGATAACCTTTTCAAAAAATAATTTTATTACCTGCAACCAAATTATTATTAGCCAAGACATGAAAAATGATAAATATTTGACAAAAAATAATTTGGTTGCAGTTGCCTATAAGGGACTGCAACGAAACTCGAAAATTACCTGATATCATGATGATTTTCCATTTTGCAACCAAACTCCAGGATTCCAAATAATACAATATGTTACAGTAAATTATTTCAGCTTTCAGAATATCTTCATCTGAAATATTTTCAAGGACTGGGTAGCATTTTATAGACGTTTTAGATACCCCGTCATTCGGACCCCTCAATTACTCTTAGGCCGAAGTTTTATATTTGGCGTTTGGGATGATTATGCATGTTGAGTGAGATGATTCAATCTAAAATCACTGATATTTTGGCATGTATTTGAAATGATATTCATGAAAAAGACGTATGTCAGGTTGCAATCATTTATCATCTCACATCACTGTTTTCTCAGGTAAACGCAAAGGACGACCAAAGAAGGGGGAGGAGAAGAGTAAAATCATTGACGCTGTGAAGAAGGAAGAGGCTAAGCCTCCACTCCCAGAAAAATGTAACTTACAGTAATATGACACAGTTGAAACAAATGATTTTTTTCATTGATAACTTTTGTTTTTAGTTATAACAAACCCAAAGCCATCATTCTGATAAGCCATTAATCACTAACACTGTTATTCTAGCATCAGTCAAAGAGCATTCTGTCATCAGAGCAAGTACTCAATCATTTGTTTTATCTTGAATATCAGACAGACTGAAGATGATACTGTAAGGTACTGGAAGATTTTGATGGGTCAAAACTAATGATCACAGTTCTGTTTCCTCCCCACTTGTCATCCTCATAGTTATTCTAGAAGGACTCTTAAACTTCATCAACAAATGAAACTATCAAACCGTCTATAAAAATATGCCTTTAATAGATTGATGAAAAGAATATTGGATTTACATCATTGTTTTTGGCACCCTTATCTCCCTCCCTTAGCTGGACAATAAGTGTGACAAAGCCATTTGCGGAGAAATGTGTTGTGAACAAATGCTGTACATAGAAAGCTTGTCCTCAGTACACTAATATTGAAAATATTGACACAGCAAATTTACCTTGTTTTTCACTCTGTCAGAAAGACTAGATGTTAAAGAGCCACTGCGTGATTTTCATAACATATCATTTACCTTTGATACGAACCTAAATGTCATATCTGGTGATATAAAATTAAAACATCTTAACTTTTCATGTCCAAAAGACATTTATATGACAAATACTGGTTTTCCATGAAAACCTAAAAACAACCTTATAAATGCACAGAGGTGTAGATATCACGTCCAATACACTTGGATACTAGTTATATAACCTAACAAACACTATCAACTCCTAACTGCCCTCCTGGCTGTTTTAGATAAGTCTCCAAAATTACGTTTGACTATTTGACGCGCGCCACTGTCCGGTTTACGTTCTATCTTCATATTGTCACGGTAAAAAACCAATAAGCTTTCAAATGTGTCTTTTTGGTAACAGTCGATACTTCACTATCAAATGACACCATTGATTAAGTTTGGCATATATGACTCCAACAACTCACGGAGTGGCTCTTTAAGCTATTCTTTTTGAATATATCAATGTTAGCACCTGTATCAACATTTACATAGATTGCAGTATAATGTAGTATAATATATGATCCTGTGTTTCCAGCCAAGGATGGGAAGTACCATTGCATTCGATGTAAGCGAGCCTTCACAAGAGAGAGGGTTTTCAATGCACATAAATGTCTGGCGTCCTCGGACTATGTTGTCATTACCAACAGCGACGTCAAAATGGACTCTGGTCAGTACACCCCATTATCCTCACAGCTTTAAAAGGATATCTTGTACAACTCCTCCTTGAACTTCAGGTTTAGATTTGATACTTCATAGTGCAATAGTTTTGTGTGCTATTTCTGCTAAGAATGTCTAGACAAGAGGAAGCCATATGCAATCAATGTTCCTGTGATATTGATGTTTTACCTATCTAGTCAATATTAATCTTTGTTTTTGCTTTATAACTGAGGTACCAGGTGTTTGTATACAAAAATGTAGCAATAAAGGTTTCACACAGAGATTTTGTGTGTCGAATAGATTCTTTATCAAACACTCTGTGTTAGCCACAGGGCTGCTTACCTGTATACATCAGCTCTTTGTCAAGCCCAAATAAATGATACAAGCCTGTTGTCAAGGCCAACAATCAATTTCAAACTTCAACTTGAACCTAGAATCTTAAGTAATAATTTATGATAAATATAGTATGATATATATTTTTTTATCACATTTTGTTTATACCGACAACCAATATCACCCCAAAGCTAAAGCTCTTAGACTGCTATGGAGGTTCTGACTAATTTAGGATGTAGTATAAAAAAACTCATACTGTACTATCTATGTATGTGATGTGCAGGAGAGGAGTCTGATGAGGTTGACGCAGGAGCTCAGGAAGAGGAAGGCGAGGAGTACACCGCTCCTTCAGATCTCGTCATAGCAGGTAAAAACTTCAGTCCGGATTTAAACAAGAGTTGGAAAGCAATATGGGTAATTTTCTTGATGGCCATTCTAGTAGTTGGGTTTAGGAAAAATTAATTTGATGGAGTTCTATGACATCAGTCCATACTAGTCCTTTAATCTTTAACAAATAAATAAATCTTGGCTTATAGAAATTAAAAATCAAAATTTAAAAAAATATATTTACAGATGAGCAGAAAAACAAGAAGTTTGACAACGTTCTCGTCAGCGCAGACCCAGACGGAGATGCCTACAACTACAGCTCTGACAAACCCACTGACGAGATAGATGATGTTCCTGTCTTCAAAACCCTGGAGGATAAGGTGGCGTTCGAGACCAACCTCAACGTGGACCTGAGCAGTATAGACCATATGTTCAAGGTCCACATGATCGAACAAGATCTCAACGAGAACGCCAACTCTTCGAGAAACTTGTCAACATCTCTGTCGCTATACAGCTGCAATATCTGCGATAAAGTGTTCAAGACATTGTCTCACATGAGACTTCATTGTCTCATCCACACAGACCTCAAACCGTTTAAGTGCTTCAAGTGCTCCTACTCCTGCAACTCTAAAGGTATGCAGCTTGTTAACTTATGATTCAGTAGTTTATACATACTGACATTTTACACACTCTACGAATATACTTTTATTGTTCCTGATTTGTACCATTTACCTTGAAATTATTAATTTCAGCTTGGATTTAAGGGTAACGTAAATATCTATAATTAACACTGTTTCTCAAAATGAAAATGGCATGTAAGAAAAGGAAGAGAACAAATATGATAAATAAAATTAAATTGTCTCTGAGATTGTTCCATTGAAATGTGTCATATTTTCAATGCTCCAGACTATCCATAATATTAGTCCAGATTGGAGAGTGAAAGAGGCAGCTTGGTTACATATTAAAGTAATCTGTGTAGAGAGAATGAAGGGTTGAATGTTTCCATCTGCAGGTAACCTGTACACACACACGAGGAAGCACACAGGTCAGTTCTACCACTGCAACAAGTGTGAGTTCCGCACAGTCAACAAGAGTCACCTGCTTGAACATGAGGCCACGCACAGCAACGTGCGTAAACAGTGCGAGATGTGCAAGAAGGACTACAACACCATCAAGTCCCTCATCAACCATGTTCGCAAATATCATAAGTAAGTATTCCATCTCGAGTAGTTATTTTTTGCAAATTTAAGCGAATGTCTCCGTTTTATTACATAGTTTCACCACAGTTTCCCAAAATTTCAACTTATTGTAGTCCATTTGCTTACTGATTGAAAGCAGCTAATTTCTTCAGTACCGCCTTCATTTAGTGTCATAATAATCTCAAATGATTATAGAATATGCAATAGAGTTATGAATGCTTCATGATGACTAAGAGGAAAAGTATCAGTGATCCTATCTTGATTAATCAAAGTATGGTCAAATATATCACCAAATTGAATGACAAATATAACATAAGTAGTAATAAATTATTAGATGTTTTCGATGATATTAACACAGCTATTGTAATAGTCTCTTTGTAGTATCTTACACAATTAACTTAATGAATATCATTGTTTGTAGATTTTCAGCCAAAGGGCGAGAATACCTGCAATCCTTCCTGCAAGGTAGACAAGCTCGGGGCGCCACCGTCATCCACCAGTGTCATGTGTGCAACCGCAAGTTCAAGAAGAAGATCGACCGTGACCGCCACCTCTTCATCCATGACATCAAGGATATTCCAAACATCCAGCACTGCCAGCTGTGTGACTATACGGCCAGTCGTCGCACCTACCTTGAGAAGCACTACATGAAGCATCGCGTCATCTACTGCTGCACTCTGTGTGAGGAGAAGTTTCTCAGCACCGTCCGTCTCATTGACCACTTGACCAGCTTCCATCTCAAGGACGACCCCGAGAAGTGGGAGAGCCTGTTTGAACAGAGCATTAACAATAGTTTGTATCTGCCCGAGCCTGATGAATCTTTTGATGCATCAGAAAAATCATACATCAATCTTCCAGATGAACTCTCCAGCTCCAGTTTGAAGAAGAATTGTGATGTGAAGAATAATGAAGGAAAGGAGGCATGTGAGTCACTGCTGGTCAGCTCCGAGGCAGTTGCAGACTCCATGCTCAGTACAGAGACAAAGTTGTTAGAAACAGACTTGAAAGAAGTCGATATAACAGAGGTGTCAAGTGAGATTGGACCTGAGGGTCTCCAAGTGGAGGTCAGCCTGGTGGAGGCAAGCCAAGGTGACCAATCAGGTGTTAGTCTTGAGGGTGTTGGACATACTGACCAGTCAGAGGTCGGCATCGTGGATGCAGGACAGACCATCCAACCAGAGCCCATGGACACTGAGGAGCAGGGACCCAGTAATAGAACTGATTTAGAGATAGATCAGTCTGCAGGTGGGTTTCAACTTTCTCTTTTGCTCTGATATTTTAGATATTAGTGTTTTAGTGAAATATTCTTGTTATGAAAGCAGGAAAGAGGAATAGCTTTTAAACATTTGGAATGATAATGAAGTGTGTAAGCCATGCTAAAGGGTGTCCTAACTGTAACCGACCTCTTTGTTTTGAATCATGCGGTTGTTGATTGTTTGTGCTATGAACTTGTGATGGAATGAGTCCTGAGAAAATCTTACGAGGTACCAATACATGAAAAAGAAATTCTGTGGCAGTAAAAGTATTTAGTATCAAAATTTAAAACTGTACACTAAACAGGTAATGTTTACAAATCGATCAATAGGGTGTTTCTTATGACATAAGTCTTTATTCAAGACTCAAAGGACATAGGTCTAGAGTACAAAATCTGTACAAAAGCAACAAGCATTTATCACATCTTCATACATTGTCATTTCATATATAACATAGTAAGAATATCTTCAAATTGAGTAAAATGATATGTAATCCTCAGAAAAGACCCATTCTCTTGATTTGTTTCAAACATTTATCAAATTTTAACTGTTTTTACAAGGCCCGTTATTTCAATTAAGGTACACCGGTTGGGTCAAGTGGAAGTCTGACGTCAGAGAAAACGGTTGATAAGATCAGTGCTGGTACACAGAAGGGCAAACAAACTGATGAAGAAATTATGGAGACGGACCTGATTGGCATTGACACTAGTGCAAAAAGCATAGACAATGATGTGAAATCAGACTCAGTCCAAGAGACAAACAGTGAGACAGTGAATGTTGACCCACAATTTGGCCTCGAGGGTTCAGGGAATGTGATTAGGTCAGAACTAGGGGCTCAAACAGAAGGTAATACGGTTGCAGAACATGGTAATGTTGAAGGAGAGAATGTGACCAGTGAACAGAATGTGGAAGCGGAAGAGAATATGGATGCGGATAATGCAGAGGAGGAGACTGCAGAGGACGGGAATGCGGAGGAGGGGAATGTGGAGGAGCAGGATGAGAAAGGCAAGACGATCGTGAGTGTGGTGAAGAGGATGGGGTACAGGGAAATGTCGATGGAAATATTCCACAAGATGAGGGAGACTTTCGGTTCGGAGGAGTGTGAATATTGCGGTCGGCTCTTCAACAGCAAGACAGACTATGAGCCCCATGTGAGGACACACACAGGTAAAATATTTTTCTTAAGGAAGTTTATGGTTTAAATCTAGAAAATAGATAACTTCCTTGCTATGTGTCCATTAACCTATATTACTTGACAAAGAAACGTATTTTGCCATCAGATTCATCTAACTAAGCCAATATTCAAATTACTCATCTAACAGAGTATGTACAGCTTATTGCAAATCATTATAGAATTTCTTTTATAAGGAAAATGGCTGAAAACTGTAGAGGATGAGATGAGCAGCTGAGGGAATCTTTGGTGCCAGCTTGTAGTATTTGCAATACAAGTTGAATCCATTTTGGTTGCTCATTCCTGTACAGCATAATCTAGAAATGTTTTCTCTACCAGGTGACAAACCGTTCAACTGCGAGCACTGCAACTACCGCGCAATCTCGAAAGACAATCTAAAGCGTCACGTGGAAAAGGAACATCTCAAGCTGAAGTTCCCGTGTAAAGAGTGTGATTTTCAGGCACCCTCTCGTACCCAGCTCTGGAACCATCAGCTCAAACATCTCGGCACTGCCAGGGTCGAGTGTAACGAATGCAAAGAGAAGTTTGAAACGTAAGCAGATAATCTTGAACCTAGAGTTTAAAAGCTCTCTGAGAATTTGTTAATGGCATATTAGAAGTTGAAATGAAATAAAGACAAGCAGTATTCTATGGATAACAACTACTGATGCCAGGAACACAATATTTCATTTTAGTTGTCAGTTTAGATGTTTACTCTCACATCAGTTGTCACTAGTTTAGCTTCTTGATGAGAAAGTGTCAAACTATTGGAGTGAGTGATTTACAGGCTTCATTGATAGATGTCTTATTGATACAGCTTTAGCACCTAGACAAAAAGTACTCCAGTGTCGACAGGTTAAATATTCATGCTGTATAAATCTTTAAGCTTTCATTAATTTCATGTGAACTTGGCTTACTCCAGAATCAAGAAGTTACGACATCATCTGATCCTTGAGCATCCCGATGTTGACAGAAACTACCTTGAGTCCTTGTCAGGGGTCAAACACAGAATACAGGGCAAGATGGGTATGTCATCTGTTTTATATCTTAACACTTTGTCTGTCGGATTGCTTAATAAGCAAATCTCAATTCATGACCAAGGGAATAATCCAGTTTCGACCACTGGTTTACATAGACTTTTCTGTGCTTGACCCTCAAGTAAGAGAATAAGTTTAATTCTAAACTAAAGCTTGCTTTCTTAGGCCAAAACCTTCTTTCATTAGTTCTTTATGACTTAATGCTATATCTTTTCAGTCTTGTTTTTTATGTACAAAGTTGTTTAACGAGTAAGTTTTTATGTATGTGTTTCTAGGTCGGAGATCCTACAAGTGCCCATACTGTGACCGTGTGTTTCTGCGAGCAAACTCTGAGCTCCAGAACCACATCTGGGTGCACGAGGGCATCAAACCGTACAAGTGCCCGCTCTGTCCCCATGCTTGTCGCAGTAAGACAAATCTCCAGGCCCACATGTTGAGGCACTCCAATGAGAAACCCTTTGCGTGTAGTGACTGCGGCAAGGCATACAAGTCCAAGACAGCTCTGAGGTGGCATGTGCGGTCTCACAAGGATGGAATGTTCAAGTGTGACAAGTAAGAGTCTCTGATTGTAAAGCTTATCCCTAATGTCCTTTTGAGTTTTTGTTTTTAAGTTGCAGAGAAAATGGAATGGCATAAATATTCGAACAAGCAGAAAGTTCCAGAAGATGTGCTTGTAAAATTGTACATAAACCTAATTTATTTGATATGTACTCAATGAAAGATTGTGTGGATCGTAAGTGCTAGAGAGACCCTTTATCTTAATTTTAAACTATTAGCGTTTAGAATGAAACAAATGTGCTAAAACAATTGGAAAAAGGCAATATTGTCGTTATATAGTTATTGATTGCATGACTGCTTCTTTTGTAACAATTTATACTACCTCCCCTCAGATGCCCGTACGAAGCAACACAGAGCAGTCATCTGAAGCGACACATGCAGACACACGACATTGTGAAGAAGTTTGTCTGTCAGCACTGCAACTACTCCGCCAACACTCCAGGCTACATGAAGATCCACTACACTCGCAACCACAAGGGCATGACCTTTGTTGAAACTACCAACACAGAGTCTGATAAACTCCCACCGCCAGAAACCAGAGTCTATAAGTGCCTGAGCTGTGACTACCTGTTTGGGAACATGTCAGACCTGAAGCGTCATCTGCGTGTGCGACATCATGTGCAGGTGCACGACATCTCCTGTATGGAGCAGATGCAGGTCTCCGAGGTTCAGGTGGGTCACCAGGTTGTACAGAGAGATTATCATTCGAGGGTGTGAGTCAAATGATATTTCTGAGAAGAGTGTGAATATTTGTACCACAAAGCAAAAGTGAGGGTCATACATTACAAGTTTTCTTAAGTTCTACACAAGTTTTCATGAGTGAGTGTAAAATTGCCTGTATTAACCATTCTGTTTTATTTGCATTGCAATGAACAGCCAGAAAAGGGCCCACTCAAACATACATTACTCTTCTGATACACTGCATGGCCAACAAAACAGTGTACAAAACTGTAGCTGATCTTTTATGTGATGAGAGAAATCGACACTTGCACTCTCTGTAAGATACAGTGGTAATCAGTAGCTGTTCTAGGACTGGTCGTGAGGGAATGGCAAGACACCTAATCAGAAATAGGCTTACATTGATGTAGATAACATGTACACAGCTTCAGCTTCTTCACAGCCTGTACAATAAGTTAATGTTCATGTCTATATGATATGGTTTGGTATACACCACCTTTACCATTAAATCCTTAATCTACCACTCACATCTATAATATCTGATCCTGCAGGTGCTGCAGTGTGCAGAAGACTCCCTGCAGGAAGGGGAACAGGAAGTGCAGGTAGCCGACACGGTCAACAAGGAGCAGGAGGCCGTACAGATCCAACCTGCTGGTAGGCAAAACTCAATGTGTACCCACAGGATTATTCTCAGACAACTTGCTCTATAACTCAGCTTGACTAGAAACAATAGACATTGTACAATTACTCTTATGGATAAGATCTGTTGAAATTGCTACCTGGTCACACTGAATGGCTATTTTAGGAAAAAATAATTCCTTCAGGTAAATGATGTCGGTAGCGCTTGAGCAGGTATTAGTACGGGGTAAGAGTGCCAAATAAGTATCAACAATATCATTACAGTGTAATAAATGAGAGGGTCACAATCTAACACTAAGGTAAACCGCCCATTAACCCTCATTGAAACAATACAGCTCTGCAAGAAAAGTTTAGAATTTTATCTCTTTTAATGGCTTTATCAATGACAAACATTGTAATATGCTTTCCTTTCAGAGATAGACACTTATAGACTTCCTTATTGCGTGTACACTATTTATGTGAAGGACACTAAAAAGAGAATATTGTTTTGTTTACAGCTGGACAACCGGAGCTTGATGAGAAGACGGCCACTGCTGTGAACATCCTGCAGCAAATCATCGACATGTCCCAGCAGGTGGGTGAACTTGTCCTTCTTGCACCACACAATTACAATTGTTTAGTCACCTATTTATGATGAGTTTCCTCTCGGCTTCCTTAGACGGAGGTGACCGCAACGTTATCACCATTTGCTACATCCATTGTCTTAAGGGATTTTGTATAATTGGCTTCATGTCCGTGAAGAATATTAAGATGTGGTATACAGGGACATAAAAAAGCAATATATCTGGATGACAAAGTCTGTATTGTTAATAGAAAATGTGACATGCTTATGTAGATGTTTGTTTCATCATAAAATTTCTTTGTTTATCTTAAAAAAATTCAGCTCTTTCTGACAATCATTTTTGGAGTCTCTAATTTGTTATATCCTACAAATTTAATCATGAAACAATCTATTGTCTGACTTCAGGGAGCATTTGGGCAACAGCAGCAGATCACAGTTCAGGCGGAGGACGGGCGGATGGTGGCGGTCAACCCGGAGACCATCATTGTCCAGCAGGAAGGGGAGGAGGTGCTGCTGACCGACCCAAATCAGGGTGTGGAGTGGGGCCAGTATGTCATTCAGTATGTCAGTCCCGAGATGCAGCTGGACAGTATTCCTCAGGAGATTCAAACATTGGAGGAACAACCCACGCAGTAGTGTTCAGAGTGGTGTGATGAGTGGGGGCAGAATGCAATCCAGTCTATCAGTCCAAACATGTGGAAAGATAGCATTACTTGGAACATGCAGAAATAAAGGGGAAAATACACATTGTAGTGTTCGAGTGTCGTGTAGAGAAATTCGAGTGTTGCTGGCCGACCTTAACTAAGCAGAGTTGGAACATTATGACATACGTCAACCCAGAGGTGTAGATGAACAGCATTCCTCTGGACACAGACATCTGGGGCAGAAACCACATAGTGTTCAGGAGTGTTGTGTAGCTATTTGAATGCTGCTGAAAACGCATGTTGGGGTAATTGCTTTGGGCGGAACACTGTCTCAGTTCAAAGATGTAACATAATAGCATTAATAAGGAAATACAGACTTTGGAGGAAGAACAAATGCAGTAGTGTTCAGGAGTGTTGTGTAGAGATATTTGAATGCTGCTGGCTCACCTGAATCATGACTTAGAGTGGGAACATTATGTCATACGTCAAACCAGAGAGGCAAATTGACAGCATTCCTCAGGACATACATTGGAGGAAGAACCTAAAGAGGAGTGTGGTGTAGATACATTGGAATGGTGCTGACAGGCTCTAGCCAGGGTGAGGAGTTCAGGGTGGCGTTTGACATGGTATGTTAGTCCTAAGATGCAGCATATAAATGATCAGGCATATTTTGTAGACATACAAGTGCTGCTTACAGCCCCAAGCCAGTAAGATGAGTCATCATCCAGTGTGTCAGATTGAAGATTGAGCATCCTTTAGGAAATACAGACATTCGAGAAACAAACGACATCTCCAGAGATTTTCTGATAAATTTGAACTGAAATATTTGTATGTTTTCCAACTCACAAAGGCATCCTATAGAACTTTATTCTAGAGAGTTCATTGCAGTCATATTTTACCAAATGATCTAGAAATTATTTTGAGATTATTAAAAAAATAGAATACAATTGTATATTTGTAAAAAAGTATGCATGTTTTTTTCATATGACTTATTGTTAATAACTGTGATAGATATGTTATATATTACTGTTATATATATTTATGCCTTTTGTAATATGCGTGAATGAAATTCAAGTCTGTTTCTTGGAAAAATAAACATGCAATCCATGTCATCAGTGTTTGCTTACTCTTATTCTGTGGCAAAGAATTACTTGATGTGTTTTTCTGATGATATCACAATCTTCTTGAACTTTTGTTTATTTAGCAATCAATCAAAACAAAACTAGGAAATATATGTAATAGAATTTACTTTGAAATTTACAAATCACATGGTTACATTATAAACAAATAAAATTCACAGGATTTTCGTTCAACTTATACAACGCTAGACACATGACAAATGATAATGTGATTTAAAGAAATCCAACCAATTGATGTAAATATAAAAAACAACTATAGTGAACTATGAACAAATAAAACAGCTCATATATCCCACATGTAGATTTATAATCTTTTCATTAATTCACTGTTCAGTAAACCGCCTGAAACTGAATGTCAAGCCAACTTGATTGTTTTGGGTCCAAATGTAAACAATTTTGGGCACCCTGGAGTTGTATCAAAAAGTCAAAACACAGCAACATGGATAACATTAAAAAATTTTAATCTTCTGCTTTATGGTATGAAAACAATTACGTGCAGCACTACGTTCCAGAATTATGTTGTTGGGGTATAAAAAGACTGTCACAAGCAAACATCTTTCATTATCTGTATGACAGATTGTTTATACCTCATTAAACAATTAGGGTACCTTGCATTTCAAGAGCTGCTAGAGCTTATGACATCTTTGATCTTGGTAGCAAGATACATCTTGATTAATCACAATACTTCAAATTTCCTCTTCTAATACTTGGTTGCTCCTTTACCCATGTTCAAGCTTCCATGTTCATGGTCAAAGTTATACTTTGCTTGAGACTATTCAAGTTAAGCTAAGTACACAAACTTTGTGTTTTGAGAATTGAAATGTAAAAGACGGGAGCATAGATAGCTGAAATGAATTGACATAGAGCTTTTCATATCAGTTTGACTGGTAGTAATGATGCCTTTAATAAACAATAATGTCATATTTTTTTCAATGAAAGGTAAAGAAAAACAAAACAAAGCAATGATTTTGTATTGATTGACTAAAAGCAAGTCACACAATTACAACTAGAGCTTCATTGAAATAGGATTGTATGGGAATCAGTTGGTGATTTATCTGTCACTTGCCTACACGAATAAAGCTTAACATCAATGGGATCACCGTAACAGAGTGATTGAACTGTCATGCCTAGGTTCTAGTCCACAATGAAGTGACAGTAACATTGTGATGTTACAGCATCTTACTTCCAGATGATGATAAACAAATAGAGTATATTATATGAGTGTCCATGGCATACTATGTTTACGACACAAGTGCTTATTGATTAGTATTTCCAGAGCGAGAGCGAGGTATATACTGATATTGAGGCATGAGTGTCGTAAACATAGTGTGTCATGGACACCGAAGTGGCAAAATCAAAGAAACTAATCACAATCAACATCCAAGCACAGGCATAGGCACATTTGGAAAACAACGTCAAAGGCAAACTGTGACGTCAAAGCATTGTTTTTGACAAGCGTCACAATGAAAAAGTGATATTTTTCCCTAGGGCATTGTATCAAAAATATGAAACCTGATATGATTGCCCTTGTAGCCATGTAGGTAATAAACACCTTATTGCCATTTGGAGCTGTAAAGTCTCTAGGATTATTAATGTTCTTGATGATAATGTACAAGTGATGATTGAGTAAGCTTCGCATGAATAACCATTCTCTCCAGTCAGTGGTCACTCAAGTCACTCATTCTCACGTTATCTCTGTTTCAATATGTTATTATTTTTAAAAATCACATATAGAAATCATGATAGGTGCAAGTAGATTGTGACTGAAGTTACCTTATAATACATGAGCGACAAATAGTCACAAAACTGAACATCTTTCAAACTAGAGGCGTCGCCAGTATCACAAATTGTATTTAGGTGCAATCAATTAAAATCATGGTAATTGCAAGTAGATTGACACTCAAGATACTTTCTGATAAAAGATGACAACTTTTCACAAACTGAACATATTTCAAATTAAAGAAGTTAATTGTATCACAAATTCAGCAGCATGATCCTCACCACTGTCGGTGTCAGTGACAGTTGTTGCAGCGAGGGTCACATTTCTTACCCCCCACTCTGCATCCACACCCACCTGTTGTGTCTCCCTCACCCTGCAAAACAAAATTATAAAATAGACCTTTGAAAAGAAAATGTAAATCTTTTATCCATGTCAGTGACATGCTCAGGGCACACAAAAAGAAGTGAAAAAAAGAGTGCTTTTAAAACAAGTCTACTAGAGACACTTGTAAAAGTTGACTTGAAGAATAAAAAAACAAGGAAAATTACCTAAAACTTCTAAATATGCAAATAGATAAGAATACAAATTTTATGATAATGTTGTTGTCTTTGCTGAAAATGACTTTCTTAAAAATCATTACCTGTAATAAACCCCTCCAGAATATTAGGATATCTACTCTGTCCAATCATTTGTCAGTTTGCTCTGATAAAAAAACCCCTAATAGTTCCAATTTTATGCTTATGAGCCTGTTATGTTGAGGATGGTCTTAACAGTGCTGCCGTACCTTCGGTCCCCAGCGGGGTCCTTTTGTGACCCAGCAGATCTCGGTCTTACAGATGGAACACTTGATCCAGTCACATCCGTCCTTCTTCTGAACGATCACCTGGCACTGGGGGCACGGCATCGCCTCCCCCTCCGACACCAGTCTCTGGAACATATGGAAGTCAAAAACATTGATATTATATAAGTACACAATTTTTATGGATAACAACTTCTTTAATCTGAAAAGTGCGACGTTTCGACACAGATTCTTGTATCGTTGTCAAGCATGAAAAGTATAAAAAATAGAAACCGATACGTATTGCAATACAGTCGTCAAAACCAGTTTTTCCCGGTTTTTATTTTTGCATTCGGAAAACAACGTGCGGGTTCGTAAAACTTTGGATTTTGTCCGGATTTTAACAACGGAACCGAGTTGTTGGTAAAATGGTGAATGCAGACGACGGGAATTCATTTTGTGCCAAAGTTTTATGTTTGTGATTCCATATAAGTTTCAATTAATGGATTTTGAAAGTTTCTTTTTCATTTTTTATAGATAACTAAAATCTAATAGACAATTAGACAAGTCTAGTATGCTTAAATTAACTCAATCAGGGAATTCCTGCAATAGACTGCAATACGCATCGCAATACAACTGTTCATATCGCAATAAATCGCAATACGGAAAATCTTTGCGATACCCACCCCTAATATATATATATATACAGAATGAAGATCCCAATGCTATTAATGAAAAGTCCTTGAAAGCTACAATGGTCCTTGATCCACCAATCATAATTTCAAAGATTTTCTGTACGTTAAAAAGCTATGGTGATTTAAATCTAATGTATTATCAACTGAATCTTACTGGCAGGGCTCATTCTTTCATCTTACAATCATGACAAAAATAACAGAAAGGTTTTGAAAAGCTTACACTTAACATGCGCTGAGTCTGCTGGGCAGCCTGATCGTTGGCTGATCTGATCCGCAGGTCATCCTGGTACTGCTGACAGTTCATGTTCTCATGGATTGCTTTACACGTTAAACAGTTCTCCTTCTTACACACAGGACACTGGAAGAAGTTGACGAGGTCCTCGTAGATACACCAGCCGTGACAGTCGGCAGTCTTGCAGTGGTACGAGTTGCTAGCCTGGCTCTCAGCCGTGTCTAGACTTCGCTGTAGATATCTGTTGTAAATCTCTTCACTAACAAGCTGTGGGGAGAGAGAGATAAGTTAATAGGATGAGGAGGGTAAGGATAAGAGGTATGAGGTACTAGCTCATCCTGCTACATCAGCGTATTTGTCTCCGCCTAGCTCAGTCATATACCCTGATATCCTTCGACCTAAAACACTCGTATCGCTTACGGCTGGTTACTCATGGCTATTAATAGCTTAGATTGACATTTATTTGAATTCTCATTCGGGTGGTGCCGCTATCGCTGAATGCGAGTCATTTCATTGGCTTGCTTTATTTAGCGATACGAGCGTTTTAGGCCGAAGGATATCAGGGTATATGATGGAGCTGGGCGGCAACAAATACGCTGATGTAGCAGGATGGTACTGGCTTGGCTCTAGGCAGTGTCTAGACTTCACTGTATAAATCGGTTGTTTACAACCATGGCGAGAAAGAAAGATAATTAAAGGATAGATTTTTCAGCAGCTTTTGCTGGCCTGATTTAAAGCAGTGTCCTTCTGCGGAGGATGCAATAATATATTCTATTATTTGAAACTCTGGGGGGCAAACATCGCTGTAAATAGCTCTCAGTCAAGTATTGTGAAAACGCTTAGTTTAAGAACACTCACCGCTCTGATTTCTCTATCTTGTAACATGGCAGTGCAGGTGTACTCGTCGTCTTGGAACGGACACTTGAGACTTGCCTCTTCGGTTGTCCTCACTGCGTTCATCAAACAGTCCCTGAAATAATGTCAACCATTGAAATCTTAATAGAATGAAAAGTAGAAACTCCGGCCAATAAACAAACAGCTAATATCTTGTATTACTTCAGTTTTTTAATTCTTCCCCACAAAAATAAAAAAAATATTCATTTTAAATTAATTTCTTACATGCTTTGACATAGAATTAAATAATAATTGTAAACAGTTCAATCACATGGTTTATTTGCTACCGGTAGTTTACTGTAAAAAACATGAGACAATCCTAGATATAAATCTCTGGGCGTCATTAGTTCTATTTAAAACTCAAATAAATCATTGTTTTCTTTCAGTTTTCTCAAAACCATGAAGCAGATCATTTACTAATTTGAGTGTTGTTGTTATGTTCATTTATTTATAAATAAAAATATAGATGATCTTGTGAACTACTTACTGACAAAACATATGAAGACAATCTCTTAAGACGACACCTTCCCTTGGTGGGATTGTATCAAAACATATTGGACAGTCAAATGCTGTGGTGTTTGGTACAAGGTCACGGTTATCAAGGGTAAGTAACTCTGAGTAGTTTTTCCGACTCCTTTCGACTAGTTGCTGTTCCTGCTGTCTTTGTGCCTAATGAAAATAAAAATAAGCAAAGATAAGTTTTATAATTATCTATAATCCTCATAACCTAACGATCTCACTCTAAAGATTATACAGTTAACTGGTTCATTCAAGCCCTTTCACATAACCAAAATTGCCTGGTAAACTTTTTCAAACGATTCATAAGTCTGTGCAGCATTCAGAAACATAAGAAATTTATGAGAGGACAATTTTCTTTTAAGCTATGTTTTTGCGATCATTTTGGTTACCTCTCATTTAAGCACATTCATCACATTTCTATGAACACATCACAATAGGATGAAGTGTTTGTTTCACAAACTAAAAGACACTTCCCTCCCCACACAGGTTACACAATCCATAACTTCCTGTATAACCTCTGTCACATTTGGTGCATTTTCTTGTGCAAGAAATTACCCGGTAGGCAAATTCTGATTGGTTGCAATTAAAGGTAGTAATTCAACCATCAATTTTGTTTCAAACTAGCCAATCTGGTACTTTTCCAATCTTCACAGACTGAAGATATATATGTGTAACTGTTACCCATGTAGAAAAATATCATAATAAAGTACAAACTCTCATCTTGCTCTCATAAACTCTATTATTAAGACAAGACATGATGAAATTAACTTTACACAACTAGTGTGAATGAGTAAGTAGATTATGAATATTTCTGTAATTTGATCACTCAGACAATCGTGCTGGTTTGGAATTAAATCACACCACACAAAATGACTGTTATAAATTGCTATAAATTGTTACGGTTATGAAATACATGAATGCTGCTAACAGAATAAGGATCTATACAAAAACAGGACATTTCTGTTAAGTTGGATATCCATAAAAATATCATACTTTATTGTTAACAGAAAAAAGCAGTTGTAAAACTTCATTGAAAACATTTCTCCATTTGATAATCATCAAAATAAATATAATATTATAAGCAAAATAATGCAATAATAAATTGATAATTTTTTTAAATAAATCTAAAAACAGCCTTATAAATGCACAGAGGTGTATAATTCAGGTCCAATATACATGGATACTAGTTATATAACCTTACAAACACTATCAACTCCTAACTGCCCTCATTGCTGTTTTAGATAAGTCTCACTGTCCGGTTTTTCGATCATAATTGTGATGTTCTACCATCATATTGTCACTGTAAAAAAACAATAACCTTTAAAATGTGTCTTTTTGGTAACAGTCGATACTTCGTGATCAAATGACACCATTAAGTTTGGCATATATGACTCCAACAACTCACGGAGTGGCTCTTTAAGGTGCCAGGAATCAAGTTTTGGAACTTTTCAAACATTTCTATAACTTACAAACGAGAAAACAAAAACATATTTTTAAATATTTATTTTCTTATTCAAAATTCAATATCATTCATTCTAAGAGTTAACAAACACCAAGATCACATAAGATAACTGATAGTAACACACATGTTACAAAACTGACATTTTTCAAAGTGACAATGAAAGCCAAAGTTCATCTTCTGTTACCCTGTATTCACTAGATAACCAGATAGGTAAACTGCAAACAATTACATTGTCTAGGAAGCCTTGTTTCGATTCCAATCGCGTCATTTTAATTAAGAGAATTTAAAAAGGTGTTACATTCTTGCTTAGCGCTGAGCTTTATAAAGACAGAACATCGATTGCCATAGTGCTGAACTGTGGTTGCTGGGTGCCGAGAACAAAAACATTTCAACACATAATGATTGTAATAAAACAATGATTAGTTATAATTGTTATTAGGACTCAGTTCTAATTCCATTCCAGTCCTTAGAAAACCACCAGTAGAACTATTCTGAATTACAATGTGCACTTTGTGCAGAAAACAAGAATGTAAAGATTTATTTTGGCGATAAAATTTAAGCTTATCAGGTGTTAATTCATTCTCACCCGACAGAGGTAGCTCCGTCATAAATTCCTATACAACCTCTGTCTTAATATGAAAGGTTTTTCAGGCTTCCAGCAGTTTCCCCTAGCGGGACAATATTGCAACTTAAACAATGAAAACAATGAATGCAGAATAACATATTTGATGTCACACAGGCCTGTGCAATGAAACAGTCGCAAAATGAGGCGTTTGTGTTCTGTAAAGAGGACTCAAAGTGCAAGGTGCATATTCGAATAAAGTTTAGCTTTTGGAAAGCTTACCAAAATAACTTAGGCGATTTGAATGATAACTTTTGAAACGGCGTCGCTGATCGCACAACTAACTTTGACTACATCCAATCAACGTTCTACATATGGTGACCAAGAAACCTTCGAATTAAGACAGAGGTGGTATAGGAATTTATGACGGAGCAACCTCTGTTGGGAGAGAATAGTGTTTATTCAAATCAAATACAATACAATTAGAAGCAATGCAAAAACATAGCATAAAACACTCAATAAAGCAACTTATGATTGAAAATATCGTCAGAATCACATTACTTAGACACTTGAGACATAAGCTCGTTTAATGCCAAACCATTCACTCATTTCATAAAAATGTTATTAAATGGGATGTCGTTATTTTACTTTCTTTAATACTCACTGAATTATATCAAATAAAAGCATAAGTTTGCCAAGATTACCACTACTGCCAAGCCCCTAACATTGTGACGTCATACTTAAAGATTGTGACGTCATGTGAAGTCAATCAGCACGGGATGTTATGACACAATGTGTAATTACATTGTAGATTTATTAAACGGCGTATCTTCAACGGGAGAGTAATAAACCTTTCTATGAACATCACATATTTGCACAATTAGGCACAATGGCACAAATATAAATTTGCACCTCGTTAAGTAAAATTCCATGAGATTATGAAAAAGTCATTATTCATACAATATATTTAATAATCAGGCATTAATTCTCTTACTGAAGTAGTGACAGGACTGAAAAAGAATAATTACTTACACAGCTTTATTACTCATCAAGCCTTACTCTCAGTAACATGTTTCACATGAGCTATAAAAAATATCCCGATATGACTGTCCTTTTAACTAGTTGCGGCTGTTTATAAACTATCGGCTCAGCAGTGATTTGAAAGGGTGTGTGGGACTGTAAGACCATTTGTAGCTTTGCACTTCCTCAGGAATAACCCAATTTCCTCTACGCCCTTCAAGGTTATGTGACACTGACTATATATTTTCAATCAGCTTTTCATCTTCAACAGTCCATTTATGGTGAAAGTCACTTGCACAAGCTGTTTATCACATGACCAGACTAAGGTGAATACAGTTATTCCCTACTGACAAGATGCTGAAGGAATCATTCACCTGTATCTGTCATTCAAACTGGATTCTTATGATTATGTTCATAATATGATTATGAAGCCAAATATGACATCAAAATTTGAGATATTCTCCCAATGTTTAGAATGAGTGCTGGACTAAACTCAAAAGATGAGTGGGGTGTTCTCGACATTTGATTTGCAGACTTAATATAAAGATGACAAATCAATACGGCTTTGTGTCAAATAGAACTAAGGGAGATAACTCAATCTCTGTGTTAACTAAACTTGGACCATGTTTTCATCGTATTCAGTTCAAGACATAGAAATAAGAAACTTTAGATGATAACAAGTAATTTTTGGTCAAACACCTTACAGATCATTTCTGTTATTTGGAGATAAGCATTGCATTCATGGAGAAGTACATATCGCTTGTTAATTACGATAGGGAATCAATATCCTTAAAGTCTTGTTTTTACACACTGCCTTTTTTCTTTCTAATCACTCAGTGTCACATGATAATGCTTTTACTTTGCAATAAAAATGATTGTCAACATCATTAAAGAAATCTGACGAAATTATACAATTGTAACCAGTTTATTCTATTCTTATAAAGTATTAATTCTCTACTTACTGCAGAAGAATTTATTTGCAAAGAATATACATGCATTACTTTGAAATACAACAAGCTGATGTATGAGAATAGACAACCAACATTGACTAGACGAGCGTATTTCTTGACAATTTCTTAGAATTGAAACAATCATTTATGGTCAATGATACTGGAAATAGGTTTGACAGATCTTTATTTGAAATTAACTTCTTACAAGAAATTTCAGAAGTAAGGACAATGTACAGTTTTGGCAACAATTGAAGTTTCATTGTATACAGATGATTTGCCATCCAAAGTAAGCTTTAACAGTTTATAATTTTTTGTAGAGCAACTGTAGCTATTCATTTTATTGTTCAAAGTGATCCAGAATCAAGAACATAATCAGGTCCATTAGGCATCTGTATTATTTTCGTCCGACTGATAATAATAATCCTGCTCCAGCCGGAAATGATCTGGGACATCTTCACCCATCGGCACAAAATTTTGCACTTGGGGTGGCTGAGTTTGTTGAGACTGCAATTGAGAAGCTTCAAGGTTGATAGCGTTCTGACCCAGCTGACCAAGCGCGACCTTTGCCCCTTGACCTCCTTTGGTCTGCTTGAGGTCGACTATCGCGTCATTGAAACGTAAAATAAGATCGAGCTGTTCCTCGGTTAATTCTTCGTTGTTTGGCTCCTCCACCCTCCCCCTCTGTCCTTGCTCCTGGAAGAAAAGACAGAGAGGTGGTGAGGCATTGTTATCATGAATAATCATATTCATGATGATTATCATGTTTCTGAAATTCTATAACACTCATGAACAAATATCATGATGTCCATGAGTCATTCCAACTGTGATACTCTGCTATTATCATCATGAATATAAACATCAGCATATTATATTCATGATTCCTTTGTGTTCATGCATAAGTGACATTTTCATGAAATAACGACTATGCATTAATTAATTAGACATATAAAATAATTAATTACACCGAATAAATTCAAGACATGCCATTATGTTTATAAATTACAAAGTTATGAATGAGTTCAAGTGACCAAGTTCATTAACTATTATTCTTGAAATCATGAATTTTATCATCTTCATCACCATCAAAGATCAACATGTCCAGAGTAAGTTTATCAACATCTGCCACATACGTTCACTACGAATATATTACATGATCTTTCTTGTTTCCTCCTGCAGTACACTGACCCTTAACTGATACACTACTTTCACTGGTACAATTCATTCACTGATACACTACTTTCACTGGTACAATTCATTCACTGATACACTACTTTCACTGGTACAATTCATTCACTGGTACACTACTTTCACTGGTACAATTCATTCACTGATACACTACTTTCACTGGTACAATTCATTCACTGATACACTACTTTCACTGCTTTCACTGGTACGATTCATTCACTGATACACTACTTTCACTGGTACAATTCATTCACTGGTACACTACTTTCACTGGTACAATTCATTCACTGATACACTACTTTCACTGGTACAATTCATTCACTGATACACTACTTTCACTGCTTTCACTGGTACAATTCATTCACTGATACACTACTTTCACTGGTACAATTCATTCACTGGTACACTACTTTCACTGGTACAATTCATTCACTGATACACTACTTTCACTGGTACAATTCATTCACTGATACACTACTTTCACTGCTTTCACTGGTACAATTCATTCACTGATACACTACTTTCACTGGTACAATTCATTCACTGGTACACTACTTTCACTGGTACAATTCATTCACTGATACACTACTTTCACTGGTACAATTCATTCACTGGTACACTACTTTCACTGGTACAATTCATTCACTGATACACTACTTTCACTGGTACAATTCATTCACTGGTACACTACTTTCACTGGTACAATTCATTCACTGATACACCACTTTCACTGGTACAATTCATTCACTGGTACACTACTTTCACTGGTACAATTCATTCACTGATACACTACTTTCACTGGTACAATTCATTCACTGATACACTACTTTCACTGGTACAATTCATTCACTGGTACACTCTTTTCACTGGTACAATTTGGTCGCAGGTACACTACTCAAACTAGTAAAACATGTTCACTGATACACTACGTTCATTGATACACTACTTTACAATTCGTTCACTGGTACACAACATACTCTTAGACAGTGTATTCACTGATACACTACGTTCACTGGTATTATTCTTTCTTTCTCTGAAATGATTCGTTCACTGGTACACTAATTACTCTGAGACAGATACACTACGTTCACTGATAAACTGGAACACTACGTTTACTTGTACACTTTTTTCAATTGTAGACTATGTTTATTGATTCACTAAGTTCACTTTGCTGACATTCGCTGATACAGTATGATCACTAATACAGTATGTTTGCTGATACACTGTTATGCTTGTTCACTACATTCCCTGGTACAAACCATACTCTGAGACACTATGTTCACTGATACATGGCATTCACTTCACTGATATATACACTGTGTGTATTTGGTACACTACATTCGCTGGTACACAACAAACTAAGACACTATGTTCACTGATACATGGCATGCACTTCACTGATATATACACTGTGTGTATTTGGTACACTACATTCACTGGTACACAACAAACTGAGACACTATGTTCACTGATACATGGCATTATATACATGATATATACACTGTGTGTATTTGGTACACTACGTTCGCTGGTACACAACAAACTGAGACACTATGTTCACTGATACATGGCCTTCACTTCACTGATATATACACTGTGTGTATTTGTACACTACGTTCACTGGTACAAAACAAACTGAGACTTTAAGTTCACTGATACCCTTTGTTTACTTCCCTGTACAAATGCGTTAAATGATGCAATGTGTTCACTTTGCTGAAAAAATGCGTTCACTGGTACATACTGATACACTATGTTCGCTGATACATGAACCATACAATAGGACAGCATTTGAAGACAAGAATATGAATTGATTGAGAATGTATCATTTCCATAACCATTTGCCTTTCAGATTCCAGAGCAGTTGAAGGAATCATATTTTGATAAATGAAGTCATAACTTCCTGATGCTGTTAAACTCGTTTCAACAAGAAAAAAGTGAGCATGGCTCACATACCCCCGCAGCCCGTCTGGTTTCTTCTCCCTCTAGTCTGAATTAATATGATTCTGGATAACCTGTTTTACTAAAAGTTACTGTCATAGTTTAAGAGTAAATGTGTTCCAATTGGACTAATACAACTCTTAATCGTTACAAGTCCAATTGCGCAATTAAGGGCCATAAGTCTGTCAAAAATAATATTTCGGAAATGGCTTTCGAACTCGATCAAGAGCATCAACAAGTGTGTCCAAAACCAAAATTTCATTCACCTAAGTGTGATACAGTCTGAGAAAACTTAGAAAGAAGTAAGGGCCATAACGTTTAAAAAAATAAAATTTCGGAAATGGCTTTTGAACTCGATCAAGAGCATCATCAGGTGTATCCAAAACCAAAATGTCACCTCTCTAAGTGTAATAGTTTCTGAGAAAATCTGTACTGTCCCCATTGGAACAACAGATCTGATAATCGCTCAAAGTCCAATTGAGACTCCATGGAAACGACAACAAAAATGAATTCCAGAAAATTCAAAAGTGGTCCAAACTGTAGACAAGCTTATGGTTAACAAGTGTGCAAAGTTTGGTTGATCTAGACCCGACGTTTTTTTAATAAATTGACCGGACGGAAGGACGGAATGACCGCTACATACCCCTGCTTACTTTGTAGCGGGGGTATAATTATGCAAACAACAAGTAAGAAATGAAAATTAGTTGGTTGTTAACTCTGGTTGAGATATATTATGCTGACACATAATTCTATACAATTTCATTCGTGAAGCAAACAAGCTCATTATTACTTACAAAACTTACTTAACATCAAGTGTTTGTTGTCGGTTCAAGGTAAATGATGATAAATGATAATAAGTATTGGATAAAAATATCCTTAAAACATCTATGGTTGCTGACAAAAAGTATTCAAAGGGACACAGCGTAAGTTGTTGGAGTCAAATATGTCAAACTTTAGAAATGATTTTATCAAGCAGTACTCAATGTTTCTGAAAATTACTTTATTAATTCTTATCAGTTCCGTACAGTGACAGTAAACTCCATGATTTAAAATCGAACACCGGACAATGGCACAAACAAATTACTCAGACATAATTTTGGAAACTTGTGTATAGCAGACATAAAGACAAATATGGGTTGGTGGTGTTAAGTAGATCCCACAACTACTTCACATGTAAATACAGCTTAGAAATTGACTTTGTTACATTAAATAGTTACTTTTCAAGTTTAATTGCAAACATTTATGTCTGAATGTTGGCATGTTAGAGATGATCATGAAAGTTAATCGATATGATTTGAATTTCATTCACGACAAATTGTATTGTGGGGGTCATTTACGCCACAAAGAAAGATATGAAACACACTTTGTGTTAGTGTAAGTTATATAATGCATATTGAACAGGACAGACAAGGCTACTTTGTAAGATAGAGTATTATTAAACACAAAAACAACAGCAACTGTTAGATTGAATAGGAAATAACATCAGGATTATATTTAACAGGGCAGGAGCTTTTTATTTATCATCAAAAAGTGTCTGACTCAGTTCACATTGTTTGTTTAAGATTAACCATGTGTTTGTTTGATAACTACAATGACTTTGGATATCAACTACAATATCAGCTTATTGTTTTCTTGTTTAAAATTTGTTTTATCAACATACGAATTGTTTTTTTTATTTCTGTAAAATCATTTTTGTTTCTTTTCTAAAGTTATGTTGATACACTATAGGAGACATTGGGAGACACCATCAAACTCCTTGCTACAAATCAACATAGAGAAGATGAGGCTTTAAGGGTGATCATTTTCATTAATGTTACTTTTGGTAGCAACAGTCTTCAAGAAAATTGTACATAAGAACTTTTTCATACCTACTAGGAAAACTTAAAAGGGTAAATATTTTTTAATTTCTACATGACATCACAATGCTTAGACCTCATAAACATGATGACCTCACAGTGCTATGAGATCACATAATTTGGAGTCAAATAGCAGCACTGCGTTCAGAGATGAATTTTTAAAAATTTATCAATGAAGAAAATGTCAAATGCATGTTTCCCCGACACGAAATATTTAAACAGTCATTAAGCCTTGGATATTTGTAACTTTTATCATGTGGCGTTGCTGTATTTGATATCAGAAGACATGAGGGTGAGATTTCCAGAGCTTTTAGGACAATAAAGAAAATGTCACCCTCATGTCTTGTAATAAAAAATTATATACCAACACTTTGCAAGCCTTGGATTTTTGTATCATATGGCGTTGCCATATTTGTTATCAGAAGACATGAGATTGACATAACTCCAAGGAGACGTCCACCCACCTCCTGTAACATCCTCTCCTGTTCCTCCTTCTCTGCCAACCAGCACAGTTCCTCCTTCGTCATAATGTAGCCGATTGGGGGCTGGTAACCCTCTGGTTTGTCCCCCCCACACACCTCACATCCCGGCCGTGTCGGCTTGTTGAGGAAAGTACACCTCGGACACTCCCACCCCACATTAGTTGTCTGCAAACAAGATGTCCGGCATCAGTTGTCATGGCAATAAGTAGATGCCTTTCAAATGATATTGATTAAGAACTTTAGCAAACATCAACTTATATTCATAAAAAACAAATACAAGTACCAATTTTACCTTTGAGATAATTTGATGACAAACATTTTGGAGGCCTTGGTATCTTTCAGTTCAGTTTTATTTCATTTTATAACACTTTGAGTAGCACGGATAGTAAGTACTAGACCCAAGGTTATCTGAATGTGTACTGTTCATGGGTAAATTGTCATTCTTTACTGAATATTTATGGTTGACTTAGAATCTATATGAAGGTTACTGTACATATCTGAATTAAAAGCATGTTACTGAACTAGATCTTGCCACAAAAAGCTTTTCATAATTTTACTGTGATCTGTGGCTTGCTAACATTAAGATTGTTTGAAGAATTTGAGGTAATGAGACCTGTGTAATATGAAGAACCTATCAATCCAGAATCTCACCTCAGGTGTTGGCTGTGTTGGCTGTGTTGTTGCGGCCGCTGCACCCTCCAGGCCTGAACTCAACACTGGAGGCCCTGTTACAAACACTGTGTTGTCTTGAACTCCTTGAAAGTCCGAGACGCTGTGACTTAAACCTCTTCCTCTACCGATACCTCTACCGCGACCTTGACTTATATTGGGGGCAGATTCACTGGTTCGTAGGGGACTCGGTGGTTGAACTGAGGTTTGGTCGCTTTCTGACACTGGAGGAAGTGTGCCAGAACTACTGGAGAGGGTTGACATTTGTCTACTTGGTTGACGATTCAACCCTTGAAATGACTCTCCACTTCTTCTCGTTGACTCTCTCATTGTCCTCATCGTCATATAATCTGTAAGTTAGTAGGTAATGAAATCAGAATATTTTTTATGATCAACAAGGTTACCTATAGTACACCTCATTTAATTTGAATAGAAAATATCTGTAACCACAAGGCTTTTACCCAAAGATTATATATTTTGACTCATAATTTAGATCATAATCTCCATTTCCTGCTTTCAGTTTCATAACAGGTGCCCTTTGTTATGTGTTTTTTATGTAGATTTAGAAATCAAGTTTGGTTATTTGGTCAGCATTGGTTATCTAAAATGCTAACAGACATTGAGACAATTTCATTGAACAGTAATGAAATGTAAAGAAATATGATTAAGTTTATTGGAAATTTCAATGGGATTAGTAAATTAAAAAAATGATTTGAATCTAAATAGCCTGTTAGGCCCATAATTGTCAAAAAGATGTATTCTAAAAGATGTAGTGTTCAATACGAACAGAATTTGATGAAGAAAATTTAGAAAAAATTTAGGTGAAATGCCCATGGGGTATTGCAGGGTTACAAATTCTGATCCCCTAAGAAGAAAAATACCCCCCAACAAAAGTTTAGCTTCGTTTGTGCAGCAGTTCAGGAGAAGAGTTTACTAATGGCAGATGACAGATGACACACAACGGGCCATGCCATGAGACATCTCTCCTTACAGATCTCATGAGATACAGTTATAGAAAAAGTTCTTTCTGTTAGGATAAGCTTGTGAGTGAAACAAAGTCTACCTCCACTGGCTTCTCCTCCTGCAGTTCCTCTGTTGGCTGCGGATGAAGAAAATCTTTATTACATCTCTCAAATTTTGGCTACATTCTTTCAATGATTAAGACAAAAAATTATTTCATTCAATATTTTGGTTAAATAAAGCCTTATTTAAAAAAAAGTCTTTTAACTGTTTATATTTTGAGTACGAATTAAGATCGTAAGCAACACTTATGCTTTGCTTTATAAAGGTCTTACACAGCCTTACAAGTTTTGTGTCATGCCCTTTACACTTCAGCCAATCAGTAACAAGGAGAGATATACATAAGCTCAATTTGATATCAATGCACACATATATGAATTAAACAAATAAAATGCTCAAACAAAAAGGACATGTGACCTTTATGTCTCAAATTGTTGGGTACAATTTTATTCAATGTCGTTATAAAAACTTTTCTATGTTCCTCCGAATGTGAGGACAACTGCATGACCTACTTGGATCTAGCTGGTGCTGGTCAAGCCCGACTGACCGAGCGGTGGTGAGGTAGAGGTAGAGGGTGTGGCCCGATCCCCTGACCCCGCAACGGTAGAGTGACTCATGGTCCTTTGGAATCTTCTTGCCGATAATCCATCGTTGGACCTCCAATGGGAACTCATACTGCAGCATCATCTGTAGAAAAACATAACCAATGTCGTGGTTTTTAAAGCATAATTTATCAAGGACCAAAGGATTTGGGGCAAGTTCTGCAGCAACTTCCCCACATGACTTTAAGTTGTTCCAGTCTCTATTACTGGTAAGATGATTTTGATTTATTCCACTTTGAACATAGGTACCCTAAACTTTTCCCTTCAAGGTGTAGTTTTTTTTCAGGTCAACTTGGCCACGCCAACACCGAGTATAGTGGCGGATGCCGGCCTTTAACAGCTTTTATTCAAGATGGACAGAGGAGATTGAATGAAGTTTCATCCTCTTAAGAACATCTATAAGGTTTCAATTTTCCTAATAAAGGAGACACAGGGAGATAGAATTAATATTTACTCACAAATACAATTTCTCAATAGAAACTTCCCAAACATACCCTGTTTTTGAGGTCACCTATTGTGTCCATGGGTTTGACTTTCAGGTTGATAATGCAGCCAGAAGTCTCTCGGTCTTCCACGTGAACTTTCACACTGACGAGCAGTAACAAAGAGAAGAAATATAATTCATTAAATCAAAACTCTCGACGTATATTGTCAGAATTCAATATTGATAGACATGATTATCAATCATTATTGCCTCTCTTATATCAAATGGCGGTCACACGTGAGACAGAGCTTTGAAAAATTAAATTGCCACAAAGTATGTTTCATGATTTTTAACATGGCTTTAGTAAGAGCCAAAATACCTTATGACCAGAGTTAAGTTAAAATCACCCCCCTAAACTCGCCTCTTTACCTCTAAAATGCCAAAATTATGGTATAGTCTTGTTTTCACTGATAATCGGAAACCGGCCCTATAAATGTTAAGATTATGAAATGATATGTCCAATTAACATGGTTTAAGTTAAATGACATACTTAACACTATATAGACAATAACTTATGAGTGACGGGGAATGATAGATTATCTCTCCCGAGTTATATTAATTTTGTAATTCTCGAGCCTTGGTGAGAGAATTACACAAGTAATATAACGAGGGAAAGATAATCTGTCATTCCCGTCAGGAGTTGGTTATTGTTTATATTACCTATATGTTTTTTTAAATATTAAAACTCGAATATGATAGAAATAATCGTTCCTCTATAAAGGATTAAGGTTGCGAATTTCCAAATTCATACGCATGTGCTGTGGTTTTGCTTGAGACTTACCTACGCACGGCTAAATTGTAATTTGTGAAAAAGTCTCAAAATAAAAGCTAAATGTAGTTGTTGTTGAACATTTAATCCTGTTTTCATAACCGTCATTCAAACTAATTACATATAACAGGGTTTTTTTTAATTTGAAGAGGTCAGCGAAGCCCTATAGTAATACTACAAGACGGCTGAACTTGTGACGTAACTGATGACACTGTGACGTCATAGCCGCTCATGTCTATGACGTCATTACGATAGAACGGAACCAGGCGCTTCTGCGCGACTGTTAGCTTAACGTGTTGAAGAACTAATTCAATAATCGCTTATTTCTATGCTCTTGTGCAATGGGGCAGGTTTATTTCACTTTGTTTGTGGCAGCACATCTGAGAAATGACGATTTGCAACTACATGGAATAAATAAACATTGTTAAAATATATTCCAAGGGTGAACAAATTACCAGTCGGGACAAGTTTGAAAAATGAATGAAATAGTACCGGCACTACGTTCTTTTTCATTGGTTCACAACAACCAATCAAATGCTAAGAAAATGTGTAACTCCCGTGTGATTTACATATTACCCTGTGTCCATTTTCCCCATATGGGTAATATAAACCAATATTTGTCTTTTGTGTCTAGTGTAAGCAAGTTTCTGAAATTACATTTGAGTCATTGGTGCACGCCACTGTCCGGTTTTCAATCACAATTTTAAGCCGTTTATTATGTATTCATAAAAGAAATCTTAATTCTCTAAAAACATCAAATGCCAAAATTCTATATTGATAGACATTATATGTGTTGAACATCGCTTCCCTGTTATGTAATATGGCATTCAACAAAGGTACAAAGTTTTTCAAATTAACCGCAACCGTCACATTGAGGTGAAATAACAAATTGAAGACATTAATTCATAATGAAATTTTCATGTTATGTTATGTCAAAATTCTATATTTTATGCCCAAATACAGATGGGAACAGTGTTATTTCTAAGTCAACCTTTGCCAAGACATTCAGAGATTGCCTAAGCCTAAGATATTCCTAACTACCATACAATGACGATGACAATGCTCTTGACACAAAGACAACTTTGTAAATGAGGGTCATGTCCAATAGAAAATAACCTATACCTAATCTCAATATGAAAGAGGTTACCAAATATTTTAATCAATATCATTACAAGTGATAACATAGCCCACATACCTGATACTGTTTTCAGCTGATCTTCTTTCATAGTCTTCTTTATTTAATTTTATAAGGAGACAAATCCTCTCAGCTGCCAAATTCCCAGCAAGTTCTTTGGCTCTGTGAGCATCTCCCGTAGAAATTGCCACTTGAAGAAGATTCGCAATTTGCTCTAGTTGGTTGAACGATGTGTGTTGCACTGACAGCGGTCGACTCATTCCACTAGGCATCATTGACTCGTCCATATTGTCATTTGTTGGTGTAGTGTTCACTGCTGAAGCAACAGAGGAAACATTGGCAAAGGATTTGATTGCTTGGATTGCAACTAGAAATAGATGGACTGAGTGCCTACAAGAAGAATGGATGCATGGATGGATGGTTGGATAGATGGATGGATGGACGGATGGATGGATGGATGAATTAAGGGACGGATTGATGGATGGATGGGTTGTAGGATGGATGGATGGATGGAAAGATGGATGGATGGATGCATGCATGCATGGACTGATGGATGGATGCATAGACTGATTGATAGATGTATGCATACATGGATGGATGCATGCATGGACTGATGGATGGATGGATGAATTAAGGGACAGATTGATGAATGGATGGGTTGTAGGATGGATGGATGGATGGATGGATAGATGGATAGATGGATGGATGGATGGATAGAAGGATGGATAGATGGATGGATGGATAGATGGATAGATGGATAGATGGATGGATAGATGATAGATAGATGGATGGATGGAAAGATAGATGGATGAATGGATGAATAGGTAGATGAGGTAGAAATCAAACCATTTATCTCCACTATACGAGTGAAAAAAGCCTTGCTACAGCATAACAAGACATGGAAAGTCACTGCTAATTAGTCCTACAATTAATTATTCATCAATTTGTCAACATTCTATCAATACGATTACAAACTTATATTTAGTTTTGGGTTTTTCTCATAAAAGTAAACTAGCTGTTTTTCAAAAAAAAATTTCAACCAAAAGCAAAAATTACTTTAACCTACCAGCAAGCTCTTCATGGTGACCATTCACAGATCCGCCATGTTCCAGATTCTCAAGTGCATCCTTCACCTTCTGTGTGAAATTGTCCCCCTCAGGGTCACGACCTAGATCGATGATGAAGTCCCGCTGTCGATTGTTCTCTAAGATAGTCACCTGGTGCCAGGACGGCCGTTTGATCCTGTACTTGAGATCCCCGGACGCCACGTCCTGCAGGGGCACCGTCAGGAATATCTACAACGTAACAACAAACATCATAGTGATGGATTATAGACCTCTTTATCTTGGCCTTAGTGCCGAGACAATGTATTCCAGTCTTGTATGGCGAGACGATGTATCATGGAAGTATTGCTAAGGAAGCTGCAATATAATACATATCCTGATGCTGTTCAGCTTTGGAAACCAGAATAAATATCACATAAAAACTTATATTTTTACTTAGTTACCAACAGTTCATAAAAATTACATTGAAGGAAGTCATAAACTCAGATGGACTTTAGCTGAAATGTCATATATTTTCTGTTTGTCTAATCACTGTTTATTTTTTTACAACAGAATAAAAAATTAACTTTGTGAGTTTATAAAGTTATTTGTTTATAAACAAATTTGGTATACAATATCGAAATATATTGTCTCTTATTGCGATACATCTAAGTATCATGGACCCTCATAATATAAGTATCTTGATGTAATGTCTATGTGTTTTGTATTGTATCGATGCACTTTTATCCCGTAGTAGACAATCGAATGCAAACATCAATAGTATCTATGAATTGTTACACCATTAATTAATAATGGGTATTTAATATAGGATTGCTGGTGAACAAGTAAAGAAGTGAGCACAGCTCACATACCCCCGCTTCAAACTATAGTCTGGCTTTCTTTGTTGGTCTTACCCTCAAAAAGCTCACTTAGGGATCATGGTTGATAAGTGTATTAAGTTTGTTGAAGCTAGCATGTATAGTTTAGGAGATATGCTCAGGAAAAAGCACTTTGTCAGATAGTCATTGTTTTAGTAACGTTTCCATGTAAAACGCAAAAAATAAAAATAATTTTTTGGTCTAACCCTCAAGAGACGCACCAATATGGATAAGTGTATGAAGTTTGGTGATGATAGCATGTACGGTTTAGAAGATATACTCCGGACAAAGGACTTAGTCATAAATTCACTGTTTTAGTCATGTTTCCATGGAAAGCGCAAAAAAAATAAAAATCATTTGTTGGTCTAACCCTCAAAAGGCACATCAATGGATCATGGTTGATAAGTGTATGAAGTTTGGTAAAGATAGCATGTATAGTTATGAAGATATACTCCGTACAAAGGACTTTGTCACTGTTTAAGTCATGTTTCCATGGAAACCGCAAAAATAAAATCATTTGTTGGTCTAACCCTCAAAATCACATCTAGGGATCATGTTTTATAAGTGTATGAAGTTTGGTGAAGATAGCATGTATAGTTTAGGATATATGCTCCGGACAAAGGACTTGGTCATAGAGTCACTGTTTTAGTCATGTTTCCATGGAAACTGCAAAAAATAAAAATCATTTGTTGGTCTAACCCTCAAAAGGCACATCTAAGGATCATGGTTGATAAGTGTATGAAGTTTGGTGAAGCTAGCATGTATAGTTTAGGAGATATGCTCCGGACAAAGATTTGTGACGGACGGACAGACGGACAGACAGACAGACAGACGGACAGACAGACAGACAGACGGACGGACAGAATGAACGCTATATACCCCCGCTTACGCTGTAAGGCGGGGGTATAATAAGTCACCGCTGAAAGTAACATGGGAACATATTTACACAATATCAATGGTATCAGTCACTAGTCATTGAGTTAACAGCAATGCTTTGACATCATTGGACGACACTGTGTACTGACTTGCTAATGAAGTTGATGCCATGGGTTCAATTTTGAGCAAATTCGACAAATATGATCCAATTATTATGAAATTATCATATATATCTCATTTTGTAAGGAACAAAACTACCATCCAACCTCAAGTAAGATCAAATTGTTTCCATGGAAACCAGAACAAATATAAAAACCAGGATAACCAAAGTAGCAAAAGGCACCACTGCAACATTTTGTTTTGTTAAAAAACAAATCGAATAGTTTTTAAGAAATGGCTGGAAATGAAAGCATTTCTGAATGACAGAATTTATGACAGAGGAGATAACATTATGTCTCTCAGAAAGCTTTGCGAGGAACATAATAACACATAGCCCAGGAAGGAATTATTAGGAATTGGTAACTCTGTGAACCTTAAGGCTATGAGTTAAATAAACTACGAGGTCCACTTTGAATGAAGCATGCAGATAGTTCACCTGAACTCTGCAACTAACTCTCTGCCTCTAGAAAAATAAAAAATAAAAATATAAGCTCTAATTCATCTGTGAAACTGCATATGCCCATGTAAACATCAACTTATCGCTACTTTCTATAAACCTTGACCTTTGACCTTAATCAAAACAGGTCAAGCATGAATCAGGTAAGCATAATATATATATATATCAACAACACAATGAATTATCTGGTTGGTAAAAGGACAGAGTCTGTATGGCATGACTAACTAAAAGTTTCTTCATCAAGTATCTGATTCAAAACTGAAACAAAAATTGACCCATCAAAAAATAAATTTTCTCAAAACTTTATTCTGGTGACGATGAAATGGAAATATTGAAAAATACACCTTTTTCAAACTCAAATATTGACTTAATTATTTGTAAACTTTTCAACCATCTGAAATTGCTATTGATCAACAATGGCCACTTAATGGGGGAAGTGGCATGTTTTTGAATAATTTATTTCTTCAAACTTGCCTCAATAAAGTTTACGCCAAATGTATTATCTGCAGACGGTCAAAACATCTCATTAGTCGACCCCATCATTCGTAGAGGAAATAATCAAGTATCAAGCAAAAACCATTGGCAGCCATTTTTGTGTGAACACCTTTTGATAATTAAGTTAGGGAAATGAATCCGTATAGCTTAACTGACCATGGAACTTTCAATTTTAAAATGCATCTTTTGAGTAAAAGTCACTGCAAACATATAAAGAGACATTTATTTTTCCAATGACATCACTTTATCTATTGAAAAAAAAAAGCTACTGCCGACTTTAAGGGAGCGCTAATTCACTTGAACTTTGAACACTTGAAACTGACAGTTCATCTGAATAAAATTACTTTCAATTTTCATTATCCATTATACATAGTCATCATATTCCTCTTTTCTTTTTAACCATGTATACCTGAACACAGTTTTTTATCAGTAACTTCTATAATAATCAATTGATCAAAATGTACAAAAAATCAAATCAAATATTTTGAAATCTTCTTGTTTAAACATAGGGAATTTTATTATATATCAGATCAGTGTTTTCATAACATAAAATAAGACATTAGGTTATAGATATTAATCTTAAAAAAAGAAGTTAAGTTAATCTTTTTATATATATATGATCCTTAATTATTGAATCTAAACATTCTCTTTCATAGCAAATAAAGAATATTATGATATATCTTTTAATGTCTAAATCAGAAGAATGTAATAAACAAGTTCTGAATTAATTAATCTTCACAAGTTTATTCTTCTATATATATATTAAAATAGTAAAAAGAATGTTCAAACTCTATGGTAGTATATATTAAAAAGAAGAAGATGAAGTTGAATTACATTTGGCAAACGTTTTCAGCAGGTACGAATGTACCTGCTTCATCAGGCCGTTTAATGCAGTAACTGACACTAAGTACATAATACTATGACGTATGACTAAGTACATAATACTATGACATGATAATACTGATGAAGCAGGTACATTCGTACCTGGTGAAAACGTTTGCCAAATGTAATTCAACTTCATCTTCTGCTTTTTTAATATATATATATATATATATATATATATATTTTAAAATAAAATACTTCAGACGACACTTGCTGTAGATATCATTTTAATGATGACTGGATGTGTCGCATTTCGACTTGATAATAAGTCTTTTCACTGTTAAAATGATATCTACAGCAAGTGTCGTCTGAAGTATTTTATTTTCAAATATCTTTTTACTTCACGTGAGACCTTCTTCACCTTTTACACACATATATATATATATATTTGATTCTGAAACTCTTGATCAAGAATGAAATTTATACATATAAAAAGGATGAAAAATTTCAATGTGAGTTGAAAGTAAGATTTTAAATTACCACAATGTACCTGATTCTGCTTATTTTCCTCATGTTTAATGACAGTAAGATGGTAAGAGTCATCCAACCAGCTGAAACTCAGATAGACAACATGATTTTTGGAGGAAACCATTGGCCTTGCATCGGGGTCTTGTCGTTCTTTGGAGTTTTCCCATTCCATATCTACAGGAACTGTAATAGGTTGGTGTATTGTACAAGAGCAGGAAGCAATACGGTTCTTTATTGCTTCATCAACCAAATTTGACGAATGACGGCTCAGACGTTGCGACCGTCTTGTGTTTCTAGACAGTCCAGATTTGTCACGGCAGACTGAACTTGAAGACTCAGTGTTTTCAAAATTGATCTTTGCGGATGTTTCTGCATCTTTAGCTGCTGCCATTTTGAAAAGTTACCAGAAGTGTATAGGATCACTAAATGATGAGTCTAATCCTTTTCAGATCTTTAGAATAGATCAACGAGTGTATGAAATAATTTTCAGATCCAATCTTCAACAAATTTTCCCTCGTAGTCTTTCAACGACAGAATTGCTGACTCATTTTGGATGTGTTAAGTTCACTTGGAAACAGCCATCAATTTTCATTTATGACAAAATTTCAACATTTTGGAAAGGCCATATAATTGACAACACTTAGTCACAGTGACATGGGTACAGACTGAAAAGTCATCCATACTCTGTACAAATTAAGATTAATACACTCCATTGAGGTTCACATTTTCACACCATACACCAGTCTTCAGTAGTGCAGTACAAAACTATATAAAACCCTAACTATATCCTGTTAAAATATCGTAACTTTCACAAAAATTCACATTTTAGTATCCAGGAACAGGAAGTCAAAGCTTCAACGGTGAGGCTTGGAATGATATAAATATATACACAACTTCTCGCCACCCTCCAATACTTTTTACTAATTTGCACGTCAACATCTGTTGACACCTTCAGTCCAAGAAACTAGAGGACACACTCTAATGTGACAGTAAAACAAAATGTCTACCTCCTTTCATATTAAAATCTGTCAACAAATAAGTCCTTACTCAGGAATGACAGTATCTCATACCAAAAAGAATATCCCCTGACATAGAGGACAAGGAAGTAAACATGTTACACATTCAATCAAACTTTCTAAACGCTGGGATTTTCCATGTACGTCACATCCACCCAGCCAAGCATTATGATATTGATCTAAAGATATGACCCATTTAAAGTGTTAAAGATATTGTACTATAGGCTGGAAGCTAACTTTGTTTAGGGGCAATACAAGTCCAATAGGTAATGCCTTTGCTATTATCTACCATACTGCCGTTTATCCATATGTAGGTCAAAGTGTTTATGGTCTGAAAGCTAACTCTGTTTAGATGGAGTAACATGTCAAATTAGCCAATACGCTGTGATATACCCATATGTAGGTCAAAGTTGGTAATGATTTGAAAGCTGTCTCTGTATAGATGGTATAACTAGTCAAATTGACTTTGGCTTTGCTGTTAACCACTAAACTGCTGTATGCCCATATGTAGGTGAATGTGCCGATTGTCTGACATTAACCGTTCACTGGCCTGCCCTGGAACATTCACAGATTATTTAACCCAGTGGCCAAACCAAGGTTATTATCTTTTTAATAAGTTGACTACTGTAAGTTAGCTACTAGGAATGGTTTGGTTCTAATGACTTAAGTAGGGAAAGAGTAAAATGGTTAATCCTCCACAACAGCATAGATAATAACACAACCTTTATAGAGTTTGTATTCACACATAAGCACTCAAATACCTTCTGTCAATTAACAATATACTCACCGCCATAAGAAACGCGAATTTCCTAAATATTTGGTGTTACATAAATCAACATTATTGAATAGTTTTTTTTTATATGTAATGGAAAGGTATATTCCATTTCTCACCTTGAGAGAAAAAATGACTCTCTAAAACGCAGTATACGAGACGTTACTCAGCATTAAAATGTGCACTAAAATTTGCCCCTGCACAGACCGTGCACGGACGTAACAATGCATGCGTTGCACGATTTCCTTGCTCTAATGATATTTCTTAAGGAACGACTATCGACGAACTGCTTCATTCGCATTTTCATGCAATAGTGAACATGCCACGTTTAACTGCCAACGAACGTCTGAGAGCCATGGGGAATATTGAGGCAGGTTGGAGTGTCCAGCGTGTCACAAGGCATTATGGAACACATCCATCAACAATATACAGACTGCTTGATCGCTTTAATCAAACAAACAACGTTGCAGATCGTGCACAGAGCGGACGTCCACGTGTAACGACATACAGACAAGACCGGTATATTGTGAACTCCCATCTACGAAATCGGTTGATAACAACGACGACTACAGCTCGAAACACCATAGGGATTCACAACAGACCCATCAGCGAAAATACTGTACGGCGCGTTCACAGTAGCAGGTTTACGTAACCGTCGACCATACGTTGGTTCACGTTTAACTCTACGTCATAGACATGCTCAACTCAACTGGACAACAGTCCACTGCAACTGGCGCAATAGGCATTGGCAGAACATTGTTTTTCGGATGAGAGCCGTTTCTGCATTGACACAGTCGACGGTAGAGTCAGGATATGGCGTTGACAAGGTGAAAGATTCGCTGATGCCTGTGTGTTAGAAAGAGACCGTTGGGGAGGACCTTCTTTCATGTTTTGGGGTGCTATCAGTTGGGGACGGCAAGTACCTTATGTTATCTTCCAAAACAATGGCCACAGTCGTGGCAGGGGGTTTACCGCCCAACGTTACATCGACGAAGTGTTAAGACCAGCCATTCTTCCATTATTTGCACAAAGGGGACATCATGTTTTCCAGCAAGATAAGCGAGAGCGCATACAGCGAGACTCACACAGACATTCCTCCAAAACAACAACATCCAGACGATGGATTGGGCAGCTTTAAGTCCTGATTTAAATCCCATCGAGCACCTCTGGGATGAGATGGGAAGAAGAATTTAGCGACAACCAGTTCGTCCAGGTAACTTGCAACAACTGCAACGGAGTGTCGTTGAGGCTTACAACAACATCCAAAGGAGGTTTATCCGGCGTCTCTTCAACAGCATGGGCAGAAGATGTGCAGCTGTTGTTGTGGGCCACACCCGCTATTGACGTTAACGTTTCTTTTCGTGAAAAGAAACGTTCATAAAACCATCCATTACGTAGTGTAAGAGTTGATTTTTTGACACTTCATACCATGTTGAAAATAAACAAAATCTGTGCTTTCATTTGACTTATGATTCTCTTTCATCACATGAATATTAAAGGAGAAAACCTATATGTTATATGTATCTGTCAGAAGCGAAACTGACATATTTGCGTTTCTTTTGGCGGTGAGTATATAAAAATAAATTCTCTAGAATAGAAGAATTTTAACTTGATACAATTGATGATGCAATCCAGTGGAGGATTCAGGTTTAGTTGGAGTTTTTTAAAATCCACAGTTATAATGGTGACTTCCCAACCCACCCCTTTACAATCGGTGAACCCCAAACCCTTTAAAAATTCCTTGACATGCCACTGGGTGTGGTGACATGAAAATTCAATCATTAATTTCATCAATTACAATTTCATAAAAATATTTTTGAATCTCTAACACAATTGGACAGGATAATTACAAGAGTGTCCAACATTCCATGCTAATGTTCAAAAGACAAAATTAAGAAATCTTTTTATTCCATTTTGGTATTCATTGACACAGGTTTGAGATTGACAGAAAGTAAATCTAAATTTGAATCCTCACACTGGAGCGTTCCATTCAAAATTTACTCACTATCAATCCCATAAAAAATGTCTCTGATTTTCAAACACTAGGTTTATCTCAATTTTACCATGATGGCTTTTAGTAAAGAAGAAATTGTACTTGCAAAATGAACAATTGAAAAAAAAATGAAAAAGATACTGACTTGCGGATACAAAAATTAAATCGTTTGCATCAGAGATGTTGCGTCTTCAGTATTGAAAATTAATGAAACTGTTAACAAAGTGAAACCTGATACTGCATGTTCACAAAAGATTTTCATCATGGTAAACAAACCGAAAGTAAACATAAAATTGTTTCAAAACACTCTTTTTGAAAGTAAACATAAAATTGTTTCAAAACACTTTTTTCACAGTTTTTGATAGATAACAATGACCGTGACAGAAAACCACTTTGACGTTGTCATACGGATTATGATATCAGAAGCGCTTGGGAAATAATTTCATTGTATTTTGACCGTATTCAAAGAAACATCAGTATCGGAAAGCTTAGTCTACAATGACTAATCACCCAAACTTCTTATCTGGTACTACATATGATATATATGGCAAACAGTTTGCTGTCTCTGTATAAACACACGAATCAAACAGGGTTTATTCCTTTTGAAAAAAGATTAAACCCACTTAAAAGCAGAATACTGAATATGAGGTTACCAATTGGATAGTTGTGACATCGATTGATTCAATGTATGCATTAATACATTGTAAAATGATTTGGGGTAAACAGAGCAACTTCAGTTGTAAATTGATGCCATGTGAATTGGACACATCAACCAAGCACAATAGAATATCAAGCGCTTTCATGGTAGAACTTATTTTGCTAAGACATTTCAATAACTTCATAATCCTTCATGATAATGTCCCAAATTGCTATAAATAATAAATAATATAATAAAACAGTTTAAAATCCTACAGGTTTGGCAGTTCCCAAATAGGTTTACTGCTGAGTTTAAGATAATTTATTTTTGTCTTCTTACAAAAGACATTTCATTTGATCAAAAATGAATGGTACATATTGCAATGAGTGACAAGCTGACAGATATCAAGGTAACACATCAGGGGAATACAGGAGCCTTCAGGATTAAATACCCTCATCCAGCAGGAAGATTTTCTCTCAGTTTCAACGTCACTGACTTAGCAAATCATACTTTTGACTTCCTCAGAAATTCATTGAATAGTCATATAACTTCAACATTCATATATAGAGCATTTGAAGCGACGGAACCTTAGGTGTTTAGGAAACGTACTTCACGAGGAAGTTGCTAAAGTCACAGCACTATCTGAACCCAATTTCATGGCACTGTACTTACAGGGAGGTAATGATTATCATATGTAAGACATTACCTACCCTAATGCTAGATAAACTAACCCTTAAAGCTGGTCCACAAGGATCAAGGGGCTAAAAAAGATTGTCTACAAAAATCCAAGGGCTAAAGAAAATAGTCTAACAGGAATGCAAAGGCTATAGAGATAGTACAAAAAGACACATTTTCCGGGTAAAATGCATTCCAGTTCTAGGTTTGAAGTGAATACGTTAAACACTAGGTTATCTACCCTAGTAAAATACAAATGTTACAAATTTAACCAAAACAATATTAAAGTGATCGATTTTAAGTTTCTTACCAATCTTATTTGTTGATTAGTCCATAAACAAGAAATCTATGACAGTATAACCATTATCAATAGAGTTAACCCCTTTCTAGACAGTCCAGATAGGTCGCCATGTATCTACATACTTCACGAAATCCATAAGCAAAAGGTTAATAGTAACACGTGACCCAATGTAAGATATTATGTTATCTATTACACTGTATCAAATTCTTGTAACTCTGATGGTATCATCTTAACAGGTGCTGTGTAACAGGCAATAGTCTCTGTAGCAAGTTCACGGACAGGCAGGATGACTAGGGCATTCTTTATGAACTCAGAGCAGGAAATGGAAATAGTGTGAACGGACTGTTTTTACCAATCTCATTAAAAAGGCTTGCCAGTTTTCATGAACATTTTCCAAACCTTTGAAAATATGCAAAAGAATTCAAAAGTTTTTCAGTCTGTTTAAATCGACCTGCTTCAAAAGAATATAAGTTATAAATTTTTACTTTATTAAGATTCAGCTCTGTCTCTTTACACAGTCTTTAGGCAACTTCAAGTAGCAGACAAGACCTAGTCTTTAGCAGACCAACCAGGAGAATGGCGGCAATCTAGTTGAAAGAATGTATCATGGGAGTTACTTGCCCCTGGCTACTGATACCGAATGCTTTTGCATGAGGCATTGTGATTGGTTAGTTGAGTTTATGTCAGAATATGTGCTACGTGTAGCTACGGTCAGACCATGTAATACATGTAAAGAGGAAAGCCCTACATAGATTGAGTTTGAATCTTGTTATAGTAAAAAAGAATTATTTTTTATTCCTCGGAACACAGTTGATTTTAATCAGCAAGAAGAACGAAAATGACAGATGCTATCTTAATATGATAACAACTACATTTGTAAAATTGGTTAAGTTACAAGAGTGCTTTAATAAACAATATTTCATCTTTTATTCTCTGTTCAGAGTATAGCTAAATAAAAGGCTGTACACAATTCAAGTTCAATTTTCCAACTGTCCATAATTATTATATTTAGTGAACAGCTGACCATAGATTTTTTTTATAATTTTTTTTTTATATAAATTGTATTAAATCACACAAAAATAGAGATTAGTAGTTGAAAATTTAAATTTGAACAAAACCAAAATTTACTTTGTGTAGAACAGTATCTACTGCAGACAAAGTTAATTTCAACTTCGGAAATGTTACTAAAATGATATAAAATCAACATTCTAGAAAAGAAGTAGAGTAGCCTCAAACATCAAGTTTGTTGGCAATACATTACAGTTTTGCCATGAAGTAGTACTATTGTCAACTCATTTGGCTATATTTATAACAGGAAATAATTTTAATGTATTGTTAAAAACATGAAAGTTAAAAGTACTTGATATCTTTATTCAATAAGGCAAATGTAGAGAATTTTACAATAATATATATGACAGATATTGACTGCGAATGGTATCCTGATGTCAGGGGTTTTCGACAAAACATTTGTTTTTTTACCATCCTTGAGTTATGAAGGACATAATTATCGTTTTCACAACCAATGAAGAGAGATGTCCTTTAAAAACAGTTTTGATAAAATTGCTTAAGCGATACAGTTGCCGATCTCTACGTCCTGGGATTTTGTTTTGGTTTTTTTTACATTGGTTTTTGAAGCTCATAAAAACTGCTATGGGGCTCCAAACAGCTTTCAAACTTATTGCATGCAACGATTATCGTATTGCATAATTGCATTTTTACCCAAAGTTTTGTAATTTCTTCTTGGACAAGGTTTACTCTCCTAGATGACCTCTTTGTTTCACTCAACTTTGGCTTTGTTATGTATCAATTTACCAATGTCGTGATGTGAACTCAAACTTATCGCCTGAACTTGTAGTTTCCTCTTCAAATGTCAAATATTTGAAAATAAATACTTTAAGAAGGAAATTTAATTACAGCCAAAGTCATGCAACTGATGTGCAATAGCTGAAGATCAAGAGCATGAACCAAAGTCTAATTGTCCTATTTTTGATCAGATTTAGATATTCATTTAAACATAAGTTTTTGATGAAATACTTTATTTTCGCAATGTTCATTGTTCTCTCGTTATGTATGTTGTTCAAATTAGCCTTCAAGAAGTAAATCCATTTGAGGACACCCATTAAAATTCTCAGTAAACAGAGGCTAATTTCTGCAAAGGGACACGTGTGTCACACGACAAAAAACAGAAATCCACAGTGAAAAATTCTTGTAAGATCACATTAAGGGACAAAATATGTTTAAAAAAACTCACTTTAAACTCTTCACAAACTTCAAAGTGACATTTCAAATTGTCAATATAGATTCCCGCCATTTTACCACGTGGTGGGGAGAAATCATTATTTTGAACCAGAGGTACATTTTAAAAAGCATTCATATATAGCTTACTAATTCGGCCGATTTAGTAAGCTTACTAAATGAATTAGTAAGCTTACTCTTCAAAAATGTCCATTCGATTGTGACTTTTGTGACGTCACCTCAGATTTTGTGACGTAGTAAACATATATGAACTTTTCAGGGGCCCATTTCAGAAGTCCAAAATACTTAATCAATTTCGCAGCATAAAGAATTTTAAAAAACGTAAAATTATCATTTTTCAAAGCACCTGTATAGTCATTGATATGACAATGGAATATCAGCGTTTCCGCTGCCTTTGTTACATGTTGCATGATAACTTTGTAGACACCAGTATCAGCATGATATTTTTTTTTCGTCTTGGCAATTAATTTTAAATGTTTTTTTCTTTTAGGACATCATCTAACTATGGATTTTTCACTAGAAGAATAATAGTTTACATTTACTTACCTGAAGTGAGGTTTGATTAAAAGAAATATCTTATGTTCACTTCAAAGCGCACCTGCGTAATAATCCCTTCAGTTGTGTACTAGACTCAGAGTAATTGATGAACACAGTTGGTAACATTTGTAATTTAACATTCCTTTGGAAAAATTCAAGATATATGCAACGTAAGTTGTCAATAAATTAATATAATTTACAATCTAATAGTCATGTATTTGTTGCTGTGCCACTTGTCGTGTTGTCCGTGATGCGAGAAATCTAAGTTTTAGACCCTTAGTTATACCTATGGAAATGTAATCTTGTATTTCAAATAATTCTTCGAATTTTTTCATTTTGATGATAACATATAGGTATTTTGATTTAAATTGTTGACGATATCTGAATTCACAAGAGCTTTTCGACTTACAGTTTTGAGAATATATGCATTGATCAATGACCCGACGTTCCTTGACGGCCTTCCAAACCGGGAAAAAATAGACCAATCGCTGATGAGACGACCCCAACTGTCGATTGGGCGGAGAGTTAAAAATAACATGTCACATGATCCCAGTCGTTTGATTTTGACAGGAAGTTCATGTTCTTTAACCAAAATTAGTTCGAACTGTTCACAAATGTCTGGTTTGGAACATTGAAACCTTTAAAACATGACTTGAAACGGTACATTAGTTGAAATCAATGTTTCTTTTACCGGAATATTAATTATCGGCTTAACGTCAGAACAAAAGACTTCCACAAGAAAAAATAATACTTTCCGATGTTTTTGGAACGTTCCCCTAACATTACGTTACCTAGTTATTTTGTAACTGATGATTTGAAAGAATCCCATGTCTCTGTTTTAGGGCCTCGAAAAGATGTGACGCTCGAAAACAGGTAACGTGGGGATACACTAATTTTCAACTTCTCTGAACTCGAACACAGTCTTTTTAGATCATAAGTCAACTTTAATAACAGGTCATATGATTTATCAACTCATATACTACAGTCTACAAATACCTATTTTGGAGGATGTGTCACGTAAAAACTTTTCTTACTTGACTGTTGAACTTGCGTTACCTCGAATGGCTCGATGATCAACAAACCTTTTTCAGCGATCAATAGATTTTGAGGGCAATGGCAATACCTCTTCTGATTTTCTATTGACGGTATCGATTCAATCGAGTAACTTAAGACGGCTGTTATTGCGCTTACACTGCTGAAATAGGTGATTCACCTAGAAACCGAAAGTTAGGAATACATCAACTTCCGTGTTAGCAAGGTAGTAGGCGGATTCGTATCCAAAACATATTCGTCCTCAGAGGCGCGCGATGTATTCGTATTTTAAAATATATATAATGATGGCTATGTCAATTACTATATTTTGTTTCTTATCATAATATATGTATCTGAGGGCATTTTAAGTTGTTTTTTAATTGTATACATTTTTTTCAGTTTAAGACTTATAAATGCAGTGTACAATTAGCTTCGATGGCAAATTAACTATGTAATTAAGTGATAACATCATTTAAAAACAATACTTCAAAACATACATCGTTATTACCCATAAAAAGCTAATAAATTGAACAAAAACATTCAGATGAAAAATAGGAAATGTATAAAGCATTAATAATATTACGCTTAACCCATTGATAGAAATTGGTTACGATTCTGTTTTGGGTACGAATTCTCCACATCCGCTTTGCAAAGGGACAAAACTGCTGACGGTTTTTATCTTTTCCGAAATAAGATTTTGTTTGTAAAGTTAGATGCAGAGATATTCGATTCCATCATCATTAAAATCATTCTAGTTATCAACGTTTAAAATCTTGATGTGAACTATATAATTATATACATAAGAAAGGTTTGTATACGGTAAGCTATTTTTTTAAAATTATAGATATGAATGTGAATTACTGGCTTACATCATGACATGTAATATATCCATTGTAACTATCATTAACTCTCATCATTTCCATCAATATTTATAGAACAACAAAATTATTAAGAAACTAAATCAAGCTGTATATTTAGATATTAAAGATATTAAAGTGAAATGTTGTGAATAGTTAACTCTTTAATAATTATTTATGTACTGTATACTGGACATTGCCACTTGAATTTTGTTCAATCTTCGGAAAAACTTCGTTATAGTCTACTTGACTGACTTCTATTAAAAAGTTTTATTAATCTTTTCACCGTAACCTCTCCCTAAGCCAAAACAGTGTAATCTCCTAAAGAGCTAGTCAAGTTTTGACTCAAACGAAATCCAATTTCTCCTCCTATTCCGATATTTCAAGAAAAGTGGACGTCGACAAAAGATTGCTACAAGGGTGTTCATTAAGAATCCACGGTACTGAGTGACTGGCAAAAGGCCAGGCGCTTTTTCCTAAAAACATATTGCTAAAGCTGTGGATCATAACTTCTAGAACAAATATCTGCAATTTAAATAATGTCACATTTCGACCGATTGATTACAAAACACATCTTTTCAACAAATGAATTAATATAACAAAAACAAAGACGTTGAGTATTCGTAGAAAAAGCAATGCATATGTGTACATGAGAAATAATTTTATCGCCTAAAATATTATGCAATCGGGGGCGATGCCTACCTATTAATTAGTCCCGATTGTTACATAATCTTTAATTGCAATAACAACCTGTAATAATACAATGAATATAAATTAAAATGTCTACTAATTAAGATTTAAGATTTCTCCGAAAAGGTCATCATTTCCCCATATACCCCCATGTTAAAACTCTTACAGACAGATTTTTTTCTTAAAATATCTCGAAAAAACCCACATAAACCCCTATTTTGGGGGGTGGATATTTCAAGCAAATACACTAAACCTTTGAAGAAAACAAGTTACAAAAAAAGTTTAATACTTTTAATTTGAGGAACGGACATCCTTTTAAGTACTAGTTTTTCTTTTAAAATGATAACGGGAAATAAAATAACAATTCATGAAACATTTCATTCATATAACATTTTATAATGACACATTTAAATTTTAAAAAAATCATATTCATGTTTCAAAGTTTTCATCATAGACAACATTATGTGTGTCTGTGAATTACAATTATTGTAGCTTTTACAAAACAGTGTTCGTTTTAAACTTACTCCTACTTTTATGGCCATATACGCATGCGCTATGCGTCAATGGAATTATGGGAAATATTCTATATTCAGTACAAACGACATTGATGAAAGAGTCGAATCAGATGGATAAATTCTAGTAAATGGTTATAAGAGGGCGTTGATTGGTCTTATTTGTGTGCTATTTCAGAAGATTGAGCTTTAATCTACCCTTTCAAAACAAAGAACTTGTTATACGACCATCGGTATCCAAGTGAGAAGTTGCGCGGACTGAAAGTTTTGACAGCTGATTTTCCATGGCTGTTGTTTACATTGACAGAAAGGACATGAAATTCGGAGTTCAAGACATCTCTACTCAACAAGTTGTTCTAGACAGTAGCAAACACAAACTTTCTTCGCTCCCGCCTAGTATTATTAGCACGAACTATACACATCTTTCGCCGTGTTCCTTAAATTGTTAAACGGAAAAATCAGGGATTATTTGTGTTCCTGGATTTGTGTTCGTGATTGAACAGTCAACAGAGAGAGATCGTGATACAATTGTTCGTTATTTTCTGTTTGTATCAAGAGTACGATAATTTACAAAAGACCATGAAGCTGTTGGAAAACTCAAGGTTTGAAGCTGTCAACTCTGCTCTTTCAATCGAACTTGAGAACTGCAGAATTGATGGAAGGTAGGGTCAAGGTCAATGATTTATATTTAGATATTACACAATTTGAGACGAATTTCCACTTATATTTTCTCTTTTGATGCCATTTAAAGGTTATCAATCAGAATTTTTTTTTCACCTGCTCATATGATCTAACAACTCAACTGCTGTTACTGCAGATGAATTAAGACATTGTTCCTGCATTTTGAACCAAAAGAAACAGTTTTATTTCATATTACAGATTGAAGTAAACTTATGTCATTTTCATAATGAAACAAACCATTGATTTCTGTTTATGAAAATCATTCAAAGTTATTACAAATATGTATGTTTGTAATACACCATAAATTTACAGGATTGTCTTTTGAGTTAAAGTTATTATGAATAAATATATTGTTTTTGACAAACTATTGAAACTTTTTAATAAAAAGTGAGTGCAAGGTTTTACCCTGATAGTCAAACCTCTATTTCTAAAGCATCATATCAAACTAGGGTAACTAATAATGTATTACTGAAATGAGGAATAACGGTATGTTGTAAGCATGCATATACACTAAATTAATAATGTGCCATTGAATAATGTTTAATTTTTGCAGAATTGAAAGTTACTCCTGCAAAATGGCAGGTAACGACAAAAGACTGTTCAAGTTGTTATCAAGTGAGGCTAACGAGGCAGGTAGCGCAACAGGTGGGCTTCAGGCTTTGTCTCCGCCCCAGAGCACCCTCTCTCACAGCCCAGTCAGGTATGTAGCTAATTGCATGCTAATTGAACTTTGTCATTAACAACGTGGACTGGAGTGAGTTGTTATGAAACAGTGTGTGCAGTACCTCAGCAGTAGCAGCATAAACAACTTAAACATAAACATATATATATATGGTTTTTGGAGTCTTTACAAGGTTGTAAATTATCAGACGGTGGCAGGATTTGTATTGATGCGGGGAGGATTGATTAATGTGGAAATTTTTGAAATAAATAAAGTGATGTTGTAAATGTGTATACAAATATTTTCATTTTCAGAGTTTTTAGTTATCTGGGTCTCATAGGCCTCATGACAAAATGCAATGTGATCACCGCCATGGCTGAAATACTGATAAAACGGCGCTTAACATAAACTCATTCACTATTTGATCAACTGATGATTGTTTTTGTAATGACTATGAGTAACAATAACGTTTACAATATACAGAGAACCTAAATTGTTGTCTCATATCTGTATTTAATTTACAATGTCAAAATTTTGATTTGATTTAAGTGCAAGTTAAAATTTTATGGCATGATTGAATACCAAATGAAACCCACTGATCTTTTGTACAAAATGAAGGACCTAGATTTATAAAAATAGATCATTAGTTACTTACAGAAAATATTTTTTTTTAAAGTTCCACAATTTATATCTTAACCTGTAAGCAGTAGTTTTTGAACTTTTATATATGTACATCAGTACTTAATAGATCTGTTCATTAGATTTGAAAACAAATTAAATTTGTAATTTAAAGTAAAAATAACTGAAGTAAAATTAATCTTTGCAGCTCTTACCACGTTTACTAAAAAAATCTTTGTTCTACTTGTTTTGGTATGAAATGAACAAACCTTGTAATACTGATAATCCATTTTTGCTTTGTAGTAATAGAGCAAAATAATTGACTATAAATGTGTGTTTTACATGTTTCCATAAAATTAGTTGTTTTATTGATCGAACTTATTTAAAATCATGTATCATTTTGATTTAATGTTTGTAACTTGGTTTTATTAATGTGAAGATATGATCATTAGTAATAGGGGAAGTAAGAAAGTGACCATTTAGACAAATCATGTGACTAGTTCAGCAGATGTATGTAGTCTTGGCAGGGTAATGATCAGTTACATCAATATACTCTCAAGGACATGTTTATAGTATTTTGCCCAGAGCATGTAGAACATTTTATGTATGCCTGAGGCTAATCAAGTGCTACGGTTGACTGGTTTAATGATCTTGTTTATGCATGTAATACTTCATGTGTTTGACATGATGCATGTTGGATATATCTCCCACTTAATTCAATATTTTAGAATTTTGAGTTGAGAAGTTTAGAAACATGACAGTTAATTATGCCAAAACCTACAACCTATATTGCATGTAACTTATCATAATGTCAGATTTGAGAATCAAATTCTCTTTTGTATTTATATCCAAAGCCATATAGTAATTAATGTAGTATTTGTACAAATGCCGGTAGGTGAGTAACACTTGTATTTTAAGTCCCTAAAATGAGCACTTGATCTTCATGCCCATAAGATGTTAGTAAACATTGCTTATGTTATTAAATGTTTTGAAAGGTCAAGTCTCTTTTGTTACAAATTTGTAATCAATTGTTTAGAAAAAGAGCTTAGTCTTTGACTCTTCAGTGATAATTAGGTTAGGCCAAAGGTAAAATTTGGTAAGGCAGTGACCCCAGAAGAGTTCTCTAAGAAAGACGGCTGAAACATTTGATTGCTAAAATTTCTTAAGTATTTTCTTGAAAATAAAGATTTGTTCCCATTAACAGACAGTACAACCAGAGCCACAGTTACGAGGGAGAAGGGTACTTGTGTGACACAATCTCCACCAAGACTTTGTTTTACCTCATCTCTACCCTCAACGCATCCTTCAACCCAGACTATGACTTCAGCAATGCTAAAAGTGATGAATTCAGTCGAGAACCAAGCCCTCAGGTAAGTTTCAGAGTTATATACCAGGAAGATTACATCTGACATGCATAAATTACCCTTACAAACAAATCAAAACAACACTGTACTTGCAACTATGATGGCAGTAAAATTAACAAATGATTTTAGACTAATCATCCTGCTACATCAGCATATTTGTCTCCGCCCAGCTCCATCTTATACCCTGATATCCTTCGGCTTAAAATGCTCGTATTGCTTGTGGCTGGTTACTCATGGCTATTTATAGCCTACATTGACATTTGTTTGAATTCTCATCCGGGTGGTGCCGCTATTGCTGAATGCGAGTCATTCCATTGGCTTGCTATATTTAGCGATATCAGGGTATATGATGGAGCTGGGCGGAGACAAATACGCTGATGTAGCAGGATGTAGACTAATTGAATCACTTTATTGCATACATTCCTTTCACATTTAATTAAACCATAATTTATTAAATACAGGTATCTTGAAGCATAGAAATTGTCTTAAAAAATACATTTACTTCATATCAATATAATTCATATATTCAATTATATGTCATTTAGTATGAAAATATTGAGGTATCGAGGTATGTTGAGAAATATGCAACAGATGTTTTTATTTTATCATCCATATTCAATTGCAAATCAAGTTTTCATTGATATTTTCATCATTATTATCATTGTTATAAAAAAAATGGATACATAGTTAAGAATAATAATTGCTAGATATGGAACATGGAGATGCAAAATTATTGAGAGCAAATGAAAAACATAATTTAACAATGTTTGAAAGGTTGACACATTATGCTAAATAATTTGATACCTATCCTGACATCACCTCTAAGACAACAAAAGCACATATGTATGTTTTTTATTTGACATTCTCTGTCCATGGCTGTAATCAATGTATTCAACACTAATCTTTACAATTCAATGTAATGATGTAAACTTAAAACTTGTGGACTGGTAGCTGCAGTAGATTGTTCTTACTATTGCAGTTTGTGATGAACGGCATTGACAGCCAGCTGTTTGCTTCTGCTGGGGACACTTACGGCAGTCTCAAACCTCACCTTTGGGCAGCTATAGAGGAGGAGATTAATCTCCAGGATTGTGATGTGTACAGGTGATTGCTTTACTTCAATATCCCCCAATCCATCTAACATTGGATGAAAATGATGATATCTTCTAGTTAGGGTATTATCTAAATGTCCCTATTTCAGCATGGGAGTTGTCCATTTGGAAGCCCAATTTGATTGATCAATCCTTGATGAGCTACTTTAAAACTGATAAGAAAACCACAACATTTAGCAAGTAACTTGAGTGTTTGACATATTGCAGCTACAACCCTGACCTAGCGTCAGACCCGTATGGAGAGGAGGGGTGTATCTGGTCCTTCAACTACTTCTTCTACAACCGCAAGATGAAGCGCATTGTTTTCTTCACATGCAGGGCTACAAGGTACAGATAGCTCTTAAAGATTTCCATTCTTTTTTTGTCAAAAAATATTTTTCTTGAATGACCGAGCAGAAAGAAAGAGTTGTTTAAAAATGGGTGCTATATGTGCAAATATAATTTCCAGATTATGTTTTTTCTACCAAAGGGCCAGCTTTGCCCATTCCACTTGAGTTGTTACCCCCCTCAGAACGGTATGACAGAAATCAATTCAGCAGCTTGATTTATTTTGTCATAGACATGAAAAGAGAGCTGTCTCATAATGATACAACTGTTTCAAATTCTGAAAAACATTGTATGATTGAGTTAATGTTTGATATGTATACAATTCAATGTATGTTTTTGCAGTGCTTCAGTTCCATATGGAGATTCTGGTATTGGGACTGACATGAGCATGGACCTTACTGATGACAATATGATGACAGAGTGAGTGTCCAAAATCATTAATGAAGTGACATCTTCCTTAACACAGTTCTAAGCTCTTCTAACTCTTATCATTGTCACTGGATTCAAATGCTACTTTGACTTCTTTACATATCTATTTTCAGAGGCTAATGACAATTTGTACTGATTTATTCTAAAGAAAAATTCTGTCTTTTCAGGGATGATATGTGAAGGCACATCAGGAATCTTCCTCAACTTTGGATTAGGAATTAGTTGTATTGCTTTTCTTTGCTTGACAATTAGAAATGTGATATACCAACAACTAGACATCACTATTGTGTCAGAAACATTGATATTTCCTACTCTTAAGTTTTAAAAAAAGATTTGTAAGAAATTATTTGAAAAGTAGTTTATATATGTTGATTTATGATTTTTTTTATCCAATTATAAAAATCATGATATCCACCATCGCACAGACACACTGACTCTAGGCACCTTTTTCAACTTGTTCATTTTTCATCACTTTTTTTTTTAGAGTTTATTCTTTACATTTCCGTTAATATTTCTACATCATGCTAAACAGGTGTCTTGAACATTACATGTTTGCATTCCCATTTTGTTTCTTATATTTTATTTGACACACCAACCAAACTACTGTTGAAAAAGGTTGACAAAACTTTTTGTCAAACTATGTAGTCAATGTCAATTTGCTTTAGTTTGTATCATATTACAATATTCATTCGGTTTTAGTTGTTTTATTACTTGTCGCAATCTTTCATGTTGTTTTTCCCACCAAACTGATCAAAAGCATTAAGAAATAAGGAAACAAGATCCACAAAAGGTATGGTATAAGGCAAAGTTTTCTGAATGACAATGGCACATAAAGTGCTATGATAGCTTCATTGTGATCCAAATAGGAGCCATGTTCAGAAATGCAAGCCCTTAATCGGATTATACTGTACTTGGTAAAAAAATCAAGACCCTGGTTAGTTGTAATGTAATTGAACAGCAACAACAACAAAATGTTGCTGTTCAATTGATGTGAAGTAGGCTTGCCAGGTTTGCTTTGTTGGAATTGAAAACCTCAGTCTTAGTTACAGAAGTATGAAAGGCAAAAGTTTTGCTTGCTATCCAGTGTAGAGGAAAGTTCATTGAAATGGAATTGTTGAAGAATTCGCTGAATAATAAAGCAACCATCTCCTGAAGTAAGTTCAAGGTGATTGTGGAGAAGACAGCTAGCTCTTGGCTTCTGATGGAGTGTCAGCTGACTGATAGAGACAGTGAAATGTGATCTAATGGAGTTCAGTTGATGAAGGTCATTTAAAGTTCAATGAACATTGAACTGAGCAAGAGGACTTGCATGAATACTGTGAATTGTGCATTGGTATTTTGTGATTGAAACAGAACTCTTAAAAAGTGCCACAAGAATTCAAGAAGATTTTGTGAAGTCCTCACTGTTTCTTCTGACTAGAGTAAACCATGGTTTCTAAAGACGTGTAATGGACAAAGACAGTGTGGCCTTGGGCAAGTGTTGTAAGTGAAGCAGAAATACCCATGGAATGGATGGATGGGCACAGCTGGCTGTGGTGTGGATGTGTGACCTGCTGGGTCTCTTTTAGATTCATCGTCATCATTGTTATCACATGTCATTGCATGCTGTCATCATCATAAATTGTCATTTGAGATCTGATGTCATCAATTCTGAACTGATGTCATACGTTACCATAGTAACCATAGGGAACTTTTGATGTCATATAGTGCTCTCAAGGCATTGTAATGTGACAAAATGGTTATGTTGTGACAATCATGTCATAATTTTCATCATCCATATCAGCATCTTCCATATCAGTCTTCAGAAACTTTGTCATCTTTATTTGCTATTATATTTGTTTGTTATTCCCCATGTTATGCCTTCAAGTATTGTAGTTGTTCGGTATGGTTATGTTTTATCTTTGTAACTCCATCTATATTGGCTCTATATTGTAACACTGAATGAGTTATTATGTTGTCAACGATTCTGCTTGAGAATCCCATTTCCATGTATGCTCCTTTGTTCTAAGTTTTGTTTCAAATTTAAGCTTGTATATTTTTCAGATTGACATGATACTGTTATCTTGTATCGCTACACCATCTATATTCCTTTGAATTATTTCATTAATCAATTAAGTAAACCCTCTTATGACTGCCACAAAAGGCAGTGTGGTAGAATTATTTTGTGGAAATAAATTTGAGGAATATTCCTATTTTTGTAGGTCTATAGACTTTTTATAACATTTCAGTGGTAGAAATTCAAAGAAAAAACTCTGATATTGCTGTGGTTTTCACATTTTGATTTTAATGTTGTTAAGTGTATTTTCAAACATGTTGGAAAATGAAATTCATTGATGCAACTTTTTTAAGTTGCATCAAAGACATGTTCAAATGACGACCGAAGTTTCAAAGTTGACCTGGGCTATTGCAATCTGATAGTCCATGTTAAAGTTGATACGAAGGTAAATTATTGTAGGGGAATACTAACAGTTACTGTGTGTTGCAAATGTAAGTAGAGCTGTTTGTTTTGCGCTTTAAAGCCAGATACAAATCAGATCTTTCCATCCAATGAACACAGGTTTTAGGGTTTTCATTAATTTTATGCCGTGATGAGTATTTTCAACCATGAAATGTATCTTATGCAATGAAACGGCCTCATTATTATCCCCTGGGTGATTTTGTTCACTTCTCCTTTATGTCTCTTCCAGGTTTATAATGGAGGCAATTTATGAATAAGATTTTTTTTTATTCTCAGACCCTAGTTTATAATCAAAACTAGTACTGGTAGTTGAAAAAAGGATTCTTGGAGACCATGGGCATTTATTTGATTTGACCTCGTCAAGAAAAACAGAACACAAAACTTGTCTTCAGTGTTCCAGGAGTAATCTGAAGGAACAAGACTATCTTAACAAGAAATATTTCAAGGAAAATTCTTGACAACTTTGTGTAGCAGGAGCACTTGAATCAGTGGCTGATCCTGAAATTTTAAAAGGGGGAGCTCATCTATTAAAAGAGGAAGGGGAAGTGGGATTGACACACAATTTATGGTTAATTTTTTTTCAAAACTCCAAAAAAGCAGAGGTTTGAATCCCCTTGACCCTCCTTCTGATTCCACCACTGTGAATGTTGAAATGCCCACCTGTTCTCTAGTTTCATGGAGGTATGGAAAGTAACTTGCCTCCAAGCAAAGTTGATGGGTACTAGAAGGTTGTGATGCCACCAGAGATGAAGAGGAGATAGATGTATAGTTAGGTATTTATGATGTGTATATATCTGAATTCCAATTTAGCCACCTAGGGTGTATCACTGGATTTGTTTTAGAATGTCACTAGTGGCTGTACATTTGCTTTTTTGTACTCTTATCTTCTTTTAATGACATGTTGTAAGTATTCTTGCCTATTAAATTTGGTGATCAACTCTTTTGATAGTTTTAGGTTGTTTTTCTTGATATATTTCTGCTTATGGAAACTGAGAAGATGAAAGAAATAATCAGATAAAAATATCTGGAATAATGGTTAAGGTTTTTGTTAATAAAGTAAAACTTTTATTTTGCTTGTATGACACTGTTGTAGTAAGGAGGAATTCTATTTTATATCCAGAACCTTACTTACTTAGAAGATAAATCCACTATTGCATTACACATCAATAATCCATAGGAAAACAATTCCCTGAAAATTAGGATGCAGTGATAAGCATGTTGCACACATACTATGTTGAACTTAAATGCAGTAGCAACAATGGTTTGCTGGTCCTGACTGATAAAAAGTACATTTTTATCTGAATTTAAAATCTTGAACATACAACACCTCCAGCAACAAGGCCAACATGTTGACTCAACTTGCCAAATGGTGGACTTTGATGAAATACTTTGTCCAAGCACACTCCAGGACACACAGCCAGGCATTGAATAGAACAGAGGACAGATATATGTATTTATTAGTAGCACCTGATAAATATATTTGAATATTAAATTCTAGACTTTTTATTTGATGTGACAACATGAGCATTGCAACTTTTCACTGAAGAGGGCTTTGCATTCTGAACACAAATTTTGATGGGTTGGCAGCAAGGTTTAAATAAGCCAGTAAGAATGGTGCAATTTGAAGCCATGCAGGGAGAGATGCCATGTCTCATGAAGGGGTAATAACCCCTACATAATTCTGTTCCTCTGGAGGTTGACTCCATTCATTGATGACAATAATTCCATGTCTTAACTATGAAAAGTACTAGGAGGGTTCAATAAGTTTTGCAAGCTGGCATTTAAGTCAATGTCAACTAATATCAGGTGCTACTTAAGTCAAAATATAATGCTGACACATGTCAAAACAATTTCTAGACAGTTATTTAGACATAATAGCTGCACTGACCGAGGGATCTTCTTAATCATGAATTCTCTCAAACATTAACAATGCGCTGTGATCAAGTTCCTTACCAAGGAGGGATGCAAAGCTACAGAAAAACGTAATCGCATGTGTAATGATGGGTAAGGATGCTCCTAAATATTCAACAGTTTGTCGCTGGTCTCTTTCAGTTTAAAGGGTAGAGACGGTAACCAAAGGTCGGGCAGGCCCTCAGAAGTCGCCCAGCAGGAAGTAGTGGCTGCTATCGAAACTCTCCGAAAGAAGAAAATTGTGATAGTGCCTGAACTGTCTTTTGTATTCCATATATATATATATATCACTTGAAGGTGTTGAAAAAAACATTCATGATCATCTTGGTATGTCCAAGGTATCTTCAAGATGGGTTCCCAGAAACCTCAGGGCACAGATCGCCATCAAAGAACCGAAGGTTTTGTGGAGCTACTGGATCTTTATAACCGAGTTTCTGTCTTGTTTGGTGCCTGGTGGTTTTACAGTTTGTTTTATACTGAATTTGCATAACTGATTGAACCCCACTCGTACTTATAGAACAAATGCCTTACACTATTTTAGAACATCGCACGCATATGCTTTCACTCATGAATATCTTTCTGAACATGTCTTTGATCAGGCCCGGGAACCAAGCGCAACCCTTATAATTCTAAATATATGTACAGCATTGCGTTATGAACACATCTTCCAATATCAATCAAGCATCAATGGCCAACCAAAGCACTATTATTCGAAGAGCATTGTTTTTGGATGAACAAAACGAGACATACCTTTTTGATGAATTTTATAGGATTGTTGTTGTATACATTCAAGTTTAGAACAGAATAAAACGTATACGATAATAATGACATTTAGAAAAACTAATGCACCTACATGACTGGCAAATGCGTTGTCAGATATTTGATGGTCGACCAAAACACTAAAACGGTTCACAAAACAAACATACCTCTTCTTGAACATTATAACACTATTGTTTGTATACAGAACAAATTATACCTTTATCATGGACATAATAGGGTTGTTTTTATCTATTGCAAGAAACGATTATTAGAAAACAAAATGAAAGAACAAAACGTGAACGATACGAATTAACATTTGGTAAAAGAAATGCTATGGCATGAAGGACACATCCATTAGAACAAATGCCTTTGCAGATTTCGGAACATTTCACAGAACATGCGTTGAAATGCACATATGTCTTTCTGAACATTTCGTAAAGCATTCGATGGCACCAAACGCGCGTTATCAACACTATGAACAACTTTAAGTATCTCTATCGTGCGTTGATCTATGCACTAGTACTCCAACAGCTTTGAAGGGGGTGAACATAATAGTACTATTTGGTAAACAGAACAAAATTTATACTTTTCATGAACGTAATTATACTATATTTGGTGAACAGAACTAAAATTACTTTATTGATGAAAAGTATAGGATTGTTTTGGTAAACCAACAAGATTTAAAAAAGAAGTATGTTTCAGTACACATGACAGATTTACCTTTTGGTAAATATCATATGATTGTTTGTATGAAAAATACAAACCGTAAACGACTGCATTGACATTAAAGGCACAGCTATCTGAATGAATGCTTTAAAATTCAATTATATCTTCATTAAACCATATGTATGACACCTGTGATATAACAATAACTAATCAAGAAATAAAGTTCGTTATTCCCCTAATATGTTTTAATAAGTATAGATTTCTCCTGAACTATTATAATGTTAAAGCACTCGGACGGTAATGTGTTTTGTAATGAAGTATAGTTTGCCCTATTATAGTTAAAGCGCGAGGACGGTAGAGACGGTTGATGTGAACCAACGACAGTCGACAATCATTAGCTTTCCATTCTTCTTCCTGGTATATAGAACTGAATGATTGGAAACTACACTCCGTCAAGAGGAACAGTATCGCCAAAATCGGCCTTATGATATATATTGATAGGAACACGTCTCATATTATCGATAGAGCCGGGTTGAAAGGTTACCATGGACGAGTGATCACGAGTGGATAACGTTATTCAATCGTTACGTCATGAACAATATACCTTTCATGTCTGATAAAGTCCTTTTTTCGATTGTACTAACCGCGAAAGATCTTGTGAAATTGATGTATCAGTAGCACACAAAGAGTTATGCTTTTAGTAAAAAGAACACAATATACCTTATGGATGAACGTTATAAAAATTTCATCGTAAACAGAACAAATTACCTCTTTGGGTTTAAGAGAAGCAACTCTATGAAAAGAAGAGGTAAGGTGTCCGTTGTAATAGACTGCAGCGATTATTCGTTAAGCTGCTTGAGATTACACCAATCGTTTATCAATGATATGACGCTTACGCACGTTTTTTTGCTGACGTCATGAATAGATTCCATATGTTAATTGTTTAAAATATTATTATGAAGGATTGAAATTAAGAAAAGGAAATTCATTCGCTGTATATCTTAAGTGTTTTTTTTGTGGGGTTTTTTTGTATAACAGCGATTACGCAGCCAAGATTTCAAGCTTGAATGTTGGTGGACGGGCGGCCGGGTTGACAGGGAGGGTGAAACTGGAACATAAAAGGTTTTATATTAGATAAGGTTGAGAATAAAAGAGTCATTCCGTTCTTAGAGTTTTGAATCATCAAGCTGTTAGCTCATGTATTGTAAATGTGTAGAACAATATAATTCCAGGAATACGTTGGCGTATTTAAAGAAACTGTAACCCTATTAGAATTGTAGTCAGTAACAGGTCATGCCTATACGTAGAGGGCTATATATATATTTATTTATGACCTTTCTCTATTGAAACTCAAAAAATAGTAACCATTATGTCACCTTTCTTTAGCAACACCACTACAATACATGGTTAAGTAACAACTATCCACCCTAGAAGCGTGTACTCAAATGTTTACTGTACTTACACGTGACTAGAGAATCTACAGCTGATCATCCACAGCCGTGTACAGAGAGGCCTTGATAGCCAGCTCGACGGCAATGTCGGCTGAAATGATACATAAAAAACTTTTGGTAATTCGGCTAAAAAAAACAACAATGTAGTGACCAACCGGTAAGTCCTTAGATGATTTCCCAGATACAAATACGCTAATGTCACATGACGGCATCACTAGTAACATTTACAAAACATTAATGTTAGGATTCTTTAAAAGCCAGCATTAATGACAAGGCAGCACTCGAACAGGCAACAAAATTTTCGAATAATGTTATGTAACATCTTCCTTGTGACATTGATTTGCACCAGTTTCTCATTCAATAGTTTCATCATTTCTATTCAATCAGTCGCAGACACCTAGACGAAAAGCATGCAAAAGTTGTTGAAATGAAACAAGGCCAATCGTAGCAAGTAATTGGGGCTGGTGAAAGTATAGGCCATGCGTGGGAAGATGCTCATATGAAAAACTCACCAACGTCATCTTCAGACTTGGCAAGACTGTTGTCATCAAAGGGAGCGTCCTTGTTGGCCTCATACATTTCTCCGGCTAATTCTGCGCTGGTCTTGGAAGCGACTTCTCTGACCAATTCTCTTTGCTGCTCTCCGATGGGTGTACAGCAGGATAGGCTGTGTAGAGCTTCACATATCTGGATTAGGGCACAAAAGGGGGGAAGTTGGTTTCGCTGATAGACGTTTTTTGCTAGTATTGGTTGAATTAAGGGCATCGTAGCGTTAAAACAGACTTGAAGTACGAGGGGAAGTCAATAAGTCAATAGAGGTGGATATAAAACAGAAGCCAATGATTGTAATATTTATGTATGTTTTCAATATAATCTCCCTGGACCTGCGCTTTGCCCATTTGTCTTTGGGACTGTCTATGCCCTTGCTGAAGAAGTGTCTGACTGGCCCCTCAGTAGCTGCCTTGAGTTCATCATCATCGCCAAATCGTGTACACTGCAAGTGTGATTTAATTTGCGAAACAGATAGAAGTCGCTTGGGGCAAAATCTGAACTATAGGGGAGATGTTTAAGATGTTCAAAGCCATATTGTTGAAGTGTAGCCTGTGCAATATGACTCCTGTGCACTGTGGTGTCGTCGTGAAGAAGAATAAATCCAGCAGTCAACATGTCGCGCATATTTTGTTTGATAGCTGCTCTCAACTGCGTGAAGAGGTCAGCATATTACGCTCCTGTTTTTATAGTTTTAGGAGGTTTATTGTCTATAAGTATTCGACCCAAGAATCCCAGAAAATGGTCTGCCATGATCTTGCCAGCAGAAGGCTAAGTTCTTAACGTATATAGTGCAGGAGAGTGCTGTTATGCTTCCATTCCATTGATTCTTGCTTGGTGTCAGGATCTTAGTGATGAATCCACGTTTCATCCCATGTAACCAGAAGGGTGTTAAAGTTATCGGGGTCAGCATTGTGGATGTCGAAGAGGTCACGACTTGATTCAACTCTCTTGTGTCGATCTTGTGCATTAGAGTTCCGTGGCATCCGTCTTGCAGACCCCTTGGACTGGTTTGAGTGCTCATGAATGATGGTGCAAACACTTCCATGAGAAATGCCACACTCTGAAGATATCTCGTCCACCTATATTCTATGATCGGACATGATTAAGCCCTGGACCCGTGCAACCATATCATCTGTAATGGCTTCAGTAGGCCTTCCTGTCCGTGTGTCATCGTCCAAGGAGCTGCGATCCGGCTAAAACACAGCTGACCATCTTGTAACAGTAGAATATTGAGGGGCTTCTCTCCATACACATTGGTCATACGTTCATGTACTTCGGTCGCATTCACCCCTTCTTTCGGGAGAAACTTGATAACCGCACGATGCTCAGTTTTAGAACTTTCAAAGATTACAAGAGGGTACCTGTCAATTGGCTTATCTCAATATTGACACCAACGATGATGTCTTCAGACGTGCATCAATACTTACTTCTATGAAATTATTGACTTCCCCTCGTATGGGCGTTCGCTTATACGAAAAGTTTGGTTCCCGTTGCTTAGCAACAAGATGCTGTAGTTCTGTAAGTATTTCAAAATGAACAACAGACTTATCTATAAGACCTTTTCCCTCATCACAAAATTTACTGAAAAGGTAAATTAGAATAATAGATTTGTTATATTCAAATAATGCTCGTCTAAATTATTTTCACCATCGCAATCTCTATTTTTGACAGTTTTATGCTGTGGGTTGAAGATGATAGATTATTCACGTCATCCCATGAAATCAAATTTCAATTTTTCAACATAATGCCATCAACTATGAATAAATATTTATCTTATCATATATAGATCTATCTCAAATCGGTTTTGTAAAACTTTGAAGTAGACAACCTTCCGGTGCCAATGTTCTATCATTGAAGACAGATGTTCCTTATACAGAGAAAATGATTGGTTGTTTTTGTTGAATTAAGTTCCAGCTCACAACCCTTCGTTTGCATGTGAACTATGATGTGTTCATTAATATTCTCAAAATCTTTAAAAGGAATACAAAAGTTTGAACACTTACTCTTTTCTTAAATTTCTGAAGACGTGTTACCCCCTTATGATTGCTCTTCACATCTTCCACAGACATTTTTATCATGTTTGTGAAATCATGCATGGGGTCGGCGTCTTGTCTCAGAGCGTGAATGGTGATTATGACGTCACTGTTTATTACGTCATAGGGTCACATGTGTGTAAATACATATTTAAATAGACACGGAGTTGCAGACAAAAACCAAGTACATCCAAACATACTGTTTTTGATCAGATCAACGGGTGCATCTAATACTATTTAATAAGTTATTTTAACTGAAGGTGATAACATCAATATTTTACTTTTGGACTTGGTCTATATTTCGCGAGGCCGATTAACCCCTTGGCTTCTCTTAGAAGGTAAAAAGTTATAGCGAATATATATTTTTCGTGTTTTAAATGTGATTAAGCAAATATATGAAAATAAATCGTTCTTTGTTAAAGCCTAACCAAAAATTATTGGAACCTAGCTCTTAATATCAATTTTTAATTTGCTAACAATTCATCTGTGTTATATTCGAGCATATTTCTCAACAATAAGGCATCGACAATGTTGATTTAAACATGTCAGGGACGTTCGCCAAAACTTACAAGTCATAATCTCTTTTGTTTAGGTACACTCTTTAAACCTTTATATTTGTTTGAAGATATAAGAAGACATTTCCTGTCCAACGGATGGAAACCTCGAGTGAGTTAGACCCGATTTAAATGAGATTGACCACACAAGCTACTGCTAGAAATTTATAACATTGTATCACATCCCTTACAATTCAGTCACAGTCCTGTAATGCCCTTATAACCCCGAGTGGATAAATGGACTTTATATTTACCACTAATGAAGATGGACATTTGCCACGCCAGTTTTTAAGGAGGGTCAACCAATGTACAAATTTAAAACAAGTAACAAAGATGCTATTCAGATGCGATATTCAAAAGTAAGTGGAAATTTGGCAACTTTACTTAAAGGCCTTAGGCCTTAAATTAAAGCTTAAGTTAAAATCAGTCATATATGTTTATAGGCATTAAGTAGATCAGGTAAACTTTCAGTTTTATTGTAAAGTAATTTCCAGGAAAGTCTCCATTTCTAAGAGGAGCTTAGGTAGAAGTTTTATAAGGAATGGAGATTTACATACTTAACAACATGAAAGCAAGTTTGACTTATCTTACATTTGTTATAATTGAATTATTATAACTGCTAATTCAGAATGAAAAAGACATGGCCGCTGTGGAGAGGATAGCCTAGACAGATAGAGTTCAAATCTTGATAGACTCAATATTTTGAAACTTTTATTCCTCCGAGGAGAGGTGAGGTGAGTTGGGGTTTAACGCCGCTTTCAAGATTATTTCACTTATATCGTGGCTGCTAGTATTATTGCAGGGACTTTATTCCTCGGAACACTGTCGATTTTAATCAGACTGTTGCAACGTTCTACCTTCATATTGTCACTGTAAAAAACCAACAAGCTTTAGAATATGTCTTTTTGGTAACAGTCGATACTTCGTGATGAAATGACACCATTGATTAAGTTTGGCATATATGACTCAAACAATTCACGGAGTGGCTCTTTAAATTTGGGACAAAATACTTACATACATACTTAAGTAAAACAAATGCATCATTTCTAGTAATAGATTTCTTTATTCTGCATCAGAAATGTTTTACAAACATCCAAAAATGTGGAAGATATTTACCATAGTATTCTCAGACATTCATTTTGCCTTGTGTCTTTGAGTTCCCTTCATTGTACATCATATCTCATCAAAGACATAACAAAATCCATGATTCATAATTGATTTCTTATCTTTCAACAAGGATATATAAACCTGGAAAATGTATTGCAACACCTGCTTATACAATGACTATCATGACTGTAATTAAAATATTTAACTGGTATAGTTTCAATACATATTCATATTTCAGTTCTCAGTAAAACTAAGGTAAAACAATGCCTGGAGTAGGAAAAGCCTGGAACACTTCATGAAATACCCATTCAAGAATCAGTTATGAAAGATACATTCACAAATGAGTAAAATTTAAAGCTTGAAAACCTTGTCATGTAAGCACTGAGATCTCTTAGTAGTAAGTAAGGGTGACCTTGACAGTTACTAGAGAAGGTCAGTACTTGTTAACCTTAACCTTCATTACATTGACCAATCAGTGAGGAGAGCTTTCAGAGCTGTGACTGTGTGATTTAAAGTTTTCATGTGTTTTGAACAATACTTCAGTTATTAAACACATGAATGACAAGCATCCAAAATAGTGGACAGTTCAGAGACAAGTGGATTGAAAGAATGAGGGTCTTCTTATGGACTGATTAAGATACAGAAGCTTTTTGTTAGGCAGTTGCTTCCATTCATTTTTCACTGGATATCTAAACATACCTGGAAAACCAATTGTGTGTAAATAGTTGCAAATGAAGTGCAGAAATATTTTGTGCTGCAATGCTATTCTCTAGGAGGTGAAAAGAAAAGTATGGATGTTAAAATGTTGATGTTCACACAAGAATCCGAGATGTAACATGTTACATCATGAATAAAGAAGTTGTCATTGATATATTTCTCTACATCATCATTCCAACATCTAAATTACCTCTCGAAGAAGCTATTCTCCAGGTGTATAACTTCCTGGCACACAATACAATATATTGAACTTTGTCGTAAAATAGATCAATAGGACAAAAAGTAAAACCCCTGGAAAAGTGAATACATGTATACTGAAATTATAATAGAGGATAGAAAAGTATAAGATACCAGAATCAACAGATAGCAAAGATATCTTAGAAATATCAATATTGATGGCAAGACCAGCTGTCCCAAGAACAGCTTGAAAGCCATCATGGAAGGAAACTCTTTGATGAGATTATCTTTCTATTTTTGATATGAACAACCCTGTTTGACATAACTCTAGCATATTAGAATTCAAATTCCCCTTTTTTAAATACATACCTTCTTCAAATACTTGCTTATAGCGGTATTTTTATTTATGTATATTTCACATAACTTTCTATTGAATTATGTTTTGAGGTTTGGGAAGAAAGATGAAAGTACTGTTACTGGAAGAGTCATCAGGGCCCAGTCATTATTTTTGGGCATTTTTATGATTTTTAGTAATTCACTATATCTCAGTACTTTTAAAACCAAAACTTCTCTTGATAACTGGTCTATGGGCAACCACCCCTTGATACATTGATAGGTTGACACATCAATACTAATTTTATAAAATAATGTTAAATGCATAAAATTACTCCTGCAGGGCCAGCTATGGGTGAAGAAATAAAGGGCAAGCAGAATTATGTTGTCAACGTACTGTTCAAAGTGAAAATTCAAAACATTTTTTGAAAAAATTGATTTGAAGATGAAAGCACCAAACTACCTGTACACAGGAGACGATTCTTCAATCTCTTGATTTTGAAACATAGTTTGTCTTTATTCACAGTTTAACCCTCAGAACAAACATTCGTCAGTGTAGCCCTATATTTCTATTCACAAGAAATAAATCAATAGCACCTTATGACATTTGTTAGCCTAGGACACACAATTACACAGTAAGTCTACATAGTAGAAGTGTTTACACCTGTGTAAAACACAAAACAATAACAAACTCTTCAGAGTGAAGTCATGATACGTTGGTAGAACCTGTACATATACAACACTTGGAACACAAATCGAAAATAAATACATGACTAATGAACAATCATATTAATTAATAAAAGTTGATTTACAGAATTCATGTGTAAAGTCTTGTGCATGCTAAGTGTTACGAGAATCACGTCACCATCTCAGCACAAGGATTGTATAGAAAATTCTTCCCCTGAATCCTATCACTATCATGACCCTTAGTCGTAAATGCTATACAAATAAAACTGGATACCAATTACCTAAAGTTTTTAGTGAGAGAGTCTAGGGCACAATGAATATATAATACAGACTCTATCTGTATATCATATATAAAACATGAAATACCTTAATTTATTTTGTGTAGTGTGATATTTTAGTGTTTAGAACTCAAAATGCTGGACCTAGATTTCCATCTCATTTAAACAAGATATACATTTGGCTCATTTAGTCATACCCCTGACCCTAATTTCACAAAGCCCTCTAGTCGTAAGACTGCCCTTAACCTATAGTTATAACATTGAGATATGATCACCTGACTCAAAGGGAACTCTGTCCAAGTAGGCCTTGGCAGCTCACTCTTTTAAGATCACAGGCATTTAAGTAGAAGTTGTCATCCCAGTAACCTGTTGTCCTGAAATAACCCAAAATCAGCCTGCAAATATCCGACTGCTCAGCATTCAATGTTTTTCAATATTCAGAGTTATATTTATGTACTATTGATATTAAGCAAGCTATCTGACAAGTCAGATCATTCTCTGGCCGGAACAGGCAACTCCGTTGTGCTTCCTAGATCTGCCTTTTGCTATCCACCACTGATTTAAAGCTTGTATTGTAGAAAAACTAAATCTGAGCGACTGGCTAGATCTAGTTTCAATGAGATTGCCAAAAGAGTGTTAGCACTAAGATGACTGGAGTAGATACATCAGCATTGACTTTATTTTGCCTTTGAAGTTTCTTACTGTTATGATAGAAATGAATATGTAAACCCTGATCACATATCTTAATATCAACTTTCAGAAAATGTTTTATGTAACACTCAGGAACTAATCTTATTTATCATAAATATGATACTACAAAATACCAAATTTCTACGGATTTGCACCTTCTCTGAAAATGTCACAAACTGCATTTATAAGTAGAATGACTTAAACACATTCATTCCTGGAACAATCCCTTAATTTGCTTATACTAAGAAACAGGAAAAAATAATTTCAAAACCACAAACATTATTGAATGAAATGATTTCAAAACATAATAAATTTTCTCAGAGGAACACAAAGAGAAATATCACAGAAGAAATGTAACAACTTACTAAACACCAAAAATACACTGATATTTGGCATTAAGAATAACCAAGAGTATTTCACAAAATCATGAACACAAATTTACAAAAGTCTTTTCACTCTTTGGATTGTGGGCTGTCACTTCAAATCAGAGAAAACCATTTTGCCTTGGTCCCAAAGTAACTTCCGCAAAACAGCATTTGGCATGTGGAGAAGGCAAACCTGATAGAAGCGCTGATTCTTTGGCTTGTTAGCTACCACACATCGCCACGTGTTTGTAATCTTGTTGTAACCTCTGACACAGTGCACGGTGTTGCCAATATCAAGATCACCCACAACCAACACATCCTCACCATTATAAACGGCACCCTCGATATGGGAAGCATCCGTCATTGTACATAGTCCTGGTGTTCTACCTTTGTTGCACATTGGCAACCAGTGGTCGTTGAACTGGGAGTATATTTCTGTCCCACAGAATTTGAGGCTATGTCCAGAATGCATTGCACTTGGACACTCGAAGCGCCGAAAGCCGCCAAACACGTAAATATCCTGGTCGACTGTCACAGCCCTAGCGTCACATCGTCTTTCTCTCATTGGACAAACTGATACCCAGGTCTCGGTTCGGGTATCAAAGCATTCAACAGCCTCGTAAAACTTGCCAAACGTCCCTCCAGCAATCACATAGATCTTTTTCCCGACCACAGAGTACGCTGACCAAACTCTCTTCATAGTCATGTCTGGCAGAGATTGCCACTTGTTGGTGAAAACGTTGTACACCTCCACAAATGTCAGCGGGTCTGTCATATCATTGCTGCCACCGATGGCGTAGATGTTATCGTCCACTGCGACCAGTCCAAAGCCGACCCTAGCATGTGCCATGGGAGCTAATTGTGTCCAGGTGTTTGTGATGGGGTCATACTTCTCTCCTGTGTTGAGAATCTGGCAGCCATGATTCCTCCCACCAAACACATAGACACAGCCACCTAAAACAAACCACATTTGGATGTTTTAACTTAATTCATAATATCAGATGCAAGAGGTTTCTACTTCCTTACAATATCATGTGCAGCAATTTACCAATTCTTTGATTCTGTTTGATTCTAGTGTGTAACCATTTGATTTTATCCTTTTTTATTTGAATCAACGAACATATAATAATACAGTTATCAATGTATACTAGATGAATATCACATCAAATTCGATCAGTTTACCTATCTCCCACAATCCTGATTTAATGAATAAACTAACAACAATGTAATAAGTTACTAATAAAATCTACTTTTAGTGAGACACTGTAAATCAACATTAGCCTGCAATGCATAAAATTAATAAAAATAAAAATTGAATTACAATTCCAACAATTTAAATTGAGGATCTATAAGATGCATAGTAGAGCAAGTTTCTGTTCAAGTTTAGCTTTTTTGAGGCCCAGCATAAGACTATAAAATAGGTAGAATCTTTAAAGCTCTTTCCTTCCAGGTAGAATTAACCGACAACAATAGATCTACCCTTTATAATGTTTAATTATGTGAGCGTGGTCAAGAGGCTGTCACGTGTCAGTGGACAGATGACCTTATTGACTTTTATAGACCTGAGGAAAACAATATTGACCTCGGACTTCGTCCAGTCATTATTGATTTCCTCAAGTTTACAGGGCTCCCGATGATTATTTGGACTTGGGGTATTTCACTCCTAAAAATAAAAATCGAGGAGTAAAATTACCACATGAAAAAGACTAGGAGTATTTCAAGGTTTATCGTTTTCAGATCCTCATTCAAAGTAAGCATCTTTGTTGATGTTAGCCGTTGATTATAGTTTCACACCTTTAATCTGTAGATAAACGAGTGATTTTTCTTTGGTGAAATATAAAATCGGTAATCTTTGTTTTCATACAGGTTGGCTACTATTCAAGATGTAAAGATCAGACATGCAGAAATGAAATGTTATATTGTCAAGTCACGATTACTCCTGTTAACAACTATCTGACTCATATTCTGGGAAAGTTGTGCATATATCTCACTCACTGATTTTATTTTCAATGCATATATCTGAATTACTCATGCATAATTTACGCAAATACTCATCTAATCTGGAGCCCTGGTTTATAAAAACCGGTATTGACTGAATTCGCCAGTCTGTAGTGTCATTTGTGACATCACATCCTGCTTAACAATAGTATGTATATCCACAAGCCTCCTACAATACCCTGATTGCCTTCATGCTCATCTTATCACCTATGATAACCTGCTATATAAATCAAATGAAAGGAAACATCAGTCACTAACTGAACAAATGAACTGACCAACTTCAACCATGCCATGTCCAGTTCGTGGACTGTTCATGTCGGGTAAGGTGACCCAGTGACCGGTTGTAGATGTGCCCTGATTGTAGATCTTCACGCACTTCACGCTTGCCTTCACCTCAGAGTCATCTCGATCACTACAAGCAACAAAGTTCTTCTCTCTTATAATTTGGGACAATGTGAGGGGAGAAGCTAATAACATAGCCTCCATGAATACTTGCTGGAATCTTGTGTTTAAAAACATTGCACCCTGTAAGAGTCAAACTTTGAACATGACTAATTAGCAGAATAAAAAGCTACTTTATCATGCAACATTTTGATTAATTATCATGATAATGTCGTTCCAATATCCTGGAATAAGGTAGTTTGCAAACAGATAAAATGAACAGATTATTTAGTTTTGAAAATGTTCGACATTAGCATGGTGAGCCTTCCAGCATAGGAAGTTGAATGATACTTACGCACACACATTGCCCTCTCCCCCACAAACAAGCAGAACGCAACTGAACCCTCGTGGTCGAAGCTCTGTCGCAGTTTGCCGCAACTCCTGGATCAGTTTAGGCAACTCAAGCTCTTTAAGCTCCACAGTAGATTCAAGGAAGTTCTCAGAGATTTGTGCAGCTCTGAGACATTTTGTGATGACTTCATGCACTTCTCGTTGTCGTTCCTCCATATTGAAATGATACCATCTCAGAACTGCATCAAGCACATCGTCTTCAGAGTTGATCACCAAGGTGTCGCGGTTCAGAAGTTGTGAGAGGGACTCAGTTGATAAGCTCAGGAATTCATCACAGAAACTAACCTCTCTAGAAATTGTAATCAAAATAAATTAAGTGTTTGTTTTCTTCTTTAAGATTTAGAAAAAGATAAGCAAAGGTTTGAAGTTTCAAATAACATACTGGTAAATTCTTCTATTTAATTATCTATTAACTCTGTGCTATATGTGGTTCATTTTTGTTACATTGTAAAAATCTTACATTTACTGTTTTGATTATAAAAAACATTAAGCTCTTTCAATCACACAAAAACAATACTACCAGCAAATATACAATTTTGGTTTATAATTTTACGGTGATCTTATAATTAGTTTCACATAAATGATCTTCCTGTTTAATCATCTTTCTTGATTTCTAATTTTAACACGTATACGAATGTCAAAAGTTATCTCACCTAAAATGCTCATCCAGATAGCGAGTGACTTTGTGGAGTATCCAGGAACATGTGTATCGGGCCGAGAACTCCTGAATACCGATGCAGTTGCTAGGGGTGATACAGGTTTCCAGATAATCACAGCAAATCACTTTGAGTTCGTTCAGGAGGAAGAGATCAGCAGCCTGGAGGACATCTTGGATTGTGTCGGGACACAGGTTGATCTCGGCTGTATACAGGAAGTCAAGGATTGAAGAGAATGTTACCATGGAGATTCCGGCAGAACTGAGATTTATCAGCGTTTTGCCGTTTTCTGTCTCTGTAGCTTCGCCATAACTGAAGAGGGCTCTGGTTAAGAAATAAAATTTTTATTAGCCACATATGTTCATTTAATTAGCTAGTAGAAAAAAGGTAAGAAATTGTTACAAAGCATTTTATTTGTGACTGTGAGGTGATTTGGAGTTTACGTCCGCTTTCAAGAGTATTTCACTTGAACCACAGAAGCTAGTATTATTGCAGGGAGAAGCCTGCATCAACAATATGGCTATGCATTGCGGTGAAATCTGCAAGTATTGGCTTGAACTAGCAAAACTTGGGTGATAGTGCGCTGAAATTCAATGTAGCAGTGCACACAAATCTTACTGCCTGTAAAACATTTCTCTACTGCAAACAAAGTTGCCGAGCCCCTAGCGGGTTGTGAACCCCAAACCTTTTTGATCCCAAGCTGATTGCGCTATCCGACCCCCTCATTTGACATTGAATACATCATATTTATATATAAATGCAATTTACAGTCAGACCTCGATAATCCGAACACTTCCGTTTTTCATCAAAAACGTTCGGATAGTGAAACATTCGGACTACTGAAATGAACCAAATTTACAGACAGACGACAACATATTACGAATATCTAATGAGTTTTATTTCATATACACATAACAACTGGGATACATATAGTAATAAACAATCATTGCACAAAAGCATTTCTGGACACTCACTCAGGTTTGAAAAATTTGCCGATTACAGATTTTTTATCTCTTCGTACCAGCCACTTTCTTGCTTGCCAGGGTGTGATTTGGACCAAGTTTATAAAATAAACCTGTCTCGTCAATGTTGAAGATATCTTCTTGTTCATAATCTTGTAAAACAGACTTTAGATCCACTCGACCACGCTTGCTGCTTCACCCTGGTAATCTTGTTTTGTCATAGCATGGCGAGATTTGAAGCGGAAAAGCCAACCGCGAGAATAGCCAAAATCAGTAATTTGCAATTTATCACCAAATTGTTTTGCCTTTACTAACAAAATGTCATCACTGACTGCGGCATTTTTACTGGTCATTTCCTTAATCCAAACATAAAGTGCTTCCTCTAGTTTTTGATGTTTGGCATTTCTTGCCCTGATAAGTGAAGCAGAATCTTCAGAAATATCTAACCATTTATCTTTACTACGCCAAATGTCCGAAATTGTGCTCTTACCGATAGAATGTCCAAATTCCTGTCCAAAATGTTTGCTTATGAAATCTAAACTGGCCTTTACATTTTCCTGCTTAAATCTACAAATTTCTCTTTTTTGTGAGGCAGTAATTTCGAATCGTTTACGCTTAGGGGCGGGACTTGCCATCGTGACAAGTGTCAAATGCAACTAAACTCATTCTGACACGATATTTATAACTATCACACAAATCACAAACTCCAGATACACAAAGTGAGACATCTCAATTTATTACAATCACAAACTGCTGACACGCTCAACTCAACTTGCACTGTCATTGATGTTTACCGATTCAATCAGTGTGGTGCTCGCTTGACTAGTGGATTACCGAACGCTTTGATAAACGTTCGGATTAATGAAGCAGAAATAGCTGTAATTGACAAATCCTTTACAGCTAATTAGCGTTCGGATACGGAGACTGAATCACCGGATTAATGAATCAACATTCAATGAGTTTACATAGAGATTAGTTTGGTTACAGTTTGCTACCGTTCGGATACTGCGAGATCCGGATTATCGGGGTCCGGATTATCGGGGTCTGACTGTATATCCCAATTTAACAAGAGGTCTGTAAACAAGATTTCAGCTCTCTATGTCTTTTCATTCTGAAACATGATGCAAAAGCAAATCCACAATATTTCATCCCAATTTGCAAAGGAATTTGTACACCAGATTTAGGCTTTCTCAGCATTTTATCTGTAGACGTTAATGAAATGAGGTTCTTCGAATGTGACCACTCTTGCCCTGGGGGGGTCACAGGATCACAAAATCTACAATTTATAATCCGCATCGCCCATGGTACCTCTGCACATGATTTCAACTTTCTAAGGTCAATTGTTCTTGACAGAAGTTAGAAAAGCAAAATGTTAATGATAGAGGGATGGATAGCATTTATTATAGCCCATAAGTCCTGATGAACTAAACATTATCAAAACGAATGTAACAAATACCATTACTAAAGCTTTGATGATATATGTGAAGTATCGAGAATTGAGATACTTAATCTGACAATATACTTACAGTAATACTAACTCTGTTTCATATTACGTAATGCTGACTTCGAAATTGTTTATTTTGCCTAAAAATCAAGGTGTTTGTCAAAGTACATCTTCCTTTTTAATGAAAAAAATTTTAATAAAAAATGCCTGCAAATAATGTACCATGACATGTAATATATAAAATCGTTTCATCATGAGAAATTGTGATAGGTATTGTCACACCTCTAACTGTTAGTTATCATCATGGTGACGAAGAGGTAAGAGGTAAATTAATTTCTTATTTCTCACACCAGAACCAGTCTTGAATATCTCTCTTACGTGCAGTCTCTTATGACATTATTCTTTTTTTTTTTTTAGTTATTCTGTCCTTTTTGGTTATTTTGAAACTTTATTTCCATAAATTATCTAAAACAAAATTTAGATTTATCTACTGCACGCTCATACAGGCTATCCTCCGTTTCTCTATTTGACAAGCAAGTTTTAATGTAGTTCAGATAATGTTAACTTCGGTTTAAGTGCGATTACTGTGCAACCCAGTTTTATCGTCCGAAACCTATTAATATGTCAACTGAAAACAAATGTCACACATGTCAAGTACTAATGAATGAATTCACCTGAAATAATGACTGGCAGAAGACAAAATATTTTTTTGCACGTGAATTTTTTCCTCTGCTATTACAACCATTGCATCACACAAATATTCATTGTGCCTGCTTTCATTCAAAGCAGAAAGAAGTTTCTGCGCGTGAAGATGACTTGAAAATTTCCTTGAATTTTGTTTACAATCGCCTGAGTCCCACGACGACGCCATTTTGTCTTCACTGACACCTCGCAGCAAAACATCGAAAACAAGAATTAGACGTTTGTTTATTTATTTAGCGGATACGTGCATTAAAAACATCAAATTCAAATTATTTCAATATCGATATAATTTGGTTTCTCTTTTGAGATATCAATATTAACTCCCATCGATGTTTTCCGTAGTGAAAGTTGAGGTTGATAACCAGCTGTATTCAGCAGCAAATGATTTGATTTTCTAAACTTATCACATCCAACATATACCACCAATTATTGAAACAGATTTTCACTTTGTCATTTAGAATATGAGTCTTTACTCTGACATAAATTCTTTCGTGTACACATGCGATCATCAAAGATTAGCTTTTGGAATAATCAAACAGTCATTCGTCCGCTAGGTGGCGCTAGAAACAGTCCGAAGTTACCAACATTCAGGTTCCTTGGGGTAGGCGTTGGTGAAGCATTCCTATTAAGCCGAGTAAATGGAATAATTTACTGACTCTAAAGGTACATATATGTAATCAAATTATTTTTATGGTTTATTCAGCCTCACTTCCGTGTACTCTTTCTAATTTGAAGCCTCGATTTTACTGAAGTTAGCATTGATAAACAAATAACAAATATGCAAGTCAGCTGGAAAAAGCTATTCAACAAATGTCTTCAGGGCTTTTGGCCCTGTCAGCTTAGCCAGTTTGGACACGTATTATTCATGATTTATGGTTAGAGAACCAGTTATGGTCATTTGATGCTTGTTGTTTGACACAAGTTTCATATTTCGATGTCAAATACAACAGTTCTGAAATATATGAGATATGTACGTGGTTAGTTTTGATCTATCATTTGATTAAACGGCCAGTTCGACCGGGTATTTTCTGTTCCACAAATATTCGGGAGGGAATTCCCTTTTGCACGCGACACGTAACTTTTTTATATATTCGATTTGTTTTCTATTTTCTGTGTTTACAACTTTTTCATGTTTGGTAATTAGTTGTAATCCGTCCTTCAAACTGAAAAAAATAGCGAAAACAATCGAAGCCACTGACCAGCACTACCAAGGGGCTTAACTCTATTGCGATCATGGCGGCCATTAGATTGTTGTCCGCTGCATGATTGATCTGCGTTGTAGTAACCTTGTAGTTACTTGGATGTTTTGATTGTTGGGGATTAATAATGTAAATAATGTTTGCATAACTAATTATGACATCTCAAATGGCTAAGCTCAATCAATATGACACTGAGGAGAAAAGTGGCTTCGCTCCGGCTTCCCAATATAAACAAAGATTCGTCCAGACTATCGCACTCCAAATTACTCACAGTGCTGCAGTTTTCCGTACATTAAAAACTTTATGTGAAGTAACTTAGATATCTTTCTTAAAAAAGAAGAGTTTTACTATGAGTGAAGTTGTGCGAAGTCGAGGGCGACCGCGAAAGTACGATGGAAATTCGCCTGCGAGACGACAACAAGAGAGAAATGCCAAGCGGATTTATTTGGGAGACCTTGCTCAAAAATGGAAAGACCTGAAATCGGCACTGAAATTTACGGACTTTGAACTGGCAAAGCATTTGCTTGACAACCATGAGTTGACATGTGACTGCAAGTAAGTACAACTGTTTTTACTGTTGTTCACATGATAGGCTAATATAAACATGGTTATTTCTCTGGATGAAATTGCTTTTATCAACATGTCAATTCCATGATTTCATAAAGGAGTGACTGTTTTTGAAAAAAATGAAGGGAACTGTACTGTACAGTAGTTGTCAAAATTTGATGGGCATTGAAAAGATAGGTTCAACCAAAATTATTACTGCATAGTAAGGAAATACACATTTGAAGTTCATATATATCATAATTTTATTTCAGCCATAAGTAATACTAATTGAAACGAATAAATAAATATAATTCAAGTATTATTGTAAGAATTCAATTTTAATGCTGGCATATATTGTTTAGCATTTTAGAGCTTATCATCTCCAACTTTGATAATATTGATGAAACTGAATGTCTTTCATGTCCTTTTCCTTATAGTCCATATATGTATACTAACTGATTCAATTATTCAAGAATAAGTGACATAAAATTGAAATTATGTAATCTTCAGAACCGCTCTATTCCAAATGTGAAATTTAGTTGACTCATTTGACCAAAATCTATAATAAACATTTCTCTAATCTTTTATTTTCCATTTTTAACTAATTTTATTCTTATTTGCAACAGGTTCCCTGGTTATCGTGCACGAAATCTGCTAGCCGCCATTGACTTCAATCATCATGTGCACAGACCTGATCTTGTGGACGAAAATGGTGATTCAAGGTTTGTTAGTTTTCTAGTACTATCTCTTTTGAAATAAATAATCAAATCACATTTTATGTTTTGCACATTTTCATTTCTATTTTTTTTTTAAGTTTCAACTATTTTCATTTCTAGTTTTTATTAAGTTTCAATTCATAATTTCAGACAGAAACCAAGATACAGCAAACGTGCAAAGAGTTGGAGCACAAGACCTCTAAAGATCGACAAGGGGTACTCCTACAAATATGACCTACAGTGCATGATCTTTGAGGAGAAGGTCAAGGACCCTCTCCCAACAAACAGGAAAGCACAACCAAGAGAGGATGACCCCAGAAGAATCTCAAGGTCAATAGCAAAGATTCCGTGTCCCCCAAAATCAGAACTTGTAGCAAAACAAAAATCAAGGTTCTAGAAACATGATCAGATCAATTGAAATAATGAAACAAATAATTTGCTGTCTCTCAAACTTTATTAAATTTGTTTAAAAGTTTTTTCATGTACATGGTCGTCAATGTAGTTGACATATTGAAGTGTTGTAATAATATCACATTTTATGTACACATCCACATTCAAGATATATCTGGCTGTCCGTAGTTATTTTCATGAAACATTATTTCATTGTATAAAAATATTTTTATACTGTGGTTTCATTGTATATGATTAAAAGTTTGTTCATGTATATGGTCGTCAATGTAGTTGACATATTGAAGTGTTGTAATAATATCACATTGTATTGACACATTCAAGATATATCTGGCTGTCAGTAGTTATTTTCTTGAAATAATGTTGATTATCTCATTGTATAAATTTTGTTACACTAGTTTTATTATATATGATATAGGTCATATACAAAACATATACATGTACATCAAAAGAAAATGATATATTTAACATTACCACATGGTAACTCGTAGCTGTGAACAAAATGTCCTATTATAAAATTGTGCTTCCATAACATAACCTGTTCAATGCTGAGCTCACCTGAGAATGAATATACATGGTCTGGGTTTAATTACATATTAAATATGAATAAGCTTGTGTATGTACATGTGCTGTTGTATTACATAGACTGAACATGATGAAATCTACCTTTGTCTTACTTTTTATACACAACAATCTGTCCCAGACAAAATCCATGACATAATATGATCATGTTTTATGTGCACATTTAGCGATCATTTATGATAAAGTTGTTTTATAAATAGACCTGTAAATCTAGCTCAGGACAGTGTATGCTAGCTTTATTTATTGATATATTTAGATGTTGTGGTTTTATTACACATAGGAGATGTGAATAAATATATATACGTACACAGAAAAAATCATTAACTTTGTAAGAATATGCAAGTCCTTTGAATAATCTATTCTTATATACATATGAAGATTAATACATATATACAAATGAAGATTCTATTCTTATATACATACGAATAAATAAAAAAGTTGACACTCCATAAAATGTCTTGTCTTCACTGTACTACCAACTTCTAGAATACCATTTTATCACATTTGTTGTGCATGATAAAATATCCATGTACTGGATTCAATTATATTTGATGGATCACATCTATTTTTGGCTACTCTTTGTTTGAACATAACAAATTAAATAAGAGGCGCTGAACGAAAGCCTGTGTATTGTCCATCTGTAGAGGGGTAACGTTGTCTGATTGCTAAAACCACGCATGAAGGGACAACTTTCCTTTGTCCAGCACGCAAAACACCGTATGTCATCAGGATGAATTGTCTGTATGCTGTGTGTCGAAACATACGATTATTTCTCACATGGTCGTAGGCATATAAATCGTTCCTGTAGGCTCCGGCTGCGTCGAGAACATCTTCATCCATAACAACACGATTGAACTTTTCTTTAGTTGTAACACACTGTCCTCCCCTCTTTACACAACACCTGTTCTCGGCTTCTGTGGGCATTGGCTTGCAATTCCCACAATGACACCACCTAACTGGAGCTTGGTCTGCGGGGGGCTGGGGATCCGGATCATCAAAGGCTGATACTGCTGTCTGAAGTGCTGTGTCATCCCGCAAGATCATCTTAGTCAGTAGCTCCCTTTTCGCTACCTCGTCCAAACCGTCAATGTACTTCTGCAATTGTAATATCAAAATAAATACAAAAAATTCAAGAATCAGATGTTGGTAATGGTAATGTACTGACCAAGGTTTGCATTAATCAATTCGATGTCACAATTGATTATGAGCTGGGATAATTGATTTGACACTCGTCTTTGTTGAGAAATATCATATACAATAACATGTGTACATGATAATTAATTCCTAAAACTTACACATATAACAATTGAAAGCAACTTACTACTCACAGATGTGAGAAATTAAAACTGATAATAGGTTACCTGGACTTTCAACAAGCTTTCAGGTGTTAGTTCCGAGGTGGTAGATGTAGGCTTGGCAGATGTCTTGGCCGATGCAGGCTTGGAAGATGTCTTGGCCGATTTCTTGGCTGATGCAGATGCAGACTTGACTTTAGATCTTGCAGGTGCAGGTAGTTTTGAAGACGCTGGCTTGATTTTGGAGGCGGTAGAAGGAATTGGTATTTTCGATTGTTTGCGGACTTTGGTGGGAATCTCTGGTACATCCAGCGGTAGAAACCTCTGCAAACAGGATCATAATTTTAGATATAGTCACTATTAACGAAAACATATATCTTAACTTCATTTAGGTTAATTCTGTTGAAGATGCTTTTTAAATATGCCAATATGCTATATGTTATTGTCCAAATCAAATATATAGGGCAATATATAAGATATAACATTACATTAATATAACCATGTATCATGAAAAAACAAACCTTTCTCTGCCTATAGTTTCCTTCTTGGTTCCTCACAAACTAAAATGAAAAAAAAATAATAATAAAAAAGTTTATGTCAAACGGAATACCAGAGCAAAGCAAGAAGTGAATATTTATAATAAAAATAACTATTTACGAATATGAAATATTCTCAAAGAATGGTGCAAATAAACTTTCATTGTTTTGTTACAACGATGCCTTTTGAATATATGAACATTTTGTCAGAGTAGATGTTATTATGGAATGCAGTTAAAAACTTAAAGAGCCACTCCATGAGTTGTTGGAGTCATATATATACCAAACTTAATCAATGGTGTCATTTGATCGCAAAGTATCGATTGTTACCAAAAAGAAACATTTTAAAGCTAATTTTTTTTGTACAGTGACAATATGAAGGTAGAACGTCGCAATTATGATCGAAAACTGGACAGTGGCGCGCGTCAAATAGTCAAACGTAATTTTGGAGACTTATCTAAAACAGCCAGGAGGGAAGTTAGGAGTTGATAGCGTTTGTTAGGTTATATAAAAAGTGTCCATGTATAATGGACGTGATATCTACACCTCTGTACATTTATAAGGCTGTTTTTAGATCTTCATGGAAGACCAGTATTTGTCATATATGTCTTTTGGACATTAAAAGTTAAGATGTTTTGATTTTATATCACCACATATGACATTTAGGTTTGTGTCAAAGGTAAATAATATGCTATGAAAATCACAGAGTGGCTCTTTAATCTTGTTCTTCTTTGAATGGTATCATTTACAAGATGAGTAATTCCCATTATTGAAAAATCCACTAAACTGAGACAAAGATTCTAGTTGATTTTGTAAAGAATTGAATCCAACTAAATTATCTTTATATTGTCAGTTTCTTGCAGTACAAATATAAATGTAAAATTTAATAGTTTGAATAAATCAATCATTTGGATATACTGTTGTGATAAAATGAAATATTTAGTTTGACTGTGACAAACTAAGAATTATAACTGTGATTTATACTGTTGTAAGAGTAAAACTATTAATTTTATGACTTATATTCCTTTTTGTTATATTTCAGGCATATTCACAAAAATATGGCGGCCACGATAAAGTTTTCTGGCTCTTTGTGTAAATCTGACCCTCAGAATAATGCTGTAGTGATTATAGGCCAGCCAAAGAACCTTGCCCAGATCAGCTTTAGTGATGTACGCTGTAAGCTTGAACCCAGAGTTGATGCTGAGGTGAGTTATTTATTTTCCTTTTTTGAGATAAGAATATTGCTAAATGGATTAATGTCAAGTCTATGAATGCGAATGAAATATATTTGTATACTCCGATATAAAGTAGATATGTTAGAATATATAGAGGTTATTTCCACTACCATTTTTCTCTCCGGTAGTTTTTCTGTAAAACTTATAGTTGTATGTTAACCAAACTTTGCACACTTGGTAACCATGGAAAAAAAGATTTTTTTCATGTCCATGGAAATGACCATTCATCTTATGATTTGATCTCTTTCAAAAGCAAATTCTCTCTCTATTACAGACATTTAACACGGCAGTGCATGGCCTTCACCCCACCCCGACAGACTCCTGCGCCTTGTGGTTGAACAACGCCACAGTAGCTGCACTTCCCATCAAGTGTAGTCGTCACAACACTCCCTCTAGGTGTCACTCTCTCACCAAGATTGTCAAGGGTTGTCTCATTGGCGGAGATGAGTTTGTTGTGGTAGGCATATTCATATCTGTTGATATTCAAACCTTGTTTTGGTAGCTGACAGGTAAAACTGTTATTTAGTAATTTCATTAAAATGTGATCTTCCTTATTTATCATACTTTGTACGGATATTAGGTACCATCTGATTTTAATGAGATTATTTATCCATTTTTCGATGCTTAAAGATACTACCAGACAAAAATTGATCTGATTTCTAAATATTTCAATGGTATTGCTAGGAGCATATCAGCAGCACTTAAACTGCAAAGGTCTTGCTGCAATTTTACTGTCTTGGGTGCAGCACCACCCAGTGTTCACTTGTTCTAACACATGCTCACAAGCTTGGCAGTAGTACATGGCCAGATTTGATATGTGCTTTAAAGGATAAATGTGAAATAATTATGTTAAGACACCAGACCTCGCCTCTCAACAGAGAAAATCCTCTAGATGTAATAATGAGGACGTTATTCTAAGAGGTTCTCTTTGATTGAATGCTTAGACTGATATTTTCAAACTCTAAAGATCTGTGGAACTACTAGCGGCTGACCCACTCATCATGCATCAATAATCAATAACAATTAATTTTCCTCAATTTGCAGATCGTGTGTGAAAGGAATGACGTTCTCGCCTCTGCGTGTGCCGTTGCCCGAGCCTTGCCTCTCTACTCCTCTAAATCCACCCAATCAGGAGGCAAGCGGACAGTCACTGTAGAGTTTTTATTGGTCGGTCCGCACAGCGATATGTCATTAGAAGAGTCTGATATCCAGTGTATGAATTACATGGCGAGCAACGTACGAAAAGCAGCGAGAATTGTTGATATGCCGTGTTCAGAAATGCACACTGACGCCTTCCTTGATGTAAGGACTTTAATGTCTGTTTTTAAGTTAAATGAATGGAATCTTTTTATGTATCTTGAATCTGATAATGTGTTATTTCAACCTTTCAAATCTTAGTAAAATGTCACTCATACATAAAATTTTGTGGACACAATTGAAAGTTACAAAGTTTGATTGACGTTTTAAGCAGCGGACATCATCTTTAACAATTGTCAAAAAAGGAAATTTCAACTTGAGAAACTTCTCTATTGCAATAACTTAATCTAAGTAAAAGTTTTTTTGTAGACTGTAATGAAATTATTTTTACAAGAGTTTTTATTCATTACTTTATTGCGTCACTTAATTAACCTTTTGCAGGAGGTTCGTCAGGTTGGCACAGACTTAAGCATTCAGCCAGTCATCATTCAGGGCGAAGATCTACAGAAACAAGGCTTTGGTGGTGAGAAAAATAGAATTATGATAACTATTACGGACTGTGCAATTCTATTTGGAAATTCATTTTGAGTTTGAGAGTTTGAAACATCAAAATAAGGGACCGGTCATTTATTACAGGGGGGTGGTGGGCCGGGGGTTTTTCTCTTTGGATTGTCTATAAAAATGTGGCCCTCCCCAATTTGTCGCAATTTTTTTCATGGCCCTCCGAATTAAAGCGTATTTTTTTTCATGACCCTCCCCCAAATCATATCTACGAAAGTTCTTGAAATTGGTCTTTTGAAGTATTATGGTCAGTTCTACATTCAATGTTTTTTGGATATTTCCAAAAGAGAAACTTCTTTAAGTAACGCTTAAAATAATGTTGAAAAAAACAACAGAATTACCCTTCCATTGATGGGTTTAACATGATATCTGATAATGGTCTATAGTGTTTTAAAATCAGTTTTGTTAGAACTTTTTTTTTTTACATCAACTGTATATGAAAATAGGTTTTGAATACTATTGCTTATAATACACACGTATGTTTAACATAGTGTAAATTCTATTTTCAATTTTATCTTACTTTTAAGGCTCATTTTTTATTTATTTTTAAAATTCAAATCACAATGTCTTTTTTATCTTTAAATAACAAAATAGGTTAGCACTGAAGGAGAGAAGGAATTTTTTTAATGGATGATCAACTTCTTTATTGAATTTACTTTCAACGAGATAAAAAGAGCTAAGTTATTGCACTAGTTAAAAAATCCATTAAAATACATATCTTGCCGACATTATTCCACTGAAAACTTGAAACAATTAATTCATAAATTGATAAAACCATGGAAGGACCAGGTTGGGAGATAAGCTCTTGACAAAATAATTTCTTTTAAAGAAAAAAAAATATTTAAAATCTATCTACAAACACTTTCAGAGTATAGAACCAAACAATGTAAAATGTCAAATCTTTACTTTATAGGAATTAAATTATCAAATTTCATAACATTTAAACTGTTTGTGTATGAGTTTGATTAAAACAAATTTGACCGTCTACATTAAGTATGTAGCACAAGAAATCTATAGAATTTTGAAGGTACATAACATAAGGATAATAAAGGCACATCTAGGTTTCACAGAAATTATGTTACATTTGCTACATGTTACATAATATTTAAACAATAAAGTGTAAAACCCAAAAAGTATGGAAGCTTAAGTATGAATATAGCGAATGTTCCCAATTTTTGGAATATCAACATTGGAATTTACTTTTCTAAATATGCATTTAGATATTTTTCATAAGTATGGCTATATTAACAAATTCGCACCAATCAAGCCATCTGCTAAAGTGTTACGGTTTCATAACTTTGTATCATTGAGAACGATTAATATAGTCATTCAGATATTGATAATTTGACTAGCTGTTTTAACTTTATGAGTTTATTAGTTATCAAATATGCATCTTTGTTGTATAAAAGTATAGCAAACACCTGTTAACTGCTTGTATAAACTCTCAGTCCAACAGAACTACTTTTCTACTTTTTGTTCTACAAGAATTAAGAACAATGAATTGAGCAGTGAATTCATGGTGATTTTTTTTTTATATAAGCATGTGTTTTTAAGAATATAAACCAGTCTTGCTCATATTCTGGAATTTTTTTTCATTTGATAAGGCTTTATGATAATGTTTCAGCCCCAATTTCAATTGCAAAAGAAGGATGGTTTTCTAATTGTCTATTTCAAAATGACCCTCCCCAACCTTTCGTATTTTTTTTCATGACCCTCCCCTGGTGGCTGTATATTTTTTTCTGATCCTCCCCTGAAAACCCCCGGCCCACCCTCCCCTGTAATGAATGACCGGTCCCTAAGAAGGAAAGAATTATTGTTCTGGCAAGGGATTAATTGAAATTCATCTTGTGCTTTTCTCCCATCAGCCAGCACTTGTTAAAGTGTTTTTCTCTCATTATGATAATGTGTCTCAAGCAAAGAGACACATGAATCCCAATTTTTAAAATGTCTTTTGTATGACATGATCAGGAATCAAACATCTGTTTTCTGGGTGTTAGGCAAACACTCTACCAACTGAGCTACCTCGTTGTTCTTATGTATCATGTAACAATGATTATTGGGTTCTCCAGTACGATTATTTAGAGACCACTTCCACTCAACGTGATGTTGTTTGATGTTAGATCCATTATCATTAATTTCACAAGATTTTTTTATGTCTTCTTTTTGTTGAGTTACTTCTCTAATTCAAAACCAATTTGACCCAATTTTGTCAGGAATCTATGGGGTAGGAATGGCCGCTGTCCACCAGCCAGCCCTCGCTGTTCTCAGCCATAAGCCTCCAGGAGCCACCAAGTCCATTGCCTGGGTTGGGAAGGGAATCGTGTACGATACAGGCGGTCTTAGTATCAAATCAAAGGTATTTATCAAGAACCATATCAGTATCTCTAGACAACATATATAAGTTTTATTTCTTCAGTGATATAATATGCTATCTTAAAATTTCAAACCATTAGACAGATATATAACTTTAATTCATTAAGCCTAAATATTATATTATGTAACTGAAATATTATATTCATGTCATATTATGCATATGGTTGTCATTGTTGGATAGTTATTATATACAATTACGAATTTGTGTTTTGAAACAAAGTAACGTCTGAAGATGGAAACAAATTTACCTGAGCTCAGTTCTTAATACAAATGTTTTCTCTCGCCAGAAGCCATTCAAACATTATTTTCTTGCCACAGACAGGTATGTGTGGAATGAAGAGAGACTGTGGCGGTGCGGCCGGGATCTTAGCAGCCTTCCACTCCGCAGTCAAGATGGTAAGTGAGAATGTTACAAAAAGACATCCCTTGAACATACACACTTAGATAGCTTTTAAATACTTTAGAGTAGCATCATATTAGTTTATAACAGAGAATGAAAGCTCTGTTTGGTCAATATTCTCTCTACATAATGATATGCTCATTACCCTTTTACTCATGTTTTTCTGGAATTGCCTGTCTTTACCAAGTTGCAAACCTCCTTTCATCAACATGTTATGCTTCCTGTTAATTAACCAGTCTGAATGTTCTGGCACCTTCGGTAGCTTAAGCGTTCCTATGTTCACTGTTTATATAGGGTTTCTCTGAGAATCTTCATGCTGTACTCTGTCTTGCTGAAAACGCTGTTGGTCCCATTGCCCAGCGACCCGATGATATAGTCACCATGTACTCAGGGAGGTACGTATTCAACACGGGAAGGTTAAGTAGTTATGAAGGCATTAGTTCTGCTGTTTCCCGGATTTTAAAGACCTATTTTATCAACAGACTCATAGGCATCCAATTAACACCTATGGTTGTTTGGAAAGTTAATGTGGCAAATTTGCGGAGAACTAATAAGAGTATTTAGATGAATTTATCTCTCTTTAAGAGCCTGTTTAGTGTTACCCAAAGACAAGCTATTAACCAGGTCAGTTTATTAAGTGATTACAAATGTAATGTAAACCCGACTTAAGGTGTTATTAACTAAATGAGAATGACAAGTAACAGAATCTATGGCTTCTATTGAGACACTGAAACAAACGGAATGTATAGAATTTGAAGACATTGAATGTCATTATTGTGAAACTTTTTGCAATTTATCATTCAGTGAGACTGAGGAGGCATTTCTCTATGTGTGTGCTGCATTTTCTTTATAGGTAAATACATAAATAATTTGATGACAATCACATTTTGACTTTATCGTAGTTCTTGATTGATGCATTATCACAAATAATTAGGAAAACTTTAAAAAAAACTTAATTGATTTATGTTTATATTGTAGGACAGTAGAGTTGAACAACACAGATGCAGAGGGAAGACTTGTCCTTGGTGATGGGGTAAGTGTAAAATCATTATTTACTGACTGACATATGTCAACGTTTCTACCCAGTCCCTTGCCAAAACGCTTGTGTCATGTTGGTAAAGTATGTATAGTTGGTATTATAATTTTCCTTCAAGTATTGATTTAATATAAAAGGATGGCACTATGATGGCTTTGTTGTTCAAGTCTATTTTTCAATATGTAGCTTTAAGATTCTAGAAGTTCCCGTTGGCATTAGAACAAAAAGAGTGTTTAGAAAAAAAATACGTCCTAGTTAATAATGAAATAGAACACAAAGAATAAGGTGGATTGAAAAATGGACTTGTTGCCTTGGTTGTACACTCAAAGGGATGTTTGAATTTTATCTGAATTAGTGTCAGAATAATGAGGATCCATAAATAATACGGCACCATTTAAGTGTTAAAAATGTTGAATAAAGGATATCATTACTTTTCTTATTTAGCCTTTGGATAATTGAAAATAGGATATCATTTTATTTAGGCACATGTATGTTTTTTATTTTTGAGAGTTATTCATTTATGTTAGACATGACAATTATAGAGCCGTTCACATTATGGTGTTACTGATTCTGAAACTTTTTTTGTAGTGATCTTATACTTAGGTAACCTTGTGAATGGATACCTATTTAATTCAATTTATTATGTTTTGTCTTATGTTGTCATTATTTATCTGTTAACAGGTTGCTTATGCCCAACATGATTTGAAAGCTGATGTCATTGTTGACATGGCCACACTCACCGGGGCTCAGCTTGTTGCTTCAGGTTTGTAGATGCACACTCTTCTGAACTCATCATTATTTCACTTTTTAATAAAGTTAAAGCCATCATTTTTCCTCATCAGTGTTTCAGTTCCAATGAGATTATTGTGTGTTGTAATGCCATGTATTAAATTTTTTTGAAATTTGTATACAGAAACAATTCAAAATTTATTTGAAATTTGTATACAGAAACCAATTCTAAATTTATTTGAAATTAGTATACAGAAACCAATTCTAAATTTATTTGAAATTTGTATACAGAAACCAATTCTAAATGTAATGTTCAAATTTTGAATGACCATCTGATCCAATGTGACGTCCAACCTGAAATGTTTGAGAAATGAAGTAGATAACCTGAAATGTCCAACCTGAAATGAGAAATAAAGTAGATAACCTGAAATGTCCAACCTGAAATGAGAAATAAAGTAGATAACCTGAAATGTCCAACCTGAAATGTTTGAGAAATGAAGTAGATACTGATGAATGATGTGTTGCCAGGCCGATACCACGGATGTATAGTGACCAATAACGAGGATATGGAGCTAGCGTGTGTGAAGGCAGGACAGAGCAGTGGAGATCTGGTCCATCCCATGCCTTACTGTCCCGAACTGCACTTTAGTGAATTTGCCTCTGCCCTGGCTGATATGAAGAATTCCGTTGCTGTAAGTTACATTTCTTTTATGTTCAACAAACGCAAAAAGACAGATTAAATAAGAAATGAAAAAGAATAGACATATGCTCACTGTGTATCATGACAAAGTTAATAAACACATTAGTTCCATGAAAACAATGCCGCAAAGGCTGAAGCATTGCCCAAGCGGCATTAAACAATAACTTTCTCACTCATGAAAACCTTTTAAAACTTTTGATTTGACCCTTTTCTGTAAATTTCAAAAGTTCACATATCCAGACTAATTCAATAGTGCTGGACTTCTCTTCCTGTATAAATGGATCCATAAGGGGAAATGAGAGAGGAGCTCCCCAGAGACTTTGGTTATATCTATATTTTAAATTCTTTATAAAATGAGCAAGTAAAGGGTATGAATATCAAGCCAACATTCTGAATGCTCTAACTCTGTTTTCTATTTTCAGGATCGCAATAATGCTCAGGTGTCATGTGCGGGTCTCTTCATTGCGTCCCACATCGGCTTCGACTACAAGGGGGTGTGGCTGCATGTCGACATGGCCGGTCCAGTGCATGCAGTATGTATCTGCTAGTGTATTGACTTGTTTGTAAGACTGCCTGGCAAGGACGAATTTTATTTTATGGCTCAAACAGGGAGGCTGAATTGAAAAGGCATTTATTGCTAGATTCATGGCTAGGCGAAATTCTTTGCAAATCTTTGTTTTCTGGGTCTTTCTTCATCCATCTATCATAAGAGCTAATTCAGGAAAAGTGATTGCAAAGAGTTCATAAAAAGATAGGCTTTCTCCTCTGATATGCAGAATCTGTTTCTGTTTCTGGTTTACCACGATTCAATGATGATATCCTTCAACCCTTCCATTTAGGAGGACAGTCCTATCATGGTTTTTGTTATTCATAAAAAGTTGTAAAATTAGTGAAAGTACAGAGCCTTTTTTGGAAAGTTTCCTCAAAACAAAATGGCCAACTGGATGTCGATAGGTCAGCCTCTTTAAGATAACTCATATTTGTGGTTTTCTTTCTTCAACAAAGTTTTTAAGTTTATATTCAGGAGGCTGAAATGTTTAACTTTTTGTAAAAAGTAACTTTTTAAAAGTTTTTATATTCATACTATTTTTAACAATAAAAAGGAGATTGCAATTACCAATTTAAAATAGGTAACCATATCTTAGGGAATATTTTTGGTGGTTGGGGGATAAAAATAGTAAGAAAAGGTGGATATCTCACCTGAAATTTTGAATTCCGGCAATAACTAGATTTAACACTTAAACTGATTTACAAAACACCAATGGCCAATTGCCCAAGGGGCTTTTAACAATATTTCACTCACTGACTCATTTATAGAGGGGAAAGTTTGCCCACAGTTCAAAGTTGGCAATATTCCAGGAAATGCAGAAAATAGTTACATCCTTCTAATTTCTTCTTCTAGGGTGAGAGAGCCACAGGATACGGAGTGAATCTTCTCACCTGCCTGTTTGGAAACTTGTCAAACAACTCCTTGCTGAAGTTTGTGGCCCCGCCTGTCAACGTTACCATGGAAACAGATGAAAACAACTCCCCAAAGAAACAACGTCTGCAATAATTAGCCCTTACTACTTTGATTTTATCTGACAGCTGACCTAATTTCACCTGTTAATGCTTACATTACTTAAAGATTCTTTATAAGAAAATTTGGTGAATATATTAAGATTCAGATATTTGTGATAAATTATAGTTTACTCAAATCTGTATTCATTGAAATGAACAAATGTTCAATCTGTCAATCATTGAACTGTGATTGAAAATGAAATCTATTAGGCAATTGGAAGCAATTGTCTCATTTTACTACTTATTAAGGAATTGTTTTAGTTTGTGATTATGTCAAACATCATTTAGCTGATTTTGGCTGTGAACACGAATGCTTGTGTGTGATTTTAACTGTTTTATTGGTACATTTTACATGCATGCTTCGCTAATCATCCTTGAGAAAAAATGTATTTTTCAATCATTGTACACATTAAAAAATCAATGCAGTGCAAGGCTGAGATGTGTCATTTTATTGTAACATCATTTTACATGAATTCATGGCTTTTTGCCATGAAGAAAGTATACGTCTATGTATAGGCCTCTGTGCATGTAAGAAATATAATGTGCTCTCATTAGCTCATGTAGCTATGGGGTTTCAGAATGCTTTATTTTACATGCATGCATGGCCTACTGTGCAGACAAAGAATATTCCAAATTCATCTTTCGCAAAATGCAGTGTTCTGTCAATGCTAGGGCCAAGGAGCTCAGTTTCTTTGTAGACTAAAGTCGACCGGTCCCCTCACCAATCTTAACTCACGATAAGTCATTGAAAAAGAAATGTCATGGGTTGAGGTTGGTCTATGGGACGGATAGTCCTCGAGACTACTCAAAATGTTATGATGAATACAACATTGACGTAAAAGTTGTTTTGGATATGGTTTGAGTGAAATAGGATTTTAGTCGTGTATTTGATGTTAGCTTTAGCAAATTGTATGCATTTATGATACTGTTGAAAATGTATGATTTACAGAAAATTGTTTTACAGTGAGTTAGTTTAACACCATTAGAAATATTTGTTGACATCTTGATATTTTAAGAACTTGTATATCAATAGCATTGGAAGAGGAACTTCTATATAATATAAAGATGTGTAGGTTCTATTTTGACAAATTCATCTGCTACAATATTGATGAAATTTCAAGATAACTGAACATCTTAAAATCACTTTTGGTTCAAATTGGGAAAAAATAAGATGTTTAAAAAACTACTGTTACAATAATTCGGCTGAGTACTCTTAATCTTAATATTTGTAATTCTTTAAGTGTGACTTCTCTACTTAGTTTTGTTATGTTATGTGTGATGCTATTTTTAAACTCACAATCTATATGAAACTAGTACAGGGCTCAGTAAACCAACAGCAACATAGTTGTCCTCTTAGTTTGGACCATGGGAATATGGTGTACCAATTGTTTTTTGTGAGCATGTGAGCTTTTTTACTTGCGTGAACATGGGAATAATGATTCAAACATGTATATTTTGTGCAACCTTTCTGTTTCATGATTGTTCCTATGAATGTCAGGTTTACAAAATGTATTTAGAAAATACTTTTATATGATAACAAATTTGATCCCATTTTCTTCTTAACTACCTTTTAAATATATTTTTTTATAAAACTGAAAAGAACCATTCAGTAGAGAATTTAATTTTAGTTCATTTCATGGTATTTAAAAGTTTTGGTAAATTTGATGCTTGACCTTTATTTAAAGATATTCAGGAAATACATGGCAAAAGGAAAATTGCAGTAAAGGAATTTTTCCTAAGTCTTCTAGAATCCAATAAACAGGTCCTTGGATCCCTAGATAAAAGCTTTCATCTAAATTCATTAGGCTATATCAACCCAGTTATGGGTATTTGGATAGAGTAAATGATGCTGCTGTTGCCTCAGCAAGGGTAAGAAAAACTGTTAGAACTGAAATTTGCAAGAACGTAAATATTAGGCATTGTGTCATCATGTCACTATCAAATATTCTTTTACTTGGTTGCAATGGACTATGACATACTTAATAAAACTCTTTAGAAGATCTGAAGAATATTTTTTCTAACAAACCATTTGTAAAAAAAACTCATCTGGTACAATGAGAGATAGATTACTATGATTTAACCTGTATTTCGCTGGATAACTGTAATTGGTATGGGGAGTGATGACGGAAGCATGTAATAGATTGAGAAGAATTGAAGAATTAAACGCTTTCAGATGAGATGGGAACTTGTTTTGTATAGTATGCTTGAGTTTAGAATGATCTATAATTAGTATTTTGACACTGTTGTCCTGATGTTTGTCAATGTTGATTGATTTTTATTGGTCATTAAATGTTATTTTAAAAACCATTAAACTTAATTTTCAAATATTTGGAAAACATTTATTTTAAGTTATTTGATTCAATAAATAAAAGACTGTTCTAGTCACTACTTTTTGTGTGTGTATAATTTCCAGGCAAAAATAGATGGAAAATCTTTATTGGACGACACATTTAAAGTTTTATGGTCTGTTCACACCATTTTAGATATTGGAAAGGTATGATGAGTGCAACTGTATGAGATACTAGTCCATAATAGACTGAAAGGCCTGATAGGCTTATGCCATGGTGTTCCGCGTCTATCCAACCGTCTGTAAATATTTTGCTTTTTAGACTTCTCCCTGAGAAGCAGTGATTCCAAATAAATCTTGAGTACTGACTCCTTGACAAATGAGGAGTGTACTTTGGAGATTTCATGACCCTTTGGCCCCTAAAAAAGGGCTACAGAGGCTGGTCCCTTAAAAGTTGTTGTGATCTTCAGAAGCAAAAGGTCTAGAAATTGAATTCTAGTGTACAGTCACCTTGACTGGTGAGGATTATAATTGAAAAATTTGGAGAGTTGGTGGCACCTGACAATGGTCATAGGGGCCATGCTCTTAAACCTATTTAGGGCCCTTTTTTTTTCTTTTCGTCCAAAATGAAAAGAACTAGAAAGCTGAAATATTATTTACAGACTACTCTGCTAATGGGCAGTTATGAATTACAGATCTTGTGCTTTTGTTGCCCCTCATTAACGTCTTTGGGGTCACTCTTTATTTTCAGCTTATTGTTCTTTTAAGTTCCGATTGGCTTATTTACATGACATGGTTTGGTGACTGTGTTTAATGTTGACCTGGTGGGCATACCCTCCAAAATATCCTTCCAGGATAAAAGTCCTAGAAGGCTGAAATCTGGTGTACAGACACATCGGCCACTAGGATTAGATATTGGAGATTTGGTTGTTTTCTGTCTCCAAAATTAGAGCCTGCTATGCCCTTAAATCCCATGTTCATGTTCTTCTCTCAGAAAAGGCCTTGAATGGTTAATTTTTTCTACAGATTCCTGATCTTTTATCATCTATAATTGATAATTTTTTTACTTTCTGGACGCTTTAAAGCTATTTTATATGTAGCCTGATGAGCTAGTCACAGAACTAATGACTCTAGTTTTGTCAATGTTCCCCCAAAGATTGAGATTCGCAAAGTCGAAATTAAATTCTACGAAGGTCACAGGTCATTCGAAGATTGCCTTTCATTGAAGATATTAGCACAAACAGATGAAACGATGAGCCACGTGTCTGATAAAGAGTTGATGTACACGTGTCATACCCAGTCTGTCACTAGTATTCATATCATTGTACAAACTACAACTTGCATATCTAATGAACTGCTTTCCTATACTAAATTTGTACCATCTGTTGCTCGATAGCACGAAACGGATTATACTTGAAAATGCAATTCACAGAGGAATATACAGACCAGAGTTATCTCAACAATAGTTTAATGGATATTATGAAAATGTTGTAATCATGCCAACAGTTATTGTGGAACAAGTGTATGTCGTTAATCTACTTCAAATTCGGTATAGCGGTGATAAAGTCACGTCTAAGTTTAAGAATTTTTTTCAATAAAGTATAGTTTCGCCCTGATCTTTTATAGTCAAAGTACGAGGCCGAAACCAAATCGAGGGTATTTTTGTCACTGATGAAAGGCGAGTAACCAAGAATCTACAAGTTTAGCGTAAACTGCAAATGCAGCCTTGAAACAATTTATGTAAGTTGATACAAGTTTAACTGTCGATTAATTATTTTAATAATGGCGGTGTTTGTATTAGTAACGATAGATAAAAACTTAACGTCTACTCTTCTGTCGCGCTACAGAAAAGCGAATCGCAAAACGTACTGCAATATATTGGTAATTTTCATATGTCATTTATTCCATGCTCTCTTGACTAAATAACAGCGATTAAAACAGTGAACAAATGCTCAACTGGTCGTCGTTTTGTGAAGAGCGACAATTCAGTGACTGGTTTCGGACTTTCAACATGAACGTGCTATTTTCACTTTGCTAGTTTTTTTTACAACTTTCAGTAAAATCGCGTTTGTTTGGTTACGTGTGTCTTCAATTTTAATTTTTAAACCTGCGATATATTGGATATTTTCAGAAGAGTGTACGGGTACGTATCGTGTTGTTTCTGTATCGATAATAACGCGCATCCTTACGTCAATAGTATACCAAATTTGAAGACCCTTGGTGCAGCGGTTTATGAATTATCGTGCTAACAAGATAGTTATCGGAAAACTTGTCAAAGTCTCGAAGTCACCTTGAAAATCAAGTTATGGTCACCCTTATGACTTGTTTCTGCGTATTCCCCATTTCAAGACTGGTACCGTAATTGAAGACTTCAGATGTATTGTTTCACGAAATATCGTACTAATACTCACGGAGCTGAATAAAAACTTAGGTAAGATTCTTGAGAGGCATTAAGGATTCTAAATATCAGACAAACCTCTTTTTTTTTAGTATGCACAATGTTTGTATTCTTACAGACTGACAGGATTACATTATACCAGGAATTAATAGGAGTTTATATGAGATAAAAGAAAGTCAGTCTGATTTAAATCAACCATGGTTCGATGAATAAAAGATTTGAAAAGGGATTCGAACTTGTTCTCTTCGTGCAACGAATAAGGCTGGTTTTAGACCGTTGATGAGAGGAAAAAACAGGTAGAAGTTCGAATCTCGGTAGAGTTATCTTTAAAAAAATATATTCCTCGGAATTGCGTTGGTTTTAAACAGACTGACAGAAAGGAGAAGTGATACCATTGCAAAGACTACTGGACACGTAGTTTGAAAGCATAATCGCGGTAGTAGTCTATTGGGAAAAGGACACGAAAAGATTGGAATGTCGAGTGCCGACTTCCTGCAAGTATCTGAACCTAATGTGAGAATCCTACTGGCTAAGAGAATTCCGTGTGAAGTGTTAACTTCCCTGCCATCTTCAGAACAGTCTTGGTCGGAAGTTTTAAGTTTAACATCGAGTGTAACTGTACTTCAATAGTTTCTCTTAGATATTTAAGGTGAATTGCAAACATATTTATATATAAAGGAAGAGAAAATTTTTTGGATACGAGTACTAATATAGTGCATTCTGAAAACCCCCCAAGTACTAATAAGGAGGTATTGTTTGTATTAAACCAGTGAACTATTAACTTTTCTTCTTCACGAGATGAGATGAACGTGCTATTTGTCGAATGAAAGCAGATATTTTATTTATCTTAGGACTTTAAATTGTGTTGTATGTTGAAATGTTGTATGTTGATCTCTTTCAATGGTGTATTTTCATTTGAATTTAAGTGACGTTTTAGCAGTGTTCTGATGACGTCAAAAGCCAGATATAAAGGGTTTATTTCACTGATAGAACAGCGAATCTCAATCTCAATCGTATGATGAAGAAAATGTTGTCAGGGTATCTTTCCTGGAAAGTATTACGACATCACTGACTTCACATCCTCCTACAACAGCGTATTTGTATTCGCGAAGCCCAAGCAGTTCCTGATTGTCTCTTCTCGATCTTCCTCGTATCGTTATGGGTTGGTTACTTAATCATGGCTATTCATTTGCACTGATAAATATACCCACAAGTCCTGCATCAATTATGGAAAGAACCCATGATAAATAAAGCTGTAGGTCTCTTGGACGCAAAGTTTTTTTCATGGTAGTGTTTGCTTATTTATGGGCCATACGTGGGGGAATAAATGAACACAATCAGGGGAAGGTCTGGGCATTGCGGATAATATGCCAAGATTAGCATTATTTCCCATCTTTCTATATAGATGTAAAAATTAATTTTTCATGGTTTATGTGTAAAATATCCTAATAATAATTTCAGTAAAGATGATTGCTTAAGAATGAAAAATATAAACTCACGGGCAAAAGAAACTATACCAACATTGTTTTGATGTTATCAACATTATCAGATATGTCACATAAATAATGTGATACTCGTTTGAAAGACAATTTAACTGACCATTATTTGATCGAAATTTAGAAAAGGTGGCACGTGCAGTTAATGCAGTAGCATGCAAAGAATGGCACTGGGGGTGAATGTCAATTTGCAAGACTACAGAAAACGCTTTTATTCACAAAGGGAACACTGGAAAACTGCCAGTATCTGGTATGGCCTCTGTTGCTTTGAATACAGGCCTGCACACGTCGACGCACAGAATTTACAAGGTGCCTGATGACCTCATTTGGGATGGCTTGCCATTCTTCCACGAGTGCCTGGATAAACGTTTGCCGACTTGATGGAGGTGAATTTCTCTGCCATATTTGCCTGTCCAAATGATCTCACAAGTGTTCGATCGGTGATAAATCGGATGATCTCGCTGGAAGTCTCTGGTGACTCTGGCTGTGTGGGGGCGAGCATTGTCTTGTTGGACGATTACTCTTGGATTTTTCAGGAGGTAAGGGAACACCACAGGACGTAAAACGGTTTCGATGTAGCCTTGGGCATTCAAAGTACGGTCAAAGACAACAAGTTCCGTTTTATGGTCCCTGCACATTCCACCCCAAACCATGACGCTACCGCCGCCGAATTGCACAACTTCCTGGACACAACACGGGGCAGTTTTCTCTCCTCTCCGACGATAAACGCGCACTCGGCCATCAGCTCTGTGTAGCTGGAACCTGCTTTCATCTGTAAACAAAATTCTGTGTCAGTTCCTGTTCTGCCACCGCTCTACCATTCTTGCCCACTGGTGACGGTTACGTCGGTCACGTCGGCTCAGCATCATCCCGCGGAAGGGCCGGTACCCTTGAATACCATGTTCACGAAGACGTCTGGTCACTGTCCTTCTGCTGATAACACGGTGTAACGCTGCTGCTGATGACGTCACTGTGACGAAACGATTGCGTAGGTGAATCGTGCGGATGTAGCGCTCGTCGTTTACGGTTGTGACCCTGGGTTTTCCACTTCTTGGCCGGTCCTGGGTCCCACCTGTCTGTACCATTCTTGTGTGCAGTCTGGTTATCGTAGTGCGGGTGCAGTTGAAGATACGAGCAACGTGGGCGTGACGTGCGCCCAACTGCAACATACCAATCGCTCTCTCTCGTTCCTCCGTGGTAAGTCTCGGCATGTCACTTGTTGTGTTCGTTACGACTGAGGTCTAAAGCATGCGGATTCGTGGTTTTTATACAGTTGGGTGCCATATCAACCTGATGCACATGCATACCATTTTGCTCGAAAAACGTATCACAAAGTCCATATTTGGTAAGAAACATGATTTTTTTCTCGGTAATTATGAAGTTGCGTTCTTGTGACAAAGTTTAATAATAAAAATTCCATTTCAAAAGCTAGTTTCAACTTTTTAAAACAAAAAATATTTTGGTATAGTTTCTTTTGCCCCTGAGTTTAGAAGATGCCTACTAATGACGAATTACTGAATGATACCAATATAATTCTTTGTCGATGATGTCTTTCAGATTTTACACATGCACTTGAAAGAACATATTTTATATTCATTTATTCCGTTCGTTAGATGAAAAGTATACCATCAATGCGATCTGAGAGAAATTTCTATTACTGCAGAACGACTACATTAACCTGTCGGATGGTATTCGACATTTTTCGTCCTGCAGCAACTGGATGATGGAAAGAATAGGCCTATTATGTAATGATGTTTGTTATATCAACATTTTCTGCAAGTTTTGTAACTCTCAATGAAAGAAAACATTGTTTGCTCAAATCCTTTTGAAACGTTTTTAAGAATACAATGTTATTCTAGACAGGTTGAGACGACTGTAATGGGTGTCAAACTGGTTTTGGTTACACAGTTTTATACATAGTGACGTGAATGTCAAAACGTAACAGCCTCTCTCATCAATGTTGCCAATTAGGTACTGTACCAATATGACTTTGAAATTGACATTTGTCATAAATTTGTTAACAGTATATTTTGAAACATTTACAATTTGGAAAGTTGTTTCCGAATCAAATAATATTATTATTGTTGGAATACTAACTGACATAGTGATTTCGACCTAAATATATTTTCAAAACACATTCATTTTCTGGTTTGCAATTCAGAATGAGATAGCTACGGTTCCTGAATTGTAATACAATATTGATTTTATTCCCATACGAAATTTAATTGCATTGTGTGCAAAAAAACCCTCAAAAGTTATCAGTTTAAAAAACTTACTAAAAACTGCTAAATTGATACCCAAGTTCTTATTAATATGTTTGTTTACCCAAAGATGGTAATCATCCCGTTTCTTCCTATGTGACCTCTGTTACAGGTTATTCACTACTTTCCAGTCAGAAACTGTCACCATTCCTGACCGACTTCTAGCTTGTAAGGAACACGTAAATGACTAAATAAATAGGAACCTTACAATGTGTTTTCAAAATGACAAATAAACAAATGACGAAAAAAGGAGACATTTATGACAATAGCATATAGACATGTATATTACATGAACAGAAATGCATATTAACATGTATAATTATATAACAAGGACCGGCGCATATCACGTTTACGAAAATCCAGTTCAATGTCAAGGTCACTTTGCATTATGGTTCGTTGTTGTTCTCGTAATCAAAATTATTCACGGATCCCATGCGATCTGTCTTGATGTCACGTGACGAAATCTTGTCGCCATGACCGGATTCACACGATATTGCATAATTCGAACAAAGGTCTAATTTTCGGTCTCATCAATCTCGACTTCCGGTTCCATAGTTGGCGCCACCGGCTTTTCGAACTTCCGCCGATATGTGTTCAAAGGAGATCTCACTTTTTTCTGAGGCCATAATCTCCACAGCAAAGTTCTGCAAAGAAATGATTGATATGTGATGAACGACAATAATTAAACAAAAATTGTAAGACATTTAAATGTTTCCACAAAAAAGAGAAATTTCAGTTACATGGGAAAAAGAGTGAAACAAATGTAAGCTTCAATTTATTTACCAAACTAAACATCGAAAATTAAGCAAGGTGATACTATGCAAAAATCTTTTAAAAAGCAAAGGCTAGTTTCCCGTCGTTGATTTATACGTGGAACGCTCCATCATTGCTCACAGTTTGAAATGAGAAATTTAGCGTACCATGCTGAATATGTGTAACTAATGAAATTACTCAGTCAAATTAGATTTTCATCTATCAGATACTGAACATATTTCGGGGGCTTATCCAAAAATGATTCTCTTCACCAATGATTACATAAAGGCTTTTAAAAAAAGGTAAACAGATTAGAAATATAAAATAAAACTATATTATAGAAAAGGTAAGGTAGCCAAGATATAGTAACTTAAACATAACCTCAAATAAAATTGGATTTTATCCGATTCACATAATAATTCTTCGCCATTCCTTTTCCAACTACTGACATATTAAAAAGCTTTGGATAGAATTTCAGTTCATTTATTGAAGTAGAATGTAATTATTAAACAACAATGTTTGCATCTTAAGGAATTTAGCCTCTCGAAATATATTGACATGTTGCAGCCGTAGACAGAATCGCGGAGCGGGGTTCGAAATAGCCTATTTGTCTTGCTGGTAAAAAAAGGGAAATGTCAATATCGTTCCCTTTTAATAGCAGTTTCAACAATTTAAACGGGCCTGTGCACCGACAATTATGCACATAACCAAAAGTGATTTCTGCATACAAAATATAATTATTGACCATTGCACTTGGTTCAGTTGGTTGGTTAGTAAATTAGTAAAGCATTGAGAAATTTCCATTGTGCATTGCCGTACACAAGAACGAGGTTCACATCGGAGAAATGATTATAACGCGATCCCCTGATCGAAATAAATGGTTATGATTTTTATCATTCTCTCAAATCATCAATATTCTGTCGATTATTTAAGCTGCCGTGCTTAGTAAAAACGGTGTTCATATACAGGAGACAACCCAATTAAGAAATGGTTGGCCTTATTAGGCTCATTGCTTATTCCACCCTACAACGCAATATATATATTTATTAGTTCGAATAAAACTCATTTCCTTTTTACATACCTGTCGCACTGAAATAATCTGAGACAAATCGAGACTCATACCGCCTCGAGGACGATCGATCCCGTATGTGGTAACGCATACCAAAACATTTCCTAGATGTACACCTCGACTACCTTTACATACAGGCTGTCTTGAAATGGAACAAAAGAGTATGGAATGGTAGGTTGACATTCGATATTACAATGAGATCGCATTAATGTGGTTGAATGGCCGAGGAATAGCCTGTTTTAAAATCATATTGGGTATCTAGGTGATTTGCCTTTTTAAGAAATCTGCATTTTGTTTGATAAGATAAAGACAAATCTACATCTCTAATGTAGCTTGTTCACATATCATGTGCAACTCTTAAGCTGGACTTTACAAACACTCGATTGACCTTTATACTTCCTCAATAGTTAGATGACCTGAAATGTGAGGCTTGGTTTATTGTCATTTAATAAAATAAACATCAAATTATCATTCTATTCCATAAAAGGTAGTACTAGTGCCAACCCATACGCACACAAAAAAACTAGTGGGCGTGGGCGTAGTGATCAAAATCAATTTGCCACAATCTTACGTTGATGTTTACCACCGATGTGAGTGACATTTTAGTTTGTTTGAAATAATCATACCGCACGTTAGAATACAAGTTGGAATGACCATCTTGTTAATTTACCAAAATGTCGATATGCGATTTATTTCAAATTTACGTTTTCAAGCATGTGTAAGAGGATCTTTGCAAAAGGTATGGTAAAAATAAGACATAGTATAGCGCACTCATGGGAACCGATCGAACCACGCATCATATGTAATGTTTCCATTACAAAAAGGTTAGGCCCCTATTGTTAACCTTGGAATCTGGATTGGATTTACTGAATTGACAAAAGCGGACGATCAACCAACACATGGCACTAGTCACTGGTGACGACCTCGTTACGTAACAGCAAGTCGAAGCCACTTATCGCCCCCAGGTGACTAAAAGCCTCACACTCTCAGGGGCGTAATTGTATACATATATAACTCGTTGAACTTTTCATTAGATAATACTACTGCGACTTATGTCATAAATTTAATGACATCATATGTCATATGCACGTAAAAGTCAACCGCATAAATGAAAAGGCATTAACAGCTATAATAACAGAGTCTAATAAACAAAACTCCAACCTGTTAATAACGTATAATTTGAAACTGAGAACTATTCAGTTCTAATTTGTAGGATGTTTGAAGTCTTTCTATGCATTAGCATCGATGTAACTGTTAACCACGATTTACTCATTTTGAAAATCCAATCTTTATCCAAAACATCGAAATTGTCCATTGAGAACATAATCCGAAAACTGCTCTAACAACATTCATTTCCTTGACAAAACGTTTGTTCACGTGCTAACGCTGACAATAATTAATGAATAGTTTGACATTCAGCGACCAATACATAAAAGGGCATCTCAGGTGTACGGCAATACTAAAGAATATCACCGACGTTAGTTGATGCCTTTGTTAAATGTTGTAGAGAAGTAAGTTTAAGGATCGAACTGTCCCTTCACTTCTTCGGATCGTTCAAAGCGAACTGTGCTATTATGAGTTAAAGTATGCTATATATCAATGTTTGATGAATAAGCGACCTTTCATCATTGAGTATATGTTAATGACTGATAATGGATAACCTTTATGGTATAGATATGATAACGTTATCACGAGAGGGTTGACCCTTTTAACAAGACATTGTCTTCCTTACCGGAGATACATAAGAAGTGGAGCAAGGGAGTAAATATGATTTATTCCCTGCTTGTTAGATATATCGCGATATATAAATTTACAATGTCCTTGTGACGTCACAACCGTTAAGCATGAAATAATAATGTTAGCGGCGCGACAGCAATCATGGTGTTTGTCCTATTTGAAAGAGAGCGACATCTTTGCATTTCTTGAACATATAATCAAGCAGGTGATAGATAAAAAACGTCATCCAAAGGAGCATACCAATCACTCGTTACATATATAGAGGAAAACTCTCTTTCCTTCGATACAAAATGTCACATCGAGCGAGGTAGAAAAATAGGTATTTCAGGAGTGCTACAGCCAGTAAAATATCAACTTCTACCTCATAAGATTCCTTAACAGAAGTCTCCAAGTACATGTTATTTTGTTGCATGTCACCATGAAGTGTTTTGGGTGTTTTCCATTGTTACCATCTTAATCAATTGACACAATCTACCGAAATTAAGACGAGGAAGTGGAATCATGGAAAGATCGCACTCGATTACGCTATTCGGAGCAGGTAGGATTAATCAGTTGGCGTGAGATGATCCGAATGTCCTTAGGCTAGCTGGTGTGATCAAACACAGCGTGTCACTCAATGTCAAACAAAACTACTACCTGGAAACCGTCGCAGGTTCTCACAGTAAACTAAGTTGTGCGAACGAATGAGATGCGAGGCAACTTTCTCAAATGGCAGTCTAAAACAATGTCATGTCAAACTCTAGTATCAAAATTTGATGATATTGTAAAACAAAATTAAATGGGAATTTTTAGAATTAAATTTAATCAAAAGGTTGGAATTAGCAACTATAAGTTGAAGGGTAAAACAAAAAGTAACGTTTTATGAGTTGTTAATGAGCCCAAGTTTCTCGTGCTAATGAAAGCCTACGACTAGATTAGGATGTTGATGTCATTTTGAATTTACTGATTGGTAAAATGGCATAAATGAAAATGGTTTACTGTAGTAAATAATTTTTATAAGCCAACTCAACTTTTTCAGTCACTCTGAAAAAGGAATTGATCTGATAATAATTTAAGATAATTCAAATGCACGGATTACCTTAAGATACCGATTCAGTCATTGTATGTGTTTACTGCAGAATATGTAAGTTACAATTCTTTAGACTAGCGCTTGTTTCTTAGTCATGGTATTTATATACAGGTGAATACATGAAAATCATTTACGACGCCCAGCCTCTATATAGTAAAGTTCTGATGCAGAACCACGTCCTGTGTTCCTAAAAGCCCCTCAATTTTGGCAATTGATATGTTATGGATAATTTTTTTTTACTATTTTCTTATCACAATCACAGTTTATAAATTCAATCTACCTAAGAAGTAAAAATGAAGACTTTATCAAAAAAACCTTCCTTAATATACAAAAGATTGTTTTAAGCCATAACTCACGCTAGTGCTGAGAGAGCTTGGAACATCAAAGTTTTGCACTTTGCACCATTTAGTAATCTGTAATGTACATTTCCAGATCCTACCTTTAGCAAGTTTAGCCTTTTGAAATTGTTGACAATGCAAATAGTTTTGGTATATTTTTGGGAAATAGAAATACATTTATTTGCTTAATCTAAACTAATCATATAATACTGGTAGCTAATTTCTAGGGGATGGAGAGAAAGAGTTGTTAAATTGAGACAATAGTCCTCTGATGACGTCATACCTGTATAACTTGTTTGATTAGCGTCTTGTCTGTTCCTAGCTTGGCTTTCTTCATACCAGATACATTAGCGCCAGCCCACGTGATCAGTACAAACTTTGTTCGCTTACTCAGCTCATCCCCTGTTGTTAGACGAACGAAACCGAATGCTCTGTCGTCGTCTGAAAAATATTAACCCTTTTTCATTGAAACCTTCGACAAATAAATCAAAGTAAAGATCCTCTTAAATAACGAATTGATATTAACAAAATAGTTCATGATGCTAAAGTAGTTGTTGAGATAGAATAATCGTTTTCCAGTAAAACAATCCCCTCGATCACTTACACCAATACTTAAAACCTGAGCAGGGATAAACGTTTATCTAATCCGTAGTTGGAATTGCATCCTATGCCCTGTACAACCCGTTATTGCAATTTATCAATTTCGACAACACGTACTCTCAATTGTACAATTTTATAAAAAAAAATAAAATCCATTAGTCATATAATTGTCTTATACCCACTTCGGTAAATTCATATTGGCACACACGCAAGTAAATTTAGTATGTGTCCATTTGGGGGGAAATGAAAGGTTAATTTCATGCATTCTGAATAAATTAGAATGCGTGAAATTGGTGATAAAAAAATAAAAAAAGGTTTTATATGATATATGACATATACATGAATGATCATCTTATTTCCAAAGGCTGAGAGACAGACAAAGACAGACTGAACAATTTTATTATAATAATTTGAAATACTGTTAAATATAACAACACCTCTTGGGGCTGTAAATGAGCAAACACTTGTTGTGTAAAAGGAACTGCACACTGCAAGCAAATCTTGTAAAATAAATCGATGAAACATTTATGACGGGGTATTATAGTTCAAGGTGGTAGTTTACAAAACACATTGAAATTAAACTAAAAAGTGAACATTCAACCACACTGAAAAATAGAAAAAAAGAAACTAACCTCACATAAAAGCGTCGCAACTGAGAATATTTACCAAGTGAAGAATGTCAACCGTGATACTAAAGACCTTATGTATGTTACAGTACAATTGAAAAGTTGGCCGTATTTCAAATAACCGATCGGAAACAAGAATACTTCAATGGGAAGGATATCTTCTCTTGTACGTCTACGGTCTTCATGTAACGTTATTTGAGAGCTGAGGCAACCTTTCTAATTCATAGACATGTATAGCCTATCGTATTTCCTCTAAAAAGCGCCCGGGCGCTTATTTTTTCAACACCCCTCGACCCCCCTGCGCTTATTGGAGACCCGGCGCTTATTTCTTTAATCGACATTTTAATTAATCTGAAGTATCAAGCAGCCATATGCAAATTCATGATTGGTCGAGAAAATCCTTTTAAATTACTACATTTGATACAAATAAATATGATTTTATTAGAGACCCGGCGCTTACAATATTAGAGGCCCGGCGCTTATTTTATCAACTACCCTTTACCCCCAGGCGCTTATTAGAGGCCAGGCGCTTATAAGAGACCCGGCGCTTACTAGAGGAAATACGGTATAGTCTAACCATGAAGTCACAACTTTAGCACTACTAACAATATACAATCAAGTCAGCATAACTTTAAATCTGGGAAGCTTGAGTAAGTTTCTTTATATCGGGGCTCGGCCGAACTAAGTCCGATACCTATCTAGGCCTAATGATGACATTGAAACTGCAAAATACAGATATGTCGCTATAGAGATATTTACCTTGATTTAAAAGTGCAAAGCATTTACGGTATGCATGAACTCTTATATCGTAACCCATCGGGTACGCGGAGATAAATTAAAAAAAGTCACCTCACTCACACTGTAACCACACAGTAGCATTTAGTGCTAAGCTAACTTTGTTGTACAAAAGTTATCACAGTAGGTTAGAAATATTCATATTTATTGTATTGCTTAGAAAGATATGTGCCTATAATATGTACCTTATTCCTATAACCAAAGATATCTTTGGTCATTAATGTGACAATAAAAGATTGATAACTTTTGAAAGCAATATATAGGCTATGTATTGCATATAAATGAACATGCTCAATTCAATGTTTATTGAAAAAAAGAGCCTTGAATGAATATTTCCACCAAAATATTACGTCATAAAAGGATCTTTATTCTTAAAGTACAGAGAATAGTATCGAATATCTAAAGAAGCTATACTGCAGTAGCCTACCTGTTAATCTTAGTGCAATTGTAAGAAGACTACAAACTTATAATAAATAGGAGGCGATAAAATACGGTCTCATATGTCATTAATGAGGGATTGGCTACATCATTATTTGACTTCTTCGAAGGGAAGTCAGCCAGGTAACTGAGGTTACATGAATGATGTGAAATGTAACATGCTCGTGAGTTTTAGTAGTTGACAGTTTTTCTCACCTCCGAAATGTTCTTCAAACTCGCTGTAGTCTACGCCAGAGGCACTCTTTTGAATCATGTTTCCTTCATATTTGAAAACGGCCCTGAAATAAGATTTAAGGATGATAACGAATATTTCTTGGGCGTGGCTTGACGCCATGAACAGGTACTCCTACGTGAGTAAACATAAAAAAATCAACAAACACAGAGCTATGAAAAATAGGCAGGCTGGAAGAGAAAATTGTCGCTGACAAGCGAAACAAATTAAAAGAATATAACGTTGGACTTGAAAGAATGTGCTTACCACGTTGTTTCAGTGTTGTCGTCTCTCACATCCTCGTAAGCAGCTCTTACATCTTCTTTGTCAACCTTACTCGACATGTTGAAATATGAGGTTGTACTCCCTTTTACTATCGGGTGAGAGGCGTTGCCTGGTCACAAATGCAGATGATAGATATCACTATTGTCAGGTACAATCCGAACGAAAAGCAGGATAATTTAGACGTGTGCTAGTCGCCTGTGTCACTTCACAATGATCTAGTGTTTGACCAACCTTCCTACTGCATTGATCGATAAATGAGAGAGCGGGACCCTAGCAGACGACACAAACTGTCCAATCAGAGGCGAGCCGGCGGTTAACTTTCCTAATAAGGAAGTTTACGCCCCTACGGCTCAAATTTTTGTCATGTGACGATAATTTACGGAGTGAAGCTTTGACTGATTAGTGAAATCAATATCACTACAGGCTATGTCGTATGTATAATATGGAGCAGTTACAATACAACTGGGATCAAGGATATAAATATATGAAGATAATTGAAGCAATTCGTAGTGTAATTTTGCACGTTATGTGATTTGCCCCAAGGGGAAGGAGTGTACGTCATAACTGTCTAAATGGTTAATTGCACATTTTAGTTTATTATATCTCATACCATATTTTAGGCTACATTCCTTCAAAATTATGTATTCATCCTATCGGTATGTAGCAAATGCTTTCATGACAAGATAGCATTAAACATACATGTAATAACTCATAATACCATGAAGTACTTTGATTGGGTAACTTAGACATTGACGGGACTACTTTATTCATTCATAAAATGGCCATCAATATACTAGGTAGTATTCATAAATATATCCGAACTCCATCAACAACCTATCTCGGTCTCATCATTCAGAGTCTCAATGATAATTTTTCTAAATGGAATAATTATATTACTGAAGAAAGAAAGAAAGAAGAAAACAAATCAAAGAGAACATAAACTGATATCTGATGAGCAAGACCCAAGTGATTTTTAACGAGAATGAATTGTCTGGTCCCGTGACGGCATGTGTGCGCGTTTTGCATTGACAACGAAAAGCGATTCTTAGTCGTTTACGAACAGTGAGAGATATATATAGTAAGCAGCTAAAACTTTAGAATCAATAGATTGTGATTTAGCATAAAGAATTGGCACTTCAACAGTAATATCATTGAAACCTTACTTTTGAAGCAGCTGTTTACATAAGACAAGTTGCAAATGGCGGCCTCCGTGTTTTGACGTTATCTAGAGGAAGATAACTCTAATTTCCTGTTCTCGCGTAGACAGATTTTACTTTGTGAACGCTTCAATATGTACACTGTTTTTATATTAGATGTTAACATTTCTCTTTATGACTACACAAAATAACAACATAAAATCCTTTGAACTAGCCTATATTGTAGTATATCATTGAAATTATGAAATCAAAATTTCTATTTCTCTATTATGTTTATAATATTCAACATTCCTCATATGATAATCGCATAGTTTCAATTTTTTGTAAAATGGTGAATGGAAAGTAAATATTTCTGAGAATTATTTTTACAATGATACTAATGTTCATATGATTTCTTAATGATGAACGTGAAAAGTTATAGGCTACGTACTTTTAAATATTGGTAATTATAAGGTGACGCAATAAATTAGTATCATATTCTATAGCCATAATGTATGAGATGATGTAATCGTCCCTTAATAACATTTAACCTATGTGTCAGCGGGTCATGTATCTCGTAAATTACCCCCATCAGCTATCACCTGGAGCGATAACTGTTTTTACCTGTCAACAATCTAAATTGGAGTTTCTTTCTCTGAAACCAATTAGTCGAATCAATGGTCTGTCACCTGTATGCCAAATGTCAAAGCTGGCATGTTTTAACTATAAGAACTGACTTCACATATGGTGTAAACATATTTTTATTCAATAAATTGAATATGGATCGGTAAACAAGCCGCAATGGCTTATATAAATGTTTTATACATTGTTAAACATTTTACAATTAATTGCATAAAAACAACTAATGGGGAAACTTTTTTTCTCTCACTCATGTATTTTCATATGTGTCCAAATATAATGAATTTCGTGGAATGGTTTTATTTCCGAAGATGAATTATTCGAAAAAAGTTCCAAGGATAAATATATTTAGCATGTCCTTGAAATATAGGTATGTTTCGATTCCCCATTTTACTTTACATATCTTAAGGTATGCAACTGCATATAATTGCTTTTTAAAAATCATCTATCTATATATGATATATAGAGAATCTCGCCCAAGTGTCTTCTGATATCAAATATATCAACACGAGTTGATAAAAGGTACAAATATCCGAGGCTTGCCGAACGAGTGTTGATATATTTGATATCAGAAGACACGAGTGTGAGATTCTATTTATCATCCAATGTCATGTCATGTTTATGACGTCATAGCATTGTGATGTCATTACTTGATGATGTAAAACCATTGTGATATCATGAACTTGATCGTAACAGGCCATTGTTAAAAAACTACTGTCAAAACGATATCTCCTAGGAGATATCGCTTGATCTTCCACAAGCGATATCTCCTGTGAAACACAGTTTTGGATGATAAGACATATATAATATGATTCTGACACCGTCAGATTTAGTATAATGTGATGAACTCTGATATAAAATGATGACATAAGAAATTATGTCAAATGTCTAATGAATTAACACATGACTTCTTTGAAAATGGAAAGAAATTACAACATGATAAATAAAAAATATTTTTCACAAAAACTATGCAAGAACATTGCAATCGTGACTGTACCACAATAAGATAAGCTAAAATCCTCTGGACCCAGATATAAAGTTAAATATAAATTCTTAAACAGGGTAAGACATTAACCAACATAGTAACATCCAGAAATGTCATCATGATAGCAAGGCATTCTTTGAGAACATTGTATTATACTTTAAATCTCGACGTTTCAATAATGAAGTCATGTACAGATTTTATAATATGTTGATTAACAGTTGATGAACTTTCATTGTTACCATAAAGGATTGAATTTAAGTCATATCCTTTTACATACAATTTTTTGTTGTTGTCGAAAATCATTATGTAACGGACACGTAAAAAAGAAATGAACACAATCCTCAGAATAATAACCACATGAGCAAGAAGGAGAAGTAGATATATGTCTATTATACTTATCAAAGTTAAGGTCACTACAACCTAGGCGCAGTCTGCAATGTATTACTTGAACAAATCTTTGTCCAAAGTTTAAGTCAAAGTAAAACATTTTTTGAAAATGGTAGTATTTATTGCTTTTTTAAAGTTGCCGATTGAATTACTTAGTATTTGATCTTCTGTTAAAGAATTTCACTCTCTTACAGCAAGAAAGATGCCGAATGTCTAACAGTATCAAACGAAATAGTTTGTAAAGAGTTTAATTTTCTAAGATTGTAAGTGTAATTTTCATAGATGTAATTTGGAACCAAGTCCGGAAGCTAAGATGGTGATAATCTATAGAACATTTTGTAGAACAAACACAATTTTTGTCTTCTACGCCTTTCACTTAGTGCGGTGAACTTTGTTTCCTGATATGATATAATATAATGCTATAGTATAGTGGTATGATTTAGTGAGGTCGTGATTGAATATGGAATATTCTATTATATAAATTGAAATAATATGTCTGAATATGATATTATATTGATTAATCTGATATGATGCAACATGGAATGGCGTGAAGGATATAAAACGATTATGTCATCGGTTGTGATGTGATATGAAACAAGAACCTATGAACACAAGAACAAATTATGAAACATTCGACAACGTAAATGATAAGTGATAGAATGTATATGATATGATATGGTTTGATGTGATATGATCGACTGAGTTGTGGTGTAATGTGATCAAAGATATTGATCAATATCGAACATATTAGATTGCATATAAGGCATACGTTTCCCATTTGATTTTTCAAAATAATTATTTTCATACACTGTTAAAAAATTAGATTCTCACCCATACTTAAATGCATTTAATTCGTACTCTATTATCAGTGTCATTATTATTAATCTCTTTCTATCAATTCAAACTATCGCGACATAAATCACTTGTGTGAATTGTGCTCTTCTAAATTTTAGGCCCTACTACTAAATAAACTGAATATGGCTATAATCGTTACTAACATGTAAGAGTAATAAAATCTTTACACACACAAATTCATCCGAGTCTTTGAGGCTGTTATGTACAAAGGGAACTAACTCGCGAGGTTGTATCACTTTGCACTGCTTCTTTCCTGGTAAAGGTATGAAATCAACTAAATTAACCACCAAAACGCGTATATGACAATGTTGAAATACCATATGGTGTACAATACATGTAGCTATCCAAATTAAAACAGTACTTGCTTAAATGAGTGTGCAAGTGACCTAAACTTGAACAATTATTCTTATTTCCACAACCATAACGCTAAATGGGAAGTTACCATTACTAACACTACAAAGAACAATTTCAGTAGAGTGATGGAAAAAAGAAGATAAATAATTGCGTTTGTAAAATGTTTGGATTTCATTGTTATTGATCAACCACAAATGTGGTTTAAACGCTTAAATATGCGTTAGTTTAAGAGAGAATTCAGTTTTTGCGTACTTATTTCTGTGTGTAAAGAACTTCGCTATTGTTCTGTTTTAGAAAAGGTGTAAGGTCTAACTAATTGTGAATTTCCAGTATAATTGTCATAAAAAACAACATACATATAATAATACCTAATAGTGGCATTCATAATAGCGTTATCGGGTCGGCAATCGAAAGAAGGCGGTCGCATGAAACAAAACTGTACATTGGACTAAGTTGGGCAGTTTGTTCCTCAATAATAAATCATGTCTAGATTTATCTGTGATATTTACGGGTAGACATAAGTTGAAAATAACAATGGCAACTGGCAAATTTGAGTACGGCACGGACTTATATAGGAACAGGAAAATAAAATCTTGAGCCGACCCAAAACTAATGAACGTGTGGGGTGTTCGGGGGCGTCCTGGGAAGCAGAAAGAATAGCATTAGTATAATCCCTTTGATGTTATAATCTGTGATTTCAAAGGATTAAAACACTGGGTAATGTGAAAAACTGAACTGCAAAATGCATTAAGGGTATGAAATAAACTATTTTTGCAATGTATGTTTAATGTTTCAAAGTTACTTGACTTGTCTTATACAAACACCTAATATCTGACTGAGCTTTCACTCAAAAAAATCCGTTAGTGATGACCTGATGAGTGATGATTAATTTACTCACTGAGTGATGTTCACTATTTTATTACATAATTGATTAGTTTACTCACAAAGTTCTACTTAGTCTTATATAAACATCAATAATGTATAAATATTTTTAAAAGTTTATTCCCACTTCCCGTGGTGGTAGATACCTGTGTGTTGATGGATATATGTATAGACTAAATAAGAGGAAAGCTGATGAATGGATCTTCTGGAGATGTCTCTCCAAAGACTGCAATGCCACAACATCAACTATTAACGACGTTGTGTCTAAGCCACCCACAGCACACAACCACGAACCTGTGCATAATGACATTAAGGTATGTATTGTATTTCACTCGATTTATAACAATCCATGAAAAAAATAAAGTTATAAAGTTATAAAAATCCATTAGCATTCATGTAAAGTAACTTAAACCATGCACTGTAAGTATGGGATGACATTATATCTTTTTTATTTAATTTACAGATTCGACAGACTTTAGGTCGCCTAAAGTTGAAAGCAAGGTCAACATTGCAGCCGATGCCAAGCCTATTCAACGAGGAATTGTTGTCACTTCGAGATGGAGCCTGGACAGATGACAACCGGACATTGATCCAGAACATGCCAACATACCATGGGGTGAAAAGTCAACTCTCCGCCACGAGACGATCTGCCTTCCCAGCCATGCCGACACATAGAGCTGAAATCCAGATACCAGAGGAGTACCAGAGGACAGATGCAGGGGAGAGATTTCTCTCCATCGATGATGGCGATGACGAAAAGATTCTTGGATTTACAACAAGAAACAACCTTGAACACCCGTGTGCCACTGATGTCGTATATGGAGATGGTACATTTTACGTGTCACCAAACTTGTTCCTGCAACTCTATACGATCCATGCAAAGGTTGCTGACCAGATGTTCCCCTTGGTCTTCTTCCTTTTGCCCAATAAGACCACAGCGACGTACACGAGAGCCTTCCGCCTTCTGAAACAACTATCAGCTACCTATGGTCTGCAGTTGGCACCCAGTATAATACAGGTACATAAATGTCTTTCTTATATATATTAATATAATATTTAAATATATTTCAGTGAATTTATTAATGAGTAAATTATTTAACGTAACTGTCCCAAATTATATTTTTAAAGATTATTTGGATTATTTGGATTATTAATTTATGCCTTTTTGTTTCCCTTTTAGATGGACTTCGAGGTCGCAACCAAGACTGCTGCCTTGTCGGTTTTCCCAGGATCTACTTGGAAAGGATGCTTTTTCCATTTTGCCCAGTGCATATGACGAAAGACGCAGAATGTCGGTCTGCAAGTGGAGTACAGACTGAACCAGGACATTGGACGTTTTATACGACGCTGTGCTGGTCTTCCTTTGGTTCCTGTGGAAAATGTAAGTATACTTCATAATTGTATTTTTTTTATTTAAAAAAAAAAATAATAATAATAAGTGTATTTCACAATCAAATACTATAAAACTATAAAAACTATAACTTAAACACCTTCCATATAATATTTCCTATTATATTCATATATATTCTTATCTTATCTTGACTGTTTCAGGTTGAAGATGTCTGGGTGGATGTCATTGCCGACATGCCAAACGACCCGAGATGCTGGCAGGTCGCAGACTACATGACGATCAACTGGGTGGAAGGAGACATTTCTTCATGGAACCACCATGACACAGACGGACCGAAGACCAACAACAACTTGGAGGGGTGGCATGGGAGACTGAAGAAGATTGTTGGGAAAGCCCACCCCAACGTCTTTGAGATGGTAAAATTCTTGCTGGAGGAACAGAAGCTAAACGAAATAAAGATGTTACAGTACAGTGCTGGCCAGCGACTCCCACCAAGAAAGAAGAAATACAGGGAACTGGAGAGGAACCTTGCCTCCTTGAAAGACAGACTCGCCCAAGGACAACTTGATTTGTTAAATTACTTGGATAGGGTTTCCCATGCAATCAAATTAGCTTAAGTAACAAGATCCTCAAATGAATGTCCATGTGTAACTAGTCTGTTTTATTAAATTTACTTATATTAAGTGCTATGTCAGATGCCAATGTGTATCTAGTCTGTATTATTTAATTTGTTTATCATAAGTGCTATGTCAAATGTCCATGTCTAACTAGTATCAATGCAATGTATTTCTTCATCAATAAATTGTCTCTGTCGAATACATGTTCGTCTTTTTACCACTTCACATTTTCATATCACCCATGTGCCTGTAATCACATAGACCGCCTATTGTTAGCGACCACTAATCCGTACAGTTAATCCCCCTAAGGCAGACTCTGTGTTTGTACTGTTCTGCTTCCCAGGACCTAACCGAACGTGTTGTATCAATTTGCGTGTATTCATTGCCATTCATCATTGGGGTAAATTTTCAATAAACCAACAAGAATCATTAATATAACAAGGCCGTGTTGCAATATCTAATTTATGAGCATGAATAATTCCATTACGACACTACTGTCTAGATTTCGAGTAGTTGTAACGATTTCTGAATTTACGTTATCGAAGATTCAAACACGGAGAGCCATTTATTTTCATGGTTAAGTCTGCTTTTGCCGTCACAGCAATATGCCTACAATCACTTTAAGATCAACCTTGCAAACAGTTGGAATAGTAATATCCCTTCAGCTTTTATGCACCCGTATCACTGGGTGCGTCCAATGGTATTCAGTTCAAGATTAATATTTAATATTTTGATGAAAGGTATATTCATTAATTATTTAGTGCACATTTCATGAAGTCTTCATGAAGGACATAATTATTGAGACTTATCCACACTGAATTTCTATCGAAACAGTAGAACTTAATTCCCTATTCTCGTCGCAAGAAACTTAGAGAAGAGCGTTTCAAGTCAGCGCCTCTAACAAAAAACCCAATTATGTTTGCTTGGAATGTGTAGTGATTCAACCGAAAGTGGCGTCAGTGTTGTTTTGTTTGTGCTATCTGAAACCATTGTCCGGTGTCTTCAAGCTTTTTAAGCGTGAACAGCACCTTTGCTTCGGCTGAAGTGTAGATTTGAGGCAATAATTAGTATATATTCGATGCATCTGTCCCAAACTTGACTAGATGTAGACTCCCTGTAGTTTTTTAATGGCTATCACAAATGTGTCGGGCAAGTCTATGATGTGTTATCATTTTTACAATTAAAAAAATGCATGCTGCAATTGCACCCCAAACCCAATTCTCTCCAAACAGAAGCAGCTCCGTCATAATTACCTATACAATATAGGAATTCATGACGGAGCTACCTCTGTTGCATGGGAGAAAATGCCCAAACCCAAACCTCTTATATTTCTTCCTGTTGATAAAAGAAACAAAGGAAACGTGGTTAGTTCTAATATTTTATTTTAAATAGTATGTCAATAATGTGTAAACTCTAAGACACATTTTCATGATAATCAATTTTTAGTAGCCTTTCAATGATTTATGATAGTTTTGTGAATATCCATTCTTTATTAAATATATCTATATATTATGATTTAAATGTATTACTTTGTACCTACATATTCAGCTAATAGCAAACCAAAAGAAATTAAATCTACACTAACCATGTATATCTCATAGGAACAATAGCACGCTTTTCGGTTCAAATTGGCTATTTAAAGACATATGATGAAAGAGGCACCAACTTTAATTAGCTTTCTATCGTTGCAGTGAAATACTTACCATTTTCTTTACAATTGACTTGTATCAACAATGGAAACGTTGAAACGACCGATGTCGTCTTTAAGATAAATATATGGACCTCAACTCTGAACTGAGAATAAAGGATGTATATTTTTGTTAAAGCAATCTTGTAACTTTACAGATTTAAATAATGTAGTATGAGCATGGTAATAAATGAAAGTTTGCATTACATATATCCGGCCTTTTAGAATCAACTGGGTGACCTGAATACGTACATATATGTTATTTAACTAACGAGGCATACTAACTGAGTAATGATCGTTAATAATATCGAGATATACGCATTAACTCTGCATTCGTTGTATCTACGAAATATTGGTGTGCACCAGTGCCTTTATATAAGGGTACTATCTCTAATCTCTAACAAATTTTGATAACAGTCATGAAGAAGAATGCACTTGCATTGCATATCAAAATTTGAGACAATTATGTCATTCGCACTGGTCAAATCTGAAAGTGATCTACAGCAACAACCGACATGGTTAATCATGGGTGAGTGACCCGTTTCATGGATGAATAATTCTATGATTTGAAAGGTTGAACCCCTGCCGCATACTGATCACTGAATTTGAACTCCAATTAAACTCATAGCATAGTCCACACTAAAGAAACAAATGAAATATACATATTTTTATCACAGGTTATTTGATACCATTGACATATATAGAGAATTGATTCAAAGACAAACAACTTACGGCCGCCGGATCATGCCACAAACCCAACTGACCTTACATGCATGGTGAGCTTGAAGCGTTTTTCATTAATAATTTCTAAAAAAATTTCATGGAAAAATAAAAGAACGTAAATTTGGTCAATGATTTCAGTAACGCCAAGGCAATGAGACCTTATCTACTCAAGCAGGTCATAGCTGCTTGTTGTCAATTTCATGACTTCAACATATCGTAGTGATGTCCAATGAATAGATGATATCAAAGCATGTCAATATAATGTCAATTATAATTAACGTTTCATTTCAGACAACTTATGTTGGTCATTGGTGTCAGTTGTTGAATTTAATTGTCCCCAATAACATCGTTTTCGTAAACAGTAAAATTGTAATAACTATATATATATATAAGAACCATCATCGCATGACATTAGAAAGCCGCAAAAAAATTTTCACGGTTCGTCTCCATTGTCTACAGACTTAAATGTATGGACAGAATGTTTTGAAGAGTGTTGATTTTGAACCAGTCCCTTCCACTATTTTTTGTGAAGTAGTTTCCTATTATGGTCATTGAAATCTTCTTCATTTTCCTTTTCCTCCCGCGGCTGTGAATAGAAACAACCAAACACATCATCGTATTACCAACGATTATTTGAATTACATGTGGTATGTACTATGACTACAGATTAATATGGATGAGATCATAAATGCACTACGTATTTTACTACAATACTTGTTACACATTAAACATTCTGTGAAGAAAAGATTTAGGTTTCTATCAGCGATTCTTTAAGGGATTGTATGACACCATCCTGCTTCATCAGCGTAATTTAATCCACTGATCCTTCTCCTTTAATATACCCTGATATCCTTTTGACCAAAAGCCTCGTATCGCTAGCTATCTAACCAGCCAATGAGACGACAGCGGCACATGGAAATTTCGTTAAGTTCATTAGAGTAGCGTCAAGGTCCTTGGATAACGACATTTCATTGGCTGAAACAATAACAGGTGAGCACAGATACGAACATCAAGCCGCGCCAGCCGTACGAGAGATTTGGCTCGAAGGAGATCAGGGTATATGGAATTAAGGAACTGGATCAGCGGATTCAATATACGCTGATGAAGCAGGATGGTATGACATATTTGAATGAATAATTGTAGAGTGAAGCGTCATAAAAGTTCACATCTCAGGTACATATCAGAACCATGCACCAAGACGTTGTCATTCAGAATTGCCATTTTGCTTTCAACTGAAAACGAAATATGCTTTCAGAAAAAGGACACTTTATGATATAATTGAAAATTAACCACAATATTTTGTCATTGGATCAATTAAACACTTCCTTACCATAACAGTAAGAGCATGTGAAGCTGGCAAAGTTTCTATGAAAGCTGTGTTCTCTGCTAGTAATGGGGGTCCCCAACACTGAAAAAATATAATAGATATTCTTCAATGACAGTAAAAACTACGGAAAATACTAAATGAGCGTGTGGTATGGATTTTGAACTTATTTATACCAGTTACCCGGGCTGACACAGGAAGTTAACATCATGAACTCACGGTAAAAGAAAAATCAACTCTCATTTTTACCATGATATAAAACAACAAACTGTGATTTTTTAATTGTAACTAGGACATATTGAAACTAATTATGTCGATAGTAATTTGAATTATAGAAGGGTGAACAGCAGGTCAAACTAATCACACAGTGTTGATCTGCATCTAGGATAGTTCATTGTCCGGTTTTCGAGCACTATATTTTTAGTCTTAAATGGCCAGAGGTGAGGTGATTTAGGGTATAACGCCGCTTCCAAGAGTATTTCACTTATATCGCGGCTCCTAGTATGCAGGGAGAAAGCCTGCAACACCATTTAGATTTCTCGGTTTATTTTGGGTCATATATATAATATAATATAATTTTTTTTTGAAAACATTACAAATGTTTCTTGAATAACATTATCTTGTATTTCTATCGAAATACTCTATGGCCCTCTAAAATATGTTGGTTGCGTTCGGAATCAGTACTTTAACCAGTCATTTATTTTTTGTAAAATTGAAATAAACGGTTAAAGACAAAAATATTTCGTGACGTTTCTTTTGGACACGAGTATATCATGAAAAGCGATATCAAATGCGTACAGACGGGCAGTGATGGAAAGATGAATGAACGAAACGTAATTATTTTTATATGATGGTGGGTAAGAACATATGCTGTATGAAAACGTAGTGTTGGAATCTTAAAAATATTAACCCTGTTTTAATGGGAAAGTTTCATATGCAACTACTGATTGAACACGAATTAAATTGTGCAATTAGCTAGGTTATTTCATGAAGAGTCTATGATTTCCTTATTTGATTTCCTTAAATGTTCAATATTTTTCATTTGATAAAACATAGGTTGATTAAATAAATGCATGTTGACATTTTCATTATATAGAAACACATTAGTCAGAGATTAAGAGTTTAATATTCTTTCTCTACGCATCTTTCAAATCTAAATTTTCAAAAAAAAATCTTACCTTTTTGCACAGGTCCCTCCAACAAAACAGGAGGTCAGGATCTGTGTCGACTTTGTTACATCCTGCATAAACAATATCATAAGGTCAAAATTGTTATATTGAGCTCGAATATGAATTAAAATTAAAGTAAGGTATATGCAACAGCAAGGAAACGATACCATTATTAATGTATATCATTTAAAGACGATATTTATGATTTATCGTTTGAGTTTAAAAGACTCTTATATGAAACACAGAGTTCTTCTAGAAAACAACCTCAGCTTTCTGATTGCGCATGAAATATTTTTATACCATGACAGACTTTTAGAATTGAAATTCGACGTCCATATGTACATATTTGTCTATATTTTGCACCGAAAACATAGTATAAATAAATTTGAGTCCGTCAGAAATTTTTATTTTTTGTCTTTAGAACATCAGGACGTGGCAGTATACATCGCGGATTTCGGTCGCGATTCAGTGTCATGGGGAAATCATTACACATTTTGAACCCCGGGGTCATAGTCTACAATTTGAACCTGGGGGAGGTAGGGAGGGGAAAGGGGTTTAGTCGAGGTGGGCTCGCAATGACACAGCTTCATTAGTGGTGTAATATTTCAACTTTAGTAAAATCAGGGACGGCAAACTGCCTATCGAATGTTCTCGAATAATGGTTCTATATAAGTGAATGAAAAGGTATTGGGATTATCGTGATGCATTTGTCTATAGAATATGTGACATTAAAATGAAATTCGAAGCGACAAGGGGCGGGAGAGCGCAGTGGTTAGCGCGTTCGGCTTCGGATCAGGAGGTCCGTGGTTCGAATCCCGCCAGGGGCTCGACAACTTTGTCTGCAGTAGAGAACTGTTCTACACGCAGTCAGGTTTGGGTGCAATTCTGCACTGAAAATCAGCGCAGTACCACCAATGGTTCGCTAGTTCCGGCCGATGCTCGCAGGTTTCACCGCAATGCATAGCCACAATGGTGTTGCGGGCTTTCTCCCTGCAATAATACTAGCAGCCGCGATATAAGTGAAATAATCTTGAAGGCGGCGTTAAACACCAACTCACCTCACCTCACCTCGAAGCGACAAGAGTTTTTGCCAACTTTACTATCAAATTATGTGATGGGCGTTTGATAATCGACTCCAACTGTTTTCTAGACTGTTGTTTTCGACAATACACGCCCCTTTGCTTAGAGACGTGTGGCAAGATGTGTATATAGATTCGCAGTTGGTTCGTTTAGTCCTAAATAGCTTCCTTGAAGCATTTTCAAATTGTCAACTAAACGATCTAAAAGTTAAAACCATTCATATTTAATCTAACTTTGTTTTGTTATATCATGTCCTTTTATAGAACCATGGTGGCGAATGTAAACAATGGAATGTTGAAGCTAGATTAGTGCAATGCAATCCTGTACATGTTTTAGAAAAACCTGTGTTTGTATTTCACATCATGATAACTGCAAGACCACTAATATCTGATACATTTCTTTATCTATCTTATATTCATATATGAGTTGAGATTTTGTCTAAGAAGTTTTCCATATTTCTCGATCTCTCAGTTCCACTAGACGTGCTGAAAGAGGGCTGAGACTGTCCTGAAACTTATTTCAGAGAACAGGACTCGTGGGGGCACCCCCACTTTTATATATCCGATACAGCCCGGGTTGTATAGCACCGTTTATCAACAGATACCCCGCCGGATAATGTTATGGATAAAGCAGTTCATTATCAAGAAGAAAAGATGTTTGCCCGCAGGTTAGGCCCAAGGGCCAAAGGCCGCAGTTCCGCATGCTTTATTCCTTATAATGCCTGCGAGTCATGTTTTATCTATTCATAAACCGTCAACTAATCAAAATTTCGTTGATTCCAATGATCATGATATGTAAAAGAAGCGACCGTAAAATGTCTTAAAATCAGGAATCTGACCTTGGTCATAGAAGGGTTTGTGACTGATGTTCTTTCAGCTCAGCCTTTGTTGTATAGTAGTATGACCGTGTCAAAAGCGTATCGGAGTATGTTGTATGTGGGTGTGTACTGCATATCGTCAAAACATTTGCAGGTTAAAAAAAGAATACTTGGATATTTTTCATAAAAGAAAGAGAGTTAATTATATATATTATTAATTAATAATGCCCTTGTTCCGCGAGGCAGAAGGAAATTAAAATATAATGCCCTCCAAGAATATTAGAGTGACTTCACTAACTGGGGTTTGAAGGTTAAATCAAATCTAAAATGACATTTTAGTGGGTACATTTGCTTGGTCAACTGAGTGAAGATATGTATTGAAGACTTCTCTCTGTTGACTTTGTAGTACAAAAGCTTGTCTAATTTAAAGGCGAAGGATATATCGAAGATAACCACACAGTGGCCAGTGTTCAAAATGTGTAAACTTCCCAAGGAGATGAACGCCACATGATGATCTCTTGTAACTTAAAACATTATCGTTGATTGCATTGAAAACAAAAGCAGTACGTTTTTTTGTTTTTTTTTTGGTGGGGGGGGGGGGGGGGGGTAATCTTCAACTTGATATACCTGTAAAAAGGGAAACGACAACGCCGACAACGACCGAGACGATGACAGCGACTGTACTGTAGTGTAGGTAGGACAGACTATAAATCTTCTCAAGCAGGCTCCTGAAAGTCAACGTAATGAGTTTCATCTTTCACAAGTAGACCTGTGTTTCCACTCATGATCAAGTGATATTCATAAAAAAAACACCACAATTTTTAAATGCCAAAGATACGGGACACCAAGTTTATGAAAAATAAGACTGTCGGCTATACAAAGAGTTTTTAGAAAAGAAGAGGATCTACATGTTTCAAGTAATGTTTAAGACATTTAAAAGCCATCTCCACTGAAATATTACTGACAAACATTAAAATTTCTGTCATTTATACATGAGTAACTTCAGGATGTCAAATTCACTTATGTCATCTTGTGATGGCGTTAAAGCATGGATGTCAACTTTTATCCTATTGGTCTATATAATACTGTGAACTTTGCCGTTCATTTCGGAATCAAAAATAGCAATTTTTGACTGACAATAAATTTAAAGTATAGTTTAATGGCTGTCAGATTTTTAACTTGGCTGAAGCATTTCGCCTGTAATGTATATGCAAACGAGACTTATATGGGATAGATTAACTTCTTTGAGTGGCATTTAGAAGTTGGATATCAGATAAGAGAAGATTATACGGATGACAACTTCTTTATTCTTAGAATGCGACGTTTCGACACAGCTTCTTGTGTCGTTGTCAAGCAATGGTGAAGAGATAGAGGAGGGTTACATTTATATCCCTTCACTATTGCTTGACAACGACACAAGAAGCTGTGTCGAAACGTCGCATTCTAAGAATAAAGAAGTTGTCATCCATATAATCTTCTCTTATCTGATATCCAACTTCTAAATGCTACTCAAAGAAGTTATTCGCCGTCTGCATGGAGACGTGGCAATACAGACCATAAACTCCTTGACCCGCCTGGAGAAGAAACACATCCTCTCCTCCAACCACCTCACCTTCCTAATGCGATACAGGGATCTAAATATCATTCCTAAAGGTCTACAACTCAGCTCACCCATCCAATCTACAGCAGCTAAGAATATCCTCCATCATGCCTCCAAACGACTCCTGACTGAAAGGATTAGACATCACCGCAAGGTGAAAGCAACCACCATTTCCGCCATCAATCAACATCGTTAGATCCTCAGAAACACTTTAGATTCAGAATTATTCAATTCGTTGAGAACAGCCCAGACATCGGCCAACACCAAACTTGACTCTACTACTAAATCAGTACACGTTAAGAAGATTCAACAACTTACCCTCACAACAAAGCAGAACAAGAAGGAACCACCACCTAACAATAAGACTGTGGTCAACCTGAGTAAGAATCAGCTGACCCCACATCAAACAAGTGTCCTTGCCAAGGGGCTGAAGTTTGCACCAACCAACCACCGACTCAACGCAGACTCGTTCATCAGTAACATTGAAAAAGGACTCCAACAACTGGCACCGGGAGGAAAAGTCGACTACCTCCTTCATCAAATCACCAACATCCTGATGAAGGCAAAACCTCAAAAGCCTAACCTCACTGCAGCCGAGAGGTCAGCTATAAAACAACTTAAAGAAGACCCTGACATCATCATAGCTCCCGCCGACAAAGGAAAGGCCACTGTAATCCTCGACAAAAGCCACTTCCATTCTATGGTCAACAACATGCTTCAGGACACCACAACATACAAGAAGATCAAGAAAGATCCCACATCCAAACTCGACAGTCAACATAAAGCCCATCTGAAGACTCTCCCCGTGATGATTATCAACTCTCTATAGACCTACATAGAAAATTGTCTGTATCCCACCCACAACCACCGTATGCTCGGGCCACAATTAAGATTCATAAGGACCCTGTGAAAACCCGTCTCCTTGTATGTTCCCGTGACACTGTCTTTTACAACACTGTCCAACATCTCACCCGAATACTCTCACCTTTAGGAAAATCAGCCAAATCATTCATTAATGACTCTTCTGACTTCTGCAACAAGCTTCACAATATTACCAACCCAGGCCTCATTGTTAGCTACGACGTTGTGGATCTCTTTACAAATGTGCCACGAGATGAAGCCCTCATTGCCCTCCGTCAGCGGATCTCAGACCTTGATCAACCTCTCAACACCAATTTATCCACTGCCTCCATCATCAGCCTAACGTCTGCGTGCATCAACACAACCTACTTTTCCTGGGGTGAAGACATGTATGAACAAATCCATGGCCTCCCTATGGGCTCACCACTATCCGCAATCCTCACTGAGATTTATATGACCTACCTTGAAGAGAAAGCTCTCCAGACCTCACCAATACAACCAGCATGTTGGTACAGGAAGGTGAACGACACTTTTGTCATACTCCGACCTGACCAAGACCCAGCCCAACTACTGGACCACTTAAACAACCAACACCCTCGCATCAAATTTACGATGGAAACAGAAAGTAACAATCAACTCCCCTTCCTAGACGTGCTTGTTACCCGTGGCTCCAGTAACCAACTACAAACAACTGTATACCGGAAACCTACGCATACCAACCAATATGTTCACTTCCAATCCAATCACCCCCCTAAAGTCAAGACTGGCATCATCTCCACCCTAACCAGAAGAGGTGTCAAGATCTGCTCAGTAAACCTACAAGAAGAACTCGACCACCTCAAACAAGTATTTGTAGATCTCAACCATTACCCCACAGAACTCGTCAATAGAACTATCAATTCAACCCTGTCGCCTCCACCTGAAACATTGAAATCTGAACCAGCCCCTATCACAATATCGATCCCCTACATAGGCAAACCATCCCACCAGATCAGCAGGTTACTGAAACAACAGGCTGGAATTGATACTACATACTCTACATCAACCAACGTCAACAACCTACTTAGAGCTAATGGCCGCAACTATCAAAAATCTAAACCCAGCAACCCTAAAGGAGTGATCTATAAAATAGACTGTAACTGTGGAGAAAGCTACATCGGCGAGACATCCAGGCCTATCAACACGAGAACCAAAGAGCACCAGACCTCAACCAGCAAATCCGACGGCAAATCAGCAATAGCGGACCACATCAAAGAAGACCCTAATCATCAAATAAATTGGACTGAAACTACCTTACTGGACAGAAATCAATCAGACTTTACCCTCAGAAAGTACACCGAAGGCCTGTGGATTAAAAGACAAAAGCCCACTCTGAACAGGGATCAAGGCTATCATATCCCCTTAGCCTATGATCAGCTTATCTAACAAATTAAATAACTGTTACCCATTTGTACAAGAAGAAGAAGAAGAAGAAAAATATTTTATTTAAGTGTCACACGCTGATATATACATTAAAATACCATTGGGTATAAATCACATTTTAAAACAGCGTCCGGCCATGTGGCCTACGAGACACAATATAACTTTTAAAAATCTTTATAAAAACATACAAGTAGATACGTACACATACATACGATTCCCTTACACACTCACGCACACACACAAGCGCACACTCATACAAACCCGTTCATTCTTGATCCCCCCTCCCTCTCCCACCCACACCCCTCCCCCAAACTCTAAGTGATATCTAACAGTCTCCTCCTGTACATACGGTGGACAAGTGCGGCTAAAGGTTTAACAATTAAGGTGTTTCTCATCAAGTATATGGCTTGCTGGTCGGCTGACAGCGAAGAGAAAGCAGAGTCCAACTGGTTTATCTCCATAAGAAAACTGTATCTTAAGTCGGAATAGTAAGGGCAACTGACCAGAAAATGAAACTCATCCTCCACAGAATGGGAGTCACAAAACTTGCATAGGCGATTTTCTAGAGGAGTCACAGGTCTAGAGAACCTACCACGTTCAATTTCCAAAGGGAGATTACTGCAACGCAACTTAGCCAAGGCGCTACGATGGTACCGGGGGGTCAATTGTGTAACATATGACTCAGCCGACAGTGAAGACTTGAAAAGTCTGTAAGTACGAAGCTTATTCCCATTCTGCTGACCACGATCGTTCCACAATTCCGAAAGCCATTCTTGTTCGTCAAGCGCTTGTAGCCACTCACAAGATAATTTGACATCAAGCCCTGTTAGATTATAGATATCATGAACTGGAAGCTGTAAATTTGACAACAATTTATGAGTAGAGTTCATCTCTGGCTTCTACCTAATTACATGTTTACATAATGCTGTGTGAAACTTTGGCTTCCAGTCTTAATCCTTTCATCATACTTGTTAACTTGTTTTCATTGTCTCTATCACAATTGTTTTTCTTGTTAATTGCATCTGTTAATTATATTGTTTACTATGATATAAATGTAACCCTCCTCTATCCCTTCACCATTGCTTGACAACGACACAAGAAGCTGTGTCGAAACGTCGCATTCTAAGAATAAAGAAGTTGTCATCCATATAATCTTCTCTTATGGGATAGATTAGTTGGCTTAATTTACTACCATATGTAGGGAGCAGATATTTTTCAAAATTAAATGATACACTAAGCGTTTTTTAAAAAGCTTTTTTAATAAATTAGCAAGCATACCAATTCAATGATTAAGCTTTCATTTAATTACCGTTCGGTATTCTATATGTGAGCATACAAACAAATACATTGGTACGCATGGGATTTCATACAAAGTTTGTAAAAACACTATTATTGTAGAAGAGGGCAAGCTTGCATTTACTTACAACTCCCGAACAACCGTGGAAAAAGTCGTTGTGTCAGTAATATTACTGAGTGCCGTTGTTATAACGACTGTTATATTAGGTGTTGTTGTTGCTAAGCATCCATCGGTTGCCAAGGTAACGAGACCTCGCCGTACCGGGTTGACGGCGGCCCCAATTCCCAACCACAACGATGCCACTAGACTAGTTATAAGTCCTGCTCCAGCACCCTGGATGAAAATGACATTTTGTTACAACTTTTTGGATACTTTATATAAATCAAATACATTTAAAGATATTTTTTCATAATCATATTTGAAAATTTCGTATATGTATGTATAAAATGAGCTAAAATGTTTAAAATGGGCTAAAACGTAAAAAATATAATGTTCTAAACCTGCGATTGTTAATGATACAAGAATCCTTTTATGTGTTCCTGTTTCAAATTTGCCATGTATTTTCACTTCAATTAATATGGGACCCACTTGATTTTACTTTTTGTTACACTGGGTTTACTCATCAAAACGTGATATTGAATTTCGGCTTTTGTATGACAAACAATAAACATTTAGTCAACGATGACAAACTTCCATCGATGTTAAAATCATAGGAGCTACTCAAAGGCGCTTGATTTGGTCTTCCTCAGTCACTGAATGCCTAACCCAATGATATTTGAGTTTTCGATCTTCCTGGGGATCACTAAACGAAATAATTAAAGTCAACATGTTCAATATGAGGTCGACTGTAATGACATAACGTAGAACTGAATTTATTCAAATAAATCGTGCACCGAGCACCAAGTTATGGTCACTTGCCACTCTAAACGCTCAGTGGTGTCTAGATATACATATCGTGGTAACTGATTACCCATGAGTTGACAAAGGGCAGGAGAGTTCCTAGGAGGAAGAGTCCTAACAGAGGTCCGCCTAGCATCCCGAACACACTGAGTCCGATCTGCAATACAGTGGCACTCGCAACACCAGCTAGATAGGCCAGGGCTATCGTCAACAACCCGTAGAAGATAGCTGCAAGAGAGGTGATGTGTCATCGTGAAGAGACAAATAAAACATATCTTTGAAGGTCTTCGAACTGAATAATCAGAAAAGTGTGGTAGATATCAACATTGAAGTAAGATCGGCCTATGACCGTTCTAGCTTCTGTAACAAATGCAACAGAGGTGCTCTTTGCAGATTACGATGGGGTATGATATGAGTCACTCGTAAGTAAGATCTAAAGGTACAAACTAAGAAGGAGATGACAAATATTTACAATGGAATTTATTATTTCGATAAACTTACAAATGATAATTAAGAAAGACATAGGCCAACAGTGAAGCTACCAATCCAGTAAATGTTCAAAAATAAAAATTCACTATAAAACAGATACCTACAGACTAAGATTGACAAGGTTGAGATGGCCCTTGGAGCAGGTTTCACTCTGAAGAGGTAGTTGATGGATGGTTTGATGAAGTCACAGATTGTCACAGCAGCAAGAGAGTTAACACCTGATGATACCGTGCTGCAATAGATTCCAGGAAATGAGTCTATGTTTAGGAAATTAACAGTAGTAAGTGAGCTTTTCGAAGAGAAGCATTTATTTCACTGGAGAAAAGGACATCTAATAACTTTATCTCTATCATAACAACCTACCTAAAGAAAGCCCGGTATATAAAAAGAGTCAATCACATAAGTCTGCCTGAGAAAGCACTCATTATACAGGAGGCCAATCATATCTGCCCACCTGAGGGAAGCATAAGTTGTACAGGTATACAAAATATATATACACCTATCTGGAGGCAGTTACATAACCCTTTCTGAGGGAAGCACTCATTATACAGGAGTCAATCATTCGAGCCTACCTGAGGGAAGCCCTGAATACACTGGAGTCAATCATACCAGACTACCCGAGGGAAGCATTGAATATACAAGAGTCAATCATACCAGCCTACCTGAGGGAAGCAGTGAATATACTGGTGTCAATCATACCAGCCTACCTGAGGGAAGCACTGAATATACTGGAGTCAATCATACCAGCCTACCTGAGGGAAGCACTGAATATACTGGTGTCAATCATACCAGCCTACCTGAGGGAAGCACTGAATATACTGGTGTAGGGCTGAAACGGGTACAATTATTTAATACTCGAGTACTCATAAAGTGTTACTCACGAGTACTCGAGTACTCGTCTGCGCAGCAGACACAACGGGATCGCGAAGCGTTTTCCTGGTCTTTAGAACGGTAATGAAGTTTTGTTTTTAGGTACCAATTTGAAGATATCGAGGCGAGTTTTACAAAAATTATGACACCATCATTAATTCATCATACATTATTCTGAAGTCATGAGGGTATTAAGATCGTATTGTTTGTAATTTACAATATTTTAGTCCACAGAAAGAGAAATAAACTCCAGTTCCATTATTACATATATACTAAGATTCAATACAATGAACAGGTATTATGCTGTGGTTTATTCTCATATTGGTAAGAACGCAAACACAAGATGCAACTCCCAATTTTAATACGTACGCTGCTGACAAGCATTAGCTTGAACACAATACATACTGCTGATTAGCATGAACAACCAACAAAACAAAAAACTCAAGTAACCATTACATACTCCACTTACAAAGTAACCATTTATTCATTCTGTTATAATGATTTATCAAAGTATGTAACGAATAGAAATTTACGCCACCTAACGTTATTATGGCACGAAGGGGGTTAACACGCTCTTTTGATAACAAGAGGTGCACATCGGCAGCACATGATGACTTGTATAAATATTCGGTTATTAGATTTCATATATCTATAACGCATACTTAATGTGACACATTTATGTTATTGATTTGATGAAGTCCACTATCCTTTTGACTTAATATAATAACTAACCTTTTTGGCGAAACTACCGAGGGTAGTCTGTTTTTGAGTTGATGTGGAGGCGGTAGGCACATCAAACGTGGACTTATGTTTCTTCAGATGGTTCCTCATAGTTGAGGTCGTCCCACCCTTGAAGGATAGTTTTATTCCACAAATTGAACATTCAGTTTTAAGTTTGTTGTCAGTTAGTTTGAAAAAGGACCAAACGTTTGAACGGGATTGCTCCGCCATGTTGAGAGGGGAGATAACTCTTCTTTGCCGAGTACTCGAGTAGCAGTTTACTACTCGAGTAATGCTCCTACCCGCCTCGTACTCGAGTACCCGGGTACCCGTTTCAGCCCTATACTGGTGTCAATCATACCAACCTACCTGAGGGAAGCACTGAATAAACTGGTGTCAATCATACCAGCCTACCTGAGGGAAGCACTGAATATACAGGATACAAAGAGACCAGGAAGGCCAGGTACTTTTCCTAACGTCTCCATCATATATAAGGGGACTATCTGAAAATACAAATACTTTCAAAGAATATTTCATAATGTCAGTTTTTATAATCCAACAAAATTGAAGAATTATAACATGCTATTGTGAAGAAATTGTGAATGTGTTTGCAAAAATAACAATGCCATTTTTAGGCCTTTTGAATTTCATTCGACGTTCCAGGATTTTTATGATAATTCATTTGGCGTGTCAATATACTTGATATGATGTTAATGATTTAAAAGATCTCAGATATTCACTTAAATTTCCAAATATATGACAATAATTTGTTTCTACTGAAAATCGTAGATCCCTCGTTCCCTTAATTTTCATGAAGACTAGTAATATAACATTCCAAACAATATGTAAATTTCCAACTGTCCGGTTTCGATCAGAATCACAAATTCATAAATCTATATTTTCAATCCACTGAACCGAGAAGCATGTAAATAATAATTTTCAACAATAGTCAGTGGTTCTCGATAAAATGACACCAGTAACTGAGTTTTGCATATGTAACCGGCAACGCCTCACATCCTGTCTCTTTAAATCACGTTATCTTTAAACTTATTCATTCATATATTTAAACACGTAGCTCATGGTAATTATCCTTATTATCATATGTATACTTGTAGCATGTCGTAGAACAAAAGCGAAAATATAGACCACACTCAGGTCATGGAGGCTTGTATGTGTAGGATATGGTCCGAAAAAGTCTCCATTGGTTTGGCACAAGGGACTCGTCCAAGGCCGTTAGGCCGCGGACGAGCCCGCGTGCCAAACTAATGGAGACTTTGAGGACCATATCTAACTCAAAACTAATTCATACCTGCAGCGAAATTACACTACATTAACTTTGCCGTCCAGATATTTCACGTCAGTATGACACATCAGCATATTATAAATCAACATTCATTGTTGATATCAATGTGTAGCCGAAGGTGTCCATTTTCAAATTGAAAGTGTAATATTCATCTCTTTGATAGGCATTCTAATATTCATGTTTAAAAGTCAGTTATGCATAATCATCTTTGTTTGTTTTAAAAAAACTGCATATTGGAATAAAGTTTAGCTCTTGCAAAGCTTCCGGAAATAACTTAATCCGATTTGTATGATACATTTTGAAACGGCGTCGCTGATTGCACAACTAATTTCGATTGCATCCAATCAGCGCTCAACATTTTGTGCCCGAGAAACCTTGGTATTAAGACAGAGCTTGTATAAGAATTTCTGAGGGAGATACCTCTGTCGGGAGAGAATGCATTATTATATAAACGCAGTAAATTGTAACAACTGTAATAAATATGTGTTAAGATGTAATAAACATAAGTTTGTAACAGGGGGTGAGGCAAAATATTCAATTTTAATTTGACCCAATTAACTTTACACTCTTTCTGACCAGAGGTCACACCATAATGTCGAAGGAATATTATATTTGATTATTTCCAAACAAATTCGAGTTCTTTTTCGATTTTTTAAATTCTTTTGAGAATGTCAAATACAAAAAAAATGTCATGTTAGAGCGGATTCGGCTTTTTAACTGATGAAAACGACTCATGTGTGAAGTATTAGAATGCCCTTTTGCATAAATTTAATTCAGTACAATTATTTTTAGCATAAAATGAAATATAATGTGCCATCGATAATGTTGTACATGTATATATAACAGTTAAGTATCTGGTAATTTTTATTTTTTATTTTTTTATATGTTCTTGTATCTGCTGTTTGAGTGGCATTCTAGAAGTTGTGGGTATAAGGACAAGAAGGAATTTTTATGGATAATCAACTTCTTTATTGTACTGGTAGCGACGTTTCGGTACAGATTCTTATACCGTTTTCAAGCAATTGGTGATATGGTAAGATACATAATTTTTATACACAAGTTACATATAGATGGAATAACAAGGTGACAATGATAACAGGATGAGGTAACAATAACATGAAAGGATACAGGTAGGAAAACATGATGAGATGATTCCTTCTTGTCCTTCTTGTATCTGGTTATTTATTTAGTGTCACGATTGAAATAAATCTGGATATAGGTTGGTGCTGCGCATTTCCTCAGGCGAAATCAACTCCTCCCAAAGTTATTTCAATAAATTTTTCTGAAACTTAACACGTGCTTTGGATATATGTTGGTGATACACTCATCAAAATGTAGGGTTGTTGTATGAATTTTAAGCTTTGGTTAAATGTTCTCCTCAAAAGTCCAGTTCGTGGTCAAGGCCTTATACAATCTTATTATCGCTCAAAATTATTTTGTCATCAATTTAATCTCAACTATGCCAATCTTGTAAAGATAACAATTTGTATATTTTTTGTTATCCAAAGGTAGCTGATTATTTGAAAATGTCGATGTCACACTGGTATTTTCTGTTGCCTTTTATCAGTTGGATATGGTGAATTTTTCCAGAGCAATTAAAATATATATCTGAAATGTTGTTACTAAACTGTGCTTGGTTTACAAAAATACATGCTCTGAATTATTTACTACCATAAGTGGAAATGTAACTAAAAATGAAAAAAAAAAGGAACAATATATAAATTGCTGTCCTATAAAACGAAATTTCTGTAAATTTTAATATAGCAAACACAATTTCATTTGAAATGCCTCTTTAGAAGGTAAACAGTGAATCAAAAGGACATCTGGCGGGGTCCATTGTGCTTTCAGAGCACTCTTGTTAGAAATATATGTAGAAGAGTTATAGCATTATCTGTTTCAAAAGGCTGCGGGTCGAGGTTTTTGATGCTTGTTGATTAACTCATGATGTTTGAGGCTTCTCTTTTATCTGTTCTGCATGTCACTTTCCATTTATTTTCAATAATTTAATTCCATTTTATTCAACGATATTTGAACCGTAACTCATGTCATTAAGTGTATATTGTCGCTCAGAAGTTCTTTTGAATTGTCTAATAAAGGATGGAGGGCGTCTTCAGTCTCAGTCACAAACCGAATTAAAACATATTATATGTTCATAAGTCTCTTACATTAAAATGCGTATTGCGATAAATGTGTTTCCGATTAAATTATTGCTCAAGTAAATAATCACAATATATTAGATAAATAATTCATTTTCATCCGATTGGTTGCCAAACCGATGTTACATGGCGTTATTGTGACATCTTTTGGCCGTCGCTTAGAGATTTGAGAACGGATTTTCTTTCGGAACTACAATTTAGTGTCTATCTTTCGCTATATATGATGCACAATTAAACACTATGTACAATGAATTCGCATTGATACCATTTTCATAGACCGACTCAAAAAGATAATTTCGATCATTATACAGACTTTGTCCTCGATCAATATTGTTTTTAGTGTTCCTCTTGTTTATATAAACATGGACTTACCTCGTTACCAGTTCATAGTTCTGTAGTATTCGCAACGCTATTTAGAGCATTTCATCATTGTTGATAATTTTTTGTAAGGCTTTATAAAACCAAATTATAAGTTAGGTAGCGTAACAACTTCCAACTTCCAAATATCTATAGACTTACCATCAAGAACATTTCGTATAGATAAGCTATCACGAAGCTATTGTTAAGTGACCAGAATATATACGTATCTGTATTCGTGCAGACAACTAGTTGCGGGTACAGCAACGTGCAGTATGATTGATAACGATGTTGAGATAGCCAATTTACCATTCACGTTACAACCTATATTTATATCGGTATTGAGAGGGAACAAAACCTTAATGAATTATCTTTAAAATTGGATCAATATAAGATTAAATATCTTGCATTGCAATTGACAACATTATTGTTTGGTTTGGTACTTAAAGTAACTATTTCTTAATCGTATACTTTTTTCGGTTAAAGACTCACATATATTTGCATGCTGAAGAAAAATATTTCAAAATTGAGTGTTTTATTAGGATTTCTTTATGCACAAAATTTTTACCTGATCCAACTTTGCAATTCTCCCACTCAAAAAAGGGTCACAATTGTGGTACTTGGCGTAGATAGCGAGTCCCAGGCCTACCACTAAGAGCAGGCTCAGAACAGAGATCGGCAGTGCCAGCCACAGGACCCTTGGACAAAAGAGCATTTGTATAATATACTTGGTCAATTGAGAAAAATAACATTGATATTGATAATATCTTCAATGGTAAAATGCAACATTTTCTAAAAAAAACTCCAATATCTTACACATTTAAATTACTATTTTCAACGATATGACGTCATTTTCCATCTCATGTAACAATTTGATGACGTAACAAGATGAAGGTCCTTCACATAATATGATAAATAATGTACAACAGCACAACATTGCCATTTCTCTTCGAAATCAGCACTCATATCATCTCATGATGTAGTAACTCTTGATAATACAATGTTCTACATCACTCGATGAGAAATTCATGGTATTATACGACAAATTCCAGATATCCTCTTAAAATTTTATATCTTTAAAAGGACAGTAGCACGTTTGTAAAACAGATAAAGTGATCTGGTGGAAACGAAAATAAATGTTTCCAAATGAAAGAAAATGTTTTTTAAACAAAAAAAGCGTAAAGGAACGTACCACGATCAGGTTATGAAATTCGATTTCCCCAACCTATAATGATTAAAAGGTGTTCACACAAAACTGGCCACAAGTGGTATTTGCTTGATTCTTGATTTTCTTCTCAACGACTACGGATGATCGAGTTGAGTAACGAGATGTTTTTACCGTCTTAAGATAATACATTCGGTATAAACTAATGTTTACATGGCAAAATTGGAAGAATTAAATGTTTACAAAAACGAGCTACTGCCCATTTAAGCATGTCGAGAAGTGGAATATATTAAAATGTGAGACAACATTTCATTATTCATTATTATGATAAAAGCATGACGTTAGGAGTATTACATTTCTCTTTCATCAGATTTAGGAAGGGGAAGCGTGACATCCGAAACGTCCTTTTTGTTGACACTGAACAAGATAAATCCTATTTTAAGTAGAACATTTTTCTTCTTACATAAGTGTCGCTATTTATAAGATGACGTCTTTAGTTAAAGTCTTTAATATCTCGTGTGTTATTATTTCAATGTTGACTTCGTTACCTCGTTAGGTTTCGGCGAAATGATTTACATTCTACTTATATGGTACAGATCTCGTCGTTAGTTTCGTCAACGACAATTTAATCACCACGAAGAAAATATCAACATATAATACAAACGTGATTAATAGCATTGAGAACAACTTAGCAGTTGAGAGCGGTCAGAAAGTCCAAAAAGGCATCAAAGGGATTATTTCATATTGACAACTTTTGAAAGTGCCGTATATCTAACTTCAGTGGTTAAAAGCATTTCATCTTGCTGAATCAGCGTATATGAATAAGCTCAGCTCATTCCTATTACCCTGAACTCTTTCGGGCTAAATGCCTTGTACGGCTGGATCGGCTTGTTATTCGTGGCTAAGTTCACCTATTATTTTTTCAGCAAGTGAAAAGTAGTTATGCAAGGAGCTTGAAGCAACTATCTTGAACTCAACGGATTTTTCCATCCGGGTTGTGTCGCTGTTGCTGGATGCACGTCGTCCCAGTGACTGGTTAGATAGCTAGTGTTACGAGGCTTTTGACTTGAGAGAGATCAGGTTATTAGGAAGGAGATGAGCTGATTCGATGATAGATTCGAACTCAGTACTTTCATTTTTGGGTTCACGCAAGCTCAGGCGGCGATCGTATCTCACTTTGAACGAGAGTGGCTTCCCATGCAAATGGTAGCTTAACCAACGATGAGAGTTATTTGGCACCTTTTGATCATTCACTTCACGAAACAGCTGCACCAAGTCCGTTTGTCACGTTATTTTTCATTCATCAGATCATGAATATTTTGATGAAGCTATGCCTAAGTGCAAGCATTCGAAATGATAAAGTGTGCGATGCTATTAGTGAGTTAGAAAACAATTCTTGCATTTGACCTCCGTAAATTGCATCGATATCCGCATATGATCTCATATATCGGAAATATCCGTTGGCTGTATTACACCGAAAACACTATGATAAAAATGTTGTATCACAAAATGACAGTTTCTAGCATTGTGAGGTTAATGATTTATTAAGAAGGAGGGTGCATTCGGAGTCGTGGAAACATAATCAATGAGTTCGGGGCTTCTTGATTACTTTTCACGAATCCACGACTAATACAGTTTCGGAAATGTCGGCCCTAGAGTATTCTTAAGGCACCTTAAAATAAAATTATCACTAAGTCTTGTCTATATCTACCTATAGAATGTTTACTGTACTTACGACTGCGCCCCTCTGAGTGTTTTAACATTGGAGTACCGCTGTAGAGTTGCTTGGTTGGACCCGAACAGGGACAGGAACATGAAAAAACCACCCACGTTTAACGTCCAAAAAGTGTTTCTCACAAACGGATCTGGGTTGAAGCTGTTAACAAGTCAATACATGGTCATGTATTTAAAAAATATATAATCATTCTTGGACGTGGATGAATTGACTTTTACTTTTGTGATGGCTTGTTCTCGCTCTCGCTCGGACAGTACACTTATTTTTGGGTATAACAAATTTGCTCATGTACTTACCTCGGCATTATCACATCGTTATGAACAATAATTTGTCAGCACAGTTATGAGAGGCCCTATACTTTTAAATGAGATGAAGACAATGAATTAAAAAATAAAGTGTGACGTAATTTTCTGAAGAAACATTGCTTTCGTTGGTACTAACACACGAATTCAACTATCACATAAATTCATTCCCAAATTAACATGTGTTTATTACTATAACTTTCTGCCATCGACGGTAAAGGTGGAAGCCAGCAGATATTTCTTTATCAACAATTTCTTTCTAATAGAAATGTTTTGAAATATTTCTTCAAAATTGTTCTACATTCAATTTTAGAAGGAGTGACTACAGTATTTCTGTGTAACCCAATATGTATGACCACAATTGGAATGTGGCTTTTGTTCAAATAAAGATACTACCCGCGGAGAGAGTGGCATTAATAGCATTTTCCCTATTCCGCATCACCTCACATAACTTGAATGTGATTGAATTGCAGAGATTGCACAATTTTAGTTACAATGTCCTAACCAAAAGAATATTTTATCATGCAAATCTGATCTTGCTGCTTTGGTTACGGCTCACAAAAACCTGTATTACAAGGAGCATTATAACACGTTGGTAAAGCGTGGAAATATCATGGAACTTCACACATACAATTAAAGTGTGTGTGGATCCAGTGTATACCTTCGTTCAGGTAAAGTTTGGATGTGCAACTAAGGCCTGTAATAAAGGCATATGGGTCAGACGCACAGGTGCAATATACAGGTAAGGCATACAAGTAAAACATATACTAAAGCACAGGTTATACATACAGATAGGGCATACTTCTAAGACATACAGGTAGGACATACATGTAAATCATACACGAGATACCTACAGGCTAGGCAAACACGTATCAAATACTGGTAAAACATACAGGTTCAGCAAACAGGTATTTCATATAGATGAGATTTACATGTACAGGTAATATAAGGCATAAAGGTGAGACGTACTTGAACCAAGGCAGTCGTTTTCCTGTTTGGGCTCGGGCAAACAGTTCGCTCCATCCCCCAATGTCGATTACCCCCTGGGCGATTAGAGCTATCAGACCTGCTACGATAATTCCCAGTTGGAATAGATCTGTCCATATCACGGCCTTTATACCTCCCTGAATAACATAAAGAGAATTGAACATGTATATTAGTGTTTTGTCGTTTTTGGTTTGCATGAGACGGTTGAGGACATTACTTGTAAATAGAATCCTGAAACCTTTAGCAATAATTTATTGCTACTTAGCATTGTTGTATAACATGTAAATGTATATGTGCCACTGTGCCTCCCGATCCTTGCCATTGCTTAACAGCGACACAAGGAGCTTGTTTTTTTCATCCTTTAAATATTTCTCATCTTAACCTTGAAATTATTTTGTCATTGTCATTGCACAACCTACTTTGATTGCATCCACTCAGCGTTCTATATTTCTAGATCAAGAAACCTTCATATCAAAACAGAGGTTGTATAGGAATTTATGACGGAGCTATCTCTGTTGGGAGAGAATGCATACCAGCTGGCGAACATCTTTTCTGGAAAGCATAACATGTATCACTGCGGCCAGTTCGTATGCTCTACTTAACAACTTTTCATCAAGAAAATCTATAGAGAAATTACCCGTTCTTTATTTTAGTCAGTCAATATAAATGGTAAATCAATTAGTCAAAGGCGTGCCCCTGGCTCGCTCTTTAGTTCTTTTAATCAATCAGGCGGCAAGGTGTCCGTCGAAATTTCAAATTCACTTTCCAGAGAATATGTTGAAGATGACTTTCTCAGTCTGCTCGTATCAAGCTGTTTCATTGGATAATTGTTACATTACAAGACTCAAAGGCAGGTAATTTGTGTAAAAGATTTCCTCGTGATAATTCCCTTGGGTGATTTGTTAAGAGAATTAAAACACGCAGTCCGGAATGACCGAGAATGACGTCATACATCCAAACATGAATTTACAAATAGAATTTTATAATACAATAGAATTCAATCGTATATCTAACATCTCAGCTCTATTTAATCAACTTCAGATAAGAGTTATACTTACTATTGCAGTGTAAAAGGTACATACTAAACCAACGGCCAGGATGCTTACTTCCATAGATAAACCAGTAACTGGAAATTGTATAAACATATAAAACAATACACAGAATTACGCATTTCTATAACCAGTGATGTCTTACATAAGATGTATCTCACGGCTTAAAGATGTGATATTTTGAAGAAACCCCTCGAAAGGAATATCGAAATATATTAATGTATGCAAATCTAGAGTTTATGGATTTTTAAAAATAATTTCATTAGAAAGTGTTAAATGCTTCCGCAGACAGGAAATTCGGTGACAAAAATACACAACTATTTAACGTTTTCAGGAACATATCTTTTTCATTTATAGATTTGACACTTGATCATTAACTTTATATAAAAATCGGCAAAACGCATAAATAGAATTAAAAAACCCTTTTTGATCTAAAATCCATAATGTTAATCTATTTATGCATATCATAAATAAGTACTAGACATACTGAAATACTACATGTGATACTGTTATTAAATAATTCTTGTTTATAGTTGAAATTGCAAGCTAGGAGTTAAAAAAACAAACAACATTTTAGTGGGTTTTTTTCCCAAAATATTCCCGAAAAAAAGGATAGAATGACAATGATCTATCATATGAAAATAACAAATTTCCAATAGAAAATACTATAGTTAAAAGCCAAAAATCGGGAAATTACCCTTGACTACTACAACTACAACCGAAATATCAAAGCCTTTTGCAGTCAACTCCGTGGAAAATTTGACAGTTTTAAATTTCAAACTCACCTTGGCTGAGAGCAAGTGAAGGGGTGTACATCACAACACCAAGGTAGATAATCTGATGGTAGATGGGATATAAAGTTTAAAAATATTTTAGGAAAGACAACGTTATTGTTGAGAAATGTTTGAGTTACTGAATCATATTTGTTCTAAAGAAAAATAGACATTTTGATGCATTTTTTTACCGTTATCAAGCTATCGTTTTCATTCATTTCATCTGTTTACTGTGACAAATATTTCATTGTTGAAAGTATTAAGATGTATAAGTATTTAGAAAAAACAAGAGGAGTTAGAAAATCTTCAATGTACAATGTTTTTGAAGACTTGTCTAATTCAGAGTCAAAGATTTGAACAATAATTTATATTACATTGTTTGCCTCGCATATTGAAATCCATATCAATCATTATATTTGTTCATATATAACTACATATAATATGAAAAGTTTGGAATTCAAAGTGTGTTGTTTCTCTCACCATTTCGACGATAAATGTCATCGAACCTAGATTCCTGATTGTCCTGTTAAATCGCCTTTCCAGGTACTGAAACACGGTTTGTATTCACTCACTTTATAATATATATCTCGTGTAAAAAGTACTTTGGGCTGGAGGCCTGTATTACTGTAATAAAAATCTTAAATCTTGAAACAGTTAATACATGTATATGCATAGTATATCTGTTAGGTATAAAGCAACTTTTACAGAGACACTCCGTGATCTAAAAGCATTGTTATTTGGCTTAATATCTATGACTTTACTATACTCATGATGATGTTAAAAATCTCACATATTCATCCCCATATGTCCAATACCATCTCTCCCAACAGAGGTAGCTCCGTCATAAATTTCTATACAACCTCTGTCTTAATTCGAAGGTTTCTTGTGCATGAAATGTAGAACGCTGATTGGATGCAATCAAAGTTAGTTGTGCAATGAGCGATGCCGTTTCAAAAGTTATCATTCAAATCGCTTGAGTTATTTCCGTAAGCTTCCCAAAAGCTAAACTTTATTCGAATATGCACCTTGCACTTTGAGTCGTCTTTACAGAACACAAACGCCTCATTTTCCGACTGTTTCATTGCACTGGCCTGTGTGACATCAAATATGTTATTCATGCATTCGTTGTTTTCATTGGCTGAAATATAGCCAGGTAGTTTAAGTTGCAATATTGCCCCGCTAGGGGAAAGTGGCGGAAGACCGAGAAACCTTCGTATTAAGACAGAGGTTGTACAGAAATTTATGACGGAGCTACCTCTGTTGGGAGAGAATGGTCCAATACATGATAAGTTTATTGTTTAATGAAAATAGAACAACAACCTCATGTACATTTTGTAGCAAAATTCACGTGTACCATTCACATACTTGCTATACAACAGTACAATAATCTCAAATCTTATCTTCTACCTGCGTTTTACTAATTGACTCGGCTATTTATTGTACGGCTTTCGATCAAACAGGCATTCAGCTGAACCGATTAGCATCGAAATGATACTACAGGCATCAGTCATCACTTCTCTTTAAAATTACACCAAAGGTAAGTGTGAATCTATATCTCAACCAAAACAACCCATTTAGAAAAGAAAGGCTTAGTCTTAACCGACATTTTTTCCCAAACACAAGTCTCGCCTTTCAGCGGTACTGCACTTTTGTATTTTCAAAGTAACAAGCAAAAACGTAAGCATGGCTCTCTATACCCCCGATCGTGTATCAACAGAGTTACTGGTAATAACCTCCAATAACTTACATGGTCGTATTCAGTTCCAATGGATCAGTTTAAATTTGATCTTAGAGCATAGTCTACAACACAGAAGTTAAACCCAAAAAGAAATTAGTCGGACACATTTTAATTTCTCGTTAATCGAGGTATAAAGGCAAATACTTACTTCATATGCACTTGTATAGTTGAGCTTGTGAAATATCGGTACAAAGACGACGCTCGCAACAAGCATAGTGGGAATGTAACTGCATATAATGAGAATATATATCCCTCCATTGATGTAGACCTCAGTTGGGACTCCAATTATAAAAACTGCCGACAAGAAGCTTGCCGACAGGGACACGGAAACCGGAAATACCTGTAACTTCCGGTCGCCTGTCAGAAGATGATGTGCAGAGAGTTTTAGCTTCCGCCTAGTTTTGACGGACCAGAAAATTCCGATTATCGCAGACATAAGGAGGGTTAGAGAAAAGATGATGTAGTCCACCCAGCTGAATCTCAGCATATCCGTCATGGTATCTGCAAGAGGAACAAATTTCACGTTTCTACTTTTCCTCACTTAACTTGGAGCATGATGTTCTGCTAATCATTAACTTATTTCAATGAGATTGGTTACGTAACGTTTAACTTATCCCATTCTTCATTTAAAATTGCGGTAACCCCTTTAAATGATGTACTGTGTTTAATTTATTTGTGTAGCAAAAGGTGGTTATGTAAAAAATAGTGATCTAATTAAGTATAGTTATGAATCTTTCTCGCATGCTTCAACTCTGCCGGTGGATAATTCAACGTTACATTAATCAAGGCTGATACAAGTTTTTCCTTCCTCGGTAGTCTACGTGCACTAAGCGTTTCTCTTACATAAGCACACGAGCGTCTGTAGGTATTGAAAATGATTTTGACCCAGAAACTACTTTAATTTCTTTGAACCTACCTCTGCAAAGATCGTCACAAAACTCTGGTAGAATGAATAGCCACGGATCAAAGTTACTCCAAATGTGTAAAGGGTTAAACATGTTCATATGTAATGGTCGAATACCGCCAGATAGTATTGATGGTAAGCCAACATGTAAGGATAAATCTGTTGTTGACTATTTGATTGCCTCTCCATCGGCACTTCGTGTCATATGTAAACTTAAGGTTGAGGACTTTTTACCCTTTTACTCAGACGTACACTGTCCATTGTCCTTCTCGTTGTTAGCACAGACTGTATCGTATGTTGAACAACAACCCGTTCCTAGCATGGTCAAAGGCGAATCTCTACAGGTAAATCAACCAAAACGTTTTGATCACAGTATGGCATCCCATTTTCGGAATAATGTTGATTTAGAGAAACTAGATATTATACGAAATCAAATTGTGAATCAGTCAAGTGATACAATAGATCAAAAATTTATCTGCGATATAGCCACTGATATCTCAAAAGTACTTCTTGATGCAGCTCGCATTACTTTTGGAGTTAAACGCAGCTATACTGCTAACCCATGTAAAGGAAAATATAAGGAGAAACAAAAGCCATGGTTTAACAAAGAATGCCGAATTTTGCGAAATCGTTTCTTCAAATCAAAACGCGATTATAACAAAAATAGATCTCTGACAAATAAAACTAAATATAGAACTGCATCAAAAGTTTATAAAAAAGGATTAGATAAGAATATCAGACAATATAAAACTGAGGCAAGAACCATTCTACGATGCAATAAAAAATATTCACCAAAAGAGTACTGGAATGTTATAAATAATGCCAAAAATGTTAAACAAGAAAAGCAACCTGAGTTGGATACATTTTATGAGTTCTTTAAAGAATTAAATGTAAATATTGATCGAAACCCGCCTAAAGAATGCGGTGATACACACATAATTGATTCCGATATTCTTAATACAGATATAACTTATGAGGAAGTGATCTCTGCAGTTAAAAGGTTAAAAAATAATAAAGCCCCTGGAATTGATTTTATAGCAAACGAATTTTTTAAACACGCACCCAACATGTTATTTACAATAGTAACAGGATTGTTCAACTTGATATTATCATCAGGATTTATTCCAAAAGATTGGCTTATAGGAATGATTAAACCATTGTACAAGAAAAAGGGTGACAATTTAGACTGTAATTCTTACCGACCCATTACTCTCCTTAGTTGCTTTGGTAAGCTGTTCACTAGTGTATTAAATGAAAGACTTACGAAATTCGTTGAAGAAAATCATATTATTACACCTGCTCAAGCAGGATTCCGAAAAGGTTTTTCAACAACAGACAACATGTTTGTGATGTCATTAATCATAAACTTACTCAAAATCTCGAAGCAAAAGCTTTACTGTGTATTTATTGATTTTACTAAAGCCTTCAACTCTGTATGGAGATCTGGCCTATGGCACAAGATGCTTCAAAATGGAGTATCGGGTAGATTCCTTATTCTTATTAAAAATATGTACAATGATATCAAGTCTACAGTGCTTGTAGACAATAAGATCTCGCCATTTTTCCAATGTAACTCTGGTGTAAGGCAAGGAGAGAACCTTTCTCCTCTACTGTTCTCTTTTTTTATCAATGACTTGGAAGCTTTTTTGATAAACAGTGATTGTCAGGGTTTAAAACTACATTATTTTACAGACTGCTATGTAACTCTTTGGCTTCAACTTATAATATTACTGTATGCTGATGATACAGCTCTGTTTAGTGACGATTTACATGATCTTCAAAAATCCCTTGATGCATTTTATCATTATTGTACAGAATGGAACCTAACTGTTAATTTAGCAAAAACAAAAGTTGTGATTTTTGGAAGCGGCCCTGCGAAGTCATCTAAAGTGAAACTATACTACGGCGAAAAGCTGCTTGACATATTAGATTCCTATTGCTACCTTGGTATTCATCTTCACCGTAACAGACGATTTAACTACGCAATCAAAGAACTTGTAAATTCAGCTACAAAGGCAATGTTTTCTCTTTTGAAAAAAGCACGTAATGTAGATTTACCAATTGATTGTGTTTTTTCTGCTTTTGATGCAATGATAGAACCAATCTTATTATATGGTTGTGAAATTTGGGGTTTCGAAAATATTACCTCAATTGAAAGACTACATATAAAATTTCTGAAACTCGCAGCAGGCCTGCGAGGCTCTACCCCCGATTATATGTTATATGGAGAATTTGGACGATACCCCATAAATATCAGATTACGTAAACGCCTCATCAGCTTCTGGCATAATATGGTAACAAATACTAATCAGAGCAAACTGTCATTAAGTATGTATTCTATATTATTGGAACGGAATGAAAAACATTACTCATGTCCTTGGATTGAATTTGTTAAATCAACTCTAAACGGCTGTGAATTATCTGAGATTTTCCACAACCCGTTCCTATGTACAACGACCAACCTCTCGTTTAAGATCGAACAAAACCTCAAAGACCAATTTCTACAAAAATGGAATACAACAGTTTTATCAAGCCCTAAATCTCTGTTCTATCGTATTGTGAAAAACAATCTTGACTTTGAAAGATACCTTCTCTTACCCAAAAATATGTACATCCCCGTTTTAAGATTTAGAACAAGTAATCATTACCTGCCTGTGGAAGTTGGTCGTTGGGCAAATGTTCCAAGAGAAAACCGTATGTGTAATATATGTAACTCATATGTTATCGGAGATGAACTCCACTACCTGTTTGTATGTGAAATGCTAACATCATACAGAAAACTATATCTACCTGCTTACATACAGCACATCAACTCTTTCAAAATAAAAAGACTATTCACTTCATCTCAAACCAGTGACATAAAAAATCTGGCTAAATATATCAATGTTATACTTCAGGTAACGAAAGAATGTTAATCCTTGCTACTGTCCATCTTGACTATCTATATATATTTACCATGTATGTTCTATGTTATTTTCTCATGTACCACCGATGGTGGTTTTTCGGGAATAAAAATTGATTGATTGATTGATTGATAGGTATCGCTCACAGACCGATGGTTCAAATTTGAAAAAGAGCATTTTATCATGTCCCTTCGAAGCGTTCAAAAGAAGGATTCTTCAAATCATCGCAAGTCTGATTTCTTCAATGTGTCAGACTAGAACACTTCACGTTACGCCATGCCTTCCTGTTGTAAACTGCCAATTTATTTTAAAATTATAGCATATTAACATTACAACAAGGTCAGTTTTTGGATCGGATCTTTCCTTGGAAAAGATAAATTATCATATATATGTTAACTAAATAAGACATACCTATGAACATGTTGATAACTGTATTTACAATTGGTATTTCACAAAATTTTAGGGGTCTTTTTTATTTTATTTAGAGATATAGGTAAACTGTAATATCAAATCGTCTTTAGTGCAATGGATTGAAGCAGGTAACAAAATCAATATATGCAAAGACGAAAATACTTACATCTCAAGTGGCTGATTGGTATACCTCAGTCTTTACATGTATCTTTTCAGTGTCAGTTTGGAATAAAGGCTTCTCTTTGTGTCATTATATCCATGAAAACCGAGCTGACTGGCTCTAGAGATCAAGTTTGTAATTGTGTCGCATTATATAAGTTTTATGCTCTTAAATAAGCATAAAATTAAGAAAAATGTTCCTTCTGGCTTAATAAATCTTTCAAGGGAATGAAACACATTAGCTTTTTTTAGCGCATTTCTCTCTTAAAATTAATTTTAACATACAAAATAAATCCTATTCACGACATGGATATCTACAGACACATCATTGAACTAATATAACAGTGTCATTGAACTAATATTACAGTGTCATTGAGCTAATATCACAGTGTCATTGAACTAATATCATAATGTCATTGAACTAATACCACACTATCATTGAACTAATATATCAGTGTCATTGGAATACTATCACAGTGTCGTTAAACTAATATTATAGTGTCATTGAACTTATATTACAGTGTCATTGGATTAATATTACAGTGTCATTGAACTAATATTTCAGTGTCATTGGAATACTATCACAGTGTCATTGGATTAATATTTCAGTGTCATTGAACTTATATTACAGTGTCAATGGAATACTATCACAGTGTCATTGGATTAATATTACAGTGTCATTGAACTAATATTACAGTGTCATTGGAATACTATCACAGTGTCATTAAACTAATATTACAGTGTCATTGAACTTATATTACAGTGTCATTGGAATACTATCACAATGTCATTGAACTAATATTACAGTGTCATTAAACTAATATTACAGTGTCATTGAACTAATATAACAGTGTCATTGAACTAATATTACAGTGTCATTGAACTAATATTACAGTGTCATTGAACTAATATTACAGTGTCATTGAACTAATATAACAGTGTCATTGAACTAATATAACAGTGTCATTGAACTACGCTGGGTTTTTTGAATAAATAAATTCGATAAGTAAAATAATTCTATTTTACAAAATCCATCTCCAATGATTCGAACGTTAGTCGACATCGGGGAAGATAAGTCAACACCCAACGAACGATCTAGGAAGAGCAACAAAATTGCAATGGATTTGTGTCAAGTGTTTAGTCAAGGAAGTATCGTAAAATAGTCCTAGCTTGTTATCTGTAATACTGTTCTATAAAACTCTTCTTGCAATATCATGAGATAAAGGTTCAAATGGGTAACTGCATATTTCCAGTCTCCATGTTTACCAGAAGCATAAGTCATTTTCGTAGTCATAAATTTTCAGACATTTGCAAAAATTCCGTTTAAAAGAAATAAAAAAGGAAAGGAACAATTATTGTATGACATTATACTATACAAAACTCACAAAAGCTATATTCTATCTCTCTGTTGATAAAGTAATCACTGAAAGGAATTTACAAGACTCTCTATATAAAATATGCTGTACCATGTTCCTCCTTAACCTGATGTTTAGTATTACTAACGATTTTAATCAAATGAGTTCGGTAGTATATATAAGAAAACATTAAAAGCTGAGATGAACAAAGAACTCGATAAATAGGATTTATCACAATCATTATTAATTCAAGGGTCTTGTATCAGAAGGTCAACAATCAGGGACGAAAAACATCACCTTGCTTACCACTATCTGATTATTGAATTTCTCTAGGTGCATCACCTTCGACTTTTCAGTGACAGTTACGTAAGTGGCATTACTGACAAAAACATTGATCTGTCGTGATAACAAAGTAGGGATTTGCTGATAAACCAAAATTGTAAATACGCAATGACCTGTATTTGGATAAAATGTGTTAACAATATCCAAACATAATCTAGGATAAACTTGTTCATGTATCAGTAGATACAGAAGCAACATAATATTTCAACAATAGGTTACGGACCACTTCTTATTTCTTCGGTGGTCCTTTAGTGTTCGCCACAGTTGTTTTGATTTAAGTGTAAATTAGTCACAAAACATATAATGCTAAAACCATTCTTATTCGGGTGGTCCTTTAGTCTTTTTGGTTAATGTGTAACGGTCTGTATGAATTGACCTAATTTTGTAACATGTTGCATAACGTAATTGTTAGTTCCGGTTGGAGTGCCTCTTTCAGAATCTTCACGTGTGTATGTAACGTGTAACTATTGTGTAATACAATTATGTATAGACGATGTACTCCTTATAGCAGGATTGCCAGTACATTTACAAAGAATACTGGCTATATTAGTGCAATTTTCTTTATTGTGGGGTTTTGAAGTACCCTAGAGAAGTCAAATATTATCGCTTTGAGAAATATTATAAGATAAGAAAAATGGTATTCAAGTCGAAAGTTAATAAGTGCTACAATCTATTATGAATAATTGAGTGTCATTTTCTCCTCTCGTTTAATTCGTTTTAGAAAATTGTGGAAAACTAGCTTTTCAAGCACAACGTGCATGTTTTTATGTTTCGTAAAACCCCCCAAATTGGCTTTAAAACTGAAATAAATATGTTTGACACTGAAGTAGCTATTATTGCCAATATGAGCACTTGTGCACATATCACTTTTGCCCAGCAAGGATTGTTTCAGCGCGAGTTACCGTATTTTGTCGTCTGTGGCGTCATAAAATCATTGCAAGGGAGGTAGCCCGTTTTCTGAATTTTTCCATGCGTTTAAAATTGAAAAGAATCGGTAATAAAGAAATTATTACCCTCGATAGTGTATCATTTGACATTTACAAAACTCGTGCAAATTTGTGTATAACCCTTGCTCTCTCTCGTGTAATACAACAATTAACACTCGTATCGTAAAAGTCATGTGACACACTTCCTTGGGTAATAATCTCTATATATTACAGTTAAATATGAGGATATTGCTACGGAGATTCCATAGAAAACCAAAATAACTTCATTCAGAACTATATATCAATAAGTAAGAAATGTTATCTTTAGCTGTTTCGGGTAAAACTTCTAAACTCACTGGCAAAAGAAACGCTACCTTGAATTTATATCTAGATTGCAGAATAATTACAAGTGAGATTAAAAAACAAAATGTTTATTCAACAAGAACATGTGACGATATCATATTCATAAAAAATGCAACAAATCAGCTTCTGGTATCAACGGCACAGGCTAGATCATTGGCCAGTGGGTAAAAAAGTCCATATTCACTGTCATGACTGATTCCGGTGCAGGCAGTCCATGTTCAGTGTGTTGATAACGTGTATGGCCTCCCCTTGCAACGATACACGTATAAACCCTCCGACGCGTGGAGAAAATCAAACGTCTGACGTCATTACGTGGAATGCGCTGCCATTCTTCTTGGAGAGCTTTACCAAGTTGCATGCGGTTGTCTGGAGGTGGTCGTCGTTGACAAATATGATTATCCAAAGCGTCCCGAAGTATTTCGATCGGTGACATGGCATGACATGTTGTTGTTAACAAGGAAGTTTTGAGTAACTCGAGCTCTGTGCGCTCGCGCATTGTCTTGTTGAAAGATCACACCTTGTGCCTGTTGTCGAAGAAAGGGACAGACGACGGGATGGAGAATGTCATCGACGTAACGCTGAGCCGTTAGATCTCCATTCACGATAACCAGCGGCGTCTTCTCCTCACCAAGACTTAGTATGCCTGCCTCCCCGCCCCCCCCCCGCGTAGGGCACAAATTCCTGAACGCAACATGCAGCGGTTCTCTCTCCCCGACGGTGGTAAACACGTACTCTTCGATCTGCTTTGAAGAGAGAGAACCCATTTTCGTCAGAGAAGGCTACCCCCCATTAGGTAAGCGAAATTTACCATCAAGAGAAAAGTTTAAATCGTATTTGGAAAAACCCAATATTTCAGCACCTTTTTACTTTTCATCAGCTATACGCATTCTTAATGTTACTTTATGTTTGAGTGTCCTATATATGATGAATAATGAGACGAATAATGTTCAACGTGTTAAAACGTTATGTGGAAGATAATGATGTAAATTTAGATTTACTTCTCTTCAGTGAATAAAATATGTTCAAATCAAACCCCCCTGCCACTGACTTCGCGGCCAACGTGAAACCGTCCTCGCCCATCTCAGTCTTCGTTGGTGATGTTCGGCTGTCAACAGCTGTCACCAGAACGGTATGAATGCCCTGATGCCATTGGAACGTAGACGTATGGCCACTGTGCGTCTGCTTACCCGGTGACCCAGGGCATTCGACGCCGATGACGTCACTGTCAGGAAGCGGTTTCTGAGGTGTAACGTGCGGAGATATTGGTCGTCCTGGTTGGTCGTAACTCTCGGTCGGCCTGATCTTGGTCTGTCTGAGGTCTGTCCAGAATGACGATAACGTTGCATTAGCCTGATGAAAGTTGTACGGTGACAGCCAATCATTCTTGCAACATGGGTGTGGGTGGCTCCCATTTCATTCATCCCGATTGCTCGCTCACGTTGTTGTAAAGTCAATCTTGTCATTCTTCAAGTGTTTTTATTACAAAGTTGGTGTCTGACAACCAATTAGCATTGGTTTTATACCCGTTGGGCATGGGACTATCTTTTTTGCATGAAAAAGGCGAAAAACATAATTTGACAACATTTGGGAAAAGCATGCGTTTGATACCACAGTTCAATATGAGACAATCATTCCTGTATTTGGGCGACTTGTTTTCATGCAATTGGGTTCGACTCTGAGTTTGATTTTTTTCGTAATTTCAAATCTAAAGTTGAAGCGTTTCTTTTGCCCGTGAGTTAAGATACAACTTGTGTGTGAGTTATAGACTTTTATTTAGTCTCCGAAAAAAAATCTCAAAGAAAGGAGAAAGGAGCCTCAGGGAAATATTAATTTCTTCAGATATGGACTTGCTTTTCAAAAGATTGTGTTGAGGTAAAAACTATTAGGTATTGGTGTTAGTTTTACTATTAAATAATTTACATCCTTCACCTAATCCTTCTGAAAGTTGTCTAATGTTAAAGCAACATGATGAAACTGGTCGCCAGAACTGAGCAAGCTATATACGAACAGCATTATGCTACATATGTGTTGGTAAATCAAGAGTAAGGCAATTTTTCTCTATTCACGTTTGTATTTAAGGAGCGCTACATTGAACTAACTGTACAAGACTGGTGCACAAGATTAGACCAGTCAAACTATCTTTCTGTATTTCTTTGAATTTGTCTCTGATGTTGAATCATATCCTTTTTTCAGATAATGTACCTAAATATTTAATAAATGATATTCTTAAATATTTATGTCATTCACATACTCTTTAGTATTAAGTACAGACAATTTAACAATAATTATGGGACAGTAGCACGTTTTCTGAAAAATTTATTTCTTTATATTTTCGCAATAATCATTAGTTTAAGCCAAATGTAACATCTCATTACTAAACGCGATCATCCAACGTCGTAGAGGAAATAATTAAGTATCAGGTAAAACCAAATTGCGATCAGTTTAGTGTGAACACCTTTTAATCATTTGAGGTAGGAAAATGTGTCCGCAAAGCCTGAAAAAAGGGACGAATCTATACACATCTTTGCGTAATATACTAGTACTTTCATGTTTTGTAGTAAACAGGTCTTTAACTCAGCAACATAACTTCTGTTATATTTAAAACTTAATGTATGTCTGAAGCTGTACTTTGTTTGAAGGTGACTTCCGTACGCATATTATCATCACGTAAGCTTTTTTTATGCTAAGAGAGTCGAAAGCAATCACACTAACTGTCTCTTTACCCCACTCACTGAATAATCCATCAACTCGCTCTCCCGTTCATTCCGTTTCCTTCGTTTGGTTTGTTTAGTTTTATTCAACAATTGCAATAAGCAAAATTGAAGTTTAAGTACTTTTTCTATAAAGCCTACGACTATACATGTACATCACGTGTTATGACAACGTCTTTCTTTTTCACATATAATCTTCGTTATGCGTATGTGATTAATCCTAATTTCAACATTGTATTCCCCGTTGAACTGTTAAATTGGTTGCACTCTTGGTTTGGTTTGGTTAATTTAACCTAGCTTATTACAGATTGTCGCGGGTTTTCCGATTGCCTTAGACAGGCATTTTCTGCTGGAAGCTTCTGGAAGCACATATGTATGTAGTAGTCTGGAAGATTGCTAATAGAATCCGTTTCCCTCCGATCCTTTGTACTTACATTTGATTTTGTGATTATTCTGCTGCGCCAATTATGTGCTACATGTACTAAGGTTTCGCTTTTTTACCATCATAATTCACGTGCATTTAACGAAACATTGGAAAAGGCGACGTTACATTTGTAAGTCATACGTTAACTTACAACCCTTGCTTTGCGAAAGGATGGATTTAAGATGTGTAACAGGACTTATTATGGTTTCTCAGTTGATTTGTATTTTTTAGAATATTAAAAACTTTTACTTAAGACTATTTAAGATTTAATGTAAAACAAGGCGATAAGTCGAAATATTGATACATTTTATTTGTGTGTCCGTTTTCCACTTACTTATTCACTCAATCATTCCTCACCATATATGCATACATCTCCTTTATCAACTACTCGAACAGAGGCAGAAACAAGTATTTTGAAATATTTATTTCCTCCCCAAACATTAGTTTATGCCAAATGTATCAATTCATTGAGTGAAAACATCTCATTAATCACACCGATCGAGACTTAGACGAAAATTCAAATATCAAGCAAAAACCACAAGCGGCCATTTTTGTGTGAACACCTTTTAAACAATCTAGGAAGGGAAATGGATTCGCATACCTTATCCTATAGGGGAACGTTTGTTTTAAAACGGCTTCTTCCGAAGAGGCAATCTCTCGCCATTAGAAACATTTATTTTCGTTTTCGTGAGATTATGTTATGTATGTAAAGAAACGTAGTATTGCTAAAAGGTAAACTTAAATATATTTTGTAAATCATGTACATAATGTTCGTACATATCAATTGGAGGTTTGACAAGGATGTGCGCTTTGTCCTGTTTCGTTAATGCGTTTTCATTAACAAGCTGGCTGTAAGATAACCAAACGACTACAGCGGCAACAAAATAAAATGTTATGCAACCAAGTAGAATAGCCCACCACGATTACTGACGTTTGAGAAATTTTAGTAAAAAGAAATTCGTACCTGAACTTTAATATTTTTGTAACGATCTTATAAGATGATTATTATCCGCAAAAATTACAAAATACACTTGTAAATAACTATGAGAAGGAGGGACTTTAGAAAGGGAAGGAGACATCCATCAACGTTTTAGTTCGGGTGTCTCAAACACAAATACAAAGTAATTCGAGCATGTAGATAAAAAGACGCTTCTTGAAAAGGAACGGATGATGAAAGTAAATCCTCAGTAATAGATCCCTGTCAATTCTTTGTGTTGCAGTGTGTAAGCATCGACGGTTATGGTATTATTAACATTTTAACATAAGGATAAGCTTCGCTAATATTCTTCTTTTTCAAGAAGCTCTGAAAAATATGAAAATTAAATGAATACATTTACGAAAGTAAACATTAAACTAAATTCTCAACTGAACCATAATTCGCGCACAAACGTACAATCAATGGCACACAGTTACCAAGTCAGCTTGAAATCAAAATTAAAGATAATGGCATTACTGTACTTTTCCACTGATGCTATCTTGAGTAATTTTCACAAGAATGCTGAGCAAGCATCTTTTTTTCTGTTTTGACAGTCTTCTATTTACGATCTGTTGAACACAGCAATTAACGATTATTTAGTTTTTGTAAATAATTTTGATACGTCAGTATTAATTTTGATGATTTATATTGTTGCTTTTAATTTTATGAACACGGACGATTTATGTTTGGTCCTTTACATAATCGTCAAAGCTTGAAACCAGTAGTTTTAAGTCAACGACAAAAGAACATTATCACTATTTGAACTGAAGTTAGGTGAGGTGAGTTGGTGTTTAACGCCGCTTTCAAGATTATTTCACTTATATCGCGGCTGTTAGTATTATTGCAAGGAGAAAGCCCGCAACACCAAAATGATTATGCATTGCGGTGAAACGTGCGAGCCTCGGCTGGAACTAGCGAACCATGGGTGGTACTGCGCTGAAATTCAGTGTAGCATTGCACCCAAACCTGACTGCATGTAGAACAGTTCTCTACTGCAGACAAAGTTGCCGAGCCCCTGGCGGGATTCGAACCACGGACCACTTGCTCCGAAGCTGAACGCGCTAACCACTGCGCTATCCCACCCCCTATTTGAACTGAAAGAAAGGAAAAGATTTATCTGGATACTGACAACTGCGCAAATAAAGGGCCTTAACCCTAATTTGTCTGTTTGAATTTGTGGTCAATCACATGATCAGGATACTTAAAATTTTTCAAATGTCACACAATAAAAACATTGGTTACTCCTGAATTTTGATAAAAACTGACCAAAAAATTCCCGCCGTATTTATTGCTTTTTTTTACCGTTTGAAAACATGTTGGAGGCAAACCACACCTTTCCACTTACAAACAAGCGTCAATAGTGTTTATTAAAAATACGGAAATAGAGTTATGCTACCAACATATATACATGTAATGTACGATCTAAAAGATTTAAAAGTGCAAAATAAAGCAATATATGAGCTTCTAAAAAATTTCCGTTGATCCATACTGACTTTGAATTTCTTGAGTGAGGTTATGTGAAATAGACATCAGTACTAATGGTCCAGTGTACCGGAAATTGAAAGTCTTACATAATCTCAATTTCAAACGGGTTTGGTCGTTTTTATAGGGTTCATCAGAAGTAATGATAGTTTCCCTTGCCGATGAGAAAATTCACTTATCGATGAGTAGATGTCCCACTCTTCAAATCGCTTATAAGCAAGTGGACAACTATATTATGAAATCTATTTCTTAAATAAATCGTTTGAAATCTCAATAATTGTAAACAGATATGACATATAATCAAACCCTTGTAACATTATCCCCATTTGCCTTATTACGATTCACGCAGAGTCGTAAGATTTTAAAAACGTGTTGTAGTAAAAACGTGAACATAAACGTATTACCCCTCACTTAGAATGTTGTTTAAACCCATTTAAAACTGCAAGGAAAATGTAATATAAAGATTGACGGTAAGGTTTGTAAGTTTTAGAGCATGAGACGTAAAAGGACAGTCTGTTTAAAATATCTTTTATGCCACGCTCTCTACTTTCGTAACTAAATTTTTAAATCAATACAAGCGGTGAATGTCATAACAGTGAATAATACTGTAAACAGTTAGATTTTTATAGAAAGTCAGAAAACAAACTTGAAATTTCACCTCGATGAACTGAAACCACATAGACCCTATAACTTTAAGAATTCGTTATTGAAGTTCGGAGACTCAGTGCTCGGTTGCGCAATTACAGACGTTACAAAGCGTCTTTTTAAAAGCTATAATGACATGTCATGGATCAAAGGTAGTCAGCTTGCACGGGTTTTGTGATGGAAATGATTCTGTCATATGGACAGAGTCATATTCATATGTGGAATTGAAAATATTATGAAAATAAACAAGCAATGATTTAGTACGGATTAACATGAGTGATATTCTAAAATCCTTAACAATACTGCACAACAAACATATAATTAAAAATAATTGCTTTCTGCAGGAATACATTTATTCGTTTTTCCCAACTCAGACATTTCTATTCATTTATATATCTAGATATATGAATGTAAATGCCAATAGTTTGTTTTTTTACATTATGTCTATTTTTCCTATTCGAAAAAAGAAATGAGACATCTCCTGATTATGAATATTTTATTTCATTTCGCTTTGATATGTAACAAAATACCATTTTTTAATGATATGATTTGAAAGTATCTCACATATTTGATGCTTAGCGCCTAAACATGAGAATTGGTACATTCCAACAATATCAGTATACAGCTGCATACCAAAAGTTTGTTCACATACCTGTGTATCGTAGTGCAAATATCATGTAATTTGGCATGTCTTTGAGGCATCGTAGCATCGCGAAAAAGAAACGGATAATTTTGAATTTTCAATACAATACAGATCCATTGCACCTTGACACAATCGTATGCCATACCCATCAGTTAACCGTATTAGTTTTTGGCAGGCCACTGAAGTGATCAGGGGTCAAAATTTCGAAAACAGTAAATTTTATTTTCCCCTACAAAATCCTTTATAAGGGATCAACAGCTTTAAAAACAAGTCATGTTTGTTCGTTTGCATCAAACCAATATGATTTTGCTGCTTGTTTTCTCAGAGAGTCGAAAGGGAATATTTTAATAAAAAATTTTGGAAATCAGAATTTCGAAAATGTGACCCCTTTTGTCTTTTTGATCATGCCAAAATTTGAATTTTAGCACGAGAGACAAGACAATCCCACAATAAGTTAAAAAATGGCGATTTTACACATTGACAATGAGAGATGCTTTGTCGGTTCTGCTGAAGATGTTTTATTGACGTTCAAACCAAACCCAAATTACATGATATTTGCACTAAGATACAGAAGTAAGTGAAATTTTTTTTATATGCAGCTGTACATGTATATTTGCACTTGCCGAATTGACATGTCCTAGGCCTGTTTAAACTCATACTGGTGATAAAACTTATCAATCCTCCAATCGACGCAACTTATCAATTCCCCAATCAATGCAACTTATCAATTGCACAATCACTCCAACTTATCAATCCTCCAACAAATGCAACTTATCAATCCCCCCATCAATCCAACTTATCAATCCCAAAATCAATCCAACTTATCAATCCCCCAATCAATCTAATTCAAAAACATTAGCTCATAACTTACGTTTTAGAAATAGGCAAGCAGCAAATTGCACTTCATTGTCCTGTTTTTAATTTTTAATTTTTATCTAAATCGCTACTTAATTCCTTTATTTTTTCGGTATAATGGACCAAAAGCCGTAAAATTAAACTTTTGAGCAACAGCTAGTATTATTCCGTCCGGTGAAACCATTGATAACGTTTGGCACATGTTAGTCCAATATCTCGCGTAATGTCCCTTTATAAGGTTATATAAGTTATAATTAAAAAGCACATGATAATTTAAAATTGAATTTTAAAGTTATTACGGCGGAGACAATTTTTTGGATATCTCATAAATTTCATCTGCTAAAAATAAGCGAAATTTACGACATAGATAACGTTCCCATGGTTAAAAAGGACATTCTACACGTCATCTTTACAAAATAAAGACGTCGTTTATCTATAAAAGTCACTATGCTTTTTCATGAATATATCAAATCTTAACGATTAAACATGAAAGATTGTCATTAAAATACCACAATTGGAATGTCATATTTTAGTAATTAAGAGATAATTCTGACGATACAATGACGTAATGTAAGTGGGACATAATCGTAACTTTCGTTAAAACAAGAATCAAATTATCAATTGAAAACTAAAAGCGCTTACCAGAGTCTACAAGGAACGGTGATAAGAAACAAGCAGTTTTGCTTCACAAACCAAATTAAGTAATAAACACCCAATTTATATATCTGCTTAGAGATCGTTATAAAAAATATCGACGACTAAGCGAACGAGGATGTCATTACCTATGCAGAGAGCGATATGGAAAGGGGAGGGTATAATGAAAGGGGTTGAGAAAACTGAATTTTGAGTTTTGAGTGGGCGGGGTCACTATAATGATCACAATATAGGTTAATTTATTCATAAATCTTATGTAAGTTATCCTTAACGTCAAAAATTGGAACATGTAATCTTGTTATTGTCATGTGCGTCTTCATGGTAAAGTTCCTCATGAACATGTATCTTGCATGTGCTCTTTTCCTAAAGTACGTTAAACAAATTCTATATAAGAAATAAACGAGGCGTTCAGAGATTTAGCATATAAAGCACATGGGAAAGGATGCCTTTAATGGTGAAATTGTACCCAATTGTGAAGATTTCCAGTTAAGATATATCAAGGTAACCATCCTTCCTCTATGCCTCCTGAAAACTTTCTGGAGGGTCAGCGTTTATTTGTATCCCTCCTATTTCTTTGAAAACATTTTCCCAAGAGTAAGTGGTTTAGGAATTTTTAATTGTTAAATTCTCAGGGTTGTCATGTTTAAAAATATTAAAGTAGTGAAGCTTCCCCTATATTGCATGTAGAACGGAGGACTGACGCTACAAGTATGCACTATAGAAAGCCTGGCTTTTCCCTTTGCACTCAGACTGTCCACGTATTTCAATTGAATTAAAGTGTCTAGTCATTTAGTGCTCAATGATATCTTTTTTTGTTTTGTTTTTTTGTGTGGACTCATTGATGTTTATTTTCGATTTTACAAATATATAATGTCAAATAAATCATATAATGAACAGGAGTTTTCCATCATTTGGAAGCTACCCTTGAAGAGAATGCATTACATCAACATGAAGACTTGGCAATTTTTTTTCTTTCTCGCAAAACAATACATTTAATTCATTCAATTTTTTTTCAGATAATGGATTTTATTGTAAAGTTAGATGTAATCAATAAAGAAACCTGCCATGAACATCGGATCTTAAAAGGACGTTTGTATTAGGGAATTTTTATTCTTGAAATCATACAAATGTGTTATTACTACATGATAAACAAAATATTGAGTTGAAACATGTCACTGTTTGTAATATTTCGGTTGCTTCAGATTTCGTCTTGAACAGCATACTTGATTCCATTCTATTTATACTTAAATTTCATCGTATTTTTTTTATTGAAAAATACGTTAAAGAAATGTTTTATCTATAGCAATCCCACTCTCTTCCAACAGAGGCAGCTCTGTCAATAATTTCTTTTTTTTCAATGATACCTTGGCATGACAATTACTTAACATAGACTGTTACAATAATAGTTGCCTTTAACAGTCACACGTTTTTATAAAAACTTCCATTTCTTCAAATTTCTACCCAATAAACATTAGTGTATGCCAAATGTATAATATTCAGAGGGTCAAACTTCTAATTACTCAATTCAATTATCCTTAGTCGTAAACGAAATTATCAAGTATCAAACAAAAAACACTTGCGGCCATTTTCGTGTGAACACCTTTAAATTATATGAGCTAGGGAAATGGATTCGTATAGCTTAAATGAACATAGGAAGTTCGTTGTGGGACTGATTTTTTTGACATTATCTTGCAATTGTTACAATTTGTAATTGTTTTCGTTAGATCACTTTATCTAACTAAATCTATCTATTGTCCCTTTATTAAGGCAGTTATTCTTAGGTTTCAGTTTTCTTTTCAGTTGTGTTAGTTTTCGCTCGTGCCTTCTAATTTGGAATATGTGTTAATTAATAGTATATCTGTCGTTTATGTTTTTTTTCTCTTAGCCAGTTGTTAACCCGATGTTACTTGATTTAACTTTATATTCTTGCCAAGACGACTAATGTTACATGTAGGTACTTAGTCATGGGTACATAGTGTACATTCAACAATACCCCTCTCAAGCACCCTGACGCTATAGGTACTTAGTCATGGGTACATAGCGTACATTCAACCACAAAGGCAGCTGAAACTTTCTGCTTATATCGGAATCAGTAGGGGGAAATCTGTCAGTCTGTATTATATGTGCGTTTTGCAAATATGTCAGACCATTGTGTTGCTGTCAACTATACTAGAACTTTTTGTAAGGATGTCTAGTTCCACAATTGTCCAGCGAATTTACGCTGAATGAGCCGGTTTTGTTCGATCTAATAGATATTGCAACCCAAACGAGCCTCACGCCGCTCTTGTCGAAAACGGAGGATGGGTCATTTGTAAATAGCACAAATTCGACATTATTAAACTTGTTGTTGATAAACTACAAGAGTTCTTGACTGCGAATCATTACTTTTATTCATCATTGTATTCACAGTTGTATTTAGGAATGTGGATGTAAGCGTACAACACACATTTGAACAAGGACATATTAATGTAGTATAAATAAAGAAATAAATAGATAAATAAATAAAATAAATTTCATACACCTTAAAATCCTTCACCTTTCCCATCAACATAGTAACAGCACATAATACATGCGTTACAAGGATGTAAACAAAATCACAAACTGATACGCAGTAAAAATATGGTTATGTCATATACACTGCCGTCCAAAAGAAACGCCTACATAATATTTTTATGTGTAAAATTAAATCATTTCCAAAATTTATCCTATGTTGGTTTCAAACTTATGCTGAAACAATACTTGGTATGTCTACTCATTGAAATCGTTGATAAAACGCAACCTGCGTCAATAACTTTGAAGAAAATTGATTTTAAAGAGAAGATCATGCACAGCATCCAAATTCCGTTGCACGTGCCATATTCAAGTATAAAAGGAGAATGAGCTGTCTCAGTCAACCATTCTGATGTGAATAACCAAAACAAAAAGGCCAAGATTGCCGCAGGTGGAGCGTGAGCGAGCACTTGGAACACTGCAGCAGGGTGCGACTCAGGACCACGTGGTCAGAACCTTTAATTGCGACACATCAACCATTACTAGACTGGTGAGATGGGTTCGTGACACTGGTGAGACCTCAGATCGACCAAGAACTGGACGTCCGCTCGTGACCATACCCAATGAAGACCGCTACTTCCGGTTGATACATCTACGTAATCGGTTTCTCACTATGACGTCATCTGCTGCGTCATCACTTGGACACGCTGTGAGTAGGCAGACATTAAGTAGACGACTTCAAAGATATGGTCTTCGGATGTACAGACCATTCCGCGGTGTAACATTGACCCCGCGTCATCGACGTAATCGAATGAGGTGGTCCCGTACAGTAATGAGATGGCAAAACCGGAACTAGGCTTGTGTGTTGTTTACAGACGAAAGCAGGTTCAAGCTGTTCGTAACTGACGGAAGAGTGCGTGTGATGCGTCGCTTCATGCGTGAATGTGTTCAAGAGGTGAGAGCATTTGGAGGTGGAGGGGTGATGGTCTGGGGAGGCATCTGTGGAGACAGAAAGGCAGACCTCGTGATTGTAAATCGTAAGTTGAATGCCAAGGAGTGCATTGACCAGGTTTTACGACCAGTTGTGATTCCATTCCTGCAGCAGAACCAAAGTTTATTGATGCAACAAGACAATGGGCCTGTCCACACTGCTCGTCGTACAGCCAACTTCTTGCAGGCGCAGAACGTGGATCCAATTCCATTGCCAGTTAATTCCCTTGACCTCAGTCCCATTGAGCACGTTTGGGATCACTTTGATAGACAGATTCGGAAGCGACAAATACCAATTTTGAACAGAAATGATCTCATTCAGGCCTTGCAAGAAGAATGGAGACGCATCGCTCCTGCTGTCATCCGACGTCTAACCACGTCAATGCGTCGACGAGTGCATGCCTGTATTGCTGTTCGTGGTGGCCACACCCGTTATTGGACTCACATTTGTTTGTAAATCTGTTTCAATGAAATTTCTCTAATTAAACATTGATCGAATACTGAACAACTTACCCTTGTCTCATTCAAACAATCACCATTCTTTTGTAACAACAGTTCTGAAGTTCTGAAACTTGGCAGTATAGTGCAGAAATGGTATGATTTCATCATGCTAAAATATTGCTAACGTGTTGTTAAAAGTTTTTTTTATGAAATCTTATTAGAAATGAACTAGGCGTTTCTTTTGGCCGGTAGTGTAGTATATTGTTGTTGCAGGCAAGCATTTGGACTCTCTGCTCTCTGGACTAAAGTCTGCAGCAACAATAAAGGTAAAAAAAAATATCAAAACATATCTGTTCATGAAAGCTTTTAACCCTTCTATTTTCATAGCTGACACTGGCGCTGCTTAGCAGCTACATAGCTTATAAGGGCTTTTTATATCCAGTTACACTGAAGCTTCATTTATATCACATTTTACCTAAAGATGAGTTACTTAAATTCAGTGTGTATATTTCGTGTGTAGAACTATAACATACACATTACTCTTCACACCGCATGGCTTTGACTATGTTTACATGTTTATATATCAAGGAATACTAGAATAACATATATGCCGCTACAGCAAGTCAAGAGGTGGTTCAAAGGATGTTTTCGAAATTTAAACGACATACCTGATAATTCAATTCCATTTGTGAACCGTTTCAACCGATTTTTTAAACCGATCCACTGTCTCTGCTTCATCTATTTTAATTGTTTGAATATATATTCTACAGTGTCATTTTGTTTAACATGATCGGACGTTGTAAAATCACTAATGAACAGTGTTCACTCAAACTCTAACATCCATGACACTCATTAAACACAATTCACTTAACAGCTGACCAGAGGTCTAATTAGGTGAACACTTTTCAGCATCAGACTATAATCCCCCAGCCCTAATTCCTTAATCCCCCCCCCCCAAAATATTTTGAGCTAACTGATATCACCCCGTAAAAATACTAGATTGATGTGTAAGAGGTATGAAAGAAGGACAAGGCGTTTGAGACTGGTCACTCTTCACCAACAGCTCAAAGGTAGAGGCGTGAAAGTCAAATAGGTTTAATAAGAGACCATTGAATTAAGATTTGAATTTGAAAGGGATCGGATAACACAATGGACACTTGTGTGTTTATAAAACAATAAACTTATTGAACACAGTCTGGCAATAGGTAATTAACTGTCGGGGTCGACAGAAAACTATCCCCCCGAAAATGGTACCCAACAAAACAGCATTTTAAGTTCCTCACTTTTCAAAATCATCGTTGATGACCTCTTCGAGGGAATCTTCAATAACGTTAATAATTTCAAATTTGTAGAAGGAGATGCACTCAACATCCACTTTACTAGTCCAGTCCTCACTAAATTAAGTCGCCGAAAGGCCCGACGATTGTGGATTTATACCAAATGCAAAAAACGTTACTGGGGTAGTTTTAAATTGACAAAATGCACCACATCTCCCCAAAATTATATCTTAAAACTATTCCTAAGAGTTGATGTCCTGCGTTCAATAATTTTAAGCATTACAAGACCTTACTGGTGAAATTCACCTTCAACTTCTGGGCAGCTATCTCCGAGGATCCACTAATGAAAAGACTACTAAATTCAAAAAAATCCCGCTCTACTCTCCAATCTTTCTTCGTATAAACACAAACAAACCTCAAACACATGTCACTACTACAAAACAACATCCTACAATAACTCACAACACAACTCCCAGCACCAAGCAGTAACTTACAACTGACCAAAATCACAGACAGACAAAGCCCTGCACACGCTAAAACAACAACACAACAACACATATAAGACAACTGGCCCGATTGGTGGCATGTATACACCGACGCAACGAAGGATCCTGAAGCTCGCACCGCAGGCTTCGGCTACCACGTTCACGACACACAACACCCACCGACATCATACACTCTTCCAAATAACCAATCATGCCCATTCTGGTAGCAATTCGAAATCCACTTTTTCAACAACACTCTTATTTCTTTCAGACTCACTCAGCTCTAAAATACGAATCTACTAAAAACCGAACAGGCATCATCTTCCAAATCCGTCACTTAATACAACAATTTAACTACAACGGTACAACTATCAAGCTCCCCTGGGTACCTGCCCAGTCGGCGTCTACGGAAACGGAAAAGGCAACCAAGCAGCAAAAGAGGGCTTTAAACTACAAACAGTTACACAACCAATACCATTTTCTAAACAAAAGGTTAAAGTTACGCAGGAACTAAGGCTGTCAAGCCTAAATGACCACTGTTTATGAGACCATTAATTCAAACTTCAAGTGGGTAACGGGGACACGTGACACAAACAAGGCACAGGAAAACACGGTCCGCCGTTTGGAGGTGATTTCGTAACCAAACAAACTAGTTCCCATGGGAACCTGCATATCCTACATGAAAAGTTCCCGTAGAAATGTAAAGGAAAGCAATGATTAAAAACGAGACATTAGCTATGTCAAACGCTTTTTCTGACATACTTGACTGAGTTCTATATTAGAACAGCCAAGAGGACACTCCATATAGCATGCTATGGAAAGGATGTAAATAGAATATGAGTCATAGGCTCATTTTTGCAAAGCAAATGGTAATGCACGCCACACAAAAAGTTCATCACTCAAAGAAATCTTTCCCCTGACGATTGCAACAATTTCAGAACTCTGCGTGCATCCTAACCCTTAAAAATGAAGTTCAAAACACCTCACCATATGTCTTTGGCGAGCGTCAGTCCTTACCAAGTCGTTTCGCAAAAGCCGTGACGTAGAACACATGAAATATTTCGAGATGAAGATCAATAGGAATAGACAGAAAATATTTGACGTCATGGGACTCTCTACTTTTCGCTAAGATAGTTGTTACTTAAGGCTTTGTCGCTCAACACGAAAATATTGAGCTCCAATGTAAAACAATTAGTCCACCGGCCACTAGGATTAGGATTGGATCAGGCTCATTGCAAAGTGTTTTTTACTTGCTATTTTCAAAGTTTTTCTTGCAGGTCAAGTGGCTCTTAGGTTGTGCCATCAGATTTGTTTGGTGAGCTAGGTGCCTACATATGTGCATTTACTGGAAATCCATATTGTATTACATTCTCATTTGATTAATCTCGATAATTAGGTTTCCTCACTATTGTTTAATGTTTACTTGTTGTGGTTATATGTACCAAAATTCATATATCCTACAACCAACCTGATGGAGTAATCATGTACTCAGGAACGTGCATTTTAAAATAAAGTTGTTAAGCAGAAAATTTTGTCTTCCTTATGTACATATCACTTATAAAAGCCCTATAAGGATTTCATTTTTGTTGTCTATGGTGGACCTGACATAAAAAAATGTTGATAAAGTTTGCTGTCTGCAACTGAATGACTATCGCTGTGAAGATAAGTCAAACGATGTAACATGGACACTATGATGATACCGTCAAAAGACTAGAGTATCATACAATGCATTTCAGTTAGCAGGTGGCTCTATGGAAGACATCTCTGTTCCAATACCTGTTGTTCTTGTTGCTAATGGGAGTCATACTTCGACTCTTGTGGACGGGAAGCTAGAGTCAGTGCGCTCTTCCCAGAGAGTTGCTCGACATCAAGGCCACGCAACGTGACAGCTTTGAGGATGATAATTGATGGCTGTTGTTGTGGTGTGTGGTGTATGGTGTATGGTGATGTAATTAATGATGATACTCTCACTTAAAACTATGATTTTGATAAATTGCTGATGTCCAAAAAAGCAATTGAATCAAACAGTCATACAGAGATTGAAAATGAATAATTTGAAAGAATGTACTCCTATACTACATGACTGTGATGTGTGTAATGACGGAATGAGTACATAAGTTGAATCTTTCTTCTTTTTACCCCTTAAATCTATCCCTTAAAATCCCCAATGATTTAGAAGTAAAACAACACATTCAAAATACAAAATTGTGAGTTTTTTCAAAGGCTGAGTTGGTGTATTTCAATGATAGTAGATTAACGGTAGGTAGGAGAGAAAATAGAATTGTTACCGATCGAAGTCATGAATGATGAGTTTTTGTAACGGAACCCTAACATTTCGTACAAATGACTCATGGTAGCTATCTGAAATGTCTGTCAATGGATTCAGTGATCTTCTAAACATACATTTAGATACCAAGATTATGGTTCTATGATAATTAGAACCAAAAATATGGGGATATCCATCTATTGGTGTGACGCTACCCATGGAAATATGTAAAAATGACACATTGCATCCCAGTTTATACACTGTTACCACTCAAATTTGCATAATAGACATGTCAAGGATAAAAAACCCGTTAGTTTCGTTCTGCCATGGGGACCCCTAGTTGCCGGTGGACTAAATCTGCAATTAAAGATACTTTAGAGTGCAAATAGTATCAAAGGAATCTGATAATTTAGTTGTTGACCCCAAAACCTTTTTACGCTAAGAATATTTTATTGTGTTGTTTTGGGATGGGTTGATATTTAAGATTAACTTTATCTCAATTTTCTAACGGTTTTCGTTTTTTTATGAGCGTCAATAAAAAGTTTCATTTGCCGATGACTTAATAACACCTTAACGATCGATTGTGTCAGGTAATACTTTTCTGTTTGGATTAGAACGTGATTTTTACTTTGCAACAAGAAATCATTGTATAACAACATTATCAACTAAATTGGTCAAACCGCATAATCGAAAAAATAAGATGAGTCATAAGGAAATCTTTTTCATCGTCTTTAACACAAAATGCATTCAGCCTTGCACTATGATAGAGATAATGAACACGCGAATAAACGTAATACTTCTACGCAACTAAACCTTTCATGCAGCATGCCGTGATGGCTCATTATACACAATAAATATATGCAAACAAATGATATATTCAAGTATATTCAATAAATTTTTTCCTTAAACATACTTCACCTACTAACCTTGTTAATCTATTTCTTTGATCTTTCACTTACACTAAAGTGTTCTGTTGAGTCTAGACAATCTGATGAAAGACTGAGACAGATTGTGATACTTTATCATGTACAATTTCACAGAAGAACACTATAAAATTCAAATGAAACCTGAAATAATTTACTCTTCATTTACTTTTTAAAGAATCTCTTAGTTGTAGACTAGGCTGTTCCTGACCGTGTGCAAAGTAGATATATGCAAATGTGTGTTTAAACGGTTCCTGTTTTGTAGATTCTACAGAAAATACTTAAATGGGATTCTTTTTTGGTTTGAGCTTAATTCTTTTTGATAAGCAGCGTCTCTTTGAAATGTTTGTCCTTTTATGTGTTTCCTTAAAGCTATTAAACCAAGACTTTTTGTATGTAATTTAATTCACCATCTGTCTGACAGGTAGAGCTTGATATCGTGTGCACAACGTCACGTGTATACATAAATGTGTTTTACTTTTAGCAAATCTCCAGACTTCATCGCTCAATATTCGGAAATCTATCAATCTATCAATAGCAAATAGCAAATTGAAATTTCACAACATACATGTGTGTCACACAACTTTCTTTTTTCTCGCCTTTTGATAAAAAGTAATAGACAACTGCGTGTGTTACGACATTCTGTACATGAAAATCACTGGTATGAATTCACTTGTAATACATCAGACATTTGAAAACACGTACATGACATGCATTGCAAACAGTTTCGGAATACACAATACATCACTTTATGTCAACATTCAGAACAGCTGTAAGAATAGTACTTACTATTACAGTTGATGTCTGTATCCAGTGTCTGTTATAAAGCTCAGACTTAACAATTCGACGTTGTCTCTGGGGTCAAGTGAATATGACAAGTAACTGTGGTCGTCCTCATACTTTTATACCAAAAAGACGAGTATTTTTTACACCATAAAGCCTAATAGAGTATAAACTGAATAATTAAACATCATGGAAGATCCTAAATCAATCTAAAAATACAGACAAAAATCTTGAATTAGGGAAATAAATGTCCCTCTGCATGTTTTAGTACATTTTGGTTGAGATATGTTCTACCGTTTTTCTACAATAAACGTAGGATTGCAAATTGTTTGAAGGTTCTAGGTCTTTTGCATGAAATGTGAACAAAATATCATGTGTGAATATATCTAAGATGAACACCTTTAATTAAAAATGTTTATATATTATATAGTCATTACTCTTGAAGGAATAAACGTGAAATGATTTGATTTTATTCTGTATTATCAATTTTTATTCATTGAAATGATAAGAAAAAAAGCGCGAATGAAAATGTCAAGCTAAGCACGCGAAAAATATGAGACAAGGAGATACTTACATGCATTGTTGGAACGATCTGCATAATCGGCATCGACTGATGGTCAGTTTAGATGTGGTCAGTTAGACAGCGGTCTAGTGTATCCCTTCATTGGAAGCAATTCTCCTTTTAAACCACAACCCCTTCTATCAGTATTATGAGAACAGCCTACATTCACAGTTTGGTCGAAGTTATTTTCATCGTGTGTTTTCTTAGTCCACATTTATTACATACACGTAAATGTATCGCTATTTGATTCAAATATGATAGTTTGAGCGTGCATTGAATAAACGCGCTTACCGTAAAGACATTGCAGGTCCGCTTTTGAAACTCGTTGATGTTGTTGACATGTTTAACAGTGGCTGTATATTATCATTTAAATTAGTATTCATGTTTTCAAAATTCATTATGCTCTCAACGGGATTTTCCTCCTTAAAATTCATTAAAAACCAACAGAAACTAAACTGCGGGCTTGTATAAGTTTTTCTACAACTGTAAAGGCGTTTGAGAACAATGTTGACCTTATGCGTACACGAGTTTTGATTTTTAATACTTAGAGAACATTAACATGTTGTAAGTGTGTTTATGTCAGAACTGTTTGATAGGAGAACATTATTTGGAAAGCTTCATAAATATAATAAACGTTACAGATAGAATCAAAGCCACATTTAACTTCTCACCCTTGATTATTATCAGCAGACCTTTAAAATCAATATTCGATTATCAAAGTCTACATTTTATTCATCTTTAAAGGTTATAGTCCAAAGACGATATCATTACAAGACATTACCAGGCATTGACGTCACGAAGTTCTGGCATTACGGCAGAGCTGTGTTGAGAAAAAACATTATTTTCCATTTTATCAACCTTAAATTGAAGCTCTAAGTATTGAAATCTATGATTAGGAATCAATAGAACAAAGTCGTAGAAGACAATAATTGGTTTGATTAATCAGCCAATGAAATTACTTCCCTCGAGGAAAAGCTGAAGAACCGGGATGAAGGGGCAGAAGGGGTTCGTGATGTTTTATTTGAGACCTCCCGAATAACGACATGTTATTGGCTGAAAAATCTAAATGCCATGAATAACCAGCTTTCTGTACTTTGATAGACACAGGGTGTTCCAGGAGCTTCGCATTTACAGATACATTTCCCTTTATGAAGCTGGATTCTTCCACAAGATTAGACAATGTTACATAGGGTCATGTCCTGTAGCTCATTCAGAGTTCGACATACATATCCTGAACTAAATGTGTCGACCTCATTTGTTTAAAGCGACATCTACCTACAGTCGTGTGAAAACAACTTATTCACCAGTGTTCTCTGTTAATTCTCTGTCACTGACTTGTCATCTCCTCACATAAAACATGTCTTCAGCCATTCACAACAGACTAAGAATGAGGTAATTACCATTTCCCCCAAATAAACTTAATAAAATATGCTAATATATTCATAAATCATTCCAGCGTAGTAAACATTATTCTATGTAACATTTCATTACATTTTATATAAATAAGTTTTAAGTTTCACATTATGTACAGTACTTATGGAATTATACAATTTATAGACTGGTGATGAGGTCAATACCTGTTTTTATAGACCCGAGGAAAGCAATATTGACAGAGGACGAAGGACCGAATTCAACAGTCCATAATTGTTTTATGTTTTGAATTAAATACGGCAAATAAAGAAAAAACTACAGTCATGAACATATTTTTTCGCGTCCAATTCATTATAAAATAAGATATGATAAACAAACACATGTTGAAATTACTCACTGTTCACAACGTAAAAAATATCGGCAACAGATATGGAATATTATAAGTTAAGTAACAATCTTAAATGTTTATAAGAATAGATAAAAAGTATCTTTGATTAAATTACATGATGATTATATTCATAATAAACAACATCAGAAGACAAAAGCTGGTCAAGCAAAACCCAATGAAACCATACGTAAGTATGACTGTACATGTAAGCAATCTTCAGCTCCGACAGTAGGCAAAGCGACTCTAGGCAAAGTAACTGTAGGCAAAATGCACTATAGGCAAAGATGCACACTTAAGTATCATTATAAGTATTCAGTATAAACCAATGAAAAGTAACAATGATATATCCAGTTTTCCGCTTTAGAAATTCAAAGTCTTATTCACTTAAACATGTTTATATTGTATGTTTTTGAAGGTGAGAACCAAATATTCCCAAGGCGAGTGACAACACATTGTCAAAGTCTATCTTAACGAAAATAATAAACATTTTATCATCATGTGCCTGTTTCATTATTCATGTTAAGCCTGCGTTGATGCTTCTTCATAAATGGGAGGAGGAGGTATGACTCCAACATGTATCTATTTGAATGATCAATAGTTGGTCAATCAGTGACAAGCCATATGAACTTTACAATCACTTGGCATCTTCAACGTTGAAGGTGCTTCTTGCCTTACTACATAAGTCATTTGTAAAACATAATGATCTGGATATGTCCACGAAACAATCGAATAGCTCTGATTCCAAATGTCCATGGTATCATTGTACTAATGTCTATAACGCAATACAGATCTATCACATTTGACGTCAATTACGTCACATAGAGAGTTCGTTGACGATGGTCTAATGTAAGCTGATATCATTTGGTATCTTAATGGTTTTGCTATTTTGGTTTTGTCAGTTATCCTACCATCCTGTCTGCATTGTTAAAACACAATGCCAATTGAAATTAAGGATATATGGTTATTCTTCCAAGGCTGTTATCTGTGTTATCACGTTTTTACAGTGACTTTTGATGATTGTTTGTAAGTGTTTGTTTCAATATGGAGATGACCATCATCGATGACGACCAGTTATTACCCTAATGAGTCAAGTGAATTTACAGCACTAGTCAGATCACATAATTTTTACCTTTTTGCATTTTTATCCAAAAAAAGTTATAAATACAAAGTTAGGGCTTTGACAGTTTAAATGCGACATATACCGACATTATCCATACAATTGTTTTCTTCATAATTGTAGTTAAAAAAGTAATAACTTTCTTGTGCCGATGAGTTTAATAGAAATAGAAATAATCGAATTTTATGATAATTTGAAAATGAAACATCGTCAACTATTATGTTGAGATAAAAAGTCAAATTCTTCACGTGTACATGTATAGCACTTCAATAACGGTACTGTAATCATATCAGAACTTTGAAATTAAAAAATGATGTAAAAATCACTAGATCAAACTTACCTTGGCATTAACAATGAAATGTGTACTCAAAGGATTTTTTGTGAATATTGTTTATATTGAATAATGGAATAATACGGAATAATATTTCTATTTATTTGGAAAAAGAGATCCGACAAAGTGAACGTTTGAGACAAAAAAAACATCATAAAGATTTTTCTTTCGGCCACTGCTATGAGTTAAGGAGGAGACCTAAACACGTGGAACTTTCAACCCAGTTACTAAATGTTAAAAAATCTAAACTATGAGTCCTATTTTTCCCTTTTTAACATTTTCCATTTGTTCCATCAGATCACAACGTTAGTATGCATTGAAAGATGATAATATGATACATGAAGTGAAAAGAAATGATATAATGTAATGATATAATGTTTTAAATGCAAAATCAAGTCACGATTGGCAATATGACATGGCACGTTAATGCCGCCATGATGACGAGACAGTGATGTCACCTTTAATTTCTTTAGTAAATCAAGTCAATACCGCTTTTAGTCGGAGCAAGGGATGAACAGCCGTGTCTGTCGACTGTCATGCGTCGACTAACCTGGAAGCTGGAATAGAATAATTACACAATAATGTACTTATGGGCCCTTTTATGCAGACACCGACAGAGTCGGCGCATCAATCTCCTCGGCCTTATCTTATATTATATGTATCGCGTGAACCTTCTCCTGGTTTTATTTATGTACCCTAGATCTTCACGGTCAAAGAGTCACCCCTTTCTTGATTTAGTATGACAATGATTTCGTTTCATTTATGCAAATGCACCGAATATAATTATGGCTCAAGAGTAACTGTACAGACTTGAAAAGCAAGCAGAGAAAGAGGAACACGTTATATTAGCTCTTACGTAGCCGGAAAACATTTATTGTACTTTATGAGACTAATAAATTACTTATGTGCAGAGGTGACCTACTTTCGTTTCTTTTCTCTGCATGTACAATTTTTTCCATTGAAGCATCAAGCAGTCGCATGTATATAAAAAACGAGGCTTTTTTCAATGATCAAGTTCTTCATAATAGAGAGACTTTTGTACATATTTTGTCTGTTTGAAAAAATTTTGTTTCTTCAAAAGGGTATCAGAATCGAGACTGAAAAATTGCTATTCTGAAAACAAGACGCTGATGGTCAATAAATATATCGTTTTCTCTGATTCTAGATTCACTTTTCTAGATTCACCTGTCAGCTTTATATATATTAGTTATCAGCGCATCGGTATAGTGTACATCTAGTCGACCATTTGAACTATGTTCTAAAGTTGGTTTAGCAGGACATATTAGCTGACAAATGTCCTGAGTAGGAGTAGACATTGTGAACATGAATGTTCATACACTCATGTTCATCGTACCTATATTTTCAGAGTAAAACATATTTCAGAGTAAAAAATATTTCATAATGACGTCGGGACCCCTTAAGTCATGATTATTTTACGCATAAACGTGAATACGTCTTCTTTATATCAGTTTCAAATGACATTCAATAACTAGATTTCATTATATTATTTTTGTTATTTAATTATTATTATTTTATTAGTAATTCATGAATTTCAAAGTGATTTACGGAGGCATGTTTATGCTGTAGAAAATCACCTAATTCACATTACAGAATGACATCAATTGTAACATCGATAAGTTTATGTAACATTTATGTGTGAATGCCTGCTGATCAATCCTCTAGAAAAATTAACGTTTGTTCAAAATAGAAAAGTTGTTAACAAGAAATTCGTGCAATTGCCAGATTTTTAGTTGACTTGCATAATTTGTCTATTTTTTTTATCAGCATTAAGAAGTAGTGCAATATATAAATGGATGTTTAACTTATGTTATTAAAGAGTTTAAAAGTTCAACTCAACTTCTGCACAGAGTATTCTATTCAATATTCTTTCTGTCCCACCTGTATCTGTGGGTATAAAAGGCAAGGCTCTATCATTTTCCCCATCCTACACTCACTCACCCTACATATACCCCAAACTTAAGTTATTTATATGTAATTATTAACCTTCACAAGTATACCCCATTTCCTCGTCATTCAACACATGCCCAGCTTCAGCCTTTACACAAAAGCATTTTTCTGTTTTCTGTAAGTGGGCTTTAGATATCTAATTTCATATACAATATAGAATTTTTTTGAAAAGCTGATTTTATGTTTAACTCTTACACTATGGTTTTATAGATCAATTTGGGCACTGAATTTGGAGGAGATTTTAAGGACAGAACGAATAATGTCATAGTATGAGATGCTTTTACATTAAATTTGACTTTGACAAAGATATTTTTCTCGCCATAAGTATTTTCTATTATAAAGGTTAAAATCAATTTAAAAAATACGCGAAGGTTTACACATTATATGTAACAAAACAAAATTCGGAGAATCTTTTGCAAGTCCTCTAAAACATTACCCTTGCCTTCAGTACACGTGTAGAGCATGATGGATAGTCGATCACGAGGGTCGATATGTCTGAATCGTGGCCTCAATGCCTCCAAGAATGAAAAAACAGCAAAAGAAAAACACAGGTACTTATACACGTGAACACAACAATCACTACACTACAATCTGTTGAACTGATAGCATTTGGCTTAAATTGGGAAAACACGGAATGTGTATTGTGATAAGGTCAAATAATTCCTTGTCCAAAGTTTTTATTATGCATAAATCACATACAAGTTTTGAATGGAAATGATTGCTTTACAGACAATCCAAAGAGGTTAATCTAAAATGGCGTGAATTACTATATTTTGCAAATAAAATTATTCGTAATATATGTATAAATAAATATCATGAGAACTAATTATGTGTTCAACAAAACTGTACATTTTAAAAATTATACATCACCAGCAAATTAAACATGCCTGAATACATACTATCCAGAATTGAAAAGCATGAAAAGAAGATTTTCCATACAGCTTTCTAAATATTATATAGTAGAGCAAGAAAAGAACACTTTAAGCTACAGTTATATATGTAAATAATTGCCGATACAGTTATCCAACCAATCCAAAACACTTCTAGGGTTATCATGATAATGATGATGAAATACTATTACTACTACAAATACAACATTCTGATCTGAGGATTTTTGAATATAACTGAATCAAATCGTCCCTCTCCCCTCTCTAGATATTGAGTAATACACATAAACTTAAACGTTAACTTCAACAAAGAGTTTACTGAGCACGCTGTAGGATGGGATTCTTAAAAGTGCATGAACGTATATACATTCCCCATCAATTCTACAGTTATTCAATCTCTGAGTAAAGATCTCATTAGGTTTCCTTGACAGTGTATAAAAAATAATTTTCAACCTTTTTGAATGTCAGATTTAATATGTAAAGGAATTGTTTATTCTGTTAACATGGAATAGACGGAGAAAGATTCTCACAGCATATTACTTTGCACAAGAGCTCATTTATCTAGTCAACATAAAATTGCATTTAAGAAAAATCTGACATCTGTGATGAGATTTGTGATATTTTAATAGTTCTATGTAATATATGGGACACTGCAATAATAAATCTTAGAAAGTGTCCCTCAATTCATTTTTCAAGTTTATCTTGTCTTTAAAACTAAATAAGTAAAAAAGGTTGTAGGTCACCAAACGACCTTAAATGTTAAACGATAACGAAATAAAATAAAATCAAACACGAGAGCTGTAGCAACGAACAAAACAACTAAAAACAAAGTAACCCCCAAAACGATTACTTGTAACGATTAGATGACAAAATGTTTTAAATTTGGTTTATATGTCAAAAAAGTAAGAACATACTCTAAAATGTGAAATGTTCATATCATTTCAATTACTATATTGAACATTTATTTTGTTTGTTTTCTGCTGGTACACACGTATTTAGTTCCTACGTGTGTGTCGGAAAGAGGCATTTGCATACGTGAATAATTTCTTTCAAGCACATATCATTGATTCGGAAGTCATGGGGTAGGGGACGGGAGTAGTGAAATGGTTTACCGAAGTTGGGAGGGGATGGGTGGGTAATTATCTTTTATTACTATTATGCTTTTTGTGATTATTCTACCTTACATGAAATCTTATATATAAACTGTGTTGGGCAACTATGAGTAAAATTGTTCGGTCTGTACTATTCAACTCGTCAACTGTCTTCGGGGTTATTCTTGTGAAACGTGAAAAAGCTGATTAAGAAAGGAGTAACCTTCTCGTGTCAAGAATGCGCATGTCAAGTTTTAATCTTCAAATAATCAGCATGATCCCTTATTTGTATCGATGCAGTTCTTTCTTCAGAATTATCCAATCAAATATTTGCATTTTCATTTTCTTAAAAAGAAATTAAAGGTTGCAACAACACTACTGACGTGACACAGTGATGTTGTTTCATTAAAATGCTTAAAAATTTGTAGTGGATCGTTAACATCTGGCCATTATCTAATTGTAATGCCACTACATGATATTATATCAAAATACAGTTTCTGCGCATTAGCATTACAAAACTGTCCATTAATTTCCCGTAATGGACAGTTTTCTGACCTTAACCAGCAGGCTTTATTTAGCAAGATTAGTATGAAACTGACCAAAACTTCAAAACATAACACTTGTGTAAATTTTATCACTTGAAAATAACATCTTGAACAACGTTACTGGCCATCGGATCTTAGCCTGTGTGCTGTCAGCATACCTGAAACCAATAAACAGTTTTAAAAAAGGGAATTACATATAATTTATATTAGGCAAACGCATTTTGATGTGTCATAATTTCGTTATTTAGGCAAGTTTTTTTCTCTCAAATCAAATCCATCAAATAACAAAACAACACATCATCTAGAACACTTGAAAATTTATAACACTTTGATGTCATCCAATTTAACTCTGTATAAAAGTGTATTCTTGAACTAAAATTAGTTATACTAGACAATTCTTATGGATAACATCTTCTTTATTTGATTTCTCACGACGTTTCTGGGCTACTTCTTGCCCCTTCTTCAAGTGACTGTTGATATGGTACAAAGTATGGTATATATACATATATTACATGAAGCCGCATAGGTAATTAGCTATATCAACGGTATGACACTTTACCTAGGGACCTTCGTGAAAAGATCACTGCAGCAAGCAAAGAGAAAAATTCTGCTTTTGATAGTGCCCATTCCCAAGGTAGTATACCGGAGGTGGCTAGGTATACTATTGAGATAGGTGTCTTCCTAGACTTCGCAGTATATAGCTTTATCTTACGGGAAGTTAATTTCAACATCACTGAAGCCTTGGCAAACATAAGAACCTACTATTCTTTTCTTGAGGACTCGCTCCAGCTGCGATACGACTCCTTCAACCTGGAAGACCCATCCATCTCAATTACCTGTTGGATCAAGTTTATCCAGATTGCTCAGACACCAGAAGCAGCGCCATGGATCGAATCCTCAAGAAATGACACACTGGGTGATGCAAGACAAGCAATATTTTAATTTTACAGAGAGTATATTAACAATGGGAGTGCCATCGACACGGCCGATCACTACATGTCTTTCACAGGATATGATTTGCAACTTGACGGGAACCCTAATTTCATAGGAGTAGCCTTCATTGGTTTTCTGTGCACGCCTTTAGGCGTCTCTATCACTAGACATTTCTTGAACGGGCGCACAGAATGTGTAGCAGCACATGAACTTGCCCACAGTTTAAATTCCACTCATGATGGTGAACGAGTTGGCATCAAATGCAATGCCAGTGATGAGTTTATTATGAGCCCTTCCCGTTCTTATCCAAGATTGACTAATCCCTCCAGCCAGTGGTTTTTCTCCACTTGTACAATAGAGCAAGTCAAGTCGTTCCTTGCACAACCAACCGCAAGCTGTGCAAGAGAGACCACAATAACACGGGGCATATCTACTGGACAGAATGAGGGTCAAGTGTTTAATGCAGACGCTCAGTGTTCTCGTGAAGTCGGAAGTGGATCCGTGTTTTGCAGACGAGGTTATCCCAACGGTTTCTACGGCATATGCCAAATTTTGTTCTGTACAGGAACAAACGGGAACCAGAGAACATGCCCCGGTTTTCGCGTCACCGCAGACAAAACATCATGTGGAAACGGCGAGTGGTGTGAGAAAGGTAGGTGTGTCCCTAACGCTGCAGCCCCTCCCCGTGCTGAGAACTGTCCCCAGGGAGACGAGACTGGAGCCAATTGTAGACGGTCAGACTGTGACATCTTGACAGGAAAAGATTTGATTCGATGTTGTAGAACCTGCGCCCCGTTTGAACAAACGGTCATAATCGAGAGATATATCGTAATGGTGCCGTTAAGATAATATACATGTTTATAGTTGAAATAATGACCACTGACTGAGTGAATATCTGTGATACCAATCGAGCGGTCAACGAGATGTTTACCACAGATATTAAAGAGTTCAAGGTCATTATCTTACTTACACAACATGGATATGGTTGATAGTAATTTGCATTTTGAATAAAATAACAACCAGATATGAAGATATGAAGAAACGTTTTTGTAATTATGTCATGCTTGAATTAAATCCGGGCCAAAACATTTCTACAATTTCATTTGCAAACTTCCCGCAAATCACGTTGGATATGGAATAGCCTCTACATGGCCTTCGGTCATGAAGCAACTCTCATCCCCCTTAAAACACATTTTGAAATGCCCCCTGGTTAAAACACCTTCATAATTACACTGCGAAGAAAAGAGGAAACGCTCCTTCACACAACCTGGTTCCCGGGCCTCGTTCCGCATGCGCTACAGTGAGACCATGGCAATGACTGTGTAAATGGCGCTGCGCAGGGCAATTTTATGCGTAGTGGTCACAGATATACTTCATTCTCGCTCTATATCCACGATTTATTGAAGTCAAGCACCTTCCGAGACGTATAATCAAAACAGTGGATAGCTTCGTGCACTGTTTTTATCTATGACGGTCGAAAATTGAAGCAATTGTTCTTTACTTAGTGTGGTGACAGGTTCTTTCAAATATTGGTAATGAGGGTGTAAGGCGATTTTACGACATTTCCCCAAATCGATTCCATATTAAAACCTGTCAACTACGACGCTCCGAGACACACCAACTACCCACTAAATCATAGCAGACAATTGCTAGTCTTAGTTATAAACAGTCTTTCGATTTAAATATTAAGAGAGACTGTATTTTAAAATCATATTTCGACAGTTACTTTCAATAAACTAAACAAATTGGAAAAGTACTTGTTATTCATTTCTACCTTATCTGCAAAACAATTTGTAAATAAACCAGACATTCGGTTTAGTTCATTTCAATGCACAAACGTAATATAATATTTTGCTGGGTAACTTGCACGGTTTACACGATGGCGCCAATGGTGAAGAAACAATATGGTGGCTTAGCATGTTTTAACACAGAATTGTTTTAATACGGTTTGATGGGAGTTTTTCTTAGCATTTACAGTGGTTCGGACATATTTGTCAGGGTACAGAAAACCTCGAGCTCGGCTAACCAATCACAATATGGCTTCGGCAAAAGCATTAGTGTATCAGTAGCTAGTAAAAACCGTTCAACCGTTCCATTAAACGCGGAGATGTAATTGGTCCGCTAATGAGTTGGTCTTATCTGAACTAGTCTGGTGTCAGAACATGCGCAAAGTGAGGCAGCGGACAGACGTTGATATGGTACAAAGTATGGTATATATACATATATTACATGAATAGGTAATTAGCTATATCAACAGTCACCTGAAGAAGGGGCAAGAAGTAGCCCAGAAACGTCGTGAGAAATCAAATAAAGAAGTTGTTATCCATAAGAAATGTCTAGTATTATTACACCAACTTCTAAATGCCTTTGAAGAATTTAAAATTAGTTAGTAGTTTCAGCGATACAGTTTTCCCCTAGAAATGTCACTTTATTTTATATATTTGAAAAATTACAATAGTAAAAAGTGTGTGTAATTTAACTATGTTAATGTTCCCATACCTTTCCATTCCTAAAATAAATGTGTCTTGGCCCGGGGGGCATCGGCTCCATTTTTAAAGAAATGATGAATAACTCCGATGTTTACCCATGTTTCATTTATATGCCCCATAATGAGTGAGTGAGTTATCATTTAACGCCGCTTGGGCAATATTTCAGCGGCGATATATATATATGCCCCATAAACCTATATTGTTCCCTACACTATATGAAAGATTACACGTGTACGTACATGTGTTTTTATTTGAAGTGTTACCTTTATAATTTCTCATGATCTACTGCTTTTTACGTACTAGACCAACTCGATGGACCACCCTCCTTACAATTTATTCTGAAAAGTATAAAATTTCCCAATTTAAGTGTATCCAGGACAATATAATCGACATTCTGTCTGCGACTTAAAAAGTTTGAACATGTCACTGCGTCTCAATTTGTGTTCCGAAATAGCTTTTGCAAAATGAAAACTAAAATAACGACCAATTTAGATACAAAAAAATAGTTTCATGAAACTAAACAAAGCTGTTGAAACAATGTGATCAACAGACGAACGAACGGACGGACAAACTAACTGCTAAATATTATAATAAGACATGACAGTTGATATACTTACTTTTTCTCTTGCAAGTTGTTCGATTTGTTCGTCAGATAGAGGTGGGTTGAAATGGTCTGCAGTCAACGGGCGTGATGTGACTTCGAATTCACTTTCGACGGCAAGACACGATGCCACCAAATCGTCATCAGACTTAGTTATCTCAACTAAAAAGTCATCATCAGAAGATATGTCGGAGTACTTATAAATGAACTGTTCTTGTTCAACCCCAGGTTCCATTTTACAATACTTAGATTGTGTTAAAAACAAGCTGTCGTCAGAGCTTGACATCTTGCTTGTTCCTTGTCCAGCAACCGAAGGAGAATGTGCACACACCCACGTGTCTGTAGTAATGGAGAGTCTTATTTAAAGCACGTGCGAATGTATCGAGCACGTGCAAATCACGTAGATTGCTGACTTGATGTGTTGCGTATGTGGGGCCCATTACGTGGTACGATAATAATCACAATTTGCAATTCGCAAAAAAAACACGTTACATTGAAACTTTCTTTATATTTTGTTTGTTTGTTTTTCTTTCTTTGTCTATAGAAATATTCGTATATTCGTTTTCACTGTGTTTTAAGTAGGGGGCTTTGTCTCCAATTTGTTCAAGCAATGGACATATACTCGTACTTTCTCCTTTACCTATTTTAGATGCAATTAAAGACCCGGCTTTACATCATCAACCATCACCTGGATCTATGATTCAAATCTATTGATTCATCTTTGCTCCGAGGCTTTTCGTCATAAATCAGATTTAGATCCAGATAATCCAGTCAGTTAATATAGTCTACAACTAAGCAATCACTCAGTTGAATGTCGTACTCAAGGACACATTCAGTCTTCGGAACTGTCAGTGAGTGTTCGAGCTCACGATGCGGTGTATTCTGTGTCTGTCTGGAGTCCTCCAGCTCATCTGCTCAGGGATGTCTCTTTCCTTCATGGCAGAGTCCCAGGATAAAGCAACCGACTCGGTCAAAGTTGAAGTGGTCCACTCTGCCCACACACGAGAGAAACGATCCATGATGCAACATCCGGACATTTTTCACTTGAGGTTCGATTTCCGAGGCTCTCAGCTTCAGCTGAACCTGACACAGAAGAGGAGACCGGTGCCCAATATACCTGTGTATACAGACGATGGGCGGAGCAAGGTGCTTCAGCTGAATCTACCGGACAATGAGAAGTTTGCTGTATTCAGAGACACACTGTCAGGAGCTGTTCTTGTAGTTGAAATATTCAGTGAGAATATATTTCACGTGGCTGGGAGCTTCCATTATGAAAATAAACCGTATAAGATACCGCCACAAAAACACAGAATACACAAGCGAACAACTGAACTCGATCCGAACCACAACATAGCTCCTATAGAGGAAACGTCTGGCATGACCAACGACAGTCTGTCCCTCGGCATAGACACTTTACTTAGGGACCTTCGTGAAAAGATTACTGCAGCAAGCAAAGAGAATTCTGCTTTTGATAGTGCCCATTCCCAAGGTAGTATACCGGAGGTGGCTAGGTATACTATTGAGATAGGTGTCTTCCCAGACTTCGCAGTATATAGTTTTTTTCTTACGGGAAGTTAATTTCAACATCACTGAAGCCTTGGCAAACATAAGAACCTACTATTCTTTTCTTGAGGACTCGCTCCAGCTGCGATACGACTCCTTCAACCTGGAAGACCCATCCATCTCAATAACCTGTTCGATTAAGTTTATCCAGATTGCTCAGACACCAGAAGCAGCGCCATGGATCGAATCCTCAAGAAATGACACACTCGTTGATGCAAGACAAGCAATATTTAAATTTTACAGAGAGTATATTAACAATGGGAATGCCATCGACACGGCCGATCACTACATGTCTTTCACAGGATATGATTTGCAACTTGACGGGAACCCTAATTTCATAGGAGTAGCCTTCATTGGTTTTCTGTGCACGCCTTTAGGCGTCTCTATCACTAGACATTTCTTGAACGGGCGCACAGAATGTGTAGCAGCACATGAACTTGCCCACAGTTTAAATTCCACTCATGATAGTGAACGAGTTGGCATCAAATGCAATGCCAGTGATGAGTTTATTATGAGCCCTTCCCGTTCTTATCCAAGATTGACTAATCCCTCCAGCCAGTGGTTTTTCTCCACTTGTACAATAGAGCAAGTCAAGTCGTTCCTTGCACAACCAATCGCAAGCTGTGCAAGAGAGACCACAATAACACGGGGCATATCTACTGGACAGAATGAGGGTCAAGTGTTTAATGCAGACGCTCAGTGTTCTCGTGAAGTCGGAAGTGGATCCGTGTTTTGCAGACGAGTTTATCCCAACGGTTTCTACGGCATATGCCAAATTTTGTTCTGTACAGGAACAAACGGGAACCAGAGAACATGCCCCTGTTTTCGCGTCACCGCAGACAAAACATCATGTGGAAACGGCGAGTGGTGTGAGAAAGGTAGGTGTGTCCCTAACGCTGCAGCCCCTCCCCGTGCTGAGAACTGTCCCCAGGGAGACGAGACTGGAGCCAATTGTAGACGGTCAGACTGTGACATCTTGACAGGAAAAGATTTGATTCGATGTTGTAGAACCTGCGCCCCGTTTGAACAAACGGTCATAATCGAGAGATATATCGTAATGGTGCCGTTAAGATAATATACATGTTTATAGTTGAAATAATGACCACTGACTGAGTGAATATCTGTGATACCAATCGAGCGGTCAACGAGATGTTTACCACAGATATTAAAGAGTTCAAGGTCATTATCTTACTTACACAACATGGATATGGTTGATAGTAATTTGCATTTTGAATAAAATAACAACCAGATATGAAGATATGAAGAAACGTTTTTGTAATTATGTCATGCTTGAATTAAATCCGGGCCAAAACATTTCTACAATTTCATTTGCAAACTTCCCGCAAATCACATTGGATATGGAATAGCCTCTATATGGCCTTCGGTCATGAAGCAACTCTCATCCCCCTTAAAACACATTTTGAAATGCCCCCTGGTTAAAACACCTTCATAATTACACTGCGAAGAAAAGAGGAAACACTCCTACGTACAACCTGGTTCCCGGGCCTCGTTCCGCATGCGCTACAGTGAGACCATGGCAATGACTGTATAAATGGCGCTGCACAGGGCAGCGATCCAAGATGGCGGACAAGGCAATTTTATGCGTAGTGGTCACAAATATACTTCATTCTCGCTCTATATCCACGATTTATTGAAGTCAAGCACCTTCCTAGAATCCCAATAAAATTAGAAATCGGAATATCGTAACATATATTTTTTGTGGCAGAGGGGTTTTGCAAAGGAGCGATAGTCCCGCCCACCGAGACGTATAATCAAAACAGTGGGTAGCTTCGTGCACTGTTTTTATCTATGACGGTCGAAAATTGAAGCAATTGTTCTTTACTTGGTGTGGTGACAGGTTCTTTCAAATATTGGTAATGAGGGTGTAAGGCGATATTACGACATTTCCCCAAATCGATCCTATCAAAACCTGTCAACTACGACGCTCCGAGACACAACAACTACCCACTAAATCATAGCAGACAATTGCTAGTCTTAGTTATAAACAGTCTTTCGATTTAAATATTAAGAGAGACTGTATTTTAAAATCATATGTCGACAGTTACTTTCAATAAACTAAACAAATTGGAAAAGTACTTGTTATTCATTTCTACCTTATCATGCAAAATAATTTGTAAATAAACCAGACATTCGGTTTAGTTCATTTCAATGCACAAACGTAATATAATATTTCGCTCACGGATTTTCCCCCGAATTCATTTCATACCATAACTATTTTACAGGGCACGCTTTCCTTTTCTACTGCTGTATGCGATGTAAAAATAATGACATCACATCAAAATCACATCCATTACTTAAGAGACTGCATTTGAAGATATATTTCCACAAATACTTTCATGAAGTAGCTAAACTTTGTTGAGCGCCGACCAATCAGACAGTCTGGTTCCCTAAGGATGTCACCCTGCGCTACGTCTGGGTAACTTGCACGGTTTACACGATGGCGCCAATGGTGAAGAAACAATATGGTGGCTAAGAATGTTTTAACACAGAATTGTTTTAATACGGTTTGATGGGAGTTTTTCTTAGCATTTACAGTGGTCCGGACATATTTGTCAGGGTACAGAAAACCTCGAGCTCGGCTAACCAATCACAATATGGCTTCGGCAAAGCATTAGTGTATCAGTAGCTAGTAAAAACCGTTCCATTAAACGCGGAGATGTGATTGGTCCGCTAATGAGCAGGTCTTATCTGAACTAGTCTGGTGTCAGAACATGCGAAAAGTGAGGCAGAGGACAGACGGTGTGAGTTGAAAAAAACCCTGGACAGAAAGAATTCGAATCTCGATAAAGTCAATAATTTGAAACCTTAGTACCTCGGAACACGACAGATTTTAATCAGACTGCCTAAATTTAATTAATTTGCAGAAAGGACAGTGTATGTGTTGTACATTACATTAGTTGTAATCGGTAGGTGAATCACCCATGTATTTGATGTAGACTTTTTTTTAATCAATTGCATGTCGTTCGTGTAAGGGTAGTGACCGGCCAGGAAGGCGAGGGGGTATGTTGGAGCATCTCCCCTTTTCTCTGATATTTGTAATTATGAAGGTGTTTCAGCCTTGGGGGAATCTCACACTTTTTTATTGTTCAGAGGGAGATAGGAGTTGCCTTATGACCCGTGGCCGTGCGTTCCAACCATGAAGACCTTTCTAAAGTGAACACGCTTTCTGGATAATGAGACATTGGTTTCGGAAGTCACGTCCTGAATTGACCAGCAGTTTAGTGACTTCTTTAAAGTGGTTTCTAAGATGCCTAGCGGTTAGAACAATCGAAAAAAAGTACTTTATCAGAAAATAAAGGTATAGTTTTTTCATGACGTAACAATTGAATGACGTTATATCCGCCCCGCTGCCCCCTCGTGACCACGCGTCCATGGTAACCGTTCATCTCGGTTCTTTTGATCAGAAAAGATAACAATACAGTAGATGATTTGTCATGTTCCTATTGTTCGTCTGGTCAAACAGAAGACGAATTTCATATATTGTTAGGTTGTGACGCATTTTCAGCTTGTCTTAACAAGTATTCAAATTGTATTAATGTAACATATCAAAAGATGTATAATTTGTTAAATTCAAACTATGATGATGTCATCAAATCTGTCGCAATTTTTATAAAACAATTGATGTCCATTTTGAAATCTCGAGTTAAGCCTTTGTCTATGTCACGTGATCTGTCATGATGCCCCTGCAATTGTACTTTTGGCCACTGGGCCTTTAGTACTGAATAAACCTGTCTGTCTGTATGTCTTTTGATCAACATATCCCTATTGTCTATCGTATTGGCGATTTTGCCGATTATGTTTCTTTTAATGGAGACTAGTTTCGAATCATCTGGAAGAATGGAAATTAAATGCTTGTAGCCTGTCGAGTGACCGCGTTGTTTCACGTCAGGTGACGTTTGTTTACGTCAACCGTCTCTACCAGGTTCAATGTGAAAAGGTCAACCTAATAATTATATAATTCTGGATGTACAGTCTCAACAGTCTGCTAATATAAAGGATTAAAGCATCACCGTCAACGTTTATGACAGCAGCAAAAAAATAGATGTGAGGATTCAGTCCGCCATCACCACGCTTCCAAAACAAACATAATAATTAACCATAATTCTTTGTGGAATGTTAACCACGCGACAAGCCTTATATGGGCAATGTAGCCCGCACTGTATAATCGCACGACACGACAATATAGTTTTGCCCTGAACTATTATAACGTTAAAGCACTAAGACTACCGTCCTCGTGCTTTAACTATAATAGTTCAGGGCAAAACTATACTTTATTACAAAACATATTGAGGTAGAGCGAACTTTATTTCTTTAACAGAGTATGTTTCATGTATTTTGAAAGAGCCAAAATACCATAAGTCTTGAGTTAACTTCAATTCCCCTTTCTAAAATTACATCTTTAACTCTCAAATGTCAAAATTGGGATGGTTTACTGTTTATAATTGAAATCTAATAGCGACACAATAAATGTTAAGAAGATGACATTCTGTTTTCAATTTACATAAATATTCGTTAAATGCCCCACTAAGCAATACCAACCTACTTGTGTCGTTGTGACTGCTGTAAATACGTTCTCGAAATTACTTTTGAGCCATTTGAGCGGATATTTTCCGGTTTTCGGTCACAAATCTCTATTTTAATCTCTTATTGTATCTATTACGCATTCGTAAGTATTTAGATGCTAATTTTCATTACTTCTAGATTAAATAACACCATTTTCAATGTTTGGCTTATGGGACCCCAAAAACATTCTCTGTGTCACTTGAAGCCATATCTTCGTCGTATATACGATATGAGAATTTTGTTACTCTTGGTGGTTGATTTGCAAAGAAATATAATAACTACCAAGTTTCCTTCAACTAAGTCCACTGCTAATGGGTAAGGGGAAATCTTTAATGAACCCCCACGTATACGCTTAAGGATTTTCTCCCCGAAATAATACATCTTTTGCTACATTATTTTCTCATATCAAACCGTGTCGTTGGTTATATTGTTCCATAAAAAAACTCAAGGGTTTATTATGTGAGAACAGATTTATAGAAGCCAGACCAAAATTGAGTCCTTCTAAAACCTGCTTTCTGTCTCTCACTATGCCTTTCTTTCCGTCTGTTTCCTCATCCCTTTCTCCCTGATCTGTCCACTCTCTTTTGGATGCTTGTCATCCACGTGTTTAATAACTGAAATATTGTTCAAAACACGTTCAACCCCAAATCACTCACTGATGAACATTTTCCACGGCCGATGGGTGAACACTATCTCCTTTTGATGAATCTTTTTCAGCCGAATTTTAAATATTTGTTTGAAAAAAATTTGAGAAAAACGATGATTTACAGCTATTTCGTTGCCTGTAAATGGGCATGTTGATGGTTATATTTAGTAAACATTCCTTTAATGTTACGTCACTGACTTACTAATACCAGTATAAATAGAGTTTGTTGACAGCAATTAGACATGAGTTTAATGGTAACTCGTTTAAAGTTTATAGTTTAAAAGCGGTCGGACAATTCAAGGTCCCAGGGTGAAATGACAAATAGACCATGTCAGTTCTAATGTATATGTCACAATTATATACAATACACATTTAAAAAAACCTACATGTATTCGTAAATATACACACACTTCCAGTCTTTTTCAGTACATGTGACACTGATATATATATATATATATATATATATATATATATATAAAGGAATGTCTATGTCGCTAATGGTTGTAATATCTCGCAAGCAGCGCTAAACGCTCGCTCGCTAACTCACTTACATGCTTACATGACGTGCTAATGTAGGGGAAGCAAATTTATAGATTCGATGGGTACAAAAGTTTAATATAAGTTGTATCCTTTAAGAAACTATTTCCCTCCTGTTAACTTTTATTCACTGAAACTAATTCAGCTTAACGAAGGATACATGAGATTTAAGCACACAAAAGATATAGATCTACCTGGTTTCATAACTCTGAAACATCAAAATTGGATAATTTCTTAACTCTCTACACAGCTATAAATGAAGATTATGGTTGTTGCATCGTCTTTTTTCGATTAGGAGAGTAAGGATACCGCAGCGTTATTCGGTGCGTTTTCATCATTAACTACTGTAGTGAAGGAGATCCTTAAACTGTATATTGAGCTATTTTTCTGTCGTAGGAGAATTGGATGACGGAATGGAATGGAATGGAATGTTCCTTTAAATGCATTTCACAGAAAACCTTACCCGATAGAGTGAGGGAGGAATAAGGTTTAACGTGTCTTGAACAACAGTTTAGTCATTGAACACGTTAATTCAATAGAGAGTGCCCCCCATTTTTTTTTAATTTTTAGGGGTATTTCATGAGATTGGATTGGGGGAGAGGGGGGGGGGGGGGGGGGGGCACGGTTGGGGTTAAGGTCTACTTACTATATCCTCAGGGGAAGGCGCAAAGTGGTTATTGTATAGGAACTTTGCTTTTCTTTCGTTTTTGAAAATAATTGCTAACTTTAAAAGGAAGCTATATGAAAGCGATGCAATACATGTATATGCCTAATTTTCTTCTTCATAACAAATTAGAGGTCAACTATTTTTGTCAAAAAGGTCGACACAAGCAATGTGACGACGTCACAAATCTAGGTTAACTGTCGCGCACTTTAAAATGTTTTTTTTTTGTATGTTACGAATTTTTCTACAGAGAGATTTGTGAGAGGACGTGACTTTTTACATTTACATAACACCGTTTTGGCCTACATATATGTGCAATGAAAGTTTAAATCTGCAATTCCCTCGACGGAGCTGGCGGTACATTTAAACTGAACCGCATTACTTTTGAGAATGATCAATAATTAGGACACCACGCAGCTGAAAAAGTGGCAAATTTATAATCATAGAGTGAGTGAGTGCTTTGGGGTTTAACATGCTTAATAGAGGATACTAAACGACCTTCCGTTTAATATATATATATTAAACGAGTTAATGATTAAGTATAAAACGAGCGAAAGCGATGTTATATCTTATCGGCAATGCCGGGTTAGTTTAACATATCAAAAAAAGAAAATCGATCAACCTATAAGTAGTCTTTCCTGAACATTAAACAAACTTGGTAGAACCGGATACATTTCTATCTGATGCAATACCTTTATGTTGAACTAAACTGGTGATTTGTCTAATGATTGAGTAGTAGTAGTAGTAGTAGTAGTAGTAGTAGTAGTAGTAGTAGTAGTAGTAGTAGTAGTAGTAGATTTTTTATTTAAGTGTCACACGCATCATTACATTTTATATACAGGACATACACAATGTTATACACTGTATAGAACAATGCGTCGAGCCACAACTGGCTTATGAGACACTAAAACACATGTTACTGATGATAAATGCATATTCTTTGATATAAGATATGGAACATAATCAGATTAGTAACAACTCTCTTGAGCAGCTGAATGAGGTGAGTTGATTTTTGGTTTCACGCCGCTTTCAAGAGATTTCACTTATATCACGGCAGCTAGAAAGCCCGCAACACCTATGTGGCTTTGCAGTGCTTTGAAGCTTGCGAGAATCGGCTGGAACAAGCGAACCATAAGTTACACTGCGCTGAAATTCAGTGAAGCATACACCTAAAACTAACTGCCTAGAGAACAACTCTCTACTGAAGACAAAGTTGCCGAGCCCCTAACGGGATTCGAACCCCAAACCTCTTGATCCGAAACCGAACGCGCTAACCACTGCGATACCATTTGCATAGTCGAATAACTCCTCCATGTCCCTTGAAATTTCTTAAACACAAATTGTGTATTTACAGTTAAGCAATGGCTTTTAAGCTGTTTATCTGACAAGCATACAATGTCGAATTAAGGCGTAAGTAAAAACATATTCAAAAATAGAAAAAAGTTGAGATGGGATATCTACCCTCGATACTCCTACAAGTCCCTAATTGGCTTCACTGGATATACCTCGTTACACCTATAATTAACCAGCCATTAAAATGATTTTCTCATTATATACAAAATCGCATTAAAATGAGATCATAATTTGCTGCACAGCGATATGCAGATTAATGCGCATCTTCCCAAGCCTAGCTGTACTTACGCCAGCCCAAATGATTTACTAAGATAGGCCTTGGCTCAATTTCCTCAACTCTTCAGTGCTTGTCGTCCAGGCTGCTGCGATGGACCGCGATAGTCCGAAAAGGGCGCTGTACTCAAAACACGAATTTGGAAGGGTTGGCAGCAAGTTTTGAATTACCCAGTGAAATTAAAACATGAAGGGCAACAACGTTTTGAGTTCATAATAATCAGGCCTCCCTAAGTAATTGAAGGAAATGCATCAATTTGAAGGAAAACAGTGCCTGATAGATGGAAAAGCTTCCATAATGGAAGGAAACCAGCTTAATCGCGAAACAAACACGTCAACATCGGTGAAAAACGGTAATAACAGAGATTTTTCGTCCCTAACGGAAGCAACGTCATCCCACTTTTGAAGAAAAATCGGTATACTTCGGAAGGAACATCGGAAATATCCGTGAATTCTCGGTCGACAGCGGAAGCAAACGCATCTAAAGATAGTTTGGATTGAGCAGTCTCCAGCTTCGGTGGGTGTTGTTTTTAATGTTTTACTGCGTGATTTCTAATTTTATTCAGTTGTACATGCTTGCATTGAAAGCGTAATTGAACAAGGAAACCCTGGGGTTGCAGAGTTTTGTTATGAAATTGAGTAGTTACGGCGTAATTTGACTATTTTTGATATTTTTTATCCATTTTTACCTACATGTGTAGTCTTCTTCATCCTGATTTAAGAGAAAACGCAAATACTGATGGTAAAACGCTCACGGAGCTTGCAAGTAGACCTTAAAGTCATTAATCCGACGTTCTTATTTTCCAGTGAAAGATTCCTTCTTCATGTTTAACAAAAAGATAACTCCGACACTTACATATACTTCCGGGGCTGAACATTGAAGTCGGGATGAAAGAAACTTATCTAAATTACCAATATAAAGTTTTGTAAATTTGAATCGTCCAGTGCCATTTCTTATGGGGAGTGTAGGACGTATCCACTTTATGTTTCTTATCATGTTAAATGTATAAACTACGGTTGTTTAGAATGCAAGGCAAAGGGTATGCTTTTCATAGTTATAAGATGTTACTGTCCATTGCTGAGAGAAAGAGAACAATTTGGGTCAATCATGTCAATTAATTCAGTATAGCTCAGGCTTTGTTTTGATTAGCCATGAATTCTCTATTATTTTGTGTTTGTTTTAAGTCAACGTTTTAAAGAATGTTCATATAAGAATTGGCATTCTCCTCTTGAAAGTGATTTTTCACATCTTATAATTCCCATAAATCTTTGCTTGCCTGTAAAAATATTTGTTAGATATAAGGCCTTATGAACACAGACGTGTGTTAACCTTATTTAGAGAGAGCGTTTCATTCCATATTGTAAAAGCAGCAATAATGATAATGCTTCAAATGTTTGCTTTTTGAATGATGATATTTTCTTATAAATCTTGGTGCCCCTGTACATAGTGTAGTAATCTAATTTGTACTTTGGACTTTCACAAATAAGATATTTTGAATCTTGAATCTCGAATCACTGCCACTCCGCTTTAAATGAAAGAGCAGTGACAGCGTAAACGTTTTACCCTGTGACAGGATGAACTAGTTTTTTCACAGTCAGTTGATAATTAAGATGCTTTACAATTATTTACATCTCTCGCGTTCTTCACTACTTGGGTAATCACCCTTACGCAAGAGGATTTGATGGTATACTTAAACGACCAACATGGCCTCAGGTGGGCTCAGTAGAGTGACAACGCAGCATAACTCAATGCGCAGCAAATTATTCTCAACACATTAAAGGGACGCAGAGAGTGTCAGATTTATAAATCATCTTTTCTTTTTATTGAAAAGTAGTGTTTGTCTCTAAAATCACCATCTTGATGCTGATCAGTTCAGTATGGAGACAGGTTCAACAGGTTTAAGTTGTGATTTATGATCGGAAACCTGACAATTGCGCGCGCCAATGACGCAAACGTAATTCTGAAAATCTATTTGCAGCAAATCCAAGGGAAAATATATGATGATATATAGAGTGTAGTAGATCAATTAACTTATATTAATGTAAAGTAGATTGAAAATGAGAAATTTACTAATTTTGGCATTTAATGATAAAGATGCAAGTTTAGGGACGATATTTGAATTTGATTTATTTGAACTCAAGACAGATGCTATTTTGGCTCTAATTTCAGCCAAATAAAAATTTATGAATCATACTCTGTGTCACTTTAACATCTTCAAGAAGAAGTGATAGCAAGTTTCTGATAAATAAGCGACAACCATAATCATCATTAAGTCCAGTGGACTGTCTACACTTGCGAAACTAAATATATGAGACAACTAAATAATGAACCAAGCCTTTTGGATCGTGTGAAAAATATTGAGCAACTACCCACGCATGGCCTCAAGTATTCTTACGCTAGCCCTGTTCACTTACTAAGATTGCCCTGCCGCATTTCCCGTTGGTTTCACTGCTTGTCACTAGGGGTGCTGCGACAGATCGCGATAGTCCAATGAGAAATCATATGAGTAATTCAGCTTTTCGCCAAAGAGGCCGCTGCACTCAAATCACGAATTTGGATGGGTGGGTAGCAAGGTTTAAATTAGCCAGTGATATAGCCGAATTTAAAGCCATTAGTTGAGGCCTAAAAATTCTTTTTTTAACACTGACAGAGCTTACAAAGCTATAAAAACTTACACACCTTATTCTACGGAGGAGATAGAACTGAGAATGTATTACAAACCTTTGAATATTAATTTTCTTCAATTCCCTGTGTTTCCTGCAACACAAAAGGGTTATTTTACACGAGTCAATAAGGAAGCTTCCGAAATACGGGAAACGATTTTTGGTGTTCGGTCAAAAGGACAACTCATTGTAAATAAAGGATAAACCTTCTCAATGTACCTTTTGATGATAATTTTTCGCGTCCAAAATATGAAACACAACTAAAAACACGGTACATTTACTACATTGTTATACAAAATATAGTTTATCTCATGTGTCCCGGTTAGTGTCCAGAAACACAGTCTCAGTACAGAGAGACGGGTTTATTTCAGTAAAGGGGCCATAGGCCATACAATGTGCACATTTATAGCGCCAATAAAATCGTTCACACAACTGTTATTGGTAATGTATACATGAAATTTGTAGGGGTATTCACAGACCTAAACACACTTTGCGTTTTTTAGAAGATAAATACAAATACTTTCCAAGATTGTTGATTATAAGCTCATTCTGTGATATGAATAACTGGAATAACTTCTCACGACTTGGAAAATTATAATAATATTCGGGGATTGTATCTTTTCTTAAGTCACTATAAAATGGACACTGAAGACAAAGGTGGAATTCATCTTCAACTGTAGGAATTATGCAGGGAGGACACAGACGATCACTGCGCTTAAAGAGCCACTCCGTGATTTTCATAACATATTATTTACCTTTGATACGAACCTAAATGTCATATATGGTGATATAAAATCAAAACATCTGAACTTTTAATGTCCAAAAGACATGACTACTGATATGGTGCCCTAAAGGCGTTGATGTCATGGTGACGAATCTGTTGCGCAGATGTAGTTTCCGCAGATATTTGTCTTCTGCGGGAATCGTCACCCTTGGTCTTCCGCTTCTAGGACAGTCAGATGCCTGGCCAGTCTGGTTAAAGAGCCACTCCGTGACTTGTTGGAGTCATACATGCTAAACTTAATAAATGGTGTAATTTGATCGCAAAGTATCGACTGTTACCAAAAATACACATTTTAAAGCTTATTGGTTTTTTTACAGTGACATTATGAACGTAGTACGTCTCAATTATGATTGAAAACCGGACAGTGGCGCGCGTCAAATAGTCAAACGTAATTTTTGAGACTTATATATAAAACAGCCAGGAGGGCAGTTAGGAGTTGATAGTGTTTGTTAGGTTATATAACGAGTATCCATGTATATTGCACGTGATATTTACACCTTCGTGCATTTATAAGGTTGTTTTTAGATTTTCATGGAAAACCAGTATTTGTCATATATATATGTCTTTTGGACAAGAAAAGTTAAGATGTTTTGATTTTATATCACCACATATGACATTTAGCTTCGTATCAACGGTAAATAATATGTTATGAAAATCACGGAGTGGCTCTTTAAGGCGATGAAGTCGAATGAACGTTTGCCTGGTACAACAAAACGTCTTCGCAATCTGGCTGTTGTGACATTCCGATGAATTTTTGCTCTGCTGCTTTCTCCGTAACACGAGTAGTTCACGATCTAATTTACCTCTTTTTATACTTTTATCGTCTAAAATTTATGTGCAAATGAAATAAAAATCGTGATTTCTGAAAAAAAATCACTTTCACGTTAACGGATGTGCCTCAGTTTGTGTTTGAGCGATATGTTTTCATTGTTTCAATTCGTTACATTGAGATCTAATTTTTTTTTATCTAATTCAAAGATTTGACCGATATTTTATTGTATTATTATAAGCCGAGAGTCTTTAAAGTATTAAAGTCGTCCATCTTAAAGTACTCACTCTGTGACGTAAAACTCATAATCATGAAAAATAATATTCTTTTAATATCTTCATCAAACAACACCTCGTCAGCAGAAAAGTCGGAGTATTGAACTTTACTTTCTAAAATGAGATGTAGTGATACCTGTTGCTATTGTTTTCAAAATCCATTATGTGCAAAATTAAAAAATTTCGGGCGAAGCGTTTGTAAAATACCGACTTCTGACCAATTTAAGAAGCAGTAACTCACCTGATAATTTTTCTTTTCTTTTCTAAAAGGTTGAAGTGTTGATAACTAAAATACTCATGTTTCGTCTAATAATTCGTCTAAGATATTTTCAATTAGACATTTCAAAAGTCTTTGTGTAATACATAAATATAAAAATCAATGCCAAATGAAAGATCAAGGCACACAGAGCTTTCTATTTTTATGTGGGTTTTAGAAAATATATTAAAAAAACATTTGATTAATACATGTTTAGTGAAATTGTTGACATTGTATCATATTCTATACCTTTATGTACAGTTTACTTTGACAAATTTACCCGACCTAACCAACTTATATCAAGATAGATACATGCTTCCGAGAGGAAATAATTCTGTTTGTATATTAGTGTTTCGATATTATCAAGTCAAAAGTCATCGCAGAGGTACAAAATTGTTCATATACTCAGACAATTACAAATTACTTTCATTTATCAGCTCCCCATCAATCCATATTTTACGGCGAATCTTTGAATTAACTTACTCATTACTGAGATTTTATGAATAAATAAATTGATCTCCTTTAACGTTTTTAAAGTTTCGAAGAAACAAATTCATGGTGTCGCTTGGTATCGATGATGCACCTTTATCAAATGTGTGATGTAAAATGATGCGAAGACTTTGTTTACAAACATTTCTATAGGATGGGAAGGGTTAATCTGTGTTGAGATATATTTAGGTGGTCAATAAAACTAACTCAAAATTGACACTATGAATATTTGACAAACGCCCAATGAAACACCTATCCATGAGGGAGAATGAATGTACATTATGAGATGTTATCATCAAGATATATTTCTCAAAGAAAGTGGAAAATGTGCATTAGTACCCGTAGTATTTGTTTAGGATATAAGGCAGGAATAGTTCAATTATTCAAACTCAGACGGATTCAGTAGAAATCTCAAAAGGGAGAGACATCTTAATTGTTAAAAGTGATACTTTATGTTCTAAGGGAGATAACTCTTGTTTTTCTCATAAGATATGTTTTGACATCAATCATCGCCCAAAACACGAAATGGAGCGGTGATCATGCTGGGCGAATACATAAAGTTAAGACATTTGTTAACCTATTATAATGTCATGTGTTAATAAATTTTGATTTGAAAGAGAGTCTTCATAAAGATTTGAAAAGTAAAACATACCTAAACCATAGAGTTTGGAGCAAGAAATGTTATTGTGTTAGATTTTATTAGACCTATGAAGACCTCCTCACGTACATTTTAGAGACAATTTTAGTTAGAATGAATATTGAACCCGACTAAGACAAAGTAGGCCGTGCTTTACTTGAGTAAAACCACACGAAGTTAAAACAGATTTGGGTAGAATCAGTATAATCTTTACTATTTGCTTAACAAAATGGCAATACAGTTGAATTATTGATGCAATTTGACTAGAAACTAACTCAAGCAACATGAACCAATGCAGGTTTTCTTAACGAAATAATCCAACCACGTATATCACATGCGAGCTAAACGTGCACACGTTTACGGACGCAACTAGATCATGATACATGTGTTAAATCTTGTAAGTTGTAGGTTTTCTAGGGGTTTGTAGTCTGTTGTTTACTGCACGTGCCAGCCAGATCTTGTTTTATAGACTCAGGGATGATCATGACTTCCTTTGTTATTTCAAATGATTTCAATTGTTCCTTCCTCAAGAAACAGACATCTTCAGACTCTGACCGTGACCAACCACTTGCCTCAATACCTTATTGTGGATTGGTGGTTTGCGTGCTTCAGACACCCAGAGAGCTATGCCAGGGGGAGCAGGTCGACGGGAAGAAGCCAGAAGAAGTTGAGTAGTTAAAAAACCTGCTGCCTTTCATGCATGTGTCTTTTGCCTCATTGTTTCCATACCTTCTCTTCCTGATCTAGCTACTCTCGTTTGGGTGTTTTTCATCCACATGTTTAATGAATGAATTATTGTTGAAAACACGTTAAATGCGATATCGCTCTACTTTAGCATTGGTGGATACTCGTTTGTGATTCACTGATGTACTTGAGAAAGTATAATTAACGACTGGGTTTTGTCTAAATACAGGAATGGGTACACTAATCTCTCGAACTATCCGAGTGGTAACTATACCCTACGATCCAAAGTTATCAAACACATTTTCTTATATAAATGTTGAAATGACAGAGCAGGGTGATCACATTGGATTTTCAGCTACATATTCAGGAACCTAGGCCTGTTGTTTAAATGGTGCTTTGGATTGCTAAATGGGCCAACTATACGCACGCAGCTTATCATAATTGTGTCGTAATGGTTTTCTGTTTAGCAAACTATTTTCTTCAAAGGAATGTTGCAATCACGTTTCTTGAATTTGAATTGTACTTTTAAAAAAAGCTAACATTTATCAGTATTTGTTTGGAAAAGAAATATGATGATCGTTTTGGCCTTGATTATGGCCAGAATTGTATACCTGATGACAGCATCCTCACAGAGAGATACATAAGGAGAAGCAATTTCAACAAATGTCCCATACTTCTGGGTTTTGTTTCTCCAGTCCAGGAGTGGAGTCAGGAATTGTTTATTAAATATTCCAACTTAATCACCTCTGCAATCGGATCCGTTCTACTTGTTAATAGGGAATATTTATTTTAAATAAACATTTCAATGCCGGACACTGTTTATTTCATGTTCTGAACTTTTTGTCAAAAGAGAAAAGTTCAAACAGAATATGAGTATCCACGTATACTTTGAGAAACTGCACCTGTTGAACATTTATCTCTCGGTTGATACGCATGCTATTTTCATGCCTAGAATAGCTACTTGTATACAAACCATTATTATCTTATCCTATGCACATGCCAGCGATTTAAAAGATTACCATATCTTTTTTGTATAACACCTGTGATCATCTAGTTTATCCGCTAATTTCAAAGATGACGAAGTTAATCATTCTTCAAGGACTAAGTTAAAAAAATAAGCAACTTTCTTTAGATTGCCTTATAGTTGTATCTCGGGCAGTTAAAGAGCCACTCCGTGAGTTGTTGCAGTCATATATGCCAAACTTAATTAATGGTCTCATTGATCGCAAAGTAAAGCTTTTTGTTATTTCACAGTGCCGATATGAAGGTAGAACGTCGCAATTATGACCGAAAACCGGACAGTGGCGCGCGTCAAATAGTCAAACGTAATTTTGGAGACTTTTCTTAAACAGCCAGGAGGGCAGTTAGGAGTTGATAGTGTTTGTTAGATTATATAACTAGTATTCATGTATAATGAACACGATATCTACACCTCTGTGCATTTATAAGGCTGTTTTTAGAGTTTCATGCAAAACCAGTATTTGTCATATATATGTCTTTTGGACATGAAAAGTTAAGATGTTTTGATTTTATATCACCACATATGACATTTCGGCTCGTATAAAGGTAAATAATATGTTATGAAATCACGGAGTATACGATTATGTGTACTGTATTTAAGGGTTACAAACTTAAAGCATATCACCTGTACTACTTTACTTAAGCGTGACTTCACAAGTGGGCAATAGCAGTCCACTACTGTTCTGCGGATTCACCTGTTATGGGTTTCCTCTCCATTTTGCTCTACATGTATGTACCCGTTAATTCACTGCATCGTTCGAAATGGATAAATATTAGGTTTCGGTCGCTGTGATAGGAACAACCGCATAAAACACTCTGCTTTAAAACTGATTTCTCCAACATGACATGACAAATGGTCAAGGATTAAAATTGCTCTCAATGAATTTGATACAGTTATGACTAAAATCTGTGAACAATAATACGGGTTCCCTTCATCCTATGTACTAGCATGTTTGGCTTTCTTAAGAATTCGATTAGATCCATTAGGGGCAAATGTGGTCATTTAAGGAAGGAACTGAAGCCTGTAGTAAAACTGTCAGCTCTTAGCATCTGTTTACGCTCAGGATATGATGCTATTATTATCAGCATGGGATGTGTTCTCATTTCTCACGAACTATATGTGAACAGTTCCCGAAATAAGCTTGCCAACAAATATAGATATCTCAATTTCCTTTAAGAAGAACGCGGGAATATTAGCGTTCAAGTTCTCAGGATTATATAGAGTAGGAAGATGTCTTGTAGTGTACAGAGTAAAAAGACCCAGCAACTGTGTGTTTACCTGTTTGATATTAGTTATTTATTACCCATATGCATATGGTTAATCATAAGCGGTGACATATTTTCAATATGGGCACATGTGCACATATCATTTTTGCCCATCAACGATTGTTTCAACGCGAGTCTGTGACGTCATAAAATTATTGCACTGTAGCGTGCCGTCGGAAGGGAAGGAGGTAGTTTCTGAACACTTTTGAAATCGGTAATTAAGAAATTGTTATCCTTTGAAATGTGTCATATGACTTTTACGAAACTCGCTCGTGTAACACAAAAATTCACATTCGTTTCGTAAATGTCATATGACACACTACCTCGGGTAATAATCTCTATGTATTCACTGAAGATGTACGTTGATAAAAGAGTACTAGTCTGATGATCGCATACTGAATATGTAGTTCCTCTCTCTTATACATGAATTATTAAACACATACATCATCCTCGGTCGCTTTTGGTTTCGGTAGTTAACACCTTATCGCCCCTGTTTTTGCGGTAAGTTTTCAAAGTGGTCATGAATATTGGATCCTCCCTTTCGAATTATTATTTCAGACGTTCGCATGATGTTATGCTATAGCTTTAAACCGTTGGGTCTCCAACCAGTCTGGTGATTGTTTCAGGAAGAGCTGGAATGGTTTCGACATTCGTGCTCTCAGTCCACTTACTCCAATCATTTCGTACAAGATCTTTCCGTTCATAAATGTTCTCATAGTAAAATTCAAGGAGTAGTTTAATTGGGTTCGAAAATACATTAATAAACAATCCCAGAGATGGAATTGTATAATGCTCAAGTGACCGAGATTGCTGAGCTTGTTGAGCGCCGTATAGAGACTTCCATTTGAGTAACTCATCATTCCTTCTATATAAAATAACATTTTGCTTTTCTAACAAAATAAGTTTTTAAAAACGTGTGTTATGAAAATTATAAAAAAATGTGATACCCCCGTTAGGAAATGTCACATATTTATTTGACTATAAACAAAGCCATGACAATAAGAGAATTTAACGATTGAAAGTCTAATATAATCGCAATTCGTTAAGTAAAACCTGGTTAAGTAAGAAAAACGATATGTAATGACTATGACAGTCCTGCCGTAAAGTATCATTTTAAGATGAACGAGTATATGACACATTATCCATTCTAAATACATAGGTTGTTACAGCATGCTTTCGTTTGTAGTCACACTAGGACGCTTAGGAGGTAATATTTATAAAGTAGGAGTTATAAGCTTTAAAAGAAAAGCAAAGAGTGTTGTATTTAGAACACATTTTATTGATGTTCAGTCAAGAAACTTTTCTGTGGTCTCTTCGCCGTTCACCTGAAAGTTAACAAGGAAGTCAGCGTGTTTACTTATGTCATGAATAAACTGGCATTTGTTTTGTGAATAGGAAAGTGTATTTCGGATAGAGAACAATTGTCGACTGTGTTCTTTCCTCGATCAGCAACCTTTCTTTTATACAATTACAGCATCATAAGCCGATGATAGGGTGTACAAAATACTTGGGTAATGAATATGTTTTCTTATATGGATTGGGTATTTTTTATAGGTTTTTGCGTTGTTGAAGCTCATTCAGTTTATATATCGATTGAAGTTAATAAATTCATACTTCATTTAAAACTTCTAAACGTAGAAAAATATTCTGGAGATGATGTTTTCTTTATATACAACGCGTTAAGTTTATGAAACTTTGAAAACTGATGCATATATCAGTGTGAGCTGGTTACATTCTCTGGTATTTGTTTGATTCCTTTGCTAATAGAATACGTTGATATATTAATAAAGTCCCAAGTACTAGAGTGCAATTATAAACTTCATAAAACATTTTTGATTTGGATTGTGCAGGGGAGAGGGTTGGGCGGTTATTGTTAATTTACTGACTCAAAGGAAGCGAAAACGCCTTTTAGAAACTTCTTAATAGAAGTGTCTTCAGAAAATGAGATAACATAACGGTCCCTCATAATTCGTTACATACATGTTTGTCATAAAAAAGAAAATTATAAATCAATATAATTTAGTAGAGTTTCCGAAACATATTACAAGCAGTTTGAGAATTCTAGACTTTCGCTCGTTTTATACTTAATCATTAACTCGTTTAATAAAAATAGTTTTAAATGAAAGGTCGTTTAGCATCTTCTATATATCCCATGATAACCCACAACAGTTGGATAAAAACTCTGATGAATAGCAAGCGGGGTGTGACATATTTGTATTTTTGTTATTTGAACCTTTCCTTTCCATCTGGGTATATTAACTCATAATTATGATACACTTCTAACATCTTAAAAGATATTGCTAACCCGAACTTTGAATGAAATAAATGGGGAAGTGGGTGGAGAGGGGAGGAGTGTGAATACGTACATTTATCGCCTTCCTTCGGCAAGGATAAGATCAGTGACCAAGTTTGTTGCGACTCCTGGAAGACAAGGCAGTGTATATTCAACACTATTTCCATTTAAACCAAGAGCATGAAAGAAAACGAATAACTGGGAGTTTTAACTACTTGTGATAATACAAAGTACCGTAGTTAAATAATTTCTTTAGCAGATATTGAAATCAATATCAGAAAGAATAGCTAAAGGCAATTTTCAGATACATTTAATGTTACATGCATATGGTTTTGACCGTGTGTTTTCAGTGATTCTAATATTAAAGCCTCCGGACCATATCCAAATGAAGGTATGACGTTGGTCAACGATCTGTTGATTAGCATTTAATATACCAGTTGCTTTGAATTCATTTTAAAGTGACACTCCCCGGGTACCATTTGGAGAAGGAGAAATTCACCTACCTGTGGCCACTGGCAAAACAGCTGTAGAAGGAAATTGACAAAGGTGTTTCAGATCTGATGGTGATTTGGGAATTCTAACATTATCTTGTCTACTTTTTTTTTAGCAAACTAAATCTTAGAGACAAGGGGAAATATTTTACAATTTGCTGCACTTTTAAAATTTATAAATAACAGAGTCTAAAACGACCACGTTGAATCATAGTTTCGAAGTCCAACTGAACAATCTGTTAAGTCAATATCTGAAATGAAACCATCGTTTAGCTTGCTTTCAGGGACCTAAGGATTCCTATATTGAAAAATAATTGATATGATGCTGTTTCATAGGGTTTTCATAAACATAGATATTCATTGAAGAAACTTCGAAGTTATAAATACTATAAGTACAGATGTCCAGAAAATAATATTCTATATATTTTAATTCAAAGGAAAAAACATTCAAATACATTTACACGCTAAACGATTGAACAGTTTTTTTAAAACACTCTTTTACTTCTTGGTTATATAGCACTACTTTATTTTTGCCGATTAATGCCCCTGGTTTGAGTGTCACTAAAATTAACTAATCGACAAAATCAACCCACTTCATACATCAACAATAACTTGACGTAAATAATTTGGACTATACATAAACTTTACTTCTGTTAGACCAATTTTCAAATTTGATCATTAAGAGTACTGGGACTGTATACTATTACGCCATTGTTATTTCATTAAATATACAGACCTTGTCCAACATGTTCTGCGCCATGCAATAGGGAACTGAAAAAGTTCTTAGTCTCCCTGTGAAAGGAAAAGAAGGGTTACCGACACAAAATATATAGACTTCAAAACGAGGGTTTTCATTTACTTTCATTGTTTTAATGCTGTTCAAATTAAAAAGGCCTTTAACATTCTGTTTACAGGAGCAAAATACAATGTAACTTACTTACTTAGAAGAACAATTAATGTACATTAACATTTATTACCTTCGATTGACTAAATATAGAGGTTATCATTCTGACATTTTTATCAAACCACTTAGGGGAAACGTGAAGATGGAGATAATGATATGCTTTCTTCTTCGACTCAATTCGATGAAACCTTTTCACATGATAATGGTCTATGCTTAGTTAAATTATAATGTCCTGTTAACTCTTTATCAATTACTAAAGGTAGTTACACAAATTCATTTACATGTACCATGCGCTGGTTGGTGTCAATACGTACTCATTAAAAATCAGTATGTTATTTGGATTCAGCAAAATATTTCAGTGTTTCTTAAAGCCAGTTTTGAAGAATTTCTTCTGAGAGGTTTAAATCACAAATAGCGGGACTATTCAAAAGGAAATTATAAGCATATGAATCCAAAGCTCGAATGCAGTGAAGCCACTACAGGGAAACAATTTACAATGGCAAATCTTAAATAATTTGTGTATGAAAATGAATACATGACAAACTACTTTTGGAAAATTTGCTTTAAAGAGAATGCGAAGTTCCATGTGCAAGTAAGGTTAGAAAAGGACTGTATCAAAAAGAATAATAAAAGACTGATGAACGATCCAAAATATATAAAAATGACACATTCATTTAAAGAAATGGTTGATAAAGATGAACACGTACACATCACGTTTGCCCAACAGAGCAGTAAGACCAGTATTCACAAGCGTTGGTGCAACAGCTGAAATGGATATTGTTTTCTTTTGAATATATTGTAGGCGGAAATCGAACTTACTTTTGTTAAAATTTTCAGCAACGTTTTATTTTTGTCAGTACGCTTAGCCATATGCATTATATTTGCTGGTGTGCAAAGTATGAAGGGACAAACACTTTTATAAAACACTATCGATACACAGTGACATGCCAAATGATATTACCAATTTCCAAATATTTGATAACGGATGCCCTGTTGATTTCTTATGATTGCAAGTTTGCCCTTCTTATAGCCTGACGTTAAGTGTTTTTGAAAAGAATGAAACTTATCCTTCAATTAACCAAGTTCATCAATAAACACTCAATCATTGGCTTATCAGTATTAGAAAAACTGCTATAATAATTCTTAGATTTCATTCGCTACACAGTCTATAGAATAGATATGAATATTTAAAAACATTCACAAACCTTCGCCAACCTTCTCAACTTCATGAAGGAGGTCCTTAAAGAAGTTCTTAGCCTCTCTGTAAGTGATAAATCGTAAATCAATCGCAATAAGAACTGTTGGTCTCTGATGACAAGAAGATGCGAAGTCAAATAGACAACTATATATCGAGAATCTTGACCGCATTGGTGCCAATTCATTTCATGTGCAAGTAAGGTTAGAAAAGGACGGTATCAAAAAGAATAACAAAAGACTGATGAACGATCCAAAATATATAAAAATGACACATTCATTTAAAGAAATGGTCAATAAAGATGAACACGTACACATCACGTTTGCCCAACAGAGCAGTAAGACCAGTATTCAGGAGCGTTGGTGCAACAGCTGAAATGGAAATTGTGTTTCTTTTGAATATATTGTAGGCAGAAATCGAATTTAATTTTGTTAAAACTTTCGACGAAACCGCTTTATAGCTGGTTCGCTAGAAAGCAAGGGAAGTAACTCCTGTGGTTAACACTGAAGCTAGACCTTTTTGTTTCGTATTTTAACTAAATAATTCATAATGTGTTAATCATCATTCGGCAAATAATAAAGAATGCAATTTTTTATTTTTCTGGTGACTTTATAGACAAATATTGTAAATATGAAAATGTGGGACCACCTGGTACGCTACCCATAAGGTGGCCGCAACAAGTGGTCCCACATTTCAGGGTGAGTACATTTTCAAGGTATGATGAGATAATTACAAGACCAGCAATGAATTATTTTCACAATAAAGACAATTTATATGTAAAGATATGTAATGATATGTAATTTGTTTTCAAACTGAACAAGATGGGAACTGATTTTTACGACGATAATTGTACAGAAAAGTTGCGGAAAGTAAGACACATTTCATGAATATTAATGAGCTGTCTCTTGCCATTGGTTGTAGTTGTGACCAGATCAAAGATCGCAGCTAATTATCATTTTATCATTTACAATTTCATTGGTTGAAGTACATAATTGGATTTCATAAATTATTTCATATTGACTTGTTATTTTCCCCATTTTTTTTTAACATTACAAATTGTCATTTCTGCCACATGCAAAGTGATTTCAGGAATGTTCATTGTTGTTAAAATTTTCACAGTTTGATATAAGAATTTGATTGTTTGAATTAATAATCAGTTCCCATCTTTTATAATGAAATTGGTTGGAAAAGTACCTTGTGGCAGTAAGACGAATGAATGTTTTATGGAAAATAATAAATATAAAATAATTGAATATATTTCTTTTTTCATCTGATGCGGTTTTCGTAAAATTCAATTTTTATTTATATCTTTCACACTTTGATATTGCAATTAAAATTTTCATTTCTGAATGTGGGACCAATGTCTTACACTCATATTGGAGAAATATCGAGTGATTCCACATTTTCCATCATTTCTGATCCATAAGCATGCTATTTGGTAAATGTGGGACCATTTTCTCGGACTGCTATATAGGGAAAATGTCTAGTGGTCCCACATTGTTTAAATCATAAAAAACGCATGTCTTAGGTCTAGACAAATACCAAACCTTAATATACATTCATGAAAGAGTGAAATACAAATATTTGGGCCATAAGAGCCGTTACATACTAGGCAAGGTGTGCATGGTCCCAGATACGGGAATTAATGTCATAGCTCTGCATGAGGGGAACGAGACCAGAGTTATTTCCCTTCCTCGCTCGCGAATCAGTTATAAAGCGGTTTTGCCAAACTTTCAGCAACGTTTTATTTTTGTCAATACGCTTAGACATATGCATTATATTTGATGGTGTGCAAAGTATGAATGGACAAACACTTGTTATAAAACACTATCGATACACATTAACATGCCAAATGATATTACCAGTTTCAAAATATTTGATAACGGATGCCCTGTTGATTTCTTATGATTGCAAGTTTGCCCTTCTTATAGCCTGGGGTTTAATGTTTTTGAAACGAATGAAACTCATCCTTCAATTAACCAAGTTCATCAATAAACACTCAATCATTGCCTTATTCAGTATTAGCAAAACTGCTATCATAATTCTTAGATTTCATTCGCTACACAGTTAAAAAGATAGATATGAATATTTAAAAACATTCACAAACCTTCGCCAACCTTCTCAACTTCATGAAGGAGGTCCTTAAAGAAGTTCTTAGCCTCTCTGTAAAAGATAAATCGTAAATCAATGGCAAATACAATATAATGTTCACAATTTCAGACTTCTTTGAAAGTATCTCCCAATAAGAATTGTTGGTCTCTGATGACAAGAGGATGCAAAGTCAAATAGATAACTATATATCGAGAATCTTGACTGCATTGGTGCCAATTCATTCCATGTGTAAGTGAAGGTTTAAAAAGGATGGTATCATAAAAAATAACAAAAGACTGATGAACGATCCAAAATATATAAAATTGACACATTCATTTAAAGAAACTTTAATAAAGATGAACACGTACACATCACGTTTGCCCAACAGAGCAGTAAGACCAGTATTCAGGAGCGTTGGTGCAACAGCTGAAATGGAAATTGTGTTTCTTTTGAATATATTGTAGGCGGAAATCGAATTTACTTTTGTTAAAATTTCCAGCAATGTATTTTTTTTGTCAATATGCTTAGACATACTCATTACAATTAATGCTGTGTAAAGTACGAATGGACAAACACTTGTTATAAAACACTATCGATACACATTGACATGCAAAATAATATTACCAGTTTCCAAATATTTGATAACGGATGCCCTGTTGATTTCTTATGATTGCAAGTTTGCCCTTCTTATTGCCTGAGGTTAGGTGTTTTTGAACGAACTAAACTTATATTAACCAAGTTCATCAATAAAAACTCAATCACTGACTTATTCGGTATTAGCAAAACTGCTATCATAATTCTTAGATTTCAATCGCTACACGGTCTATAGAATAGAAATGAGTATTTAAAATCATTTACAAACCTTCGCCAACCTTCTCAACTTCATGAAGCAGGTCCTTAAAGAAGTTCTTATTCTCTCTGTAAGTGATAAATCGGAAATAAATCGCATTACTATATAATTTTCATAGTTCTCAGACTTCTTTGAAAGTGTCTCCCAATTAGAATTGTTGGTCTCTGATGACAAGAGGATGCGAATTCAAATAGACATCTATATATCGAGAATCTTGACTGCAGGGGTGCCGATTCATTCCATGTGCAAGGGAAGGTTAGAACAGGACGGTATAAAAAAGAATTACAAAAGACTGATGAACGATCCAAAGCATATAAAAATGACACAATAATATAAAGAAGGGGTTAATAAACATTAATACGTACACTTCACGTTTGCCCAACAGAGTAGTAAGACCAGTATTCAGAAGCGTTGGTGCAACAGCTGAAATGGAAATTGTGTTTTTTTGGTTAAAATTTTCAGCAACGTTTTATTTTTGTCAGTAAGCTTAAACTTATGCATTACATTTGCTGGTGTGCAAAGTATGAATGGACAAACACTTGTTATAAAACACTATTTATACACATTAACATGCAAAATGATATTGCCAGTTTTAAAATATTTGATAATGTATGCTCTGTTAAGTTCTTATGATTGCAAGTTTGCCCTTCTTATAGCCTGGGGTTAAGTGTTTTTGAAACGATTCAAACTTATACTTCAATTAACCAAGTTCATCAATAAAAACTCAATCATTAACTCATTCGGTATTAGCAAACCTGCTATCATAATTCTTAGATTTCATTCGCTACACAGTCTATAGGATAGATATGAATATTTAAAAACATTCACAAACCTTCGCCAACCTTCTCAACTTCATGAAGGAGGTCCTTAAAGAAGTTCTTAGCCTCTCTGTAAAAGATAAATCGAAAATCAATGGCAATTACAATATAATGTTCACAATTTCAGACTTCTTTGAAAGTGTCTTCCAATTAGAATTGTTGGTTTCTGATGACAAGAGGATGCAAAGTCAAATAGATAACTATATATCGAGAATCTTGACTGCATTGGTGCCGATTCATTCCATGTGTAAGTGAAGGTTTAAAAAGGACGGTATCATAAAAAATAACAAAAGACTGATTAACGATCCAAAATATTAAAATGAAACATTCATTTAAAGAAACGTTAATAAAGATGAACACGTACACATCACGTTTGCCCAACAGAGCAGTAAGACCAGTATTCACAAGCGTTGGTGCAACAGCTGAAATGGAAATTGTGTTTCTTTTGAATATATTGTAGGCGGAAATCGAATTTACTTTTGTTAAAATTTCCAGCAATGTATTTTTTTTGTCAATATGCTTAGACATACTCATTACAATTAATGGTGTGTAAAGTACGAATGGACAAACACTTGTTATAAAACACTATCGATACACATTGACATGAAAAATGATATTACCAGTTTCCAAATATTTGATAACGGATGCCCTGTTGATTTCTTATGATTGCAAGTTTGCCCTTCTTATTGCCTGAGGTTAGGTGTTTTTGAACGAATTAAACTTATATTAACCAAGTTCATCAATAAAAACTCAATCACTGACTTATTCGGTATTAGCAAAACTGCTATCATAATTCTTAGATTTCAATCGCTACACGGTCTATAGAATAGAAATGAGTATTTAAAATCATTTACAAACCTTCGCCAACCTTCTCAACTTCATGAAGCAGGTCCTTAAAGAAGTTCTTATTCTCTCTGTAAGAGATAAATCGGAAATCAATCGCAATACAATATAATTTTCATAGTTCTCAGACTTCTTTGAAAGTGTCTCCCAATTAGAATTGTTGGTTTCTGATGACAAGAGGATGCAAAGTCAAATAGACATCTATATATCGAGAATCTTGACTGCATTGGTGCCGATTCATTCCATGTGCAAGGGAAGGTTAGAACAGGACGGTATAAAAAAGAATAACAAAAGACTGATGAACGATCCAAAGCATATAAAATGACACAATAATATAAAGAAGGGGTTAATAAACATAAATACGTACATCTCACGTTTGCCCAACAGAGCAGTAACACCAGTACTCAGAAGCGTTGGTGCAACAGCTGAAATGGAAATTGTGTTTTCTTTGTTAAAATGTTTACCAACGTTTTATTTTTGTCAGTAAGCTTAGACATATGCATTACATTTGCAGGTGTGCAAAGTATAAATGGACAAACACTTGTTATAAAACACTATTGATACACATTAACATGCAAAATGATATTGCCAGTTTTAAAATATTTGATAACGGATGACCTGTTGATTTCTTATGATTGCAAGTTTGCCCTTCTTATAGCCTGGGGTTTAATGTTTTTGAAACGAATGAAACTCATCCTTCAATTAACCAAGTTCATCAATAAACACTCAATCATTGCCTTATTCAGTATTAGCAAAACTGCTATCATGATTTTTAGATTTCATTCGCTACACAGTCTATAGGATAGATATGAATATTTAAAAACATTCACAAACCTTCGCCAACCTTCTCAACTTCATGAAGCAGGTCCTTAAAGAAGTTCTTAGCCTCTCTGTAAAAGATAAATCGTAAATCAATGGCAATTACAATATAATGTTCACAATTTCAGACTTCTTTGAAAGTATCTCCCAATTAGAATTGTTGGTCTCTGATGACAAGAGGATGCAAAGTCAAATAGATAACTATATATCGAGAATCTTGACTGCATTGGTGCCGATTCATTCCATGTGTAAGTGAAGGTTTAAAAAGGACGGTATCATAAAGAGTAACAAAAGACTGATGAACGATCCTAAATATATAAAATTGACACATTCATTTAAAGAAACGTTAATAAAGATGAACACGTACACATCACGTTTGCCCAACAGAGCAGTAAGACCAGTATTCACAAGCGTTGGTGCAACAGCTGAAATGGAAATTGTGTTTCTTTTGAATATATTGTAGGCGGAAATCGAATTTACTTTTGTTGAAATTTCCAGCAATGTTTTATTATTGTAATACGCTTAGACATACTCATTACAATTAATGGTGTGTAAAGTATGAATGGACAAACACTTGTTATAAAACACTATCGATACACATTAACATGCCAAATGATATTACCAGTTTCAAAATATTTGATAACGGATGCCCTGTTGATTTCTTATGATTGCAAGTTTGCCCTTCTTATAGCCTGGGGTTTAATGTTTTTGAAACGAATGAAACTCATCCTTCAATTAACCAAGTTCATCAATAAACACTCAATCATTGACTTATTCAGTATTAGCAAAACTGCTATCATAATTCTTAGATTTCATTCGCTACACAGTTAAAAAGATAGATATGAATATTTAAAAACATTCACAAACCTTCGCCAACCTTCTCAACTTCATGAAGGAGGTCCTTAAAGAAGTTCTTAGCCTCTCTGTAAAAGATAAATCGTAAATCAATGGCAAATACAATATAATGTTCACAATTTCAGACTTCTTTGAAAGTATCTCCCAATAAGAATTGTGGGTCTCTGATGACAAGAGGATGCAAAGTCAAATAGATAACTATATATCGAGAATCTTGACTGCATTGGTGCCAATTCATTCCATGTGTAAGTGAAGGTTTAAAAAGGATGGTATCATAAAAAATAACAAAAGACTGATGAACGATCCAAAATATATAAAATTGACACATTCATTTAAAGAAACTTTAATAAAGATGAACACGTACACATCACGTTTGCCCAACAGAGCAGTAAGACCAGTATTCACAAGCGTTGGTGCAACAGCTGAAATGGAAATTGTGTTTCTTTTGAATATATTGTAGGCGGAAATCGAATTTACTTTTGTTAAAATTTCCAGCAATGTATTTTTTTTGTCAATATGCTTAGACATACTCATTACAATTAATGCTGTGTAAAGTACGAATGGACAAACACTTGTTATAAAACACTATCGATACACATTGACATGCAAAATAATATTACCAGTTTCCAAATATTTGATAACGGATGCCCTGTTGATTTCTTATGATTGCAAGTTTGCCCTTCTTATTGCCTGAGGTTAGGTGTTTTTGAACGAACTAAACTTATATTAACCAAGTTCATCAATAAAAACTCAATCACTGACTTATTCGGTATTAGCAAAACTGCTATCATAATTCTTAGATTTCAATCGCTACACGGTCTATAGAATAGAAATGAGTATTTAAAATCATTTACAAACCTTCGCCAACCTTCTCAACTTCATGAAGCAGGTCCTTAAAGAAGTTCTTATTCTCTCTGTAAGTGATAAATCGGAAATAAATCGCATTACTATATAATTTTCATAGTTCTCAGACTTCTTTGAAAGTGTCTCCCAATTAGAATTGTTGGTCTCTGATGACAAGAGGATGCGAATTCAAATAGACATCTATATATCGAGAATCTTGACTGCAGGGGTGCCGATTCATTCCATGTGCAAGGGAAGGTTAGAACAGGACGGTATAAAAAAGAATTACAAAAGACTGATGAACGATCCAAAGCATATAAAAATGACACAATAATATAAAGAAGGGGTTAATAAACATTAATACGTACACTTCACGTTTGCCCAACAGAGTAGTAAGACCAGTATTCAGAAGCGTTGGTGCAACAGCTGAAATGGAAATTGTGTTTTTTTGGTTAAAATTTTCAGCAACGTTTTATTTTTGTCAGTAAGCTTAAACTTATGCATTACATTTGCTGGTGTGCAAAGTATGAATGGACAAACACTTGTTATAAAACACTATTTATACACATTAACATGCAAAATGATATTGCCAGTTTTAAAATATTTGATAATGTATGCTCTGTTAAGTTCTTATGATTGCAAGTTTGCCCTTCTTATAGCCTGGGGTTAAGTGTTTTTGAAACGATTCAAACTTATACTTCAATTAACCAAGTTCATCAATAAAAACTCAATCATTAACTCATTCGGTATTAGCAAACCTGCTATCATAATTCTTAGATTTCATTCGCTACACAGTCTATAGGATAGATATGAATATTTAAAAACATTCACAAACCTTCGCCAACCTTCTCAACTTCATGAAGGAGGTCCTTAAAGAAGTTCTTAGCCTCTCTGTAAAAGATAAATCGAAAATCAATGGCAATTACAATATAATGTTCACAATTTCAGACTTCTTTGAAAGTGTCTTCCAATTAGAATTGTTGGTTTCTGATGACAAGAGGATGCAAAGTCAAATAGATAACTATATATCGAGAATCTTGACTGCATTGGTGCCGATTCATTCCATGTGTAAGTGAAGGTTTAAAAAGGACGGTATCATAAAAAATAACAAAAGACTGATTAACGATCCAAAATATTAAAATGAAACATTCATTTAAAGAAACGTTAATAAAGATGAACACGTACACATCACGTTTGCCCAACAGAGCAGTAAGACCAGTATTCACAAGCGTTGGTGCAACAGCTGAAATGGAAATTGTGTTTCTTTTGAATATATTGTAGGCGGAAATCGAATTTACTTTTGTTAAAATTTCCAGCAATGTATTTTTTTTGTCAATATGCTTAGACATACTCATTACAATTAATGCTGTGTAAAGTACGAATGGACAAACACTTGTTATAAAACACTATCGATACACATTGACATGAAAAATGATATTACCAGTTTCCAAATATTTGATAACGGATGCCCTGTTGATTTCTTATGATTGCAAGTTTGCCCTTCTTATTGCCTGAGGTTAGGTGTTTTTGAACGAACTAAACTTATATTAACCAAGTTCATCAATAAAAACTCAATCACTGACTTATTCGGTATTAGCAAAACTGCTATCATAATTCTTAGATTTCAATCGCTACACGGTCTATAGAATAGAAATGAGTATTTAAAATCATTTACAAACCTTCGCCAACCTTCTCAACTTCATGAAGCAGGTCCTTAAAGAAGTTCTTATTCTCTCTGTAAGAGATAAATCGGAAATCAATCGCAATACAATATAATTTTCATAGTTCTCAGACTTCTTTGAAAGTGTCTCCCAATTAGAATTGTTGGTTTCTGATGACAAGAGGATGCAAAGTCAAATAGACATCTATATATCGAGAATCTTGACTGCATTGGTGCCGATTCATTCCATGTGCAAGGGAAGGTTAGAACAGGACGGTATAAAAAAGAATAACAAAAGACTGATGAACGATCCAAAGCATATAAAATGACACAATAATATAAAGAAGGGGTTAATAAACATAAATACGTACATCTCACGTTTGCCCAACAGAGCAGTAACACCAGTACTCAGAAGCGTTGGTGCAACAGCTGAAATGGAAATTGTGTTTTCTTTGTTAAAATGTTTACCAACGTTTTATTTTTGTCAGTAAGCTTAGACATATGCATTACATTTGCAGGTGTGCAAAGTATAAATGGACAAACACTTGTTATAAAACACTATTGATACACATTAACATGCAAAATGATATTGCCAGTTTTAAAATATTTGATAACGGATGACCTGTTGATTTCTTATGATTGCAAGTTTGCCCTTCTTATAGCCTGGGGTTTAATGTTTTTGAAACGAATGAAACTCATCCTTCAATTAACCAAGTTCATCAATAAACACTCAATCATTGCCTTATTCAGTATTAGCAAAACTGCTATCATGATTTTTAGATTTCATTCGCTACACAGTCTATAGGATAGATATGAATATTTAAAAACATTCACAAACCTTCGCCAACCTTCTCAACTTCATGAAGCAGGTCCTTAAAGAAGTTCTTAGCCTCTCTGTAAAAGATAAATCGTAAATCAATGGCAATTACAATATAATGTTCACAATTTCAGACTTCTTTGAAAGTATCTCCCAATTAGAATTGTTGGTCTCTGATGACAAGAGGATGCAAAGTCAAATAGATAACTATATATCGAGAATCTTGACTGCATTGGTGCCGATTCATTCCATGTGTAAGTGAAGGTTTAAAAAGGACGGTATCATAAAGAGTAACAAAAGACTGATGAACGATCCTAAATATATAAAATTGACACATTCATTTAAAGAAACGTTAATAAAGATGAACACGTACACATCACGTTTGCCCAACAGAGCAGTAAGACCAGTATTCACAAGCGTTGGTGCAACAGCTGAAATGGAAATTGTGTTTCTTTTGAATATATTGTAGGCGGAAATCGAATTTACTTTTGTTGAAATTTCCAGCAATGTTTTATTATTGTAATACGCTTAGACATACTCATTACAATTAATGGTGTGTAAAGTACGAATGGACAAACACTTGTTATAAAACACTATCGATACACATTGACATGCCAAATGATATTACCAGTTTCCAAATATTTGATAACGGATGCCCTGTTGATTTCTTATGATTGCAAGTTTGCCCTTCTTATTGCCTGAGGTTAGGTGTTTTTGAACGAATTAAACTTATATTAACCAAGTTCATCAATAAACACTCAATCATTAACTCATTCGGTATTATCAAACCTGTTAACATAGTTTTTAGGTTTCATTCGCTACACAGTCTATAGAATAGATAAGGATATTTAAAATCATTTACAAACCTTCGCCAACCTTCTCAACTTCATGAAGCAGGTCCTTAAAGAAGTTCTTATTCTCTCTGTAAGAGATAAATCGGAAATCAATCGCAATACAATATAATTTTCATAGTTCTCAGACTTCTTTGAAAGTGTCTCCCAATTAGAATTGTTGGTCTCTGTTGACAAGAGGATGCAAAGTCAAATAGACATCTATATATCGAGAATCTTGACTGCATTGGTGCCGATTCATTCCATGTGCAAGGGAAGATTAGAACAGGGCGGTATAAAAAAGATTTACAAAAGACTGATGACGATCAAAAGCATATAAAATGACACAATAATATAAAGAAGGGGTTAATAAACATTAATACGTACATCTCACGTTTGCCCAACAGAGCAGTAACACCAGTGCTCAGAAGCGTTGGTGCAACAGCTGAAATGGAAATTGTGTTTCCTTTGTTAAAATGTTCAGCAACGTTTTATTTTTGTCAGTAAGCTTAGACATATGCATTATATTTGCTGGTGTGCAAAGTATGAATGGACAAACACTTGTTATAAAACACTATCGATACACATAAACATGCCAAATGATATTACCAGTTTCAAAATATTTGATAACGTATGCTCTGTTAAGTTCTTATGATTGCAAGTTTGCCCTTCTTATAGCCTGGGGTTAAGTGTTTTTGAAACGATTCAAACTTATACTTCAATTAACCAAGTTCATCAATAAAAACTCAATCATTAACTCATTCGGTATTAGCAAACCTGCTATCATAATTCTTAGATTTCATTCGCTACACAGTCTATAGGATAGATATGAATATTTAAAAACATTCACAAACCTTCGCCAACCTTCTCAACTTCATGAAGGAGGTCCTTAAAGAAGTTCTTAGCCTCTCTGTAAGTGATAAATCGAAAATCAATGGCAATTACAATATAATGTTCACTATTTTAAACTTCCAATTAGAGTTATTTGTCTCTGATGACAAGAGGATGCGAGGTCAAATATACAACTATATATCGAGAATTTGACTGCATATGTGCCGAATGCATTCCATGTGTAAGTGAAGGTTAGAAAAGGACGGTATCATAAAGAATAACAAAAGACTGATGAACGATCCAAAATATATAAAAATGACACATTCATTTAAAGAAATGGTTGATAAAGATGAACACGTACACATCACGTTTGCCCAACAGAGCAGTAAGACCAGTATTCAGAAGCGTTGGTGCAACAGCTGAAATGGAAATTGTGTTTCTTTTGTTTGTCAATCTGCTTAGACATATTCATTACATTTGCTGGTGTGTAAAGTATGAATGGACAAACGATTTTTATAAAACACTATCAATACACATTAACACTCCAGATGATATTACCAGTTTCAAATTGTGATTCTTAAGTAGAGATTATAGCAGTAGTAATTTGAATTGGTGTGAAAGTTTACACATAAACTGATGAAGGGCATTAAGATGTATGTTGGTGAAGTTAATAAACGTACAACCATTACTTCAAGTAATTATTCATTTCAACCTTGTAGAAGAAAATCGAACACAACTTTTTGCAAATAAGGTAGGAACAACCAAAGACAGTTTCTCCGATTAAGGCCGCAAAAAATAAAAAATAAAGTGATGTTACCAAAGGTTTTGAATATAAATAGATATGTATTAAATAACCACAGTAGCAATAAAGTTTGTAAACAGTAATTGTAAACGTTGAAATTATTAAATATACCCGTACAGATCTCACGAAAAATCAACATGCTAAATATTCGTCAGGCTAACTTGGCTGGCTTTTAAAAACATTTATGTGTGTCTTTCTTATACCTTCAAGTTAAGCGTTTTTGAAATTTCGTCATTAAGGTTCATTAGCTTACATTTAATCAATGACTCATTCAACATTCAGCACATACACTACTTCCGTTTTATTTTCATCAATATCTTTAGCTGAACTATGAATATTTCAAAATATATACAAACCTTCGCAAACCTTTTCTACTATTTTAAACTTTAAACTAATAAGCTTATTACTTATAAAGATTTAAAGAAAAACCTAGTTAAATGATGAAATATAGTCTACAGAATGTTCATTTTTAAGTTTTGGAACAGATATACCCAAACAACGGGTAATTCATTAAGAACCCAAAGGAATAGTAAATCAAGAAACCATACTTTACAAACATACAATCGACTTTTTGAATGATAGTGCATAACTATCATTTCCTATCATTCATTCTATAATTAAGTTGGATTCACAAAATCAATGGTATTGAAGGCAAATAATTAGCTATAGATATCATTTATAAACACTGTGGATGAAATACTACATATATGAAATGTTAAGTGATCTTACCAGTTTTCAAAATATTTTATCATGGATGCTTCTTTTCGTTGCAACTTTGCCCTTGTTATTGCCTCAGATTCAGTTTTATTGCGATCAACTTAATCACAAAGTCATCCCACTTCATCAATGTAAACTCAGACAATGACTCATTTCGTATTGAACAAATTCTACAAGACAATGCTTAGCTTTAAATTGCAACAGTGTTTGTATACTAGTTTAGACGATTTCAAAAGATAGACAAACCTTCGCCAACTTTCTCTACTTCATGAAGAAGGTCACCAAAGAAGTTCTTAGGCACTCTGTAAGAAATCATTGGTAACAACCGTATCATTTAAATAGTTTTCTTGTTTCTTTAGAAAAAGTACCAACTGTTAACAATACATTGCATCATATTCTTAAGGGAGACGAAAAGTACTTATATAAAGAGGCAGTATCGCCTATGTCAGTTAACCAAGTTTCACGCAATATTATACATTTTTCAAATAATTTAAACAGAAACAGAACTCTTAACCAAGGACTTAATCAGACATGAGAAAAACTTTACTAATGCATGTCTGTCAGATTACCATGAACTAATGAGATTATACTGACAAAAGATGAGTGATTGAAACTTGTTGACTGACATTCAAATAATTTTTGAAAACTAAAAAACGTTTATTGTTGCAATATATAATTCATATATATAATGTATATAATTTTGGAGATCTGTCATCCTCTGACACCGATGTTTGCGAATATTGTCATAGTTGTCATTGTCAAAGACTGGCAATTTGACTTTTTAGCTAAATATTGAATGAATTACAATGATATTTCAAAAAAAATCTATGCTGACGCAACTGTTCTTAAATGATATTTTAATTGCTTCATTTATCATTATTTCAACTAAATCATCCTCTGAATCAAGAACCATTGACCTAAACATTTGAACGCATGAAATATAGAAAAAGAGTAAAAGTGTGTCTTAAAAATAAAGTGAAAAAAATAGAACTGATAATCGATGATTCAATTGCTTTTGATAAATCTAGTGAACACTAGCACATCTTTTGAATATGATTCTCTGAAAGAGAATACGGATGATATACTTTGTCAACAGTAATATAGAAACATCAGTGTAAAGTATACAGATTAGCTTGATTGTTATCAATATACTTTATATTATGTTTCTAGATATGACACAGCAAATTGCCATTATTTTTCATGCTATTTCAAATTTTCCTGAATATTTTATACTTGATAGGAAAAATGCCACTTAAACATTCGGACTAGCAGAGCATGACCAGATATCAATGCGGGGCGAAAAATACCATTTTTCCTTATCAAATGTCTTTGAAAATAAAACAGAAACTTTTATCAACGAGATTCTGAAAATGCTATGTAAATCGAATCAAGTACGTACACTGCATTAAGTTGCTCTCCGTAACAGACGGCGGCGATACAAACAAGAATGAAACACTTCATGTTGCTGAAAAGGGAAACTTGATATACATTTACTTACCAAGATGAGTTTAAGAGGATATACTTGAATTTAAATCTTAACAGAGTAACACTGAATGCAAGCAAAATCACATTTTAGCAAATGCCCAATTTTAGATGGAAGAAGAATAATGTATGAAGCAAAAGTATCAGAAGCTTTGTAAGCTTGTCAGATTTTCTTTTTATACAATTCTACAGATTTCCTTCTTTTTCTGACATACCTGTTTGTGGCGATAGCTGGTTGGCGACAAGGTGTGAAGATGGCTGGTTCCTTTTATAATCTAGTCACGAAGGATTGGTTCAACCTTACCATATGTCACATGTATTATCATGAGTGGTTAAATTGTAATCAAGAACTCACGACACATGGTTGCACCCAGTCCGTTCCCACTGAATTTCCTCAGTGGGATATATGTATGTCCCTAGTCCTCTGGTTATCAATTTGAAAAAAAGGAACAAGAATATTTTACAAAGTCACCAAATAGGAATGCTTGTATGAATTCATTAACGTGAGAGAACTGTTGCAGATAAAATATCTAATGTCTTTGTAATGTCTTTGAGTATGTATTATAGGAAAATATGTAAAGTGTTGTATGATTGGCAAATAACGTCTTTCGATTATAATATCTGCCTTTTATGTCAGAGGCATCACATTTCCAACAAAGACATTCGGCCTGAATATACTGTATTTCTATATATTTGATGACCCTAATCAGGACCAGATGGACCATTCATTACAAACCTATTTCATCTTCTCTATAAGAAAGAGGCTTTGTAAACTGAATGTTTTTGTACAGACGCCTTAGCTAATGGGGATTATAATTAATAATTTTGTTGCCATTAGTAGGGACCACTGGGGTCAATTTCTAAAACCTTTAACATTTTCTTCTATAAATGCAGGTGGCTCAAAGGAACTGATATCACATCAGACCCCATAGCCGTCTGAGATCACAATTCATAAACTTCGTGACCCTATGCAATGCCTTCAAAATCTATTTAATCTTGATCTACTCAAGCAAAATGTTACAAAAATGTGAAACCTTGTCTAAATAGCACTGATAGGATTATTAGCTTCATAAGCCTCATAACTGTCCTAGGGCCACAGAGGCCACACACCCAAATGTTTTTGTGTCCTTTTTCAAAGGCAAAGAGGCCTTATAAGCACAAATCTTATTTAGAGTCTCCACAGTTGATGAGGGGTTGCTAAAATGGATGTTGTGACCCTGTCGCAGCACAAATGGACAAATGCTGACCTTTTGAACTGAATTATGGATGGCTTGATGAGCTAGAGAGCCAGTAGCACTATTTTTACAGAGAAAAATCTATTAAAGACACTATGATATATTGTCGGGTTTTTTTCAAATTTACAAATAATTGAATTTGAACATATCATTTAACTTTAGGCAGTACTCAATGGCATGAATGCCATCGTGTTCAAAAAATCGTCAAAGCAAAGAACATATAAAGGCGCTAGTCGTTATTTATTTATTCTTTTTTATTTTCCATATTGTGTTACAGGCAAAAAAAGAATATGTTTAATCAAACAATCGTCACATAAATAAGGATACAATATATCCACAGTTGGCTATTACATTTAAAATATAAAAATCTAAATTACATCATTTTCCAAGTAATAAGTGTAAAGTTGACCAATATTGAAAAAACTTTGCTTCAGTTTCGGTTGATTTGAAATTGTATCCAGATAAATCATATTAACCTACAATTTCATTTTGAAGATGCTCAAATTTTATTTGTGGTAACCATTAACGCTACATCTATGAATATACTTTTTGACTAGTGAAATGATTACATTTACAGGATTATTGCGGATTTTCATCAGATAAACACACCTGAGGTGATATATCACAAACAGTGTGTTGAGGAATTTGTTCAAACATCATCTAACAGAATTAAATGCGGGATTTTTTCTGTTGACAGTATTTTCTAAAAGATTCTAATAATAAACACTGTGGAAAGAGGTGACATCCCTTTTGGACAAAATGATAAGAAGATTTACAAACAACAAGCATGGCATACATAGATATTTATGAAATAATAAAAAATAAATGTAGTCTCAGAAAAATTGATTAAACTCAAAGAAAATGATATACGCTCCCTTCTAATTCTTTGATGTATATAAATTGAGATACTATGAGACAGTAAGCAGGCGCATACGAGAGTGAATCTGAAAGCACCCACATTGGGGAATACAAGTATAGAACGACGTGACCCATTTATGCATACCGTCCCACAAGGGGACGGGTTCTTTGAAACACCAGTTCTCACTTGTTTTTTAAGATAACAACTTACAGTGAAGTGTATTTTAAAGGTAAGGTATTTGTTTCTTTGAAGAAAAGCAGAACGATTTCATAGAGTCATCTACCCCTAAAAGTGCGGCGCTATCTATGTATAGTTGTCAACTGCAAGTTCCATTGAGTTCAAGTTGATAACAAAATTAAAATAACAACATAAGCTTTTATTTGACCTTATGAGGTTACAATTTAGGTCTCTATGGATAAATGTCAACGTAATGTAAATTTTGAATATACATATTTCCATGATTACTTATTGAGTAATTTGTGTTAAGCACGAATGGGTTGGGGGTTTTGGATACACATTTTCATACCTATTTAATTTATAATGTTAATAAATGCATGTAATTAATCTTTAAATAGTTAACAATGACCATAATCAATTTTCACCATATGTATATTACTTTCAGACTAACGGTAGTTAAACAAATCCGTGATGTTTTATTTGATAAATAGGCTCAGATAGATATTATTAACATCTTCATGGAACCCCATGAAGTAACTGAGGACATGTATGGCGAGGAAGAATGATGAGGAAGAAGAGGCATATTGAAACTCTCTGGATGTCAAATGTCTGTTGGATGCTCACTCAATATGCGACCTTGGGTCTAGAGGTTGGAGGTTAGAAACATCAATGACACATACTCCTTAATTTTCAACATCATCAGAATAATCCACAACTTCCAGGATCTTTTTTATTTGATTCATTTTGATCTGTTCCCTTCCTTGCCTCTAATGGATACTTTTACTGAGAGAGGAATCAATTGCAAGGTAAAGTCAGGCCAGATTGAGTTAAAATGTCCTCTGACAAGTCCTTAACTAGTGAAAAAGTCTGAGTGGTATTCTGCTGAAGTTTGCAGATATATGAACTTGGTAGGCAACAGGGTTTTGAGTTGTTATCCTAATTTTGCGTTTATCAGTTTACAACCACCTGCCATGTGGTTCTCATCCAAGAACCAGGACGTTCACCTAGGAATGCCCTACGTATTGAACAAGTGAAACAAGAACATGGTTGGCAAGGACTGATCGACCAAATCATTATGAAGTACAAACTGGGGCCCCTAGAAGACGAAAATAATGGTGTTGGGCAGTTCAAAACTGTGACAAGATTACAAAAAATACTTCAACGAACTTTGTGATTTGTTCGATTGAGTTTAATTGCAATCAAAGTAGCTGCAAACTTGTATTACAGATACAAACGATGTGTTTGCCTTGAATTGTGTCAAATCATTGTTCCAGAGTTTGATCAAGTGATTTTTAAAAATATAAATTTCATTATACAATTCTGCCTTTTGTATCATTCCTATTGTATACTGATTCCAACAGGATGTGAGAGAATCACCACTTGAGCAACAGGTCTGGGTACACTTGGGTTATCCACTTCAGTACTGGAGGTGTCATGGTGGAGCAGGGCGTGTTCCAACTCTTGCTAACAGATCTACTGGAAATGAAAATAAGAAACTACTAGAGTGGAAACACAAACTATATAAAACATAGAGCATATTCCATACAGCTGCATACCGAAAGTTTGTTCACTAACCACTGAATCGTAGTGCAAATATCATGTAATTTCGTTTCAGCGTCAATAGAAAAGCTTCAGAAAAACTGACAATAAATCACCCACTGTCAATGTGTGAAATAGCCATTCTTGAACTCATTTTGGGATCGTCTGGTCTCTCGTGCAAAAATTCGAATTCTTCTTTCAGGAAGAAGCGTGACTAATTTTTAAAGAAGTTGATAACTTGTAAAGGATTTTACGGATAGAGATGAAAATGAGTGTTTTCGAAATTTTGACCCCTGGTCACTTCAATGACCTGCCAAAACTGTTACGGGTAATTGTGGGGTACGATAAACATTTGCCTTTAAGAAGAATGGATCTGCATTTGTGTATTGAAAATTCAACATTATACGTTTCTTTTTCGCAAAGCTACGATACCTCAAAGGCATCTCAAATTACATGATATTTGCACTAGTATATTCAGGTAGGTGAACAAACTTTCAACTAAAAACATGACTATCACTCAATCAACAAAGCATAATGTTAATATAATCTATTATGATAGAAAACAAGAAAAGGTAGCTTTTTAAGTAATGGAGTATGGACAAACTTGTTTTTGATATAAAATAGACCTCATTCCCTCCATTATGTCCAATGGAGAATGCTCACACAAACTTTGAGAAAATATTGAAACCCTATGCATATATGGGTTAAATATCAATTGAGACATGTTTTGCTTTTGCATTTAGCATTGACCGTGACATGTAAAGGGGTTATTTTTCAAAATAATGAGACGTCATGGCAGCCTTGACGTTGAAAGTATATCTGCGTTACATACATGTAATATGATTTAACATAAGGAGTCCACGGTAACTACTGCCTACATTCGCCATGTTCCATGACAAGTGGTGAAACTCTTTTAGTCATTTAGTCAACAATAACTTAGATATAATTATTCACGACCCAAACAAGATTTTGAAATTGAATTAATGGTGATATATGATATTCCCCATGTTATGCTGTCTTCATTTGCACAATTTTCTGAGCACTCACTCACACAGCAACAAAAAGAAACAAACGTGCTCGATAGGGTTGAGGTTGAACTCATAGCAGGCCAGTCACACATTATTAAAACAGTTGGATGAAGCTGATGGAACCGTCGGATCTTGGGTTTTCATCAGTGAAAAATGAAAATAGGTAGCGGCATAGGCACCTCTTATAAGGCCTTTAACGAGCAAAGATTGATGTGTTATAATCCTGGGCCTCCTTTCACAAAGCCCTCAGGTGATCGTAAGTCCTTCAGGTAACCTTAAGCTTAGTGCAATGTTCAAGAATGGGAGTTAAGGTTAACCTTAGTTAAGGTTGCTTTGTGAAAGGAGGCATAGGGCCTAGATTTTCGAAGCTCTATCTAGCTAAGAGAGTCGTAAGTTAATGTTATTGTATGGCACTTACGACAATCTTAGTGCTAAGAGATCTTCGAAAATCTAGGCCCTTGATTTCTAAAAGCAATATTAATATATGTAAAAAACAAATTATTCTATTTTTCCGTAATAAACATTACATTATTCCAAATGTGTTATCTTCACATTTAAATAATTTGAGATAGGGAAATGGAACAAGAATGGAAAAAGAAAAAAAAACATATGTCTACAAATCTTGTGAAGGGCACCGAAATACAACGCGTCCAGTTTTGGATTAAAAGGATGTGAAGTCTTAGTATTTATAAAATCATATCTTTGTTTGAGAGAGATGGCAACCAGTATCGAACTTGCTCACGGTTTCATTTTGCTCCAATGCTTGATTGTACTAGATCATTTTTTAGATAAGTATATTAAATTTGTTGGAATAAAGGCTTATCCGTATAATGACGTAAATTGATCGCGACGCCTCTCTGACGGTCATTTTACGACATCTGTTAATGTTCACTATATTCTTTGTAAATTAGTGCTTATGTTTGTTTCTATATCACAAATATATTATATATGTTAGACTAGACTGGTATATTCAACTAATATTTGTTCTTCTATTCTACAGTCTGTTTTGTAGTAGTGTTATCAATATCAATATTGTAGGCCGTCACAGATTTTAATTTGACTTATGGTTTTAACGTTTCTGTACGTATTGTAGAAAAGGACTTGAGTGTTGAAAAGAATTCGAATACCCCCTGTCATTGCTCCTGAAATCGTTTTCGTATTCAACTGAGCAAATCATATCATTTTTAGAGATATCTAAAGACTTTGTGTTTGAAAAATCCTGATTAACATCTTTAAAAAGTTATAAAAACGCATTTTGTCGTCAACAAGTGCTTAATTCTATTTCTTCAACCACTGTAATTATTTTTCTTATAGTATATGTGCTAAATATCCCCCAATGTGAGTATATTTTCTCTAGAAGGTTTCCGGTTATGTTCCAGAACTTTGTCGAAGAGAGCCCGATTTCCCGACTGCATAAATATCATAATTTCGATTACTCTCTGTTTCGTTCAGTGACCTTAGATTAAATATATATCAACACTTGCAATTTTGAAAAAATAAACGAATTCTAAAATATTTTATTTGTTAGTACCCTCTATGCATAAGATTTTCTAAAAAATATATGTTATACCCAGAAAAAAGGTAATCTCTAATGCAAATATAATGTCTATATAAATACATACAATGTGGCTAAGAGAAAATTAAGAAACGATCTTGTATGGAAAGGAATTAAAAAATCGGTAAATGGAGAACATCAAATATCAGACCTACGAGGGGAAGTCAATATGTTCATAAAAGTGAGCATTTTTTATACCCCTGAAGACGTCATCGTTGATATCATAATTGAGATAGGCGATTTAACGACAGTTAAAATTCTCCCTGATGTGGGCGTCAATTGATGCCCGACAGACTGAAATATTGACATGTCAATGCTATATGTCCCTTTGACATACATTTGACAAAAGTGTGTGACAAAGTTTCGTTAATCCTAATAAAGTAAACATTTTCTGAATCACTATTCAAAGGGCTTCCAAATGAGGAACATATTATAACTATCAAAACTTATTTCATAAAGAAGTGATGAATGAAAAATCTTCCACGTGTTTGTAATCACAAATCAACGAGCAGGTGCTCAATTTTCATCCTAACTGTGATTTTCCCGATCTAGTTCATAGTGATCAAATGCATTTTCAAGTGCGTGAAATGTACATAATTGTTGTAACATTATGTTCAGAACATTCTATACTATATTTCTGTCAAGTTATGAGATCAAATATTTCTTCGTTAGAAAACTGTGCAGATACTATGACAGTAAATGAAAAGATCAAAAGATTGCTTTTTGAAAAACATACAAAAATAATCACCATATTTCACTTACGAATTTTAGGATCTCACATTCCTCCAAAATGAAAAAAAACTCTCATATGATGAAATTGTTTATCGATTTTTTCTTCCGAGATATCACAATAATTCAAAAATTTCATACAAAAAAATACTGTGACAATAAGCAATTGTTTTAAAAAATTACATTGAACAGTTCCCGCCATATGCTGTCAACACGTTATTTCATTGACGGCAGTTTCAGTGACGACAGTGTCGTACATAAGTTTCTGCATTTTGAACGGTTCGTTGCGGAAAATAATGGGTCTTATAAATTAATACAATTTCATAAACTGAGTCGAAGAACATTGAATTTTCCCCTCATAAATAAAAATCAAAATATAATGTCGTAATATTACCATTACAGCGAGCAGTGTTTCATTCTCTGCCCTTGACCCGATTTATTTGAATAATGTCAACAAGCTATCGCGTAACAGGATTCAGTCACCAATAAAATTACAGTGAGTAATTTTATCAAATTTATTGAATTTCATACTCTACCAGATAATCTAGAAATAAAATAATAATTGTGTTAAAATTCCATGCATGAACCGTGTTCGACATGACGTGACACTCTTATCGATCATTCTTTTAGGCGTGTTTGCACTGCGACGAATTTGACTTTCCTACTTGCTCACTAAAATCGTGAATTACAAATTAATTAATCGCGTAAAAAATACCTGTATGAATACAACTGTAGATATCTTCATGTTCACGATTTTAAGTTTCGAATTTTGTTTTTCACAGAAACTTTTCCGTTTTCAAACAAACCGCGGGTGTCAATTCTCAATGGAGATTGCAAATGGAGGGCACGCATGCGCAGTGACACAGTATGAAAGGGGAACCACCTTAAAGAGCCACTCCGTGAATTTCGTAACATATTATTTACCTTTGATACGAATTTAAATGTCATATGTGGTGATATAAAATCAAAGCATCTTAACTTTTCATGTCCAAAACACATACATATGACAAATACTGATTTTCGATGGAAATCTAAAAACAGCCTAATAAATGCACAGAGGTGTAGATATCACGTCCAATATACATGGATACTAGTTGTATAACCTAACAAATGCTATCAAATCCTAACTGCCCTCCTAACTGTTTTAAATAAGTCTCCAAGATTACGTTTGACTATTTGACGCGCGCCACTGTCCGGTTTTCGATCATAATTGCGACGTTCTACCTTCATATTGTCAGTGTAAAAAACCAATAAGCTTTAAAATGTATTTTTTTTTGTAACAGTCAATACCTCGCGATCACATGACACCATGGATTAAGTTTGACACATGTGACTCCAACAACTCACGGAGTGCCTCTTCAAACAATTTGTTTGTATTACATAAATATTGCTTTATTGCTTTATTGCATCCTTAAAACTAAAAATGAATCATAGCGAATTACATTTCTAACATCAAATCAGATTTTTTTGAAGCCCAATATCACGAAATAACTTTGAAAATAAAAAACAAATTAAGGGACTGATGATCACGTGACTTTATTGACACACTCCCCGATGCGGTGCTAAGCTAATGTTGGATTGTATTTTACGACTATTTTAGACCGAATTTACGTAAATCCTACCACGCTCAGTTGCAAAAATGTATGCCTACTTTAGTTTTGAATGGATTTTTTACAAGATGAAAGTGATTTCTAAATATCTTGATTTGATCAACTTTGGATTTGCGTGCCTGCTTGCGCGTTATAACGAGGTAATCAAATTTTTTTAATCCGGCTTGTTTACAAAACAATGAAAGATGAACGTTCAAAAATGAGAAATAAGTGATGTTAGATACTCATGTTTGGAACCTAGAAAGGTGAATAGACTTCCTAAAATTGTGTAATTTATTTAACGATTGATAAGTTATTTGGTCCGATCGTAGAATGGTTGGCGAGATATCTTCAGAGTGTGGCATTTCTCATAAAAGTGTTTGCACACTCATGGGCACTTGCATGTCCAATGTGTCTGCAAGATGGATGCCATAAAATTAAATGCATACTATCGACACCAGAGAGTTGAATTCAAGCGTAGGCTCTTGGACATTTACAATGCTGATTCCGATAACTTCCATGCCCGTCCGGTTACAGGGGATGAAACATGGATTCACCACTGGTATCCTGACACCAACAAAAACTTCATGCAATGGATAAGTACTCTCCTGCGCCCAAATTCAGAACTAAGCCTTTTGCTGGCATTTCCTGGGAATTAAGGGGAGTGATAATTGGAGCCTACTATGCTGACTTTTTGAAGCAATTGAGAGTGGCGATCAAGAAAAAGAAGCGCGCCATATTGACTGCTGGAGTTATGCTTCTTCATGTAAACGATTCAGTGCACAAGAGTGGTATTGCACGGCTGCACTTCAACTTAACAACTTAACCATCTCCCTACAGTCCACATCTGGTGCCAAGCGACTTCCCTCTGCTATTTCAAATCGCACTTGCTTGGTACACAATTTGGCGAGGATGATGAACTCAAGGCTGTGGTAAACTTCTGTGGTGTAGCTGAGGGGCCAGTCAGAAGACTTCTACTGCAAGGGCATAGACAGTCTTAAATACAACTGGGCAAAGTGTATCTAAGTCCGGGAAGATTATATTGAAAAATAAAATCATTATCGTAACCATTTACTTCAGTTCACTATTTTCACTTTAATGAACTTATTGACTTCTCCTCGTACCAGATACTTGCAGCTCCACTGTTTGTGACATGATCGTTGCTAAATGAGCGAAACATGCGAATTATTAGATTTTAACAGATTTTAGTACAAAACAAGAACATTTATCAGTTCAGCTGTAACAAGGCGAACTCCCAATTGCATGTCCAATCCCTCACAGGTTTATTCCAACTCTTGCGTCCATTGCTAAAATTAAGGGACAGACAGCTTTCGCATCTTTATTGTCTTAAACGGTTGGCTTTATACTGATGGCGGCAATTGATGATAAATGTTATTTTATGCTATTTGTTGGTTTGTTCCTGTTTTATTTTTAATACGACTAAACATTGCTTCGGGGTATCTGGATATATATAAGTTGACATTTGGTGTAACATGAACTTTTAATACATTTTTGCAATAGTAGATGATATCAATGTTTTTAAATGAAACAAGTAATGACGTAATGGAGTAAAACAAACTTGTCATACGAGCCTGTTATCTTTAATAAGGTCAGTAACTAGTCGTGCCTAGAGGTTATATAATGTTATAATGTTGAATGCCTATTTTAAAGAAACCTTACAAAGATTTGAAAAAAAATACTTGCGGTGTTGTATTTGCAAAAGTATTCAATTTAATTCACAAAGAATGATTCCCTTTTAACATGGTTATGCTACAATTCAATTCTGATTTTTTGTCAATTATGGTACAAAGTAAGTCGTATTTTAGTAAACGCATTTTGCTACTACGACTATGTCACTGAGATCAGTAAAACTTTACTGTACTATGTTTTAACCTGAACTTAAACGAAAAAACACGCATATGTCAACACAGGTTAATATCACCTTATCACAATTTGATTTTAATATCTATCTCCTCAATTGTGTTTAAATTTCATCTTTAATTGATTAAATTTGATGATCTGGCACTATTACGATAAGTTTCATAATAGTATCCAATACCCCGTTTTATATTTACAAAAGCATTGCCCTACTATATAATTTTTACCAAAAAAATAATTCTCTATTAACACTTTCACCATTACCATTTGTCAAAGAATTGTTAAATGATTTAAACATGTTTGAATGCTAAAATGTGTAAACAGAATTATAATCAGTACAGGCCATTAGATGTTCATGTGAACAAAATCAGAGGTCATGTAATCATCCCAGGCAATGCTGTTCAGATAAACTAGTTATTTGTCTTATAACGCATTCTCTTATCAACAATTCAGCATTTTAAAATTACTGTTACACGTTTTCTTATCAATTACCAAGTTCCCCCCAAAAAAATTATGCATGCAAATTTATTTTTGTCAGAGAACGACAGGTTTTAACTCTCTGGTGTCGATCTTGTGCATTTAAGTTTCATGGCATCCATCTTGCAGGCACCATGGACGTGTGCAAATGGCCATGAATTATGGTGCAAACACATTTAGGAGAAACGCCACATTCTGACGATATCTTATCCCACCATTCTAAGATCGGAAATGATTAATCCCTGGTACCGGTCTGGTGTCGATCTTATGCATTTACAAGTTTCGTGGCACCCATCTCGCAGACACCTAGGACATGTGATATTGCCAATGAAATATGGTGCAAATGTTACGAACAATCTGGGATATATCACAATCTGCAGATTGTTCGAACAATCTAGGAATTCCAACTCTCAGATTGTGAAGGGCTCACATCACGCCTATATGTCAAACTGACGGAGTAAAGGGATCGTTTCTCAGATTGTGAAGGGCTCATAGCTCGTCTTTATGTCAAACTGAGGGAGTATAGGGGCCGATTCCTAGATTGTGAAGGGCTCACGACTCGCCTATATGTCAAACTGACGGAGTATAAGGATCGATTTCTAGATTGTGAAGGGCTCAAAGCTCGCCTATAAGTCAAACTGACGGAGTATAGAGGTCGATTCTCAGATTGTGAAAAGCTCACACCCTCACACTGCTATACCCTCTCAGTTTAAATAAAGGTGAGCTATGATCCTTCACAATCTGAGAATAGTTTCCTATACTCCGTCAGTTTGAGATATAGGCGCGAGGTCAGCCCTTCACAATCTAGGAATCGGCCCCTATATTCCCTCAGTTTCATATAATGACGATATCTGAGCCCTTCACAATCTAGGAATCGTCCCCTATACTCCCTCTGTTTGACATAAAAACGAGCTGTGAGCCCTTCTCAATCTGAGAATACATCCCTATACTCCCTCAGTTTGACATATAGGCGCGCTGTGGGCCCTCCACAATTTAGGAATCGAACCCTATACTCCCTCAGTTTGACATATAGGCGAAATGTGAGCCCTTCACAATCTGTGAATCGACTCCTGTATACCCTCTCAGTTTCATATATAGGTGAGCTGTAAGCCCTTGACCCATATATTCTGTCAGTTTAAATAAGGATGCGCTATGAGCCCTTAACAATCTAGGAATCGGCCCCTATATTGCGTCAGTTTGAGTTATAGGCGAGTTGTGAGCCCTTCACAATCTGAGAATCGACTGCTATACCCTCTCAGTTTCACATAATGACGATATCTGAGCCCTTCGCAGTCCGAGAATCGACCTCTATACCTCTCAATTTGATATAATGACGATCTGTAAGCCCTTTACAATCTAGGAATTGATCCCTATACTCCGTCAGTTTGATAGATGGGCGAGCCATGAACCTGTCACAATCTATTACTTGACAACTGTTCTCCACCATTTGGATGCACACACAAATAAAAACCTAAATAAACCAAACAATTCTCATTTTATAATGCAAGATGTACTACAAACAAGCAAATTCCCAGATTGTGATAATTCCCAGATTGTTCAGGTCTCACAATCTGCAGATTGTTTAAACAATCTAGGAATGAAAACAATTCCTAGATTGTTCGAACAATCTGCAGATTGTGAGCGAACAATCTGCAGATTGTGAGCGAACAATCTGCAGATTGTGATCATTCCCAGATTGCACGGAACACAAACACTTTCATGAGAAATGCCACATTCTGAAGATATCTCACCATATCATCTCATAGCTCACCTTTATTTAAACTGAAAGGATATATAGGAGTCGATTCTCAGATTGTGAAGGGCTCACATTTCGCCTATATGTCAAACTGACGGAGTATCGGGATCGATTCTCAGATTGTGAAGGGCTCATAGCTCGTCTTTATGTCAAACTGAGGGGATATAGGGGCCGTTTCCCAGATTGTGAAGGGCTCACAGCTCACCTTTATTTAAACTGAGAGGGTATAGCAGTCGATTCGTAGATTGTGAAGGGCTCACAGATCGGCTTTATGTCAAACTGAGGCAGCATAGGGGTCAACTCTCAGATTGTGAAGGGCTCACATCACGCCTATATGTCAAACTGACGGAGTAAAGGGATCGTTTCTCAGATTGTGAAGGGCTCATAGCTCGTCTTGAGTTATAGGCGAGTTGTGAGCCCTTCACAATCTAAGAATCGACTGCTATACCCTCTCAGTTTCACATAATGACGATATCTGAGCCCTTCGCAGTCCGAGAATCGACCTCTATACCTCTCAATTTGATATAATGACGATCTGTAAGCCCTTCACAATCTAGGAATTGATCCCTATACTCCGTCAGTTTGATAGATGGGCGAGCCATGAACCTGTCACAATCTATTACTTGACAACTGTTCTCCACCATTTGGATGCACACACAAATGAGAAATGCCACATTCTGAAGATATCTCACCATATCATCTGTAATGACTTCAATACTCACTGCTATGAACTTATTGACTTACTCTCGTATTCACCGATCCTTCTTTTCAAGGTCACTACGACATTGTGACCGTTTTTCAATCCCTTGTTGACATATCTAAAGGACAAATGCTCCCACTGTCTATTTTGGGTGGACAAATCCGTATTTTCAAAGTCACCATCGTCACCAAAGTCACCCCAAACTCTGTTTATATTAATTCAATATTTGATGAGCATGATTCCTATCAAATAAAAAAACGATTAAATGCCAATTAGAAAGCCAAAATGTGATATTTCTCAAGGAGAAATGTGAATCGATAATGCTTATGAAAAAGGTTTGTGGTTCTGAGAAACCCTGATCAATCTTAGGACACTCAGCCATGAAAACATCTTTTGAATTATACATTGCGGTAGTTCTAATGATGGAAAAGAGTTTGAAAAGAAACTTTAAAACTTAGAATAAAGTAAAACAATTCGTCAATGTCTACATTTATATATAACATTGTTATATTTGAGATCACACTATGTGATGACGTACTGGGATCCCAAATATAACAATATTGAATATAATCACTACCTACATGGAATGTTTCTCTAAAACATATACAAAGGGAATGACGTACATATAAGTTACATTGCTCTTTAAAATAAAACAATGATACATTGTTTAGAGAATAGGGAATGCTGGAATCAACTGTTTTACTTCACTGGTCAGATCTCGTTTTATAGACAAACAAGATTTAAATAAAGAGAGAAAACTTCCCTTGTTATTCCAGTGATAGGCGTTCAGTTGATTGTGGTTATTGATTCAAGAAACATGTTTCATCTGTTTCAATTAAGGATTAGTGAAGTCAATGGTCAAACAATGGGTTTGATTGAAGAAAAAACCAAATATTGTTTTTTTCAGTTTCTATTTCCATAGCACTTCAGATGAAGATGATTTTGGAACAATACCCAATTAATTCTCTTGGCTTTCGTAATTACTACATCTGCTCGACATTGTATCTCAGGTACTCTTTAACACATAACGATCAGTTTGCAAAGGTAATTTTAAAATACAATTTAGACACATCCACTGGCCAAAGATTAATCAATAGGCAGAAATGAAAGCATGCCCCTGACATATTGTGTTTTAAAGCTAAGTTTTTCTGAGTTGATATTGTTTAGTTAAAAACATCACGCCGAAACATCTAAAATTTAATGTAATCAAACTGTGTTCACTGATTTTAATGCTGAAGGAGATGATAGATGCTAACAGATTTACTACAGGCTTAACCTTTTCCCAGTTCATTTTCCAATCTACACCCACACTATTTTAAAAAAAATAGCGTTATATCATTCATAAGTACCTTCTCAATCAAATTGTTTTGCAGATTGCTTATAATAACCTTGGGTGGTTGTGGTGTTTTTTCATAACCAGTTAAACTTGAGTACAGTCTAAATACCAGTGTATGCCGCCTACAATTGTTTTGATAAACCTTGAAGAAATACATTGTATCTGCGTTAATTAGCATTGAAGTATTTTATCTTTATCTACGTCTCTAATGTATATATATTTCGAGATCCCGCCCACACATGACATTTACAGGTACAATGTAAGTCACAATTATATTTCGATGAGAGGTACAGAAATGCATACAAATTTGGTATACAATGTTTTTGAATTACCGAGGCCTTCACTAATTCAGAAATGTTGTTGCCTTAGAAAGTAAATTTTGTAAATAAATTCGTGATAAAAAATATTTTTTTTCAAAGTTATTGGTGTTTTTAAAAACACCTTTATCGGCATCAATTTTACATAAATTTCTGAAAAGGTAACATCAACTAACCTTTGAATTACCTATACTGAAGCACCAATTTCTCTTCAAGCATACTCGAGACTTATTTAAATTCAGATTATTTACGTTGGACAGGTGCACATACTCTGCGTAACTTCACTCTATTTCTTCAAATATCGTGAAATGTTTCGCATGCATGTTAACCGTATGTATTTATGTTTCACCTCTTCGGCTATGGATAAAACGTGTTGTGAAAGAATGTTCCAGTGCGTAAACTAAATTGCATAAATCATGTCTATAATTGATAGTGATTTAGAAAAGTAAGATAGCTTTTTTAGGTAAAGAGTTATAGTTGTTTTACTTAACCTAACTCTGTAAGAATAGATTTCAAATCCTGCCAGGGTCATTATGGACGATTGTAAATGAGTCATTTATCAGGAGTGACTTGTTGCCAAGTTATCTTTGTATCTTGTAAAACGCAACATGTGTTATTTTTCATAATTTAAAGAAGGTTTAAATAGAAAAGAAGGAAGTTTCGAAAACTAAATCTGGCAGCTAACACTCCTTAAATGTAAAATATTCATACTGCATATAGTGTGTAACCAAGCACAGCAATGTGACACTTTGTAACTACATATTATATTATACTAATTTCTGATGTGGTCAGTCTATGAGTTTTCTATCCTTATTGTTGGTTTCGATTTCATTTGCAAGGAAAAGAGGTTATCATCATGCGACGACTGAGTGACATAAATGAAAACATCATTGTATGTCGGATTGAGACTGGAGTCAACATTTGCATTAGCCTGACACTTCAACGTTTATATGAGTGCCTTACCTTGTCTTTTGTAAAATAGACGTCGTCGACTTACTCAATTCTTGGTGAAAGGATCCCGACCAAGAAATCTTTCAACCATACCTTTCACCCTGACCCCGAAACTGAATCGATGTTTCAAAGAAACAAAATGCAAGATACATAGTTATCAAAATACTAATGGGCAAAGTGACATCTGCAACTATCGTAACCTTTACTAGAGCAATTAACGCTGTGAAGAAAAAAGTGAAGAACACTCGAATATTGAAGATAACATATTCACTAGAAATCCCTTTCCACAAACGTGACCGGCAATTGTTATAACACCTGCACTGTTACCCGAGCAAAGATAAGAAGGGAGGTGAAAAATAATCCAAGGTACAAAGTGGAAAGCTTTAGGTCAGTGGTATTGTTCCACTGTGGGAGTGCTGCTGAAACTATCTACCTTCTGTTTTCTCGTTAAAAAAATCTGTTTTGACTTTTCATCATTTCATATGAAACTATGACTATGAAATATGTATGAAATTATCAACAACTGATTTCATTTACCAACAAATGTGTTACATCTATGAACAATTTGAGGAGACGATCTGTTTATCTTCGAATGTGTTCTGAATTTACTTTTAAAATTGTGATCACATACAAAGCATGCAATCGGAAATCTTAAAATCTTACCCTTCCTGAAATATTTACGCTGTTAACATATCCGCTAACAAAAGAACCTAGAGACTATGTGTAAAGCTGTTCCTTCAGCAAACGGAGAAAACAAGTCCATATAATAAAGGATTATGTGAAATTTTTTTTTTCGATATGAATGAATGCTGTTTAGTTCAAATCTTTTCGAACATCTTGCTAAATAGATTAAAATCATGTCATCAACATGATATTGAACACTTAAAATTAATCTTATATTGATTACGAGTGGCTGGTTAGTGATTCATAAAATAGAACCTAAAGTGGTGGGTATGTCAAAACAGTCATTTTGCGGAGATCTTGTATGTTCCTCAACTTGTTCTTGAAATCAAAAGGTGTCTGTAATTTATTTAATCTATTTCCAATAATGCAAATATAAGTGTTTTTAAGAAAGGTTGAGAAATGAGTTCAATTAGCGTAGGAATCATTACCTTTCAGTAATTTTCTATCTTTTTATAAGAAAATGAAATTTAATATGACGTCAGGTTGGAGCAACCTAATCTGGTGAATTATAGGTCCAATAAGAGATAAGTACATTGGAACGTTTTCATGTGACATTTACGGAAATCCGTTAACTTCAGTTGAATATTAACCCAGGTATGCATTGGGTTTAAAAACATTAATCAACTTTGTGTAAATATCTCTATGGGCGATGATAGAACGAATGTCTATTTTGTATTAAACCAATTTTTTCCATACCCTTTAAGACTTCAAAAAACGTCCCATATGTGGCACGGTAGGGACTGAAGGGTAGGTTTTCAAAAAGGGTAGCAACATTAATTCGAGGTCACCTTTCTGCGGCTCCGGTAATTTTCATCATGTCAAGATGCCATGAGATGCATCTGTGATGGAGGCCGTTAGGTGAGTATGTATCTTGTTTTTTCGTCAAACTACACTCAGTAAAATTACCTTTTTCATGTTTTCTGTCATAATAAATAAAAAATATGTCGCATTCTTTCAACTGACGCATTATGTATTGCAATTGTAACGCATGAATTGAATATATTTCGTCTCTATAGTTGTCCATAAATGTCACATGATTTGAAAACATTCTTGAAGAACATTACAATTGAGCTAATTTTCTTTTAACAGGAAAACATATAAATCAAGAGTGATCTGTTCAAGATCCTCGTAATTTACTGTACAACCTTGCCTGCTATTCAAGCTGTAACATGAAATTGCAGCTGCTTCCAAGTCAGTGACACATGTAATACATCAACGTGTTATTTAAGCTACTTCTGTTGATAAAACTAAATCTATGTTGTTTTCCAGGTCTAAGGGCATCTATGTAAACATGTTTTTCTTCTGTTACCTGGCAATTTACAGCAAGAGCTTTTGTTTAGAAACATATCATATTAGAAAACGTGTTTAAAATTGTAAAAAATATTTAACTTCATTGAAATACTCTGCTAAAGTCATGTGTCATGTAAAGATTTTTTAAGAAACTAAACACGATATTAAGATAGATTTACATAGGAGGAAAATGTTGCGAGCAAAATATCTATGAGAACGGAAATGTTTTTAGAATGAAACCTTTAATAACCTTCCTCAACTGTACAGCTGTAGTGCTCTAATTACAGTACAACTGGAATCGGTGAATCCAATGCTTTAATTGTTTCAACCTGAAAGTTCCTGCTAACTATGTAAACAGTGATTGTCCAGTAGGGAGATAGAACCATCTATGAAGATAAAATAGATGTAACTTTAAATCAATTCTATGTAAAATCTTAATGATAAAATATGTATGACTCAATAATAGGCAAAGTCCTTGTCTGCCCCTGTGGCACTACGTGTGGCAATACATTGGAAAGGGTGCTGTCCGTCTAGCATCTGGAACGTGGAGCTCATAGACTGTTTATCGCATGTGTTAACTTCAGCTCGTTTAATAGACAGAAACTGCGATGATGACTTCCTTTGTTATTTCATATGGCAATTGTTGATTTCATAATGGTTTATCTTCAAGGAGAAGGTAGGTTCTGGCTTCTTTTACGGCCAAAAATATATATAAAATTTATAGTCCGTACAGATAGACAAAAATAAAGCGTTGACGCAGGTTTTGTTTAGGAATTTGATTTTCCAAATTGAACAAAACAAATTTTTAAGAGAAATAAAAAAAATCCTTTTCATATCTATTTTATCATACTGTAAATTATCAACTTAAACAATTTGTTGAACAGGAACGAGATGCATTTGCATGAGGTATCATATATTTTATCCATTTGAGTTTTTCTATGACTGTATAAACATTCATCAACACAATTACATAAAACTATTTTTCTGAATTATATGTCATTTGCGATCAAGTGAAGAATAAAAGAAGAAAACTATTCAATCCAAGATAAAATGAAATTATTTTTTTGGAGAAAATGTTTTTATTTCGGGCCCCAAACATTAATATCTTAATCATTTTATTTCAAATCAACCTACATGTCTGTATGTGGATCTCTGTGATGAATTTAACCTTAAACGAGCCAAAAAAAAAGAATAATTTATGATCCATATTCAGCATGTCATACTAACTTTGATCAAATCAGAAGATTTGTTGAGAACTAATGAGACGTTATGAGGCTGACAGACCTTTAAACCCCCCCCCCCCCCCCCCCCCCCCCCCAAAAAAAAAATATTGCAAAATTAAAAGAATCATTGTAAAAATTGTAAATCATAAATCATGATTTACCTTCATGTAATTATGAATCTTTACACCAAATTTGATTATCATCAGTTAATTACTTTAGAAGTTATAAGCTAGACATGAATGGAAACTGTTTTCTACAAAAACAAAAACGAACTGAAAAAAGTCAAAAGATGTTAATCATGAGGATTATTCATCTAATTATGTATATGACTACAAAATTGGATCAAAATGAGGTGATTAGTTTAGAAGTTGTAATTGTGCCGCAGACATGATATTGAAACAGTTTTCTACCAGTCACCAATTTTTTGTCAAATATGCAAAATTAAAAAAAGATGTTTAACAAATTTTTAATCATGAATCACCTTTGTGTAATCATGCATGTTCATACCAAAATACCAAATAGTTAATAATGACACACCATAGCTGAAGTAAAATGATTAATTAGTTGCAAAGTTATGAGCCGGACACAGTGTGTAACGGATGGACGGACGGATGGTGCCCGTTATAATACCTCCCGCAACTTCATGGAAGGAAGGAGAGACAAGAATCGTTTTGCGAGTACAATCACTGGATACACTTTGAATACTTTTATGCACAGCTTTAAACATTTTGTGAACCATTTTTGTGAAACCCACCCCATTGAGGTTAAATGATATTTAATAAAGAAGATACTAATGAACAGGTTTCCAAAGAGGTGAGGTGGTTGTGGGTTCAATGCAGCTTTCAAGAGTATTTCACTTATATCATGACTACTAGTATTGTTGCAGGGAGAAAGTCCGCAGCACCATATCAATGCATGAAGAAAAGTTCTCTTCTGCAGACAAACTCGCCGAGCCCCGGGCAGGATTCGAACCACGATTTTCTTGATCCGACTGTGCTATTCTGCTCCCTATTCTAAAGAGCATTTATATTTAACTTGTTAACCAGAGGCGCATTGATAACAGAAGGTACTCATATACCTGTCAGTGCCAGGTAGATGAAGATATATGACGTAAATCAGACATGTGGTATTTGCTCCAGACTGTCTGCTTGCGCTGTTAACTCACATAATGGACGAGACTCCGGGATCCATACAGTGGAGAAATGATCACTGTCATTTTTGTCTTCTTTGATAGGTGTTTCCCACTGGTATTGATGACCCTCAGAGTAGGCAAACGGGAATATGTATCGGTTATACAGTCAAACGATAACACATTCATTGATGTTTATAACAAGCCAGTATGAATGTGATATCATAAAATACTGACATACTCATATATTGTCAATCATAGTGTTCTAATCATTTTGTGAAAGTGATATCATTTTTGCAATGAAATACCCAAAGGGTTTATTGGATGTTTATCACAGATGGTAGTGATTTCTTGATATATGATTGATAGAAAGTACCCACAATAAATAATCGTATTCAGGAAAGGCTCACTTCATGGTACAATGAATTATACAGAGAGATTGTAAATGTTTACTTTAAGGATTACAACAACATTGAAACATTAACACAAGGACCTCCAAAGACATTTTTGCTTTATATCCGAATTATGATCTAAGTGTCACTGTAACTATAATATATATATATATATATATATATATATATATATACGTACAATTATTACCTTTTTGACCATATAGCAAAATTGTTACCTTTTTGGCTCATTTTTTATTAGCTGCAAAATGACATATTCAAGACAGTTAAAATATTAATTATCATTTAGCTAACAATAAAAAGTGGTTTTGAACAGTTAATTGTTATTTTTGAATTTTTTATGAGAATTATATTTTTTGTGAGCCAAAAAGGTGGAGCCAAAATTGTTAGGCATTTTTGTTCAAGCAAAATTTACAATTTTGGCTCTTGGCAAAATTATTACCTTTTTGGCACACCATGTTATCGCATATATATTACAGTTTTGGCACCATGTAAATAAGCACAATATAGTTATTCCAGTAGACTCTATTATTTCTTTCATATATAAATTGTTCTAAACCTAATTGTTTGCATAAAAATCTCAAAAATGTGCCGTTTTACATCCAACGGTAAAATATTCATCATTCCTTCTCTCCCCCCAAAAAATCTAGTGACATTCACCAAGTTAATACTCATTTAGGTAATAACCACCTATTCAAGAGTATTTCACTTATTCTTTGGCTGCTAATATTATTGGAGGGAGAAAGCCCACAACATCATGGTGGCCATGCAATGCGGTGAAGCCTGTGAAACCTGCAAGCATCCTGCATCTGCTGGAACTAGCAAACCATTAGTGGTAGTGCAGTGAAATTCAGTATTGCACCTAACTCAATGCGTGTAGAACAGTTCCCTACTGCAGACAAAGCCTCTGGCAGGATTTGAATTCTTGAATTTCATACATTGACAGCCGGAAAGTCAGTTTGCCATGAGCATATTTCCCTTTTCAATAATTGCTTAATCAAACTTAATACATCACAGATATGCCTTTTTTGGCTTAGCCTTACGCTTGATTGACCTTTATATATCTAAAGCCAATGATTTCAACAAATTTATGTAACAAAATGTTTTTACTGCTTCACAGACATGTTGAAACAGAAGACATAAATGATTTGATTATTTTTTATTGCAAACACAGAAATCTGTATATTTTTTTTTACATGCATTTTGATGAGGCTCTTGTTGACAGAAGTATTGGAAAAGACAACCAATAACAAGAGCACAGGCCTTGATCGTTTCCACTGAAGTTGCCACTATGATCTCCTGAAACAGAAAATGAAGTTCCATCACAATGTCTCTGTAGCTCTGTAAATATCAAAGAGCTATAACTCAATAAACATGGCATGGAAGGACAAGCTTTACAAGCAATCCCAAATGGCAAATTATCATTTGAATATCAAGGAGAAAGCAGAAAAACTTTCACTTAAGCAGATGAAGACTGATTATATTTAAACGTTTTGATGTGGGGTCAAAAACAAATAAACAAAAAAATATTTCAATATTCACATTGATTTTTTTTTTATAACAATCTAGAACATTAAGTCTCATAACAAAGGTGTTATTCTGAACAAAACTTTCCACTACCAACATCCTGCTACATCAGCGTATTTGTCTCTGCCCACCTCCATCATATACCCTGATACCCTGATATCCTTTGGCCTAAAACGCTTGTATCGCTAAATATAGCAAGCCAATGAAATGACTCGCATTCAGCAATAGCGACTTCAAAGAAATGTCAATTTAGGCAATAAATAGCCATGAGTAACCAGCTGTAAGCAATACAAGTTTTATAGGCCGAAGGAAATCAGGGTACATGAGAGTCTCAGCTAGGCGGAGACAAAAACGCTGATGCAGTAGGATGCACTACAAACTGGTCTTGGTTAACCATCCTATAGTTGCACCCCTGCAACACCCTTATCTGTTAAATCAGTGAAATTTCAGATCTTATCCAGAAGAGGTCTGTTCAAAATTATGCAATTTTACAATCTCTCAAAGTACAAAAGAAATTACAAATCAAAACTAGAAAAGGAATCATTGCTAGTATGACAAACTTCTAGCATATATATTACCATTTTGGTTCAATATGTATATATATTTCAGATGAGATCTGTTCCAACATTTTCCCTTTGACACTCTGAGTCTTCAAGTCCAAAGAAGCAGTTTATATTCTACAGATTAGTATCTTAGCTACAACAAGAGCCCAACTACAAGTAGATCTTACTTATTTATCTTACATATATATTACCATTTTGGCTCACAAGCCCTTAGGATTACATCTCAGATGAGATCTGTTCCGACTTTTGCCTTTTGACACTCTCTCCAAGTCCAAAGAGATCAGTTTACATTCTACAGATAAGTATCAAAACTACTACAAGATCTAAATTACAAATAGTTCTTACTCCCTTATATATATATTACCATTTTGGCTCACAAGCCCTTAGAAATACATCTAAGATGAGATCTGCTCAACCTTTTGCCTTTTGACACTCTCTCCTAGACCAAAGAAGCAGTTAATATTCTACAGATTAGTATCACAGCTACCACAAAAGCCCAATTATCAGTAGCTCTTACTTCTAGCATAAATATTACCATTTTGGCTCACAAGCCCTTAGGATTACATCTCAGATGAGATCTGTCCAAATAATGCCTTTTGACACTTTCTCCGAGTCCAAAGAAGCAGTTCATATTCTACAGATTAGTATCACAATTTCCATAAGAGCTCAATTACAAACAGGTCTTTCTTCTAGCATATATATTACCATTTTGGCTCACAAGCCCTTGGGATTACAACGCCTTACTTTTGCCTTTTGACACTCTCTCCCAGTCCAAAGAAACAGTTTATATTCTACAGATTCACTAAGTATCACAGCTACCAAAAAAGCCCATAATTACAAGTAGCTCTTACTTCTAGCATATATATTACCATTTTGGCTCACAAGCCATTAGGATTCCATCTCAGATGAGATCTGTTCCAACTTTTGCCTTTTGACACTCGCTCCCAGTCCAAAGAAACAGTTTATATTCTACAGATTAGTATCACAGCTACCAAAAAAGCCCATAATTACAAGTAGCTCTTTTTTCTAGCATATATATAACCATTTTGGCTCACAAGCCCTTAGGATTACATCTCAGATGAGATCTGTTCCAAATAATGCCTTTTGACACTTTCTCCGAGTCCAAAGAAGCAGTTCATATTCTACAGATTAGTATCACAATTTCCATAAGAGCTCAATTACAAACAGGTCTTTCTTCTAGCATATATATTACCATTTTGGCTCACAAGCCCTTGGGATTACAACGCCTTACTTTTGCCTTTTGACACTCTCTCCCAGTCCAAAGAAACAGTTTATATTCTACAGATTCACTAAGTATCACAGCTACCAAAAAAGCCCATAATTACAAGTAGCTCTTACTTCTAGCATATATATTACCATTTTGGCTCACAAGCCATTAGGATTCCATCTCAGATGAGATCTGTTCCAACTTTTGCCTTTTGACACTCGCTCCCAGTCCAAAGAAACAGTTTATATTCTACAGATTAGTATCACAGCTAACAAAAAAGCCCATAATTACAAGTAGCTCTTTTTTCTAGCATATATATAACCATTTTGGCTCACAAGCCCTTAGGATTACATCTCAGATGAGATCTGTTCCAAATAATGCCTTTTGACACTTTCTCCGAGTCCAAAGAAGCAGTTCATATTCTACAGATTAGTATCACAATTTCCATAAGAGCTCAATTACAAACAGGTCTTTCTTCTAGCATATATATTACCATTTTGGCTCACAAGCCCTTAGGATTACACCTTAGATGAGATCTGTTCCAACTTTTGCCTTTTGACACTCTCTCCCAGTCCAAAGGATCAGTTTATATTTTACAGAGTAGTATCACAGCTACCAAAAAAAGCCCATATTTACAAGTAGCTCTTACTTCTAGCATATATATTACCATTTTGGCTCACAAGCCCTTAGGATTCCATCTCAGATGAGATATGTTCCAACTTTTGCCTTTTGACACTCTCTCCCAGTCCAAAGAAACAGTTTATATTTTACAGATTAGTATCACAGCTACCAAAAAAGCCCATAATTACAAGTAGCTCTTACTTCAAGCACATATATAACCATTTTGGCTCACAAGCCCTTAAAATTTCATCTCAAATAAGACCTGTTCCAACTTTTGCCTTTTGACACTCTCTCCCAGGCCAAAGAAACAGTTCATATGGTACAGATTAGTATCACAGCTACCACAAAAGCCCAATTACAAGTAGCTCTTACTTCAAGCATATATATTACCTTTTTGGCTCACAAGCCCTTAGGATTACATCTCAGATGAGATCTGTTCCAAATAATGCCTTTTGACACTCTCTCCCAGTCCAAACCAAATCACATATACTCTACTGATAAGTATCACAATTACCATAAGAATTCAAAATTACAAGTAGGTCTTACTTATAGCATATATATTACCTTTTTGGCTCACAAGCCCTTAGGATTACATCTCAGATGAGATCTGTTCCAAATAATGCCTTTTGACACTCTCTCCCAGTCCAAAGAAGCGGTTCATATTCTACAGATTAGTATCACAATTTCCATAAGAGCCCAGTTACAAGTAGCTCTTACTTCTAGCATATATATTACCATTTTGGCTCACAAGCCCTAAGGATTACATCGCAGATGAGACCTGTTCCAACTTTTGCCTTTTGACACTCTCTCCCAGTCCAAAGAAACAGTTTATATTTTACAGATTAGTATCACAGCTACCAAAAAAGCCCATAATTACAAGTAGCTCTTACTTCTAGCATATATATTACCACTTTGGCTCACAAGCCCTTAGGATTCCATCTCAGATGAGATCTGTTCCAACTTTTGCCTTTTGACACTCTCTCCCAGTCCAAAGGATCAGTTCATATGCTACAGATTAGTATCACAGCTACCACAAAAGCCCAATTACAAACAGGTCTTTCTTCTAGCATATATATTACCATTTTGGCTCACAAGCCCTTAGGATTACACCTTAGATGAGATCTGTTCCAAATAATGCCTTTTGACACTCTCTCCCAGTCCAAACCAAATCACATATACTCTACTGATAAGTATCACAATTACCATAAGAATTCAAAATTACAAGTAGGTCTTACTTATAGCATATATATATTACCTTTTTGGCTCACAAGCCCTTAGGATTACATCTCAGATGAGATCTGTTCCAAATAATGCCTTTTGACACTCTCTCCCAGTCCAAAGAAGCAGTTCATATTCTACAGATTAGTATCACAATTTCCATAAGAGCCCAGTTACAAGTAGCTCTTACTTCTAGCATATATATTACCATTTTGGCTCACAAGCCCTTAGGATTACATCGCAGATGAGACCTGTTCCAACTTTTGCCTTTTGACACTCTCTCCCAGTCCAAAGAAACAGTTTATATTTTACAGATTAGTATCACAGCTACCAAAAAAGCCCATAATTACAAGTAGCTCTTACTTCTAGCATATATATTACCACTTTGGCTCACAAGCCCTTAGGATTCCATCTCAGATGAGATCTGTTCCAACTTTTGCCTTTTGACACTCTCTCCCAGTCCAAAGGATCAGTTCATATGCTACAGATTAGTATCACAGCTACCACAAAAGCCCAATTACAAACAGGTCTTTCTTCTAGCATATATATTACCATTTTGGCTCACAAGCCCTTAGGATTACACCTTAGATGAGATCTGTTCCAACTTTTGCCTTTTGACACTCTCTCCCAGTCCAAAGAAACAGTTTATATTTTACAGATTAGTATCACAGCTACCAAAAAAGCCCATAATTACAAGTAGCTCTTACTTCTAGCATATATATTACCACTTTGGCTCACAAGCCCTTAGGATTCCATCTCAGATGAGATCTGTTCCAACTTTTGCCTTTTGACACTCTCTCCCAGTCCAAAGGATCAGTTCATATGCTACAGATTAGTATCACAGCTACCACAAAAGCCCAATTACAAACAGGTCTTTCTTCTAGCATATATATTACCATTTTGGCTCACAAGCCCTTAGGATTACACCTTAGATGAGATCTGTTCCAAATAATGCCTTTTGACACTCTCTCCCAGTCCAAAGGATCAGTTTATATTTTAAAGAGTAGTATCACAACTTTCAAGAGAGCCCAGTTACAAGTAGGTCTTACTTCTAGCATATATATTACCATTTTGGCTCACAAGCCCTTAGGATTACACCTTAGATGAGATCTGTTCCAAATAATGCCTTTTGACACTCTCTCCCTGTCCAAAGAAACAGTTTATATTCTACAGATTAGTATCACAGCTACCAAAAAAGCCCAATTACAAGTAGCTCTTACTTCTAGCATATATATTACCATTTTGGCTCACAAGCCCTTAGGAGTACATCGCAGATGAGACCTGTTCCAACTTTTGCCTTTTGACACTCTCTCCCAGTCCAAAGAAACAGTTTATATTCTACAGATTAGTATCACAGCTACCAAAAAAGCCCATAATTACAAGTAGCTCTTACTTCTAGCATATATATTACCATTTTGGCTCACAAGCCCTTAGGATTCCATCTCAGATGACATCTGTTCCAACTTTTGCCTTTTGACACTCTCTCCCAGTCCAAAGAAACAGTTTATATTTTACAGATTAGTATCACAGCTACCAAAAAAGCCCATAATTACAAGTAGCTCTTACTTCTAGCATATATATAACCATTTTGGCTCACAAGCCTTTAAAATTTCATCTCAAATAAGACCTGTTCCAACTTTGGCCTTTTGACACTCTCTCCCAGTCCAAAGAAACAGTTCATATGCTACAGATTAGTATCACAGCTACCACAAAAGCCCAATTACAAGTAGGTCTTACTTATAGCATATATATTACCTTTTTGGCTCACAAGCCTTTAGGATTACATCTCAGATGAGATCTGTTCCAAATTTTGCCTTTTGACACTTTCTCCGAGTCCAAAGAAGCAGTTTATATTCTACAGATTAGTATCACAATTTCCATTAGAGCCCAGTTACAAACAGGTCTTTCTTCTAGCATATATATTACCATTTTGGCTCACAAGCCCTTAGGAGTACATCTCAGATGAGACCTGTTCCAAATTTTGCCTTTTGACACTCTCTCCCAGTCCAAACCAAATCACATATACTCTACTGATAAGTATCACAATTACCATAAGAATTCAAAATTACAAGTAGGTCTTACTTATAGCATAAATATTACCTTTTTGGCTCACAAGCCCTTAGGAATACATCTAAGATGAGACCTGTTCCAAATTTTGCCTTTTGACACTCTCTCCCAGTCCAAAGAAACAGTTTATATTCTACAGATTAGTATCACAGCTACCAAAAAAGCCCAATTACAAGTAGCTCTTACTTCTAGCATATATATTACCATTTTGGCTCACAACCCCTTAGGAGTACATCTCAGATGAGACCTGTTCCAAATTTTGCCTTTTGACACTTTATCCCAGTCCAAAGAAACAGTTTATATACTACAGATTAGTATCACAGCTACCAAAAAAGCCCATAATTACAAGTAGCTCTTACTTCCAGCATATATATAACCATTTTGGCTCACAAGCCTTTAAAATTTCATCTCAAATAAGACCTGTTCCAACTTTGGCCTTTTGACACTCTCTCCCAGTCCAAAGAAACAGTTCATATGCTACAGATTAGTATCACAGCTACCACAAAAGCCCAATTACAAGTAGGTCTTACTTATAGCATATATATTACCTTTTTGGCTCACAAGCCTTTAGGATTACATCTCAGATGAGATCTGTTCCAAATTTTGCCTTTTGACACTTTCACCGAGTCCAAAGAAGCAGTTTATATTCTACAGATTAGTATCACAATTTCCATTAGAGCCCAGTTACAAACAGGTCTTTCTTCTAGCATATATATTACCATTTTGGCTCACAAGCCCTTAGGAGTACATCTCAGATGAGACCTGTTCCAAATTTTGCCTTTTGACACTCTCTCCCAGTCCAAACCAAATCACATATACTCTACTGATAAGTATCACAATTACCATAAGAATTCAAAATTACAAGTAGGTCTTACTTATAGCATAAATATTACCTTTTTGGCTCACAAGCCCTTAGGAATACATCTAAGATGAGACCTGTTCCAAATTTTGCCTTTTGACACTCTCTCCCAGTCCAAAGAAACAGTTTATATTCTACAGATTAGTATCACAGCTACCAAAAAAGCCCAATTACAAGTAGCTCTTACTTCTAGCATATATATTACCATTTTGGCTCACAACCCCTTAGGAGTACATCTCAGATGAGACCTGTTCCAAATTTTGCCTTTTGACACTTTATCCCAGTCCAAAGAAACAGTTTATATACTACAGATTAGTATCACAGCTACCAAAAAAGCCCATAATTACAAGTAGCTCTTACTTCCAGCATATATATAACCATTTTGGCTCACAAGCCTTTAAAATTTCATCTCAAATAAGACCTGTTCCAACTTTGGCCTTTTGACACTCTCTCCCAGTCCAAAGAAACAGTTCATATGCTACAGATTAGTATCACAGCTACCACAAAAGCCCAATTACAAGTAGGTCTTACTTATAGCATATATATTACCTTTTTGGCTCACAAGCCTTTAGGATTACATCTCAGATGAGATCTGTTCCAAATTTTGCCTTTTGACACTTTCTCCGAGTCCAAAGAAGCAGTTTATATTCTACAGATTAGTATCACAATTTCCATTAGAGCCCAGTTACAAACAGGTCTTTCTTCTAGCATATATATTACCATTTTGGCTCACAAGCCCTTAGGAGTACATCTCAGATGAGACCTGTTCCAAATTTTGCCTTTTGACACTCTCTCCCAGTCCAAACCAAATCACATATACTCTACTGATAAGTATCACAATTACCATAAGAATTCAAAATTACAAGTAGGTCTTACTTATAGCATATATATTACCTTTTTGGCTCACAAGCCCTTAGGAATACATCTCAGATGAGACCTGTTCCAAATTTTGCCTTTTGACACTCTCTACCAGTCCAAAGAAACAGTTTATATTCTACAGATTAGTATCACAGCTACCAAAAAAGCCCAATTACAAGTAGCTCTTACTTCTAGCATATATATTACCATTTTGGCTCACAACCCCTTAGGAGTACATCTCAGATGAGACCTGTTCCAAATTTTGCCTTTTGACACTTTCTCCCAGTCCAAAGAAACAGTTTATATACTACAGATTAGTATCACAGCTACCAAAAAAGCCCATAATTACAAGTAGCTCTTACTTCTAGCATATATATTACCATTTTGGCTCACAAGCCCTTAGGAGGACATCTCAGATGAGACCTTTTCTAAGTTTTGCCTTTTGACACTCTCTCCCAGTCCAAAGAAACAGTTTATATTTTACAGATTAGTATCGCAGCTACCAAAAAATCCCATAATTACAAGTAGCTCTTACTTCTAGCATATATATTACCATTTTGGCTCACAAGCCCTTAAAATTTCATCACAAATAAGACCTGTTCCAACTTTTGCCTTTTGACACTCTCTCCCTGTCCAAAGAAACAGTTCATATGCTACAGATTAGTATCACAGCTACCAAAAAAGCCCAATTACAAGTAGCTCTTACTTCTAGCATATATATTACCATTTTGGCTCACAACCCCTTAGGACTACATCTCAGATGAGACCTAACTTTTGCCTTTTGACACTCTCTCCCAGTCCAAAGAAACAGTTTATATTCTACAGATTAGTATCACAGCTACCAAAAAAGCCCATAATTACAAGTAGCTCTTACTTCAAGCACATATATAACCATTTTGGCTCACAAGCCCTTAAAATTTCATCACAAATAAGACCTGTTCCAACTTTTGCCTTTTGACACTCTCTCCCAGGCCAAAGAAACAGTTCATATGCTACAGATTAGTATCACAGCTACCACAAAAGCCCAATTACAAGTAGCTCTTACTTCAAGCATATATATTACCTTTTTGGCTCACAAGCCCTTAGGAGTACATCTCAGATGAGACCTGTTCCAAATTTTGCCTTTTGACACTCTCTCCCAGTCCAAACCAAATCACATATACTCTACTGATAAGTATCACAATTACCATAAGAATTCAAAATTACAAGTAGGTCTTACTTCTAGCATATATATTACCTTTTTGGCTCACAAGCCCTTAGGATTACATCGCAGATGAGACCTGTTCCAAATAATGCCTTTTGACACTCTCTCCCAGTCCAAAGAAGCAGTTCATATTCTACAGATTAGTATCACAATTTCCATAAGAGCCCAGTTACAAGTAGGTCTTACTTCTAGCATATATATTACCATTTTGGCTCACAAGCCCTTAGGATTACATCGCAGATGAGACCTGTTCCAACTTTTGCCTTTTGACACTCTCTCCCAGTCCAAAGGATCAGTTTATATTTTACAGAGTAGTATCACAACTTTCAAGAGAGCCCATTTACAAATAGGTCTTACTTCTAGCATATATATTACCATTTTGGCTCACAAGCCCTTAGGAGTACATCGCAGATGAGACCTGTTCCAACTTTTGCCTTTTGACACTCTCTCCCAGTCCAAAGAAACAGTTTATATTCTACAGATTAGTATCACAGCTACCAAAAAAGCCCATAATTACAAGTAGCTCTTACTTCTAGCATATATATTACCATTTTGGCTCACAAGCCCTTAGGATTCCATCTCAGATGAGATCTGTTCCAACTTTTGCCTTTTGACACTCTCTCCCAGTCCAAAGAAACAGTTTATATTTTACAGATTAGTATCACAGCTACCAAAAAAGCCCATAATTACAAGTAGCTCTTACTTCTAGCATATATATAACCATTTTGGCTCACAAGCCTTTAAAATTTCATCTCAAATAAGACCTGTTCCAACTTTGGCCTTTTGACACTCTCTCCCAGTCCAAAGAAACAGTTCATATGCTACAGATTAGTATCACAGCTACCACAAAAGCCCAATTACAAGTAGGTCTTACTTATAGCATATATATTACCTTTTTGGCTCACAAGCCTTTAGGATTACATCTCAGATGAGATCTGTTCCAAATTTTGCCTTTTGACACTTTCTCCGCGTCCAAAGAAGCAGTTTATATTCTACAGATTAGTATCACAATTTCCATTAGAGCCCAGTTACAAACAGGTCTTTCTTCTAGCATATATATTACCATTTTGGCTCACAAGCCCTTAGGAGTACATCTCAGATGAGACCTGTTCCAACCTTTGCCTTTTGACACTCTCTCCCTGTCCAAAGAAACAGTTCATATGCTACAGATTAGTATCACAGCTACCAAAAAAGCCCAATTACAAGTAGCTCTTACTTCTAGCATATATATTACCATTTTGGCTCACAACCCCTTAGGACTACATCTCAGATGAGACCTAACTTTTGCCTTTTGACACTCTCTCCCAGTCCAAAGAAACAGTTTATATTCTACAGATTAGTATCACAGCTACCAAAAAAGCCCATAATTACAAGTAGCTCTTACTTCTAGCATATATATTACCATTTTGGCTCACAACCCCTTTGGAGTACATCTCAGATAAAAACCTATTCCAAGTTTTGCCTTTTGACACTCTCTCCCAGTCCAAAGAAACAGTTTATATTCTACAGATTAGTATCACAGCTACCAAAAAAGCCCATAATTACAAGTAGCTCTTACCTCTAGCATATATATTACCATTTTGGCTCACAAGCCCTTAGGAGGACATCTCAGATGAGACCTTTTCCAAATTTTGCCTTTTGACACTTTCTCCCAGTCCAAAGAAACAGTTTATATTCTACAGATTAGTATCACAGCTACCAAAAAAGCCCATAATTACAAGTAGCTCTTACTTCTAGCATATATATTACCACTTTGGCTCACAAGCCCTTAGGAGTACATCTCAGATGAGATCTGTTCCAACTTTTGCCTTTTGACACTCTCTCCCAGTCCAAAGAAACAGTTTATATTTTACAGATTAGTATCGCAGCTACCAAAAAAGCCCATAATTACAAGTAGCTCTTACTTCTAGCATATATATTACCATTTTGGCTCACAAGCCCTTAAAATTTCATCACAAATAAGACCTGTTCCAACTTTTGCCTTTTGACAATCTCTCCCAGTCCAAAGAAACAGTTCATATTCTACAGATTAGTATCACAGCTACCACAAAAGCCCATAATTACAAGTAGCTCTTACTTCTAGCATATTTATTACCTTTTTGGCTCACAAGCCCTTAGGAGTACATCTCAGATGAGACCTGTTCCAAATTTTGCCTTTTGACACTCTCTCCCAGTCCAAACCAAATCACATATACTCTACTGATAAGTATCACAATTACTATAAGAATTCAAAATTACAAGTAGCTCTTACTTATAGCATATATATTACCTTTTTGGCTCACAAGCCCTTAGGATTACATCTCAGATGAGATCTGTTCCAAATAATGCCTTTTGACACTCTCTCCCAGTCCAAAGAAGCAGTTCATATTCTACAGATTAGTATCACAATTTCCATAAGAGCCCAGTTACAAGTAGGTCTTACTTCTAGCATATATATTACCATTTTGGCTCACAAGCCCTTAGGATTACATCGCAGATGAGACCTGTTCCAACTTTTGCCTTTTGACACTCTCTCCCAGTCCAAAGAAACAGTTTATATTTTACAGATTAGTATCACAGCTACCAAAAAAGCCCATAATTACAAGTAGCTCTTACTTCTAGCATATATATTACCACTTTGGCTCACAAGCCCTTAGGATTCCATCTCAGATGAGATCTGTTCCAACTTTTGCCTTTTGACACTCTCTCCCAGTCCAAAGGATCAGTTCATATGCTACAGATTAGTATCACAGCTACCACAAAAGCCCAATTACAAACAGGTCTTTCTTCTAGCATATATATTACCATTTTGGCTCACAAGCCCTTAGGATTACACCTTAGATGAGATCTGTTCCAACTTTTGCCTTTTGACACTCTCTCCCAGTCCATAGAATCAGTTTATATGCTACAGATTAGTATCACAGCTACCAAAAAAGCCCAATTACAAGTAGCTCTTACTTCTAGCATATATATTACCATTTTGGCCCACAAGCCCTTAAGAATATAACTCAGATGAGATCTGTTCCAACTTTTGCCTTTTGACACTCTCTCCCAGTCCATAGAATCAGTTTATATTCTATAGAATAGTATCTAAACTTCAATAAGGGCCCAATTACAAGTAGCTCTTACTTCTAGCATATATATTACCATTTTGGCCCACAAGCCCTTAAGAATATAACTCAGATGAGATCTGTTCCAACTTTTGCCTTTTGACACTCTCTCCCAGTCCATAGAATCAGTTTATATTCTATAGAATAGTATCTAAACTTCAATAAGGGCCCAATTACAAGTAGCTCTTACTTCTAGCATATATATTACCATTTTGGCCCACAAGCCCTTAAGAATATAACTCAGATGAGATCTGTTCCAACTTTTGCCTTTTGACACTCTCTCCCAGTCCATAGAATCAGTTTATATTCTATAGAATAGTATCTAAACTTCAATAAGGGCCCAATTACAAGTAGCTCTTACTTCTAGCATATATATTACCATTTTGGCCCACAAGCCCTTAAGAATATAACTCAGATGAGATCTGTTCCAACTTTTGCCTTTTGACACTCTCTCCCAGTCCATAGAATCAGTTTATATTCTATAGAATAGTATCTAAACTTCAATAAGGGCCCAATTACAAGTAGCTCTTACTTCTAGCATATATATTACCATTTTGGCCCACAAGCCCTTAAGAATATAACTCAGATGAGATCTGTTCCAACTTTTGCCTTTTGACACTCTCTCCCAGTCCATAGAATCAGTTTATATTCTATAGAATAGTATCTAAACTTCAATAAGGGCCCAATTACAAGTAGCTCTTACTTCTAGCATATATATTACCATTTTGGCCCACAAGCCCTTAAGAATATAACTCAGATGAGATCTGTTCCAACTTTTGCCTTTTGACACTCTCTCCCAGTCCATAGAATCAGTTTATATTCTATAGAATAGTATCTAAACTTCAATAAGGGCCCAATTACAAGTAGCTCTTACTTCTAGCATATATATTACCATTTTGGCTGACAAGCCCTAAGGATTATATCTCAGATGAGATCTGTTCCAACTTTTGCCTTTTGACACTCTCTCCATGTCCAAACCAAATCACATATACTCTACTGATAAGTATCACAATTACCATAAGAATTCAAAATTACAAGTAGGTCTTACTTCTAGCATATATATTACCTTTTTGGCTCACAAGCTTTTAGGATTACATCTCAGATGAGATCTGTTCCAAATAATGCCTTTTGACACTTTCTCCGAGTCCAAAGAAGCAGTTCATATTCTACAGATTAGTATCACAATTTCCATTAGAGCCCAGTTACAAACAGGTCTTTCTTCTAGCATATATATTACCATTTTGGCTCACAAGCCCTTAGGATTACATCTCAGATGAGATCTGTTTCAACTTTTGCCTTTTGACACTCTCTCCAAGTCCAAAGGAACACTTTATATTCTACAGATTAGTATCACAGCTACCACAAAAGCCCAATGACAAGTAGCGCTTACTTCTAGCATATATATTACCATTTTGGCCCACAAGCCCTTAAGAATATAACTCAGATGAGATCTGTTCCAACTTTTGCCTTTTGACACTCTCTCCCAGTCCATAGAATCAGTTTATATTCTATAGAATAGTATCTAAACTTCAATAAGGGCCCAATTACAAGTAGGTCTTACTTCTAGCATATATATTACCATTTTGGCTCACAAGCCCTTAGGATTATATCTCAGATGAGATCTGTTCCAAACAAGTAAAGAAGTGAGAACAGCTCACATACCCCAGCTTCAAACTATAGTCTGGCTTTCTTTGTTGGTCTTACCCTCAAAAAGCTCATTTAGGGATCATGGTTGATAAGTGTATTAAGTTTGTTGAAGCTAGCATGTATAGTTTAGGAGATATGCTCAGGAAAAAGCACTTTGTCAGATAGTCATTGTTTTAGTAACATTTCCATGTAAAACGCGAAAAAATAAAAATAATTTTTGGTCTTACCCTCAAGAGGTGCACCAACATGGATAAGTGTATGAAGTTTAGTGATGATAGCATGTACGGTTTAGAAAATATACTATACTATACTATATATGGTCGCGTGGTTCCTGTGGTCCCAAGAGGTCATGGTTTCACCAAATCTATATAATAGAATCCCCATCAAGTCTCTATACAAGATTTCACCTTTTTTGGCCTCTGGCTTCTGGAGAAGAAGATAAAAATAGGCTTATAGGGTGTGGTCCCTTGAGGTCACAGGGTCAGAAGTATTTAATTAGAATCCTCATGCAGACGGACAGATGTCAAATGAGCTAAATTGTGAGGGGATGCCCCCAGGCCCTTATGAGGGGCAACAGGGTAAACAAAATCTACAATTTTAAATACCTATTTGCCAAGGTGTCTGATCTTAGGATTTTAGGTGTATAGAGCCAATGGATTTAGAGAGGAAGTAAAAAATATGGGCTCTGTAGCTCATCAGACTTTTGATAGGAATAGGTGTTTGGGTTTAGACCATGGGGTCATGGGCAGTGTAGGAAAGATAGCCTGTTCCAACATCCGAGACGGGTAACTTTGGTTGAGGACGGACTGTAAAATTATTTAGTCCGTCCTTGTGTCGGGCCAATTTTGTCTAACCATAAATGCATTTATATCTAATAACCCCGAGAGAAAAAATAAACAAAAGTAAATAGCCACATAAATTACGGACTAAAGGGCACTTAGCAGGTTTTGTTCATTAATAATTCAATTACAGCAAAACTAAAATATTTTTTTTCAAATTATGCTCTCTTGGATAAGAAAATTCAGATATAAGTAAATCAAATCAAGTGACAAACGTGTTTACTTGAGTCAAGCAACTGAAACGTCAATCAAAGTCTAAGTCGACCTAGTGAAATAGCTGAAAGATTGCCGACACGTTAAACCCAAACTCACTCACACCAAGCTTGAGGGATGGTCTATTATTGTGCGGGGTGACAAGACTTTAGACAGTGTTTGAAGGACAAATCCCTAAATCTTTATGATTCAGTTTTGATTAAAATTTTGTCACTCTATGATCCCTACATGAAAATGGACGTGTCCATCCATGCTGAGAGAGGGGACTGATGATGTGTCTTTGGATCAAGGGGTCACCGAACCTACAATTCAGAATCCCCATTGTCTAAGGAGTCTACACACAACTATTAAGCTATCAAGACCTTTTGGAACTGGAGAAGAAGATGAAAGTAGGATTTTAAGGTTTTGACCCCTGTGACCCCATTTGGGGTCAAGTGGTCACCAAACCTACAATTTAGAATCCCCAGTGTCCAAGGAGTCTTCACACAATTTTTCAGCTCTCTAGACCTTTTGGAACTTAGGGGAAAAAGATGAAAATAGGTTTTTCAGGTTTTGACCCCTCTGACCTCATTTGGGGTCATGGGGTCACAAAATCTACAATTAAGAATCCCCATTGGCCAAGAAGTCTACACACAACTTTTCAGCTCTCTGGACCTTTTGGAACTGGAGAAGAAGATTAAAATATATTTTTAAGGTTTTGACCCTTGTGACCCCATTTGGGGTCATGGGGTCAAGAAATCTACAATTTAGAATCCCCATTTGCCAAGGAGTATGCACATAAAATTTCAGCTCTCTAGAGTAATTGGTTCTGGAGAAGAAGTCGAAAAAGTGAAAAGTTTAAGGATGGACGGACGCCGGAAGCCATGCCATGCCATAAGCCCATCGGGTCTTTCAGACCTGATGAGCTAAAAATGTTAAAAGTTTACAGATGCGGGACAACATGCCGTGATGTAAACCATCGGCATAATCAATGTCTACATTGTTGCCAAGGAAACAGAAAAAAATAAAATTGAAATAGAACTTAAACCCACAAAAGGGGCATCTACATGAATAATAGGGAGAATACCAAATATAGTGAGGATGGGTCAAATGATGGTAATGATATGCTCCAGAAAAAAACCTGACCCTTCTGAGTCATGGCCTAGAAATTAAAACATCTTGGAATCATGTACATCATGAAATTATGGTCGGATGCTAATACATTATGTCTCTCAAATTGCTTTTTTGGGAAAATTATCCCTAATAAGTGTTACTATATCACGTAAATTCAAAACATATATCATATATATGATCATTTGTGAAGCCAAGCCCATTTGTCTTACTAGCCCATTGAAGACACAACTGAAACTAACAATGAAAATAATAGTAGATTTTTCTCCCAAACCTGCAATGTCACTTTGAAAGGGTGAAAGGAAGGCCAGGCCTGCAAGCAGTCACTAGAGGTCGAGTCCTTCTGCTCGTCCTTGACAAAATCGCCTAACTATAAAAATAATATAAGTTTGAAACAGTAAGTAACTAAACATCAATAGTAACAAACAGACTGAGTAAGCTGAAAATGTTGTGATATAAACTGATTATGATAATGAATTTTAATTTTCAACATATCATTAATCACTCACACTTTTGCGTAAGAAATTGAAATATCAAAATTTGTCAATATATTCTGAAGCTGTCTTTACTTATATGTCATGTTACAACCATTTGTTACAACCATTTGAAACATTAACTGGAGTTGAAAGTAATCACTAAATACATTAAAACAGCTGAAACATCTGAAAAACTATTTTTAAACTACCATACTGACAGTCATTTACATATTCTGATCCTTACAGACCTGAATTGGACAATTTGAACAAGATTTTATGCAAGGACATAAAATATGTAATTTACAAACTATACCGCGTCACGTATGACATAGATTCATTATTACTTGTTCAATGCATTACGTGCAAAAGTAACTTGTAAGTTGAAAAAGCTTGATGGTTAGATATGCTGTTGAATCTCTGTTTTCAGCTTAAAAGGTCTCTTGCTTCTGGAGAAGATGAAAATAGGCATTTGGGGCAGGGTCCCTGTGGCCTAAATAAAGGGTCACAGGGTCACCAAATTGATAAATTAGAATCCTATCAGCTAAGGAGTCTATAAACAAAGTTTCAGGCCTCTTGCTTCCAGAGAAAAAGATGAAAATAGGTTTTAGGGCATGACCCTAGTGGCACTTATTAGAGGTCACAGGATCACCAAATCTGTAAAGTAGAAACCTCATTAATCAAAGAGTCTGTAGCCAAGATCTCAGGTTGTTAAAAACTTACCCTGCTTGATCGTTTAAGATCTCATGCTTTCAGCCTGATAAAGACATCCTGATGACCTGTGGCCTGGAATAGACCCCAAATTACTCTGCACAGCGTTAGGTTATCATCCATGGGGACAAGCAACTCGTTCAGGTTTCATAAGATCTTCAGTTCACTTATCCACCATTGACCTGAAAAAAAGCAGAATGAAAGTTTAATAGAAAATACTTAATGTGGGTGAATTGGAGTCAAATATGTGCGCACACTGATTCAGTATTGTCACCACCTCTGGTGTGCAGTACACAACCAAAAGCACTTAAGAGAACCCACAAATCTATTGGTAAATGACTGTTGGTGGCCATATGAAAACATGCAAACACTTAGTTGGGAATACAGCAATAGCAGAATAATTGTTCAAAATCATGTGACAATGTGTCAATTCATCCAGCTTTGAATCGGTACATCGCAAAAATGTGCATGAAACTTGGACATGGTGCATAAAGGTGCAAATGTTGCATGTACTCCATAAGAAGCTGATGTTGAAAAAATGTGTAATGAAGGGTGATATCAAGTGATTGGGGGAAAAAAAAGCCTGTACGAGCAGCAACGCTTGATTTTGAAATTTTTTGGATTTTTATATATTTTAATGTTGATATGAAGATGTTGGTGAATTGTGTCTCCAAGCATTACTTGGAGAGAAATGAAATAAAGGTTCAAGGATGAACAATCTTCCTGTCTATTTGAGGGACAATCAAGACCAATTTACAAACTTTGTCTAAAAATGTGAGCTTCATATACCAGTTGGTTTCTTAATATGATCCCGTGAAAATAAATGCACAAAAATTGTGAAAAGTTTGACAGACAATGCCAAAAAGACCCCAGAAGATTGGCAATACCCTAAAATCACCTGGCTTTAGAGGCCAGACAGATAATAAACAAATGATAATAATACTGCACATTTGTATATTTTACATATAAAAATACATGCTGAAGACAATAATTTTAAAAAGTATCAATAAAAAGATTATGTCATTCTGAAAACTTCACCTTCTAAATAAATTTTGGTATAAAAGACCCAAAAAATCAATTTCAAGGAGCCAGGTGCAAATTTAATAAACCTAGAGAAATTTAGATTGCCTTGCTTCAAGTTCAAAGGATTCAAAACTATAAGCTCGTTAAGCCTTATGAGCCCAATGAGCACAAAATTAAATCATTTTCTCTTTAGATATACAGACTGTATAATATTTACTATAAAGCATCTAAATAAAAAATATCTGCCAACAGAAGTTAAACTGCCATATTGGTAATCAAGTCCACAGTTCAGAGGCAAAGTTCCTGTGGTTGTTGTAGCCCTCATTGTGAGCCTCAGGGCCAACAAATATACAATTAATAGTCCTATGAAGCACTTCCTGCTTTTTGCTCTGAAGGTAAATAAATATAAATAAGGAGGTGACACACTGGCCATTATAAGTGGCCGCATAGTCCCATATCATAAAATTGATTACCTTTATTGGATAAGTGACATCCACACAACATTAACACTTTCCAGGCCTCCACTTTCTGCAGCAAAATATTAAATAGATTTTAAAGGCTTTCATTCTACAATAGCTTTATCTAAGAAGTCTGTTTACATCCCTTCAGATCTATTAGGCTTTTTGTTCTGGGTAAAAAGGCAAATACAGCATAATCTCAAAGGATAGCAAAAGGTTTATTGATAATTGAACACTAGAATCAATGCCATTAGCCAATCATAAGATAAAATTTTATAGAATAAAATCATTACATTAGATATACTTTGACTTACCTGGAGAATAATAGTTTCACATTCATACAGCCAACACTAACATTTTCCCCCATGGCTTTTTTGACCGAGGTCAATATAAGTCAGCTGCCAGTTAATTCCTGCAATGTTTCATAACTAGAATCAGAACAAGATATCTCATGGTACTCATACCAACCATCAAAAGACTTCTTTCATCTCCCCTCATCCAAAAAACCAACAAACACTTCTCCAATAAAATAACTACAGTCGGTGGCCAAAAGTCTGTTCGCACTGGTGATGTCACGGTTTTTTTGTAGAGTAGTCAACCCCAAAGTTTAAATGAGCATATCTATGTAAATATAAAATAGGTACTTACCCAGAAATTTCAGAATTTAGAGATATGACCCTGAGCCCGAAGTACATCTCGTCTTCGTATCGGCAAACTGTCATAAAGACTTCGAATGTAGACTGGACTAAGCCCACTCCAAATGTCATTCACTACACGGAGAGATCCTGTCTCAAGTCAATGTCACCTAATCTTGCTTTCAGCTGATACTTAACAGTTTTCCATACATTCTCAATGATATTGAGATCTGAGCTTTGTGGTGGCCACGGCAAAGTAGGAATATGATTTTAGTGTTTCCAACGATTAGCCCAAATGGACACATGACAAGGAGCATTGTCTTCTTGAAAAATCCAGTTGCGATTAACAAAATGTCTGGCAACAACAGGCCATAAATGTAGTTGTCTGTGTTTATGTTGCCATCAACAACCGTTAAAGTTCAAACACCAAATGCAGACACGCATCCACAAAACATTACTGAAAACTTCGAATTTCGTTCATGATCGGCTCGAGTTCCCAAACAATCAGGCAAGCGCTCACTAGACTTCCTCCACACATAAACTTTTCTATCTTTCCCAATCTGTATTTGAGTTTCATCAGCGCTTTCAAAGTTAACCTAGCCCTCTAAACAATGGCAACGTAACATTGTTTGCGAACAGACTTTTGGCCAACGACTGTATATATAGAGATCCAATCATTGTGTGTTTCATGAAAAAACTGTACAACACAACTCTAGTTTTTACAACCATTTTACATTTTAAAAGTCTGAATAAATGAGGGATTTTTCAATTATTTTTAATTTTTCTCAAACCTGTCTTAGTAAAACAAATCAAAAGTTATCTTGAAAGAAAATGTGATGGTCTTTCTCTAAGATACCTAAATAAACCTTTTCATAAAATTTCTATAATTACCTTTTACTGCATTGTCATACATATAATTTTACTATATGGGTCAATCTTCACATATAGGTAATAAATATACCATTGAAATAAAAATCAAATGTTACCTTCGTTAAGACATTAATTCTTTTAGTCAAACTATAAGCAGTCGTTTAGAAAAGTAAAATGTCAAATATTTACATTATAACTGAAAATGAAATTACTGACCAATAAGACTTACCATTGCGCTGTTTTACCATCAAATTTTTAAACTGAGGCCCAAACCTCCTTTTGTCCTGTTAAAAAACAAAAATATCAACATATGGTCAAGTTTGTGTTAAACAATGAAACCCAAATATATCAATAATATTCGTTTTTCCATATCTTTTCATAATGATATGGAGTGCTAAAAGAATTATCAACACTAAAATCCACATCTTTGGTCTTTATAGCTTGTCTTTGCTGACAAATTGAATTTGAGGGGGTTAATTCATCTGAGTAACAGTTAGAACTGAAACACTGTCTTTGTTACAAATATTTGTGATCATGGACTACAATGATCAATTCGATTTATGTCTTAAAGGTTTCTGATATAGAAGCAATGATGTTTTCAACAGGTTTGATATCTTATGGCATAAATCCTGCATCTCTATGTACACTCAAGTAACCTGTTTTCATGGTCACCTATTTCACAGTATTTACAAATGATTAAGTTATCCTCTTACTGGCCATGACCAGTCAGCAGTTATTTCATTGATGGGTTGTTCTTAGCTGCAGAGCTGTAACTATATTCTCTTTTCACAGTTTTTATCAAATTTATAAAAGGCAAAGTCAGGTTATCTATTAGCCTATTTTGGCTAGGCAACTGTAGCTATAGGTTCTTTTACATGGACCCAAGCAGGAAATGGTCATTTTTTCATGCATCAAATTCTATTTAATAATTCTCTTCAGTGATGAAAATTAAATGAAATTTTATGCTTTTCATGTATTACTATTTTTGGAGAAAACTTATGTTTGATTCTAAAAGTAAAATCGCAATAAAGTTTTTTCATATAATATTTTCCTGTAAAGCTATATTGATCTTATACTGAAACACTTAATATTGGGGTGTAATCTGTTCTATTGATGAATAAGTGAAATCATAGAAAGCTTATTTCTTATATATATTTTGGTTATTAGTAGAATTTTCTTTTGCAAAGAAAGCAAGTTATTAATCAAACAGTTAAACATTGCTTGGATTGCTCACATTAAATCTTTAGCCGCATTAAATACAAGACATTTTGTGACTAAAAGGTTTCCTATGCCAAATTTACACTGAACAGAAGAATGACTTTTTTAACTTGACCAGAAATATGACATTTTATGTTCAATATTTGTGAAAATAAAATAATAATATGACTAAGTAAATACTTTCAAAATGTGTTAATGTTAAATTAAAAGCTATTTTTCACTATAAATCTGGCCTAAGAGTAATTTAGGGGTCCGAATGACGAGGTATCTAAAATGTCTATAAAATGCTACCTAGTCCTTGAAAATACTAAAAGCTGAAATAAGTGACTGTAACATATTGTATAATTAGGCATCCTGGCGTTCGGTTGCAAAAAGGAAAATCATCATGAAATCGAGTGATTTTCAAGTTTGGTTGCAGTCCCTTACAGGCAACTGCTACCACATTATTTTTTGTCAAATATTCATCATTTTTCATGTCTTGGCTAATAAAAATTTGGTTGCGGGTAATAAAAATTTGTTTTGAAAAGCTTACCAGATCAAATTGTTTGAAGCAGACTTCAAATTTACCTAACTTGAAAACGATCAAAACAACAGTTTCAGTTTGACATTTCCCTCTGACACAATGTGTCACGTAATGCCATGCACTACGTAATAGGTCTTTCAATTTGCTAATTCAGTATCAGACAGACCTTAACATTTTCTATAAAATTTTGATGTTCCTTTTTAATTATTCATGATTGATTTTGATCGTATTTTTTAGATATAAACTAGTCAGTAAACTTACTTGCTGATGTTTATTTCCCATCAAAATTAGTTTGTAATCAGAGGCATCTGTTACAGCCAATGATAATTTAGGCCTAGTTGAGATTTTACTGCCATTCGAATTCGTCTTGGGGCCACATTGTAAAAACAACCGGCAATTTAGGAATAATTTGGTCAAGGAATGTCATAAATACTTACCAAGACATGATAAACTATATAGAATGTTAGATTCAAGGTTAGTAGAGAATTTCCATCCACTTTCTCAGAAAAGACAGCAAAGGACAACATGATCGAAAACTCGACTCGGTAGCTTAGAGCAAGTTGCCAATGTTGCATTAAAATGTAAATAAACAGCCAGGTAAAGTTCCAACAGTTGCCATGTCATCATTTAGTTTCTCTCTGCAACCAGATTATGTTTAGTCAAGACTCTTCTGTTTTATGAAAACGAGTATTTTGATTTAGGCCTAATACCACGGAAACAGGTAACACTACGATACAACTGTGCCGAAGTGACACAAACAAGGCCAAAACGGTGATAAGATTGATTTACGACAGAGTCAAATCAGTGCTACTATCTTTTTTATTACTAAGATATTCAAATTTGAAAGCATTAATTGGTATACTCACTGTGAATACATGAAACAGCAACGAAATGAAATTCGGGCAGCCACTTGAAATGGAATGCTTGCGATGTTCACTTCCGGCGCGCTCAAATCGTGTTTACGATTCAGTATTTTGTTTATAGATGAATATACCAAAAGAAAAAAATACTCCTTATGCATTTAAATTAGTAGCATGTACTAGAATGATATGCATTATATCTAATATATCGACTTAATTATTACTATTAGCATCATATATGGTTCTCCGAAATTGTTACGCTGCGCTGCGACTGGAGCCAAATGACAAGAATGGTCGGCGACCAACTCTGATTGTGCGGCTGGATGTATAAAATGGAAAAACTTATTTGAATATATAAACGATATGTTTTTGCATTTATTTTATCACGTAAATGAGCCTATTATATGCTAAAAGTTTGGATGTCATTATATACATTCAGTCTCGAGATTTAGCTGATCAAATATCGTGTGCCAAAAAGGTAAACCGAGATTATACATGAAAATATTTTCATGATTTTTACCAAAACATATTTGTCAACAATTTTCATTTTCAATTCCATATACCTCTAACAATACCAAAAGAGTATATTAGCTAATAATAAGATGTTCAGAAGTGTTTGATTTATTTGAATAGCCCGATGTTATTTTGGCTCCTCAAATGTGAGCCAAAAAGGCAGATGAGCCAAAAAGGTTCATGTATAAAGCCCAAAATGGTAATGATTGTACTAATATATATATATATATATATATATATATATATATATGTGTGAAAACGGTGTTGCCAGATCATAAAAAAACGTCTTAATCGTAAAAACGTGTTAAGTAAAGATGTAGAGTACAGGGCACTCTTTTATGATAAACGATTTTTTGGAATGATGATGTTTGTCGTTATTCTGAGCTATTGTAAACTGTGAAAATGCTTCCATGCTTACAAAGGATGGTTTCCAAAAGACGCTTGGTTTATGTACTTAACGATATTCCCTATGCTGGTAAACAGACTTTTGGTGATAAATAGACCCATTTATAGTGCATACTGAAACGTAATCAACGAAACTCTGCTACCATATTTTCGGACACTGCCAGAAGACAACTGATTTGCTAACATAGCAGAAATATAACCTTTTTTTGCAGAGACAGAAGATTGATCGACAACTGTGGCATGCTAACACTCCAAATATGAATCCCATTGAATAGGACCATATCAACCGTGACATTTGACGTTTTAGTAGCCCAATTTAAATTATCAGACACACTCAGCAATGCATTGAATAATATGGCTTTTACTAATGTTTTCACATTGGAAGTTGGTCAAATCTGGTTTCCAGAGGTAAACTATGCCAGGACATCATTTTGCAATTTCCTTACTATGATAATCCAAAGATTAACTCATTTGTAAAATGAGTAGTGTTAAGGGTATGTGAATATTTTTCTATGACATGTCGACCACAACCCAATCCGTCTGTTTCCTCCATTATACAGCGCTGTAACGTAGGATCGATGATTGTTGCAAAGTGAAAAATTACATAAATAAATAAATATTCAAATTGCACCAATACAAATCAAAGTAATTTATATACATATCTTATTATTAAGATTTCCTATTTTCAAAATGGACGTACTTGAATTGAAATGTTTATGTTCAAGAGGATGAAGCAACATTTGTATTCGTTTTAATACAACTTGATGGGATATGATTTTAACAAAATGAGATATTGTATGTCTCTGTTCTACGTGTATATATTGTTTTGGAGTACTTTTACTTCACAATTCCTCTATGAGATGTATATAAGTTAATTGTTCTTTTTTATACGCAAGTATGTGAACTTGTATTATATGTTTAGTGGTTATATTTATAATTATTCCTTGTTCTTGCTTCTAATTTGAAACTATCATTCAATGCATCTATCCTATCATTGATCATAAATGTTTTCCATCTTTAACTTTTAATGTTAGTGCCATTACCCCGCCCCTGTGCAATATTTCTTTTATTTCTAGGGGTAATGGTGTATACCTGTCCATTCATTTGTATTTCGTCTTTCCGTGAATAAAGGTTTATAAAAACGAAAAAAGAAGCAACATTTGTGTACCAGAGCATAGCTTTCATATTTCCACCGATGAAGTATGTATACTAAATGCATGACATAAACGTTTAGCTATTCCAAGATAGGTTGAGTTGAATTTAACTGTAGGCCATGCATATTAAAAGACAACAGTGTGTTGGGGGAAAGGTCAGTTTATTGCTGACAAAAGTTACACACATTTAAAATTCCTCCTATAATGTACAATGAAATTTAAAATAGTTTTTTAAGTAAACAAAACTATCACAAGTTAAAAGCTGGGTGGGAGGGTGTTCGCGGCTCGTGCTTCGTCGACTGACACTAGGGGTCGCACGGGCAGGGATGCGTGTATCACTACGCCGCGCCACAGGTCACAGGTTAAAACAAAATAATCCCCGCTGGTCATTATTTTCATATTAACTGTAGGCCATGCATATTAAAAGACAACAGTGTGTTGGGGGAAAGGTCAGTTTATTGCTGACAAAAGTTACACACATTTACAATTCCTCCAAATCCCCCAACACTCTTTGCGATGCAGCTACAACCATGGCTTTAGCAAAATTCTGATGCACTTCACTTTTAATAGCCACATATCTCTCGAAAGCGTTGGATTTCCAGTCACCGTGTAGTTAACGGTGATACACCTAGAGCAAAAGCGAAAGAACAACCCCCTCGCCTGAAAGAGTGTCCACTATAATCTGTTGGGCGATATCCACAGGTGCACAAAACACTCTTAAGTGCTTTAACAAAAGTAGAGTATGTGAGACAGTTAACTCTCTCTGACTCACAGAAGGTGAATAGATGATGGTCAGGTGACAGACCCTGTTGAAGCTCACTCAGTCGTTTGAGTGCGGACACTGGACACAGTGGTGACCCTGGCAAGGCATATAACGGCACTTTCAAGATTCTCTGGCCGAACTGAATGGTCTTAGTGTGCCTGATTATCAGCTCCACATAACTATTATGCCACACAACATCACCGATACACAACTGCTTAACACTGTTTTTATCATATAGCTTTCCAGGTAACAATGTTGATTTCCGAAAGAAAGTAAAGAATGCTGTAAGACATGCCGCCCAAAAAGCTATATTGAAGTTGCGATTCATATCAAGTTTCCGATATATTTGTCCTAAAATCACAGGCGTTATAGGGAGTTTTTGAACTGGTGGTTTTCCTTTAAGCCTGAGAATTCCCTTGCGAACTAGTCCAAGCGTCCAGTCCGTTAGTGGGTTGTCGAATCCCGCTTCAAGGTGCAGCAGTCTTACCATGTTGAGGTAGCCAGGTATGCTACTTGCGCTAAGTGACCGCGCCAGGAAGGCACAGTATCGGAGAAGTGTTGTTCCGCTAGCTGGCACAGGAATTAGGGCGAAGTACAGGCAAAAGCGAAGGTAGGCCTTAGTCATGGATGAGTACGTCTTCTTGGTTGAGCCAGCATATGCAGAGCGCTTATACAGGTTCACTTCGGTGTCTAGTCGTTGCAGTTCCGTGCCCATTGGTTCTGTAAAAAGAACATAGATTTCAAAGACATGTGATCACAGAATGTGTAGAACCCTTGTTCGTTCCACCACCGTTTATTTTCGGTAACATGTAACCGGGATATTCTGTCACTTGTCACGTTTTCTATTCCAGGAATATGTCTAGCAGTCAAATAGAAACCATGCATAGCAGACAACCAGAACAGTTTCCGAAGGATGCCCATAATCACTACGTTATGAGATGTTCCTTTATTTATGCTAAACATAGTGGTAGTATTGTCCGTGTAGACTACTACATGTCTACCACGCCAAGCAGAAGCCCAACGTTCCGCAGCCACGCCCACTGTTGCAAGCTCTTTCACATTTATGTGCGCTTCACCAATTTCGCTCATGTCCGCAGTAAACGCCGTATAGAACCAATCGCCTTGAAATACACCGCCGCCGCCCAGTTCGCACGCATCAGTTGCGAACTCATCATAAGCTATGGGCTCACCCTTGATTGCAAAGGTGGTACCGTTGAAGCTACTACAGAAGTCAACCCACCACTGAATATCTGCTCTGGCCTCTTTATTTAAGGTCACATAATGGTGTTTATTTCTAACGGTAGTACTTAAGTCAATCAAACGCCGAATGAACGTGCGCCCGCCACGCACTGCACGTGCGGCCCAATTCAGCTTGCCTATCAGGCTCAGCAATTGACACTTTGTTGTCTTACGCTTAGTGACAATGTTATGTAAACACTGATATAATTCCGTTAGTTTCTCGTGGGGTAGAGTTAGCGTACTTGTTACACTGTTGATCTCGATACCAAGAAAGACCATTAATTGAGTGGGTGGGACGTACTTTTGGTAGTTAATAGTGAATCCTAAGAGTTCTATGAGATGTCTTAGACACTGTGCAGCTTTCTCGCATTCTGCTTCAGTGGCTGCGATCACAAGAAAGTCATCAAGATACACGATGGCAACACTAGATCCGAGATTCCTACGATTTAACATACGAGTTATGCTAGAACTAAGCCTTTGGAATATCTCTGGGCTCTTTGCTGCGCCGAAAGGTAATCTTGTGTCTACAATGTATGTTGCCACTTTGTCACCTTGAAACTGCCACTTTAGACCAAGAGCGTTATAACAGTCCGGATGTACAGGAACACTACGATATGCATGTTTGAGATCGATTTTTGCCATATATCCGTCTCTGGGTAGAAGAGCCACAGCCTTATCAATACTGTCATAACTCACATGGTTCGTACTCACGTAGTCGTTCACACTCTCGCCCACTGGTCTGCTGCAGTCGTGGATAACTCTGATGTCGCTAGAGTCCGACTTGGGTACAGCTCCGAGTCCACTGACGATTGTAGGCTTGTCTGTACACACCAGATAGTGACCATTGACAATCTCCTGCTCTATCTGTTGCTCAACCTTCAATACATTGTCAACATGTAGGGCAGATTTAGAGTTCTCACAGGTGACATCCACAAGATCAACATTTTCGTCTACAATTCTAAATCCATTTCGAATACCACTTAATAGGAATTCCCTATCACAGTCACCCTCTAGTTCCCGTTCCCAAATGCTAGCTGCACTAGTGAGGGGGTTGGACTGTAATTGCTACCGTCGGGCAAATTTGTTGGTTTGGGTTACACCAGAAGAGTCGTGAGCGAATTCCGGGTGGGGTCCATGAGACTTGATACATACATGGGCATATCTACACTTTACAAACCGACACCCAGATTGATTTTGGAAGTTAAGACAGATTTCTCTACCTTCGGCCGAAACTGGTTTTCTATACGATTCACTTGAACGTCTAGTTGTATCTTTCTTCTCTAGGTAGTAGAACATTGTATGATAATCTATATCTGACCATTTCTTCATAGACTCTGCTTGACTCCGCCGGTGCATGTGGTCAAAGAGCATAACTGAGGGGGTTGTGTGTTGCTGGAGATAATCACCGATGTAAGATGTATAGTTCAAATAGTCCAGAATTTCTGCTTGGCTCAGGTTTTTATCTTTAATTAATTGACTTAATATTCTAGAATTTGCAGATAACCACTGCGCAACTGAGACTTCCTCTGGCCTTAATTTTGTCCTAGCGGAACGAATTGATAACTTCCTTCCAGGGTCTGCTAAATCTAAAAGGTCTTCATTATCTTCTACTACACATTTTGGTTTGGTTACAAAGTCATAGATATACAGAGGCTTAGTATTGTCACCTGCACGTAGTTGCTTGCCTGTGTCCTTGTCTTCGGTGTTGGTTTGTAAGATGTCAGTCATGGAAGACGAGCCGATAGCGTCGAGAAGAGTGTTGAGCTCTGCGTTGTTTGCCAGCTCACGGGTGGTGACCGGTGTCTTGTCTTCACGCTGCTGGTCGGGTGTAGACTTCGGTCCGCGCAAGGTCAATATTGTCTTCTCGAGCAGCTTACGTTGAGCCAGTTTTAGGTTAAGGCTTTCAATGTCACTTTTATTTAATTCGGCTAATTCCTCGGGATCAGTAAATTCTTCTTTAATAAGCTTATTTATGGAACTTTCGGTGAACCCTCTTTCTCTCAGCCATGTATCGAGGGCTTCGTTTTCTCGCTTAGTCGCCATGCTGCAGCCTTCGTGCTTCCCTCGCGGCTCGTGCTTCGTCGACTGACACTAGGGGTCGCACGGGCAGGGATGCGTGTATCACTACGCCGCGCCACAGGTCACAGGTTAAAACAAAATAATCCCCTCTGGTCATTATTTTCATATAAATTAAAAGGAACATCCTGAGACCAGCACCTGAGTTTGAATGTGTTCATTGACTTGGTTAACATCCAACGTTAGTAGTAATTATTGTATCCTAAGATGAGATTGCACTCGTGCCTATCCCTGATGTACATGAATTTTTATCTTAAGTCGGGATATACGATGCTATTAAGATAAAATAACAAGTAACGTTGTAAAGCAGCGTAAGAAAATTAATAAATTATTGGTAATTCCTTGATAAATGTCAGTGTTTAATAGGAAAGTGTGATTTTCTTTGCAATCGTACATACATTAATTCCTTGCGAAAAGTATTCTTTTACCTTATCATAACTCTACAGTTTTGTTCTCATATAATTTGGTTTAATGCTGAAAAAGAACCTGTTTGTAACTAGTAAAGGAGAATCAGCATTTCCATAGATCACCATAGTGAAAACGGACAGGTTAATTGCATCGTTAGATTCTACAACATGTTTAATTTAACTTTGAATTTCTAATTTGATAAGTATTTACATTTCTTCTTGCAAAATGGGACCATGACAATAAACACAGGACGAAATGTGAAGCCTACTTTGTTGCTGTTGGACTGAGTGACAGTGAAGTAATGGGTGGAGACTGATCGCTCTGTTTACATCCAATCTTCATTAGGCACTACATTTATTTTCGTACATCAACCTGTAGTTTATCACTGCTCTCAAGCGCAAGTTAGTTAAACTTTTGAGGTGGACCAGTTCTCGAAAATAACATAGAAATGTGTGAACATGACATTAATTTGAAATCAAAATATGCCCTCGATTACCTGTGGAACACGTGCACATGTTGATTAAATAGAACATGAAAAAAGTATCTAATCTTACTGAAACAATAATGTGGCATGAATCTGCTTTGCATCTTGCAAGTGTTGATTTCTTACTCATAACAAACAGCTATCTTCGCTGTACTTAAATACTGCCAAAACAGAATGTAGAAACTGTATCTTGTAGGCTTCATTGCAATGAAAATTATTTCCAGTAATGTTTTATCATGTTATATTATAGTATGAGTCAACTTTGCTTTTGTTGTTATATAATCAAGAGAGTAATGATTGAAAGGAAAGGGATATTCCTTTATGTCTTCATGCACGCATATAAAATGTTAGAGATTAGAAATAAAAATCTGTTTACAAGACAAGGGAAAGGAATTTCCGTTATTCAAATCAAGTAAGGGATAAGTCTGCCCAGGTAAGACAACAGAACAGATCCAACTGCTTATCACTTTGCATGAGGACTTGTAAGAGGATGCCATAGCATTCAGCAGAACTCTAAACCCCTCTAAAGCTACACATCCACACTTCCGTACCACGAGTCAGTTGCATGAAATACAAATATTACCTTAAATCACTAATTTAGCCTCAGCGCATTGTTATTAGATAGCGCTAATGTTAACATTAGTGTTAAAGTTGTTTTGTGCAACGACCCTCAGATAGAAGGAGATATATATATATATATATATATATGACGTAAATCAAACATGTGGTGTTTCCTCCAGTGCGATTGCTTAAAGTGTTTATTCACATCATAGACCAGATTCTGGTATACACAGAGTTAAGGTAAAGGCTGCCATTTCTATGTGATTAGAAAAGTGTTGACTGATACAGGGTTATTGTTTGCAGACGGATTGCTTTGAGATCATTGTATCTGATAAGTACATTGTCTACATTCCATTAGTTTAATTCGATCTATGATTCAGATACATGTATCACATTTATAGAAATCAAAACAAATGGCATAAATATTCCAAAGAACTTACTTTCTAATTAAAAGTCTTAAAGTGACCTTGATGACCTTTTTCTGCGGCTGAAATAAGAGCCATAGGCAATAAGTGCTAAGTTATATTCAAATCGCCCCTCTGAAGATGCATATTTATCGCTAAAATACCCAAACTATGATATTTTCTTGTTTTCAAAGATTTATAAAAAAACGGCCATATAAAAGTCGGATAATCGAAATTCTGCTTGCAATTTACAAAGATATTAGTTAAATGACTAACTGAACACTACAAATCAATATTTTAAAAAATTGCGTTTGAATTATTGACGCGCGCCGTTGTCCGGTTTTCGATCACAAATCACGACTTTAACCTGTTAATTGTCACTATACTGAACTTTAAAGCACTTAGATGCTGATTTTCAGATTAAACCAACGTTTCTTAATAAAATAAAACTATTTATGAATTTTGACATATTTGACTACTACAACAACAACTACAACTCTATGGCCCTTTAAGATGGGATAGCCCTCGCGGCGTTGATGTCAATGTCTCATGTGAGTAATCACTGCCAGGAGGTATTGATTGTTAACATCGTAAACGGCGTGGGCGTCATGTGTGGAACCCTGACCCAATAAGCCTCCACTGTCAGGCTGTTTGCTTCATCGACTTCAGTATCGTTAAGTATTCACTGATCGTAAGGCTTTGTTGGTTGCATCTCTTATCCTGTTAATGAAGATAAGTTTACTTTTATATACCATTGAAGCTAAATACCAGAATATGCAGTCTATGAGAATATATGGTGGATCCTTACAAAAGTTAAAAGGAGTTAAAAAAATTGTGGAAAAATTCATTTAAAAAAAAATGACAATTAATGATATCTGGATATCCTTAATGCAAAAAAGTTGATAAGTTACACAATCTAGCACGTAACATTTGCGATGGCTCTTCTAACACTCTCACTTATGAGGATATCTCACGAAATAGTACTGTCTTTCAGATCTAACTCTACTTTAGTTATTCTTATGTTGAGAAAATTGTTCTACCACCTTTATATCAAGAAGCCTGTGTTCTTCTTGAAGTGAAGTAACAAGAAATAGGTGTACTGTCCCTAGTCATACCTATTTTGCTATCCGTTTTATTTTCCCACGCCTACTTTGGTCGGAAAGTGATGGGAGCCACCTGAAAGGGAAAAGAGTTAAACATATAGAAACTCTGAACTGGTTTTGGGGGTAATTCCACACTTCATACCTATATCAAAGATTCTTACATAGTCATGAATCGCTATTTAGGTATATAATATTGAACAATTAAAGATATTCTGATCCTGAGGGTCAAAACATTCAGTTCCAAATTAAAGTGACACTCCTGATTAAAAGAAAATATCTCAGAATATCGGATATCTCACATCTAACTAACAAGATTACCACATAATCTCGTGAAATGTATGCTTTGGATCTTTGGTCTTCGTATTTTTTTGATTCCTGGATTTCTCTTATTTTGAGAATGCATATCATAAAATGAATTCAAACAGTTGAACCAGCGAAACTGTCATAAAATGGACATTTGATAATCATTCATTTTATTCTGTAAGATGCAGCAGAAAGACATTATCTGCCATCAGTAGGACAAAATACACTGAATACAGAATTTATTCACTCTGTTGAACAAGTTATTATAAATCTCTTCCTATTTCGCAACCTAAGCAAACTGGATGTTATCTTTTATTTAAGTTAATTCCCAAAGTTGCAGCAGAAATCTGTGTCGCCTGTAGTTTTTCAACATTGTAACTAATAACTAGCTCTTCTTAGAGTATATCAATAACTTCGTCGCTAATGCAGTATTATATTTACCTAAAAGAGGATCAATTGTAGGATAGCTACTTTGATTGAATTGTTATTAGATCATAAGTATCCTTTAAATGGGGAAAGTTATTGTTCAAGTTTGCATTTCCTATCGTAATAAAAGACCTAAAAAAGTAAAAAGACAGTCTATCTGTTCCACATCTATAGGATTAAGTTGGTTATTTTCGAAACGATTTATATTATCCTTATCAAAGATGTTGTAAGCACATAACTCTCTAATAATAACAACATGAACTCTTGCGTGTGAGCAGATATTATATGCACACGAGCGTTTGCTTCTCCCGTTCTGTTTCACAGTTATGTTAGTTGATCTCTTTAGAATGTTGAAAATTCTATACATGAGTTAGAATTGGTTCACAAGTTCAGTTTTTAAACAGTTTACTCAACGCACATTTAAGACATTTAATGCATTTTGCAAACGGTAGTTAGCATAATACACACAGTAACGATTCGTGAGTGAAGGTTGTTGTTAAAAGTTGGCAGTTTTACAGCAGGATTGTTTGGTCATCAATATTTTCATCTACACCCATTATGTCTAGAGTGTATTCTAAAATAGTCATTGCATGCTTGTCAACACGTGATTCAACAGTTCTTCCTTGTTATAAAACTAAGCAGAGGCCTCAAATTGACACTTCCATAAATGACTCAGTAGGATAGCAAAGATAGCACAATGGGTGGCCTGAGTGTGATTCCAAAATCAGTTAAACTAAAGTGAATACGAATACATCAACGCACTATACAGCTGACCTGAATAAACTAAGTTTTATTTATTGTTCAATTAACCCATCGTTCTAAGATGACAATAATTAAAGAAATAACCACAATCAACACCTATCATTAGATTAACAAGACAAGTTTTCTCTCTTTTTTCTTGGTTGCTTGTGTCTAAATAACATGATTTGAATAACTTGCATAATCCAGTTTTACAGTTTATAGTCATGGTATCGGTCATGTTGAAGATTGTAATCACCAACTTCTGATGATTTAGGAGGGCAGATCAATCGTCAAGCTTATTTCCTTCAGGACCCGTTTACCTTCGCTTCTGTGACTGTCTGATTCTCTCAACCTTTACCGAATAATCATTAGGTCATTTGGAAACACATGAACTAGATGATTCTAATATAAACAGGGTCCTTTTTACATTTAGGAATGGAATCTCTAGTGGAGTTTGATATTTTGTTCCTATATGTTATCAAAAATATTATTCATCTCCCATCGAACAATATGAATCTTATACATATGTGAGAAGTGTCATGTATATTTCGTATTGACCAGAGGCGATATTGCAAATCGATACGATTACAAGGTACACTGGATATACATCTTAACCTCCAGCCGAATGTTCCTCACTGAAATGAATTCGCCATATTTCATTATTTCATAACAGTGAACCATGTGCAAATCCTCACATCCAATTTTATGAAACCATGCAGGAAAATACGTTTAGTTCATCCAATGGCCTTCGGTACTATGTGAGTTCTGACAAAACTTTCAAATCGTGCGATCCCCTAAGCTTACTACAGAATAAAAGTTATTAAATACACACAATGAATCTATTAGAAACAGCATATTGCTCAAAGGAGTTTTCTAATTACTGATTTTTGATCTGAATAGCTTTTCAACGGTCAGCATGTTTATGCATACTTGTATGTTAATGTATGATGTCATGTTGATTTAATATATAAGGCTTTACTGGCTCTGCAGACATTCCTTGTATAATGATGTAGATATTTTGCTACTAGGAGAGCGGAGTGAATCATGTATAAAATATATGACAGCCCAGTGTAAACAGAACTTATTTTGAAGATAATTGATTGGATTTTAACATCCAAGACTAGTGAAGAAATATTCCTTTGGAGTTATTTTTCGAATTCTTTATTTTTCCCATTCATAATTTAACAACAGTTCTTTTTATATGCTCAGATTCCTAATGCGACAAGGCGAATGTGGAATGCATATAAAGTGATTAGATAGCCGTATGAGTTTCTTTTAGTTACATTCATTAAAGTGAAATATTATTTGCAAGTGTCATTTTACAAAACAACATGTGTAGATATCCGGATAAATCAAAACTGTCATTAAACCAAACAACAGCACTCAGTTTACATTCTAAGCAGTTATAGATTACCTGTATAATTGTCTTTCTGTTGAAAGTTTTCAACAAGTAGTAACTTATACAGAAACCCTTACATTTGTGTTTGACATTCATTTCTCCTTTCTTGCACAAACACTTGTTAGTTTTCAACACTTTCACTACTTCTGACAGGAATTTGCCATTGCTAACTCGTTAAACAGTAATCGAATTTTTTCTCCAAATGAAGACGTTTACTTTATGGGCCTCCTGATTTTGTATGACAATAGTTTCTATTTGCAATTCTTCTTTTAACAATCAAAGATGTATGATCATATATGAAGTGAATCCGATGTGACGTTTGCTTCAAAATGTCTTCTTTGACAGCTTTGTGTCATGACGCACCAGACAGAGCATTGCAGTGGAGATTATGATGACGGCAATTGTTATCTTCTTTGGACCTTTTATACTACTTGATAATGATGGCCGTCAGTGGAGGCAAACAGACTTAACAAGTATAACAGTTCTACTTAATAATGAAAACGCCTCTTCAATTTGTTTGTAACAAGACACTATTCTTTTTGTGGTTTTTGCGTTTTAATTCCAATGAAAGTGTTTTAAACATGTTGTCGAATTCAAACCGTTCGTGTAAACAAAGACCACAATTCTCAGAGTATAACGAGTGTCAAATATATCCGCTGAGCAACACAATTTGTTCGTGAAAGAACGTTAGGAATTTGTCCGTGATGATAATTATTGTCCCTTTATTGCTTAATCATGATACATACATGATTGATAACTGTATCCATATTGTATTTCGAATTTCACCTGTGTTTGTGTTACATTACATTGTTTTTCTTCATGAAGGAACATGTGCTTACAACCAAGAGAGATACTTGTGACTCCATGGTGTGGTAAGTACCATGAGCGCATTGATACACTTCTTCTGGTTTGAGTTTTCTCGGCTGACCGTTTGAGATGTAACCATTCATGGTAGAACTGTAATGTATTTCAAAGTCTCTGTTGTTCGCTGGTTTTTAGCTAAAAGCCTGAAACACCTTTCAGCAGCAGTTTTGTTATTTGGTAGAGCAATATCTTTGGACTTCCAAAACGTGCCGACTTGATAGTGTCCATGTAAATACTTGTGCTTGATTTCAGTATCCCTTCGGCTCTACGGTCTTTAATCGACGATGGTTGGGATTTGCGTAGACAACTCCAAAAGACTCTGTTTTCCAGAACTGTTCAATGTTCTGTTGCATTTGTTCACCGCTAGTGATAGTGAACTTGATTAGAGCTTGAGCTTGTTCATTGTGATAAGAATCACATACCGATACTCACAGTAAGGACCTCAAGTAATAGGTTGAGGTCTCTCGCTTTCAATGTCTTCCAACTGTTAGTGTGCTCTTGGTATATCCATTGCAATCAGCATTTGGATCTTTGCGGGTTTGACCGGCTATATCTTCAGATCCTTTATGCGTACCCATTTCTCATCAAGAGGCGTCAAATCCCACTGACCATGCTTCCTTGAAGTGTATGACTGGCGTACCTGAGTCGTGGGTTTATTATATATCAAATGAAACCTTCATTGAGGGTTCTGTAGTAGTACAATTGATTGTTGTCACTTAAAGTGCTCTTTTCTCTCGCAGTCCGAGATCATGAACAAGTTGCTCATGAATTAAGGTGGTATCGCCTGCAGAGTCCAACGATGCATATGCCCTAATCACTCTTCCATTAGGTCCCTGAGCTTGAATAGGCACTATCTGAAAGTATACTGCATCTCGTGATGTTTTCATCCCCTTGGTGTATATCTGATCTGGTGCGACATTTGTTTGGTGCAATAATAAGTGGTGTCTTCTCCCCACACCCCTCTTCACGGTAAGTCTTGGCAGAGAAGCATTGCTCCGCTTGGTGGGAAAGTTTCAAACAGTTAAACAAAGCTTGTTTACTGAAATTACAGAGCGTCTTTCACTCACCGAGTGCAAAGATAGGACAATGATACAAGTAATGTGGTTCTTGACACATGGGACATGGCATGTTTTGCTTGGGGACTTGTTCACTTGATGTGTTCTTTGAGGAACTTCTGTGTTGTCTCTTGCCACTGTCGATGAGTTGCTGTCAAGTCGCTTAGTTACAGGTAGGGATGAAGGTCTATTTGGGGTGTTTTCCGGTTGTGACATCAACCTTTGTGTTGTATACTGTCGTTTCCCTAGGATATTCCTTGGGGTAGGCGTGTCCTGCATATCTGTTGACTGAAATAGCAAAGATTGAACCAGATTATACTTGTCAAAAACACTCCTTATTCATCCAGTATCTGATTTGAAACTTGCATTCTCTCAGACAACCAACTTGCATTTAGTTCACGTTCACCGTCATTATCTAACACATTCATATGAAGCTCTTGCGCCGACCGAAGGGATTTTACTGCCGCTTCTATTTTCTCAACTATGGGTGATAGAGTTTGTTTAAATCGTCTGTCAGTGATATACCACGTGATCACAAGGTGCATGATGATAATCTAACTGCTCACAGAGGCTGGATATTTGATGAACTCGTGTTGATCGACTACCGGGGCAAACTCAGTCAAGATATAATTACCAATGACTCTGTTCCAGATCATATAGAACGTACCGTCTTGCGTATGGCTAACCCATTTACTAGCCTACATGATCTTCTACATGTTACAACATTGGATGTAGACGTCATACCACTAATTGCCAACTTCTTCTAAAACGAGATTAATTGTCTTGGATTATTGTAACCATTCTGTACACCATTTTATTGGTTGACCAGATTCGAATAGAACAGATATAAACGGTCCTGTTCTGGAGATAGAAAGAGGCATTGGGTAGGAGGTAGACAAGAGTAGCTGGAAAACTTTATTGCAGACCCTCGTTCAACATGGTGCAAACATGTGAATCTGAATTCATGGCAAAGGGTCTTAAGTTATGTTAACCTAACTCAATAAGGCACCAGTTTGCTCAGGTAACACAATAGAAGCAACGGTATCCAGCTTGATTGCTTAACTACTCTGTCTATTACGACGTTCTATTGGCATGATGTATGCGGATGTCCAGCATTCAGGAAATTACCTGATACTGACGTGAACCAGGCCCTCCAAGCTATATACCAACACTGGTACCTTTCAGTCATCGGGCAATACTCTGGGATCCATAGAGGTATGATGATGGCTGCCATTACTGTGTGAAGCGATGTTGACAGATTCCTAGTCATTTTCTACGGATGAAATTATTTGAAATTATTTGTGTCTGATATCTACATTGTGGACATTCCATTGGTTTAATTCAAGTCTTATGATTCGATAAATTTATGCATCAGGTGTGTGGAAATCAAAACAAATGGCATAGATATTCCAAACAACTGGTAATAATTTATTCTCTAGGAAAATTATAGGGAAACTGACTTGCAACAACGTCCCTACATTCCAATTTCTTAAAACATTTAATAAAATGTAAAAATAAGTGACCTTGTAGAGCAATAAATGCCAACTTCTATTGATTGTAAACATTCCCACGTGAGAGTCATTATTATCGTATCCATGCTGTGGATCTATTCATTCGTAAGATGAGATAGCTATCCCAGCCTTGGATGAAATTGATGGGTCAGCAAATAAAGCTATCAGGCAGAGTATGAATATTATTTTAGTATTTATAATGCGTTGGTAAAGTCAATGTCTCATGTGAGTATTCACTGCCAAGAGTTATTGATTGTAAACATCTCGGCGTGGGAGTCATGTGTGAAACCCTGACCTAGTGAGCCTCCACTGCCGGGCTGTTACACGAGTCAAGTAACGTTAAATAGTCACTGATTGTAAGGACCTGCTCCAGCTCCTTTCATCTCTGATTGTGTTCATGAAGATAGGTTTACTTTTGACAGAAAATATTACTGAAACCATTAATCAAGGGAAAAATGATAAGGAAATTCATTCAACTATCGCAAAATATGCTGGGTACTTATAGCCTTATGATTCATGGGTGGTAATTAATTCAACATACTCTCAACACCCTGGGATAAAAGCTGAAAAAAATAAATACAGACTCTGAATTGATATATTTTTTAAACATTCATTGCTGACATGCGGAACACCTATCAGATGGTAATTTCTGGAACATATATGGTGGACTCTTATACACGTAACAAGTGGCATAATGATCGTTCAATTATTACATGAAAAGGTTCATAATTTGTACATGATTATTCATGATATCTGGAAAGATATATGCTATTACATAGACATAAGTTACACAATCTATTTATACTTATGCATAAAACAAGAAAATAAATAGTGAAAACATGAATACGATCATTTCTCATAGATGAATTGCCGAAGCACGTTTTGGACTGACAAGATAGAATATGTAACTTGTAATATATAACAAAATAAAACATGTTCCTCGTCTTCTACACCATCATGACAAACAGGACATTGTCCAAAGGTTTAAGGTGCTCTTGTGTAGCGTCCAGTTTCTATTTTGACGGGAGTCAATCAAGTTCTGAATTTGGCTAAAGCTTACGTCTTCTCGGTGAACGTCCTTGCACCGTATCTTCCGCGGATTATTAAAGTTGTGGGATCAATTGTCTAAATGATTGTATGAACAAAATCAATTGAATGTTAATAACAATCTTAATCATTCAATTGTGTGTTTTGGCGAAGTGATAAGTTGAACACTCTGTCAATATCAATTTGAGAAAAGCATTAGAGAGAACACATTACATTATTGAACATTATTCAATTGTGTTGTCAAATGTTACAGGACTAACTATTGCATACGTAATACATTCATGTCTACATGGAACACTCTACAGACTTTTCATGCTCTTTATCAACACACGAAAAATGGTGAGTGCAAAACACCCAGCGACAAGCACTTCATCACCTTATTTCTGACAAGGTAAACAAGGTTAATAGATGACTGCTATATGTTGAAGAGAAAGTAAATATGGGCTTTACTTATGATAACAATAACATGTCAACTTTGCAAAGTATATCAGTTCACAAATGCAAAAGAGAGTTATTTGTACTTGCACGCCAATTCCTTCCGACAAAGAATACTGCAACTAGCAAAACAACGGAAGTTATGGAATCTTGTCCGGTATCTTCTGTGGAAGGTGTTCGACCTCGGATCAAGAGGTCCGTGGTTCGAATCCTGCCTGGGGCTTGGCAACTTTGTCTGCAGTAGAGAACTGTTCTACAGGCAGTAAGGTTTGGGTGCAATGCTAAACTGAATTTCAGTGCAGTACCACCACTGGTTCGCTTGTTCAAGCCGATGCCCACAGGTTTAACCGCAATGCATAGCCACAATGGTGTTGCGGGCTTTCTCCCTGCAATAATACTAGCAGCCGCGATATAAGTGAAATACTCTTGAAAGCGGCGATCATCCCCAACTCATCTCACCTCTGTGGAAGGAAGTTCGAGGGATGGGACATTGATGTGTATTAATCAATATCATTGATTTTGGATTATTTCACAATTCCCTTGAAGGGGGCGGGATAGCGCAGTGGTTCGCAGACTTCTTCCGTAACAGTATTGACATAGTTAGGAAGGAAATAAACACAACTATTAAATCTATTCTTCTTTAGCAAGAACTAATAAATGTTCTCAAATCAATCTTATATAAATTTGGCAAAGTGTATTTATATCGAAACACAATAGTGTTGATTTGCCTGATGACCGAATTCTGAGTTGGGTTGTGTTGTTCAGTACAAAGATCCTGGGTAAAGTCATCGTTCATTATAACTAAGACTGCGAAAATACAAATATAATCCATACTTGACCAAAACGTGAAAACGTTCTAATGCAGAATATGCGTTCTAAATTGTTAGGCATAAATTCAAGGTAAGTTGAAATTTACTTCATTCGAACGTCATCTTCACCTAATGATAAATAAAACATAAAAAATTATCATTTTTCAGTGAGTTCACCTAGATAACCTCAAGATAACCAGCATTCGTTGTCCTGCTATTTACAATGCATTCTATTCAAGGCAATCTGCAGCTGGTTTAAACATCTTTCTAAGTCGGTGAAACATGCCATTAATCAACGTGTAAATTGCAGTATTTCATGTGAAAAGGGATGTTATCGTTTTCTAGATCCAACTCCAACATTGCAAACATGTTTTCTGATGTTACAAGCCAAAGGTCATCGCGACCTTTATAATGGATACAATTAACCTGATAGGATTACATATCCAGAATCATGTTCATTGATTTGTCATCTTTTTTCAGTATTTTAATTCATCAGAACGAATTTCAAATTCCACCAACATCGTTTGCTGTCATTTGTATACCGAATATCTAGGATTTTGGTATCTTCAACTTGTATATTGCAAACTTTAAACTTCACCTGAACTTTTAGAAATCTAGAAGTCTATGTTTACGAAGATGATATTTATGTTGAAGTGAAAAAAAGCTTTCGTAGAACCACTTGTACGCATGTATCATTCAACAGCATTTGCTTTAGTTCGTCAAACAAATCTTTATACTTATGTCATCTTTTCTCGACTTGTCTCGTCATAATTCTTCTTAAAACCAAAACTCAACACCAAATGAAACATCCTGGGACCATGATTTATTTTTCATTGACTTCAAAATTCTTCAAGTTCATGAAGGTATAAACTTAAAAACCGATGTGCAAAACGCGTAGCTTGAGAAATTTTGAAGTCAAATCTTATGATTAAATATAACCATATTTGGTGTTTATAAAAGTGTTATTGCTCCAATTATACACATTTGTAACAAATAGATATGCACTCTATACGCGAATGAATTCAACGCTCAAAAGACTGAAAGAGACAAAAATGTCAATCAAAACGTCATTGGATCCTTAGCACCACCTATAATTTGTTCATCAGCCAATAAAATTCCACAACGCAAGTGGCCATAAACTTATCAGACGTCCGTCACACGTGGCCTTGATATTGCTAGATGTCACAGTTGTAACCACACATTGCGAAAGTGGAACTTGACACTAAACTAGCAGAATTTACCCTTGTAGATGGCATATACTGGTTGCGTTAGTATCCTGATTCCAACAGAATCTGATTAAACAGTACACTGTTCTTGAACGTTTTTGAGAAACCAAGCTGGAAAGTGTTAATGAACTTAGCGGCATCTCCATGGACGATCTCCCGCGAGAGCAATTTGTGGTGGAGGACGATCGTCTAGCTCTAGCTTCAAATAGAGATCTCTTATTTATCTTGGGAAGATCTACCTTTAGAATCTTCTGACAAACTTTTTTACTCTATATTCTAACATGACACGAAAACTAGAATGAAAATACTGCTTTCTGTTTGGTTACGAAAATAAATTTTGGAGTGATTATTTCGCTGATAATAACCTCTAAATATTTACGACCGATTTACATTCATACGCGCACGTTTACAAACTCCATTCGCTGAACTTACTGTTTTCATCGCCTTACAGACAACTGCAAAATTAATTTTAAATCAATTCTATAATGGCATTGAAAATACCGTATTTTTAAGATAAATCCATTCCTTGGTTATTATTTGTTGAAGTATTTTATTTTTTATTACTAAATTTAATTTCAAAACGAGCTCGCGTCGTACGGTAACGCGCGGCAACAGCGATTCGTCAAGTGAACAGATTAGACGTACGTTATTCTTCAACTTTACAAACTGCTTCCCTTTACCCCCTCTCATTCATAAGTGAATTTCCAGACAATGTATTCAACCATGACAAACTATACAGCTTTCGTGATCGTTCATTCAATCAGTTCACTTGTTGCGTGAGGAGTTAGCGCTAGCAGTAAACAACTACTTTTAGAGTAACGTCCCTTGATTGGGTCAGTCCTTATCGGTATGGTAGGGATGATAGGTGACCTTTGTACAATTTACATGAAAGACGTATCTCTGACGGGATAAACAATCTGTTTTTGTTGATATTATCGTCAACAAAATAAATACTTAAAGGGTTCTATTTTATAAATCTGTTGGTTTATTTTTTTATATCTTTTTTTATTTAAGAATTGACTTCAACATTTATTAAGTTCATGGAGGTATAAACTTAAAAACCGATGTGCAAACTGTGTGAATCCGCGTAGTGGTTTTACGCCGAGTTTGCACATCGGTTTTTAAGTTTATAAACACCATGAACTTAATAAATGTTGAAGTCAATTCTTATAATTAAATATATACATACTAGTTGTTTTTAAAACATTTTATTGCTCTAAATCAGATACATATTTGCACCAAATAGAGCTGCACTATATACGCGAATGAATTCAACGCTCAACAGCATGAAAGAGATAAAATGTCAATCAAAACGTCATCGGATCCCTAGCCCCGCCTACAAAACGTTCATCAGCCAATGAAAATCTACAACGCACGTTGCCATGAACTTATCGGACGTCCGTCACACGTGGACTTGACATTGACCTTGCTAGTTGCACAGTTGTAAACACAAATCGCGAACGTAGAACTCGGAGAGGAAACCAGCCGAAGTTACCCTCGTAGATGCCATATACTGGTGGTGTTATGGTCTCGATCTAACGGAATCTGATTAAACAGCACACAGTTCTTAAACTTGTTGAGGAGCCAAGCTTAACTCTGTTCATGAACTTAACGACATTACTTTGCCAACCTCCCTGCAAAGGCCGCGAGTACATTGAACAATGACATTTGCCTTCTGTGGGGTGGAACACGATCGGTTGTAATTTCTGATAGAGCTCTCTTGTTTATTATGAAAAGGACTACCTTTAGAACCTTTGACAACAATAATTATTTCATACTGAATTATGTTAATTTTTTATTTACCTACTTTCAAGAAGTGGCAATGCACAAAGTGTTGCTATTTTTAGAAAAACGTAACTTGTTTACAAATAGTTCCGTCGATGGGCGTGGCTTAAAATGATGTGACGTCACGAAATTAAGTTTATGGAGGTATGAACTGAACTTCTATTACCGTGTTCAGCGAATCAGATTGACGCAAAGCAATTGCTATTTATTTATTGAAGCGTGTTCTTTGAAAATGGAACTGTACCGTACTTTCGAAAGAAAGTGGAACTGGTCTGTACTGGTTTGACCTAATCACATTGTTGTTGCGCAAGGCAAATAAGTTCCTCATTATTATTCTAATTAGTCATGTTAGAATGGAGATAAATCCATTTTGTTTTTTATTTTCGGGTTGTATGTCGTGCATTTTTCACCCCTAAATAAACATAGGTTTGAAATGTTTATTTAGGAGTGAAAAATGCACGACATACAACCCCAAAATAAAAAAAAACCAGAATGGATTTATCTCCTAATTATGGAGGAGTGAAATTAAGAAAAGGAAATTTATATAACTCGCTGTAAATCTGATGTGTTGTTTGTTATAACAGCAGCGATTGATTGCTAAACTCAAACGATTTGTTTCGCGACGCACCCTAGGCTTCATCTGCAACCTATTTATGAACAGAACAGAACAGAAATTTATTGCATTTCGGGGCCAGGAGGCCTAGAGTACAAGTACAGTATTCCATTGTATATGTAGTATACTATCAGAGCGCTATCTTAATCTAAATACTTTATATAAGTAGGTGGCTAAGCGGAGCAACAGATTACTGTTGGTTGTTGATAACAGGGAAATAAAGTGTTGAGTGCATGGATGCTTAAGATAATAAATCGGTAAATAATATTCACGAATTTGGGTATAATATGGACATATGAACAAAACATGATATTCATCTTCTTCGCCTTCTCCGCATGTAAAATCAGCAGGAATAGGATTCTGGGCATGTTTGTATTTAGTAACTTTAAACTTATTTGAGCAGCATCTAAACTTTGTTAATGCCCTTCTTAGTTGTACAGATTTTATACAAGTCAAATATCTTTCAGTATTTAGATGAGTCTTAAATGTACAATAGGTAGATACAAGTGAAGAATGACTTACATCTTGACTCCAGCACTGTTTATACATGTCAAATAAACGTTGCTTAAATTCTAACATAAATAATTTAATTTCCAACTTCTTGACTAATCCATACAAACCCAAAGCCATAAGAAAATTAAAACATTCTAACAGCTGTTGCCCAATTTTTGTAACCTATTTCATCATGTTGTTTCATAAGAAAAAAACAATGCTTTACATATCTATTATAATTCATGCTGACTATCTTTAACCAGTAACTTACTACCCTAAGCTGTTGATTGATAAACAACGGATTGCGTCCACATTCGCCTAAAACTGCCAAATTGCTTGTGCGATAACCAACTCTTAAAATAAACTTACAAATTTTTTTTTCAATCTTTTTTATTCACTTCATTTTGATACAATCAACAAAGTTTTGTACATAACAGGAGCTAATATGTGGTATATTATGTACCTTAGGTATGGCAAGACTTATAATCAACATATGGAAATACATCAAACAAAGTAATAATTAAACACTTCATTCAGAAACAGCATTCATATATCAGTCTTAAGAATATTCCACTTTTTGTCAAAATAATTCATGTTCAAATTTTTTCTAGCGATATATCTTTCAATGTGAAAAACGTCTTTCAGGACATTCTTATATATTGTGATATTAGGCTTTAAACCTTTAATGTTCATAACATAGATGTGACGTTTAGCGAGCAATACCATGTGATTCAACAAGTGGTTATTGGTGGTACAGAATAATATATCTTGGCTTGAGAGATCGGGATTTTTATCAAGGGCACTCTTAATAAAGTCTCTGAATTCGTTCCAGAAGACTCTAACGATTGGACATTCAATATATACATGGTAAATATTCTCGTTACAACCACAAGATGAGCATACATCATTATCAACTAGTTTCATTTTCAACAATTCTCGTTTAGTATAAATCACTCGATGAATAAATTTGTATTGGAATTCCAACAGCTTTGTGTCTTTTGTGGATTGTCTATATTCCAAAAATACCGACTTCCAATTGATATGGTCATTAAGTTCGCTTTCTCATTTAAGACATGCTTTTGGAAAATTACATTCACCATCAATAAGGTTATCGTAAAATAATCTTGATCCTTTCAAAAGGCTCAATAATATCATTCCAAGGGGAACATATTGGCAGATTTCTAATAGTAGAGACATCTTGAGTTTGAATAACATCTCTCCAAGTTTTGGGCAGATTGAGGATGACACGGTTTAGATCAAGGACTGTGCCTTTAATATCAATAATTTTTGAACCAGTTGTTGATTATCAAATCTGTATTAAAATATTGGTGATTTAACCAGAGCGGCTGCATACGTATTTCATTTATGTTATGTTCATATCATAATTTCGAATATATCTTAACCAAGCGTCCAATGAATCCTTCCAAAATGGATTTGTATCTATTTTTGATATTCGCACCAAACATGAGAACATGCTTTATGGGAAAACCAGCTAGGCTATAGCAGTTTGATTTAGAAACGTATCTCTTTAAACAAGAAATTTTCAATGAATCGATAAACGTTTTGAGATCAACCATTCTCAGTCCACCTTCTTCAAACTTTCGCATTAAGTGTATTCGTTTTATTTTGTCCCTCTTATCATTCCATATAAAATTGAAAAATATATAGTTCAAATTTGCTATAAAATCTTTAGGAGGATTTGGAAGAGAAATGAGAATATGAACAATAGTGGATAAAGCCAATGTTTTGATAACAGTTATCTTCCCTATTAAAGTTAAGTTTCGTTTCTTCCAATTTGTAAGAATTCTTTTTATATTTTCAAGTCTTTTTTTGGTATTGATCACCCAAAGATTTTTCAACTTTGCATTCAGTTTTATTCCCAGGACTTCGAAATTTTCCATATGCCAATCAAGATTTAAATCATGGGATAAAATTATGTCACCGCCGGCCATAGCTCCAAGCCAAACTGCTTTGGTTTTGTCGATGTTTATTTTCAGACCAGACATCTTGTAAAATGTGACGAGTGTTTTCATAGCTTCATTAAGAGAAAGCTCTGATCCATCTAAGAATAGTTCCGTATCATCAGCATATTGGCCAATAATATGTTCAATTTCGTTTAAAACAATGCCTTTTATATTTTTGTTATCCCTTATCATTATTCCCAATATCTCGGCAACGAATAAAAATAGATATGGGGAGATTGGATCACCTTGCCGACAACCTCTTTCATTATCAAAAAAAAGTAGACAGATGCCCATTTTGAGTAATGCATGATGAAGCATTTCAAATAAGAATATTAACCCATTTCTGAATATTATTACCAAAGCCGAACTTTTTCAATACCATTATAATGAATTCCTTAGAAACAGTATCGAAAGTTTTTTCAAAGTCAATGAGGATTAATAAACCTCTTTTATTTTGTAATTTAGTTTCAAACATGATATCGTAGAGAAGTCGGATGTTTTCTGATATGCATCTACCCGGGATGAAACCAGTTTGGTTTTCATGAATGAGAGTTTCAAGCGTTGTCTTGAGCCTGTTCGTAATACATGTGCTTATGATTTTATATAATACATTTAGAAGAGAGATGGGACGCCAGTTTTTCAGATATCTTCTATCTTTGCCTGTTTTAGGAATACATGTGATTACTCCTCTATTCATTGTCATAGTCATAGTATTCTGGATAAAAGTTTCTTTGACATAACGATGAACCCAAATTTTGATATCTTTCCAAAAATACTTAAAAAATTCTATAGGAAAACCATCTAGTCCTGGGCTTTTATTGTTTTTCATCGCTTTAACAGCATGTGAAATTTCTTCAAGACTAATCTCTCGTTCAAGTTCATCTGACTGGATCCTAGTCAAGGAAGGAGTTGCAATATTTTGTAAAATAGAATAGAAAATAGATAAAAGTGAAGAATGACTTACATCTTGACTCCAGCACTGTTTATACATATCAAATAAACGTTGCTTAAATTCTAACATGAATAATTTACTATTTCCAACTTCTTGACTAATCCATACAAACCCAAAGCCATAAGAAAATAAAAACATTCTAACAGCTGTTGCCCAATTTTTGTAACCTATTTCATCATGTTGTTTCATAAGAAAAAAACAATGCTTTACATATCTATTATAATTCATGCTGACTATCTTTAACCAGTAACTTACTACCCTAAGCTGTTAATTGATAAACAATGGATTGCGTCCACATTCGCCTAAAGCTGCCAAATTGCTTGTGCGATAACCAACTCTTAAAATAAACTTACAAAATTCAGTGTGGATAACTTCTATTGGTGTTCTCTCTATAGTTCCCCATATTTCCGAACCGTACATCAAAATTGATTGGATTTTTCTATCAAAAATGTCAAAGCTTGTCTCAATATCCAAATTTTCATATCTATAAATCATTCTTTTTACAGGGACTAAGGCTTTCTCTGCCTGTTTTGCCAAATTTTCACAGGCAACTGTAAACATATTTCGACATGAAAAAATAATACCTAAATACTTTTAATACGAAACGACCTCTATAGGTTTTCCTGCGTATGACCATTTTTCAAATTTAGACAATTTCCCTCCCTGCTTGAAAACAACTATTTTAGTTTTATTTAGGTTTATCGTTAAACCCCATTTCTCACAATACTCATCTAAAATATCTATTTTTCTAACCTATTTATTTTCCTCAGTAAACCAAATTCGGGGAAACACGTGTAATTGAACATTCTGATGCCATACTGACATTTTATAACCTGAGTACAAACTTTACCACACACAGATAAACAGTTAATGTCAAATGTAAAAAGTTGAATTATTTGGAAAGCTTCGTTTCCTGCAACATCTTGACGCCAAGTAGATGGGAGTTGTCGAAGTTCTTAAAGATCGTAATGAATAAGTTGGTAAAAGTGAAACACACATCTCTAGCCGTATAATTATCACTGGTTCACACACAATCACACAACAGTGTTAGAGGGTCTTAAAGGCACTGTCGAGCATTGTCTTAGGCAAATAAATGGAAAAGAAAACAAATTTAACTTCAAGACAAATTTAATTCTCTTCAAATCAATTAATTGAGTCTTTAAAAGAACTAACCAAAATCAGTTACGCTTCAACAAAGCCATTTCCCTTACTCAAAAAATTAAAAAGTTTTCATACTATGATAATTTTTCTAAATATAATAACACAATGCTTCAGTACCTTAAAGTCTCTGCTATTATATTTTATTTATGAAAATATCACTGTAGTTCTGTTATGCTAGAATGACTAAATACCGTATAATAGATATATAATCATATTGATAACAATAATGATAATGCATCGTATTGAATTAAAACTCACCGTCTTGTCTGCTCATTCCAATGCCTGTAAGACTTCAATACAGGACGCCTCTCAGTGTGTTTCTAGTTACTACAACCAAGTTCTTAAGAGCATAAATGTTAAAAAAGACAATCCGTTTACAACACCTTCACTTGCCAAGTTTCTTTTACACCACTTCTTCAAATGTCTCTTGAATTCCATATGGAATATCTCAATAACAATATAAAGTAAATTAAGATTGAAATTTTGAATATGTACGTACATTACTTTCATATTCCTATCAAGTGAATAAACGTGTATGCCAAGAAATAGTGTGATAGCTTCACAATAAGAACTGAACGTTTTTTACTATGGATTAGATTTTTTTTTTCCAAAAGCTCCGTTTATATAATTGTTAATATTGTGCAAGGGACGTAAATCTGTGTATCGTTTAGTTTTGTCCGGTTTCCTGTATTCCAGAAAACTAAACAAACCTAACGTACCCTGTAACCCTAGATGCACTCTGGAATTACCTGCTCCTGAGTTTACTACTTGTCTGCGACTGCGGGTAAAGCTTAGTGTACGTGTAGATATGCACGAAACCTATAGCTGATAATATCTCCATAACTGTGACTATTAATTGTTTATTCATACTATAAATGGGTCTATGATAATTGAAACTTTTTGATATCCCCTCGTATAATTCCCTCATTTTGCAATCATGAAGTGAACATATAAGCCATTCCCTCAATACTGTTTCATGATGGGGGTGATTTAATAACTTCACTGAATGCAGGACTTCATAAATGACTGAAAGGAAAACTGAAGAAGCAGTACAAAACTAAATCTGTTCTATGAAGTCATCTTTCGCTGATAATTTTACCGATAAAGCACATTTTACAAAAGTAGACTCTGTATCACTCGCTAGTATCGAGGATATATCATACCCTTTGTGAAACATTTGTATCTTTCTCGTCTGTATGTTATTTTAGTAATGCTTAGGTTTACAGAAACACCTAAAATGCTACAGCTTCGAAACTAGATAAAAACGAAACTTTACTGAACTGATACGCTCTAAGGTTGTGATTGTAAGAAAAAATAATACTTCTCGATAAATTAACATCATTGATCAAGTTAAACAAGTTTGACTCAAAAACATAATTATTCTCTGTCCCTATAAGGGATATATGGATTTTCAGGTAAGAGAGTTCGATAAAAATATTGTATCATATTACGATAACGTGGCTGTTATGCAATTTAGGAAGAGGTGTTCTGCTATGAGTAATATCATTGTTTTATATGTCTCTTCATCAGTTATGAATTCCACAAAAGGACACAATATTTTGAATAAAAGACAAAACAGCATATGTAATCGACCCATCCATTATGCCGCAAATAAAGAAAAAGAGAGATATTTTAGTTTCGTTTTTTAATATCGTCATCAAGATATATGATTATATATGTTATCATGTAAGACATCGTTTTGTACTAAACAGACTGTGAAACCCTATGGCCTGTCTTTTTAGAGAGTATATATGTATCATCCCAACTGCGGATCGGCCCCATCTTAAGATGGGACGCGTCCCAACTTGGAATCCCAAGTTGGGACGTCCCATCTTGAGATGGGACGGGGGATATTAAAACATGTTAATAATATTCATATTTTATAATGATTTGTGTCGGTAAAACATGTTTTTACATAGTTTTGTTATATTCTTTTCACACCTACGAAGAAAATTTGATTTGATGTTCATTTACTTCACTTTTTCACTCGGTTTCATATGTTATCTAGTACGAACGATTTAACACTACTCAAACATTTATTTAAAGTCACATTTGATTACTAATTGAATCTCATTTGTTAAGCGACATAACAAAATCAGATCAATGTATAGATTTATATTTAGATAATAGTTTTCAGCATTTTTCAAACGACCAATACATGAGTAAATCGAACAGCTGACATCACAGAGACATCTTTGTATATTAGTTTCTTTACAAAAATGTGGTATAAACTATTAACAATCAAAGATATTAAGTTATTCTAATGTAGATCCAAGTTTTACAATACTAGTGATAAATTGCTTTTTCAAAAATATATAATTAAAAAACGTACCTGATACAGAGAAATGAATAATCCATGCAAAAACCTCCTATAAACAGAAATTAAGGTACTCTTCATCGTTACAATGCAGCACTGAATGGACGGAATATGTTTATGTGTCAACTTGGCGTGACAGAGAACGGATGATTGGACACCAATTTGCCCATCGTAGGAACTGTTAGGCTAAAACAACATATGGAGACACCAAAACCCCATGTTGTTTTAACAAAGTACTATCTTATTTATCTACTTGGCGACTTGGTTAATTGTATCAAATGTAAAAGAAATTAAGAAGTCTGGTTCCCCAACATTTTAGATATTTTCAAATAGTGCCAACCTTAGGGTTTGAATATTCCCTCGTAACTCATATCAATATACTAAAATCTATCTTAACGGCGACAAATCTTTGTCACAGAGTGTTAACGAATTCCTAATAATATATACTTATCATTTCATAAACGGTACCAATCGATTTTTAAAGCTCTTTCCTAAACTTTGTAAAAAAATGTAAGGTAGACAAAGCTTAATATAAATTTGAGTTTAGTAAGAATAATTGCAAATGTATATTTCCACCAATGTACTTGATATCTAAATCGTTTTATGTTTGTTTCAGGAAAAGAATTTATATAAGCATTTGCTGCCTGTTAATCCTTTTTTTCTTTTTGTATATATATTCTGAATTTTGTGTAACACGTGTTTTGTTGAAATAAAATCCCATTTAAATCATAAAAATAAACTTACTAACCATTATACGATTACACATATTTCAGATTTTCATACAATGAAATATCGAATATTTTGCAATAAGCAATGACAGTTTCAATATCAAATCTGTATATAAATGACAGCTTCTATATCAAATTTGTATAAGCAATAACAATATGAATCATTTAGTCCTCTGAGGATATTACATTAGTACATGTATGTCAGCACAAAATAACTCGATAAGTCTTAGTATATCAATAAAACTTCATTGATGTGTATTTACAAACCTAATGCCTTTTTTCGGGGGACATGTTAAGAAGCATATTTAAAGATAACAAAACGATTAGTTAAGTACACAATATAATAACAATATTACACTGAAATGTAATTCTTCCCTCTCACCTACTCATCTCATTTGACTTATGTACGGATCAGTTGATTAACGTATTAGTAGTAAAACAACTTCCATCGGATACAATAACAATAAACATGAACATTTGTTGTTGTTTTTGGTCTGCTTCCACCTATCAGAGATATTGCCGATAGGGGCAAATGCCTTGATAAATATGAATGATGATCATTGACAAAAACAACAAACGCTCGGCGTGTACCTTTGTAGTGTTACAAGCATGCTCATGTACAATTGGTACCCATTCTTGTCACTAATTGGAAGGTGACACACAGGTATTGGTGTCATAACCGAACCGGATGTTTACCAAAATCCCTTCTTTCGGACATCCCCCCCCTCCACCAACCCCACACTCATCTCTGAGGTATGTTTGCCATTTGCACCAGGACACTGATCAGATCAGGTTCGATCGGAAATATCAGGAGGCATAACTGGAATTATTTACTGGACATCTTATAAGCATAGACGGAACGCCTCTTATAGGTTAGTGTTTGTGAATTATGCTTAAAAAAACATACACTTTTAGATTCGACTATCAAACACAATAAGTACATTGGAATCTTGCTTAACGGAACGGTTTATGTGTAAGAAATTGAACTGATTACAAGGCATTAGATTAGCATTCTTGGTATTCACTAAGAGTAGGCTTTCAGTGTTTAATTGAATATAATTTCTTTTTTTTTATTTGCTTAACATGCTGTCATAATTAAATATATTTAAGAATATAATGAAATATTTCATAAGATTTTGTATAAGAATTACTTTTGAAATCGTATTGGGCTATGATGAAAGACTCGTATGCAATGATAGATATATAAAGCCAAAAAGTCATGAAAATCAACATAAAATCGAAATATCTTTCGATGTCCTTAAAGCGCTTATCTAATAATATATGTTAACATGTTATTACTAAATTCAACATTAGAATAAGGATATTATGAACATGTTAAAGTATCTGCCGTCCCATCTCAAGATGGGACGTCCCAACTTGGAATTCCAAGTTGGGACGCGTCCCATCTTAAGATGGGACGCGATCCCAAGTTGGGATGATACATATATACCCACTTTACGAAATCAAAACAAACAGTTCATTTGCGGAAAATCTTACTTAGCAAATTGTGCATTTCCAGTACTTTGTTGCTACTTTATACTTCAAAATTCTGGAAAAGTTAAAGATAATATATCCCAGTTTTGTATCCGACTTCAATCCCCCTTTTCATATGGACAATACATTCAAGTAAATAAAACACCATACAGCGTTTCGATGCGTTCTTTGGTTAAAAAGTGTGTAGAAATTCGCCACCTCGAAAGCCCAATTGAAAAAAAGTCCCTAGAGCGGCCTGAGCTCTCCTTCGGCGGATGTGACGTCATAGACAGGACTCGCTCCGCGTATGTTTGTAAACAAGTATATATACCAATGCAGATATGGGTCGCATTCGTCTACGTTTTCATTCCGAAAGAAACATGCCTTCTTCCTGCGTTGCTGCCAACCGTACTAATAAGAAATCAGGAGACATAAAACTGCAAATTGGAAATTTCAAATGCATGTGTGTTGCCATAGTGACTGAAATTGACAATAAAAGTTATGAATGAACGCATAGATAACACAAGGGAAAATTGTTTATACATTGAAAATGCAATACTTAAATAATTGCGAGACTTGATAAAGCAAATACAGATTGTAAAATAAAATCATTTATTAATTGAAATAAAATATATATATATACATGTATCGCTGCGGTGAGATTAAAATTCATTTTCTTATAGCTTTCATCAGAAAGGTACATTTTGATTGAAGATATTCAAGGTGCACGGATTTCTCTCCTGTAAAGTCATCTTATTCATCTTAATTAGTATTCATATTCTTCATTCCATTATATATCCAAGCATCATTTTATTTGGTGCATGTTAAAAGTCCAATTTCAATCATCAACAGTACCACTACAGTCTGCATGTTAACAATGACAATCTTTACATGCAGTGTAATTGTCAGCAGACTGTCGGTTATTGAAAATGACTAGATCCGGAAGTTGCCGAGAGGCAGTCCATCGAAAGCGAGATCTCATTGTTACAGTCATGCAAAGCAGAAACACGGAGTTACGATATTGAGTTGACACATTGAAATGGCACAAAGTAGTAACAAATATTCTACATGTTCAATGGTCAATCAGCTACACAGGGGGGTAGTCGATTTGTTTAAGTGTTCAAACAACAAACAGACACAGTTGCGGTAGATATCAGCTTGGGTTCACTCGATCGGCATTATCGGAGATTAACAACCAAAACAAATAACAACAGTTAATTAATGTCAAACAGAATATGTCGATCTATTGATATTAATAGCTTTGGTGACTTAGGGGCTTTTTCATAAGTACAATCAGTGAAAATATATACGTTCACAACCGCTGGAATCTATAATGTAAACAATGACACAGCACAGTCGTAAGCGAGTCCTGTATATGTCGTCACGTCCCCCCTAACACCTGATTGGCTAATAAAACGTTTGGCGTCTGTCTTCCGGAAGTGTTTATGAAACATGTTTTTTCTACTATTTTCAGGTGGATGTGAACTTAAACAGTTGTTGATATTCATTCTTAACTGTGTTATGAATTATTTCCGCTAATCGTACCCCCTCTGTGGATATATTATCTTTAACATATTCCCAAGGCAATATAAAGGCACAAGTACATTCTTTATATGATACATCTACAAACTTTAATCAAAATATATCATTTCCACAGTTACAAAAACAGACAAAAAGACGGATGCACCTCATTTCCCAACTATATTTGTAGATTTGATCTAATCTACGTACAGATATGATAGTATGTATGGTTTGACCGTCCTTACAAATTCACCTGTATGTTTTTTTGTATCCTCTAACTTTCTAGACAATTTATTTGTAGGTTGTACTGCAAGATGTATATAAAAACCAGACGTTTATCGCATCGCTGCGTGCTTAAAATACATATATGCCGACACTGGGCTGAGTTTAGCTTTAATTGAAGGATAACAGACTTTTAACTATTTAAAAGCATTATTTGCTAAACACTGAGATCGTTTCTAATCCGTGGTCATCTAAATCTATTCTCTGGTGTTCGGTCATAGAGATTATGATAAACACGAACCATTCTAATAAATATCTTTCTGATATTCCCTCTTAAGTATGTGTCGTAACTTCAGTCAAATCACGTTGCAAACGCTAAAGTGCGACTCTTGCTACGATTCTCACGGCTTAAAGGTATAATCTGATGAAGACAGTGTCTATGAACTCGGGGTTAATTCTACGCGCCACGCGTCTACAACATTCTCCTTATTTGATAAGTTTATCTTAAGGTTGATACAAAATCTTTTTTTGACTAATGACAGACCGCGACGTTTATGCCTTCGCTGAGTGCTTAAAACGCATTACTGTTTAAACTTGGTAGATAATACAATCAAAGATAAAAGGAACGTCATCAAACTTTTGACAAGTCAAACAAAGATACCACTGCTTAAAGAGACAAAATGTTTTTCGTGACATAATGTTTGATTTTGAATCAAACCTTAAAACCATATGGTGATATCATTTCATTAGAAATAATTATCACATGTTAATTTTCATCCCATGATTACACATATAATATTCGAGGGGAAGTCAATAAGTTCATTAAAGTGGATATAAGACAAAAGCCACTGATTGTAATATTGATTTTAATTTTTCAATATAATCTCCCTGGACCTCCATACACTTTGGCCATTTGTAATTGAGAATGTCTATGCCATTGCATTAGAGGTTTTCTTACTGGCCTCTCAGTCACGCCTCAGTAGCTGCCTTGGATTCATCATCATTACTAAATTTTGTTCCACGACAGTGTCATTTCAAATTTCGAAACAGATTAAAGTCGCTTGGGGCCAGATCTGAAGCGTGGGGGATGGGTACGTTGTTGAAAGCCACTTTGTTGAACTGCAGCCTGTGCAATACGACTCTTGTGCATGTCATGAAGACGCAGAACTCCAGCAGTCAACATGCCGCGCCTCTTCTTCTTGATCAACACAGAAGACTCCTTTTATTGTAGTGTTAGGTAGTTTATAGTCTATAAATTTCACGTACCTTGAATCCCAGGAAATGGTCGCCATGATCTTGCCAGCAGAAGGCTGAGTTCTAAACTTATTGGGTGCAGGAGAGTGCTTATGCTTCCATTGCATGGATTCTTGATTAGTGCCAGGATCTCAATGATGAATCCACGTTTCATCCCCTGTAACCAGACGGGCATGAAAGTTATCGGGACCAGCAATGTAGATGTCCAAGAGCTCACGACTCGATTCAACTCTGGTGTTGATCTTGTGAATTTAAGTTTCGTAACATCCATCTTGCAGACACTTTGGACATGTGCTCATGAATTATGGTGCAAACACTTCCATGAGAAATGTCTCTCTTTCTAAAGATATCTCGTCCACCTCTATTCTACGATCGGACATGTTTGAACCCTGGACCCGTGCAACCATATCATCTGCAATGGTTTCTTTGGCCTTTCTGGCCATGGGTCATCGTCAAAGGAGCTGCGATCCCGCTTTAACTCAGCTGACCATTTTGCAACAGTAGCACACAGAAGGGCTTCTTTCCCACACACACTGGTCATACTTTTATTTATTTCGGTCGTATTCATCCCTTCTTTCGTGGGAAACATGATAAGCGCACGATGCTCCGTTGTAGAATGATTACAAGGGGTACCTGTAGGCTGTGTTTCTTAAGTAAATGATCGAGAAGGGTTGTTTATGGCTGTGAACTGTTTTCAGATGGCCTATCTCAATAATAACACCAGACATGAATATCTATAAACTTATTGACTTCCCCTCTTAAGTACTGATTTCAGTTTTTTCAACCGTAGCAGATGCCAAATGCACGTCAAAGACTACTTACAGCTAAGAGGACTTTTCTAGTTTAGATAAGTTGAAATTACCTTTGACTATTTGTCGTCAGTCATTATCTGGTTTTTGATAACAGTTAAGACTATGTTCCCTTATATCATACAAAGCAATTGCCTTAAAAACTATACTTTTCAGCAACATTCGGTCCTTCTTGATTAAGTGGCACCATTGGTAAAATTTGGTTTATATAATTCCATCTCTTCACGTTCTTGTCTTATCTTTATGATTTACATCTGTCCAAACCCACAAGAGAGCTTTAAATCGCGTTTTCAAAATAGGTTATGAACAGAATGTTTGGCATCTAAGTTTAAACATCATAAATCATGGACAGAAGAAGATATTGTCTACTTAGGTGTTTTCTTTATTGAACTTAGATAAGTTAATGTATAAACAGTACACTTATTTTTTTACTTTTAGAATATCTGGTTAAGACAGATGAGCTGCACGAATTGCCCCATTCCATGCATCTACATTTAGATTAAAATTTCACATGTCTACTGACCTAGAATTGGGTTTTTGCAAATGAGTGCACGCGATGACAAGCAAATACATATTATTTGTTATTTTTGACAACATTGAGATGATATGCATATCTATATTGTATATTTAAAGCAAAATATTCAAAGACATCACAGTTACACAAATGACCTGTCTTATGTAGTATTTTGGTGTTAAAATCTAGCAAAATAATCTTTATTTTGTACCGTAATTATAACTATGCTTTATATTTTCTTAGTTGTTGTTAAAAAACAATACGCTTCTTTCACATATTATACTCAGTGTTTACACACTGTCGGTATATCTGCAAAACTTTTTTGGATGCAAAATTCTTCAATGTAAACCTCCATAACTTATAGGCTCTTGTTAAGAGAAATACATAAAATTACGTAAATATCTTTGCCTGGAAATTAAAACACTAACAATGCAGAACAATATGCACATGCCTACGGCTTACAATGATACATTGCTGACAAACACCTTGCTTTTACCTCATTAGTGCACAATTAGTGTATATATCAATACTTCTGAACGTTTTAATAATAAAAGAAATGTCTTGCTTAAATGTTCGAACCCTCGAATAATGTTAGGTATAGCATGTTATTCTGTAACATAGGAATTATCAATTACAAATCATTTGATAAAAAATCATATTTGAATCCTATATCATTCTTTCAAAATCAGTTTTTAGGAATCGCGTAAAAACAAATAAAATAGATAATAAAAAATAAATATAAGTCACAAAGGTGATGAAATTTTAGGATATATAAAATGGACACATTGTAATTGGTTTCATATTGTGACCATGAACAGCAGTTTCGAAATTTGGAAGTTTTGCTGTCAATCTCAATAAACTGAATTTTAAATGCTCTACTACATTATGCGTATAGATCTCACCAGGCCCCGTTACGCGAGCAGTCAGGTTTGCTTGTGATATAATCTAAATCAGCCAATCAGCGAGTTCGCCCTGTATTCAAGGGTTGCATGCGAATTCTACGCATGATCTTCAGCACTCGAAAACGAAAATTTCTGATTGTTTGTCGAATGTCGAGATGCCTATATATCCGAAAGAATGTATTGTAAGTTGTCTTCAATTTACACTGGCACGTTTCATTGGTTTAAAAAAGTAAAATCGCATGCTATGGAACTATCTTTTAAACAGTCCGTTCCAAAATGCTATTTCTGGAAACAGATAAGTTGAATAAACATTTCGCCTTTAATTTGTAACGTTCGTTGAATACTGTTTAAATTTCGTGAAAAGAAATAACTATGAACAACATCTTCTTTAAAGAAGAAGACCAAAACAGACACAAAACCCAATTGTTGTTCATCATGTATCCCACATATTCGAAGTAATAAAGTGAATAAAGTGAATAAAGTGATACATTTGTAGACTTAACAAGACGATGAAAGGGTACGGCAACTGGCTACGGGAGAATATCATCGACTAATAAATGCTGTCATGCTTCAATCTTCAGAGGTTGTTTGTATTTACATCTTGTAAACTGACCGTATCCTCAATGTTTACCCACGTTATGTAAACAGTAAACACATTAACCAGAATGTTCAACATGCCTTAAACCCAGCAGGCACACAATGTTGGATCAACGTTTATTCAACGTTGAAATTTAGTTGTTTGGTTGATCAACCTTTTATCAACGTTGATTCAACGTTGGGAAAATGACGTAAGAGATTGGTTTTAGGGCGACGTTGATTCAACGTCTGAATACAACACACTTCCAACTAATTGATTCCTGTTTACATTTTGTTTTAAATACATTGTAAATTGGAATCAATAAATGGTACTTCCCCTTTTTATATGAATTAAACAATTGGAAAATAATTTAAATTTATTTTTAGCTCATCAGGTCTGAAAGACCCGATGGGCTTATGGCATGGCATGGCGTCCGGCGTCCGTCCGTCCGTCCATCCGTCCATCCGTCCATCTGTAAACTTTTCACTTTTTCGACTTCTTCTCCAGAACCAATGACTCTAGAGAGCTGAAATTTTATGTGCATACTCCTTGGCAAATGGGGATTCTAAATTGTAGATTTCGTGACCCCATGACCCCAAATGGGGTCACAAGGGTCAAAACCTTAAAAATCTATTTTAATCTTCTTCTCCAGTTCCAAAAGGGCCAGAGAGCTGAAAAGTTGTGTGTAGACTTCTTGGCCAATGGGAATTCTAAATTGTAGGTTTGGTGACCCCATGACCCCAAATGGGGTCACAGGGGTCAAAACCTAAAAACCTAATTTCATCTTTTTCCCTAGTTCCAAAAGGTCTAGAGAGCTGAAAAGGTGTGTGTAGACTCCTTGGCCAACGGGGATTCTAAATTGTAGGTTTGGTGACCCCACCAAATGGGGTCACAGGGGTCAAAACCTTAAAAACCTAATTTCATCTTTTTCCCTAGTTCCAAAAGGTCTAGAGAGCTGAAAAATTGTGTGAAGACTCCTTGGACACTGGGGATTCTAAATTGTAGGTTTCGTGACCCCTTGAACCCAAATGGGGTCACAGGGGTCAAAACCTTAAAATCCTACTTTAATCTTCTTCTCCAGTTCCAAAAGGTCTTGATAGCTTAATAGTTGTGTGTAGACTCCTTGGACAATGAGGATTCTGAATTGTAGATTTTGTGACCCCATGACCCCAGTGTGTTGGCTTGGTGCACATTGCACAAATGAATTAGTCAAATGAATTCAAGATTTTGTAATCGATCAGTACCTAGACTTTGAAGATTTTGATAAAATATTTTAATTGTTGTGTAGCCGGTAACTGAGGCATATGCCATGGTGGGCAACGTTTTATAGGTCAGACAAAACAAATGAACATCATTGAATTGTTTTGATGGTTAAGTGATAACAAATATTATTATGTCTGGATGTCCATGTTATTTACTGCCACCTGGATTCTTCCCCCAAAGTTTCTGTTCATAAGACAGTGAAATTTAAACCTAATTGGCGTGAGGTCAAAGTTCACTGACGCTGATCAAAAATTATCTGTCAACTCGCACAATATATCTAGGCCTAACTTTTTTCTTTGTTATATATCATAAATTAATAATTGAGGTAAATCTTGTTGTAAAAATACAAACTGTCACTATGCAAATTTTTAAAATTCATATTGAAATAAACAAGACAGAGTTTTAGATGAAATATTTTGCAACAATTTCAGGTCCTTGAAATTTGAAAAGGTAGACAAAATTAAACCCTGGGATAATAACTCCGGTCCAAGAAAGAAATCAAAAGAATATTTTTAATTGCCACCAAAATTATGTGTGAGTTAATCAGATCACAACAATTGACATTAAATGGATTTTTATAAAATTAATGGATAAATGATCAAACTGCCAGTGTATGTGAAACTTTTAATTCCAGGAGGGGTTTTGCTTTGCAATCCTAAATCAGACTACACAAGTACTATTACCTTTTATGGGTCCAAGAATACAAATGCCAGAGAAATATATAAGTAAGTATCTCCTTTAATCATTAAATTTCCAATTTTCATACATTTGTATGTTTTTACATGAATTAAATTCATAATATCTAGTTGGAATATATTTATCATATAAGATTTTAATCACTTTATGTAATATAATTCTTCATATGTTTTGTAGATTTAAGTAAAGGTAACTAATACTATTTTGTTTCATTTCATTAAATATTATTTCAATGTTTTATTTTTTCAGGAACACACTTTCTTTAGGACCGATGGGGTCATTCTTTTCAAGGAAACTGGAAGACTCGCTGTCAAATTTAATTATCAGTGTATCATTTTTTGTTAATAAAAATGCTGTACTAAAGGAGGTTTTTTTCTGAATGTTGAGCATGTCTCGGTATGATGTACTTGTTTGATGAATAAGTTTTTTAATATAGAAAATTACATCCAGGAGTTAAAATTTGATATTATCAATCTCAACTGTAAAATAAGCGGAGGGTAAGATGTCAAAGAGGTGACAGCTTACTAATTATTAGTAATTAACTGTAGCCTACGGTATGCTCGAGCTCAATACCAGTGAATAAATACTAATTACAAGAAAGCAATATTTTAGCTAACTGGAAGAATTACTGTAAAATTGTATTACCATTGTATCAGTTTTGATAATAAAAATGCTATACTGAAGGAGATAAATATGTAAATCAAAGATTGACCGATGCTCAGCCGATTTCATTTGTCGACGTCCGGCCGAAGAAGAACCAATGAGCAAAACTTCGTCAGCCCGATGAAGTTAGCAGGCTCTGGGCCACTCAAACTTCAATGTTGATGTAAGGTATAATTTCAACGTTGATTCAACGTCAGATACAGACGTCTGAAAAACGTATATTTTCAACCTCGATGTTGATAAAAGGTCATCTTCCAACGTTGAGACAACGTCAGATTTCAACGTCTAAAAAACCTTCATATACAACCTATTTTCAACCAAGTTTCAACGTTGACGACAAACCAATTTTCAACGTTGAAACAACGTTGTTGTGCCCACTGGGATTGCTTAGGGTCATTTAGTGCAACAACCTGTAGCATGGCATATGGTTAAAAAGGATGTGTTAATATATCAAGAAAAGTAAATTGTGTTTTTTCATCACAAAGTAGATGATGCCAAAGTTTCTCATCTGATTTAACGTTCTTAATTACTGTCTGTGCGTCTGAAGCCTGCTGTAATTCTATTGCAGATACAATCTGGCGAGGGATGGTCAGTAATAGTTTTTCAGCACTCAAAAGACCCCATTGTTAAACTATAAATTTAGGAGTGTAATATTACCTATATTCATAATTATCAGTATTCATAAGGATTGAATTTAAAAAAAAAAATTATAACATTATTTCAAAATAATTATTATATACATTGCCATTCCGGAAGTATGAAGGATGAAAACATTATTCAGGGGATATTGATATTTTCTGGACAAATGCTCTGTCCATCTCAATTATTTATACAGGTGCTTTTCAGTAAGATGTGACTCGTTGTAAAGCAGAACATCTTTATCTTGAAAGTTGTACGTTTCAGTATGCTCCAGATTGTGTAATTTTGTAAATGAAATGTTAAAAGTCTTATGACGGGGAGATCTTTAAAAGATTAATATGAAAGTGTTAAACATGGATTGTCATTGTTAAGAGGCGATACACATATATGACACCTTTCTTTACAAATACTTGTCAGGTGTTGAATGTTAAATGTTTTGCCAGGAAAATACAGTAAGTGCACAAACGTGTGTATAACGATACAACAGTTCCTTTGCAAAGCCATCATTTTTCGAAATATAAATATTGTCAACAGATTACTTTAAAACCGATTCTGTTGGATCAGTCTTTGAATAGGTCTTATTTACATTATATAAACACACAATTTGTTTTCAAACTATTATATGAAAACAGTTGAATTGCTCATAACAACTGGTTAAGAAACGAATCAAAATCAAACGTTGCTATGAAAATAGAACTCGGAAAAACGATTTCCTTATCCCCCCCCCCTTTCTCCCACTCCCATCATGCTATCTTTCAATACCATCTATAGAGTTTATACAGTATTAATCACTTTCACAACTTATATGGTAGCATTTAATTAAAACAATAGCCCATGTTATGGTTTTTAAGTTTCTGGGATCTGCAGTGTGCAAATTGCATTAGTTAGCAATTATCTTTCTTTTATGATTTCACAATGCCAAGTACATATTTTGGATAGTGTAATCTTTACCAAGGGGTGTTTGTAACCAAAACATAATACTGTCACTTTTAATATTTATTCAAAGCTATAATAACGTCGAAATTTAGTGACCATTCAATTTCAATGAGTGATTTACTGTCCTGTGCAGCTTGGGCAATACCTCAATCATAATCGGAGTTAATATCAAAATGAAGTATTATTAAGATGATAAGTGTTATAAAATGTCAGTGTTAGATGGTTTGTAGAGTCATATATTATAAAAACACTGGTTAAAGGTCATGAATCTGTTACAATACCCTTTAAAAATTACAGACAGAAGGCAGTGAAACACGTGATAGTGAATGTGAGTTTGCCGAGGTCATTAGGTGCGCTGTAGACTTCCTTAGACATTTCGCGTAAAAGCATATACGTTTGTGTTAGACGACTGTAGAGTCGCATATTATATAAACTCTGATTAAAGGTTCTGAAAATATAACCTGTTCCAATACCCTTTGCAACTTACCGACAGATGGCAGTGAAACACGTGATAGGGATTGTGGGTTTGCCGAGGTCATTAAGTGCGTTGTACTTTTCCCCCGAGACATTTTAATTTGTGTGTTGGAAGCTATTTGCCAAAAAGTACAAAAGCAGAGACGATCCAATAACATAAATTGTAAAACTGTTAAAAGAATGACTTTAATATTCTTTGACAAGTTGCGATAAAGGATCATGGATTTAACTGTGAATCTGCAATGTGGATTATGCAGATAATTTACACCTCGAAGATAGAATTGCAATAACAAATCTCTCTATAGTTTTCAACTCGCACAAACACATACAGGTTTTCCAGCCATGTTTTTAGCTTTCAGGCAAATACATTATCTTACTGGAATTAAACCTTCGGCCAGTCAGACGTCTTCAGCTCCTTGCTCATTTCAGAAGATGTTTTGCCGCAATTATTTGTGGGCATCGGGTCAACACCAATTCAAATAGTTAATTTCATCCTTAAGTTTTGTTAATCAGTAAATGGGATAGATCTAATAGTGTCTACACCCAGCCCTTGAATGAGAACCTTACTGTAACATTGAAATAATAAAAATTATGAGTGTTTTGCAAGGGTTCCTAAATTAATAGTTCTCAAAAGATAATCTAGTGATGTGAATCTTTTTTTACCATTCTGTATACTTTGGGTAAGCTTAAGCAACCATTTTCTATATGGATTGGATCCTAGCCAATCGAATGTAATTCATTCATGTCACGACAGTTATTGAAAAAGCATGTAGTCCAATACTTGGCCAAGATGTCCATTTCAGATCTCAAGGGAATTTATGAGACCACACAGTGCAAATATACCTGTTACGTTTATTAATAGCGTCTAGCATCTCATTGATTTGAAAATTATCAAATAAATATTTTTTCTTTATTATTGAAATCGGGTTGTTATGATATAAAGTGTGTAAAAAATAAACCAGTATTTCAATTGAACCTCCATGCAAAACTGTTCTTTATTAAGAGCTAAAATTCGTATATATGCAAAATAGTGCAATTTCACTTTGCAGTTAATGTATGATATGTGTTATTGTGACAGTTGTGCACAAGTGTGTAATGTAAACAAATATAATGTGTGTAACCAAATTTATCATTGCTGTACTTTTTGGTGTATACTTATTCTTTCGTTAGCAATTAAAACATCTATAACATACTATTTTTTCTTAAGTCATACGATTGATCTCAAGTTTTGATTTAAGAGTAATTGTAATAAAAAGAATATCTTTCTCAATGTTAAATCTCATATAATATTAGGTATTGTATAGACCACCTAACACTAGATTGAACTCAAAGTACCAAGTAACCCTAACAGGTATTCTTTCCTGACCGCTGCACGTGCGCACTACCTGGATCTACCAACCAGTGCTAGCGTAAAGGTTGAATCTCGCGACTAGGCAGATTATTCATCAAAAGCTTTGACAGATGATTTTGCCATCTTTGCTCTTGTTATCTTTCCAGCGACTATTAATCATAGCATAAACTGATGGATCTAAAAGGCATATAGACATTGATGCACCTTATTCATTTGTTTGTTAGGTCACCGGGTACGCTTCATAATGTTGCATGTCATGATGTAAAGAACGATAAGGACACATTTTATGGATACAACTTCTTTATTCTGTGGAAGCGATGTTTCGATATAGAGTCTAATGTCGTTGTCAAACAATGTCACTTGCCTATCAAAGAACTCATGATGTAAAGAGGTCAGAATGGTATCAATCAGAGAGGACAAGAGAAACATACATCTATATTAGCTATCTTTAAGAGAATAAAAATGTTTTTTAAAATCTTTGCTTTTTTATAGTATCAACCATCGTATCTTAACTAACTTATCTTACAACAAAACGCATGACACCACTACATTGTTTCTTTAGGAAACATATATTTATATATATTTTATTTATTTATATCTTTAAACAAACTTTTTTTCCTGCTCAATTTCATTTTGCCTGGATAAATATCTTAAAGTGTGAAAAATATTATCTTAAAATAGTTAAAACACAGTTTTTAGAATTTTTGCAAATATTATCTCTGGCAAAATTTAACATTGATAGATAAAAAGATAAGTGAATGTACAAATAGTTTGTGATGACAAGAAAACCAGTTGATACATCAAATAATATAACAAATTTGTAGTGTAGATTTTAGACTCATAACAATAAATATAAAAATATAAGTAAAAGTAAAAAACTCATTGGCAGAAGTAAACGTCAATCCTTTTGTTTTTTCGATTTTCAATTGGCGACATTGTTGAACAGTTGTTTGCTAATGCGGCTCAGATAATTGTGTTTATAACTGTTTCTTAAACAGAAAACGTAATCTGATAGAATCGACTTTATTTTCACAAAAATATCATTTTTATTCATTAATTAGGTCTTAAGGTTGCAGTTAATCAACATTTCAGTAATTTATTCGAAATGTGGACATTAATGATTTGTAAATCAGTTGCTGGAATTAGGGTGTAGCTCTCATTTGCAAAGCATTTTACTATGACTTTGATATCAGACTCTAAACCGTACAATCATGCACTTGATTAAACGCACTAGTGCACACCAATATTTCTATAACACAACGAATGCACAGATATTGCATATCTCTCGATATAATTTAAGATCCTCACTCAAGTAATCTACCTCGTAAGTTATTTAACGAATATTTACGTATTCAGGTAGTAAAGTTGATTTTTAAAGACCGGAAGTATTTAATGTTACGTTACAATAAATCCGCAAAAACTACGATATCGGAAATATTAAGATTTTGCTTATAACCAAAAAAGCGGAAACGGCAGCCGCTTTGGTCAATCTAATAGCAATGCTAATGCTGTGTTATTAAATCGGTTTATTCAAAACATTGCTATCATAAAACATAATTCATTATTTGTTCTCAGTTCAGAGTTTAGGTAAATTCAACAGCTGCACATAATAATAGTTCAGCCGCTTTCAACTGTCTATAATTTATCCGTTTTGTGCACAGCTAACCTTAGATTTGTTATATGTCCAAGCCGACAGCGGCTGTCTAAATTTTTTCATTGTTGATTGCAGGTCAATTGTAAAGAATTTTAAGTATTTCATTGCATCGATAGAAAGCTTAAGTGATTGCATAAGTCCTCTTAAACCTTAAGATAGCCAATTTAAACCGTAAAAGCGTGCACTAGTGCTTTTAAGGCTGGTTTAAACATACACCTTCGCATAGGCAAAATATATATAATTCTTGAAATTCGTGTCATGGGTTTAAATGATGTCAATTTATGAAACAAAGAAACATTAGGTTGAGCGTTGAATACTTAACATCCTGTTAATAGGGACTTAACGTATGTACCTTAACTTGTCCAAGGATGCACAGTGAAGATTTAACTGGAAAATAAAATATCACAATTATCAAGTTTGAATATCCGGCAAATACAGAACCATTCCCCATTTCCTTAATCTTTTATTTGACGATAAAACATGAAAAGCATTGATAATGTCTTGAATTCTATTTTCAGATACACATTGATATTAAACAACTTTAACTTCGAAGGAAAAAGTTAATGTACATATCAAATTAATAAGTACGCAATGTTTTATCAACTTAGAGGACGCTTACATACGGCTCTCTCTGTAAGGATATAATTAGATAGACGCTTATATGCGGCTCATGCTGTGAGTATCTCATTAGATGGACGCTTTTATGCGGCTCACGCTGTGAAGATATAATTAGATGGACGCTTATAAGCGTCTCTTGTCGTTGAGCATTTGATGGTTTGAAACTAATAGTATTTATATCATAAATGGCATTACTTTAACTTACCATGTGGCACAAAAGCTGTAAGATAATGTGAAATGTCAAGTATTATATAAACTCTGATCAAAGGTTGTGAAAATATGCAATGTTCCCATACCCTTTATGACTTGATGCTACAGTGTACACGTAACAAGGGTTTGTCTGGGTCATTAAGTGCTCAATACTCTTCATGAGAAATTTATGTGGAGGGAAATGTGCATATATAGCTTAGGATGATCTCATTAATGCAAGTCTTGCACGATGTGGAGGTCTGTATGAAAAAACACAAGGTACATGTATCACTGGCATATTATTTTAAAATTTTTTTAGGAAGACCAGGCTTCCAAATTAACACGCAAGACAATAAAATACAAACTCTTAACTATTACCATCCTTAATTCCTTTCACAGCATGTAAATGCATGACTTCGTAACTGCCGCTCTACTTTTACTATTATTGTTTTGTTTTAATAATAAAATCGGTTTTCTGATATTACAGAGAATTTAAGTAAAATCAAATAATACAAGGTCTAACTACGTTAGACAATGGCAGATTAGAACGTAATGACTTCATTAACCACTATTAGAACTACCGCTCATAATTAAATGAGCATGACATTCGTACTCTGAAGAGAAGTATGTCATTACGGGAAACACCTGTCATTTGTCACTGGTGTATAATAACAGCGTCGTGAAAAAAAATTGTTACAAACGTAAAATACGTTACGATGCAATGTAAGCGATAATTGTGATTCATTTGAAGTATAATGTTGATAAGAATAATACTTGTTTTACAATTAATTCAATGATTTATACACCTTGACTCTAAACCTTCAAAGGAATAATGGCACCCTATAAGCAATTTAAATTACATACCCCCGTACATGTGTTTATCAGACGTCTGGATGCTTGTTTTGAGGTAGAACATTAAGGCCGATTAGATTCAAGATCCTTTGCAAACAGTTACCGTGGTCACTTATTTCAAGTACGGTCTTAACTTTGTAAAACCGGTGGTTTGTAAATTTCTAACACGTGAGATCATTAAAATGGCACCATTTTTCAGATAACATTTTTGGATAACGAATTTACACCAAAAATAATTTTACTCATTTTTCAATGCTTCATGTAATTCTTCCATTTTATTAAGCTGTTACTTTTGTAGGTGCGGAAATCATGCAATATTGCAAACTGGTCGGCAGTGCAATTTGTACTTTTAAACAATATGTGTGTACACCCATCCGGCTAAATCAGGATATATAAATCCGCTCTCGCTCCTTCCTAATACCCTGATTTCTTTCAAGCCAAAAGCCCCGTAACGCTAGCTTTCTAACAGCGGCACAACTCCGGATGGAAAAAAATCTTTCAATTCCAGAGAGTGGCTTCAAACTTGTTAATCAACGATATTTCATTGGCTGAAAAAAATAACAGGTGAGCATAGCCACGAATATCAAGCCGCCATCCATACGAGGGATTTAGAGAGAGGGAGAGAGAGGGTATTAGGAAGGAGCGAGCGCGGATTCATATACGCTGATTTAGCAAACAATATAAATATATTCTATCAACCAAACGAATCTACTGAAGACAACAACTTAACCGATGTTCAATTGTCCAAACGTTGTAAACTTTAACAAGTATATCATTAATAAGTTGCTTCACGTTAAATCAATTATAATGGCGGTTTAGCTATTACCTGAATATGATGCACGCAATGTACCTTTCTAAACCACTGTTAATATCATTAAAACCATTCCCGTTCACTGTGCATATTTTGTTTTAGTGCTGTATCAACCAACAGCTCGTTAATGTAACATGAATAACTTACTTTGAAACTTTTAAAAACTATTTTATTGGAAACAGAAACCTTTGATGCGTAATACATATGTTCACCTGTTGTGTTATCTATTAGGTGTCTCTTGATTTTGCCGTGTTTGAATAGTTATTCTAATTATCTGTTTCCTTATTTTCAAGATAAGCACGATACAAATCTTCAAAGATTATTCATAACTAATTACGAAAACTAATGTTCTATCATAGTAACTAGTTATAGATTAGATATAATTGGAGATATTAAAGACAAGAGGAAGAAATGGGAGCAGAGGGATTAATTAGGTAGTACCCATAAACCTCAAGGTGCGCGAGTCACATCTGAACAACGAGTGCAGAATGCTTTCATCGTTTAATATTTGTAATTGTTCATATCAGCAACATTTTCTCAAATACGATTAAATCTATTCATTCGTTGATGATTAGACTTGTAGTAAATGGTCCAATAGTTCTCATGGTATGACGTCATAAAGGCCAACCGTTTTGACGTCACAATTTTTGCGTTCCTCTCTTGGGAAAGTTTAAGACTTTTTGATGATTTTTTAAAATGTTTATTTAGGTGTTAAATTAAATTGGTAATTTGTAAGATCTGCCTCAAATAGTTTAAAGGTGATCACACAAAAATTGCCGCCCGTGTTCTTTGGTTACTTGAATCTTTCCTTTACGACTACTGAGATGTTTAACCCCTTCTGAAGATGTAACATTTGGCATAAACTAATATTTATTAGGGAACATTTTTAAAATAATAAATCTTTCAACAATGCGTGATACTGCACCCATCAAATTACATGTTTAGTTGTATACAATGATAGAATGTGTCTGAATGTGTTGCAGCCAAGGTGGTTTCATGTCCTTATTACCAAAGTCAGGCATCATCCAAAGTGATGCCAGTATTTGACCGTAATGTTCTTCAGCACTCTATGCATCTCAAAGACCCAAGAAAAAACTTAAGTCGAACCTTAAGGATGGTCGCTCCTCACCTGCTTACAAGTCACAGTTACAAAACTTAAATAACCTTAAATCATAATGTTATATATTAAACCAAATTGAAGCGGTAATTTCTCAATTTTGATGATTTCTGATTAAATATTCATAAAAAATAACAAACATAGTATTTCTATTTTGAAATAAGTTTGCCGACTCAGCAATTTTCAATCGTAACTATCATGTGAGCAAGTTCTATTAACTGTTTTTCTTAGAAAGTAGATGTTGTTGAATGAATATGATTTGTATGAATGCGTTCAGGTAGATTTTCAGATAATGAGTGGGAGAAAGCATGTTTTTAGTACAAAAATAGCTTGAATATTGATAATTTGATTGAAATGTTTAAATGCATAATGCGTCGTAGCGGCTTAAAGCCCACACTACCATATATATTTTTTACTTTTTACTTAAAGAAAATTATGTTAACTCTAACATATTTTCATATTGAAAAAGGTTTAATACAGGAACTAATTTGAATTTAAGATTTCTCAAAAAGGTCATCATTTCCCCATTGACTCCCATGTTAAATCTCTGAATAACGAAGGGATCTTTGTCTTAAAATATTTCGAAAAAACCCACACTAAGCACCATTTTTCGGGTTGATATTTCAAGCAAATACACTTAACTTTTGAAAAATACAAGTTAGAAAAAAAGTTTAATACTTTAAATTAGAGGAACAACATCCTTAAATGTATAAATTATTGATATCCATATCCTGTTCCTAGTATAAAGTATTTAAATTTTAAGACAATCCCAAGTTTCAGAAGGCTAATTTCACCATAGATCATCAACAGGATAATGTTTTAAGTGGTGTATGATTGAACCATTACTTCGGAATTACTTGAATAGATTCAGGAAATGATTGTCACAGATAGTTAATACATATTTTATCTATATGGTATATTTTTATCTATAATTTGTTATTGCATGATGCTTGGCAACACGCTGCTGCTAGTGATTTGTAAGTCATTTATAAGTGACATACATAAAATTATTGCTCTTCTTGCGATGTTTTGAGATTATCATTTTCATGTTGACGCTATTTCTTTTAGATCAGGGTGAGCAAATGTAACATAATGTACTCCTTTGTTGCAGTGTGGGAAATTAAGATGCTTTGAACTTCAGGAAAACAAAACTGTCAAACACTTGGATTGTATATGCTGTTGAGGAACGGAACAGAAAAATAAGGATTAATTTGAAATATGAAAAGAAGAAGCACTGAACTCTGGATACCACATTATTTGTGGTTTTTATTTTGTTTATCTATTGTTAACTTTAATGGTAAATTTTCTAGTTAACAAAAACCTGTGTGTGACATTTGGTACCTAAGTTGACTTTTACAGATAAAACCCTTTCGTATTGACAGTTTGACCAAGCAAAAGGCCACTGTCTTTTTATCAAAGTATTCTATAAAAATATGTATCTCAAATGCATATATCAAAGAAATTTTCATTGTAACCTCTATCTGAATATGAATTGATCAGAAGGACTAAGCAGCATGGGTATCAAGAGTATAATTACCCGTGCAATTCTAAAATAATTAAAAAAATCAGAGTAACATGGTGCAAAAGGTCTAAGAAGCTAACCTATCCCGTCTCGTGTATAGTGGATGTTATTTCATCTAAAACTTAGATCTAAAAGACTTAGATCTGAGAAGTCAAGTCTTGTTTGTTCATTGCCAAATATTATTTTTCTCTTATCATTGCTTTTAAAGCATCAAATAATTATTTGCTTAAGGGGTGTTGCGATAAAGACATCATGTTTACCTGCAGGGAATGCTAGTTTCCATAATTCTGTTCCCTGAACTTCACCATTTATATACCAAATATTTCAGCGAAACAATAATGTTGAAACAACCTATTCCTAAATTTATCAGATGTTGATTTTGTTACTGTGTGTTCTTTGCCAAAGTATTACTCTGACAATTTAATTTGTTCTATATTAATCAAATGTTCGTCCTTTTGATTACATATGACCATTCCATGCAATTGACCACGGACCTAGGTTAATTGTTACTGATTTAATTAGTTCCCCAAGGATTCTTTAATATGTATGTATCCATATTCATTGCGGACCAACTGAATAGATATCTTTCAATTAGCCTCATTATTTCAAAATAAACATAATTGGAACACTATTCCGCTCCGCTTCAAAGCGAAACCATTATCGGAATGCATATCTGTTCTTGCCTTTCGAACATGTCATATGAATATGACTATGAGTCGAGAGCATGAGCTGAGCACTGTTTGACGTTACCTATACAAGTCATTATGACGAAGGCAGATGTTGTTTTGGAAAACATTGAACCAGCGTCTGTATTGAACTTCAAGTGGTAATCTAGTAATATAGTAAGTAATATAGATACATCTGCAACTCGTTTCTTTGATAATTCGTTATTGGAAAGGTCCAAACCGATAAAAAAATTGGAATTATCTATAACCATAAAGGTCAGAACAAGATACGGAAATACTGACGTTAGAGTTGTCTGAAAGGAAAATATATCCAGCTATTTTAAGAGTATAGAGATGCATCCTCTTCCGCGTTGAGCTCACTGTACCATCAGGTCGATACAACCCAAACCCAAACTCAAGGACTTGAGAAAAGAATACAGTGATAAATTTGTCTTCTCCAACATTTGTCACAATTGTAACATCAAGAACAAGAGTTATCTTTGTAAATCATATGTTATACTTTACGCTAAGTACATTTCCTCGCGTTGGTTTGACCCTTTCAAATTACAGAATAACCTTTTCTTCTAGTCTAAGGGTTATATATTATAATCATTATGACAAGCAAATCTCAGACAAGTTATTTTCATATTTTTTAAAAGCTTTTTTTTATTACATTAAGGTCTTCACGATTTTACAGTGACATCGATTCTACGTGGTGAAGAGTCGAGTGATATTCATTTGAATGATAAAATCTTTGTGGTTTGGTACGTCGTTTGTAAATTTATTTTATGAAAGCCTAAATTACCTAATAAAATTGAAGATGAGAGGAATGTAAAGGCAGATATTAAAAGTGAACAATAGAAAAAAAATTTAAGATGGAGGACAAAATAGAAAGGATTAAGTTGAGAAGCAGCCATTTTTTTCATAAATTCTTCATTATCTTTACCAAAAATATTTTGTTCTCCATCATAGTGAAACTTTATATGATTTTCTTTTAAAGGTTAAAGTTTAATTTTTGGTCATACACTTACATTTTAGATGTACTTTTTAATGATAGTAAAAAGGTATTTGACAAGAATGTTTTCGTTCGGGTCGCTGAGAAGAAATGAGAAGAGAGTGAAATTTTATGGCCAGTTTCTTTTTCAAATAATATCTGACAGTATTCTAAACTTCACTTTACAGTAAACCAATATTCAATAGTTTAATTTTCACATTCACATAAAAGGCAACGCTGATCATGACTTTGCCAAATGTTATAGATAAAAGTTTAGTCACAATTATTCTGACAAAATTCATCAAAACATCATCATAAATCTGTGTAGCATAGTATCTTGGCGTTTAAAAAGTGTTTCGAGTATTTTTCAGTACTATTATTCTTACATCCAACCCATATGAGCCAAATAATCAGACATCTTAATAGTTATTTTATCACTTCATCTGTTTACTAATGCTGGTTTTAAGATCTTAAAAAGTGAAATAGAAATTATATCTAGAAATGACTTAATTTTTCTAGAGTCACATATGCAAGACATTATCAATCAAGATACTTTATCAAAAAGTATTTGCAGCGAGGCCAAGTGAGATCGCACCATAAAGCACTAAACATTCTTTTTTCAAATATTTTTATTCACACAAGTGGGCACATGGTACAAAGCAAAAGTATTCAAATTGAGTGAGATAATACATGTGTAATGTCGTCTTAAGTCAATGGACATAATTATACAATTGTACATCACATCTTTTAATGTGCTTGGATTTTCTACATTGACCAATCTCGATGTGAAAACAAACTGTTTCATGTTATTTTCTTTGTTGGAAAGTCCACTAATCATTCCTTGATGTTAATGTGTTTAGATTGCTAGGGCTCTTTGAAGTAAAAGCTTGTAAATCCAGTTGTAATCAATGCACTTGCGTATAAGACATCAACTGTTCTTAAACATGATTTAGCATGATTTAAGGTAAGTCAATCCTTAGAAACAACTTAACCTTGTCCACTTTTTAATTTACTGATAACAAAACCTTTTCTCAAATAAGAAATTAAAGAAAATATCTAAATGAGATGTCGTTGAGTTATTGCTTCATGAATTTCTCCTTTCCTGCTTTAAATAAAGCTGTTTAAAAGTTAGAAGTTATTTTGTAAATGTAACAACATAAAGAGTTTTCTAAAAAATAAAAAGCGATTTCTCAAAAGTAATAAGAACTCTGTATTCAAATGTATTCACTTTCCCCATAAGTCATGCTTATCATGCTTCTTTTACAATATTTTATAAGAGATTCTTAACAATGATAAAATCTATTTTGGAAGAACACCCGGAGTTTGATCGACATCATGATTAACTTGAAGGGGCACAGAGTACGTTGTTGAGGCAAAAAACGTCAGACTTTGTATACGGTGTTATCAACATCTCAATGCTTATCAGTTCAGTATAGTGACAATAAATGGGTTACAGTCTAGATTTGGGATCAAAACAATGACGCGCGCCAATTACTCAACGTAATTGTGGAATTTTCCCTAAAGTATACGCAGAGATAATTGGTTAGCAATGCTTAGTAGGTCATTTAACACATATGCTTATAAATGGGCCACAGAAGTTCGAATTCTTAAAATTCATATGACCGTTTTTCAATTACAATTGAAACAAATGACGTATTTTTTTCATTTAAGAGATAGACCAAGATCAAACTTACATAAATGATTTTATTTGGTGTAATGAGTTTTTAGAAAACCTGTTTTGTTAAAGACCTGCGATACTGATATTCGTGAGACTTAAATTAAGAAATCTTTCAAATCGCATTTATGTCATGCAAATGTGCGTTGTTGTTTGGCTTCGCGAATGCTCACTGATTTATACCTTACAGGCAATAAAGTAACCAGTTACCATTATTAAAACGCAGCCAGATTAAAGAATGGTTTATTCTCGGATCTTTCCCTCATAAACCGACTACAACGAGAATACACTCAAAATGAGTTTATGCACCACGTTATATAAATACGATGGCCGATGCACAAACCACTGTTAAGTGTTAGATTGTGTACGTGGACAAGTTTAGCATTTTCAGTAGATATGCCTGAGTATCGAGGTTTATGCAGAAAGCCTTGTGTTTCTCCTACGCAGTACAGCAGGGGCACATGGCTTTTACAACAATAAATCACTACTTAAATAAATTAAGATTGAAGAAAAGGTAAAACGGTCCAAGGTAAGATGTCTTTCAATAGCTATTCAACCTTGAATTTTCTAACTTAATAAACAGAGAACATCTTGGTCATGTTCATTCAACAATCATATGACACATTTGTCCCTTATTACGTTATAACGATAATGTGTCAATGATATTCAAGTGAGTATAATAAGGAGATTTTACCATTCGCTGAGCTTTCATTCTTATGAAGATACTCAAATTCATATATAAATAATTATCTGTAAAGTGTTATAACTTGAAATGAATTTACATAAAACGACAGTATAAAAGATTCAATCAATATAAAGACTGTTAGTCACATGTACATAAAGCTGGGTTTTTTTGCTATTCGAGTTTTTACGTTTGAAGTATGGCTTAGGACGTAAAAATAATAATTGACTTGTTCCTCCAAGATCGAGTAACCTTAAACTGAAGTTCAAGTTTTTTGTGTTAAGAATATTATCAAGTTATCTTAAAAATCATTTCAGGCTAACATGCTGTAAAACATGAGTGTCACACTTAGATTTAGTAGATTCATTACACATTATTGAATGTTTAATGTTTTTTTCCTAGGAAAAGGGTACATAACTGAGTGTAAATAAGATATTGTCAAGAGTTTATCTATGACTGAAATCTCCGAACAGACTGTTCATTCGGCACATATTTCTAGGATGAACGAAACCTAATGAGCCATTGAGAAAATGCTTATTGCATTTTTAAAATTCGTTTCATTTTCTTTTAGCATTATACATCAAAACGAATTGAAATTGGAAAAATGTTTGAATATTCAAGCGCATCAATTAACAGGGAGTTCATGTCCTACTTTTTGAATATATTTTTCATTAGACGAACAGAGAATTGAATCAGCCTAATGCATTCAACTAAACAGGTTTTTTTGCACATGCTTTTATACATTTAACATGCACCCGCTTGTTTATATACTGTTTATAAATTCATTCTGTGTTATTTCATTAATGAATAATCTATGTCAAATTTTACAAATTGGTATGGGCAATTCAAGTAAAGTTCATTTATTCCCAAAATGTCTGGCTTAAAAAACATCACCAATGTAGCAGCTGTAAATGCAGGCCAAGAGGATCTGATTAGTAAAGGTTCAATTTCCCATGACCTTGCATTAAGCTCAATAAAATACTCACGCTCGTTAGATTGTTACATGTAAACACATTTACGAATGCATACTCAGATTTGTTTTCTTGAAATTATTGTAAGCACCAGCCACATATTGTCAAAAGAGATCTTATTGATGAAAAAAATAGACTTTATCAGGACAAAACAATACTGCTATGTTCTAATATGCCAGTCTTCTTGTCTGAAACTCAACATGGTATCATTTTAAGAAAATACTTTTTAACTCGCATATTATGCATTAGAATATTTTCAAAATAGTGTTCTCATGTTCTAGTAACAAATAATTCTAACATAAATGGATTTCTCAAAATATTGTCACCATCAATATATATAGATGATTCAAAAGGTCGGGTGGGGGAGGACAGAAATTACATATTCACTTCATGATCTCGATATCATTCTAACAAATGTATACACTTCGCAATATTATGTGGATTATAACTTGCTAAATTTGTATAACATATAGTTTAATTTGATGGCTTCAAGGAGCTATATATATTTATCATACTCCGAGACAGCAGTATAAATGATAAGGCAGAACTCACATGTAACAGGCCTATGGTGGGGTTTATGGCAGTATTCGTGACCTATGACAACTAAATAACCATAAGGTTGAATATGTCTAGAAGTTCAGGCATTTCAACATCTGATATCTTTTGCTGTGATGTTATTGCTTGTTATCAACAATGCCATCTATTTTCATAAAGATCAGATTTTCTGAGATCTATCTATACCTACCATAATCCACATGGGTGTTGTGTAAATATCGAATAAACATGTACCTATGAACTTTCCTTGGATCAAAGGTTCAGTGTTATGATATCTAACCCTAGTCATTGCGCTGTGTAATGGCATCACTGAGGTCACAAATACCTTCACTACCTTAAGTCATTGACGCAGACATATTTTTTCCCCGAGTACAAATAATGCACAGGTATTGCATGATATAACTAACGATCCAAACTCAGTTTTCCGATCATATAAAATACTTTGAAATTATGTGCGAAAGTTCAAGTTACTTGTCAATACCTGTAAAGAGTAAATGCACAACTGCATAAAATCCGTATGAATTACTTTGACAGCTTGCAATCTGGAGACAAAAAACGGTTGGGGCCATGGTTAATGCAACGACAGTGAATAGACAGTGTGTACGAAATTGGGTAAGTTACAGATATACACTATCAAAGAGTATTTCTTCCTTTGTTCTCAGTCAAAAGATAAAGGCTACTCATAAGCATCATACATCCATCGTTCGGCCGTTTTCACTAATCAATATTTTCAGTTTTGTATCAATTACATAAAATGGATTTAAAAAAGTTCAATTATTTTCTTGTCATAAAATGGAGATGTCACAACAAGATCACTGTATTTTAACGCTCAAAGTTTATAAAACTTGATAATATGCTCCTTTACTGAGTGAGTTATCGTTTAGCGCAATATCAGTTACATGCCACTTAAATTTTAATGAATATTATTTTAAATGTCTAGTACACGTATTAACATAGAAGAGGTCTCGTATAAAAATGATGAATGACTCAGAGATATATACTTCGATTCAGTCAGCGTTTTAGGTCAGAAGTATCAGCAAATATCTACCATTTTGAAGTGAAAGCTTACTGTAAACGAATGACATTATCTAAAATAATTTGCATTTACTGTATTGAAGAAATCAATCGGTTTGGTGGAATTATTTGTCAAAAGTACACAGATATATCTTTGACCTAGACTTTTAAGTAAATTATTTCTTTTGATAATCCTATGCAACGGCAATTTCCCTGTAATCATAAATCTATGTAACTTCTGTAATCTGTAACTCATTTTCGGGCAAGTTCTTTCAGCTAAACGTGTCCTTCAATATTTGCCGGTACAAAGACTCAGAAGATAAATAATTCATATTTACAGATATTTTCTCGCCTTTGAAAAGCCATATTTTCTTGAGTTTTGCTATTCACACAACTTATTACTTAAACGAAAGTGAGTGGTAAATTAAATTACAGGTGTACGATATATGCTGTGAACCATAAATATCATAAACTTAAACACTTATATTTCATTGCATTGAAGAAGACAGTTTGAGGGGATCAATATGAATTGTATTTATTGGCTAATGAAGAATTTAAAAGGAACTGATGATAAAAAAGAACATATGTGCTCAATATGTAAGTTGATTCTTGATTGTGACTTGAAATGAAAACGATACTTCTATGAATATGTTTCAACTCGCATCACTACAAGACATAAATTATACAAGCTGTCCAAGAAGATAATAATTGATGCTTTTGGCAAAATATATAATATATAAAAATATAGAATATAATATACCCTGGCTACCCTATCAAAGAGCTTATTACGCTGATATGTAAACAAAATGTGTTGTGACTTTGGTAATGAGTTCTTTAAAAGATAAGAAAACGTTTCAAAACTTTGATAAAAGAGTGAGTGAGTGAGTTGGGGTTTAACGTGCTTTGAACAATATTTCAGTTATTAAACACGTGGACGACAAGCATCCAAAAGAGTGGACAGATAAGGGAGAAAGGGATCGACAGGATGAGGGAAAAGACGGAAAGAAAGGCATAGTAAGAGATAGACAACAGGTTTTAGAAGGACTCACATTTGGTCTGGCCTCTACCCGTCGACCTGTCCAGCGTGGGTGCCCCTACCAGGAGCATGTTAGCTCCAGCTGGCATAGCTCTCAGGGTCTCTGAAGCACGCAAACCACCAGGATAAGGTATTGAGTCCAGTGGTGGTTGATAAAAGAACATAGGTCAATTACATAATGAATATTCGTCTTACAGTCTAAATATTTGTACGTTGTTGCAGTACTAAAATGAAACGAGTTACATAAATCTTGCGGTTCCACTTTACCACAGATGTGCAAGCCATACCCTTGCAATTTCATTACAAAGGAATAGTCTGAGGAAAAGTAACTGATACTATTTCAGTGATAAATACGCGAAATCGTAGTACATCGTGTTGAATGTTTACAACTTGTACAAAGGGAACATTTTGCATAATCAGATGCTGCAGAACTATAAGGTCTCAAAGTAGCCTTTTGTCAACAAACGTTGACTACGAACCAAATGGTTACGCTCCAGAAAGTTAGCACGAAGGGCAGTAGAAAAGGTTCTAGTTGCAACTGAAAAGGTTAAATGTAAGCAAATTCCTTACTTCATATGACCTTGATTGTGACACAAACAGAAGATTGATTCCTCATCCCTTCCAATTCCATCATCCTTTCGTCATTAGACTTAACTACAGGTAGTAAAATAAACATGAAACACAATTATTGATAATAAACCTATTTACAATTAAATTAAAGAAACCTTCAGAAACGTGTTTGATGTTATAAGGGTTGAAGCATAAACGATGTAAGGAGAACATGTCGCAATTCGTTCTATAAGTAACTTAGCGAGAACTATTGAAATTCCCGGACGGAGTTACAGTTGGCAACAGTCCAGTCGCCCATGTATCCTTTAGAGAGGCTAACTGCCTTAATGGGACCCGCCTTGAACAGTTAATTACAAACATTTCACTTTTGTTTACTAATTATATGTAGACATTGTCTATACAAATAGGTTAAATGAATGAATAACTAACCCTTAAGATACAACATAATGCTGTAATATTGCATATAAAGTCGTTGCTGTATTGACCACTCTCGCCACTACTGCAGTTCAATGACATTGCTAACCTGGGCCTCAATGTTTCCATCGGTTGATGATGGCTACATAACCATGTCATATCCCCAGATTCAGTGACCATGTATATAATATACCCAGATTCAGTGACCATGTATATCAATTAAAACGTAAACGTACTAGATTTAGCTGCAATAGTCAATACGGCAATTATTGTTTTTTTTCATTTATTAACACACATTTTTCATTTAGCAAAATATTATTTTCGTTCCCAATTAGAATCGTTAAGCAATATCAATAATAACTAATGAAAACCTCTTGCCACACATTTTGAAAGCCAAATTATTATGAAAACAACTGCCGGGATGCGAGAACGTTCAGTTAAGCATTGCAAGTTCATACATGCATTTTTTGCAACAGATCTACACTACCTTATTCATTTAAGCAACTGGCCACAGGTAGGCCTGAATTAAAAAATACAAAACAAATGCGATACATGAGTCTAGTTTTAAGCTTCTAGAAATTCATCAATTTTACATAAAGTAAGGTCAACATTCACCTTTGAATCTCTCCAATGATATTCTTCATATTCTATCATGCTGAAGTTCGGTGCATTGTTGACGTGCTTGTATGTTCCAAAGTGGTCAATTTTCCAACTTGAACTTGTAAGAACGGTTCAAATAATTGTGCAATCAGTGTGGCAGATTTCAGAAAAAGTTCTGATAGCGGGGACAGATAATTAAAACAGTGTCACGTGCTATTTCAAATGGTTTCCCCCAAAAATTATCGATGAAATTGGCTGACTCAGTTAGTTTGATGGTAAATGACACCAAGTTATGACAAGTATCTTTCATTCATCAAACCAAATGATCAACTCTAGTGTTAAAGAATAGTTACTTTATATGATTTCCTTTTCATAATATACAATGATAATTCAATTTTATAACGCCTAGTTTCCAGGAGGAGAGAATGGGGTGAACAGATGGGTTTTGAATAATCCTTTGAAGGATGAAAGACAATCAGTTTTTCTGATTTGTAATGGAAGAGGAATCCAGAGTTCGAATTGAACAGCTGAAAAGACATTATCTGCTAGTTTTGAGAGCGCTTTGATTTAGATGAGGATCTCAGTGATGTGACTAATGTCCGAGGCTGATAGCATGAAATCAAACGTTTGATTATTGTGATTGGAATGTGTCAAGATAATCTGCTTCACATGAAATTACATATCATTATAAAAATGAAACTTTCTTTAAACGGATGATGCTTTCAAGGAGAAGGAGCAGCAGTACATCCTGGAGGTGTATAGCAGTACGGTTTGCAATTCTTATTTATTTGGCTATTACAACAGCAATTCCTAAATTTACTGGAAGAACAGAAACAGATTACTTTGATTGGATAAGAAACTCTTAAAAGGTTTATTTCATCTAAGAGATTCATCAAAATCTATCTTTCCGCCTGGGTCAGTGTGTTAACGCTAAACACACCAGATTAAAGCTTCATTTGTTTGACATTTCGGGGTTATTTTCATTTTGTTTACTAACTCTCAACCGAGATGTTCCAGAATAAAAAAATCAGCTAAAGATGTTATCGATCTTTCTGTACACTTAGTTTGACCTGTCATTTGTGTTTTTGATATGTGCCTATAACTATTAATTTGAACTTGTATCTTCAACCCCTATTTAGACGTAAAGAGGTCTGGAGTACACCGTGCCTTTCAATAGTTAGAAATAAATCTTGTGATCTTGTAACTTGCAGGAAGAAATTCAGGATACCACATTAGTAGTATGGTGATGAAACACTTACCTTCTACAATAAAATCAGTCCTGTGACTAATTCATTTAATAATGCAGGCCAGTGTACCAAAAGTAACAATTTCAAACTCATCCCTACCACATCCTGAAATCTAAGCTCTAAATATTGCATTTTCCAACCATAAATCAATATACTGTTGGTTTCACACTCAAGAAAAACTGTTTCAGTGCGTCTGTTTTAATTCAAGTTTCTGGGCAACGATTTGAAGAGTTTTCATTAGTTTATCAATAAACAAGCAGCATAGATATATGTGTTATTAGCTATATAGGAATATCCAAACCATAATTTGGCTGTACTGAAACAACATGAAAAAAGAAGACATCGCAAGGTTCAGCGATGAATTATGAGATACAACGTTCTTAGTCCTGTTTACCACTGCAAAATGAAAGTTACTTAGATTAAATTATAGATTTTTTGAGAGGTAAACATATATGGTTGAGACACCATATGGGTTAAATGGGGCAGTAGAACGTGTTTTTGAAAAAAAACCATTTCTTACATTTTTCCTTAATATACATTAGTTTATGCATAATGTATTATCTTCAGAGGGACAAGTCATCTCATTACTCATTCTGATCAGCCGTAGTCGCAGAGAAAATTAGATATCAAGCAAAACCCCAGGCGGCCATTTTTGTGTGAGAACCTATTAATCCGTGGAGGTAACTATAAGGGAAATTGATTCTCATAGCTAAACTGAGCATGGTACACTCATTTTAGAATTGCTTCTTTTGAATGAAAAACATGGTCTTGCAATTTGTAATATTAATTTCGTTTTCGTGATATGACTTAAAGCGTGCTACTGTCCCTTTAACCTGCGATAACCAGCATTCATGAAATAATCTGTTCACCAATAACGTTCTCGAACGTCCTATGCTTAGGATTTTCGACTGAAAGAGGGTTTTTATCAATCATGATAAGGTTACTTCTCACAGAGCACGTCGATGTACATTACTTTGCCAACAATTCTAACATCAGCATCTTGCTTTGGCCTTCAAAACCTACCTTTATACCCAAAAAGCGCAACACCTAGAATGTACGTCGTCACAATATCTTCCTGAGACTTCCACGACTGATCATGAAATTGCAGGAAGATTATGGAAGAAATTCGTAAAAAAACCTTTTTAACTGAGAGCAATTAATTAATGAATATGTTTATTCAAAATTAATTCTATTTAGTTATGACTTTTGTAGTTTTGGACTTTGCAATTTTTTCTGATTAAGTTTGGTTACACCATTGTTATCAATAGTGCTAGATAAAGTTATAAGAGATGACTAGGCAACAACTGAACTTTTTTATAACACTAATGGACGGGTTAATTGTTAACAAACTACCAATTGTACAATGATGCACCTACTCACATGTGTAGGTTACTCTTAACACACCCTTTTAAAGTACTTGGTGCATAAACCCCGAAAAACAAAGGGTTATTTTGTATGTATGTGAACCGTAAATTTGACTACTATGTTACACCGGCGAAACAGAAGGGGGATAGTAATTTTGCCAAGTCATCAGTTCTGTAAAGGTTTTCATGCCATAGATCAATTTCCGGGTAAGCTTAGTGCATCATTTCTCTTGGCGAAGGTTCTTCATGCTACACTTTCTGTTGGGAAAACATCATCACTTCGAGTGATCTAGATGACTGGCGCACCTGTAGACGAATGCTAAGGTGAAGGATAGGGAATAACCTTTGGAAACGTCAGACGTACTGTAAGTCTAATGTTTCAGTCGAGGGGCTCAATGTTTAATACACTTGTTAAGTCTCCAATCCCAATCAGATGATTTATGATGAATGAAATCTTGATCATAACAAGAAACACTTGTTGAAGAAAATCAAGTACTTTCGACCAAATATAACCGACATTTAACGTCATTCACTATAACGGACTCAACGTCCTTCACCTGATGAGACCTTTTGTCCTGATGAGTATTTTTACTCGTAAAAACAGATGTCTCCCACGTACACCATTTCAGCATATTTGTTTGTTTTGAAAATTCTTAAGTTTTTTTAAACTCAAATAAAATTTAAGAATTTTTCTATAAAACAACATAAACTTTAGGTTTTCGTTAATGAACATCTCCACAGTTTTGACAGAATATTAACTACATATGATTCAATATAAGATTAAGAAAATATGAAATTGAAAAAGAAAAAGAAAAGAAGTTGAAACCCCCAAAAGGCACATCTACATAATATGAAGGGGATGTGCACCAAATTTGGTGAGGATTGGTCATGTAGTTTCAAAGTTATGCTCCGAAACTTACCCTACCCTTCAAATTAACTAAGTCCAACCTGTTGCTATGGAAAAAAAAAATAAAAAATTGAAAAAGAAGTTGAAACCCCCAAAAGGCACATCTACATGATATGAAGAGGATATATACCAAATTTGGTGAAGATTGGTCAAGTACTTTCAAACTTATGCTCCGGAAACGTTCGGGAACGCCAACGCGGACGCGGACACGGACGGGAACTCAGCCAAAACCAATACGTCTCCCGTATATATATATAAAAAATGTAAGAAGTATCAATCGAGGAGAAGCATATATGAAAGTATTAAAGAATACAGAAAAGATGTAAATCAACTTTCAAAATCATGACTTTATCTTTTTTCCAATATGCATATTTCTGCTTCTTCATTCGAAGCTTCTTCAGGGAATGTATGTTTGAAGCACAGCAGCAGTCTTATATAGTCTTCAGTGTATCTAAGTAACAACACAATGCAACACAAACAGCAAAATAATCAACAATCGTCCTGGTGAGTTATCCCCTCTTAAATCTAATAGGTTTGAATTGGCAGTGATAGGATTAGGGATTTATGACGCTGTTTAATGAAGGAGAAAATTTTGAAATGAAGTACTGTTCCTTAGTTAGCAATTGTGATGTAATGTCACCTCCATTATTGAATATTTCGTAAAAAGGAAATATTTTAAAAGCACCATTACTGCATTGAGATATGTGTTTACTAACTTTTAAGTGTCTTAAATTATCATCTCTTATTTGTTGTTTGTGAACTGTTACTCTGTTTTGCAAGTTGTTCGTTTGTCCAATGTATGTTAGACCACACTTTTCACAAGAAATGACATAGATAACATTTTTTGATTTACATGACATGTTGCTTTTGACATGAAAGTCTACTCCATTCTCAAAAGTTGTTGTCGAGCCTTCTTTTAGATATGGGCATGTTCCACATCTTTTATCTAAACATTTTTTCACAGTTGGTAAATATTGAGTGCTTGTATATTTTGCACTTGTAAGCATTTTTTTCAAGTTTTTGGGCTGACGTTTACTTTTTATTATTTTTGTTTTATTTAGCATTCTAGCAAGACGATTGTCCTGTCTCATGATATCTAGATTATTGTGTAATTTAGGAAAGACTTCCATGTTGTTTGGGTTATAGGTTGTCACAAAGGCTAATACATTTTCATTTTGTTGTTTGTCCTTTGGTCTTCTGAGGGACGAGATGTCCTGGCTTAAGGCCTTTTTAATATATATATATATAATATACGTCAAATACCAATTCCTTAAAGACGTCACGGGCAATGTTTGGCATAGATATCGGTAACACTATCGGTGTAAATATCATTATAACGATACTTTTCCAATAAAAGAAAATAAAAATAAAATCTTTGTAAATATTGGTAAATGATTGTAGTTGAGCAACAATACGAACTATGACATTGTTCATATACTAGTAAGTACTCGATGCCCAATGATCGACACAACAGCCACACCTGTATTTTACCTGGTGAAAGGTGAAATACGATAGCAGACAAAGGCCAACCACTGTGTGAACCTATTGTTTCAGTCGAGGGACGATGTTATGAATGCTTCTGTAATATTTTCACCTTTCCTTCACCTGCTGAGTTAAATATTACCACTCCTATGGAGGTGCATAGTTTCAAAATACTCGCGAACCTGGCACTATTGACTTACAGAAGCCGATCTTTACCTCTCTGTGTTTTGTCATGTCAGGTTGTGAAATAGAAACTGGTTTGTTATTGTTACTGGCACCTGTTTCAGTGTTATTTAGGAGATTGGTATCAATAGAAGCGCAACTAAAAAGACAAAGCCGTGAGTCACAACCGTATCTGATCACATCGGAACCTTAAAAGCTTTTTGCTTTTATTATAATATTGCCGAAGTAAACTCCGGAATAATTAAGTTTATAAGAATCATAGATATACTTGTCTATCCCGCTATATATAGATATACGTTCAAGAGATACGTCCTTCACAATTTACAAAGACTCACGATAAATCCCAATAAACATTTGATGATAAGAAACATCCACCTGCATCCCAACCATATACAAGGTGTATAAAGAGAAATAAACCCCATTGCACCAGTAAACTTTTTACCATCGCTCTGACAGCCGCCGAGCACCATTTCATGTGTCAGTGATACGATATAGGATCGCAGCTACCATGAAACAATAACATAATAAACAATTGATCCAAATTGATATTTCAGTTTATCGTAATGGATCTTATATAACCTGATCATATAAACATTAAGTACCTGGTATATCAATTTAACAAATGTATGGCGACATAAAGATCTTACTGAATTACACACCAGTATACTTCACAACAATAAATGCTGTTTAATATATTTCTTTGGAGTACATTTGACACGTTTTTAAGCAAATGGAAAAAAAACCTATTACGGCAGTCAGTATTTTATCAGAGCCGTATGAACAATGTTCACCGCTCAAAGCCATTAGGAGAAGCCATGCTGGCTGAAATGAAGTAGAGTCGATCTCCTCGACGATATTGGTAGATCAATCTTCCAGCTGATTTTCTCCAGGACACACTTGGCTTCGAGTGTGATTTGATACTTGCAGACTGTCTGAATCTCTCTGCCGCGACTAGCGAATAATCATTGGGTCATTTGGAAACATATATACTGGAAGAAACTAATAAGAACAGATTATTTATCCCATTTCGTTGCAACGGAGTCTTCAATGTACTTTCATTACTGCGTTTCCCGTTATGTTAATGAATATATCTGTTCATATTAGCCTGATGTAGACAGGTGTCAGAATGACCCTGGATTGTCAGTATTGACCAGAGGCGGTACGTCCCGTCGATATAATTAAGAGATGCAGTCCACATGACTATAAGCTAAATCAAAATCTCTGTAATGATGTCAATCTTGTTGAGCCACATATTACTGAGCAGCATAAATAGTTTATAACCACATTTCCAACGAACCTTTAGTATATTAGAATTTCGAAGAAAATGCTTTGTTTAGATGGTGTTGTTTGATCAATAGAAATCTTACTTCTTCCAGTTCATAGCTATCTCTGTAGTTTTATAAACAAACTTCAAACTGTATGAAAACTCAATTGCTAACAATTAGTATCCCGATTTAAGGATACCCAAAGAATCTAGTAACAACAGAATATAGCACAGAGTTTTCAAACTTTCCAGATATTATTTCTGCTAGTATGCTCTTACATATGTAATATACACTGTTTAAAACAACATAAAGTGACCGTGGCAAGGTTGAGGGACGATAAAATCGATAGAAAGGAGACAAGGAATGAAGAATATAAAATATGGTATAAAATTCCACAAAAACATTTCCTTTAAAAAAATATTTTCTATCTAAATTTCAAAAAGAGACCTCCGGATCATTTGTGATCATTTGTAATCAGGAGGAAAGCGGTTGATCACAAACACTTTATCAAATACTAAGATAAGATACTAAGAAACTAAGATTAATGACAAATCAATGAGGACACGGCTTCTGATAAATCTTTCAGCTGATTTTTGAAAGTACTCTCTTATGTTATTCAAAACATCTGGAAAATAATACAGTATAAGAATCAAATAAAGTAGGATTGTTTATGTATTAAGTTGAGGTCCTGTACCATCTCAAATGTAAAGATTATTGATGTGAATAACACAGAAACATTAAAGAAATCAATATAATCTTATATTTGCATCAATTGCCTTCTCCTAACCATTCCTATTTTTCGGTATCCAGTCAGGGTAAAAACTAACTGGATTATATTCTTTAACGCCAAAAGCAGTTTTTCTTTTTAAACGCATTAAGATTTTGAGTTTAAGGTGAAAACTAATATATATGAAATAAATTAATTAGACTTAGAATGGTGAATCGATGAAATCCGAGTACTGCAGCGACATCTCTATCAGTCGACCCAGTCTGTAGCATACCAATAGCTCTTTCCTGCACTTCTGCTGTTAATCTCGGCATTGTAATCGAATAACGGTATGAAATGATATAAAAAGGGGGCCTTTTATACATATTTCCAACTGTATTCATGTGCATTTCATGCGAGGTAAATTCCAATGGCTACGTTTTGGGGAAATTATTCTTCAAATGTTTAACATTTTCATTAGTAAGATTAAGAAAACGTTTAATTTACTGAAAGTATGGCGCTGACATTATTATCAGTTAATTCTCAAATCAGTTATTTTAGCACAAAAGACTAACCTTATGGGATGTTAAAATTCAACAAACCAACCTGTTAGGACTAAACTTTTTATGATATTCACCAGATGTGTTACATTTCTTTTGGTGTTCATTTTAGTATGACGACAATAATGACGATTTAATATTTAAGAATAACTCTCAGCAAGCCATGTTATATTATGATTATGAGGTCGGTATCTATGAATTGTTTTGGCAAAAGATAAAACTTTCAGTTTAAGAAGTACCCTTTAGCTCAATCCTACTTCTTTGATTGTCAATTACAGCCAGAAGCATAAAGGAGGTACAGTCTTAATTGGAATGTTGCTGACAAACATGTTTTTGTTAACATCAATTGACATTTCAATTACCATTGAAGTATTTCGGAAGGAATTAGTACTCTGGTTTATTACTACACACGATTAGAATCTTTTCTTTCCACTTATAATGAAGAGTTTGCTTTTTCTCGCCCGCAAGATGTTATCAAAGAGTACAAAGGTGTCCTATACGTTCTTTTAACCAAAGGATCGTATGTGGGAGGTTTCCATAAACCGCATGACGCAGTTCGAAGCCAAAGAAATAACAAGTGCGAGTAGGTACTGATAAAGAAACATTAAACATCAACGTCGCAATTTAATAATTACAGCGGAGATAACAAGTAATGGATATATTTTATTGTTTTGAATGGACATATTCGACAGGAGACCAGTGAATAACTAGCATTATTCACAATCTTAAAAAGTCAATAAACCCCACATTTCCATAAAGTCGAAAGTACTTTAGTTTTGACGGCACATTACCTTGACATTTTCTTTCATGTCACAGCCAAAACAAAGTTTCATCAACCCAAAAACATCTCTCTGTCAATGCGAATTAAAAAAATTCAAAGGTTATTTGCAATAATTTGGAACACAGGATGGTTAAGGAGTAAAGTGTTCGTTCAATTAAAATGCTAGTGATTTAAGAGAAAAGCTGTCTTACAACAACATTTGTGACCTTATGATAATCATAAGTAATTGTCAATCATCAAAAGTTCTTGAAGGTAATTGATGTTCTTCGTCATCAATTACAAAATTAGCAAAACCCCGTTGCGGTTCATTTCAAAATTGAGCAACGCCACTTACACGTATTTCAATAGTCAGTAAATGATTGTAATTCAATAATTCTCTCAGTTGTGATGTTTTGAAACTGTACAGCTGCCCTGCTCAATTCGAACACCTGACCATTCTCTCCCAACAGAGGTAGCTCAGTCATAAATTTCTATACAACCTCTGTCTTAATTCGAAGGTTATTTTAAATAGTCTTCTCTTCCGACGCGACAGGTCTCTACCGCTATCTGTGCCGTTGACATTTGAAGTTCATTTTGAAAGCCGCCTTCTGATTGGCCTATCAGAAGGGCCTGCAGTGGGCTAAACTCTTAGCACAGAAAATGTGGGCCGTGATGTCAAGGGCGAAGGGGAAAGAGGTCGAAATCTTTTCGTTTCGGCCTTGACGTTGTGAATATATATCCTGTTACTGTCCTTTAACACAAACTCGAAAGTTATCAGGTCACATCAAACTGAAAATAGCCATCTTCAAGCTAAGTTGCCATGGAAGTTTGTACATCCGGTTTCAATAATCTATAGGAAAACGGAAATGTCCATCTTCCCACGGCAAGGTGAAAATGTATCGAGATAGACTCTATCCATTTTCTACCTTGCCCTCATCGTTAACAAATCCTGTGATACGAAGCAGCGATACCTAACGTCATTACCGAGTTACCACCCTTCCTAGCTGCTAACCTGCAGCCAATGCAATCCCCGTTTACATTCGAAACTTACGCACAGCCTTGAGACCTTACGATAAAGAAATTCAAAGCGAAAACTTCATTTTATACTTTAGTCACATGTATTATTTGTATGTATTCACTGACAGCAACAATAATTACATTTGAACAATTAAATCACATCGGGCCGTATTCCTCAAGTAATTAGTTTTTTTCTCCTTCTTGGGCGAGTTGGGGTTTAACGTGCTTTGAACAATATTTCAGTTATTTAACACGGTGGATGACAAGCATCCAAAAGAGAGTGGACATACAAGGGAGAAAGGGATCGACAGGATGAGGGAAAAGACGGAAAGAAAGGCATAGTGAGAGATAGACAACAGGTTTTAGAACGACTCAAATTTGGTCTGGCTTCTACCCCGTCGACCTGTCCAGCGTAGGTGACCCTACCAGGAGCATGTAAGCTCCGGCTGGCATAGCTCTCGGGGTCTTTGAAGCACGCAAACCACCACACCACGATGAGGTAAATGATCCTTATTCAAGGCATATGTTTTACGTCATAAGCAGTAAATTATTTACGAGAGTAAAATTGTAGTGCACTGATACAAAGACTTAGAGCTTGTCACAATGGAATTTCATTTATAACAGAAATATTGTTCAAAGCACGTTAAACCCCAACTCACTCACTCACTTGAAATGAAACAAAATCCCCGTTTTGCATGTGCAGCAGTCAATATATATTTTACCAAACGATGCATTTACTCCCGTTCTGATATTTTTGATCAAACCTAGTCGGCATCAAGTTTTCACACATCCCATCTTTCGGTGTTCAGAATTTGAGTAAATCTCATTGTTATACTCCAACATAACACAAAACGATGGCGCAATTACATAAGGTGTATGAATCGCACTCGCATATTGCTTTCTCAATGATATGATTAGGTTAATATTAAGACTATATATCATTTAAATATGTTCTCCTTTCTATTAGGATACATTAAAATTGTATTACCCTCCAATTGCTTTTCTACAAGTGATGCACCCCGAGGACAATAATTGGCTTTTACTTGTAATATCATTTTTGTTACAGGTTTTAATCAACTTGCCAGTCTTCATCTGTGGAGCGATTTCAAGATTGCAATTTAGCCGTGATGAATTGAGACATTGGAACACTTAATTTATGTTTATTTCGCACACATCTGTAATTTGAATTTTCTATTTTAAAACTCATTACGATAATAAAATCGTTCTTACGAAAAAATACTTGTGATTTCGTAACGATTGCAAATTTGTATTTCTCTTTAAAAACTTGTAATTACGAGAAAAAGTTGTTGATATGAGAATAAAGTCGTACTAATGAAAATAAAGTCTTAATAACGTGAGTATGTGTAGGTACATGTTTGAATGTTTGTATATAATCGATGGCTGCGCATCACGTTGTGTATAATCACATTCAAAATGCAATATGAAATCAATTATATGACATTTTGATTTCTTTGAAAAACGACTGAAAGATGTAAAAAAAAACCGCGTTAGTACATGAATATTCTCGTTCTTACGAGTATGTTTTCATAATTACAATGAATTACAATGGTATTTACAAGATTTTAAAGAGAAAATACTAATTTCCTGTTTTCTCGTAATTACAAGTAATTTCTCGGTAATTACTCGTAATTACAAGTGTAATTACTCGTAATTACTCGTAATTACAAGTATTTTCTCGTTATTACAACTTTTTTTGCGTAATAACGAGTTTTTAAATAGAACATACAAATAACAAAGGTGTTCTATCAATCTCGTAATTACGACATTTTTCTTGTAATAACGAGTTTTTAAAGACAAAAAACAAATTTCAAATGAGGTACTAATGGTCTTTCATAAAATGGCAATCTGAATGTATATTTTCTAGGCTTTCATCTCTTGCACTTTCCCAGGGAAAATGAAAGAACCACCCTATCCTCATCAACATTAGGTTTAGCTAATTGTATTGGCGTGATTTCCTCGGGTCTCAGCTCGAGTGAAACCTCGGTTACGATGAGAGCTAGTGGCTATATATACACCCTTCCTCATCTGACCCCATGTAGGGTTTTAAAACTGACCACTTGTCTCCAACGCTATGAATTATATTCAAATAAATACTTATGACCATTAAGTGCTTCTTAAGACATTGACTCACAATTTAGAGTGGAAGAATTCACTTTACTCATGAAATTTAACGACACACGTCTGATCACTTTTTTCTACAATCTTTGTGAAGATGATCTGTGGGAAGGAGTTCCAAGGCACAAGCATCAGGGCTGATCTGTAATTTGTTAAATGTTGGATAGGTACGAATGTAAAATTAAGACTATATATGATTGTCATTGACACGTGTACATTGATATTTTCCATATTATATATATATATGCCATATACAACTTTGAGTGTAAAATAGGTGTTAAAAATTTATTTCATATTATTGCTTTTATCATCGAGTTGCTGGATTGGGACTGATGCATCGTGACAGCACCACCACCTGATCCAGTAAGTTATCGTTTTGTGTTGGTTTGCTTGCTCCAGAGACCCCTAGGGCTATACGAAGGAACTAACATGTCTGCCTAATTTGGGTCGTTCTAAAACCTTTCTATCTCTCACTATGCCTTTCTTTCTGTCTTTTTCCTCATCCTCTCGATCTTTTTGTCACTGGTCTGTCCACGTGTTTCATAACTGAAATATTGTTCACAACATGTTAAACCCCCCAACTGATTCACAAATGAACCAGACTAGCAAGGACGTTTTTTAATAACTCTCTCACGATGCCTTTCTTTCAGTCTTTTCCTTCACTTTTACGACACCTTTCTCCCTGACCTGTCCACTCTCTATTGAATTCTTGTCATCCACATTGTCATTTTTAACAGAAATATTGTTCAAAACAGGTTAAACTCTCACGAACCTTTTTTGTCCATTGTGGAGGTCCATCAGTAACCCCTTCTTTCTCAAATGACTCTATGTCATACAGCACGGTTCCAGTATGTCTACATACTACATCATCCCTGAAACGTGTTACAGGTATTTACATTCATTGGCGTCAGAAAGTTTTCTTGTCCATCTGTATTTTATGATTCTCTAGTTAAATACAAGTATTTTTTTCCACCATGGCAAATTCAAGCGTTACACGTTGATTATATGTTACACCAAGTACATAATATTGTAAATAAATGACACCTTAAATACCTTCATTAAAACATTTTGGTTGATTATTTGAAATAGAGGAGGGCGGGGCAGCGCAATGGTTATTGCGTTCGGTTTCGGATAGTGATCCCGCCAGGGGCTCGGCAACTTTGTTTACAGTGGAGAAGTATTCACACGCAGTAAGGGTTGGGTGCAATGCATCCTGCTAAATGTGCGTTTATGAATCCGTTCAGCTATAACAATGCAGTACCAAGAATTATTGATTGCATCTAGTGCAAGTATATTAAAAAGCCTCACCATTTCCAAAAGGCTGAAAACAACCTTTGAAGTAGTTAAGTTGATTTGGTGGATTTGGAAATGAAACAAAATCCCCGTTTTGCATGTGCAGCAGTCAATATATATTTTACCAAACGATGCATTTACTCCCGTTTTGATATTTTTGATCAAACCTAGTCGGCATCAAGTTTTCACACATCCCATCTTTCGGTGTTCAGAATTTGAGTAAATCTCATTGTTATACTCCAACATAACACAAAACGATGGCGCCATTACATAAGGTGTATGAATCGCACTCGCATATTGCTTTCTCAATGCTATGATTAGGTTAATATTAAGACTATATATCATTTAAATATGTTCTCCTTTCTATTAGGATACATTAAAATTGTATTACCCTCCAATTGCTTTTCTACAAGTGATGCACCCCGAGGACAATAATTGGCTTTTACTTGTAATATCATTTTTGTTACAGGTTTTAATCAACTTGCCAGTCTTCATCTGTGGAGCGATTTCAAGATTGCAATTTAGCCGTGATGAATTGAGACATTGGAACACTTAATTTATGTTTATTTCGCACACATCTGTAATTTGAATTTTCTATTTTAAAACTCATTACGATAATAAAATCGTTCTTACGAAAAAATACTTGTGATTTCGTAACGATTGCAAATTTGTATTTCTCTTTAAAAACTTGTAATTACGAGAAAAAGTTGTTAATATGAGAATAAAGTCGTACTAATGAAAATAAAGTCTTAATAACGTGAATATGTGTAGGTACATGTTTGAATGTTTGTATATAATCGATGGCTGCGCATCACGTTGTGTATAATCACATTCAAAATGCAATATGAAATCAATTATATGACATTTTGATTTCTTTGAAAAACGACTGAAAGATGTAAAAAAAAAACGCGTTAGTACATGAATATTCTCGTTCTTACGAGTATGTTTTCATAATTACAATGAATTCCAATGGTATTTACAAGATTTTAAAGAGAAAATACTAATTTCCTGTTTTCTCGTAATTACAAGTATTTTCTCGGTAATTACTCGTAATTACAAGTGTAATTACTCGTAATTACAAGTATTTTCTCGTTATTACAACTTTTTTTGCGTAATAACGAGTTTTTAAATAGAACATACAAATAACAAAGGTGTTCTATCAATCTCGTAATTACGACATTTTTCTTGTAATAACGAGTTTTTAAAGACAAAAAACAAATTTCAAATGAGGTACTAATGGTCTTTCATAAAATGGCAATCTGAATGTATATTTTCTAGGCTTTCATCTCTTGCACTTTCCCAGGGAAAATGAAAGAACCACCCTATCCTCATCAACATTAGGTTTAGCTAATTGTATTGGCGTGATTTCCTCGGGTCTCAGCTCGAGTGAAACCTCGGTTACGATGAGAGCTAGTGGCTATATATACACCCTTCCTCATCTGACCCCATGTAGGGTTTTAAAACTGACCACTTGTCTCCAACGCTATGAATTATATTCAAATAAATACTTATGACCATTAAGTGCTTCTTCAGACATTGACTCACAATTTAGAGTGGAAGAATTAACTTTACTCATGAAATTTAACGACACACGTCTGATCACTTTTTATACCCCCGCCTTACAGCGTAAGCGGGGGTATATAGCGTTCATTCTGTCCGTCCGTCCGTCTGTCCGTCTGTCCGTCCGTCACAAATCTTTGTCCGGAGCATATCTCCTAAACTATGCATGCTAGCTTCACCAAACTTCATACACTTATCAACCATGATCCCTAGATGTGCCTTTTGAGGGTTAGACCACCAAATGATTTTTATTTTTTGCGGTTTCCATGGAAACATGACTAAAACAGTGACTCCATGACAAAGTCCTTTGTCCGGCGCATATCTCCTAAACTATGCATGCTAGCTTCACCAAACTTCATACACGTATCAACCATGATCCCTAGATGTGCCTTTTGAGGGTTAGACCACCAAATGATTTTTATTTTTTGCGGTTTCCATGGAAACATGACTAAAACAGTGACTCTATGACAAAGTCCTTTGTCCGGCGCATATCTTCTAAACTATACATGCCAGCTTCACCAAACTTCATACACTTATCAACCATGGTCCCTAGATGTGCCTTTTGAGGGTTAGACCACCAAATGATTTTTATTTTTTGCGGTTTCCATGGAAACAGGACTTAAGCAGTGACTTTATGACCAAGTCCTTTGTCCGGAGCATATCTCCTAAACTATACAAGCTAGCTTCACCAAACTTCACACACTTATCAACCATGATCCCTAGATGTGCCTTTTGAGGGTAAGCCCAACAAATACTTTTTATTTTTAGCGGTTTCCATGGAAACAGGACTAAAACAGTGACTCTATGACCAAGTCCTTTGTCCGGAGCATATCTCCTAAACTATACATGCTAGCTTCACCAAACTTCACACACTTATCAACCATGATCCCTAGATGTGCCTTTTGAGGGTTAGGCCAACAAATGATTTTTATTTTTAGCGGTTTCAATGGAAACATGACTTAAACTGTGACAAAGTCCTTTGTAGGGAGTGTATCTTCATAACTATACATGCTATCTTTACCAAACTTCATACACTTATCAACCATGATCCAATGATGTGCCTTTTGAGGGTTAGACTAACAAATGATTTTTATTTTTTTTGCGGTTTCCATGGAAACATGACTATAACAGTGAATTTATGACTTAGTCCTTTGTCAGGAGTATATCTTCTAAACTGTACATGCTATCATCACCAAACTTCATACACTTATCAACCATGATCCCAATTGGTGCGCCTCTTGAGGTTAAGACCAAAAAATTATTTTTATTTTTTGCGGTTTACATGGAAACGTTACTAAAACAATGAATGTCTGACAAAGTGCTTTTTCCTGAGCATATCTCCTAAACTATACATGCTAGCTTCAACAAACTTAATACACTTATCAACCATGATCCCTAAGTGAGCTTTTTAAGGGTAAGACAAAGAAAGAAAGCCAGACTGTAGTTTGAAGCGGGGGTATGTGAGCTGTGCTCACTTCTTTACTTGTTTCTACAATCTTTGTGAAGATGATCTGTGGGAAGGAGTTCCAAGGCACAAGCATCAGGGCTGATCTGTAATTTGTTAAATGTTGGATAGGTACGAATGTAAAATTAAGACTATATATGATTGTCATTGACACGTGTACATTGATATTTTCCATATTATATATATATATGCCATATACAACTTTGAGTGTAAAATAGGTGTTAAAAATTTATTTCATATTATTGCTTTTATCATCGAGTTGCTGGATTGGGACTGATGCATCGTGACAGCACCACCACCTGATCCAGTAAGTTATCGTTTTGTGTTGGTTTGCTTGCTCCAGAGACCCCTAGGGCTATACGAAGGAACTAACATGTCTGCCTAATTTGGGTCGTTCTAAAACCTTTCTATCTCTCACTATGCCTTTCTTTCTGTCTTTTTCCTCATCCTCTCGATCTTTTCGTCACTGGTCTGTCCACGTGTTTCATAACTGAAATATTGTTCACAACATGTTAAACCCCCAACTGATTCACAAATGAACCAGACTAGCAAGGACGTTTTTTAATAACTCTCTCACGATGCCTTTCTTTCAGTCTTTTCCTTCACTTTTACGACACCTTTCTCCCTGACCTGTCCACTCTCTATTGGATTCTTGTCATCCACATTGTCATTTTTAACAGATATATTATTCAAAACAGGTTAAACTCTCACGAACCTTTTTTGTCCATTGTGGAGGTCCATCAGTAACCCCTTCTTTCTCAAATGACTCTATGTCATACAGCACGGTTCCAGTATGTCTACATACTACATCATCCCTGAAACGTGTTACAGGTTTTTACATTCATTGGCGTCAGAAAGTTTTCTTGTCCATCTGTATTTTATGATTCTCTAGTTAAATACAAGTATTTTTTTCCACCATGGCAAATTCAAGCGTTACACGTTGATTATATGTTACACCAAGTACATAATATTGTAAATAAATGACACCTTAAATACCTTCATTAAAACATTTTGGTTGATTATTTGAAATTGAGGAGGGCGGGGCAGCGCAATGGTTATTGCGTTCGGTTTCGGATAGTGATCCCGCCAGGGGCTCGGCAACTTTGTTTACAGTGGAGAAGTATTCACACGCAGTAAGGGTTGGGTGCAATGCATCCTGCTAAATGTGCGTTTATGAATCCGTTCAGCTATAACAATGCAGTACCAAGAATTATTGATTGCATCTAGTGCAAGTATATTAAAAAGCCTCACCATTTCCAAAAGGCTGAAAACAACCTTTGAAGTAGTTAAGTTGATTTGGTGGATTTGGAAAGGCAAAAACTAAATGTTCGTAAGCTCTTGTGAACTTGTAAATATGAAAAGGATGATACAATTTGTGCTTCTGAACGCAGGACTGGCTGACAATATTCTTCTGAAAGTTAAGCGTTTTTAACTTTTAAAAGTATACTTATCAATATAGATAAAAAGTCAAGCTCACTGGTAATAAAAATGTAGCCAATGTGCTTACATTTTCAAATATAGCAGTTAATTCCATAATACAATTACCACAATATCCATAACTTGTGTCTATCCATAATATTTGCATGTAAACTGTCTCAAGTCTTTTCACTTAACATCATTAGAAACGAAACAGCTAAGATCAAAATTTTACAAATACCTACTAGAAATAGAATAGATGTAACTTTAAGAAATCGAAGTTAGATGTGAATGAACCAATGTCTAACATTTATGGCACAAAGTTCTCGTGGGAAAGGTGATCATTTGAAGAACTACAAAGTACCTTAATGAAAAGCATTGTTTTAGATAAGACTTACAAAGTTGGGACAATTAAAAAGAGTTGTCTTTAATTGGGAAAGCGTCACGTTTCATTTTAGTTATTGATTTCATATTTACACTGCAATTATGTAACTCGTTTATGATTTATGTCAAAGATACATGATATCTCTTTCATATTTTTTAATTCAGTTTTGTAAATATCAAACTAACCTTCCCGTTGATTGTTACAATAATAGTTTCAACAAATCAATTCTAAATGTGAAAATTAAAAGGAGGTAATTTCAGCCACTTCTATTTATACATCAATAAATAAATGATGTAATTTTTATGACCGGGCAAAAAAGGGATTGACAAAAACTAGGAAAGTCTCATCTACAATTTAAACATCAATTATTCAACCTGCTACCGATGGATTTTCACTTCCTCACTGTTGAATTCCGGTGAGACAAGCATCCAATATCCTGTTTTCATCAGATTCGGCTATTTTAATTTTCATAGGATTAATTCGACCATAAGAACCTATTTTCCTAGAGTTTCAGTTTACGACTTAGCGTCAAAGTTAAAGTGACACAGAGTATGTCTTAGGATTTTTCATGTTCCTAAAATAAGAGCTAAATTACCATATGTCATCAATTAAGATCAAATCGCCTACTATACTCGCACCTTTATCTCCCAAATTTGTATGTTTTCAATGACAAATGAAGAATGGAAATTTAAATGTAAGGACGTCTAAATTTTTCGTACATTTTACATGTATATTAGTTAAAAGTCCTAAGAAATGAAGCGCTTCACTGTCCGGTTTTCGATCCCAAATCGAGACTATAACCTGTTTTATTGTCACTATTTAGAGAAATTTAAATTTTGCATACAATAAGTACCAAGCCGGGCCTCTGAGGGCCCGTTACCCCCTCTTTCTTAGATGCATCATAACTAACTGTGCCTACAAGAGCCCCCTTTTGAGACAACTTCCAGTCATTCAGGATGAAGCGCAATACCAGAAGTAGAGACACACGGATGTCATTCATTGAAGATATCAATGCCGATAGACATTGAGGCAATGTCCTTTGATGATGGATGTTGCAAAAGAGGTTGATGCTTTGGATTGTACATCACTGAAATTGTCATAAAGAATGTAGTTATGAACACAAGAAAGAAAGTAAAAGAAACACCGTAAACTGACGAGGTTAAAATTAGAACACTAATTGGTGTTCTAATTTGTCAGGGACATATGAAGCAAAAAATGATATATAGTATGGTGTAGAGATCCTTTCGAATTCCACTGATAAGAACCACAATCTCACCAAACAGATTCAAAAATCTTATTGCACAGTGTAACAATACTGATTTGTTGTGACTGTAAAAAAAATCTGAAGTACACGTGTTTGCAAAGGCCTTCCATTTATCAAGTTATGTCCATCATTTTACATGCTAGTAATGTATAGGATTTTCAGTGCATCAAATGCTGTATATTGAAAAGCTAAACGAATTATTTATCTATTATTTGTAAAGATTGTACCAGTCGATCTAGTAAGGATATTGGTGCAATTTACTACATTATCCACATTTTTGGAGGGGAGCACCATTTCTGTTTAGTAATTTATTTCAGCGTCAGATGGCATTGAATTTGTTTTTTTTTTATAGAATTACATTAAATGAAAATATTTCTTACTTTCAATTTGCTCAAGTTGAAATTATTTCAGAGAAAATAAAAGTTATTTATCATATTTTTACTTTGTCGTCACTGCACTGTACATCATATGCTCTAGCAAACGAGGAGAGCGTTCTTGCACAATAAGTCTAATCCCTTCGGGACATACCAGTGTGGTTCTAGGTTCTGCGAAGGTACTCCATATTGAAAGATAAATTATTTCATGGTTGAAATTCATTCATAAGTCATAATTTTAGGAAATAAAGTTAAAATTTTGTAATCATCCTGAACTACAAGAAACAGAACATTGAACGATTGCTGTGAATGTTCTTCATAGTAAAATTTGCTTATACCAATATGAATGTTAACATATTAGTTAAGTTAGAGAAAAGGAAAACACAGTGTTTTAATGATTCTTACCCATTGACTCTTATTAGATGCTTGAAAGCCTCCATTGTGTTACCAAAGAAGTAAAAAGGTTGAAAAGTCAACAAATGACTTCAACGTTTTTAGTTGTGACCTGATATACTGTCGACAAAAAAGCTTGGTAGGATAAGGGTTAAGGCGAAATTTCAGGAAATCAGCTAGAAGATTTATCTAAAAGTCACATCGTATTTGATTTAGAACTCTAAACAGTTTTCTCATACATGAGTCCTCTTTGTATTGATCTTTGGTTTATGTATATGATTCACTTCGCTCCCACACTAACGAGAATAACGTCCTCATTTCACTTAAAACTGTCTTCTAAAATATGTAAATAATATGCATCCTTTTGTGTTTTGATATTCATTATAATTTGTGGGCCGGTATCGTGCTGAATAGCCAGAAGAGTCTAATAAGATAAACTTGACAATACATACTTAAGTGAAATGAAGATATTCACATTCATGTAAGTTGTTAGAAAACTATTTGAACAATATGCTTTTTCCTCTATATTCATTGTGTGTATGAAGAGACTTTTATTCCTTAGTGAACTCATTTGGGACTGGAGGACGTGGAATAGTTTATTGATGTAGATCTGCAACGGTTGTCTAAGAGCTTTCTCCTGCATGGTTTCTGTAAAATAGGTGTCAGTTTTTGCACATTGTTCACCGTTATTAAAAATCATGTATGACGACTTCATCTCAATCAGGAACAGTTGGTTAAAAATATAGATGTATATTCAGTGTACCCTGTAATCGAATCGATTGGTAATATTGCACCTAAAAATCCAGGGTCAACATGACACTGCTACATGGTTCCAATTGTTCACTAAGAGATGAAGATACATATTTGTCAACATAATGGAATAGAACATTCTACCCTACAGGAGACCCCATTCCAAAAATGTAGAAAGAACTCTGTTCATAAGGTTCATCTAGTTCATATATATGTTGTCAAATGACCTAATGATTATTCCGTAATGGTCGAGAGATTCAGACAGTCTGCTAGTATCGAGTCAGTGTTGAAGCTGAGTGGGCACTGGATGAAATCAGCTGGAAGATTGATCTACCAATCTCGCCTAGGAGTTGCCATCCCACTTCATTTCCTCCAACATGGCGTCTCTTAATGGTTTTGAGTGGTAAATATTATTCACACAGCTCTGCCAAATTATTGAAAAACTCGGACGTCTTCAGAGTCGTCTAAACGAATCTAATAAATTATGTTTTGTATATCCTTGGGAAAAAAATCTTAATTAATAACAGTATTTATTACAGCTTCTGTACATTGCTTGCAATAGCTGTTCGCTACAACTTCCGTTAATTTAAGGGGTAACAAGAAAAGCCTTGATAAATTAATGGGAACATGTATTTCTGTACCTCCTCTGGCTGAAATAAATGCCTTAGAACATATGCAAATGGTTTATTGCCTAACATATTTAGGTTTCGAAATCTTACTGTGGACAAAAACAACATGTATAATATCCTAATCTAAACTTACATACTGAAAGTTGAGTTTTTGTATGGGTGTTTATATCGTTTCAGGAGTAAAGGAAAGTAATGAGGGATCTCTACCGAAAGGAGCAACTGTTTTGGTTACAAAGTTTACAATACAGTTGTCATAGAATATTCTTATGGTATCTTTAAGAGTTGAATGGAAATAGGATACGATTTATTTCGATTAGAATGAAACATCGGGGAAAACAATACATACGAATTGTTCAACAGAGTTGACTGAATGTCAAATAATCACACGTCAAATAAGATAAGTATTAAATCATATCATACCGTTGTATCCCAAAGTAATGCTCACAGTTCACATGCGTCCAATAAAAAATCGAAAAGCTCTGCTTTCACTTGCTTACAATCCCCTTGTACAAATGTGCATTAAATATCAATGCTTTGGCATCACTTACATACGGTTGACAATGGTCTAAAGCAGATATCAGCTGTCTTGTGGTAAAAGACCATTCATTTTGGTGATTTTTGCTCTCTTTACCCTTTGCTTGTGGAGATGGAGATTTGAAAAACTTTTTAGGGCCACTGATACGGACAAAGGTGTTATCTAAAAAGTAGTCATGGAGTTAGTACACTAGATTCAAGATTCTTAGAGTCACTTGTTTTAGAGAAAAGGTGGGGATAGACGCCATACCATGCCTTATGCCCATTTGGCCTTTCAGACCTGATAAGATAACATAGCTTGTCATGGCGTAGCAAGTTTAAGACTTTATTCTCTCCTTGCGCCGATTGAATGACGTCATGAGGATTTTTCAATCCCTTGTCAAAATGTAAGATAAAAAGAAAACCTTATATTACTTTCATTTACATGCAGAATTGTGAAAAAATCATTATCGACGTATTTCTATCAAGGAATGTCCTTCAAATTTCCTTTCCACTAAAATACACCGATAGGACTCCTTTAACTCTCTCTCTGTCTATGTGTCCTCTAGATAAATATGCCTATTTATTTATTATTTCTGATCACGAAATTATTTTCATTTTATGCAAAACTATTGAGAATATTTCCATGAGATGTAAACATTGTCATTGTTTTGTATGACATGAGAGACCACGATTATATTTGTTCAAGTTATTGACACTGGTCCACATGATATCCTGTCGGATCAACTAACAGTCCTCATTAAGCTAAGTGGCCAAGGAAGTCTGTATATCCGGTTTTATAGATTCAAAGGAAGAGCGGTCATCCACTACAATGTCATGTTTCATGGGGTTAAAGAAGATGCTAATCATTAAACCAATGAAACGAAACCCCATGATGCTTCCTCAATTATAGAATTAGTTTAGTATTAGACTTGATTTAACAAAATGTTTCAATGCTTCAATGACTCTCAAGAAATATTAATGTTATTTTTCGTCTATAGCTTTTCTACAATTGTATATCGCGATGAGTATTATTTAATTGTATTTCACAATTATATTTCATGATTCCGAGCATGAATTGAATACATTTTGTCTTCGTATTAACATGCAAAGTACCATTAAATGTTACTTACCGCCTTCTCTACAACATAACATGCATCTCCCCTTCACACTTATAACAAATACCCTCGCCAAAAAGGATTTAAAACTTTGCAAATAGTTTATTTCAAGAATTACCAGGAATTTGCATTTGGGGGTAGATCTTTAACGCGTACCCCAACCATTTCGGCTAGGTCTAACAGATATGACAACCTAAAGATTTACTGTCAGGAAAGCACTACAAGGGGGTTAATAGTGTAGGGACATATAAATTTAATTTTTTTGGACTGCCTTGCTCGTGTGTTTCGAAACTAGAAAAGATAATGTTTTACAGACCAACTTTTCAATGAAGATAACTGCACGATCTGCAAAATCACGGTCAGTTCTTAAAGGATGTGTACCACACACCAAAGATATAAATCTAGTGCCGCTATAGCTCATCAGGTTATCTATGATTTATTTGATAAATGGTCACAGGGTAACAAAATGAGCTGCCACAGGATCACCAAATCCATTTATTATATTCATCATCAGCTTAAAAGTCTTACAAGCTTTTTCTTTTTTAAAAAAAAGAGACAGAGTTTTGAAAACAGAATATCAAACTATGAAGTTATAGTTGATATCCTAGAATCTTGTAAAATACTTTAAGGCCTCTTATTAGTGGAAAGTATATACTACAATGTTCCAATCAGCGTTCTACTTTTCGTGCACAAGAAACCTTCGAATTAAGACAGAGGTTGTACAGGAATTTATGACGGAGCTACCTCTGTTGGGAGAGAATGTGCTTTCATGCTACAACGTCAAATCGTAATGAATGGTTCCTGCAATGATGCAGGTTCTTTGCCTCCCATTTGAATCAATACACACCTTAGGATAGGTTTTTACATTTTCAAAATTTCAGATACATTTCAATATGCTTCCCGGAAACGATTTTGAAATAATCTCATTCAAAATATGTCAACCCTACAATTATTCTATTGTTATTATAATCTAAAATATGATTTTCAGTAAGAGACTCAGATGAAAATATATGGTATGTAAAACTATTCACCCTCCTTATTCTATCTTGTTTCGTTGAAATGTTATTAAACAAAGTTGAGTGGCAGTTACATCATAGAAAACGTTTATATTTCGGTCATCTCTTGAATATGCCTTTTGATATTCAGAATGAAGGTTTCCTTTTGTTTGAGCAAAATCATCAGTCAGTCATCGATCGGTCACTACCTTGAATCAACAGATAAAATTGATCTTATTAAGGTTATTAATTAAATTTCACCTGCTTATGATGGCATTATTGCCAAAGCATTGTCCTCCTGGTTTCCAAAATGAAAAAAATACTGATTGAACTGAAAAATATCGCTCTTTGGTTGTTTGTTTATCTCAAAACATCTCGTATATGACATATTGATACTTTTCAAAACAAATCGAGATTTTGTAAAACCAAAAAAGCACAAGACTAGCGTCATTCGCATTCGTGGTTATTATTTTACATATTAAACACTGTCAAACTTTTGTCTTCCTCTCTGCTTCACATGTTTTCTAAGTCATGTTTGGCAGATTGACGCCAACTAGCCATGGTACATTGTTCAGATCGCAATCACATATCATAACATTAGAATATATTTTGTCACGACGCAGGCCTCCTAATGAGACACCAATAAAGTTGTTTGTGCACAATAAGTGACTAATAGATGTTGACGTTTATTGGTGCAACTTGTAGAGCAGCCACTAGCACTCGACACTGATAGTTTGATGGTTTCTTATTTTCATCTCGTCAAGACTGATTAGACGACGCAATTAGCAGAACAGAACAGAATATTATTTTTCGTAAATCACGTAGGTGACATAGACAATAATAAGGTAAATTATATTACAAATTTGAATATAAAGATATACAAAAAGAACGAATATTTTTTGTAAGTTCTATCTGTTGTATGGAGTTTTTTTAAAGATCAAAGGCAATAGAGCCCTTGTTTAATGGAATTTGATATCAAAGGGTGTATGAGTCTCTTTTATAAAATGGTAAGAATTTACTTTGTAATCTGAAAAGGCGACTTGATCATCTGTTTATCGGACCCATTTGTGTCTTATCGTTAGTCCTTTTCATAAATGAAACAGTAGAAAAAAATGCGTTACAGTTTTGTTGTTTCCTTAATGTTGGCAGGATGTGTTCACCTGTTGTACTAAGGTAATCTGAATTTATATTTGTTTTTCATATGTTTTCAGAACTGCAGAATATACGTCACAAGAATATTTAATTTTCAATGCATTACGTTCTGTCATATTCAATACTCATAATTCTTCATACTCATGTTTAGCTCCAAGTTTGTCCCTTAACTATTGAATGAAATTGTTGTTTTACGTATGACTACGCTTGACCAAATTGAGTAAAGAGATGTATTAACCTCTGAAGATTATTCATTTTGCATTTACTAATATTCATTTTGGCAACTGTGAAGAACTAGAATTCGAAAAACGTGTAAGTGCTTCTTTATCAGGCAAAATTATCAAATCTAAACCTTACCGTCCACACCTTAGAAAACAAACATAAAAGAAAGATATACATATATAAAGATATCGAAATGTATACATATGATCTACATACATACAGGTTGCGAACGTGTGTCTGATAACGATTATCTTACGGTCGCAAAGGTGATTGTAAGACAGCTATCTCTTAAATCACTTGCAAGTTCACCACGAACACTAACTTCCTAACAGGTCCTGCTGCTAAACCTAGGCCTGAAACGAAGGTAACTCTGACATCTGACGATCTCTGTTGAAAAAAACCCCATACAATATCCCAAAACTTGTTTTCTCAAGTATACTTTATTTTATCGCAATTTTTCTGCAATGTTTACAGAATCTGTGTTATTAACTACCAATCAGTTGTTTCTTTAGTCATACACCGTACCCTCCCACATATGATCATTTGGTTCAGTGAAAGCAGAAGAACACTTTGAACTCCTTGATAACATCTTGTGGGCGGGATGAAGCAAACTCCTCGTTAGAAGTGGAAAGAAAAGACGTTTAATTATGTGTAGCAGTAAAGATGAGTGCTAATTACATCCTGAAATACTTCAGTGGTACTTGAATTGGTAATTGACGTAAACAAAAACATGTTTGTCAGCCACATTCTAATTACAGACAGTATCTTCTCTACGCTTCCACCTGTAATTGGCATTGTCAGGAGTAGAACTGAGCTAAAGTGTTCTTTGCAAAACAAACGTGGTATATTTTTTTTACCAACAGTCAGGTAAGGCGTTAATTATATTCAATAACAGCAGTTCTGAAAATTGAATTTCATTTATTTTATCGTCATTTGATTTATCTTTATTTTATCAAGTAGCTAGCAACCCCATTATCATATTCATGTAAACACCTTGTAAACACATGGCTTCTTGAATCATTCTAATGAAATAAATTGTCACTATACTAGTAACGAAGTTGAAATCACCTTTCGATCATATTGTATGAATATTTAGAATATTGAGAACAAGTGATTTAAAGTAAACCTTTAGCTTTGAATATAACACTATAACAAACAAGGAAAGCTTGTGACACAGAAATTAAACGAATCATGAACGGAAGTTATCTCATTACAGAAGGAATTGGAAGTTTCATTGCCATAGAGAGTCATACATAACCTTACCTGTCAGAAGAAGTGAAAACCTTGTTAACGAATAACTATACATAATAAAAGAACTTTAAGTGTAAATAACATTTTGTTCTGTGTCAAAAGTGAATCAATATAAATCACAGTGTTCTGTAGTCTAAAACAAATCATTAAACCACGGAGTGTTTTTCAAAGACTTTTGTAAGTATTGGAATAGATGGGCACAATCTGTTACACTAATGAATACACGCATACAGTGAAGAACATCTTCAATGCAATTGCTTTTTTAAAATTATCATTGTAATAAAAACACCTCAATTTCTTTAAAATCTTTCTTGAACAGTTAAAGTTCTCAGGGAAGTTTAAAAAAACATTGATGCGTTTATAAAAGATAAACTGAAATTGGTGATAAAAATCTGAATCCTGTCAGTTTCCCCCCATATCAATTCAGAGTTGGGAAATATAAGGAAAATTCTTTTTTGAAGTCGACATTTTTTCTAATGTCTACAGAAACATTCATTTTTGTTTTTGACGCAGGGAACTTAAGATAGATTATCTTCAGAAATATCTATGGAAATTTAATTCACGATATCTTCATTTACGTCACCCACTGTGTGTGAAAATGGTAAGCATTTAATTCAATTGAGTAGGGCTAATACGTCACGTTGCCATAGAAAGAAAATATCCGATATACTTAAGTGAGAACGCTAATAGAGATTTTTTTCAATGCGCCACATTTCATGTCAAGTATTTTACAATTTGCTATATGTTTTTTTTTATTTGACAAGTACTTCTAAAATCTATTTGTTATCATGATACTTGTTTGTGATTAATGTCAATAATATTATTGTCGTATATCCTGTCAATATAGGTTTCTACTGGTTTAGTATTTTCAACATTTTCTAATTTAAAAAGGGAGTTCCTGTAGAAATCAGCTGAAAGATTCATTTGAAATTCATGTCCTTATTAATCTATCACTTCGCCCAGTTTCCTCAAACATGAGTTTTTTCTTATGGTGTGTTTTAAATTCATTGTTTTTAAAAAAATAATTACAAATGCTACGGAAATTTTGGTTGAAATTCGGATAGAGGTATGTTTACTTTAAAGTAATGACTGCGCATACTTTATATTCTTAATTTTTCTCTCTCTCCTTGCGTTTGGCGCTATGGTCCCTCAACCTTGCCTAACTTTTTGCTTTATCCTTTTGTCAGTTGATTCCTTGGAAAACATTTCCTCATAACTTATATGTATTGTTCGCAATTGAGATTTTAGAAATTTTTAAGTACATTTCGAGATTTTACACAGATACAAATCTAAAAACACCATGTTAGGGTAGTTATGTCAATGACTTCCCTCTGTTCACTCCCAAGTTCTCATAAATAAAAATGCTATCCTGAAAGAATAGGAACAGTCTGCTGGAAATGTGGAACTCTTTCAGTTTATGTAGTTAATGGCCCCGTAGGACTGGCAACATTGTACAGAATTTATGTGTAGCTTTTGATCATGTACACTGGATCCTTTAATCATATCGACTGAACATATTGTCTCTGGTCAACACTGACAACTCAGGGTCCGTGTGACAAATCTGAAATCTATATAAGACTAATATGAAGGTTTTGCTCAATAACAGAATATAAAAAGCAACGATGAAAGACCCGTTGCAACGAAATGGTAGAATATCCAGGTCACATTAGTTTCGTCCAGTATGATTATTTACTAGTGTTTGAGTGATTTAGACAATATGCTAATTCAAATCACAGAGTCGAAGCAAAGTGGGAATTGGAGGAAATCAACTGAAAGATTGATCTACTCCACTTCGTTTTATCCAGCATGACTTAATAGCTATGAGTGGTAAACATTGATCCGCATACGGGTCTATTACGATACTGATTGGCCATTTCATGTCTTATTCATATTTTTCAAAACATGACCAATGCACTCGATAGAAATGTTAACTATTTTATATCTTTAATCTTTATGGCGCCATGAATTTTGTTAAATTGATATACTACGTACTTGATGAATATGATAAAACAGTCAGCACTTTACTTTTCAATAATAACATTGGGTTTGTTTAACAGTTTGGATAAATAGTTTATTATGTGAGTATGTCGTGGTAACTGCGAGGTTCTAACATATCACTGACACATGTAATGGCGCTTTGCGGCTGTCAGTGCCACGATAAAGAGTTGACTTGTGAAATGGGATTATTTCCTTTGTTAGATAATATGTTTAGTGGGGATGCAGTCGCTTTGTTATATATCGTTACGGGATTTATTATGACCCTTCTTAAATTGTGAATTACATATGTCTAACAAATTATATAAATAGCAGGATAGGCAAATATATGTATAATCCTTAAAATATCATTCCAAAATTTACTTTGGCATGCCGTAAGCAACAGATTTTAAGGTTCACTTATACCGTATTTGTTACTCAGAGAGGTATCAGATACTGTTGTGACACATTCATAGTTTCAGTTCTTTTGACACCAATCTCCTTAACAACACTGGAACAGGTGCCACAAAAACATATCTGCTTCTATTTCACAACATAACACGATAAAATGTAGAAAAGTAAAGATTGGCCTCTGTCATTCTAGGGTGTCTAGTTTAATAGTATTCTGTGACCAAGCAATATCATTTTTACTTAGCGGAACAGGTGATGTAAAGGTGAAAACATTACAGAAACATTCACAACATAAATGAAAAGTAGGTTCACACAGCGGTTGGCCTCTGTCTGAGATATTGCATATTGCACCTCACAACAGGTACTGTTTCTAAGTGCAATACATGTGCGGCTCCTCTTTCATCTAGTATCGGGTATTCATTTAAAGAATATCTTGTAATCTGATTTACTGAAGTGGTCGTGTTTAATTCAAGCCACAAGTCTCATTTCTAAAATTGTATAGAAACTTTCTTTATTGGTAACCGTCTTATCGGTGAGTTAACATGATCTATCGACCACTTTAGAGTCTCTTGTTGAGAGTCTCATATACAGACTGCAGTGTCTGGTCCTTATGCTTATTCAGCTTTAGGGTATGGCAGGGTTTATTATACACGTTTACGAGTAAATGAGTTATTCCTTGGCGTCGCTTGGGAAATATTTCAGCCATTAACGGCGTGAAATTTAAAGAAATGAAAATGTGATAAAGCACAAAGGCTATAAAAACCCGCAGATTACGAGCCACTGCCCGCATTTATTGTTTCTGGAATAAGATGTTTATTGGTTGAGGATCATTCTATCCCTCAAAGGTTCTATCGAACTCTTTTTGGATGTGTTCTTCAAAATATTTAATCCTTAATCCTTTACTTTTCAATTGTCAAGCCAAACGAGAAAATATTTGAGTACATTAACAAATTTAATGGAAGCTTCAAGACGTTCAGACAGCTGATTTGGATGTATATATCCAAATCTCATCATCATAGATAACATAGCTACTGTTTCCAAAATGGCAAATATATATATCGCGAAACATTATCACCTCCCTCTATGTCAGTATTCCTGAACAACTATTTGATAATGGAACCAAAGGTGATTCAATTCCTGAATTTATGGATGAGTCTGTTAGAGAATAGAGGCCTGCAAGGTATGTTAAACATGGAACACCTAAACTGAAACAATAGACTAGCAGGATGTCTGACGTTTCCCCAAGGTCAATTCCCAGCCCTCGCCTTTCTTCTACAGGTGCGCCGGCCGACAGATCACTCGAGATGATGATGTTTTGTAACAGAGATTGAGGTGCATGAGTAACCTTCGCCAAGAGAAATGGTTTGATATTTATGCATCAGATACTTTGAACTGACCGATATATATATATATATATATATATATATATATATATATATATATATATATATATGTTATACTCACACGTGTTCATGAATATTTTTGTGCCTTGGCAACCATTCATCTTGTAAAAAAGACAGTGATGATCCTATAGGAGCTACAAGTTCAGCTTTATTGATAATCTCTCTAAACATTCCTAGTCAGAAAATAAATGTAAGCAAAAAAGGAAAGGGGTTTCAGCTATTTCAGGTCACAAATAGCATATGCATTAACTAAAATGTTCATGTGATTGTTTAAAATCGTGATTCATACGTGCAATGAATGACTGTACATTTGCGTCGTCTCTTATTGTGAGTGTGATTGACTGTGATAAGTAAATTGGCCAATTCAGCTACATCACAGCACGACAAGGCCTTAAAGACCCCATGATTATAACTGCATAGAGTAAAACTGTTCGTAATGGAAAACATATCCAAACTGTCAATCCCTTTCGTTATAAGTGAAAATAAGTAGCGGTCATCAAACTATATAGGTAGTACCCCAGAGACTGCTCGCAAAGGATGCATTCAAATATACACTGCTTAAAGAGGAATGCAAAAGCTAATTTTCAATAAGATGTTGTTTCAATAACGAAGACTCTTTTACAAAACAATTCTCATTCTTCTGGTACTAGGAAAGGTTCATTACCTTGGTTCATTACCTTAAAGTCGACCTTTGAGGTCGTGTAACAACAAAAATACAAATGTTGTGGACCTGGAGGATGTGCATCAATGGCCTTAAACAATAGGATTAACATGCTGTTACAGTCTCTGAGTTGTACTGGAATCAGGAACGACAAAGAACCGAAGTAAAATGAAATATTTTATTCAGTTTGATACATTGCACATATAATAAATACATTGAACAGTGAATATAGCACTACTATGGATATACATTTGATATACATCTGTCGTAGTATAGTCTTGACGTCTGGATGGGATCGGGGGAAAAGTTGTTCGTCTGGCCTTTTACAGTCGGTTCTTCACGCTGCCAAAGGACGGCATGAATTCCACTACGGACTTGTTTTCTTCTGTTCATGGACCTTCTCTCAGGGATAGAAGTTCTTCGTTGTAGAGAACGCCGCAAATGGCTGAAATATTGCCCAAGCGGCGTTAAACATTAACTCACTCACTCACTCGTTGTAGAGAGCAGGCATTGGTTTAAGTGTCTTCATGACTTTGAACTTCATCCGCTCGAGACATTTCTTCACCTATAACATTAAGTATGCACATTTATACATAATAATTTTCATTAACATATGTAAAATACATATCTTTACAGTTACAGCGTTACATTCGACATTTTTCATTCCTGAAGCCGGTTTTGTTTAAATTTTATTTTAAGATATATATTATATTTTTTATAAACTAACCTGAATTTTCATTTCAGTAGCTTCATGGTTGTGTGGTGACGGACGCTTCGAAATGAGATCATTGGTCGTAGAGACTGTCGAACTGCAGTCAGCGTTTTGACAATGCCAGGAAATCCAATCGCCTGCCTTTCTTTAGCTTAACCTATACATATAACCGTCCATACATAGATATCTGCCACCTCTAGAAGTCGGAAGAAAGTAGTGATCTATCTGTGCATTTACCATGATGGAATGATGTTGGACACTCAAAGACTTATATATATATATATATATATATATATATATATATATATATATATATATATATATATATATCTTGTCACAGGGTGAACACATTTCACATTGGTGATCACTATTCGCACATGAGTTCAACTTTTAGTGTCTCCCCGACGTTAATCCCTTGTAACAACAACCCCAAAACAACATAGCACTTCAAAGGATTTATTCAGGGTCGACAAAAAGGTAAGACACCCTAGGAAATTAGGTATAAGCATTATGGGAAAGACAGCGAATTAATTAGGTATGTACAAACAAAGTAGTGAGATGAAAGAGCAAATGACACTGGACAGATGAATTGTATACATAGCAGAGTGAGTCTATGACTGCTTTGTGATGCACCAGGCACTAGGGAGGTAAACACCTTGATCTCGATTAATCACGGGAGCTAATCGTTTCAGGTTGATTGCTTCTAGAAGTTTCCCATTTCGTAAATCAGTAATGTTTAAAGCCAGGATTTCGGTGTTTTGCCAGTTGATTGAATGGTTTGGATTGTTGACGATGTGTTCTGAAAGGGCAGATTTGAGCTCTACTGAAGTTTTATGTTCTTTAAATCTGATGTTGAAGGGTCGGCAGGTTTCACCTATATAATTGTTGCCACAATCACAACTGATTTTGTAAACACACCCTTTTCGATTTAGTTTAGCCAGATTACTTCCCCCTCTCCCATTTGCTCTCAGGATAGTTTTCAGAGTTTGTCCGAGTGAAAAGTGACATTAATGCTTGCTGGTTTTTTTAAGAAGTCGGCTGATGTGGTCCTTGATAGGGGATGTTAACGCGGATCGGGGATGGTTCCGGTTTGGGTGGACGGTCGTTCTGCTGGTGGAGGGTGGTTTGTTCAACCAGTTGTCTTGGGTAGCCGTTGAGGGAAATGAAGGTTGTTTTTAGATGGTTGATTTCTTTGTTGAGTTGAGTGGGGTCGCAGATAGCCTTGGCGCGTCTGGTAAGGGTAGAGACTATGGCACGTTTTATTTGTGGATGGTGATTGAAGAGATAGTTACTGTACTGGTCAGTATGAGTAGGTTTTCTGTAGACTGAGGCAGAGATTTTGTCGGAAGTGTTATCAAAAGATACGTCCAGGAATGGTAGCTATCGTTGAACTTCGGTCTCCATGGTGAACTGGATTTGGGTATGTTGTTTGTTGAGGTGGTCGAGTAGAACTGAAGGGATCAATGATGGCAAAGGTGTCATCCGCTTTCCTGTACCAGCATAGATGCTGGAATGGTGTTGACGACGGGACTGTCTCTTCAAAGCTGGTCATGAAGATTTCAGTGATCAGAGGGGAGAGTGGTTATCCCATAGGGAGACCGTGTATTTGCTGGTAGACGTTGTTCTGCCACGTGAAGTATGATGCCTGGAAACAGCTGGATAAAGTCAGCATGTTTAAATCAAAGACCTTCGTTGAAGCTGATAAAATCATATAAAGGATGAAAAATGTGAGACAAAAAGTTTGTGAGATACATAAAGGGAGAAACATATGGATTGTAATCTTAAATTAGCAGATTTAGTGATCCTGGCACATCTAGGTTGATGATGAAGAGACCCTCTTCGTGAGATATTCAACATATACAGATGTATGGAAATAACCTAGAAATGTCAAACAAATTAACCTCGAATGTAATATGTTTCATATTAACACTGACCCAGGCTCAAAGATAGGATTTGGTGAATTACAGGATGACATAATCCTGTTAAGATTATCTGGTCAAATCATCTGATCAGTATATCCTCCACCAATTGGCAAAAAAGTGGAAATTTGCTACAAGCGTCAATAACTAGGAGCGTAAAACTTAGATATGTATATTTACAGATAAGTTGGTAAATGCTACAAAACGTAGTTGCAATCTCTATTTTATTTGTTTTCTACCTTTTCTACCTGTTGACAGCTTCTTAAGGTTAAGAATATGTAATTGTATTATGTAAACAGCATGTCTGAAAATGCAGTGCATAACGGAATAAGTAGTTCTCTCCTCAGACCAAATCTTGTTATACGTATTACATTACAGACAGACAGGTTTATTCAGTATTAAAGGCCCAGTGGCCCAAAGTACAATTGCAGGTGCATCATGACAGATTTTGATCACGTGATATAGACAAAGGTTTAACTCGAGATTTCAAAATGGACATCAATTGTTTTATAAAAATTGCGACAGATTTGATGACATCATCATTGTTTGAATTTAACAGATTATACATATTACATTACATGACTTGCAATACGTTTGGTAAGATGTTTATCCGTTAGCAATTATTGATGTCGTTTAACGACTTGAATTTTGTTTGAAGAAAAATAAAAAATTTAAAAACAAGAACAAATTGAATAAGCTGTAATAACTGTAGCAACATTTTACAGCCATATTTAGCATGTTTGCCCAATCAAGTTCACTTGTTTCTGGGTCAATGAATCAAAGGAAAGGACACGGTTATTTTGCCACAATGAACAAATCAAAACATTGATGGCCTCATCATTGAACTGAAGTAATGACTATTTAAGTGGGTACAACCACTCTTCTAATTAAATATTGTCATGTTTGGTATGGAAGTTAGAGCGAAATTTGACTTTGGTTTCTCTTTTTAGTTTGGAGTTTATGTGCAAGTATACATAATTATTTTGTATTGCAAAGATTATTTATTTTAATTGGCTTTTTTGAGAACATGTCTACGAATAATTAGTTAACAAACACAAAATGTTTGTAATTAACTATTCAAGGCGTGGCCCATTAAGGTAGTGAGCCTCACTTGAGAATACTTCTGCGACTGGATTGTTTCCAGCTGTAACTCCGTCAGGGAATTTCAAAAGTTTTGGCTAAGTTGCGATTAAAACAAATTTTAAGTTTATGTTGTCAACGTTCAACACTAATTATTACATCAAACCCATTTGGTTTCTTTATTTCGTACACAGTGTTATCGTTAACAATTTCGTTATATAATTATTTTACTATATGAAATGTAACGAGAGGATGGAATTTGCAGTAGCGGGGCTACAGGTTTCTTTTTGTATAGCATCTAAAGATCATTTAAACTAAAAAATCTGCTTTCCTAAAGCTTGCTCAGTGCTTACTGGAACACTATCCATTGTACGTCGTGTTCACCTTCTGTAGCATAACAATTTAACAAACGGTTCCTAGACATCGTACACACATGTTGTAGTTACGTTCTTTCATTTGATTTCTTGACTTTCTTGTCTGATTTTTATTTTGCAGTTTTCATACAAACAAGTCCTGTTTTCGGAATCGATTTCAATTACAAATGAAAATTCACAAGCAATCACAAATTCTAACATGACACGAAAACTAGAATGAAAATATTGCTTTCTGATTGGTTACCACAATCAATTTTGGAGTGATTATTTCGCTGATAATCACCTCCAAATATTTACGACCGATTCACATTCATACGCCCACGTTTACAAACTCCATTCGCTGAACTTACTGTTTTCATTCCTTACTGACCGTTGCAAAATTAATTTTAAATCAATTCTATAAAAACATTGAAAATAACGTATTTTTTGGAGTAATTTATAAGATAAATCCATTCTTTGGTTATTATATGTTGAAGTAGTTTATTTAATAATACTAAATTTAATTTCAAACCGAGCTCGCTTCGTACCGTAACGCGCGGCAATAGCGATTCGTCAAGTGAACAGATCTTTTTTTAATTGAAGCGTGTTCTTTGAAAATTAGTAGTAACTGTTTCGAAAGCAAGTGGAACTGGTCTGTACTGGTTCGACCTAATCACATTGTTGTTGCTGAAGGCAAATAAGTTCCTCATTATGTTTCTTATTAGTCATGTTAGAATGAAGATAAATCCATTCTGTTTTTTATTTTGGGGTTGTATGTTGTGCATTTTTCACCCCTAAATTTAATTTCAAACCGAGCGTGCAATGGATTTATCTTCTAAATTATAACTGTAATGACTCTTTGAAACAACGAAAACTAGGTAAAGTAGAAAATTGGTATAAAATAATTCTGATGTGTCCTCCAAGTTCCAAAACAATAAAAACTGAAGAATAGACTTCAGATATCCTGCTAAATCAGCGTATTTGAATCCGCTGACCTCCTTCCTAATACCCTGATCTCCTTCAGGCCAGAGGCCTCGTATCGTTAGCTATCTATCCAGCCAATGAGACGATTCCCATCCAGCAACAGCGGCACAACCCCGATGAAAAAATACGTTGAGTTCAAGCAGGTAGTCTCAAGCTCCTTGCAAAACGACACTTCATTGGCTGAAAAAATAACAGGTGAATTTAGCCACTAATACCAATCCGCCAGCCAAACGATGCATTAAGCCCGAAAGAGATCAATATTTTTTGAAGTTCAGCGGATTAAATCTGCTGATGTAGCAGGATGTACTTCAGACAACAAATTATGTGTTTCACTCTAAAAATGTTAAAACTTCCTACATAAGAAACAAGTAAGATCGATAGAGCATAAAAACACTGAAAACCCAAAATTTTAACAAAAAAGTTGAAATTTTTATTGACGTCATCATATCTTTTGTCACAACAGTTTTACTGGTCTTTTGCACTTATAGAACAAAAAAATTCCTTGCACCATACCTACTTATATCTCACTTTATCGACCTGTGAGGGAAAACAGGTTATCATATTTGTCCTTTATGTAGTCATTTGTAATTCTATAAACAATAACTCTTATGACACAGGTTTAATAATAAAAACAAATTAAATTCATGTTGTTTGGCCTTCACAATAACAGTTGAATTATATGAACTGCAATGTGTATAAGTGTTTAAATGCTTGCTAAGTCTGAATATCTAATAGCATGGTTACCTGAGTGAACACTAATGAAAAAGATGATCACATTTTTAAACCTTCATAGGTAAGATAAACGATTACAGGAATATTGTTCCATTATATCGGATTGATAAAACTATTTTTTTTACAAAAGTCTAATTACAAGATGAATACCAATCAAAAATCGTACAACTTACCGACTGACGTCCCTTGCGTTCAAATAAATACAGTGTATTATCTAATAACAGTATAATTTCAATTTTTAAGAAACCAAAGGCTGAAGCTTAATCCCTGAAGTTCTGACCTAGACGCATACTAAATCGAATTGTCTGTGGGCTATTCATCATTGTTAAATAAACTCTTCTAGGTACTTAAATACATTACACGGATATGTTACTGTAAGAATTTGAGCATTGAGTACTTTTCGAACACAAAGTTGAACACATAGATTATCGGACACATTTTTACGTAAATTATCAATGTTTTTATTAATTATGCCTTTTCCATATCAAATAGTTGATAAAAGCACTAGTTATGGCACTAAAAGTAATTAAAAACTGTAGGCATTGCATATAGTCTCACTTGATCAATGTCACTGTAATATCAAATAGAAATTGAAAATAAATCTACAATATATTACAAAATTGATGAAAATTGAAAGAAGATTGAGCTTTCTCCATTGTATAAACTAAGGTCTGAAGTCTTGTTCATGACTTGATCAATCTTTCATCTTATGCTAAGGCCTGACTGACATACTGTATACAACACTATGCCTAAAACAAGTAACCGAGGTTTTATTATTAGCGGGAATGGTGCCTACGCCTACAGAACACCTTGACGTACTTAATGACACCTTTGATCCACTGCGTGACGTATTTACAAGTTTATCTTTTATGTACGTTTATCAATGTTAATAGCCTACCCCTGTATGGTATGATTGTAAACATGCGACGTAACCAAGATGATGATAATGGGCAATTTACAGCATCACAGCAAAGAGTTCGTGGTAAAAATTCATAATGATTAGTTTTTCTTTTTGTTAGTACTAAGGACATAAAACGACATAATAGCTGTCCTTTTTGGATTTGATATTGTTGTATTCAACCTCCTGAAATAGAGATGGCTCGCGACAATGTGTATTTATATCTTACTACACATAACACATATAACTTAGGATAAAAGATGAATATAAGCATCTCTCATTTTACAGCCGAGGCACATTGTGTGAGAGTATTTAGACACTGCACAAGTCAGGGAAACATTTACCCCAATATCTCATTTTCACAACTTATCTATTACCATGGTGAAAATAGAATTTAAAATTTTCTTAAGGCAATTAACCTTTGTATGTTATAGATTATTTACTTTACTATTTGAGCCTTTAAACAACTTTGTTATATTTTGCTAATGATAATTAGCCTCGTGATGTTTACAATTTTTTGCAAACTGTTTTTAAACTTAGGCAATCATTCTTAAAACTATTTTTCGTTGAATTTTATGTTGCCATGCTTCAAGACACTAAAACGAGAACAAACTCAGTAATAGGAGCATATTACAAAGTGGTATAAACATTTAGCTTTATATTACATTGATATTGTGTTCCGTTTTATATTTTTACTTGAAAAAACATTGAAATTTGGTGATTTTGATATTTTACATTCATATTGTTGTTGTTATTAATGAAATATTGTCTACTATACGCATCCAGAGTTAGACTGTTTCACCTTTTCATTTATTTATAGTTCCTCCTACAATAAGGTTTGTTGAAGCATGGGCATGAAATTGATAAACTCAAGCATTTCAAGGCCATTGTAACCTGTTAGTGAATAAATCATCCAATTAAAACTATTTGTTCACTAATGAGCAAGAGCAACTGACTGCAAACGTCAGATTGTTGTTTGTCACCAATTAATCAGTGTAGGCGTTAGATCAGTGCTGTACAGGGGCAACTCGCATACGGAACATAGCTATTTGTTGAGTTGGTGTTTTTTTGTAAAAAGAAAGATACAATCAGAGGAGTTTTAAATGGGATTGACAAGCCATAATGGTGGCTGTATGGGTTTGATTTTTTAAAAACAGAATGACTTATTACAACTGATAGCATTTGAATTGATTCGATGTGAACATTTCCTCAAGTCAAGTTATACCCCATACTGTTTGTTTCAAGACATACATGTAAAAACATACCTTAACCAAAAAGGCTAATATTGTTAATGACAGTGTAGCACTACTTTCTCCCTGAAATTGTGGTTGGAGCACCCAAGCTATCAAATTTGAGTCGTTCTAAAACCTCTCTATCTCTTACTTTTAATCCGTCTCTTCCCTCATCCTTTTGATCCCTTTTACCCTGATCTGTCCACTCCCTTTTGCTGGCTGTCATTCCCTTGTTGAATAGCTGAAATAATGTTCAACACACCTTAAAGAGCCAATCCGTGATTTTCATAACATATTATTTACCTTTGATACGAACCTAAATGTCATATGTGGTGATATAAAATCAAAACATCTTAACTTTTCATGTCCAAAAGATATATATATATATATATATGACAAATTCTGGTTTTCCATGAAAATCTTAAAACATCCTTATAAATGCACAGAGGTGTAGATATCACGTTCAATATACATGGATACTAGTTATATAACCTAAGACTAAGAAAAGCTATCAACTCCTAACTGCCCTCCTGGCTGTTTTAGATAAGTCTCCAAAATTACGTTTGACTATTTGACGCGCGCTACTGTCCGGTTTTCGATCATAATTGCGACGCTCTACCTTCATATTGTCACTGTAAAAAGACAATAAGCTTTAAAATGTGCCTTTTTGGTAACAGTCGATATCAAATGACACTATAGGATATCAAACGAGCTTCCCCTTTCATATCAAGTTTATGTCCCAAGTGAAATAATTTTGCTTTGTCACGAGCCTTGGCAAGTGACAAAACAAAATTATTTCACGAGGGACATAAACCTGATATGAAAGGGGAACGAGTTTTGTATCCGATTTATTACCCACGTTTTTTTACAGTGAAAACATCGTCAAATTAAAGTAAAATTTAGCTTCACTATAGAGAAACTCAAAACGCGGATTAATACATTACACTGGTGATTGGAATGTCGGCCCCTTCACTTCGGAAAACGTACACTGCTTTGGTGTAATGTAGTTCATTATATTTGATAAAGAAACACATGAAAATAAACTACAACTGAAAGCAAAAATCATTTAATTCATTTCATTTAAAGACTTGGTTTCAGATAAAAATATGTAATTCAGCATTAACACGCGAATACTGTCAACATTTTGAACTGATAAACGTGACCTAAATCTCGGCTCAACGTCAATCGGCCGTCACTCAAGGCGAGTCGTGACGTGGAGACACTGTTCGGAAACAACGTTTAGAATGGCACACGTAACATTTGGCCTCTAAGGGGAATAACATTGTAATTTATGTCTCAAAAACTGTCAACTGGTAAAGAAGCTTTTCAGTCAATTGCAACTATTCTTCATCAGAGGACAAGTCACAACTCACTCACTCACTCACATTTGAAATTGACCACAAAAATGAAAAGGTGAAGACGGCCGCTAACTGACTAACCTTAATCATTTCACTGAGTAATCATAGCGAAACTCGTTTTTAGTCATCAGAATTAAAGAAAATAGATATCGCCAAAAAACGTAGCGCAAAACTTTGCATTTATTCCCAGCAGTCATTTAGAATTAACTTTATAACCTTGATTCGTACTTTCATACAAGTTACTTTTGTGATACGAGGGCAAGTCAATAGAAGTGAGTATTGATACACCTCGTTGATGTTATTATTGGGACCATCTGACGACAGTTGACAGACTTAACCAAGCCTTCACTATCATTTACTTGAGATAACCCTCCTGTTATAATGGAAAGAAAACATCTTTCGGTTATCAAGTTTCCCACGAAAGAAGGGGTAAATGCTACCGAAACACGTATGACTAATGTGTATTGGAAAGAAAACCCTCAAAATTCTAATGTTGCAAAATGGTCAGCTGAGTTTAAGCGGGATCGCAGCTCCTTGGACGATGACACACGGTCAGGAAGGCCTGTTGAAGCCATTACAGATTCACGGGCTTAATCATGTCCGATCGTAGAATAAGGTGGACGAGATATCTTCAGAGTGTGGCATTTCTCATGGAAGAGTTGGCATCATAAATTATGAGCACTTGCACATGTCAAAAGTGTCTGCAAGATTGGCGCCAAGAAACTTAAATGCATAAGAGCGACACAAGAAAGAACCCATGCAATGGAAGCATAAGCACTAACAGGCAGTTCAAAACTCGGCCATCTGGTGGCAAGATCATGGCGACATATTCTGGGATTCAAGGGGCGTGATACTTATAGACCATAAAGCACCTAAAACTACAATAACAGAAGTCTACAATGCGGCGACAAAGAACTAGAGGCGCAACATATTGACTGCTGGAGTAATACTTCTTCATGACAACGCTCCAGTGCACTGGAGTCATATTGCACAGGCTGCACTTCAATAATGTGGCTTTGAATAACTTGACCAACCACCCTACAGTCCAGACCAGAGGTTGGTTCAAGATGCACACAATAGCATTATTTATGTTAATACAAAAATATTTTTGCGTCAGTGCCTTTAAAAAACTTGGTGACCTCATTGAAGCCATTTCACATCAACAATACTTAAGGTTAGTTAACGGAACACTGATTCTTTGATCCACACAAAGTTCATGTAAATGTTTATTCGACATTTACACTACACCCATGTGGATTAAGGTAGGCACAGATAGATCTCAGTAAATATGATCTTTATGAAAATAGATGGTGTTGTTGAGAAAAAAACGAGTAGATCACATCAAAAGATATCAGGTTTCAGAAGTTGAAGACATATTCTACCATCTGGTTACTCTGACCTCATGCTTAAACGATGGAATTCATGTTAAGCAAGACATGAGCCATATCATATCGCGAACTGTATACGGACTATTTGATAAGCACAATAATTTACAATTCCATTTCTATTACATGATTCAAAAGAGATTTAAAGGGTTAAAATAACTTGAGCGTATGTATCATTTTGCAATAGTAGAGTATATTATCATCGTTGAAAAGATAAGATTTGACGAAATGTGGTTTACAATAAAAGATTTAAGGTTTTTAGTATGCGTCTTCAGCTCAACGCAAGGTCATTAGGAATTGAAATCTTTACAAAGCAGATCCTCTTTGCCAGCGTCTCTGATTGTTCATTTGATACTCTCGAAACCAGATATTTGGAAAACAAGTGAAACTCAATTCTATAAAAAGTTTGCAACCTTGGACATATACAGATGTACATGTACCTTTATTTATTCTATTTCTATTCTTTCTTTCTTTATTGTATTTAGAATATAACAGCTTGTATACATCTGAACTGTTACGTTAAAGGCACTTCCTGCAGTAAACTGCAAATTATATACATACGAATGCATATACCCCTGGTAAACATCATGTTTTATACACAAATTTAATTGCGTAAACAATATGTAATTGGTGCAATTTGTAACACATTTTAAATTGTGTTAAAATAAGTTACGTTGAATCGATAGGACTGCCTAAAATCTCTGTTATACCTTATTTACATTCACAAACGAGAGCATAAATCCTCGGTTAAATGATACGCTTGAATTGCCAATCTTAATGCATTTTGATGTTTTATGCCAAAAGAAAATGAAATGAAATGAAAATGAAATTGCAATTAGCACATTCTCTTTGGCTCATTGAGTTTCGTCCATCCTGTAAATTGCTTTCGAATGAAGAGTCTGTTTAGAGATTTCTGTCATACATAGACGTATACACCTGACGAAATTATCTTTTTCACTCAGGTTATCTATGTTTTTCCTCGGAAAAAACATCCAAAGGAAATATACATTAATCCGATTAATCTACTTAGCAGAGCATTTAGAAATGAAAATTGCTAAAAAATACCTTTGAGACAGATGTGGAAATCACTCTAGCTTCACGGCACAGTAAAACACTGATCGTTGATTGGGCAAATTCATTATCAAATAAAAGAGTTAAATTTATTTCTTTTCAGATTTCGGGAATACATTGAGGTTTTGTATTGTTAACGCTTCATATAATTCCTACGAATAGGTAAAATGAAAGTAGCTGTGATTGGAACAGTTTCAGGCCATTTCAGACATGTTCCGGGCAGATTGAACTTTGATATCTAAAGGATTTAGAGCATGTCAGGCTGGAATAAATTTCACAGAAAAACTTTTAACATTTGATTGAAGTTTCCTCTATATTGGAGGAACAAATCGATTATTATTGATTTGTTTTACGTCCTAGGTCAGACCCACTCAAGAGAAAATCGAATCGCAATGAATAGCAGCGAAATGTACACAATTACAGTAAAAATCGAAGAATTTAAGATGTCTAGCTGACTTGATGTTGGTTGCAACAACACGAACCTTGTATACAGTCACTTCATGTTTATTCGCGTTAAGTCATAATAGTTTTACTGATTTCTAATATATATATGAATTTGTGTATCTTTATAAGAATAACAGTTCAGCTAATGGTAAAGTCACCCTATATGTATGCACATTTAAATATTTAATCGATATGACGTAATAAGAGAGGACTATTTTGAATGTTGCATTTTCAAAATAATAAATTCATAGGTCATATGAGCCATGAGATCAATAGAATAAGCAAGATAAAAATGTTTTATTTTATTTAGTCATGACTGTTCTACCTTTTCTTCCATCTTTAAAGATCTTTATTTAGTGTTTTATTTTTGTAAAAGCCATGTGCCACTGCTGTGCTGCGTTAAAGAAATACAAAGCTTTCTGCATACATCTTGAAACTCAAGCATGTCTACCGAAAATGCTAAACATGTCTGCCTAACAATCTAACACTTAACATTTTATGTGTGCATTTACCATCAATTTATACTAAATGGTTTAAAAACTCATTTTGAGTGCACTTCCAAATGTTCATAAGGGATACGAGAATACACAATTCTTCAATCTGACTACGTTTTGATAGTGTTTGATGTATTTCCCTTTTTGCTGATGAAGTAAAGATCTAGGGATTTGGCTCGAAGGAGATTAGGGTATATGGAAGGATCTCCATCAGCGGATTCAATTACGCTGATGTAGCAGGATGCTTTATGTAGCAGGATGCTTTCGATTAAGTGACACATCATCCTTCAACATCAGCGTAATTGAATCCGCTGATCGAGTTCCTTCCTCATACCCTGATCTCCTTTCAGCCAAAAGCCTCTTATCGCTAGCTATCTGACCAGCCAATGAGACGACTCGCATCAAGCAACAACGGCACAACCCGGATGGAAAATTCCGTTTAGTCTAAAAGAGTAGCGTCAAGCTCCTTGGATAACGACATTTTATTGGCTGAAACAATAACAGATGAGCACAGCCACGAATATCAAGCCGCGCCAGCCGTACGAGGGATTTGGCTCGAAGGAGATCAGGGTGTATGGAAGGAGCTCGGATCAGCGGATTCAATTACGCTGATGTTGCAGGATGGTAACACATTTGATAACAACTTACAAACCAAATGGTTTGATATATAATTTCATGTTAAACATTAATAAACCTTAGATATTAGATAGAGGCAACTCTTTTCATTTGATGTGAATAGGACATTTACAGTTGAGTTGAGTTGAGTTGGTGTTTAACGCCGCTTTCAAGATTATTTCACTTATATCGCGGCTGCTAGTATTATTGCAAGGAGAAACCCGCATCACCATTGTGGCTATGCTTTGCGGTGAAACCTGCGAGCATCGGCTAGAACTAGCGAACCATGGGTGGTACTGCGCTGAATTTCAGTGTAGCATTGCAACCAAACCTGACTGCGTGTAGAACAGTTCTCTACGGCAGACAAAGTTGCCGAGCCCCGAGCTCCTGATCCGAAGCCGAACGCGCTAACCACTGCGCTATCCCGCCCCCTGGGCATTTAGAAGTGTTGCGCTAAAGGAAGTTAATATATTTAAACATGTTCGCATACTATCAGTGAAGATTGACACTATTGACAAAATTTCAGCTGCTTGGAATTAAATGTAACTAATGTTCTGTGTATCACGTGTTAGTTTGTGATGATGTTTTTTCGTCAAATTGTCATGGCATAAACAATAAATGGTTAAAAAGAAATCATTTTCTCCTATTTACGTTATACCATAGATTTGCGATCGTTGTTTCCGAATGTATTGCATTGATATGTATGAAAACATTAACAGGTTCTTTTCAGGAGCTACCTGGACAATGCAACTGCATTTTTTTGGGATCTGCAAGGGGGATTGATGTGCAAAGTATCTTATATATTTAATGATACCCTTCATATTAATGTTTATGTATGCATTTGATGTAATTTGAAAAATCGTGTATTATGTTTGATTTATTTTCTCAAATTCAAGAGATCGAATGATCCAGGGATGAAACAAAGGTATATATTTGTAACCAACTATGTACTCAGATTTGAAAAAGTTAACACATTAGTACATGATAGCATTTTTTCTTTTTTAAAAGGTTATTGTGTGGTTGAAGGACATATTTTACCACAAATGGTTCATAAATATAAATAATTTTAAAATGTTTACACTCAAATATTTTCTAGGACTCTTGATCAAGTACTTGAAAGATCACAATATCAAACTATGAGAGTGTTCTGCGCTCTTTATTCAGTATAAAATAAACCTGGAGGTTTCTTGATGCTTCCCAGTTAATGAAAACATTAACAGGTTTAGGAGAGACATTATTTGAATTTTTAGTGCAAAAGTAAATAAAACACAAGTCCATTTAGGACCAATAATGTCTTCAGTGATTCAAAGGCAGATGGAATTCAAAGATTTAGTAAATAATGTAAACAAATAATTGTCGAAGCTTCATATTCAGAGAAGGTACTTTGTTGCATTTTCAATCTATTAATTCTTCCCATACTGAAACGATTTAATTCAGAGTTTTCATTCAGTTTTCTTACAGCAACTGCATAAAAGAAAACTTAAAAATCGTCCAGTGGTTAACAAATTAAGTGATAAAACTACCAACAATTTGTGCGAGAGACGCCTCACATTACGACAGTTGTTCATATCATACGATGAGAAGAGTAAAGAGATATTTTGTAATTTGAAATTGTCAAAATAAATTTATTTAAGGTACTGAGCATAAAATATTACACCATCATGAATTTTTAAGTGGGATCGTCTCATTTTAGTAGATTTGAAGATTTTCAACATTTTACAATGATGAATTTCCAGATGTTTTACGATTTGGTCCAATACCATAAGCACATTCACTTACAGATTGTTAAGGCAGCCCACAGCCGAGATGCTCAGCCCATGAGAAAAACGTGGGTTGTCTTGACCTAAGGGTACAGTGAACCATGCATTAAGAGGAAGCATATTTATACTCTTCATAGTAGCTGATGTGTTTTTCAACAGACGCCTTTTAGTTGCCAATATTTTAGTATCTTATTCCAATATTTTTTCACCATGGATTACTAAAAAAACCCAATTGTTAAACACGTGTGGGAACAATTTATCGCGTGATAAATATACCCATATCACTGTTGATCCACTTGCGTAGAGATATTGGATAAATGATTTCCAAAGTAAGTTCTTCCTCCAATGTATAACTAAATGATAGGGAACAGACTTCCCCTTCTATTATCTTGTTCTAATTAATGCCTTGTGATCATGCCATGATCCCGATTCATATTCAAGTGATGTGCTTAAACAGAAATGCCTTTGATAATGTTTTGGCTTTGAATAAATAACTTAACCATTGACCTGAAAACTACCGAAAATAATGTGATAGGGTGCTATCCTTATCCACATCTGTTTATTCTTAAGTAATGAGGCTAATTGAAAGATAATCTGTATAAATGTTCCGCGATGAATATGGATACATACGAATTATAGAATTCCTTTGGACCTGGTTAAAGTATTTTTTAATTTATAGTTCGGTCTGCAGTCTATTGCAAGGGGTGGTCATATTGAAGCAAATGGTTGAACATTTTTATAAATATGGAACCAATTAGAATGTCAGTTCTAGCCGATGCTTGCAGGTTTTACCGCAACGCATAGCCAAAATGGTGTTGCGGGCGTTCTTATTGCAATAATAATAGCAGTCGTGATATAAATGAAATACTTTAAAGAGCGGTGTTAAACCACAAATCACCTGGAATGTCAGATTAATTCGATTGAAAGGAATTACAGAGTTTCAAAAGGAAACATTATAACTGTTGAACCAACGTTAACATTGATTGATGATTATTGTATTACTAGGTAGTTTAAACAGTATTTTTTCGCCGAGAATTTTTGATAATTGGTATAGGATTATGTTAACTAGCGTTCACTGTAGTGAGGTGCGATAACGTCATCGCAACACCCCTTAAGCAAACAGTTACTCGATGCTTTAAAAGCAATGATAAGAGAAAAATAATATTTTGGCAATGAACAAACAAGATATGACTGGTCGGATCTGAGGTATCTGTTGATAAGTTTGAGATCAAATATAACCCATTATTACTCGCCCGTGTATTACTGCAGTGTAATATTCATATCGTATGGTTATGACGTCACAATGTTGGCACCATCACAATGGCAGCCAGGTCGGGGAAATGTTTCGTTCAGTACACTTTCGGCAACCATATTTGATTACTGAGGTCAAGAAATAAACAGAAAACTAAAATTCCATAAATATGATATGATCGCTTTCGCTCGTTGTATACTTAATCATTAACTCGTTTAATAAAATAGTATTAAATGGAAGGTCTTTTAGTATCCTGTATCTTTACATTTCAATAGAATACATTAGCTGTCTTGCAGTATTTTCTTTTCAGGAGCTACCTGGACAATGCAACTGCATTTTTTTGGGATCTGCACGGGGGATTGATGTGCAAAGTATCTTATATATTTAATGATACCCTTCATATAAATGTTTATGTATGCATTTGATGTAATTTGAAAAATCGTGTATTATGTTTGATTTATTTTCTCAAATTCAAGAGATCGAATGATCCAGGGATGAAACAAAGGTATATATTTGTAACCAACTATGTACTCAGATTTGAAAAAGTTAACACATTAATACCTTTAGTACATGATAGCATTTTTTTTTTTAAAAGATTATTGTGTGGTTGAAGGACATATTTTACCACAAATGGTTCATAAATATAAATAATTTTAAAATGTTTACACTCAAATATTTTCTAGGACTCTTGATCAAGAACTTGAAAGATCACAATATCAAACTATGAGAGTGTTCTGCGCTCTTTATTCAGTATAAAATAAACCTGGAGGTTTCTTGATGCTTCCCAGTTAATGATCCATTAGCTTTGATTACATTGTATCTTTTTCTCTTTATCAACCTATCCTTGTATCTCTGACTCACTACGTAGGCAAGCCATAATTTATCTTAATCAATTTATAATATGTAAAGGATTATTTGGTAATTAAGATCTTTTCTTCAAAACATCACAATGTAATAGATAAATTATATAATTATTTTCACATTGCACATGTAAATGGAAGAGTCGGCTAATGGAGATAAAACCGGTGAACACGTGTATTAAGAACGACAGATTTGTGTTTCCAGTGAAAAATGTTTTTTAAAGTTTCAAGATGTAACACTAGTGATATGTCGATGCATACAGCACCAAAACAAATAAACAATGTGAAATGAAATATTCTTAATTATATTAGCAGTGGTTTCTAAAGGTTAAGTGCTTGCATGATACTGGTAATGCTTAAACCATTGGTTCAAATCATACAACAGATTATATACAGATAAAAATAATTTAAAAAGTTGACAACATTACGAAATCATTCTTAAGACACGCAATTGTCTTCTCTATATACTTACAGCGATTAGGATATACTGATTATTTTTATTTACCCATATTCGGTTTAAAATTACAAAAAGAGCGCTTATTGCATGAATTATGCTAATTCAAGCGTAACAGCTTAAAATTGAAAAATGAGATGAAACAATCTTAAAAAGAACAACATGCCTGGAACATCCTACCTTTCTTATGGATTTCAATTCTTAGACATTTTGAAACCATTTTTTTCAAATTTACTTCAAAATGAGTTGCCAGAGTAAAAGTTCAAGTAAGTTCTTTACGTTAATTTAATTGATTTTTAAGTAAAATTATAACAAATAATACAATACATTAACTGTTTGCAAAGAATCTTGTATTCTTCTCAGCCTAAATAGCCTAGCTAAATACTACCATCCAGAACCAGACATCTGATCAACACATGTACAGGTAGTGTAATTAGAATCGTGGTTGAGGTTCCATTAGTGCTGTGTGGGTTTAGAGTAGCGTTATATAGATCATTGAATAGTTCAAGACTTTTTGATTCTTTCTTCACATTATACTTGAACGGAACCACATTAATCGTTATAATCATGTAATGTATTTTATGGTTGAGACAGGTTTTCCGCTTTACACCATATTTTCCCCCAGAGTACAAATATCATGCACTTATGACTTGGATTTGAAAAGGTCATATCAAGCGAAAGTTACGACTGTTACTAATTGAGTACTGAAAGCAAGAGGTATAGTCGAATAGCGTTAGTTCGTTAGTGTCATAAGGTCGTGACGTCACTGATTCTAGGTGAATCCCGTGAAATGAAAATCAACTTTGCTATTTGTCTCTGTGTAAATTGTCGGAAGGAAAGCATTAAATTACTGATGCAACGATGACGGTGGGCTTGAATTTCGACATCAGTTTCAACAGGTTTGCAATGCATTTGTTAAATGATGAGGCATACATGAAACATTACATTTGAAGCGAAAACTTGATGTTTTTATGCAATTGATGATTATTAGAAAATGTTAGAAATTATCCTATGAGCATTTCGATTTCTCTCGCTTAGCGTCACGAACATCAGTAACACGAGGTTACAATAGATATGCATTGATGAATATAGTGCGTCTAAATATAACGAAACATTTCCAATACAGCCATAAAGACAAGTGGTAACTCTTTTTTAATGAAAAATTCAAAGGTAACAGTACACCTGATGATAAGACATAAGGCATGTTAATTATAGTACATTTAGTGTAATAGATTGTAGTACTCTGATGAAGCTAATTTGTAAGATTTGAGTTGACAAAATATATATACCCCTTAAAATGAACCATACCCTTCTGCGAAAATATACCGGATGAAATTACATTGTAACAGAGCTATACTACAGCTGCATGCCAAAAGTTTGTTCACGTACCTGAATATACTAGTGCAAATATCATGTAATTTCAGATACCTTTGAGATATCGTGGCTTTGCGAAAAAAAAACGTATTTTTCTCCATAAAATCCTGTATTAGTTATCAACTTCTTTAAAAATTAGTCACGTTTGTTCCTTAGCACAAACCCAATGTGATTAGGTTGGTTTTAATCTCAGAGAGTCGATATGGAACATTTCATTTAACATTTAACGATATCAAAATTTTGAAAATATGTCCCCTTCTGTCTATATCAATATGCCAAAATTCGAATTCTTGCACGCAGGACCAGACGATCCCAAAATGAGTTCAAGAATGGCTATTTCACACATGGACAGTGGGTGATCCATTGTCAGTTTTGCTGAAGTTATTCTATTGACGTTGAAACGAAACCCAATTTACATGATATTTTCACTACCATTCAGTAATAAGTGAAAAAACTTTCGGTATGCAGCTGTATCTCAAAAATGATTTTAAGAATCACATATGCACAGATTCACTTTTTACGCCAGTTCATAAATTACTGAGACGTTTTAGTTTTTGTTTGTCACTTGAGTGATTCCCTGTTATCAGCAACATGTAAACCATGCTTTACCAAATATATGTCTCATTTACACAACCCCACAATTGATAATTAATATGCAGGAGTTGCCAACTGGGTCGCCAGTGAGAGGAGTTATGGAGAGTGAAAAATTATAGTTTGCATTTCACTGGTTAGGTTATCGTTTTTTAAATTCTACCCTTCCTTATTCATATCTTTGTTAAAATCGACCATTAAGTTATTTATCCAAAGCATATAGTCACATCATTCAGAATTTGCGTTAATAAGATCATCCTAGGCAATACAGACATTTCCCTGCACATAAATTTCTCATTACGAGTAAATAGCACCAAATGACCCAGACAAACCCCTGTTACGCGTTCACTGTAACATCCATACCCCTGGCAAGTTATAAAGAGTAGAGGAACGTGCCATTTTATCACAACCTCTAATCAGAATAGAATACTTGAAACATCACTTATTTCCACAGCTTAAATGTCACATGGTAAGTTAAAGTAATGTCATTAAGATATAATTGCTTATAGTTTTAAAACATCTAATCTTATTTTATAAGAGACATAATGTTTTTCCTCAGCAGTTTAAGATAGTGACAATTGGGAAATTATAGTAGTATCAAGCCTTTCCCTTATCAATAAAAAGTTCCCTCCAGCATTGCTTGATATAAGTGAACATCTTAAACAATATCCTGGGTATTGTTTCATAAAATGACAGCATTAAAACTCATTGCATGAATTTCAACTTAATTATATATTTGACTATGCAAGTGTGTTTGTTCTCACAAATCACAAGATTGTACGTTTGAGACTCTGTAATCAAGGTCACAGTAAAAACCTTGAAAATGTCTATTGTGGACATGACAGAAGCTTTCCACATTTCATATCAATTCAAAAAACACCATGAACTGCATTCTTTATACCAAATTCATGGATAAAACTTTCGTTATAAAAAAAGTCAATTTCTATCAGGTTAGGGTTACTTCTTAGAATGAACAAACAGTTATGTGAGATGCATTAGCATAAATCTGTTTAAGAATCTCATCAAATTAAAATAGAGGAAACAATAAGAGTGACGTTTACTTTTGCACATGAGTTTATTACTTATAATTTGACAAGAAACGTCAATAATGTACATTTATTGTACGGAAAGGTTACGTTAATACCGTCTTTATCATTTAATAGGAAGCTGGATGTTCTCACTACATGGAATCTAACCTTTGTTTCAAATTTGTTTCCCAATTTCTACTAACTAAACTGGGGATGGATTAGGGTTCCAACTTTTGATGTAAATATATATTCTAAAAGGTTCTTCAAAACAAAGTTCAAAACATTTTGTTATGAAAAACGGATCTAAAACATGTCATTTAACATGTTAACTGTTCTAATAATACGAATACTTTCAACGTGACGATATACTCCAAATGTATTAAAACTCGACAACAAAATTGTTTGATCCTTTGAAGAATTAAACAAATTCAACATGAGTCACATTTAAAGTCTTATGCACGCTTTCTATTCAACACATCTGACCGTTCTGATGAAATTATTTACATTATATTGGCTACCAAAAGTAAACCCGGGTGCATCTGCTTCCATTGCATGTTGATTATTCGACTCAGTTAATTACCTGTTAAAAAGTTTGCTTGAAATTGGCATGCACAAGAAAAGCAAGGTTTTCTTGATAGCACACTCTCTTATGTGTTGTTACATGAACACTAGCTTTGAGTAAATTATTTAACCTTCGGTTTAACCTTTATTCCAAAACGTGGTGTGTTTTAGAGTTACAGTTGGTATCTATAAAATATTGCTTTAAAATTATCATAATACTCAAGGCAATGCAGCACGTCTAAAGGTAAAATAAGGGTTACAAACTACAAAGAAAACCTTCAATAATTCTATTTATTCTATAAAACAACATCTTCAGGGATATTGTAAACTTTCGTTAAGCTTCGTCAATCCATTTTCCAAATTCGAATGAAGTTATGTTCAGTGATAACTATTCTACAACTTCAGATAATCTAGCTGAATCATGAGATGCTGAGATTTCTGGAGATGATACAATTTGCTACTATTAGCAATGATTATACATATTGTATAAGTGAAACATTAATAAAAGTGTTACAGTGACCTTCTATTTGGTACGCTATTAAAAAGAAATCATGTTCGTACATGTTTGATAACAACCGTATTACAAATAAATGCATCAGCACTTCATATACATGTAAGTCGTTTATCATGTTATTGTTAATTTAATTATCTAAATGTCAAATTGAAGGCCTGATTAACGTTTTGTTGTGAGATTAGAAGCATGATGGTTGATATTTGAAGAAACAATGATACATATTAAATGGAGTTTTGTTATCTTCCAATGAAACCTTGCTCTCATTTAATATCCCATTGATAAGTTTCAAAGTTTCTGTTGCATGCAATATCATGAACCGAACTGAGTGACCTAGTTCTGCTTCATGACTGTGTATATAGAGGGGCCTTATATACAGTCTACGTTCACATCCAGCAACTCTAGATTGACTGAATACACATATGAAATTAGGAGCCCAAAGAAAAAAAATATCACGGATGAAGGAACAGTAAATTATTAAATTTTTTCATATGAATTTAGGAGCCCAAAGAAAAAAAATATCATGGATGAAGGGACAGTAAATTATTAAAAATTTGAGTCTATGAGTGACCTAACAATAACAATTATATGATAAACAGTGCTATAAAGGTACTCCGAGTCGTGGTGTTAAGCTAGTCAGTAAGTTTTCCGGATGCATGAAGTTACACTGAAATATTAACAATAAAGCAAAGATTACAAAAGCATTTGTAAAGGTTCTGGTAATACAATCGGCATTAGCCCTCGTGTTCGACCTTAACAGTAGCACACGGTTTCAAGGTGTGTACAAACCAGGTAGAGTAGTGCAGCGGTCAGGTACTGTATTTCTATGAGGGTTACTTGGTGCTCTGTGGAGTTCATTTTAGTGTTAATAGTATACTTCTTAGTTTGTGGGTTCCCACATTGAAAAAATAGAAGAAATTATTTTTATTATGTTAATCTAAAATCCAATCTTGAGATCAATGTTATGACTAAATAATGTAATGAAGTTATGGATGGTATAATTGCTAACATTACTATCAGTATACACAAAAAGTACAAAACAATACATTTGGCTTACAGTGTATGCTTTGCAATTAAACCTTTTTGATCGCGATTATGATAGATTAAAAAGCCACTCCGTGAGTTGTTGTAGTCATATATGCGAAAATTAACCAATGGTTAATTAGGTCTTTTGAGTTACTGACAAGCCCTCCCAAGATCGTATCTGCAATTGAACGAAAGCAGAGGCACCGACGGTGATAATTGTTGATAAAACTGAAACAGATGAGAAACAGTGGGCATTACCTACTTTGTGATAAAAGACACAATCCATTTCTCTTGATATAAAAACACATCCTTTTTAACCGCGTGCCATACTTGTTGTTATTTGCACTACACGACCCTAGGACAGGGATGTTGAACATTCTGGTTTGTTTACATAACGCGAAGACATAAGGAGCATTCGTCCCGTTAACAAGATGCAAATACAAACAAGCTCTGGGGATCGAAGCATACCAGCAGTTATTAATCCGTTATATCCTGCGCGATTCCTCGCATTGTATTATGACTCAACGATGTATGTCAATGACTGGTTCAATTACTGCTATCATCACAATATGAATACATTACTATGAATCAAACAGGGATATAATGTCAACAAACAAGTAACTTCAGAGACGCCGACTTGAATAACGGACGTGAGAACGCTTACATTACATTTGTCTTACATGTACATGTATGTCTGTTAGTTATGATGCTCTAGTGATACAGTTCAGATGAGAGAAAAACCATCCTGCTAAATCAGCGTATATGAATCCGCTCTCGCTCCTTCCTAATACCCTGATCTCTTTCGGGCTAAATCCCTCTTATGGCTGGCGGCTTGATATTCGTGGCTATGCTCACCTGTTATTTTTTTCAGCCAATAAAGTGTCGTCTAATTGGCAGTTTAGAAAGCTAGCGATACGAGGCTTTTGGCTTGAAAGAGATCAGGGTATTAGGAAGGTGCAATAGCGGGTTCATATACCCTGATTTAGCAGGATGGAGTAACATGTTCTCTACCTTTATGATTTCTACACAAATACTGATCAGTTTTCTTTGCTTCTATTATATGTTTTTGGTAACTTCTTCTTCATCTCATATCAACTGTCAAGGTAAAACACTTAAACTTCGATTTATTAGTCATTTTGTAATTGTTTATTTTGTGGTTAAGAGATAAGGCTAACATAATGAACCTAGTATGTTTTTAAATAGGTGGTATATTAATTATTCATTCTTTAAATGCGGTGGGTAAATGTTTTTTTTTGAAGGAAACAAGTTCATCATAATCAAGACAACTCTTATTACAGTGACATGTCTATAACTACAACACGAACCCATATGCCATATACAAAGGATTGGTTAAAATAGTAATAACCAAAAAATGATGAAATGCTTGAAATAAATTGTCATTTACCAATCTAATATCTGATTTAGATTTGCATAAGATAGCACAACAATTCACAACAATGTGCTTCATTGCTTGAAATGTGTCGAAGACTAGCGATATAATTAAACAAGCGACAAATGGATTTATGATAAGTTTAGCCGACCAAATTGTGACACCTGATGTGACACCGGTATCAAATATATAATGTTGTTTAAAAGAATGCCTCTTTTGGACGAAAGTGAAATTCCAGACACAAAATGCACACTTGTACTGAAAAGACATCTTTTTGTCATTTGAATATGATTTATACCTTGGATGTAACTCGCTGATGGGAACAAGGTTGCAGTGTCAGTGTTAAATTTTGCAGTTAAGTACAGTAGAAAGCTTTAAAAATCCCGCCATATATATGTTTACGTAATTTCGTAGTTTCGTTTATTGCTCAAAACAACAGTCTGTAAGAAATTGAGGTTTTCCTAGAAGAATTCTACATAAAATAGAAATACAAAATAAATATTTAAAAGGCTTATTCAATAAATAACTTTTTAACGATTACAAATAAGAATCCTTATTCAATGTCAAGTCAACAGCGTTATTTTGTTTTACTTTGTCGAAAGTTTGGTGTGGTTTCTTTCACCCCTGTTTATATAATCCACCAATTCTGGAAATGTGTTTTAGAACTCAGTACAGGTATAAAGGGTCTTTATTACCCCAAGCCTAAACTTATCAAATGTGGATATGTTTTGATCCAAGACAAAATACAAAGTTCAAAGACACTGTCTTCATCCGATATAAACTTCCTTAAAACCCGTTGAATATGTATCAAAGAGAATAAGTCTCATATAAGCATATACGTTGTGATTTGAATTTATAGGTTTCAAATTTTGATTCAAAGGAAACATCAGAAAAAGATCTTTAAAACATTTGTATATATTTGTTTATCGTAATATTAATTTAAATAGACACAAGAGAACAGCTTTGTCCACAAAATCCGTCGATGACGACAGATGAACAATCACAGCGTCTAGCCAGTCTTACCAATGACGTTTATATTGTTATACTTTAAAGCCTGCTATCATTCAAGTCAAGATAAACTCTACCAAGTGTTGAAAGTTATGTATTTTAGGCTCTCAGCGAAGCGATAAAATTCTACTTTTATTCCAAGATATATTGTGCAGTTTTACCCTTCAGATAAACTTGGAATATGTAAAAGTAAGATCATGCAAAACCATAAAGGTGAATTCGTGAGGATGCACATCTTGTATATGTTGCCATGTAAGTTTTTATAGTCTTAAACGACATCTTGGCATATGGTTAGGAAAATGTTCATTGATAATTTCCGTTATAGAATAGCATGGATGCTTTCATTATCCAAATGTGAAGAATAAACCAAGACGTTTCACGTATTGTTAAACCGTTAATCAGTATTCAGTAAAACTCTGATTCTGCACCTATGACGTAAAACACTGACTGAACTTGTCAGCAAGGTGTTTGTCATCAATTTATCATTCGAGCGGTTGGTAAGTGCAGAGTCATTATATGTAAAATAGGATGTAACCCGCTGATGTGAACCAATTTATATTCTGCAGCGTAAGTGTTAGTATAGAAAGTATATTTTAAAACATTGCATCATAAATAGTTATCTTAACGTAAGGTGTTAAGATTTACCTTGAAGAATTTTACAACAGGCTATAGATTAAAGAAATATACGAGTGTCACCCCAGTGTCTTGGAAGTCTTACCAATGATGTTTTTATTGTTCTGATACACAGTCTGCTATCACTCCAGTGAAGAAAAACTCTATCCAGTTTGGGCAGTTATAAATTTAAGCACTCAGTGAAGCGATACCATTCTACTACTCTTATTTCCATGACATATTTTGCCGAATGACTCTTACGATAACTGCGAATTTTGTAATTAAAAGAGCATGTACTATCTGCACTAAGGATGGGTATCGCTCCTCATTTAATATACCGATATACCATTATTACCGCGCGCGCTTAATCTGCACATCCTTTCTTAGCTGGTCATTTATGCTAAAAACATATTATCCATTGCCTTTAATAACATTTTTATTTTGTAAGTTCAATACAAAACCCAATATTGTTGTGCGTTGAATACTTCATACATTCTTACCTCAAAATTAGCTCTGTTGACTTATAGAAATAGGATTAAAATTTGAAGTGTTTGGTTATTTGGCAAACCAAACATAAAATGTCATTTCAGATATAATGAATCTAAAGTGGCTATATTCTGGCTGCCAAGACCGAAAACTATTTCTTTATTTTCTTTTCGGGAAACGTCAAATTATGCAATTGATTCTGAGATGTTAGAAATTCAAGAACTTGAACCGAGAATTTTTTAAACTTTTCCAAAATAGATTAGGTCTTCATTGGAAAGATTGAAATTAATGTGTTAGTCGTTGGAAAAATAGTCATTTCACCACCATTACATTCTAATAGTCAACCAATTCGGTTGATACTTTGTTATTGTGTGAAGGGCATTAATATTTCCTGATTCATTTCAATTAAAACTGGTTCAGGGGGCTTTGACAAGACATAGGTACAACAATAACGTCCTGGGACGTAAATTAACCTGAATTATTAGCTGACATAGCTTGCTTCCTACCAAGTCTAAAGTTTATCTTGCAATACTTTAAAAACACCAAAATAATAATAATTAATTTTTCTATGAAGTTGAAAAATCCAAAAGAAAACATTGAACATGATGATTGTTCCATACACTACGTTTCAATGAGCTATACCTCATGGTTTTTGTTCGGAAACGAAACAAACCGGCCAATAGTGAAGTAAGAATAATTTGAAACCTCCAAAAGGCACCTGATCACATGAAGATTGTTCCACATACCAAGTTCAATTGAGATAAGTCTTATGGATTTTTTAAGTTCTGGACCGGGATAGCACTTTGGATAGCGCAGTGGTTAACTAGTTCGGCTTCAGATCAAGAGGACCTTTGTTCAAATCCCGTCAGAGCCTCGGCAACTTTGTCTGCGGTAGAGAACTGTTCTAACGCAGTAAGGTTTGGGTGCAAAGCTACACTGAATTTCAGCATATATGATATTTCTATTGGAATTTAGATATAAACCATCCCAGTACCTTTTAGTTGTTGGTTTTTAAACATTCGCGCCGTTTCCCATATTTGCTTTTGCTATCAAGTTAAAGTTTATCAAAACTTTGATATTAGATGAAATAATGGTTAAGCAGGGATAAACAGTGCCTCAAGAAAATCGATATCAAGATAAAAAAAATATGAAAATGAGTATCCTTTTTTGAGATGAAAAGTTGTGTTTTGCGTGACACTATTACACATCAAAGCAAGAACATAATTATATCTGATCGTTACATCAACACCGGCGCGAGGGCGGTCACCTCACATAAACTTGCAGTGAATCCCCATCAACCTATTGGTCCAGATTATTTAAATGTTGCGTTGATTGTCCTTTTAAAATCATGTTGCATGATGAATAATAAGGTCTTTCGAAATCTGTCGCATATTATTTCCTTTATTCTAGGATATGTTTAGTATATAACTTGATTTCGAGATCATGTTTTTTTCTTACTCGCCTTTTTGTACTAGGCAATTGGTCTAGAGGTAAATCAAGATTTATTTTTACATCAATGGATTTTTCATGATTGATTATCTCGAGGTCCTTTGTGCTTACAACTTTTATTCATGGAATGGGCTGAAGGCATCGATTGCGTACATATGTAGACCAATTTACTACCCTCCATATTGATTCCGAGAGTGCAAGTTAGTTCTGGTAGATTGAGACATTGCAATCCATTATATATTGCAAAATAAACACATTCCTTAAAAACTCGTCCTCTACTCCAAAAAAGTCTTGTATAGAAATTATTATTTTATTCGTTACGATATAGAGCAAAACCAGCGGTCTTATGTCTCTGCATTTCCGGATAACTGGCATAATCATTTGTATGACATCCTACCATACCAGCCTATTTGCATGCTCAAAGTTCCCACAATCCTATGATAACTTTCAAAGTAATGCCTCGTTTCGGTGACAGCTGGTTATTCATGGCGATAAAAAATATTTAGAACTCGACATTCCTCTCATCCGGGTTCTCAAGCTAACCCTCAAAGACATGTCTCTCATTAGCTGGTTGTATAAACATAAAGATCAATTTTCATGTATTTAGGGGAAATTTTCAAAATGCTGTTGTTTGACAAAGATTTTAAATTTCCACTAATACTCATTGTGTCATCTCCACTTTAAAAGCACTAGTGCACGTTTTTGCGGTTTAAATTGGCTATTTTAAGGTTTACCAGGACTTATGCATTCACTTAAACTTTCTTTCGATGCTATGAAATACTAAACATTCTTTACAATTTACCTGCAATCAACAATGAAAACGTTAAGACAGCCGCTGTCAGCTTGGACATATAAAAATCTAGTATTGTGTACAGCTATTGAATTTACCTAAACTCTGAACTGAGAACAAATCATGAAATATGTTTTATGAAAGCAATGTTGTAAATTATCCGATTTGATAACACAGTATTAGCATTGTTTTTAGATTGATCAAAGCGGCTGCCGTTTCCGCTTTTCTGGTTATGAGCAAAATCTTAATATTTCCGATGTCATAGTTCATGCAGATTTAATGTAACGTAACATTAAATACTTCCGGCCTTTAAAAATCCATTTTACTACCTGAATATGTAAATATTTGTTAAATAACTTACGAGGTAGATTACTTGAGTGAGGATAGTGAGTAATATCGAGAGATATGCAGTATCTGTGCATTCGTTGTGTTTACGAAATATTGGCGTGCACTAGTGCGTTTAAGACCTAAAACCTTTCATCAGCTATAAGAACAAAAATCGTAAAAAAAACTTGAAAAATGTCAAAAATGAGCAAGGATTACCCTTCGCTGTTATTCCTTTACTTCCATTTGTAACCAGTGATAGTTAGGATGTTAAGGCTGGTCATGGGTAAACAGATTATAGGCATTTCAGAGTAGTTAGACCAAGTTGCACCCTCCCTTTAATGAACAAGCAGCAATGCAGATATAAATTAAAGACACACACGGCCGATAGGAAACGTCATGTGATGTGTTGCATTCTTCTGGGGTTGTGACATGGTATACGTAGTTGCTGATATAGTCAAATGAATGACAACTAACCTACATGTATGTTACGACTAAATTACTAAAACTAACGTCTGGAAAATTTTGAATTATTATATCGAATGTTTATGTAGTTCGTTGTGTTCAGAAATAACGGATTTATAAGAATACTTAATCTTTGACTAGTTTTTCTTGTTTTATTAGATTAAGAAGAATTTAGTGTTACCTTCTTTTTGTGCTCAAATGTAGATACCCTCCAACATCATTATTGTGATTCTTGAAAGATGAGAATGTTATGACTTTACGAAGTTAAATGCGCACTAGTCCAACTCATATATGCTGAAAATGTTGAGGTCTCCGTCATACTTGAACTGCCTATGGCGCCCCAATATATGCAACTCGTAGAGTTCTGATTTTATCTTTTGCAAAAATGGATATTTCAAAGTAAATACATTAGCAAATCTTAAGTATGCGTACTTTCTTAATGGTTACACATTACATATAAATAAACTTGTTTAAATAAAAAAAAGTTTTGAAACCAATATAATACGTGTGAATATCGCCGGAGATACACGTATTTATCTTCAGGTAGCTGGTATGGTTATGCACAACATCTTCGAGCGACTCAGTGGAACGTTTTCTCTCAGAAAATTAATTACTAATAAAGTTAAGCAATCTCTGGATAAGTCTCTGGAAATCTGCATCATAATACAGAAACAAAGCTAAAAGATGCATTGATGAATGCTGTATAGGCCTATGTATATTAATTGAATTCTGCTGAAGTTCTAAATACCTCCTCAAGACACAATGTAACAAGATAAAAAGAGCAAGTTTCCCAATGTCACCGAATTACGCATTAACAATAGCGAGTCTGTTGCTGGAGTGGAGTTGGTGTTTAACGTGTTTTCAACAATATTTTAGTTGTTAACATGGCAGTTATTTTATGGTGATAAAAGTTAGTTATCAATATAATGGAAACACAATCATGTGTCGCTAATATGTGCCCCTAGGTATGTGCATAATGATCATCGAAGTAATCTGCTTCTAGCTAAGAGGTCAAATTCAAGAATTCCTACGGATTAATGTAACTGGATATCCTATTTCCTATCGTTCTCAATCTCAACGATATGCATTGTTTATTCATTGCATTTATGAAACTCGTTATCCAAACAATATCAGCAATTTTAATTTTTGTTGTGGATTATGTAACTAGATATTCCAATGGCCCTCTGCACAGGATGATTAGACTACTCGCAACTACAAAGAGATACTCAGTAAGTTGTTGGAGTGACATTTGCCAAACTTTATGAATTATGTCCTTTTATTGAGAAGCACTGATTGTTGAAAATAATAATTTAATCAGTTCAATAGCATGCAAGTATTAATGTCACGATGCTGATTGAAGCTTTGCATGTTTATCAACATAATTGTTGTCTGGACATGACGTGTGTGATACCAAATGAGATTTAATACTCATGTACGGTCAATGAGTTGTTTTATTGTTGATTGATTTGTTACAAACATATTTAGTCACTTTCAGTTGTGTATTTATGTCAACTGAAAAAGATTGATGTTCTTCTGTCACTATTCTTATGCCAAACTGATTAAAATGAAATATTCTGTTCCTTTAAAAAAGCTGATTTAAACCTACTTAGAATATTGTTTAGGACGGTTTTTTTCGACTTGGTTACTTCTGGTTGGTGGGAGGCATCTATGTCCTTATCACAAGTGGTTATAGTAGGGGCATTGTTATGCTGAAGGGCTGTAGGTAATTATCATTTAAATATTGTAACCGTTCAATAGTGCTTGACTTGTTACTACATGGAATTGATTTAAACTCGTTTCCCTCAACTAGAACATATCTCACTGTCAAAATGTAGAGAGTAATACTCTTATTATAATCTTCTCGAAGTATCAGTTGTATAAAACATCTTATGAGCTTTTTACGTAAATTATGTGTTTCTGGAGTGTCGCATTTACAAAATATATGATGCAGCAATGTCTCAACCATTCTCTCCCAATAGAGGTAGCTCCGTTATAAATTCCTATGACGGAGCTACCTCTGTTGGGAGAGAATGTGTCTCAACCCACCAGGACTAACTTGCACTCTTGAAGTTTGTAAGGCAGACAGAAGAACACGACTGGAAGAGCGCCAAATTGATCTATGGACTCAATCGAAATAATTTGACAAATAAAAGTCATTAATTGTCCTCGAAGCTACATCACTACTATTGTCTAAATAAATCTAAATATATCCTTAGAGATAGGAGTAAGGACATCGTTTTATGAATTCAAGTCTAATACTATAGAATTTGTATAATTTAGGAAGTAATATGCGAGTGCGTTTTAGCTGAACGTCATCCTCTTTTAACACCATGCCGCATGACCTTGTAGTGACTTTTCGATCTTTAGATAGAGAGGCGAAACAAGATGTTAACTTCCATGGCCACTTAGCTTAATGATGACTGATTTAAGTTTGATGTGACTTAATATCCTGTATTTATATATTGAACGGATTTAGAAAAGTTCACGGTAAAATGCATAGCTGCTTCCCACAAAACACAAGTCGACACATCCTGCTAAATCAGCGTATATGAATCTGCTCTCGCTCCTTTCTAATACCCTAAAAAACCAAAAGCCTCGTACCGCTAGCTATTTTACCAGCCAATGAGACGACTCGCAAACAGCAACAGTGCCACAACCTGGATTGAAAAATCCGTTGAGTTCAATATAGTAGCTTCAAGCTCCTTGCATAACGACATTTGATTGGCTGAACATATCAAGCCGATCTCGCCGTCAAGATCAGGGTATAAGAGAGGAGTTGATTCAGCAGGATGAAATCGACAATGTTCAAAGTACATCTTTGTTAACAATTATGTATTTTCATCTACCAATAAAACGGTTCTTGAACCAGTTCACATGTTTTAAAAGCAACCACCAAGGTTCCCATGATTGACTTATCTGTTGATATAAATGTTTCATTTAAATGGCTAAGGTAACTGGGAACAGATGTATTCTTTTTTCAGCACACTCACTAATTACACCACACATTATCTCTGATTGGTGAAAAAGGAACAATCAAAACAGGTGTCATTGCAATAAAATTAACATTTGAAAGCATTTCAGATTCACCATCAAATTAATAAGTTATCGCCTCATCTGAAGCGGTTTTGGACGTAAATAATAACACTTTCAATCACAGAAGCATAATATATACAGAATATTGTTTTCAGTGTGATAACTTTCATCTATCATCTCGCGACAAGGGTTAAGCCTATATTTTCGTTTGTGGCTTCGCCGCTCGTGAAAATATTGGCTTTCACCTTTCATTCGATGAGAGATAACCGATATCACACCGTAAACAAAACTTATCCTATATATACAACTAGTCACACTTAAACGTCATGAAAATAAAAGGCTCTGCCTGTGTATGTCTGAGTTCGCAATGAGCAATGCCAAAAGATGTTAAAGTTCAACAAAAATCCCAGAAGTGAACACTGACCCGTTTTTACTTAGGATGATAGATTGAGCACCAGGCATCAAAATTATGTCCATCAACTCAGATCTTACCTCGCTAGCACTTTAAATGTCAGCGATTTGAAAACATATATTTTGGTGAGATATCGATGATCCTGATAATGCATATTCCAATTGTTCTGCCCTTGAAAAAATGGATTGCATACGTTTGAGATCAAGTTGTGCACTGGATCCAAATTCTTTCGGAAGTCAAGGATTTTACAACAACACCTTTGGTAATGGTTTGTTTTCTCTTCCGTTGACAGGGAGCTTTAGTCACATCTTCTTGGACGATGATTTCATACGTCTTGCTGAGTTCTTTCATCAATTTATCTTTTCTACCATCACCTGTTGTGATGTGGACTTTTTGATGATGTCAAAGCTATCTTCTATAGAGACACAATAGACTTATTAGTCACATTACTAATCCCTCAATCTAAGTAGTAATCCAACCTTGATTGAAAAATAATGGCAAAATGTATTATAATTAATCATATAGTACTGTTTATTTCTTCTTTTGATGTTATGTGCAGTCGTACAAACAAACAGTCTGGACAAACAAATTGCAAATTAAAAAAAAATAATGATATATTTAATAATATCACATAAAACCATATCCCATGCATGTTTCGACAGTCTACACTATTAAATACCGATTTTTCTGTAATGTTAACTGCATCTTTGTAATTAACTATTTTACCGCACTGGTTGCCTCTTATGCTTCTAAATGAGTAATAGAGAAATGGTAACCTTCCACCATGCGACCATTTTGTTCACTGAACGTTAAAGACTACCTTTGTACTCCTTCATAAAATCATGTGGGTGAATGGATTGACGTCTAACGATGTTTAGCGATGAATATACGTACTAATTACATCATGAAATACTTCAATCGTAACAAAAACATGTTTGTCAGCCAAATTCCAATTAAGATTATAACTCCTTTACCCTTCTGGTTGTTACTGACAATCAGTGAAGTAGGATTCACTTAAAGGGTTCTTTGCAAAATTATAGTTGTATGTTTTGCCAAAACTCTGTTCAATCAATCAATAACAACGGTTCTGAAATTCGAATTTTACCAAAGAATTTGTCATTTGATTAATATTAATTTTATAAAATAGCTGCCAACCTTTTAATCATATTCAATGTAAACTAAATGTAAATGCATGGCTTTATGAGTTTTTAAAAAAAAGAAAAGGTCATTATTGCCATCCTACTTGTAAGAAATCTCAATCATATTGTCAAAGAAATAAAAAAATTGACAACACGTGACTATAAGTGAACCTTTAAAAATTCAATTATTAAAGACAGGAAAACGCTATTGACTACGGAAATCATCTCATTCAAACAAAATGTTCATTATTATTGAAGTGGTGATAGCGTTGTAACCAAAATAACTCTTCTCAGAAAGTGAACCTTAAGGGCTGATAACATTTTGTAGGTTTTTATTCAAAAGTGATATGTTTCTAAAATCATTTTGCATTACGGAAATTCAAGAAGCGTATGTCCAGCTGCATTAAAGTATTATTACTATTATTATTATTATATAAAAAGTAATGTTGTTTATTCGTTTTACGTCATTTGTAATGTAACCTAATAAACATGTTGATTTAAGGTACTTACGTATATCCTGAATTAAAATTTGAGTTTCAGTCGCGCCTCTTTAAAATTACAATGAAACATATACGTAGAAGTAGTCTCCACTTATTCTAGTCTTTCGTGGTTTACCCAGTTGTAACTCACTTTACAGACATCTTAAGAGTTAAACAAGTTTTATCGATTTTTTATTACCTGTGAATTAAAAACTATCAAAGTTATTTCAAATCTAATCAAACCTTATTAATGTATTTTATAAATATATCTTAAACACTGAAAGTTCTCAGCCTCCTCTCAAAATCTTAATGTGTTTATAAAAGATAAACTGATATTGGTGGTATAAATAATTCTTAACCCTGTCAGTTTTCCGGATTCGGAATCAGAAAAAAACCCCAGAAGTTTAAATTTGAAATGTAGCATTTTAACTGATATTCACAAAAATATTCACAATGATCTCAGTTATGGACAAGCTATTTTATTCGATCATTGACGCAGGGAACTTTACAAGGCAGACCTATCTTCAGGAATCCAAAATGGTAAACCTTTCTTAGTATGAGTAGGGCTAATAAGTCACGTTTCCTAAAAAAGAAAATATCCGATTTACTTAGGTGAGAAGACTGAAAGTGAGAAATGAGAAAGTGTCACATGTCGCCCTTTTAATCATTTCCTACATCTTTTATTTGATAAGTACTGAAATATCATTGCCATCATGTATCTTGTTTGTGATTGATGTCTGAGATATTTTGTATTCATCTGTCAAGCATATATATTCGGGTTTAGTATTATATCAAATTAAAACCATAACAGTAAGCAGTATTCCGATTAAAAATCCCCTTCGAATGTTACTTTTAGTGCAAAGGAAATTATTTCAGGAGCTACTCAAACTAAATAATTACTATGATCTAATATCGTTCAAAAGTTGTGTCCTAATTGATTTGTCTCTTGGATTAGTTTCCCAAACACGTGCTACTTCAAATGGTGTTTTTTTTAATGATTATTGTTTAATGGCTGAGTGGATTTTATACCATATTTTGTATTTTTCATTCTTCTCAATCCTTTAAGTTGGCGTCATCGTTCCTTGACCCTACCTTAGACTAAAACCTTCCATGTGAGGCCAATTTACTTTTTAAAAAAACATTTAGTTTATATGTAACAGCATACTAGCATAAAAATTCAGCTGGGAAGTTCGGAAACGTTTTCCTGTATCATTTTGTTACTGGTTTCCCTGACTATACTTTTCGTTGTAATAATTAATCATATCAATTGTTTAAAATCGAGGTTTCAGGCAGTTTTTTAAAATGTATTTTGAAATTTTACAGACAGCTTTGAACTGGTTCCCTCAGAGTTCTCATAAATATACATATGGAAAAAAGTTAAGCACCCCTAGTATTTTTTCTGAAGTTTCATAAACTGGCGAGACGTGTGATTTTAGAAATGAAATAGTCGTTAAAAACTCACTGCTGTTTGAAAACCCCTACTGTCTACTGTGTGGAAACATTTTTCAAGCAAGCCTACATGACCTTTGTGATACACAGTGTGCCTTTACAAAATTGCCCCATTTTGATAGGAAACTATACCCCTTACAAGTTTGGTCCCGCAAAAGATGACAAACAACAAATTGTGTTTAAACTGATTTGAAAATGATATTTTAACCTTCTTCTACACAGCAGAGTTGTTTATAGTCAATAACGCATATATCCACCCTGTGCATTGATGACAGCTTGTATCCTGCGTCGCATACTACCAGTGTACCTCCTTATTTCTTCTATGGTCAATCTGCGCCATTCACGATGTAAAGCAGCTTCCAACTGTTGAAGAGTTTGCAAAGGAGGATAATAGGCTCTCACTCGTCGACCGATGAAAAGTACTCCAAAGAGTTCAGATATCAGGACTCATGGCAGGCCATGGTAATCTGTCTACTGTATTAGTGACCAGAAAGTCGGTCACAGCACGAGCTCGGTGGGGTCTGGCGTTGTCATCCATAAATAACGGCCTTGCAAGGACGTGGTTGTCGAAATGTTGTACCACAACTTGTTCCAGTACTTCCTGTCTGTATCGATCCCCTGTCAAGTTACCACGAACTGTCACCAAATCAAATTTACAACCCCAGATCATAATCGGACCGCCACCAAATGCAACTGTTGACATCACGTTCTTATGTGCCAATGCTGTATTGAACCGCCGCCAAACTCTCACTCGACCATCATTAACATGCAGTAAGAATCGGCTTTCATCTGACCAATGAACTTTGCACCAAGTCCTCTGATTCCAACCTCTACGAGCCAAAAACACCATTGTAATCGTAGTCTTTAGGGCCGTATGACAGGTCGCCTACACCTCAATCCAGCATGTCTAAGACGATTACGAACAGTCCGGGATGACAAACGACGATTGGGTAACCGGAGTTCCTTCAGAACTGTACCCGACGCAAACGGATAACGTCGAACGATTCTCAGCAGTGCTCTGTTTTTACGCTGATTAGTTTTTGGTGGTCTCCCGGATCTTGGTCTGTCCTTTACAAGATTTGTTTGCTTGAATTTCCTAACTAAACGACTGACCACAGTGTAGTGAACGTTTATTTGACGTCCAATTGCTTTGTAAGACATTCCAGCATTATGCATTCCAATTACTTGCCATTTTTTAGCTTCGGTCATTCGCCTTCGTGCCATAGTCGGTCACAATTGAATTGCATTTCGAGGGCTTTAGAATAAATACCCGTTTTAGGCATGCGCGCAAACTGCTTTTTGAGAAGATCGTGGGTTGTGATGTTGCATTTCTTCCCTGGTTGTGTTTGTGCGAAAAAACCTACTAAATGTCACAAGGTGTCATAGCAATTGTAACATATAAGTTACATTATCAATATAACAGCAATATTAAACACACTTGCAAACATATTGTTAGTTAAACTAGGGGGTGCTTAACTTTTTTCCATATATATAGATATGAAAAAATCAGCTTGAAATATGAGGATACACTATTTTGGCTGTTAATGAAACTAATGGCACCGTAGGATTGGCAACATTGCAAAGCTTTTGTGTGTAGCTTTTAACCATACTGATTGAAGCTTTTATAATATCGACTGGACTTATACCTCTGGTCAATATTGACAATCCAGGGTCCATAAGACACATTTATCGTTTATGTCACGTTAATACAAAAAGACATATCCAATAACATAGAAGAAAAAGCAATCATGAAAGTCAATTGAAGACCCCGTTGCAGTGAAATGGAAAAATATCCCGTTCATATTAGTTCTTCAAATGTAAATATTTCCATATGACCTACTGATTATTTGCTCGTTTTCAGACAGTCTGCCAGATCAAATTAAAGAGGCGAAGCTAAGTGGGCACTTGAGGAAACAAGCAGGAAGATTGATCTACCAATATCGTCTGGGAGCTGCCACTCCACTTCATTTTATCCAGCATGGCTTCGCCTAATGGCTTTGAGTGGCAAACATTGTTCATACAGATCTGTTAAAATACTGACTACCGATATCCGTCTTTTTCATATTCTTCATAACGTGTCCAATTTAAAACTTACTTTTGTGTTTCTGTCATATCGTTGAGTTAAACTCGTCTGTCGACTGCTTAAGGTGTGATGTATGACTCAATCACTGAGAGTCTCATATACAGACTATAGTGTCTGGTTTTAATGCTTATTCAGCTGTAGGATATACCAGGGACTGCTATATACACACAGCTTGCGAGCCATTGCCTGCATTTATTATTTCTGGAATAAGGAGTTGACTGGTGGAGGAAGGTTCTCGCGAAAAGGGATCTTTGTACACTACAAAGGTGTTTTGGATCTTTGGGATCAACTGTTAGTTCTTGTGAATCGATATATGGGATCTACCTTCCTAATAATACTATTTATAGGGACCATTTACAGGAAAAAATGTAGACATAAGCCCAACCAAATTCGGAATCCTGATTTTGGCTACTGAACCATTTAATTGTTGTTGTGCCATTCTATCAAACTCTGAATTCGTCTTGCAAATTTGGATAAGTATCAGAGGACATTAATAAATTCACAAATGCCAACAAAGAAACCGAGTATATTTTCAACAATTGTCATGTACATGTGTGTACAGGTATGTACATTTTGTACCTATTCATAAACATGTTTATACATATAACAGTCCTGTTTCCGAAATCGAAAAGATATCACGAATCATGATAATCTCTCTCTGTGAGTGAGGAATGACGTTTGTTAACAATATTTTTATCTCTTCTGATGTAATCAATCCTGAACAGCTGCTAGATATATAAACCAAGAGTTATTTCAATTTCTGAAATATTAGATTAGAAAATGTAATATTATATTTTCGGATATATAGGACTATAAGTGTCTGGATAAGATCGAATACAACGTACATATATAACATCTGACTGAGAATAGAGGTATAGCAGGTATATTAAACAGAGAATTCCTAGATTGAAACAATAAACTCACAGTAGGTCTGCCGTTTCCCCAAGGTCATTTCAAGCCCTTCACCTTTGCATTCTTTTAACACTTCTTGAGCACTAGAGGTGTGGGTTTTTCTAAGCGAGAGTGTAGAGCACAAATACCCTTGCCAAGAGAAATTATGTACTTAACTAGCCCACAAAGTGATCTATGGCGAGTAAATCTTTACAGAACTGTTGACTTGGAAAATTTGTAATAGTAAATTTCCCCACAAGCTACATTTATGGTACACATGTTTAACAATATAACCCTTTGTTGTTAGGGTGTTAATGCACCAGGTTCTTTGAAGGGGTATAACTGTATAATTGTTAGTCTGTAGACACTTCAACCCATGCATGTATTCTTATACTTTGTCGACAACTATGCTTGCCAAAGTGATCAAGTTATTAGACCTATATATTCAGTTCAAATAACTTTGTCAAACACTATATTGATCATATTGATGAAGTAAACAACTCGAGTCAGCAAAAGATGCAAAACAAATGCAAAGACATAATGAGAGGATCTTGCTCATTTCAAGTTACAATTAAATAGCTTACATATCAAATAACCATGTCCATCAATATGTTTTCATCTTGTGTTATATCTGTGATTTATCACTGTACATAATTATGCCACTTATAAGTTAGTACGCATCGATTGTGATGAGTTATGCGTTCCTTATTTGGTGACGTTACAGCATGAAAACGCCATTAAGACCCCATATTGATAACTGCAAAGATTAATCGAGATTGAACTCATTTCCAGACTTCTTGTCTTTGTCATCCTCAACGGAAATATGGAGCAGAGATCAAAGTACCGTATGTACTGCACGCATTCATATCATCCTTCTAAAACGAAATGCAAAAGCCATTTTTCAATTAAATTCATGCTTTCAATTGAGTAGTCTTTGAGGAATTTCTTCTTTCTTCTCCCTGCACAATAGCATTCCTTCAATGGCCAGTCGTGATAGTCACCATGAAATTATGTAAGGACGATGATGTCAATTGGTGCTCTGTTTGGGTTTAGACCTGGATTTATTCAAAGGTGGTTAAACGCCGCTTTCAAGATTTTTTCACCATGATATTGTCTCACCTAATTTGTTGACCTATCGAATTAATTGGTGGCAAATGTTCATTTTGCAACGGTATACGGACTTAAGCACGTTTTATTTAATCTCACCTTTACAGAGAGAATCATGACCAAATTCTAGAACAATGTGGTTGTTATAAATTGGCAACTTTAATCAACTGAACTTCGGCCTGAATGACTTAATTTCCGTAAGCCGTTCATGCCAATGCTTAGGTGCTTCATCAACATACCAACATAGAGTAGTGTGGTAACCCTGAAATTCTTCTTGCAAAATTCAAGAAGTTCTAATATAATTAAATATGTAGTCTTAAAAGGCTTAATGTATCCCAGACCTCTCTTAGCTCACATTAAAGCTTTGAAGACGCAAGTTGAAATTTTTTAGACATATATCAAAATTACAAATGGCAGGTCAGATCGATGGAATCGGGGAACAATTTGTTGCATCTCGACAGCTAAGTAACAAATAGAAAATGAATTGTTTAAATATCGATCTATGTCGTCTCGGGGTATGAAAGACTATAAATTGAATGACTGTAAATCCGATGCGTAGGGACCTGAAACATTAGACCATGCCTTTTAAATAATTATGTTTCACGACTTTAATTTGTTGTGATTATTTTAAGATTACAAATGTTTTATGGGAAGCAAAAGTGTTGCTCAAAACAAGTTTAAGGTACAAGGGCAATGAAGAAAATATGTCTAGGTATAAAGCTATAGACAGACGTGAATAACATTGAATATTTATTTTTGTTTTATTCATCTTTGTTCCGGAAGTATTTAATGATCACAAAGTGAGGTCATATGTATTGATTGGGCCTCTTCATTCCCCATCAATGGAGAACACTTTTAACCACCAACTCAGGATTTCATACCCCCTCGACAATCCTCGATGTTGAAAATGGAGTCCTCGTGCACTTAAAGATAAGAAACCTTATTTTAAAAGCTTAAAACCAAAGCCAAATCAAGTCGCTACGGAAGCGCTCTAACATCCTTTGTAAATAACGTCATCATATGTGTTGTTTTTACTTTCACTCTTAATTTTGTGATATGTATGTTTGAATCAAGCCTTTATTACATTATGAAATTATTCAAATTATATAGGAAGTGTATTATTTTACCATGCCTAAAATGGAACCATAAATTTTATTTTACAAATATTTAGTACTTTATATTTCTTATTATTCATTATCGTTCGTCGTACAGAGCCAGGCACTCAATGAAACAATCTTGTCTTATTAGTTTTGAAAAAAATTAGCTGAAATCTGAATATGTTATAAAGTAAGTTGAAAATACTCATTCTATTTTGAAGACAAACGTAATGATGAACTTTTTAAAAAGGAAACTCTTGAACATCAAAACTAGTCTTTGACTATCTCCCTCGCCTGACTATAACTCGGGCTATGCATGAGTGTTGAGACAATGGAATTGAAAATAAAATTAGTAAATTAAACGTGAATATAACCGTTTTAAATTATTCATTCAAGACGTTAACTCATTTCTCGTTGCTATTTACTTGACTGCTATTATCATTTCCCATATTTTGACTCACATTGACAATGATTTGCCTTTACTAATGGAACGTATACTTGCGAGAGACTGAGAAAAAGCTCCCACATAAGTGATTGTGGCTTGTTGGATTGTCTACCTGGGGATATCTTAATGTGTTAAGATAAACATAGCTCTACTTTGTTATCCTGGTACTCGAGCTGAATTGAATCAAGCCAAACTCAGGGTGGTCGTTGATTAGCCTTCAGAGATGGGTTGTGCTTACTTGTTTAAGAAAGTGTGTCTTCACGATTTTGATTATAAACACTAGTGTATTTATCATCTGCTGTTGGTACCTAAATCACATACTTTTGTGATGCAATGTTGTGCGTGTATCATCGAACTCTGAAATGATCGTTTATCATGATAAATCAAAAATCAATTGTAGTGAATTTATCACAGACGATTCACATTCTTTTAATCTTGAAAATGTAAATGGATCTTGCGGTCATGAATTCAAATATTGTTATTGTTTTATAATTGTTTCAAGGTGTCAAGATTCAGAGTACCTGCTTGTTTAATCATATGTACAAACAATTTATTGTACACTTCTACATGATATGGAGGTATTTAAATTAATTATTCGAATTATGTAGAAATACTCCTTTGACATAAGAAGCAGATAAAAATGGAAACTTTCAATAAGACCTGTTAAAATACCTTCTTGTGGTGTGGTGGTTTTGTTGCTTCATGGACCCATTAACTTTGCCAGCCGGAGCTTGAATGCTTCTGATTAGGGCAACAGGCCTGACGAACTTCGAGTTGTTCTAAAACTTGCTGTCTTTGACTATGCCTTTCTGCCGTCTTTACCATCATGCTTTCGACCCCTTTACACCCTGATCTGTCATCCCGTTCACTCTCTTTTGGATGAATTTCATCCTCGTGTTTATTGACTGAAATATTGTTCAAAACACGTGTCTTGACAGGTGGGTGTATTTTCTTCCATGCAACAGAAATAATATTCTCAAAATTGGAGCTCTCTATCAGTGATAAACGACAAAAGAAGATTAGATATGAAGGGGTGTCAATCTTTTAACTTGAGTCTCCCAGTAACAAAAACAATATTTGGAAAATTTGGGCTTTCTCTGCCAAAGGGCTTCTCAGCAGAAGTCTGTTAACGGTTTAAGGGATAGTTCAAGTTTAAGGGTGCAAGAGTTCAAGGGGAGATGCCGAAAACCATTTTAGCATTACAGGTTTACTGAGCTTGAAGTTAATATCAAACTTACTAGATTGAAACATCCATTTAGTTTGAGTGTTGTATGGTTCAAAATGAAAATGTCTCTTCTCCTGATCATCGTCAACATGCTGATCTTCCCCTTCATTAAGAGTTGCGTCGAAGATCTGATCCTCTGGAGAAACTTCATTTTGGTAATCCTAGAAACAAATATAAATACATAATTGCTAACACAACAAATGCAACAATAATATAATAAGATGAGTTTGTTCAATGCAGTAGGCAAGACAGTGAAATCCGCATATAACATTACATTCACTAACGTGCGCCCCTGTTTTGCAATTGAATTTATAAACTACACATTTATAAACTATTAGTTACATATCATGTTGAAGATAAAATATGGTTCTACCGATTGATATCATGTGTGTGGGTTTTGAAAATAATGCTGTATTGGAAACACTAACGTGCATTTGAGTTTCTACAAAGTTTTTGTTTTCTGTGCGGCCTTTAAAGCTTCTGACAAATACACGGTCCTGGCTTTTGTAGATGTCAATTTAAGCTAAGGTCATGGGTCATGAATATATTACATTCCCAGGATGCAATTATCACTAGCCTCCTAAGAGCATGAAATATATTTTTTATGATAGATAGAAACAAAACTAGCCTGGGAATTGGCTTTTCAAGAAGTCTTATTACAACAGATCGACGTTAATGCCTTGTTCACTTTTTTTTGGGTATACATAAAAAGTATACTATTTGCTATTGATTCAGAGCCAAAATATAAATAAATATAATTCACAGGTGCTAAAATCATCATTGAGCTAAAGAGAACATATAAATAATTACAGTATTGACAACATGTTCCAATGCTTCTTTTTTCGTTTTTTACATTAGGTCTGTCTGACGACCAGTGTATGCAAAATCGAAAAGAAACATGGGAAGATAGTTATCCTTATATAAGACATTTATATGACATACATGCAGGATTTAAGTGACCATTAGCACTTTACAGATATAGTAATAATCAGCGTTACATATAGAAATACAATGTTGAAAGTTTACTTCTATACAGTATCTTGACTAAGTCCATTTAATATATCACCACAAAGCTGAAATCATTAACACATTAGCTTATATCAGCGATATTTTATGTAATTTTAATGTATAGTGTTTGATAGTAAAGTATTTATAAAATAAAGATGCATTTAAACTAAACTGAATGTTTCAATATGTCTTATATAGTGTTATTGCTACACAATATTGCGGAGTACCAATGATTAATTAATAACTAATTAATAGCAAGTATTGATTAATAATGTTTACTATTAACTTACCACATCCTCTTCACCCACAGAATAACAATATTAGTACCAAGAAACGACCAAGTAGGAAAGGCCCATTTATTCATCTTCTATTTCATAACGACAGGTTAATTACATCTTATCATGCAGTTCTTCAGAACACTGTGACGTGAATTTATTCAATAATGATAATTCATTTAATTAGGAAAAGCCGAGACAACTTGGGGTAAACTTCATCAAGTATTATCTTAAATTAGCTGATTTATTTAATCTGGCAAATCTGGGTTAGTGATGAAGAGTCTCCCTTGTTGAGAGTTCGTCAACATAAACAAATGTATGAAAATAACCTAGAAACGTCAAACAATTTAAGTTTGAGTTAAGTCTGTTTAACGTTAACACACTGCCCAAGGTACGAAGACGGACTTTGGTGAATCACCTCGTCGAAATGATCCTGTTAAGATTTTGTTCTAATCATAGTAATCTATAAATGAAAAACTAAATTGCAGCAGTCATCACTAAACGGTGCTGCCATACCCATTGCACAATAAAAAAATATGCAGTTGTTTATCATAAAAAGGGAATCATTTGTAGTAACTATTTCACAACACTGACCACCTTATTATGGAATGCAAGGGTCTGTAGATATAACAATTTTGAGTATACATTCTTGTCTGAGTACCTGATGGTGATATCGCACTGAGTGACATTGACCATTAGGCTTAGTAAGTTCAAACACCTCAAAATGCCGTGTGACATTGTATTAAGTAATTTTCGATAGCGTCAGTACTATGGTAATTTAAGAATTAAGGTGTTTATGTCTACTACACTGGTTGTACAATTATTTGAACCTGTCTTACTCATTCAATGTGGTTGAATAGACATTTAAGACAAATTCACCTCTCGGGACCTTACAAGCGCGACATCAGTGAACCAAATTTCAGCATAATGGAAAATGGAGACTATGCAAGAGACTAGTTTAATTTAGAGATAGCTTAAAACTATGATATATGTATTTACAGATATGTGGGGAAATGTTATAACTTGCAGTTTCAACCTCTATTGCATTTGTATTGCATTTTCTACAGACCTGTGGCCAGATTGTTATGTGAATAAGATACCGCAACTGTGGATTAATTGAGGAAGCTGTGTGTATTAAAACTTAATGCATAACTAAAAGAGAAGTTATCAAATCAGTTATTGTTTCAGTTTTTACAAATACATGACTACAAATCAGTTTGGTAAGATGTCTACGAGTTAGTTAATTTTGTTAGTTATTAGTTATTCCAACTGATGAAAATAAGAACAAGTGTGTAATAAATAAATAAACTGTAAGAGATATATTGACATTTTCTAACTACATTAAGCATGTTTGCCCAATCATGTTCAACTGAATCTGTTGCCAAAATCAACCAATGAAAACATTGATGGCCTGTTTAAGGATATGGAGTCATTCAACTTTGGTAATGACAGTCAACTGACTATGACGCCCATTTTCTTCTTTTCCTTATTGAAAATTATCCGGTTTGGTATGAAAGTCAGAGCTAAATTTCACTTTAATGTCTCTTCCTAGCTTTGACTTTGATGCGCAAGTGTACTGACTAGTTTTGTATCTTAATGATTAGTTATTTAGTTGAGCTATTTTTATAGACCTTGAATACACATAATAAGTTTACGATCACGAAATGTTTGTACTCATATGTTCAAGGTGGTACCCTTTACGGTAGTTACCCTCACTTGAGGTTACACGTGCGACTGGAAAGTTGCCAACTCAACACTGTAACTCTGTCCGGGAATGTCTATATTTTTCTGAAAGGTCCTAATATTACGAAATGCGACATCCCTTTTTTCATCAAACCCGTTTCTATATTTTGTAAATAGGTTCATTGTTAACAATTGTGATTTATGTTGATCTTACTACATGAAGTTAATGAAATGACTTTAAGAGGAGGAAATAGGCAGTAATGAGGACTACAGTTTTTTTTGGCACATTTAAAGCAATTTCCATTAAGAAATCTGCTTGCATGAAGCTTTTAAACTGGTAAGTGAAACCTTTTCAATTGCACGTCGTCGTGCTACCGCTTTGTATCATAACCATTAGGAGGCGATTCCTAGACTTCATTGACATTTAACGTGTTATAGTTCTCTTGTTTTAAGTCATAATACTCCTAATACACAGCCAACCTAAATTTTCTATGATTTTAAGTTTACATTACCAGAATAGTATCAGGTATTTTGCCTCAGAATATTTACTTGAAAGAAAACACAAGAGTGTAAGTCTCTATTAAATAGTATCGACAAGTTCCAATATGTAAGTTGTGTAGCATTTGACTTCTGCCAAGTACTACAGCATCTTAAAGATATTTTGGCTTTATGTAATCAAGCAACTAAACTAAACCCCACCTTGCAGCTTAAGAGGGGGTTTATAGCACTCATCATGTTAGTCCGTTTGACAATCCGTCACAAAACTTTGTCATGAACATATCTCTTACACTGGACCTGCCAGTTTTACTTAACTTGATTTATATTTTGATCAATGATATCCAGATGTGCCTTTTGACGGAATAATCTATGAATGAATAATATTTTGCGGTTTCATGGAAACATGACTTAAACAGTGACTCTATGACAAGTCCTTTTATTCGAGTATATTTCAATTTCTAAACTAAGAAACACTCATAAATTTTGATGACCCTTGTCAAACAACGAAAACTGTTAGAAACTTGGTGCCCTCCAGAATTCAAGCAAAATTTTAAATATCAACGATAAAGATAAGCATGCATATTTTATGCCACATTGCATTTTTTTCTTTTACCAAAAACAAACTTTATAATCTGAATTGATACACACCTTTAAAATAATTTATGTGGTAGATAAGCAGAGTTTGGGTTCAAGATACATGTTATCTGTGCATTATTTATGTTTATGAAAAATATTTTGTCAGTGCCCAAAAGATAATTATTAGTGACTTAAACGAAGCAATTACACAGCGCCATGACAAAGGGCCATGACTAAGGTTACGAAAACCGATCCTTTGATCCGCTTAAAGTTTATTGGTACATGTGTATTCGATATTTACACAACACCCATGTGAATTATGATAGTCATCGATAGATCGCAGAAAATGGGATCTTCATGAAAATAGATGACGTTGTTGAGACGATATTGAAATACTTTGTTGTTGAAGACATATATTTTATTTCCTCGTTATTTATTTGCTTTAGTTCACATATACAGTTATCAACCCCACCAGATGCAGGTTCCAAATGAATTCTGATCTGCCTTTAATTATGCAAAAACAATGCAATTCATATTAAGTAATAAATAAGCCGTACCTATATAAATATACTTTATTCTATACACTTCTATGTCTGTTGCATGTATCAAAAAGAAATTAAAGGGTTTAAAGAACATTAGCATATCGAAAGATTGCAGTATCATTTGCAATGGTAGAGTCTATTATTATCATGGAAAATATTTGATTAGACGTAAGTGACTGGTTTACAATCATTTCAAAGAAAAAATGTTGTTTTTTCTAATTTGATCTGATGCATGAGTGTGTTCTTCAGCTCAATGCAAGGTCATTAGGAATATAAATCTTTACAAAGAAGGTGGTCTTGGCCAGGGTCTTTGGTTGTTCTTGTTATGATATTCTCGAATCCAGACATTGAATATCACTTCAATTCTATAACTATTGTTCAACATTGGAATCAGATGAAGCTTTATTCTATCTAAAACAACCTGTATACATATGAAGTGTTACATTGCAGGTTAGCAATTTAACCAAATTCAACTGCAAACTGTACATTACGAATGCATATATTTCTTGTAAACATCATGTTATATACACAGACATAGTTGCGTAAACAATATTTATTACTCGCCCGTGTAAGATACCGCAGTGTAATATTTATACGGCAATACTAAACTAGTGTAATACCGCTCCCCGTATGACGTCATAATATTGTGTTTTTGTGACGTCACAATCTTTGCACCGACGTCACAATGGCGGCTTAGTCGCGGAAATGCTTCGTTCAGTACACTTTCGGCAATCAATGCTTGATTACTGAGGTCAAGTAATTAACAGAATACTAAACTTCCTTCAATTTGATACTATTTTTATTAAACTCGTTAATGATTTGGTATCAAACTCGCTTTCGCTCGTTTTATACTTAATCATCAACTCGTTTAATAAAAATAGTATTAAATGGAAGGTCGTTTAGTATCCTCTATGTAATGGGTACAATTTGGAAAGCGAGTGCATGAGAAATTGTATAAGAATAAGTTCAAGTAAATCTGTTGGGTTAATACATATTGCTGCTTTAATTATCTTTTGTTTGTTATCTTACATACATTCATAAACGAGAACAACAATCCCCGGTTAAATGATACTCTTGAATATTTGTTTTAAGTTTTAATGCATTTTGATGTTTTATGCCAAAAAAAAATGAGACTTCTTTTATAAATGCAATTAGCACATTCTCATTGGCTCATTGAGTTTCGTCCATCCTGAGAATTGGTCTCGAATACAGAGTCAGTTAAGAGATTTCAGTCATACATATACACCTAACGAAAATATCTTTTACACTCCGAAAAACACCTAAAGGAAATTAACATCTATCAAACTAATCTTATAAGCAGCTGAGAGTGAAAAGTTTAAAGATTGCAAAATACCTTTGAGACAAGCATTGAGTTCCACTTTCCTTCTATATTAAAGAAAAAGAAAACATAGTGATCCGTTGTTTGGACAAATACATTATCAAATAAGAGGTGAAATTTTTTCAGAAGTTTGGATTCACCTATCTGTGCTTCATATATTTCCTTCGAATAGATTAAATGAAGGAGCTCATATGGGAACAGTTTCAAGCCGTGTAATTCAAACATGTTCTGGAAGACTGAAACTGGATTTCTGAAGGATTTAGAGCATAGGCTAGGATGACTTTTAAGACAATTACACACAAAAATCGTGTACATTTAAATGAAGTTTCCTCGATTTTGGAGGAACAAGTCGATTATTATAGATTTGTTTTACGTCCTAGGCCAGACCCACCAAACTGAAAATCGAATCACAATGAATAGTAGCGTAATGTACAAAAATCGAAGAATTTAAGATGTCTAGCTGACTAAATGTTGGTTGCAACAAAACGAACCTTTTATACAGTCTCTTTATGTTAAGTCTCAATATTTTTAAAGATAATAAATATAAGTCAACCTATTTGTACACATTTGAATATCTATAGTTATTATGTTTTGATATTTAATAACTGGCTGGTTTTTTTTAAAATGATAATTTTTACAAATGAATATAGCATTTTTCTCGAACATAAGCTAAATCACGTGTTGAATAACTGGAGCAAACATCAAACCTACTACGTTCTTCCTAAAAACTTTAATACGTGAGGTTTATCAATCATACATCTTGGGAATCAAAGTATGTCATTAAGTCAGGAAATGTTTGTGAGGCACATTTAAGAGATGTTAAGCACGTTATTTCATCAACCTCCTGCAGTGAGTACATGTAACATATAACAAGCACACTGTGGCGAGTTTATTCAGTTTTCTAGTTCATTAGTGCATGCAACAGTTTTACTAGATAATTACCGATATGTGCCGAAACATGAATGCGATAAATATCAATCAATCTTTATTCTGGTACTTAAGAGGCCATAGGCCTATAGTACATGAAATAAATTGCATACATTCAATAAACAACATGCGTTCTATGTACAAATGCATAATATATATACATGGACAGAGTTTTTAGTTCTCGAGTGCTAGTGCTGTTTAATAATTCCTTAAATTTACATTTATTAGGATTGACATGGTATTTGGTTTTTATATATTCGTTTCGAATATTAAAGTAACTTGGACAAACAAGTAGGAAATGGTACTTATCTTCAATAGCATTCAAATTACAGAGTTTGCAAATTCTATGTTCCCTACTTATATTTACATATCTGCCTTTCTCAATGAATAGGTCATGCGATGAACATCTAAAACGTGCTAAATTTATCCTATACTTTTTCACATTTAGACAAGATAGATATAATTCGGTATTCATACTGTTCTTATACACAGAGGAAAGGTTACATTTGCTTGAAGCATTAATCTTTTCTTGCCAGTTTTGAAAATAGATATCTTTAAGTCTTTGGGTGAATATGTTCATGAAGTCTAAATTCACACCATCATTTTGGCTGTGCCGACTATTTCCAAAACCAATTGAAAATAGCAGTTGTTTTACATCAGTTACCCAATTCTTATGTCCACTTTTATCATATAGAAGCATCATTTTATAGCATTTCTTAGAATCGATATGATAAATGTAAAAAACCCTAAGTGAAGCATAATGTAAGTTGTTTCAGTTTAATGAGCCTCCTGCTGAAAACGTTTTCTAAACATTGTTACAGTTCAACAACTTAATGTTACTAGTACGTTTTATTTTTTAAATTTGTTAACAAACACATCTGCAATATTACAGATAACAAGACGTTGCTTAAAATGTAGGATGATTTAATAATATATATTTAAGTCAAAAATATAAGATAACTAATAAAGGTATGATCATCCAATTCTCACATAAACACTGTAATTTCATGATAGCTTTAGTGTCCGGATACGTCAATAGTCAATGTTTCCCAAAAGCTACATGCCTGTTTTTAACCTCATCTGAAAAATTTTGAAAGCCAGATGTGAATTTTAGGAAAGTGACCGTTTTGTAAATACAGAGTCATTATTGCTTTGAGAAGTTGGAAGTTAGTATTGAGTGAGTGAGTGAGTTAGGGTTTAACGTGCTTTGAACAATATTTCAGTTATTAAACACGTGGATGACAAGCATCCAAAAGAGAGTGGACAGATAAGGGGAAAAGGGATCGAAAGGATGAGGGAAAAGACGGAAAGAAAGGCCCGTTTAGAGACAGACAACAGGTTTTAGAAGGACTCAAATTTAGTCTGGCTTCTACCCGTCCAGCGTGGATGTCCCTACAAGGAGCATGAAAGCTCCAGCTGACATAGCTCTTGGGGTCTCTGAAGCCCGCAAACCACCACACCACGTTACGGTATTGAGTCCAGTGGTGGTGGAAGTTAGTATAAAGAGTTGCACAAGGGTTATGATAATTGTTTAGAAAACTTTATTCTTTATGTGTTATGTTCATATCGGTAAACGAATTGTCATTTGTAACATCATGATACTTACCTTTTAAAACCTTTACTTTAAGCAGGAGAGGATAAAAACTGTAATCAACAAATCTATGGCAACTTATTTTGATATTTTCGTTCGTTTCCTATTGTGAAAAGGTCATATTTGGGAACTCAGCACAAGATCAAGCCTAAGTTGTTACAATTGATTGTCTTACCTCAACACTTAACGGGGGCGGGATAGCGCAGTGGTTAGCGCGTTCGGCTTCGGATCAGGAGGTCCGTGGTTCGAATCCCGCCAGGGGCTCGGCAACTTTGTCTGCAGTAGAGAACTGTTCTACACGCAGTCAGGTTTGGGTGCAATGCTACACTGAAATTCAGCGCAGTACCACCCATGGTTCGCTAGTTCCAGCCTATGCTCGCAGGTTTCACCTCAATGCATAGCCACAATGGTGTTGCGGGCTTTCTCCCTGCACTAATACTAGCAGCCGCGATATAAGTGAAATAATCTTGAAAGCGGCGTTAAACACTAACTCACCTCACCTCAACACTTAACCGTGTTTAAAAAGGTGATCTTTTATGCCTCTTATCACAACCGACTTCTAAATCTTTAGCTTCAAAGAGCCCTGGCAATCTTAACAATTTACGACCACGAATGATTGACATTACCACGTCCCTGCATCAAGCAAAGAACTTTGCATGAAGAGTGTTATCTTTCTTACTTCTTTGAGTTTGCTTCAACACGGAGATTGGGTGAATGCAGGAAAATCGACGCACACGAAAAGACATACAGTGTTTTATCATGGCATTTTATTTGACTTTGCTTAAAATCATTTTAATAAATTAACATGATTGATAACATCTTGATTATATGACTCTTAAACATTTAAGTCACCTGAATGTTAGTTCTACTTTACTTTGTCATTAATGAACAGACGAGTGGTTATTGTTCAATTGATTGTGATTGAATTTAGGTAACTGTTGTACCACGTGTAATTTTGAATTGACGAGATATACTGGTCCAATTGTCATGACATTTTCTTGAACAATAAATGTGCGATCATTGTTACAAGTGTACGTTATGATGTATTGGTTTGTAAGTTGACAATGATATGTTATAGATAGACATTTTCAGAAGTTAATAGTGCAGTACTCAACACGCAACATGTTCATTGGAGACATTAGTTAAGCGATTCCAAAGCAAAATATTGGACAGGATGTTTCTTGATCAAATTCACACTTTGTAATTGATTTAAAAATTAACATTTAGAATCTTTTGATTTTCATAATAGTAGAATTATTACAAAATATTAGGACTTTTAGAGTTGTCGTGCAAATAGCACGACATTGTTCATGAGTTAAAGTGCACAATGAGACCTTCAAATCGCCTATTGGTAACCATATGAATTGATAGGACTATCAACTGTAAATACCCTTCACATAGTGATAATTATGAATTTTCTCATTTAAGTTAATATTATGATATACGTTTTTAAATATCATTTGATAATTAGTCTCAAAATAATTCAATATTTGGTGCAAAACCATAACCACTAGCACAAAACAATTCCAAAAGCAAGCCGGCCTACATTCGAACTGCCCAGTTCTTGGAGAGACTTGGGTTGTCTTGACCTAAGGGTACAGTGAACCAAGCACGTATGAGAAAGCAACTTTATTCTCTTGAAAATAGCTGAATATGTTTTCCTTTCAGACGCTTAGGGTGCCCATATTTCCATATCTTATTCTTATCTTTTTGATCACAAGTAATTACACAAATCCTATCGTTTAACAAACATGGAGAAAGAGTTATCAAAGAAAAATGTGGTATTTTATATATCAAATTTATTGTTATATGTAAACGTATCGTCTTATCAGGTTCCCCTTCTATTAGCATTTGCTCATTCAAAGTTTAAAGCGCGTGCCTTTTCTTGACTTATATTTAAGTGAAAAGCCAGGACCGAGGTGCGCTTAAGCTTGACCGCGATGACCTGAATCGGCACTAATATCGTCATAGAAATATCAGAAACTGTTCCATAATCCTATTAGATTCAAAGAACAAGGTGTAATCTACGGAAAAGAATGAGAGAGATATATCGTATTCCGATTATGTTTATTCTGAATTCTTACACAAGTGGGCATTAACATGCCGGGTACCAGTTTTCAAAATGGTCATGAGAATTACAGTTTTTCAAAAAATAACTCGAGATCTCATTGGCTGACGGAACTACTTTTCATTCATTCATTTAGTGAGTCTATCATTCACGTGTCAACGTGACTTGAAAATAAACATTGGTTGTCTTTTTAATTCGTACAAAATAACAAGAGAAATAAATATTTTGTTACGTTTTTAAACTAAGATTCCTTACACGTTTTAAAACGTTTTTTTTAATACACATTCATTAATTTACATATACATCGTCTGCTAAGTAGTCTACAGTACAGATTGTAAACAAACATGGCTACTTCTAACATGCAACCCATAAAAGTGAATGACAGAGTGAAAATTGACGGTTATTTGCTTGGTAGAGTGACAAATATTCTACAGCCTTTAGACACGTTCAATGTTTTCGTGGTACAAACGGACATGGGAGAAAGACAGGTACCAAGGTATCGTCTAAAACTTTCCAGAAACTGTGTCATCTACGGCTCCGCTACAATCACAAACTATGCCCCAATATGTCATTGATGAACTCTTAACTGATGACTTTATAGACCCTTTCGTTCCTGATTTTTCACCAAAGTTAATAGATGGGACAAAAAGTTTTGTTTATGTGAACGATGCTGATATCGACACTTTCCTTCAGGAAAATAAAAAAATGAAAACACAGTGAAAAAAACAAAAACAGGATTTGAAAACTGTTAGTGAGTGACTTTGGGTTTAACGTGCTTTCAAAAAACTGTAAAAATATACCTCGGTCAAGAGCTAAATGAAGATAGGCCTATAACAGCCATTCCCCCCTTTGAGCTATGTCCTATCCTCTACAAAAAATTTTTCGGTGTCAGAAAAGTTGATGGGTCTGAATATGAACCAAATTCATGAGCTGGAATTCGTTCAAGTCTAGATAGGCATCTCAAACAGAACAATTACGGATTTTTCTCTCAAGGAATCCCAAGAGACATTTTGAAATAAAAAAGTAAAGCACTAAAAAAGCAAGGAAAGGGTAACTTACCAAATCGAGCCGAGCCCATTTCGAATGAGGGACTATGTACAACTTCTGAGAGAGGCGGGGCAGCTAAGTACATCCACCCCTGAATCGATCCTCAATTCCTCGTGGTGGAATAACACCGTGCATTTTGGGTTGAGATCAATTGCTCCTCACATACGTATGAATTGGGGTGATGTTACCGTGAAGCGGGATTTCGGCAATCAAGAATATCTAGAATATCGTGAACGGCAGTCCAAAACCCGCACTGGGTCCGACCTAACAGCTGTTCGTGACGTCACACCGAAGGCTTGGGGCCAGCCTGACACCACGGACAGATGTCCAGTTAAATTGTACAAACGCTATAGTTCATTGAGACCAAGTAATGTTTCGGGTGCTGATCACCCTTTCTACTTGGCTACCAATACCACTGATCAGCCGAGGTAAATTAGGTGGTCTTATGAAGAACATGGTAAGCAAAGCTAAGCTGTCAAGTGACAAAAAAATCACAAATCACAGTGCAAGGAAACACATGATTCAGTCTCTCTCCAGTCAGGGTGTTCCCCCCACACAAATTATGGAACTCTCTGGCCAATAAAACATTGCTTCACTTAATGCATACTCCAAAATTACTAATTCTCAACATCAGCAAATCGGTAAAATTCTGTCACATCCAAACCAATCTTCAACTTGTACATCGTTGGTCCCATCAAACTATGGAAAACCACACGGATCCAATTTCACTTCAATACAACTTTCATCCCAGTCGTCCTTCCATTCGTTTCAAATACAGTCAATCTTTGCAGGGCAAATCCATGGCGGTACGTTCAATGTCCATATCACTAACGCAGAATCCGACAGACTAGAAATCAGCGCAAATAAGCGACGCCGAGTGGCCCCAGTAATAGATTCTGACTCTGATTGATCTTCCGTGACTAACAATAACAATAAGATCCCATGTCACATTCAATAACTGTTATTAAATGAATTTGTTGCATTTCATATGCTGGCAAATGTTTGAACTTTTCTCAAGCCTCGTTTTGGAAGAACTAAACCGGAAGTTTTTCGGATATTCCCTTATGTTTACACATCGTTAATTCGCAATTAAACATTCCTTAAACAAGATTTATTTGTAGCGTTTCTTTACTTTTTCGTTCATATAACGATGTTTTGTTGAATACATGGAAAACAAAGCCATTATGAAATATAGTCGCAAGCGACGACGACAAGATTAAGCGCTGTAAAAGCACATTCAGTACAAACATAGTCATGTTAGCAATCAACCCTGAAAGTTTCATGAAGATTGGCTCACGCATTAGTCCACAGCAGCATGTTTTATATGACCAAGTCTCCTACCCAAACTGCGATTATTGCAAAGAAGTTGATAGTGCGAAAAAACCATGACACTTACGGAATCGTCATGATTTACTTTTTTGTTTGTAGTGTTATAACGCTTCTTTCAAAACAAGTTGCAAGTCTTCAAGTACATTTTGAAAAATTAGCCCATGTTAATTTTGAAAAAGGTATTTTTCCCGATTTTGATGGTTTATTGTGGACGAAAATGACTGTTCGCGACAAATGTTTTAATAGATTTGTAAACTGTCGAAAGTGGTTTTAAAGTCCTGAAAAATTGGTGTATCTATGTGTCTAACTTTTTGAGTTATCGCCCCTTGAACATGGTTACACGAGCTACGTTGCCCGACTTTGAAGGGTTGCTGACAAAAAAGTATTAAAGTTACAGCAAAAATTTTGTTCCTCAATGCTTCAGCTACAACATTTGTAACTTTCAGCCCTGAGATGCAAGTATATTCAGAGGACAAGATTGTCAAAGGTTCGTGGGGTCCGTAAATTAAAAAAAGTCAAACAAAGCAATATGGCGGCGAAACTATGCATGCTACGAGTATGCCATGATTTACTTTTTTGCTCCAAATGAAATTTCCTATCGTTTAAAAAAAGTTGAGCATTTTGAAAAAATTCCCAGGTTGAATTTTGAAAATTTGAGTGGTACTGTGCCTTTAACGCTTAATCCGATTTGGCCCAAAACCTTATTGGAGCGTCTTCTTATGAAGGTCAATCAATCTGCCAAGTTTGGCTGTGATAGCTTTTGCCGTTTTGGCTAAATCGTGTCCATAAAATCGGTGGAATAAAAAAAAAAAAAAAATAATAATAATAATAAAACACGCCAATAACAATAAGGATTCAGCAAAATTGCTGAATCATTAATTACTTGGACTACATTAAGTGTGCGAATGAAGACCTTGACGTAATCGTTATTCGTCTTGCAACTCGCCTTCATGATGGTATTTTCCAAAAGTACCGTAAATCAGCTTAAAGTTGACTTGGGTAAGAAAAAGAATAATTAACTCTAAGCTCGGAATTACGGTATATCTGTCCCTCGCTAAAGCTCGGAATTTAACACAATAATCCACTCAGGACAGATAAACCGTAATTCCTCCCGTCTTGATGATTATTCTTATAATAATGAGGCTAATTTAAAGATAATGTATTCAGGTTTTCGGCAATGAATATGGATACATTCAAATAAAAGAACCCTGGTTAAAGTATTTTATTTGTTCATAATCAGGCCTGCGGTCTTTTGCAAGGAAGGTATCGTGATATTTTAGTTAAGGGGAAAACATTTAATTAATTTGAAACCAATCAAATTGTCAGATTGATTCGTTCAAACAAATAAACTGATAAAACCGAGCAGGCAAACTTGATATCTTTATCGCAACACATCTTTAGCTAATAATTATTTGATGCTTTAGAAGCAATGACAAGAGAAAAATAATATTTTGGCAATGAACAAACAAGACATAACTAATCAGATCGAACGCTAAATGCTAAGCAGGATAAGTTAGCTACTTTCAGTGTTTTCTCTTTGCGAGCTACCTGTGCTACGTTACTCTAAGATCGTAAATTGCTTTGGAACGGACCTCGGGTTGATTTCCAAATTAACTGAACCGTTTGCTGATTAAGGTCTCTGAAGTAACAATTTATCTTTTCAAAACATGCATCTGCTCCTTGAGAGAAAAATGTACCTTTCCTTGATACTTGCATTATATTTACAAATATCAAATACAGTACTTTGACAGACAGATATTGTTTTTTTTGCATAGTACGAATGTCGAAACAAAATGGTTTTATCTATAAGAGTCAACTTCACGAGAAAGTGTCACACTAAAACTTTTAGAACGTCGAAAATTTACTATAAAGGTTTAGAATAGATACAATTTAGCTCACTCATCAAAAGCCTAAACTATTACTTTACGCTGGATATGTACTTAAAATAATTTGAAAGCTCGTTAGATATTGTACATACATGTCTATATACTATACACGTTTGATATGTTCCCCTTGTTACATGAACATAATTGGTATTTTGGAACCATTCGATTATCTACTACTACGAGTTAGGATATATACTAAATACTACACTCCTACACTGAAGGATTAGACGCACTCACCTTGAGGTTTATGGGTACATGTACTACCTTATTAATCCATTTGCTATCTTCTCTCGTTTCTTCTTCTTGTTATTTTTTCTTCTATTAAAACTGACTAGCTACTGTGGTAAGATATTAGTTCCCTTAATTAACCATTATTCATCATTGAAGGTCAATCTCATGCTTTAGCGCCAACCTTCAAAATAATAAATTAAATAATTTGAATCATCATTCTAAAATGGTGAATGGAATAATCACCCAATAGATAAAACAGGTGAACATGTGTATTACGCATAAAAGGTTTGTGTTTCCAATAAAACAGGTTTTTAAAATTTCAGGTAAGTTATTCATGTTAGTGATCTTGTGGTTGATACAGCACCAAAACAAAATATACAATGTGAAAGGAAATGGTTTTAACGATATTAACAGTGGTTCCAAAAGGTAAATTGCGTACATCATATTTACATGTAGGTAAGTCTTGAACAGTCATAATGATTGATTCAAAGTGATGCAACAGATTAATGATATAATTGTTAGATTTTTCAATATTTTGAAATCATTTTATTTATCACTTCACACACACTATTGTCTTCAGTAGTTATCAGGATATACTTAGATATATTTTTTACCTTCATATGTTTCAAAAGACAATATAGCATGAATTATGCATCTTCAAGAGTAACAGCTTAAAATGAAATTAGATGGTTTCGTCACTAACAAGACAACCTACCGGACAATAGTCAAGCAGCCCCAATATTCAAGACTATAATGTCCTGCTGTGAAATGTCTGGATAATTTGATTGGATAAATCGTTGAATTTTGTTTTTATCAAAGTTAACTATTGTTCCTGGCCCGAAACAAGAAGATACATTTTGGATTACAGGTGTTAAAAACAACAGGCTTGTTACAATGTTGATACTCACGGGCCAAAACAATTTTTCATGCCTGATAACAAACTAAACGGCTAGTGAAATTGTATACATCTTTTCAACACATTTTGACAAAGAGGTCACAATCCAAGGATTCAGGAATATCAATTGAATTCTATTTGTTCAAATTCGTGAATTAAACAATTCTTTTTTATTTAGGAGGATCATTTCAACCGGTAGTGCGCTGATTTCGACATTAGACACCATTTACTAAATTGTCTTTCTCAAAATGTATGACTGCAAAGGTTCATATTGTAACCATTGACTATTTGTTAAAGGTAGCTACAAAAAGAATGATACGTTCACTTGACAGACGGTATTTTTCGACATTGCAACAACTACACTGACTTCCATTCCTCAGCATTCCTTAACTTAATTTTGGACACAAACATACCAGAATTTCATAATCGAATATCAAAAAAGTTATCTGAATGGATTTTCCCTTGTTAAACTGAGATAATAATTCAAACAAAATACATTAATTTTTTCTCAAATTTTCTTTCTTATCAGACAACTTTTACTGATAAAAAGCACTTTACTGATATATTTTTACTTTCAGTTATGTTATCATATATACATGTATCAAGGTGTATTTCATGTCGGCGAAATAATTTTCAAACATAAAATAACCATGATTTTACTTTTCGAAACTTATAATTTTTCATATTTTTAAAATAACCATTCAACTGAAAAACGCAGGAGAATAAGTTTGTTTAGGGTAATATAAAGTGTGTGTTTCATGAAACTGATTATAATAGTATGTTGGTTGATGCTGCATGAACAGTTTAAATCCATTTGATTTTTTCCTTACCAACATCTTTGTTATCTACCAAAGTGAGAACATATCAATGTGAATTATGTTTTGTTCCTACCTAAAACCCGTCAAATACAATTCCGAACTCTTACCTCACGACATGCAATATCATGAAACGTACCCAGTAACCTTTCTAAAAACCGAATAACAAATATATGACTTAAAGTTTAAAGAAGGAGGATTATGTCAGAGAAAAAGTCAATAAACCTTTCAGATGCATGGATTTACAATATAAATAATAACCACTAAGAATTAACAATAAATTAAAACGTTCCTGAAATAAAATCGGCATTAGCCGTCGTGTTCAACCTTTACACTAGCACAAGGTTTCTAGGTCCAGAAAGCACCCTGATGGAGCGGTCAGGTACAGCATACCTGTAAGGTTTACCTGGTGCTTTGTTGAGTTCAAAGCAGTTGCTTTATCAGATACCTCTTAGTCTCCGAGTTCTAAACTTTGAAATAGGTATTCGTTTCATTATTTAACTTGAAATTAGACTTCTAAATATGATATGGATGATTTTTTCTAATACTATCAATATACAGAGTGCAAAACGATAATTTTTGTTTTCAATGCACACAAGTGCAGATGTTTTCTGTGCTAGGTCTATAATTGGAATGTGATCATACACTCAGGTAAGGAAAGTTATAAGCTATCATAATCGCATGCAGGACGTTTTGATTGCACTGGTAAAAAACAAGTTGAAATAGAAAATTTAAATAAACAATGTTGTAACAGTTCAAATACAATACCAATTTGCATATTTCAAAATGTAACAGTAATGTTCATTTGGAAGAATTGGATGTGGAGAGTAACTCATTTAGCCCCAATTACTAAAGAACAAAATTAAATAAGGAAACTTAGCATTTGACGTTACCCAATGCAAACGAATGGTTGTGGCAAAATATCTTCTGAGATGAACAAGAAGCTGAAGTCGTTTATCTCGCTGATGTTTCCTTACAGTATAATAATGCATTTATCAGAAGAGATAAAAACATGACTAGAAAACATGTTTGTGTTTATATGGGTGAACACTATAGAGAGATTTGTTATTGTAATTCTAGCTTCCAGGTGTATATTATCTAAATAATGCATTTTGCAGATTCACAGTTTACTCTATGATCATATATAGTAATTTCTCATAGAACATCTAAAGTTTCTATTAAAACCGTTTTTCCGTTTATTTTGCTTGATCCGTCTCTGCTTTTGCACGTAAAAGATAATCGAATATTGGCAAAATGCTTCTATGCGAAATGTCTAAGGAAGAGTACAGCGCACTTAATGACCTCGGCTAACCCACAATCCATATCACGTGTTTAACTGCCTCCTATCGGAAAGTTGTAAAGGGTAAATGAACAGGTTATATTTACAGAATCTTTAAGCAGAGTTAATACAATATCTTACTCTATAAATCATCTTACAGTGATGATAAGAGTTATTCTAGGAGCGAGACGATATTTTCAAATGGTTATCATGATAATACTATAATTAATAATAATTTGATAATAAGAAATATTGCCAAGGCAGGAGTGCACAATTCCCTACTCTCTTTGACATTCGACGTCATTATAGTGCTTTATTAACATTTAATGTATACAATTAAAACAGCAAATATCATGTTTGGATTGCAAACACCACTTGGTAGAGTTACAAATATAGAGAAAATATGATCTCTATTTAGATCGATCGAATTGAATTGTCGTTAAAGTACTCTGTTGAGATAGTTAGTATTTCCAAAATATAATGTTCAACATAGGATCCCAAGCTCAGTAATACACACGTGTTCAGCAACTGTATATACATGACAGCTGATTCAGAATATGACATGATATTTGTAATATTTCACATTCAGCACTCATGCACCTCATGTTCGAAAGACTTTGTAGCATTTCATTCTCAAAAATACACACTCAACAACTATACAGGCTTCAGTGTCTGGGGCAAACAGAAAGGGAAAATATAAAGATAAAGGATATAAAATATCTTTTTAAGAACATGTCGGACTTTATTGAAAAGCCACGAGACAAATTTAGTAATTGTCAAGAAAATCCCAATATCCTCAGAAAAACGTTCACACGGTTCATCAGGTAAATTAACTTCGTAATGAATTGAATGATTGTAAGTCAAATATTTTGTCTTATATAGTCATGTTTCAGAAATAGAAATTATGTAATTTTATGCTCTAAAAGTTATGTACGTCAACGATGGGGTCTTTTGAGTGCTAAAAATCTACTACTGACAAGCCATTACAAGATTTATCTAGAATCGAATGATAGCAGGCTTCAGGGGCACAGACAGTGATGACTACTGATAAAACTGACACAGATGAGAAAACGCTGGGCATTACCTACCATGCAACAAATAAAAACCATGTCTCTTATATACATCCTTCCTTTTATCCATATTCTGTAATAGTTGTTTTATCCACTAACAGGACCCTAAGACAGGCACGTTGAACATTCTGGTAAGTGTATTGACTGTTTACATAACGTGGGTAAACAATGAGGATACGTCCCGTTAACAAGATGCATATATAAACAAGCTCTGAGGCATACCAGCAGTTATAAGTCAATTATATCCTGCGTGTAAGGTCAGCAATATTCTTTAACTCAACAATTTATATCAATTAATGGTGCAAATTTTACACTGTCAAAGAAGTACACTGAATCACACAGGGTTTTAATGTCAACCAACTAATAAATAACTTTAGAAACATCGACTTGAATAAACGTGAGAAAGCTATATACTATACTTGTCTTACAGAATAAGTACATGTTTGTCTATGAGATAAAATGGTCTAGCTAGTGCTTATGTACAGATGAGAGTTAATATTTGTATCTCTATGTTCATGAACTGTCAATGTAGAACACTTGAACTTTGATTTATTTTGGTATTTTTCATAGTTTGTTTAGTGGTTAAGGGATTAGTTTTAGATAATGAACCTTTTGTGTGTTGTTAAAGCTGATATATTATCAAATCATCCACACTGCTTATAGCTGAGCTCATTTCGTTTCAAGGAAGCAGACATCATTTTTTAAGAAAACTCTCACTAAAACAGTGACATGTTTATTACTACAACATGATACGGCATTTTATAAATAGAAATCGTACAGATTATGAGTTTTGTGATGGGATCATGCAAATTTTTCTTTCAACAGCTGAGGTATACAATAATGATAATGGCTATAAATGGTAATTGTTAGGGTGTCATTGAGATAACATGTTTTGTGCTTCCTCCAACCGGAGGCAACACTACTGTGCCACTTTAAAAATCTCTTCGATGTTTCGTATCCTTACATTATTTAGTTGCAAGCAAGGAAGCAACATCTCCCATCTTAGCGTCTCGTCGTATTACGGAGCTTGGAATCAAACTTCAGCCTGGCGCATGATAAGTGGCTGCTCTACAAAGTGAACTACAGTTCCTATACAACTGATAACTTGCACAATTTCTTGTAAAACTGTGATCATGGACACACAATAATTATCCTTTAAAATATGATTATTAATGAATATTTATGAACTATGAAAATAAAAAAAAATTCAAATTTAATTCAAATTCCATTTTTACATTGGTTATCCATTTATTTGCTTTTCTAAGCGATTATGAAAATTTTTTCTTGGAAGAATAACAATTCAATCAGAATTTATTACCAAGAAGTAACTGATATTTTATATTCCTATGGTACTGAATAACACTGCTTTAAAAATAAAATATCATTATTTAAACGACTGGACAATTATCCAAAACATCTCACCTATTTTTAAATCTTTCATTATTATTCATTTATACTCAAATTGGGTAAAACACTGACTGCACTCGTCAGCAAAGTGTTTGTCAGCAATGTATCATCGTAAGCGGTGGGCAAGTGCAGATTCATCATTTGTAAATTAGGATGTAACCCGCTGATGTGAACCAATTTATGTTCTTTAGTGTACAGTGTTTCAGTACAGAAAGGTGATTTAAAAATAAACCATAAATAGATACGTTTACGTAATTTTATGTATCTTTAAACAACATCCTTTAAGGTATAAACATTTACTCTGAAGAATTTGGCGTCAAACACGCTGATTACAGAACAACATAAGCAAAAAGGGTCTCGTTGTATAAAGCACTTTAAGTACTTTGTTAATTTGTATAAGGTATTAGTTTAGCAAATACATGCCAAAAAAACAAACTCGCGTACATTTAGATAATTTATATCTTTATATCTTATTTGTATTTATATTTATGGTTACATCGGTTGATATGGAAATTCAGGAGAGTTTATGTCTTTATAGAAAAGTTTATGCAGGTATTCCAGTTACAAATTATAGTTTGGCGATTACATTATTTCCCAAAAATATCCGTGACAACATTTCTTCTTACGAAAAGATCGAATATCTCTTTACATGTGTTGTAATCTTTTAAGCTATTGAGATGCCCATTGGCCCAACAGATTTAGAGAGTTATGAAGAAATCCCGTGCCTAGAAAAAATAAGAAGTTGACTATTGATATAAAAATTGACACCGCTCAAACAGGTCCAACCAACAGTATCCTGATAACAATGTAATAAGACAAAATATATCAACACTACACTACTCTCGGTGGTGTTCCACTGCAGTAAACATTCGAAATACGATTATGGCAGGAATTAACATTGATATTTTGTAATACAAAAACTACGATCTCGATTGAAATAGGCATCTTGAGCACGTTTTCTGAAAGTTGTTTGAGAAAAAGAGGAATAGCTGAATTGCTCTCCCGTTGGTTTGTCCCCTCCTTTAAGCTAATCATGGTTATAGCTGTTTTCACAGTGTTCTTAATGTTTGCTATTCTGTGTTTCGGATTTATTTATATGCCGCTTTATTTGTAAATAAATAAATGTACATGTGCATGTGAAATCATGTACACTGTACGTATTTATCCGTTTTTTATTACTCGCCCGTGTAAGATATCGCAGTGTAATATTTATACGGCGATATTAAACTAGTGTAATACCGCTGCACGTATGACGTCATAATATTGTGTGGTTGTGACGTCACAATGTTGGCACCGCCGTCACAATGGCGGCCAAGTCGCGGAAATGCTTCGTTCAGTACACTTCATGCTTGATTACTGAGGTCAAGTAATAAACAGAATACTAAACTTCCTTCAATTTAATACTATTTCTATTAAACTCGTTAATGATTAGGTATTAAACTCGCTTTCGCTCGTTTTATACTTAATCATTAACTCGTTTAATAAAAATAGTATTAAATGGAAGGTCGTTTAGTATCCTCTATATATTATCCCTCACTGATGAGGGATTACATGCAGTGAAGTCCAGTCAAAAATGTAACGTCAATCAACTTGAATTGGTTGAAGATTTACCGACAGTATATGAATACCTTGTTTAATGTGTGGAAGAAGCGAATTGTTACAAACAATAACATACAAAATAGAAAGCATTGTTATCATTACGGCAAAAACTAATGATTGTTTTGTTAGATTTTACAAAAAGAAAAAACACATTTGGATACTTTTGTATAAAGCACACGTGGTTTCACGTGGTCATTCGCTTCGCTCAGTTGACCGCTATCAGTACAGCAACGTGGCTCGCCGAAAGGGTGAGGTTACCCGATTAATTGTTGTATAAACTAATAGTTTGAAGGGTTATTCCCTGTAACACACTCAAAAACGTGTCGAGAAATGTGTGGCGTCTCCTGAAGCAAAAGAATTTATTCAAACTGTGCCTCTCTTCGCCCAGCAGTACTAATTCGGTACTAATTGGTGTCTACTGTATTTGGAGGTGACCTTAAAGCGCTTCTAATTGCAATTGGCTGCCTGGTTTAAACCAGGGAAATATTACAGGGAGCGTCTTGTATTTTGCAATTGGTTTTGATGTGCTATATGAATACCCTAATGTTTATTATCATTTTAATACTTTGCTTTAAAAACAATATAGATATAAATCTTGAATAAAACTGTTTTGTGTGTCGAAACTTCAATAGAGCTCCATCACAAAGGTATTAAAGAAAGTATCATGCATCATTTCATTATGTATCATTTCATTAAAGTGGACTTAGACTCAAAACAAGACAAGGATTCACATTCTGTTCTGCATAAATAAATAAGGTAGCAGTTGTAATTTTGTATCATTCTCATTGCCCGTCTTAGCATAATTCATGTGTGATTGGATGCATGAAGTACCACTAAAAATTAATGTAATATTATACTCAATTAATTAATTCACCTTAAACGGCTATTTGTAAAGACAAACATTACGAGCCTTTGTTTGATTTATAATATTATGATGACAATATTTAATAAAGAAAAATATATACATCTGAATAAAGTAAATTCTTTGTATTCATTTATTTAAAGATCCTTGCCTTTGTGGAATGCATAACTGATGACGATACATCAACATGTTTTTACGATGTTTGCATTTGACACAGCTTTACTAATGAAATGTGTCTAAAGCAATGATTATACCAACAACAAAGCACCCCTTTTTATACGTTTATTAATTGATATGGTCTCTAGATATCAAACTATCTAACGAAATATATCAATACCCTCCTTAAAATCCTTTACTGTATAGGTATAACATCACCCTCTTTTTGTTTGGCGTTTAATATTTCTTATATTCAGTGTAAGCAATGCTAATTCCTAGAAATAGAGCTCAAATTAAACCCAGAAAGATTGAACAATATGTGTGTTTATGACAATATAACCTTACGCTATGATTCATGGATATGACGATTCTATAAGAAGCCATATTTTAGCGTCGAGACCACGACTTACTGTGGTTGTCTCGACCTTACAGTTCAGTGAACTATACGAGGAAGTTGATGCGCCTTTATACTCGTACTAGCACTTAAATGTTTGTACCTTTCAGGTACAATGTATATAAATATATATTTACCGGAGTTAAAAAAATAGATAGCTGTTGGATAGTATTTCTTGTATCTATTGAGTGTGCGACAAAACGTCACATCTCACGAATATTGGTAACCTATTAACGTGTATAAAAGGACTTGATATACGCAAATGATTAGGGACGGTATATTGACACAACATGATTTCTCTTTAGTAATACATTTGGTTAACATTTTAGTAATTTTACAAGTGAGAGATACACATGTAGGTTAGTTATGGGCCGTACATATAGGCCTTATCACATTGTTTACCATAATGAGATTGGATACTGGCAAAATATTGGTGTATCTATATCTATGTGCATTCCTTAATAAAGATAAAGTTTAGTGTTTAGAGCTATCCGATTCATGATCTGTTGATAAATACATGCATGGTAAATAACAAATGTACTCCCAATCCTAAACTAAGAGTATCAGTTACCAACGATTCATGAGGAAATAAGAGTAACATGTTTAAATTTAGATGAGCGTCACAATTCTTGACCGCCTGAACTCCAAGAATTCTTTGACCATTCCTTTAATGCATTTCGAAATTAGCAAATTTATACAATAACTATAAATCTTCTCCACTGACATTCATTAAAATCTAATTACGTGGAAGAATTTCATCATGGGATCAACTTACTCCCGACCATAATCGATGCATTGTGGATTGCCTGATACTGACTGCGATGAATTTCTGTCTTAATGATAAAGTAGACTTTAAGGTTTCCTATCAATTGCAAAATAAAAATGACATATTCATGATTCTGTTTAGAATTATAACTGATTTCAAACAGTGTGGTAACCTCAGAACATATTTTCATATTCATTTTATTTATTTATTTTTTTTTAAGTTTATATGTACGCGATTTAATAGCATCCAATAATATCATTTCAGCATTGCACTGAATGACATTTTGTGTGTGTAAGATGAATATCGCTTATGTATTGAATGGATGTTCTGTTCACTTTTCAACAATAGTGCATTTGTGTACACCAATCTATCAAAAACTGTTGTCACTGAATATCGGAAAATAATTCCGTTGAAAAAGGTTTAATAAATGTATATCCAACATTAAGATTTGATCGTGATTAATGTATCTATAATACTGTTGATCACAAGGGAAATATAAAATTGTCGCTTCCATTATCGATAACCCTTTCGAAATGGATGGTTTTCGTTTTGGTATTCATAAACACATTTAGACTTTACGTTGTAATGATATTGAAAATATAAACGTAAAAAGCAGCAAACATTTGCAAAATAATACCATGTATGAATATTTAGTATAATGGGTGATGTCCTGGAAGCGTAGACGTTATGGTTGCCTGTCAAATACAACATGCCAAATTATTGATCCTATTGTGAGTTGATGAATTATGTAAGTATAAAGATAAGGTAGCGGGAATTTGCAGAATAAGACCTTATGTGAGCAAATGAGCATAATGCATTAATGATTGATTTCCTGCATGTACATGTACACGTTCAAATTAAAAATAAAATGCCAAATGAAGATGACATGGTATTGTTTCTTTTGTGAGTTCAAACTCGAGGTGAGGTGAGGTGAGATGGTGTTTAACGCCGCTTTCAAGATTATTTCACTTATATCGCGGCCGCTAGTATTATTACAGGGAGAAAGCCCGCAACACCATTGTGGCCATGCATTGCGGTGAAACCTGCGAGCATCGGCTGGAACTAGCGAACCATGGGTGGTACTGCGCTGAAATTCAGTGTAGCATTGCACCCAGACCTGACTGCGTGTAGAACACTTCTCTAGTGCAGACAAAGTTGCCGAGCCCCTGGCGGGATTCGAACCACGGACCTCTTCATCCGAAGCCGAACGCGCTAACCACCGCCCCTTCAAACTCGAATAAGGTAGCCAAATGCATCGTCACCTTATTAGTGACGTGCATGAATGGATTAACGAGATTCCCGCTGTCCCTATATACTACTTGCGACACTACAGCAGGCAACATTCACATGGCATGTTGTATGAATTAAGGACCCACATTATAGAAATAAACCTACTACGTTTAAAACTGACATGACGATAAATAAGTACCATGGATGAGGAAGTTTACATTTTATGCCCAAAACATATTCTTTGAGGTGCCAACTCTCAAAATTATTTCTATTTTCCTTGTTATCTAGTATGAAGATTTAACATTTTGGGAGTGTCTGTAAACCTAAAGTTTAAAGAGTTTACTTATAGACGAGAAAGCTGCCAAATGTTCCACAAAGGATGTGATGTATCCTCGATACTACCAAGTGAAATAGACTCTGCCCTTATCACGTCTGCTTTATCAGTGAATCGTCAGGGAAAGAAGAGCTTAAATATCACATTTATTTTAAATGTTGCTTCGGTTTTTTATTGGGTCAGTTATGAAGTTATGAATTCAAGTTTCTTCTTAAACCACTATCATCAGGGAACAATGGCGTATATTTTCACTCAATGTACAATGTAGCAGGATGAGTTAAATGTATGAAAAATAGACAAATCAGTAGTCTAACGACATCATCAGCTTAGTTTTCATAGTACATATATACACGTATATACACAAGAACAGGTAAGAGAGGACTTTTTGTTAGGAATGCAATGTATACTGTTGGTTTAAGAATTCAGAAAACCGGAAATTTCAAGAGACGTTTACGTGGTGTAAAAAGAAATTTGGAAAATTAAGGTTTTGAAATGGTTTGATTTTTTGTTTTTGGCGGCCATATTGGAGTGAATACCTTTTAACCATTTGAGGGAGGGAAACGTTTTAAAACTGCTGCTTTTGATGAAAAAACATTGTCTTGCAATTGGAAACATTAAGTTTTGTTTTTGTGAGATCACTGCCCTTTAAATGTTCCTTGGAATTTGGCGATGGTAATTAGAATGAAGTGTTACTAGCCTAGGCACACGTACTTGCATTAGGGAAACATCCTTGTATCAACCTCGTTCAGCCATAGGAATTAACAAACAAGACTTTCTGTTTATAATTACATCAATCAGGAAGTCTTTATCTATTTCAAATTCGTTATCATTCCAGAATATCAAAACTAAAGTCATAATTACATGAATATGTCTAAGAAAAGAGTTAAAAAATCTTAATTTGGATTGATAGATGAAAATAGTTCTGGAGGAGCTTGCATAATTATACATAATTATCAAATGCACGCAAACCACCTCTACAGTGTTGTTAATTGAAAGGAACATTATTACACACATTTTCTTATCCAGCTTTGTAACTAACGTGCTACACATGGCTTTAGAGACCTCACGCAGTGATTGTTTGTTAAGTACTTTTAATCCTGAACCTTAATATAATATAATTTCGTTCGCGTGATCCTCTGCTCTATCAGTAACATTCCTTATCTGGGTCCGGGGAACATGGATTATTATTCTCCTGCACATGAATTTGAAAAGTACCAAATGATTTGCAAGGGAGTAAATCAATAAAGATAGTTTGCAAAAACTCATATTTTAAAGTACAAAAAGGTAATGTAGCACTTTTTAAAAGTTTATTTAAGATGACAACTTTTTTATAAGTATATGATATGAGTTTAAGTGATGTTAGTATTACACTTTCCATACAACAATAAAGATACCACTAGAACATTATTTAAGTAAAAGCAAACTTAAAATAGTGTTAAAAGATATAATCAGTCATGAAATGAATGATTGTGCATGAAACAGTAATGATGGCTGCGTGATCTGCGTTCACTAATTAATTACAATCTTAACGATCTATAACACCTTCCACCTATTTCGCGTCAAATAGTCGCGATAAACGTAGCTTTCCAAATTCTTGAACTTCTTTAATTATCATTGATAGCTTCTCTGTGTGTGGGGAAATTTGTACTCATGTTTATAAAGTGTCAGTGTGGCATCATTACGTTTTCCCCGCAATATGGCGCTTTGTAGAATTCATAGGTTCAGAAGATGATTCTTCACATTTCTTATCATTGTGATATTACAAATGTTTGAAATAAGTTGCGGTGAAACAGTTGTTAGCATCATGACCCTTAATAGCATGGTAATATTATTTAATCTTGCAAAGGTTTCATGTATGTATCACTTCAAAATCAAAACTGGACTTATAACATACTTCATGTGTAGGATGATTTTCAACATTATGGAAGCCTTTATGAAATGCTATGTATTAGGCACTGAACATTTCGTTTGGCTGTACTGTCAAAAAGGCTAACATACATGTATTCGCTCATGTCCGTTGTGGTGTCATCTGGCGTATGAAACATTAAATATGACCTGATGTACAAAGAGAAATCATTTTCATTTCGGGTATTACTTTTAGAATTCGTTACATGACATGCAATTCAATTTCCAACAGTGTTCCCTGTTCCTATCATGGGGTTTCATTGCATTTATCTTAACCTATTTCTGCAGTACTTCTTATAGACGATAATATAGGAAATATGTTTAAAGAATGGTTGAACATGCCAGCAAGTAGAGTGCCCGATAACAAACCTTATCTTTTAAGCAGCAGCTGAAGAAAACTTCTCTTTTGCTATAATGAAGAGATAAAGGGGTCATTGGTGTGGAGCAGTAAAAACACTAAAAACAATCTTCAAGGTATTAATAAAATTCTGAATGTAACTTGGAATATAATCTACCTGTATAGTAGAAAAAAATATCTAATAATCAAATGCATCCTAGGAAAACAGAATTGCAGAATCATTGCACATGTATGTGAAAGAAATGCTTTCAGATTAGATAAAAATGCGAATGGCCTCACCTAAATATGTTAACATATGTACGCCACAAGTGTTGCATCGTAAACAACATGAGCATTTCAGAGTACAACTCACAGTTTAGTTGTAACGCTGTCTAGGATATAGTTATCTTTAACATCTGAATACAATTGGTGTGAGGTATAATTATATTTCTTCAGAAATTGTAACAGAGCAACAATGTGTGAGCCCCATGTGCGGCAAATAGATTGTATACGTACATGATGGTAGCATTTAACCCTTAGAGTCTTATTCATTGAAAGGAAAATGGACATGCATATTTTACTCTTACGTACCTGTTTTTTTCTAACTGAAAATTATTTCAACAGGAAAAAACGCGACCCGAATGTTTCTCGAGTTTTTCAAAACCCACGTTGTTTTAGCTTTTTCTGAGGAGTAATAAACATACACTGTCACATTTAAATAGTTAATACAAAAAAAATTTGGATAATTTTCATTGCGCTGATTTGTTCTAAAATATAGCAATCCTATCAGAGACAAATTTCTTTATTTCTGCAAATACGTATTAACCTTTAAATGTCTATACACGCCTCTACATAACAAGGGTAAATAGTAATAAACAATAAAAATGATAATAGCTTTTTTTTTTTCATTTATCCATGACAGAGTATGTTCAAAGCGCACAAAGTGTATTATTACCCTAAAGAAATATTACCTCGATGCAGCCTATTAAGCGCTTTGCGCGACGTGTAGGTCCATTCCTTCCTTTGTTCAGGTACCCATTTGTACAGCTGGGTGGCCTGAGTGCAATGTGAAAAGTGTCTTGCCCAGGGACACAAGATACGGCATGGCCCAGGTTACAAATGTTTGATGCCTCCACCGTGTTTCGAACCGGGGCCATTGGCGTGATAGGCCAGCTAACGACTACAACAGTGTGCTCCACATGCCATTGCAGGAAATTTAGGTATTTGAAAAAAGAGTTACTTACTGTTGTTCAAATCCTATCATGTAATATTTCTCCAAAAGTATACTCGACATTCACAATTTCATGTATTCTTTTTAACCCTTAATTAAATGAAGCAACATAACAATGTTTGTAAAAAAATATATGCAGCTACCATTATCTTGCCATGAGTAAACCTCAACAATTGCTTTTGGAAAAAAGAACGGATGAAGTGTCAAGTGATTCCCCCATACATCTACTTGAGGTATAACTTCAAAGGTTACTGACATACATACAAAAAACGGTGTGGTAGTAAACGTCTCAACTTGTTATTTAACCTCTAGATGTTGTACCAGGCAATGGCGTCATCTAACTTTGTGCATCAGATTTCGGATTACCAGGTTGTTTCTACGGTCAGAGTAAGGTCACCAGGTTCCGCATACTCCGACTGCAAAGTAAGATTGATAATGTAGCGGAAAGCTATAAAAAAGAATCCGTTTGTTTAGGTTCTTGCCTAATTTCATTATTTTGTGTTAGAGTCAATATCTTACTTAATAGTATGCTACTTGATACATTTGTATATGGATGGCTGAAATAACAGGAATTTTGAAAATCTCAATCTCGTGAAAAAGGAATATTAATGTAATTCACATAATTATGCTAACACATCAAAGGATATACCAATCAAGGCATTGTTTCAATGAATTTTGAACTTTGAACGAAATGAGACAGCTTTCCAGCAGTCTTTTCCCCTATTTGTACACCGTATTCCAATGTAAGTTTATAATTTACAAAAATGATTTCCCCTGACCTATATTGTAAAATTCCTTTTAACAAACAAATAAGTAAATTTAAAAACAAGCACATATCAAATGGATTGTTTTTTGTGTAATTATGATGATGCTGGTTTCACGAAATTCACCGAAAAACATCTCCATTAAACGACCAACTCATGCAGAATCCAGGAACCAAAAACGTTTTGACATGATTCTTCGATATCGGGATGGCAGGAGATATACCAAACGCTTTATTCTGTAGATCATCCAAATTAGCATTTAACTTATTTTTAATTTTATGCCTATGGGTAAAGGGTACATGCTCATTTACTGCTGCTATTGTTGAAAAGCTGACACTGGTCAGTTCCAAACATTGATTAGACATTGATTGATTGTTGCTTCTATAAAAAAATTTATCAGAGGAAAAACTGTTGGAAGTAAAAATAATAAAAAATGTAAAGTGACGGCTAATGTATTTCTGTTTTATTGGCAAGCGGAAATGAAATTATTTGACGATGGAACCGGTGAGACGAGCACAAAACCCAAGAGGAATAGGCCACATGAAAAAAAGGCGATTTACATCGTAAGACTGAAAATATCTCTGCAATAGATACCCTCGTTTAAAGGTTTACCATTGTTCGTGGAGTTGAATTGGCATTCTGTTATTACAATACTGACAAGTTTGTGGGATATTGTATAAGCCTTCAACAGAAAAACAGTGGTCTTCAGGTGCTTGAAGGCTTGAAATGGAACTCCGAGATTGATCTAAGTGTAACATTGTTATGTTGAAATGAACTTTTATTGAACTAGAAAATGACTCGTGTTCAATAAAGCTGTTAAAGTGACGTGTTTCCTTTCAACATACCTTTTTGGTTTGGAGATTAAAGAATATTGAACCTATCTAATATCACTCCAATTCGGCGATGATTTTTGTCATGACCGTGATTTTACTTTGACAATTGAGTCCATAATCGATTCAACTAAGATGAAATATAAGGAATGCAATTAGAAGTTAGTGCGTTAGTCCTACATTGTAATTGCATAGCGTTCTACCACGCTTTCTTTTGTCAGGGTTATATATATACACAAAACGTTATCAATCAATTTTTGTCAATTATCAACTGTTAATGAAATATCTTCATTGCTATTCAACTGTGTTTACTTTACGCACCTAAGAGATATTTATATAAAGCAATAATAATTTACCTTTCATCATGCCCACCCTTGACGTCATCAGGTGGATTATACACATCAAAACTCTATATTCACAGCAGTGTTGCTAATTTAGGATAAGAATATACAACCAAAAAACTTTAAGCTTAATATAGGTAAAACATCGTTTGTCAATCACGTTTCACAGTTTTGGCATTTAATGAAAACGTTAATGTCTGTGATATCATGGAATAGAATGCAACAAAAGTGCTGTTTTAAGCTCCAAGGTTTCTCATAAATGAACATTTAAAATGTTAATGTATATATCCTAAAGGAAATAGGAATGCAAAAGTGCTGCTTCAAACTCAAAGGTAACTATATATTCAATGAACGTTTTGACGTAATGTGAACAAATAAAAATGCAGCTATGGAAAAAATTTTACTCATAAATGTTTCACATTTTATTTCCAATTTAACGAATTTAAAGTGACACAGAGTATGTTTCATTAATTTTGTATATGGCTTGAATAAGAGAAACATACCGTATTGATTTAAGTTCAAATCGCCTGTATAAAGTTACATCTTGATCTTGAAAACACCAAAATTATCACACATACACGCACACGCACACCCACACGCACACACACACTCACACACGCACACACAGAGGTAGAGGAATCACAAAATGTAATAGGCCGAATTGCGGGACATGCCAACAGATTTTAGAAGGAAATTCATTTACCTTTAGAAATAACTCAGAATTCAAAATAATGGAAAATATGCCTTGCGCCTCAAGAAATTTAATAAATGTTATCAAATGGTTGGTTGTGGAGAAGAATATATTGGACAAACGGGAGATGTACTTATATGTACATAAACAAGAAATCAAAACTCCAAATTATAGATTTATCCCCCTTAGTGCTTATAGTAACTCAAATCCCCAGTTTATAATCTGCCCAATCTATAAAATGTGCACAGAGAATGAAGAGCTTAGAAAAATCAAAATCTAAATTAATCAAATTAAACAACATGTATGGCTGCATACAAACCCCAATGACGTTGACCCTGAGTGACTTCATGCAATGAGGAAAAAGAAGAAAAGTTGTAGAATTGCCGTCAAAAGAACTCGGGCGAGTTTAAGATTGAAGTTTGAATTCGGGCCCTTTAGGTTTTGACCTTGAAGCCTCGACATGACGAAAAAGATTAATCTGGGCGAGACGGGTTGGAAAATATGACATTGGGCCAGACCACTCTTATCGAAAGAAAGCAGCAGAGCTCGTGTGCGCCGGCGTTTGGAGGGCGAAATGCCCTAAGCTGTGAGATTGAGGTGAAACGCAATGTAGGCGGTGGGCATTGCATTTCCGAAAAACAGAAGTCGTCATAACTCATTGTCAGGGGTAACAAGACTGCACAGCGATAGATCACCAAGTACTACGTCTTGTTGTTTTGTCATTCCTCCAAAAGCACCGGCAAATTTGTTTCACCTTTAGCGCACCTGAACATATGGCTAGAGTAATGTGTGTTTTTTTAAGAACAGCAACATCATGGTGTTGTCCAAGCCACCACCTTCTTTGGCCTATTGAGCACTTGTTGGACTGTCATGGAAGACAAAAAAGTAAAAGCGTAGACAAATCTTAAAGATAATCTACGAGGGTTGAAAAAAATTCCAATATTAAAGAAAGAAACATTTTGAAAACTATAACACCCAATCTAAAGTAAATAAGGGTAATGTCAATTGATGAAGATTTCAGCAACAAAATTATTCAACCATATATGTAGGCGAGTATCTTGTATGTAACGTTTGTACATATTCAAAATATCTATCTTAAACTTCATTCTTATATTAGCACAAGACCATCAACTAAAATGGCGTTAGTCAGTCTTAGTGAAGATTTGGAAAGGGTTTGACATGGTTTAATTGGCATTATCTTGTGACATGGTGTTAGTCACTGGAGTTATAGTGTTTCGGAAGTTTATGTGCATGTCACAGTGCAACTTAAAATCATGTTTGTATTCGTTCAGACATTAGAAATAACAGACGTATCAGTGATTTGCTGTACATAACTATGACTCAAAACGTATATCATCTGCTTGAATGTATTCATTAGTCAAACATAACAAATTAGCAGAACATACTTATGTTAAGGCCTAGCTACTACTTAGACGAATCGAAGAAAGAAAGGTATACGGAACTAGCAAATTAGCATGCAGAATTGTACGGTGTACGGTGTCATCATTTAAAGGAATACTAATGAAAGGTTTTCTATTTCAGCTTCTATCTAATGTAATGCATGTGGTTTTGGTAGATCCCCAACAGCATTGTAACTATACATCTCAGAATAGCGTAGTTACTTTTATTTTCTCTTTTACTATATTAGTCATACACCTACTTGGAGCAAGATGGAATCATATAAATAGTATCCTATATAAAGATATGAAATATCAGATAACATTGTGAAAGAAATTTCATTAATAAAAATTGTGAAATTGTTAAGATAATATGTAAAAACTTAAAATCTATTTGAATGGGGTGATATGAAAGGTAAAAAAGGAAGAGAGCATCTTTCTGATAAAGACTCAATTATGTGCTCATTGTGTAAATGGAACATAGACGTCATCAAACGGCATATATGTAGATTAGCTTTCACAGTAAGTGTCTGAGTTGCAGCAGTTAAACGAGGATATACAATTGTGTCAAAAACATAAATGTAGGTCTTCTTACTTTGTACACTATTCAAATGAGACAATTTGCTTTTGTTTTTCAAAGATATGTCAATATGTATTTATTCAGTAGTGATTTGATAGGTGATGTGGGTTCCATATCTATACTACACAGTTTTGTTTACCTATTTCAACTTATTAGATACATAAAAAGGAAATCATACCAATGAAATGGCGTCAGGGTGCCGGGAAGAAAAGTAGGTTTTCAAATGATTAACTTTATTTAATTAACATTAATTATGTTGTGAGGTTATGCTTATAAAAATGTCGCATAAAGTCGTGGATTGTTTCTTCTTTAATACATTTTATGCGAAAAGGAACCTCTCTGAGACAAAAATTATTCTTAAACACTATACTATTGTACAGATTCGTAACCACTTGCCATAAAGGAGTGGTTGGCTTCAAGACGCCTAACGACACCTTTGTATGTTCCATTTTGACACGTTCGATTAGGTTGTGCGAAGAATGCAAACGTTTCTATATAAATGTTAACATTTTATATGCACAATGTGTGGGTGATATTTATTTAATTAAGCCTTTATCAGATGCAGTTGAATAGGATATAAACATCTGGCTTGTGGCTGTGCAAGTGCTTTTGAATTGCGAACACAGAATGAGTACCGTTATGTCAATCATGATGTAAAATGGTGTAAGAAACATCAAAATATAACCTGGTAAACAAAAATGAAACTAAGTTCATGAGTGATAATGTCGTTTGAAATTCATACCGTAGCATACCATTCCATACCACACCATTTGAACGTCGAAATATTTCTGGTGTTGTAACCCTTATCTTAAAATTTTTGTTTTGCATATTACCAGAAACTAGTCTTTATAGAACATCTTCTTGTGGGTGAAATACTTCAAGTAATCCCAGCATGTAGAGTACCTGATATCACATTTTTTTTATTGCAGGAGATGACGATTAATTTCTCCTTAGCGATAATTGTAATTAAGATAAGGGGTTACTGGTATTTGAAGTTAGTAAAGATGCTCTCCAAGCTTGGAACAGAAGTTGCCAAACCTCCTAAATGTAATATATCCTAAGTAAACATAATCTGAGTATTGTTGAATATACATTATGTTTACTGGAAAAGGAACACAACTCTTTCAAAATGAAAGATGCGTTATATTACAATTTGTAGGTTCATTTCAAGCCTCGATCACAGCTCAAATAAATATTCAGTGTTTGGTCGTTATATTTCTTATGGCTACTCAACCAAATTCACAACATCATTTGATCTATTCGTAACTGAGCGAGTTTTGGTTGCAATGCCTTCTTAGCATACCTTTATCCTTCACATCTGCTCAGCAACTTTGTCTGCAGTCGAGAACTGTTCTACACGCAGTCAGGTTTGGGTGCAATGCTCGCAGGTTTCACCACAATGCATAGCCACAATGCTGTTGCGGGATTTCTCCCTGCAATAATACTAGCAGCCGCGACATAAGTGAAATAATTTTGAAAGCGGCGTTAAACACCAACTCACCTCACCTCACCTCCTTCTTATCTGAAGACTGTAAAGATAATGATGTATCCATGAGATTTTTAGAGAGCAATAATCATACTCATTTCAGACTTAAATGTATATACGTAGATGTGCATGTCATAGATATCAACTTATTAAAAGGCCTTTCTTACTGAATGAAAAGCACACTAAAAAGTTATTCAACATATGATTATATCATTTACGTTTGTTGAGTAAGAGCTTGTTTTTTCTTCGTCTAACTAATGTATATTTCAACATTTGTTTATCATCATACTCCAAATACCATACTCATAGGATATAAACGTGTTCATATACTGCATGTATATGCTGATATCAAATCTTATGAGTTTTGAACGCATTATTAATCATCGTCTATGACTGATGCAATCGTATGCACAAATGAGTAGCTTCAACCATGCTTTAAGAAGACTGACCACAATAGTGTAGTTTTGAAAAGTTTGAAGAAGTATATAAAGTGGTAATATATACACAAGTATATGGAACGAAAAGTCTGAAAACTGATTTTTTAAGATGAAATATGTTTATTTGCAACATCTAAAAACATCATGACTTTATTTTAATAATAGATCTTGTTTGTATCTATTTGCAGTTGGTGGAAGTTGAGGATATTTAATACCTTTTTACATCATTTATGTGATCTAGAGACTTTTCATTCTATAAACAATTAAAATATGGTAGTCTAAATATCGGTACATTTATTGCCTCTGATTTTCAAATCACATTAGAAATATCATTCTTTTATCTACAGTGTTTCTAATAAATTAAACAGAAGCTTAAGGTGCAGCTTTAAAGGAGGATACGAATAAGTTAATGCTAAGAATGTAAAGAAAGGTTTGTGTGTGTATTTCTGACCAGGTATTCACAGAGCTGAGGCATTTACAGATTTAATGTACTAAAAATAGTTGCAAATAATATTTTTGGAAAGACTAGTTAGGAAAGTAAGATATCTCAGAAAAAGTTCTGTTTTGGAGTAAGATCAAAATGTATATGTTTACCTGCCCTTTAACATGCATGTCCTGTGCCTTGTATTGGAGTAATCTTACTCAGGTTACTCAGATCTGTTCCCCTAGGTCAAAGAAGGGTCACGAGGTTCCAGGTGATTCATCTACCTTCCTCTGCTATACTTCTGTGGGTTGGAAATTGTGGGTTGATAATGATCTACCAGGCGCAGTTATCATTCACGGTTCCCTTCCTCTCGGAGAGTAAGAAATGATGATGATAGTGTTTACATAATATGCGAACTCTTATAACAAAACAGACACACAAATAGACGTATCATTGCCTTCATCTGAGGTTAAGGGTGTATAAATATTGTATAAATACAATTCTGATCTTGGAAAAGTAGATTCAAGATTCAAGATATTTTATTTGTAGAAAGGCCAAAACCCCAAATTACAAATTAGATTGCAAGAATATGTTACAGAGTTAGCTGTTTGTGTTTTAAACATTCAAATACATGTTTACTGAATTTTGCAAGATAGAAACATATTGTCATTCACAAACTGGGATGAAAGCTTCTCTCTCTTTGCAAAATAAACACAGTCATACAATACATGTTTTTCTACAGATATAGATGTCATTACTATATAAATGTTTTTTTTGCTCAGAAATCCACTTCTAAAAATTAATAATCTATGTTCATACGAACTTATGTATAACAAATATTTTTCACAGGTAAGCAAAGACTTATGGGAATTATAAAATTTGAGGGAATCGCTTTCAAGAGAAGAATGTCAATTCTGATATGAATATTCTCTGTGACGTTGGCTAAAAACATACACAAAATAATCGGGATCTCTTGGAGAAGTATTGTTCAAGGAAAGTAAACTCTTAAACACTGTTTAATTACCAGTATTTTACGACACGAGTGTTAAACATAAATGTTTCCGGAGCAGAGCTAGGGATATATTGATATTTAAGCACGAGTGTGGTAAGCATAGTGATAAAACTATGTGGTAGCCACATCTCTATCAATCTTTTTATTATTAAAGTCACGCAATGATAGAAAACAATCAAAGTCAATTCCCTAGCTTTACGGCCTAGCCCCAGCAAGCACTTTTAAAACGCAAAGTCATAAGCCAAATATGACGAATAACATTCTTTATAATCTGACGTGACAATGCAAACGTTAAATTTTGTGCCCTGTGTATTAAAATTATAACACTATAGACTGACCTCGTAGATAGTTATGTACACTTATATTAACAACAATGATCACAATATCTGGATTTTTCTTTTCTTCAATTTACGTTGCATCTTTGGTTAGTAATTTTAGAAAAACAGCAAGTAAACAATTATGATGACGAACTATACACTATTCGTGTTACTTCAGGAGAATGATAGAAGCAATGTTTGTACATATGCCATCATGGAATATTGATTCACCTTTATACGTGGCAGCTGTGTTTGTTCTTGTGCAATATCATTCAGAAAGACAACATCATATCCAACCCCTAAGCATTCGTTTCCCTAGTTTAACATATAATACATCAATTAGTTTCACGGATGGTGTTATCCGCAGGAGAAAGGAAATGGATATTGTCGGTATTTGTTTGGGGTCACAAATGGATAAAGATGTAATCATAAAGGTCAAGGTCGGAACCTCTTTTGAAGAGTATGATGGCATAATAACTTTTCAAACGTCTGAAGAAGTATTATCATAAGAACATAAACGCTATTACGCATGAACAATAACACGTCTAATATTCTTTGCTTGAAGTTTGTGGTATTGTGAACAAATAAAGATTTTCACTTTTGCCAAAATAAGTCATAACTCAAAGCAACAGTAGGACAGACATTTTGGATCTAAATTCATATTACACAGTTCATCTGTATATATCAAACTATCATGTTACTACTGTCAGCCATTTTTCAACATGAGGTTTTCAAAATAAAATTGTTTTACAAATAAGTTATCATAAGCGTCTTTAGTGGGATGGTAAATATCCTTAGGAATAAACATTACATTCTAAGGGCCATGGACGAATAAGAAATCAGCCAATCAGCGACTTCGCTTCATATACTTGACTTATTGGCGACCACAACCCTCTGTATATACAATTTCGATCTTCAACAAAAGAAAACACTATTATCTATACACAGATTACAAATATGTGCCTCCATGCCTAAATGAATTATTCAAACATTGCATCAATTCAAATAAATAGTTTTAGATTAACAAATGATAACCTTCTCAATACACATATGTAAATTTAGACACTGCTGACATGCATACACAAACTGTTGTACCAGTACACCTTCCTTTAGGGTATGAAATCTCCAGACAGTGACGTCATTGAACTTTGTGCATCAGCTCTTAGACTGCCAGGGCTGCTTTCCCAGGTCATAGGAAAGTCACCAGGTTTCGCTCACTTCATGTAAAAATAGCTTGATAAAGTAGCAAAAACGCCTTTACACTTCAAAACGACTCTGACGTTTAGAGTTTTGCCTCTTGGCATAGGTTTTCTGAGCCCATTACACGCTATGATAGCACGATGCTTGGTAATAACATCTTATAAACTTATATTATCATAAGGTGCTTTTAAAATCTACATCTATCAAAATGTAAAAGTAATGTCTTACTTTACATAGGTTTAGTTGTCATTACATTGAGAAATTACTGATTGATGATATGTTTCAATTGAACTTTGACCGATGAATGAAATGAGGGAAAGTTTTTACCAATCAAAGGCACTTGTAATGTTACCTTAATACAACGAGCAAAGAGGCCTCATGCAAAGAGAGATCGACTGTATTCGAATCTGAACTAATGCATGCGTTAAACTGTGTACAAGAAATATCATTAAGGTGAAGAAATGATTAGGAACAGTACACAGAAACTTTCCCATTCTTAAAGAGAATGATTGCAAATAGCCCTGGGATCCCTTGCTATGCTAGTTGATGGACCTTTTAACGAATAAGGGTACTTGATAAAAAGGTAACAAAAAAGAAAACAAAGATATCCAACAACCCTTTTTACAGGTAAGATGTTACATTTTATTTACATTGTGTCGAATTTAACACAAAAATAGCAGAAAGAACAAAGTGTCAACACTTGTAGTAATAGGCTACTTTGTAAAATCATTATTCTGCACTGGTCAGTTTTCCCCAATGTCTCTGATTCGAATTTGCTTTTACCAAGCTTTGATTGTGTTGAATAAAATATAGGAGGAAATAATCGAAACTGCAAAGAGATGGCTACCAGTTGTTTGTGTAAGTTCAGGAATTAATGTTTTCACGTGACTTTTACACTGATGTAAAGAGAAAAAACGCCTCAACAGGGGAGCGTGCGTAATCTATTGATTCGAGTAAACAGGCCAACGGATACTCTCTTTTGATGGTCTTTCTCAAGTTAACGTGGCAACTTGTTATTACGATATGATACGGCAGGATGGAAACATGAACAAACGATGTACAGAAAAAACAAACTGGCCTCCTGAAGACCGATATCCGATTTTGTTAGACCACTAACAAGGCTATGATGACATGTATTTTTATACATAAACACCAAATGTCGACCTATGTTTAATAAACTTTTGAACACGCAAAGCTATTTTCAGTGTATTTTATTATGTTTTCGTTGATCGCTGTTCTAAGGAATTTTGTAACCATTAAAGTTACCAAAGCCGTATGTGATTTTTAAGTTGATTCCGAGTCATTCTCATTTTGTGATTGATGCATTTGCCCGTGAATTTAATTTTAAGACTGGACGCATACTCGAAAGACTCGGAGAGGTGTCATAGTATCCTTTATGGCTGGTGACAAGACAAACAACGGAAATTTTTTTATATATCTCATTTAAATCTTTAAATTGATATGCCATGCTTGCCATAGGTATTTTGGTACATTTCAAAGCCACACTGATGTAAAGACAATTTCTGAAAAAATTGAAAATCCATATAATAATACTTATCTATAAGATAACGTTCGGTTATGTTTACGTCATAAGCTGTATGATACTTGAATCAATATTCTATATTAACAACACAGTGACTATATTTATCGTGTAATCAATGGATTCATGGCTGAATATAGGTCTAACACCGATCGAGTGCCATAATTATATTACCGAAAATAGCATCACATACGCGTGCATCGTTTTATTTTATTAACGTGTCACAAATTTGACATTTATATTTTTAAATTAATGTATGAGGGAATCAATTTCTTATCGTAAGGGATATGAATTTGTTATCTTGTTAATTCCGTCGATTGATTACAGAATTAAATATTGCCTATGACAGTATGTAATATTGATATGAACCTTTTTGATAGCTACTGAATTAATATTATGGTTTGACAAAATGTAATCTCAATCGTTTTTTGTGTTTTGTGTTAATCAATATTTAATGCCATTTTTCACTAATTAAAGTTGTGTAATGTAGTGTCAACCATGTGACGTACAATCGGCAATAAGTTACATCCTGCCTATAGATCTAACATAAGGAAGCGAACTCTGATATGATCATTGTATATGGTAAAAGAATACGTAAACCTAGTTCAAAGAGCCGCGACACCGTGATTTGGTTGAATATCGTGTAAACTGATAAATGTTGTTTTTTTCGAGAAGACTGTTACTGAAAAAGAATTAGTTCATTAGAGTTATAATAGGTATAGGGAGTCATGGTTCTGACCGGAAACTGAAAACTGATTCGCGTCAATTAGTAAGACGTAATTTTCAAAAAGTATTTAAGGCAGGTAGAAGACAAAATTTTAATTGATAGTGTTTGATCGGTTTCATATCTAGTGTTCATGTAAATGGTACCTGTGAATTGGCTAAGGAATACACATAAACGGACCTTCATGCAGTAACAGATAATAGACTCGTGTTTGTCACATAGTTGTCATTATTGGATGAATATTGGATATGTTTGAATGAATATGAAAATTAATATGCTACATGTTTATATGAACATGAATATGAATGAAAATCAAGGGAGGTCTTTTTTAAACATGAAAATGAAGGTAGTAGATGGTAATAACGTTTTGAAAACATATAACTAAATAATTGCAAAATAGAAAGCTCTCCACGTGTTTGTTACTGCTATAGGGTAAATCATGAATACCTTGAAGAAACACAAATGACACTGAACATTGAACTTTCCATTAGTTGTGGTAGCGTGGTAAGTCATTTGCTTCAACACATATGTAATGAGAAGGAAGTGTTGTACGCCAGATCAAATAAGGGATAATAAGAAAAAGAATGACTGGAAAACTCGATTACAGGTCGCTCATCGAATCTCCATCTCTATCTCAAGCCCTTAAGCCTCCTTTTGTAACAAATTCATTGCAACAATGGCTGCTTCTAAGAAAGTAAAGACTTTTTCGTAACAATGACTATTGCTTATTATGCATCACGTTGGACTGTAATCATGCAGTCATCTATGATAATGTGTTTACGTGTCTACTTACTTTGATACTGTCCGGAAATCATTAGAGGGTCAGGCGATATTCCAAGTATTTCATGACTAGGTTATGGTTAAAGCTTGGTGACATTTTACCTGTCAGAGCCTAGGTACAAATTTAGGTTTGCCGTGTCGTTGAAACACATCATTCGAATAACTGTAATCAATCGATTTGAAAACATATTTTGAGAAGGTTTTCCGACGAAATCATTTATTGCAACCGATGTTAAATATTATCTTTCTCAGTTGTGATATACATGTTGCATATTCAAATCCCCTGAGACATTTCAAACATACTTTCACGTTTAACCATTTTGTTAATGACGCTCTCTTTCGGAGCAGTACTCTGATATATCATTTTCAACTGATTCTAATGAGACTGCCAATCAGGGATAATTAGGTCACAGCATGGACACTATTGTATTTGTTTGAAATTTATTGAATTTCGCCATTTCTGAATATCAGCAAAACGGTTAGAGAAATACAGATATCGGTAGGTTAGATCCCTTATTGATATCCTTGTGCTTCAAATAACATTTTTTCACAAATTAATTAAATCCGATTGCTCTAGTCAAAACTCACTTGATTATATATGCATTTGCTTTAATTTTCCTCACTTTCATATTTCAAATTGCTCGTCGAAATGTACTTCCAATTCTAAAATACGTATTGTATAAGATGCAAATGTGCTTTGAATTTCAGATGTACAATTAATGAACCATTAGGCTGTCATTAGATGTATATATTCCATCAAATTGTCCACACTATACATGTAGTTGTAATATATGGCTGTCATTCAGTGACTGTCTTCTCTAGTGTCCTGTCTCTAGTCTGAACTCTAGTTTCTAGCAAAACAAATGAAATAATAATCCATTACAAAATACGTTCAGACCAAAGATATTCCCTGACTATTGAAGTGGTATTATATCAAATGTGGTCCATGTGCCTGTCAAGTGAAACACTGACAACAGCTGTGACACCAAAAGCAGGATAGTCTATGTTTCAATACAAATATGAAAGTATATACTGGTCACCAAGTATATTTGTTTATAGAAGCAGAAGCAGATCGCCAGTGAGCAAAGAATAGATTCAAGATATTGATAATTTATCGTCAATAGAATCCCGAGAGGGACACGTGTCACTAAATTATTTTGCATTCAAAGATAATTACATGATTACCTCTGGAACATTTTGTTTATACCTTAAAAACATTTTTGAAGGACATTATCATGTGGAATACCACTCGCTTATCACATGCATGTTTTCCAAATCACAAAATCTTTAAGAACTACGATTTTTATATTCCCCGAATATGTAAAAACTGAAGTGGTAATTTGCCTTAGTTTGCTTTCAAAGTCATGGACTTTGTTCACATGGAACTGTAAACAAGTAACTTTTTCGCTACTGACACATATATACATAAAATGAAAAAAATGTTCGTTAACCTGCTATTTAACTTCCAGATGTTGTACCTAGTATTGACGTCATCAGCTTCTGCTCAGCGGGTTTCAGATTACCAGATCTGCTTTCCCAGGTCATAGGAGGGTCACGAGGTTCCAGGTGATGCATTTACCTGCTTTCATATTACCTCTTTTCGCTGAACACGCAGCCTGATTGTACGCAGCAAATAAATGGTGCAATGCCAAGGTACTGAATACTTTATGACTTTCCATAATTTCATGGGTTGTGTGGTGCATGGGAACAGAGAGCGTATTGGAGATATGATCACGTGATGGGTTTGCATGGAGAGTCAGAAAATTTGTCCAGGCTTAATAGCTCAGTCTGAAGAGTTATTGCGGATATAACTGCCTGTTTAAAGTACAATCAGACATACGTTTTAGAGGATATTAACCGTCAGTGCTGCAAATGTATATGGCAACAATTTGTAGATGAAAATCTACACGATTTAGACGAAAGAACCTGAGATTAGAGCAGGTCTCATCAGCTGCATGGCATTGAGTCGATTTTGTTGATGATGCAGATAATGTATAATACGTACTTGAAAGGTAGGTTAGCTCTTATTGCTGTTGCTCGAATAAGCTCTTTGTATTACAGAAGAATGGCACAATCAAAAGCTTCCGAAAACAATTCTCAAACATTTTTTTCTATCTATGTATCTTTTAAGTGTCCTACTCTTTTCACAAGTAGATTGTTGAAATTAATCTGGTCTACATACTCAAGGCATGGCGTATTCGTTAAGGTATATAAATTCTAAGAGCGTTTTAAAGATCACAAAATAAACGCTCCTTGGGGATTCTTCAGATAACAGAAAGAGTCATTATGTCACGATATAGAGGAGATTGCTACTCTAAGGTGAATCATTTCACATTTATTTAAAATATGTCTAGTACATTTAGCGCTGATAGGTTGTGTGTGTGTATATACAAACAATCAACTATTTACAGACTAGATCATATATTTTATTATCAAAAATATGTACAAGTATAACCAGCATGTAGGAAGAGAGCATCACAAATCCCAGACTCAACCCACCTAATGCTGACTTTTTGATAATAAAGGAGCAGTAGCAGATTTTTTAAATAGATAAAGTGATTTCACGAAAACGAAAGTAAATCTTTCCATTTGCAAGACAGTATTTTTTTTTTATCAAAAGAAGCATTTCAAAAATGTACCTTGATCGTTTAAGGTAGGCGAATCCATTTTCCTACTCATATGATTAAAAGGTGTTCAAACAAAATTTGCCGCCATTGGTTTTTGTTTGATACTTTATTATTTACGATTACGAATGATCAGATTGAGTAATCATATGTCTTGACCCATGTAGATGATACATTTAGCATAAACTAGTGATAATTGGAGTAATGCCGAGAAATAAATCTTTAAAAAACGTGATACTGCCCCTTTAAATCTAACATGGGATAAATAGAGTTTCAACTCTTGAAATCCAGTGAGCAGAGTCCTTTCAATTCTGAACCATTATATTTGCTAACTTTTACTGTTGGTCACATGTGACAAAAAAAGTGCAAATTCAACAAAGTGAATGAACTTATGATTACATTATACAATTTTGCATCTTAATTTTAGATATTCTTTTCCATTTCGTATTATATATATTGCACCTTTTCTATTATCATCAATAGTGTAAGCTTTAGTTTAACACGATGTCATCTTTGGTAACTGGAGCAAAAACTTGACGAACAACAAAAAGTAAGGCTATGAACAACAATACGTTTTGTTCCTGGAAGACACATCACAATGATTACTTTTACAGCACTTACAGACTTATAAACTTCACATTGGAATTAAATGTGACAGTAGAATATTGCTTTCTGATAATCCTGTCATCTTGTAGAAATGTGTTTTTTCTAAATGTAATGTATTTGACGTGTGTTACTGGCGTAATAACGGGTTTGATTTTTAAGATCATCGAATGTCGAGGAAGATTTGTATCTTGATTAGAAAAGAAGAATGCATTTATTCCTTTCGACAATGTTGATTGAGACATGTTATGAAGACAAAGTGTCTACGATAACCTTATGAACCTTTACATTTGTTCTTTTATAAATGAAGGAACAATAAATTCACATTCCAACGTCTTTAAGCCACAGGAAGGGACCTACATGCGGTGCCATGGCGACAGAACCCATAACTAATTTCTGGTAAGATACTCTTTGTTCAAACCGCATTTAATCAACATCTCAACTTCATAAACTATCTTCACCAAAGGAATTCCGAAAAGATCTGCGATACTTGCCCAACTTGGAAACTGGCATTGTAAATGGATATGACGTCAATCGGGCGCGATAATGGAACTCGCAGACAAGCCAATGATCATAATTCTTTCGTTTATTTACTTTGTCTCGATATAGGATAACCCAAATTACCTTCGTGGCCTAAATGTAAATTCCCAGTAGCACAACGCCTCTTTGTTGTTAACTGACTGTCAATTAGAATTACATTTGCAAAATGAATATGTAGTTTAGAATCATAAGTTATATGAGTTAACACCAATGAAGATTTTAATATGATATGTAAGCAACCTTTTCATTCCAAAATACAATCGTAAACGTTAGTGCTGTGTCGTGCCTATATATAATGTAGACAAAAGCCATGTTTAGATAGGTCGGTTTTCGTAATAGTGGCTTTAACCTGTTCATGAAACATGTCACAATATCTGTTAAAGGAAAATGTCATAAAAATATATTCTGTATTGATATTTTCAGGGAATGGAAAATGTCATCTGACAGTATGGTTTCGATTATTAGTTACGTTACAGTTAGCGAAGACACAGCATAAGGTTAATTGTTTCTCGGCAATAATACATTCACATTGAATATATAAATAACATTTAAAAAACAACAATTTTGCAACACTAGCCAAAGCACTGTGGTATATTAAGTAACCAAGCGTTACAAATAAACACCTAAATAATTAGTTAAATATGCCACTATATCTTTCACTATGTACATGGTTTTGGGCTTATTTTTTTATGGAATATGAATTTTCCATACATACATGTACACACTTGCATCAAAGTAACTTTCACAAATAAACGTCATCAATTTTCGTCCATGTCATTCGTGAAACAAAAGCAAGATTTCATATCTAATGCATCAATTAACAGGTGCATGAAATAAACAGAAAGAAAACTTGAAACAATATCATCAATGATCGGTTGAAATGTTTTCATTTGTCTTTCCGGCAAGAATGTGATTTTGAAAGAGTGCATTTCACAATGAGCGTATGCACATCACAATATAGATTTCTCACATTTTCTTTCACACAACGCAAGTATTGGTATGTTCAAAGTTGTTCCTCCCTCCATGTTTTATTTAAAAAAACACTTCAAACGTGCTTCCAACGACACCGCCAATGTTCTGTCGTTAGAAAATCCTCTGCCCGACCATATGTCACATATCCTGTAGTTTCACTGCCATGCGTACACATTCTGAAAAACCCCGAAATTGGTATATCTCAAGATGATGTCGTTATGATCAAATATATCCAGAGAACCAAATATGTGGAATCTCACAATGCATAAAGATTGTCACAAGACTGAGTTTTCTTTGCCTTCTTCCTGAAGAGTTTACTAAGAATTCCTCTTGCTCCCTTGTAATGTTTTTTCTTCTTCTCTTTGGTCGGCTCCCTCTGGATTGTTGGAACTGTGACTGCAACATTGAGCTTAAGTCTGATTTGACTGAGGGTGCCCACCAGTAACTCGTCCACGTGGTGACCCAAGGCTGCTGACGTCTCCGCGTACTTGCAATCGTAACTTTCGGCACAGAATCGCGCCTCTGAAAACAAAGGAAACATGCTATCTATTGTTTGTCAAAACATAAGACAGGTTTGTTAGAACTCAACGAAATACACACAATTTTAAAGCTGCTATATGCTACAAATTGAGTGGTCGATAGATTTACATTGATATGTCCGTTTGATAGTACAATTGGTGATGCAGTAATTGTCTCTAACACTTTTACCTGTCATGATAAGGAAACAGTTCAAGTACCTGAATTCTTCAATAAACTTTAATTTTCTTTTAATTTTTAATCCAAAAAAGTATCCTTGTTATCAGAACTGAAACAGTTCACTCAACAGAGGCAGCTTGCCACTCATTGACAATGTGATTTATCCATGAATCCCGTACAGATTATTACTGCAAAACAATAAGTATTTCATTGTGGCAAAGAAATTCCACCCGTAAGAAAAAGATCCGAAAGTAGTTGTTGCTCTCTTTTCGCAGTTCGACCAAACCATCACCAAAAGGACGATAACAGCAAGTGTTACAACTACTGTTGCAAAACAGCCGTTTTGGCTCAAAATGACACAAAGAACCATCGTCTTGTAACACGACTCAATGCATGTCTCGTATCATAGCGTTGGTGTGTATTTATAACAGCGAAAGATACTTGTGTAAATTCACTGCACAATATATTTTCGTCAACGTTTATTGAACGTAATTTCCGGAAATACATTAACATCAGTGACTTTTCTTTATTTTTCTGATGAAAGGGACAAACATAACTGCAAAATCAATTGCAAAAGCAAACAAATTGTTTCAACTTTAGTAATAAATAAATAAAAGCTTTTATTCTTCTATCGAAGTTTTCATATCTGTGTGGAAAGATTCATGGCAAGGTAACCTTAAAACTCCGTAAAAACGTCATAGGTTGTATATCACCCGACCGCTCGAACATCAACCTTTCATAACTTTGAAGAGCTTCCCCTTCGCTCATATAGACACTATCAAGCGAACGCATCGTTCCGTCTATTTTCAGCATGTATTCCGAGACAAACCCTCAAGAATGCAAGAAGCTGCTACGAATCTCATTCGTTCTAATTAAGCAACGTCCAGGGTTAAGTGTGTAGATAAGGCCGTTAGTCCTTTGTCCGTCATGCAGATGAGTCTATGTATTGTACACGTGTTTCATGTATGTATCTATCATACAGATAACCGTACGTCTGGCGTATCTGGGGGTAGTAAACACCTGCTCATTTTTTCATATTTTTAGTATACAAATGTGATATACACAAAATAGCTCCTAATATTATAATTGATGTAATTCGTACTTCAATTAGCAAATTAAAGTAAATGCTTCCTAATTATTTACTATCGCGTAGAGTTTTTCTCAATTTCTTACAATTATGATCTTACCGCGACTTACAAAACGTGACTACTAGTAGCATTTAAAAATTGTAATAGCTATTTGAAAAAAACTTTAGACTTTCGATTAAGCATGTATAAGATTTGTTATACTTATTTCAGTTATGAAATACTAAACAATTAATCTCGATCTGCAGAGAACCATTACTCATGTATGGATTTATGAAAAAGAGTATAACTAATCTGATTAATAATATCAGATTATCATATGATGAAATAATTTTGTCACTTTTCAGTTATGAATACTTCATTTACATATCCTAGATATAGGTGTCTACCAGAAGCCCTACAGCAAAAGTTCTCGGCGGGCATTTACAGGAAGTTGATACCATGTGTGGCAAACTCCGTGGGAAGGAAATTGTCAAATGGATTGACAGCTGGTCGTTTGTGGCAATATATATTATATTCATTATACGATCAATTGTGACAAGGGAATAGGGAACACAAACAGTTGCTTATTTGTCAGTATAGCCTGTCAAATAGATCTACTACCAAAAGACTCCATGTTTAGCATGAATTCATTATGTTCAGAATCATAATACTTTTTTTCATGAAATGTTGAGATTGCAACCCCAAAATGTTACCAAACAAGACGATTTACAAGATACTGTACTCCGTGTTTGTAGTTATCTCTTCATATAACATTTTTAATTGAATCTCCAACGGTTATTAATCATTTTATATTAGTGTAACAGGAAATAAAAGTAATATACACTTGTAAAACCAGTAAAGTTTCACCAAGAAAAAAATGGTTGAATCTTTTATATTTTAAAAATTAAAGTAACTGTCTATTCAAGACCAAAACGTTCATAGATTAAATTAAGACTTCACTAAGATTGAATAATTACATTGTATTTATCCAGGCCATGAGGATTTTATCTACCTCTTCAAAGCTAGTAAATCATCTTTTCTATACGTACCATCTGCAGACACCTTCCTCTTCCTAACAAGGTCAGTCTTGTTTGCTACCAGTATGATGGCGCGGTCGGTTCCGAAGTCTCCCCGCAAGTACTTTACAATGGAGTTAGCCACGTCGAAGGAGGCGTGGTCAGTGATAGAGAACACGACGATGTAAGCATCAACCTGCAGCTGCTCCGAGGAGATCTGTCAGAGGAAATATTGGCGGGTTAGGGTACTTCAAAACCATACCGAAAGCATTTTGCAAGAAATAATCTAAACAGTTCCTGTTTTTTCTACATGGAACCGATTTCAGAATCATACGAAAAGCATTTTGCAAGAAATAATCTAAACAGTTCCTGTTTTTTTTCTACATGGTAACGTATTTCAGAATCATACCAAAAGCATTTTGCAAGAAATAATCTTAACAGTTCCTGTATTTACTACATGGTAACGTTCAACTCAAAGCGATTTCTTCTTATTCATCCGTAGTATTTGAATTAAAGTTGTACAAGTATCGCACAATCGCACGTATTAGAAAATATCATTTTGTTCCATGGAATATTACGATAAAATGACTTAATAAAGGACTGCCGACAGAAAAATGTATTGACGAATTTATTACGGGTCAAGAAAACTCGCGACGCGTGGATACCAACTATTGATAAAAATATATCTATAGTGGTTTCGGGGACTTACTATTACATAAATAATTATGTAATAGACACAAATAACGTTTCTATACCATAACATAACCGATAACGGTACATCCATGTTAATTAATACATGTTGACGTATTAAGTACAACATGGAAAAAATGGAGAAATCGTTTACATTCTCGAAAAGCTTTACTGATTTGCATGTATCTTGTCAATATATACGTTCTAGATTACGAATAATAAAACAGGTCCTCTTTCTTTAGTCCTACATCTCCTATACAAGTTATTTAATCAAATATGGAAAAGGAAATAGAAGGACATTTATTTGATTTGATCTGTAATCGACATTTTGGTTTTATGTTTTAGAGTGCACGTTTAAAATGTAACATTTCCTGGCGTAGTTATCCCTGTGAGATTGCGGGATTGAATTGTCTCATGCCTTTATTGAATTAAAACGATTACTAACACACTCTTATGACAAGGTTAAAACAAATTACGTTCAACTTCATTTCATTAGGACGCTTTACTTGACTCAAGGCTCGCAAATTTTGAGTGAAGGAAAATAAAATTCAATAATTACAAGTCAATCCATTTTTGTGATCGAGTCTCCTCCATTGACAATGCAAAGTTCAGAGGGTCGGGAAAGATTCTACAATTGTCAGTCTTATCATATTATAGAGAAAATGAAGAGCCAACTGAGTTTGATATAAATGTCAAGCATGCAAGAATATTTTGATAACGATTATTTGACGTCAATCCAGAACCTTCAATCGGTAGATGACGTCATATCAAGGAGGTTCCAACGTTCCCATGGTGAGCCTTATTATGTCAGTAATCTATAGCATCAGCTGAATGTTATCTCCGTGATTGATAACAAATACCTCGATCATGTAAGAGAACCATGATCATAAATTTACTGTGCTAGAAAATAACTGAATACGATAATGATACTTTTTTAATTAAATATGATCATCGTGGAATAATTTGCTGAATGTATATCTTTAAACACTGACAAAATAATGTAACATTTGACAAGAACTCATATCATCAAGAGACTCTCATGAGGTTGTTTGGGACTGAAATGACAGACTTACAAAGTGTTTGGATACAAAAAAGTTTTGGATATTGATTCAATCGGTTCATTTTATGTTCCATTGAACAAGGCAACAAATGATTCCAACAAAACACTTTCCGTTAATCATAATCTAACGTCATCAAATGAAAAAAGGCGATTTCGTTATGTCAGCCGTAAATTTATGCCCTCCAGAGACAAACCATTTCAGTAATCACTTTACGTACACGTGTTATCCAAGGCCCGTAATCACGCACAGACGCTGATAAAGAAGTCAATATGCCCAAGTCGACCTTGAGGTTATGGTTAATGAATGTATTTGGTCACAGATTCTTATACGTGCTGTAATGGGCTTAGTTAACTTTGAGAATGTCGGTAAAGGAAAACAGATAAAAATGATCAAAAACTGGCAACACAGCAAACATTTCATTTTCTAAAGGTGTTGTGTCAAAGTGAATCCTTATCTTGTGTACTTCACAAGCCTATTCCGATTCGATGTTTGTCATGACGGGCACGTGGGAACCGCCATTTACCTTTAGGTTTCTATAACAAGTATCCGCAGAACACACTGGATTGTAGATCAAACGTTTTCATCGCTTTTTGTTGATATTGTCAGAAATCAACGCCCACGTATATTGCCGTTGGGGATAAATAGGCTTGATTTATTATTCCTGTACAGAACCGTGTTGTTTATGGACAAACACAACCATAACTGCACTTGATAAATACATCTATACACTGCTCTCCGTTTTTCAAAGTCTACGTGTCTGAACCATGCCTTCCGGTGTTACTTTGAAATCTCATGATAAGCTCGCAATATTGCATTATCAAAAATTGCATATTATCTCGTGTATATGCATATGAATTCATAATTTCGAGTAGCGTATTGATATCAGAAGCGCCAGATGTTTTCAAACCGTAGTTTATCGATAATAATCTGTATACACTAATGTGTAATCTATGTCTATACGTGCGCCTTGGGTTGATCGCCGAAATCAAGTTCTCCTATATATATTTGATAGCAAAACATACTTATTTTGAATAAAATAAAGAAATAACGAGCAGAACCAATTCGGTATGGCAAATTTGCATTTGTCACCTATCATAGAGTCATTAAAAAACATTTTATCTGAATTTGAAAGAACACTGCATGATACAATCAGACTCGAGTTATGTAATGTTTCCAACTTTTTCATCCACCTTTTCGACATTCGTGGTACTTAAAAAAAACACTACTGTACAAACAGCTTTCTGCAATATTTTAGCTTCGAAGGTAGAAATTGATCATGAATAAACACCATTTAGTGCTTCTTAATGATTGCTTATTTGCAATCTCAGTGTACGCATTGAACATACCGTGCGTTCAACCGGATCGAAGAATTCCAACGTGGTTTCCTCGCCGTCCAGTTGTACTCGTACTGTCATAATGTTTGACGATTCTGAAAAAAACAACCTGAATGAGTTTTCGTGTTTAAATATTTTTGAATACGCTAGAAATGTACTATTGGTTGGAGGCCCCATCGGCCTCCAACCATCTAAACAGGTGAAATTCTCTCTATATTACAGTTGGAATTTTCATAGGAACTTTCAACCAATCATATTTAGCCTCTTTGTATTTCGGCAATATCGTAAACCAATGAACACATCTGTATCAAATTTAGAACCACGTGACCATGTGGGTATTCCGAAATAATTGGCAACCTTTAATACGGAAAACGATTGTCTCTGCAAATCTAAAAATTTAAAGGGAAGAGTGGTGTTTAAGAATAAAAAAGACAGTACAATTCTTCATGACCGCACGTGTACTAAATAAGACGCGTAAATGTCGCATGAAAGGTTAGAAAACTCTATTCCATGTTAGTAAAAACCACTCCTTTCAAACGGCACACGCGAGAAACAAGCGGCTACAAGTCGATAAGTAGAGAAAGTCATAAAGGCGAGTCAATTTGTGGGATATCGCTTCGTGACAGACAAAGATAGAGGTAGTGAACTATGCTTTAGATTTTATTTTAATATATCTTGTACTGGCAATCTTTGAGAGTTGAGAAACAATTAGTGATACATATGGATTTATGAATTTGCAAAAGAGTCGAGCGGTTCTGGATCCGGACGCTATCAATTGTGACCTATATTCTAAAAATAGATCTATTTCCAAGGGATAAATATGTGACTGTTGTTTAAAACAGAACTGTATAGATCTATTTATAACTGCAAGTTAGCCTGACTGTATAAAATAACTGTATAACTTTTTCTAAATAAAAGATAAAATGAAGGTCTTTTTTTCTATTAATGGCCTTAGTCTACTTATTTGCTGTAATGAAAATCCTATCCTATTTGTACCCTATATATATGATTTCGCAGTATTTCCTAGCCTAACAAGGGTGCCTCCAACTTAGCCTTTTTAAAGGCTTTTCTTGTTTTACAACAGTATGTTTAGACCAAATCACTAAATAGATGGCTTTTATGCATCTTGTGGTCATCACTTTTAAAAAAGAATATGACTATTAAAGTTTTGATAACATGTACAAACTCCGTGCCAATCAATTCCCACTTTACCGCATGTTATTGTGACAAAGTGCTTTGGGTGAGATAAAATATATATGTTTTCAGTCTAGTGTTTCAAAAAGACAAATTTAATTATGAATATGTTGAAGATACAACACAGTCGTTGAGTAAAATCTTACACCTCCCAAAGAACGTAATCAAAATCAAACCGTCACCAAGGGTTCCAGTCAGTAATGTGTTGGCTTTTCAGTAGTTTGGAAAGCGTATCGCTAACAAAGCAACCCCACGTGTAAAAAAATCAAGAACTTAAGATAAGTTCCTCTCGTGCTATCAGTCTGACAGGTGGGTCTGACACGGCACTGAGAGGAACATACGTACACAGCCCACCCCTATCTTAACCCTGCCTCCTAACGAGGGATTGGAGTCGGGAGTTGCGAGGTTATGTCTTCGAAGATGAAAGATACACGAACGAAAATGGCAACAACAATATGTTAGCGATGACCGATACGAAGGTGAACACCCTTAAAGAGGCTGGCCCTAGGCTCTGGAGGTCAGAGTAAGGTGAAATGGGGAGCATGCTTCATCTCGCACTGTTAATTGTTTGTTTTGCTCGAGGCCAAGTTCAGGTGCTTGTTGTTTGGTAGGAAACATAGTTCTTAGTTTCCAGCAATGGTAACAAGGGGAGAGTCCCGAAGATCGGATATCACAGGCTGCTATCCGCTTGGGAGGAACTTAACGATTAACCTACGAATGACCTGTATGTAATTGGTAGCTAATTTGTGCATATTAGTTCTTGCAAGAACCGCATTCTTTGGATGGTGTACATAATACGCTTTCAATATGCATCAAGTATTCATCAAGTATATCTTCAAACGAGTGTAATTGGCATAGGATCTTATGGATATGTCATTAACATGTTACCAAAAACTATCTTATAATTTTTATTAAATTTTGAAAAACGAGAATAAGGTTTACATGTAGATAGCTTTTTTCGTACATTTCAGACGTGTTTCATAAATGATTTCGCATCTCCTCAGAAGAATGTGGTGCATGTACATTAGCAGATCACACAAGAGTTTATGGAGCGAGATTTAATCGTGATTAAACGGCGATCGTTTGATTCATAATGGATATTTCAAAAATCGTTTTAAAGGCAGTAATGATAATTCAACCAACTTGAAACACCGAACTTTAGTTTCTGTTAAGTTTAACATTTTTATTAAAATGGCATCAGATTAGAATCGAAATGTTTGGGCTTGTATCTACGGGCACGTTTAGTGTCATGTTGCGGCCCTAGTGAGCATCAGAGGGCGCTACATCGCTTAAATATCAAGTGGCATCCAAAATTGTCCTTAATTAAAGAAAGGATTGTGTTGATTTTTTGATACAATACCCCTTACCCTTTGCTTATCTGAAAACACCCTGACATGATAAGAGAACAGCACCAGTTACTTGGCACAGATACGCAGTTTGCTCAAACCAGTACCAGAGATATCCTTAGAACGAGGCGTCTATAGAGCGTTTATACCCCCCCCCCCCCCAACACACACACACACCATTATGTCAGCAGTGAACTAGGAACCAAATCATAAGAAATCGTGACAGGGGTGCTTAACATCGTTACAAATTCTAATGAGATGGACACTTACAAATAATCTACATATTCCCCTGGGATTAAAATGTGCCTGAGATCATTTATCAAGGTTTAAAGCAAAATGTTAGCTATTCTATTCACACGACGTTTGAAAATATATCCAAATCACTTTTCGAGGCATCGTCCTAAAAGCAACAGTTTGCGTATTTTTATAGAACCGGTCATATAGTTTACCTGCGATTTGCTTGATCATAATTAATTTCTCAGTGGGAATCTGCTTTAAGCGTCTGGAACATTAAAGGTACCATAACCTCAATTGGTGAAATGGAATCATTTGAGTGGATAATGTATATCTTAAATAGTTTCCCGATGTACATGGCACTTCCGGCCAATTTGGTTATATATTACTTACACAAAAGCACTACAACACTGTATCAGTTTCTGCCGCTTCATTAAGCATCACCCTGCCACTATTAGCCCCTTTGAGGGACATCCTGACATCATACTAGACCTCATTGAGGTTATTACATGGTTATAGTGTCACTCAGACTCTTAAATCCATCCCCAAGGCACCAGTGGATATTCCGAGACCTAAACGTGCAGGGGAAGTTCAGTAGGGTGATTAAATTGGATTCTGACACATGACCTGCAGGCGTCTTCATTTTATCTTCAGCTTAAGTCGAGCTGAACAGAATGGTAAAAAGCTTCGATATCACACTTGATTGAGTACTCGTAACCCACCGCATCGTCCGTCTACACCTTCATTTTGACCCACCAGACCAACTGACTACCTCTCAAGGAAGACAGGAAACTGATTGTCAAAGATATACGCAATTTTCGCGTTTTAGTGAGGCACTTTCAGTTGCTTGATATTCAATTATGTCTAGCTGGAAGAAGCGTGGAGTAACTCCAAAAGTCTACAAAAGAGAATTAGATAGGAAGGACCCGACAATTTTGTGCAACGCAGATTGAGAATAAAGCTAAAATCTATAACGCTTGGCTAAGCCAAACCATTATTACAAAGCTATTCCATATTTTAAGATATATATATATATCTTTCAAGGAATCGAAGCAGGTGTTAAATCATTATCGTTATCTATACATTTTGAGCCAATTACCCCCTACAGAAAATGCTATAGAAACTCGAAAGCGTTTTCGCAACAAGAGTACTAATAGACATAACAGTAAGCCACTTAAGTAAGCTCCAAGAAGCCTAAAACGGTCTCGGTTTCCCGTTTTTTTCTGAGTCCAATATGATGGCAACACCTGCTGTCTGGTTTCATAATGACAAGGTAAGTGTCTGTTATAAGCAAATAAACCCGGACCCGTAATCAGAAAACTTTTACACACGCACTATAAAATATTTCATGGAGGCCAATACATGTATGTTCGTGCAAAAAAGAACATGATAGCAAAATACAATACTGATTATTCAGATTCATGATTGACTTTAAGTGATATTATCTTTTATCTAAGTCATATTTCATATTTCCCCAAAAACATGTTCCCATGATACCGTAATGCTTTTCCCAGTTTAACCTATTGACAGACAGAGTATCCGTCACCATTACTTCAATTACCAATCTAAGCTTTTAATTATCTTCCGTGTGTTAAAACGTGATACTAATTAGCGGTACACCATGGTTGTTTACTCTAATTAACGTAGCGACAGGTGCCAAAAATGTAAACTATAGATAAAAGTAATAACAGACATGACTGCCAATTTATATTTAAATCGAAGCAGAGGAGGAGGAGACTGATGGGGGCGGGGGAGGTAAGCGTGCACGTAACAGACAGCTCAATCTGAAGCTTTCATCAGGCACCTCGTGTTTCCATTGCTAAGCTTTCTACCATATAGATCATGGGCGACCTTCAAGAAGTAACTTCAAAGAAGAAGGTGAAGCTTCAGGAATTGAGATAAACAAGTATTGAATAAAGTATTGTCATGCGATGTTCGATTGTTCTTGTGAAAGTGTTGAAAGTTTGTCTATATTTTGTAACGAATCTTCTTTAGAGTCCTGTTGCTGCGTCTTGAGTACCACGACACATACATCATTTTATCATGCCAACGGATCTAGTTTTTATTTTTCATATCATGCTCATGAATCATAACACGCCTTCAGAACACTGGTTTGGCACTTTAGATATTTTCCATTACTCTGACGTGATATATAGGTAAACGATTACTGACAGCACGTTGAACCCTACTCATTCACTCACTCGATTACTCTGCAGATTAGCAAAACAGCGAAATCCAAACTCCTAGCTAACGTAAATGTAAAATTTATATATTGACGTTTTCAGAGTATATCTTTGAAAGACACGTTTCGGCTGAAGATTGACCTGGGGATATCGATTGGAATTTTTTTCTTTAATTAGTTTAACGCTGTTGTTTAATTGTGCACATGTTATTGGAGACACTGAATTTCCTATTTAGACTATAAAAGTCGTTGTGTAAATATGAATTATGGATAAAAACCTCCCATAGTAACACGTTTTTCTACTGAAAATGTAACGTAGTGTTATAAAAAGATACTGAAGACTTCGTTTTTATTTTTCTGCATCGAGAAATAAATCCAGAAATAAGGTTCTCAATACACTACCTCGATAAATTACATAGCACACGTACTCTCCAACTGCGCATCGCGAAATCTGATTGATTTTTTGATAAGTCGAATACCTTTAGAATAAAGTACATAATGTAGAGCGTGCTTTCACAAACAGGTATCATTGAAATGCAACCCACGATCAATTAGATCCACTTTGTTTCCCAAATTCATCACGCGACATCTTGAAACTTGATAAACTAATAGGGCAAGAACATCTATGTCGTGGTAGATAGTTATGATATACTTATTTGGATAATGATTTATGGAAAAGAACTTTCAATGAACTTTCTAATGTAACTTTATCTTTTTTTGTAATATTTTGTGCGGTTAAATCGTTTCTGTCAGACAAAGAAATTCAAAATGAATTATCTGAATAAGGCATTGGGCGAATGTAATGAGTTTCCTAATAACCAAACATTTTTACTATTCTATTTCCGTTTGTAAAGTAGTTTTTTAATGGAGAATGCATTTTTTAAAAAGGAAATATGTAGACGAAATGGCATGTTAATGAGGCTTCACTGTTCATGAAAATTACAACCCCTCTTGAACTGAACAAGAGTCGGTGGCTCCATATGTAGTCAACTTTAAAGATTGGAATTGACATGTAATGCTTTCTTTTGGCTTGCTTCGGTGGGGCCGCTATTTAGGTTTATACATTTGCGGGTGATTTTATAATGAGGGCAGGATGGTTAAAAGATTTCAAAAGCACCATTGAAACAAGAAGGGATTCGAACTCGTCCAGGTGCTTTGTTGTTGAAAATTCTGCCAATTTTTGAAAGGATTTTGATATTTGAAAGACAAGGGTCCATAAGCAAAAAACACTATGTTGAACTTAAGCAATTAAGGAAGTCTTTTTGCAGTCTTAAAATATAGCACTAGGGTTAACGTCAGTGCAATGCGTGTTTTGTGCAACGACCCCCAGTATGGCTCGATCACAATTCCACTATCAACGACCCCAGTATGGCTCGCTCATACTTCCAATATCAACGACTCCAAGTATAGCTCGCTCATAATTCTAATATCAACGACCCCAAGTATGACTCGCTCATAATTCCAATATCAACGACCCCCAGTATGGCTCACTCATAATTCCAATATCAAAGACCCCCCAGTATGGCTCGCTCATTATTTAAACATAGAAATGACCCTTTCTACATGGTAATGTCAGAAACAAGTGGTTGCTGAACAAACTTTCTGCAAGGAACTTACTTAAAGGATGATAGACTTCCTTCGTACATATTTGCATATTACTCTATCTTAATCCAAGTCTAAGTACGTAATTGGCTATAGGTTGTCAGGTGTGTGTCAGCTCACGGTGTGCCTGACTTTGATTATATTTGGTGCTTATATAGACCCTTTCAGTTTATTGCAGTAATTTTCCAGCGCTGCTTATAAATGTAGGTCCTATGATGATAAGTAACACGCGATGGCTGTGAAGACACTGGCAACTTCTTACAAGAGTCTACAGATCGAGCTCGACACAAAGTAATGTCCCTGGTGATAAAACGTCTTGAACAAACTAATGTTCCAGCCGCTCTGACAGTTAGGTTAGTCATCTATGTGACAGTGTAATGGATGGTTGATTTACACCGGCAGTGTGCATTAGGCAGTACGATAGGGCGAGCGGACTGGCTATAATTCACGCCGTTTTGGGTGTAGAGAATATAATTCAGATTGAAAATTATATCTGTTGTCCAGAATATTCGAACCTTTGATGCTGTGACATATACAACTGGAAGAAATTATTGTAAATTTTTTTTGCCCTGCAATCAATAATCATGATAATCAGAACCCATAACCATATAAAACATTTCAGATACGATGAGGATAAGGATGTAAGGTAATTCTGCATCCCTCTTGTTTGTGTTTCTTCAATAGTCAGGCTATTTTTTTACTGTTTAATTAATTATCTTTAAAAGGTTACTTCTTTCACTGTTTTATAAATGATAAACTTACTAATTGTTGTTATGTTAAGAGTTGTTTGGCTTTCCAATTCTGATTGTTCTACTTTAGAAAACAATATACTTTGTATATTTCAACTCATAGCAAGAAATTCATTGACAAAAGCAGGTGAGGCAATATCTTTGTCCAGGTGTATATGTTGAATCACTTATAATGATGAACTTGAGGTTATCTGTTAGCGAAATTTTAAATCATAAATATATACAGAAAATTTCTTTATAAATGTTAATATTTTGAAACTCGATTTAGGAAAGATTTGCGAAATATGGGTTTGTCAAAACCGTACAACATTTAAACAATGGCATCGGTAGTTTGATTTGTTAGAAAAACAACGCCTTAGCAACGATTATTCTGAATCCAGAAATATGAACTGGAAAAGATTAAATCCACAAGCCGCATCTTGACCATAGATCCTCAAGGTCAGGAAAAAACTGCACATACAAAACACGCCCGATTTATTCATTTCAGGACATATGTCTCTGATAGTATTAGTCAATCGATGAAACGGTATTATTTACTCCATAAAATGTCGGTATAATTTACAGACAACCCGGATTGATTGCCTTTGCTATGGCTACCAGAATCTGGCCATCAGTCATCTATGGACTTGCAAATCAACGCCAGGAAAGCGGTTGCAATCCATTAAGAGATATATCGAAGCGATATGAAATAAACATGTTACGCACAAGGCCAATTCGGTGGATATAGTGCGAGTAAACGGGTTATTGATGGGCCATACACATCGTTCATTCGTTACAGGGGCAATTAATGTCAGTGGCAAAGTGTAAGTTTCTTTGGTGGATTCACACTCGTAAATATCGTCAGCACCTAATGGACCGCATTATGCATTGCGCACCAGTGATGATCTATAATAAAACAGGCTGATTGACAAAACTCTGAAAAAGCAATTTCCCATGTAGAGTAGACGCCATAACGGATGTGATGTATGAAATTACATAAATTCCGCAACCAACGAAATGAATGTTATACTGCTCATTGCTTTAGGTCATAAGAAGGGCCAGAAAAATCTAATGCTGGCTTGATGTATTTCCTGAATTTAGATTAAAGGGTATCTCAGTTTCGATTTATTTTGTAGATTTCAAAAACAAAAAGAGTTATATTATCATTACATTAAGTTTATTAACATGTGTAATTATTTTCAAGCAAAGGGCGTCTTCTCATCGAGTAACCTCCGCTAATGTTAACTATCAGTATAATTCTTTGATATGTAACTATGAAACTATATTTTCCTTAGTGACGTACGAACACCTTATTTCTTTCTGCCGCCGAATGACCTTGTGGTAGTGACCGTATTGTTAGATTTCATATTTTATGGAACACCGGAAGAATTTCATTTTGTTTTGATCTTTACACATTTTACATTATAATATATTTCTGAAATAACAACGCGAAGGTATATAAATATTTATTCTAATAACCTAAAGGAATGGAGTGTATGAAGTGTACCTTTTTGTCACTATTTCCATAATTTAGTACGTTTGTATTTTGACAACCATTTCACTAAATTAACTTCAGTAACTTACGACCACCTTTCCCCGAAACAAAACGAACAAACAAGTATTTCAGGTATAAATGCAGATTGATTGCAATATTGTCAATGATGTTTGACATTAATAACATTTTGCTATCAATGGATTCATTATCATTTATATTTTCGCTTTGAAACACTACAAATGCATAACAAATAACACTTACGATATATCACTATCACTACGTCTATTGTTATCACTGGCACAGTTATTTCTTTCACACCAATTTATTCCCAGGACCCCATGACGCTTAAGGATGCATTGTGTTGAAATGCACATACAAAGCCATGATATAAACACCAACTCACCGCAATACCTTCAAACTTTTCTTTCTGAAATGAGGTGTTATCAACACCTTTCTGTCTGTCATGAACATAAAAGAGTGCAAGCAGAAATACTTCTGGCGCTGTGTCGACAAACACGATATGATGGAAAAAATATAATCTGTAGAAAGGTTGTTAATACTACTTGATATACCTGAAGAAAGGTGTATTCCCTACCCTCTAATATTTACACCAGTGGGGGTGAGGTAAAGTAAGGTGAGATGAAGGGGGGTTTAACGCCGCTTTCATGTGCATTTCACTTAGGGAGAAACATTGTTTAATATTTTTAATACAAAGCTTACCCCTCGAACGTGTACGACACATCAATGGGAGCTTACCTCGTGACAAAACTAATATCAGCGATGCTATGATATGTATTATTGCCGGTTTCTGTAGGTTATAAACATAAGAGTCTGTGTATCATGATATAAAGTAATGTTATTGAATGCAATTGTCATTATATACAATACACCTTCTTTAACAGATCTATAATACGTTTTTGTGTACCAGTCAAAAGTAAGGCCAATGTAATACACATTTCGAAAATATTTCTTAGATGTTACAAATATGACAAATTATCACTTGCCTTAGTGTTTTTGTTATGATCAACCTAAATACTGGTCTTTGTCCAAATTAGCATCAACATAAAAGAATAATATAGTAAGAAACTCACCTGATCCTTCAAATCCTGAGCTGTCGGACGACATGAATTGTGTACAAAGTGTTGTCTTGCCCACCCCTGTGCCTCCCAAAGTGATAACTTTATAGTAACTCGGAGCATTTTCAGATATGTGATGCCGATGGTTTTCATTTTGTACCCTTTTGCGATTATGTTCACCATCTGTCACTGCTCCTGTGGACATTAGACTGTGGGTGCTCTTCTTCTTGAAAGAATCTCCCCTATTGATTACCCCCTTAGATGTTGTCTTGAACGACCTCACCCTCATGAGCTTGGTGCCTTGTTTGGGGGTCTGGTCCCCGCCACCCTCTTGATCGGGTACCTCAAGGAGGTTCGGTTTTACCAGGGGCATGCTGTTCCTTCTTAACTTTGGTTGTTGGACTTCTAATTCTTGAAGTTCAGGACGGGCTTTGGTTCTGAATGAACTTGACCTCGAAGGGTGGGCACCCGGTCCAAGTAACCCTTTCTGTGTCGGGGCTGGGGTCGAATCCCTTGAATGTAAACTTGCAGAACTATTGGCACTGTTTTGTGATTGCATGCTAGTCCTTCTCGCCCGCCTGGGACGATGGTCCTCTTCCGCAGAGTCTTGTGTCATGATGGACTTGGAACTGCCCCTTGATATGATATTAATCTCAGGCACAAGCCTATCCAGCGTTACGGCGAAGTGGCCCCGAAGGGTGAACTTTGATAAAATACCAAACAGGTTTTTAACCTGTAGGTGTTAATGGGATGCCGCCGCTAATACCCGTGTATGTTTAACCAAGTTGCATGTTTCCTCCGTGTGCAATTGGTGTAACGAACTGTAACCAAAGAGCTGTAGTGGGTGGATTTAGGAAGCAAATATCATTTCCCTCACAGATTTATCGCTTCATCACAGAGGTTGCAACGTGTTGAGTAGTACCTCCAAGTTAACTCTCGCCGGAGTTTGTTTGAGCTTTATGCACGGCTTGAATCAACTCTCTCCGTGTGTGCTAGATCACTGTACACAAATCGATCCCGAAGCAACAGCCTTATATGTATAACCTCGGCCTCCACACTATTGACTGAGTCTCTCAGCTTTACTACTTGTCCCCTCTATATATACTCGACCGCTAACACATCACGTGGTGTAGTTAGTCATGCCTGTGGATAGAGATACGCTTCGCGTGATTTACAGCCTCCCAAACCAAGCTCACGCCGCTTGCCCGTTGCCAGTGGCAACCTAGTCTTGAAGCTGCTTCCTGATTCATCGCCCAGACCAGTTTTATTCGGTAATCAGATAAATCCGTCTTGATTATGTTTGCTCAAACTTCCAGAGATAAGGTTACCATTCTGGCTGTAGTCTCTTTTGTTTCTCGCTTCTAGAAATCTGGAAGAAATGTTGCCGACCTTGCTTAATATAACTAAATCTTCTATACCAATTAAAACTGTATTATCTACCAAAATATAAATTGAAAGGGACTAAATAAGCTAAATAAGAAAAAATAATCACTGAATATCAGACTGATTGTTTGCGAAATTAAAAAATATATCCTTCCCTATTGTAATCACATGTTATTCTTGACAAGAAATTAAACCCAACCAAAATGAGTGAATGCAATTGCCCGGTTGAGGTAACTCAGTATAGAGGTAAGAATTTGAATTCATCATAAGTTCATGCGTCATCTAAATGATGATGACCAAATATTAAGACCAATTAGGAAAACTTCCTCATAAGCATGACATGTCACTCCAAGAAGTGTTTGTATCCTCAGAACAACATTATCGATATTAACTGGGATTGTAAGGTATATCAAATATTATTTTAATCTTACGAGAAATTAATATAAATTCGAACCAATAACAACATTAACGTTAGCACGGATAATAAATGCTTCCTTTTCCGATTATTAAATTTAATGTTATTCAAAAATGGATTTCGATGACATTAATGTTATAGTTGTATCCTTTGATGACGTCAATGTTCACACTTTAAACTCGCTGTTATATTTAGCATATAAAGGATATTTCTTGAGAAATTTAATTATTTCAGAATTTAAGAAATTAAACGCCATTTGTAAGGGATTATTAATAACGGGTAACCAGATTACACCGTCTTGTCGTTAATAATGTTTCATTCTTTCCGAGTTAATGCATGACGTATTACTTCTATGAACTGGAGATAAAGATGTCTGATTCATTACGTCAAATACAAAGAAAAGCTGAAATAGAAAGCATATAGTTTAATCATTATGTTTCTGATATTTCACTGATGATATGTATGTAATATGCTATATATCAAAGTCAACAGCCATTTTATACGTGTTTGTATTCGTATACATGTAGCTCCTACAATAGCCTAGTATCAGAACAAATGTCTCGTATCACTGGCTAGATATCATCGGGCAGTGAAATCACTCTCGAATCACATATTGTACAAGTATATAGCAATTGAAAAAACACATGTTCTTCATACGAGGCATTTGAGTCCCGAGAGTTGAGTTGGTCAGCTCTTATTAAGGTCAGTGCTCACGTTGTTGCTTTTGGGTATGGGTTCGAATCCCGCAAGGGACTTGACCTTTAAGAGTTCAAGAAGTTGTTCTATTGCAGGTAGTGTGAAACTATAACGACAGTACATATTTTCACAAGCTAAACATTTTTCATTTCGATTTATATAGTTACCGTTCCTATACTATGCGTGGATAGACAAACTGCAGAGGAGGAAAATCAGGACTAATGACAAAGAGGGAACAATTCATTTCTCATGTTTATAAATTTTATCACAACCGAGCCAATGAACGCTATGAGAAAAGACAAAGCAAACATATTTCATAATCACTAATAACTCACCAGTTATAGTCACTTATTTCATCTATATTGGGCAGGCATTTCGAAGCAATTTTCTGTATAATTTGCATGTGTCATTTTCTCATGATAAATTCGTTTTATGACTGTGCCACACAGTTTTGTAAGGCAACCCCATACATCACTGTATATCGCTAACTCGCGTGTGTTCGGGCGATGCGTGAAATAGACTCCATCAGAGGGATGCTAACAGGTGGCCCCGTCGTTTGATGTTGTTTAGGTAAGGAATACGGATGGTTGTGTGTAGTAAAAGCTAGCCATCGTATCCTTGTTTATATACACGTTTCCTTTAGAGACAGGCCGACTTAACAAGGTCTAGTTATGACAATTGGCGAACAAAGCTGATAAACATCTGTATTTATTGCACTTGTTAATTAATAAGGACGCTCTGGTGTACTGAAGGTCACATGTCCGCTAAAGATGAAAATCTTCGGTTCGGGTGTGATTATAAATTAGAGAAGCAACGGTCGTCGTGATAAATACATGTGGGATAGTGTGAAAGATTTTGTATATGTAAATGGGGAAAGCTGTTCGAGTAAAAAAGATAATATGCAGATGGAACTAGGTGAGAGTGCAGAAACAAATTAGAATCTGTGTAGAATCCTGTGATAGTGCAAGTGAATAAGATGACAGTTTTTCATGAGGGAAATCGCCTTTCTGTTATCAAGGTCACACAAACATGATCAGACTCGTCACCGTCCATCCAATCAATTTGCTATTACGTGTGGAATATAAAAAATATCTATCGATTTTCCCGTTCATTCAATTTATTTATGGAACCTGTCTGACAACTCTTTTCGTCGGATAAATGAAATATGACCGATGTGTCATATAGATGGCTGCTTGCAGAATAGTTTGGGATATATGTTGTTTAGATTTTGACATTGCCATTACATCAAGCATTATTGTCTTCGGATACAGTTCTAAACAAGTAGTTGCATGTTTAATATGCTTAAATGTTTTAGGAAAAGTGACTATCTGGACATTGTCGATATATATGCAAAGGCACCAAGAATCTCAGTTGAAGTGCCTAGATGACCTAGAATGAACAGGCCTATTTTCATAGAATTCATGTAGATACCATTTACAATTAAACTTGAATTAACTGGAAAATAACATTGTCTCCAAATGCAGATAGGGTTAAGTAAGCAATACGATTACGGTATAGATATATATATCAACGGTGTCCAAATTTTCACTTTTCGATATATGCTGTGATGTAATGACAAGTTAATGACGTCAAATTGTTGCTAAGGCAACGGGTTCCTTCTGTAGCCGACGCAAATGCCATCCGATTCAGGGGAAATACTACAAAAAGATCATATAATAAATAAGAAAGGGTCTTTGCAAGACGAATATCATATCTTCTCACTATGAAAATTTTTTATCCAGTTTTTGACAATATATGCTTTTTATCTCACTGTATGAGTTAAGCATTGGTAATTGCCAAGTAAAGTCAAATATCTTATAAAAGCCTGTTGCTAATCTTTGTTGTCCTTCCCAACTTACTTATAGCATGTACACGTCAGCCTCATCTCTGTCTCTTTCAGTCGCTCTAGAAATAGCACGGTGAATCATGAAGAGCTTTTTCAAGGTAAGGAAATAACGAAAATAGTGCCGCTGTTGGCACATAGTGCTTATATTAGACGTGTAGTCCAAATGATCATCGTAAGAAGTAAAGGGTGTAATATAGTTGATAGCAGTTTTCAATAAATATGAATGCTTTCATAATGAAACTTTTTCTAAGGCCTTGAAGACCGTATAACCCTTCATTTTTTCTATCCTCTCAAGATTTGCAACAGAGCATCTCGCACCAATAATATCGCTTTTGCTGCAGTCCATTCAATAATTCAAACCTTCAATCAAATATTCTCAACTGAGATTTTGAAAAGAATACGTCTGCCTCTTGATACAACAATTACGTCCAATATGAGGATAATCCAGTACTCATTTTCTTAGCCACGATTAGAATACTACCAATTGGTTATTAACGTTGAAAAAATTGTTGTAGTAAAGTAGGCAAATGTTTATTTTGTCAAACTTTCCTTTTATCTTGAAAAGGTCGCCTTCCTCTAATTCTCATTGCGCGAGAGGGCCTGCTACATACAAACAATAATGATTAACATTTAATGTTCTCCCAAAATTTTAAACACCTCTGTTGTTCAAAATACTGTATTTACGTCATAGTCAGTAATCTAGTAGATGCCACGTATCAATTCTCTGTCACAACGAGCATCAAATCCCAACATCATTATTCCCTACAGAGTCTTGCACAATATACGTTATACCTGGAACCTTACGAAGCAACGCCTCTTTGTTTTTCTCGTTTACGTTTCGCACACCTTGATATCTGTGGGAACGTTATTTTTACCCCGACCTCTCGTCGGTGCCTGACAAAAATAAGCTAGCTGACATCGGATACATGACGGTGGCAGAAGTGCTCAGCAAGCCGATGTCGTAACTATCTATTCCTGTCAAAACTTTTTCAAACATGTTCACTTATTACGTTGTGAAATTGATACTTAATTCTAAAAATAACGTTTGAAAATATTGTCAACAACTTCTGAAAAAAAAACGTTTGTGTGAGAGTTCCTAATGTAAAATCATCATTGGAAAGGTTTTGATAACAAATGCGTAACGAAATATTACAATGTACGTTATAGACCTTTGGGTCTATTTGTTAAGGATTTGTTATAATTCTACACATACAAGAGGCACATACGTGGTATGTCAGGAACAAGCATCCCAGAAAGAGCCATAGGGTCAAAATGAGAAAATTTCGATCTCCTATGTGGACAATCAAATGTCATTTGAAAAAATCTAGCCAACTAATTGGTCAAATAGACAATAAAGGTTAAAGTCATGGTGAAACAGTTTGAAACAAAATGTTTCGATTTGACAATTTCATAAGATGATAAAGAAGTGTGATATAAATGCTTAGCAGAGTTGTTGCTTCAGCAAAAATCAAACTAGCTGTTCATAAAACAGTATTCTTAAAATGGCATCCATCCGTAAATACTTTGAACAGAGTTAAGCGAGATAGCATATGCGTTAGATCTCTCACTGCAAAATATTCTTTATTGAATTATTAACAGAATATAAACTTGCACTATTTAATACATTTTTACTTTTTTTCACTGTTACGTTCAATTTCCGTTTTACTTGTGGCACATTAGTTGTACAACCTTTACACTTAAGGTCAACATCTGGGTCAATATGCAGCTATTCCCAACTGTAAGAGCTATCGTTTTTCAAACGAGCTTTTGCATTAAGGATTTGATTGTTTTCGGCACATCTCAATTCATCATGAATAATCATAATGAAACGAAATGACATGACATGACATGGAAATACCTTGACCACCAACTTGATAGCGTCACAATGAGTGATATTGACGAAACATAAAGGCAAACATCAGGAAGAAATACGATGGTTTTGAAAACATCCCATTCAAATAGAAATGTATATGATGACATGAGGACAAAGTTAAATACTGGTAACTGATTTTAACTGCAGACTTACAGTTTCTACTTTCATCTGAACTTGAAAGGACAGTTTGTAAAAACTGGGTTGTGCTTACCACGTTCATACTGCTTATATTATCAAGAGCTTATGCCGAATAATAAAGTGAAAGTTGCTGCAAAATCACGGCGCAACAATGTTTATAAAGAAACATACACAACGTTCTAGATTACATGCTTACTCATCAATTCATCATACGAACGAGGTACGATACAGGTTACGATAAAGTTACTATTCAGAGAATATGCATTTCGTAATTTAACGTTTATTATGTCCTATATACTGCAGTTAGTATTACGCAACAATGAGATAGTTTGTGGTCTCTTAGTAGTTCAATGACAGCAAAGTACTGTATTTACATTTGTGAAGATGTTAGTACAACTACTGCAACGCCTTCTGTTAGTTTTCTCATATTCCGAGCACATCGTCTTCCCGTCTGACATACATATGCACCAACACGTCGAATTCCCTGTGATCATTAATTACAATCATTAAAGCGGATTTGTTAAACCTGCGAAACTTTGATAACCTTCTATGTGATTTGACTACTTGTCCGGGCCTGTTGATCATATTTACTTCACGATCTTTTAACAGAAGCTTAAGCATACTTGTCATGATTTGTTATAAAGACATTTAGGCGATCACAAGCAAGATTTCTATGTTCATCTCACGATTTGTTGCTCGAAAGCATTACATCTGAAATGACAAAAATGCTTTAAAAATACCGAATGTGCACGCTCTGTAGTTTAAATGAAAACGAGACCGAATTATTAAAAACCCAGTTCGATACTTTTAGTTTCTAAATCAGTGCAGAGCATTATACACAATAAACACATCAAACGAAAGCGTTGATATGCGCAATAAATTTTACTCATATCTAACTGACAGATCATAGATTAAATCTTAACAGTAATGACTTTTTGGATATTTGTAACGATACATATTGCTTAGAAGAAATTTCAAAAACTTTATTGGTTCATCATGTTAAGAGTAAAACACATTATATACATTTTAATTAATAACATTATTTTCTTGCAAAAAAGACCTTTCGTACAAATTTGTCATGAAACAAGCGAGTTTACATCTTCAACAGTTGTTTCATCTTACACATGAGATCAAACGAAAGTCATTAAAATTACGAAAAAAGTACAACACTGAACTAGTTACATACACATAATCAAACTCATAGTTTTTGTATTGTTAACTTGATGTGAACGACTATTCACAAATTTTGTGGAAAATGGTACAATTTGAAATCGCTTGACCGGTGGTATTGGACATTCCCAAGAGGAAGAAACAATATTTATTCGTCTTATGAAGACTTTTATTGGCTTGCTGTGGACAAATGTTAACACTTTCTCTTTCTAATATTTTCGAATTTTTGGATATGTAACTGTTAACAAGCAAATCTGGTTACTTCAAGTTCAAATTAAGCTCGCCATAATTTAAAGGGGTGTAAATCATAAGATGAGCTTTATCTTATACTATATCTAACTATACTTCTCTATCTTGACAACTTTATTTTGATCCTGAAGCGTTTAATTCAAGGTGCCTGGAATATCAATAAATCTATCTCAGAAATACTCGTGCGGAGGTGCTTGTTATGAACACCCGATGCTATCTTTCCGACAGAAATGTAACCTTTCATGACTTTCATAAATTAATTCATTAAATTAGACCCATAAGCTTTGAGTAATAATTACTAATTTTATGATTTCAATTAAGTTTGATGCCAGTTTGTCAGCTACCTAAAATAGACATTGTATCTCCGAGAGGAGTCAATTTTATTCCGTAAAACTATGTAAAGAAAACGTGACCATCTGATTAGATTGAAATTCATTATCTGCATTAGTAAACTAAAACTGTTTTCATTTCAATTGCGGAATAATTCCAAGTTATGCCAATATGTTTAAATGTTACCGACCCTACGTATACAGCTGCATAGCGAAAGTTTGTTCACTTACCACTGAATCGTAGTGCAAATATCATGTAATTTTGGTTTCGTTTCAAAGTCAATAGAATAACTTCAGCAAAACTAACAATGGATCACCCAGTGTCCATGTGTGAAATAGCCGTTCTTGAACCCACTTTGGAATCATCTGGTCTCTTGTGCAAAAATTCGAATTTTGGCTTATTGATATAGACAGAAGGGGTCACATTTTCGAAAGTTCGATTTCGTTAAATGTCAAATTAAATGTTCCATATCGACTCTCTGAGATTAAGACCAACATAATCACATTGACTCTGTGCTAAGGAACAAACTCGACTAATTTTCAAAGAAGTTGATAACTTATAAAAGGATTTTACGGAGAAAAATAAGAATTAATGTTTTCGAAAGTTTTACCCCTGGTCACTTCAATGACCTGCCAAAACTTTAACGGGTAATTGTGGGGTACGATAAACATTTGCCTTAAAGAAGAATGGATCTGCACATGTGTATTGGAAATTCAATATTATACGTTTCATTTACGCAACGCTACGATACCTCAAAGGCATCTCAAATTACATTATATTTGCACTAGTATATTCAGATATGTGAACAAACTTTTGGCATGCAGCTGTACGGTCTCGGCGTTCATGATTCACGTGTGCAAGGTTACATATAACTTAAACTCCTCGGTCGATAACTCATTCATACTTCGTCAGAAATGACACCTAAACATCAGTGAAACAAATAAAGCATGAGACTGAAACTTCGATAAATGTAGAGATAGGGTCTGACCAATTACTTTGAGGGTTTTTTCATAACTTGAATGCAGATTGAAAGATCGAGATGCCCTTCCTTGCAGATATGATATATATGATGCACATTGAAATAACTTCCACTATACCTTGATTCATTTTCGTATTAGAAAAATGTAGGGGGAAAATCATAAATCTTAGTTCCGCATCGCAATCCCAATTTTCTGTTTACCGCAATACAATGAATTTCGCTTTCCTCAGTAAAATATGTATCGATAAAAACACTACCGCGATACAGCAACAGCTTTGTAACTCAAGCCACTGTATACTGTTGTTGTTTCTGTTGTTGAAAACATATTTGGTTCAATCAGGTTAGAAAAAACAAATATAAAAGTTTGTTTGAGTAACTCAGAAAATAGGTGAGAATCTCACTTGTATAAAGGTAGGCTCTGCATAGCAGAAAGGTCGTAAATCACAGCAGTTTGAAGCAAAACATGTCCAACTTCGCCGTCGGCAGGTTGATCTACTCACTAACAGCTGGAGGGTCCGATTCCACAGCAGAGGATTTAGAGAGGCTTTGAAGGCACAGTATGCTCTATCTCCCATATCGTGCTAACATGGAACTGCCCTTGAACTTTTCAAAGAAGGAAATGCTAACAGGAAAGAGTAGTTAAAACAAATATACGGTTAGAAAAATAAGATACCTCACGTAAAAAATGCTTTGACTTGTACGAGTGAACGTTTTCAATGGTCTTCAACGCAGTAACGAGGAAACGCTTTAGACCTTTTCGAATCGGTCATCCTGTACGTCAGATTTATTATTGGAAACAGAGATTGATTTAACTACATCATACTATCATTTTCAAATGTTATTGAAATAAAGAAGTTAACATCAGATTATTTTTTGAAATTTTGGCAAGGTGTTGTCTTTATTTATTAGAACATCCACGTGCACCATTCATCTTATTGTCACTTAACTAATGTTTGATATGATTCTTATCATGACTGATGAAATGATGATGATAAAATTGAATAAATGGACTCACCTCGAGCCCGCTATAGGCTTAAGTTGCATGTACAGTCAGCGTTATCTACATCTGGTCAACGTAAACATAATACTCTCATCGTTCTATTTCAGTCTTTTGCAGCATGTAGTAGCCGGAAATATCTGAGTTAATCTTAACACCATCTGGACTGTGTTAACATACAGACAGAGGAAAATACTCAAGTGCTTCCATCAATCATCTATAAAATGAGACTAAACATATCGAATGATAAAATCGGAGCCAACGAGGTTGCCAATTTATATAATTGAAAAGAGGACAATACCTCCGAATCTTTTAACTTTAATAACTCAAAGGTAAAATTATTCTAGAAAATAAAATCAATTACATATTCGGGTTAAAATCAAGAAAATTGTTTAAATGTCATCAGTGTATCTTCTTATCAAACAGGCAAATTGATTTATGTATTTAGCAAGGTAAGTACTCAAGGACTCAAGGACTGTACATGTAGGTAATAACTGCCTGGAAATAAGTATGAAAATAAAGCATATCATCACTCATTAATTAAAATAACTAAATAACGTACGATCATCAATTTTTTCTGACGTTATGACCGCTTATGACGTCACGTTTAGCTAAGGCTTTATATTTTTACCTATACTCAACACAAACGGATGCGAACATATAACATCTATAAAAGTTATTTTCTTCTTGGCCGGTACCATGATGTTATCATCGTTATATAATCCTTTGAATTAGATAATACTCAATTGATAATAAACAATGGTATGGTTGTACATGTAGATAAACCTCGACGTGCATCGCGATCTGGAATACAACGCAACAAAATGAGTGTACGGTTTGGTGTTCCTGATTTCTATATCATATATAGGTACATTTCACGAGTGAAGGAAACAATCACACAAACTAATATAACAAGACACTCAAAAGTTCAGCAGATAAAAGAATGTAGTAGAGATCATTATTACTGATAACCAGAAGTCGAACTGTAGTTAAAAGCACTAAATTGTTTTGGTGCTAAAACAAAGGGGTATAGGGAATCAAATGAAAGAGGGGGGTGATAAAAAAGTGACAAGTGCGCTTGTTTGATGGCGCAAAAACAACGACGATAACTATTTTCTGTACAGAGGTGACGAATTGACATGGAAACGACCTCACTTGTTTCACACTTGTAGAGGTCAGTATCGGGGAGAATGATTCATTCATTGTATAAACGTGACAAACATTCTAGATTAGACGGGATTCTTTTTTAAGCTTTTTCATTATCGTTATATAAAATGCCTTACACTAATAGCAGCTTAGCAAATGACTATTAGATTGTTTGCAAACATTTGTGATAGTCGTCAGCATATGTTGCTATTCCTAGCCAGTTTATGGCACCGATAAATAACGCATTTGAGTTATTTTCATGAGATGATATTGCATCATACGATCGTGGTTATTAGGTCTCATGTCTCACTAAGTCTGTTTATTTAAAGGCTCATGACGGTATCAAAGAAACTTTTAACTAGATTTTTTAAAAGGTTTGAAGCAAGTTACAGCGGTTTATGATAGAGGGTATATCAATGCTTTAACAATGATTGAGTCAACATTCCCTGTTGGAAGTGATGACACCTTACAATGTTGGTGTTCTGACGTTACATCAACAAGGGGGAGTTTATATGTTGGTAAGGGGATAATTGTGACTCATTCGCAGCAGTTTCATACAACGTTAGTGTTTTGATTGGATAACCTTTGCATATATAATCCTAAATATGTTTTTGAAAGATGTTATAAACACAAACTGTACATTTGATGACTTTAACAGTATGTAAAATATTTCCGGGGAAAAAACTGAACTGTCAACGTAGAAACTTAAGTTGTGTTGAATGTATCTGGTCTCATCTTAAAATTAGATGTTTTTATGTTAAATCTATATGTTAGGTCATGATTATTATTCATATAAGATAAAAATTAATCAGTTAAATGAAATTATCTAAACCATTTGTCATGTTAAGAATGTTTCATTTTGTCATTCACCTTAACCTTAATTCATTTTTACAGTTTGTGGACAGAAACTGCATTAGGAATTATCGACTTTCAAGCTCTAACTTTAAACTCAGGATGTCGGTAAAACCGTATGAGACGAATAGAGTAAATTACTGAAATGAAAGAGTCTAAATGAAAATTTCAGCATACATCATTACTTCAGGAAAATATTACAAAATATACATACATCCTATGCCAAAACTGTAATGACCCAGTCATTATTCATAGTCAATCTAAATCGTATAAGAGATTATTCAAAGAATGTTCATTGCCATTTTTTAATAATAACTTTTGTTTTGGTTATACCTGGAAGAAAATATTACAAGAGTATATATGATATTGCTATAATTCATTTCAAGATGGAAAGCTTACATTATAATTGAAAGAAAAAACACACGTGTAGAAGATGACCTAATAGAGGGATGAAATTCTTAACCGGTTGACAATGATTAAGTCTAAAACGTATTCAAAATGTATTGATTTCCCTGTCACATTTACACTGAATTCCCGACTCTAAAAGAAATAAGGCTATTGTTATCAACTAATCCGATCAAACGTTGGTTTAATTTGGTAATACAACGTAAAACTTAAGGATTCACAAAAGTTTGAGCTGAAAACGCAGAAACAGCTTTTTTGTTTATGAGTCTTTATATTTTATCAAGGAACATATTGAAAAAGAGTTTCTGATAATATGATATTGTAATAGCAATGAGATAACATCTATGACATCTTGCAATTGCAAAAGGTTGAATGTGTCATTGGTTACGTTTGAATATCTTTTCGTTAAAGATCGACTGAAATGACCCTTGGCAACTTTCGTGATTCATAAAATACGTATTCTAATTTGCCAGTAACTTGAGTTTAAATTTTCGAAATCGGCCTATAAACAACTTTAATACGGCTTTTTCCAATCACCAGCTAATTAGCACCAGTGAACAGAACTGAACTGGCCCGTGGTCACTGAGGCGTGTCCAGCCTCGTGTCCTGCCGCGTGACGTGCTAGTCGGCGGAAGTATAACCTCCTTAATGAAAAAACAACAGGAAATCTCACATTCTAAACAACTGTTTAAACATATCTAAAGTCATCCAAGCAACTCAAACCTTCGATGAATTGATGTTAAATATATCTTTAATGATTTGTATTGTTCCAAGCGAAAGACAGTGTTTAAATGTGATGCTATGCGCACTATCCCATAGGCATGTGTACATCAATTACGACGTCTGCCAAATGTTGTCACAACAATCAGACTGGTTTAAATAATCTTATTTTTTATGACACACAGGTGGCCGTTATATAATCCTATCGCATTCAATTTCAATTCTTGATTTAATGGTCTCTAATTATACCTTTTGAATTTTAACGCCTTGGACCCACCAAGCGGAATATATTATGTCCTGTCATAACGGCGTAATCTTGGCATTCGACTGCTACTTAGTTTATTGTCACGGCGTCCAGTCATTTTGAACCAATGAACTTGTACAATATATATTCAACCAATAAATTTAGAGAAGGAGATTTGGCTCATGCACTTCTACGGACGATGACACACATTTGAAAAAGTACATCGGGAATAACGGGTACCAACATTCTTTAGGATTAAAAAGGATGTTTCTAACGCTTGCGCCAGGTATGTTTTTATGTCATTGATTGTTAAATTCGAAGACAGAGATATTGCAACACGGTGTGATATGTTATACTAGCTAACAGTATAATATACGTTAGTTAAATACAAACGAATCATCCACTAACTACTAAGTTGTCATAAAGTGAAGTGAAACAAAATTATTTTTTCTACAGTAAACATTAAAAAGGTTTTTACATTCTCTCCCGTTTATTACAAAAACCTTAATTTTTTCGAGACAATTTAGAACTTCATATCGATAATAAATGTTGTAACACTACGTGATATCCCATAATAATGGATCTCTCACCGACCAAGTTCTTAACTTTTTTTATATAAACCCACCCAAGAAAACCGCGTCAAAGGATTGTCACAGTCCAATCAAATTGGATTTGACGACTAAGGGGGAAAGTTGATATCATGATATCGTATTTTGGAATTCTTTCGGTCATGCTATTGCCTCTGTTTTGCTGTTGATTTAGCTTAAAAATACAGAGAAAATCAAAGGGCTGGACTTTCAGTGGACGACTAGCACGTCAAACACTGGGCGTGGCTTCGAGTCATGCTTCGGTGATTTTGTCTAAGGGTTCGCCAGGCTCATTAGGCGGTTATCCAAAACAGGGGTATAAAAGGTCTCCTAGTAGTCGAATTAAAGCGTATATTTTCTCATTTTTTGGCTCTATTGATTCTTATAAGTAAAGCGACCACAGATAATAATTTGTAATAATCACAATTATATGCGTTACGTCTCCTCTTTGATTAAATTTGTTTTTGCTGGATTCTGGTTGAAACGTGATTAGGGCTCCAAATAAGTATAAGACTAATGTCATGGAGACATGAGTGACAGGTAGTACTATTTCTATTATTAAACAATACTATTCCGTTCCATCCTAGTTTGCTTATTCAAGACGCAAAGGATCGATATCTTCAATGTATGAAATGTAGTGTCGGTAATTGTTTGTTTTCCTACCCACTGTAGTTTCTTTAAAAGGCATCATAAACCCTGCATATAATCAGGAATTGGTCGTCCCCCATTTACACATGTGAAAAGCATCTTGATCGTTTTAGTTGTTCGTCGACCATGCTCCAGCTGCATCTACAGACCAAATCCGTTCTCATGCCACTGGATGTTTAACAGGTGTGATTACTGTATCCCCAGGCGTATCATTTAGGATAGATACAACCTTTTCACTGACACATGAGGAACCTTCCCAGTCGATCTATTAGTCTTCATTACAGGTTTGACTGGTGATTCAAAGTGTTTACTCAACATACTATATAGTGGTGCCTTCTGGCAGAATGTTGAGTCTTTTACCCTTAATTCTCAAATGTGACAATTAATTCAGATTAAAATCGACCGTTTTCCGAGGAATAAAAGTTCCAAACCAATTACTCTAGCGGGATTTGAATTCACTCTCTCAGGGGCTTTGCTCTGAACAATGGTCTGAAAGCAGCCACATTGCTAGCGCGTTCTGAAACCAGTTTGCGCAGACAGTACCGAGTTATTAGCGAACCAATCACATCGTCGTGTTGAAAAGAAAGATATCAGCGATTAAGTAATTCACTGGAAATACTTGCCCCTAGACACTAACAACAAAGGCTTTTGCAGAGTCTGTGTGATTGGCTAGTTGGTATGACGTCAGGACGTTCGAAACCCGCTATTTAGGTTAGACTTTTAATAACTTTCTTTCCCTGGAACAGCGTTGATTTTTAATCAGACTGGAATGAATATGATCAACTAAGTCGTAGTGTCCACATTAGCTTACTATTAGATTATTACTGACTGTTCCTGAAAATTAATTTTTTTATACGTATTGATTCATTTCAAAATAGAGACAATAAAAGTGTCGATGTCATGGTATTTACAATGTACATCGATTAGCGCGAGCACATCATACCTATAATCAAGGAAACTCTTCTAAAACAGATTGAGTGAATGGATTTTAATTGAAATCAGTACATACGATATTATTATATTATCATCAAAGCCAAGTAACTTTAATTGACAAATTATATATTTCCCTTCTTATATTGCCTTGCCAGCATGGTTGTACCACCATAACCACTCTGATGCGTGCCGTTAATGATAACCATCTATTTCATTATTACTTATCACCATATGCAGCGTCTCTGTAACATGTTAAACATTCTTTAAAAAAAAGTATTACAGAGCACTGTGTATGTAATGAAACCGAATCATGTGTACCTTGTACCTTTTTGTACGTCTTTATGAAGGTGTTGTAAGATAATCAACCGTACAGGGTTCTATAGAGGTATGTATTATAATATAACGGCTAATCATGAGTAACATGTGTGTTGCTGAAACCAAAGAGGATGCTAGAGACAAGCATGTCAGACCTTATTTTCATTTCCATTCGTCAAGTTTCACAACACGACTCTCCCATTTGGTAAAAAATATTAGGCAGTTGGCAAGAGCGAAACAAAAGTATCATTTTCAAATCACTCTCAAGTTTGACTTATAAAGTACATAAACGCGATTTTAAGTGAGTTTGTGCATTTAATATTTTCTTTAAATTCTTGAAAAAAAAGAATGTAGGTTACTCGTTTAATAATTTGATAATTGTTTAATAATTTGTTTTTATCATCACTGTAAATCTTACTTAATATTTATTATATTGAATATTTTCAGGTGCCTATCAAAAGTTTGTTATACCTGGGTATACTACTGCAAATTTCATGTAATTAGAGATGCTTTTGAGGTATCATAGATTTGCGAAAAAGAAAAGTATGATGTTGAATGTTCAATACAGATGTACAGAACCATTTTTCTTTTGGGTAAATATTTATCATACCCAACATTTAACCGTAACAGTTTTGGCAGGTCATTGAAGTAACCATAGTAAGTGAACAAACTTTCGGTATTCAGTTGTACATTGGTTTTACAATTGTTTTCACATTATTGAAAACCTTGACCGAATTAGTCCAAATGATAACATCAACGATCTGAATATTGCACATACTTTGATAAATGATAAAACTATATAGATTATAAAGATAACTGACAGAGAATCGGACGAAATGCTTAATATCAACAGGAATTTTAAATACAATTGTATCATGGAGAAAAAGACTCACAGAATACCTGTATTGGGTAAAATCTTACGTTATAATTACATCAACCATTGTGTTTGTAAGTGACTCTCCATCGGTTTACAGCTTTAGGCATCTATTGGCAGTTTGAATTCTCGGGACGTCGCCCGCTTCAGCGTTTTCAAATCAAGGCAACCTTACATAGGTTTATCTTTAAAAAGGTATTGATTTACAATGTTATTGTTTTAATTTTTAAGAAATTGATTTTTTATTTGACGTATCGAGCAATCTTTGCAAGTATTGTTTGACAAGAAGTATTATATTGCATAAACTATTAAATTTATAAATCAATTGGCATCAAGTTTCGTTCTTTTGCTCAAGGAAATACTTACACTAATATTTAAGCATGCTGTAATGGGATTTTCTAGAATTAACTTTTTCTTGATATTATAAGTGTCTCGAAGGCAGTAAGGCAGACAAGGCGAAACTGTTCTTTTATCAAAAAAACGTAACTGTTGGGTACTTTTAATTTACACTGGTTGCAATTTGTGCATGGCATGTGTTTAAAACATGCCAGGTTCTTCCTGCAATTTCGGCAATGCACAATGCTGATAACGAAAATGTTTACATGGCAGTCTCTGTTAACCTCACACCAATTGTGGAAATTGTTGGTAGCCCATTATCGATGCAATTCTCCGCTTATCGCTGTTCAACTGGCAACACTCTATCACCACGGGTTTCTCTAGATAGGAATGCTATTACAGATACCGTACAACAGTGTAGATAAATACAGACCTTACATGAACCATGTTATCTCTTGTGTATTTTTTAGACACCATGTTGTGAATTTTAGTTTAGTTCCACCTTCGTAGTTTACTTTTTGACTATTAAACGGAGAAAGAGGCGGGAAATACTTGGATGTAAAACACTGTTCAACCTCACTTTGGAGCTCAGTATTATGATTATCAGTATTTTAAAGTTTGGTTGAATTAACTACATGTTCTGCTCATGAACTAGGAGAGATTGTACGTCTCTTCATCGAAGAAACGGTGTACAGTGTATAGTGTATTTATCACTTCGCAAAGACACATGTTATCATTTGTACGTTCATGTTTAAATCTTTTCAACTACACTGTACCATCTTCTATTCCAATTTGAATCATTATGAAAACTTTGCAAAACGTGATACATTTTAGTTTTGCGATCATTTAAAAAATGCTGATAAACAGCATATATTATTTATGGAAATTCTCCGAGTTTAGACTAGGAAAAATTCACTTTAAATCCTTTCAGTGTGAAGGTGATAAGTATCTTAACTTTCAGTAGTATTTAACATTGAAATACGATTGACAGAATGCCTATCGTGAGACTTTTACATTGAGTAATCGGTGTTTGTCATGACTGTTGTTAACTCCTTCATAGAGCGTTTGTTAAGTAAGACGCCACGAGTTACCTACCTTAGCTTGAAAGGATTCATCTTTATACAAGTCGATTGATGCGTTAAAAACCGAATACGGCTGATCACATATATCTAGGCATACAGATCCATGTTAGAATAAGGTTTTAATGACAATAAAAAGTGTCATTCCAAACTTTACTAACTGTGTTCATTTACCCATTGTAATTTGCGTTATGTGTGGACGTCAATGAAACAACTTCAGCAATACTGACAAAGGATCCCCGACTATCACTGTGTAAAGCAGTCATTCTTGAACTTATTTACGGATCATCTTGTATCACATTCAAAAATTCGAAATTTGGTATGATGTAAGAGTCAGAAGGGGTCTTATTTTCGAAATTCACATGTCCTTTAAAATCTTCCATACCGACTCTGAAAAAATCGGCTTATTCACTTTAACTTATTGAAAAGGAACAAACATGAATTATTTCTAAAGCTGTTCTTCACTTAAAATGGAATTATTTAGGGGAAATATTTTTTTAAAAATTGAACCTTGGTCACTTCAATGACCTACAAAAACTGTTACAATCAACTGTTGGGTACGATAAATGATTGCGGTAAAGAACATATCTATGTAATCCTTTCTGTTTCGCAATGCTAGGATGCCTGAAAGACGTGCCAAATTACATTATATTTGCACTAGGATACGCAGCTATGTGAACAAACTTTCGGTACGCAGCTGTAGTTCACAAGTTACGCACACTTTTGATAATGTGTCCTATTTCAAACAGGTTCAGTAGGGTTTTTTTCAAAGGTTGGATTTACAAATGGTACCCGACGTCGTGATGCAATTGCAGTGATAAAACTGAAGTCATTTTAACTGAATGCATCACAATCACGATTATCATAGATACATCTCATGCCTTACAATTTGATAGAAACTAAAGAAAACTAGAAAATAGGAAAAATAAAGATGTTTTTACATTTCAAAAACGTTTATTCATTTTTTCCAAGATATCATTGAAGCACGTTACAATCTTACACAATAAACAATATTCATCACTTTAGTATAGGTGTCACTTGTCGATTTTGATATTGTAAATCTTCGCATTTTAGGGGTAATAAATCAAATCAGTTTATCAAATGTTATAAGAAATAATAATATCTATGCATAATGTGATACAAAATCTTGCTTATTTAAGAAAAAATATCATTTATTGTTTGAATACTACATTTGAAATACTCTTATAAAGCCATTTACTGATCTTAACAATATTCGAGAGCTAACGCTATGTATGTAACTTTGACACTGACAAGTGCACGTGGCTAATTGCAAAAACTATGCAGGTCGATTACAAATTTAAAACTCTTTAATTCCTTGGAAGACACAGGAATGTACCCAGGCGTCTTGGCACCATTTTTGGCTGTTCTTTACTTCAAAGTAGAGCCCACCAAACAACCTGACGGGAATGTAGTAAAGGATGGCAGCGATCTTACACAGATCATCGTTCCGTCGGGTACACGCTGTCAGCATGTTGTTGAAAAACTTTATGTCACACTCGCGTCGTGTCACGTTGTATTGTTCGTGCTGAGTTACAGAATAATTACAGTTAATGAATTTAAATTTAATTATAAAGTTACGGTAATTTTACATTTTAAGTAAAGAGGTCATAGGTTAACAATATGAACCTTTTAATATTCATGATTGTACACAAATGTGTTTTGAAAGTAAAAACATGATCAGTGAAACACTGAGGGTAAATGTAAACTTTAAATGACGAAGTTACTTGTGAACTATTTGAACCTTTGAATGTTAATGTTTGTACACAAATTTGTTCTGAAACTAGAAGTATGATGAATGAAACAGTGACGGTAAATTAACGTTTCAAATGAGGAAGTTATAGGTAAATAACTACTGAAAAGTATTTTCACAAATGTGTTTTGAATGAAGATGCATGATAAATGAAACACTGACGGTAAATTAACATTTCAAGTAAGGAAGTCATAAGTAAATAACTACTGAAAAGTTTGCTTTGTTTTGAAAGTATGTGCATGAGAGTGCTTTGTAAAGATGCATAGTGAAAAAAAATTCACGAAATCGATTGACATTTGGCACTGCATCCCTCCTAGGATAGAAGACGGATAGATTTGAAGAGAAACGGATGAATAGTTAACATGTATCTCTATTCGGTCGGACAAAATCATCCCCAGACGAATGAGCGGATGAAGATAGCAGACATGGATGAACTAGACAGTAATAACTTTTATCACGCGTTTAGTTTTGTAAGCACAATGGAGTTTCTTAAATGTAACAATTATTTCATGTTTTATGATATCATTGAAGTATATTCAGTAAAGAAAACAAAATTGTTGAATATTTAGTTCAATATTTCTTATACCGCGATCGCATTGATTTCTACCGAGATCATCAATATACTACATCTTGCACCAGAAACGTACATTTTGAAACTGTCGGTAACAAAATGTGGAAATACAATGATAATTAGCAATCTAACTTAACTTGTGTTAAATGACACGTAATAATTGCCAATAAACATTTATATCTCATTCTGTGAATAATATAGCGCATCCTGTCTCAGATCTAGAGTAAAACGTAAAGCTGACGGTTGATGAGTGGAGCGTCACCATTTACCTTTTACCCTTAGACATTATGACTAAAGCGTGATTCCCACTCATTTTACGAAAATCTTCCGCAAATTGCATAACAAGGGTCATAACCTAACCTTGTGTAAAGGTGAAATCTGATTTCGGCCATTTTGTTCTTCTTCACTGCCCGGAGGTGTGAGAAGAAGGCGATACGAGTAACTAACGATAATGAGTAATGAATAAATTATTTGAATGATAATTTGATACAGCGTCTCATCTTGCAAAGTTTAAAATTCAAGAGTGAAAAACTTACACAAGCGTAACACACATCGTGCCGATCACAAGATGTAATGAAAGTGGTTTCGTACAATATTTTCGGATCTATTGGAATGGAACATCCTCCAACATGTTTGTTTCTGTTGCATTCACGCTGCCTTTTTGCATGACATGTACTCAAGAGGATACAGAAGACCACGACAGACGGTAGCCACATCTGAAATAGAGAGTATGTGTTCTAACACAGAACAAAGACAGCCTGACATTGCTCAGAAGGTGAGTGGGCATTTTACATAGAAAACAACATTAGAAAGGCACATGATACTACTCTGACATAAAAGCATCAAGCAGGACAGCCAAACTGATATAACTATCATGGAATCTGACAGGAAAGGTGAGATTGTATTCTTATATGAGTTAAATGATGTGTGATCGATAACAACTGAGCTTTCTTGTTACCTGAGAAGACAAAAATTACGGCGTAACTATATTCTAAGTTCAGTTTACATCGATTATCCCCTGTAAAAAAAATCGAAATTCACCACTGTTTATTTTACATGGAAGATACAAATCGGAGATAGTTACATCAGGAGTGGGAATTTATAACAGATTTGACAAGAGGATATCAACAAAGAACCGCTATACCGATATACGTATTTTCAAAAGCATTTTTGCAATGTTTCTTTGTTCCATTTTTCTTATTATATTAATCGAGGTGACCAGACAATAAAAAAGGAACTGTTACTTATATCTGACTACGATTTACATTAGATAGTTAATGAACAGAAAATATTTTGACTTCCTTAACATTTTATTATGAATATAATGTTATTAAGCATTATTCTGTATGCAGTACTAATTAAGGTTTCATTTTACAAGAAGGTATGTCGTTGGATTTGAGTCATGCATAAGTCACTTTTTGATGTTGAAATCCGTTATGAAATTTTCAGATGATTTGAAAAGTACATGGAATTCAATTAAATAATGAATGCAAAAGACAAAAAGGCATGAAATATTTAGAAATGTTTGAAAACAGTACTTACTGTTTTGAGTGAGGACGGGTATTGAACTACGGGACAGATTTTAAATATATTCATATATATATGCTACCTGGTGATTGTCAATAACAAATTGAATATATATCAGAGTACATATTGCTTGTCATTACATGACATGATGGTTTCTTTATGGAAATTTAGGATTAATTTGTAAAGGAACAAGCTGTCAAATCATCATTAAACTAATAGTTGTGGTTGGTGGCAATGTAATTAAGACAATTAGTTTGCATTTCATTGTCCATCTACATTTAATTTACAATATATTGTAACATTTCTGCCACCTATATTAAATTATCAGTATTAACATTTATAATAAATCATCTTCTACCACATTTTGTTACTCAATACAAATTCAAATTTCAAATTTCGTTTGTTGAAACCAGGGAAAGAGCTTTAAGCGCGATTTTTTTTCGTTTTGTAAAACCCAAAGTGTATTTTCTTTAATTACCTTTAGGTTGTGAGTTTCTACAATGGTCAATTATTTTGTTGTTTTTTCTTCCAGCAGTTGAGAATAGACATTTGCAAAATTTTAAATAAAAGTTTAACAAAAAGTTTTTATGGCAACATCTGTTATATCATGAGGTCAGTTAATGTTCTTCAATTTAAAAGTATTCATCAACGCAAATATCCATTCAATCAACGTGAATAGATTCGCATACAGTAAAACACAATACTCAAAAATAACAAGTGTCGATAGACACAATCGAGCAACCTATTACAAAAAGCCTTGGATACCTTTATAATACGACATGAACTATTGTGTGTCGTTTTTATTCATTATAAACTATGTATACGTACATATTTATGTTCAGTAATGTTCTTGACAGATGGACTTTCAACAACACTACCAACGTCTTGTTTTAACGATAGTTACTAAATAAAACTTACAGTGCTAAAACAGAGAACTTTGCCTTTCAAACAATATTTGTTAGAACGTTTGACCACTTCGCGTTAAGAGAGAGAACACTTATTAACGCTTAAATGAATCTTTGCGTGAGAATGACATGTTAATTGACAAAATATATTGTCAAAAGAAAAAAGTGAATTGGCCATTCCTCAAACCTCAATTGATTATGAGTTGTTTTAGTTGTGTGAAAACCAAAACAGATATATATAGCTGGCTTAGTTGTGTTGGAACTAGGAGACTGTCAATGTAATAGTCCGAGTAATAACCTGTACCATGCTTGTCATTAATTCAGAGACATAATATCCTTTATACCAAAACTCGAGCATCTGGCATTGAATCAAATGTAATTCTTATCTATGAATACCATATGTCGTTCAGATATCTATCAAGGTTCTTATCTTAAAAACTGTTCTTGGTTTCCCTAGTGACCTCAAAACCATTTTCGATGAAAATGGGTTGGCCAATGCAAGGATTAGTTATTTTTACTGCGATTTTAGGTGCATCCCTCCAGGTAGATTTCGAACGAACGATTGTGTTCATCCGCGTCGATACAGATATAGGTGAAGAGGTCTTTCTCAGAGGAGGTACAAATTATAAGATACACTCTACCTCTTATCATACCATAAACTTGAAATAACATGTATTTTTTCCAAAGAACTTTAACAATCTGTAAAGTGTCTTTGTTAACCAACAATGTCTAATCTATATTAGCACTACGTGCTAATGTTGTGTTCTTCGTTTATAAATTTATGTAATTGTTATATTTGATCACCAGTTGGTTCCAGTTGTATAATAATACTATTTGATAGTTTCTGAAATGATAATGTTCAAATATTGTCGAAATGTTGTCACAATTACATCTCTGAACAAACAAATTCAAATCTAAATTCGATTTGACTCGTGCCACTTTTTATGTCACCCCGCAAGGGTCCCGGTGTCCCGGAGGTTCCTGCCCAATTCCAATAAAACATCGTGTCCCAAAAGACGTGTCAAGCGGCGCATTCTACACATGGTCCCGCGGTGACAACTTCCTCGACTGGACAGGACATGAACAAACCCAGCATGCTTACAAAGGCGACCTTCCAGCAGGGACACCCATGATGTGGACAACTGACAAGTACACCCTGAATACAAAAACCTCTATCATAGGCGTAGGAACACTTCAAGACAAGAGGGGCAAGATTTTTCATTTGTTAAGCGTGGGGGAGGGGGGGGAGGCATTAGGAGCAATGTGGTGCAGTATCAAGACAGAAGGTTTTGCTCTTTTAAAACATATAATCAACTTTAGTCATCGTTAATTCAGTGTCACCTGTTACCTGTTACGGTGGTACGTTACATCCAAATGTCAATATGTCAACTTACCGAAGCTTTGGATGCGGCAGCGAAGCTTTTGCCATGTTGCCTCGCAACCTGATGGGCTGTATCTGCTTGCAATGCAACCTCTACTTTCGCTTTTGATTGACAAGAAATTTAAAATATGGATTCTATCATTAAGGATGTTCGCTCCTCAGTTACAGTGACAAAACTAAAATAACCTTAAATCATAATGTTCTTATATAATAAACCAAAATGAAGCGGCAATTTCTCAATTTTGATGATTTCTGATTAAATATTCATAGAAATTTTCATTTTAAAATAATTCACAATATTGCTGACTCAGCAATTTTAATTGTAAATATCATTTGAGCAAGTTCTATAATCTGTTTTTCTTAGAAGTAGATGTTGTTAAAAGAATATGATTTGTATGTATGGTTATATACATCAGGTATATTTTTAGATAATGAATGGGAGAAAGCATGTTTTTAGTACAAACATACACTGTAAAAGTGATGTTTAGAATTTAAACACCAAATAACGCGTTTTAACGCGTTTTCATTGTGACGTGTTTAGGATTGCGTCTTAAATCTAAACACCAAGCGATCTAAACACGTCACAGGCTAAACACGTTTAGAACGAAGACACGTCACGGCTGGGTATATTTGGTAAAACCGGTAAAAGCATTTGTTCTGATCTCTCTATATAGTTAGTTAAGGGAACTGTGATGTTAGTGTGATCAAAGGTCTCGAAATTTTATTTTGAGATGACAATTTCACATTATTAGGCATAAAGATTTTTTCAATCATTGCGTTAAATACGATGGATCATGTTTCACTAGTTTATTTGTAATAATAACTTGTATTGATAGTACTCGATTATCTATAGATTTGTTTGTATGTGAAGAAGATGTTCCTGAAGTTAATAAAAAAAAACACTCATATTGAAAAAAGACACGGTCTCAATTTTTCTATAGATATACTGATTGCTTTTATGAAAATTCAAAATAGCAACTTTAAGAAATTAATTTTTTCTTTAATTATCGTATATTTATTCTGAAGTGATATAATGGGTTTCCAAAATTAAAATAAGACAGAAAGAGAAAGAAGCTATTTACTGGAGTTTCGAACTCAGATACGCAGGGAAAATGTACACAAAAAGGTGAGGACAATTTAACTCATATAGAGTTACCTCCCTTTCCGGATGTCGAGTTCCTTTTTAAAACAACAGCAAACAACAAAGAGCAAGATCTACACTGCTAAACTACGCCCAAAGACGATGAATCCAATCACCTCTGTCAGCGATGTTGTCAATTTTCTGAAGGAGAAAGGTTTTTCTGAAAACATCATCCGTATAATTGAAGGTGAGCAGTAAAATAACGCATGTTTAGCTACTAAATATGTGTATTCCCACCAATGTTGACATTCCCGGTCCTGTGTTTTCATTCACAATTTAAAGCATGTTGGTCACCGAACCATATAAAGAATATTCACGTTTCTTGTATGATTTATACCAACACCATGTAGTTTATGCATCACTGTAGCTGGATTTTATCATTCATATCTGACAATATGCGCTCCTGGCCTGTTTCCCGCCAAAATTCGGAATGTTCTCTGTTTTTTGTTTGAATTTTATTGCCCCCGTCTTTCAATATGTGTTCTCTTTTATAATTAGTACATAAAACGTTTATAGATGACAAATCGGTATAAGAATAATACTGAAAAATTATGTAAATCTTTATTTCAAATTTCGTAAATTGAAATTTTACAAACAGAAAACGAAGTTATGTTTATTTTTAATCATAGCGTCAACTCATATCGAATAAGCTGCATTTTCATGTTTTATTTTCTGATTTGAATTGAATTTCATTAAAATTTATAATCTTTTTGTAATTTAAAACTTTTCTGTTGTATTGTGTAATTATGCCAAAATATGCTAATTTCAATATATCAATATCAACTTCAAATCCTATAACTACTAAAAGTGATATTTGCTACAGTGCACATGTCATTCTTTTTATTTTTACCTTTTGATGAGAAGTTAGGTAACATTATTATGTATCACCATCTTGTGGAACTTGAGAATAATCAATATTTAAACGTATATTCGATGTAGATAAAATATACACCCTCTATGTCAATAGGCTGTAGGTTTGTCAAGTAAGTTAGGCTTCTAAGAACAACCCCCTATTCTAATATTTTGAAAACATGCAATGGAAAAACAATGTTTTGTGATAATACATTAATACTTTTACACTTGAACTGTAATATTATGTTTAATACTGGTAGTTTAATTCTTTCAACAGTCACAATATATAGTCACATAATTGGCTGATCTCAATATTTTGTTATTGATAGTATTTATCTATTTGATTTTTTAAAAAAACAATAAATATTTCTCTGATACTCAAGGCCCAAAGAGCTACATTCCAGGAGAGACGTCAGTTCGTGGCTGACCAGGGGGATGGCAAGATCCATGAGATCATCAAAGAATATCCGATTCTTGGTTTGGCAAGTTATGTAAGTAATGATTGATGTATTTATATCCACATTAAGTTTTGTTTTATATTACTTATGTCACGAAGCCAACGAGACATTTTTACGAAGCCAATGAGACATTTTTAGAATTCCGAAACAACATCTATTAACTTTATGGCATTACCTAGGGATGGCTATTGACCATTATTGGACTTATTTTGACCCACTTTTGCAAGTCTTGCATGAAAACAAATACGAAAGTCAGCTAGAATTCTTATAATTTTACTATGATAATTAATTCCTGAAAGTGTTTCTAAAATATGTTAAGAAATTATGAATGAAACAGTTTTTGCCATATAGCATTTTTGGAATAATTTCCTTACTCTAAAATGACACCTTATGTCATGGATAGTTAACTTTACTATCAATGCATCAATACTATTTTTTGTCTATCCTATCATTACTATTGCCAAGGTAACTATCAATATATGTCAATTTGACAATTTGATATTAAGTTCATAACAGAAATAAATACACAATGCAGGGCTCAAAGTTCATTTTTTCACATTCTTGGTTATTGAAAAGTAAAGTTTTCAATTCAATAGCCAAATACATCAATTCTGTCAGTTTAGAGTAATTTTGCTATTGAAGGCTTTGAATACTCACTAGACAAATGATAAGTGTTTGAAAAGTTTTTGTTGTAATTATCAATTTTCACTAGCATTGGCTAGTAAATCACTAGCTACCATGAGCCCTGCAATGTACTCTATATCATTACACTTCACTGTTTATTTGTCTTGTGAATTTACTCATTGTTTTCTGCTTTATATTTCCAGATTGAGAAAGAATTTTGTTTGCTGAAGCCAAACATAGCTAAGAAAGAAGTCCTGATGGATAGATGGTCAGACCTTGCCACTTCCTTAGACGGAATGTTTGCATTGAATCATGTAAGTGTGGTAATTGGGTGTCAATTTCAGAAATGAATATGTTTATAACAAATTTTCATAGCTGAATTAGATTATATTTCAGTACTAAAAGTGCTCAATATGCTGATAGAGAGTCAATTGGAAGTAAACAGCAGTTTCATGTTAACATAAGTGTACTTCTCATTGTAAATGATTGTATTGGACATCTCAATGATCTTAAAATTAATAATCACCCTATCTATTTCAGGACTCTGAGGAAGAAAACGAAGAAAATGAAGAAATCCTCAAGCTCATGAGAATAACAGAAGAAAAAATAAAATTACAGAAGAGGGGTTCAAAGAAGGTGATGCCAGGGGTCGTAACTGTTATGGATGTAAGTTGGGTTTTTTTAAGACTAAACTGACTTTGCGAAATAATAATGCCATCAGTTAGTCTCTATTTTTATTTAGGGATAATAACATAACACTTCATTTCTTTGTGCTGTTACTTATTTTGGAATTATATTATAAGATTTTAAAATTTTAGACTTTATCATTATGTAAGTGACTTCCTTGATGGGCATTCTAGAAATTGTGTATGAATATAAGAGGGAAAACTTTATGATTGCATGAGAGCGGCATAAATTCTTATGCCGTTTTCAAGCATGTACATATATGTGATCATGAAATTATTTTTTTGTTTTCTTTCCAGTGCAAGGATGTGAACTTGGCCTCCAGTGCCAAGGAGCCCCCTAGGCTGATCCTCATCAGGAGCGAGGGGCGTCTCACCAGTGCCCACATAGTTGGGGACCGAATCAGTATCGTGGTCAAGAAGGACGTCCGGGAAGCCCTTCTCACACTCCTCATGGCCTACTACGTGTGGGATTTAAGTTATCCCAAATCTTTTCAACTCCTTGGTTTCCTGCAAACGAAGCTCCTGCAAGACCAATCCCCCTTCCACAAGGGGAGCGGCTACATGTCGTTGACGAGGTTGCTCGAGGAGAACTCTCGTTAACAAAATGTGTATGATTTTTGGGAAGGACATTCAGAGATGTAGTATAGATGCTATGAAGTGCTTTGGATAGAGGTGTAACAATACATATCCGGATCGTTGAGCTTCGTATCGTTACACTTACACTACTTATGTTGTTGTCAAGATGCTTATCCGTAAAGTTTGTCCTTGTTATTAAATGACATTGAAAAATAAATGACATGATTACAAATTTATTTGGTTTTTTTTATTTTTTGAAAGAAGATTGAACTGAAATCTATGCCAATGTATGGCAGTAATATAATCCAATTGCATTGCTATGTTTTTTTTAGAGTTCGATGGATTGAAGAATCATTGTGACATCACAAAAATTCATTAAACATATTTCTAAACACGTCAAGTCATTACGCGTTTAGATCCTAAACACATTTCTAAACGCGTCATTTTGCATCTAAACACATCATTTTGCCATTGTGTTTAGGAAAGTGTTTAGAATCTAAACGCGTTTAGAATTTTGACGCGTTTAGATTTTAAACGCGTTAAAATTATGGGACACAAAACGTGTTTAGGATTGCGTTTAATATCTAAACATCACTTTTACAGTGTAGTTTACATGTTGATAATGTAATTGAAATGTTTGAATACATGTTGTGCCGTAGCGGCTAAAAACCCACATTACCATATATATTTTATACCTTATTCTGGAAGAAAATTATGTTAACTCAAACGTTTTTTAATAGGAAAAAAAGTTTAATACAGGAACTTATTGAAATTTAAGATTTCTCAAAAAAGGTCATCATTTCCCCACTGATTCCCATGTTAAATCTTTGACTGACATAGGGATCTTTGTCTTAATATATCTCGAAAAAAATAACACTAATCCCAATTTTTTGGGTTGATATTTCAAGCAAATACACAATACTTTTGAAAAAAATAAGTTAGAAAAAAAGTTTAATACTTTAAATTTGAGGAACGGACATCCTTAACGGAATTAAACACGGTATTTTTTATTTTACCTGAGAGAATTAAAAAACATGTCTTCATCTCAATTATAGTGCTTGAAATTAATTTTCAAAATGTAAAAACCTGGGATGGCAGTTACATGACTTTAAGCTTGAAATGTAGTAAATCAAAACAAAATGTTCAGATTTATTACGATGGCTATGCTAGATAAAACAACTTAAGATAACTGTAAAAAAAAGTAGATTTATTGGGTTAAAAAGACACCCCAAATTACCAGTTTGTTACAATCATAAAAGCTGGGTACCCTAATATTCTCCAAAGTCACACTAATGTACAAATAAATGAACCCTGGATTGCACAGGGCTAACATCCAATACGAAGAGATCGACATCAACCGCAGCATCTGCACTTTCTGCTACCATGTGTTAAGACCTATATCATTTTGCCCAGTTTTGTCAAAACCGAATTTTAAACGCCAGTGCCCGTACGCCATAATAAAGCCCATTCGTCTAGCATCACAGCATACGCACACATCCATGCCTTGTTTTCAGTCAGGATTTGAACCCGATAGACTACCCGAGGCGCGAAAGGGGGGTCGAAATGGTCTTCGACCCAGGCCGATAACTGCTGTCAAACTAACGACAGGTTTTTGACCTATAGTAAAGGCAGGTATGCCTCGCCTGACACTGTGGTATGCCATCCATATTCTAGAAAAATAACACTTTAACGAGAAAAGAAAGGTTCATAAGAAGAACATTTCAATCAAATAGGTGTAAGAAGTTTCTTTAGTTTTTTCCAGTATTTAAAACTTTCTTACTCTTGCACTTTTGAAGTTGTAGTATTGTACATGAAAAACGCGACATTTCAATTTGAGTACAGTTTGAGATTAGAGTAACTGTGTAATGTTCCCCCATCAACAGAGCAAGTAATGATAGATCACGATCCCTGTGTTAACTTATTTTTTTAGTTTGATGTGAACAAATGAATGGTGTTTTTACAGGCGCACAACTAACGGTCCTACCGTGGTGGATGATGGCTTTGGGTTCTCTCCACTTAATACGTTTGGGTCAAATTTCTGGATGGTCGACTTCGACATGGACTGCTCCAAAACTGATCAAGGATGGTTTGAACTTAAAGTATGCTTTCAAATCTAAACGGTTGCAATGAAAACCTTGTTCCAGTTTAAGATTACTCTGTCTTTCAAATGGAGTTACCTTAACTTTCGAACCAATAGAGCATAACAAGGTTTGATGGTAACGAAAAGAAACACTGTAATTGAAATACTGACATCAATCTTAATATACAATAAATTTCCGACGCATTCGTTTCGTACTAAGGCTGCTTTAAAAAATCAGGGATGGTTTTATTTGTTTATATAACGCTCTGTATACTTTGAAAGTATTTGCCAAACAATACTGGACGCCAGAAAGATATTTAGATGTTGGAAATTATTAAAGTGAACCATTATTTTTATTAGCATGCTACGAAATAAAGTATTTTTGTACAAAAATAATATGCGACGACTAGACAGAACATCTGCAGGTTAATAGTGCATGGAGGCAAGATCACTCATTTGACAACATTGTATTTGCTATTATCATGTGGAAACGCCAAATAAAAACAAAGGGTCTTCGTGTTTCGTCTTCAAGGGCCTAAGTGTTTCTTTAACACATTAATGAACGTTTACTGAATTACTCTAGCATGTTTACAGTTACCCAATAACAGGCCCAGGGAACGAGGGCTATTCTTTAGACAAAAGTTGTAATATTGAATGTGCTACATGATGTCACAGAAACGACTTACAATCAACATTCGCTTTTCATCTTGTCATTACCTATAGTTGATAATTTTAAAACTACGCCAGTATTTTTATAAAGATTATTTGCTCAAAAAGGAATTGTTTTCTTTATTGCTTCCTTTAAAAGATAAGATAACCAAGTAGTAGATGCTTTCCGAAAAGATTATTAGAGATTTGCACTTGTTTAGTTTCTGTGTTCATAGATTAACGAAGTTGAGAAGACTTAAAACATAATTAATGTCATTGACCAAAACCTATGAACATTTTTATCCTATAATAAAATTTCCATTCACATCATGACATGAAACGTTATATCTGTGTTACGTAAAGGCCTATACGACAGCGGGTCGGACCGGAAGTTGGGAGCCGGATGTTGACCAGACGGAAGTTTGTGGAGGCGACGTGGACGGAGCGAGACCATACCAGGCCATACAACACATGGCACGGTGCGGCAAGATGAACATATTCTACTACGCAAATTATGGCTGTACTATTCTGAACATCACACAGGCAAATTCTCCTTCAGGACCAGGTCAGTCATCAAGTCACCGTTTGTTAACATTAAGGGAAAGCAATGAATGAGATTTTATGTTGTGATATTTTTATGGTCTAAAATATAAAGAGGGCCAATGAAGTATTTTTTTAAAGTTTTGAATTAAATATTATATGTTATAATTGTACATTCTGTTGCCAAAACATGTTTAATTGATTTGATGCTAAATATGTCGTTATTTGACTTACAATTCAACGGAACAACCTGCATTGTTTCAAACTCTATGATATATACTTTTATATAATTATTTCAAATCGATACATAAAGGAAAACTTTTTATGAACATGATACTTCCTTGGTATGGATCCCCGATAGATCAGGTGGTACGGGTGCTCCCTGACAAAATGGATGGTCAAGGGTTCGAATCTAACTTTCGTTGACACAGTTTATAAAACAAATTTCCAACTTGATAAAATCTTGTATTAAACATGGTAAATTGTTTGCGTCTGTTGAATATCTATTGAAGGCCAGTGGTGATCATGAGACACCTTACCAGTACAACAGAAATACTATATCAGTAAGATTTATGTAAATTAAAGGATATTGTTGCAGGTGCTTGTGGTCAACGATCCACAGGAACACAGCGGATAGTGAACGGTCACCCCGCTGCCCCTGGTCGGTGGCCCTGGATGCTGGAAGTCATGTACAAGAACAACCACGGGTGCGGGGCAGTGCTAATCGCACCTACATGGGCCATCACGGCTGGACACTGTGTCAGAACGTAAGTCTTAAGAAAGGTGTATATCACATCGAGTGTAAATATATAAATTTTACAAGAGGACGTTTTTGTGGTGACCTATCGTGGCGTGAAATTATCCAAAACCGTCGTAAAGCAAATATCCTCTGTTACGACAAGCTCTTGGTCACTCGTTTGCATATTTATGCTCTTGTTATTTTCTTAAATATCTTTTTCTATTCCCATAACCAAATAGACTAACTTTAAACTATCAGACACTTTTTAGATTTTGAACGGAATAAGAAATATTCTAAACGTTCAACATACATGTATGTGAAAATGAATTGAAAATCACTTATATTCCTTGTTTCAGAGCAAAAACCTACGGCCCCTGGGCAACTATAGTTCGAACAGGGGAAACTGATCGCCATTCTATCGATGGCACAGAAAAGGATTACTTTGTTAAAAATATCATAAAGGTATATTACTAACTAATTCATCTTATAATATTACTGGAATAACATTTAGCTCACACGTGCTACTCCTTAATCGGTGGTGGAAAGCCAAGGGAACACTATACGAATCGAAATCCAACCAAATGCTTGCTCTGACGGAGGGGCGATCTGACTGATTGAGATAGTTCGAACATGTTTTAAAAAAGCTGAACATCGTGATATGGTGATACCGAGTTTAATAAATAACTGAATTGTTTTTATCTCATTCTCACGACTTTATGTTCTTCTCGTCGTGCGTTATTCCCTGTAAGTTTGATGAAGTGTGATATTAGGTATTCGGTAACCTTCCTAATTGCTTTATTAATGACGCATTACTTTCTTGCTTTGCAGCACCCACTGTTTGACAAAACCAAACCGAATCATGATATTGCAATACTGCAATTGCTTTCTCCGACCGAAATAGGATCAATTGACGTAACACCTGCCTGTTTACCTGCTGGTTTCTCAATTGATGTTTTCGTTGGAAAGGAATGCTGGGGTATTGGCTGGGGAAGTACGGCAGGTACCTGACTCGAAATCTTAAGATAATAGCATTCACTGAACCTCACTTTACTAAGTTTTCATCCTGCTAAATCAGCGTATGTGAATCCGCTCTCATCCTTCCCAATACACTGATCTCTTTGAAGCAAAACCCCTCGTATCGCTAGCTATCTAACCAACCAATGAGACGATTCGCATTCATCAACACCTGCACAACCCGGAGGTGAGGTGAGGTGAGTTGGTTTTAACGCCGCTTTCAAGATTATTTCACTTATATCGCGGCTGCTAGTATTATTGCAGGGAGAAAGCCCGCAACACCATTGTGGCCATGGGTTGCGGTGAAACCTGCGAGCATCGGAACTAGCGAACCATGGGTGGTACTTCGCTGAATTTCAGTGTAGCATTGCACCCAAACCTGACTGCGTGTAGAACAGTTCTCTACTGCAGACAAAGTTCCCGAGCCCCTGGCGGGATTCGAACCACGGACCTCCTGATCCGAAGCCGAACGCGCTAACCACTGCGCTATCCCGCCCCTGCACAACCCGGATGGTAAAATCTGTTGAGTTCAAGTTAGTAGCTTCAAGCTGCTTAATTAACGACATTTCATTGGCTGAAAAATAACAGGTGAGCATAGGCACAACTATCAACCCATGTACGAGGGAGTTAGCCCGAAAGATCAGGGTATTAAGAAGGAGCGAAAGGGGATTCATATACGCTGATTTAGAAGGATGCTCAGTTTTTTAAAAGTTGTATTTCTTATTTGAACCAAACGTTTACAGGTACATCAATCAGTGATTGATTATAAACTGATGTCCAAAGGACACTTCACAACAAATTTAAATCAGTTCATTAAAATGGTAGGAGTTTGAGATATAGTACCTCCTATAACCCCACTACTTCCGAAAACAAATGACCACTTAAATTCAAAGGTAAAATTACAGTTTTGCACATAAAAAATCTTCAGTGAGCAGAGGTCAAAATCTGGTTTTCCTGGCGGTCGTTTTGATAGGGTGCCCAAACTAATCTCTTTCATGTTATAAAATGTGTAACTTAGGTACTAGGCAAGAGAAGCGCAACCCTCAGCACTTTTAAAACGTCATTTGTAACGAAAAACGTAAAAGGTCAATTGACGTCACCGATCAGCTTGTTCAGTGTTCACGTAAAAACTGCACCAGAGCTTATTTATTAACGGTAAGGAATGGTTTGTGTCAAACACGTCATTTTAAAACATCCATGAGGTTGTTTAATCGGTGACCGGCCTTGAGGGCTTTACAATCACTGTAAGTCCTTGAGATTGTATGCCAATCCCGATGTTGTCAGCTCAATCAACCTTATGTCAATGTTTAGTGGTCAATGACTGCCTATAGGATAGCCGAAAAAACGTTCATGACACGGGCCCAAGCTCCTATTGTACATGTCTACATATGGACACTTCAACCTTCACTGTGTACCTTACATGACCTCACTGAAAGACAGCGTTGACGATGGTCACATATCCGCACACCCTATCTGTAATTGTCACCAGAGGTTAGTAAACAAAATGCACGACCATTGGCTATTCTTCTAACAAGGGTAGCCGTCGCTCATTTGTGAAGGATTTTTCAGAGGCTATTCACGATATTTTTGTTGCAATTTTTAGTGTTTTTTTGTGGTTTTATAACTGACTTTCACATTTAAAACGTTTGTGTCTAGTGACTTAGCAACAGCAACAAGGATACTTTTGACCTCCTTATTAAATTTTCACCAAAAATGCATGAAATTGCTCCATTACAAGTTTTCAACAAAACACTTAAGGTTTCAATTTTGTCGGTTTCAACTCTATGCTATGTCTGTTTTATATTTAGGATATATTATCCCGTAAAGAAAACACGTATTATTGCTGACAGTATGTATGCTTTCTATACCTTAGATTGATACTAAGTTTTAGAAACCAATTTGTTAGATATAATTTTACTATTTTTTAAGGAACCGGAGATCGCATGAAGTTACAAGAAGTTAAAATGGGCGTGTCCTCGAATGCACAGTGCCATGGTTTCTACGGCAAAAACGTAACCGAGAGGGATGTATGCGCTGGGCATGGCTCACTGTCAGCCTGTGGTGTAAGATCTGTATATCTATCACAAATTGGTTTCACAGCATTTGAAATTGACTTAGGCACATAAGATGGGTGTTTGTTTTCATCTATGTCTATGTCATCTCTTTTTAATGATAACTGTTTCACGTAAAAATTCCTCCATCACCTGAGCAAAGCTTTCAATAGCAATATTTTTAATTATCTCTATATCTTTATTGTTTGGTTTCATTTTATTTGGCTTCTGTTAAACAATAAAATGAATGTATCTTAAAGAAGGAGTGTACATTGAAACAACTTGAAATCAATTTGACAATTGCTACTAAATCAATGTATTATGTCATTACCCAAAAATCTTGCCAGGGGGACTCGGGCTCACCTCTTTCCTGCAAGCTGAATGGTCATTGGTATGCAGTGGGCGTGGTTTCTTGGGGCGATGATGACTGTAAAGGACGACCAACTGTATTTACTCGGATATCGGCCTATTTGGACTGGATCCAATCGGTGACCGGGATTGATTTGTCAACGAATAAAATTATAGGGTAGAACGTTCGTGTCAAATCTGATCTGTTACTACCAAAATCAAATGAAAGGCGTAACAACGTTTATCGAGATAAAATACAAAGAATTTATTACTTGCATACCAATATATATATATAACATAATGTCAGTATGACACTGCGCGCATATGATCGGATGAGAATAGCATTTTGATTATGTCCATAGTAATAAATTATAAATTGCATTTGAATATAGATTTGGGGTTTTCAGGGGTGAATCAGAAACATATCCAGCCTCCAGGGCATGGTCATGAAAAGACGTATGGAAGGTCGGGGAGGGCCGTTTTTAAATATATATTTATAAACGATCTTTCTATGAAGATTTTAAAGAATATCTGAAACATTATCATAAAGCCTGTGGTCAAAGAAAAACAGGCCCAAATTATCTTTTGCTTTGAGAAAGTAAGGATTTGAGCAAGAATAGTTTATTTTCTTAAAAACTTATTCTTGTATTAACAACTACCCATGAATTCTCTTCCTTATTCATTGTTTGTAATAGAACAAAATGTTGAAAATCAGATCTGCTGGACTGACAGTTTACAGATGTTGTTAATTTTTAAAATGAAAAATATTGTGTTCCTCTCATACCTCAGGCGCAATTTGGTTTTAATTTTAAACGTCAGACATATGTATTATTTATGCTTCCTATACGTGTTCCTTTTGATATAATTAGGTCATGTACCTTCTTTAGATTTTGAACTCCTTCCTCGTGCCAATGACTGTATGCAGAAGATCATTTGTGCATATTAGACTAGACACTGGTAGTTTAAATATGACGATTTATTCACTAAGGTGTGATAATTTGCCTTTGCATTCTATGGTCCGTTATTCTCGGAATTTAGTACATTTTCAATATTTTTTGTTACAACTGACTTTGAGGAATCCATGTTGTCCAAGTCATATTTTCCAGTTTAGTCATGCTTTCATCACAAAAGTGACTCACAAGTCAACCATGGTCCTTACATCTATTTATGAATTTCCTTGTTTAAAGTTACAAGCTTCACCAGCCTAAGAACAAAGGTCATACAGTCATGTACACACTGGGTGTAATGTGTACGCGATGACGTTCGTTGTTACTGATTAATCACGTGACTATTACAGTGAGAAACGTGTTATCGTCGCCAAAGTCAGTGAAGAAAAATCAAAATTATTATCTCAATACCGACAATCCTGAAATGATATTGTTATGTATCTAACGCTAAGGCTTAACTATCTACTAATTCACAGCCGGAAGTCTTGAATAGACACATATGTTTGTAATTTTTAACTTGATCACTGCAGTGAGGCTGTTTGGCGTCTTCGTCCCTAACATCTTCCGTCTACTTACACCTAAACTAAGGAACAAATCTTAAATGAAGTCATAGCTACTAAAACATTACTGAAGCTAGAAACAGACAACCGAGTTTGATAGACCAGCGTACTGTATAAACAGAGTTTGGCCGAGTTTAATTACCCGTTCAGAAACGAATGAAGTGCACGGATTGTTCAGTCTGCATATACGGATCGTTAACGATTGCACCAAACCTGGTATACGGATTGTGTTGATTGACGTTTCTTGAAAAAAACGACACTGCTTCAAACAGAAAGTGCCAATTTTTTACATTTTTATTTGAAGTGATAAACAGTGCAAAGAGGAATATTTCACAACACTTTTTCTAATATCAGACTACAAAAATGCAACATGTTTCTGTGTTAAGACTGTCCTGGGGTTATAAGAACAGAAGCAACAAGTAAATCGAGTACACAAACAGAAGCAGTATGTATTATTGTAGATAATAGCTTAAAGTTCTTGCAACTTTTAATCACGCTTGTTCATTCTATCATATTTCCCCCATCGACTGAAAATTGTAGCGCATTTGAGAGAATGAACAATTTGTTTCAAAGCTCTCAGATTAATATCGGTACAACCAAATTATTATGATCTGAGGAGGACCTATGTATCTAAAAACCATTCCCTTGGTGGCTGTGTACGTGCTGCCAGACAAGCTGAACTCTTGCTAATAGAGCTGAACGTACGGTTCAAACAAAATGAATTAAAAACAACTATACCATTTATGAGAACTGCACTGATTTAGAACTGTCAAGTGAATGCATGTGTGTGTAAAAACAAGGGGTTTTTTGTCAAAAGAGAACTAAACGTAAGAATAAAAATTACAGAAGTATGCATACTCATACCCAGTACTTTTATATCAGTATCAAACGTGAACGAATACTTTCACTTCCCTTTTGAAACTTAAGAGAGCTCATTAATTCGATTAAAAAGTTATTTTATGTTTATTGAAGCCGGACTTCCAGCGAAAATATTTATTACATTTGCACCTGAATCTTTGTGCTTCATGCACACCCTTGTAACGTTCTACGTAGGAGGTGGCGTTTAGACCTACACGGTAGAGTAATATGGATCTGGGTACTTGCATGTATTTCTTAAGTGCTTGGATATCAGACAAAATGACAAAATGACCTCTTACATTTTGAATACGAGTAAGGTCTGAAAGCTACGTTAGTTCTTTAAGGAGATAGATGTAAAAAGTTTAGTGGTTGTGTCTTTTTTGAAAATAAATGCAAATTGATCAGTGTGTTCTATCCTGTGATTTTTTGGACCGTTCTTTGACGTCAAAGTGAACCGACACTGATCACAAACAGAACTATGGGATGGAGAAGCGATAGTTCAGCCTGGGTCTTGAACCCATGCATCATACTTTACTATGCTTTTGTACACCTGTGTTTGAATCCCCGCTGCTTCTTCAGGTTTGGGAAGTCAAGATTAACAGAGAACTCAACTTCACTTCGGAGCTCGGTCGCTGTTTTTTTGGGTGTTTTTATGGTTTTATTAAATTGATGGGTCATTAATGTCCGAAAAGCTTCCTACTGCTTCCGACTGCAGTGAAACGTCAATGTTTTCGGCAGAAAGAAACGAATTAAAAAAAGTTACTGGTCAAACGGTGTATACAATATGTCTTGTAAAACTGAATGCATAGGTATAGATGGAAGGATAATCATCGAAGCGCTAATTCAATAGTTCGGGGGGGGGGGGGGGGGGGGGGGGGGTGTTAAACCACCAAATAAGTGTTTAATTCTCATATAAACCAAATCATTCGGTCACAATCCGAACCATCGATCAGCACAATCCATATCCCGTAAACCACATCATCGATAACATTCCGAACACCGGGAAACTTGAGCTATGATAAAACATGAACCAACTTTGACAACAGATTACTAGATATTCACACCATGCCATACCTTGAAACGTCACCAGTGATAGCAATTATTGCTTATTATTGAAGCAATTCCACGTGTAATCAGTTTTTGATAAAATATTCATTAAATACTATTATGATAGGGAAATGTATAGAGATTGTCGAAATTTCGAAGACATTCGTTGACACCCAGTTCCCAAAGTGGTTGTTTACAAATATCTGGTTAGGTTTATCATCTATTTGGTTTCATAGGAGTGTGTATGGATATTTGCTCATGAAGTACTCGCTATTTATAAGTTCATAAGTATATTTTAAATGTTCAAAATGGCATACAATTTACGACTTACAGCGCTCGAATGTCCCGCTCCGCGCTATAAAAGTCACGTGACAAATCAGTAACAACGATCGTCCTCGCGTACACATTACACCCAGTGGTACATGTACCTGATGATGACTACAGCGGTTACGGTTACATTTAAGTACAATGGATCTTCACTTCTGTATTGAAGTTCTTTTTCCTAATGCTATGATGCCTATAAGATATCCCAAATTTCATGATACTAGAACTAAGATAAGTGGTTATGTGAGCAAACCTCTGTTATCATTCTGTAGACTATTGAATGAATTTTTAGATTTGTGCAACATCTTAAGCTTCTTTGATCATTGAAAAGTGGATATATATATAAACAGTGACCAATTATTCTATCGTTTACAAACACGAAGACAATACAATTGTTATAATTGAAAGGAATTACAAACGAGCTTTTAAAAGTATACCATTATAAAGTTAGAATTCATTAATTCACCTTTGAAAAAATAAAATTTACACTTTGTAAAACATATCTATGTTATATTAGTAACGTCATTTTAAACCTTATTTGATATTCAGCTGACCTTCCAAGATTGAAGTTGATGAAGGTTCCTATTGAACTGAACACAAAAACACTATTATTAGACATCGTCCTAAACCCATTCTTCGAAGCGTAAATTTGTGTGTTTTCAACTGTCAATTAATTTTTATTTCAAAGAAGAAAATTTTCTTTTAAATTCTATATGTAGGTCCGTACAATGTACATAAATGTTCGAGGGACCAATTTCAAAATTGAAAAAAGTTTCGTAGGTACATATTGGGGAAGGGTCATTAAAAATACACTTAAAATGGAAGAGCCTCGGTCCCCGGTAAAAATGGAAGAGCCTCGGTCCCCGGTCAAAAGCCCCCTTGCACTAAATGACTTGTTCCGAGGCCTACGATTCCAAAACCTGTGAGTCTTCCAACACGCCCACAACGTCCGTAAAAACAGCTGAACACACATATGTCTCAAAGTACGATAACGCGTACTTTAGATATTTTCCTTGACTTACTTATGTGGCAAGTAAGACAGACAGACAGAATTTATTCAGTAATGTGGGCCATATAGCCATATTCATTTTCTATGCAGCCGTTACAATATTTACACACACTCCTTTGAACATCGAAAGGGTTTTTACGTGAAAACTATACTTTGAAATTGTGCAAACTAGTTCTAAATTTACAAATAGCTCTCCTGAAAGATGTATCCTGTAAAACGACAACATATTTTTCCGCATTCAGCAAAGATTTAACATTAGAATAATGTGAAGTCATACCTTTTAGCCTTTCCTTAAATTGATACATGATTATATTTACATCACCAACATTTGTGTAGATCCAAACATATGGAAAACCATTCATATACAAACATTTTTAACATCAGACACCCGACTATGTTAACCGTGTTCATCTTATCTTTTAAGATAATAGTAACATTGTTTTGGATAGCTTTTTTCTTCCATACGCAATAATTTCAACCAAAATTGTAAAGCCCTCATTTGGCTGTGGACAAACATACAATGCCGAACATTTTCTCCTAAAATAGTTGTATTTGAGGCATAGTTACTTACACCTTGAACATATTTAAAAAAATGAAGTTTGCACTTTTTAAATACAAGTGGCAAGTAACAAACCAAACCAAGACGAAAACTTGCTTTGTGAATATAGTCCTTTATTCCTACAGTCCTTTTAATGTGATCGATGAAATACAAAACTATGAAAACAATGAATATTGAAATAATAATGTATCACTCTCTTGTTCAAATCTTCTTTACAAATGTATAGCTAATAAAGTTGAACAAGAGAATGACAAAGCCGAAAGACTAGTGTTGTCGTCTTTAGCATAGATAAAAGTGTCAATCATTTCTGAACATCTTCATTCGTGATTAGACTATGTAGGCAAATACACCTTTTTAACTTCAAAAGTACGACGTATTGTGACAATATGTTGGTATTTGCAATTCATCCTTGTCGTTTCTTAATTCCATAAATATTATCAGATCGCAGGTATTATTTTTTACCTAGTAAGTTAACGTTCTATACTTTGTCTCATTTTTAAATTTTGGGTATAAATTACTACTAAAATAGACACTAGTCTTGTTCAGTCGACGTTCTCGATGTTTGGCTAAACGAATGCTGATTAACAATTCTTGATTTTTAACTTTTAAAAAAGTTAATTTTTGTGAATTTTAACACACAGACATGAAAAGTAATTTCATGGAGTAATGTTGCAAGACATTCGCTTTATATCTGTCTAAACAATTATTTTATAATCATTACCGATAACCACAAAACCGTATCGTGGCGTCGTGGTTTGGGAGCTTCATAGACCCCAAAAGCTAAGCCAGCCGGAATTGAATTGAATTTGGAATAGAATTGTTATCATCATTAATATGCGTTGATGTGGAAAGTCATAGGCTAGACTAACAGTAGCTTAAGCTATGGTTGCCATTTTGTCATATAAAAATACACTAGAAGGCAACTCTTTGCAAAGACTTTGTGTCAAAATGACAAGGACTCAAAATGATAACTAAGTTTGATTATTATTAAAATTTTGTTCCTCCTAATAACTTACACAATGTCAACAAAATTATTTGGTAATACAAACATCTTAACATGAAATAAGTGAGTTATGAATCGGAGTGGAAAATAAGCTTGGGCTTCTTTCAAGAAACAACATTTGTTAAGGTTAAAATATCTTAAATGATTTAACATTAGACTAAGGTTACATTAAAGACTTTCAATTACTTTAGTCCTCGCTGTCGTTAACCACATAAAGAGAGGATACTACAAGAGGCGTCTTAAACAGTTCAACAATTGAAATGCTTGTTTCTCCTTCTTGTCAAGGTTTACACAATTATATTTAATTTTGGGTAACCAGGAAATGAAACTCGAATACATTCGTGTAGAGTTTTAGTGCACTAACCGCAAGACGTTGATGAATTTGCGATTTTCAAGTTGATGTTAACCGCTTTTTCGTTCTCTATGTTGAGATGAATCGTTTAATTGTGTATTTTCATACCTTTGAGAGTTTGATTGTTGAAATTATCGGTTTGCATATTGTAAATAGGTAATGATAAATAGTTTTGTGCATTATGCACCAATTTGGTTTCAGTAATGAATTAATTTGTTATAGACCAAAGTAATAATCAACATGTGAACAAATCGGTGGAGTGGACCCGGGATTAAAGGGCCACTCCCTGATTTTCATAATATATTATTTACCTTTGATACGAACCTAAATGTCATATGTTGTGATATAAAATCAAAACATCTTAACTTTTCATGTCCAAAATACATATATATGAAAAATACTGGTTTTCCATGAAAATCTAAAAACAGCCTTATAAATGCATAAAAGTGTAGATATCACGTCCAATATACATGGATACTAGTTATATAACTTAACAAACACTATCAGCTCTTAACTGCCATCCTGGCTGCTTTAGATAAGTCTCCAAAATTACGACTATTTGACGAGCGCAACTGTCCGGTTTCCGATCATAATTACGACGTTCTACCTTCATATTGTCGCTGTAAAAAACAATAAGCTTTAAAATGTGCCATTTTGGTAACTGTCGATACTTCGCGATCAAATGACACCATTGAATAAGTTTGGCATATATGACTCCAACAACTCACGGAGTGGCTCTTTAAAGGTTTTGAGAATATGTATTTGGAAAGTATTTCAGATTAATTTTCTGATTACACTATGTTGAATATAATCATACAAACCATGGCAATTAAGACAATTAACTGTTGGAATCAAATACCAATCTTTGTTGATCTAGATCGACCCATCCTGGAGTGTCCACGGCCTATAATGTGCGTGACAGAGGTCCTGATAACATTACAATCGAAAAGATAAACGTTTTCAGTCAGAAATAATTATTCCTGTAATACAGAGCTTGAATTTAAATTGGTTCATTTTATGAAAGATGCTCTAGTTCGATTATTATTCTAATACTCACCATGAGCGAAAAGTTTAGAGACATAGCTATATAATGACTTAAAGTACGACTGTTCTTACAAATGATTTACAAAATGCCAAAATGTAACAATCCTAATTCCCGAATGCCAAGCGGTTTAACAAAACATTTTTTCAACTGCTGATCATAAAAGTCTAAACTTTTTATTCCGGGTAAATTATTGCAATATTTTAAGACAGGTTGGTCACATATGCAAGCGGATATGATTTATATGTTAATACTAATGAACTGAAAAATTAAATCATTATTAATGCGAAGCTCAATATAATTACCTTCTTTATAATCGAACTTCTTTGAGATATTTCCTAGGTAGGTAAACTTGTGCAAATATTTGAAGCTGTAATTGAACTTTGTTCTCCTCTGGATTTCATATCTATCCGAGTATACATGTCAAAAACGAACTTATCAACGTTATGCCAGTTTTCCAGAACCTTGGCATTTCAAACCTGAAACTATATGTTTGATTCACAAATAAAATCTATTTTGCTTCAGTAGTCTTGGATTTGAGGCTTCAACGTAATGAATGTATTTAGAAACTTTATTTTCATGCAAATTTTTTTGTTTCGTTACTTTATTTGGTGTATTAAAGCAACGCAATCATCAGTGAACTGCAAAAGCCACGTGTCCAGGTTCTTTTATCCCATGATATAAAATAGGTATGTAAGTGACAGCTGATTAGGATCAGCCTATCCTTCATGATTTGGTGTAAATAATAATAATAATAATAATAATAATAATAATAATAATAATAATAATAATAATAATATAAATTTTTCTCACAACAAGTTAAAAAGTGTTTAATTGTAAGATATCCTTAATCAATAAAATTAAGTTATAAAGAGAACCTGTAATGTCTATGCGAAGCCATTTTTTTTAAGTTGAATGAATTATAGCTGTTCATATGTAAATGGCGCATACAGCTTTTCTCTTGATTGGTGTCATTGTATTCTTTGACAACGGATAATCAGGTAGACTAATGATTAAATCGAACACATCAGAACCTGCAATGTCTATGCGAAGCCATTTTTTTAAGTTGAATGAATTATAGCTGTTCATATGTAAACAGCGCATACAGCTTTTCTCTTGATTGGTGTCATTGTATTCTTTGACAACGGATAATCAGGTAGACTAATGATTAAATCGAACAAATCGTGCTATAGGGCGCATATTTGAAAATATTTGTACAGTGCTCTTAAAAAGATAACCTTTTCTATAACATAATCTAATTTATTCATAACTTGTTCTTCTAAACACTATGATGATTTTGCGGAAATAGCTTGACAGTCAACTGAGACTTGCTAGAAATTGCTGAAATACAAAATTGCATTGATCTCATTTATTTCTATTCACTACTAATGTTCATGATTTAGTTATATTTTAACAAGCTTTACTTGTGATCTAATTGATATCATTTTATACAGCAACATGTTGGGTTTCATGCTTTTGGGTATTGCTGCCGTCTGTTACGGGAAGCCAATGAACGACTTTAGTTTGCTAAATGAGGATTCCCAAAAACGTGCGTGTTTTCCTTTGTTAATATTTATTTTCAACAGTATACATTGATTAACGGTGATAGAGGGATAGCGCAGTGGTAATTATATAAGCGCAATCGGCCTTGAATCAAATTGTCTGAGGTTCGAATCCGGCCAGGGGCTGATTAACTTTGCAGTAGAAAATGTTCTACAGAAAGTTTTGGATTTAATGCTACACCGAATTTCTGAGAATTACCACCCATGTTTAGCTAGTTCCATCCGATGCTCGCTGGTGTCACCACCACAAACGTCTTGTGGGCCTTTCTCCCTTCAGTAGCTAGCAACCGTGATTTAGATGCATTACTCTTGAACGCGACAAGAGTTATCCCAGTCAATATTATCAGATGATGACTCCTTCAAATAAACAACCTTTCTCATATAAAAAAAGAATGTATTTACAAAAGAGTTTATACAAGTGCTAAAAACAATAATAATAAAAAATAATTTTCAGTTTATACTAGAATGGAAAACAAATCACTGATATTCTCTTTGCATTGTTTTCTTACTCATAGAGTAGTGCTTGAAAGCACGTTACGATTTGTTTTCCATTCTAGTAAAAACAAAACATCATTATTTCAAGTCAAATTTCGCTCTGGTATGTACTGGTGTTTTTTTACCTAAGTGTATATGCCAATGAAATGACACTTTTTGGTTTTTACAGGAGTTGCAACAAACTTGATTGCTGACTTTGTCACCGGAAAGCGTGACTCGTATGTATCTACAACGTTCTCTGCATTATTCATCCATTTCTTTAAATGATCTTTACTTGTATTGTAAGTACATACTTGTATTTTAAGTACATACAATAATGCGTCATAATTCTTATAAAGCCTCCGAAATCATTGCCAAATAAAAGATTTTAGTGATTAAAGAGGTAAGAAATAATAATAATAATAATAAAATTATTTAAAGTTACAAAATGTATCATTAATCCTGAATATAATGTGACCAGAAAGGACATCATCTACTGATTGTCAATAAAAAAATTATTTCAATACAAGACATTCTCTTATTTTGTTATTCGAGGATTTGTGCTTTAATTGTTATTTATTGTATCTTGGACACGTCTGTGTATATATTATACCCTGTTTCAATAGGAAGGAAATTATATTATTTCCAACCTTTTACATTCTGGTGCACTTTCTTTATTTTGAATGAAGCGAGAATAATTTCAAAACAGAAGTGAAATCGCTCGATCATTATCTGCTCATCTGCCGAAACATCGCTATCAGAATGTTTAAGAAGTTGATAATCCATAAAAATTCCTTGTCTTCCTGACTTATACTTGGTCAGTGCAAATAGTCGATGTTGTGGTGGCATTAGGTCTATAAACAATGTAACGGAAGCGGAAGGTGGTTAAGTAATTCCATGTAAGGAAAGAATGATAGACCTCCAAAGACTTCTAACGTTTAACAAAATGACGTGAGGTCTCCACTTAAAGAAAATGCATATAGTATTTCGCGCGATCGACCTCTAAGAAACTAGCCAGTTTAAACTTGTTGTGGTTCCAAATGAACGAACAGCATCTCGCCGCCTTTACAGAACATCTCAGCTTACATGTCAAATACATGTACAATACATTATGCTGAAATAAAGGATTTTTCATCAACTGAAAATATTGATTGTATATATTGTGATGAATATATATAATTATCCGTAATAATTGTTTTTTGTTTTGTTAAATATTTATAGAGAATACAAATTTGGACAGCAGGGGTTTTGGCCGCTACCCCATATATAAAAGAAACCTATCACAGCTGGAAGAGGTAGGGGCCCTTTACAATTAAAAAACTATAACAGAGAGATATATATTACACAAAATCAAAGGAAGGGAAAGTACAAAAAATTATAGACTAATATAAACACAACATTACAATTCGGGGCACAAACATGTGCCCACAAACATATACACATGTAATAAAAGAATAACATATTCACACCAATAATGTTAAAAAGGGTATTATACAATATTCATTAAAAAGTAACATAAACATATGTTCTAACATGGTATATATAATATGTACAATTATTTACAGGCAACGTATACAATACGTTTTTTTAACAATAACAATTATGACAATAAAAACAGAAATACAATGTAATATATTAAAACGTAATGATACGTTATATAACATAGATGCATAATGCAATAAAATGCATGTAAAAATACGTACATCATATGTAGTACACATAAAGAAAATATACAAACATAAATGCAAGGATATACTGGTTAGAATAAAAAGACAAGTGTGTTATTATTTAATTTACAGAAACAATTAGTGGATAGCCAGTACTTAGAAAATATAGACGAAGACAGACGAAAGTAGTCATCCCGAATACGTGTTTTAAGGAAACATTTAAAACGTAAGACAATGTCATCTCCAGTCAGCTGTTTGTGTTCAAATTTGTTAAGGTTACGAGTAAGCCAAATAGAATATTTTGCCAAAGATAGTAAATAGACACAAACAGCATAATTAAAAGAATTTGGAAGCTGAGGAACACGTCCAAAGCGAATAATTTCGTTAGATTTGGCAACTAGGCCATTAGATAAAGTATTTAACCACTGGAAGACAACCTTCCACACATCATTCACACAGGGGCAGTAGATAAAGAGATGACTCAGAGTTCTCTACTGTAGAGCGACAGAGAACACAGTTAGGAGAGACAGACATGTGGCGGGCAAAGAGTTTGTAGCCAAGGGGGAGAGAGTTATAGATGAGACGGAAATTAACTGATTTTGGAATATTATCCATAAACTTATGAGGCAAATTACGCCAAACCAAAGAAAAATTTATTTGTGGATACAAGTTTTCAAATTTATTCTCAACAATTTTGGAAATAAGACAGTTGTAAAACTGTTTAGTACTAAAATTTATCATGTCTACCAGCGATCCAAAGAAATAGATTGAAATAAAAAAAAACCCATTAAAATATTACTGGTAGAACAGAGGCATAGTCTCAGAGTGAGGAAAGAGAGGAGATCTAAAGTCAGGGCGATAGTGTCTTAAAGGTAAGCCTAACCAATATTTTGCAAAATAAGTCCACTTTGCTGAGCTGTCCTTAAGAAGAGATTGGACATGTTTTAAATACAAAGATTGCAATTTTAAATGAATACAAATAGCCCCCAAACCTCCCTCTAACACCGATTTATACAAAACAGAGCGCCGAATAGGCTTAGACGTGGATTGCCAAATATATCTAAAAGTGTCCCTCTGAAAGAGTTCGACGTATTGTTTAGAAACTGGTGCTACTGCGCCACGGTACCAAATTTTAGATAACCCCAAAATGTTGCACATAACTGTTTCCCCAAAAATAGAAAGTGCACGCCCTTTGCACAACTTTAATACATTACGAAATGTTGATAGAACAGGGAAAATTTATCATCATTAGAAACACCATTGCCTGTAATTACACCTACAATTTTTGATTGGTTGATCCAAGAGATGCCGAACGGATGGTCGGACCTAGACTTCCATTTACCAACAAAAATTCCATTAGTTTTAGAATATTTCAATTTTGACCCGAATAGAAGCATCAGTTGTAAAGAAACCCAAGCCATCATCAGCAAAGGCAGATATTTTGCTGAAGCATTTGAACCTGGTAATCGAAAACGACTTCTGTTGAATTTGTTACATGGTCTTCCCCGTGTTTATAATGCGTTCATTAGATGATCTTATCTAGCCAGACTTTGAATACCGGTGGTTCGTGTATTTGTTAGCATCATTCACCAAAGAATATGTAAAGACATTTAAAAACTGAAATCGTTAGGTTCGTTGTAACTGAAATCGTTAAAAAATGCTTTTCTTGAAAATAAGTAAATCAGATATATAAAACCATAAAGAGGATATTTGTCTTTTCTTCACCAATACCATGTTTATCTCATTTAGTGATGATGAGGTCGAAGTTTTTTACCTTATCCTTTCCATCCTTTTCTCCCTAATCTGTCCACTCTCTTTAAGATGCTTGTCATCCACGTGTTTAATAACTGAAATATTGTTGAAAGCACCTTAAACCCCAGCCCACTCACTCTTATAAAATTGGTTTGTATTTTTTAAACGAATTCAAAGCGTATTTGCGATTATTCACCTGAGAAATGTAATATCTGCTACAGTTATAATTATATACCCTAAGTGCGCCCCATACCCTAGGATGGGCCTTGAGTGCAGTTACAAGGCAGTCTGGGGATTTAACTCTATTATTCCAATATAGAGCACTTGACCAGCATCATATCACTACTGCGCCACGGTACCAAATTTTAGATAACCCCAAAATGTTGCACATAACTGTTTCCCCAAAAATAGAAAGTGCACGCCCTTTGCACAACTTTAATACATTACGAAATGTTGATAGAACAGGGAAAATTTATCATCATAAGAAACACCATTGCCTGTAATTACACCTACAATTTTTGATTGGTTGATCCAAGAGATGCCGAACGGATGGTCGGACCTAGACTTCCATTTACCTACAAAAATTCCATTAGTTTTAGAATAATTAAATTTTGACCCGAATAGAAGCATCAGTTGTAAAGAAACCCAAGCCATCATCAGCAAAGGCAGATATTTTGCTGAAGCATTTGAACCTGGTAATCGAAAACGACTTCTGTTGAATTTGTTACATGGTCTTCCTCGTGTTTATAATGCGTTCATTAGATGATCTTATCTAGCCAGACTTTGAATACCGGTGGTTCGTGTATTTGTTAGCATCATTCACCAAAGAATATGTAAAGACATTTAAAAACTGAAATCGTTAGGTTCGTTGTAACTGAAATCGTTAAAAAATGCTTTTCTTGAAAATAAGTAAATCAGATATATAAAACCATAAAGAGGATATTTGTCTTTTCTTCACCAATACCATGTTTATCTCATTTAGTGATGATGAGGTCGAAGTTTTTTACCTTATCCTTTCCATCCTTTTCTCCCTAATCTGTCCACTCTCTTTAAGATGCTTGTCATCCACGTGTTTAATAACTGAAATATTGTTGAAAGCACCTTAAACCCCAGCCCACTCACTCTTATAAAATTGGTTTGTATTTTTTAAACGAATTCAAAGCGTATTTGCGATTATTCACCTGAGAAATGTAATATCTGCTACAGTTATAATTATATACCCTAAGTGCGCCCCATACCCTAGGATGGGCCTTGAGTGCAGTTACAAGGCAGTCTGGGGATTTAACTCTATTATTCCAATATAGAGCACTTGACCAGCATCATATCACTACTGCGCCACGGTACCAAATTTTAGATAACCCCAAAATGTTGCACATAACTGTTTCCCCAAAAATAGAAAGTGCACGCCCTTTGCACAACTTTAATACATTACGAAATGTTGATAGAACAGGGAAAATTTATCATCATAAGAAACACCATTGCCTGTAATTACACCTACAATTTTTGATTGGTTGATCCAAGAGATGCCGAACGGATGGTCGGACCTAGACTTCCATTTACCTACAAAAATTCCATTAGTTTTAGAATAATTAAATTTTGACCCGAATAGAAGCATCAGTTGTAAAGAAACCCAAGCCATCATCAGCAAAGGCAGATATTTTGCTGAAGCATTTGAACCTGGTAATCGAAAACGACTTCTGTTGAATTTGTTACATGGTCTTCCTCGTGTTTATAATGCGTTCATTAGATGATCTTATCTAGCCAGACTTTGAATACCGGTGGTTCGTGTATTTGTTAGCATCATTCACCAAAGAATATGTAAAGACATTTAAAAACTGAAATCGTTAGGTTCGTTGTAACTGAAATCGTTAAAAAATGCTTTTCTTGAAAATAAGTAAATCAGATATATAAAACCATAAAGAGGATATTTGTCTTTTCTTCACCAATACCATGTTTATCTCATTTAGTGATGATGAGGTCGAAGTTTTTTACCTTATCCTTTCCATCCTTTTCTCCCTAATCTGTCCACTCTCTTTAAGATGCTTGTCATCCACGTGTTTAATAACTGAAATATTGTTGAAAGCACCTTAAACCCCAGCCCACTCACTCTTATAAAATTGGTTTGTATTTTTTAAACGAATTCAAAGCGTATTTGCGATTATTCACCTGAGAAATGTAATATCTGCTACAGTTATAATTATATACCCTAAGTGCGCCCCATACCCTAGGATGGGCCTTGAGTGCAGTTACAAGGCAGTCTGGGGATTTAACTCTATTATTCCAATATAGAGCACTTGACCAGCATCATATCAAGCCTCTATGCATGTAACCCCTTGAGCCTGGAATAAAACCACTGAAACCTTTCAAGTGTCCTCCACATCGCAACTACATGACTTTGTTAGCGTGTCCTTACGTCCAACCATGTTAGATGATGTCAGATCATCGTTGTCATAAGTCGCTAGTGTCTAATAACATTTCCCATTGTTATTTACACGAGTGGCTGATAAGACAGTTTACTTTCATTGATAGACCAGGCCAGCTATCATATAGTTACATCCAGATGGTTCGGTTTATATTAACAACAGGAACCCTAGACACACACAAAAGAGCCAAATATCCATGACATTGCTTAATCTCACACGTCCTCCTCATCAGCGTAATTGAATACGCTGATCGAGCTCCTTCCATATACCCTGATCTGCTTTAGGTCAAAATCCTCGTATCGCTAGCTATCTAACCAGCCAATGAGACGACTCGCACCCAGCAACAGCGGCACAACCTGGATGGAAAGTTTCGTTAAGTTCAAAGGAGTAACGTCAAGCTCTTTGGATAACGACATTTCATTGGTTGAAACAATAACAGGTAAGCACAGCCACGAACATCAAGCCGCGCCAGCCGTACGAGGGATTTCGTTCGAAGGAGATCAGGGTATATGGAAGATCAGCGGATTCAATTACTCTGATGAAGCAGGATGAATCTCACAACGTTCGATGGTAAAATGAATGCTCGAACAGGCCAAAAAATCACACTTACGCCAAGTCTTAATCTTGATAATATATACCAATTATTTCAAGCCTTTGTAGATGTATCCTCGGGCTTCATGTTTCTAAACTCTTCAAAACTCATCCCTGGACATTGTGATTTTGAAAATCTCCAACCAAATCATCCACATATGAGTCTTCAACGACAAACCAATGCAACGTAAAAACGGGTTGGTGTCGCTGAGGTTAAAATTGTCCGTTATAATATTGTTCAGGGACTTGAATATGAAATTCGGAAGGATATCTTCCCCTTGATTAACAGTGGACACGAAAGTGTGAGCTAAGACAGGGAATTGCCAGCCAAATCCTAAAAGTAATATTTCAAAATTAAATAAGTTAGTTAGTTGACTTAATTTATGAAGGTTTTTTTCAAATGGTGATTTTTGTTACAAACTAATAGCTATATGTTTGATAAAGATGTTATTTCTTCCAACGACTAAGACAATATCAAAAACATTATTTTGTAATACAAATGTTTTAATTAGGAGATAAATATACTGTGATAGGATGTCAGAGGCATGTAAAGGAATAATAATAGCTCTAAACATAATGGATAATTTACAGCTGTTATAATACAGCCATATTTGGTTTGGAGTTTATAAAGAACCTATTTACGACTGTTCTTATAACTTAATAAAGAAATGCCCACACTTAAGAATTTTAATTCCTGATTACCAAGCGGGTTCAGAAAATATTTTTCAGCTGCAAGGCAAAACTTTTTATTTCGTTGAAACTTATAAATTATTGCAACATTTGAAACAAGCTGGTTACATGTGCCAGCAAAATATATCAAACATTAAGATCAATGTACTGAAATATTGTAAAATGTTGAATATGAAGCTCAGTATTGTTTACCATGTTTATAATGTATATACGAATTAGCTAAAAATGGTGTGCATATTTGAAGTTATTATTCCATTCTCCTCTGTGCCGATGATGTTATTCTTGTTTCTGCCCCTGTTATCTTTTTGGGTAACAAATCAGCGTAAATTATGTATCGAACAAAGTTATCCTTAGAAAGAGAGATCCGGACTTAATGGCTATAGCTATCTTTAATATATATATATATATATATATATATATATGAAAAGTTGAATTGGTTCAAACGCAAGGTCACATATAGATTAAATATAACATACTTCACATTAGCATAATTTACAATATATCCTTGTACATTGTACGTATATTTTGTTATAAAAACGCTTGTAATGCGATGTTTACGATCATATCGTTTCATCCCTGATGAGTCAATACTATTGACGAACTACTAGTATCGGATTAAAATGATTCTGCAAACGACTATGTGAAGTATGTTAATATGTATATATAAATGAAGACAAACGCCCAATAGAGCTTATCACCATTATGTCAGTTTCCAAGATCCTTAGCATTTCGAACCTGAAAAAGTAGTTCATGTAAAATTCATAAGTACAACCTATTTTGCTTCACTGGTCTTGATTTTGAGGCTTCAACGTTATGAATGTATTGAGAAACCTTATATGATATAAACATCATTATTTTATTGATTGTGTTGTTATTTCAAAGCAGCGCAATCAACAACAAATTGTATGATCTATGATGAATGTTGTCGGTATCCAATATGATATATACATTCACATTCAATTTTAAACGCTTAGTCAGTTAAATGGATCCGTGGAATACATGTAGAAAGACTGAAAATGAAATATATGTAACATGCCGTTCATTTAGAGAACAAAGGTCGGAGGCTTAAGTACGAACATGTGTCAAGGTTCTATCATTCCATGATATAAAAAATGCATGTTAGTGACAGCTGGTTAAAGGATCAGCCAATCCTTCATGACAAAATGTGTATATAAGAAACATTACCCGTGTCAAGCCTTGTCTCTTATCAACAGTAAGGTGAGTAAGAAACTGTAGTGAGGCATTTAAAGGCGCTTATGCATATTTTCCTGAAGAAATTATAGGGAAGTCACGACAAAGAAATTGTATGTTACCAATTGAAATTTTTTTTATTGATACAATTATTTCGTATACGGAGGGACATGTACCAATTTCGGTTGAGTTTTGCAAATTCGTTTCTTTAAAATTGGACATGCAGCTTTGTTTACAACTATGAATAATTGGATTGAATAATAAGATGAATTGCCTTCTGAGGAAAATATAGTTTGCATAATTGATATGTAAAGGCACTGCAGCAGGTAAAGGTTAATGAAGTGATCTCATGACATATCAAACGTTTTCAGTTGCACCACAATCTTTCTAAATTAATAAAATTAGTTAAAAATGGAACTTGCAGCGTCTATATATATAGATGCGAAACCCTTCTCATAAATGGTATGAATTAAAATTGCGCATACATTTTTTCATTTGATTGGTGTCATCTTATTTTGCGACTACTGATAATCAGCGTGAGTAACGAGATGTGAAATATTAACACAGGATATCAAGCAGAACATTTTAAACAATCTGAACAATAAAATAATATCGAACAATACGTGCTACAATGCAATTAAAGGGACACATTTGAAAAACGCCATAAGAGAAACATTCGACAATTCCCACAAAAGATAACTTGTCTAATAACATTACTTAATTCTTTCCTAACTCGTTCATGGGAAACACTATAATGACTTTGCTGAAAGATCTTCCCTCTCTACAACTGGAACTTGCAAAATTGCATTGATCTAGCTTAGTTTCAAAAGTTATACATTTAGAAACTATCCTTTTGATTTAATTAATATTATCTTATACAGCAACATGCGGGGTCTCATTCTTTTTTGTATCGCTGCCGTCTGTTACGGGGAACAAAGGAGCTTCCTTAGTTTGCTTAATAAGGATTGCCAAAAACGTGAGTGTTTTCTTTTTAATATTTATTTTCGACAAAGACATCGTTTAACTGTTGGTGGTGTCTTTCAGGCACAGTTTTGTCTGCAGTAGGAAATGTCTACACTAAGGTTGCAACGTACACTGGATTTCAGTAGCAACCATGATTAGTTACAGCGGTTGGTCGCAGGATTCACCGTCTTGAAGGCTTTCTCCGTTCAGTAACACTATCAACCGTGATAATAATGTATTACTCTTGAACGCGACGTTAAACCATAAATTACCTCATCATACCATTTTAACTTTGTCCACATTCTGTCGTTTCTTAATATATCGCATTTGTGCATGTAAACACTGAAATTAACGTTTATATATAGTTTCATCCGAACACGAACACAGCGGGGTACCTGGTAATTTAAAAAGAACACTTTTGTTTGTTTTTTATTTATTCAATAACCTATGAGATACAGAAACCATTCATAGTGTATGACTAATTGTGCTGCGTAATGGATGGTAGGTATGTATTATTCGTTCTACAATATATGATCCAATATCAAGTTCCATATTTCTTCACTCATTTATTCCATTCTGTTCCATTTTTTTTTACTACTGACTTGATATTTTGCTCTTTATCCTATTCCATCAAGAAACAAGGCATATCAAGTTTCCTCATGATACCGAATTTATTGTTTTTGATGTGCACTTGTTGAATTAATCAAATGAAGCACGGAGCGAAGAAATGACACCACTATTAACCTTTTTTTTACCTCCACAGAGGTGCCAATTCAAACTCTCATTGCCAAACGTGATGCTGTGTACGTATTTCTACAAATTGAATTATTTGTTTTAGCATTTGACAGTATTCAATAAGATTTTCCAAATATAGTAATAATGAATTAATTATAAAAATTCAATTCGCTTTCGGACACATGGGACAAAAAAACATTTTAGGAATCGCTAATTCTATTATCAAAGTTTACAGCGACTTTTTTTCACATGGGGAAAACAATTTATCAAGTGATTGCTTGTGTAATTGTTTGGCCCTCGCGTTATGTTTTGACTGTGTTTTCGAGCAGGAATTGTTATGGATAGTGCAGGATTTGACAGATCCATAGCGTTAATTTAGAGTAGCCATGAGATATCTATGTTCAGAAAATTATAGAGTTTCTGCTTATGCAAAGGCTGCATCTTTTGCTTTTTTTTAAATATGGTTTTGCCTGGCCAATAACTCTCAAATCGATTGTGAAGTCGGAGTTGTATTCCTTAACTTGCTGATGCATTTACTCTGGTTTAATTGATAAGTCAGTGACAACAAGATGAATAATGATATATGTTCATGTTACATAGATTTCTTACACTTTTATTTGTTTGTATTTACTATATGTACAAGTTCATAAATATCATTTAGGTAACATTGAATCCAGGCAAAACAAAACAAAACAATTTTTATCAGAAACAGATTATTGCAGTTTTTCTTTATTTGATCTGACAATGTTAAGTAAATTTAAACACTTGTGTTCTGGTTTAAAGAATTAATCAGTAGACTATCATTTTTATTTACAGGGAGTCCAAGAACTTCCTTAAGGATATGCTCCATGAAGTAGAAACAATTGGATCAGGTTCGTGAGATAATTGAACTGTTCTTAGCTCTGGTATAAACTCTTTTGTAAATACATCCTTTTTTATATTAGAAAGGTTGTTTATTTTTGAAGAAGTCATCATCTGATAGTATTGACTTGGTAAATCTCTTCAATGGAATTTGTTCTTTGCGACCATCAATCTAAGGTTCTATCAAGCACTTCTCTATGAGTAAAACACAATGCAAAGAGCATATCAGTGATTTGTTTTCCATTCTAGTATAAACCAAAAATTATTATTTTATGTCAAATTTCGTTCTGATCCGTACTGCCAATGAAATGACACTTTTTGGTTTTTACAGGAGTTGCAACTAGCTTGATCGCTGACCTTGTCACCGGAAAGCGTGACACGTATGTATTTACACCGTTCTCTGCATTATTCAGCCAGTTCTTTTAATGCTCTTTACTTGTATTGTAAGTACATACAAGTAATGCTTCATTATTCTTATAAAGTCTCCCAAATCATTGCCAAATAAAAGATTCTAGTGATGAAAGAGGTAAGACACATGTTTTGCCTCCTCTGTATGCCTCAGATTTTTCTGTAGTAGTTTACTAGAAGAGGATCGCTAAAATTCTTCAGGTAGTCAATCGAAAAACACAATTTAAAGTTCTTATCATATAGATGACACATTCGAAATGTATTATACATCATTCTCTGCATTATTCAGTCAGTTCTTTTAATGCTCCTAACTTGTATTGAAAGTACATACAAGTAATGCTTCATTATTCTTATAAAGCCGCCAAAATCATTGCCAAATGAAAGATTCTAGTGATGGAAGAGGTAAGAAACATGTTTTGCCTCCTCTGTATGCCTCGGATTTTTCTGTAGTAGTTTAGTAGAAGAGGATCACTAAGATTCTACAGGCAGTCAATCGAAAAACACAATTTAAAGTTCTTATTACATAGATGACACATTCGAAATTTTATGAAAGTTGTTAATTAAAGTTATTTAGTAAATATTGCATAGATTTCATATTATCTTCGAAAAATGTTTCACATTTTCATATTTTTTAAAAGGTAATTAGGCATCAATCACATACAAGACATTAAAAATACGATAAATCTGTCACAACAAGATGATTGATGATATATGTCATGTTACATAGATTTTTTACACTTTTAATTGTTTGTATTTACTATATGTACAAGTTCAAAATAACCATTTAGGTAACATTAAATCCGCGCGAAGCAAAACAAAACAAAATTTTTTAGAAAAAGATTATTGCAGTTTTTCTTTATTTGATCAGACAATGTTAAGTAAATTCAAACACTTGTGTATTGGTTTAAAGAATTAATCAGTAGCCCACCACAGGATCGCTAAGATTCTTCAGGTTGTCAATCGAAAAACACAATTCAAAGTTATACAATGTATCATTAACCAGGAGACTGTAACAACATTCTCCTTTTTTAATATTCACTAGGCCACAGATTTTGTATTTGCTAAACCGCTAACAGAGTTTGCTCACAGTTTTCTTTAGCAATTAATAATTAATTCGTATCAAATTTTATAGATGTCACAATTGAATTTTTCTGAAAGTTGTTAATTAAAGTTATTTCAGTAACATTGCATAGATTTGATATTATCTTGGAAAAACGTTTCACATTTTTATAATTTTTAAAAAGTAATTTGGCATCAATCACATACGAGACATTGATAAATATGATAAATCTGTCGCAACATAGTGAATGATGATATATGTCATGTTACATAGATTTGTTACACTTTTAATTGTCTGTATTTACTATGTGTACAAGTTCAAAAATACCATTTAGGTAACATTGAATCTGGGCGAAGCAAAACAAAACAAATTTTATCAGAAACAGATTATTGCAGTTTTTCATTATTTGATCTGACAATGTTAAATAAATTTAAACACTTGTGTTCTGGTTTAAAGAATTAATCAGTAGACTATCATTTTTATTTACAGGGAGTCCAAGAACTTCCTTAAGGATATGCTCCATGAAGTAGAAACAATTGGATCAGGTTCGTGAGATAATTGAACTGTTCTTAGCTCTGATATAAACTCTTTTGTATATGCATCCTTTTTTATATTAGAAAGGTTGTTTATTTGAAGAAGTCATCATCTGATAGTATTGACTGGGATAATCTCGTCAATGGAATTTGTTCTTTGCGAACATCACTGTAAGGTTCTATCAAGCACTTCTCTATGAGTAAAACACAATGCAAAGAGCATATCAGTGATTTGTTTTCCATTCTAGTATAAACCAAAAATTATTATTTTATGTCAAATTTCGTTCTGATCCGTACTGCCAATGAAATGACACTTTTTGGTTTTTACAGGAGTTGCAACTAGCTTGATCGCCGACCTTGTCACCGGAAAGCGTGACACGTATGTATTTACACCGTTCTCTGCATTATTCAGCCAGTTCCTTTAATGCTCTTTACTTGTATTGTAAGTGCATACAAGTAATGCTTCATTATTCTTATAAAATCTCCCAAATCACTGCCAAATAAAATATTCTAGTGATGAAAGAGGTAAGACACATGTTTTGCCTCCTCTGTATGCCTCAGATTTTTCTGTAGTAGTTTACTAGAAGAGGATCGCTAAAATTCTTCAGGTAGTCAATCGAAAAACACAATTTAGAGTTCTTATCATATAGATGACACATTCGAAATGTATTATACATCATTCTCTGCATTATTCAGTCAGTTCTTTTAATGCTCCTAACTTGTATTGAAAGTACATACAAGTAATGCTTCATTATTCTTATAAAGCCGCCAAAATCATTGCCAAATGAAAGATTCTAGTGATGAAAGAGGTAAGAAACATGTTTTGCCTCCTCTGTATGCCTCGGATTTTTCTGTAGTAGTTTAGTAGAAGAGGATCACTAAGATTCTACAGGCAGTCAATCGAAAAACACAATTTAAAGTTCTTATTACATAGATGACACATTCGAAATTTTATGAAAGTTGTTAATTAAAGTTATTTAGTAAATATTGCATAGATTTCATATTATCTTCGAAAAATGTTTCACATTTTCATATTTTTTAAAAGGTAATTAGGCATCAATCACATACAAGACATTAAGAAATATGATAAATCTGTCAAAAGAAGATGATTGATGATATATGTCATGTTACATAGATTAGTTACACTTTTAATTGTCTGTATTTACTATGTGTACAAGTTCAAAAATACCATTTAGGTAACATTGAATCTGGGCGAAGCAAAACAAAACAAATTTTATCAGAAACAGATTATTACAGTTTTTCATTATTTGATCTGACAATGTTAAATAAATTTAAACACTTGTGTTCTGGTTTAAAGAATTAATCAGTAGCCTATCATTTTTATTTACAGGGAGTCCAAGAACTTCCTTAAGGATATGCTCCATGAAGTAGAAACAATTGGATCAGGTTCGTGAAATAATTGAACTGTTCTTAGCTCTGGTATATACTCTTTTGTAAATAAATCCTTTTTTATATTAGAAAGGTTGTTTATTTTTGAAGAAGTCATCATCTGATAGTATTGACTTGGTAAATCTCTTCAATGGAATTTGTTCTTTGCGACCATCAATCTAAGGTTCTATCAAGCACTTCTCTATGAGTAAAACACAATGCAAAGAGCATATCAGTGATTTGTTTTCCATTCTAGTATAAACCAAAAATTATTATTTTATGTCAAATTTCGTTCTGATCCATACTGCCAATGAAATGACACTTTTTGGTTTTTACAGGAGTTGCAACTAGCTTGATCGCTGACCTTGTCACCGGAAAGCGTGACACGTATGTATTTACACCGTTCTCTGCATTATTCAGCCAGTTCTTGTAATGCTCTTTACTTGTATTGTAAGTGCATACAAGTAATGCTTCATTATTCTTATAAAGTCTCCCAAATCATTGCCAAATAAAAGATTCTAGTGATGAAAGAGGTAAGACACATGTTGTGCCTCCTCTGTATGCCTCAGATTTTTCTGTAATAGTTTACTAGAAGAGGATCGCTATGATTCTTGAGGCAGTCAATCGAAAACACAATCAATCACATACGAGACATTAATAAATATGATGAATCTGTCACAACATAGTGAATGATGATATATGTCATGTTACATAGATTAGTTACACTTTTAATTGTCTGTATTTACTATGTGTACAAGTTCAAAAATACCATTTAGGTAACATTGAATCTGGGCGAAGCAAAACAAAACAAATTTTATCAGAAACAGATTATTGCAGTTTTTCATTATTTGATTTGACAATGTTAAGTAAATTTAAACACTTGTGTTCTGGTTTAAAGAATTAATCAGTAGCCTATCATTTTTATTTACAGGGAGTCCAAGAACTTCCTTAAGGATATGCTCCATGAAGTAGAAACAATTGGATCAGGTTCGTGAGATAATTGAACTGTTCTTAGCTCTTGTATAAACTCTTTTGTAAATGCATTCTTTTTTATATTATAAAGGTTGTTTATTTTTGAAGAAGTCATCATCTGATAGTATTGACTTGGTAAATCTCTTCAATGGAATTGGTTCTTTGCGACCATCAATCTAAGGTTCATCTTCCTACGCAAAGCTTAACTATTGCCAGTCTCGAACTGTCCAAGTTAACCCTTGCTGCCGACATAAGACTTTCCTGTGCTGATACCAGCGCCCCCTCTGGCGATTTTTAGTAATCTCCAGTTACCTCCCTTAGCCTAACCAATCGGTGACGCCGTATCATTTGCGTGATAATAAAAATGGCTGGGCCATAGAAAGTGACCTGATCGATCAGATTACTAAGAAGTTTGCATTGCAAACCTTTCAAACAAAAAGATTCAGTTTATAAATGTATTGATGGACGGAAAAGATGTTTTTGTTGTTATTAGGACCGGTTTTGGTAAATAAATAACATATGACTGCGCCCCTTATATTTTTTCAAATGGAAGTATGTAGGCCCATTTATCGTGGTCGTTACCATTATATAATTGTATTTTTTCATCAAATAAGTACAGTAGCTGAAAAAATTTCCTGGAAAATATGTGAAAATCAAATATATAGGGGAGAAATATCTTTAGACATACAATGAATAGTATACAGGCCCGTAGCACCAATTTCGAGAGTGGGGGGCTGAAATTAGAGATTTGCTAGCTCATTGGGGGGGGGGGGGGGGGGGGGGGGGGGGGGGGGGGGGGGGGGTTAGACTACAACGTCGGTGAGACTAAATACAGTTTTTATTCTCAATCTGCAGAAAAGGGTCAGATGCCTCAAGAAACTTAAAATATTCTATTTTTTCATTCGAACATTGAAATAAAGAGCAAAAAAAGTTGTTTTAACCCCTAAAATTAGTGGGGGGGGGGGGGGGGGGGGGCTATCTTTGTCATGTGCACAAGTCTCATTCTTTATTATCCAACTGTTCACAAACACACGTACAAGCCAAACGGGAAACATTTCATGGAGAGAGAATAATTTTTATATCAAGGCACATACGTAGTAACCAAAGTAATATTTTCAAAATGAAAATGACCAAATCAAATCAGTGAAAATGGAAGTAAATATAACAATTGTTTTACTTTTTTAAATTTTTTTTATTGACGACATGATATTTAAATGGTACACGTCAACATACCTGGTTTTTGACTGCAAGAAGTAAAGTTTTATGAGAGTAACGTTTACTACCGCGATACAACGAGGTCACAGGCTACTACATTTCGAGTGTTATGACATCGCGAGATGTTCAAATTTTATCGGTTCACTTATGTAAAATTTAATCAATGTTTCAGTTCAACGGGTATTCAATAAAGTTTTTGCAAGCACAAAAGATAAAACAATTGTACGATGACAGGAAATAAAGTCTTGCCGGGCGTAGTGCATCGAGTCGGTGCTTCAAATCAGGGTCAAGTTTATCGATTTTGATTAGTTTACCGAAGCAATTTAAGAATAAATTCTTTGACAGGCCGCTGTCCGCTATAGGGTTGTAGTAAAATAATAACGCAAATTGACTATAACCATACATGAACTTGAATATATTGTTCATCGCTTTGGAGGCGGCACTTTCTCTTTACAAATCTTTCAGTCGACGGACTGCGACATGGGCGCATCCATGTTTGTTCGAGTGCCCGGATTTAGCTTTTGCTAGGAGCTTTCTGATTGGACTATCTAATTCCTTTGCAGTGAGTTAGAGAGCTAGCACAGGAAAGTCGTATGTCGGCAGCAAGGACAGTTCGAGACTGGCAATAATTAAGCTTTGCGTAGGAAGATGTCTAAGGTTCTATCAAGCACTTCTCTATGAGTAAAACACAATTCAAAGAGCATATCAGTGATTTGTTTTCCATTCTAGTATAACCCAAAACTTATCATTTTAAGTCAAATTTCGTTCTGATCCGTACTGCCAATGAAATGACACTTTTTGCTTTTTACAGGAGTTGCAACTAGCTTGATCGCTGACCTTGTCACCGGAAAGCGTGACACGTATGTATTTACACTGTTCTCTGCATTATTCAGCCAGTTCCTTTAATGCTCTTTACTTGTATTGTAAGTACATACATGTAATGCTACATTATTCTTATAAAATCTCCCAAATCACTGCCAAATATAATATTCTAGTGATGAAAGAGGTAAGACACATGTTTTGCCTCCTCTGTATGCCTCAGATTTTTCTGTAGTAGTTTACTAGAAGAGGATCGCTAAAATTCTTCAGGTAGTCAATCGAAAAACACAATTTAGAGTTCTTATCATATAGATGACACATTCGAAATGTATTATACATCATTCTCTGCATTATTCAGTCAGTTCTTTTAATGCTCCTAACTTGTATTGTAAGTACATACAAGTAATGCTTCATTATTCTTATAAAGCCGCCAAAATCATTGCCAAATAAAAGATTCTAGTGAGGAAAGAGGTAAGAAACATGTTTCGCCTCCTCTGTATGCCTCGGATTTTTCTGTAGTAGTTTAGTAGATGAGGATCACTAAGATTCTACAGGCAGTCAATCGAAAAACACAATTTAAAGTTCTTATTATATAGATGACACATTCGAAATTTTATGAAAGTTGTTAATTAAAGTTATTTAGTAAATATTGCATAGATTTCATATTATCTTCGAAAAATGTTTCACATTTTCATATTTTTAAAAGGTAATTAGGCATCAATCACATACAAGACATTAAAAAATACGATAAATCTGTCACAAGAAGATGATTGATGATATATGTCATGTTACATAGATTAGTTACACTTTTAATTGTCTGTATTTACTATGTGTACAAGTTCAAAAATACCATTTAGGTAACATTGAATCTGGGCGAAGCAAAACAAAACAAATTTTATCAGAAACAGATTCTTGCAGTTATTCATTATTTGATCTGACAATGTTAAGTAAATTTAAACACTTGTTTTCTGGTTTAAAGAATTAATCAGTAGCCTATCATTTTTATTTACAGGGAGTCCAAGAACTTCCTTAAGGATATGCTCCATGAAGTAGAAACAATTGGATCAGGTTCGTGAGATAATTGAACTGTTCTTAGCTCTGGTATAAATTCTTCTGTAAATATATACTTTTTTATATTAGAAAGGTTGTTTATTTTTGAAGAAGTCATCATCTGATAGTATTGACTTGGTAAATCTCTTCAATGGAATTTGTTCTTTGCGACCATCAATCTAAGGTTTTATCAAGCACTTGTCTATGAGTAATACACAATGCAAAGAGCATATCAGTGATTTGTTTTCCATTCTAGTATAAACCAAAAATTATTATTTTAAGTCAAATTTCGTTCTGATCCGTACTGCCAATGAAATGACACTTTTTGGTTTTTACAGGAGTTGCAACTAGCTTGATCGCTGACCTTGTCACCGGAAAGCGTGACACGTATGTATTTACACCGTTCTGTGCATTATTCAGCCAGTTCTTTTAATGCTCTTTACTTGTATTGTAAGTGCATACAAGTAATGCTTCATTATTCTTATAAAGTCTCCCAAATCATTGCCAAATAAAAGATTCTAGTGATGAAAGAGGTAAGACACATGTTGTGCCTCCTCTGTATGCCTCAGATTTCTCTGTAGTAGTTTACTAGAAGAGGATCGCTATGATTCTTGAGGCAGTCAATCGAAAACACAATCAATCACATACGAGACATTAATAAATATGATAAATCTGTCGCAACATAGTGAATGATGATATATGTCATGTTACATAGATTAGTAACACTTTTAATTGTCTGTATTTACTATGTGTACAAGTTCAAAAATACCATTTAGGTAATAATGAATCTGGGCGAAGCAAAACAAAACAAATTTTATCAGAAACAGATTCTTGCAGTTATTCATTATTTGATCTGACAATGTTAAGTAAATTTAAACACTTGTGTTCTGGTTTAAAGAATTAATCAGTAGCCTATCATTTTTATTTACAGGGAGTCCAAGAACTTCCTTAAGGATATGCTCCATGAAGTAGAAACAATTGGATCAGGTTCGTGAGATAATTGAACTGTTCTTAGCTCTGGTATAAACTCTTTTGTAAATACATCCTTTTTTATATTAGAAAGGTTGTTTATTTTTGAAGAAGTCATCATCTGATAGTATTGACTTGGTAAATCTCTTCAATGGAATTTGTTCTTTACGACCATCAATCTAAGGTTCTATCAAGCACTTCTCTATGAGTAAAACACAATGCAAAGAGCATATCAGTGATTTGTTTTCCATTCTAGTATAAACCAAAAATTATTATTTTAAGTCAAATTTCGTTCTGATCCGTACTGCCAATGAAATGACACTTTTTGGTTTTTACAGGAGTTGCAACTAGCTTGATCGCTGACCTTGTCACCGGAAAGCGTGACACGTATGTATTTACACTGTTCTCTGCATTATTCAGCCAGTTCCTTTAATGCTCTTTACTTGTATTGTAAGTACATACATGTAATGCTACATTATTCTTATAAAATCTCCCAAATCACTGCCAAATAAATTATTCTAGTGATGAAAGAGGTAAGACACATGTTTTGCCTCCTCTGTATGCCTCAGATTTTTCTGTAGTAGTTTACTAGAAGAGGATCGCTAAAATTCTTCAGGTAGTCAATCGAAAAACACAATTTAGAGTTCTTATCATATAGATGACACATTCGAAATGTATTATACATCATTCTCTGCATTATTCAGTCAGTTCTTTTAATGCTCCTAACTTGTATTGTAAGTACATACAAGTAATGCTTCATTATTCTTATAAAGCCGCCAAAATCATTGCCAAATAAAAGATTCTAGTGAAGAAAGAGGTAAGAAACATGTTTTGCCTCCTCTGTATGCCTCGGATTTTTCTGTAGTAGTTTAGTAGAAGAGGATCACTAAGATTCTACAGGCAGTCAATCGAAAAACACAATTTAAAGTTCTTATTATATAGATGACACATTCGAAATTTTATGAAAGTTGTTAATTAAAGTTATTTAGTAAATATTGCATAGATTTCATATTATCTTCGAAAAATGTTTCACATTTTCATATTTTTTAAAAGGTAATTAGGCATTTATCACATACAAGACATTAAAAAATACGATAAATCTGTCACAAGAAGATGATTGATGATATATGTCATGTTACATAGATTAGTAACACTTTTAATTGTCTGTATTTACTATGTGTACAAGTTCAAAAATACCATTTAGGTAACATTGAATCTGGGCGAAGCAAAACAAACAAATTTTATCAGAAACAGATTCTTGCAGTTTTTCATTATTTCATCTGACAATACTAGGTAAATGTAAACACTTGTGTATTGGTTTAAAGAGTTAGTCAGTAATCTATCATTTTTATTTACAGGGAGTCCAAGAACTTCCTTAAAGACATGCTCCATGAAGTAGAAACCATTGGATCAGGTTCGTGAGATAATTGAACTGTTCTTAGCTCTGGTATAAACTCTTTTGTAAATAAATCCTTTTTTATATTAGAAAGGTTGTTTATTTTTTAAGAAGTCATCATCTGAAAGTATTGACTGGGATAATCTCTTCAATGGAATTGGTTCATTGCGACCATCAGTGTAACGTGCTATCAAGCACTTCTCTATGAGTAAAACACAATGCAAAGAGCATATCAGTGATTTGTTTTCCATTCTAGTATAAACTAAACATTTTTTATTTTAAGTCAAATTTCGTTCTGATCCGTACTGCCAATAAAATGACACTTTTTTGGTTTTTACAGGAGTTGCAACTAGCTTGATCGCTGACCTTGTCACCGGAAAGCGTGACTCGTATGTATTTACACTGTTCTCTGCATTATTCAGCCAGTTCTTTTAATGCCCTTTACTTGTATTGTTAGTACATACGAGTAATGCTTCATTATTCTTTTGAAGTCTCCCAAATCATTGCCAAATAAAAGTTTCTAGTAGGTAAGAAATAATAATTATAAAGCTATTTAATGTTACAAAATGTATCATTTTTCAGGTATGTGATTGAACTTTTTTTAAATACATTTTTTCCAAAGTTTTATGCATCAACTTTGTAATTAATCATCTTTTACTGGTGCATTTAACATGATTGAGAAAAAGTAAAATTAAACAGTCTGTTCATCGAGAAATACATTATTTGTATTATTCTTACACAAAATATACCATTACACATTATTCATGATCTTAACAAAAATACCTTTCCAACAGTTAAACACCGATGTGACATGAAAGAAGATCATCAACTGATCGTCAATAAAAATTTATTTCAACACAAGAGAGTCTCTTATTTGTTATTTGAGGATTTGTGCTTTAATTGTTATTTATTGTATCTCGGTCACGTCTGTGTATATATCATACCTTGTTTCAATAGAAAGGAAATTATATTATTTCCACCCTTTTACATTCTAGTGCAATTTCTTCATATTTAATGAAGAGAGAATGATTGAAAAACAGAAGTGAAATCAATCGAACATTATCAGCTTGTCTCAACCACATTGTTCTATATAACACTATGTAACATGATTTAACACTTTTAAGCATCAAAGGAGCCAAGTAATTGGAAAATATTCAGTTTAATTCGACCCCTTTTGATATGGATAATTGCCTTACCAGACTGAGGAAAGCTTTGACAATATCATTCGACCATGATTGGAAGGCACGCCCAGTGCTTTACATATTTTGTGGCCACTGAAAGTCCACCTCTTTGTTTTTCTCTGTATTTGTAAGATAATTCTAAACCAAATATGTGCAATAGCATGATCTAAATAATTCACGTATGCGATATATTTTTACTCTTGATATCAACTGTTCTTCTCAGTCGCCATATCCAGTGTGACAATCCCTGGACGCGGTTTGGGTTTTGAACTTATATTAAACATGTTGTTTTCTTATATTACATCTTACACCGTTTGGCTATATCTCTCTGTCTTTGATGGTAACAGTCAATGATAACACACCTGGCACTAGGGTAGAAAAGCATGAGCCTAATATCCTTCTCTTAATTAAATATTGTTTTAATATTTGTTTTACAGGTTCAATAGTTCATAATGGTTTGACATTGTGTCAATATACAAAGTAGCAGTGTGATGTCAGGGTTACGCCCTTATGACAGGACGTTTGACATAAAACGCTAGTAACCAACGCATGAAAATCAAATCAGTTTTATGAGAGACCATTATATTAAGAATTGAATTAAAATCCGAATGGAATTATACATAATGGGCACCTTAAGACTTGAATACTTATATATAACTTTTCATTATTGTACACTTTGATACCTTGATGGACTCGAAGTATTTAGAAATAAAAACAGCTCAATTTCTAAATGAGGTGATAAGATCAATTATGATTAATTAATCCGCATTAAATATTGACGCCTTGAAGTATTTAGTATTAAAACAACCCAATTAACTGATCAGTCTATCGTTATTGAAATGCACGACCGAAAGACAAACTTCTACTCTATGGAATCAAAGAAAATGTTAATGAAGACTCCGAGAAAGTTTTGCGTGCTATGTTCACTGACGACCTGAAATTCTCGAAAACACAGTGGACAAAATTTACTTTAAGGCTGTGCAAAGATTCCCAAGAAAACCTTTCCCCGGTGACCTCACCCCAGAGGCACCCTCCCCTATCATAGCCAGTTTTCTGTGTATGGTTGACAAAGACATGGTATTGAGATGTTAAAAACTTCCAAAGGGCAAACGTATATGTCACTCCGTACTGATCTCCCCGCAAAATTAAAAAAACCAGCGTGCCATTCTCTACCGCAAGTCAAGAGAAATATATCATGAGTACAAGGTTCAAACCCGTGTCCGACAAATAGGTGTAGACCATGTTCTTGAGATAATATCCAACAGTGGTTCACCCAGGTTAACTGGTGACATGAATCCACCATATGACATATGGACTGTGTGGTTAAATTGAACTTATAAATTAACAAACTGTGATCTGTATATACGGACGTCTTGAAGCTGATCTTGTTGACATCAGACATTGTGTACACGTTTCTCCTCTCCAAAACAGACAGACAGACTGTATTTATTCAGTACTCAAGGCCATTGCCCATATTACGATGAAAATTTTACGAATCCATGTGCTGCTGGTAGACTTGTTAAAACAACACAATTTACAAGAATTTAACGAAGCGTAAGTAAAATGCCTGGAAGATTTCAACAAATGTCATGAATACTATACGATCAAATTTCTGTATTTAAAACTATTTTAAGCTATTGAATGAAAGTTTACATATTTCAAATTTTACGAGCCTGCAAAAGGAATTAGGCGATATTCGCTATAACAGTATTACAAGACATAAGTCTCACAAAATCTTCCTTACTAGGTTTAATAAAATCATCATGTGAAAATACTCTTCTCTTGCATCCTTGTAGAGTTCACAAACCATTAACAGGTGATATTCATCTTCAACTAGTGATATTCCTTTGCAATGACAATATAAACAGAGACTATCAAAAAATTCTGTATCATTTTGTCTTCCTGTTTCAACAGCAGGTTTGAAATGATTACATCTAAATTGACTTAAAATATGTTTTTAGTACAATGGAATATCTAAGGAAAGATATCTTTCAACTTGCAACATGGTCTTAAATTGACAGTAAGTCTGATATTTACTCATTTCAGAAACAATGCTTTGCTAATCTTGGCTCAGGCAATCAAACAATATTTGTTTTAAAAGTGAAATAAACATTTAATGTTTCTTTTTCCTGGCCTAACCAAAGGACGCCAAAGCCAAATTGAAATAAAAAGCTTCTGATATGTGATACCCATGTTCTTCGGCCTGCATCATCAAGTGTCTTTAACCTACAATAAGTTTGATAAGGCAATCTATTGGTTTCCATAGTAATCAATTTACACCAAAAATTTAATGGTTTTGACATATAATTATAATGAAAGGAATTCTGCCACATTCTTCTAAGGCCATGACATTACATGTATATCTATTTAATTTCAAACTCCACTTGCATAGCGACGTTTGTACCTTTCAATAACTTTTGAATAGTGAACACCCCTTATCTCTGCTCAATAAGTGACTATAGGTATAACGATTGTATCAAAAACCTTAAAAGCATCTGTACAAGAAACAATTCCATACCTGCGCTTATAGCCTAAAATGACAATAGAGCCTTATTAGCGTGGGATGATAACTCTGTTCCCTAGTCCATGATAAGGTGGGAGTAAATACAAGACCAAGATATCTATATTCATTAACAACCTCAATGATTTTACGTTTATAGTACCACTTTTCATAAGACCTAAGAGGACCACCTCTCCTAAAAACCATAATTTTAGTTTTATTTCAATTTACTTTCATTCCTGTTTCATCACAGAACTTTTCAAGTGCAATTAATTTTCTTTGTAGCTGAGCAGCGGTATCACTAACACTAGACACATCATCTACGAAGAATAAATCAACCACATTTGGACAATCTTGAGATATTAAAATACCATCTCCACCGTTCTTCTCAAACATAAAAGATAATTGACTAATGAAAATAATGAATATTATAGGACTCAAAATGCAGCCTTGGAAATAATCTGTTATCCCATTTGATGTTCTAACACAAGATGAAAGAGCAGAATACATGGAAATAAGAAGAACATGTTACCACGTTAACCATCTCAACTAAAAGGTGTGTACCCAGATGCAGTCGTTTATAGGAAACTTTTTTGTCTCTTTTTCTTAAAAAGGTTCAGCAGTATCTTTTGTTTGATACCTTTACAACAAAGTCATGATTTTTCTCTAGCATGATTATCAGCTCTGCAATGCCGAGAGAAGGTAATGCAATCATAAGAAGGCGCATTTAATATATAACGCGCATGTTCATAAATTGATCTGCGTTGAATGAGCACTCTCAAAACTTGTATATAGTAAACTTATTGAGTCTATATCATGACTCTGAATGAGATAGGTAATTTTTAATCAAGTTGTTACGAATGAAAACAGGTACACCAGTTCTTCCTCCTATTATACTAAGGCAAGCATTAATAATGGTAAGTGTGTGCTTTGAAACAACATAACTCACTAAAAATGTATGACGCACATGTATACACAGAAAACACTTATACCATCAACAAGATTATTGTTGAGAATTTCTGAAATAATGTATAAAGGTATCAATAAATGCATATGTATCATGTATTGAGATATGAGCTAATGAAAATATATATAGAAAGATGCTCAACATATGTGAATGTGTGTATATATGTGTATGTGTGTGTATATGTATGTGCCGTGTGTATATGTACTTGTATATATGTACATGTATGTATATATCAATATAAATTCTTAGATAAAGAATCAATCAAATATTCAATCGATGATCAATTACTTTGGGAAACATTACTCCTCATGATCAGGGGTAAAACTATATACTTTTCGTCAACTGAAAGGAAAAGGAAAATCATCAACCAAAAAGAAAAGCAAATGGAATGTAAGCTTAAGGATCTATAAAATAAATTAGACCTTAATGAGGAGGATGACATGAAACAGAAACTTATGGAGGAAATTGATGTTTGTAAGCAAAACCTAGATGAAATTGCAAATCATAAAATAAACATAATACTTAAAAGATCCAAAGCAAACTGGATCGAAAAGGGTGAAAAACCAACTAAATATTTTTTAAAGCTAGAGTCGAGGAATTTCTTGAATAAGTCTATTATTGTTTTGAAATAAATGACGAAACGTCTGTAACCGAAAGTGAACACTGAGTTCAAAAAGCAAAACTTTTTTATGAAAAATTATACACTGCACAAGAACAGTCTGATATCAATCTTAAAGTTTTGTTTTAAAATGAAAATGTCCCAGTTTTAAATGAAAATGACAAATGAGGGTAAATTGAAATTGAAAGAGATAGCTTTCGCTCTTAAAAACATGAAAAAGGATAAAAAGTCCAGGGCCCGATGGTTTTACTACAGAATTTCTTAAATTCTTCTGGAAAGATCTTGGAGAATTTCTCCTTTATTCGCTGAACCTTGGTTATGAAAACGGCAACTTATCAATTTCGCAATAATTCAATAACTTATCAATAATTCAGAGAACGGTGTAAATGTGTATGCCTCGCGCTCTTTTTTGTTTTTCGAGGATTTGTGAATAAATTGTTATACATTGTATTCAAGTTCATATCAAAACAAGAAAGAATGATTGAAAAACAAAAGTTAAATTAATCGATCATTATCTGTTCATCTCACATACATTATTACACGAATACACGAAAATGAACAGCACTTAAAGAGGAGGTGTAAAGCGTAATTTTGATTATTGCAATTACTTATCTGTATTCGTCTCACTTATCAACAATCAATAGTGCCTAACAGTGAGAAAATATACACTTTAATTTGACAACTTGGACACCTTTCACACCCTAGCTTTGGATAACCGCATACTCAGACTGGGTAATCATTTGTCAAAAATACATCTCACACCCTGTGGCAATGTCACTATCTTTGAAATTAAGAATCAATGAAATAATAATATACCTGTCACCTGCGTTAGAAACATCCTATTTAATTCTAATATCTTTTTGGTAACCATTCCAAACATTTTTCAAATTATTGTCATCATCAGTAGAAATACCTGATCCCAATCTCGTTCTCATAATTCATGGTTGAACATATGCTCTACAACTTCGTTGGTTAATAATGACCGGACGTTGTGGCAATATTTTGAGTAATAGTGTAATGTCAAAAGTTACGCAATTATGACTGGACGTTTGACATAACTCGCTATCAACCAACGGGTCCAAGGCATAAAAATCCAATATTTTTTGTATCAGAGGCCATTACATAAAGCATTAAATCCAATGGGGTTACATAATGGGCACCTTTACTCGATTACTTCCTTATATCCCACAACCTATAAGCCTCTATTGTCAAATGTAAAATTAAAGTGGGGCTCCCGAGTAAAATAACCTTATTTAACCAAGCCAAATTGTACACTTATGTGCATATTTTCATAATATATCCTTCTTGAAATGAATTTACGTCAGGTTTTAACAAGTTTAGATGAATTGATTATGTAATTAATTACGATTAAAAAAAGGATAGTAAATTGCTTCCCCGATTGTGTTGTTCCGTGAAATCAACCGGATGTGACGTCAACTGTGGAAAACACACGCGACGTAGACGTCATAACAAATGTAAACAACACCACGTTTCATAATTTACATGTAGTTCATCGTGTAGCACAATCACCAGGCACACACTTCGTAAGATTCAACAAGAAGACGAGACGTAGATTTTCTTGGCTTTTATTTCTTCCAAGTACTCTATACTACTCTGGCCTTCGATCTTTCTCGCACAATGTCACTTGACAACTGCTAATGGATTATTTCTTAGGGATTACTTGGGGATGGGATTAGCAGTTAATAACATACGTTTCCTAACAACTATGTTACACTACTCCATCACCAAACAAGAAATATTGACAAAGATTTCTTGGCTCCCTTTGGCCTAGGATAATAACATTACAAATCTATAAATATATGTACATGATAAACTTACAGCAATTATTTTCTGTGAAGGATCTACATACTCATTAATTTTTTAACAAGAAACATGTATATACATATTTGCACTCCAGCGTCCAGTAATAACAATTCAAAGCGCACAAATACATCATGATATTATTATACATACGAATATACGTCACTGCGCTTAAAAAACATATACTGGTCATCAATGGCACACTAATACATCATTCCAAAAATACCAATGCGCCCATTTAACATTTAACAATAAGTTATTTGAAATATTTCCATTACTGGAGAAACAAAGTCACCACATGGTGAGATAGGGTTTGAAGAGTCTCGGTTCAGTCCTGGTAAACGTAGCCCACCGTCGGGTACAGCTGAATTTCCACTGTATTCCAGAAACATTGGTCATCCTACATGGAGGCACAGATGCATTCCATCTACTGACGTTCCCCATGTCCCCTGTTTTAGCAGACACGGGCCATGTTACTGGATTGACCAACTGATGTTTCCACACCGACGTTCTCCATGGGTTCTCGATCTCACAGGTCCAAACCTGGCTGGCTTTCTGTATCATTGCATCCACTGATGGATGGAGGCACCAACTGTTTCCCCACCCTATCTCCTCTGGGTTCTCCTCTCTTAACCTTACAAGTACCTAAACCTCAACTTAACACTGAAATATTTCCTTATCTTTCTAGCTGCATATCTACAGTTTCATGAAACAACATGTCCCTTTACTACAATATTGCCTTGAATAAATTACCCAAGAGAGCTAATTATCTGACCGTCCCAAATAATTACATTTAAGCTTTAATCTCTTTAATCCAAGGAATTAAAGACTGCAGTTAACCCAAGCCTTTGCATTGTGTTCTTCTCTACAAGGGTTACATAATTAGTTCCATCTCAGAAAACCTTAAACCCACCGTTGCCTAACCTACTGCTTGATAAGATTTTGTTCGTCTATCCTTGGCCTTCAGACCCAGGGCTAATCCACAAGAATCCCTCTAATCCGGTCTGTAAATCAAGGCCATTCAAGTCAATTTATGGCAGGAGCTTCGTCTCGGGTTACAACATTATATGCCCGTCTGCTCGGTCTGAGCTCCATCCCATTGGATGACCCGCGGGCTTACCATATAATGTACCCGTCCACTCGTCCACCACTCTCTCAGACTTTAGGATTTCTAAACTTCATCTTAATTCAAGCCCTCCCCATGAACTTTGCTGATGTAATTCACCTACATCGTCCCTGCCAATTAATTCTAGTCTTCTTTCAATACCCCTTTCCTTAACTTTTTTCATTTTGACTCCTGAGACAGTAACCCTTCAACAGCCCATACTATTTTCTTACTGCCAGGCTGATCCCGCCAAAACAGCAAATCAGCGTTCCTGTTATAACGTTCACCATGAAACCCCTGATTTGTGTTTGTTCTCCTAATGTCCTTTACCTCTACTCCTTACTGCTACACTAACATACCTAACACTATCAATAAAGTTTAACTTCAAACACTGAGGGTCGCCCAGAGAAGCGGGGAAGGTCGAAAAGAATCAGAACTCACCAACAACCAAGTCCAAGTCCCTCTGTCTTGCTGAATCAGGGTCGCGGCACCAAAAGGATCCCCTGTGTAACACAATCAGCAGGCACACACTTTCAACAAGAAGACGAGACGTGTATTTTTTGGCTTTTATTTCCTACAAGTACTCTATACTACTCTGGCTGTCGATCTTTCTCGCCCGCTTCTCCTGGGCACCCTCACGACGCCATGCGCGTCCTTTCTCACATGGCTGGCTGTGGCTGTCGCCAGCCCATGGCTGAGTCCTGGCTGAGACTCCACTCTCTCTCCAGGACTATGGCTGAGAACGAACTCCTCCTCTACAGTCAAACCTGGGTCTTAAATACTAAACAGACTCAGTTGTCAACACAATGTCACTTGACAACTGCTAATGGATTATTTCTTAGGGATTACTTGGGGATGGGATTAGCAGTTAATAACATACGTTTACTAACAACTATGTTACAATCGTGCTCTTGTATCTATTGAAAACTTAGAACGTATTAGGGTGATGTTTTTTTAATATAAGTGCTATACGTACATCTAAAAAAAGGGACAAGCTTTTTGATGACTTTTATACGATATTATGAAAACAATTCATACGATAAATTCGCGGTCTCAAACCAATGCTTTTCCCCGTGTCTACGGATAATGCACCCAATTAAAAACACCGGTGAGTGACTCCTTGTTTTAATTTTCCGAAAATCTTCAAAATAATTTTTTTACTGTCGAATTTATCAATATCACTTCATTATTCAGCATCAATGAAACATCTGGTTTGTCATCGTAAGTCCTCGAACGCAGCTATAGTCGCCTAGCTTTGTTTTTGTTTCGCTGCCGTGACTTGCGAAAGGCGGCCTCCATCTACATCAGTACACGTGTGTGAAAAAAACATTTGAACAATCGGTGAAGTTAAATTTGTTGTACTGAGGATTTTGAGTAAATTGCAAAATCATATGGGTTAACTGCACACAGATAATTTGTTGTTGATATTAGAATTTTGAAAAGGGTGTAAAATTACCAGATGACCCCATTAACATTTTAGTCTTTCAACTCTAAATTATAAAATGATATACTTTAATTAATTCAACAATTTTAAAAATAAACTATGAAATACGAAGCAAAAATAAGTGAATCAAATAAATTTTATTATTATTTAAACAGAAGTGATTTATAAAATTTAATTTATTCAATCAGATTCAGTTAAATATTGCTTAAATTATTATTCTTAATCAGGAAATTAAATATAATTTTGTGCAAAGCTTAGAAATTATGTCAAGCCCAATATGTTTGTGTGCCAAACTTGACTTTCAAAAGTATTGAAAGTCAATCATCTCAATGCATGTTTTCCCCCTTAATTCTGATTAACATAACATTAAGACTGATATACAAAAATATATTGTATATTCTATTTTTGTAACATGAATCTTATCACATGCATTTATAATCAATATTTTTTTAATGTATCAAAATAGTATTCACTTGGGCAATATTTTAATGCTGTGACAGAATGATGACAGGTTGTGATATTTAGGGTGGAGGGTCTGGAAACCAAAACACTTTTTTTGTACAGAGAAGATGTCTTTAGATGACTGAACAAAAATTGTAATTTTTTTATTTGAATATGCAATGTCATTAGTTAAATATCTTGGTTATAGACATCAATGCATGAATTTATTCATTATTCATAGCTGTTTATTCTATTGTAACAGGAAATTTTAAAGGAGAAAAATAGCGATAAAATCAAACAATGGTATTTTGTGTGCTATCAATTTGCAAGTATATAACATCACAAACAAAACACTATGCTTAAGAATTCTTATTTATTATTCGTAATCTTTAAATAATAATTTATCTATTTTTATTGCAACACCAAAACAGAAAGAAAAATTAATTGCACCAATTTTTTGAAAAATATTTCACTGTATTTCTTTTGTCAATACATGGTTTGTAATATCATTTATTTTGATAGACGTACTTAAAAAATGTTTTATACTAATTCCTAGTGAATAGGTGAAGGACGATTGATGAGCTTATTTCCACATACTTTATTTTTAGAATTCTAACAAAGGTAATATGAAAAATGGATGAATGAATGAATGAAGGGTCAGAATATTTGATTATTTTTTTCTTTGGTCAGAGAAAAATAAAGACTGGTCATGGATTTCAAAACATGGAAAGCTTACAATTAAAAGATTCCATTTCGAACATCGGCCATGCACAAAAAATCATTTGGCAAAATCAGCATATAATTGAAAAAATTGCCAGATTCAACAACACAAGTTATTATGATTTTACTATTCATTCGTAACATGTTATCATGATTTTCAATTGTATAATAAGTAACAATTTTGCAGCTGTTAATTTCCTTTTGAACCTGTCCATGATACGTTTTGGTTTTAAAAATCATTTCACACTCATGTATCGATATAATTCTGCATATTGTATGTGCAAGTTGACTTACGTAACCGAGCGGTATTTTGTTAAATCAAACGACAAAAATCAGTAACACAACAGATATTTGTTTAAATCATCATTTGTCAATACATTGACAAGGATATTTGTAAAAACACGTACGTTTGCCGATGTTTTTTCGACCGAAATTAGTACTGTATTGTCGTTCGAGTTAAATATATGAAGAGACTCACTTCCGGGTTATGTAATGGGCATTTATTCAACTAAATCATCATTGTTATTTCATTTCCTTTTTACTATTGCGTCAGAAGCTCATAAGGAGATACCTTGCCAGTTTTTATATGAATTGGTCGACTGGTATGGCTCCTACAACCCGCGCTATTTCATTGTCCAACAGTGTAAAGATACGACAGAGGACATCTGTTTTACACAGGTGACGTCACACATTCCATCGGACAAAATCGATTTTTTTTCCCCGGTGTTTTCCGTAAAGTCAGGTGGCCGATACGTCAAAACAGCGACGTAAACGGTTCAGTTTTCAACTTCTTTTACGATTTGCTAAACACATCCTTCATCCGAATAGCTAAGGTATTTATGATATTGATGCTTTTTAATTAATGAAGGTGTTTTTCACGTCTATAAGATGTACAAGCGAAGCAAAGTGTATATAGACAGGAAATTTTCAACTCTGATCTTTCTCCAGTTTCACTTTCTATCCAAAGGAAAAATCTTAAACGTTGTAAAGGGTTTTGAAAGTTCTATAACTCACTTCCCAGAGATCCTTAAGCATGTTAAGCTTGCCGAAAACATAATCAGTATAATGTAGATACAAGAGGAACCATAATTTGAACTTAGAAACTGAAGAATTTGATACGGCTAACGAGGAAAAAAACCCAACATAATTCTAGAGCTGAAGTTAATATAAACTATGATAAGATCATGAACATTATAGGGATAAAACAGAGAAAAAAAATCTAAATATTTCCGTAACCTTGAGGCAATGTATTTATGGCAATGAAACCAAGAATGGGACTATTGTTACAACCAAACTTTCTACAAAAACGGGTCCTATATTTTATATTAATTTTCGAATTAATGAAAACTGTTCTGGACATTGTTATAAACGGAGAGCAAAACCGATTTATAACGGGGATGTATATATGTGAGATAACTAGACTTTTCTACAACTTGATAGAATATAGACATAGATATCAGATTATTACTGAGACAGAACTTTTCTAGACAAAACTCTTGAATGTTTTTTATTCTAATAGAAACTTGGTAAAACATTTTAAAGGGATATTAAAACTTACAAATTGGATAACGGATTTGGTTCAGACTTTTAAAAGTTTCAAGGGGCTATCGACGATGAGATACTTTGTCCCCTCATCTTCTTATCTAATGTGTTGAGCTATGAGGTAATATGTCATTGAAAATAAGATTTGTAAATAGTGTGCTTTTTGTGAAACATAGAGCAGACATCGTAATTGATGTACACATGCTGTAGGCTGGCGTGCATAGCAACGTAGACAAGCACTGTATTTTGCTGGGTAGATACAATCAAAATATATAGTTAATATCAATTAATCGAACGTTGCGGTTGTTTGGATGACTTTTCATATTTTTAAACGGTGGTTCAAACAACGTGATCTGATGTACTCTTTTTCAATAATGAGGTTATAGGGGCGCCGCCTATCGTCACGCGGCATGACTCACGCTTCAGTGAACAGGACTCTTTCAGTTCTGTTCAGTGGTGCTATTAAACTTGTGTTTTGAAAAAAACGTATTTTAGTTATTTATCGGCCGATTTCAGAAATTTTATTAATCACGAAAGTTGCCATTGGGCATTTCAGTCGATCTTTAGGCACTTCTCTTTCCGAAAACTAAAAGGCCTATCACATTGGTCAGTGCAGCAGCCTTAAAACGATCCAAAAGGGACACTTTCTATTATCTATATCAGAAATGTAATTTAAGGCAGGAAAGTCTATCAGTAATAGAAGCAAAAGCTAATTTTTATACAGAAGAATGTTTTTACGATATACAGTTTAAATATTTTTCCTCAATTGATTTGGCATGTCTCTAATTGTCTGACTGGGACATAAATGTTGAACTCGGTCTTGATTCATATGTTTCGATTTGGTAAAATGTTGCTTGATGCTATTACTATCAATACAGCTGCATACCGAAAGTTTGTTCACTTACCACTGGATCGTAGTGCAAATATCATGTAATTTGGATTTCGTTTCAGCGTCAACAGATAGCTTCAGCAAAACTGACAATAAATCACTCACTGTCAATGTGTGAAATAGCCATTCTTGAACTCATTTTGGGATCGTCTGGTCTCCCGTGCAAAAATTCGAATATTGGCATATTGATATAGACAGAAGGGGTCACATTTTCGCAATTTGGATTTCGTTAAATGTCAAATAAAACGTTCCATATCGACTCTCTGAGAAGACCAACATAATCACATTGACTTTGTGCTCAGGAAGAAACGTGACTAATTTTTTAAGAAGTTGATAAGTTATAAAGGATTTTATGGATAAAAATGAAAATGAGTGTTTTCGAAATTTTGACCCTTGGTCACTTCAATGACCTGCCAAAACTGTTACGGGTATTTGTGGGGTACGATAAACATTTGCCTTAAAGAAGAATGAATCTGCATATTTGTATTGAAAATTCAATATTATACGTTTCTTTTTCGCAAAGCTACGATACCTCAAAGGCATCTCAAATTACATGATATTTGCACTAGTATATTCAAGTATGTGAACAAACTTTTGGCATGCAGCTGTAGTGAATTTGTCTGCAAATCTGAAACACAAGAAACATAAAAAAAGATACTTTAAAGAAAAATATCCAAATTTGATAGAGTGACGATCTAATTGATAATGGTTCAGGAAATCAATAATAATTAACTTTCCTTCTTCAAATATGTATATAAATAAACATTTTCTTTTTTAAAACAATTAATCGTAAAGTATTTAAGCTTCTATATCATAATTTTGATGTAGATGTCAATTCTAAATATCATGTGACAATCTCGTCAAAATTTAGACGTACTGTCTCAATAACAAGCACAGAAAACCATTTCGTAAAAACAGAAACGTAAAACTTTTCAGCATACCATGTTCATACCATTTTTAACGTTGTGTGGAACATGCTTGATTAGTGTCAAAGTATCCTTCGAGGTGTAAATATCCTTTTTCTTTTTCCTTTTACCCACAGAAACTCAGGTCGTTCAGCGTTTGCATTGGCTACTTGTTAACCCATGACAGAATGAGAATCTCGCTAAAGTCAATAGTTTAAGATTTTTTTTAGTAGTACACGGTCAATTTCAATCAAGTACGCTCAACCATGAAAGATAAGATTTTATTGGAGATGATAAGGAAAACAATTTTTTTCTTAAAATAGAAATGAATTAAATATATGAATAAGAGTAAGTATCCTTAAAATGTTTCCTTGGGTCACCAAAGCCCGGTAACCATTTAAGGATGTCCGTTCCTCAAATTTAAAGTATTAAACTTTTTTTCTTACTTGTTTTTTTCAAAGTTTAGTGTATTTGCTTGAAATATCAACCCAAATAAATGGGGGTTAGTGTTGTTTTTTTCGAGATATGTTAAGACAAAGATCCCTAGGTCAGTCAGAGATTTAACATGAGAGTAAATGGGGAAATGATGACCTTTTTTGAGAAATCTTAAATTTAAATTAGTTCCTGTATTAAACTTTTTTTGATTTGAAAACATGTTTGAGTTAACATAATTTTCTTCCAGAAAAAGGTATAAAATATATATGCTACTGTGGGTTTTTAGCCGCTACGGCACAACATGTAATCAAAAATTTCAATCAAATTATCAATATCTAAGTTATGTTTGTACTAAAAACATGCTTTCTCCCACTCATTATCTAAAAATATACCTTAACGCATACATACAAATCATATTCTTTCAACAACATCTACTTTCTAAGAAAAACAGATGATAGAACTTGCTCAAATGATAGTTACAATTAAAATTGCTAAGTCAGCAAAATTGTGAATTATTTCAAAATGAAAAATACTACGTTTCTTAATTTCTATGAATATTTAATCAGAAATCATCAAAATTGAGGAATTTGCCGCTTCATTTTGGCTATTATATAAGAACATTATGATTTAGGTTATTTGAGTTTTGTCACTGTGACTGAGGAGCGAAGATCCTTAAGTAGTGCAGAAATTGTCGTATCGGTTACAAAACCATTATTCCCCGTAATGCTGAAACATCTTGCCTTATCAGTCAAACATATCTTTAAAATAGTGCTTCTCGGAAGCCATTACGAAGAGCAAAGTGTCAATGTTGCCTGTCTACAATGAGGATTTCATTCGATTCATTTCAACGTTTCTAACAGGACCTAGTATCAGACAAATGGTAATTTAAGTATGAATAAATTTCAAAGCTACTTCAATATGTATCTTACACAATACTTTGATGTTTATATCCGCACAACAATCTCTATCCAGTAATGAAGTATGAGATCAAGCAGGTTTCTCGTTCAAACCTTGTTCAAGGTTATTTACGGTTGATATTCAAGGTTAAAAACTGGGTTAGTGACACAGGTAGAATTCTGAAGCTAGGTGCTTATCGACAGGTCAACACCTTGCTTCATTACTGTACACATTTGTCAAACCAATAATTTCAAAAACGTTAACTCGTCATCATGTAAAAAAAACCAATGATCCACTCATTTACTAAAAGTCAGTAACATAATGTAGCTCTTTCTCAGTAAATGATAGATAATTAGATTAGATTAGATAAGTATTCTAGTTTTGAATGGTTTAAAAAGGCTGGACTTGTGCATGAATAATCACCATGAATCTATCTGTTTAGTTCTGACGCTAACCAATCCTATGCAATCTATTGGCATTGTTTCATCATGCAGTTTCATTTGTTTAAAGTATAGAATATAAATCGCAAAATACAGTTGTTATCTTATAATTGGATTATGATAAGGTGAGATTATTTGGGTTAAAACGCCCCTTTCAACATTATTTCACTTATACAACGGCTGGTAGTACTGTTTGCAATGCCTAGCAGTCAAAGATGCCAGCATCGGTTGCAACTTTGCGAACCATTGGAGGTACTGCGCTGAAACTCAGTGTAGCATTGTACCCAAACCTTACAGCGTGCAGTTCTCTACTGCAGATAAAGTTGCCGAGCCCCTGGCCGGATTCGTACAACAGAACGTGCTAACCACTGTGCCCTCTGAAGTACGGATTACCACGTAATGTTTCATATTAGCTGTGCGTATATATGAACCATAACAAACATAAAACATATCGATTAAACGTTGAAAAAGAATAACACACATGCATGATAGGAACGTTAGTATATTAGTTAGTCACGGCTGCTAATGTCATTGCCTAGCAGTTAAACCTGCAAGCAAGGGCTGCAACTAGCGAGCCATGATTGGTAATGCGATGAAACTCACTGTAGCGTTGCACCCAAACCTTACTTTATGGAGAATAGTCCTCTACTGCAGACACATTTCGAGCCCCTAGCGGGATTCGTACACCGTACCTTTTAATCCAAAGCAGCACGCGCTAACCACTGTTCTTCCACGTCCCCTGGAGTACGGTTTACCATATTATGTTTCATTTCAGTTTCGCGTATCTATGGACTATTAAGCATATCAATGCATGATAGGACAGCTAGAATATTTGGTAGTCAATCTATTCTCACAGTCTTACATACCCATTCGTTAACGCTTATGAACACAACACATTTACAAACACGTTGACACAATTAAACCAGAAGACACAAAAGGCTACCGTTATCTGAATTGAATACTTATCTATAGTTACTTGAGATGTCCATCTGTAGAACATACCATTTTTGATTTTCTTGAATACTGCGAATTGTTATTTCAGTGTCAAAATAATTTCAGTGAACTTCTCCGTTAAACTTTGGAACATGGTGAAAAAGCTTTTTGGTTTTTCAATATCATTTGGTAATGATGTTAAATCTTATATAGGGATATCAACCCACATCTAACATTAAACGTCATCTTGCCAACAATATAACACAAAAAAAACTTCCCAACAACCAAAATACTAAAAACCTGACTACAAGCATTTCATCACTTGGTTTGTTTTGGACCAGGTTTGCTGACTGCTACTGTTGAAGAGAAACATGCATTGGTTCAATTATATTATGAAAAGGAAAATGTTATGGTATTTTTAATTGAAAAAGAAAGTGTTTTAAGGTCAAGCACTTTCCACAAAATATATATAATAACTTAAAAACAAAATGTATAATGATGACGCTGGATAGGTATAGCGAGAAGCACGTCTAAAACTTCCAATAAAGTATATCCAGAGACAACTAGTCGTTTAGATATTCACTTGACACGATCTCTCAGCTATGATGTGACAAAAATATTCACTCCCATTTTTGATAAAGAAATGTACATCTGCTGAATCAACCTCGAAATTATAGGTTTGTAACACATGTTTATAACAGTGTCTCAAAATATCCTGAGTAAAGATAACAGGCTGATACGTCATTTTATAGATAAAACCTTTTCTAACTATAGCAATTGTTGAGATAACGAGGTATTTTTGGTCAGTGCTGATAGTTTTCAAGACTTATTAATATATACAAGTAGTATTACTTTTGTTAGTCAAATTACTAAGGGTCAAAATTAGTGCACATATTTCAAACAATTTTCCAAGATTAGATCTCAGAAACCATTAGGTCTAGCTCATTGAAATAACTTGTTATCACGTTGCATAGTAGTACCTCTTGAGGTTATAAACTTCTTCCTACATTTATTTCGGTCTTTTCAATGGGAACGCAACTAATAATGTTGTTTCCGGACTAGAATCCACAAGGTTTATTTTCATTGAAACTTGGTACAGTCGTCATGTGATGTGGTGTCTAATTTGTGTTTTCGACTTCTTGAGAATTTCATTTGGTGGTTTCCATGAAATCAGATGTTACAATACTGAGTACAGGATAGAACCTTCAAACCTCAAAGTGTGACTGGTTTGCTCAAAGCCTTAATCTAACCCCTTTAAACACTTAAAACTTCATCGATGTTCGGTGTAGGTGCCTAACTCCGTCTGTACAGAACCAGGGAGGACTGGCAGCTGTACATGAGGAAATGTACGTACTCCTTTACCAATATTGATGAAAAGTATGACTGCACTCAGTCTTATTTATTCTCTCCCAATAGAGGTAGCTACGTCATTAATTCTCGAGCTTCCGGCAGGATCCCCTATTGGCAATACATCGTAACATAAACTACCTTACAATATTGCAGCCATTGAAGACACTGCATCCATGGATAACATATTTACCGTCACACACGCCTATAAAATGATGCAGTTGCTAAATTAACCAATGTGCTCTATAAAACGACTCAAATGCAGTGCATATCCGAATAAAGTTCGTTTCTTAATGATAAATTTGAAATGACGTCGCTGATTGCACAACATACTTGAATTACAGATTCAAATCAGGCTTCTACATAATTTAACCAAAACGACTTGTATCAGCACAGAGGTTCTTTAGGATATAATGAGGGTGCTTCCTCTGTTGGGAGAGAATATGTCCTAATCTAAACCCTGTTTATCACCGTTGTTACCTAATCAGTTTTCGTGTGCAGGTGGTAAACTGTTGTTTGTACAGAAGTTCACAAAGAATTGTGGATTGTGAAAGTCATGTAAGGGACATTTGTAGAGTCATGTTGGCAAATAGAGGATTAACTCATTAATGACCATTCATTGTCCTGGACTCTCCATGTCAAGGTATGGGCAAATACCATAATCTTGCGCGTCACCTCACCAATAGACTTTTTAGGTAAACATGTTTCAAGTTTTAATTCCAATGAAAAATAATTCACATGTAAGGGTAAATGTAAGCAAGAAGAGCAAAATATGTCGCTATAATTGTATTCCTGATAAATATCATTAACCCACTTTTCATAAAGTACGACATTCTTTAATTTGAAAAGAACCACATTCATATCCTATTTTATACCTACTTAAATATAAATATACACTTTTGAAATGAATAGTAAAATCAAGAGTTTTTGTAATCGCACGATTAATCGTATTTCTAATTGCTGAGTCTTTCATAAAAGATGACAACTCTTCATTACTCTTCATTATGATGTTCTCTCATTCTTGTTTTATAAGTTTAAATATTTTCTCTGAAAATTTCCATCTGGAAATTCAAGTTAGATTTAGATTTAGTACATAGAGATTCCTTATCTACTAAACTAAAAAAGTAAACTGTGTCGTTTATAGCGTCATGATATATAACGATTTTTAGTTGTCTGAAGAACAACAGTTGATATGATAAAACAAATGTTTTCCTGTTGACTTGTAGAACAACCGTGTCAACAATTGTTGTCGATAACATAGAGCAAATTGCTTTGACTTAAAACAAATGGATTTTAATATTCATGAAAGTTTCACTCTTGTGCAAACTGCTTTTGATAATGGCCTACATATTTTACAATTACACCTGTAGTTTGTGTACGCTTTTTGTGGGTTTTTTCCAAAAGTTTTGATTTAACAGTACTCTCATATATCTATTTATCATAACAATGAGTTCCTCTTAATCATGATAAAAGGAAATAAACAATGACATACGTATGTTTTAGAGAACGCAATGAGAATGCACAAGGTGCAACCATGTGACATGAGTTCCTGATTCCACGATAAACACACGTGATCAAGTTACCGATGTTACAGCCAATCCTTGATTACTAGATCATATATAAGACACCAGTCATCTTCAAACCTTGTCGCCAAGCAGTCATTGTCAAGACAAGGTATGTCTGGAGCTCTAAAGAGAAACTTTTTTTAAAAATCATCAAATAGATTTACAGAAGGCATGTCCTTAAAAATGTGGTGACAAACACTATGGTGAATTTACTCAATAATAATCATTAAATAAGGACCTAGATTAACTGTAACTTTGCAATGATCTCATTTTGACTTGACTACTGAGCTGAAATTTATACTCTATAATTGGGTTGTTGGACGTATAATTTCTTCTTTTTTTAGCAACATGAAGTGTTTCATCCTTTTGTGTATGACTGCACTTTGTTGCGGGGAGAAACGGTTCTTCTTCGACACCATACAAAAGCTTGAACAGAGTATGTTAATTTTAAACAAACATAATTCGACATCTGTTATTTCCAGCCAAAATGTGAACTGTAATCAAGTGGTCAATTTAGGAGATAAATCCCTTCTGTTTTTTATTTTGGGGTTGTATGTCGTGCATTTTTCACCCCTAAATTTAATTTCAAACCGAGCTTGCTTGAAATGAATTTAGTGATAAAAAAAATAAACTACTTCGACCACAGAACGTATGTATCTTCTAAACTTCATTTTAAAAATACGGTATTCTCAATTTCTGTATAGAATTGATATAAAATTCATTTTGCTGTTGTCTAAGACGATGAAAACAGTAATTTCAGTGAATGGAGTTTGTAAACGTGCGCGTATGAATGTGAATCGGTCGTAAATATTTAGAGGTGATTATCAGCGAAATAATCACTCCAAAATTGATTGTGGTAACCAATCAGAAAGCAGTTTTTTCATTCTAGTTTTCGTGTCATGTTAGAATTCTATGTGAACTCCTAATGTCACTTTGTCAACAAAATTAATAACAAAACAGTTGTCTGATGAATTTTATTATTCGGAAACCTTTTGTTCGTGGTATCAAAGGTTTTATTTGCTGTGCCTGATCGAAATTATTTTTGGTCATTTAAAGATTAAATTTATAACAAATAAAACAAACAATTAAATAGCACAAAAATACCTTTATTTTAAAAGGGCATATTTACCCTCGATTAATACACGATTTCGACTTTCAGAGCTCGATCCACTGCTGACGACCCCCGTCGTTATTGTAAGACGTGATAACGTGTATGTTTTATTCAATATACATAACCTTTCTAGAACTATCTTATTCAAACCAATTTGATCCAATTCAAATTATTATTTAAACTATAAAAGACATCTATATCTAGTTCTTGCTATGTCATGCACTGTATTATCAGTGCTGGATCATGGTGCAAACTTTCCCTTTTAAAAGAAAGTTTGCTATAAAAATAAATGCTCCCATGTTTTTTTGTATTATTTGTTAAAGGTCTAGAAAATATTTCGTTTTAGCTTTATTATCTTTGTAACGTTTTCATGAATCGTATTGATATCAACAGTCATTGATATTTTTTTTCCAATAATAACCATTATTGAAGCAGATGCAAAATTGATTTGGTTAGGTTATCAGCTTTTGTTTGATAATGTGGATTTACATTCAACACTGCTTGCGACGTTACTATCTGTCTTTTAGCAAATGTTTGTCAATATGAAAATAAAGTTCTGTCAGTATGAAAATAAAATTCTGTCAGAGTGAAAATAAAATTCTGTCAGTATGAAAATAATGTTTTAAGTTGATGTAATACTTTAGTTTTGACTGTTTGATAATCCAAAAAGCGTTGATATTCTTGTAAATTAAAATCATGTCATTTTGTAAAAATATAAATGATTCTCTTTTATATTAAATCATTTCGTGATTAACGTTTTTTCTTCAGGGAGGATGCACGAAACTTCCTTGATACTCTGAAGAATATTGGAAAAGGTTTGTGAATTTGTTTGGCTTTCTTGATAACTTTGTGACTTTAATAAAAAGTAAAACATGGTAATAAAATGTTCAAATTATAGCAAATTTAAATTCAAATTTCGAGGGTCCATTTTCGTAATGTCATGATGTCTTTACCATGAGTTTTTGTCTAAAGGTGTACATTTTGTATTACGTTGTATGTATTTAACTTAGTAACTTATGTTCATATGACCCCATTCACAGCTGCTCTCCCAGTTGCTGAACGTAAGTATCATCTTGACTTCATCTGTTCAACAAATAATTTGTCTGGAAATATTCAAGCCGATTTAAAAGAATATCATAAACAGAAAGTTTTTATTGCTGTGCGTAATGAATGAGGTTAAATAAAATGTTTGTCCTATTATAGTTTAACATAATCAAATCTCTTAAATGAGACCTAGTTTCATGCGTGTTGTAGGTAAGGCATAAAAACCTTTCATGCAACACACAAGCTTATTTAATCGGAACTATAATCCTATATTCCCCATTCTGGGAGACTAAATTAACTTTTAAACAATGGAATAGAATCTACAAGTCTGTCTTTTATTTATTTCTCATACTATAATTCTTGGAACAATTTGCAAATATATTTTGACAACCACAGAGCTTGCAGTATCCACACTCCTTGGCAAACGAGATGCCGTGTACGTATTTCTACAAATCCAGTCATTCTTTTAGTTATTGATATCAACAGTCATTGATATACTTTTCCAATAATAAACATTATTGAAGCAGATGCAAAATTGATTTGGTTAGGTTATCAGCTTTTGTTTGATTATGTGGATTTACATTCGACACTGCTTACGACTTTATTATCTGTCAAGGAAAGTACAAATAATCTAGTTAAGGTGTTTGTCTTTTTGTATTGAACTTTTTTTCACTACTACTTTGCCATATTTTTTCCTATTTACAGTTGTTATTATCTTTCACTTAATTCGTTTTCATTGGTACAGCAGGTTTTCATTTCGTTGATCAACACATTTAGTTATAAAAGCACATTTGGTATACACATCTACATAGATGCGTTGTGGCAGGATGACCAGAATGAGATAAATGAATCATATCTACACTGGGAGTAGGCGTTTGACTTATGCAGTTGGTTGTTATGTTTTAATTTTGGTTTGAGTCCAGCAAGCGAAGGTAACACTTTAGCAAATGTTCGAGAGTAAATATACCCTTTTGTCAATATGAAAATAAAATTCTGTCAGTATGAAAATAAAATTCTGTTAGTGTTAAATAAACATCTGTCAGTATGAAAATAAATTGTTTATGTTGATGTGATACTTTAGTTTTGACTGTTTGATAATCCAAAAGGCGTTAATATTCTTGTAAATTGATATAATGTCATTTTGTAAAAATATATATGGTTCTCTTTTATTCTAATTCATTTCGTGATTAACGTTTTTTCTTCAGGGAGGATGCACGAAACTTCCTTGATACTCTGAAGAATATTGGAAAAGGTGTTAAAAATGAGTTTGTCTATAGCTTTATAACAATTTTTATTTAAAGTATAAAAAGTTATGTTTCTCCATATCATGCACCTCTCGATTTTATAAAGATAATATACACTGCCATTTATGTATAATTAATACTTTTATCATCGCTTTCCTTTCATTTTACGTTTCTGGGAGTTTTACCTTGTATGTTATGTTGAATGTTCTTAAACAATTTCATGAAACCTTTGGGTTGTTGATTTTACGATGCTACAAATTAAGATGTACTCATGTAGAAAAATAACAACTATCATTGCGTTTTAGTCCGGTTTTCTAACGGTATACATTTTATATCATGTATGATGTACTTTACATATTTTAAGTTTTTATCATATTTCTCCTTATCAGCTGCTCTCCCAGTTGCTGAACGTAAGTATAAACTTGACTTTCACTTTTCAACAACTGATTTATCTCGGGGAAAAACCCTTTAACGGTTAATCCAGATTATGACATTTACAAATTTCAGGACGTTGCAGAATTAAGGGGTTTCAATTAAATACTTTGAAGTTATTAGTCCTTATGTATTTTCAGTAACATAAAATTTAAATGAGATAAAATTAAAAGTGTTTTGATACTTAAACTTCATTTATCTACCATTCTGGGAGACAAAATGAACTTTTTAACAACGGAATAAAATTTATGAGTGTTTCCTATTGGAACATATCTGCTTCTACAAATATTTTTGACTACCACAGAGCTTGCAGTTTCTGCTCTCCTTGGCAAACGTGATATCACGTATGTACTTTTTCAAACCAAGTCATTATTTATCTTATAAATCAAAGAGTCTTTATTAACGTTTGCCATTAATCATCTTTTTTAAGCAGATGCATAATATATGAAGCTTGAGTTAACATAGTTTTTGCTTTAATAATCTTATTTATTATCAGCAGTGCTTGCACCTTTATTATCTGTCATGGTTTCTTTTAAGATTATTTAATGTCTGTTACTTTCGAACTCTATTTTATAAATAAATATATACTCATGAGTGTGTGTCAGCGTTTGTATGTAGGTCAAAGGTTTTTGTTTTGTGTTTCTGTACATGTTTAAAGAAGTTTCTTTAGAAAAACATTATGTTTGACATGACTTAATCTTAAGTATAGATGTCTGCTTTTCTTCAGGTGTTGTTGATATTGCCAACAGTAAGTGTACTTTTTTCCAACCATCTCAAAGATTAATTCATTTGCAAAAAGTATTTCTATATAGTCAATTGCTACTTAACAAACTAAAGATACATCTATTCTGGTAGAAAAGGCTTTTAATTAGTTGTTTGTCTGTATCTTACATACCTAAAAATGCAAAAAAAAAACATTGTGATGTCTTATTAAAATCAATATGTAATTCTCAGTATTTATGTCAAATCATTCCAATCCTAATAATATTTCTAGATTGAAAAGAATTTACCGTTTTCACGATTTGATGTTTTTCTTTATTTTAAAGAGGCTTTGCCAGTCGTTGAGGAAATTGGAAAAGGTAAGCATTGTCTATATGACCATGCTTCAATATATCATGTTGAACAATTAATATCTCAAATATACTTTATGTTTTTTCTCTTGTAGATATTAAGGATCTGAATTTTTATTTTGAGTAATTCAAATATGCAATATTTTACAAATGGTGCGGAAAATGAATTGGCTTCTTCTTGTATGTAAGTCATGTTCTTCTATATACGTTTTCTTAATAACTTAAATGCAAGCTAGTTACTGATAGACAGTTATCATTATTTATAGCAATTTCTTTTATTGTTTATCACAGATATACTCCCAATTGCAGAGAGTAAGTATCCCCCAAAAAATATTTCATTGGTCATTGTCCCTTTGGGACTTTTTAAATGACATTTTTTTGTCTGATATTTATATCTAACACAAGTTATTTACTTGACACCAGTTTCTTCATACAACAAATTTTAAAAAGTCATGGTAATCTAAAATACATCTGGAGACAAAGGCTTTAGTAGCTTGCTGAACATGATGCTGAAGTGGTACGTATTTGTTGAATCCAGCTATAGTTATAATAATGTAGAGAAATATACATCCTTTTTCAGAGGTTGCACCGGCACTACTTAGCGCCGGAGTAACTGCTCTGTTGGGCAAACGCGATAGGTTCGTAATCATTTGTTGTCAAAATAGTGCTCTTTTAAAAAAGCAATTTCTACTTTTGAAATTGAACTTTGTTGTCTAAATAACCTTTGTTATTTCTCTTGCATATGTTAATCATCGTGTTGACAGCACAGTAATCTAATTGTAATTGGAATACTTTTCATTCCAACCTTTTCGTTGACACTGCTTTCAAGGTTATTTTAGTTTTAACATGTCTGGATTCGTTTTTTACTGAACAGTGCAGAGGAAAGGAACTTCTTGGACACTCTGAAGAATATCGGAAAAGGTTGTGATCTTGATTTTTTAGAGAACTTTATCACATCAAATTCAAGATAAACATACTATCTAAATATTTGACATATGCCTTCTCCTCCATGCCATCAGCCTCTAAATATCTTTAACATACTTCTTATATCATACAGAAACTCATATATGATAAGTATTTTTATCGTCGCTTTTCTCTTTATTTAAACGTTTTGAAGGTATACAGTGTATGTTAAGACGAGTGTGCGAAAACACATGTCAACTGTCTTATATTTTCTAATAAACAGCTGCTCTCCCAGTTGCTGAACGTAAGTATGAGTTTCACTTCATGGTTCAACCGATTCAAAACGAAACTATAACAATTGAATTATTAATTTTGTAACGTCAAATACGGTATTTTCAAACATTTAAATTAATGTGCTTAGTCCTCATAATTTCCAATCAAAATAAAGATATAAAATATTGAAATTGAATTTAAGAGCGTTTCATTTGGGTCATTTATAATAAGATACTTCATGAAACAACCTACAAATATGTTCTAATCTCCTTTAATCTAATGAAATGAACCGTTAAACAATGGAATAAAATTTATGAGTGTGTCCTATTGAAACATATCTGCTTCTACAAATATTTTTGACTACCACAGAGCTTGCAGTTTCTGCTCTCCTTGGCAAACGTGATATCACGTATGTACTTTTTCAAACCAAGTCATTATTTTTCTTATAAATCCAAGAGTCTTTATTAACGTTTGCCAATAATCATATTTTTAAGCAGTTGCATAATATATGAAGCTTGAGTTAACACAGTTTTTGCTTTTGCGATTATTATTCTGATGTTATAAGGTATTTTAACATTTTGACAAAAACAAATGCATTGATAATATTGTGTATTTATTGTTGTCTACATATTTCATTAAGATTTATTATTTTTCTTATTTATTTTCATTTTCATTTCATTACACTGTACATTGTAAAATTTATTTTTTCAGCGAGGATGAAAGAAATTTCCTTGATACTCTGAAGAGCGGATTTCAGAAGTTCGAACATGGTTAGTCATTGTTAAAGACATTTTGTGACCGAAAATACAATATGGTACATATATTAACGGGTATATATATAATATTCATTTGATATTCCTAAAATATATACTCATGAGTGTGTATGAGCGTGTGTATGTAGGTCAAAGGCTTTTGTTTTGTGTTTCTGTACATGTTTAAAGAAGTTTCTTTAGAAAAACATTATGTTTGACATGACTTAATCTTAAGTATTGATGTCTGCTTTTCTTCAGGTGTTGTTGATATTGCCAACAGTAAGTGTACTTTTTTCCAACCATCTCAAAGATTAATTCATTTGCAAAAAGTATTTCAATATAGTTAATTACTTCTTAACAAGCTAAAGATAAATCTATTCAGGTACAAAAGGCATTTAATTAGTTGTTTGTCTGTATCTTACATACCTAAAAATGCATAACGACATTATGATGTCTCATTAAAATCAATATGTAATTCTCAGTATTTATGTCAATTCATTTGATTCCTAATAATATTTCTAGATTGATAAGAATTTACCGTTGTCACGATTTGATGGGGTTTTTTAATTTTAAAGAGGCCTTGCCAGTCGTTGAGGAAATTGGAAAAGGTAAGCATTGTCTATATGACCATGCTTCAATATATCATGTGACGTTGAGCAATTAATATCTCAAATATGCTTTATGTTTTTTCTCTTGTAAATATTAAGGATCTGAATTTTTATTTTGAGTAATTCAAATATGCAATATTTTACAAATGGTGCGGAAAATGAATTGGCTTCTTCATGTATGTAAGTCATGTTTTTATATATACTTTTGCTTGATAACATAAATGCAAGCTAATCACTGATAGACAGTTATCATTATTTATAATACTTTCTTTTATTGTTTATCACAGATATACTCCCAATTGCAGAGAGTAAGTATCCTCAAAAAATATTTCGTTGATCATTGTCCCTTTGGGACATTTTAAACGACCATGTCGTTTTGTCTGATATTTATATTTAACGAAAAGTTATTTACTTGACACCAGTTTCTTCATACAACAAATTTTAAAAAGTCATGGTAATCTAAAATACATCTGGAGACAAAGGCTTTAGTAGTTTGCTGAACATGATGCTGAAGTGGTATGTATTTGTTGAATCCAGCTATAGTTATAATAATGTAGGGAAATATACATCCTTTTTCAGAGGTTGCACCGGCACTACTTAGCGCCGGAGTAACTGCTCTGTTGGGCAAACGCGATAGGTTCGTAATCATTTGTTGTCAAAATAGTGCTCCTTTAAAAAAGCAATTTCTACTTTTGAAATTGAACTTTGTTGTCTAAATAACCTTTGTTATTTCTCTTGCATATGTTAATCATCGTGTTGACAGCACAGTAATCTAATTGTAATTGGAATACTTTTCATTCCAACCTTTTCGTTGACACTGCTTTCAAGGTTATTTTAGTTTTAACATGTCTGGATTCGTTTTTTACTGAACAGTGAAGAGGAAAGGAACTTCTTGGACACTCTGAAGAATATCGGAAAAGGTTGTGATCTTGATTTTTTAGAGAACTTTATCACATCAAATTCAAGATAAACATACTATCTAAATATTTGACATATGCCTTCTCCTCCATGCCATCAGCCTCTAAATATCTTTAACATATTTCTTATATCATACAGAAACTCATATATGATAAGTATTTTTATCGTCGCTTTTCTCTTTATTTAAACGTTTTGAAGGTATACAGTGTATGTTAAGACGAGTGTGTGAAAACACATGTCAACTGTCTTATATTTTCTTATAAACAGCTGCTCTCCCAGTTGCTGAACGTAAGTATGAGTTTCACTTCATGGTTCAACCGATTCAAACCGAAACTATAACAATTGAATTATTAATTTTGTAACGTCAAATACGGTGTTTTCAAACATTTAACTTAATGTGCTTAGTCCTCATAATTTCCAATCAAAATAAAGATATAAAATATTGAAATTGAATTTAAGAGCGTTTCATTTGGGTCATTTATAATAAGATACTTCATGAAACAACCTACAAATATGTTCTAATCTCCTTTAATCTAATGAAATGAACCGTTAAACAATGGAATAAAATGTATGAGTGTGCATATAAGCCATTGATCTTATGAGTCATTGATCATATAAGTCATTGATCATGAGCCATTGATCATATGAGTCATTGATCATATAAGTCATTGATCATATGAGTCATTGATCCTATAAGTCATTTATCATATGAGTCATTGATCCTATGAGTCATTGATCATATAAGTCATTGATCATATGAGTCATTGATCCTATGAGTCATTTATCATATGAGTCATTGATCATATAAGTCATTGATCATATGAGTCATTGATCCTATGAGTCATTTATCATATGAGTCATTGATCATATGAGTCATTTATCATATGAGTCATTGATCATATGAGTCATTTATCATATGAGTCATTGATCTTATCATAATTCATGAAACAACCTACACATATTTTTGGATGACCACAGAGCTGGCAGTAACTGCTCTCCTTGGCAAACGGGATGTCGTGTATGTATTTTACAAACATCTTTTTGTTATAATTTATAAAATGTAACCATTTTTTAAGATCATGCATATCGTATTTAGTTATCATGGCTTTTGTTATGTTACAGAAACAATATTGTTCGTAATTTCATTAGCTGTCATGGTTTGACAACATGTTTTAATTTAGGTTAAGGTTTCCGTCTTTTAAATTAGAAATCTACCGAATCAGTTATTTTTAATGTTCGTTATCTTCATTATCTAAACTTATGATGCTATTCTCAATTGCGTCTGTTTAAGATTGAAAAAGGCATTGACACTGTCGTATATATGTGTTGTCAAATTCAAATTCAAATTCTTTATTCAACAGTGTCGGATAAAGGATTTTCGTCTGAATGGGGCACTCCCCAAATTGTCTGTTAACTTGTTACTGTTATGCAGAGAGATTGTTTTGATTATTATGTAAATATTTACTGATTTAGATTCTGTGCGCGTTTCTTTTATACTTTTACGATGTATGATAAACACGACTCTGAAAATTAACTTATTTGGTACCATTTAAGGGCTGTTACTTTTGATATTTTCTATAGTGTTGTTAAGGCAAATTTTCTTTTAATAATTGTCAATGCACAGTGCATTGGCACCAATGCAATCACGTTTTTAGTTGCAATGCCTTTCATTTCATTTCATTTCCCATGACATAGTTGTAAACGAGAATTCGAGAGTAGTATGACAAGAGTAGCGTCAATATGATACTTGCGTGATATGAATTACATAAACATTATCGTTTTCTTTGAAACAAAATATTGCAGATATTTGTAACCTTGAAATCTGGCAATGAGAAAAAAACTTCACTTTCAATTCTTTACACGTTACGTCAGTTACGTCTCGTTTCATGTGTGTTAGATAAGAGATGTGGACTCCAACGCAATATAAATACCCTCATTATCATCATGACATTCTTACAGGGAGCCTAAGAATTTCTTTACCGACGTCTTGCATGGCGCAGAAAAGGTTGGAGAAGGTTGGTATCTATTGAAATAGTTTGCAAGTGTTTTTGATATTGCTATGCAATTCCTCACACAGATTTGGTATATGTTATCTGTCATTAATCGATAAGAGTAATTCTGTTGATAGCTTTATTCCATTTTAACAAATCCAATCCAGATATCTTTCAAGACAACCAGTGTAGTTGGATAAGATTGTCAGAAATTTGTTGAAGCATGTTGGAAGTACATGTTCAAATGAGTTGCCGCTGGATTTTATTTTTTTAATATCTAAAAAATGTTGGTTCCTTGACTTGGTTTTACAATAATTATTACTTCTAAGTTTCATCTATGGATGCCAATTAATTACAGCTAAAACTATGAAATAGAATAGAATGGATTTGTTATAATGTTATCAATCCTGTGAATTCTTCACGGTCCTTTACAGACAATCCCAACTTGATTTCGCTTTAAATTTTGTCTTCATTGCATGTTAGGTTCTTTATTTGCAACAATGAATCCATGTAGTCTTTTTGTGATATGGTACATTGATGGAACTTAAAAATCAATAAAAGTGAAAAAATTATGCAATCTTTGCTAGATTGAAATTTGCTTAGACGACTGAACAAGTTAATCATATAATTACTGATTCTCTGTCAAATCAAGTAATCTTAGTTATTTTCCTCCAACAGCTGTTCTGCCAGTAGCACAAGGTACGTGAAATCGTCACCTTTTCTTCAAAGGATACACTTGAATGATTCCCTGTGTGAAGCCATCATGACCACTATACTACCATTGAACCACCATCGATCGTGGTTATGAACAGATAATTGACCAGCGTCATACCTACATTTGGATAATTTTAACTTGATGTTCATTGAAAAAAACGAAGTTCGAACTATTTACTGATAATATTACTTATAATACTATAAAATGATCAAAATATCTCAATATTTTCAATGTTTTTCAATACGAGCAATGGTTGGTACTGCTCTGAAATTCAGTGAAGCATTGAACCAGACACATACTGCATGTGGAACAGTTCTCTACTGTAGACAAAGTTGTCGAGCCCCCTTAGATAAACATATGTCCGTTTTACAGGAGTCGCCTCAACCCTGATCACAGATTTTATCAAGTCAAAAGGAAAGCGGGATTTGTAAGTATCTACATTCTACACTGTTCAATGTATTTCATTTCCCTTTGATTTCATTACCTTTCCTTAATTTATATAACGATATGTATGATTTTCTTACGTAGCTCATCGTCCCATAGATAACAAATTCTAATTTCAATTCATAAACAAAAAAATATATTATGTTCTTTTCTTTAATTGGTATTGCAGAACTTAAAACGTGTAGTTTGTCATTTTTAATATATCAAATGTAAGAAACAACCGAATAGGCTTCACATGAAATTTATGCTAAACTATTTTACTGGGTACATTTGATCTAAAAGTAAAGTTTTTGTCGAGAATTGTCAGTATAATAATCATTTGTGCACTGGTGTTTTGCATTATGATCAACAAACTAACGACGTAGTGCGGCTGACGCGCTCATTAATAGAAATGTATGTTGGAAATATAGGTAAAGCTGAGAGAACTACCTATTTGGAAGGATCGTTTTGAATAGGAATACAAGAATAAATCTGAATGGTGCTTTTATTTCAAGCCGTTTCCTATTTTCATTGAAACTATGTAATATCACACATTTTGATATATATCACACGAAATTACAGGTCTGTTCAGATTATCTGACCACAAATCAGTTTCTAAATCAAATACTCTATCTCTATTTGACTTAGAAACAAAGTAATTTTTGTATAACAAATCGACAATGATAAATGCATTAAAAATCTTTTTGCATTTTTTCCTGTTCACAGGGAAACCAAGAACTTCCTCAGTAGCCTATTGCACGGCGCAGAAAAAGTTGGAGAAGGTTTGTAGTAATCATGGCTTTTACATTAATCAAATTAATGATTATTGTTAATAATGAAATCTACAAAGTCGTTAAACACGTTTTTTCATAGTTATTTTAGGCAATGGGTGATTGTCAATTGATGAACATAATGACATTGTAGATAAGTTGAATTTATTTCAATAACACTTAAAGTCATAGGATCATTTCAGTAAGGCAAATGTGTATTAACGTCATTCAAATTATTCATCACCCACATCAACTTTTACCCTGACTGTTGCAACAACTTTTAGTCAGAGCTTTTCGTAAACTCTAGCACTGAATAGCTTAATTCGAAACACCCTAACCCTCCCTTTTATTTCAAGGCTTATCATGTCATCTCGCAAAATCTGTGACATGAAAGTAACCAACTGAAAATGCAGTGAAAATAACTCATGCTTACTCATCAAATACAGAAAGAACATAAAAAGCCAATAAACTCAATGAGAAATGCGTCTGCAATTAATATCGGCAGATTCTCTGTGTATCGCAATCGACTCTAATCGGTGCACTTGATTTACTTGCTGGCGAGAGAAAATATTGGTGAAGGTGTTTTTGCTCGGTAAGAATCATAAGTTCAATTTAGTTGCTTTGCAAAAGTAATTGTGTGACTTTAACCCGAGGCAGTTATCGGCAAAAATATTTTAGTTTACAAGCGAACACTCATCGGGTGGTGTTGAACCATTTCGCGTGTAAAATCTTTGAATAAATTTCAACTTTAACGAAAATGTTTCTCGGACTCTTTCTTCAGTAATTACAATCCATAGATGCGTCAATTGAGAAATCCATGCAACAGCATTGTAGTTAATTGTTATAAGGTCTTTGTTTCCTTGGAATTTTATAATTCCTTTATAGACAATCTCAACGATGTTTGGACTAGAGATAATGTCTTAATTGGTCTCTATTAGTTGGGTTTTGCAACCGTATTTTGACCTTATCTCTTTGAGACATACCTTGATAGAGTTAGAAATAGAAACAAAATTGTCACTAGAGAAAATAATGAAAGAACTCCTTATTCACTATCATATCAATTAAATCTTTGCTATTTTCATTCAACAGCTGCTCTACCAATAGCTACAGGTAGGTGAAATCTTTACCTTTTCTTCAAATGATACACTATAAATCTAGAAGTATCTAGAAGTTCAACACTGCTGTTTGTAGCTATCGATTGGTGATCAAACGTTGTGATGACTTGTATATAAGGAAAACAAACGATTTGAACAATTGGCTTACAACACTAGATGTAGTCAACAAATGCCCAAATAATTTTCTCTGATGTTATTTCAATGTTTATGATGACAGAATCTTATCAAGAAATATTTAAAACTAATTCACTTGGTAATGGTCACTGAAAAGGGATATGTTTAGTTTCTTACATGCTGTTAGAGTAAAATAAATACTGTTGATTTGCAGGTGTAGCAACAAACTTGGTCACTGATTTTATCAAGTCCAAGGGACGTTGATATACGTACGTATTCTAACCGTTTTCATTCCCTTTAATTCAATTCATTCAAATATCGTTTCATTATATATCTGAAAGGGACGTTTTATGATAATTAGGTGGATTCAAAATTTTAAAGACAATGATGCAATGATACTTTTACAGAAATTAGAATAGTAGAAACACAAATATATCCCACTATTCCTTAATTTTGTTATCCCACTAAATTGCGATACCATGGGACATACTCCACTCATAATCGTTTTGCGTCCGCAGCAGAAACTAAAACTATCTTTCTGAAATGAAGCTGCTTTTCATATTTTAACTTTTTATTTTATCTCTGACATAAAAGTGGGTTTTTTTGTCTCCAATTTGACTCTGTAAACGGACAATATTATCTTCATTTCCGGAAGGATTTTCAACGCTATGTCCGAATGAAATTTTCCATGATACCTATTAATCTGGTGCATTTTGATATTATCAGCAATCATATAATTATCTTATTTCATAGATAGCCCCTAAGAAAATGCAAAGTAACGAACTTATATTCTCAATTACATTTCAGTCCTCAAAAGTGCATCTAATTTAACGATACATAAAGATTAAATCCCTCATCGGAATATTTTTCACGGATTGATTTTTTAAAGTGAAATATGACAACATCAATCACAAATAAATATGTTTAGGATAAATGAACTACATGCTTTTATAAACAATATCCAGTCCATAGAAGAAAGAAATATAATCATCATCCAGTTATACTGTACAAGCACAGAGGGAGTGGAAGGTGGGCTGGGGAGATGGTGTCACCTTAGGTGGTCATCCAGTTTATGATCGATTTTCAAAATAAAATTCCCTCCCCTCTGGATCCGCCACTTAAGGCCAATTTATTCATGATAAAAGCAGCAAACACGCCGATCGTTTCGTTCATTTGCAGAGATCTACAACGAAGTCACCACAGAAAAGGTTCTCGACTGAACATCAATAAAATATCATCGAAGTACAGAACTGTTTCCTTTTCATTGAGAGCTTTGAGCTCAACTAGCTGCTTGTTACACAATAATGACTACAAAGCCTCAAAATCACAGATTTTTGTCTTTTGTTTGTTTCATAGCTTTAAAATTATCTGCATCCTTGGTTTGAAAGGTAGGGATTTTCTAAAAAGTATACAGTACCCCCCTTGTGTGCTTCCATCGTGTAAATCTTAAATTTTACTAACTCACATTCAGTTTCGTTATGGAAACATTATTTGATGAAACGTTTGGTTCAAAGTATTGGAAGCACGTGGCATGGCATCAAGAATCATTTGACCATTCCATTTAGCGCTTGAAACTGAAGACAAATGCTAAATGTTAAAACTCAAACAAACGCCTTCGACGGAAGTTCGAAATTGGTTGATATATTACTGATTCAAAGTAAACAAGGACGTTGCATTATTGATAAGTTCATATACCAAAATTCTATAAATCAAGTAGGAAGTCATTCTCTCCCAACAGAGGAATGACATCCTGCTAAATCAGCGTATATGAATCCGCTCTCGCTCCTTCCGAATACCCTGATCTCTTTCGGGCTAAATCCCTCGTATGGCTGGCGGCTTGATATTCGTGGCTCTGCTCACCTGTTATTTTTTCAGCCATTGAAATGTCGTTAATTAAGGATCTTGAAGCTACTAGCTTTAACTAAAAGAATTTTTCGATCCGGGCTGTGGCGCTGTTGCTGAATGCGAGTCGTCTCATTGGCAGGTTAGATAGCTAGCGATACGAGGGTTTTGGCTTGAAAGAGATCAGGGTATTAGGAAGGAGCGAGAGCGGATTTATATACGCTGATATAGCAGAATGGAGTATTAATGGCGGAGCTACCTCGTAATCTCCTATTCACAAATCCCAGGGATACTCAGAAGAAGATCCTTTCAACAAAGTATTTTCATATTCTGTTTGTTGATTAAAAGTCAAGACATTCTTTAGATTACCTGATAATTAATCATTTCCTAGTCGGGTGAATTGTATGTGGTAAATCATTTTTAAGTTTATCTACCCATCATAGCCGTAAGAAAAATAAAGACGTTGGCATCAAAATTAGAGTCTGTGCGTGTTCATGAAACGTAGGCTCTCGCCAAATTCGAAGACTTCGGTTGCAAAGGTAAATGAAAAAAAAAAGGTAATGTTGACTGTGCAAATAAGGTCAAGGTCACCATAATAAGCTGATGTCTGTGGAATCTCTTAAAAAAGACTGTCGTCAAATTTGATGACATTGGGTCAAATGTTTCATGAGATATCAGGTAAACAAGAGTTTACAACAACGTTCCCTGATGACCTTGAAAATAGGTCAAGAAACGTGCGAACGTGTTGCGTCGAGGGACACTAATTCTAATAGATAGATGTATATGATATAATAATCCCAGGGAGTGTTCATACGCGAAGTCCTATGTTTCTCTCTTGTTCAAGTAAATATAACATTTTTAATTTGAAAGGTTCACCGTTAAGGTTCATTTTTTAACAGCATGTTCAGTTTGACATCTTCACAAAGTTGAAGAGAATGCAGCGCTGCCTTTCAGAGAGTTACATGCAGACAGTGCTTAACGAAAGATAACTCTATTCCTTTTGATAGGTTTCACTATTGCACAACAAATTTAAAGGGGCCAGCTCCACGCGGTTATCTTTCCATGTCTGTTTTGGTACACGGATGTTAATTCTCCGAAGACCATCAACATAATACCCTTCTGCGGCTCAAGTCAAAGCTTCATAGACAAGGCACATTGAGAAGAATTGCTTGCAAACTTAAACAAAAGAGATCCGTTGCTGAAATATCATAAACTTATAGCATTTTATGCTCAGATAATGAATAGTCCTACATTGTGTTTTACTATATATGCTTCACTCATCGAGATAGATTCTTTAAAATTCCCTCTTGGCGTTTATTGTAGTTTCGTAAGCATTTAGAGTTTCTTCGCTTTAATTTTCCTAACTACATTGTTTCTATTAATTTCTATAAAATCAACCTAGAAAATGTTATGACAGAATAAATCTTATTGTTCCATACTTCAAAGTCAAAGTTTTCGACTCAGATTCAAGCTATGAACAAATTAATTACTTTCATGTACATAGTAGATTTTATTTTGAAGACTCATTTACCTGATTAAAATAATTATAATTTATATGTCATATGGGGAGTTATTTATACATTCGAAACACATTTTGCAATGTTTTCCATTTTGATGTGCGTCATTAACTTGTGAACGAAATTGCTGTTCATGGCCAGCTACATAATTGTCAATTGCACGGTCGCTATGGTAACGCTCGTGTAGTTGGAGGGCTTCATGCATACTGCTGCAGGTTGATACTCACTGATTGCATATTGTGACTTAGTAAAGAATGTTTAAAGATTTTTCATTTTGCAAATTTGTGAAAAATTAAAAAAATTCATGTACTTAAAGAGCCACTCCTTGAGTTGTTGGAGTCGTATGTGCCAAACTTAATCAATGGTGTTATTTGATCGCGAAGTATCGACTGTTACCAAAACGACACATTTTAAAGCTTATTAGTTTTTTTACAACGATAATATGAAGGTAGAACGTCGGAATTACGATCGAAAACCGGACAGTGGCGCGCGTCAAATAGTCAAACGCAATTTTGGAGACTTATCTAAAACAGCCAGGAGGATAGATAGGAGTTGTTAGCGTTTATTAGGTTATATAACTAGTATCCGTGTATATTGGACGTGATATCTACACCTCTGTGCATTTATAAGGCTGTTTTTAGATTTTCATGGAAAACCGGTATTTGTCATATATATGTCTTTTGGACATGAAAAATTAAGATGTTTTGATTTTATATCACCACATATGACATTTAGGTTCGTATCATAGGTAAAATGTTATGAAAATCACGGAGTGGCTCTTTAAGATAATTATTCGTCCTTGTAGATACTTATAAGATGATTAAACCAGTTTGGCAAAAACTCAGAAAGGTCTAGTTTACCATCTGTTTGTATTACAAAAATTCTATCACGAAAAGTAGAACCATTTCATTTCAATTTCGATGAATAATTTCATGCTTCGGAGAAAGGTGAAAATGAAGTAAGAATGTGAAAATGAAGCAGCTAATTACACAATGAGAAGGAAAATATATGTACATGTCTTAATATGAGTCAACTTACATTACAATCAAACAATTCTTTACCGTACAAAATTAGTTAGGGATGTCAATTCTATGGTTCATATTTCATCAGGTGATAAATGTAAAGATATGTCAGTTTTAATAATTTCCGAATTTTCATATATATCTTTTTCTTTTTTGTTGTTGTCTAGTATGCATTCTGTAGGCGTGATAAAACAAAACAAATACGGTTTAGCAAACGCGAAAACTATGTTATTTCCTCTGGTAGGAATCCGGGGCCTTATATATAATTATTAAAGGGATCTTAATTATTCGACGGCAAATTTGAGGAAAGGAGCTCATTCAGTTGAAATATTTTAACATAATCAACTCCAAGACTCAACAGTTTAAAGAATTAGGATATATACGTCCATCGTGTACTGTTAGTTTCACAACCACTACATAGGAGGGATTATACTTCCAGGTATTTCCAGCTAATAAACACATGTGTAAGGTAGTCAAATAGTCGAAATATCATTTAATTTGTGTACATCTCTTTATCTTCTTAGATCAATGAAATTTACCGATGAATATAGTAACTTGATTAAAATTGATCAGGTATCTAAGGTTAATTTACGTTCTTTTATAGCACAAGTTACCCTAGATTAAAAGACGGGCATCTATTGCTTTAATAAGTCCACTCCATAGGCGTCTATTCAAGGAATGCACATCATACTAAGGATGGTTGATACAGGCGACTGTTTGAAACAAAAAGCTTAGTAACTCGGGCATTCCGTTCCGATTACTTATAGTAGCTTCAGTGTGGTATTACCGGAAATGAACTAATCAGTTTTTAGGAAATTAGAAGGTTAGAAGGGGTGTCTGTCGTGATTGCTCCTTCGGATTACATTTTGAATGTCAGTTGAAACTTTATTTCATCTATATACACCGAGAGTAGTGTTATTACACGTTTATGTTCTCATTTGCAACCTTAAGTTTCACGCACACAGTGTGGCGATCATCAGGCATATGAGAGGCCCCTTGCACACCGAGTCTACTTTTTTCTTACATGGCTTGGGTTGTTCCCATGGCGTCAGCTTGATTGTAGTTCGCTCCTTTTGTTTCTCGGAACGGAATGCCAGAGTTAATAAGCTTTTTGTTTCAAACAGTTGCCTGTGGGTTTTCCAGATGTATTTTGAGAGTTCTGTTTCCTTTTCGTAACGTTCAAGTCGAATTCAAGTGCATGGAAGAGAAGCTTACCATACTTAGCTTGAGAGAGAACATCATAAACAAAAGGAGATCTGTATTGAGCTCTCTCATACTGTGAACTGGACAATACACATATGTACCTGCGAGACCAATCATATCGGGGTTCATATTTTCATACGATGCCCTAGGGCAAAATAAAACTTTTATATTGTGACGTCACGTTAGTAATAATGCTTTGACCTCACAGTGCTATTATGACGTTGCTTTCCAAATGTGACGACGGCTTATGACATATTTTATCCCCACGTTACCTGATTTCGAGCGTCACGTCTTTTCGAGCCCCTAAATCAAGGGCATGAAATTCTTTCAAATCATCAGTTAGAAAATAACTACTTAACGTAATGTTAGGAGAAAGTTTCAAAATCATCGGAAAGAATTAATTTTCCTTGTGTAAGTCTTTAATTCGGACATTTAACCAATAATTATTATTCCGTTAAAAAAACAACATTGATTTCAACCAATACCGTTTGAAGTCGTGTTTTAAGGCTAGCAACGTTCCAAACCAGACGTGTGTAAGCAGTTTGAATTAATGTTGATTGAAGAACATGAACTTCCTGTCAAAATCTCATGACTGGCATAATGTGACATGGACGATTCTCCCCATGTCAATAACGCTGATTTGCAAGCCAAGAAAATTTAAGAATATTCTTTACACTTTCGGATTTGGGTATATTTGGGAACAACAGCAAAATATTGATAAATTCTTATCCGAATTTGTGTTTAACCTAAAAGTAAATTATGAACAAGAATGGCACACTTCACTTGTTAATAGCTCAAAATTTTCTTTTTATTCTTGTTTTAAATAGAAATTTGGTGTTGAATTCTACATATGTAACTTATCATTATAAAAATTTCGACCAGCCCTTTCTAGATTCAAATGTGCTTCACATCTCCTTCAGATTGAAACCGGTCGTTTCACTAATCAGCCAAGACAAAATAGATTATGCTCTTTATGTAAAGATAACTTTATTGAAAATGAATTCCACTTCTTGCTTGTACGTAAATGTTACCAACATCTAAGACGCTTGTATGTACCGCATTATTTCTATTCAAATCCAAACATTCATAGATTTAACATGCTAATGTCCATTGAAAATCACGATGTTGTCCAAAACTTATCAATATTTATTTACAATGCAATGACTTATAGAGATTCATTGTTACGTCAATAATATATTGACAACTGTTTATCATGCTTATTAACTTATTTATTATTTATTACCTATGACTACTTATATTTAATGCACATATGTATCGCTCTGTGACTACTGAAATATAGACTGGGCATATGGCCTCCACTACAAGTGAATAAAGATTGAACTGACATGCACGATATTTAACTCTCCGCCCGATCGACAGTTGGGGTCGTCTCACAAGCGATTGGTCTATTTTCACCCGGTTTGGCAGGCCGCCAAAGAACGTCGGGTCAAAGGAATTATAGATTCAAGTAAAAAACCATATAGTAACCCACCCCACGTTGACAATTTCTGAAGTACATATATATAACGTAAAAATAGCCCCCCCCCCCCCCCCCCCCCACCCCCCCTTTGACAATTTCTTAACCCGAACCCCCCCCCCCCCCCCTTTCAAAAATCCTGGATCCGCCCCTGTCATCGATGCATATCTTGATAAAGTTGTAAATCAAAAAGCTCTTGCACATTCAGATATCATCAACAATTCAAATCAGAATACCTATGCAATCATCAAAATGAAAAAATCTAAGAATCATTTTAAATGCTTTATTACATTTCCCTAGGTATAACTAAGGGTCTAAAACTTAGATTTCTCGAACCAGGGACCTCAAGACAAGTGGCACAGCAATAAATACATGGCTATTGGATTGTAAATGTAATTTAAATATTAACTGTTTACGTTGTGTACATCATGAATTTATCCAAAGACGTGTTTAATTACAAATGTTACCAACTGTGTTCATCAATTACTACGAGTCAAGTGCACGAAAGGTGAGCTTTGATGTGAACATACGATTATTTTTGTTTTTGAATCAAACTTCACATTAGGTAAGTAAATGTAGACCATTATTCTTTTAATGAAAAATAAATAATTAGATGATGTCATAAAAGGATAATCATTTAAAAGTAATTGCCAAGACGACAAAAAGTATACGTATAAAGGGGTGTCCATGCTTTAACAAAGGCATCGGAAACGATGATATTACATTGCAATATCAGTAACTTAACGTGTGCTTTGAAAAAATTATACTTTTCAGTTTTTAAAAGAAAATTGTTTTGTGAAAAATATTAAGTATTTTGAACTTTTGAAATAGGCCCCCGAAAAGTTCATATGCGTTGACTACGTCACAAAATCTGAGGGGCTCGAAAACAGGTGACGTTAAAAAAAAGTCGCGATTAAATGGACCTTTTCGCAGTTAGGAGATTTTCTTGCAATAAACAAGGGTATATTTAATAGAATAACGTATTCAAGGAGAAAAACAAATTTGAATAATGATAAGATAAGATTTAAGTGCAAATGATATTTGTTCTATTACAATTGTTGCTGTTTGGCTTAGGGGCTCGAAAACAGTTTAAACACCGTAAGCGGGGTTATATATTTATTTTTCTTTAATTATTAATCCTTTGAACACTACGGTCATCGTGCAATTTCATCTATTTAAAAAACCTATGTTATTCAGAGGGACTTCAGTTGCCTATCTACTATGATATATATAAATATGTGTTTATTGTTCTTAATTTCTATATGTAAATTATGTGTAACAATATGTTATTTCTGCAGCGTAATTGCATCTATTTTAAGAAACATCGCATATAATGACGTCAGCGTTCGAGTCTGACGAGATCTATTATTATATGTAGGTGTCATTCGGTGACCGGACATATGTGGGCCATAGTATTAAAGCTGGCTGAAAGAAGTACTTTAATTTAACTTATTTTGATATTATTTTAAAATCTAGTATCACTACAAAGTTAACTGGTTTTTTAAATTGAAAATTAAATAACAGTTTCAATATTCTGCAGATTTCTGCATTGTCGCGGCTTCTCATAGATAAATCCGGCATATTCCGAAGTTTTCCGAATGTACTCGGGATTTGCTTACGTCACAACGGAAGTTAGGGGATTCCTAGTTTCTGTTTACTTCCTCTTGTTTGATTCCACTGTCTTTCGAGTTAAAGAGGTCACTACGAGATCAAAATGCTAAAACCATATGGGTTCATTACCAATTTTAGTTGTTTGTCTACAAAATGAATCCATTGTTAAGCAACTGTTCTTTTCAGATATCGAATAACGTGTAGGATTATAGAGGGTCTGTCTCCAAAATAATAATATGTCCCTAACGGAAGAAACTGATAACTGGGAGGAATTTATTGTTTGTCGCGATAAAGTTGGTTACATTGACTCTGTCAAAGGTAAGATTGAAAGGTTGTTTGGCACCAGAGTATATTTTAAGGAAGTTTCGAAAGACGGGGACAAAGAGAAAAGATGGGTCAGAGTCACCGGAGGAAAATGGGATCGACAAAATGCAAAGGTAAAGTGTTCCAAAAGAAACGTTCAAATTGAATCAATGATATTATATAAAGAATAACAATTGCACATGTTATTGAAACAAAATCATTGCAGAGGTGTTGAGGAATTGTTAAGCTTTGTCAAGAAAGTTTCATTTTCAGAAAAATCTTAACTTAACTTCTTAAATTTAAATATTTAGGTAGTCTTCTCTGAATATTTAGGGTCTTGAATAATCTACATTTATCTTATCATTAAATGTATAACCTGTCACTGTCACATAGGTTGTAATAAGATTTACTAGTTTGAATACATGGTCTCTTATCTCTGATAAGCAAACCTGTTCCTAATAGTTCTATAACAGCTAGTCCTGTAATAGGTCGAGAGGCTCTACCTGCAAACCCATGGGGGCTTGCTTGCGAGATTAGAGCAGTCGTCGACAGATAATTCAGTCTAGTCCTGTAAATGCCTTGTATGATTTTGTTATGTGCTCCAATATTTTAGAACACCTTCATCACTAGGGATGATAATATGAGTTAAGTGTCAACTCAGTATCATTAAAGAGAAACTGAAATGACCCATTGCAACTTTCTTCATTCAATAAAATGTATTCAATTTTGCCAGTGACTTAAATTTAAATTTTTGAAATCGGCCAATAAACAACTTAAGTACAGCTTTTTCGAAACACCAGTTAATTAGAACCAGTGAACAGAACTGAAAGGCCCAGTGGTCACTGAAGCTTGAGTTCTGCCGCGTGCCGTGCTGGTAGTCATCCCTATAACGTCCTTATTGAAAAAGGAACAGCAAAACAACTGTTAAAACATATTAAAAGTTATCCAAAGAACTCCAACCTTCGATAAATTGTTATTTGATATATATTTAGTTATTTGTATTTTTCCAAGTGCAAGAAAGTGTTTTAATGGTTAGGGTTAATAATGCCTACAAGGAAAAACACCTACAAGGAAGAATGCCTACAGTGATTGTTGTGACAGTGACACGCTTACCTGCACACAAGTGAAATGTTCCAATTAGTTTGGAATATTAGCTGACAAGTAGATTAAGAAAGCAAGAGACAACCAGCAATTGTTAAGACAGCAATGCATTTAATAGATATATCAATTTCTCATACTATTGAGAGGGAATTGCTCGAATGAATCAAAACAATCCTTTTGATATAAATCTAAATAAAATCTTAAACGTTCTCAAGTCATCTTAATTTTATTATAAGCAGGAACTATCAGTTTTGTAAGCAGTATCTTAGTGCATCTACTGGACCAAATGGAACTTTGCTATCTGCCCATGATGTTTAAACAAAAAGTGTTAGCCAGGTATTTTTGCTGTTAAGCTCAGCAACCCAACCCTCCCTTTTGTTATTTTTTGTCTTTATCCTTTTTTTGTTGAGTCCCTCCTGAACTTAGAGGGTTCGGGGGTCGCTCTTTCGCCTGGTCTTGTGCTGTTGCTTTCGGGGCCCTACACCATGAGGGTTGCACATCTGCTGATCCGGCTGTGTCGATTATCATATTATTTATTTGTATACTAAGTATAAATAACTTATTATCAAATATTTGTTTTCATTTTGTTTACGTAATACTTAATTTCTAGATTTATCAACCCCAACTTTTGTATTGAAGAAATATTGTGATTAAAAACTTGTTTTAAATTTTATACAAAATTACCATATAATAGACACCTTGATTATTTCACATTAAATGTCGATTAAAATATCCATTACTATATCGATTAGAAATACTTGTTGTGCTAACAATGTGGAACATTCCACTTTGCTAATAGGGTGAAGGTTGTTAAACTTAGAGCCACTAGTGCATGAAGATGTTTTGATAAGACTGTAAGCATTCTTCCATGTAGGCATTAGTGAACGCCACCGTTTTAATACGATGGTACATGCATTATACCATAGCATGTGTACATCAATTACAATGTCTGCCTAATGTTGTCACAACAGACTGGGTTAAGGACTCTCAATTTTATGACAAGCAGGTGCCTTTTATGTAACGCAATGGCTTTAAAATTCAATTCTTAATTAAATGGTCTCTATTTAGACCTATTTGATTTCACGCCTTGGACCCGTCAAACGTTTTATCATAATGGTGTATCTCTTGGCAATCGGCTGCCACATAGTTTATTGTCACGATGTCCAATCATTTTGAGCCATTGAACTTGTAGAATATATATTTAACCAATAAATTAAGAGGAGAAGATTTGGCTCATGCATTTCAACCGACGATGACAATCATTTGAAAAAGTTGATGGTTTTGAAAGGTTACCAAAATTCTTTAGGATTGTAGGTTGATTCTAACACTTGCGCCAGGTATGTTATTATATTATTGATTGTTAAATTCAAAGACAGAGACATTGCCACACGATGTGAGATGTTATAGTAGATAGTAGATTGTCACAGTCCAATCAAAGTGGATATGATGACTGAGAAGGAAAGTTGATATCATGAAGCAATAATATATCATATTTTTGAAATCTTATGGTCATAATATTGCCTCAATTTGGCAGTTGAGTAGTAATCAACTTGTATCATGGTGATCAACATAAGATAATATTTATGTTGTAGTTCTGATATGAAGACTATTCATAAAAATATTCAAATTTTGATATTTTCCATCCCATAATTTCTCATGTGGTATTACTTGTTTCAGACTTATATTCTGGGAATATCAGAGCCAGAAGAGACAAAGACAGTCAAGTGTTCCGCAGATTTTCTTGACAATGAAATATTAGAAAATATTGAAAAGAACACACAGGCAGTTTTGGAAAGATCCTCCCCGAACATAAAGATCAGTGGAAGTGAATTGGCTGTGACCTTGGCCCTATCATCCTTGGAGGAACTAACAGGCTGTTCAGACATTGAGACGAGTCCCTCAAACACTGAGACTAAAGAGAGATCTGCATCAAAACGACTTGATGAGAAGCTCGATGAGACTTTTGGAGAGGGAAGAAAATCGTATCACAGTTACCCATCTTCAATAAAAAGACTTTTACTTGAATGTGGCTCTCACTTGGATGAAGATGGGGGAGATGTGCAGGAAGAATTGCTTCATGGTACTGGAATTGCACCTGGTGAAAGTGAGCGAAAAACGGTCTCTGAGGTTTTGTTAAGGAAGAAAGAAGAGCTGGACCAAAGAAGAAATGTTACTGCACCTATATGTCGAAGTAATGGAGATGGAGGTGTCAGTAAGTTTGGCAATGCAGGTATTGTGACTGACGGGGAGAAGAGGATTGAAGTGTCGACAGTTACAAAACAGTTTCCTCTGGCTGCTCAGATCAGTCCCGAGAGAGTGAGGAATGGCCAGGACGAGGACTACCTGAGGCAGTTTGCTAAGAATGTTGGCTACACTGATGAAGAGGTCGATGAGGGATTTCTTTATGTTACTCCCCCAATGAAACCAACCGGTTTTCTTGATCTTCTGAAAAAAGTGAAAGAAGAAAAGCAGAAGCTTGGTTTGGGTGAAGTCTTGAAGGATGCAAGTCCTACACAAGATGAAAGTGTATATGTTGTGTCTGATGAAGAAGAAGGAGACATTATGATTGTTGATGATCATTTCAAAAAGGTAGAAACGAAAAAACCTCTGTCTTCCAAAAATCTTCATGGTGGTTTGTCCAACAAACAAAAAAAGAAAAATGAACAGAAACAGTGTGACCTTGCAAGGCAATTTGAACAGCAGCAAAATAAATCGAAACAAAAAAATCAACCATCACCCAAAAGTGCAAGTTCCTCAGATAGTGTTGACAGCAACAATGGTAAAAAGAAGAAACATGAATTGAACTCATCAGGGACAAAAAGAAAATCTGACCCTGATTCTGACCAGGAACAAACTTGTGTGATGAAAATCTGGGAACCAAATCAAGACATGACAAGTCGAGACCCAAGACACAACCAACCTAGACAACAGAGATTAGTTGAATATAAAGATGAAGCTGCACCAGCCAACCCACCCCAGACTAGAAGAACTCCCATGATGCAGCAGCAACAACCTCCAGCCCAATTGATAAGGCAACCTCTAACCCACTTGTTACCCCAGCCTGTAGATTCCCATTTTAGGATACCTGAACAGGGAGGCTTCTACCCAAATCAAGCCAGTCACTTTGATGGCAGTCCAGTTTATTCACAGCAACAACAAAAACAATCCCTGCAACAACAGACTGATAATCTTCGTTATGTCATTATTGATGGAAGCAATGTTGCTATGTTGTAAGTCTGTTTTTAAAAGATATATATTCTGTAACTTATATCCCCTCCTTATCATGAAGATTCACTTTGAAGAGTAGTAGCTTATACAGTGTATTTATTAGTTTTAGCTGGCTATCGTAAAGCATATCCCCAATCACCCTTATATCAGACAGAAAATAACCAGAATAAAATAACAAATTGATAAAGGTACTGTAGGTCTTGTTTAGACTTTGAACATGCCCATGCCAAGACTGAATTCAACTCTTTGTGTCTTGGTTTTGAAAAAGATTCTTGAACTCGCAAGTTTTTGATTTCATGAAAAATATATTTCTTGCTAGAGTTGATTCACAACAACTTTTCATGTTAATGAATATGAGTGTTGATACCCGAACGTACACAATATGTGCAAACAATCCCAATTGAGTGATTACCCTTCTGTTTTAGTCATGGCAACAACAAAGTGTTTTCGTGCAAGGGGATTCAGATTGCTGTGGATTTTTTCCTGGACCGCGGCCACAAGGTGACTGTCTTCATCCCAGAGTGGCGGAAATACAGAAACCAGGCTGTCAATCGTATCAAGGATCAGGAACTGTTGGGACAACTTGAAGATGACGGTCATCTTGTCTTTACGCCATCCAGAAAGATTCAAGGCAAATTAGTGGCTAGTTATGATGATAGGTAGGTGTTTAATTTCATGGTTTTATTATCTCATAAGATGATAAGCTCATTAATGCTTGGAACAAATTTATAAATGGTACTCATGGAAATTGAAATAAAATGGGAAGGGGGGCAGGTTTCGAATTAGTTTTTTTTCAGGACCTGCACCCAGTGCAGTTGATCGTGTTTTTTCAGACTGCACCTGATGTACTCAGACTGCACCTGATATACTCAGACTGCACCTGATGTACTCAGACTGCACCTGATGTACTCAGACTGCACCTGATATACTCAGGCTGCACATGATGTACTCAGACTGCACCTGATATACTCAGACTGCATTTGATATACTCAGGCTGCATATGATGTACTCAGACTGCACCTGATATACTCAGACTGCATATGATATACTCAGGCTGCATATGATATACTCAGACTGCATATGATGTACTCAGACTGCACCTGATATACTCAGACTGCACCTGATATACTCAGGCTGCACATGATGTACTCAGGCTGCACTTGATGTACTCAGGCTGCACATGATGTACTCAGACTGCACCTGATTATTTATATTTGTTCCATTTATAGATATAAATAAGTGTCAAAAAATTAAAACTATAATTTCTGTTTTGTTTTCAGTAAGATATGATAGATAAACTGAGTGAACAAGAAATTTCTTTAAAATGGTTGTAGAACACTTGAAGCATGAAAATGAGAGCAGGGTGCCCTTTTGAAATTTTGAAAACAATTTACAATTTTAATTCAATTTGTTATTTTCAACATTGTTCAGCAGTAACCAATCTTTGTTATTTATCATCATTGTTGTAATGTAACCAATCTCGTCCCTTTTTCCATTTGTCGCAAAAAGAATAAATGTCTGGGTTCATTGATATACTCAGACTGCACCTGATATACTCAGGCTGCATATGATGTACTCAGACTGCACCTGATATACTCAAACTGCATATGATGTACTCAGACTGCACCTGATATACTCAGGCTGCATATGATGTACTCAGGCTGCATATGATGTACTCAGACTGCATATGATGTACTCAGACTGCACCTGATATACTCAGGCTGCACATGATGTACTCAGACTGCACCTGATATACTCAGGCTGCACATGATGTACTCAGACTGCACCTGATTATTTATATTTGTTCCATTTATAGATATAAATAAGTGTCAAAAAATTAAAACTATAATTTCTGTTTTGTTTTCAGTAAGATATGATAGATAAACTGAGTGAACAAGAAATTTCTTTAAAATGGTTGTAGAACACTTGAAGCATGAAAATGAGAGCAGGGTGCCCTTTTGAAATTTTGAAAACAATTTACAATTTTAATTCAATTTGTTATTTTCAACATTGTTCAGCAGTAACCAATCTTTGTTATTTATCATCATTGTTGTAATATAACCAATCTCATCCCTTTTTCCATTTGTCGCAAAAAGAATAAATGTCTGGGTTCATTATTTTTCAACATCAAGTTTTTCAGGGTCTCCTTTCACAAGGCAACCTTAACTAAGGTTTACCATTAAGTCCCATTCTTTAACATTGTACTAAGGTTACCTTAAGGATTTTAAATCACCCTAAGGTTGCGTCTTCCCATGGTTTTCTCGCTACTTGTACTAGGGCCAACATCATTTTCTGTTGTGCTGCTAAAAATACCCTTTGTGCAATTATCACTCACTTTATTAAGTTCATGTTCTTTTTGTTTTGAAAAAAAATTGACGATTTTTGCTTGCCCTGGTCCCGACAATTTGCTATTTAAAAACATGTGTATCATCTGATATAAGTCCACTAAAGGATACAAGTAGCCGCAATAATGTGGTTTATCATCCAAAACTGTGTTCCACAGGAGATATCGCTTGTGAAAGATCAAGCGATATCTCCTAGGAGATATCGTTTTGACAGTAGTTTTTGAACAATGCCCTGTAACAATCAAGTTCATGACATCACAATGCTATGATGTCATAAACATGACGACGTCACAATGCTATGACATCAATGCACTGAGAGTTTTAGAGTAGTGCAGTTTTCAGAAATATACAATTTTACAGAATCGAAATGAAAATGATGACAAATAAAATCTCACCCTCATGGGTTCTGATATCAAATATATCAACACTCGTTGATAAAAGTAAAAATGTCCTCGGCTAGCCTCGGATATTTGTAACTTTTATCAACAATTATATCGTGTTGATATATTTGATATCAGAAGACACTTGGGTGAGATTCTCTATTTAACATTATCAAAGTAGAAAGGAAGGGGGGAATTGTCCTGATCCCAGTACTGTGGCAGTGATTGGGAAAGGCAAGGGACATGGGCCATTCTGCGGATTGGCTGACAAAATGTCCCATTTCAAATTCCGAAAATTACTAAAAACCCTTAAAATGGCCCATTGTCGAAGGTGTCTTTCCCAATCCCTGTGTGAGTTTAGCGGAGTGGGTGATTGTCCTGATCCCAAGTACTGTGGTACTGTGGACCCAACTACTGTCACCTCGCCACCAGATTGGAAATCACAAGAGCAACCGCCTGAACCTTCAGAAGTACCACCACAGTACAGGGATCAGGACAATCACCCACTTCAATTTCTTATGATGGCTTTTCCAGAAAGACTTTCTCAATTATATTTCAAACTTAAATTCCTTCCCTTTCCATGTATAGTACCGCATTTTCCTCCTCATATCATTTATGAAGTTTCATAGACCACATACTGGCTTATAGCCTCCAGCTGATTGTGACATTATAAACACCACTGTGACATCACCAACAGTGTACCACATTTTAGTACTTTAGCTCTGCCTCTCTGCCTAATTTCTGTCTGAAGAAGCCGTCCTCACGGGTGGCAACACATTACAATTAAACCCTTGAAGTTGTCACCCGCTTGGTTTTCTATGTGTTTGGTAGCCGCCCTCCCCCCCCCTTCTTTTCTACTTTAAAATGTTTAACCACATTGTTGTGGCTACTTGTATCCTTTAGTGGATCCATGTAGCAACCAGCTCGTTACCACCTCAAGCCAACCATGGACAAGTGCCTTCCCAGTTTTGGGTTTTTGTTAAGTTAGCCTATTTCCCATTCAAGACATGCAAGAGATATAGATATGTAAAAATAAGTTGAGTTTTTCTGAAAGTGGCATTACATCTTATATTTATAACTTAATACCTTTTTACAGTGAGAAGAATTATAAAATCAGAATTTATTTCATATATTTGGATTTCAAATATTATTGCGACTTGCATGCAATGTCAGCTAAAACCAGTCACATGCCGTAGGTATATTTTTCTTTGTTAAACTGGTTCACGGGCATCCTACTTCGAAGAGTTATTTCCCTTGTCCCACTGTGAACAAAGGCTACACTATGCTGGTTTGTTGTACTTTTACATCATAAACGCACTTTCACAAGAATTAAAGCCATCTTTTTTAGCTCATCAGGTCTGAAAGACCCGATGGGCTTATGGCATGGCAAGGCGTCCGGCGTCCGTCCATCCGTCCATCCGTCCGTCCATCCGTAAACTTTTCACTTTTTCGACTTCTTCTCCAGAACCAATGACTCTAGAGAGCTGAAATTTTATGTGCATACTCCTTGGCAAATGGGGATTCTAAATTGTAGATTTCGTGACCCCATGACCCCAAATGGGGTCACAAGGGTCAAAAACTTAAAAATCTATTTTAATCTTCTTCTCCAGTTCCAAAAGGTCCAGAGAGCTGAAAAGTTGTGTGTAGACTCCTTGGGAACTGGAGATTCTAAATTGTAGATTTTGTGACCCCATGACCCCAAATGAGGTCACAGGGGTCAAAACATGAAAAACCTAATTTCATCTTCTTCTCCAGTTCCAAAAGGTCTAGAGAGCTGAAAAGGTGTGTGTAGACTCCTTGGCCAACAGGGATTCTAAATTGTAGGTTTGGTGACCCCATGACCCCAAATGGGGTCACAGGGGTCAAAACCTAAAAAACCTAATTTAATCTTTTTCCCTAGTTCCAAAAGGTCCAGAGAGCTGAATAGTTGTGTGTAGACTCCTTGGGCACTGGAGATTCTAAATTGTAGGTTTGGTGACCCCATGACCCCAAATGGGGTCACAGGGGTCAAAACCTAAAAAACCTAATTTCATCTTTTTCCCTAGTTCCAAAAGGTCTAGAGAGCTGAATAGTTGTGTGTAGACTCCTTGGCCAACGGGGATTCTAAACTGTAGGTTTGGTGACCCCATGACCCCAAATGGGGTCACAGGGGTCAAAACCTGAAAAACCTAATTTAATCTTTTTCCCTAGTTCCAAAAGGTCTAGAGAGCTGAGTAGTTGTGTGTAGACTCCTTGGGCACTGGAGATTCTAAATTGTAGGTTTGGTGACCCCATGACCCCAAATGGGGTCACAGGGGTCAAAACCTGAAAAACCTAATTTAATCTTTTTCCCTAGTTCCAAAAGGTCTAGAGAGCTGAGTAGTTGTGTGTAGACTCCTTGGGCACTGGAGATTCTAAATTGTAGGTTTGGTGACCCCATGACCCCAAATGAGGTCACAGGGGTCAAAATCTGAAAAACCTAATTTCATCTTCTTCTCCAGTTCCAAAAGGTCTAGAGAGATGAAAAGGTGTGTGTAGACTCCTTGGCCAACGGGGATTCTAAATTGTAGGTTTGGTGACCCCATGACCCCAAATGGGGTCACATGGGTCAAAACCTAAAAAACCTAATTTCATCTTTTTCCCTAGTTCCAAAAGGTCTAGAGAGCTGAAAAATTGTGTGAAGACTCCTTGGACACTAGGGATTCTAAATTGTAGGTTTGGTGACCACTTGACCCCAAATGGGGTCACAGGGGTCAAAACCTTAAAATCCTACTTTCATCTTCTTCTCCAGTTCCAAAAGGTCTTGATAGCTTAATAGTTGTGTGTAGACTCCTTGGACAATGGGGATTCTGAATTGTAGGTTCGGTGACCCCTTGACCCCAAATGGGCAATGGGGCCTTTTTTATTTGATTGTGAATAACTCGGACGTTGGGACAGGCTATCTTTCCTACACTGCCCATGACCCTATGGTCTAAACCACAACACCTATTTCTATCAAAAGTCTGATGAGCTACAGAGCCCATGGCTCTATTTTAAACTCGTTCTGCTTGAACAATTAAACTTAATCAAATGCTGATGTTGCAAAAAAACTTGCCAACAACCTATCATTTCACTCACATGCAGCGAGTTTGAAATTCAAATGTTGAAAACAGAAAAACAATCTAATACACATATTAGTCGAGGTCATCACTCACTCTTAATTCGTAAGCCTACTTTCAAAAGAACCTGTACATTCTGCTATACTTTGTGTCTATCACTCACGTCTTTCACAATGGTCTGTCGCGACAGTTACGGGGATTTAATTGCCACTTCAAATCAACCGTTTCCAAGGTGTAGCGAATACATAGGACCAAACAAAACCAAGAAAGCCCCGCATTACTCACTGTTTTGATTTATTTTCATTAATTCAAAATTTTTGGTACTAGACAATACTTATTGCAATTGAAATGGTTTTAAAATCTGAAGTTGTAAATTCATAAATAAAAGAGTAACAATGACTATATAAGACATTTTTTCTACCTATCCAATTCTTCAAGCCAGATATAAAGCATAAAATAAGGGTCCTCTTTATAAAATAAAATTCTTACCATGTGTCCACGATTTTGATATTGATATTTATCATGTGGCTATAAAGTTTATCACCACTCAAATGAGGTCATAAGAACAATGCTATGATGTACATAGAATTCTTGTACCGGTTTTCTTAAAGCATAAACACAATGTAGAAAGAGGTAAATTTAACATAGGTCAACATAAAACATAAACAGTCATATGATGAATAGAATATCTGTCTTTGCTTTACAGTTACCAAGCTCACTGTCTGATGTGTAGTGTTTCCAAATGGATTGTTAAATGCTTGATTCACATTGTTGTCATTAACATGTCCAGAAAATGGAGGATACTAAACGACCATTCATTTAATACTAGTTTCATTAAACAAGATAATGATTAAGTATTAAACAAGCGAAAGCAAGTTTGATACCAAATCAATAATAATTTTAATAAAAAGTGTATTAAATGGAAGAAAGTTTAGTATTCTGTTTATTACTTGACCTGAGTAATCAAGCATGATTGCCGAAAGTGTACTGAACGAAACATTTCCACGACTTGGTAGCCAATGTGACGGCGGTGCTAACAGTGATACGTCACAACCACACAATACGTGCAGCGAAATACACTAGTGAAATATCGCAGTATAATTATTACACTGCAGTATCTTACACGGGCGAGTAACAAGTCTGATTCTGTGGATGAAATCTTGCAGCCACTGTATCATGCTAACATGCCATTTTGATTTGATAATTTCAGATATATTTTGAGTTTGGCCGAGAAGGAGGACTCTGTTATTCTTTCGAACGACCAGTACAGGGATTTGATGAGTGAGAAGGCCAGCTGGAGGAAAATAGTGGAAGAAAGGTGAGCAGAGTTATTTATCACTCTGCTCAGATATGGTATATGAGCTGTACTCCATAGAATTACACATTTCAAGAAATAGAGTGGCCTCAACGGTCATGGCTTTGCAATATAGTACCCTTTTGCCCTGAATTATTATAGTTAAAGCACAAGGCTGAGGGCCCAGTGGTTTGACGCCATAATAGAGTTGCGACCGTGATTTACCCTTTATCACAAAAGAGAATAACGACTGCGGGGTGTGAGATACCTCATTTATTCCATAGGAATAATATGGTAGATGTACGACACACTGTAACATAATCGTAAAATAATGAATACAAACTCATTCATCTTAAAATGTAAACATATCACAACATATTTCATTACTATAATGCATTACATAAATCATTATTTGCATACAAATGCAAAGACACCGTTAACTGTAGTAATGCATACATCATGGTCATACGTTTAGAAATATGCATGTCATATACATTCCATACAGAAATAACCACCAGCTGGTTATATATATTGCCACGTAATCAGTTACCTCTGGGCCTACTTTTAACTCCAATTCTTTAACATTCCACTGCACTAACCTTATTGACTTAAAATCACTTGTGAATTGAGTCACTGATGACTAGTTCAACATTGTGTTGTTAGGTGACTGTACGTTTGTCTGGGTGGCTGGTTATTTGGGATGGCACATGTATATATTTATAGATGTAGGATGTGACATTGTCTGAGACATATTATTATATTATTATGTGAACAGTATTCATATTCACTGTTTCAATTTGACTTTTAAATGGGGTATTTTTCATTTCTTATCTAAAGATAATTTGCATCGTTTTGTAAGAGTTGATAGTTAATCAAGATTCATTTCATATCTTATCAATAATATTACCATTTATTACTATCTGGAGTCTCTAAGAATATCGGTCAGGAACTATTACTTTATTGTGGTTATATATCTGACAATGAAATCAAATGAATCCGTTTCAGGTTGCTTATGTACCGGTTTGTTGGAGATCATTTCATGCCTGCCGAGGATCCTCTTGGCCGGAATGGGCCTATGTTAGATGAATTTCTCCAGAAACATCCAAACCCTGCCCCTCCATTACCCCAAAGGTCTGTTTTAGTATTTTAAAGGGACTGTCTTTTATAAACACATTATTTGTCAAGAAAGTAAAAAATTTCTGTTTATTCGATGATTTAATCATTGCATCTTTATTGAAATCGAAGCAGATTTACTTTATGGGCTTCTGAGATAGCCCATCGCCTGAGCAACTACATGGTGCCATGAGCGTGTCAGTACATCAGAGCATCGTTTTATGAAGTCTGTTATTACCTACGAGGCCCTCATATCAGGGTTTATATTTTTGATACAATGCCCTGGCAATGGCAAAATATCACTTTTTCATTGTGATGTCTCGTCAAAGACAATGCTTTGACGTCACAGTTTGCCTATCACATTGTGTTCCAAATGCGCCTATGCCGTTGCTTGGATGTTGATTTTGATTAGTTTATTTGATTTCTATTTCGGTAATAAACATAATATCAAAGTTCGCTCTTACTCGTGAAATACTAATATTAAGCATTCGTGTTGTAAACATAGTATGTCATGGACACTCATATAATGACCCAGGGCTCCAGATAATTATTTTGACTCAGGGGTATTTCACTCCTAAAAATAAAAATCGAGGAGTAAAATTACCACATGAAAAAGACTAGGAGTATTTCAAGGTTTATCGTTTTCAGATCCTCATTCAAAGTAAGCATCTTTGTTGATGTTAGCCGTTGATTATAGTTTCACACCTTAAATATGTAGATAAACGAGTGATTTTTCTTTGGTGAAATATAATATTGGTAATCTTTGTTTTCAAACAGGTTGGCATCAAGTTGAGTACTATTCGAAATGTAAAAAAGACTTGCAGAAATGAAATGCCATAATTACAACTTACGATTACTGTTAACAAATGTGTGACTCATATTCTGGGAAAGTTGTGCATATCTGCCACTCATTGATTTTATTTTTAGTGCGTATATCTGAATTACCCCTGCAAATTTTACGCAAATACTCATCTTATCTGGAGCCCTGATATCCTATATGTCATTGTTGTTATCAATTGCTAGGGACTAATAAACCCCTACATTGGCTCAAAGATATGTTAAATATTAGATGAGTTACTCCAGAAACATCCTTAACCTGCCTCTGGCATGGTAGTATATTTTCTAGATTTGTAGTCATATATCAGTCATAATCGATATAATTCACATCTCCACAGAGCTCATTACCAACCACAGTATCAGAATGCTCGAGGGATGGTCAGACCACAAAGACTTCCTATTGGTCACTGGCAGACCGATGGTGTTGGTCAGGGTCATGTGCCAGGTCAAGGTCAAATTCACAATGGAGGTCAAGGTCAAAGTCCCTGGCAGATGAGGGAGGGACAGCCTCAACAAAGATTTCCACAGTCAGAGAGGCCAAAGAGACATACAGATGTTACTGAACAGTTGTTGTCCCAGCTGAAGAATGTTTTTACCGAACCTTGGCAAGAGGAGAAGATAAAGAAGGTTCTTGACAACCACAGAAGTGAGACCGACTTGAACAGACTGACTAACTACTGCATGGAGGTGATCTTCCAGTAAACAGTTTCTCACACTAGATCATGCCTTTCATACTCGTAGTGCTGTAATTCTTGAATCAACTGGTACTAATATGTTTTGAAGAAAGTTAGGATATAACTTTTTCTTTTTTCTATTGATATTCCAAATTTTAAATAGGCTACTGGTGAAATCCGATCATTTTCATTTTCATATGTTTACACATATTCTCTATATTTCTAAGATGAAATCTTCAGAAAAAGATGATCAAGGTGATGTCATGACCTGTTCAAGGACAGCTTTCTACTTGGGATGTTATAACAAATAATGTCTTATTTAAAAGTGCTTAAATTGAAGTGCTAACACTATATTCCAGACGTGTTTATGTATATAAAAAAAGATTTATACGTTTTTCCGCATTCCATTAATAAATTTGTGATCTTTGAAATTAATTGTGTCAAAGAAAAAAGAAAACCATTTTCTCTTCAGATATGGTATAATAGTAATTGCAGGCTTTCGGATGATTAGTTTGTAAGATGCAATTAATTATTCAGCAATGATTTTGTTTATTCTTATTTCTGATCTAACTTCATTAGCGTCCTTGCTACCTCTAAAGCAAATATAATAGTCATTAGTAACTCTTGGAGGCTTTTCATTGTCCTTATATAATATAAATTTCTGTCATATGAAAAGTACATTTTAACTGTGATATCATAAACAAATTTGCTGTTTTCTAATGCATATATTCATTTTGATGTTAAGACTATTAACAAACATCTTGACATTTCCAATGAATACAAATTGTTTTTATTTCATGAGATCCTTTGTTTTTTCGCACATCAGACCTATAAGGTCAGATGAGCTTAAGCCACATGCATGAGTCCGTCAACTATTAAATTTGAATTTCTCCTCCAGGGCTGTTAAACCCCACAAGCTTAAATAATTTTGGAGGAACCTTGTAGGACTTGTAAATTTGTTCTTGACCCCCCCTTTTAAATACTAGCATGGGTGGCTTTTCCTTCAAAACCTTTACACCACTGGAATCAAAGGTTCAAACATTCAAAATTGTTTTCAACAAAGAACAAAATTGATAGAAAAAAATGCAAATTTAAACTCAGTCACATTGTGTAATTCACAGGAATCTCACTCTGCTAAACATGATGAGCTGCAGAGCCTAAATCATATTTTTCAGCAGTGAGAGGAATTTTTATTTTTCAGTCCCCAATTTGTGGATTTTAACCTTCAAAATAAAATTGTCATGAGAGGTTATTTATTTTCAATTCTTCAGTTTTAAAATCAAAGTTTGATAAATCTGGCTGTGGAAGAAGACCAGGTTAGTGAGGTATTCTGAATCACATCCCATACATGCTCATGATGTTATTAGAGGGCTTCACTCCTGGTGGAGGAATAACGTACACAATAAAGATCACTGTTGTCATCAAGTACATGTTGTGACTCATTTACTTCCTGATGACATTTATTATCCCCTGCAACAACAATGTTGCGTGGGGGTATTACAATGGGCACCATCTGTCTGTCCGTTACACATTGTGTCAGGCTCATAACTTTGTAAATAATCAACCATTTCAATTTAATTTGTTCATGGATGTTCAGAAACATCTTAATAAAGAATAAATAGTTAATTTTGACAAATGATTACATTTTTGAAAATATCTTAGAAGATATTTTTGGATTTGTTGGAAAAAGTGATGAATTTGTAAGGTAACTGTTAACAAGTCGTATCCGGGTTATGTATGGATAAGGGTTCTGATGGGTAAAACAAATCGGACTCGAGTACCCGAGGTGTAGTAGTCGACCCGGACTCTAGTATCTGAAAAAACATCTTATTCTTCGTTAGATTAGAACTACCAGTCAAGTTTCCCAAGTGATGGTAACATATAAATATACAATAAAATTTAGTTTGAAAAGCATGACTATATTAATTCACGTGTTACGTTCTTAAAGGACATTTATATAAACAACCCTCTACTAAACCAGGCGAGATTATTACAGATCAAAGCTTTTCAACTCTAACCTTAACGACTTCATAAGTATAGAAATACATTCTATCAAGATCAAGAAATCCTTTTTGAAAGCCCTGTATAATTAACATAAGACTAATGCGATGTTTGTAGAAGATAACTTCCAAAGGTAAACATTTGTCACATATATCGCTAATGCCAGCTTTAAGGATTTCCACTCGATGTGATGCTTGATAATTATATTTAGTTTATTTCTAAAGACGTATGATTTCATAAGGTAGCATGTTGGCAAATGAAGAAAAATATCTCAATTCCTTTTTAAAAAATTTACTTTCCAATGACTTATGTTGACTATTCATTAAGGCTGGCTTCAAACCCTTGTCATTCGTCCCACAAAATTATCTCTACATCACTAAAAAAGGATGGGATATTTGATATCAAGAAGTATCACAAGATAGAAACTTTACTTGAAAACTTAAAACATTTGGCATTTGTTATTAATTATGTGTGTACAATGTTATATGTTTCTCTTATACAAATATTCAAAATATATCATATTATTTGGCATATCTCTAAAAGCTCATGCATGTTTGCCACCTCTGCAGAGAATAGCCTAGACAGATAGAGTTTGAATCTCCATAGAGTCAATATTTTGAAACTTTTATTCCTTAGAACACGGTCGATTTTAATCAGACTGGCCACCCCTGCAAAAAATAGGTTTGCCTTTGTATACAAATATGGCGGAAGGTTACGCATCCACGTGAGCGATTTTTCGACAAATGATTTATTCCAAGATTTAGGAATTGTTTTATCAATGTAAATATACCTGAGAGGAACCTTGCAATTGGAATCAAGCTTGAAATTTATTATATCCTATCTTAACAGTGGATAACAATATCGAAAGGAACAACACTGTTTCGAAACATACCGGTAAATATTATTTTATATTGACATTTTTAGATAGTGTTCTTTTCAGAGATGTGTTAGTTGTATGCCTGAAACAGAAAGTCAAGATTGATAGAGTAGATGAAGTTGCTGAAATGAATTTACTGCTGTATCCGCTGCAAAACAATTGGGATCACGTCCTTCGCGCAGCAGTGATTCGTCTTGTAACTGAGTTCCATTACACAGGATAAATCTGTTGCCATCTTTTACTCGAGTCTCTGAATTTGGACTTGAGTCCCTGTCCCTTGCCTTGACTACCCGTGGAAGCCCTAGTGTGGATCATAAATTATTCTCTTTTTTGGCTCATAAAAGGTCAAATTCATCACAGAGATCAAGAACTGCTTGAAGGTTGATTTAATAAGATATTAGGTTTTGGAGCCCAAAATAATAACATCATGAAGAAAGTGTAAATCAGTCTTTGCAATATAGTCATGATTTGATTGTGTATTATGATCACACACAAAATATTTCCGTTGAATTTTGTGAATTTATATTTCAGTCTCATTTTGTTTTCTTTTCTACTTTACAACATTGCAAATGACATAAAATTCAGCAAAAGATTATCAAGGAATTATTAATTTTAATACAGTCAAAGAACATCCTTAAAGTTGTAAAAAAGATTATACCTAAAACATAGTGTCAGTTGCACTGGATCGACCATCTCAGCTCCTTGTTACATTTCATTATTACAATTAGAATTTGTTATTTTGGGCCTCCTCAATCCAGCAGATTGCTTTTAAATTGGTTATTGTTATTTCATGTTTTCTCCCTTATTGGATACATTGTTTCCTAAATCTGATCATACACAATTGCTGTCTAGAAGTGATCATGTCAATAACTGGACATGGTAGGAGTGACATAATTTGTTTAACCACTTGCACAAACGATTGTATCTCAATAATAGTCGTGGGTCCGATCGTTAGGGAAGTGTTGGCTTGTATCCCTCTTGCACAAAGCGATCGTTCGTATACAACAGTAGGAGTTACGAGAGCGGTTGTTTTCTTCGATTGCAAATGCCTACAATTGATTGTAGGAACGATCGTTTGTTTTGCAAGTGGGCCTGTTAGCTTCTTCATAGATATACGATTTGAAATCGGCAAATGGCAGGCTATATCAATTCTTACCCCGCATGGCTTTAAATCAGCAAGTCATTTGGGCTGGCGTAAGAATGGGCCATGCGTGGGATGATGCTTATATTCATAAATATTTATAATTCATCTTTTATATCTTACCAGATATCTTATAAAGACAGTCATATATGGACGTAACAGGGTAGCATTTATTTGCAATAACGTTGCGCGTCCGTTTCGCATGGAAAGTGGCAATCGTTAATCGAAATATGTGAAAACTCTTAGGTCAGGTCTCCTTTTCATATACCTTGTACAGATACAAATATATCGCTATTTGCGTAGTTAAGTTATTAGGGTAATTTTGCTAAACGTTATAAGCATTTATGGTTTAAAACAGCATCCGGCCGTATGGCCTACGAGACACGAAGTCACAATAAATCTATAAAAGAATACAAAAGGGCATACACACAAGTACACCATCGCAGCCATGCACACACACACATACACACGCATCCACAACAACACACGCACATACATAAATATTAAATTAAAACATGATATATTTCCAGTTAAATGGTGGAAATATTTCTGCGTCTAAACATATTGAAGACTAGGGCGGCAAGGGGCTTAATAAACTGCTTATTGTTAAGTAAGTAAATGATTTTATCTTATGGAGGCATATATTGGAAAAGAGGGTGAGCATTGGATATATCCTTCCAAAGATTATATCTAAGATCTGAATAATAATCACAGTTAATTAGAAAATGCAATTCATCCTCAACAGCATTACTATTACAACGTGTACAAATCCTTTCATGAAGAGGAGTCTTTGGTCTAGCAAATCTACCAACCTCTACCTCAAGTGGCAAAGTACCATATCTAAGTTTACTTAAAATACTTCTATGGCCCCTAGGCATAATAACTTCGACATGGTGTTCAACCTGCAACAAATCTTTAAAAAGACGATAAATACGTAATTTATTCCCATTTTCCTGACCGTTATCGTTCCAGAGCCCAGAAAACCAATCTAAACTGTCAGACGTTTTAAGATGCTCTTTAGCTACAGAAAAATCATCATGAGACATATTAAAAACATCAATTACAGGTAAATTATAACTGACTAACAGTTTATAAACTCCATTATACCAAGATAGTCTCCAATGACCTGACCATCTTCTAATAATACTAGGTATTCTATAAGACTCGAGTGCATGTACTTTTCGCCAGAAACGAAGAACCTCTATTTTTTGCTTAGTATACTGAGAGACCCAGCCCATATCGCCACGAACTGCTAAATTAGGGGTTTTGCTACCAACTGCCAAAAAGAACCTAGCTGCACGATGTTGAACTGCATTGATGCAACTATATTGCCGTGTTCCCCAGACAGCGGCCCCATACGAGAGAATGGGTTGAACAAGATTATCATATAACTTATTGTAAACTTTATAATCCATACCACCAACTGCCTTGAACTTACAAAATATTACACCTAAAGCTCTATTAGCAGACTTAGCTATTTCTCTAACAGTAAAATCCAAATCAAGATTCTCATGCAGCTACAGACCCAAATATTTATAAGCACAACTATAAGAAACAACCTCACTACGTAATGAAAATACGAACTCTGAACGTTTAACAGAACAAGGACGGTAATGAACAACTTTAGTCTTGTTAATATTAACTATGATCCGCCAACGTGACACCATTCAGCAACACAATCTAGCATACGCTGTAAAGACTGTTCATCAGGTGCAATCCGAAAGCAACATCATCAGCATAAAACAATGAGCTTAACATATATGTCCATCAATGTTAATACCACAATTTAAGTTATCTATTTCGCTAGCAAGGTCATTAATATAAACTGAAAAAAGTGTCGGTGACAAAACACACCCTTGACGAACACCAGAGTTAGATCTCACAAGGCTCGTTTACTCAAGCCGTAAGGGTTAACCTTTGCCTCCAATATGACCTCTAAATATAAATCTCATTGGTTTGACGCAAGCAATCACAATGCGCGTCATAGAGATTACAATTAATTCGCTATTTGAAGTTGAAACTCTTATAAATTTTACCTTTCTTTATACTCAACATGTTTATGGTTATTTTTTCACGAAATTAAGAATTATTCAACGATTACTGCAAACTAAAAGACGAAACGTATATTCAACGTAACTGTTTCCAGAAAAAGCATTTTGGATTTGTCCCGTCTAATGATGCATTACGTTGAGGTATGCAGAGATTGCCTTTCGGAAGATAACTCCATAGATTTCGATTAGACTTTTTTATCCAACTAACCGAGCTAGGGTTAATTGAAAGCCACGTAAAATTCATTCATTCGTATTGTAAGGCAGATCGACATTCGGAAAACAGTCAGAAATTTTCTGTTTCCGAGTGCTGAAAAGCATTGACGTACAAGGGAGATACAATTCGCATGCACCCTAGATTACTGGGCGAACTCGCTGATCGGCTGATTTGAATTATGTCACAGGCAAACCTGACGGCTTGCGTAACAGAGCCTGTTAAGATCTACACGCGTAATGTAGTGGAGCATTTTAGACTTTATTTTAATGAGATTGGCGGCTATGCTTTCCTTTAATCGTGTCTCAGTGTACGTCTTGACTTGAAGCGCTCGTAAAATACTTTACCAGAGCATGTCATGTACCAGAGCAAACTTTGTACATTAGATTGTGTCTCTTATAGCCATTTGGCGGCTTGTACATTTTATTTCTTATTGCACCAGAACAAAATGTGTATCACCTCTTAGTATGTCTTTATATGTGGTGTTTCCTTAGATGCAAAACTCTTATATAAATAATTTCTAAAATTACCATTACTATGCCAATAGAGAAAGTGAGTATTGACCTTAAATAACAGGACGAGCTACATAGTCCATGACTTTTTCTTAAATTTTGTTTTAATTCGTCAAATTTGATACAGATAGTACCCAATTTTTTAATAAGTTTTAGCGACGCTTAGTTCGCAGGGGGAAACTACCTGGCTGTAACCACAACCAATATTTCGCTATAATTTAAACCCAGCAGGCAATCTGCCGTTGTATCAACGTTGAAACGACGTCGTTTATCAACGTTGAAATAACGTTGAAATTTGATTGGATTTGAAATTTGCGGCGACGTCGAAATTTGACGTCATTTCCACGTCGGTTCAACGTTGAAGCCATGACGTTGTATCGACGTTGAACAGACGTCATACCGACGTCAAGGCTTGATGATCATTCAGATTGTGCTAGTATTGTTTCGTTCTTTTATGTTTAGCCATGCTTCATCTGTGTGGCGTTAGTCTCATTATCAGCTCCTTCAATAACCTTGGTTATAGTGTCGGATGGCTGATAGTATCCAAATATTGCCGTGTTCCCCAGACAGCGGCCCCATACGAGAGAATGGGTTGAACAAGATTATCATATAACTTATTGCAAACTTTATAATCCATACCACCAACTGCCTTGAACTTACAAAATATTACACCTAAAGCTCTATTAGCAGACTTAGCTATTTCCTTAACAGTAAAATCCAAATCAAGATTCTCATGCAGCCACAGACCCAAATATTTATAAGCACAACTATAAGAAACAACCTCACTACGTAATGAAAATACGAACTCTGAACGTTTAACAGAACAAGGACGGTAATGAACAACTTTAGTCTTGTTAATATTAACTATGATCCGCCAACGTGACACCATTCAGCAACACAATCTAGCATACGCTGTAAAGACTGTTCATCAGGTGCAATCCGAAAGCAACATCATCAGCATAAAACAATGAGCTTAACATATATGTCCATCAATGTTAATACCACAATTTAAGTTATCTATTTCGCTAGCAAGGTCATTAATATAAACTGAAAAAAGTGTCGGTGACAAAACACACCCTTGACGAACACCAGAGTTAGATCTCACAAGGCTCGTTTACTCAAGCCGTAAGGGTTAACCTTTGCCTCCAATATGACCTCTAAATATAAATCTCATTGGTTTGACGCAAGCAATCACAATGCGCGTCATAGAGATTACAATTAATTCGCTATTTGAAGTTGAAACTCTTATAAATTTTACCTTTCTTTATACTCAACATGTTTATGGTTATTTTTTCACGAAATTAAGAATTATTCAACGATTACTGCAAACTAAAAGACGAAACGTATATTCAACGTAACTGTTTCCAGAAAAAGCATTTTGGATTTGTCCCGTCTAATGATGCATTACGTTGAGGTATGCAGAGATTGCCTTTCGGAAGATAACTCCATAGATTTCGATTAGACTTTTTTATCCAACTAACCGAGCTAGGGTTAATTGAAAGCCACGTAAAATTCATTCATTCGTATTGTAAGGCAGATCGACATTCGGAAAACAGTCAGAAATTTTCTGTTTCCGAGTGCTGAAAAGCATTGACGTACAAGGGAGATACAATTCGCATGCACCCTAGATTACTGGGCGAACTCGCTGATCGGCTGATTTGAATTATGTCACAGGCAAACCTGACGGCTTGCGTAACAGAGCCTGTTAAGATCTACACGCGTAATGTAGTGGAGCATTTTAGACTTTATTTTAATGAGATTGGCGGCTATGCTTTCCTTTAATCGTGTCTCAGTGTACGTCTTGACTTGAAGCGCTCGTAAAATACTTTACCAGAGCATGTCATGTACCAGAGCAAACTTTGTACATTAGATTGTGTCTCTTATAGCCATTTGGCGGCTTGTACATTTTATTTCTTATTGCACCAGAACAAAATGTGTATCACCTCTTAGTATGTCTTTATATGTGGTGTTTCCTTAGATGCAAAACTCTTATATAAATAATTTCTAAAATTACCATTACTATGCCAATAGAGAAAGTGAGTATTGACCTTAAATAACAGGACGAGCTACATAGTCCATGACTTTTTCTTAAATTTTGTTTTAATTCGTCAAATTTGATACAGATAGTACCCAATTTTTTAATAAGTTTTAGCGACGCTTAGTTCGCAGGGGGAAACTACCTGGCTGTAACCACAACCAATATTTCGCTATAATTTAAACCCAGCAGGCAATCTGCCGTTGTATCAACGTTGAAACGACGTCGTTTATCAACGTTGAAATAACGTTGAAATTTGATTGGATTTGAAATTTGCGGCGACGTCGAAATTTGACGTCATTTCCACGTCGGTTCAACGTTGAAGCCATGACGTTGTATCGACGTTGAACAGACGTCATACCGACGTCAAGGCTTGATGATCATTCAGATTGTGCTAGTATTGTTTCGTTCTTTTATGTTTAGCCATGCTTCATCTGTGTGGCGTTAGTCTCATTATCAGCTCCTTCAATAACCTTGGTTATAGTGTCGGATGGCTGATAGTATCCAAATATTGCCGTGTTCCCCAGACAGCGGCCCCATACGAGAGAATGGGTTGAACAAGATTATCATATAACTTATTGCAAACTTTATAATCCATACCACCAACTGCCTTGAACTTACAAAATATTACACCTAAAGCTCTATTAGCAGACTTAGCTATTTCCTTAACAGTAAAATCCAAATCAAGATTCTCATGCAGCCACAGACCCAAATATTTATAAGCACAACTATAAGAAACAACCTCACTACGTAATGAAAATACGAACTCTGAACGTTTAACAGAACAAGGAAGGTAATGAACAACTTTAGTCTTGTTAATATTAACTATGATCCGCCAACGTGACACCATTCAGCAACACAATCTAGCATACGCTGTAAAGACTGTTCATCAGGTGCAATCCGAAAGCAACATCATCAGCATAAAACAATGAGCTTAACATATATGTCCATCAATGTTAATACCACAATTTAAGTTATCTATTTCGCTAGCAAGGTCATTAATATAAACTGAAAAAAGTGTCGGTGACAAAACACACCCTTGACGAACACCAGAGTTAGATCTCACAAGGCTCGTTTACTCAAGCCGTAAGGGTTAACCTTTGCCTCCAATATGACCTCTAAATATAAATCTCATTGGTTTGACGCAAGCAATCACAATGCGCGTCATAGAGATTACAATTAATTCGCTATTTGAAGTTGAAACTCTTATAAATTTTACCTTTCTTTATACTCAACATGTTTATGGTTATTTTTTCACGAAATTAAGAATTATTCAACGATTACTGCAAACTAAAAGACGAAACGTATATTCAACGTAACTGTTTCCAGAAAAAGCATTTTGGATTTGTCCCGTCTAATGATGCATTACGTTGAGGTATGCAGAGATTGCCTTTCGGAAGATAACTCCATAGATTTCGATTAGACTTTTTTATCCAACTAACCGAGCTAGGATTAATTGAAAGCCACGTAAAATTCATTCATTCGTATTGTAAGGCAGATCGACATTCGGAAAACAGTCAGAAATTTTCTGTTTCCGAGTGCTGAAAAGCATTGACGTACAAGGGAGATACAATTCGCATGCACCCTAGATTACTGGGCGAACTCGCTGATCGGCTGATTTGAATTATGTCACAGGCAAACCTGACGGCTTGCGTAACAGAGCCTGTTAAGATCTACACGCGTAATGTAGTGGAGCATTTTAGACTTTATTTTAATGAGATTGGCGGCTATGCTTTCCTTTAATCGTGTCTCAGTGTACGTCTTGACTTGAAGCGCTCGTAAAATACTTTACCAGAGCATGTCATGTACCAGAGCAAACTTTGTACATTAGATTGTATCTCTTATAGCCATTTGGCGGCTTGTACATTTTATTTCTTATTGCACCAGAACAAAATGTGTATCACCTCTTAGTATGTCTTTATATGTGGTGTTTCCTTAGATGCAAAACTCTTATATAAATAATTAAGGATTCAGCAATTTTGCTGAATCCTTATTGTTATTGGCATGTTTTATTTTTTTTTTTTTCACCACCGATTTTGTGGACACGATTTAGCCCAAACCGCTAAAGCTACAACAGCCAAAATTCGCAGTCTGGTAGAACTTCATGAGAAGGGGTTCTAATAAGCTTTTGGGCTTAATCGGATTAAGCGTTAAAGGCACAGAACCACTCAAATTTTCAAAAATTAATATGGGATTTATTTTCAAAATGCACTTAGAGACCTGAAACTTTTTTTAAACGATAGGCAATTACATTTGGAGCAAAAAAGTAAATCATGGCAATTTCGTAGCGTTAGTACTTTCGCTGCCATATTTCTTTTTTTGACTTTTTTCAATTTCCGGACCCCATGCATCTTTGAAAATCTTCTCCTCTGAAGATACATGGAATTAAGAGCTGGTACTCACATATATCATACCTGAAGGAGTTGGGAGAAACGTAACGTCGCAACATTTGCAAATTTGTTAAAACTTTTTTTTCTGCAATCCTTCAAAGTCAGGCGACTTTGCTCGTGTGACCATGTTCAAAGGGGGATAACTCAAAAAGTTTGACTCACAATTGCACCATTGTTACAGGAATTTAAGATCAAATCAATAAAAACATTGCTCGCGAACAGTCATTTCCGCTCACAATAATCGATCAAAATCGGTAAAAAGTACATTTTTAAAAATTAACATGGGCTCATTTTTCAAAATGCACTTAGAGACTTGAAACTTGTTTTGAATGAAGCGTAATAACAGTACAAACAAAAAAGTCAATCATGACGAATTCATAAGTATTATAGTTTTTTCGCATTATGAACTTTTTTGTTCAAGAAATCGCTTGTCATTATTCCACGATTCTTGTGAGCACGATTCAGACTAAACCGCTAAAGCGATTGCAGCCAAACTTTCCAGTTTGATAGAGCTTCATGAGACGACGCCACAATAAGCTTTTGGGCTTACTCGAATTAAGCGTTAAAGGCACAGTACGATCCCAATTTCGAAAAATTAACATAGGTATTTTTTTCAAAATGCACTTAGAGATCTGCAACTTGTTTTAAACGATAGGCATATACATTTGGAGCAAAAAAGTCAATCATGGCAAATTTATAGCGTCAATAGTTTCGCCGCCATATTGCTTTTATTGACTTTTTGAAATGCATCTTTGAGAATCTTCTTCTCTGTAGATACTTGCATCTAAGAGCTGAAACTCACATACATCATAGCTGAAGGAGTGGGGAGAAAAGTTATCTCGGATCATTTGCAATTTTGTTAATTTTTTTTTCTCACCACTTCTTTGCAAAAACAGCAGTATGCTTAGCAGATAAGGTCAGATGAAACTTGCTGCTGTAGCTTAATGCATGCACCAATTTTCATGAAACTTTCAGGGAAGCTAGCTAACATCATTATGTATGTACTGAATGTGCTTTTACAGCGCTGAATCCTTTTGTCGTCGCTTGCGACTATATTTTCTAAAATTACCATTACTATGCCAATAGAGAAAGTGAGTATTGACCTTAAATAACAGGACGAGCTACATAGTCCATGACTTTTTCTTAAATTTTGTTTTAATTCGTCAAATTTGATACAGATAGTACCCAATTTTTTAATAAGTTTTAGCGACGCTTAGTTCGCAGGGGGAAACTACCTGGCTGTAACCACAACCAATATTTCGTTATAATTTCGCCAATATTTCGTAAACACAACGAATGCACAGATACTGCATATCTCTCGTTATTACTAATTATCCTCACTCAAGTAATCTACCTCGTAAGTTATTTAACAAATATTTACGTATTCAGGTAGTAAAGTGGATTTTTAAAGGCCGGAAGTATTTAATGTTACGTTACTTTAAATCCGCATGAACTACAACATCGGAAATATTAAGATTTTGCTCATAACCAGAAAAGCGGAAACGGCAGCCGCTATGGTCAATCTAATAACACTGCTAATACTGTGTTATTAAATCGGTTAGTTTACAACATTGCTTTCATAAAACATATTTCATGATTTGTTCTCAGTTCAGAGTTTAGGTAAATTCAATAGCTGCACACAGTACTAGTTCAGCCCTTTCCAAGTGTCAATAATTTATCCGTTTTGTGCACAGCTAACCATAGATTGTTATATGTCTAATCCGACAGCGGCTGTCTTAAAGGGCCACAGAGTATGTTGATACAAATTGGAAAATAGTGCCCAAAATCTATCTCGTTGAAAGATCTTTACATCATTTTCCGCCAATTGTTTCGACCCCAAATAAGCCGTGAAATCTATTTGTTTTAAACTCAAACTCGCTTTCCTTTGAGTTTGATTCGTTTTAATATGGGCAGGTTACTTGACATTCATATTGAGCGCGCCTATTGTACGTTGTTTTCATGTAAATACATCATGATCAAGATGATGGCGAAATAACTCTTATAACCTTTTTGATTTCCATAGAGCAAGGCGAGGTAATTAGCATATACCCATCTTATGACAACTGAATCTATTATAATTTCTCAGCCTTCGACGGAACAAGGATCTTTTAAATTTGCATATGTACTGTGAATATGTTTAATATTAAATTAACAACAACAACAACATCCTTTTTTGTTTTGCAAGTTTTTGTAACCTTTTTGTGTAAAAGAAATTATGGTTATTTCTTTTCACGAATTTCAAGTGTGAATAATATTTTAAGAAAAGAAATTGTATTTGTTTATTTGTTTTCACTGAAACCCGAGCTACGTAGTACACAGGAAAGGAAAATCCGCGTAATGACATAATTCAGTAGCGCGCTCGTACGGGTGAAATATAATTACACTGACTTCTCGTGGTATATATACTATTTGCCACATAGCATGTTGTAGCTGTAACAATTATCTACCAATTGATATAATTTTTAGGCGTTTTTGAAAAAATGTTGTATTAGAAACACTAACATGCTCAATGGCCCTTTAACGTTTTCATTGTTGATTGCAGGTAAATTGTAAAGAATGTTTAGAATTGCATCGATAGAAAGTTTATGTGAATGCATAAGTCCTCGTAAACCTTATAATAGCCAACATTCATCATCCGAAGCCTATCATGATTCTCTAATCGCGTGAATGTATTAGGAATTCATTAATCCACCTTAGCTCTAAGTCTTTGTGAGTTCAATAATTTTTTAAGCACGTGCTTCAAGAACAACGATTCTGCTTAAAAAATCATTTGCGCAAATACATGCGTGAAAATTTGGCCATAACAATGTGTTATATTCTGTGCTTATCGCCCAGGCTGCTGGGACGGGTCTCGATTTTCAATGCGAAATCATATGAGAATTTAAACTTTTTGCCGAAGAGGGAGCTGCACTCAAAGCAAGAATTTTAACGGGTTGGCAGCAAGGTTTAGAATGGCCAGAGGTAGAGATTGGTTCAATATAAAGTCATGCCTGGGTAAATGAAGTGAAATATGGTCATATCCTTCTATAATAATTGCTACATCTTATGCACCATAACATTGCTTTTAGCATGTACATTGGTAAAGAAATAAATGTATAAGAAAAGATAAATTTTAAGAAAATAAAGGATAATTATTTAATCTGAGAGCCACATCAAACCTATCGCTCTTATCTGGCTAAGATATGCTGCGCGAAAGGATTCTTAGGTTGGATTCGATTTCAGTCAAATTCGCTTACGATTTTAAGTGTTTTGAAATATTTATAAAATCGTCTATATCTATAAGTTCGTGTAAAGCCTTATCGCAAAGGAATTCGACATTGATATCGTTGTTACGTCGTGAAGGGTATGATGGTATGATCGGGTATAATGCACTCACTTATTTCATTATATTAATTATTACTCGCCCGTGGAAGATACAGCAGTGTAATATTTTGTATTATTACCCAAATGGTTAATCATATTTTAATGACATATTTTCAATCATCCTCCAAACAGGGATGTGCGCATGTCAAGCCAAGGCTTACACATCCCTGCCGTAATGAGTTTGACCTTGACCCTTGGCGAGCTCGGTGCAGCGTTCGATTACCTTCATCCAACGGATGTAAACAATATGGCTGATCGAAAATGCCTAACGTAACGCCGCGGCCTTCAAATATCAAATGGATCAAATGGATGTAATTGCACTGATTAAGACATAAATGAGAATTTATCCCAATGTTTTTATAATTCCATTATGAATATAACCTACACATTAATTTGTTGATAAGCAAACCGAAGAACCACTTGACAACAGACTTCCTACGCACAAAGATGTAACACTCCCCTTAATTACAATTTCTTTAATAATATCAGCCTAAATAATCACTTTAATTTATTTCATTTTTAAGAACTTTCATTGCCGAATAGAATTTCAAAATGATATCGTTACACCTTTCCTTTTACGCATCCTCAAAAGTTTCTGCTAAAATTTAGCAGGCGGAAGAAATGCTTTGTGGCAGGGGTCTGTAAGCACTACGAAGGAGGAAGTCCGAGGTGCGCAGACCGCCTGCGTGGAGGATGATTTTCAATATGAGCACATGTGCACATATCACTTTTGCCTAGCAACGATTGTTTCAGAGCGAGTTACCGTATTACCTCGTCTGTGACGTCATACAACCATTGTTCGTGACGTCACTGTAGCGGGCCGCCGGAAAGGAAGCAGGCCGCATTCCGTGTGTTTAAAATGAAATAGAATCGGTAATAAAGAAATTATAACCCTCGGAAGTGTGTCATATGACTTTTACGAAACTCGTGCGAATTTGTGTATAACCCTCGCTCTCGCTCGGGTAATAAAAAAATTCACACTCGTTTCGTAAAAGTCATATGACACATTTCCTCGTTTAATAATCTCTATTTATTACCCATATGGTTAATCATAAGTGGTGACATATTTTCAATATGAGCACATGTGCACATATCACTTTTGCCTAGCAACGATTGTTTCAGCGCGAGTGACCGTATTTTGTCGTCTGTGACGTCATAAAACCATTGTTCATGACGTCACTGTAGCGGGCCGTAGCGAGGGAAGGAGGCCATTTTCTGAATATTTCCATGCGTTTGAAATGGAATAGAATCGGTAATAAAGAAATTATTACCCTCGAGAGTGTTTCATACGACTTTTACGAAACTCGTGCGAATTTGTGTATAACCCTCGCTCTCGCTCGGGTAATACAAAAATTCACACTCGTTTCGTAAAAGTCATATGACACACTTCCTCGGGTAATAATCTCTATTTATTACTCGCCCGTGTAAGATACCGCAATGTAATATTTAAACGGCAATATTACACTAGTGTAATATCGCTGCTTCTATGACGTCACAGTAGTGTGTAGTTGTGATGTCACTATATTCGCGCCGCCGTCACAAAGACAGCCAAGATGCGGAAATGTTAGTTTTGGCATCCTATCGGTAATTATGCTTGATTTAAGATGGCGAGTAATGAAGAGAATTCTAAACCTCCTTTCATCTAATTCTACTTTTATTAAACTCGTTAAGAATTTGTATTAACCTTATTTTCTATTTTTTTATACTTAATCATCAACTCGTTTATCGAAAATAGCCTTAAATGGAAGGTTGTTAAGTATCCTAAAGTAGTATGTAAGCGTTCATCTTTATAGTTGGCACTACACTATACACAGACGAGTTTAGTGAGACAAACACGAACGTGATTAATCATACCAGTGCGCACCATATAACACTGGAACAGAATCTCGCCTTCGTCATGTCATACACAGTCATTAAGGAGAGATTAAAGGTATCACATTAATGGGACGGAGATAGAGTGACATTTCAAGACAATATTCAGCTGACGTTATGAGTCTTATCTCCTTTGATGTGGTCGATACAATGGGCATTCTAACGACGTCTTCACTTGGATGATAAGCATCTCCAGGCCGATAAGCTCGCGAAGATAGCCGAAACACTCTCACGGGAAAATTTCCAATTCGTTCCATGTTCAGTGTTTTGTGCATCATCCCCCTTATCCTCAATGTGTCGTCTCGTATACACAGATGTAGCTATTGCATCGTGTAACAATTGTGACAAATAGCAGGACAAGATTGTCATGTCTTCTTAAAGTCTTCGAATATTTGAATAGAGTCTTTCTTAAAATAAATCCACATGATTTTATAGAAGTGGGGGCAAAGCCTTAATTTGACGTTTGACAGCGTGCAGCGTTAGTGATGTGATGTTCATTTGATGACATCCTAAAATGGTTTATGCATGCTATTTGATCCTGTCCCACATGCTTCCATTCAAAATATTTTAACATAATTATCTGTTGATAGCCCACAAAATCAGTAAAAATCAATTTCGAGTTTCATCTAAAGACGTTTCTCAGAAATTCCTTGCAATAATGACATAATGCATAGGTGAAATATGCCGTTGCGTAACGGATATAAAATACCATTTTTTCCTATGTGCCGATCTGGTTATTGTTGTCTCAGTTGCGTAACGCTTAATGTGATCTATGCATAAAAATGCAATAGCTTATAAATTCATATATATCATTATATTGATTTATAAATACACAGTTCCGTAGAAAGACTTATCAGAAGCTATACTCCATATACTCAATTATGATAAGGAGATAAGGACACTGGAATTGTGTGTGTGTGGGGGGGGAGGGGGGGGGGGGGGTTTACATTGACCTATAGTCGTGACAAATTGTAAAAAAAGCAGCGGTAAACACATATTACACAGAAATTATCGAGTCAAGCACATTTATATGTAAAACCGTTGATACTGTTGCGATAGTGTTATGGTGTGAAGTGCGATGTCAAGCACACACACAGTTCTAACATAGTGGCGGTTCAAGGGGATTTGACAGCAAATCGTCATGTATGCATCAAACTATGGTCCGACAGATAGAGTTGTTGCTAAGTAAGATTCCCTAGTTCCAGCCCGTTGTGTTACTGATGTCGTATATAGGGAACTCAAAATGTGTTGGCCCTGGCTAAACACTTCCCGTCCATCTTCTGTCTAAATAATATAGCAACTGTCACTGCTACCTTTCAAAATTACTGGACCCGCCACCGACGTACCAAGTCGACAGATGCATGTGTTCTGTGTAGGCGATGCATATGTGTGTTGGATTTAACTAATAGTTCTTCAGATAGTAATAAGATTTTCAATGGACACATCAAAGCTACCGAAGAGATTTGAATCACCTGGTGAAGATTTTGAGTATGTCACCTATCACTTGCAGATTCAAAGTTCCCATGCTGTAAGAAACCCACTTCTCTTCAATGTACTTGCAGAACACCTATTTTCATCATCAAAGACTTTAATGCGTCGAAACTCTGATGAAAAGATACTAGAAATGCTTCAAGCTTGTGGTTTATCTTCATCATCATTTCTGTCAAAAACCAACTCCCCAGCTTCCCGAATTCCAAAGACCGATGGATGAACAACGCGGACATTATCCCAAACCAACATCAAAAGCTATGTGCTTTGGGAAAAACTCCCCCCATTTCCCCATCCCTTTTGAAATTCATTAAAAAATCAATTCATTTTCAAGATTTTAAATCGATTTTGAGTAACAAAAATCATTATGTTGCCATATATTTTGATGTAACGTGAAACAGGAAGCGCATAATTGAAAGCTGGAATGGACTTGCTTCATTAGTTGCAACGTAACAAAGCATGTTGTTAGAAAACATTTTTACTGGGAAAATCGATTTTTTATTTTATTGAAATCACAATGTAAGTGCAGGATTCCACGCCTGCACATGGCACATGCTGCCGCGATAGGTGTTGACAAATCTTGAAAGCTGCGTTTGACTAGATATGACTTCATTCCATCATTTTCCCACATGTCACTCACACATTCTCATATTATACATCAGCTTTATGATGGCTCGTTACATGATACTCCCGTGGAGCGGACGAATGGGTTAGAGTTTATGAAACACGAACGTTATTTCCGGTATTCTGTTGCAAATTAGATCATGTAAAATGGCTTCATATACTCAGAAGTATGATTATATATGTGCTTTAATTCACTCTTAGGTGATAGTGTATGCTGGGCTACTGACGCTGTGTGACTTCTGTGAATTTACAGATTGAAGCTGAGTTATTTTTATTGCTTTTAAAACATTCAAACATTAAAAAGTGAATTCAAAAGGCGTTTTGTACTATTCATTTCTCTAATGTTAATGATGGATCAACAGCTTCAGGAATTGAAAGATTGATTGGTAATGAATGCCCGCAATCTATCCATGTTAAGTTTTGTAAATATGTATTGAAACTTGGAAAATCTACTTGTAACAACATGGCTCTGGGAGAATGTGGAAGAGTGCCTTTACAATTGACTTATACAACTAAAGCTGTGAAATACTGGTGTAGACTTCTTAACATGCCTGACTATCGATTACCAAAACAATGTTATTACATGCTTTTTTCACTAGACAATGTAGGTAGAAATTCATGGGCAACAAAGATTAAAAACATTCCTTTTCATTTTGGATTTGGATTTGTTTGGTTAAGCCAGGAAATTGGTAACCACAAATTGTTTACTAAATCATTCAGGCAGAGGTTACATGATAATTTACTCCAATCCTGGCAATCATCTATGGAAAACAACATTAAATGTAATTACTATAAGCAATTTAAATCTTTATTAAATGTGGAAAGTTACTTAACAAATAATGATATTCCTCAATATTTAAAAATGATATTTGCAAGATTTCGGTGCTGTAACTTTAAATTAGCAGTAGAAACTGGTAGATACATAGATGTAACTTATAATGAAAGGCATTGTTTGTTTTGTAAATCCAATGGCATTTCAGTCGTTGAAGATGAGTGGCATGTATTTTATATATGTTATGGATATTCAGAGTTAGGAAAAAAGTACCTATCAAAATATCTCTGTAAATTCCCAACTATGATTAATTTTATATCCATTATACAGAGTAATAATGTTAATATCATGAAGGATGTTTGTCTATATCTATACTATGTTGACAGGAAACACAAATCTAAATGTAAATAGATAATTATGCGCATGTTACAATTTAAAAGTTCTGATGTATGTTTATTTTGGGCCGGAGACCTGTTACTGAATAAAAATGTCTGTCTGTCTGTCTGTCTGAATGCCCGCACAAGTTCTATTGCCCAAAAAACAGAAAACCAATAATAATATTATGTCATCGTTGATATATAGGTATTTGAAGAATGATGTTCCACCATACCGTCCTGCCGTAAAGGGCGATTATGTAGAAAATAACTGACCTCCTAGGGATATTTCTTGAATACTTTCCCTTGAGGCAGAAGGCAAATACGAAATAGAGCGTACCAAAAGAACAATAGAAAGACGTTAATGAATGTTTAAAAGTGACGAGTGACGACATATTTTGGAAAATTTGATCATGTCACACACACCAGATAATTTCATGTCAGCTGACTTATATCAACGTTCTTAACCTATTTATCTGTCCGTAATTTGAGCGATCAGCTGTCTTTGGTCTTATCATAAAGGTTTTTCGTTTCTTGACTGGTCATGGCGATGTTTAGGTAAACGATTGTAGCTGTATCAAGGTATTCAATTCTAAAGTACAATATAGCAATTATTTAATAACAGCTCCTTTTCTACACATTTAAACATTTAACTTGATGTCTTAGTGTTCATGCATAACACACGTGCAAAACTCCTTCATGTTCAACGGATCTGTGGCAATGAAAAGTTCAGAAACGTATACAGTAAAAAAGAAGATGTTATTCGTATTATTCTATTCTATAGATGAACGCGGTATATGCCTTATATCCTATATCACTCCAGCAAATTTGAATCCGCGATAAGACGGATCAGCATAAGTTGTCCTGGATTGGGCATGGCTCATATTCATCTTAATTCTAAAGCGATGAATTTTCCCAAGACATCACATTTGAGGAAGACATTCACATTTTCATTGAAAATAATGAAGAACTTGCATGCGAACAATGAGTTGTGTTGACATTTTGATTCTGGATGCTATCATGGAACCCTTTAATTACCCAGTTGATGTTCGAATTATGCAAGCTTTTATGAAGAGGGGAATTCTTAGTTTAGTTTAAACAGTTTTAACTATTTTGTACCACTTTGACAAAGTGTTTCGTTATTTACGACACATTCTGTACGGCATATATACTGAAAGATCTGTCTAGATTGATTATCCGATCATTCTATTATCAATTAAAAAAAAAAAAACTCTAGTTGTTAGCTCTCTATTCTACTGACAATTTTCGGATATAGTATTGATTTGATTCGATGTGTATTTTCAAATTCCTAATCGTAATGTGATGTACTTCTGCATTTCATAATGGCTTAACGATTCAGACGAACATTAAATCAATATCTTACGAAACTGATGTTATTTTCGTATGCATTATGCAGACAGGTATTCTGGCCGTATGAGTTATGAACATTTAGTTTTAACATTACGGATATTTGATTTCAGATATCCGTAATACATTCTAAGCAACTAATACAAACTTATAAACACTGATAGAGCATTTGAATGAAATTAAAGCATGTTGCATTTCCTCTGCGTATTGCCATGACAATGGGTCGGAACATGACACTCTGCAGTTGTGGTTCAAGGACTGAACTAACAGAGCACTGGTAGCTATAGAATATTCGAATGAAATTGAAGTATGTTGCAATTCCTCTGCGTAAAATGATGATTATGGATCGAAACCTGACACTTTGCTAACATTGTGGATCGATTAAACTTATTGAAATATATCTATCATTTACAGTGAATAAATTCTGAAATGTGATGATCACCTTTGCCGTCATTTTTTGTTTTTCTACAAAACTTCAGATATGCTAATGGATCTTACGTTTGTCCCGGCGGAGGAGACATCTGGCTAATCAGATCAGAATTATTTTCAAGTAGTTCTATCGCCATTGTCTTTATAACACAGCCACTTCCCTAGATCTGGTTGGTCATTGAGCTTTTGCACACTGACGTACCTGCCATAGAACACTTTTCAGTAAAATTGACAACACATTTTGCGGCTCCTAAGACCGTTAGGCAGGGTAAACAAATATTACCTTAATGTCAAGACCGGTCAGTCAGACTCGGCCTTTAACTTGGGGTCAGATTGACTGCTCACATCAGCACAATAACAGTAAGTTTAAGATCCAGAAAAATGTACACATAAACACACGACAGTACCAGACCTTTCATTTGCACCATCACATGTTAGGAAAGGATAATTACAAGTCGAAGAATAAAATCCTCCACTAGGGACTATATTGTCTCCGAACTGCTTGCGGGCCGGAGACCTGTTACTGAATAAAAATGTCTGTCTGTCTGTCTGTCTGAATGCCCGCACAAGTCCTATTGCCCAAAAAACAGAAAACCAATAATAATATTATGTCATCGTTGATATATAGGTATTTGAAGAATGATGTTCCACCGATTATGTAGAAAATAACTGACCTCCTAGGGATATTTCTTGAATACTTTCCCTTGAGGCAGAAGGCAAATACGAAATAGAGCGTACCAAAAGAACAATAGAAAGACGTTAATGAATGTTTAAAAGTGACGAGTGACGACATATATAGGGACTATATTGTCTCCGAACTGCTTGCGGGTTGTGGTTAAAGTTAGGCAAGAAATTGTTGGTAAAAGTTAGGCATGGAATTGTGGGTAAAAGTAAGGTATGGAATTATGAGTTTATGATAGACATGGAAGTATGGATAAAAGTAAGGCATGGAATTGTGGGGTTGTGACAACGAGATACTATTTTGATAAGATTGCTACAACCATTAACTAATGAGAATAAGTCATGCCTGATGAACTAAAGAAAAAATGACTATTTTGTGAAGAATTTGTGATAGTCTAAGATTGTTTATATTTTATGTCGTACTTTATTCAGAAATAGACTTCATCATGTGTATCTTCACTGTCGACAAACGACTTGAAGGGTGCGACTAAACTTGTATGAATGCAGTAGCTGGCTGGATATTTCTCATAAATTCAAACTCTTTTAAGAAACGGTTTAGCCCTTAGCCACGCCCACATGAGTGCCGACATTCATGTGAGATCACCAACAAATATCTTATGAATTCAAATTAAAAACATTTGGAACGGGAAATCAGTCCAGTAACGTTTAAATTTTTTTGTTATTTTAATAGTTTATATTATTAAAATAAACCTAGATGACGCTTTCAACTTTGGTGTATTTTGTCCCTTCATAAGACTGAGGTCATTCAGCATCATCAAATATACGACATAGATAACGGGAGGGTTATTTACCACGCCGTCGTGGATAGCTTAACTTGCTTAGAAAAAAAAGAAAAATCTTGATATATGAGTTATTTGATATGATTCTTCTTTTTTAACTTTTCTTTCCGGGTACTTTACATCATGAAAATCAGACTTTGAATAACTACCCTGTCTATCGTCGCTATAGTGAGATTTGTATTTCATCATATCATATTCTCAGTATAAATCTTCAATCATTTTATTGCATTTAAACAAACTTGAAAAGAAGTTTTAAAATTGTGCAAAATCAGTCATTACACCTTAAAGTAAAGACTATGTTTTTACACCAGCATGCCATCGTACACAGTCAGCTTGAATGACTGGTAGGAGTTATTCTATCACATCGACAGGATGGAGGCAGAGTGACATTTAACGACGATGTAAACATCTGGCATGTGACCTATTGTAATCCCCAATGGTGCTATGGATACAAGACATTTTAGAGAAGTATTTATCTCTTATTTGCATTGCTAGTACGAAAAGGGTGTGAACGTGACGTGGCTCTGATCTTGCTATTAGACATGCTTGCTTGTTATATCTATCCCGTGTTCTTGTTGGTTCTTGTTTATGGCTACATGAATAAGTTATTTCCTCTATGTGTTTTCTCATTGAACATTTATTGAAATCTTCATCATCAAGTTCTGTAATTGTTAACGAATTCCTCATTTACATCAGCCTTAGTTTAGTGTTTGTGTCACGATTCGTTACCAGTAACCGTGTTGGTGGTCATGGGATATCTCCTAAGAAGAATCTGCTCTTTCCTAAAACTGTAACAGTTAAACGTGTATGTAGAAGCCTTTGGAGCAAATGTGGATGTCGCATCGGCGGAGAAACTGTCATCATAAAAAAATTTTCGATTGGTTTGCCGTTCCAAGGAGTTCCAACATTTGAAAACTTGAGTGTCGATTCTGGTTGAATCTCAAATACTACGTAGCTAAAATGCCATGTGTTCTTTTAGTTTTCTTTGACGTTATCACAGTATTCTGTCCATAGACCGCTGGTTATCCCTGTGACTGTAAGATAATCATAGGAAAAACAGATAATGATAAATCATTTCTCTAGAAAAGAGGAATTTACTATTTATGAATGCGCTTGATGTCTATTTTAACAGAATAATACGAAATCCCTTGCAGGAAAAGTAATTCAAAAGGGTGAAATCAAATCTTCTTGTGTTAGTATATACAATGAAGAGAAGAGTTATTAATTCAGGATGGAAGTTCTTTTTTTTCAGAGAGTTCATAAAATCAATCGTAGATAGAATATCCACTAAGAGTTTCCCTTGTGACAAGAAAACGTCTTTTTACACACTTAGATATAACACAATATCAATGTTAAATGAATATTCAGGACTGTCATCATTTTCCTTTTTATGATTTAAGCTTGTCTTGTTATCTTCGTGATTCGAGAAATTTCATAAACGCAAACTAATGTGAGTACATCATGAAATCAAATGACGTATTCATGAGTTTGTTTTAGTGAAATGTATCTGAATAATACAATATCAAAAGGAAGGTTTCTAAAGCTTACATTATTCATAGAATGAGACAAGGAAATTCTAATGCAGATATTTGTGCAAGAAGAACGTGTGACAATTTGACAAATTGGAATATTTGGTTCTGAATATAACTTTTTTAGTATTTCATGTTAAGATTAATGAATATATAAAACACATGTTCAATTTGCATGTGATTATTAACTAAAAGAAGTCGGACTGTTTGCTGAAAGGTGGTGTCAAATCGTGAATAGTTCATTTTGAAATCATAAAAAGGCTGAATTATTTCCGTCAAGCATCCTATGGCGGTATACGTACATCCAAGCTTTCTATACTAGTACAATTATTCAATTCTTGCATCTGTGTCCTCCTGAAATACATTTTAAATAAGCGTGAATCAATATTCATATTCGATTACTGCTCAAATAAGGGGATTAAGCTTGCTATTTTTACACAGTAATAGTAAGAAATAGTGAGAATGAGAAGCGGCCTATTGATTATTAATGAATCCCAGGTGAGTTTGAGTATGTCGTTGTCTGCACGTCACATGAAACAAGCTTTCATCTTTCGATCACTGAAAAAGATCAATGGACAAAGTTATCTACAGATGTAGTTAAACCTTAGACTCACTTGGGATATAAACTTCACCTGTGCCCCTTTCCCCATTTCTTGAATGCATCATTGGCATTCAACAATCGATAAATCTCTTAATGTTTTCAAGTTTAAAAATCATCGCATTGGTCCACTCGGTAATTTGCCTTTAGTTACATTTCTATTTAGTGCATTATAATTGGATATGAACAATCTATAAATGGTATGCAAAAACTGTGTACTATATATTTAACAAACCTACTGAATTCTAATTTTCACCAATAATAAAACAATGAATATTCGATGCTTGTTTGGTTGTTTTGTTCACACGAACAATGTAGTTTGTATTTTTCTCAGCTGCTGCTATACACATGTAGATTTATCTTGTCGAGAACAGTTTTAATAATCAACCACACTGACTTGCAACATTGAATACAATTAGATCAGTATAGCTTCCACAATACCTAGATTGATATAATATTTAACTTCGTTTGTTTCACAAAGATCAATATGTACAAACTATCATTTCAATTTTAAAATTTTCAAACAGACACAATATCAAATCGTCGAATTGATAAAAACAAAATAAAAATATAAATCTTGTACATTAATTCACATTATAGAAGATGAGGAAGGTTTGTGAACTGAATTGAATTTATAATTTCGCACTTATAAGACTACAAAAATGACCAAATAGATTATTAAACATTTCCATCTAGTAGTTTGTATCAGCATGTTAAAAGAGTAATCTTATTCCCTCATTTCTGAAAATATTAAGAATATGGTCACGTTCATATCTAAGTTTACTTATACTTAAGATCTATCTCTTAATACCACTTAATATGAACTTGACTTGGTTTTTAAATTGCATTCTATTAGTTAATTGCTCATTAAGAGAGGGTTTATCCAGTAAAGGGGCAAGAGGCACAAGATACATCAGATCTTAAAACATATTGATATACATACATGCTGGCACTACGACACGTTATGAAAACATCACTGTGAGTTAATATTGGTCACATATGGTGAAAGGAACGTTAATTAATGGCAAAAAGTAAGTATTCTGCAAGGGAGTTATCAAGTATTGCATCGATAATAAAAGAGTTCATTTTTATCTGCATTATTTACAAAGACATCGAAGAATCTTTTAAAAATAGAGTTCGATTTGAGAAGTTCTTGAGTATCTTGTCGCATAATTTCCAATGCTTTGAAGAAGCATCCAATGCTTTCATCTCCCAACTTTTTTGTCGTAAAAGATAAATTGATTAAATGTTTTCTTCATGTTTTGAATTGTCTTGAACTTATATGAGATTGTTAGCAGTAATCATTTTTTCTTACCGTTATAAAGTATTATGACACAATACCTTTTTTCCTACTCAGAAAACATCAATGATTCTTGTCATATGAGTCAAAGTTATATAAAGAAAGTAATACTTCACATGTTTACATCTTTTACAATAATTTAATCTTGTTCATTAATGAATTCCTCACATACCCCAAATTTCATGGCGGATGTGTGGTCAGGCTGTTCAGAAGCTCGGTAATAGCAAAAGAGGGAGCTAATAACAAAACCCAAAGTAGCTAATAACAAAATCCAAAGTAGGAGGATATGACATATAGATGAAAGTGTGATGCAAACATAACAATGCCACCTTTTTCAGTATCTAAAAAAGACTGCATTGTCAATTAATGAATGTAGCCATGTCGCCATGTTATTCGTATATAAACAATAAACTATCCTGAAGATGATGGCTGGGGTAACGTTCAAGTTAGTTTAAGATGAATCTGTTCCTGTATAATTATATTACGTAAATTATGTTGTCATGAATTAGTTGTTAACAATAATTCATTGGTCTGACTGAGTAGCATTGAAATTTTTCTTGTTGCATATTTTGTCAATAAACTGTCACAATAGGCCTAACTGAAAATGGCTAAAATATGGACACGTATCAGATCTACTCATTTATGCATTGGCAAGAGTCGTGGTATTCAGACAACGTTACATGTTTTCCATAAATATTGATACTCATATGCATCTTGGTCAGCAGGGATTTCATTTTGCACCCAGAATGTCAGCCATAGTCGTCAATACTCTAATTGATAAGTTAGGTGCCACAAAAAACTTTACTCATTTTTAGGCATTTGATGATTAAATGTATTGTAAAGTTCATGTTATATGTCATAAATATGCCAATTTACCACATAGCTTTTCCTGTTTGTTTTATCCGCAGACACAGAGTATGTTTAATATTTTTGGGTGACTTAAATAAGATAAAAAAGTACTACAAGTCATGGATTTTCTTAAAATCGCCACCCAAAACGTATATTTTCATCTCTGAAATGCCGAAATTATTTCATTTACTTGTTTTTAATGATACCCTAATTACGGTCACATCAAAGAATTCGAATTCCATTTACAATTACTTTAGTTAATGATCTACTAGGCCCTACCACGTCTTTTGATGTAAATAGGTTTTGGCGAGTGTCAAGTTTCGGTCACAAATCACGACGTTAATCTGTTTATTGTCACAAAAATAAGTGAACTTATAAGCATGAAAAAGTTATTTTTCAGAAACAATCACTACTTCTCGATCTATAAAGTTTGACATATTTGACTCAATCAACATTCTCTCTATTCCTAAAGTTAATAATGTACAATGTGTTTGTTTCTGTCATCACGATCAATTCGAACATGTTACAACCATAAAGTTCATGAGAAAGAAGACAGAGAATGTTCCATCATTGAAACTCGAAACATGTAGACCATATTCAATACAATAAAAGTAAAATCGAAATACCAAAATACACAGGTTTCCTTTCAATATGACAAAGCAATTGTGACCTACATGTATACTTACAAACATGTTATTGATTTGATTTCATGTCTGCTTGCATATGAAGTATCTGAAGCAGTTTGATGTTGAGCTCAAGGCACATAAAACACGATACTTAAGCCTTTCAACCCCTTGATTGAATCTATTACGATAAATGAATTGATGTAACGAAGAACATAAAAGTGTGATACTTTTCCAAAATATGCTCCAGTAACAGGTCGATGCAACATACTTGTCGAAGCATGCCATGACATTCCTGATTGATTGTTATTAAATCAGGCGAATAAACAGTCCTTTTTTATGAGCGATTTGGTACAACACGTACAATACGTTCATAGAAGTGGATATATAGAAGAGTGCTTATGCTTCCACTGCATGGATTCTTGCTTGGTGTCAGGATACCAGTTATGAATCCACGTTTCATAGTCAGACGGGCATGAAAGTTGGGATCAGCATTGTAGATATTCAAGAGCTCACAACTGGTTTAACTCTGTGGTGGGGATCTTTTGCATTTTAGTTTCGTGGCACCCATCTTGCAGACACTTTTGGCATGTGCGATTGCTCATGATTTTTTGTGCAAACACTTCCATGAGAAATGCTACACTCTGAAGATATCTCGTCCTACTATGATCAAGCCCTGAACCCGTGTAACCATATCATCTGACCGTGGGTCATTGTCTAAGGAGTTGCGACACCGCTTAAACTCATTTGACCATTTTACAACAGTAGAATATTGAGGGGCTACTTTCCCATAAACATTGGTCTTACGTTTATGTATTTCGGTCGCATTCACACCTTCTTTCGTGAGAAACTTCATAACAGAACGATGTTCAGTTTTAGAACTTTCTATGATTACAGGAGGGTACCTGTGTCCGATAGGCTGCATATCTCAAATAAATGATCGGAAAGGGCTGTTTATGTCTGTAAACTGTCGTTAAATGGCCTATCACAATAATGACATTCAGGGGTCTTCAGGGGTGCATGAATATTCACTTCTATGAACTTATTGCCCCCTGTCCCCTCCCACCTACCTACTCTGAAAAAAACACCATGCTACTGTAAAAAATAGAAGCACAATCATAACGTACGTTCTTTTCATGATATTGCCGAAAGAGACTCAGTAATTGGGAATAATGAATCACTTATGGACCGGTACTTAGGGGCACATTCATAAGGATACTATATTTATTAGAAAGCAATGATACTATATTTATTAGAAAGCAATAATAATAATAATAATAATAATAATAATAATAATAATAATAATAATAATAATGATGATGATGATGATGATGATGATGATGATGATGATGATGATGATGATGATGATGATGATGATGATGATGATAACAATAATAATAATAATAATAATAATAATAACTAAAATAAAAATGATAATAATAAGAAAACGTGTCTTAGTAAAGATAGTCTGCATCTATGTCTTTGCTCTTATTCACCTGACGAGAAGCCATCATTGAATATGTCAATGTCTTAGAATTTTGTTTTGGAATATTTCATTAATGGCGGAAATCCTGTTGTTATATCAAGAGAAAACACATGATCTTTATGTAAATAATCAGCTTTGGGCAATATATATATTTGTTTATAACACATCCGATCAAAGAATAAATGCAAAAGGGTAATGTCTACTTATATCATTGTAAGGACTTACATTTCAAAAACAAATTTCATCAGACAGAAAAACTATTTCTTTTAAAAAAAGAAATGCTTTAGGTGTGTGTGAGTTTGTACATTTACAGAGAAAAATAACGCCTTTTATGTAAAGTCATTTTGAACAGAGTGTTTAAAGTAGGTTACAAAGTACCGTGCAATAGAACGAAAATTACCGCTTACATCATAAATGATGGGAAATCTGATATAAATACATTTTGCTTCTCACGTAAATGATTATAAATATTGGGGTTATATCTATGTTTATTGTGATTTTACTCACTTCAAAATAGGTATGGAATACAAATAAACTGTTAAAATGTCTTCAGCTATTTATTTTCAGCTTGTAACAAAACATTTTGTGATGATTATACTGCTCAATGGTCCTCTAAATGTTGTAAATCATATTTCCAATGTTTTCAATAATTTAATAGACTGATGTTCTCGTTTGATAACGTAGTTCTCAAAACAGCATCAGAATGTGAAACTGTAAGTCATTGAACAACACAAAATCTCATTACTTCCAAGGTTACCTTTTCTTATAACAACAGTTGAAATAATGCTTTCTAAACTGACAATCGGCAACAGTTTATGAAGGACATGTTAAATGTAAATGTCAAATACATTTACAAATTCACGGTTTGATAACACTTTAAAATTAAGCAATATATTAGTTATCAATTAAGATTAATTTCACATTTGATGATGTCATCATGAACAAGGGGAATGTGGTTAGGCTGTTCAAAAGCTCAGTAACTGCTAAGCGAACCTGACTCTTAGAGTTCTGGTTCGAATAAAAACTTCCAAAGTTAAAGGATGCAATAAATTGCGGGTTGTGTGATACAAATATAACAATGTCACCTTCTTCACTATCTAACAGGCATATATCTTTTTAAATGAAACCATTGTTTGGTTATGAAATGGTATCATGTGGCCATGTTGGAAATAATTTCATTGATGTAGGTCTAGTCAAATGAAGCTTAAGAGTATTGCATATTGATATTAACAGTTATTGCCCAATTGGCTGGATAAACGGACCTCTGATTGTAAATTCTAAACATGAATATTTTATGAAGAACCACAGCGCTGGAACCTTTTGCGAACATGCATTTTGTCACATGTTTAAAACCGAACAGTTCACGTGGATGTAGACTATTGCTATTCAGTATAAGAACTCGGAAATATAATACACTACAATTAAAAGCAAAATACTAGCATACACAGTTCTCTTTACTACATAAACACACAAGTGTGACCTTTACTTACAGTCCTTTGATTTCATGTCTTAGTGCGTATGAAAAATCGGTTTAGTGTTTAGCTCAAGGCACACATAAATGTGATAATTAAGCCTTTCAACCCTTTGATTGAATCCATTACAATTAATAAAATGCTGTAATGAAGAACATCAAAGTTTGATCCTTTCCGGAATATGCTTCAGTAACAGATCGATGTAATATTCTTGCTGAAGCACGCCCTGACATTCTTGATTGATTGCTATTAAATCAGGCGAGTAAACAGTTTTATGTGATCTTCGGTACAATATCAGCATATGACAAGAGAATATTCGACATATTATTTACAGGGAGTACACTGTCTGATGCTGGATGAACCCATTACCTGGCATGACATGGTTTAAGTATTTGATTTTAACACTAGTTTATATCCAGAAAACAACATGTAGTACACAAGAAATTAGGATAAATACAAACTATAAGGGGAAAAGGATTAGCTAACAGGCAAAGGCAGCCTTTAAAAATGCTAATACAAACTCAACGAATAAGGGCATGTGTGGAAATTCATTCTAAACATCTAAACATGCCAAATATCAGTTTATTTGCGGAGCAGTCTATAATTCGTATTTTTTTCGATACCGAACTTGAGACAAAGAAAATGAAGTTAAGACGGAAAACTAAGAAAAGTTGAAGTATATCATTAGGGAGACATTTCCTTTCACATCCTGTGTAAAATATCGATAAAACATGACTCTCAGCCTTGCCATGAATTATGAAACATTTGCAGTGACAGTGGAATGAATCTGTATTAAAAGCTTCCATTGGAAAAAACTACTCTGAAAACAAACAAAAAGAAACACTATCTTAACACACGCTTTATTCATGCTAATGCCAAAAAGACATCGCAGTTTTTTAGTGTGACAGCCATTGACAATAATGTAGGATGATTTGTTTCATGTCTAGTATTATTAGAAGGCATACAGAACAGAATGTTTAAAGTAGGACACAAACACTATATCAATTTTAATTAACACCTCGTGAAAACAGAAGTACGGATATTGCCGATAAATTAACACTTGGTGATTGGAAACCTGATATAAACGAATTTATTTTCTCATGCCAATTAGTACAAATTATGGTGTTATATTTCTATTTCTTGTTATTGCTATTTAACTCACTTCTAAATAGGGATGGAATACTAAAAACTCAATTCAAATGTGTTCAGTCTTTTGTTTTCATCTTTATGTTTGTGATGATTGTAATTATTTATGGTCTTCTAAATGTTTTCTCAAATGTTTTCAATATTTTCATACACCAGCGCTCTCATCCGATAACGTAGTTCTTCAAAACAGCCTTAGGCTGAGAGAAATTGTACGACAACACAACATAACATTATTTTGCAAACTGAGAAACCTGTTTTGATATTGTTGATCAAGAAAGGAAAAGATCACCTTTTTTATTTTTAATTATTCAATCAATTATCTGATTTGAATTAATCCTAAAATTATTTAAAGGAGCAAGCAACAGGAACACCTATGAACAAGCAATTCAAAGCAATTTTCTTTCCTCGCAGGTAGATGATGCAAATGAATGCCTCACTGTAGGGTTTGTGAATAAAGACATTTCACTACAGAGACTTTCAGAGAGATTGTTTCATGCTACAGCTGCTCAGGTGCAGAGGGATCAGCGTCCTTGAAAACTAAATCCTACTTTAGGGACTTGTAGGAGATTCTTTTTCTGAGACCTCGGCGCTTGAGAAGGCAAATAAGGAGTGATAATACTGGATAGGTACATAGAAGCTGAGCCAGGGAGACAACGGAGCAAGATATACGAGTTCGAACAGAATGTAGCCAATGTTGGAAAAACTGGGGAAAAAACAGCATCACACTGCCTTCTGTGCTTTACTTTCCAACTTGAATACATTGGGTTTTGGCACTGTTTAGTGTACTTTGTTGGTAAACATTCATTTCTTCATCTCGTCACAATACTGATCACGATGAGTGAGAGCACTAGCTGTTTGCACTGGATTGGGAGGAAATGATACAGTAGTCTACAGATGAGAATCATTGATATATTGGTGGTGGCTGTTGATCATTGGCTTCAAGGACGGACCCTTCGAGTACCTTACAAGTGAGTTGGATCTTGTCTGAAATATTGCCATCAATAACAACCGACTATTATTTTTCAGTATGGTAATATTTGATTTAATACCAATAGAGTGGCATTCATAACGGCGAGATTTTACAAGGTACATGTTTAGGTTTAGATAAAAAAAAAACCCACATAATTATTATATTATTTCAATGCTATGAAACCATAAAAAGAAAAGTCCTAACCTGGCCCAATACCAATGTGACAGTGACGAAAGCATTGTTACGTCAAAATGGTGGGCCTTGTGACGTTTACCATAGGAACGGCATTCCAAAGAAGGCGGTCGCTTAAAACAAAGCGGCAAACTTGGATTAAGCTGGTTAGTTTAAAGTATTTTCGTTCTTTAAAAGTAGGTAAAAACATTTCTTGATATCTACGGGTAGATACAATTTAAAAATAACAATGGCAGCTGTCAAATTGGAGTACAGCACGAATTGTAAAGAACGGGAAAATAAAATATTTAGTTTGGCCTAATCTGGTGAACATGATGTATCAAGTATTCGCTGTTATTAAGCATAGGGGAATTTTTCAAATTAATCGTTCAGAATCGGCACTATCACAAGGTCATGTTACAATAAAATATCAAACATAGCCATACATGTATCTGAAGTTTGTCAAGAGCAAAATGAAATTGTTGAATTTTCATAACTTTCTATTTTAATGACATTTCTGGACTGCATTTGCAAAATGTGCACAGTATTCATTTTCGTTACCAAACACATTTGAAAATACAAACTCATTTCAACCTTGACTGAATCAGTAATGGTTACTTTAACCAAAATATTTAGCACATGAAAGCGTTATTCCATTTCCAGTAGATTCCTTACTTATCAAAGAGTCGCAGTATTTGATGAGTGTTATGGGATATCATGCTTGAGCACGTCCTGAGGTTTCCGAATTACATGCAAAACAGACAGGCAAACACACAGTCCTTATTGAAAGAGAAAATGTAGTGTAGCCCAGGCATACAGGGTTAAACCACATGGGGTTTTCAATATTTGTGTCGAATTTTCATAGTCAACATCAGCAATATTCCGATGTTCGACAACCTCTTGACATGACAGACATGATCGAACAATTGAATAATATTTATCTCAAACGAGACAGGTTGAGGACTCGGGGAAACCGTTACAGCAATATCTTAAAAGTTTATCATCAATTAAGCATGATGGCCCTTCTGTTCTAAGGAAGACGTTGATAAACTTGCACCCTTTTCATAGATTAAAACATACACGTATTGTTTTCAAAAATTAAGAAAAAAAAACTCAGACAAACCTTATTGCAAAAGCATATGATGACAGGATTGATAATTAAAAATACTAATATTGACTATCATGACTCAACTTATTTAAGAAAATAATCAGATAATAATAAACAGTAGTCGTTTCATTGACACAAATGATATTTATCCTTTTGAAAAAAGCAACACTAAAATTAAAGCTGATCATTTCGGGAAAGATCCTATTCTTAGTGGACAAGCGTATGTGTAAGATGTAAGATGTTTAGAGCTGCTTGGACAATAATTCAGCCATTTGTCAAATGGTTATGTGATCTCTGATGTGCAAGACTGATGCTGCTACATAATCTTGTTTACTTCTGTCATACAATTACTAGTCCTGCTTCATGAATGTGTATGGAAAAGATGCCTCTAATACAGTCCAGGTTCACATTCAGCAAGTCTAGATTGAATGAAATTAGGAGCCCAAAGAAAAGAATATTATGGATGAAGGAACGGTAAATTATTAAATCATTTCATAGACAAAATTTTAGTCTATACAATTACATACTCCCTCAGTTATAATCCCTTTAAATGAATCTGTGAAAGGAATTCTGGTAAATTATATTACTTAGTAGTCTTTGTTACAAGTGAAACACTTTCTGGACTAAAAATACAAATTTCCTAGTTAGATGCTGTCAAATATGTTTGTAAAAAAAACCCAACAAAGCCGTTTCAAAATGAGCATTCGGACACTTTAATTTCTGTAACGGTTACCAGATCGAGTTCCTTCTATTGTGTGATGCGATATTACTTGCAGGAAAAAAGTCTTTAAAAGATGATTTACCATTTTTGATTGACAAAAATGCGGTTTTAATGGGAAACGAGAGTTTTGGCCCATTTTAAACTAAGATTTCACAAAATGATATGAGTTGAATAGATTGTGTGGGACGGGAATGCTGGATGGCATACAATTCACTCAACGACAGGGCCCCAGATGCATTGGTTAGCTGTAGTGTTAGGAGTGTTTATCCAAACGTCGTTACAGAGACCAAAGGCGGGTTTCCTCCTACATGAAAGATTTATTGAAACCTATTGCGTATTCCCATTTAGGGAGCTTTTAGAATATTTAAGACTTTGCCAATTTACGTTTTGAAAGGGAATATTCTGTTCAAATTAAACCTCCATTGTTGAATGAAATTGAATCATTGTTGTAGATGTTCAGGAATCGTGTTTTTATTTTTTCATAGTGTTCGATGTATGAATACTATGTAAAATTTCTCACAAGGGTCAGGGATAAATAAACTATAACTAGTTAGTTAAAATAAAACTAACTATTAATAACTTCCTTAGAGTTATTTTCAAACGAAATCGGTTTACAAAGTCTTAACTGAGATCTGTTGTCTGATCACTTTGTCTATCGAAATAAGAGCTAGCTAAACTCACACAAACGATGGTTATATTTCAACTGACATTTGTGTACACAAAATCCAGTAAACACAACGTCAAACCTCTGTGGACTAAGTAGTAGTTACTTCATCCATAAACGAGAGGTGGATCCAGTTACACCACACCTGATCGCTGTTTGATTGACAGCTGAATTCGTCGAGGACGGTAGTCCGAGACGCAAATTCAGCTGTCAATCAAACAGCGATCAGGTGTGGTGTAACTAGATCCATCTCGAGTGATTGGATGAAGTAACTGCTTTGTACCACGCCCACATTGCACGTTGTCAAAATCTGAACGAGATCTGCGCGGGATATTTGAATTTGTAATCATTCAGTTTCACACCGCCACAATGTCGAGTCACGAGTGGGATGACATGATTGACGACGCCTCACAAATAATGAAAAATGGATTATCTTTGATAGTTCAACTTGTTTGAATTTGTATGGTGCTCGTTGCCATTAAAACTTGAATTACTTGTCATTTTTTTAGAAAATTTACATCCTTTCAACTAATTCCTTAAGGGCGTGAACAAAAGGCGTGGCTTGCTAAACTGCAGCGAGCCAATGAGATATCTACCTTCAATGGTTACTTCAGGCCGTGGTGTAACTATTAGATACACCACGGCCAACATCAAAGGGACCGACGCGTGGGCATAGTACAAGACAGAATAATACAATCCAAGATACACAAAGGAAATCATTCTTAGTGACATTACATCATTTAACATTGCCAACGAGGTTTAGTTCACAAAATGGTCTTTGATTAAGTGATGGACGCGTTTCGATTATCAAGTTCAATGTAACAAGTTGTAGTAATGTGGCTTGCGTCTCTGCGCATCTAAGCACCGTTTATTATTGCACTGACACCCAGATAAGAAGAAACCAGAGTCACACGCTCTCAACCAAACTCTTACGTACTTTTTTCAAGTTGTGCCATCTCCGTTTCCCTTTACGTTTAGTTCCAATGTATCGATTCTTGTAATTGTCCACCCACCACCTTGAAAATATTTAATACAAATATCAAGATCATGTTAAAATTTATCATCACTTATTAAAAGTAACAGAATATTTTCTGTGACAGAAAAACTAAACAATTTTTTTTCAGAGTCATTTTGGAAGCTGATATGATGAAGACGTAAACTTTATTTTGTATAATCAACTTCTTTATTGCTGTGTAGATACAGAGTTATCAAACCAGTGATGATGAGTTCGACATGTTGTTTCTCTGTTGGTATGGTCAGTGCTAGCGATGTTGCCTGAGTTCGAATCCTGCAAGGGAAAAAGTTCCAGAATTTAACATTGTAACATCGCATTTAATTCAATAAAGAAGTATCCCTAAGAATTTCGAGCGAGTTCGTCTTCAACCGAACAATTCCTTTGTGAACAAACCGTTAACCAATCAATGGTCTAATTTCGGTATGTGTTCTTCAAATACAACGCCACCTGTGTTGATTTTATAATCCCAATCTACTGCCAAACAAACTTGAATTTCGTGACCAGCGAAATCAATCGTATCTAACTGACACCTTAGGTTTTTTATTCCCAGATGACAGAATTTATGGCCTTTATTTTCAATTCCATTGTTATAAAAGCATAATTTTAACAGTCCCTTATGAGGGTCTTGAAACAGTCGGAGTGAGACATTTAACTTGCGAAAGTGTCTTAGGTCTCCTTATAAAGGTAGATGCAAGTCAATTAATACTGTTGAGAAAATATTGAACAAACGCATCGTACTATACTTGCGCCGAAAAGGAAATACGGTATTGTTAAACAAAACTATAACTCTCGTTGATACCAAGAGTGCAAAGCCATCCTTATGAGAGTACCAATTCAGATTTACCCAATATACATTATTGATAACTAAAACGTCGGGTCTGCCTAAGAATTGTTCTCATGTACTTATTATTTTTGTCATGTTGACTTTTCACAACAAAAAGACGATGGCTTATGTTACTTATTCTCTTCAGTTTGCATTCAAATATACTTATATCTTATGACATATCCAAATTATGTCACATATTTATCCAGTTCAAACATATAATTGCTTAATGCTAATGATAAATTCAAGTCTTAAATATGACAATGGTGCAGTTCTTTAATTGAACAGTATGCACAAAATATCCAAAATATCGTTGTGAAAAGACTAACAAATATATATAATTATCGAACCGAAAGTTATACATTATTATACATATTCAACATGAGATATTCATTAACTACTACTGATTACAAACAATAACTTATTCTTTCATGAAATTAATAATATATACCTGAAGAGTGCTTTCTCTACCCACATTTTTTAAATTTCTGATACTGACACTCGGTAGACTATGCCGTCAAATATCGGCTTCATGAGACAACTTGCGCGCTTAGCAGGGAGAAATCATTACGTAATTGAAAAAGGGAGCAGTTATTAAGATAATAAATCATTAAAATTTCACAGATCCGGCTGAAATGAATTATAATTGTCTGTTAAATAATAAAATTATTTAAATTTATAACATATAAAGCTTTCATCATGAAGAACTGGATCGAAACAAGATAAAGTCAACACTGTAAATCGACTTTATCTGTACCAAAGGAACCACAAACGTTGTTATTTAAATAACATCTACCGTTGATGTCTAAAACGAGCCATATCGACCCTATGGAAGGGGATGTGTGCCAAAAATGAAATCCTGTAAACTCGTAATTCGCAAGTTGTAACATGTTGTTCTAAACCATGCAATTCTCGAAAAGTCAAGTCCAAGTCTGCAAACCTAACATTTCATTCCTGTAAAACTCAACTTTCTGTTCTCAACTTTACAAAGTTTAAATGTAATTTTAGAAATGTTAAAGTCGAAATTCATTTTTGTATTTCAAATACGAGGGATATACACATTTAGCAATGCTACAAATTACGTTTTACAATTGGTGAATGAAAAATGAAGAGTTGTAAAATCTCCCTTTGGAAACAGACTTTTGCATCTGGAGTTTTACATGAGTTGCATGGTTATGATTGCAATGTTCCGAAATACATCTGTACACGATTTCGCATTGACCATATTTGGAAGTTTAACGAAGTCTGCCGATGATTTCCGAAGATGATCGGTATTTGACAACAACGAGACCTCCCTGATTCAAGCTCCATGCAACGCTGTGCAAGCTTTCCGGATAGTGTTGAGTTGAGTCCACCTCAATGCGCGGAGCTTGGGCATGCTGTCACCTTTTGTAAAAGTTCTCAGTAACTCGCGTACGGTGTTTTTGGACCCCTCAGGCAAATAGCAACGATTGTAATAGAACAAACATCATTTGCAATTAATTCTTATCTGACCATTATCCCAAACAATTTTCGTGAATACGTCATTCTATAAAATATACCCGTGTTTATTGTAAGAAAATTTCCGAACTCTTTTCGAGCACCTCAGATGTTGTGACGTAGTCAACGCATATTAACTTTTCGAGGGCCGATTTCAATAGTTCATAATACTAAATCAATTTCGTAGCATAAATTTTTTTTACGAAACTGAAAATAAGGGATTTAAATTGCTATCTCGGGGGGGGGGGGGGGGGGGGGGGGGGGAGTGGGGGGGAAGGTAGAATAACGATTATACTTTATAGGTAATGACAGATTGTTTATTTAGGAAAAACTCCCGCTTACAACGTCGTAGAGACCAAATACAGGCAGTTAATGTTCACGTCACTCACAAAGTCATTAGTGCCTTTTGTCAGATGACGCATGAAACTTATGATATTCTATTTTTCACACAAACATTGAAATAAAGAGCAAAAAAGTTGTTTTTTTACCCTACGGGCCTGAAACACACTGGATAAAATTCAAGATATAGACTACGTGAATCGATAATTAACTATCAATTACGATACAATAGTCGTGTTTTTGTTGCTGTGCCACTTGTCTTGATGCGAGAAATCTAAGTTGTACACCCGTAAGTTATACGGTTGGAAATGTATAATCTTGTATTTCAAATAATTGTTAGAATTTTAACATCTTGATGATAACAAAGGTATTTTGATTTAAATTGTATCTGATATCTGAATTTGCAAGAGCTTTTCGACTTAAAAATGGGCAAAATAGCCTATGTATCGAACAATGACCTGATGTTCTCTGGCGGCCTGTCAGACCAGGCAAAAATTGATAGACCGTTCGCTTATAAGAAGACCCTATAATAAATGTTGATCGGGCGGAGTTAAAAATAACATGTCACATGAAATGCCAGTCATTTGATTTTGACATGTTCTTCAATTAAATTTGTTCAAACTGTTAAAAAAACCGTCTGGTTTAGAACGTTCATAGCTTTAAAACATGACTTTAAACGGTATTAAATAAATGTTTCTTTTAACGAAATAATATTTATTGGTTAAACGACCGCATGAAAGACTAACAAAAGAAAAAATATTCTTTTCAATGATTTTGGAACTTTCCCCTTAATTAACGTTGCGTAGTTATTTTTCTAACTATTAACTTGAAAGAATAACATGCCCGTGTTTTAAGGGTAACGTGGATGTACAATATGAATATTTTGTTTTCTACCGCTATTTGTCTTTGCGAGACAAGTATGCCGTTGTTTCATTATTCTAAATCCAGTCTCGTAATTTGGTGAGTTTTTTTAAACCCAACCTAAATATCTAAAACGATATTTTTTATAGTGAATCATCTCGATGCAGTAAGTTGTGCAGAGATTTAGTGTCCAGTAAAGTCTAACCCAGAATTAAAGTTCATAATATTCTTTCGTGAGATAAACCTCGTGTAACCCTTACGAAAACAGTAGAAACAAATTATCTAGATCAATAATTGACTAAGAACTTTGACAAAAGGTGAAGGTCGCATGCCCAAGCTCCGCGCATTGTGGCGGACTCAGCTCAACACTAGCCGGAAAGCTTGCACAGCGTTGCATGGAGCTTGGATCAGGGAGGTCTCGTTGTTGTCAAATACCGATCATCTTCGGAAATCATCGGCAGACTTCGTTAAACTTCCAAATATGGTCAATGCGAAATCGTGTACAGATGTATTTCGGAACATTGCAATCATAACCATGCAACTCATGTAAAACTCCAGATGCAAAAGTCTGTTTCCAAAGGGTGATTTTACAACTCTTCGTTTTTCATTCACCATTTGTAAAATGTAACTTGTAGCATTGCTAAATGTGTATATCCCTCGTATTTGAAATACAAAAATGAATTTCGACTTAACATTTCTAGAATTACATTTGAACTTTGTAAAGTTGAGAACAGAAAGTTGAGTTTTACAGAAATGAAATGTTAGGTTTGCAGACTTGGACTTGTCTTTTCGAGAAGTGCATGGTTGAGAACAACATGTTACAACTTGCGAATTACGAGTTTACATGATTTCATTTTTGGCACACATCCCCTTCCATACGACCCTGCCTTTGTCTACGGGAAGAGTCAGAAAATATATGTTAGAGTTCAAATGTACGATATACACAGGCCGATTGCGTCAGCATGAAATAGAACTACATTGCCTTTAATTTCAAGGACGAGTTCACATCAAACAGTGCCCTTGGGTATCTCAGTCATTCGACAAGAATACAATGGAGTATGCAAGAGATGGTCAACAAAAGGCTTCACCGCTGGGTATGCTCTGTTTGTCTTCAATCAACCAAATTAAATTGAGTTCATAATCGTGAATCCAATCAAATGAATTGAAATTATGTGATGGTAATCCATTTGAAATCTGTGTCTACCTCAACATATTATGTGTGATAACCGGACTCTGTGGTAAGAACGCGCGCCCTTACTTAAACGCACTAGCTAGTGCACGCCAATATTTCGTAAACACAACGAATGCACAGATACTGCATATCTCTCGATATTACTCACTATCCTCACTCAAGTAATCTACCTCGTATGTTACTTAACAAATATTTACTTATTCAGGTAGTAAAGTGGAGTTTTAAAGGCCGGAAGTATTTAATGTTATGTTACATTAAATCCGCATGAACCACATGTACGATATCGGAAATATTAAGAATTCGCTCATAACAAGAAAAGCGGAAACGGCAGCCGCTATGGTCAATCTAATAACAATGCTAATACTGTGCTATTCTATCGGTTAATTTACAACATTGCTTTCATAAAACATATTTCATGATTTGTTCTCAGTTCAGAGTTTAGTTAAATTCAATAGCTACACACAGTACTAGTTCAGCCGTTTCCAAGTGTCAATAATCTCTCCGTTTTGTGCACAGCTAACCATAGATTTTTATATGTCCAAACCGACAGCGGCTGTCTTAACGTATTCATTGTTGAATGCATGTAAATTGTAAAGAATGTTTAGTATTTCATTGCATCGATAGAAAGTTTAAATGAATGCACAAGTCCTCGTAAACCTTAAAATAGTCTATATAAACCGTAAAAGCGTGCACTAGTGCCTTTAAAGTTCTATTACAACAAGGTCGATAACTATCTTACGATCAAAATTCTCCACTGTAGGCTTCGTAATTGTTAAGATCAGTTCTCATTGAATGGGGCAGCTCACATCGATTAATTTATATGACAACGATTTTATTTAATATTCTTTTAGATATGGTCGGACGGAACAATTTAGGATATAATTGATTGTAAGGTTGAAATCCTTTTGATTTGTATATAAAACACATATAATCTTTTGTACTGTGGTCATCACCCTGTCCCCCCGACCGTAAAAGAACCGTAAAATTGTACGTGTGTTAACAGCAGTTTCGGAAGTGTTTCATTTTGTCAGAACTACATGTATATTACCAGTAGCATATTTGATGACTCCTTTTAGCCCAGCGGACAAGTGCACTTTATTCGTTGAATGGTGCACATCCTTAGTCAATGAAATTTGGCATGATTGTAGCTTATACAGTAAATTAATGTCCTGTTACAGCCTGCTTAGCTAATAAATTTCACATTTGGCGACGTTGCGTCCACTTACACGGCGAAAGGGCTCACACCCCTTTATCCTAAATTCTATTTCGACCTTTCTTCACGAAATAAAACTTTCTAGAATTTTGATTTTGCGAAGACATGACTAATATTTGTACATTTTGCTGTATGTCCACATAATAAAAGACTACATGGGCGATACCTCATCATTTTGCAATACCTGATTGGCTACAGAGCCAATCCGTCTTTTCTTCCATTCTCTTGATCTAACTTCAACAATCACAAAAGGGTTAACAAAACTTAAAATCTCAATCTCTGAAACAACAGTTTGTTTTCATAAAGGAAAATATGTAGTTTAGCAGACTTGCTGCTTAAACTTTTAAAAATCTTCATTTGCAATCTAGTTAGTTTAATGACATACAAAATAGTACCTTTGTGACTAGAAGGAAATTGACGATCACACGTTTTTTCGCAGGAAAAGGGAAAATCTTGAAGACTTATGTACTGTCGAGGCAGTCTTAGTTGAGTTATTATGATGTCATGTAGCCCCTACCGGTGAAGATTAAATATCATGATTGTAAAGAAATATGATGATCTCTGATTTCCCAACACTGTAATATGTGATATGAACGTATTTGAAATTGCATAGAGAAGGTATGACCAAATTAGGGGGAAACCTCCCCCCTCCCCCTCTCTAAAAATATTAAAATTCTGCGAGGCCTCTCGATCTGTATGTGATAAGATGTATACATGTAAGCTCCGAACATTCTTAACTTCATGCTTGCACCATGATGTGCAGAAATGTTTGACTACCCCGCTTTACTAACTTATATTTACACCACACACATGGTTTGGCATGGTTTGATCTGTTTTATGGTTGAATAATGACAGAAATGCAGTCATCCCCTTGAGGCTGTCAGTATAACAATGCTCGTACAATAATCGTAAAGTAGAACGTAAATTTCACATATTTTGACATTTATTTTTATGCAATTTGACGCCATTTTTCATTTTGAATGAATATCTTGGATCACTTGGAAATTCTCAAAATGACATTTATTGAGTTGATGAAATCACATTTGCTAAATCTTATGAGGATTTGTATTATATCGAGAAGTATAGCTGTTGCTAGAAATAATCATTTTAATGCTAATCGGTTCATAGGAGTGACAACACAAAGGTACAATGTCGTTAATGTGATCGCTAACAGGACAATAACAAAATCTGCTTATCTGAAGCAGGTAGTGGATAGATTTTATTTAATAGTGATTGAAAGATTCTATAACCAGCATCCATAAAGGATACGCGCGTGGGATTTCGGTTTCAGCATACTTAAAACAAAGTTACGTAAACATTAGGATAATTTTGTTTTCGTATTTTGGTGACGCATGTCTCCAATAGTTGAATAATTTACAGAAATTACACTATATATAGTTTGGCATACATAACAACTCAGAGTGGCTCTTTAATAAGCTTGAGCACGATTTGTACAGGTATTTCAAAACCTAGATATGGGATACTTTCTCAAAATTGGATGTCCCATTTAAATAGGGGTTTTGTCCACGAGGATAATTTTAAATCACAATAACGGAATGCTAGAGGAATATTGATATCCGAATTTCAAATAATCTTCATATGAATGATGAGATCCTGGTTGGATTACTGATACGTTCACTATGGTTGAACTAAGAGTTCAATTCATCCGAATCAGGTTGAACTAAGAGTTCAATTCATCCGAATCACAGCAACGAATTAAAGATGAAAAAAAAATTTGTTTAAATCAATGACCATTAATTTTGAATGTCAAATATTTTGATAAAGTAACAGCAGACTGAGGACAAATTTCGATAATCAAATTATTATTTGTAAAAAGGTTTTAAAAGGTACTCGCTTCACATGATTTACTCATTTAACGGTTAAATATGAATACGCGTGCAAGGTAATTTTGACATAATATATATTCATTCATAAATACGTGTATTAGCATAACATTTCGAAATGTTTTTCTCCGTCTTTCAAAATATATATGTTACTCACCTTGACTAGAATACTATGCGTCTGATATTTCTTTTATTTGGGAAGGGTTGGATGAACTAACAATCGAAAACAATCATGAAATACATAAAGAGCAAAAATCGCCAATATTTTTGCACATAATATGTTGTGTTGTGGCGATCATTCGAGCCGCAAGAACATGCATGTTTCCTTAAACGGCCTCAAACAAGCTCCACGTGAAAAACTATTGGCCAGTTTGAGGACATTCTCCTACACATATAAGAGGCTGTTCAATGTTCATTGAAAACACTTTCTTCTCTTATATTTTGCAGTTTGGGATAAATATTTGAGATTTTTTAATGGACTACAATTATAACTGATGTTGTGTCAAGTATATTTCAAGCCAATTAATTTCCGTGATAATTTATCTCTCAGTGTTTCTTTAATTTAATATGTATCGTAAGACAGCTTAGAAGAGTCGTTTCACTTTGATGAAGTAAGGTTTAATGCCAGGTACAATTGAATGTTTAGTAATGCATTGTCATTTCAATCTTACCCATAGACTCTCATTATTTGAGTCATCTTTAAACCACATGCTATCTGACGGGTGTAATGAAAATGAGAAATGATTGCATTTGAGGCTCGCCCGAGGAGTTACAGTTACGGAACACCAAGGAAGCTTTTGTAATTTAGATTGTCTAAGCCTTCGGGGAAAGGTAAATAAGGCCAAGCGCCTACATGTAGCAAACTTGTCAATAAACAAGAGCGAGATTAATTTCTATTTTAGGAGTCATAATGTTCTGCACAATTTTTCATTAAATAATGGAAATCTAATTTTCCAACACTTATACAGTTATTTCATATTTAGATAGAGATTAAGTTAACATCAAACACATTTTCACGAAAAAGGTTGTCTCAAAACAATGAAAAGAGTCTAGAAGGAAAGAGATATGATAATATCAATATCCAGTTATTTGAGAAAAATATTAATCAAATTCGTTGGAAAAGGAATTTCATCATCACCGGAAGACGTTTGAAATCGAGTGTAAGCACAAACAAATGTTCGAAAATAACCTCTTTTCGTTCCAGACATTTATAGTCAGTATAGTGGTTACTAAACTGTTTTAAACTCTCGTTTTGTTTCTTTTAAGTGTTTTGTTTCAACCATAAAGATAAACCTGCGTTAACGCATGTAATTACTGGGAGGGTGTGACTCTTTCGCAGATGACTTTAAACATATTATATATTACATATAGATAATATAGGCAGTTTGGATAAAAAAAATTCAAATTCATAGAAACCTAATTATTTTACTATATCCCGATCAAAAACTAACTAAACAGCAGACAGCTAACCGTTTTCCGCGAAATTCGTTGGGGAAATGAACTTTATTGTACAAAAGGTAAGCTGTTGTTTTGATCCCCCGACAGCAGCTAGGCCCCACCTCTATATTGGTTGACCCCTTTCTGAATATTCAAATATGTGTGTCGCACACGAAGAGACTTACCTCCCCTGAATATCTAAGGGACAAGTCATTTTAAAGTGTTAAAATGTTTTAACATTAAACAGTTGTAACGCGAAGCATTCGTAAAATAACAACTTTTGCAAAATATTTCAAGCAATTTATAGTGCAAACGAAAAAAGCTTTTCTTTCTTTTTGAATAGGGTTTGCATGCAAATAACTCAAGAACAAGGGTCAATTTCTAGTATAGATTTTTCATTTTAAAATGTCATAGAGTTAACAATGCCCTATTACAAAACTGGTATTCGCATAATGATGTAACGTAGCTTTAAAAATAACTATAATAACTGTCCATTTGAATTTTCAGTTTATTTCTGCGAAAATCTAGACAAATTAAAGGTCTTATTTATTGTGTAAATTATCAGCATTTTGAGCTAATTGTTGTACCATTTCATGCATTTAAAGAGATATGTAGATATATACAACAGACCATCAAATTAATTAAGTTATTATTAAAAAGGCTACTATTTATGGCAAGTTTATCTCTCTTGTACTACTCTTAATATTACAAAGACCTAGCAGAAGAAAACCAAAGAACATTTTTGGAATGCGCTGTACTAAAACTATTGAACAATTGATAACAATACGGCCAGTACACATGAATTAAATGAAATATTTTAAGACGACTCCCTGACTTTTATTCATCAACTGACTTGCTGTGCTCTGTGAACAATTGTTGGTCCCTATCCCATAATACTTTTTCAAAGAAAATTAAAAAAATTGTTAATGCTGTCGCTATCTTGTGGGGCTGTTAATGGAACATATCATAATCGTGTGACACACCATTTTCTAAAATATATTCTCCTAAAGTTTCCCTGACCCTCAATCAATTGAGAAGAAAGGTGAAGATAAACTACCTGATGCCTTTGATACTGTTGTTCTCGCCGAGTCTTTCAATGAGTTCTTTAAAGACAAGATTATGGACATCAGACAACGCCTGTCCTGTTGTGACTCTGATCAGCTTCATGACCAGAACTCAGTGTTCCAAGGATCACCTCTTCTTGAATTCCAACCCTTCACCTTGTCTGATGTGAGATCCCTTATCATGGAATCAAATAAGACCACTTGTGCCTCTGACCCAATGCCAACACAGCTTGTTGTGGATCACTTAGAGTGTCTACTTCCTGTCATCTCAGATATCATAAACACAAGTATTTCAACTGGAGTATTTCCTAAATCTTTAAAGAATGCAATGATTAAACCTTTGATTAAAAACAACAAGTTGGACAGCTCAGAATTCAAAAGCTATCGACCTGTGTCGAATCTATCTTTTCTATCGAAACTTATTGAGAAGGCTGTTGCAAAGAGGCTGATGGAACACCTCACATCACATGACATGCTCAACAGATTCCAATCGGCATATCGTCCACATCATTCCACAGAAACTCTTCTACTGCGACTGGTAAATGATATCAGAACTATTCTGGATTCTGGGAACTTGGTTGCCCTTGTTTTGATTGACTTGAGTGCAGCATTTGACACTGTGGAACATGAGCAGCTGTTAGAAATCATTGATTTACAAGTTGGAGTAAAAGGAACTGCATTGTTGTGGTTTCAGTCTTATCTGAGTAGTCGGAGTCAAGAAGTGTCAGTTAAAGGTGTTACTTCATCTAGACTTGAGTTAAAGTGTGGTGTCCCCCAAGGTTCGGTCCTGGGTCCGATTCTGTTTCTGCTTTACGTGAACTCACTACCAGCAGTTATCAACAAACATGACTGTAGCCATTATGGGTACGCAGATGACACTCAGCTTGCTACCATCTTGAGACGAAACTCACTTCTTGCAGACCTTCAGGTTGTAGATGATTGTGTATCTGACATAAAACGATGGATGACATCTAGAAAGCTACAACTCAATGACAGTAAGACTGAATTGCTAATAGCCGGAAGCCATAGACAGTTGCAGGGTGTATCAGTCTCTGAAGTCAAGGTAGCATCTGCTGCTATTCAACCATCGTCTGTTGTCAAAGACTTGGGTGTATATATAGATTCTGCCCTCTCGCTTGATGCCCACATAAATCATCTGTGTAAAGTCTGCCATCACCAACTCAGAATCATCAGTTCCATCCGCCGTTACATCACTACAGACTCTGCCCATGCCTTAGTTAGGTCACTTGTGTTCTCTAGACTAGACTATTGCAATAGCCTGCTTGCTGGATTGAACTCTATGCAAGCACTAAAGCTTCAAAGAATTCAGAACACTGCAGCCCGCATTGTCTGTCTGAAATCTAAACGAGACCACATCACTCCATCTCTCATCTTCCTTCATTGGCTCCCTGTCAAGTACCGTATTAACTTCAAGACCTTGTGCCTTGTATATAAATGTCTTAACAATCAAGCCCCTGATTACCTATCATAACTGCTCACTCAGTACACCCCTACCAGAAGTCTCAGATCTCAACATCAACACCTACTTACAGTCCCTAAAGTCAAACTTGTCTCCTATGGTCAAAGAACCTTTGCCTTCACTGCAGCAAAACTTTGGAATTCCCTGCCAGCTCACATCAAATGTGCCAAATCACTAAACTGTTTCAAATCCATCCTAAAAACTCACTATTTCTCATTAGCATTCTGTTAGATTCTATTCGTGCAATCCATGTGTATATATTTGTGTAAAGTTTCCCTGTGTATTTACTTGTGTAAAGTTTATAACACTTCTTTCTTTGTAGCGCCTTGAGCGAGCATTTAATGCACGGATGCTGGCGCATTTACAAATATCCACTATTATTATTATTATTATTACTCCAATGTGTCACGTAATATTGTGTGACCGCTGTGTTTAGAGCCAACAGATGCGGGATGGGTGGGTATCAACACTTTTGATATTTATTTAGATGTTTCAAAATATTCACCCAAAATGTATACGACGAATATTCAACCAGCGCATAAGAAAGCACATATCCACGTGCGGGAGAGTATTGCATATCATTAGATGACGTCATCAAGATCAAGATTTTTCTGACAGTAGGAGATGCGCATTAGAACTCCGAACTACCTAATATATATATACATGAATGGATTGGCCAACAAGTTCCGAAGAGCTTATATCAAGGCCGCTCCGTTACAGTTACATAGAGATAAATATAAACTCATATTAGCTAGTGACACATGTCCGATTAACAACTTAGTTTCAAAGATAGTGGTTTTACATGAATATCATGTTGTTTGCGTGGCAGTCATTACATATTCAAGTGCTTAAAAGGAGTCAAATCGATCAGATTTTATTATATATTGACTACTATTTTGATTGCTTTCGACTAACATGTTAGTAAACTTGTATATCTATGCTAAGAATTGAAAGTCAATTAAGGTTTTTGTGATGTTACTGATGTCATTCCTTAATATAAGCTGAAAATACATAAAATATCTACCATCTGACAAACATCACAAGTTCCATCAAAAGGAACATACGAAATGATAAAGTTTTCAAACTGACAAATTCTGTAAAAATATCTTCATATCAGTTTCCTGTTTGAAATACCTGTAGTGACATTTAAAACAAAAGAGAAACGATTGATCGATTAAACTCAAAACATATTCTAAAATAATGTGATTGTTGCTTTTTCTATAATATGAAATTGAAATGGGAATATAGTGCTTTAACCTGTTTCATAATGAGCTTAATCGACTTGTTAGATTAAGACGCCATTCGCGTATTTGCATGACGAACGGATTCTTTTGATCACACAAATAATCCCACAATCTAAAATCTGCTCATTCAGTAAGTTGTGACAATGCATTAGGCACGTAATGTCTGACGTGACAGGCTTTGAAATACGATTAGCAATTATTGAGAATCTTGCGTAACATCATTACTTCGTGCAAACTTAAATTGAAATATTCACTTTAATCAATAGGGTTTTGTACGAAATAAGAAGTCCAGTAAAACAACAAGAGCCAGTCTTGTTAATATAACATGGAGGCGTGGTTTAGTTAGTAAATTATGCAACTCATTCCATTTTCAAAAGTTGGTATGAAATTTATAGTATGGTATAAATAAAGCATACATATGTCAGAAAACAACGGTGAGATCCGCGAGAGAATCTCTAAGTGCTTTACCAATAGTTCGTTTATAAAAACGAATGTACAGATAATGCATATCTCTACTTACGATCCGCCCTCAGGTAAACTTTTCGTAAATTTTTTCACAACTATGTTCGTATTCCGGTCATACAGTTGAAACTAAAAGACCGGAATTATTGAACTACGCTTTCGGAAATATCAGAATTTTGCTTAGAGTCGGAAGACCGAAAACGGCAACCGCTATCTTAATCTAATAACAATGATTAAACTATGTTGTTGAAATCGGTTACAAGATTGCTTTAAAAAACAATATTCCATCCTCATTCTCAGTTCCGAGTTTTTCCATTTATTGCACAGCTGACCAAAATTTGTTAGTATCTCTAAGCCAACTTCGGTCGTCATAAACTTTTCATGGTTGATTACAGGTGAATTGTAAAGCCTGAATAACAAGTTCATATTTCATTGCATTTATACAGAGCCAGAGTGAGTGCCTATATAATCAAATGTCTTAAATTAGCCAAATTGTAGCGAAAAAGCTTGCTTCAATGCCTGTTTATTAGCTTTTAAAATGTCAGCTAAAACATGTTATCATCAAAGACTCTCTAACAGAACTACAAGCAGATTAAGGGTTAAAAACTATTCTGATAAACAGAATTTTCACAATGCCATTTTTTAACAATCAATTATCTTAGTTTTTAAATAAGTCTGTCTAAACATTGATGGTGCAGATAAAAGACGACCTATTTGGAACATAAGGATGCAACAAAGGAATATAATGTTTTCTTCTCGATGACTTGAAATATTATCATAAGTCTTTTGAAGCCTTAAACCTTCCTTTGCCTGGACTTGAAACATTTACTCATATCGTTATTTGATGAAAAAGTTAAGTTGTTTACGGTGTAGATGAGTTTGTTTATATATGAGTATTGACCTTGCAAATTCAACAATAAGCAGACTGTTCGATTGCCGTTGACAATGATCTCATGGCTTTCAAGGGCAATAACTATCACAGTATTTCCTGTCTCAAAAAGAATATCATATTTTGAACAATGTTTATGTAAGTTTAAAATGTTTATATAATGTATACCAAGATTTAATTAGCAATTTTTTAATGTAATGGATTAAAAAGTCAAGTTTCTTTGTTATATAAATGTATATTTATTTCATAAATGACACAACGCCTATTGCAAGATCTGAAGACGAAACGAGTTTGATGATGTGATGATCAGCGTTTGCCAGAATGGACTTATCTGTCAACTCGGATTTTCTGAATGTCAACAAAAGATAAGGAAATGCATCTGATCGATCAAGAGTAGGCAGATAAGAACGTTTTTTCCTCGTCCGACTGCCCTTATATAGGAAAAGATTTCGTTCGCAATAATTCAGCAACAAAGTAGTTCCAACGATTGACATAAAAATGTCGGAGATTTCCATGTATCATTATTATCTTTAAATTGCTACTGAAATTTTGCTGCATTTTCTTAGCCATTAACTATTCTCATTTTTGGATTAGATAAGTTAATCAAATTTCCCTGATATTGCAAAGTTTCAGTTAAGAAGAAACAAGGTTGAATTGTATAAACGGTTTTAAACGAAACAAGCTAAAACATTTATACGAGTTAAAGATACAATTTGTTGAGAGGAGAAAAACATTATGAACTCTTTTTCTGAAATGTTTGTTTTAAAGAAAGTATATACTGGTCACATGATCAGGTATCCAGTCGGGTGGCAGCATAATACTTAACTTGGAAAATCTTTCTCCCCACAGCAGTCTCCCTATGCCTAACCACTCTCTGGCTGGAAACGGAGACGCCTTATTTCATTCATATTAAGTTAAAGAATCAATGAATAATCACACCGTACGCTTATGAACTGTATACAAATCCTGTTAGAAACATAACAAAGTACATGAAAACTAGACTAACTGCTCAGATAAAAGGAACTTTAATCCTTAGATGATCAATCTATCCATCCCTAGATACATGCTTTTCTCAATTTCTTGTGATATTCACTTTCGCCTCTAATAGTCTCGTTCAATGGTTTTTAAAATTGCGCAAGCAGGTCGTTTTTGCATTATTGGTTTGTCATTTGAAATCCTAGCAGATAGTTTGTTTGAAACTTTTAATCTTCTTAATGGGCCGGAGTCACTTCGAGGAATAATGTTTTGTGTCAGGTGGAGATTACATGTTTAGGAAACAATAAACGCTTTCATTGAATAACCAAAATCAAAGGGATAAAACGTTTTTTAACAGTGATTTAAATCTGTTGTTTTGCCGATGTCATTTCCACCAAATCTCAAATATTAACTGTGTTTCTAGGCCCATTATGTGCAGTAAACGTCCACCAAGCTGCAAAATGGAATTAGTTTTACAAAATTATGATTTTCGCCATGGTTACTGCACGTTTATTTTACATGTTGCTGTTCAAATCCTACAGATTTAAAACTCGTCTTGACAGTGTGACAGAAAAATCATTTATGATATTGTTACTACCATGTATTTAGAACATTTATATAGACTAATAGATTAAATATTATTATGGAGATTAATGTTTATTAATTTCTTGCAAAGAAAAACAATGTAGCTGTCTGCTTAAAATATTTTCGAAAACTAAGTATATTAATTTTGAATCGAATGACAATCTAAGTCCATTTTATTGCTTTTCACAATATGAAATGTCATATCATTTAAAGGCTGGTATCCAACATCCTGCTTCATCAGCGTATTTGGATCCGCTGATCGAGCTCCTTCCATTAACCCTGATCTCCTTTGAGCCAAATCCAAATCGAGCCTACTGTTTCAATATAATTATCAAATTATTCATGTTACATATTAGATTTCACATAGCCAAACTCAAAAACTTCGTCAGGGCAAAATATTCATGTTTGACATTATGCAATTAATAGGCACAAGAAGCATATGATCTTACATCAAAATCTAAGAAAATAATTCCTACCTTATTTGTTTTCAATGCAATGTAAACATGTTCTGATCTTGTTTATTCAGTGTTATTCTTTTTTAGTGTTATTATTTCAGTTTTATATTCAACAGAAAAAGTTAAACGAATGAACTGACATGTGTATTTTCGCCATTAACGTTCATTATTTGAAGAGCTTTGTTGTAATATTAAAAATGACTTGTGAGAACTTAACAAATTGTCGACAACTGAAATGATTCATTTCTTTTAACAATATGAGTCAGATGGGTTATTGTCATTGATATCAAGCTTTTGCACTGTGTTTTGCATGTCATCCATCAATAACAACAATTTATAACCTAAATAATCGCCTATGAACGGCTCATTGTTATCTATAAATTTTAAACGCCGAGATCGCCAGCCTTTGCTCGTCTACTCTACATTCATATGGGTTGTAGGTTATATTCTACCACTTTTAACGTCTTTATGGCGATATTCGGTTTCTGTGCCTTAAGGCTACCACTTAGTGTTTCTATAAACTTAGATCGGCGTTTTTATACCTTCAAGTTAGAGCATATTTCATAATTTAGAATGTGGCATTTTAGGAACCAAAACGACATATGTCAATTCACTCCCCAAAACTTGCCTTTTTAACTCTTTTTTTTAATCATAGTCGGAGGAAAAAACCTTCTTAGATCGGAAAATGGCCGTATGAATGTTTGTAGTCGATATTTTGCGTCCCATTTACATGACAATTCTGTTACTAAAGACTACAACCTCCTTTATGTCTTTTTGTCAGATGTAAATAAATTCCTTTAATTGCGTTTGAGTCTTGAGCGTGCGCCATTATCCGATTTTCGATCACAGTTGCCGAAGTTTAACCTGAGTGTTTACTGAAACTATACTGAACCGATATACATTAATATGGTAATTTTCAGAAACAACCATTACGTCTTGATAAATAACACCGTTTATAAAGTTTGACATATTTGACTCCAACACATACTCTGTGCCCCTTTGAAAATGACGATCGGGATTTGGAACAAAAGTTGTTTGTTGTTATGACCTTTGACACCAAAATATGCAATGCTTTGCTTTTGATCTGCTCTGTTCTCGTAACTATGTTTTATTTTTGACATTTTTTCGATTGGATACACATCAGTCAAACTTCGAGAATGAAAAAAGTATCATGTTGAGGGAATCAATACAAACAGAATTATAGATGGAGAAGACCTTCAACATGAAAGATGTTTATATAATGTGTTCTTGTTTCATTTGCTTAATTAACGTAACGACTTGAAAAAAGATGCATCTCTTTTTACATAATCTAATATTGGCATGGAACACAAGTATTCGCTGTTGGATGTCCCCATTCATTTAGGCCACATAACAAGACAATAATGTTATATCGGTATGAGTTACACCCATGTTTCCTGGTTTAATTAGCCAAAAGCCTCGTTTTAAGAAGATGTATGACATGTCTCGAATACCAAGGATATATCATCGAGTTAAGTTGGTATTTACATTTTCACTAATGGTGGGTCGATTGTAGATACGTAATTTTTTATTTCATGGGATCAGATATACATCGTATTCGTAGAGTTATGTCAAATATTCTATTTCTAAATTTTGTACTTAAACTTCGTTTTTTATGAAGTCACGCCGCTTAGCCACTTACATGTATCACATGATTACTATTTAATATTGTGGCCTCAAAATTTATGTAACAATGTATAACATAAGTTCACTATCTAAATATATCCAATAACACCCAAGATGTCATTTCATTGTTTCATTACGTTACTGTTGACGTTATGTAATCAAAAATGTTATTTCACTGGGTAAAATGGCAGATTATTATTTTCAGTGAGAGCATATTATACGCATTACTATAAATTCATTAAACAGAATATTTATTTATGTTATAGGTAATCGGATTAAGTCGTGGATATTTACTCGACAACTAATATCATTCGGGTTTTTCGAGGATATTACTTCACTAGCATTGCGCATAAGTATATCTTGAAAGAGGAGGAATCTTTTATTGTATGTTTGTAGACGTTAAGAAAGCGTCTGATCCTGTTAAAAGTTCAAAACTGCTATACCTGTAACTCAAATAACGGATACACGGTAACGCTTGTTGTCTAATATGTATGCACATGTGACAGCATCTGTTATAAAACCCAGTAAAGTTCGAAATAAGTGATACACTTGATACTTATTCATTCCGGAATAATGCAAGGTTGTATAGTATCACCACTTCCTTTCTTATTAGATGTGGAAGAACTTGTTAGGGACATTCTGTTAAAAGATTCCAGATGAAAATATCAGAGACCTTTCATTATTGTTTTTCGCCGACGAAGTTGCCGCTTTTGATGTCTCTTCTATCTAGCTATAAAGAAGATCGATACACTTTAAGAATAGTGTTTGAAATGGGGCCTTGAAGTCAATATCAGAAGACCAAGAGTAATGATTTTAAAAAATAGGAGAAACATTTCTTACTGTGAGAGTGACATCTAATTGGCCAGAAATTGGAAGTTATCTTGCTGCAAATATTTAGGAATAATTTTCTCACATAGAATATTTTTGAAAGCAAGTGAAACTTTATCTATGCAGGCTATAAGACCCATGCATGTATAACATGATAAATCATTCTTTTAGATAAAACATAAAATCGATGTACTTTTTAATTTAAGACAGTAAAATTATCAATCACATAGGGACAGTAGAAATTTCATTTTTCTTTCATCTTTTTCCCTTGAATAATGTCATCACATTTTTTACATTTCCACATTTTCAACACATAACTCTTCAAAAAATCTACAGCTGATGATCAATACTCGTCTAGGAGATATATAGTCTACAAAACGTTGACAGCATTCCAGAAAAAAAATTTGCTTATGGCTCAAAGAAATAATCACCTGAAGTTTTTACATCTTATCCTATTTGCAAGACACTTCAATCGTATTTTTGAAATTTGTCTTTTTGTCCTAGTTCACCCACGTGAAAGTAAAATTGTACAAGCTCAACAAACAATTACAAACTAATAGACTTTGCTATCAAACGAGTACGGGTTTTTTCATGTAAGCTTATGTCATGATAACTATTCGAAAAGATGGATGTTGACATGGATTAGCATGTAGCAGGTGAACATTTATGTGAATACCGCCGATATTTTATGTAAAAAGAATCCCAAGGATTCATGCTCATGTTTGGAATGAAAAATATTACATGAAAATATTAATTTCTGTACTTTTTCAGCAAAAGGTGTGAACAACTATATCAGTGGTTACATACCACTATATAAATCCAAACTTAAATTCATGCCATGTGCTTTGTACTTATTAGATTAGATTATTCATTGGTAACTAGCGAAATTAATATATATATAAAGTAAAGTAAAGGTAAAGATTAAACTTAAAATTGAATCAACTCATATGATCCTAAAATATGTACAAACGTAAAGGCCAATGTAGTATACATGAAATGAATATATCATTAAATCTGGCAAATGACAGAATGACAATTACATCAAACAATAAATATATGAAAGGCGAGAAAATGATTGATGGTAATGAAACCAATCCTGCCTTAATATTAGAAACAGCATTTTACAAATTATAATATATACACGTGTGTGTGCGTCTGTGTGTGGTGTGCGTGCGTGTGTGTGTGTGTGTGTGCGTGTGCGTGTGTGTGTGCGTGTTTTCATAGGGTCTAGTTAAAACATAGTTATTTCAACATCTGTAGGAATGACATATATTGGTCGACCAATAAGAACTTTAAAGCCAAAAACTATTTTATTTACATTTCCGTGAGTAATTGTAACTAAGACATAACAAATAAAAGTACCATGCATTCTTTTGGTTCGTACCTTTAAATAATTCTTTGACTTTCTTGAATTCAACTGCAAATGAAAGATTTTGAGCAAAAGCAGCCCTGTCTCATAAAAGACGAATGTTTCTGATAAATGGATTTTTCTCAGCAAATTCTGAAGATGCTCTAAAAGTTGTAAAACTTCCTTGACAACTGATACTAACCTTTGAGGGGGAAAATACTTTTCTTAGTAGAAATGGAAATTGATTGACAGTTGCCTCAAGTTAAATTAGCGGTCTATGTCGTTTCTCCGACCAATAAAATTAACCCAATTGTTGCATATTGTCCCAATAAAGAAACAAACAAAACTTTCATAATCGCATTTGGGATTTAAAGGCAAGATTTTGCAAATTTTACTTGTTTGATTGTTCCAAATATTAGTGTATAAAAATATGTTTACTGCAGTAAACAATCTCATTACTAAACCTTATTGCTAGTTGAATAAGATGTCACGAAGCAAGCCAAACATGTAGGCGGCCATTTTAGTGTGAACACTGTTTCCTCAGTTAAGTTTAGAAAATTGACACCCATTGTTTAAATGAACTTGGAACTTCCGTCATATTCGTTAGTTCTGTTCAAGGTGCCTCATAGCCAGGCGTAATTTGGAGAGTATCTTTTCAGTCCCAGCCAGTCCTATCATAAAGTGCCCCTGGGGTCGTGTTCTTTTTCGTGAGATTCCTTAATTTCTCCAAGAAGCTTCAGTGGCTTTAACTCGATAAATCTTTGATGTTTACAGTATAATCTGATAAACTTCTTAACCTAAACCCATTTATTGATTTACTGATGATCAAAGACTTCTGATTATCTGACTTTGAAATCTGGAATGGAATTAGATATAACGTTCGAATTTCTAGAATACATCTCATTTGTGAACAGCATCACGGTATGTATACTAACTCCTTCGTCAGGTGGACTTGAGTTGAAAGCATGTACTCTGAAAAAAACTTTTCACCATAAAGAAGATATTTTTCGGAAAATTTTACTTTTTTCTGTAATCTCAAGTGTGTGTTTGTTGTTGTTGTTGACGTTGTTGTTGTTGTTGTTGACGTTGTTGTTGTTGTTGACGTTGTTGTAGTTAAGTAATTTATCAAATTGTAAATTATTGTGTAGTGATTTTGCAGGTTATGCATCTTTGTGGACAACAATTTTGGGATTTTTGACAGGCAGGGCGAAAACATTACACAGTCGACGAGGTCAAATCGATTAGATACAAGTGGAACACATCTTCAGCCTTCTCCTGTATACTGCATATCAAATGTTGTAAAGATTTGACATACATTGGTATAAAATCAAAATGGGTTTGTACTAATGATGTGTGCAAAACTATATCAGTAAAGAAACAATAAGATAAAAACTACAAATGTTTATATTTCATACAACAACAGAGTTGTTGAAATATTATAATATTTTTAACTATATGAAATATTCAGAATTTGTTCTTTACGGACTATATACATATGTATGTATGTACATTTTACATGTGAATGATTTTCTATTGTAAGTAAAGATATATATCGCCAAAGAAGTAATCATCAAACTCCATCACATTTGCATTGACAGGTCATGTGACGGTAAATATTCCAATAAAGACGAAATAGCAGTTTACAAAGCATAACGACCATTCTTTGGCGTTTACACATAATGAACGTCAAAACTACTTTATCACTGTAGCATTTCGCACTGATGGACTGCTATCACATAGTGTTTTCAGAGTATTGTACAGGTTTAAATAATATGGTTTGGTAGCTATATAGAACAATAAGTAAAACAACTTTATAATGTTACCTGTTAACTTTGTTTTGTTTGCGATGGCAATGATGATGCAAAACTATAGTGCGGAGTGGGGAGCCTGTTACATTAGGTGACAAAACTTGTTTAACCTTTTAATTGGGTTGAATCTAATTGTATCTTTAACAAGCCAAGGTCAAGGATTTTCAATTCTATTGTGAAAATACCCTGAGACGATTTAACTTTAAAATTACAAGCCATTATCGACGTGAAACCACTCTGCATTTGATGGTATATAATATAGTGTGATATTAAAAATAGCGGTATAGTAAAAACATCTTGAAACTTTAATAATAATGATCTAAAATATATTAGCACCGATTTATTAGATTGGTTCAAAACAGGATGTGGTTAGTTTTTCTTTTTTGTCGTGAAGTGGCGTTTTTTTTTAGTTAAAAAGCAAGGTAGCGATGCTTGTGTCTTGATATGCTGCACTTTCTGACACATGTCAAGTTATTACAGGGTTATTATTTTCCAATTACGCAGCCCAGAGTATGTGTTTCAAAATTACATCACCATGTTTCCTAGTGCATCAAAATCGACAGTTCAGATCAGTATATTCAGTGGATGTTTGAGGAGAAACTATCTATTAGTCTGTTGAAGATTGCACGTTTTCAATAATAATTCATGTTCTTCTGTAATGTATTGTCACTATTCTAGCTTTATGCTGAGCAGACCTTTCGAAAATTCCATATCCTAAAGGTGTGCAAAAGCATTGAGGACGTACGACATTATTGGTTTAGAAGACGCGTATTGGTGTTTTGATGCAGAAAACAGTAAATACCAGATTGATTTTATGCATGTTTATTGTCAATTAAGCAACTAATTACATAACGTATTTCAAGTGAATGTAATGTGGTAAATGCTACCGGGTTTACAAAGATGACCATGAAAGCGTGTATACATAACTGATCTAATTGAATCTTTCCAAGTTTTGTCTCATTACTTTGGATTGTCTGAAACTGTTATATTTGATATCATTTCACTGAGTTGGTTTTTAAGAAATATAGTCACCGCAACACACGTTTAAAGATACAAATTAATATATTTACGACATTTTTTATATGATAACCAAAAGAAATACGTATCAATAATCTGGTTTGAATGTCGGCAGTCGTGTCAAAAGTAAATACAAATGCATCCGCAACATTTTTCATTTTTCTTTGTTTGTGATGAGACATTCTTACAGTTGTAGATGCAAGTTTTCAGTTAAAGAATAGCCGTAACAACAACATTATTCCCACTCGTTTACAAAAACCTTACATTTACCTCTTATCAAACTATACTGATACTGGTCACGGCATCGAATATTCATTTTTACCCAAAGAAATAATAATAACTCTTTATTGTCTTCAGGACAGGTGCATTGTCAGACATTCTTATTGAGTACAGCATCCAGCATCCACAGTGAAGCGCCAGTTAATGCGTATGTGCGTAATGCGACTTTCGTCCTTATGATGCCAAGTCTCAAGCAAGGAAGCAACAACTCCCATATTTTGAGAATCGAATCGAATCGAACTTCGGTCTTCCGGTAGATGAGCGGATACTTTACCAAGTTAGCCACATCCTCGAAAACAAATGCAGTACAAATTGTTCTACAGGTCGTTAATAAAATATATGCAGTGGATCATGCCATACTATTTCTTATAAAAGGCATCGTACAGCTGATTGATTACTGTTGGTTGAAGTACAAGTTTATACTTTTAAATGAATGGTCCACCTGAATAGTTGAACATTAGGAATTATTCCACCATGGCATTTACAAATCCTTGATTTTGATTGACTTATTTTAACGTCAAATCAAGGTTCGAAAACTATTTTTGCGCCAGCCGACGTAACAGTTTGACATTCGGCTAAACATATAGGTCAAAATTGGCTCGGATTGCCTTCGCTTTGCGGTTTCTATTATTTCCATTCCTACATTACGTGTGATTATCTTTTCATTAACCAATTCAACATTAAGAAATTATACATCTCACTTCTAAAGTAAATTAATGGCTTATTTTAATTGCGGAAAATTTGACAAAATAAACCTTTCAAAAACGTGCTACTGTCCCTTTAATATTGCATGTCGAATATATTCTAATAGTTGTCGTCATCTTTTTAACACTGTTTACTTAAGTTATGTTAAATGTATGCGTTCAACTTGTATTTCATCGGATCTTTGTGATTACTGCATCTATTTGCCGAAAACGTATTGTGAATGAACGATACACGTACGTTGTACCTAGTATATATTGAATATATCCCACCTTCATAAATAATTAAAAAACACGCACAAACGTATAGTCTGGTAAATATCAACTGTCTCTGACATTTTCAAAATATGTTTAAGATACATTTTCACAACCGCAGCTCTGTCTTTTTTGCATAACTGTGTTTGCCGCAAAGTTTTACGTTAAAAGGTCTATTTCCGAAGAATTTCTTGTTCCAGTGCTGTATCAATGAAGATGGAGTTTTTACGATCACAAAAAATGTAGACAAACACATTCATGTAGCGCATCCATTCTTCCTAATGTCAAATAGCATTGGCATTTATTGAGAAAGCGTGAACATTGTGTGAAGTGAATTCCTCAAGCACACATGGATTTCTCGAGAGTGGTTCATCCTTGCCTTTGCTAGTTAAATGCCGTTTTGATATCTGTCCATTTTACAAGAGTTTCCATAAGTGTAAAGACCCGCGATATTTTAGGCTTTTTTCTAGTTCTTACATGTACATTATGCTTTCTCGGATCTTCTGATTGGTAATTGTTATGTTTGACACAAAATGAAAAAACATCCCTTATGGTTCAAATTATATGATAACGAAAAGATCGGCGTTATAAATGTAAATCTAATCAACCGGCCGCTGTCGTTATTCTGGTGTTAATATAAAGCTATTATAACATTTGCTTCAATCTCAATAAATCAAGATGTAAATCTACGCTACGCATATAATGAGAAACGAAGCGGAGCAAAATTATTTACTTATTTAAATGGGATTGACATAAACTTGTTTGAGAGATACAACATCATGGTCACAAACACTTTGTTATACAACTGTTTGTTACTCGGTGATATTTTAAGATATTATGGCCTTTTATTCGTCGGCCATTTTTCTTTATCTATGTCATTGTCATTGAGAAATACATTCCATGTAATAAACCTACACTAATCAACACGTAACAGTAGCTTCATTGATTTCCTTTCCATAGCCAATTTGATTTGCTTTTTGAGTCACAATGCAATTTCCTGTCGCATGCAATCATACACAGATAAAAGATTATCCCATATAATATGGCAAGTTCATCACTTTGGTAACGCGGGGACAATGAACACTCACGTGCTTTGATTAATTGCTTGCTGACCTGGCTCAGAACTTCACTGTTGATTTTTTGATGTTATCAAATGTAATGGAAATGCTGTTGGAATTATAGGAACTTTGCATGCGAAGCCATAAGGATTTTAACTCGAAAATACTTGGCAATGCTTGTAAATATCTCATTTAATAACAATTTGACATTATGAACGATATCATCAGATTGTCTTTTTATTTAAAAATCAAAACTATTTAATACACTTACAAATATATGATATGCTTTCGTGAAATTTAAGCTTTATAAATGATTGCCTTAAAAACCTTGATGTATTCCATGTCAATTTCTTTTGTTTTTCAATAAAAATAAATTGTAATTAACCATAGCTGTTAACGGAAGTTGATAACAAAATACCAATTAACTTGTCTTTTTGTGCAAATAAAGCGCTACATAAAACTGTAACTGTTTCAGTACGTAGATCGTCAAGTCTTAACCGCAACAGAACCAAATTGTTTCAGTGATGCTACAATACAGCATGCTGTGGTCAGACACGTGTTGGTATATAACAAAGTTCTTCGCACATGGTTTCAAAGACAAAAACACAACACGTTGTATGTAGGTGTCACTACCAAGATACAGGTGCTCCTGGTAGCAAAGCGAAAGGTAAGGAATTGAGTCTTTTATTCGTTGTTTGCTTCCATCTTCATGATTGACTTAAAGGGGCAGTCGCACGTTTTTTGAAAGATTCAATCAAGCAAAACTTACTGGAGGACACCTTCTAATCATTTGAGGTAAGGAAGTGGATTCGCATAGCTAAACGGATTATGATACGTTCGTTTTAAAACTGCGTTTTAGATTCAAACATTGTCTTGCAAAATCGGAATCATCAACCAAGTATATGGACAATAAATGTGTCAATATGCTGATTTGTGATCGAAAACCGGACAGTGGCGCGCGCCGATAACTCAAACGTAATTTCGGAAAATTATTTACAGCAGATACAAAGACAAACATTGGTGGATAGTGTTTAGTAGGTCATATAACTAATTTACACGTTAATTGGACACACAATTTTAAATTCTTAACATTTATAGGGCCGTTTTCAGTGAAAACCAAAAAATATCATAATTTTGGCATTTTAGAGATGAAGATGCAAGTTATGGGAGCAATTTTAACTTAACTCAAAGCAATAGGTATGTTGGCTCTCACTCAAGCCAAATTTAAAAATCATATAACATACTCATTCATGAATTGCTGTGGTTACGTAGGCAATGATTTGCTTTAACCATATTCTTCAGCAATATCTCTTTGAAACATTTAACAACTTAATCTTTGTATTTTGAAAGTGATATACTCATTTAGTTTCTACTTTAATGCCGACAGGAAGTCTTTTAAGATTATTTGTTCGGCCATTCGTTAATCTTATTAAGTGCATCCTACCAATCTTATAGTGACATTTGCATAATCCATCGTGACACGGTTAGCCTATAGCAGCATCTAACTTATATGTTATGAGAAACAATTTTAACACCATTTATGGTCAAATTCCATCGATGACAATTTTGAAAATAGGGTGAAAGATACCAAATAAAAAAGACAAAAAACTATATCAATATCACGAAAACTTTCTTCTTCAACTTTTCAATCAGTTATTCTTTAAATGTCTTGTAATGACCTCTCTTATTTCTATCATATTGCTTTTGTTAATCCTACACTAATTAACAAGTAACAGCAGCGCCATTGATTTTCTTTATACGGCTGATTAAATTTGTTTTTTGAGTCACAATCTAATTTCCTGCAGCTTTCAGTCACACACAGTTTAAGTATTTCTCAGACAAATGGCAAGTTCGTCTCTTTGGTAACCTGGGTACACGTAAATTGTTTGCTGACCTTGCATAGAAATTACATGTCAGTCTAATTATATACTATCAACCCAAGTTCAAACCAAGCCATAAAGAAATGAGCATTAAAGCCAAATGGATTTGAAAATAATCAACAAATGATTCTACAAAATGCATCCATCATTATCATTGTAAGCACGAATGAATTTTAAGAATAAGAAGGATGTCCTTATCACATGATGGAGAAATATTTAATGATTAGAAAAGTCAATGCAATCAGTCATATTATATTCTGTAGAACATAAACCCGCCTGAATCATACACTGTATGTTTTTGCAGAATGTTTTTAATACAGACCTCTTTAGATGCATTTATATCAATGCTTTATAAAGAGTGCGTTCTCATTTTCGCAAGTGGACATGAACTATTTGATGTTTCATTTTCTAGGAGAAGAATACAGTTTTCAACATAGTGTAATGCCAATGTTCCTCATATCATTTTGGCATTTGCATTAACGAACAATTAGGGTCTTTCAGAACCTCTCAATTGATTCCCTATGCCTAGAGTACAGAATGCTTTCGTGAAATAAATGCTTTGTAAATGATGATCTGAACAGCCTGAGTGTACATTTATACTCTTTAAAGCGTTAAAAATATTAATCGGTGAAGCTGAAAAGGTGTATTTATAAAAGTTAATGTAGAGCAATAAGTATATGTTACTGTACCAATACCTTTATCGACAAGAAATAATTAGTTCTAGTTAGCAACGTGTTTGTATGTAACCCGGTTGTGCACATGGTTTCAGACGCAAAAACGCAACACATCTAGCTAGGCTTCACTACCAAGACACATGTGCTCCTGGTGATAAGCATAAGGTAGTGTTCTCAAATAACGTATGGAATAATAATGCGCCTTATAAGAACAAGCAAAATTGTGTTATTCATAAAAACCGGTACCTTTAGATAATACGAAAACTCCTTTTACAATTATCCTTGGCAAGGGATGATCTTGTCATGTTAATTTTTCATTTCAAACGATAATGAAAACCGTGTGAAAGTGTCAACTATCAGTCAAACGTCATACATCATGAGACACATCTTGATAATTAGTTGTGATGTGTTTATTCCTACTATGTACAAAATAGGCTGCAAAACTATACATTTCTTTCAATTTGAACAATTGTGCGGATGGCGTTGCATGCCTTTTCGGCGGATCTCAGACCGCACCAAACAGGAAATCGGAAGAGCACTTGTGGAGGAATGGAACCGTCTCCAACAGCAGAACATTCAGCGCATCAATGGCAGCATGAGGAAACTGTAGTGAGTGCTAAAGGCTCTGTGGTTTATTCAGGAGTAATGACAACGAACTTTCTCTCAATAGTGTAATCCATCATTTATCAAATGATATTCAATGAGTCCTAGTAAAAAATGAACATACATTCACTTACGAATATGTAAATTAAAGTTCAAACTGTAATGTTTAGCCAGCAACAGAAGACAGATTTTCTGTATTGTCAGTTACGATTGTAACGTAAAAACATGGGTCGACATATTATCCCTGCACGACCGATAGTGACTGACCAAATCAAGTAACGTTACTCTTAAAGCACGTGAACTGTTTGAAACTATACGAAAGCCGGACAGAAAAGATTTGTTTGCCATGTGCCATGGTTGAAGACGATAGTTGTGCCAGGGAATGTGTTCATTTGTGAATTAGAAGTGGGGGAAATGGAAACATTTTGCAGAATTGAAGAATAACGTCGCTTCTGTTCATTTTACGTATACAACCTTAACATAAAACAAAAGATGGAGGACCTCCTAAGTCAAAATTGTAGGTTTCCAGAATGTCGCTTAAAGTTTCGATAATGAAATCCATTTTTCCGTTGTCTGAAATGATATGTAAACAGTACGTTCATAGAGTGCAGTTTGTATACGCGCGTGGAAGATGTGAATCGGTCTTAAATATTTAATGATAACTATTAGCGAAATAATTACTCCCAAATGGATAACCAATCAGAAAGCAGTATTTTCATTTTTTTTCCGTCTCTTATTAGGATGCGACGTAAGATTTAGTTCTTTTTCTTATGAGCTGACCGTGTCCCGATAGCAAATGTCATCGTAAGATTAGGGTGATCCAGTTTTAAATATCATCAACTAAAGGCCACCATATCATCTTCAAAATGCTTTCCTGTCAAATTTATGGTAGTTATAAATTGAGTATATGACATTATTTGTCAGTTGACCTGGCTTTATAATTCTGAGTTGCTTTTGATTTTACCCGTCCCAAGGGAGTTATCATTGTGAACAAAGCCACTTACTTTGAGAAACAAATATTTAAACTTTTATAATAAGCAAAATCAATTTTCTCAGTATTTCCAGATACTGAGCAGCTTATCTAATTCAAAGCTAAATATATTTCATGCAAAAAAATAAATTCATAGATTCAGCTCGGTCTGTTTTAGGTATAAACTCTACAAATATTCAGCTTGTTTCTATGAATGAATGATGGCTTTTCATATCGTACCACTGCAGAATGAGATATGATTTAAATGATAAATTGTATTTGTATAGTGTGTTTTGTTTGTGTGGTGTTGTCAACAATAAGTGTGACACATCAGCAAATCATGATCAGGAAATCGAGGGCATGACCGATGGAATGATCATGGAAACATCATTAGAAATTTAAACATGTACATCTCACCTCCCATAGTATGTAAGGACAGGGTGACATTACCTAGTAACAATACCTTCAAATTTATGTCTCTCAGGTGTTTAAAAAGGAAACATTGATTAGTCTGTAAATGTTTCATATGGTCTAGTAGATATAGCACAGTCTTGACAGTTTTGACTCTTTTCAGCAAATTGTACACTAGAACCAATTTGTGACAGGTTATGCCAGCAGATGTAGTAAGTCATTCCCACGTCTAACCTTCTGCAATTCAAACTAATGAATATACTGCTTATGAAAATGTATAGGAATATGCCTATAAAGGTAATGCCATTCTCGATGTTCACTTCCTTAGATGGTATGCTTCAGTTATGTCATTTAAGATATAATCGCATGGAAAACCTTGCAAGTACATTTTGACTGAAGCAAATGTAACTTATAACAGCATATAACAAAAACTTCCTTAAACGGGCTAAAAAACACTAAAAAACGAAAAAAGAATACAATTTTGGCATTAGTCGAATTCATATGTTCAGCGGATAAAAAATTATGTCTTCTTATTTCTGTCAACAGAAGTGATTTTTTCCCTTTTAAAACCTTTGTGGATTAGGTTACATTTATACATCTGTCTTGACGCCAACATATGAGGGTTTATTTTTATTTTTCCAACAAAAACAAAGACCTCGTTTTTAATATCTTTGAAAGTCTTGTCAACTGTTAGTATATGTTTTGCGTTTTCAGTGAGTTAATCATTAGACAGAAGAGAAATTACGCTCAAATAGAAAATAGATGTACTCAAACGTTTGCACGCATTTTGAATAGGCACAAATAGGCAATGTAATTTTCCTTGTAAATAATGCTCAATACGCATAGTTGTTATGCTTAAATATCCTAATCGCATTACAGAATTGACAAATTGAAAAATTGCAACCCTTGTCAGAAAAATCGACATTGTTCCTCCATTGCAATGATAGCCTGTTATCAACATACAGAGGGAGTTTGGGATATTTGACAGTTGTCTCATGGATGCATGACGGCAAATTTAAGTTTTCGCAAGCACTGTCTCAAGGTGACGCCATAGATGGTACACAGTACACCATATATACTCATGTAGGTATGCCCCCAAGCGCCATAGGAGTTTGATAAAGTCATTTCAACATTGATTTAAACTGCTCGATGTCTTATGAAAAATGATATTTCGTAAGAGTTGATAGAATTTAGTGAAAAGTTTGTATTCGAATTTAGTTCTGTGAAATTAATTGATCTCATGTAGACCAATTTTAAAGGTAAAAAAAAGCTCCAATAACGTCATCATAGGCAGTAGTTCTAGTTCTGAGTCAGCAAGTAATTGTTTAGCGCCACTTGAGCAATATTTTAACCATTAGCGGCGCACAAATTGTGATGAGGACAGCAGAGTGGACATAAAGGAAATATTGACATTAATGAATGGGGTGTTTTTTAAATTTGTTTTGCTGTAGTCATGGATTTTTATCTCCTAAGGCTTGTTGTGAATGTTATTCAATAATGGCCGAAACAATATTGCATTGTAAAAACAAACACTTTTCGTGATCGACATTCGTTCTTCCGAGTGATCATGGTAATCGGTATATCCTGTGAGGTACAAAGAGTTGAACGGATTATCAACTGTGGGACATCGTTTGCAGTGACAAAGGTTTCATCCTATTTTCGGATCATTGTTTTAACGTTGCAGTCCCTTAATACAAAGTATTGACATTTCATATCGATAGTCCTAATGTGTCAATGATGTGTTTCATTAACATTTGGAATTGTTTGTAATCAGTGTATACGTTTTTTATCAATGCAAATACAATTTTCATGAATGAATTTGCAATTTATGTTCTGGAGTTAACTTTGTCAGATCTCCGATCATACACACATTGTTAATACGATCTTTCCTAAATTAATTGCGAAAATTCTCCTTTCTTAATTTGATGGTGTAGCCTAAAGCTGATTGATATTGTTACTTTAAGTACATTTCCACTGCAGGTCTATGTCTCCTTGTGGAGGGAGTAGTTAGTTAACGAGTTACTCCTTTGCTTTGATGTCATTTAACTTTCAAAGGTAAAACAATCGACTAGGTTGCTATACACAAATGTTCCGATTCAGATAAGTGAATTGCATGACTATTAAGGATGGACGTTTTAAGAATGACGTTCTCGTTGATATTTGTAATTTGTTACTAATTGTTTGTATTCGACATTATTTACTTATTTAATGTACTCTGATATTGATATCATTATGATCAGAATAGTAATCATTATAAGGAGACGTGATTTGCCGCTTTTAAGAGTATTTCACTTATATCACGAATGCTAGTATTTAAGCATTTCGGTGGAACCTGGGAACATCGGCTGGAATTAGCAATACTGCGCTGATATTTAATATTGCATTGCACCCGAACCTTACTGCGTGTAAAACCGTTCTCTACTGCAGTCAAAGTTGTCGAGCGCCTGACGGAATATTAATCGAACCTGATTATATTTTGCAACCCTTCCATCTGAGGTTTCAATAGGTCTCCAATTGAATTCCGCAGACATTTCAGGTAATAATAACCTTAATATTCTTATCATTTATTTACTAAATAATGTGTCATTCAAAAATTCATTCAAATTAATTAATTCAAGTAACTATTTAAGTTACATAGTCAAGTAAAATGTCGTCGGCTAAATATACGGTTTTGTCGACGTTTCCTTCTGTCATATAGAAAGTATGATTCTTCCACTTTACTCAGTGTGTGTGGAGGAAAGCCCAGAGTGTTTTTCCTGTTTATTGTCAATGTGCAAAGTGATATCTTTGAGATGTTATTTTTTAGAAACAACCCCTACTTGTCGATGAAATAACACCATTTATGAAGTTTGACATACAACATACTCTGTGCCCCTTTAACATATTGAAGAAAATCAGTAAACTTATCAACATTATGGTATCATCAACACTACATCTTCTTTTTCGAAACTCGTAATCTAAGAGGTTTTCTTTTGTGTTATAACTCGATTCTAATGTGAATAAGTGGTTGAATCCTTTGGATTCATTCCCCAACAGTTGAAGGTATCTCTGCATTTTTGGTTTTCATATGCATGTATAGATATTACTTAAACCTAGTAACAGCTTGATATTGATGTACAAAAGAACTGTGCATGCCGAGTTTATGTATGAGAACCATGTGAAACGATGTATTGATGTCAAACTTTTTATGTATGCCTGTACGAAAAATATGGTAATAAAAAAAAAACATTATGGTATCATATATAAGTTTTTCCTTATAATGGAAGAATGTCCTCTTTAAATCTTTGATTTATGATTTTTTATTTCTCCACATGGAAGACGGATGGTTGTAGACCCTTGCCGATATGCCTTCAGACAGTTAAGTAAATATGTGCAGTGTAAGAATATATCATGTAAGTACATTACAGTTGTACGCCTGTTATATTTTATACATGGATACAAATCATTTTAATGGTGTTAGGTTCTATTACATTAGCATACATGTGTTTTTGTGTGAGTATCTCATCTACATCATGGATATATTCTCTTCTCAGTTTATTAACTTTACGAATGAATAAATTATTGAGTGTTAATTCAGTACAACTCAGCGATTGTAACCAATGATAACCTCATCGTATCTAGCCACTGATGCATACAGGTTATGGCGACCTTCCTTGCATTTCTGTTTGACACGACCCACATGATCGACATAGAGGAATTGAACCTTCTGCAATTATGAGAATGATTTCCTACCAATTGGAAATTATCAATCTGGCATATTTATCTTCAACAGTGTATACTGTAAGTTGACATACCTCGCTTTGACAATTCACACAGACAGTTACAGCAAACGATTCTCGTGGGGAGTGATTGATGGTGAATGTGATCTGTTGTCTGGTAATGTCTAACTCTCGATGGCCGAGAATCAGCATCAGTTTGCAAGAAGCTTTGTTACTTTCCTTAAAGAGCCGCTCCGTGATTTTCATAACATATTATTTACCTTTGATGCGAACCTAAATGTCATATGTGGTGATATAAAATCAAAACATCTTAACTTTTCATGTCCAAAAGACATATATATGACAAATACTGGTTTTCCATGAAAATCTAAAAACAGCCCGATAAATGCACAGAGGTGTAGATACCACGTCCAATATACGTGGATACTAGTTATATAACCTAACAAACACTATCAACTCATAACTGCCCTCCTGGCTGTTTTAGATAAGTCCCCAAAATTACGTTTGACTATTTGACGCGCGCCACTGTCCGGTTTTCGATCATAATTGCGACGTTCCACCTTCATATTGTCACTGTAAGAAACCAATAAGCTTTAAAATGTGTCTCTTTGGTAACATTCGATACTTCGCGATCAAATGACACGACTGAGTAAGCTTTGCATATATGACTCCAACAACTCACGGAGTGGCTCTTTAAAAGAATGTCTGGTCGAACATGCCGTCGTCTTTTCCAGCCGATTTGATTACTTTGATTATTCTATTAACCATGTCTACATCACTAAAACATTTTATTAAATGAACCAAATATGTGATGTCGAGTATTCTGGCAGATCTGGATTTATTGAGAAAGTGTCACCTATTCTATTACACTATTAATTGCTCAACAAAAAAAATACTTTCTTAATCAAGCAAACGATATGCAACTTAAATAAACGGTTCGGTGAAGAAGCGATTATCCTACATGAACATCATGGTATTGCTCTTCAAAATGGTAAAGGGGATTTAGGGGAAACTTCCAAAGTTTGCTTACATTCAGTATTATCGATTCCATCATTGATGTTGTTATCAGATAAGCATGAACGCTGTCTACAAGGGACGTCTCGTCACAGGAACCTGGAACCAAATTGGTTTTAATTAAGGGTGTCGTTTCTCAACTATAAAATGCCAGATGTATTACGGTAAAAGAGGAACTAATTTTCAAGGAGATATACTCTATAAGTAAGGCTTTGTTTCTCTCATTATGTTAAGAAATCACAAATCAACACTTATTTTCAGCAAACAGAAAAACATTGTTAAGTCATTATTGATTGAATTGAATAGATTCAGTTGTTCAGATGACGCATCGTATTCTTTGTGTCGTTAACCTTTAACCTCCCGCTGTTGATTAGTCATCCTTTCTATTTTAGATCATATGGATAATCTTTGATACATTTACTCATAACTGAAGAGATTTTGTAGTACATTGACCCGCTAACAAATAAATAATATAAATTAAGATAAAATAATTTAAGCATTGTACATTCCCGAATCTTACAGGCTTATGTTAGTTTAACAATGGAAATAATGCTGCAACCGACTAGTAACATTTATTACATGTCAGTATTTCTCACATAATTTGGAACTCTCTTTAAGTATCTGTATCAATATTCATAATGTTTTCGCCAGTATTAAACCGACCTACGCCCTCAACAATATGCTATTAATGAATGCTTTCATTCCTTGAACATTGTAATGTTTGTACATGATGTTTATGTTGATATAATAAAATAAAAAATTATATAAAATCAAGAATACAAAAGGCGTGGCTGATGAAAAGTTGCACTGTGTGTCATATGCACCTTAATTATAAATTTGAAATATTTCCAATACATCGCTGAAAGTGTAAGAGGTCAGAGTGACATTATCGTTAATTCTTTGTCACGCAACAACACTCTCAAATCGATATGTCGCGAATGTTTTAAGAGGAAACATTGATTAGTCTGTTACATTTAACAAATTGTCAAAGAAGTCAAATCGGTTCTTCCTGCAATGTCTTGATAAATTTGGAATCATTAAATGCTTGCCTAGCAATCAGCACAATGAAAACGTTAATTTCAGCTTGGGAACAGGATACAAACGTATCATAACGCGATTAGTCATAGTCATCCCACCTCTAACCTTTGACTTTGTATTTTCAAACCTTCGTTTTCAACGGCAGTAGCACGTTTTTTCGCTTAAATAATGCGCTGCAATGTATTTGAAAGTTTATGTCACCACCAGTAAAACACTTCTTTGTCTTCGCAAATGAAGTCCAGGAACAAGTGCACATGGTTCCGTAAAACCATAGGAATCGTTATGTAATTCTAAGTAAGCAAAGGTGTTCACATTAAAATGGCAATGTAATACAGTCAACTTGTATATCCTATTCAAAGAGAAAGTAATGGAACATAATTGTCAGAAGTAATGCTCGATTAGTCTGTAAGATTCCATCTAATCTTCTGTAGGCATCGATTTCTTGTCCATTTCTAATATGATGGAATTCGATTCATATCCACTAAGCTGAATTTTAAAGAACACGAAAGTATTTTGATGATTGCTCTCTCAATGTAGATCCATTTTCTCATGCTATGTTATCAGAGGAACTATTTAGGGACACAGACTGTTATTGTCTCGATCGATGAGCCTAGATGATCTTGCAACATTGTGTATACAAAACCATTCGTGATCGGCATATGTTCTCCCTAATGTGTAGTTATGGTACTGCTGTAACGTCTGAGGCCTTTCACCTGTGCAAACCGTTTGCTTGTCCTTGTCAGGATCATTGTGTTGAAGTCTTTATAACGTTGCAAAAAAATTAGAATAGTTGTATGCGGTTTGAATATATTGTGCCTATAATATGTCGTCAATGATTTGAGAAGGATTGAACTGGCAGTGGGTCGTTTCATTTTAAGAATATCGTTATATATAGTTTATGAGCTATATCAATTTCCCCTAGCTTGTGGATATAAATACATCTGCGTTTGCTGATAAATTTAGTACATTTTGCCCATAATTTATAATTAACTAAATTGAACCTATAATCAAATGTCAATAGAATTCATGTAAAAAATATATAAACTAATATGATAACTGCACGGTTGGTAAATTAACTTTATTTGAGGGAAATTATCAATATAAACATCATTTTTATTTCATGTCTTCTTTACCTTCAACAGAATTCTTTTTATTCCATATCTTTTAAATTTTGCAAAATCTGACAAAAGAGTTATTTTTACTTTCCTTGGCACAAACGTGATGGCCATGAAGGACTTTTAGACCCACTAACAATAACAGTTTTGGATATGAACTTGGAATTATCGCGGAAAACTTAACAGAAAGAGTACTTTTTAAACATGGTTATATTTGTAATTTCGACAATTACTCATTTATCTCCATCGTCAGTCATACTGCATTTAGATTCAACCAAAAATATAAAGTATTAGACAATAGTTAATGCTCCAGTATGGAAAGAAAGGCTCTTGATGCTGATCAACATAACTGCCTCTGGTAAGAATTCTTATTCCTAAAGCTAGCATTACCTTTGTTGTGAATTTTAACACATTGTAGACACTTTCAACACAGTTTATTGAATTGGATGTATTGTTATTTCATAAGCAAAATTATTTACATACTGCAACCCATGATTGTATAATATCAATTTTAAGACTATAATTTGACATCAATGCATAGAGGATATTTGACATTTCTCGTCGAATACCATTTATGTCTCATCGAGTGAAGTAGAAATTTATATTTTTACGAGTGGCGCAGCCACGAGTGTAAATATATGATTTCTACTTCACGAGACTCATTACGCCATTCAATTGTTTCTTGGCGTCACAGACGACGTCATTGGATTGTTGCATTATTTCACTGAGTAGAATACCATTTTTATTTCACTCAGTGAAAATATGGATTTTATTTTCACCGATAAATGCCATATTTCACCACTGGAAACATAATAAATGTGTGAAACGCTGGTTGAAGTAATTTGGAAAGATTGCACGAAAAGTTCTTACCTTGAAATCGATGTATATTCAAAGACTATGACTGAAGTACCATTTTTAATAAGGCTGTATACTCATTTGTGCAATCATAGGTAGGTTCTTTTAACAATGAAACATGAAGGATCCATTAATGTTTTTAATACATTTAACTGGCAATGTTTAATTTCATGTTTCGTCTATTATCAAAGTTACGAAAACGATTACCACTGGAAAAGAGTCTTCAAAACAGGATTTAACACAGAGCATTAGTTAATGTGATTGTTTGTAAGTAGGTGAAACAGAGGAACGGTTTCCGTGATGCTTTGTGAATGATCAAGTGCCCTAACACTAGCAGAATGGTTTGAAGTCTCCTTACACTTTGAAGCTGTAAATAATAATACCCCTTCTATAAAAAGGAAGTGGTATCATCTTTTCCGCGGATGTGAACGTACTATGAGGTTAGCTAATACTATATAAATGTATCCATACATATCCATCTTCACAGATGTACACATGTGTAACACAATTCAATAACAACAAAGTACAGAGGCTTTGATTTGTCTTGTATTCATACAGAAAGCCATAGAGGATACTAAACGATACTTGTACGTTTTGTGATTATGGATGATTTGAAAATGCTTCTCTTTGTAATAATATTACCAGCATTGAAGATGAAGTGCACATTTTTTGTAAGTTATATGTTGATGATCAGTTTATTACTCCACATTATTGTACAGCACTGTTAACAACCATAATTTCATCTACCTCCTTTACAGCAAAGATAGAAATAGTAGTATCTTAAATGTATGAAAATCCCTAAATGTATAAATAAAACCAGAGATATCATTGGAATTGCATTAAAAAAACTGTAAACTTTTATGTGCGCTTGTAAAAAATATGAAATGAAGTTTGTATCATGCATAAATTATGGGCCTTTGGCCGCTATACTTAATAAAATGTCTGTCTGATCAAATCTATATCTATATGTTCATTGAACACAAATTATTTCACAATGAAATGAGAAATGAAACTCCTGCACAGACTACCTGTATAGTTATAGATAGACACATCGAATTACACGTAGGTTGTGTGAGTCATTGCCAAACAGTGTATATATAGCTTGCTTTGGGGAAAAAAGTTGATTTTCTCGATTAGAGTGTTTTTTAAAGATTAAACTAAGACTGAGCATATTAAATCAGCTAATTTTCAGTAATACCTTTTCTCAGTTTATTTATTTTCAAGTAAACTAAGTAAACCTTGTATAAAAATGTCAAATTTCATAGTTGAGGTTTTTTTAACAATAATGTGGTGGCACGTGGTCCTGTGCGTAGCTCAGTTGACCGCTATCAGTGAAGTTCAGCAACATCTGGCGTGGCTCGCCGGATGGGTGTTTTACTCGTTCGTTGCTGTATTAACTGAGAGTTCAAGGGTTATTCCCTGCCCCACACTGAGACACGAGCTGAGAAACTTGTGGTGTCTCCTTAAGCAAGGGACTTTATTCAAAATGTGCTTCTGTTCACCCAGCAGTACTAATTGGGTACCTGGTGTAGATTGTGTTGGAGATGACCTTTAAGCGCTTAATCGGCAGCTTGGGTTAGAGCGGGTAATAATAATCCATGACTTTTGTATGCGTTATTAGCACATCATAGTGGAGTTTAGCGCTATATTAATGGACATATTATTAAGGATTCATCAATTTTGCTGAATCCTTATTGTTATTGGCGTGTTTTATTATCGCAGTCTGGTAGAACTTCATGAGAAGGGGTTCTAATAAGCTTTTGGGCTTAATCGGATTAAGCGTTAAAGGCACAGTACCACTCAAATTTTCAAAAATTAACATGGGATTTTTTTTCAAAATGCACTTAGAGACCTGAAACTTTTTTTAAACGATAGGCAATTACATTTGGAGCAAAAAAGTCAATCATGGCGACTTCGTAGCATGCATACTTACGCCGCCATATTACTTTTTTTGGACTTTTTGAAATTTCCGGACCCCACGCACCTTTGAGAATCTTCTCCTCCGAAGATACTAGCATCTCAGAGCTGAAAGTTACATATGTTGTAGCTGAAGTACTGAGGAGAAAAAGTTAGTGAAATTTTTGCTCAAACGTTAATACTTTTTACTCAGCAACCCTTCGAAGTCGGGCGACTTAGCACATGTGAGCATGTTCAAGGGGCGATAACTCAAAAAGTTAGACTCACAACTGCACCATTTTCTCAGGAATGTGATACCACTATGGGCACTTTACAAATCAATAAAAACATTGGTCGCGAACAGTCATTTTCGTTCACAATAATCGATCAAAATCGGGAAAAATACCTTTTTCAAAATTAACATGGGCTAATTTTTCAAAATGTACTTAAAGACTTGCAACTTGTTTTGAAAGAAGCGTTATAACACTACAAACAAAAAAGTAAATTATGACGATTTCGTAAGTGTCATGGTTTTTTCGCATTATCAACTTCTTCGCAATAATCGCAGTTTGGGTATGAGACTTAAAACACATACAACATGCTGCTGTGGACTAATGCGTGAGCCAATCTTCATGAAACTTTCAGGGTTGATTGCTAACATGACTATGTTTGTACTGAATGTGCTTTTACAGCGCTGAATCCTGTCGTCGTCGCTTGCGACTATACTTATTATTATTATTATTATTATTAATAATGTTCGTTCAGCAGAGTTGGATGTAGACACTGACTCAGACAAATGAAGACACAAAAATCAATAAGGACAAAATCATTTGGTGTAATACCATTGAGCACAAATGGTTTTCGTAAGGGAAATATAAACATTGGCATATTTAAAGATGGATGATAAATAGTATGGGAAGTGTATAAGGAGCTAGTACATGTACCTACTTAAGCAATATAGAAATGGCATTTAATGATAAAAACTGCAAATTTTACGACATGATTTGAAGTTGATGCAGGACGTGTGGTATTTAAGCTATGATTTAAAATATTAAACTCTTTGTCACTTTAAAGGTAAGCAGTGGCTCTATCAGGATTTATGTTCCGCAGAACTAATTATGAAAACTACACATGCTTCCTCCGCCGACATTTTACAACCGCGATCATAAGATAGTATATAATCACAAATATATTGTCAACACATTTATGCGAGTGTTATTTTTTGCATTTTGCAGCATTAATGGAAACATTAGAAAAACAGAATAAACTGTTAAAGATATTTAATAAAAATGTCATACATGATAGGTATAGTTATAAACAGCAGGGAGTAATGTATTGTCCCAATTGACTCCATTGTCTCCAACTTAATAACATGTCCATCAGTACCACCATTCACACTCGATGTTTCTTTTACCTTGACTAGGAACGGGTGTTTAATGATGAGTTTACCAGTAAACAATTTGATCCTTATATCATATATGATGCCTTGACAATATGTTGCCGCTGTGTTGTTATTAACAACGAGTTCAGCTGGAGGCAAGGTAAGGTGAGGTGGTGTTTAACGCCGCTTTCAAGATTATTTCACTTATATCGCGGCTGCTAGTATTACTGCAGGGAGAAAGCCCGCAAAAATATTGTGGCTATGCATTGCGGTGAAACGAGCATCGGCTGGAACTAGCGAACCATTTTGCGCTGAATTTCAGTGTAGCATTGCACCCAAACCTGACTGCGTGTAGAACAGTTCTCTACTGCAGACAAAGTTGCCGAGCACTGGCGGGATTCTCCTGATCCGAAGCCGAACGCACTAACCACTGCGCTATCCCGCCCCCAGGTCAGCTGGAAGCAGATGCCGCATAGATTGAGACAGACAGACAGACAGAATATTTCATTTTTGTCCCACTTGTTTTACACAACCAATCGCTCAGCGATTTATGAGAGACACTTTTCCACAAATAAATTAAAAGGCATGTAGATATCCATTAAAATGTATAAAATACAGCTAAGAATGATGATAAGAACATCTAAATGGAATAAAAGGCATGTAAAAGGCAAATAAGGTATATAGCTATAAACATATTTACATATCACAGAGTCATTTATATAAAATATTTCTACGCTGGGTTAAGATTTGGTGGCAGGTTCTGGCAGAGTCAAAGGTCAATTTGGGATTACTCATTAAAGTATAAAACTTGGTTTCGGGTGACATTGTGTTAAAATCTTGTACTTTCTGTTGGCATACGTCGAGGAGTTCCTGTCTTATGTTATCATATAGCGGGCACACTAGCATAACATGTATTTCATCTTCAATGTTTCGAGGACAGTTGAAACAATATCTTTCATTGTAATGGACATTTTCAAAACGGCCCGTTTCTACCCGTAGCGGAGTTACCCCTCACCTAAATTTTGCAAGTGCACTTCTGTGGGCTCTTGGTATCGGTTGAGTTAGATATGGCTCTGTCTCAAAACGTTGTTTGTACTGCCGATGGTGACGAAGTTTACTCAGTCCGGTGGTTGTTCGTTTTGCAGGTGGGTCTGTAAAAAGCTTGTCTCTCCATTTCTCAGTATAGGCGTTTAAAGATCTCCTGTTGATACATTTTACAAGTAGTCGGCTTTCCAGTGTTGATGTTTCGATCAGATGACTCAATCCATTGTCAGTAAGGTATCTGTGAACTCTGTGGACCCAGTCCTTACCCTTTAACTTCTTTGACCACTCAAAAACACGTTTGTTGATCCTTCTATAAGTCATGTTGGTGAGTCGGGCATAGTTTCTGATCACTACAGCCCACTGTCGAACAGCTGGTGGATTCCATCCCGAGTCGCCGTTAACGCTGATGTAAGGGGTGTATTTTCCAACTCCCATGAAAAACCGGATAGCTCGATGTTGAACTGCGTTAACTGCAGCGTGCTCTGTTGTCCCCCATATGCTTGCGCCGTATTCCAAAACAGGCCATACCATACTGTCATAGAGTGTGCTATACACGGTAAAGGGAATTCTTCCGAGTGTCTTTTACTTGGCATTAAGTAGACCGAGTGCCCTGTTTGCAGATTTCACTGCACCCTTTGCCATGAGCGAGTAGTTGAGATGTTCAGTCATTAGGAGACCCAAATACTGGTACTGTTGACACACTTCTAGAGTATTTTCCTGGCATCGAAAAACTGAATCTGTACGGGGTATGGATGGGCCTCTGAAATGTACGATTTTGGATTTATCCATGTTCACCGACATCCCGTTTTCATCACACCAATCGCCTAAGACCGACATCATAAAGTTCAGATCATCTTCAGATTCCGCCAGGAGAGCAAGGTCGTCAGCATATGCAAGGATACTAATGACTTCATCAACAACATGTACTCCACGTCCGAGGGCCGTGATCACTTCCAACAGTTCGTTGATGTAACAGTTAAACAGTAGTGGAGACAGGAGGCATCCCTGTTTTAGCCCTCTGTTCACTGGAAACCACTCAGTTCTTGTACGATTCACACGTACACAGCACTGCACATTTCTGTAAAGAGATTTGATGGCATGCAACATTCTTCCTTGTACACCCGTTTCTTGTAACTTGCTCCATAACGTTACTTGTCTCAATCGATCCAGTCGTATGCTTTATGAAAGTCTATAAATGCAACGAAGGTAGATTTCAAAGCCGTTTCCTGTTTTCTATAATGTTTGTAATTGTACAGACATGGTCTATAGTTGAACGCCCTTTCCTAAAACCATTCTGTACATCCTTCATGATATCATTTCGTTATGCCCATTCTGTAAGTCTATTGTTCAGTACACCACAATATATTTTGTATATAACTGGGGCAAGTGTCAGGCCCCTATAACTCATTGGATCCCGGGGGTCCGAGGTAGAGGACTTTGGGATAGGACATATGATTCCCCTTGACCACATAGCTGGGATATAAGACGTCTTGAAACATACATTAAAAAGCTTGTGTAGAGTTTTAATTAGCGGCTGATTTTTCAGGAGTTCACTAGGAATTTCGTCTATGCCTGGTGACTTTCCATCCTTGCTCATTAAAACTGCTCTTTCCACTTCATTATATTGGATGTCTCCATTAAATGGCACGTTCAGCTCTTCCTCGTCACAAATGTTATCTCTTATGTCATCACTTTGGTCTGTGACGTCACCATTTAGAAGTGTCTGAAAATCTTGCTTCCACTTATCCAGCACCGTCTCCTTGTCCCTGTGTACGCTCCCGTCCGCGGACACCACCTCCCAGGGGATGGTCTTTCTTCTCTCATTACCAACACCTAATTTACCTATTGATTTCCAAAACTCACTTCTGTTTTCTTTACGCATATCTTCCAAGTCTCTGTGGATCTCACTGCGATGTTTTCTCTCGCTGAACGCATCTGTCAAAGACTTTTCTAGTGCTTTTAAATGAAGCTTTCAAATACTGTCTGTTCTTACAGTCGGCTTTACACCACGCCTTATCCGCTTCACAAAAACTGTTCCCACCTCTTGGACAGCTCTTCATTCCACCATGGCTGCTTACATTTTCTTTTCTTGTTACCTGACTTTGAGGAGAGAAGCTTTCTTAATGGAAGCTTATCACGCATTTCACCATGAATTATTTCAACACATTGTTCATAACAACTATCTATATCACATTGACCTTGGGTAGATGCCTCTTAGTTTGAAATAGTATCGTTCAGTTGCTTTTGTATGTCCTCGGACTGCAGAAAGTTACTCAGTGGGTACCTCGTTTGAAAACTGCCTTTAGTGTCATCCTGGCAGTCTGAGGTGACGTCACTATCTCTGTATGACACATCAAGGACACATTGCCACGTCAACATGGAATGATCGAGCTTCAGTAACTCTTCGTCGTCAACCACACCCACGTCACACACCCTGCTGCATTGCATAACTCATTTGGACGGGTTACCGTAAAATTAATAAAGCTATCTAAATGTTCATATGGGACAAAGCAAAAATCTACAACTGACATACCTTGGGCTGAAATAAAAGTAAAATCATTTTTCAAGAAAGTATGGCCATTAAGTATACACATATTGGCACTACTCAGAAAGTCAAGACACACTTTACCATTTGCATTTTGTATGAAATCAACAACATGTCTCTCAGGGAGATTGTCCACACCCTCAATAAAATCGGTCTCGTCTCGTCCACGTGCGTTTCTTTCCAAATATGCAGTTTGTCGTCGCTCGCCTTGTTGTCGTCGGTCCTCACTTGCTGTGTCGTGCCAATCTCTCCGTCTTTGATGTCCTGATGATCTCTGCAATCTGCTGCCCTTGACTTGCAGCGCACCGTCCCCTAGTGTATCAGCCAGCACGCGCATGTTTGATTCAAGTATACGTTCAAAGGCTTATCTGATGAAACGTAAACACAGTCATATTTGTCACAATCTCTCAATTTGCGCTTACTTCTGAGAATAGCCTCCTTGTCGTCTGTTGATGAACACCTTGCTACGATGACCCCTGGGTACCTGGAGTCCCTGGATTCCTTCCTCTCTGCACTTTCAACGTATACATCACGTAGTTGGAGACCCTCATTGATCACACAATTGACAGTTTCAACAACATTCTCATCTAACGACGATGGTATATTGCGAAGCACAATATTGAGATGTGTAGTGTATTTTATGCGCTCATTCATTCCTGTACTAGTAGCCTTTGAATCTTCTATTTCTTTTCTCAATTTCTTCTCTAATGTTGACTGTGATTTCCTAACCTGGTCAATCTCGCCTTTCACATTTGCAATCTGTTTGTTCACTCCTTTCTTAATCTCATCAATGTCCATTTTCACCATTTTATTTACTTTATCCAGTATTCTATCTTCCATAGCAATCATACGAGATTCGAGATATTGAGTTTGATTGCTTATTGCTGTTAACACGTCTTCTATTGATTTCACATTCATGGCTTCTTTTTCAATTGATAAAGTAGACATATTCTGGGTGTTATTTTTACTTCTTGATTTCTGGCTAGATTTATCTTCATCGGACTCACCCTTGTGTTTCTTTGATTGACCTTCATTGTCCGATACATCGTCACTGGACTCACTGAGTGCTCGCTTTCTCTCATCCGATGTTGTCGACGTGTTGGTCATTGCGTGGATAGGTGTTACACTGTCTACATAGTCCTGTGTACACTCCGTCCAATCTTCTCCTGGGTTCATATTTTCGTCCCCAGACATCTTTTGGTCTTCAATCAACGCACAAACGGCAAAGCGCAGTAAATACCAACTTTCAAAGTGTTAATATTGTTCTTATCACTTAGAAAAAGCTAAGATTGAGAAAAAATTTCTCAGCTGACATGAACACGTCCTCTCGGGTCAAGGCCCGTAACTCCGCGTGAGTGTCATATGTGAGGTCCTGGTGACTGGCTGATGATTAATTCTCCGGTCATCTCCATCAGTATAGTAGTATTTATTTCTCTTCCACTGTACGGCATCTGTATTCTTCCGGATTTGATTAAAATACGAGAAGTCTGAACAATTAGAACACCTTGTTAGGTCAGCCTTGAACTTCTACTTACCTCGTATACACATATCATGGCAAATAACGTACAGTCAGTTGATGATCAGTAGAAAATACTGACCAACGGTAGAAAATATTGATAGAGTAACAAGTATTTTGTTTTAAGTTATGTACTGCGACAAACGTTTAGCATTTATGTTGTGTATACCTTTCAATGCTTGAATGGTTAAATACAAAGATAGTTTTAAAATCAACGACCTGAGATGGAATTTATTCCATTCTCATAAGGTATATTCAAATGAAAGCTAATGGCATTCATCTTCATGATTTACAATATCTATTTACATATTTATTTTACTATTTTAACGCAAAGTATAAACAGATTCAACTGAAGTTCATATCAGATTGATTTGTGGTTTAACTAGATTTTCTTTGTCTCTCCCGGTACTTTATCAAAATATCGGCGTTTGTATAATGCAATTGGTAAATACATATACAGGTGTACATTGAATACTTTAATAAGTAAAAAAAAAGTAAATATACAGCTCTATTCGAAAGTAGTATTACTCGGGGCAACAACACCTTCTGGTGTAAGTTTTAGCTATTTATAGACTTTGATTAAAGCGTAAAGACGTTGGCATAATTCAAATGATGCTAAAGTTCCTAACGAAATATAAAAAGATATGTTTTTCATATGTCTATTCGTTAATAATGTTTAATTCGTCCCTATTTAATCATGGGAGTATGCAATATAATGGAAGTATAAATGTAGTAACCGTCATTCTCGTCCTCTGAAACACGTTATTATTCATTTGGATAATCAAATTAGCAAAATTTGCAATATAGTCATACAAATGGTCAACCTCCACGTCAAATTGTTCACGTTTTGAAACACATTCGCAAAATCAACATTTGGGTGGGATGCCGATGAGGTGGAAGCAGATGTTTAACAGGATAGCTTTGGTATGGGTTATATCTGGATAGTTGTGCTCGCGATGTACATTTTGTATCGTCGTTTTCTAGAAGGGAACAGCATTTATTTTATACCTGTTCATGAATGATTCGGTGAGTTTTGATTAAGCTGATTAGCAGAATCATCTCCTTGACTTTACTTTTGTCTTCGCTAAATGATGGATTTTGAAATAATCAATCTAAAGTGTCGGGGAATTAATATAAGTGACGGTATATTTCGAATTGTATAGGAATCGTGATGGACATGGATCAGGTGATTGATTTATAATAGCATTACTCTCAGAATGACGCTAGGTAAATCCGAAAAGTATCTTCATTGAAGGGTTATTAAGCTGCTAATCTATCAAGTCAGTGCATCATCATATCTTCCTAGGAAGCCATAACGAATAACGATGATTTGTATAATAATGATAGCATGCTAAATTGTGACTACTTGTCAAATATACTCTTTAATTTATGGTAAGGAACATATAATGATTTCTTTATTGTATTGTTCAAAATGTACAGAATATGTTCATTTTTTATCAGGACTCATTTGAACATCTAACACATCTGATGAAAGATAGATTACACTATCAAAAGAAAGTTCGCTGTCATTACACCTGAATAAACCACCACGGAACAAAAATGTAATTCAAGCTGAAGCCAACAAAAGATTAAAAGCGACGTTTATGGAGTCAGTAACGTGTTGATAATGTGTATGTGAGCTTCTATCAATACCGCTTGACATGGTCTTATACTGCTCATGAGGCGCAAAATCTGCTACTGTTGGAGACGGTTCGATCCATTTGCAAATGCTCTTCCGAGTTCCTTTTTGGTGCTTGGTTGAACCACAAAGTCTAGCAACAGTTTTTGGAGAAGGTTCCATACATGTTCTTTTGGATTAAGATGCGGCGAACTAACACGGTACTCCATCCGCTCAGTTGTTTCCAGTTATTGTTCCATCACCCTTTCTTGACGGGCACTGTCGTATATCCCCCATAGCTCAAGGTTGAGGTTTGACGTAAACATCAAGACTCTCATCCATATAACGAATACCAGTCATGATCCCTTTCTCAAGAACATGCAGATCAGTCTCACCATCCAGGCTGATTCTAACCAATACCATGGGTGACCCTCCTCCACACCCTTCATTTTCAGCATTGTTACCTTCTGCCTAGCGTTGCCCCTGTCTTCTCCAAACTCTTGCCCGCCTGTCAGTTAAACCGAGACAGAATTTTGACTCATGTGTGAACAAAACAGACCTTCACCCTCGACGTTCACAACGGTGAACAGGTGTTAAGGGGTGTCTAACACATGATGCTCTTGCATCCATGGACGTTTTCATGGAAACCTAATTTTGAAAAACATTTTGTCCATATTTAGTGGTGCCTATGGTTATTTTAAAATCTTATTCCAATTTACTTTTGGCCGATCCCGATGAAAGAATAGGCCTAGTTCATTGAAACTTGCCAGCTAGAACAATAATCATGTGAAGTGGTGCCTTTGCGGGTTTTCGACTTCTTCAGAACTTTATTTTTGGCTGTTTCCAAAGTATATATTACACATTGACAACGATCTGCTTCGGATAGTTTTCAACTAAAAATATGAGTTATAAAGGGTTCATTGGAGAATTCAGCTTCATATCCTTTTGTTCAATATGTTTCACACTTTTTCTACTTGTCGGGGGACAGAGCCGTATTTGTCTGCTGGTTTATTTTTAGCGTGTTTGTTGAATAAAATTTTGAATTGAACAAATAAGCTCTTGAAGTTGTCAGTGAATAATGCAATGTTGCATTAAATCCGCATCAACTTCGGTATTGGCAATAATCAAATAATGCTTGAAGCCTGTGTATACGATTTCGGTGATATATTTTACTGCAGTTCACTTTAATTGATAATGGTGCATCATGTATTCTCATTTAAGATTTAGATCAAGGTATATTTATAAGCTCTACACGTAATTTTCCATTTATTGCTTGAACTCACCGTAAAGGTTTTATTTCCACAGCGACTTCGATCGCCTTACCTTTTTCATTATTGATTGCAGGTAATTGAATTGCATTGATAGAAAGCTAAAGTGAGTGCTAGTGCCCTTAAATAGCCATTTTGAGCGCAAAGATTCGTGTTGTGTTGCCCTTTAAAGATTGTATCAATCTGTGTTCATTTCTAGTGAACACGTTATACATCAGAGTTGATCGATCCTATGTATTAATTGGAACCAGGCAGATCACATTTTCTGTGACATTTCCTTTGTAAACATCTCTCATCGACCAACTTGGTCACATATAGTGCATACGACAGTGGTTTTCTGATGTGATCACTCATACCTGGTAAGAAATCTGTAATCTAGTATGCCCTACTCAACATTGAAAATGATGTTGATGTTTTTCTTTAGTGGCTTTAATGCAAAGAAAGTGTTTAGATTAAGATTTAGGATGACTAACATTAACAATTCAGTCTTTAACGTATAGATAAGCAAAAATATCTATTTAATCTACTTAATACTTTCCGGAGGTAGAGCAAGGGAAATATCATATTACACACGCGAGCGTTGTTAACACAATGTCATCTCGTGAGTATGTTAATTTCTTGATTATCCATAGCGTTAAAAAGTCAGAATATCAATTATTGAAAAGTCATGCGAATCATGAATGGTGAAACCAATCTTGTTAATGCGTTGGGACATATCTCTATCTTGGTTAGGCTGGATTTACACGACAACCGTTTTTTTATGGTTGCGTCATCCGTTTCGTTTCTTACCAATACACTAGACACGAACGGCTGCGAAATAGCCCGTACGTTTTAAATCTTGAGATGGCATTAAAGGTTGCACTCATCCTTCTGATAGAGGGCGAGGAGGAAGAAGATGAGATGAAGGAAGAAACCTTGGCATCTATGGCAGTTTCTGTTCTAGAAGAAGAGAACAGAACCATGAGATAGTGTTTTGTTATGTTTTTATACATATTTTAAGTACATGCAAGTGAAGAAACACGTTATAATCAATATCTCATAAATGACACAGCCTTATTTTACTTTGAATAGAGTATTTTTGTCGAAAGTTAAGGAAATAACCTTACCTGATTGCCCACGTTCTTAGGAAACACATCATTGAAATGACGTCATCAGGGGAATTTCTCTTGCGATTTCATTTTCGTTGCGTCGAAAATAGGAGGCCTTCCTATCTTTTTTAGCATCGCATCGCAACGCATGAGGCAGACAAATTGACACTTTTTATCTGTCCACTATATTGGCACACACGACTTTGAACGTATCGCACGCTTTTCACATGCTTCCCGGAAGCCCAGTGCCATATGAACGCAACCGGACATTTTGCACGATTGCAAAGATTGTAGAAAAGGCCTGCCGTGTTTATTCACGTTAACAACATGATGCATCCAGTAGGAATAACAATACATCATTTTACTTTCATGTTGGTTTTTAAATTGCAATTTTTCTCCGGCAATATCAAATCTGAATACCTCTGTGTTAAGGTTGCATTTCGAGGTTGACGGAATTGTCAAGTTAAAATGTAACTGATAAAGATTATGCCGCATTTATCAATACAGGGGCTTAGAAAACTCCTTTTGATTCTTTTAAAAAAACAACTGCATTTTTTCAATTGGTTTAATGCACATTAATCATACACTTAAGTAGAATAATTTACTTTAAAACCGGCGTGAGACCCTCCGGTCAACTGTGGTTGTTTAATACATTTCCACAGCAACTGTATTTGTAAATAATTAGTGCCCGCAATTAGGCAATTTTGAATATATTCCTCATGAATAGTATTTTCTCGTGCTAACTCGTATTTCTAGCTCTTTTTTTAAAGACGCAAGAGTAGCGCGACCACCAGAATATGATTATCTTATAATTGGATGTCCAATTAATCAAAGGTGTTTTTTTTTCGTCAACCTGTCACTTAATATAAATAAATGTAAATTTTGGAAAATAAATACATGTACGCTTATTCTTTTAACTTTTTACTTTGAACTCATAAACACAGATAAAGAGAATTTTCCTAAGATCTTTATGATAATTCATATACTATTAATATAGCGTACATATCATCACACCGAATGTGTGTTACCCTGGCGTAACCGACCCAAGCAGCTAATTACAGCGCTTGAAGGTCACCTCCAAATCAATCTACACTAAGTACCCAATTAGCAATGTGAACAGAGGCACAATTTTAATAAGTCCCTGTACTATTACTATAATAGCTAAAAAAATTCACATCGCCAACATACACTGTTGTTTGTTTTTTTAATTAACTGTAACCTTTCTTTGTCCATCTTGCAATTGGAAACTATGTGTCTATGATTTGTAATATATTGTTTTAGCTCATGTACCACCGTTGGTGGCGTTTTGAGAAATAAATGAATTTGAACTTACCTGGAGAGACCCGACAAGTTTCTCAACTCGTGTCTCAGTCTGGGGCAGGGAATAACTGTCAGTTTACACAGAAATAAAATAGGCAGCCCATCCATCCCGCAAGACACGTCAAATGTAGCTGAACGTCCCCCATAGCGGTCAAATGAGCTATGCACAGGACCACGTGCCACCACTTACTTTACTATTATGGCATCTGATATATTTGAATATAGTGGTAGCATATTTTTTGTGTCATTGGGAAAATGTAAAACAGAATAATGTTTTGTTTGGGATTACACTAACTGCAATAGTACATATTCCTCTTTTAGGTGTTAACGGGTTTCAAACCCTCCGAAAGTCCCAACAGTTACACATTCAGCCATTACGGCTTCTTGGATCTTGGATTGGAATACTGAAATTGACTCGTCCCGATTTTAAAATCACATATGAAATACATAAGAACTGTATTCTGATAAAACGAAAACAATATAAATAGATCGATATTCTAGATTCATCTTCCAGACCGATCTCCATTAAACCTTCGTGATCCATCACGCAAGTTGGAGTAAAACTTGACACTTGCAAGAAGAAAGTCTTTCATTATCGTCTGTCATGTCTCTTACCAGTGTCAGCTTGTGAAAGAATTTTCTTTTCCCATTATACAAACAATGACATCTTTGGGAGGACTTAATCAAGACGTATTGTGCACTTTCAAATGCGTTGCCTGTTCCATTTGTATTTCCTGTCCATAGAGACTTTGTAACTATTGTATTGCGAGGAAGATGGAGATTTTCATCTAAAGATGGATTGTCGACTTCTGGATCGCTAGTTTCGGCCGATGCTCGCAGGTTTGACTGCAATGCATAGCTTCATTAGCTTCAAGAATAGTAACAGTCTGGGTATAAACTTCTTAACTCGTGTCTCAGTGAGTGACAGGGTATAACCCTTCAAACTATGAGTTAATACAGCAATGATCGGGTAACCCAACAATCCGGCGAGCCACGCCAGATGTTGCTGAACTTCACCGTTTACGGAAACTCGCGTCATAAGAGTCGTGTTTAGGCAAAGTGATGACCTTTTGAGCCTATCAAAATATGTCACTACTTATGATTTTGTCACATAGTGGGTTATAATAGAAAGTGTCAGATAGTTCTAATGAAACATTGGTAAACAGTACGCATGATCACGGGAATCAGTGTTTGATTTATTGTCATTATTGTGGGAGAGCCAATGAACTTAACTGTTCCAGGGGGTTATTGCGACATCTACTTTTCTCATTTGTGGATATGTAGTTAAGATTATGTAGTTTTTGAAGAATTTAGGTTGTATGGTTAATGTGTATGTAGCCTTATCTTTTCGCGTTTTACCTAAATACTTCGCCGGTTATTGTTAGACTATAATATTGATGTTAAAATCAAATCAGGCTAATTATATCAACCCATGTCTGGGGTCATTCTTGCCACTTAATGAATCTAAAATCTACATCTTATTTGACCGCTGGTTGACATGAAAGAGATTCCCATTTAAACATTTAAAACTGGCTTTTGGTTAAAATGACATATGAAATTGTAACCTTTCAGGTGAAATGTTTTATGATACAAATTCTCTTTGGTCTTCTGATGAAAATTAAACATGGAAAAATTTAGGATTTTGCTCCCATATAATCGTAAGAAGAAAGAACGTTCTTACCACGTGAGCTGTGTTACGATACCATAACACAATTTAGCATAAAAGAAACAATGCAATGTTATAAACCGTCTGAAGCATATTACATGATTTTATTTGTGCAATGTACATTTGTAAATATCTGTGCGCAAATGTTATGTCAGTTATCAAATGGCGTTTATTACAGAAGTATTCAAAGTTATATATGCTTTCATATTATTCTATTATGCAATCGTCATTGTCGCATGTAAATATCATTCAAATATCGAAACCATAAATATCTTTGAATAATACACTTTTGATACTTCATACCTGACTTAATCACGAGTCAGTTCCAAATGTTGATACAGATTAGCCTCAAGACCTTTATGTGTAATCGATTATCTAACGTAGTAGTTCTTTCCCGTAAAAAAAAGATAGTATTGCTTTTAATCATAAAGTCTTAAAGGATGGCAAAGGTTATCGAAAGTCACATTTAACTTTAAAGTGGGCAATTCACTTGAAACACGTCTGCTGTTTATTGACATTTTCTCCAGGGCTCCAAGTGCTGACGTCAGCAATCACGCCAGGTATACAAAGTTGCATCACTTCAAGGTTTGTATCTTGTTTATATAATCACTTTATGGATGACACTGTTTATTTTTGTGCTCGTCTTATTGGAAATTTCCTGTTGCATCTACATGATGCCAACAGATTTTACAGTGTTTACCCTTTCATTATCAGTAATTGAAAGGATATCAAGACATGTGCTCTTCCATGTGTGATAAACATGTTCTGGCACAGAGGGGAATCGTCATTCATTAAACATAAAATACATAAAATTACATGGAATAATTTACCTTTTCGAAGTTACCGATATACATGTAGTGTAGCTTAATGCAAACCAAAGCTTTTGGGTTACCGCGGCATTCTTCAGGTGTTTGAGGCGATGATGTTATATAACTTGTGACAGACATTTCATGGGACCAGAAAGAAATGGGGTATTGTTGAGAGATGTTCAGTCCACCTTTGGTGACTTTGACATATTCTCTTCCTGTTCATTTGATTAGTTTGGTAATAATGAAGAGTGTAGGTGGGTTTTTAATAAATCTCTTAATGTTCACACAATAGAATGATAAAACCAAGAGACGAGCCTAATCAACTGTCATTTAAATTTGAAATTGGAATAATACATGTATGTTGATAGCTTCAAACTATTGGGAGTCATGTTGGTAACCGAGCATGGTTGTGTCTTTAATCAGATCATGTCGCACCATGCACATATTACTCCTGATGAAGGAGATAACAGGCGCCAGACACTGAATGTACAATATCATGTAAGTATATACATGTAGCTATATAACATAAACAAGGTCTGACACAGTCGTGTCTGCAATAGGACCGGAAATGGTTTCCTGGCTCGGTTACCCTGTGTAAACGTCGTAGACAGATCCCAGTTCGCAATTCCGGGCCTATTGCAGAAAGGACTGTGTCATACCTTGTTTATGTTATATAGCTACGTTACATATACTTACATGATATTGTACATTCAGAGTATGGTGCCTGTGATGGAGAAGTAAAAATCGCAGATCAGAGCACACTCTTTCATTTGTTATTTTCTTACTTAACTGTATGTATCTCCCTATACTTTGTGTTTACATATTCCACCATAAACAACGACAGAAGAAAAAGAAATCTAGAACGATAGTTTTAACTTTTTAATGCACAACTGAATAATCGTCAACATTACTATGGGAGAGTACTAAAGAAGGTCTGCTATCTTGATTCAACATCCTTACTAAATGAACTAATCACTACTCCTTTTTGTTCATTTTCATACATAAATAGGGCGCTTTGCTTTCTTCTATATATCCTTGTCAAACATCATTTGAAAAATTCTGTAGATTGCCAACCAAAGTAGCCGAAGTGTCTCCTTAGAAATAAAAGTAAAAGGTTACCATATTATTGTTCAGAGCGACGTTGCATACGGTAAATGAAGCTAAACACGAGATCGATTAGTATTGTCAATTATTCCAATGAAGCCAGCGTCTAACATGTCTCCTTTCTTTATAAAGTGTGCGGATTTTGATGTTACATTATTTGCTGTGCCTTACGTCAACTTTTAGAAAGAGTTACATATTAACATTACATAAGGAACATTGAGTGCCACAACCTCTTTTCCAATTATTCGAATGTTTTCATCTCGTTAATTACTGACGCGCCATCAACATCTCTAGTCTGACTCAAGTTAATTTCTAGGACAGGTTGGGGGCAAATCAAAATGAACTCGTTTATTGGTTATTAAGTATATAATTATGGCATTGTGTGTCCTTCTTTACTGTGTCAATAATCAAGAGTAGACATTTGAGAGATTCTGAAGAGTTTGCAAAGGTGAATTATAGATTAAAATTGGTTTTGTACATTGTTATATTTCATCATAAATGCACTACCAAGTTGTATCCTTTCAACAGAGTACCTTTACATATAATAACCTGTAAAGGATAACAATCCAAAAGCAATATTATATGGGTTTTTTAAAATAGTCGTATTGTATTGAAAACAACGGTAACAATTGTTTACTTTTTACACATTCTTGGTTTTTTATTTTAATCTAACTTTTGGGAAATGACTTATGAATGAACAAATTTTGATTCAAGGATAAGCAGCAATAATCATTCTAGAGTTATCACCACTCCTGTTCTTTGTTTGTCTGTTAAGATCGATAGCACTGATTAAGTCGCGTTGTGAGAAGTCAGCACCTGTTCTGTAAAGATAGAGTCGTTTCCATTGATTTAGAGGAAGACGTGACCTTGGCAAATGCTGAAATTGATTGAATGCCATTGAATGTTCTATGCTGACCCATACTGTTCACAAAACGAAACAAAAGTCGTCATTTGAGTTTTTGATTACTATCATAGTCAGATAAAACGAACATATAGCCTTGCCTGCAAAGGCAATTTTAATAACTCCCATTTCTTCCATCACAATGGTGAAAACAATGCCCGATTGGCTTTCGTAACATTTGGCTCAAAAGGATGATGCATTCTCAAATTCATGTTTAAATATATGTACGGGAAACGTTAGTTAATCAGGCGATGAAAGAATAACTATATATTTTCATATTCTTAATAAACAAATTGTTTTTTAATGGCCTTTCTATCAAAGTTTCGGTTAAGATCAAATGGCCCGACTCTCTTTGATTCCACAATAAAATGCCGTTTTTGGGAGATGTTCAAAATTACAATTGCGTCACGACGTCACCAGGAATGGCCCTAGTCGAGAATTTCCAATTCAAAGCAGAATTTGTAATTCAAAAGAATTTCTTTTTTTTAACAGAAATTAACTTACGAAGTCGAAATGCCAGGAAAGAGTTAGGTGGCATTCTGCCTCTGTCTAACAACAAACAGTTGTTCAGGGAAAAAGTTTCTTTATTTCATTACAAATGATGGTTGAGGTTAGACATCCGTAACAAGAAGGCAAGTGAGTGTGCCTTAGATTATCTTTGCATCATTGTGTGGATATTGTTCTGGAATGGCATGCCTTTCAGGGCATATGTTTAATGTATTAGATGGTCACGTTCTTCGGAACAATTCAAGCGTTTGTTCAAATTTGACGACCAACACGATGTACTACGAGCATCAAATGTAACAGACTACTTTTATTTAATTAGGACCCAAGGACCCGTCATTGAAATAATATGTGAATAAAATATCAAGTTCATTTGTTTGTAATTAAAGAATGTCGCAAGTTTGTGTCCATGTTTGGTTCTACTGCAACATGACACCATTGATGAAATCACTAAACGATATTCAGAACTGGATAAAGGGTAAATGTATTCTGTTTGAATTATACCATACTGTGTTCTCGCCAAAGTGTGTCTCATTCAACTCAAATGCACTTGAAATATCCAATTCACATAATTTCACCTGTCAGTCAAATACATTCTGTCCAAAAAGGTTGTCAAAAAATCATGCAAAGTTTCCTTTGTACGTAACTCCGTAATATTGATTGGCAAATTAAGTAATGTTTCACCTTACATTGAAATTAACAAATGAAATATCAATAAGAATTAGCTGCATCACCTTTAATTTGTATCTCCACCACTTGCCTCAATACCTTATCGTTGTGTGGCGGTTTGCATGCTTCAGAGCCCCCGAGAGCTATGCAAGTATATGCTCCAGGTAGGGGCACCCAAGCTAGACAGGTCGACAGTTAGAAGCCAGACCACATATCAGTCGTTCTAAAACATGCTATCTTTCTCTTACTATGACATTCCTTCCGTCTTTTCCCTCATCATTAAGAACCCTTTCTCTGTGATCTGTCCACTCCTTTTTTGGGATATTTTCATCCACGTGTTGATATCTGATATATTATTGTAAAGGTGTTTTACCCCCATCTCATATTAATTTGTTTCCCTGACGAAAGATAACTTATATTTTCATAAAGTATCTGAAAATGAAAACACAACACACGAATGAACTGAATCTTGTAACGAATGACCTAGAAGTGTTTTGTTAAATCCTTTGAGGGCTCTGGATTTCTTATGCTAATCTTTCGAGCAGGATTGTAACAAATACTAAGAGAAAAGATATTTTGTCATGCCGATTGCTGCAGTCAGAGAACGTTGGATACGTTGAGATGCTGTAAATCAAGCTACACATGAGATCGATTTCTGCATTCAACTGTGCCTACAGAGGTATATGATGCTATCAGGGTCTGGATCTCTTGTAGTTATAATGTTGTAGGCGTATTGTCAGACATACACAGAAGGGTTTGCTGAATGGACTAGACCAATCATTGGTTTAATGTGTCCCTGTTACCCATGACATGTCAGCTGCTTTTTTCTGTGACATCCCTCGGGTTTTTCTGGAGAGGGTTTTGAAAGAAAAAAGGGTGCAACGTTACCAAAGTAAGTAAGCTTTTCTTATACTTTAATCATTTTTAAATGACATAATGGATAAGATGCATTGTCACATCTAAATTATTTGTCAAAATAGCAAATTATGTTACAGAGTTATGATCGAGGTGTTTTTCACCTAAAGATTACTGAATCAGACTTTCCTTTGAATAGAAACAAAAGTCTTCATTTCAGTACAATCGACGATGTATCAAATGTGTGTTGCATTTCATCTGCCGTGAAAAATAGTTTTATTTCATAAGTAACTCATTTGGAATCAACTATTGCTAAATGAAGTGAATAAATGTCAACCTTTGAACCTTAATGAGAGTAACGATCATATTGTGATGAAGATTCAGATGAGGTTGTGACGTACTAGATGTGAAAATTATGACGTTTTGATGTATCTTCACAAGTTTGATATTTCAGAAGTAAAATTGCAGAAAAGTTTTACTGGTGAGAAACTGCAGTTTGCAGTAAATTATAACAATAATGCTATGATTCTTGTTCCACTTTGAAGTTAAATTCCGTAATTTATGATAGCCGCAATGTATTTAAAATATTTCCAGTGGGTGTAATTCAAAGACCATTGTTCCTACATGTTGACAGCATACATGTGGCGGTTTGTAGTCTTGCTCTTATTAAAATTGTATGCGCAAATGTATGCAATAACTTAGGTATATTATCCATTCTAATGTGGTTGGAATAGCGCATGCAGTTGTTAACGCTTTTGGCTTCGGATCAAGAGGTCCGGGGGTCGAATCCCGCTCGGGGCTCTGCAACTTTGTCTACAGAAGAGAAATGGTCAACACGCAGTAAGGTTTGGGTGCATTGCTACACGGAATTTCAGCGCATTATCACCCATGATTCGCTAGTTCCAGCCGATACTCGCAGGTTTTACCACAATGCATTGAAACAACAGAGTTGCGGGCTTTATCCCTGCAATAATTCTAGTAGCAGTGATGTAAGTGATATACACTTGAAAGCGGCGATTCACTCCAAGTCACCTCACCTCTCCATTCCATAATGAACATTCGGTTTCCGATATCCAATGTATTAAAAAGGCAAAAACACTCAAGAACAAAAAGGACATGCAAAATGTTATATTTCTGTAGGGCGGACACAAAATGACCATGCCTGTAATATCATGATCCAAAACTCAATATTCAGATGCTCTTTTGCTATCACATGTTTCTCATTATATTGCCAACACAATATCAGGATGCAGTGATCTCCTCGCTAAAGCAGCGGCATTCAGAAATATTAATATCGACTTTATTTATTCCCCCTGTTTGACGCAATGTTCGCATGACCTGCCTGTGTTGAGTGAACGAGATTTCATATAATTGATGGTATGAATACACATGTGCGATATATAGTGTATTGCATTGTAATATTGCTCATTGACTTTGTTCAAATACCATTATTTTGGGGAATATACGGTCCCTTTTGAGTGTAACTGTCAATTAAGTACCTTCCTTTTATCCACGTTGTTGCCTGAATTTTCATCAGTGCTAACTTATTTTTTTGTTTCAGTCCGTTAGATCAGTTTTTTTAATCATTATGTGAGTTATGAAAACTTACAGACAAGATAACAACTTAATTTGATTCAAAAGTAATTACGTTTTAAAATACAGAAATAATCATCTAGATTTAAACTATTAATGTAAGAGTAATACATGTTATGGATAAAAGAGAAGGTAAAAATAGCATTTACCATAAAAGAATTGTATGCGATTTCAACAAGCGATTTCAACGCTATTATGCCAGATTCTTGTTAAGTCTTGTTAACACAATATGTCATCAACCTATGCAGTTTGACTGCAAGTAAAGATTGCGTTCCAAGAGGTTATGGTCAAAATTGATTCTACAGTCTCCTGATAAGTATAGCAAATCTGGTATTAGAGTATGGTGCTCTGTTCAGTGCCTTCAATTTGGGGGTATCTAACTGCCACTTTGTATGGTTGATATAACTCCCATTACATGGTAACGCGTAAAAAAGAAGATAGGTTAAATAACGCTCAAACATTGAACTCTCAATTGAATTGAATTGAATACAAATTTTTTTCAACATTTAAACGTCATTTTCTGAAATAGCTACTTAAACGTAAAAACCTGACGTAACAACAGTTTTGAAATGCATTTAAAAAGAATAACATTGACAAGATCAGTTGCCATTTTGTCCCATCCAATCTTTCAAGCCATATTTAAAGCATGAAATAACGGTCTTCGTCCACGAGTTTGATATGGAGATATATCATGTGCCCGAGTGAAATATCAAACTTTTGCAACAATATTCAATTGTTACTGAACAACTGAATATCGTTGCAAAATGTTACCGCAAGCGATTTCAATTTCTGTGTCCCGTCTTTCTTTATCTGTTGTTTCGAAGCTGTCTGCTGTTGGTAGTCGCAATGTTAGCGTCGCCCTTGTTTTCCATAACGATTAGGCTATTGCCCGTAATCTGGGTTACTTCACGGTCACTGTTTTTGTGTCACTGCTACATGAATTTCCTATTTCCTTTTTCTGTACACTGAAATCATAGTAACTGCAAATGAACTGAGTAAGATGCATTAACAGTTACTATGAGAATGCGATTTGATTGACCTTCATTGAAAGATTTTCTTGCATAATGTGTTGTTTTTCCAATGTAAATGATACTTGCTTTTCTATGAAAACGAAATTCAGTCACAATAATATACACGATATCAGACAAGCATTTTCTTTCTTGAAAAGAGTGTTACAGTTAGACTGATGGAATACTGGTGGCTTGTCTCGGTAGACGGTCTCTTCTTATGCTTTCGTCACTTTCTTTGACTCTTAGATGTACTATCTATCTTGCAGATTCTGTTCTTAATAATGTAGTCAGTACATTCAAAATTTTTGACACTATCTATGTTTTCCATATTTTCATTCCATGAATTAAGTGTTGTATGTCTATGTCAAAAGCTTCATATTTATTGACAATTCCAGTTTACAAATCAAGCATATTGGTTGAGCTGTACCTTTGATATGAAACAGTAGGCACCATTATACCATGTGGTTCAACCAAGCATCGCGAACGCTCTCGAAGGAGTGGATTATCTTCGTGTTATTTCACTATCCAGGAATGAAAATTTATCAAATCCTAGGATACGGTAAATCAAGCTTATCATGAGATGTATTGATTATTATATTCAATTGTTCCAAATGAAGTCTATGTCTAACATGTCTCTTCTGTACATAAATAGTGTTGTTCTTTGGTGTTACATTATTTGCTGTGCATTATGTCAACTTTTAGAAAGAGTTTTAGATTGACATTACATAAGGTAATTCGAGTGCCACAAGGTCGTTGCTGTTTATTCGGATTTTTCCATCTCTTTCATCACTACCTCGCTTACAAGAAGATTTGCCATCAACATCTCTACACTGAAGAATGTCAATTTCTAGGACTGGTTGGAGGTAAATGAACACATACATTAATTGGTTATTTCATTATATACTTAGGGCATTGTATGTTATTCTTTATTTTGATAATAAAGAGTTGACATTTGAGATGTTCTGAAGAGTTCTAAAGGATGAGACTTTTAAATCTATCATTAGGTAAGGTTAGAAGAAAACTCAAAATTATTGTGAATAAAAGTCTTATAGTACTTATACATTGTTGTGTATTTATTAGTAGGTTATTGGCTGCTTGTTTATGCTGATTTGCATACATACATACATAAAAATACTTATAGCACTGTGCAAAACAATCCGGAAACTTTCAACTTCACATATTTTAATTTTCACAGTTTCCATTTCAATAAATACAGACTCATTTGAAAGCTTGGACATTCGTAAACGTTTTAAGTTTACATTAATAGTCTGTTAAAGCTCCTTGTCGCTCAATGCACTGGGTCATTCGTCGCCTCATACTCCCAATTTAACTGTCTATGGTTTCCTGAGAGAGGTCCGTCCATGTTTGACAGATTGCATCTCTCCAGCATCCAAGATTTCCTGGCTGTAACTTTTCCACAGCATCCTTCATTAAGAGCCACACATTCTCAATCGGATTCAAGTCAGGGGAAGCGGCCGGAAAATCTATCACAGTGACGTCATTGTCACGAAACCATGCACGGGTGAAGGCCGAGGTGTGAGGACGAGCGTTGTCTTGCTGGAGAATGAAAGGGACACCACTTTCACCGATAGCTGACTCCAACAGTCCCTCCCGGAGAATCTGACAGTACTTCTCTGAGTTGATGGTTCCCTCAACAAAGATCAGAGGAGTAACGCCCATTTGTGAAATGCCACCCCATACTGTTAGTTTCGGGGAAAACTTCGGTACCATTTTGAAGGACTTCCCACCAATAGACCATCTCTTTTAGTTATTCGATAAAACTGAAAGACAGACTCATCTGTAAAAATCACATTGGTGAAGTCTGCATCAAGTTTGTTGTGACACCACTGAAGTCTTTTCTCCTTGTGCGCGTCGGTCATAAGAGGAATCTTCTTAGGCACAGATTTCCATATTCCAATGTCTCGCAGCGTTCTGTTTACTGTCCACTGAGATACAGAAGGACCCCCTCTTCTTTCAACTTCAAAAGCAAGTTGTTTTGCTGACCACATCGGATGCGACAAGGCGAGTTGAGAGACACGACGCCGGTTGTTGACATCGAAAATCGGCGGACGGCCTGATCCAGCTTTACGTGTCGCGCCGATGCCTCCTTCAAATTTCTTCAAATTATCATAAATTGTAGACAAGGGAATACCTGTCTGGGCATGACACTCCCGGGCAGACTGAACACCTGCATTATACAAATAATAAAGACGATTTCTGCGGTCAATTTCAGCCATGACGTTTGAACACGGAAGTGTCGTCTGCTTAGGCGTCATCACGTGACTTTGCTTAACAACAAGGGAGATAACTCTAGAAACGCGCATAAACATTTGCATGAGAGTTAATTGACCCTTTATAGCATTTAGATAAGTTCTAGCTCAAATAAACTAAGAACGAAAATTCCGGATTTTTTTGCACAATACTATATATAGCGCTAAAACCATAAAACTGCCCTGAAGCGCTGTAATGAACACATGAAAGAGTCAGGTAGTCAATAAAATGCAATATTGAAATAGTGTGTTTTAGGTCCGGATTTAAATTTCGGAAGTTCATCTTTGTCTCTAAGGTTTTGAGGAAGGTGATTCCGTAGAGAAGGGCCGGCGACTTGAAATGCGCGATCACCAAATGTTTGAGTTCTGGATGAAGGTGCTTTAAGGAAGTTACTATCGGAAGATCGGCATCGTGTGGGTTCATAGATCTGAATGATAGCTTGGAGCGTGTTCATTTAGACATTTAAAAACAAGGAGCAAGAGTTTGAACTGTATTCGATATTTAACAATGTAATTTCATCAGTACAGGTGAGATGTGGTCAAGTCGCTTGGTTCAAGACACTAAGCGAGCGGCACAATTCTGGACTCTCTGCAAGGGACTTGATGCAGTGGGATGGTAGACCATAAAGGATAACACATATGCATGGATTAATGTCATTGCTACTTTTTCAGTGATGTTTTTCCTGATCCTGCTGATATTCCGTATGTGAAAGTATGACTTTCTGCAGACTGCCTTGATGTGGGACTCGTATGACAATGTTGTATCAAACAACACTCCGAGATTTCTGACTTGGCTGCTTGGAACAATGACATGACCATCGATGTGAAAGTTGGGAAGTGAAAGTGATCTCGATATGTGACTTGGTGTGATAACAAGAAGCTCTGTTATATCTCCATTCAGCTTCAGATAATGCTCACTCATCCAAGACTTGATGGCGTCAATACATCTCTCAAGTGCTGTGAAGGTGTTTAGGACAGAGGATCCATCACGGGGTCTGAAGGAGAGATAGAGCTGGCTATCATCTGCGAACAGGTGGAAGATCAGGTTGAAAGCTCTAACATTTCATTAACTCTGGAATTAACTCAATGAACGATTTCATTAACTCTGGAATCTTTCTGAAAGCGTTTTGACCTGTAATAGTACAAATTAACTGTCATTCAAAGATAAGCAGTAATGCTCTGACTGGATCTTCATCTTTGTCTGCTCTCCTTCTACTAAAAAGGAGAACAATGACAACGGCGCGGTTCTAGCTAGGAGTCATTTCTTATTGATTCCAGGGAAGGTGTGACCTTGGCAAACTCTTTTATAAATTGATTTTAATTTTTTTTTAAATTAAGCACGTTGTTTTAAAACAACTAGACAAGAAAAGCCAACTTGTGTTTTGACTGCTATTGTTGGCAGGTTAAGATGTTTGAGATCCAGAAAAGTTGTATATATCTGTTCCAACAAGGCCATATACATTTACAAGCCTGGCACTATTGTATATAGCTCAACCCTCCAGGAGCATAATCAGCGAGTGAAGCTGATCCTTTCCAAACTTAAAGAGATATTACATTAATTCAAGAGAATCAGTTAAGAAGACTATTTTGAATTTATTACCAGAATAAAAAGAATATTACTTTATGACTTGGCCGGTCACCACAAAGGTTGGGGAAGTATTGATAATCTTTCACATACATTTTTCCTAATTGTTCCTTGGGTATCGAAAACGAATATTATATAATTTATTTGTAGTTGTAATGGCCAAAATACACCTTTTTTATTATTTGCCATTAAAATAGGTAATTTAGTTTAAGAATCATTTTTCATTTTTTATTTTATTTCAAATTCCTATTTCATTTCCTTTTGGCTTTTTTATGATTTCAAGAATCTTTATAAGGGAGATAACTGCTTTTAGGCTTGTTAGTCAATTGGCATGCTTTAGTCATGCAGCTACTTTAAACAGAAACCATGAGGGCTGAATTAAAGGGTCTAAAATAATGGTGAGTTAAGCTTTTTCAGGGTTTCTAGGACAATTTCATTTGTAATTTTTTATATTTTAAAATGATACGTTTATGAATTAGGTCTAAATTAGTAGGATATTTGCTGTAAGAGTTCTAACTTAATTTCAATGGCTTTACATGTGCTTTTCATGTTTGACTTTGGTTAACCCTTTACCTGCCAAGCTAATTTAAGTTTTAATTCAAGTCTTCTAAGTTTAGTATTTCATTGAAGAGTTTTGATTTTTTTACATGTGTATTTTGCCAAAGTTAGGTATCTTTTGTTTGCTAATTTTGATAACTTTGTGTAGAAATATTGACTGAATGTTTGCATAAGGCACTTAACTTACACAAGGTTTGTTAATGTTTTAGTCAATCTCTAATCCTTACTAAGAAGATGTAACATACGAACACAAGAATAGAATAGGAAGATGTAATATTAGAATAGAATAGGAAGATGTAATATCAGAATACAAGAATAAGAAAGAAGAGGATATATTAGAATACAAGAATAGAATAGGAAAATGTAATATTAGAATACAAGAATAAGAAAGCAGAGGATATATTAGAATACAAGAATAAGAAGAATGAACTGTTGACAATGTTTACCAGAATGTAAACTCTTCAAAAAAAGAAACTTGACACTGACTTTCAAAGTTCAATATAAAGACCACAGATGCAAGTTAAACATTGAAATGAAAACTAAACTGCTGTTTGAAGATCTCTGTTCAGTAAAGTTTATTCAGAATAAGCATGATCTTGAAATGCACAGGTGCACAAGTGTTTCAACATCACAGGGGTGCACAAATGTCAGTATCAGGTATGGCCACTTATGGCACTGATTATTGCTTAGCACCGACGACCCATGGATGCAATCAAGTTGTCAAATCACAGCCTGTGGAATGTTCTGCCATTCGTGCTGAAGTGCTGCAAGAGGTCCTGGAAGTGGAGGATTCCTACTGCGCACGCGTCGATCCAGTTCGTCCCAGAGATGCTCAATTGGTGACAAATCTGGTGACCTGGCTGGCCATGGCAATGTCTGGACATTGTTACGCTGTAAAAAGTCTTGACAAACACGTGCAACATGTGGTCGAGCATTGTCCTGCTGAAAGAGACCACCATGGACGTTGACGTGAGGAATAACGTACGGCTGTAGGATCAAGTCCCTATACCGTACTCCTGTGAGGTTACCAACAACATGCAGAAGGGGTGTCCTAACACCGTGACGAATCCCGGTCCACACCATGACACTCCCACCTCCAAATGGGACAACCTCCTGAAAACAGTTGGCAGCATAACGTTATCCACGACGTCGGTATACACGTGCTTCGTCGAAGCAGAAAACGGGACTGATCAGTGAAGAGAACGGTTCTCCACCTTGCACGTGCCCATCTCATCCTCTGTTGAAACCACTGGAGACGTTCCGCCAGATGACGTTGCGTTAAAACGGGACGTCGAACCAGTCGTCGTGGAAAAAGTCCATCCTCTCTCAGCCTCTTGCGTACCGTTTGGTCGGAAATTCGACGCAGGCCTGCTATCTGCGTTGTTGTTGACGTTGCTGTCCTGGTGCGTTCCCGAAGGTGGAGCAGTCGGATGTACCGATCTTGGGCCCGAGTAGTCACCTATCATCAACGCTGTTTCAGGTGTTGAAACGGGTCCGCAATGAAGAGATGGTCTGTCTGGACACGCCAAAGTGTGATGCAACATCTCGCTGCGTCGCTCCTGCTTGCAGTCTGCCAAAAGCGTTGTTGCGTTGCGCTCTGTTCAGTCTTGGCATTCTTCAGGTTGCTGTACCGATGTTGTGTAGTATGAATGAACAGCGGCTGATATGGCTTTTTATACCCCTAAAGCAGACGTGTCTGCATGTAAACCTTCATGATCCCATGCTGCACGTGCTTTGGCAGAAAATGCATTTGGACGAATCGCTCGTTTTCGTCCCTGAACAAAACGTAAACGTTTTGGGCCATTGTTTGATAATTGAAAGATAATGTATATTATAATATCAAAATGATATGGCCACGATGTATATCCCTGACAATATATATCATATTTTCATAAAGTATCATTAAATAAATGTTAAACACGTTCACAGCGCTTGATTTATGAGTGAGATGAGACTTACCAAGAATGAACATGGGGTGTTCTGTTTTATTCCTGGTGAAAGATGAAAAGCATTAATATATTTTGGATTTCTGTGATCAATAACAAACGTGGGATGTTGTAAATATATTTCTGCATTTAACTAAACCAACAGAGGTTTGGTTTTATGTAATTTGTATATATTCATTTCTATTGCTTTTTCTGTTACATCCCTCAGATTTATGGGAAGAAAGTTCTGAAAAAAAGGAATGAGCATGGAAGAGGAAATGTTTCCATTCGATCCTCTATAACTACTTGGCGTAACTTTAAGAAAGACTTATGTGACTCACGTTGTCTAGATCTATGGATCATTTGTAAAATTCAAAAGGGAGAAACGTTACAAAAGTATACTACAGTTGATGTAATTTTCCCGCTCTTGTTTGACGAACTGACTAAAACATGGAATGTAAAGAATTAATAACACACTGATTGTGGACCTATGGTTTTGTAAAGATTAGACATTGAAAAAAAAGTTGCTTCCTATCTGTCGATTATGTTTTGGGGGTTCTCATTGCGCAGGCACCTATTGTTCAGAGGTACAGAAGCAGTGAGGCATTTTGTATCAATGATTTCATCCCTTAAAAAACTGTCAGTAACATAATTCAGTATTATCCAAATTGTGGGAGTAATACCGGTATGGTGGGGTGTTCAGTCTGGTATGTAGTCACAAAGAGGCAGTCTATTGTTAATGATGGAACCAATGCTTTTGAAACAATGATTTAATCGTAATTTTAAATGCTACATAAGTATGCAGAAGATGAACAGTTAGAAAAAATAAAATGAAATAAAAATAATAACATTTTATGCAACAACAACAGGGTAAAACATTATAAAGCTATAAAACATAATTTTAACATTGAATAAAGGTTAAAGGTAAGGTTTTTTTTAAAAATTGAAATGATTTTATGATTATGATGCGCTGTAACATTGCAATAATTTGTCAAAATATCAAATACTGTTATAAGAAGATGATGATGGATACGCTTTTCACTAGAAACCTATTTGGATTCCATGTTCTTGTGCACTGAATTAAGACTTTATTTCAACAGCGGGATTTCAAAAAGCTGATTTAGTTTCATAGAAGAGAACTAAACAATGCTCCATGCAGTGTAGTTTTTTCATGAGCTTGTGATAATTCAGCAACTTCCATTTATGCCTCAGTTGAAAAGTTAGATCATGAGGTAGAAGAAGAAAAAGAGGAAGTTGAAACAAGGCAGGTTGAGTTGCATTAAACATCGGGTTCAATTTGACCATCTAATGTCCTGCCTGACTGTTTGAAAATATTGTTGTTAATGTATGTTAATAGTTTAAGAGCGGTCGATGAGGCGTATCTTTTGCCATTAATATCTCTTTATCCTGTTGAGTAAACAAATGTATGTCATAAATGATACGCATTGGTTCAAATGTTTGATCCAGTGTTGTAATTATGACGAGATTTCGCTAGTAGTGAGACTTGCAAAAAGCCTGTTATGGCAGATTCATGTTAACAGGTATTGAATTATTCTTAATTTGGTGTCCTGAAGCACTCGGCTGTTGGGAGTCGCAAGATTAACACCGCCTGTTTCTATCTTTATTGTTACACCATTGCCCTTGATCTTGATTATGAAACACAAAACTTCTGTTGTTTGCAACTGTTACTTGAATTTCTTTTCCATTAATTTATACAAAAAAATCATAGTTACTGTTAATGTAATGAGTAAGAAACCCTATTTCCTGAGCCGAGATGAGGTGATATGGGGTTAAGCGCCGCTTTTAAGAGTATTTCACTTATATCGCGGCAACTAGTATTATTACAGGGAGAAAGCCCGCAACACTGTGGCTATGCATTGAGGTGAAACCTGCTAGCATCGGCTGGAACTAGCGAACCATTGAAGGTACTGCACTGAAATACAGTGTAGCAAAGCACTCAAATCTTACTGCGTGTAGAACAGTTCTCTAATGCAGACAAAGTTGCCTGGCGGGATTCGAACCACAGACCTATTTTTCTGATATTCTAAATTTGTATTGCACTACTTTTTTCTCAATGTAGAAAATGCGTAATATTGGTATAACTAAATTTAATCATAATTACATACTTACAAGATAAGGAATTTCGCATACACAATGTACTGTTAGACAAATAAGTTAAATAAAGCACAGGCGGTTAGGTACGTACAAGGATGACTGAAATGTAGCTGAATCTAAAATTAACATACCTAAAAATAAGGTATCGTGAAATCATTTGTATTTTTACTTTTAAATATGTCAGCTCATTGTAAATGTAAATGAATTGTGAACAACTATTTTCATATGAAATGAATATTCATTCATAACAATTCCACAATTGAAATGTATAAGCTTAACGTCTGCAGACACGTTTTGAATATATGAAAAACCAGCTTGTATTTCTGTACTGAAACGGGATCCTATTATTGTAACAATAAAGTTGAGTTTTTTTCCTACAATGTTTCTATTTTATCTAGATCCTCTACTGACCCCAGAATCTCTCATATAATCGTCGGTAGCAAAGTCTTGTCATTGAAAACATTATCATATTTTTTCAATTTTGGTTATTGATCAATCAAATCCCCAATCAATAAGAACAAAAAGTAACTTGTAATTGAGAATAGGAGAATTTACAAATGATTCTGTCGAAACAGGGGATCAAAACATTATCTTTCTGACTTTTGTCCAGAGAGCTAACCACTAGACCAGCGAATCAAGCTGACATGAAGATGACATTTTCATGAGCAAATGATTTAGACCTTTTTAAGCTAAAGGGCTAATTTTGGTAAATGGTTAATTTTGTAAATCTTAAACGCCAACCGTGGTAAATAATCTCTTAATTTAGTTTTTTTGTGTGGTTACTCTGGTGATGTTTAAACAGCGCCATTAATAGTGTACAAATGATATCAACAAAATTACCTCTATTATTTTAACATTGTGCTTAGTATATATTTTTTAATGTTTATGTCGCTGTTTGAAATTGATTTTAAATGGTTGAATGGTATGTCAGTTACAAACCTCTTTGTCGGCGTGCATGAATTGAAACACCTAGGCACGTCTCGGGATCACAATTCGCACGTGCCTGGGTGTTCCAATTTATGCACACCTCCACCTTTGTAACTATAACATCACATTTTCCAAGACCTTTTGATCATTCATTCTGAAATATAAAAAAACCAAAATGCCAATTGTGAAAGTAACTTTTTGCGCAAAGATGGTTTTTAAAATATAAGGACTGATGCTACTAAAAGGTAATACATCTGTTCCATACACACATAACACTTGGAAGTCAAGATAAAGATATAATTGATATTAACTGAATCCAAAAACATACATGTATACCATATCCATGAAAATACCCTTTTTGATATCAAATTCATAAATCGCTTCACTCATACATCCCCAATAAACTTTACGAAAACCGATCATATAACATTCACAGAAACATATTTACCTACTGAAATACATTTTGATGACGGAGTGGTTGTGTGGCATGATTAGGTTTACTATTGCAGGTGTTGTGCAAGATGTCACCTAAATTGTTTGTTGATTAAACATCCAGAGATTAATTATTGATTATATGTGTTCCTCTAAACGATCTTCTGTCAGCTGTCGTATTGTGAATGGCATTCCTGGCCTTTCTGACCAGGAGACGTTCGGGTTGATGAAAGCCTGTGTTGATTTGGTGTAATTGTTCTCATAACAATTCTCGTCATTGAAATTCAAGTTGAAGCCCATGTACTGGGTTACATCAGGAAGACGTTTTCTCATAATACACAATATTTTCGAGACTGAAACATAAAAGTAAGTAACATTATATTATTTTCTCAAGCTTGTTTAAAGTATCTTAGTATCTTACAGTCATTGTTTTTATTTGTATTTTCTGTGAAATACAAGTCTAGTTCTTCTGTGGCGGATTTACCTAAATGAATTTACAAGAAAAAGCCGGTATACTGGTTTAAATCAGAAATGATTTTTGTCATATTATGGAAAAATATTCTGAGGCTTGTATAAAATATTTTATTAATACCTACTGACTTGACTAGTGGATGTCATGTATCTTTAATTTGAAAAAGGCGTGGGCTTAGCATAGAAAGGCAATCTTTAGCAAACCAACAGAGGAAACGACTGATATTGAAATATTTTTAAGTAGCTGACGTGTGATTTGAAGTTAATCTACTGAGATAACACCGACTGCTTAAAATTGATTGCTTGATTAACCAATCTCCCAATTGTATAATACTTGTAAAGTTATTTCGAGTTCAGATGCACCGAAACCTTAACATGTACGACCTAAGGTTCAATGAGACAGTTATGTATGTTATACAATGTTATGAAAGACGGATTACAGGTTTAAGATTTCATCTTAGAAATTTACTTACTGTCGATATTTACCATACTTATCAATGGAAGATCTAGAACGTTATAAGGAGGTCGCTAGACTAACATATAGTCCCTGAAAAAAAGATTTAACTAAAAATGCATTGTTCAATATTTGGTATGAAATAATAAAGAAAAGGAGTCCTGTACAATTCTTAATTTCATTTCTATTGCTAAGGCAACTAGACTTGCCAACATTTTCTAGACTCAAGAGGGCTCCTTTGATATTTTGCCATAGGGTCTGGATGACAGACTAGGAGGTCGCAGACCCTAAGAAATGACACAGCCATTTGCACTGTATCAGGCAATCATTTCTTGTCTTTGAGGCAATATGGATGAATTGCCATGATGTCAATTATTTCCAGAAAAAGGTTGAACAGTACTGATATCTAAAGATAGTGTTGAATAAGCGTTTCAGTATCACAATAATAGGTATTAAAGAGTACAATGACCAAGAGGAACTAGTTTCGGTAGGTCAGTTTACAATAGTGGGATAATTGTGTGCATGAAATAAATCCTCTTTGGAGTAATTCAATAATGTAATACCATATGTGGAGACACAAAAGGGTCCTGTTTTCTGCTGATGTAACAGGATAGTGTTCGTCTGATCAGTCAATGTTTGGAGTTTTGGGAAACATTGTCTTGTATACAATTGCATATTGCATACTGCAACTGTATATATTTTACTTACATGTTTTATAATTTTTAAGAAGCGATACATCAATAGATTATTTTTACTTTTGTCAATAAAACTTAACATTGATTCTCCTATAATAGTATTTAGCAAATATATTTTTATAAGCTTTTTGGATACCTAATCTTTTATCACTGACAGTCATGTTTAATGTATCCCATAAATCAACCTTTGCTGGAAAAGGTGTGGACGAATAATCATCAATTTCGACGAAGTTTGCATCAGCCTCGTAAAAACCACAAGCCAGATTAAAAGACAAAGTACGTTTTGATAAATGAAAATGAATTACGGTAACTGAAAGAAATTAAGTTAAGCTGTCATTGAGCGTTATTTGAGAAAGTAAATGTCTTAATGACTCTCTAAATAACTAAACATAATGACTTTTTGTTCTATTAGTATTAGTTCTATTAGAGATTGGAACTAAAAAGGATTATTTTGTATAAGATAACATTTTTATGTGGAAAGAATATGTACCCTCATAGAATTCATAGATTAAAAGGCAAACACAATGTACTAATAAACACAAAAGGAGATGCTACTAAAAATACTGGCCCTTTTGTACATACATGATATCTTTCTAATGAAATAAATGGACCTAGGCAACTGACTCCTTATCTCTTAGGGCTTAATATAGGTATATACATTTGTATCTAAATGCATACTAAATGAAGGCGTAAATCGTAACAATGGGAACATCAAATCAACTTGAAATCAAGTATCAAGTAAGAACTGAATAACATTTTAATAAACATGTATGACTCAGGATTAAAAAATTGAGCCATGGGACACTTTGTGCGACAGATAGTGAATCGTGTGATATATTCATTGGCACATCTATTGTTTGAATGCGTTTAAATGATACAAAGCACATTATTGAAAATTGCCTTAAAAGCGTGTTATTTGAGAAACGTTCTGTTTGTGTATGATATGCTTGAACATGCTGTTTGGTAGAACTTACATACCAGACAAACTGCTGACGTTGTCCTACACCTCTGAATATGGATTGAGTCATCAGCAGAGTATTTTGAAAGTGATGCTTCTGTTAGTATCGATAGCACCTTAAAACAAGTTCCGCAGTGAGGTACAATGTATGTCGTGTGTGGTGTTCTGTACTTTATATCCTATATTTTTTCATGAACAAAAACTAGGACTTTTGTCATCTATTCAAACCTCGCAAATCTTAGGTTAGCATGATTATTGTAGATTTTTACAAGATGAAACTTATAAAGTTTTATGAAAAATTGTCCTTTAAAATGTTTACACACTAAAAATGCAATGTCATGATAAAGTGTCGATATTCTGATTATTGTTGCATAATGGTTCTTGAATAAACACATAAATGTAATGAAATTCTGTACGGAAGCTTGCAATTAGTAGGATTGATGATTTTTCATCAATTCATCGCCTATGTAACACCTACGTAATTCAATGTAACACCTCATTAACCAACATTCGTCTTGTTGACGTTGACGTGTTCAAGAGTATTTAATAAATGTGTTTCATAAATACACGAGTCGATGTGTTATCAACGTGTTTTGGCTTCGCCATTGGTTTAGAAGACAGCATGCACTATACATAATTTTCTAATAGGTTAACAAAGGTGACAGACTTTGTGAGACATACTAAACCTCAATGGAATACTGAAATTATGGATACAAAGTGAAGAGTGATAAAAGCGTGGAGTTTTCAGCTCATATAACATCCATGAAGATTAGTTAATGCTTCGTGTGTGATATGACACGGTCGTTTTTATGATTGCATCTCCTACATGTTTATCAACTTGGATGAATAAGCTATGAATATATTTGTCATGTATATAGAGGTACTATGTTTAGAAAGAGTGACATATCAAGAAGATATTTAAGACCAGGTATAAAGTACAGTTCGCTGAGCGGTGACATGCTTGCGTTTAGAGATATTTGAGGAAAATTCAATATACATGAAATAATGATGCTAGATTGCGTATTTGGCGAGAGTAATAAACTATTCTTCAAACAAACACAATGTTTATGGTATTATGACTAGGTCCCCTCCTATGATAAGTATAATAAAAGATAGTTTAAACCTTCTGAAGACACCTGGTGCAAATAATTACATTGCTGATAAATAAAGTGCATATCTTGTTCATTTTACTGCAATTAGAAGCACTCTACATAAAAATCCTTTTACTTGATGAACTGACAAATGTACGTAGCTGCTATTTCATATATAGATATCTTCGTTCGGGATTACATCAGGATGTAACATAACCAATCAAACTAGAGCTAATGTAAGCATTCAATAGTTATTTACATGCCTGTTGTTTGAATGAAAATGGACAGGATTATATACTAATACAAGTAAACTTAAAAATGATTTTTTAAGAAGAGTACATGTTTGTTGCGACTAATTGAAAAAGTGTATTTTTGCTATCAAGTACAAGGAAGCAAAATGATAAATACTATTGAATAATGAAATGTGGAATTCAGTATATAATTCGATTGTTTATTGGTATTCTTTCGTTAGAAGTTATCCTAATTCAACTTTTAATGTTATCCTCTTTCATCTGTAAATAAATGTTCAAGAATGTATGGTCAGTTTGTTATATCAATCACACTGATAAAATATCTTCTAAATATATGCATTTCAAAGTAAATGCCAGAAAGGCTTGGCAGATGTTTTGTTTCGGTCATGAAATATTACCTCGCTAGTCATTTACTGCATACATGAAAACATGCTCTCCTTGGGGAAAGAAGGAAACAGCTCAAAAGCCTTGATGTCACCGGGCTCTCCATCTTTATTAAGTGGAGTGTTTAATTCAAACAGAAACTCCATTTTGGATGATCATTTGTCATTTATCTCAAAAGGTTAGAGGGGTGAGTTGTGTGTCTTCATTTTGATAAATCCGGTAACAGAGAAACTTATCCTCTCATTGTCAGCAACATATGCAAATAATATCCTGTGTACAAAATCTCTTTGAAAGTCTTACGTTTGCTATAACTAACTTACAAAAGGTCATGACAGATTTTTTTTTTATCAGTTTTTGTAGTTGTAGTTGTGCTGTCATTTCGTGGGTTAAAAATGTTATCTTCTAATTTTTGTGAACAAATCAATAGCCATACAGTTTGTTTCAGTTCATTTAGTTTGGAAAAATTTTATCAATGAGTTTTGGAGATATATTTCAAATCAGCATCCCAAAATGAATCACATTATTCATATTACGCCAAGATATATGATTTTGTCATCACTAGAGTTGTCAAGTACAATGTCAGGAAATACAGATCTCCATCTTAAATCAAATGTTTCTTTAAACTAGTTGATTCATAAATGCAATGTTTGACCACTGTATTTTCAAGTTTAATCGAACGTCATGCGATGCTGTAAATTATTCTTCACCCGAGACCATGTGTCAAGTCAGTGGTTCCTACTCAAGTATGCACATGGCTGTTACATTCATATAAAAGTGTAGTGTTTTGCTGTCACATTACAGACGGTGCCTAATGTCAACTTTTAGATTGACGACATTACGGGACTTCGAGTGCCATAAAGTTGATGCCATTGATTTGTAATTTTTTATTTCGTCTTCTATCACCTTTCAAAGTTTGTTTTATCTATTTTTGTAATCTTTTGTAATGCGGGTGAGTGCAACTTTATTGACAGGACGAAAAACTAAAATATTTCATAGGAATATTGCTATGACAATTCTTGGTCAGGTAGTTAATATCAAATAGTCATTGTTGAATATAGGTGGCATTAGTGATCTACAGTCATGGTTAATACAGTTCTTCGCCCATCTTAAAAACCAAGCAAGTTATTGTTATAACATTAGCATGTTAATGAATTCAAATAGTTGAACTATTTATCGCTTATTTCTCGTTGCGACCATTTCTGGAGTTATTTTAAACAGTGAACGAATCTCTAAAGCCCTATTAATATCTTGTTTTACTAGTTTTTTTTTATTTTCTTCAGATGAAAATGGAATATGAGAGAATTCAATTTTTGAAAACATAAAAGGATAAAGAGAGAACTTGATCAATTAACATATTTTAGCTTTGTAACGATATCAAAACATATGTAGCATTATAGGAACCAACGTACTGACTGAAGCAATATATATGTTTTTATTTGTGTGCAGTGCATTTGTAAATATCTTCGTGCAGGAAATACAGGAAATTATACTATACAAATCATATATGGCGTTTATCAAAGAAATAACGTAACCTATTATTAATTGTCATTTTGTAATCATTCACAGGAAAGGTGTATTGCGAGTTTCATGATGTGATTATCCTTTTCACGCAATAGCATTGTAGTTCATGTTGGTAAATGAAACATCGTGGTGTCTTTAATTAGGTAATTTAGCACAATGCAGATGTCACTGCTGGAGACAGATAAATAGCATAAGAGCCAGAGATCAGAGCAGTTGTTTATTTCCTAATAATCTTTATCTGGCATAGACATTGTGTTCATTCATTCCTTTTTAACAAACCAAATAATTATGTAAAAACATAATTGTAACTGTTAAATGTACAACTTAGATATCTGTCATAAATGCTTTGGAAGAGTAGGTCTACCATCTTAATTCTACATCTGTTTTTAGACTCGACTTACGAGGATGGTTGGAGATAATTCAAACACTCTCTTATTGAGCCATTTTCTACATTCACATTTTCACATTGTGTTCTATCGTGCTAAATAATCAAACGTTGACATTTTAAGAAATTCTGACAAATTGCCAACATGAGTAGGCAAAGTGCCTCGTTAGAAATAAGAGCAAAAGGTTACCATGTCATTGTTCAAAGTGACGCTGGATGCGTTAAATAAAGCTAAACAGGAGATTAGTCTAGGCAATTAATTGTTCCAAATGAAGCCGACGCCTAACATGGCTCATCTCTATGTGAAGTGTATTCATTTTGGTGTTGCGTTATTTGCTCTGCTATACGTCAATTTTTTAGAAAAAGTTACATATTTACATTACATAAGGGACAATGAGTGCCACAAGGTCCATTCTAGTTATTTGAATGTTTTCATCTCGTTTATTACTGACTTGCTAAAAAGAAGATTTGCCCTCAACATCTCTACTCTGACGCATTTCTAGGACTGGTTGGAGGTCAATCAAAACAATTTCTTGTATTGGTCATGTATTGTGTACTTATGGCATTCTGTATTCTTTTTTACGTTTGAAATGATCAGGCATTGGATTTCTAGAGATGCTGATGTGTTCTCAAGGGGGAAAACAAGATACTTTTAAAGTTATCGTTAAGCAAGGTGAGAAAGAAACTCTTAAATGGATATTTTGCAATAACAAACCTATAGGTTAACTGTGTTATATTAAAGTAACTATTTGGTTCTATTTGTCTTTTCATACAACTTCGATTCATATCGACCCTATAAAAACGAATACCAAAAGAAAATTAATCATCGTTTATATGATATTTGGTTTTTGATGACGGATTACTTTTATACGTAAATATTCTCAATAAGTTAAGCGTTTTAAAAAATTCGCTTTTCTATGTGCTTAACTTCCAAATCCCCTTTGTAGCATTGTTTCGGTAAAGACCAAAGGCGCCACCTACCTTTGATTCCACAAGGTTTTTGAGTGATGTAACAAAACAATAGTTGTATGACTTCACTGGAAAGTGGTCCTTGCAAAAAAATCTATTCACAGCGGAATTCGTTTCATCTAAAATGATTTTTTAAATAAAATCTCAAAAATAGATATTAGAACAAAAATGTAACTTACAAGAATGTCACTGGATATCATAGAAAGAAAACAAAGGTGACGTCTCTCCCGTGGTCTAACTATAATTGTTCAGGGCGAAACTGTACTATATCACCAACCTCATTATAGTTGAGGCTACTCCATTTCGTGATGTGTTTGGCATATATATATTTTCAAATTGTTCAGTAAATGAATGTCTTTTACAGCATATATAATGATCACTTTCAATCCAGGACTGTTTATACGTCCTAACATGTTTGTTCAGGGCAAAACTGTACTATATCGCAAATCTAATGATAGTTGAGGCTGCTCTATTTTTATGTGCTTGGCATTTATATTTTCAAATTGTTCAGTAATTGAATGTCTTTTACAGCATACATAATGATCACTTTCATCGATACGACCCATGACTGTTTATACGTCCTAACATGTTTGTTCATATACAGATGTTCATGTTTAATTTCCTGCAGCATATTTACCCTGTATTATCCGTTTGTAGACATCGACCAACACGATGTAATACGAGCTTTAGGTTAATTGTCCACGTTGTAACATACTGATTATTGTTCAGTTTGGACCCAAGGAGTCGGTAATTGAAGGCATATGTAAATAACTTATCAAGTTCATTTGAAATTCCCGTATGTCGCTAACATGTGTCCACTTTTGGTCGAATAATGACATGCTAAATTAGTTGTCAAATTTCAAAATTTCAAGTTGAAATGTATTGATGTTAGATTTTATGCCTCAAAAATAAAGAGCTATTATTGAAGTGAAATATATATTCTGTTTGAATGATAGTAGACATTTCACCTTTTCTAGATGATTATTAGTGATTAATATCTGAGTAACGACACTTTAAACCGCCCAACTGTGTTGGTTGTCGTATTTATCTTGGTTTGATTATGCAGCCAAATATTTTATGACAATTGTTTCTCATCCAAACCAGACTTATTTTCACCTGTCAATCATATACATTCTTGCTATTTTATTAACCCTTGACATCGTAGGATGACGCCTTTTTGAAAAAATCAAAAAAATCATAGAACCCATTTTTGATTCAATGAAATTCATTATTCTTGATTTTTTCTTCAGTAAATATTTAAAAACCTATATAATTTTTCTTTTGATATATACAATTTTCATCCATATTCAAACGTAATGTAAATGAAGGTAGCACTCGCATACAATGTAAACGTCTTTAAAGAAAGAAGATGTTTTAGTTTTATCCCTTGTAAGAGATGAAAATTATTATTTTCATTTGGCTAATCGTTCTTACAGACTCGTTACCAGCAATGCTTCCTTATCATGGGAATTCATATCATGCCTGACCAAGTAATACATTGGGAACGTGAGACGCTGTAAATCAAGCTACACATGAGATCGATTTATGAAAGAACTGTTCCAACAGAGGCGTACGCCTCCAGCATGGTTCAGTCATATACAATGTGTCGATTTCTTGAAATTCTACTATTGTAGGCGTCGTGTTAGATATAAACAGAAGGGTTTAGTGAATGAACTCGGTGATTCATTAGTTCAACGTACCCCGTAAATCAATCTTTTTGTTAGCTGCTGTTTTTCAAGATTCGTGACATCCCTCAGATTTCTGTCGAAAAGATATTGAAAGAATGAGCTCCAGAGAACGATAGCTTTGAATGGTCAGTGTTTACCTTTTAACCTCGTAAGAGGAAATGTTTTCACTCAAACGTCTAGAAGAAGTTGTAACTTTGGAAAAGAAACGTCAATCAAAGGATGATCCAGAGGAAGTAGAGGAAGTAAATATACTAAAGTAAGTTCTTTATTTAGCTTTTCTATATATTTAATAGTTGTGAATGATATTCAGACTTTGAACAAAATGTTCACTACTTTATTCAATCTTGGAATGAAAGCATGATTAAAGTCAGTTTCAATGTTCATGTTTTTATCAGAAAGTTGCACTTAAATGAAACAATATGCAACATCGGTAGGATGGACTGTTGCAGTCTGCTATGCAGTCATCATGATCATATTGTTGTTATCGGTCTTGCCCTTATAATGTAAATCTTTCTTAAGCAATGGTATAAACAGTATTTTCAAAAGCCGTATAAATTATAAGAATATATTAAGTTTTATATCAAAATATTTATTTTATGTTATAAGCTGACAATAACTTTATAACATGATTCGAAAATACAATTACCACAGTAAAAAGTAAACTCTAAATCACGTTTTGAAATGTTTAGAATACTTTTCTATTTTACAATAATGCCAAATGCGTGTGTCCATATAGCAATCACCATGATTGGATGTTGAACAAAGTGTTATTCACTAAAACGTGATAGGGTAAAACGGTCATGTGAATTGAATGGAGTATGTATTGTAACACTATCGGCGAGATTGTTTTTTAATTTGAAGATATATATATATGACATTGAAGTTTCAAATGAATATGAGGATGTTATATGTTCACGCTTGACGTTCTATTTATTTATCATGGTACAATAGGTTTTTTTACAAAATATAATCATGAAATCCTTGGATATTCAAATATGCACTTAAGGATGTTCGCTCCTCAAATTTAAAGTATTAAACTTTTTTTCTAACTTGTTTTTTTCAAAAGGTTAGTGTATTTGCTTGAAATATAAACCCCAAAAAATGGGGGTTAGTGTGGGTTTTTTCGAGATATTGTATGACAAAGATCCCTATGTCAGTCAGAGATTTAACATGGGAGTCAATGGGGAAATGATGACCTTTTTTAAAAAATGTTAAATTTAAATTAGTTCCTGTATTAAACATTTTTTAATATGAAAACAGGTTTGAGTTAACATAATTTTCTTCCAGAAAATAGTATAAAATATGTATGGTAGTGTAGGTTTTTAGCCGCTACGGCACAACATGTATTCAAACATTTCAATCAAATTATCAATATTTAAGCTATTTTTTACTAAAAACATGCTTTCTCCCACACATTATCTAAAAATTATACCTGAACAAATACATACAAATCATATTCTTTCAACAACATCTACTTTCTAAGAAAAACAGACAATAGAACTTGCTCAAATGATATTACAATTAAAATTGCTGAGTCAGCAAAATTGTGAATTATTTCAAAATGAAAAATACTACGTTTCTTAATTTTGATGAATATTTAATCAGAAATCATCAAAATTGAGAAATTGCCGCTTCATTTTGGTTTATTATATAAGAACATTATGATTTAAGGTTATTTGAGTTTTGTCACTGTGACTGAGGAGCGAACATCCTTAATATCATTTCCAAAGATAAGAGTTTCACATATATCCCTTAAATTATCATGCAATTTTTATTATCTTTTCAGTCAATAGAAGAGGAAATAGCTCCCCTTTACACGATGAGCTCATATCATCAGTATGTAATGCGTTGGCTGGTGATAACATAGCAATCTTCTTTGTAGACTCATTTGCATATCTGAATAATGAATTAGAACTATGAAACAAGCCAGGTTGAGTAGAGAACATTGCATTCAAAAGGGCCAAATTATTGTTATAATTCCTGGATGTTCGGAAATATTGTCGTTATTGTATGTGAATCTCATCTTACTAGACGATAACCTTCAGTGCCCAAACTCTAGCATAATCTAAGACTTATCATCTATAACAAAATAAATCTAAGTAAAGCCCGTATTCAGAAATGTTCATCATATATATAACAGTCTTGAATGAGATCGTTGAAATATAGGCTATCAATGTATGTTATTGCCTTGCTTTAGTTTATGAGTGGTGCGAATTTCCTTCAATGAACTTTAAAGATAATTTAGATAATCTGTTTCTAATGTACATATGTATGTTTGTCGTCGAATTTACATAGGCGAATGTCACCGTTAAAAGTTCATTTGCCAAGTCTTTATGTTTTTGAATAATTAGTCTTAAAATTCATCATTTGACACTTTTTCTAAGAATGCCACAGAAAAAGTTATATGCATCGTTGTGTGTCCAGAATTCACTATCTGAAGATGGCATTACGATTTTATGAAATGACATTACTACTTTACATTTACGTAAGTATCTCCTTATCTGGTTAAATAACCATGACTTTATATATGACGTATGATGTACGTAAGGATTAACATCGTTGATACAGCTAAAAATAAGATTCTGATAGTCCTGAGAATGGCAACAAGCCAATTATAGGAGATGCATAAATCAGGTCTTCAATTACCCTTAATCTGGTGTCGTGAAGCACACAGCTGTAGGAAGTGATAACATTAACGCCGCCCTACTACTTCTGTAATGGTCAGGATATTGCCCATAACCAGTTATTTTACACTGTTACTATGTAAGTGTCTCTGTTAATTGAATTTCGTCTCTGTTCCACCATGGAAACTGAAATGATAGTTACTATATATATTAGTAATGTTATGTACTGGCATATCCTACCATCTATCTTTATGCACTATCGCATAATATTTCACAATGCTGGAAATGTTATTAAGAAATTCCAATAATTATGTATCATCATCGTGTACTATCAAGTTGAGTAGTTAATAGAGGATTCTTAATATTACCTCATGAATATTTATGAGGTATCTGAAACCGAGTGAAAGTAATCGAAAATGAGGCTAAGGCCGCTTCGACACCCGGAAGTTACATTCTCACAGCATTGTCAAGTCAGTATCCTTTCGAAATTATGCTTTGTGTAATAAATATTTTGCTCAAAGTCAACTACAGAGTGACCAGGATCGAATAAGCTATTACATTACTTGAGGAAGCACATTTAAGAATATTACTTTACTTCCAGGTTGAGTTTTCTCGACCAATATTCTGGGTCATTTTGCACTGTCGTTGTTATACGCACTCATTTCCAGTTGGAGAATGATAACTATTTAACGTTCTCTCCGTAAAACCGCCAGCCGTTTCAACGTGCCCGCCAAAGTTGCTAAAATATTGGGTCATCCAGTACAGGCCTCAATGTAAACAAACAAGAATTCCAATTTAGGAGGCTAAAACACAGATACAACTAAGAGCCAGTAAGAAAGTATACTATTCCTTTGAATATAATTAAAATAATAAATGTTGTTAGTTTCTAAAGAAGTCATAAATAATTTTAGCTCATCAGGTCTGAAAGACCCGATGGGCTTATGGCATGGCATGGCGTCCGGCGTCCGTCCATCCGTCCGTAAACTTTTCACTTTTTCGATTTCTTCTCCAGAACCAATGACTCTAGAGAGCTGAAATTTTATGTGCATACTCCTTGCCAAATGGGGATTCTAAATTGTAGATTTCGTGACCCCATGACCCCAAATGGGGTCACAAGTGTCAAAACCTTAAAAATCTATTTTAATCTTCTTCTCCAGTTCCAAAAGGTCCAGAGAGCTGAAAAGTTGTGTGTAGACTTCTTGGCCAATGGGGATTCTAAATTGTAGATTTTGTGACCCCATGACCCCAAATGAGGTCAGAGGGGTCAAAACATGAAAAACTTATTTTCATCTTCTTGTCCAGTTCCAAAAGGTCCAGAGAGCTGAATAGTTGTGTGTAGACTCCTTGGGCACTGGACATTCTAAATTGTAGGTTTGGTGACCCCATGACCCCAAATGGGGTCACAGGGGTCAAAACCTGAAAAACCTATTTTCATCTTCTTTTCCAGTTCCAAAAGGTCTAGAGAGCTGAAAAATTGTGTGAAGACTCCTTGGACACTGGGGATTCTAAATTGTAGGTTTGGTGACCAAATTTGCCCCAAAATGGGGTCACAGGGGTCAAAACCTTAAAATCCTACTTTCATCTTCTTCTCCAGTTTCAAAAGGTCTTGATAGCTTAATAGTTGTGTGTAAACTCCTTGGACAATGGGGATTCTGAATTGTAGATTTTGTGACCCCATGACCCCAAATGAGGTCAGAGGGGTCAAAACATGAAAAACCTATTTTCATCTTCTTCTCCAGTTCCAAAAGGTCTAGAGAGCTGAATAGATGTGTGTAGACTCCTTGGGCACTGGACATTCTAAATTGTAGGTTTGGTGACCCCATGACCCTAAATGGGTTCACAGGGGTCAAAACCTGAAAAACCTAATTTCATCTTTTTCCTTAGTTCCAAAAGGTCTAGAGGGCTGAAAAATTGTGTGAAGACTCCTTTGACACTGGGGATTCTAAATTGTAGGTTTGGTGACCCCATGACCCCAAATGGGGTCACAGGGGTCAAAACCTAAAAAACCTAATTTCATCTTTTTCCCTAGTACCAAAAGGTCTAGAGAGCTGAGAAGGTGTGTGTAGACTCCTTGGCCAACGGGGATTCTAAATTGTAGGTTTGGTGACCCCACCAAATGGGATCACAGGGGTCAAAACCTAAAAAACCTAATTTCATCTTTTCCCCTAGTTCCAAAAGGTCTAGAGAGCTGAAAAATTGTGTGAAGACTCCTTGGACACTGGGGATTCTAAATTGTAGGTTTGGTGACCACTTGACCCCAAATGGGGTCACAGGGGTCAAAACCTTAAAAACCTATTTTCATCTTCTTGTCCAGTTCCAAAAGGTCCAGAAAGCTGAATAGTTGTGTGTAGACTCCTTGGGCACTGGAGATTCTAAATTGTAGGTTTGGTGACCCCATGACCCCAAAAGGGGTCACAGGGATCAAAACCTGAAAAACCTATTTTCATCTTCTTCTCCAGTTCCAAAAGGTCTAGAGAGCTGAAAAGGTGTGTGTAAACTCCTTTGACACTGGGGATTCTAAATTGTAGGTTTGGTGACCCCATGACCCCAAATGGGGTCACAGGGGTCAAAACCTAAAAAACCTAATTTCATCTTTTTCCCTAGTACCAAAAGGTCTAGAGAGCTGAAAAATTGTGTGAAGACTCCTTGGACACTGGGGATTCTAAATTGTAGGTTTGGTGACCACTTGACCCCAAATGGGGTCACAGGGGTCAAAACCTTAAAACCTATTTTTATCTTATTCTCCAGTTCCAAAAGGTCCAGAAAGCTGAATAGTTGTGTGTAGACTCCTTGGGCACTGGAGATTCTAAATTGTAGGTTTGGTGACCCCATGACCCCAAAAGGGGTCACAGGGATCAAAACCTGAAAAACCTATTTTCATCTTCTTTTCCAGTTCCAAAAGGTCTAGAGAGCTGAAAAATTGTGTGAAGACTCCTTGGACACTGGGGATTCTAAATTGTAGGTTTGGTGACCAAATTTGCCCCAAAATGGGGTCACAGGGGTCAAAACCTTAAAATCCTACTTTCATCTTCTTCTCCAGTTTCAAAAGGTCTTGATAGCTTAATAGTTGTGTGTAAACTCCTTGGACAATGGGGATTCTGAATTGTAGATTTTGTGACCCCATGACCCCAAATGAGGTCAGAGGGGTCAAAACATGAAAAACCTATTTTCATCTTCTTCTCCAGTTCCAAAAGGTCCAGAGAGCTGAATAGATGTGTGTAGACTCCTTGGGCACTGGAGATTCTAAATTGTAGGTTTGGTGACCCCATGACCCTAAATGGGTTCACAGGGGTCAAAACCTGAAAAACCTAATTTCATCTTTTTCCTTAGTTCCAAAAGGTCTAGAGGGCTGAAAAATTGTGTGAAGACTCCTTTGACACTGGGGATTCTAAATTGTAGGTTTGGTGACCCCATGACCCCAAATGGGGTCACAGGGGTCAAAACCTAAAAAACCTAATTTCATCTTTTTCCCTAGTACCAAAAGGTCTAGAGAGCTGAGAAGGTGTGTGTAGACTCCTTGGCCAACGGGGATTCTAAATTGTAGGTTTGGTGACCCCACCAAATGGGATCACAGGGGTCAAAACCTAAAAAACCTAATTTCATCTTTTCCCCTAGTTCCAAAAGGTCTAGAGAGCTGAAAAATTGTGTGAAGACTCCTTGGACACTGGGGATTCTAAATTGTAGGTTTGGTGACCACTTGACCCCAAATGGGGTCACAGGGGTCAAAACCTTAAAAACCTATTTTCATCTTCTTCTCCAGTTCCAAAAGGTCCAGAAAGCTGAATAGTTGTGTGTAGACTCCTTGGGCACTGGAGATTCTAAATTGTAGGTTTGGTGACCCCATGACCCCAAAAGGGGTCACAGGGATCAAAACCTGAAAAACCTATTTTCATCTTCTTCTCCAGTTCCAAAAGGTCTAGAGAGCTGAAAAGGTGTGTGTAGACTCCTTTGACACTGGGGATTCTAAATTGTAGGTTTGGTGACCCCATGACCCCAAATGGGGTCACAGGGGTCAAAACCTAAAAAACCTAATTTCATCTTTTTCCCTAGTACCAAAAGGTCTAGAGAGCTGAAAAATTGTGTGAAGACTCCTTGGACACTGGGGATTCTAAATTGTAGGTTTGGTGACCACTTGACCCCAAATGGGGTCACAGGGGTCAAAACCTTAAAAACCTATTTTCATCTTCTTCTCCAGTTCCAAAAGGTCCAGAAAGCTGAATAGTTGTGTGTAGACTCCTTGGGCACTGGAGATTCTAAATTGTAGGTTTGGTGACCCCATGACCCCAAAAGGGGTCACAGGGATCAAAACCTGAAAAACCTATTTTCATCTTCTTCTCCAGTTCCAAAAGGTCTAGAGAGCTGAAAAGGTGTGTGTAGACTCCTTTGACACTGGGGATTCTAAATTGTAGGTTTGGTGACCCCATGACCCCAAATGGGGTCACAGGGGTCAAAACCTAAAAAACCTAATTTCATCTTTTTCCTAGTTCCAAAAGGTCTTGATAGCTTAATAGTTGTGTGTAGACTCCTTGGACAATGGGGATTCTGAATTGTAGGTTCGGTGACCCCTTGACCCCAAATGGGCAATGGGCCGTTTTTATTTGATTGTGAATAACTTTGACGTTGGGACAGGCTATCTTTCCTACACTGCCCATGACCCCATGGTCTAAACCCAAACACCTATTTCTATCAAAAGTCTGATGAGCTACAGAGCCCATGGCTCTATTTTTAATTGAGCTGAAAAATAAATGTATTTTCCTAGCTTATCATTCACTCACTCCAAACGTTCTCTACCGTTTTGGCCTTATATGATGATTTCTGTAACAAGCTATACTTAAAGCAGTAGCCAAATATTTTCAAATAAAAAGAGAGCCTTCCTTTGCTTGATAAATACATAAGATATATACAGCAAATAAAATTACATATTTGGTTTAAACATTTCTGTTATGGGGAAAGTTTGTTATTCATTCGGAAAAAAAATATAATTGATGTGATATTATTCTGAATTTAAGAGATCAAGATATTTGTGACAGGGTCTTATGATTTTATTCAGTGAACGTTTTAAGGAGTTCAAGGATTTCGATATACATGTATTATTTGATAAGAATTAGTAGGAAAATATGGGACATCTTTAAAAGGTATAGGGGATAAAGCCATGATTTTATGAATAATATTTACATTTTGTTCATCTAAACTCTATTTCTAAAATGACATGAATATATATCTTAAAAACCAGGACAATTTGGAAGTCTTGGTACATATTTCACTCCATATATATTGTCACTGAAAAAGCTGAAAGTAAGTTTGAAAACTGACATTCAGTCATATGAAGTAGGATTTTTTTAAATTCATAACTTCAGTACGACAGATATTAGACACTATTTAAATTATTCAATCTACAAGGCATACATAGACTAACTAAGCTAATTTCAAGTAATTTGTAGCATCCACCTTGTGTCTACATGAATTGCTAGACATAAATCTATACACATTCCACATCAACTTGAAAAACTGTCCGAATGCATAATATATGTCGTATTACTCTAGGTATTGATTAGAGTAGAAAGTTTTAATTATTACCTAAAAATATCTTAACTGACATCAATCCTTCCCTTCATATTATTGGTGAAAGAAATACCAAATTATGTAATAAAATTTTAATGAACATTTTTCATGCTCATGATTATATTTCCCTATTTAGCTTGATACATATAAAGGTTTATTATTTACAAACAGTTATAATCAAAACAATTAAAATTAATTCTATATAAAATTCATCCTGTGATCAATTGGTGTCTTTGAGGTGTTCAGTAAAAATGTGTTTCAGTATCCTTGTTATTTTGTTTGTTATTAGTTACCATTGTTTGCAAACATCCCGGTCTAGTTAGAAATAAACGCGATGTTTTCCATGGCATGATTTTGGTGATGATGATTGGATATTCAGAGGTTTATGTGTGAGGTAGATATAAAACAAAAGCAAACAATTTCAGCAATGTATAGTGAAATAGTCTATTCCCGTTCTTGACGGCACACTTAGACATACAGGAATGCACTTTGATTTAACACAAGGGACTAATCTGCATCTTGGAAATTACGTCTTTACGAGTTACCATTCTTGAGCCCACTCACTGACAATAAACTGATAATGTAAAGGAAATCGATCAATCTTTTTGTCTGATCTGATCACCCTGCTGTTGTGAAATGGACTGTGTTCCTTAAGACAAGTTAAGCGCCTTTAAATCAAACTGACGGAGTATAGGGATCGATTCCCAGATTGTGAAGGGCTCATAGCTCGCCTTTTTGTCAAACTGAGGGAGTATAGGGGTCGATTCCTAGATTGTGAAGGGCATTGCGCTTGTCTTTTTGTTTTGTTTAGCTAGTAGAGGGTTCAATTCACATATTGTGAATATGTGGAGGTAGAAAACTAAATTTGTATATCGATTCTGCAATTTTAGATTTTCATTAATCATAGTTTGCGGTAGCCCGTTTAACACTGTTTGGAGGGTGTTACTATTTATGTAGAATTAAGAATTATTTCTTATATGTGTAAAAGGTTTTCATATGGAAATCAATAAATAACAATTCACTATGAAAAGTAAACTTGATATCTGAAAAGTTAATTACACTGAAATTTGATTCCTCATTCTCGCTTATTTGACTTAAGTTAGGTTAAATGAGCATAATTACTATCTGTATCAACACAAAACAATAATCTCCTTTGGTATGAATTACTTGCATAGACACTTACACTTACAAGGTACAATGAAGGAAATAGTCTCGTGATGCTAAAAAAAGTTTCAAAAATCAAAGACAATTGTTCAAACTCTGATCCTTATATTTATTGTTCATCATGGGAACTTGATAACTGTTACCCTTTTCCCTCATTTTCTTCCTGGACCGTGAGATTGAAAGTTTTTATGCATAAATCGGAAAGTTACTTAATCTTTTGAGTTTGTATACGAACAGTTTTTAAATATATGAATTTATAAAATTCATAATACTCGAACAGTTAACATTTAGTGTTGTCGTGAATCATTAGACCAGATGTCTAGATTGGTCTGCTTATTAAAGCAACGTGTCACTGTGTCGCGTCTCTACTCAGACTTGCGCGTAAATTCTCGTACAATCACATTAACTTCCTCTCTGTAATTTGATGTTTATCTATCGCACGATATCAGGAGGCAAATACTTGATGAATTGACTGGAGTAAAATGTTTAATTGCTCTTCAGTCACACTATGGTCAACATTTTGACACAGGTTTTTTCTGTAACGTTTTTAATAGTTTCCGTCATATCTGTTTGTGAAATTAACAAAGAAATGTTTTATTTGATTTATTTATTATCTGTTCATGATTCAATATCTTAAGAATATTTTGATATGGAGTGAATTATTTACTACGCTGCGAGAAGTGTCATATAATGGCATCGTCTCTACTCCATGCTGCGACCATAGTGACGGGAGTGGCAAACAACTAATTTCTTCTGTGTGATTTAAACAGTATTTAATTTCCATGAAACATGTAATACACAACATTCAGATTATATATATTCAAAAAGGAAAAAGGATTAGCAAACAGGCAGCAAATGCCTATATAAATGCTTCAAGAAACGATTAAGATATCAAGTACATTGGTGGAAATATATATTTGCAATTATTCTTACTAAACTCAAATTCATATTAACCATTGCCTACCTTTGCATTTGGTACAGATTTAATAAAAGAGCTATAAAAATCGGTTGGTATTATTTATGAAATGATAATTATACAAATATTATTAGGGATTCGTTTGCACTCTGTGACAAGGATTTGTCGCCTCTCAAGGTAGATTTTAATGTTACATCGTTTTTAAAAGGTATTGATTTGATCGGAATCTATCATATAGTGGGCATTTAAAGAAGTAATGAAAAGGATCCTACCGAACGTTTCCACAAGAACAGGCGCAATTTACAGACAACCCTCTATCAAACAAATGTGAATTGAGATCGCTGCAACCGAGGCGCATGCGGCAGAGAAGAATTTGACTTCGCTTGGACCATAAGATGTATAATTTTTAAATGTAGGAGATAAAGTCCTGTCACATGAAATCAAAGTTTTAAATTGTGTCAGTGACGTTGCATTTCTAATGGTTGTATCCAGCAAATTCCAAGCATTAACAGTAGATGGAAGAAAAGAGTTATTAAAATGAGACAAACGCCAAGTAGTGCGTCGTAGATTTTCGGAATTTCGTAAATTATAACTGCTTACATCAGAAACATTTGGTGGAACCCATATCGACAGATAATGTGGAGTTAATCCATACACCATTTTATAGAACAAACATAATTTGTGAAAGTGGCGTCTTTCAATTAACGAAGACAAGCCTGTTTCAGTATATAGTTTTTGGTGACTTGTGCCCTTACCTGCACCTGAGCCCTTCACAATCTGAGAATCGACTCCTATATACCCTCTCAGTTTGATTTATAGGCGAGCTGTGAGCCCTTCACAATCTAGGAATCGATCCCTATACTCCCTAAGTTTGATTTATAGGCGAGCTATGAGCCCTTCACAATCTGAGAATCGACCCCAATACTCCGTCAGTTTGACATAAAGCCGATCTTTGAGCCCTTTACAATCTGAGAATCGATTCCTATTTACCCTCTCAGTTTCATATATAAGTGAGCTGTAAGCCCTTCACAATCTGAGAATCGACCCCTATACTCCGTCAGTTTGACATAAAGCCGATCTGTGAGCCCTTTACAATCTGAGAATCGACTGCTATACCCTTTTAGTGTAAATAAAGATGAACTGTGAGCCCTTCACAATCTGAGAATCGATTCCTATTTACCCTCTCAGTTTCATATATAAGTGAGCTGTAAGCCCTTCACAATCTGAGAATCGACCCCTATACTCCGTCAGTTTGACATAAAGCCGATCTGTGAGCCCTTTACAATCTGAGAATCGACTGCTATACCCTTTTAGTGTAAATAAAGATGAACTGTGAGCCCTTCATAATCTGAGAATCGATTCCTATTTACCCTCTCAGTTTCATATATAAGTGAGCTGTAAGCCCTTCACAATCTGAGAATCGACCCCTATACTCCGTCAGTTTGACATAAAGCCGATCTGTGAGCCCTTTACAATCTGAGAATCGACTGCTATAACCTTTTAGTGTAAATAAAGATGAACTGAGAGCCCTTCACAATCTGAGAATCGTTCCCTATACTCCCTCAGTTTGACATATAGGCGAGATGTGAGCCATTCACAATCTGAGAATTGACCCCTATATTCTGTCAGTTTGATTTATAGGCGAACTGTGAGTCCTTTACAATCTAGGAATCGGCCCAATACCCCGTCAGTTTGATTTATAGGCGAGCTGTGAGCCCTTTACAATCTAAGAATCGACTGCTATACCCTCTCAGTTTAAATAGAGGTGAGCTATGAGCCCTTCACAATCTAGAAATCGACCCTTACACCTCCAAAGTTTGACATAAAGACGAGCTGAGAGTCCTTCAAAATCTGGGAATCGGCCCCCATGCCCCTTCATTTTGAGAAAGAGACAAGCTGATTGCTCATCACAATCTAGGAATCGATCCTTATACTTGCTAAATAGAAAAACCTTAATAAGCTAGATAATTCCCATTTTATGATGATGAAAATGCTACTAAAACACAAATTCCCAGATTGTGAACATTCCCAGATTGTTCAGGTCGCACAATCTGCAGATTGTTTAAACAATCTAGGAATTCCTAGATTGTGAGCAAACAATCTGCGGATTGTGATATACAATGTACCCCAGATTGTTCGTAACATATACACTGATAATGTTATGAAAATACTAGTCTAAATTGGCAGTTGTCAGTAACGAAATGTTTAAGAAAAGGTAAGCTCCTGAAATTGTAATGAAGATTGTTCATTTACCCTTTCGAGCAATCTGTACAATATGTATGTCATTTCATATAATATAACATGTAAAAAGATCGTAAAAGGGTACAACTTTTATTTCTTACAATGGAGTGATACCAAAGTTGGATAACTTGTACCTAATTTCTTTCTTCTCTGAATACAATATGTTAAAATCAAATCAATTAATATGTAAGGTGATGAATAATGCACCAAACATTATAGTCAACATAGTTGGAGCAAACCGAAACTGTTATTTGCATGAAATAGGGGCCGGGGTTCTCATTATTCATGCATACATACAACCTGTGATCTCCTCAGATCCAAACCGAGGCTAAGGCCGCTTCCTACTTCCTGTTCGCGTAATGGCTGCAATTCAATAGTGCGATTCACTGTGTAATTTGAATTTCTTTTGGCTAGATACGAGTATATAAGCATTAATTGAAAGAAGATCAGGACATTTCAGACATGAAGACATGTCGAGTGATAATAAAAACGACAACATGAAGGGAAATTCACCCAGTGATAGCTACATCTCTTTGTTTTTGATAGTTGTATTCGTTTATTTCTAACTTGAATCTATATTTCTTAAAAGTGTATTAATGTGATAGAAAAGTATGTATGCTTGTATGTATTTCTAAAAAATGATATGCATTATCTCAACATGTAATATTGATTACATATTGATTAAAGATATAATATACACCATATATTATTATAAATGAAACATGTCAATTTTCTTTTGAAGCATTGAATACTCTGATTCATGACGATTTATCTATCTCATCCTCAAAGGTTTTTGGATTATTCATTCTGACATGCTAATGCTAATGCATTTTGCTAAATGATGGTTTTTAAACATCGGTAGCAGCTTTGAGGAACTAAAAATTCGCATCAGATATCTTTCGCTGCCAAACGTTGTCACGTACCTTAGACACACAACTCATGGTTGGAGGTGACCAAAAAAACATAAATATGATCGTTTTGGCAGATGTGAAATAATTTTAAAAGAATCGAATATACGAGTACTATAAAATGGATATTTTCTTATAATTTTCATAAACAGATTTACTCATTCATTCGCGATCAACTTAGGACAACTGTGCAAATAACATATTTTATATTTACTTACTGAAATACATTTTGAAGAAGGAATGATTGCTAGGTATATTTAGGTTTACTATTGCAGGCCTTATGCAAGATGTCACCAAAATGTTATCGATTAATCATTGATTGTAAGTGTTCCTCTAAACGATCTTCTGTCAACTGATGTAGTGTGCATGACATTCCTGGCCTTTCTGGGGGGAAATTGCGTTCAGAAGGAGGTTTTGTCATGGAGTATTTCAGAAATTGGATTCAAAAAGTTAGTAGCATTATTTAACATGATTTTCTTAGACTTTTTTTTACCAACAACTGATGCAAAAAATGCAAGCTTATATTAAAATTTATTTTGTAAAGTCAAAACAGGTGCATATTTATTTGAATTAATATATTATATTTAGGAGATAAATCCATTCTGTTTTTTATTTTGGGGTTGTATGTCGTGCATTTTTCACACACGAGCTTGCGAGGTTTGAAATGTTAACTTGGGGGGGGGGGGGGGGGGGGGGGGGGGATGCACGACATACAACCCCAAAATAACAAACAGAATGGATTTATCTCCATTCTAACATGACTAATTAGAAAAATAATGAGGAACTAATATGCCTTGCGCAACAACAATGTGATTAGGTCAAACCAGTACAGACCAGTTCCACTTGCTTACAAAACTACGGTACAGTGCCATTTTCAAAGAACATTAAACAATTTTTTTTTTAAATAAACGAACAGGTTTTTTAATAAAACCCCTTAATTATTTTTTTCATTGAGGATAATATCAACAGAAGACAGATTTTTCATTCCGTTAGAGTTACGTTTTTCGCGTAAATACATAGGTCACCTTTAACTCCTATAATACCGACAAGGACTGACCCAATCAAGGGACGTTACTCAAAAAGTAGTCGTTTACTGCTAGCGCTAATTCCTAGGTCACGCAACAAGTGAACTGATTGAATGAACGATCAAGAAAGCTTTATGGTTTGTCATGGTTGCATACAGTGTCTGAAAGTGTTGTCACTTATAAATGAGAGGGGGGGGAGGGAAAGCAGTTTGTAAAGTTGAAGAATAACGTACGTCTCCTCTGTTCACTTGACGAATCACCATTACCGATCGTTACGGTACGAAGCGAACTCGGTTTCAAATTAAATTTAGTGATAAAAAATAAACTACTTCGGCAATAATAAACCACAGAATGGATTTATCTTCTAAATTTCATAAAAATGCGGTATTCCCAAAGTCTGTATAGAATTGATGCAAAATTTTCTGTTGTATGTAAAGCAATGAAAACAGTTCAAACAGTTCAGCGAATGGAGTTTGTAAACGTGCGCGTTTGAATGTGAATCGGTCGTAAATATTTAGAGGTGATTATTAGCTAAATAATCACTCCAAAATTGATTTTGGTGACCAATCAGTGAGCAGTATTTTCATTCTAGTTTTCGTGTCATGTTAGAATAATTACTTGAATTATCCCACTATCTGTCGGAAATCAAGTGTAATTCTTGCTTGATTTCTTCTTCGAATTGTTCTTGATTCCGTTTCGTTTGATCATAAATGTTGTTAATGTTGATGTTGATCAAACAAGTATGTTTGGTAAGTACTTTGTAGCATTGCAATAATTTCTAAAAAAATAAGTGATGTGATCATGGTGAGGCTGGTAAATGCTGAAACTCCTCTTGCAGAAACAAAGAGATAGAATAAAAGCTTATATGTTACTAGAAGTCGACAGGAACAAATTGATACAATCATCATATATGTGATTTTTTCGTGAAAGGGTTTTAGTCCTAAAATCAATATTTGAAAAGATAGCTTCTCTCTTAACAGAAAACTGTATGCTTACTTATATGTTTTTGGTTTATTTGAATCTTGAGAGCTTTTGAAATTTGTTTAAAACATTTTCGAGTTGAGTCATAAATCTTTTTTAACACGATAGTATATGTCTTGTTATGTTAGAAAATGCGTTGGTGGAGGATAGAAACATGACCTTTAGCGAAGCCATAGAGGCATTAAGAGTTATTGAGTTATCCTGAGTAGCTGAAGCAAGGGCTGACGTTCTTCTGATGTGTTCAAACCGACATTATAGAAGTCAGTGCCCGATTCCCCAATGTCCCAATTGTGTAATTATAGTGTCATGGCGTGGGTGTTTGCCAGGCATAACAGTGTTTTACTGTCAATTTATTAACTAAAAAGATGTGTCCGAAAAATGATCAAATACGCTGCAACCATAACATTTATAACAAAAAGTATCAACAAGACATCTTAGCCATTGTTGACAATGTTCAACGAGGCAGCTTTGAGTTATAGACTTAACCCTTGATGTTTTTTCAAACGTTTCCTAATACAGATATGCAGAAATTATCCCCCGGCATAATGTGATAATTTCATGATGTAAATGATGTTTAGATACAAAATACATGACACAATGATGTTCGTGATCTTGAACAAGCATGATTGTTAACAAGATTAATGGAATAAGAACTTTGTGTGGAGACTTGGACATAAATTCTGACACTTGGAGTGATCGTTTCCTGGTTCTATGTCTTCGCAGAAGAGCTTTTACCGTACGGGTTGTATTTGAGTGCTTATTCTCTTTAAGTAAGATGTGCTGTCTAGCTTGCAGCTAATATTCTTAACAATAAAATATCTGTAGTCATTTGCCTTAACCATCACAAATGAGAAATCGTTTGATTTCATAGAAATTGTGAGTATACATATTTTCTTTTAGGGTTCTTTTTGTTAGGTTCTCATTATTTCAATGATAACAATTTGTCACTGACCAATAGTTTAAACATTTTGAAGTTAGATAGGTTTTAGCAACTTAATTGCCAGCTTTTACATATACTTTACGTGGAAGTTGTTGAAATGAGCTATACAGTTTGACTTATGATTTGTAAAAGTTTCTTGCTGCTTGTTTTATTTTTTGATAAGCTGTTAATCCGAAGGATTTTTATTTTCATTTCATGCGGGAGGTATCATGAATTTTTGGAATATAGAAAATGTTATATATATACATGTAATCAATATTCTGAACAATCACTTCATTACTCGTAGGCTTTATGCTGAGGTTAGGTCTTACAAATTCTTCAATTTTGAATCTGTCGATGTTCTTTTATGTAACATTTAATGATGACTAGTGACGGAGACACACAGTCAGATCATGTCCGGATCAGTAAGATGACATTAAGATGCACATGTTTATGGAACTGCAATGTAGAGATTGTCATTGCTAGTGTATCATAATATGAATATATATGACACTTTTCTTGATAATCTTAAGTTTTTTACGTATACCTATTGTCAACTTTGTTTTAAATTCTGGTCTTTGATGATATATTTTATAACATGTTCTGTCACAGAGTTATCCATCTTTGAACACAATTCATGACGTGCGTCCAGAATGCAACCAATGTTCCGAAGAAAAATTTAACAGTACATATATTTAAGATTTTAGCACATGTGTAGAAGCGTTTTATTATATATGCATATACATTGAGAGGAAATAGCGCAAGTAGGTCAGTAAGAAATTGATTGTGTTGAAGTCAATATGCTGGCCTCTCACAAAAAAAGGCTCGAATCCTGGTGAGGACAATTTAAATCTGTATTCTATGTCTCATAATTTGTCCTTATCCCAGTGAGCTGTTTAACTTGGTACCTTAAAACAGGATGTTTGGACCTCTTGTCTTAAATAGCTGATTTGAAAGTACAATTCCTTCAGGGGGTAATGATTTAGCGGGTATTATTACCTTGAAATAGCGCCATATTACTATCATCAGTCAACTAGGAAGATAAGAAGTTATAGGTTTATCTTAAATGTATTACAGTTGTGTCTAATGTATCACATATAACGACATCGAATAGGTGGAAAAGACTATTATATGCTGTCGCCTTATATCAAAATAGATACCATTCGTTAATAATTCAGGACAAATATAAAAATAAACATCACTAATCTTTCATGGTTTTATATCTATATTCATAGGTCTAAGAATGAATATTACTACATGTAAATCCTACTACATTTGTGTCAGTCTGGTAAAAACAGGTCGCATTGAAAGACAAGCTTTTGAACAAATGGAAATGAGTCACGCTAACTTATGGAAATGAATTTAAGCTATCAATACATGTTAGTTGAAAAGGTAAATGTCTTTAGGCTGTTAAAATAACTCAAAGTGATTATTTGTCATTCTATTAGTAATACGAGATTGAGAGTAAATAGGACATGTGTGTGTGTGTGTGTGTGTGTGTGTGTGTATATATATATATATATATATATATATATATATATATATATATTGTGTTTAAACTAATGGCCTCTTCTAGAAAATACATTAGTGATTTATAGAAATAAATAAACATCATGTAAATAACATCAAGAGGCTTTGTGTTGCCAATCGAGGGTATATTCCTAATGAATCATATGAATCTAGTTATATGATAATACGATACCTCTTAGGTAGACATAAATATATGTGTATTTATAGCGACACAGATTATGTTATCTTTGAAATAGTCCAAACTTCATAAATTGTGTTATTTCATCGACAAGTAAGGACATCATCAGCCAGAGATAGTGACGTTTGTACAGCATTTATTGAAACCAGTGTTGTGTGTATGTTTTTTTTAGATTCCATTGTACAGGATTATATATTTATCAAACTTATCATTCTAACATTACATGGCGCCTAGAAATATGTTGTGAGAAGATTTGTTCTATTTAGTCTTAAGCATCACATGTTTCATCATGTTGATTTACCAGAAAAACTTATTTTATTCTTCAACTTTCAGATTCTTGATTGGGCTTCAACAGCATGGGTGGTAAAGGGGATGACGTCGTAGGAGGATCTGATAGCGTGATTAATCACCTTGAAACATGAGGTATGTCGTGAATGGTTTTTCGTTTCTCTGAACTTATCACTCTTTCCTTTAAGTTTCTTTGTAACATTTTTGTTTCTGAACTAAGACTTTCACCATCGAAATTCACATTGTCATCTTTCATATCATCGGATGAGCATATAAAAACCCTTTACGTTTTTTCAAGCTTGGACTACAATGAAAATATTTCATTCAATGTTTTTTTTAAACATAGATATATATTATATGGATACATGTTGTCTTATTGTCTAAATGAGAAATGGTGGCATTCACACAATGTGTATCTGATCATTGTTGAAAATTGGTCCTTGATGAATAAAACATAACTAAAGTGAAATAATGTTTTAAAGTTTTCAACATTATTTTGGAATTAATTTCATTTCAATAAGTATAAATGATTTTTTATCAACGTAGCGCGATTGTAACACCAAATTAACATCAATTTAATTCCCAATTAAGAACCATATGCCTATTGGATTTTTACATATTCAGAAGTATATTTTAGAAATGTGTTTCATAAATGTGTGGGTAAGTGAGAGATCAACATTTTAACTTCACCATTGTTTGAGAAGGGAGAACATTCAGCATATTATTTAGAAACTGATATTGTAATCCAACCGTAATTGTAAAAATGTAATTGCTATTGTAAATACAAAACCTCCATGGAATGCTGAATTATCGGATACAAATTGAGATATGACAGATTTTTTTAGCTCAAGTAACAAGATAGCGCAATAGCATTCGCCATATTAAACAATGGTTCTGACGTAATATGACATAGTCGTGTACATGATTGCATCTCCTTTATCAGCGAGGATGAATAAGTCATGAATATATTTGTAATGTTTGTACAACTATTGTATAACGATTGAGTGGACTACAGTATTGCCATATTATTCTGGTGAGCTGTGACATGCTTTTAATAAATATTAGAGGACAATCCGATATAGATGAAAAGAATGACCCCATTGGAATGTGTAGTTGTCAAGATTTTTAGACTATTCTTTCAACAATGACAAATTGATACATAAATGTGAATGACATCCTTCCTTGTGAGGATGTTAAATGTAACAAATAATTAAATCAACCTTAAGATGAAACCAAGTTGCATGTAAATACATTCATGCTAATAAGTGCAACTAGACGAACACAACATAAAATTGATCATCTGTCAATGTTACGCAGCTATTACTTCACACATATTTGTTGGGCTTTATTAAATAATGAAACAAGTGAACACCTCAAACAAGAAATAGTGATAGAGAGACAGCATGTATTTATTTGCACACGTGTGAGAAAGGATTATATACGTTCCAATGCAGATAAACTTCAAACTGTCTGACACAGCTTGATAGTTTGTAACGTGTAATTTGAAAATGCAATTTCTGTTTAGTCTAGCCATTTACATGTTGATCTTATCCCTTCTATTTAAAAAAGGTGCTTTTGTTTTTTTGTGCCTAGAAACACAACGATTAATACTATTGCATAGGGAAGTGTGTGACATTGGATAATTATTGTGATCGTTGAATTGGTAATTCGATTGAATTGAATGAATCCAGCTTCTATCGTGTCCCCCAAACAAGACATATACATGTAATGCAATACTACACGTTTGATTACTATGTTGAATTGTTAATATTCACACTGAAAGATACTAAATTTAAAAAATTGTTGGTTTGTCTGACTCAGCGTAATATCAATGTAACACCCACATAAAATTCATTTTACACCAGCATGGCTCGACGCACAGTTGATCTTTCACAGATACACTATCAGCAAACTCATCATGTTTCAAGTCATTACTTATCCGTATATGATTTTAAGTTTGTCCTTATACATACCCACTTTATTACTAAAACATGAATAACAGCCAAACTGTGTATTTATGAAGTGAGTAACTGAAGCTATAAAATGAATGATGTGTGTTTGTGTTTGTTGAACATATTTCTAGATCAGCTTTCGTCTTCTTAACACTGACCTACCTCTGATAGTTACCTATAGTATGGTAGTTACAATGCGAACCTTATTGTTGTTTATTAACTGCATGAAAACGTTCCTTATCAGATATATAAAGCCTACCCATTATTCCCTGCTATATCCTATTTATCAAATGTCATGTCATCAAAGATAAGACGTGACCCTTGGTACCTATCAATAGAGATAGCATGCCTGCTACCAACACAAAATGGTATATTACAGTCAATTGCCAAAGGTTTAACCATCGTACTCATATGTTACAAGCTCTACCCAACTATCTTATCCAGCAACCAAAATTATTAAAAGGTTTTCAACTCTTTCGTCCAAGGCATTATGTAAGGTGGTTCTGGCGGTTATTGATCAAATGTGATATTGTGACGTCATTATTCTGTGGCAGTAGAGAATCAAAAATCGAAAAGTACGCTCTGTAAAAGACAAATTAAGTCATGTCTACTAAACCTTAATATAAAGTTATTGCAATGAACTAGACCACCTGTACTGCAATACACATGGGACTATAGAGTTACCTTGACTAAAAAGATGCGTATTGTGCTTACATAAGAGGAAATGGTCCAGGCTATTCGATATATTAGGCAGTCTCTGAAGAGTAAATAGATACAGCTCGTTCATTCGTTGATTAAGTAATAGCACTAGACACATCTCCTATTTTTAACAATTGACAAATTGCTTTATTCTGTGCAATGAAAATTAAATCAATAGTGTATATATAATTTACACATGAAAATCACATATATATATTTTTTTAAACATTTATCTAGATTTGGGATTGATTTTAACAACGTGTAATTCAAAAAATAAAATTCTAAAATAAAGAGATTCAAAGACTAAAAAAAAGCAAGATCAACACTTTGGATGTGGATGAAATATTGCCTATGAGTTCGGGCATTTTTGTCAGATATGAACATTATTGAACATGCATTTCATAGTCAGAGCTTTCATAAAAGGTATGACTTGGGAACTTCCTGCTCTTTTTGCTCTTTATCCGTATGGCCTTTTTCTTTTTGTTTACGGCAATGCAGTCGCAAAACGTTGCTCTAGATTTGGTCATTTATGCTCTTAGTACGAATTGATTATTTTAGGTAAGAGGAACATGCGGTGATCTTTCTTGGTCACCATCTTATAATCTAGGCTTGGTTGCTAATAATAAGATTAAACTTTATGTATAATCTTTTTAATTCGGAGAGTTATTTTACCTCTTTTTAAACATCTAAGCATTCCAAATAGCAATACCAATTCCCAGTATGTCTCAAGCAGCAATGAGTGTTGCAATGGCCAAGATAGACAGCTTGTCACGATCGCGTCATTACTCAAACAATACCTGTACCTGGTAACTTGGGTTAATTAGGTACTTGTTCTTTCATATGCTGCGAATGATAATAGTGATAAAGAAAACTTAAGATCAATGTTAGAGGCTATTCACTGAACAAGAATCTTGTACTGTTGCAATTAACCATTAGTGGCAACCATAATCCATTAACCTTCAACCATAAATTATTCTTTGTTATGTAAATATGAATAACTTGCCATTTTGAGGAAATTACAGTTTTAACCTTTTTGTGACACCAGATGTCATATAAAGACATTCATTATAAGTGTGCACCGTTTATTGTATAAAACAACAATTTGTGCAATGAAATTTACTGACCATAGTAATGAATTAATTCCATCAAATAATCATTCAATGCAGCTGCTACTTTAAACATATATGTTGTTAAGAATTACTTAATGAAGCAACGGAACCCATCCAAAATCAGATAGGGATATTTGTTTGCACACGTGTTGTTTTAAAAGTAAGGATTATATACTTAACCTATACGTCATGTAACTTCGAACTGTCTGGCAGACCTTGACATTTTTAAAGAGAAGAACAAGTTGTTATGGATAGACAACTTCTTTATTGCACGAATTGCATATCAATAACAACGTGTTCCTCTTCATCAGCTTCTAAAATGCCCCTTAAGGAAGTTGACATTTTTGAACATTTGATAAGGCTAACGAATCACATATTGATCTTATCTCTCCTGTTTATTTCTATTTCGTACATGAAAACTAAATGATAAACGCTATTGCGTAAACATGTGCACGTGGTTTTGAATATATCGTTGCACCATTGCATTGGTAATTCTTTAGAGAGGTATTCATGCACGCCTACATCAGGTACATATATGTTAGCATGTACTGTCCTCATCAATCTATGTAACTTTCAAGAGCGTATCATCATTTACTTATCTCAAATCTATATAGTGACGTTCTTTTTATCATACGAACTATCACCCCTTTAGCCATTTACTGCACATATAAAAATATATTTCCTTGGGGGAAAGGAAACAGCTTGATAGCTTTGTCATATGATTTTCGAATAATGATTTACTGAAATATGCTCGTCTTCGGAAAAAGGAGACTGCTTAAAAGCCTTGTCATATGATATCACCAGACTCTCCATCTTCATCAAGCAGAGTGTTTAACTCAAGTAGAAACTGCAGGCTAGATGATTTGTTGTTTGCATGTCTGAGTTGTCTGTGTTCAAGCTGTGTGTTCGGTATGAGAAGGCTCACCCTCTCGTAATTATCAACATATTTCAAAATTATCTTACATAATAAGCAGAATCCCTTTTGAATTCATTCGATTATTTTGATAATTTTTATGAATTTAATACCTACCCAAGGTTAGAACAGAAAATATTTTATTACTATTAGACGTGCGTTAAAAAGGGTTTCTGCTCTCTATGTTAGGATGAAAAAATAATAACCAATTTCTAACCAGTGACTTTTGTAGATCCATTTCAATTCAACTTCGCAAAACGCATCTCAGTATTGATTTTTTTCTAATCTTAGTTATATGAAGGCATATTGAGGAACATCGTTTCATCGTTTTATATTTTGGCTTCAATAGCAAAATTAAAGTGATTGGGGTTTTTTATTCAGCGTGTAAGTGTCTGAATTTCTTTCAAAGTGCAGGTTTGATTTCTTCGTTGCATTGTTTAATTTTGAAACTGACACATCCTAAATGATCAATTCTGTTTGTCTGACTCATTCTACTTCTTGGCACTTCATTGTCTTGGTCTAGATTATGGATAGGTTGTTTAGTCTCACGTTTCGCTAATGTAACACCCACACAACACCAATATAACACCCACGTGAGGTGAGGTGAGTTGGTGCTTACCGCCGCTTTCAAGACTGTGATACAAGATACGGCTGCTAGTATTATTGCAGGGATAAAGCCCGCAACAGCATTGTGGCTATGCATTGCGGTGAAACCTGCGAGCATCGGCTGGAACTAGCAAACCATGGGTGGTACTGCGCTGAATTTCAGTGTAACATTGCACCAAAACCTGACTGCGTGTAGAACAGTTCTCTACTGCAGACAAAGTTACCGAGCTTCGAACCACGGACCTTCTGATCCGAAGCCGAACGCGCTAACCACTGCGCTATCCCGCCCCCATAACATCCACGTAACACCAATGTAACAACCACATAACACCAATGTAACACCCACAGATATCAACCCTAACGCTAGCATGGCACAAATTTAAGTTTATGTGTACTGACAGCAAACTCATCATATTAGAAGTCATTATTCGTATATGAAAGTTTGGCCTTTTATACACACGATGTCTGACATAAACATGAAAGATGGCCCTCCAGGTGGATTTATGAATTGTAATAATTAAATTTCTATAATGGCTGATGTATTTATAAATGTATGTCTGTTGATTTTAATTATAAGTTCTAAAAACCGCATTCTTGTTAATGATATCCACTTAGTTTGATAGTTGCTCATTTGAGCTTTTGTTCTTTCTTTACTGCATAATATCGTCCCTTCAGATAATTACAAGGCACGTCGAATGCTTCTCCCATATGAATTAGTTATGTAATGGTGTGTTATCTAAGATAAAATGTGACACTTAGTGCAATACTGGTAGCATGCCTGCTGCGCACACATAATGGTCAAATTTGGTCATTTGCATCAACATCCACAGTTCCTACCTACAAGTAATAACATCTCACAAGTCGTATCCACTAACTTTACCGACCAGTCAAAAGTATTGATGGGTCTTTGACACTTCCGCACAAGACATGTTGTAAAAAGGTCTGAACGGTTATTGATATGAACAGGACCATCAAGGTACGTGTACTGCAATTCTCATGGGGCTATAGAATTTCCTTTACTAAAATGTACGTGTTGTGCTAAAATAGCCGGAAATGTTTCACGCTTTTTGATATATTAGACAGACTCCCAGGTGTACATTGATACAGCTGGTTCATTTGTTGTATCAGCATGATCACTAGATACATCTCGTATCTTTAACAACTGACAAATTGCTTTGTTCTTTCAATTGCAACCAGTGGTACAGATATAGTCTATACATGGAAATTGACACAGAATATTGAAAAGATCATCCACATATTCTTTTTGATTTCATCACAAGCATAAAACTCTTTAAAAAAAGGTTTCCAACAGTTGGAATTAAACGATGGTTTTGAGGACATGTCTTGGTCATACGTATATGCTGGTAAAGCTACTTAGTCATAAGATCCTGTATGTCAATATGATATCGTAAAGCCTCATATAGGCAATTATATAAATTAGAACGATCGTTTATCTAGATTTGGAATTGATTTCAACAATGTAGAATTGAATTGAATTTGTCTTAAAGAGTCAAAACCAAAACTAAATATGGTTAATGATAGTGGATATGACCTATGAGGTCATGCATTGTTGTAAATGACATACACGTTATTGGACATTCGTTTTATAATTAGGGCTTTGATAAAAGGAATAAACTGTCTTTCTTTAAAGATAATATATCCACATAGGGGGTACGATTAGCGGAAATACTTCATAACATAGTTAAGAATAAATACCAAGAACTATTTAGGTTCACATCCACCTGAAAATAGCAGAAAAAACGTGTTTTATAAACACTTCCGGAAAACAGACGCCAAACGTTTTATTAGCCAATCAGGTGCTAGGAGGGTTGTGACGACATAGACAGGACTCGTTAACGACTGGCTGATCTGTGTCATTGTTTACAATACAGATTCCAGCGGTCGTGAACGTACATATTTTCACTGTTTGTACTTATAAAAGCCCTTAAGTCACCAAAGCTATTAAAATCAATACATCGACATATTGTGTTTGACATTAATTAACTTGTTATTTGTTTGGGTTGTTAATCTCCGATAATGCCGATCGAGTGAACCCAAACTGATATCTGCCGCCATTTTGACTGTTTTTTGTTTGAACATCTACACAAATCGACTATCCCCCTGTGTAGTAGATTGACCATTGTATATGTAGAATATTTGTTACTACTTTGTGCCATTTTATAATGTCAACTCAATATCGTAACTCTGTGTTTCTGATTTGCTTGACTGTAACAATGAGATCTCGCTTTTGATGGACTGCCTCTCGGCAACTTCCGGATCTCGGAATAGGATACGACGGTTCCGAACAGCTGTTTTTGGGCTTATTAACAAATTGATAATGAAGATAAAAAAATGTATGTGTTTAGTAAATGTTCCTCTTGATTCGCGATTTACAACCTTCATAAAAACTTAGACTTACGCACTAATGTATTTTGCATAGTAAGGATACAGATTATTGTTGTTTTGTGTGAGTTAATGGTCAGTGTTTGAGATAAAGAGTGTGGTACTAATCTAGAGTGACGTGGGCCAATATTGTCAATAATAACACAACATTTATTGTTGATTGTGATGTAAGTTAAAGCCTGCTTGGAAATGTATTGTAAATATGAAATTCTTTTTCAGTTTTAAGTATTTCAACCAAATGAAAATATTAACGCTGAAAAGCATATTATTTCAATTTCCTTCGGTACTTTAGTACCGGTATTTTACCAGAGAGAGGTTTTTAGTTACCTAACACTACTTTTTCACACCAGACAATATAGTCATAAAGTTATTACCTAACAGTCTACATGAAATGCCGCACACTTGTACATTATGGCAATTAAGCAATAAACTTAATGACCTCAGCACCTGGCACATTTCTAAAAGGTAATACACAAGACACTGATTAGTTATCTAACTTGATCTTCACACATCATCAACAGACTTTATTGAAACTTGATGAAGGTAATTAGGTTTGTCAATACACGTGACACATGTAAATATATTAACAAATCTGTATTACTAAATATATTATTTCATACTGCAATGTTTATCAATATCAAATAGGTTATAAATTATTAAATTTTTTAAATAACTATTTAGTTCAACTCGATTAATTTTTCAATTCTATATGTAATCAAATACTAAAAATGTAAACAATTGTTGGGGTTTGAATTAATAATTTCTGCGACTAATCCTTAGAGACATAAATTCATACTGCAGATAAAAACTCAACATTCGTCTGCAAAATCATCAACTAAAGTTAACTCTCCAAAAGTTTCATGATTTTTTATCCCACCTCCCCCTGGATAGAATTTTGAATTAGCCTATCTTTCAAATTCCTTACCCTCTTTCGTTCCCTCTTCTCAAAGTATTCCGTCCGTTTTCTCTTCCAATGTGGTTGATTGTCATATCTCGCTGGACAGACGGGTAGCGGGCCTATTCGTACGGCATTTTTGACGAGTCTTTTCCTTTGTGGGAAGTCCAAAGTCCGTTGTGAAATCGTAGGAAAGATCATAACAGTCCTCTATGAAATGATCGGAGCAGATGACAGACCTGTCATTGGGACTCCACTTCGCTCTTTTCTGACTAACAAACTTTGTCCAATTCGCGAAATGAACAGGATCCTTCGGAAACTGATGCAGTTGAATGTCTCCTGATTTCTTATTAGTACAGTTGGAAGCAACGCATGAAGAAGGCATGTCTCATTCTCAATGAAAACGTAGACGATTGCGACCCATATCTGCATTGATGTATACTTGTTTACGAACAAACGCTGAGCGAGTCCTGTCTATTACGTCACATCAGCCGAAGGAGAGCTCAGGCCACTCTCGGGACTTTTTTTAATTGGGCTTTCGAGGTGGCCAATTTCTACGCACTTTGAACCGTTATATCTTTTTAATTAAAGGACGCATCGAAACTCTGTTTGGTGTTTTATTTACTTGAATGTATTGTCTTTATGAAAATGGGGATTGAAGTCGGATACAAAACTGGGATATAATATCTTTAATGACTTCTCTTTGCCCTTAAGCTTACGTTTTCATTTTGTTATGGTGATGCAGTCGCAAAACCTGTCTGTGTTACCATATACTTGACCTAACCGAGTACTCATAAGTACGAATCCACTTATGTTTAGTAAAGCCCAACTCACACTACGTACGATCAACTACGATCGCAGTACGAAAGTTTCGTATAGTCATCGTATTGTTATTGTGTTGTTATTGTGCTGTTATTGGGTGGCGGTCGTACAGTGCGTACAGTGATCGTGCTATTTGTCCAACGCGATTGCCTCAAATCGCAAACATGTTCCTGATTTCAGAAAATCGTGTTGTGTGCGTGTCGATCGTGTAGTGATTGTATGGTGATTGGGTAGTGTATGTGTTGTGATTGTGTTGATCGTGCTTCAGTCTTAGGACACGATAACAGTACAACCACCACACAACCACAACACGATCGATAAAATGTCCCTCTTGCAATCGTACTCTTATCGTATTCATGTTAAATTAACCCTTATAGTGCTAAACTTAAGGACCACGATGACAGCTCGTGCAGAACACGGAGTCACACGATTAATGTACGATCACGATACAATCGTTACACGATATTAGATTGAACTTGCACAAATAAGAACGTTTCCCGTCAAAACGTCTTCATCACGTGTGCTTCGCGTGCCTTACTTTCAATCAACATGTCAGCACAAACGTTTAGTCAGTAAAGGGGCCGCAGGCCCATTATACACGACGTCATACAGGCTTTTGGTATACATGAGAGCACCATGATTCTTTATCAACACATCACTGTCAACTAGTTAGTTAGTCTCGGTTAGAACACTTTACAGAAATCTATTTCATTTTTCATAACAAGAAAAAAGTATTTTGCGAGGCAGTTCATGACAAAAATATCCCTTGATGGAAATAATTGGGCCAGCTTTAATCCTGAAGGATATGTTCTGAAATATTCTGGCAGAATATCATTTCTCAATTTCTTATAAAAAGAGCATTCTAAACAAAAATGGTATTCGTTTTCAATATAAGGTATAATACAAAGCGGGAAAAGGCGATCTTCCCTTTTAAAACTATATAACAACCGTATTCTACCATCAAATTGTGATTAGAGCAGCGAAACCTACTATGAAAAATACGAAACTTTCTCACACTGACACTACTAATATAAAACTCAAACTCTATGAATGTTATACACTACGATAGAAATCCAGTTACGAGACCAAATTAAAATCCGATGAGCACAACTGATTTTTACTCACGTTTTTGGAATGATAACAATTTATGAATGAACATTCAAAAAAGGTAATTGGCCGCTCAATATTCAAATTGACCAAGGGAATGTGATGACCAGTTTGTAGAAATGCGTATGTTTTCATTATTCGGTAGGAAGCGAATCATAATGTCCTCAATTATCCATCGACTTGGCAAGTTTCTCGATGTTAAGAAGTAAACTTCCTTACATGGTGCGGAAATTCAACTGAAATGAATCAGAACTAATCCCTGTGAAGCACCGTCGGTAGTTACTTGCATAAAGCCAGAAGATGAGAGAAAAACTCTGGAAGATTGTCCGAAGATAATGTTACAATTGGTAATATATGCCCTCATGTCTTTATCGCAATGACATTGTATTTCATAGCTGCAATGTATCACAGGATTAATAACTATTCTACATTGATCATATAAAGCAATGGTTAACCTCTTTTGTCTTTGCACAAATTATTTAAAGAGCCACTCTGTGAGTTGTGGAGTCATATATGCCAAACGTAATTAAGGGTGTCATTTGATCGAGAAGTATCGATTGTTACCAAAAAGACACATATTAAAACTTATTGTTGTTTTACAGTGACAATATGACAGTTATGATCGAAAACCGGACAGTAGCGCGAGTCAAATAGTAAAACGTAATTTTGGAGACTTATCTAAAACAGCCAGGGGGGCAGTTTGGAGTTGATAGTGTTAGTGAGGTCATATAACTAGTATCCAAGTATATTGGACATGATATCTACACCTATGTGCATTTATGAGGCTGTTTTCATATTTTCATGGAAAACCAGTATTTGTCATATATAGGTCTTTTTGACATGAAAAGTTAAGATGTTTTGATTTTATATCACCACATGACATTTAGGTTTGAATCAAAGGTAAATATGGTGTTATGAAAATCACGGAGTGGCTTTTTAAAATCGTGCATTAGTCTTACACCATTCGTGATTGCATCGTGAAAGCGTTGTGACAAGTTTGTGTTGATTGTGTTCCGACCGTTTTAGAATCGTGATCTTTCGTGCAATAACTGTACGTTTTGAAACAAAGAGGTCTTGAGCCTTTACTCTAGGTTTAATTCAGGTATATAGATAACAAAGATAACTGTAACAATTGTTGATGTCCCCTAAGGAATGTTTAATATGTATCTTTGACTACTTAAATTATATCTATCAACTTAAAAACCCTATTAACTACGAGTTGGGATGGTGATGAATTGTTATTATTACATGGTCTGATCGTTATCTTACTCCTTTCGTTTAGATAGAACCGTAGATTATATTATCAAATACATGAATTAATAAAAATAATCAAGTATATTTATTGTAAATGCTTTAATTACACATTCCTTCACTTTCGTTATTTCAGCTTGTTTAACAATGATGTTTACTCTTAAAAACTCCGATTACATTTTTATTAGAAAAGTGTTTGGCTTATGTAAAGATTGAGGTATGCTGTTCCTACTGAATATTTACTATGAATGTAGAATCCCAAAAAAAGGTTTTAAAAAGTGTTAGGTTTAGAATAATTATTCCTTTGACTAATAAATTTATTTGAGGCCGTTCAAAAATTGATATCAGACAGAAGAATTTTTCACATTAACTCTATTTAAATAAGGTTAACAAGAAATAGTTGAACTGTTCTTACTTAAAGATTTGGTGTGAACGTTCTCATGTTACACGTCATACTATAACAGCGTGGGCAGAGGTAACAAGCAACCGTTACTGAAACCACTGAGGAATTGTGGGAAATTGCATTACCATTAATTGATGACGTGCCTTAGAATCTGGTTCCTAGGCCTATCCATCCAATATCCGAAATTCAATATTTACATTTGTCATTGTTTCTTAATGATTAGTATTCGGACTTTTGCTGCTCGGTAAGTACACATAATGAACACTTTGACTTGTCCTTACTCGTCTTGTGAACTTGTTGAGTGCTTTACCTCCCATAGGCTTCATTAAACTTAATGTGGCGTCATCAGTTGACTGTTACATAGCATGGTACTTGTACGAGGATGTTATCCATGCATGCGATGTTTTCACCGGCTGAAATATTTCATAGTAGTTTATGGTGCAATATTTTGCCGCAAAGTTCGAGAAAAGCTCGTATAAAAACAGAGGTTTTCTAGGAATTAATGACGGACGTACCTCTGTGGGGAGAGAATGTGAATAAGGATATATATAATGTTTCAAATATCTTATATTTTGGCTCTTTGCCCGAGACATTTCAAAGGCAATGTAGGGGTTTTCTAAGTCAAAGCATCTTCACTAAAAGAAAGCGAAATGTTAACAATTGCGGACATTCTTTTTCAATCAATAATAGAATGAAACAAATGTATCAAGTTTAAATAAGATATGCTAATTCATTTCCCTTGTGAATGAAAAGGTCTTTAAACTAACATCACTGCACGAAAATTTAGCTTGATACATGATACCGTAGTCAATGGCTGTACATTATCGCGTTGAACAATGATATATTTTTCCGGCTGAAGAAATAATCTATTGTTTGAACTTATATTTCAGTGGAGAATCATTAATAAATAAAACATAAAGAAAGGAATTGCATTGCCTTTGAAGTTTAATGAAATTCGAAAACTACATTAATATAACAATGTCTGGGTTCGATCACACTTGTGTAGCATTTAGGAAATTCAATACATCATTTACCTTAGTAAGAGATTATACAAAGTCAAAACTATTTTTTGCGAATGAAATTCTAAAACCCAAATATATCATCAGACCAAGAGACGTAGTGATCTAAACACTGAAATCAGAATGATAGAAACATCTTCTATCTCTTCTGATTCATGTATTTGGTTAGTTAAATATGTAGTTGAGTTAATGTTCGTTGTATAGTTACTATATGTATTCTAGTTCTATACTTTTTACTGAATAGCTATACCTAAGGTCTTGGTCTAGGTCGTTGATAAGGCCTTGTTCCACTGTTTCTGATGCAGAGGTTCCTGTGACGGGGATTTGTTTTCTTGAGTGGTAGACATTCAGCTGATTATCGGCATTTATTTGAATATTAATCTTGTTCTGAAGAGTTTCAAATTGGGCATTATTTTTGTCTCTACAGGCTAATATCATTAGTTTTGCATACTGTCACTTTTTGTGTGATTTAAAAAATCACATACCATATATATTTTACATAAAGGTAATTCAGTTCCAAAGTAAATTGAAACTTAGGTACATATACTTAAAAGTATGCATGTGAAATAGTAGAAATTTCTTGGAATCTTTTTTCCAAATGTGGTTGGCTATGAGATATTATAACACATATTTTCGTTCTGAATTATATACTTATCAAGCTAAGACTACTTCATTATGTCTGGCAAATATCGGCACTTTGAAAAATGTAGTGAGCGAACGTAATTTATGTTTAGTCTGACAAGACATTTGTTTCTGATATGTATTTAGAAAGTACATGTAATTGTTCAGGTTATTTTTCCATGATTGTGTTGTATCATGTGTGAAATATTTCATTTATTGTAAAGATTTCATGTTCCTATATCTATATATAGATGTATACGTCCTCAATGATTCTTAGACGACTTAATTCATTTACGAATTTATGAAATTAACGAGAGCATATCGACACTGAATCATATCAAATCTGATCTACTCAACAATTATGTGTTCTTTCAAATGAAAAATGTAAATTATGTTTGTTAATCAATTTTAAAACTCAAATCCATTGACTACAAATATGAATGGAATTTCCTTAGAAAATATCAATCAGCTAAAACGCTTTTTATATGATCTCACAATAATGCCCATAAGCTCGTTTCATTCATCAATTACTAAGACCTGGTTGGGGCAGACAAACAATTGATTAATTTCCAGTTCATTGTTGTCGTAGCCTCAGTGCGTGGGTTTAGTTGTTGTAAGGGCTGTCTGTGTCAAGGTGAAGATAAAGCTATTCGCCTTTAAGCTTCTTCCTCGTTGGAATGGTTACCAGACTCTCTAAAGGGTAGCTACAGAGCAAGTCAGAGGCACTTCAGTAATATTGCTAACACTTTTTATATTGTCGAATGTTGAAGAATAGGAATATCGTTAAACGGATCGTAGGGTTTATACTTTGTTTGGCATTTTCGTTGCAAACGAATCCTTTTAATTCCTTTTTTCCCAGTGGTAATATTTTTGACACACCCTTCATATGATAATGTAAACCTAGTAATTTAAAAACATGTTAGATATTCTAGTCGTTATTTAAAATGGGTTTCTAACGAAATATTTAATTGTTTTTAACATTAGAATTAGCTCCATTTTCATAGAATTAAAAACGCTTATCGAAAGCAAATGGATCAACGGTTTTATGTTTTACCTTATCAGTCGTTCTTAATCTTCATTTAATTATGTTCTTATTTTAAACAATTGATGTGGAATACCAAAATAAGACCAACAAGTATATAAAACCAACCGAAAGCGGCGACTGAGCATGAACAGTAGATTGATATCCTTTAGAAAGTCACTTTAGTTACACATCGTCATCGAATTGATTGGCATTGTTTGCAAATTTTCCTTGTAATGAAACACTTTTAAACATTTATCAAGACCTTGAGATGTCACAAAAAGCAATAAAGGCTAGCTGAATGTGTGAGATTAAACGTTTAAATCTTTAAGAAAATTTCCAAAATATTGTTTATCACTATACAGTGTAACAAAACGTCGATGGTATAAAAACAAAATGATATATATCAGTTTGAATGTACATGTACATGAATCACTGTTTCACTGTGAGAACAAAGCGACCCAGTTAAAATGAATACCTCAAGCGTCTACCATTGTATTTAACAGAAACAAACTTATTAACTATTTTCTCTCTCAGAAAACGATAACGACCAGATTGTAAGAAATTGAGACTTCGTAATGCATTTAAGATAAGTCCCTTATCACTTTTTGAACAGAAACAATGAATCATCATTAGCTCGATGTTGACTTAAAGCATTGCATTTAATGTGAACCGTGAACATTAATTTGTGTATTCTAACTTTTAAAAATAAATCCTCGTATTTTTTAAAACAATATGCATAATGATTTGGACCACGTTAAATTGATACTTGACTTGCACACATGACATAGAGTTTAAAATAACTGCTAATAATCTATGATGTCCATTTACACCAGTTTCAATTGCAACCTGCAAACCGTTTATAAGCCAGTAAACAGACACATTATGAAATCTATTTCTTCAGTATATTGAGATTTTGACAATGGTGCAAAATTACCCTCGGCTTGGACAATTTTGACAATGGTTTGAACGCACCTTTTTTCTTTATAATAACCTTTAAATATACAAAATTTTAAAGACAAAAGCTAAGGAAAATTGATTAATTATACAAAATAGAAATATTACAATATAAATTATCATGAAAACATACAGCATTGCGCTAACGGCGTGTCTGTAACAAATGCATACAATTGTGATTGTCATGTTTATGTATGCTATGTATCAATGACTACGAAACACTTTTTACAACTATTGATATGAGCTACACAACTTGTGTGACAATTCACGTGGGACTATAGAATTACATTGATTAGAAAGATGCGTGTTGTGCTTAAATAACAGGAAATGGTTTAGGCTATTCAGTATACTAGACAGCCTCCAAGGTGTACAAAGATAGTGTTAGATCATTTGTTAAATGAGCTAGAGCACTAGTACATTATACAGTATAGATACATTTCGTATTTTAACAACACACATACTACTTTGTTCGTTCAATTAAACAAAGTAGTACAGGCAGAATTTTGACATGACAAAATGTCATATTATATTTATTTTTATCTAGATATTGATTTTAACTTTAACATCATACACATGAAATATTTCCTTTAAAAAACAGATTCAAAGGTCTTGAACAGATAAAAAGAATACGAAAAATATTGATGTGCGTATGCCTTTGAGGACACATCTATCACATCACTATGCTGGTAGATCGATGTCATTATTAGATCCTTTGACACAATATTGTAAGGGTTTCATATTGAAACTTTCTCTCGAATGTAATTATTTTATTTGGAAAGATTGTTTACATGACCAAAAAAACACACTATGATTGCATCACTAGCTAGATACATAATTCTTCAACTAGTACCGTCTTACATGTAACTAATTAATGTAACTGAAAACATACATCATTGACAGACATCAGCATGTCAAACTTGGCGTTTTCCTTTTGTAAAAGGTAGGGCGAAATGTTTTTGTGTTGACTAAGTCTCAGTCACGGCTTTACCAAAGACATCAATACTCGTAAATATGAATTCATTTACTTTTATGAGGAACAACCTTTATAATAATAATTCATTTATATAGCGCCTAGTACCATCACAATTGTTGCTCACCCGCGCTGTCTTAAATATCTTATTTATTATCTCATAACATATGCTTGGATGGTGATAATGTAATTTCGCTTACTGAATACGATGCGGAGTTTCAAGGAGATTTGTTTTTGTCAATTTTTGTATATCTGAGCAATATACATATGCATGATATTTCTCAGTTCATCTTGAGGAGCAGCGAGGATATCAATTGACAAGGAAGACAGACAATCATGATTGTATGAGTACTCAGATAATACGATACGTATGCTGCTTTTGATAAAAGTAATCAACAAAGCTTGAACTTCATCATAGAGGCTAGCAAGCGATGGAAAATCTTCTAAAGCTGTCACTACGTCACGGTTTTATGCCATGAGACTATCGTTATCTTTGTATTCCTCATCTCACAGTACTATCAGGACCAAACAGGATATATTAAGCTATAATCCAAGTCAATGTGACCTTACAATAATTCTGATAGAAGTTTATTACGTGGCCTACTCTCGTAGCCTTGAGTTCTTATAAGGCTTTGCACATTGATAATATAAAGAGGCTTACTCAATTGACTTGATTAATCATTGATTGTGTTTGTTTCTTGACAGGATCTCCTGACAGTTTCTGTTCTATGAATGACATTAATGAGGTTGATAATAGAAGACCCTCTTTGGGTGTATGTTTAGCCTTGGTAAACTGTACGTATACAGTATGAATTCTTTTGGGAATTCCTTCATTTTCATTGAGACAAAAGTTTTGAAACAAAGAGGATCTTAATTATTCTGTTAGGTTTGATCTATCAAAAATATGTAATAGCAATTGTAATTGTTCGTCCAAAATGGATTTAGAATATTTAAATCTGTGGCTACTAAATTGATTATTATCAACTGGAAGCCCCTGCTAAAATAAGATGTTTTGCTTTAAAAGGCAGTAGACTGGACTATAATTATCATATATCATCAATGAGAAGGAACTTTAGCATGTCATCGACTACAGGAACTATCTGTAAAATGTACGAGTATTGTTCATGTTTTACTTTCATTTTCGTTCCTTTTCATTATTTCTAAACATGATTTATTCTATCAATGCTGTTTAGTTTTTTTAGACATTTGCAATTACTCGTATCAATGTAATCAATTGTGAAAGAAGGTTTTGAGATTACTATTCTTTTTAGTTGTTTGGTTAGAGACCATAATTCGAAAGAAAATGTTTTAAAGTGTAAGGTTTTAAGTAACCGTTCCTTCCACACAAGTTTTAACTTATTTTCACTTTCGAATTTAGAATAAGGTTACACAATTTTTTTTAATTTTGGCAACAACTCTACCAACAGAAAGGTACAGACGTTAATGATTATGTTTTAACATTTTGTTTCAACATTTCAAGTGGATGATAGTGTCCTTTCGTTAATCTTCATAGTGTAAAGGCGTGGGCATAGGATAGAAGGCGTCATTACTGAAACCACAAAGGAATAGTGGGAAATTGCATTATCATGAGTTGATTACTAGGACATAGAATGTTTGTTGAGAAATTGAAATAAAACGCTTGTCCAAAAGATATATATCAAACTTAAAAATGAACATATCTTGAATTTTATTAGGATTCTAATGGAAATATAAACAGAACATTATTTTTCCTAATTATTAAATTTGAGCAGGAAATATGTTTTTATCATTTTGTTTGAACTTACACATCCTAAACCTGTCCGTCATAGTGTAAACTGTGGGCAAGGAAAAGCAAGGTATTTTTTAATGACACCAAGAAAGGAATTGTCGGAAATTTGCATTTTTATGTCCATTGAAACTGGCCCCAGTTCCTGACCACTCAACTTGACATGCTCATGTGTCTCAATGATGAGACAAATTATTATCATGATGATCATACAATTATGCTTCATGATAATTAATTTCAAAAGCTAAAATATGTTGTTTTCATCATCAAAACTTTGTTAGTTTAAGCTAATATATTGAAAGTATTCACAAACCTTGTAGGAAATGAAATTGTAGATTATATGACTCAAAACGACTTAACACCATATTTTACTGAATATATTTGAGACAAGATAAACAATTTTTTAGTCAGTTTTCTCAACGAATTCGAACGTATCAAGTTAGGCTAAGTAGTGCTAATTGATATCTCTATCTCGAAGGATTAAAAAGTCGTCACACCAAAATGGTTACATGCAGTTTCTGCTTGATACATGAAACCTATTTATACGACTACAGATAAAATGGGAATAAATTATAAGAGTATTTACCTTCTGAAAAAAGAAACCTATGCTTAAAGGTGGAATTTGATTGAAATTAAAAAACAAATTTCTGTGGTGCCCTCGAAGTGTAAAATGATCTGAAAGCTGCTGTTTAAATTGAAGACATATGAAGAAAATAAAGATATACTTTTATTTATTTGCCAAAGTAACAACGGTGCTATAATGTCTGGAGCAGGCATAGCTGCAATTGTGGTTTGTTGTTCGTTTGATCTAAAAAATATCCATATTGGTGATCGTCCCTTGTAACCGTTTTCTACACGTGTTTAACGTTAATAATGAATGTGCTTCATGAAATCGTGGCCAGTAGAATAACATGTATTAAGTTCACTATGGTTTGAAATGGAGCTACAGCAATCAATAAAGAGGACTAGACATATTGAGAACATTGGGGAAAACAAAACCTCTGACGAGATATGACACGAACGTGGGCTTTTCTCTTGGGATCACAAAATAAACTCAACTCTTTACTCTACTCGCCTAGTTAGAGAATATCTCGAGTGCGATATAACGTAGTCGTCTATACGACTGTACCTCGCGTATCACCTGCCTTGTGTATCGGATATTAACAAGTCATAGACATAATATGTTATGTAGATATAGGTATCTGAAGATATTTTATTTGAGTGTTGATGGATAAAATCAATCCCTTTAGTTTTAGGTAGCCCTTACGTAGGTCACGTAAGTTCAGACAAGCTCTAGAGAAAATCCAAACTTTCTACAAAAATATGCATTCATGTAAATGAATTAGGTCTCTGAACTTGTATCTGCAAAGCTTTTTAGTTTGATCATGATTGAACCAGAGACTTTAATATGTATGCTAATGTGATGATGTTGCCTCCCTCTGCATATGTCAAATCAGCATTTTGGTCGAACTTAATGAAACATTAATACATTGATCATGATAATATTATCAGAACATTCTTTTTTTCTTAATGCAAGTTCAACTTTTTCATTAGATTTCATTTATTTGTTTGTTAATGAAAAACTCCTGAGCGTGATCAACTGACAAGTGAAAACTGCTCTTGATATACCTGTTACTTCAAACATGTTTCAGTTGATACATGAATATGCATTGTTGAAAATTACACAGTTGAGTCACAGGGCACTTTCAGTAAGAGTATCAGGCAACATTCCTTTGCACATGTGTTGAGAATCAATACCAATCAGAGTGGTTCAACGTAATTTCTGCTTAATCCTCCAAGGCACGTGTGCTGTTACTTACTTATTTAGAAATGAGTGCTTAAACTATTTTTGCATTAACATAATTAAATGATGTTTTCAACATTTGAAATAATTTGAAATTTTGTGTTCCCGTTTCCAAATTCCTGGGTTTACTTTTTCAATTATTTCGAGTCGACCTCTTTGGCATGCGCTTCTGTTTTCAACGCTTAATTATATCAAATCTAACCTAATTAAACGCATTTAAAAATGCGAGTTTGTTCGAATTTTGTAATCACTTTTATCTTAGAATATCAATCATATTCAAAGCCATTGACTACATTGATATGATTTCCTTCGTAAAAATATTAATTAGCTTAACAGCTGTTTATAGGATCTCACAATAACTTCCATAACCTTCTTTCATCCATCAAGGACTACGATCAGGTCAGGGCCGTCAAACAATGGATTGTTTTCCGGTTATTGTTGTTATAGCGCCGGTGCGTGGGTTCAACTTTTGTAACTGCTGTCTGTGTTAAGATGAAAGTAAAGCGTCTCTAATCATCGTCAAGTTGGTAACGGTTGCCAATATTTCTAAAGGTGATCAGCAAAACACGTCAGCAGCATTTCCTCAATAGACTTCAACTGTTTATATTGTAGACCATAACTGATGAGTTATTGTTGGTGTATGTAGGAGTATTATAAAACATTTATTTAAGGTTATGATTTGGTGACCCTTCAATTAGAAACGGTCCTTTCTTAAAAAAATACCATTATTTTTGGTCCGTCCTTCGTGGACATACGATGCATATCACAAAAGCAGAAAGGTTTAACAATATAGCTAGGTCAGGCAGCAGTTAATCATATAGCATATAGTCTGTAATTCATGCTCACAACCATTGCCGTAATGCATCAAAGCAACGTATCAACAGTTGTAGGGTTGTTGTAATTCTTCATAGGATAATATTAAACTTTAATTGCTTAATAAAATTATATCATAACCAATATTTAAAACCGACCAAGGAATGATTGATGAGACCTTTTCACAATAACTATAGCAACAATGACAGGAAGGAACATGTTAACTGCATATTCTAAATGAGTCCTTTATTGTCATAGTGTAAAAGCGTGGGTGTAGGATAACAAGGTAACATTTAGTAAAAGCACAGAGGAATTGAGGGATGTTGAATCAGCCTGAGTATCTGAAGTGAAGGATAAAGTTGTTGTGCTGTGTTAACAACGACTGATTAGAAGTGAGTGTTTGATTAACCCATGCCCCAAGTGAGTAATGGCAGTAACATTGCTATCGGTTATTTCCTTAGGCAAACATGAGAGTTTTACTGCAGTTAAGTAAAGAAATATTTGCTGTTTGAAATTGACACCAAATCACGTTCGTGGTTAAAATCCTGAACATCAAATAACAACATCGAAAAACAATGAGAAAGTTTTCTTTCTTTTCATTTAGTATGACCTACGCTCAATAAACCTTTAACGATGTAAAATGTCTTTATGAACTTACACGTTTGAATATAAAACAGAAATAGAAGTAACCTGATCTTAATGTAGTGTGTTACCTTTCCGATGAGTACGTTAAGTGTAACAAGTCATAATGGGAGGGAATGAAAAATTGAAGTTAGAAAAGTTTTTCTAATAACAGTGTGCAAAACTTTATTATACCTTCAATTATATTCAGTATATTTAAACAAAGAATGTATACAGCCACATTTATTTATTGGATTGCTCTTACTCTGTAAAGAATCAAACGAAAGTAATAATGGCCAGTCTAGCACTAAATGAAAAGGCAATTGTATTTTATCTGTTCTTACAAACAGTCAGGTTCCTATGTTAAGTGTTCTTGTGAGAGTCGATGAGCTGAAAAGGGTCGGGTATTCGTGATGTGTTAAAATTCACTCGTTTTTTAGTTTGGAGAGCTATGTCAAAATCTACATATAATATAGTGTACCAAGCTGAGCCCGTTTGCTGCAGAGCATACATTTAGTTCTCATAATCCTTCAAATATAATGTCAGGAACACTCAGTTTCAGAGAGCAGTGTCATTTAATGCCCCAAATGATCTCTCGACAGTGTATCGTTCTTTGGTTGGTTAGCTGTTATAATCAGACGTTGCTTCTTATTGAACTTGAATAAAAAATCTATGGTTAACCTTGAATGCTTTTGTCCTTAATGATACTTCAGTAAATTTCTTAACTTAGCAAATTATCTTAAACAAACATAGTATTATCTGGCTAGTCTATTCTATCCGATATATCTGTTGGGGTTATCGCGTAAACAATATTGCATATAATGAGGAAACATGTACTGTTTAATCTAGTGCAGCACATGGGTCATTGTGTTTCTCTTTTTTTATTGTTTTAAAAAAGATGTCTAGTTACATTTCGAACTCTTTATATTCATACCATGTTGTCTGAAATATCATATTCGAATGCACATGTCTAGCTATAGCCTTTTTATGGGTAATACAGATTTCATCTATAATTTATTAAAAATCGTATTCAGTGCTTATTACTTGGCGGCTAAAGCCGCCAAGTAATTATACATTTGATAAATGGCACTTATTGCCGATATTTCACTCTATAATACAGTTGGAAATTTCAAAGAGAAGTTTTAGCCAATGCTAGGTGTTCTATTTGTATCACGGCGTATCCAATGACCAATGAAAAGAGATGTAGCAAAAAATTAACCATGTGACCTTGTGGGTACTACAAAATAATTGGCATGCTTTAATTGGGAATTTGATTTCCCTACAAATGTCATATTGAGAGAAGAATTATATTTACTTTCATATATGTTGATAAAAGTGTGAATACTTGTTTGTAAATAATGTCACACAAATAAGAGGCTACATTTTTTCAAGTTTGGTCCATTATTTCGCATTCAAGAATCGGAGTCACCATTCTATTTTTGTAACCACCCACGCTTTTTCAACAAACAGCTGACAGTTTCCCACGAATCGTCAAATAGACATGTTCAGTAATGTGAGCGCTTAGCGCACGAGTCACACACTCTCTTCTATCACTGTGCGTGCCATCCTGGGCTCATAACGGAGGACCGTAATTGACGCTACTGAACATGCCTCCACCTCTCTTCGCCTCCCTTCCTCTCTCTCTCTCCTCGTTATCAAACCTCGCCGCTAATGGCTGAAATATTGCCCAAGCGGCGGTAAACATTAACTCACTCACTCGATATCAAACGCAAAAGATATAAGATTAATTTTGGTTTACTAGTTTTGGTTGAAATCACGTTAACATCTCGCCAAACCTTGTATCCTTAGTATCGCTATCAGCCAGGATTCATCAAAGCAACTTTGTGCATGGTGACCTAGATATCGAATGCGAGACCACGCATTCTTGGAAGATGACAGACGACCATTGCCTTTGTACCTCACTTGTCCTATATATTATTTCTTGAATTACTTTGATAACAAATCACGAAATAATTCTACCTTTTCTTAAAGATCATTTGCAATTGTTTTTTTTCCAATATTTGGTTTTAAACTTGTCGGTTGCAATTAAAATTATCATTCACAACAAATATGAATTTAAAACCGTTTCATGATAAAATTTAGAAAATATCTTTATATTTAAAGACATATGATTCTCTATGCTAATAGGTTTGACGTTTCAACTAAAGTTTTTCAAATCTTTATGATTATCAACTTTCCAAACGACAGCTTTTAATTTTCTAAGGGATTTATATACAAACATAATTGCAAATACTTGCAAAACATTTATTCAAATTATATAGAAAATAAGTATTTAAGTTCATAAATTGTTTTATTTGAAAATATTCACTTGCCACGAGAAACTTATTGAAAGGATGAATTTTGTTCTTCTAGTAGGCCGATTGTGATTCGAAATTCCCCAAGTTAATTAAAATTGGAACTTTTGATATAGTTTAGGTTCTCTTTACCAATATAAACACAGTAAATGCCATATCTGCACACCTATTTGATTTTTCCATTTGTATTAACTTCATAGTCGCTTGTCGAGTGAGGTTTAACAAATATAGTAGTCTGAATAACATACACAATATTGGCGCCTTCACATAGCTATGTTTCAAATTACTATTACTAATATACTCTTCCTCTCCAATCCAATAATTATGCCCTTGTGCCCGCCAAGTTTGCCTTTTTAAAGGCTTTTCTTGTTGCTTACTTGGACGACAATTCAACTTCCAAGGAAAATGCGAACGTTCTTTCAAGCCCTAAAGTATGGGTTAAATTTATTAATAACTAAGACATGGTCAGCAAAAACAATTGCTAGACTTCCGTTACATATCCTGCTAACTGTCATTTCGTGGGTTTAACAATTGGTACTGCTGTCTGAAGTAAGACGACAATAAAGCAAATAGCTTTACAGCTTCTTCCAGTTGGGAAAGTTGATCTTTGATCTTTGTGGATTTTAACAAATTAGAAGCATCATTCCATAAATGATGATGACATTTTTGTATCAAACTTATTACAGTTTTGTAACATACGTTCAAGTTGATAACAGTGGTGTACTCATTTGTTTTTGCACCTTATGACATACGTAATGACATGAAACAAATGAAAATGTTATCAATTGAGACTCATTCAAACTAAATGCATATTTTTCTCTTTATCGAGAAAACATGCTGTTATGCAAAATTAATGCACTACAGTTTAGTTATCGAGCAATATTTGCAAATATTTCTGTCATTCTTTTATTCATGTTGTCTGCATCAAAGTCATTCATGTTATTACCCCACGGGGTAAGGTGTTCTTTACAGTTAAATAGTAGTATGAAGTCTTTACGATATTCGATTGAGTTTATCTTGAAATGCATGATTCTAACAGGCTTCCCCTAACTGTAATATGGATAATCTTTGTAAATGATTTCTTGACGAAATTCAAAAGTGCTATATGTCCACTGCGTTATTAGTTTCTATACTCTTCAAAAAAAGAAACGCAAACGTGATTTGAAGATAATTTGACTCTTTTAAGAGCAAGAAAAGCAATGCAACTGTAATGTTTCTTTCCAAAATATCATTGATGTGTTAATGCTTACAGCAAAGGTGCAAAAACGGGACAATCTAAACTTCTTCATTTTGGTGTTTCGTCGTTTGAAAAATGAACATGTATCCCCAATTTCATTCAAAATGTCAAAAGATTTTGACAAAAAATAGTTACATCAACAACTTCTTCGGACGTCAATTGACTACGATTAGATGGAGTTTAACCAGTATTATACACATGCAGCATGCGTCATTGTGCACTACCTTACATTTCTAAAAATGTGCTAGTTAACTCAATGTCTATAGATATGCGAATGTTCACCTTGCTACAAATTAAGTTATATGATTAATTGCTGTTGAGGTTAAGCAATAAATTTTTTGAAAAGTTACTTTTTCATTTCTATTTGTTACGAGTGCATATTTAATGGTTTTCATACAGGTATCGCCAACTTGGCAGGCTCACATCACCGTGTAGGTATTTCAATTTGAATATAATTCAACATTACCTGTGACATTATCAAGATGTTGTAAGACATCAGACATGTGTGACTAATATTTGTCCCGCTTAGAAACTGCCAAAAGTCATCACGACGAAACATAATACTGTTACTCTTGTTATTAATCAGATCCCCCCCAAAAATATAATCGAATACATACCAACATGAAACATAAGCTTAATGTGTTCATTTTCAGAAAATTCAAGAGGTACCATTCACAATAAATTGTCAAGAATAATTTGTATTATGTCGATAAGCATCATAAACCAATCAGGATTATGTGGTTAGCTTCTTTAAATCGCTTATGTATATTTTAGCAGAGGAGCATTTTCTGTTTCATAGATAAGTGGAATCTTATAGTATTTACTCCCAATCTCTTATTTCTAATAAAGCGAAATGTTATTATTTTGAATTACTTTGGAGTTGTAAAGACTTTTACCTTTGCAAAGAAAACTCGATGATAGCTGAAATTCATCTCCTTAAATTGATGTTATTCATTTTATTTTAAGTGGCTTTGTTTTACCAGGCTGACCCAAATTTCGTAGAATTTGATGAGTTTTCCTTCTTAGATAGTGACAGTACATTATTACATCAAGTGCTTCCGTGGTGCTTGGTTGAACCACATTTCATAGTGGTGCCTATTGTCGAGAGCTTTATACAGATGTCTAATTAAAAGGACAGGGGTATTTTTTGTTGAACCAAAATTCAAGTGAACATTCCAGTTTATACAGGTATGATGTTAGTGCATGGTTTTAACATAACTCGAAAGATGTTACTGAGGATAGCATTTTGGTTGATTTAGATAAATTGATAGTAGAACAGCGCCCTTTTTCATGCCATTTTCTCAAAACAAAATGGTAGACTTGATACAGATAGGTCAGGTTTTTTAAATAGATGTTTCCTGTATGTGTTTGATTTCATGTGTCCTCAATGTATGTTTACAGCTGCAATCTCTCTATCTATCTACGGAATGTAGAACAAAGTTTATCATGATTATATTATATACTTGAAGATCATAGTCATATTTCAAAAGACTTATTTGTCAGTTATTTATGGGGTCTAAAATGTAGTGCTTAAATATCTTATTCTATCACAATCTTGCCGTCTAGGGGTCAACGTCATTGGGGTCATGTAATAATATAGCATACTGTCATCATCGTCGCCGTGCCTGTGCCCGTCTGTACTCAGTCATTCCAGAGCAGAACTATGAGACCATTCAGTATGTTTCCATAACTTTTTACAATTTATATACCAACCTATAATGTTCCTTTTGCTATTGTAAGATTAATGAAGATCTTTTTTGGGGGGAACAAGTTTAATGTGGACATAGGTTTGTTTGCAGAGTAGAGCTCAAAACCTTTTGTATTTCCTACCTGGTGCCTTTTGATCTTTTCAGATTTATTCATGTTCAGTTAGGTAACCCTACAGAGATAGGACAATTCCCGTTTAATTAAAAGACAGATGTTAATATCTTGCTTAAGCTTTGCATATATGTATTACCCAACTACCGAAGTTGTGACCTTTGATATACGTTGTATGTAGACTGTTGAAACGTTTCTTATATTTATTTTAATTAAAAGGGTTAGGAGTTGGACACAATCCAGTCATAGATTTGGTAACGAAGTTTTGTCAGCAAATATCATAACTCTAACAACAGATATACAAGACATTATGTTATGGATAACACCTTCTTTAATTATTTCATAAAAGTTTACGGGCTCCTTCTTGTAAATACTAAACAGACTTATTAATTAATCATTATTATTATCAAACTTGCAATGGTTGATTTATTTTATGTATTACAATTTATTTAAAACCCGGTTGGATATGTCATTTTCTGATGAATCTGGCTTTATTCATTAATGCTTTCGTAATGGTAATACGAAACAATCAAGTATAACAGTCAAGATAACAAATTTCATATAACCGTTTCACTAGTAGAGGAACATGTTTATGCAAGAGTAATTGGCACCAACAGGGGTGTATATGTATTAAATAAAATTTCCAAAGTGATTTTCACAATAACTTTCTAATACCTGGTACTGAGTTGTGCAAAAGTAAATCATTCAATATTTCATCATATATCTGTAACCTATTCACGAAATTACTTTCTAAACTTCTCACATTGCATAAATGACTTTAGCATAACTTTAGATTAAGGTTCCTAAAACCAATAAAGAAACAACGTTATATAACAATAAAATCTCTGTTTACGTTGAATGATTGTAAACCAAATTTGAAACATGATAATAGAGAATACATTAACTTTGATCTATTCCTGTCATTATTAAAATGTTTATAGCATAAGTATTACATTTTGTTATGACATAATGCTTTCTAACGCTCCAGGCTCTATAGATTTTCAGAAATTGAACGCCGTTATGAGGAAATGAAACATCTCAGTTACCAAGAAAGGTGTTCTTTTCGTGTACAAGGCTGACAATGTCCAAGTTGATTGAAATAAACTCCTTTAGAGAGAAAATTTTAATGGTTTTATTATGACTTATGTTCTTTCGATGTAAAATGCAGTTAAAACCATAATAGGTGCACATGTAACACAGTGGTAACATTTCATGGAGTTGTTGATTCGAAAAGTCTCACATGAACACATTTGAGGTGTATAGTGTTTTACATTGTTGTACATTTATATGGTAAACAAGTACAAGTTCAGATGATATGGCATCTTTTCTTGAACTATTTCACAATAGAATAATTGCTTATTCCCAAAACAGAGATTGCTGAAGGTAAAGGGGCTGTGGAATAACGTGTGTGTGATTTTGTTGACGCCATGTTGTGGGTTGTTAGTGGATATGTTTATTGCATAATACAATTACAAATTTAGTTCAGCTTTGTCCAGTAGTTTATCTCATCACCCTTTGAAAACATTTTTCATTGAATCGCATAATCTCTACAGAGAGGTAGCTACAATCATATTCATGTACAATAAGCTACGTTTTAATCGGAGAACTCTCTGAGGTTCTTGCTGAATCCCTCTGCTTTGTTGGTGTCGCAGAATCTGATACTATGATCCAGTTGCAAACATACCTTATGTTGTTCTGTCAGTATGACTCGTGTGCGTAGTTCACAGTATAATAATTTCAGTTTTACTTTTCCTAGGGAATCCCATATTGCAAAACTCAATTTGATTGCATTCGAGCCCAGAAAGTGCTTTAATATTAACAAAGGTTAACGTAGGTGGATGTAAGCTGAGCTATCTTGGTGGTGAGAGAGCGCTTCATGTAATTCAACCGGTATTGTACAACAGTGGCGAAAACACGCAAAGTTTCACAATTTCCTGTCTGTGCAGAAAGCTACTGTCCTTGAAAATTTGACAAGAAAACTATAGACGTCCGTCTATTTCAGAAGGTTATCAACATATTCACTAAGATGGCATTTGCTTCAGCGTCGTCATGTGCCCTGACTCAATATTATACTTATGTCAAAGAAGCGAAAATGTGAAAACTCTTGCAATTGGAAAACGAATTGTTTCAGTTTTATAGGAACTTTGGATACACTTTATAATGAAGCTTTCACGGAGAACCTTACAAGAGTTTCTCAAATTAACCGAAAGCACATTAGTGTAATATTGGTGTATTGGTTTACATAATCAAATCCATGAACATAATTGCTATGATCCTAACAAATCAATCATTGATAATACTAAAACATGAATAGACATTTAAAACACCAAACGCCCCTGAGAAGAACTAAAATAACCTTCCAGCCTGTCTCATAACAAATAATGACTGAGTCAGTACTGAGACAGGCTTACAACAAATAGATGTCTCACATAAACCTTGTCTCTACCTCTTGCCTAATCCTAGAGTCCCTTGATAATACATTGCAAAACATTCTTAGCAGTGAAGCGAGTCAAAATTGACAGTTTCTGGACAGTTTCTTTGCAATCTTTATTACGTTCATTCTAATGGGACCAAAGGTCGATTTCTTAGGTGAAGCTTCCTATGTCTGTCCCTCGATTTAAATATTTGAATTCGTCTAAAAAAGAAATGTAGCGTGTACAATCGTCGATCACATTTTTGGAATGAGCAAAACAAGATTCATTCGTAGGTAAAAGTCATATACATTTTCTGACTAACTTGATTTAACATGCCCTGGAAGAAGCAAATGTGATAATATATCCAAATGCTACGTTGCTTTTTTCAAATGTTTCAAAAACCAATTTGAAATTAGAAAATATTCATTGTACACGTTGATTACTTTTGCCTTTTACCATACACATAACCTTTCGAACAAGCTCTAACAAAAAGCAATTTCTGTCTCATATCAAAATAACTTTAAATGATTGTTTCGACATGGCAAGATAATGGTTTCATTGATTTTAGTTTTCCTCTTTCCTTTAAACGTAAATCATTGATGGTACTTTTGAAATTAGAAAATTTTCTTTAAATTTGAATTTATAAGTCTTGCCTTTTACCACAAACTTTTTATTTAGAACAGCTTGTAACAAGTGAAATGCTGATTCTTATCAAAATATGTTTTGATTAATTCTTAAGATTTCAATCAGGACAAGATGATTGTTTCATTGTCTTGCAGTTTATTTTTCTTTCCATAAACATTTGTATAGACATGTTCTTTCGGTACAAATGATAATAATTTCGCACTTTGAAGTTTACACATATTCTTGAACTCTGATTGTTTGAGAACTCGGTCATGTGATGTTAATTTCAGAGGTTCATTTCCCATGATTGGCTAGAAATCGTTCATACTTGTGTGAACCTTTTCTAGCCAGTCTACGTCGTGTAAACGTTCGCCGGAAGTACTCCCCGGTTCCACCATCGAATCTAGCGACGAACCTTAAGTTTAATTGAACCTGATTTTTTCATATTTGTCTTCCTTTATTCAATACATTGAAAAGGAGAAATTGAATTTAATCATTTGCAAAATTCAAGATTTCCAATATTCTCAAATAAGCATCGTACGCGTTCTAGTAACGTAGAGACTGAAGCGAACAAAACGATATGCAAGTTGACAGATAAATTTCACATTCCTATCAACTATGACGTTACAAACCCGACTAAACACTTGACTATCAGAACCTTATTTAAACAACTGCTGTTTACATATTTTGGCGGGAAAAAAACGAGCAAATTTGGCGCGATGCGGCCACCACAGCATGGTAAATAATAAGGCAAATAACTCCGATCTCGTGTCTTTGTTTAAGATGTTATATCTGTTTATGTTTTATGATCGACTGCATATCATAAATGTCACGGAATAAACGAATTCTTGTCCCATTGCACAATCTTACTTCTTTAGAGGCTAAGACAGAATTTGTAATCGTTCATTTTCCATTCCAAACACTCAAACTGACATTCCATCTTTAAATGAATTGGGTATTCTTAAAAGGAGTGATCTTATATGAAATAAATGTTGTCATACCTTAATGTTTAAAAATTATTTAAAGTTTAATCTAGCAAGGCTCCCTGAAGTGACATAATCTTCTTATTGTGCCAATTATCAATTAACTTCCTTAAGGGGCATTTTAGAAGCTGGATTGATGAAGAAGAATAACCAAATTATCAATTATCAATTACTTTCGTTCAAGGGTCTTACTCACATATATAATTTGATGACTGTCATTTAAGAAAACTATTCTATTAATGTAGCATTCCACATTGATGAAACTACCACCGTGTGCAGATATATTATCGAAAGTGCTCATGTGAGACTAAATATTCAGAACTGAGTTTAAGATTAAACGAAATAGATTATATAGAAGATAAGGAAAGATTTTGCATAATCTTGTCTATTGATCTCAGATGAGTAAAGCGACTTTGATGTAGGTATAGTTTAATTCCTGTTGGACAGAATTGAAAACAGATATTTTGCTGTAATTTAGTTTTTGCATGTAATTGATATTTTCAATTCAATTAGAAAAAATTCCCTTAAACTTCAAAGTTTGAATTTGAAAGAAATATATCTTATACTATGTTTGTTCACTGGTTTAAAAACTGTTTAATTTAAACTGTATTTTAACAACTCCGACATTTATACCACTTTAAAATGCACACTTGAAACTCTTGCATTTTGAAGCTTTTAGGCTAACACTCTTGGACAACCTTTTGGATATGCAGCTGCGTCCTCATGCCTTAAGCTAACTGAACTTATGATAACCCCTCTTACCTTTCATAGATCCGCAAGGCCACCATAACAATTGATTTCATCGATCTTTGGAGGAACGTTACAGCAATAGGAGCCCTTGTGGGTATTCTTTTGTCTTAGAGAGTCGTTTTGTACGTGTTCTTGTACGATTTTAAGGTCAATTAGTCATGAAGAGTATACCTTTTTATAATGTGTGAAAATAATAGATCAAGTAATTTCTTATAAGAAAGATTATTATATTAACATTTCTTTTGTACATTCTTATATAAACATTATCATAGCTATATATATAAACCAAAGAGCATGTGAAGCTCACTCATTTCTTTACTTATTCAAAATCCAAAGCAATCAACCGCACGAATCAGTCAGTCCGGTGTTAGATGAGCAGGTAAATTTGTGTTTAATGACTAATTTCCTTTGTTAAACTCCTGTGCGTCTCTTGTGCTTAAGAGATAGTCTTAAAGCTTGCTATGTATAAGGATGTTGAAAAACACATGCTCAATACTTTCCACTTATTCAACATGCAATGCAAAAAACAATCAAATCATGCAATAGGTTATGTCGAGCTTGGAGAAAGGTAAAACGAAGACGTATACAAGACTGTAAGTATAAGTATGCTTGATGCAGGAGTGACAATGGAAGGGTTTCAATGCCAAGAAAATATTCCTAATTAAGAAAGTAAGCTTTAAAAAATATTAACAAATAATGTTAAAAGATATGATGAAGATACAGAATTCAACAATGAGATTACTTTGAGCTAGCTTCGTATTAAATTCTCTTATCATTGTATTACCTATTTCTTGTCATTGTCGGGAAATGCTGATGCTCACTCGCTAAAATGAATATATAAAAAGATGAATAAATTAACTTAAATGCATTAACTTTTTTTAATGAATATACATAAATGGTGCTACAAATATAGGTTCCAAGAACGTGAGATGTATGTTGAGATATTGAGAGGACTGAGAAATGATGTTATTGTTACTTAGTTTTATTCAACATTATCAATTACAATTACAATCAATTATCAATTACATCAATTATTTCAACTGAGATGAATACCCTATTGCCATGTAAATGCAAATATGATTCTAAAACTTATTTATTTTCATACCTTTAAAAACATTATGAAAATTATTTCGAATTGCTTCCTTATACAGAGGCAGGACTGAATGGGAATGGGGGAAATAATGCATAAATGATAAAATGCAAAACTGAACAAAAAATCACCTAGTTAAATGTCAATGTCGAGCCATAATTTTTTTTATTCTATATATGTATGTTATTGGCATCACTGAAATGTAAGTTTTATTCAGAAATAGCATGTGACAAATGACAGCATGATTATTGTTATATTCAACTGTTTATCACTAATATACATATCCACAGGCAAATTTATATTTTTAAAAACTGTGTCATCTCATTATAAATATTCTCACTCCTTTTTGCGTGTACTCAACAGTTGTAACAGCTGTCTGTGTTTAAATGATGACAAAGCTATCATCTGATGTGAACGGCTACCGGAATCTCTAAAGGCAGAACCCATCATAGGGCCAAGTTAAACTTATATTCTTAAACATTTTGTATATGATTACCATCATTATATCTTTAGTTTGCACAATATATGTGATATACCCATGTAATGCAGCGGCCACCAACTACAGTAAATGTACATCTAATGCAATGTCACAGCAGTAAAACATTGTCATTGAATTGATCATGATATTTCATTCATTCATATAGGGCATTTGCAATTATTTTGTGTGCAAATTGTAGTTGCAATGAATTGCTTTTTTAGCCCTGTTAAGAACTTAAGATATCAAAGACAAACATAAACGTCTTGCTTAATGTGTAACGTTAGACGTTTAACTTTTAAATAAACATAACATTAAAACATTCTTTTTTATATCGGTTATGACTCATTTTTGTAACAGAACGTCAATGGTATGAAAACAAATGAGATATTTCAGATTTTTTGTATATTAAAAGCTGTTTCCTTAACATCAAGAAATCCTTGTTCCACTTAAAAGAAGGTGGAAGAAATGGAAACCTTAACCCTCTAATTTGTACTCATATACCTTAAAGAAGGTTATTGTTTGACAATTTCTCTTTTACTTTAGAAAATAACTAGTGGCTGATTGTAGCACCACTTGGTGTAGGATCTAAGACAATTCACATTGATATACAACAGTTCACGTCTTAACAATATCTGTACCGTACGAACGTCGTTTCTCTGTCAGTTCTCCATTGACTCGGGTTTTGGTTATTGTTTGACTATTACTAAACCAAATGCCTCAACATTCCTTAAGGAAATCTTAGATCTTGCTAACGAATGAACTCGGAGGTGTCACGAACACTTTACACTAATGACATAAGTCAGACATTTATCACAAAGATTTATTCCTGAAAAAACAGTAAAAAAATATAAAAAAGACGTATTTGCCAATTTTGTCGTTTTAAAATCACATATGATGATATATAAGATGCAAACGGTAATTCTCCCACATTTTAACATTTTGTATGCATTTCTGAGAAGCTTTTAAGCATTAGTGCTAGTATCTATTAGAAGTGTCTTTCAAGAACATAGTGCCTATTGAATCACACCCACAATAAATTAAAACATTGAAACAAAATCGATTATGTTTATCTCCCAAGCAAATGATGGTTGATAATATAGTATACTAACTCTGGAAAGATAGTTAAGGATTTGATTCAACAGTATTCTATTATTTATCTTGAGGAATACGTTTCCAGACTATATAGTGCCTTTCCGGATACTGTGTGACTATGAGATATTGTAAGAATAGAAAAACAATATGTTATATAAACATATGATAGCTCAGGGTGTATTGGCACTGTCAAACACTCCTATTTAAGGTAGATTAAATGAATATTTAAGTAAAAGATCTCAAGATCCATATTGGTAAAATGTTGCATAACATTACACATTAAATGTATTGTTATTTTGATCGATTGGATATTTCACAATGAATATAAACGGATTACATCACAAACTAACATCACACATGTAGTTTACATGTATTTCATTACATGCAACCTCGTGGTAAAATGCACATAAACATTGTTGATAGGCTTTAGTATGATCAAGCATTTCATAGTTATATTTTTGAAGAAAGGAAAGAACCGGCCAATGAAAATGTGGCAATGAAACTATTGTGGATTTCATCAGCCTCCTCAAAAGACATCCATACTGAAAAGTACGTCTTCCATATTTTCCATATCAAGCTGAAATGTTTATACTTTGCACTCTTTCTAATAAATCATCCTATACATGATTGTTGTATTTCAGTTATGACCTTTTATTAACTCCCTCTTATTCAATGATCTATTTTATCTATTTCAACCGTGCTTCAATACACATAAATGAAGTAGGTATTTGCTCAGTCATAAATACTGCTGATATAAAGTGTGTAACTGAAATTTTGATGTGAAATTCTATCGATAGAAGGAGCACACTGGACTGCTCTTTTTATCTAACGCTCTTCTTTGCAAGTCAATACAGGAAAACTTACACAAATATGAGAGGTCATTTGGGAATGGGCATCTTGTGTAAGGCTGTCATTACCTGAATTCCTATGTTCGGTGTAAAAAATTACCGTTGCCATTTGATTGTGAAATTCATAAGCTATATGATGGCAATCACAGATTAATTAAGTTAAATGCAAGATTGATCGATTTGTTTAGCTTTTGTGCCAAATGAACTCCGTGAACATCGATAATCTGGAAAGCGTTACTTGAATTGATTGCGTTTGCCTCTAATGACCTTCTGTCAGCCTTTGTGATGTGAGTGACATTCTTGAACTTTCCAATTAGGCGGCGTTCTGTTGACATTCTTGAAGTTTCTAATTAGGCGGCGTCCTGTCCTAATACGGGTTCATAAGTACGCCTGTGTGAGTATTTTGTGATGTTACACCAAACTTCGAGCATGAGTTTTTAAAAAATGCAGTACTTGTTATATAACTGAGTATATCAGAAATTAAATTGAAGACATTAATTGCGATATGGGTATTTTCAGAAAGTATGTTGAAAATGTATAATCATTGGCTACTTGATTTTTTACCGTTATAGGATACTAGTACGTTTAAAATTAAGTGGTTGTATTATTATGATTATCATATGTTCCTATGGGAAGAGGGCAACAGGAATATTATTTACTGTAAGTGACTGCAGCAGGTTCCATTATTTGGTTAATGTAGATTGTTATTAAAATAAATGAATTATTATTTGTTATGTTTATACTCGTATGACTTGAATTCGTTATCTGTATTTCATCCTTTTCTCTTCTGATAGCAAGTATAACCGGGTTTAGCAAATTTACAGGCTCTATTTAGTACCGGTAATTACAAAATAATTTGCCCTTTCTCACAGCAACCGATCCATGAAATGTTTGATGAGTGTGTCAAATTGTCCTTAATCAAACATTGTCTCAAAACTAATTATCCAGCTTAGGTAATAGGCAGTTGGGTTTTAACTTTAAAAGAATAAACATTTCACAATACATTTTCCTAACTTAAAAACGCGGACAAAAAATGTATTTTTGTTTTCTCTGAACAGTTTAACTTCTGGTCGAAATGTTTTCTCAATTTTCATAGTGTAAAAGCGTGGTGAAGGATAACAAGGTAACATTTAGTGAAAGCACAGAGGAATTGAGGGATGTTGAATCAGCCTGAGTATCTGAAGTGAAGGATAAAGTTGTTCTGCTGAGACTGATTAGAATTGGGTGTTTGATTAACTAATGTCCCAAATGAGTGATAGTAGTACCAATGCTATCGGTTATTTCTTTAGGCAGAAATGAGAGTATTACTGCACTTAACTAAAGAAATATTTGCAATTTGAAAGTGACAACAAATCACGTTCATGATTAAAATCCTTAACATCAAATAACATCGGAAAAAAATGACAACGTGTTTATTGTTTCAGTAATTAATTTATATTACCTATGCTCAAAACAAATTTCACAATGTAAAATATAATGATAACGTATTTATGAACTTACACGTTTTGATGTACAAAAGAGTGAAAGTATGATGAAATTTGTGTATTATTTTTCGAATAGGTCATTCAAAGGTAATTTTACAAAGGCTGGATCCAACTATAAAAGTCATAATGTGAGGGAATGAAACATTGAAATTTGAAGAGAATTTCCAATAAAATTTGTTTCAAAATAGATTATATATATTTAGTATATTGTTATAAAGTTTATTAATATAAAAAGAGGATACTAAACGACCTTTTGTTTAATAATATTTTGAATAAACGAGTTAAGGACTTAGTATTAATCGAGAGAAAGCGAATTCATTCACCCGTTTAATAAAAAAAAAATATCAAAGTATTAAATAGTTTATTATTCTGTTTATAACTCTCCAACATGAATCAAGCATGATTGTCTATTACTAAAATTTCCATCAATTGCCTTTCATTGTGGCGGCGGCGCTAATAATGTGACGTCACAACTGTAAACTTTTATGACGTCATACGTGATGAGTTAGATATATGTACACCAGTTTGATATTGCTGTGTAAAGATAACACTGCCATATCTTACACAGGCGAGAAATAAACATATTTTCTTCTTGAATTACTCTTTATCTGAAAATATTAAACAAAAGTAACAATGGCCAGTCCAGCTAGTGTATAAGGCAGTTATATTTTATCTTTTCTTCCAAAAGGTAAAGTTCATATGTCAAGTGTTCTTGAGAAAGTCGACTAGTTGGTCATGAAATGGTCATTGAGGTGATGGTTTAGACGGCACGTGTTGAATGATATAAAGCTTTACGAGAAATTTCAAAATCTTTAAATAATTCAGTACATCAAGTCGAGTTTGTTAGCTGCAGAGAATACGTTCAGTAGTGGTACTCCTCCTAATATAACGTCAGGAACACTCAGTTGATGAGAGAAGTAACATTCAAATGACAAATGACAAATGCTGCCTGGACGGTTTATAAAACTTGGACTTTGACATTGGAAAAATTTATTGATAGGCTTTCATTATTAGATGTTGATTCATAAACTTTAGAAACCTTTATGGTTATCCTTGATGGTTGTTTCAATATTTATATACCGTTAAATTCCTCCTCTTTTGTATTGCTAAACTTAACATATAATCGTGTGACATTGTGCTAATAAATGCTATTTTGAAATGTAAATTCAGTATACCTGGTCCTTGATTAGAACCAATATGAAATTAAATATTTCATATATCGCCAATATGATTTTACAAATAACAATGAAATAAGAAAAATACATGTAACATTTCTTCAAAAAGGACGGATTCTAGACTACTTTATTTTACGTATCATTTATCATGTATCATTTATCAACTTTCTTGAGGTATCAACTAATTTATGATATGCATGTGGGCAAGATAAAGATACATGTATATAGTCACTGCAGTAACGTAATTCAGTTCTAACTTAGAGCAGTCATAAACCTAAGCTACATCTTGGGATAATTTAGTCATTTAGGGAAAAATGAAAGTGCATTCAGAAACAAATATAGAAAACTTAAAACAAACTTCGTAGAACCATAAATGAATATTAATGAATATTCTGAAATTGATTTACCGTCGGTGGTATCATTGACATCGGATATATACTTCTCAGAAATATGACTGGTTTGTCATTGTCCCTTAATCATGTAATTTAACTATTCCCTTGTGTAACACTATCAGAAATTTCTCTCTTAATTCATGCAAATTATTGTTTCAAAATAGAGCGACAGCACGAAGTAATAAATAATGTTATCTTTTGAAGTCCGATGAGAGAATAATTAAAACTAAAGATGGCGTTCAAGCAAATACTTAGTCAGCAAGGAATTGTTAAGATATTGAATTACAGTGTGAGATGTTAAAACAGAGTCGAGCTGTCTGCTTAGGTGACATTAGATGGTCTGATTATTAACCTGGTCTCTCATTGTCTTAAGTCTATGTCATCTATAATGAACAAGTTATAGACAGATCGAATCTTTCCGTGCATGAAAGTACTATATCATGTAAGTTAGCAATCCTTGATATGTTTCAAGGAAAGTGTTGGAAGATAAAATCTTAAATAATTTTAAGCATAATTTAAGGGGTATTGAAAGCATTAGATTGATGACATACGAAAATGCTTCCAAATCAGCTGAATTAAGGATTTATAAATTGAATTTGATGTATTCATGTCAAACAGGCGTTTATCGAACAAGGTGAACGTCAAAATGTCTAGCAGATGCGCAATTTAATGAGAAAATACGTACTGCCTAGTCGTTTGCAACACATGTTTGGTCGTGTCCCTTATATATCAAAGATATACTTTTTTATGTCCTGCATGGACATAATTTGTCAAACTACATCTCTCACTTTCCAATATTTACCGTGATGCCCTGTTGTCTCATGCATCATTATAAATACACATGGATGTCCGCCTGCTAGTGCCTATTGCATATTCGTAGAACAGTGCGGTCACCTAGGAAAATACAACTTTATTTAAAGCTTAAAAAATGGGTTTAATTATGAGCGACTGAGACAAGGTCAGCACAAACAATTGCTTTAGTTCCGTCTAACATCTCCTTCTAACTTACAGTGCGTGGGTTTAACAATTGATACTGCTGGTAAGATGATGATAAAGCAAATAGCTTTACAGCTTCTACCAGTAGCGAAAGCTGATCTTTGATCTTTGTGAATTCCTTACAAATTAGAAGCATCACTCAAATACTACAATCACATTTTGTTTTTTCAAACATATTACAGTTTTGTAACATTCAACAAGTTGATATACTAGTTACATATAAACTGACAACTGGTATAACCATTTATTCTTACATCTGACAATTTATAAAATGCTTCAAATAAAACTTTCATCATCAAAGAATTTCATTTCATATTACGAGGCTTTGTTGGTAAGGCTTATTTTTAAAGTTATAAAAATTTGAACTATATTTGAGTAAGGTTTTCTTAGAATGAAAGTTTCAAACATACTTCTATATATAATCTGTAATTTAGATAATCATTGTAAATGGTTTCTTGAAAAGATATATATCTGTAATGAAAAATTGGAATTTTCTATTGCTGCTACATGTCCACTATGTTTTTTATCCGGAATGATTCGACGTTTTGTTCACGTATCACCACTGGACACGCACACAGCATTTAGTTTAACTTCCAGTGAAATCATCATGTTGTGTTATGTCACCATACTTAAGTATAGAAAAAATGCTTGTCAAAAAGTATATCATAATATCAAAAATCTACATGAAACATAAGCTAAATTTGTTACCTGAAATTTTAAAATATTCAAGAAGTCTTATCTACATTTAAGTGTTTGAAATACTGTATATTGCTTCACTTTGTACATTCGCGTCAGTTATATCAGAAACACAATAGGAATATCAGGTTAAATATACATATATAGCTTTTGAGTTCTTATGTAAATAACAAATTGTCATAAAAAGCACATTGTTCACAAGCCCTTATAGAGATTAAGAGTTTATTACAACTGAAATAAAAAATGCTCTGCGATTGGTTGATCTAAAGCTGTTCTGTGGCAACCGTGTTATTAGTGTGAATGATTCATGGTTTCGTCTACGTATCATCAACGTGAAGCGGACACATCACCAGGTACAGTTACGTAAAACGTGTCCTGCTTACAAAATTGTCGAATGTCTTCCGAATGAAACGTGATACTAGTTTTCATGTGATGCATCGAACATTTACCACCATGAAAGTTTAGCTGAATGCGTTACTTAATGAGAATATTTAAGAGGTACTATTTGCAACAAAGGCTTAAAATACTTTTTATTGCTTCGCTTTGTAAAAAGAAATGCGCCTCTACTGTAAAATGTGCCAAGAAATTAATCAGTAATATCAGTTTATCTAACAGAAATAGCTGTTGAGTTTATATCTAAATAATAAATTGTCTTAAAAGCAGTGTACTTTCCCTTAATAAGGTGATATCTCTACGTAAAGTGTTGCCTTCATGTTAAGATTTCGAGTGACCTTAATGCACGGTTTACAGCTGCTGAACAAAGGTGTGTAACTTCTAAAATATCATGTAATGTTTTGTTATTATAATTTTGACTCTTAACGAATTACTTACAAATATGTTATGCAATGTAGAACAAACCTTACAATATCATATATCTGAAGATGATACTCATATCACAAAAATACCTTATCTGGTAATGATTTTGCAATAATTGGGTCTACAATTTTAATGTCTTAACTATGTCATAACATTGTCATTTTGGGGTCACCACCAACTGGGGCATGTAATGCCATCGGATATAGTTCATCCGTCTACACTCATTTTGTTTCCAAAGCAGAACTATGACACCATGAGTTCAGTTGCTTGAAATTGAAAAAGATTACCAACGACTTGTAGTGGTATCTATTGTTTTTGGTCAGATTTATGAAGATCTTAATTTTGTTTTGGAACAAGTTGTGAGCAATGTGAACACTTTACAGGGATAGGTTCCTTTCATGAGCAGAGTTCAAAAACCACTGCATCATATATATACTTTTTTCATACTCTAGAATATTAAAAAAAAATTCTTCCCAATGGAAGAGATCGGATTTAGGTCTCCCTACACAGAGAGAGAGTTTCCGCTAGAAAACTCAAATACAGTTATTTAAATCTTACTTTTTATTAAGCTTAGTATATGTATTACCAACCTGCTGAACTTGTGCATTTTGATATTTTATACTGTTGAAAAGTTTTTTATGTACCTTTTAATCAAAAGGGTTAGGAATTGGACAAAGTGCATTTATAGATTTGGTCATGAATTTTACTAGCAAATAGCATAACTCTTGAAATAGAGATGCAAGACAATGTTATGGATGACAACTTTATTTATTTTTAACACAACGTTATGTGCTACAAACCATCCCTTCTTCTAGTAAAATTAATACTAAATACATTCATTACCAAACTGTAATAGGTGTTTTATATAGTTATATATATATTATGATTTATTTAAGGACCGGTTTGGTGTGACGTCTTCCCATGATTCCTGTTTAAATTCAGTTATGCTTTTGTAATGTTAAAACGAAACAATCAAGTATAAATGCACAGATAACAATTTGAAAGTGATTTTCCCTGTAAAAACACGGGTTTATATAATGGTAATTAGCATCACCCGAGGTGCTAATGATTTGAAGAAAATGTTTCAAAGTGAATTTCGCAATGATAAGACACAGGGTTATACTACAATAAAGTCTCTGTTGACATTTAGTAAACACGTAGGTAGACTATGCCTGAGGGATTTAAACCAAATTTGAAACCTGATAAAAGTGAAAACATTAATATGTTCTATTAAAAACTAAACTGAAACATTTTTTTAGTATTTCAACTTGTTATAACATAATTCATTTCAACACTGCAGGTTGTTTAGATTTTAAGAATTCGAACGCCGTTATATTGAAATCGATGGTCGCAGTTTATTAGAATCAGATAGCGTTTTTGTCATGTACAAGGCTGACAGCGCCCAAGATGATTGAGTACATTTTGAAGTTTCTGCAATTCCCCTAGCTTGTTTGTTTTTAATCGAAATAACATTTTTTATGCTCATAATTATATTTCCCTATTCAGTATGATACATGTAAAGGTTTTTTATTTACAAACATTTATAATCAAAACAGTTAAAATTAATTTTATATTAAATTCATTTTGTGATTAAAAAGTTAATTATTTATTTAACAATTTTGCTTAGAAAATGTTCTGAACAATATACCTATGTATATAAATGAATGATGTTTCTTCCGATAAGTTGGTGTCTTTGAGAAGTTCAATAAATATGTGTTTCAGTATTTCGCAAACCAGGAAGTAGGAAGCAGCCTTAGCCTCGGTGTGGATTTGAGGATAAATATTGAGAAACCCTATATACATAAGAACAGCAATATTTTCTTGGTAACTCCTTTATTGTGACTACTACGACGTTACAGAGTAGCCTATGAGTTTCCACTTACAAAAGCCAATATCCCATCTGATGAAGGAGTATGCTGAAGCTTATACTCAAAGAGGTCGAGGTTTTCACAATGAAGAAGTTCATATTAACAGAATATCCTTTTCTTAAAAGTTATTTACATTACACGTATTTACATGAACATCTAAATTGTACCAGCTAACTGTGAGTTGTTGACCTGAAGTATTGTTGCGTTTAAAATAAGCTCTGTTTTAGGCGATTTTAAAATCTGAGAACGTTCCAACTGCTCATCCCCAAAGCAAACAGTTGGAATGCAAAGAAGTAAAATTGGTTTCTCTATATAATATATTTTATGAAAACAGTTACGATCAAGCCAATTCTTTTCTCCCAGCCCATTTTAAGGTTCTTGTATGAATTAGACTTACTCAGGCAACGTTATGAAAACGTGAGATTCTGTATTTTAATCAACAAACTAGATTTATCCAGTCTATTGTTTGAATTCAGCCTACGCCCCGAGCATAAGTCTAATTAATGGTGTGGATTATTGAAGTTCTACCTTCAGGGTGTTGTGCCGGAAGTCAATAGAAGAACTGAAAGGTTAAGGGGATACTGAGTGGTCTTCATCAGTCATTGATTATATGTGTTCTTCTTAACAATCGTTGTCAGCTGCTGATCTCAACGCGAGGTTTCTGATAAGGATCCTTGCAAATTAAATTCAATGAAACGTTGATGAACAACTGGCCCTCAAACAGAAACACCATTGCAGGACAACGGAACTAAATTGTTAGTGGATTGTTAGAATTGTTAGAAACTGTTTAGAATATTTCTCAAAACAAAAAATTTAAAAGATTGATATAGTTTTTTGGTAATCATTTATCGTTGTCTTTCTGCTTTGAACTTCCCATCAACTTGAAATTAGTTCATTTCATGTGGTTTACCAAAATTACCAAATTATTCTTACACAATGTTATAAATCAACTACCAATTGTATAGCACTAATACATTATTTACGGTCTCGGCCATTTGATTCGCCAACTAGGCCAATAAGGGGAAAATGGGCCGTTACAGGAAAAACTGGGCAAATACAGGAAACACTGGGCCAATACAAGAAAAACTGGGCCAAACTAGGCTCACGAATGGAGAAAGAGCTATGCTATCGAATACATGCTATGGAGAAAGAGCCATGCTATCGCTTCAAAACTTTCATCAGTTCTCCAATTTCAATAATGATTTTGATGACAATGAACTCTAAACGATGCTGCAAGTACGATAAAAAGAGATTGATAAATGAAATTGTAATTTATTTATAAGTATTTGAGTATTGAGTGAGTTACAGGTCCTCGGTTCATTGTATTTGCACGAGACGAAGTCGACCTGTTACTAGGCCTAAAGTCGGAGCTGTAACTGGGCCAATACGGGAAAACATTATGATATGACATTATATGATAACCTTCTTTTACATTATAACGTAGCGTGTATGATCGTTGATGGTATTCAAAGAATAAGTAAAACAAATGCTCGTTCTTAGGTGAGAGTCATATAAATGTAATTAAAAGACAAACTCGAATGTGATAAACAACTCATTGTAGTATTGAATTGTTTCAGTGGCATTCTAGAAGTTGCTAGTATTAGGAAGACAATGATATATGGATGTACAACTTCATTATTACACAATGGCGATGTTTCGGTATAGGTCCATATACCGTTATCAAGCATGTATCATTGTGGTATTGCTTCAGCGGAAGAAACCGAAGCTTTCTTAGCACTAAGTTTGTCGTAACATCCATTAGCATGGACTTACGACTATCATAGCATTTAGAGAGCTTCGAAAATCTATGCCCATGACATTTTGAAAAAATATTCTTGAAATTTCATCCATATGAATAAATATATATAAAAGTGTTGATTAGTTTTGCCTATTGCCATAAACATGACATTTTGGACAGGCTGTAAAAAAGCAATTTACGTCTCGTATCGAGATAACTTATGATAGATTGTTAGGAATTCCATCATGTCAAGATAATGCTTTCATTGATTTCCTTTTCTTCTCGTAAACGTAAATAATTTCCGTAGACATGTTGTCGGTACATTTTAAAATAAGAACATATTCTTGAAATATCATCCATATAAATAATATACGTTTATTAGTTTTGCCTTCTAACATAAACATAACATTTTATTAAATTCAATCGTGCCCAGGTAATAATTATTTCATCGATTACATGCTTTTTCTTTATCCTTTCCGTACCATAAAAAAACATTTCTGTAGACATGTTCCTTTGGTATGATTTATGATGAAATGGGTGTTCTTGAAAAAGGTGATCTTTTGTTTATATAAACGTTGTCATACCTAAAGGTACCTTTAATCATTTAATAAATTCAGACTTTGAAAATTTAGCACTATCCTCTCTTCAGATAGATTTAACAAGGTATAAATGTAGAATTTCGCAGTGATGACTATAACATGCTGTTTTCGTAAATATCTTAATGAAAGTGCTTAGATAAAACTAAATACTCATAATTGAGTTTAAAGTTTGAATGAAACGGTTTATTTTCAAGACATGAAATAAAACTTCCCCTAAATCTCAAAGTTTGAATTTTTAAAAATAGATTTCATAATGTGTTTGTTTACCGACTTATACACGGTTTGCAGTGTGCAAGTTAAAGTTGTATAAATGTCGGAGCTTGGTTTAATTGAATATAAAATGACACTATGATTGTATTCAGTAGCTTTTAGGTTACACGGAGAATATTAATCCGTTATTGCGTTTGTACATTCTTTTGGATAGACAAACTGTGTGGCAGCCATATTCAATTTCGTCGTCATGCCCATTAGCTAACCGAACTTGGTTTATTCTTTTATCAAAATGTACAAGTCTGTTAGATTTTTTAAGTTTGAATGATGTAGACAAGGTTAGTTTTATCCTCAGCTGTCCAGATGTATCGTTTTTGTCTGCCAAAACCTGTTTTAATATTCTTAAAAAGCGTAGTTTAAATTTGTATATATCGTAAATATTTCTTTCCTTTTTACTTTTGTGTATATTTTTATGAAATAGTAGTCTCTCATAATTCCTTATGGAATGGCTCAACGTTTTACTGTGATATTATTTCATGCATTTATTATAGGTCTGTACCATGTTGAGGCGAGACTTAAATTTAAAAAATCTGTCTGTCTGTCTGTCTGAAATTGTCGACAATTTAACTGGTAAGAAAACACTGCAGGTAGGCAGATGCCGACAGTCTTCACGCACTGCTGGCTGGATACAATAGGATTAAACTGTTGTTTTAGTCACTTGGGTAGCACAAAATTCGGAAGCGGTAGACAAACGAAATACGTATTCTGTCATTTATTTCACATTAAATGTAAACATTTCACTGTATAATATATACAAGATATATACACTAGAATAAATATAGCACAGAACTTGGAAGCAACAGACAAACGAAATACATATCATATCATATCTTCCATATCACATCAGAACAATTCAAGATCTAAGTACTTTCAAATCTGATTTAAAAACTTGTCTCTTCTCTAAAGCCTTTGAACATTTCCTGTCAGCAACATCTTAGAGCTCAAGCGCCTTTGAGCATATTATGGATATTGGCGCTATACAAGTATTTGGATGATGATGATGATGATATTCAGTCATTTATTTCACAACTTATGATTTGCTCTCTCACGTTTGATAAGTCCACAAGACCAGCTGATCAGTTGTTTTCAATGATCTTTATAGATGGGCCAAGTTAGCTATAGAGCTCTTGTACGTACTCTAGTGTATTCGACTGTAGTTTTTGAAAGGCCCTGCTTTGTTTTAAAAGCTCACTTCTTCATCTAGAGTAAAGCTTTTATAATTTGAGATCACAGGATGTAAACCTATTTTTAATTATGTCTAGGTCTTCAGTCTCAATTATTTTCATATATCATATATTTCAATTTCTTTAGATAGTCCCTTAACCTTACAAGTGTCAAGATTATAATGAGTGACAGATACCCTTTGTACATGCTTACCTTAACATCGAGTGTCATAGTGGGTCATAAAGGTGCTAAATACATGATAGGAACAGTCGAATAGTGAAACAAAGAGAATTTGACGTGCAGTCATGTCATGACATCCTATTGTGCGGCAGTGAACCACACAGAACAGGTACTTGAGCCAGTCCAGTGGTAGATGGGTATTGGTTAATGACCTGCTCTACCCCTTTGCGTGACTAGGTTCCTGTCTTCACCCTCTTTGCCTCTCTTGTGCTTGAGAAGCTGATCAAGTATAAGGAAGTTTGAAAGCACATGCTTCATATCATAGACAGATGTAACATCAAATGCCAAAATCAATCAAATCATGCAATGGATCAAGTCAAGCTTGATACTCGAAAGGAACCATGACTCGGATTGTCCTTAATCTGATCAAATGGTTACCTGGAGGAAGCAGTGAACTAATCGTGTCTAGAGCTTGGGAAACTTGGCGGTTATCGATAGCTATCGCTTTCTAAAGCCAGTGATATTGTGTCACGGTTCATTGCATTGTACATCTTTATCATGACAGTGAGTTTAATAATAATTATTGATTATTGATTGAGCAGTTTTTTTAAGTAGCTTCGGTTCTCCAGCAGCTCGTGGTTCTGAGAGCAGGAGTTCCATTATCAAAAATGCCCAGTGTCAACCATTAAATGTGTTTTAGGTGCTTTTGTTCGGTCAATTGAACTAATTCTCCTTAAGGATCTAATTTTAAAACCATCATGAACTCGTTATTTATCAATACAAGATCCGTGGGTGAATAATTCTTTCAAGTTTTTTCAATTGTTATGGGACCAAAGGAAAGCATATTATTTTCAACACATTACCTTGTTGAGTTATTGTCAAAGTTTATTGTGGTATATCAACCTTTATGGAATATGTAATAACAATGTGTGAGATAAATCGGGTTCCCTCTGAGTTGATATGATATGTTCTGCGTGGATATCTCGAGTGTAGCGAACCTTAGTCGTTTGTACGATTAATTAAGTATTTTAACTGTGAAGTCATCGACAAACTGATGTCATACAAGACTAACACTTATTTATTTTTCACACTATGAAACAAATCGTATGAAAATTATTCAAAGTTGCTCACTAGTGCACATGAAGAACTTAATCTAAATGAAATTGGTATTTATTATAAATACATATATGTACATGATATCATAATTCTATCACAAAACCAGACATTCATCAATAACGTATCTAATTGTTATCATTACAGATTTAATTTTGAAAGAATACGTAACAAATAACGGCATTGTTATTGCTATTTATAGTTTGAAAAGTTAGGAGAGGTGAGGTGATTAGGGTTTCACGGCGCTTTCAAGAGTATTTTACTTACATCAAACTTCTAGTAATATTGCAGGAAGATAGCCCGCAACAATGTGGCTTTGAATTGCGGTGAAACCTGCGATCATCGGCTGGAAATAGCGATCCATTGGTGGTACTGCGCTGAAATTCAGTGTAACATTGCACCGAAACCTTACTGCATGTAGAACAGTTCTCTACTTCAGACAAAGTTGCCGAGCCTCTAGTGGGATTCGAACCACAGATAATTGATAAAGTTAAACCATATCATACTAATATGCACAACAGGACATGTTAACAGAACCAGATTTTTATTGCAATTTAGCTGTGATGACATTTCGAACAATTTGATACATGTCTTTTTCCTACCTAGATAAACTCCAATACTTCTTTAAATTAAACTAATGCTTGTAAATATTCCATATGTTGTTCTTAGTCACACTGAATGTACACCCTTTAATAAAAGCAAATGATAACATCTTTTCGCTCATGGAATGTCAAACATGTCAAAAACTACAAAGTGTCCCTTCTTTATAATCTTTGATAATCTAATCAGCTTGTAATTGGAGCAAGATGCACGTGCAAAACGAGAAGCCCATGCCTATGTCAACTTCCTGAAATAGACATTGTTTCTTAAAATTGTAGAGAGAGAGAGTGTCAATGTTAAAATTTTACGTTACGATATATTGAAACATATGCATTATCTGCATCATCAACATTTTTGAAAATTCCTTTTGTATGCAAATTAATGATTCATGTTCATGATTGACGTGCGTAAAGGTTCATCTGACTTGAACGCTTCCTTCTCGTTCGGTAACTATGACATTACGGACTTAAACTAAATGCTTCCATATCAGTTTCAAAGGAGATTTAACATAGTGAATGCCTTTAACCATACCATATGATGCAATACAAACTTCATCGGCTTATTCAAAAGCTTTCATTCCGAATCTAAGCAAAAAGAGTTTCAAATGATAGCCATTTAATGTTATGACTTTGACGTCACATAGGGAACTACTGAGCACAAAAACACAATAAATACTGCTGCAGACGTGTTACCTAACTCTATATCTATATTTTTGCCCTTAAAATAACAATTTCTTCAAAAAAAGGCTTATGCGGTTTGTTTCGTTTTTTTAAAATAATATATGATGTAGGCCTAACTATGAATCTCATATTCATAAATAACTACAAATACTTTGCATATCAAATTATCCCTTATCTGCGCCCAGTTTGGAATGGTCGAAAATCCATATACACACTTTTCTGTAATGTTCCTTTATTAAGTAACAACTATGATAATTGTACCACGTCACAAGCGATATTTACTATGGGCGACGTGGGGATTTAGAATAACATTGACTAGATGATTTGCGTTGTTTTGTAACAACAGGAAATGGTCCAGGCTTTCAAATATATTACTTTATTAGACCGAGTCCCAGGTGTATATAGAGACAATAAACGTCTTCCTGGAATAAGCAAGGTCGCATTACTTGCGTTTCGTTGGTTTAGAAACGTTTCCAAAATTATGACTCAGCTTCCAGACAACTTGCTGGAGGTCGCAAAAAATCCTCAAAGCCACGTAATGCAAATGACCGTTTCTTCGACTGCAAACTTGAGAATGGGCTGATTAGTTTATCGATTAGATTGCTTATGACTGGATACCTGTGTTGTTCACGGTTCATTATAAATTCTGCCTCTTTACTGATAGATGGGCTAGAGTTTGAAGAAGACGGGGGCAACGTTTGTCAGATGTATCATTGCTGAACTTAACAGTTATGGAGGATGTTCAGTCATGGTATGGGGTGGAATCAGCCGGAATGAAAGACTGATCTGCATGTTCTTGAAAATGGCACCATGACTGGTAATCGTGAAAGGGATGAGATCTTGGATGGCTACGTTAAACCTTACTCTAGAGATATCGGGCATAACTTCATCCTCATGGACGACAATGCCCGTCCACATCGAGTAAGGGTGATGAAACAGTATCTTCAAATGGAAACAATTGAACAGACAGAGTGGCCTGCTCGTTCGCCGGGTCTTAATCTAATATGGAAGCGTCTCAAACAAGCACTGCTAGACCCTGTGGTTCAACCAAGCACCAAACAGGGACTTGGAAGAGCACCCATGGATGAATGAAACTTCTCCAACAGCAGCAAAGTCAGCAGTGCCTCATCTGCAGCATGAGAAGACGATGTCAAGCTGTAGTGCGTGCCATAGGCTTACATACACGTTATCGATACGTTACTGACTCGATAATCTTCGCTTTTAATCTTTTGTTGTTTTCAGCTGCATTTACATTTTGGTTTCTCGGTAGTTCATACAGGTGTAATGACAGCGAACTTTCTCTGAAAAGTGTAATCCTTCTTTCAGCATGTGTGTTAGATGTTGCAATGAGTCCTGGTCAAAAATATCCATGTTCTGTACATCCTGAATAATAATATGAAGAATATAGTCCATGGTCTTTAGCAAAAGTTGAGCTCTAAAGTTTATGTCATAATGTTGTAAAATTAGTAAAAATACAGCTCCTTTGTAATGTCTTTTTCCCTCAAAAATAAGATTACGGACTGAATACCGGTAGGTCTGGCTTTTTAAGTGACAGTAGAATTGTAGCGATGTCTTTACACCAGTTTATAACATGAGGAAGATTCATATATTTCTTATCGTGAGATTTCATGAATTTACGTGTCCTGATTTATTTCCTGTATTATCGCTATGCCTTGCTAAACGTTCACATTTACAACACAACAACCTCTTTAACATTTCTGAAACCTTTAGGAATGGGAATTAAACTCATGTTCAAGCTGATTCAGTGATATAATCGAACATAAAGTAGAACCATTAACAAATATTCTTTGAAATATGAGAAAAAATTTTGGTACTGATTTTTATCTAAGATTTTACTGGCGTTGTAACGATTTGAAAACGATCTTTACAAGGCCACCCAAAGCAAACAGGTTATATACATATCTCTGACAGCTGGTTATTCATGTTTACGTTGAGTATGTAATTCATCACCAATGAAATGTCGTAATGCATGGAGCTTACAGCGACATCTCGAGTTCAACGGACTAAGCAATTGCTACATGTAGTTTCATTTGCTGGTTATATATACAAAGCGATTCGGGGTATTTCGCTTCTTAGGTACCAGGGTTGTCAAGGACCTCTGCGTATACAAATACGCTGATGTAGCAGGGTGTTTTCCGCTTTCTAAAGAGTTCAAGGTTCTTAAAATCTCTGTTACATTTTAATTAGTGTACTTAACCACTTGTATTGTTTAATATCGGAATAACTACTTTTCCTTATAATTAATCATTTGCAATTGCTTATCTTACCCACAAGTCGCTTTATTTTGACATGTTACATTAATTTCAATTTGAGGTTATCTGCATTGCACAATTACTAAATGTAACTGAGCGAGAGAACAATACGATGACGTGTAAAAGATAATTTAACATTTGCAACAACACAGGGGACTCTAGAACTCACGAAAATGTAAATAAAATGTTTTTTGCCTTTGTTTTTTTACTACTAAAACCAGATATGTAATATTAACAGATGTTACAATACCAAATTTTTCCTTACTTGTTCTTTTGAATGCATTATGTAAAAATATTTTAAAAAGTTATTGTACACGCATTTTGCATATTTGCCACAAATTAAAAAATATGATATGATTTACGTCACAATCAACAATTGGGGCAAAGACATCTGCACGACTGTTAACACTAGAATACGCAATTGCAAGTATTCTAGTGTAATATAGTCATTTTTACACGCGCGTAGGACTGTCAACAATGTTTTGCGTAAAAATGACTATATCTTTTCCCTTGTAACTCATCTTTTATGTGGATTTTATAAAAACAATGAATATCTAGAATTCATACTCACAAGTGAGATCCAGAAAATGAAATTATCACCAAACGCATTTTATTTCTATTTCCGTGAGTACTTATATCACAGTGATCATTACAGAAAAAGAGAGACGAAGATAAAGATCATCGATATTTTCCATAATCACTTATGTTCGTTCACCAAGTTATCGCCAATTACTGTGGACTTTACTTTTGGTGTGAAAAGACCATATGGCTCATACGAGGGTTGTCCCAAAAGTATCCGGCCTGAATATGAAAACATGCCTGAAACGCAACCATACTGTGCGTGCATGAAGAACATTCATTGACGTGTAAATGGCATGAAAATCACGAGATGCATAGTCTTCAATTGCTTATAATAGCCTGTCATTCCAAGGTATCCTCACATCTATTACCGAAATGGAGAAAAGTGAATGTAGGGCTGTTATCAAATATCTGAGTTTAAACAAATACACTCCAAAGGATATTCATGGGGATATGTTACAAACATTAGGTGACTCTGCTCCTCCATATAGTACCATTAAACATTGGTGTGCTGAATTTAAACGGGGTAAAGTATGCGCTAAAGACGAACCCCGTCCTGGTAGTCCATCTGATGTCACCACAGGTGAAAACATTTAGGCTGTTCTTGACACAATAAGACAAGACAGGTGAGTGATTATCAGGTTCTTAGCTGATACTTACCACATCAGTAAAACATCAGTTGAACGAATTATACATGAACATTTACATATGAAAAAGGTATCAGCACGCTGGGTCCCGAGAATGTTATCTGAGGACCAAAAACGAAAACGTGTCATGGTCAGTCAGCAACTTCTTGACGAGTATCGCGCAGACCCAGATTCATTTTTCGATCATGTCGTTACTCAAGATGAAACCTGGGTACACCACTTTGATCCTGAGACAAAAAGCCAAAGCATGCAATGGAAATACAGCACATCACCCACCTCTAAAAAGTTCATATCTTGTTCCTCCAGTCGGAAGGTAATGACATCCGTTTTCTGGGATTCTCAGTGTGTAATAATGATTGATTATTTAAAGAAAGGTTCTACATTCAATGGCACTTATTACGCAAATGAACTACTACAATTAGGAGAAAAAAAGAGAAACAAAGGGGTAAACTGCGCAAAGGTGTATGACTGTTGCAGGACAATGCTCCCGTTCACACCGCCAAATTCAGTCAGTGCAGCACAGGATTGTGGGTTCAGGATTCTCCCCCAACCTGAACAAACAGAGCTTTGTGGCCAAAGGTTTGAGACTGACGATTACGTCATTGCTGCAGTAGAATTTTTGAGGTCTCGTGATAAGAAGTGGTTTTCAGAGTGGTTGCAGATGTTACAAAAACGCTGGAGCAAATGCATTGAGGTAAAGAGTGATATGTCGAAAAATATGTCATAAACATTTGAATGTTTCTTTGGTTTTGATGGTCAGGCCGGAAAGTTTTTGGACACCCCTCGTATATATTTATCCATGTACAAGCTCTGTACAGCGAACCTGATTTCTATAAATAAGGAAGCATCACTTTAAAGTTTGTATGCTGGGCATTGTCTTCCATTTCAAGGCCGCATATTTGCACATTTATTGCTTGGACTGCTACTTGTGTCAACTCAACAAGTGTACATTGTGATAACAGAACTGAACATGTCAATTTATCACAGCCAATACGTGGAAATCTGCGAAGTAAGCGTTAAATGGCCACAATTCATATTTATGAGATGAGCTGATAGAAATATCACATTGCCTTTTAAATGGCGACTATTTCGTCAAATGTGTTATTACAAGGTCTTGCATGTCCATCCCGTGACAAATATATCAACTGCATCGAGTGTAGTTTATTCAATATTATAAACCTCCAGTAACGTCAATCCATTATTCTGCAGGGACACTTTTTCGTAATTTCCCTCAGGTCTGATACAATTTCGATTCCAAGGCCAAACGCAGTTACCTAGATTTAGTCCCTTTGCCCCGGGAAATTATTTTAATTATTTTCCGATGATATAATTGATTTTTTTTAAAGTCAAGTGTAGACTTACCATTTCTTTTAGAGAATAACACAAATGTTATTTTCCCAAATGCAACTGTTTTTGGCGAAATGCCGTCTCGATCCCTCAAATCTCACACTCCCGAATGCTGAACTCGACGCTCTGACTGTAGAGCCACTGTGACACCGCTGATAAAAGTTGATGATGATGAAGTTGGAGATTTTACAAGCGCTTCCAGCACAGCTGATTTCGCACTTTGGTCCGTTAGGACCTTTAATAAAGTTCCGAAATGGTAAAACGGTGGTAGATTTTTTAGCCAAGAGCCAAAAGGGATAATTTGGAAATTTGGAATGTAATGATGCATTTCAAAACAAATTGGATCGACTCTCAATGACTTTTCATTACTCTGTCCACCACGTAATATTTTAGAACAAAATTTTTCCCGCTGTTGAATAAAAGATGACCCGTGGGCTTTTTTGGAAAAGTATGCCCTACTCCCTCGGGGGTCATGTTTTCTCCTACACTTAGCTTATTCCATTGTGTTCATACTCCCAATGCCTGAATTGAATTATAGATAATATGGAAACGTCCACGGTCAAATGTTTCGTGAACAAGAAAAAAGATAAACACATTGGAAATTAACTCGCATCAGATATAGAGGATACTTACACCCTTCCATTTAATTATTAACTATTTTTATTAAATGAGTTGATGATTTCTTAGGAAAGAGAGAAAGCGAGCTTAATACTAAATCATTCACAATTTTAATACAAAATAATATCAAATGGTATTCTATTCATTATTCGTCTATGAAAATCAAGTATGACAGCCGAAAGTGTGCTTAAACTCTTAATCTTAATTTTCTGAGGTGGCCGCCATTGTGAATGCGACATATTGAGACGTCACAAATACGCACTTTTGTGACGTCATATATATGCATCGGTATTACTCTATTTCAATATCGCCGTATTATACTGCAGTATCTAACATGGGTAAAAAAATAACAGCCATGTAAACTGTTTTTGGTTATTTTACAAGATATTACAAGTTCACAATATTGATTAACCTGGGTTATTGTTCTTTATTCTATAGAAATAGGGTTCATTAGCTCGTTACACTTTCTATTACCGTTAACTATTGAGTGTGATTAGTCCAAACCTCATGAACACACTAGTATTGATTGCTCAATAATTAAAGAAAATGTACCTACCTTTTGAGGTTATGTACGGAAAAGATTAGCCATTATAACGAGGAAATGTACTAATTGCACGGCAAATTGAGTAGAACAAAGTACACGATGTTTCTCATATATCTGAATTTGGTAATTCTATCAGCTAATGGATTTAAAAGATACGTATAGAGCAGGCAGTTACACCTTAAACATGCAAAATTATTACCATCGCTGGTCATCACTTTGCTTTTTTGCTAAATGTTCTGTAAACCTTGGTTCAATGTTTCGCAATTCACAATTATTGGCATGACCATATATTGATTTTGAACCATCATCATCACTGTTCCACTTTTTTTGGTTTTATATTATGGAAGATAAATTCCTTCATGTCAACTTAACCAACTTTCCTAAGACATAAAAAGGTAATTAAAACTATGCCACTTAGCACCAAAATTCGGAGTACAGTACCCGATTAGTTGCGTCCTTACGATATTTCTGATCGGACTATCGAGTTCTGTCGCAGTAGCGTAGAGAGTAGGCACAGAAAAGTTTGTAAATGCTGCAAGGCTTCAATTAGCCAGTGATTTGAATGGCCCGAGTAATGCTTTGCGGTGTAAATTACTACCTGACATCTCCTTCGCTTCAGATTTAATCTTTTTCATGCATTGTCCTTATCAGCACACATATTACACATATTCAAACCAAAGGCATCACTAATCCTGTACTGTTATCATTATTAAATATATCTTAATAATATATATTGTTTTACAAACATCGATCGGGTTGAATCTGTCAATAACCGTTAACTTAGTGCCTTGCCTTATACTCTTTAATCAATACAAAAGATCAATAAAACGAATAATGTGCAAAAAGATTTATACCAAAATTGATCATGACCTTGGTCAATCGAGTAGATTAAAATACTTTTCACCTGTATCAGATATACCAAGCTTGGGGGCTTGTTCTTTTATAACATTAGAATAACGTGATCTATCAAGGATGTAAAATCATAGATTTTGCGTTTATATATCTGCTATCAGTTAAATCAAATATCACTTCAGTGGTTTGCATGTTGTTTCATATGAAACCAGCTTATCGATTTCTATATCCGGAAATATGACTCTGACCTGTTGTTAGAGTTCACGCCTTCTGGACAATCCGCGCGTTAAATCTCCTACTGTGTGACATACTCGTATCTCTCAATCTCGCCCATTACATTAACTAAATCACAACCAGTTCTTATAAAATGGGCTTGAAGGCCCGATTGTAAAAATAGTATAAGAAATAGCTATCTATTAGCTATACCATGGTTTACCTTATATGCGCTGATCGACGTACCACGTAAGTAATGATATTGGGCATTATATATTACTTTAAATGCTTTTCATTTAGGCACTTTTAATTCATCTGCTAGTTGTATTTCCTCAGAATTGTTGCCATGTCTTATTTTCCATATATATCAAGTTTATCATTAATGATAATTACCAGCATCCCATTTTACGAGAGAGAGAGAGAGACAGACAGACAGACAGAGACATAGACAGACAGACAGACAGACAGAGACAGAGACAGACAGAGACATAGACAGACAGACAGACAGAGACCGAAACAGAGACACAGAGAGAGAGAGAGAGAGAGAGAGAGAGAGAGAGAGAGAGAGACAGAGACAGAGAGAGAGAGAGACAGAGAGAGAGACAGACAGACAGACAGAGACAGAGACAGACAGAGAGAGAGGGGGAGAGGGGGAGAGAGACAGAGAGGGAGAGAGAGAGACAGAGAGGGGGAGAGAGAGGGATAGTGAGGGGGAGAGAGACAGAGAGGGGGAGAGAGACATACAGAGAGGGAGATAACTTTATCAAATGACAGGTGTTATCAAACAATTCACAGTTAATTATTTATCCAACAGAACTCTTGATTATGCTTGACTCGCCTTCAAAATGTGCATTAAACTGTAAAGATGAAAACAGGTCACATGGTTTGTTAATTTCCAATTGTGAATGCAATGTTTCCGAATAGACTGTATATCCGATAACCAACTCGTTAAAAAATTATTTGATACATATCTTGAATAATTCATGATAAGTGAACTGCATATAAGTAGAACATGAATGATGTTTTAATTGAACATATAGTAAATGCCTTGATTCCCTTTAAGAAGCCATAATTCTACATATGACTACACGGGTGTTAGTTCTGTGACCTATCAAACGCTAGAAACCTATAGTTGCCATGTCTCTGCTTTAGAAAGTTTCCAAATTACGTTTGATTCTTTCGCGCACGCCAGTCGCTGAACATAGTCCGAATTTCGTTCAAAATTCATAATTGATTAACATATTAGTAATTAAGTTGTTATTTTCATCAACAATCAGTACACCTGGATAAAATAGATCTTTAGATAGATGTTTCCCTTTAAGTTTTGCTCGTGTTAACAATGAAGCCAGTCTCTTCTGTACTTTCTTCAGGCATGGTGAGTCTTTATAAATGCAATTGTTCGACACCCATGAAGGATTACACAATGCCACATGAAGTATACACTTTCAGCCAGTCCAAAATGGCATGAGAGATTGATATGTTTTTATTCTTTGATAAGAAGGTAATGAACCTTCATTATCCATTTTATATCTGATATTAAACTCAAATTAAAAAATTCATCTGTGCCTTTAAATGTGTACTTCCAGACATTGCTTTGAAGATATTTGATGGAAAAATACAACCTATTCTATTCTATGGGGCAGAACTTTGGGGGACAGTGCCTCGTGATGATATAGAAAAAGTACATTCAAACTTTTGTAAATTCATTTTAGGAGTTGGTTACCGCTCACCGCCAGAAGGTGTACTAGCTGAATGTTGACGATATCCTCTAATTGTTAACTATAAAGCTAGAGTTATATCATTTTGAAAACGGTTGCTCAGACAGCCCGATTGCCGTAACTCAAAACGGTGTTATCTCATGTTAAAACGTTTAAACGATTCCGGTGATGTTAACTGGACTTCATCAGTGAGTCAGTTATTATTCCAGTATGGCTTTCTTATGCTTGGCTGTAGGTAATAAGGAATTCTTCATGAGCATGTTCAAACAAAGATGTAAAGATATTTATTGTCAAGAGTGTTGAGCTACTATGACGTCTTCCAAATATCTGAAAACGTATTCAATATGTAACTTTTATATTATGCCAGAAACGTATTTGCGAGTGCTACCCTCGCTTTATCTACGTTGAGCACTGACTAAATTCCATTGTGGTATTGCTGGTTTTAGAATACAACTATATGAAAGTTCAAAAATTGCAGTTATTGCTATTGCTCTGTGACCTCATTGAAATAATAGTAAATTAGAAAATGAATACCATGTATAACTAGAATGTCCATATCATAATGATGTCAGAATTAAAAATATACTATGTTATAATTACACTAATCTTAATCAAGAAATATTCATAAGTTTATTGAATTCAAAGTCAGCCAATATCTTACTACGCCTAGCTGTCTATTGTACAAAAATATTACCTGTAAGTTTGTTCTATAGTATATTTAATGTCAAGGCGCTCCAGAATGTATGTTACTATGTATGTCAATGTACTATTGGCCTCATGGCCATTCATACTAATGAAATCCGAGGCGAATATGACTGTCATACGTAATATTCAACGAGGCGAAAGCCGAGGTGAATATCACGTGTCCAAATTCGATATATCTTTAGATCAACCGAATCTGAAGTCTCGAATTGTTTTGTTTTTTTATCAATGTCTGACATTACTATTACTCTGCCATTAGCTAGCATATCAATTGTATCGGTTTTAGTAAATGGTATTCATCTATACACCGGTGTTTCGCTATGTTAAGCAAATACTACTACATGAATATTGACATGAATCTAATGTACGGTTTTCATATTCCATTTGATTTGTTTCCACTACTTGAATATTCTCCTTTATGCATTTGTCTTGAAAGAAATATTTTTATCCTATCAAATCTGTTATTTGTTAAACATGTATAGTGTAACCTATTTATCAGCTTAGTAACTGCAATAATCATGCCAAATAAAGATAAAAACATATGCATTCTCTTGCGTACGTTAAGAATCGTTCAGCATAATCGTTCATTATACATGTGTAGCTTTGAAACTTAAGATCATATTAATTTCCTCAAATCGTCGACAAGCATAAGATCTAGTACATCTCTTAATCAAACATTGTGATACATTATTATCACTATAGGTACATCACTTTATTCAAACCACGCAATAACCAATAGGTATTGTTTACCTAATCACGTATATAGGATACACTATTTCACCTAATTTGTATTCCCGGCATGCATTATGATATCAGGTTGCGCATACTGAGAGTTTTTTTAAAAACTAACCAGGAAGTTGCAGAAAATTTAACAGGATGTTTATAACAGATGTTTATTGTATTGACTATATAGGGTCATAGAGTAATGTTCCACTAAAATAGATTGTATGATATTTTATGTTCTATATCCTTCTATAAAACTGATAGACTACTGGACGGAGAAGATGATGGTTCAAATGGTGATGCGCAAAGCCTCTGGGTTAAGATTTAACACCTTGTTTAGAGTTTATATTTCATTTCACAGACCTATACTGTCTGTCTGTGTACACGATACTTGATACTCTGAAGAAAATACCTTTGGCGAATAAACTAATCTTTATTGGGGGAAATTTGAAGAATATAAAAACCGAATTTAGAAAAAGGATACTGGTAATTTATACTTTTGCATTCATTAAATACAATCTCACACCTTGATTTTGTCACAATCAATTTAATATCATTAGAACGTCAATATTACAAGTTTACGGTGTGTAGGCTACTCGCTTTCTCTTTCAAGCCACGACTTATCAGCTATATTGTTTGAATCATTTAGAATAATAGTTTTTGAAATTGACCTAACGGGAAATGCGTGTTAAGAATTGTGAAGTCGCCTTGCCAAGGCATATCTTATGATAGCCGCCTACCAGTTGACATTAATATCTAAGTGTTAAGAAACAGTTCAAAGCTTGCAAGCTACAAGAGGGGCTTCGGTTAAAGGATCGCGGGTTAGTATTGATGTCGCGTCGTCCAGGCATGGCGCGTTTTCACAGAGCACACGGATGTATTCTGATGTGGGCCGGTGTGTTGTGACACTCACGAGGTGACCTATACCATGACAGCAGTCTGTGCTCAGCTCAAATACACGGATATGTGCAAGTTGTGGCATATATGTCGCTGGTGTCTTTCTGGGATCCGGCTGTTTGGCACTGCAGTCTGTCATCGGGCAGACATTGATGTGTAAGTACGTTTAATTGTCTTCATTTGTGCACGTAGACTCATGTGCACGTAGACTCTTTGATGCCACATGATGTTGATGTTCACTTCGTAATTGTCAAATCAAGTTACTCGTTAAAAAGTTTCACTGAGCTAAGGGCGTGAATGTGTCGTATTTATAACGTCTTCAGTTATGGAAGCCTATGCTATTACGTACTGTTCATTGCCCCGTCGATGTGCTTTTCTATAACAATTCAAGTCAGTATGTCCACGTATAATAATGAACATGTCCTTAATGATGTCTAGGGTAGCCTATGTGTATAGCTACAATAAATGCACGTAGTCTGTTAGTCAGGCCAAAACTATGGAGAAAAGCATTTATGATAATACTTGAGAGATTGATTTAGAAAATGAAGAGATGTCAGTCTTATTCATATTTCAATTTATATTCTTCTAAAATATTTTATTTATTAACATCTTTTTTATTTCAAATCTTACTGTTAGTTCTCGTTTTACTAGTTCCATACAGGTGTCGAGGTAAACATTCAGTAAAGCGATTTTATAAGCGTACTTCAAAATTGAAATATCCACCCAAGACATTTTCAATCACTTTAACGTTTCTATAGATCCGTTGGGGGAGCATGACACATTTATTGTATACATGGTCTATGACATTGGGTTTTTTAGAAAATATATCATAAGTAGATTTACTATATGTCTGATTTCAAACAGTCCACGTTAATAGTCATTTCTGCGGTGAAATGCCTTCTGTTTGATGTTATATATGAAGGCGTATTAAAGTAAACAGACCCCTCTCTCCTCAGAGCCGACCACCCTCCCTATTCAAATTGCCGACTTCTGTTTTGAATAACTCGACCTCGTTCTCTTAGAACTACAAGACCCAATCTAAGAACTGTAAATTACATCATGATGCCTTGACTCTCACCCCTTCCTATTCCTATGTTTCGTACCCGCCCTATGTTAAGAAGGCCTTTTATGTTCACCCTTTTGACGCAATGAAATTTTTTTGTCAGGGAAAACAATCTTATACTTCCTTTGTATGTACTCAGTAGAAAAAAGTAATCTTGGATAATGGATAACTTCATTTTTCGAAAACCATGTTTCGATTAACATCTGTATCAAACTTCACAAGATATAAAGAAAACTATAGCCAACAATGCTGTTTTTTCGTTACATAAATACTATTATTTTGCTAATCGTTAATCCGTTTTAAGCCTACTTATTATGTATATAACCCGATGTATGCTTTATCAATCCATATTTGGACACAATGAGTGTGACTCGCAGCCTGAAACATGACAACTCTCAAGATCAAATATAGAGATTAGTAGACTCGCCTTGAGACTGCGTTATCATACATTTAACAACAGGGACCGACAAACAGTCTATAAAATCTTACAACGCCGGATCCCAAAGGTCGCCATTATTGCAGTTCATGATCAGTGATGAAATCTATATTGGATTGTCTGACAGTCATGGTGTCTTGTAGCACTCATATGAACTTCACCCTTCATTTAACAGTACGTTGCCACAGGCATTTCAAACAAATCTTGATCTTGCAACTCTCCGTTCTCTACTGGGCACATTTTTATTACATTTTATTACCTTTAAAAATATTATCAAGATGATCGATACGACAATACTTGAAAAAAAAGAATTCTTAACTCTTGAATAACATGACCTCGTACTCTAAAAGCAACAATGCTCCTTCTCAGAACTATTAATGTCATGCCTCCCCCCCCCCCCTTCCCCAACCCCATTTATGTTTCGCGCCCGCCCATTGTTAAGGAGTTCTTTAATGCTAATCTTCTAAACCTTGTTTACCAATGAAAATGGAAACGCACTTCCGATATAAGCTGTAAGTAGAAATAAGAAATCAATGGTTTATCGATTACCTAATTGCTTACATTTCGATTCATTATCCCTTCCAGTGTATTCGTTATGTAATATCAGTGAGACCGTAAAGCCATAATATTGTCTTTGCGTCACATGTATACAACTCTACTTACCGTAATCCTTTATATCAACTTTTATTTGCTATATGTGTTATTTTGAACAGCATAGTGTGACTCATAGTTTTTCTGACATGACTTATGTCACCCCACTTCTTTCTTAGCAGAAACAATGGACCGTCCTGAAGAGAAAGTCTAGAATTTAGTTTCAATATTCAATTCTCGTTTTCTCTGAGACCTTGAAATAAAAAAGGGAAAAATTATCTATCTTAAAAATGGTACAACCCAGGTTACCACAGCTTGCTGTCATTACTCTATGGTTTCTATCTCACAAACGAATAGTCCCTTGTTTCATTTGGTCTTCATTTCATACTTTTCATACAGTTACATGACTGAAAATTAAGTCATTCTCCTTTCTCTGTAAATCATTTCAGAAACATATTAAGATCTTTGTAATTGTAATAAATCAGGTCATTTCACATTGAAATAATACAAACGGCAAGGTTTTAACGTGACTAAAAGTGTCTAAACTACTTGTTTTTGCTAACCATAACTGCACACTGTCTCTTGCAAGTGGCCACAGCAGGTGCAGGATTACGCGAGATAAACCAGGTCAGCCTGACCTCCTATTACATGTATCCGTTCCATATATATATACTTTTCTACGTGTATGTCAAATGGGACTGTTACTGACATTCTGTTTGGGCCATGATAATATTTATGTGGTATGTGTGAGACCGCAGAACCAAAGCGCAATAGATACCACGGCAAATCTCGCAAAGTCGATTCTGTGAAACTTATGGTATGTCCATCGTATGACTCACGATATAGAACCTCAAGTACACAATTTCACAATGGTTTGTTTTATGATTATCAATCCTGCTCGTATATTCATTTAATCGGGGTTTTCTGCGAACACATTTCAAATACATCGTATACCGCACATCACAGTCCAGTAAATCAGTGTTTGATGTTATCCATTTCAGTAATCGAAGCGCCAATGTACTTGCCTTACTGTGACATTGATAATGTTCGAATATTCGAGAGGGTTTATTTTGATCATTCATTCGAAGTAATGTGCATAACTCATAACTTTATTTCTTTACAAAATGAATACGAGTTCGTTGTATTTAATAAAGACTTGCAGGCATAACTTGGTTGTGATGAATATTCTTGACTTAAAACATTTATGCATTTATTTTTTCGTTTCTTTCCATTATCAATGTTTTGTATTGTTTTCCAATGATGAAGCAGATCTTTCAGACTGTATCCCCATACCAACACCATAAAAGAATAGAATTAATGTTTAAATCTTTATACAATAATCATATTTCCAAGTTGTATTATTTACGAATTCACTACAAATTGCACTTGTCTTATGAAGATAATGATCTCGCTTGTATGTAACCTACGCAATATGCGCATGAAGTAAAGGTCACCCTGATGTCAGCAATTGGAAAACAGCTTTTTAAATTGAATTATCAATTTTGATTATTTTTCTCAATTTTATGAATCAGTACTCTCTGATTCTAAATCATTTCAAATGATTGTTGGTTCATTCACGTACCTATTTTACTGTAACAATAACGTACATGTATGATTCCGCTTTGAATTATTCACATGATGTTACAAATATGACGCTGTTCGTTTTGAAATATGATTGAAATTGTGCAACGATGACAGATAGTGAGTTTCTAATGATGTATAATGTCAATTGGTACAACCGTATTCCCGGATGTCCCAATTCAGTATTAATACACGTTCAGAATGAAGATTTCTTCTCCTGTAACAAAACGCAAATTTTCCTACTGAACACTCTCTGTCTCTCTCTGTCTCTCTCTCTGTCTCTGTCTCTCTCTCTCTCTTCCCCTCTCTCTCAAACTCTCAAACTCTCTCTCTCAAACTCTCAAACTCTCTCTCTCAAACTCTCTCTCTCTCAAACTCTCTCTCTCAAACTCTCTCTCTCTTAAACTCTCTCTCTCAAATTCTCACTCTGTCTCTCTCCCTCTCTCTGTCTCTCTGTATCTCTGTCCCTAGCTCTCTCACTCTCTCGCTCTCTCTCTTTTAAACTCTCTCAAACTCTTGTGTTTCTTTGTCTCTCTCTGTCTCTCTTTCAAACTCTCTCTCTCCCTCTCTCTGTCTCTCTCTCTGTATCTCTCTCTCAAACTCTCTCAAACTCTCTCTTTCTCAAACTCTGTCATTGACAAGCAGGCTTACATTAAAGACAGAGCATTTAAGTGTATACATAAAAGTATTGTAGAAGTACGTTGTATACGTACATGTATGTTAACGTGGTAGCGAAAAAAAGGTGAGAAAAGAAAGCAGAGAGACAAACTCCATCAGGATTCACGTGAATGAATATAAGACTAAGAGCATTCCCACTAGATAAATAAGAACATATAACAAGTTTGTTCTGCCCAACTTGAGGCATTTGCCACTGATCATGGTAGTCATACTTGATTACTTATTTATATTGATTCGAAACACAATATGCCAATGATTTTTCATGGGCCATATTAACAGCTAGTGGTATTTTCATAATAAGTGACAAAACTCGACTCTCAGAGCAAATGTGATAATAAGATACATGGTACTATTTTCATAATTAATTTGTTATTGCATTCTCACGACACGTATTCATGGTATGTTAAATTTGCAATTTGAAAACAATTTCTTTCTTTAGGGAAGACAATTTGCAATATCTACTGATAAAAGTTTTTTCAACATAATTTAAAAATTCGAGAATATGTATGTCATTATTGATCTGCGTAAATCACAAACCTGTACCAATGATAAAACGTAATTTTTTTTTTTTCAACGTTCACATACAAGTTACACGACGTTAAACGTGTGGAAATGCAGAAATCGTCCATGTGTGCGTCTCTAGACGATTTGAATGACGGAAAATAATATCTTGAGAGAAGGCCCCGGGCCAATCTACACAAACCAATGAGATGTACACATGTGACATCACTACTAGTTGTAAATCGAACCACAGAACCAATCTCCTAAAATAAATGTTTCGATGAGTTTACAATCATTCTTTAAAGTATTACAGATAGGGTAAAACTATATGATTTGTGTTCTGAACCAAATACGCGACAGGAGCATGTATGACATCGTTTGAAGTACCTCGTAGAGACGTACTCAACCACTCGTGCCTGCGCCACTGTGTCGGAAACAGTACTTGATCATGACTGTTTTCACGTGCTTAAATAAACAGACCAATTTCCGTATGTGGTAATTTCAACGTGTTGTTTATTTTCAACATGAAATTATTTTACTCCATCTACCTTAGTTTATTTCATGTCTGCAATAGACAATGCACTTTGACCGTCAAGCAGTTCTTTCAACGATAGGTTGAATCAAATATCGAGAAAAATATTGAATCGGGCTCCTTTTACAAAAAAAATATACTTAGGTTAACCCTAACTTCCATTCTTAAACATTTCCCTGAGGTTGCTTTAAAGTCACACAGAGTATGTTTCATGATTCTTATGTCGGCTAAATAAGAGTCCAAATACCATATGACCTGAATTATGTTCAAATCGATCCTATAAACTTTCATTTTTATCTCTAAAATTTCAAAATAATGAGATTCTTTATTCTCAAAGATAAATGAAAAACAGCGATATAAATGTATGAAGTCGAAATTTCCGTCCAATTTACATGGATATTAGTTAAAGGAACTACTAAATGCTGCCACTCAATATTTGTCTTTGTGTCTGCTGTTAAACATTTTTCAAAATTACGTACGTTTGAGTCATTGACGCGCTCTATTGTCCGGTTTTCGATCACAATAAACGACTGTAATCTGTTTATTGTCACTATACTGAACTTATAAGCACTAAGATACTGATTTTCAGGGGGAAAACACTACTTCTCAATAAAATAACACCTTTTATAAAATTTGACATATTTGACTCCAACAACATACTAGCTGTGGTCCTTTAAGGAGTTATGATCTTCTTAGTCCTTTGTAAAGGGTGGTCCTGATAGACATGATGTATTCTAGTTTCTCTGCGTTGCGTTGCTATAGCTTACATTTCGCATGACACTGTCATTTTCTATGGGGTGCAGAAAATGTTTCCGTAAGCAAAAACAGGTTTTTGCAGAGATATGGGTATAGAAGTATCTATTGTCATTTTCTGACGGATTTGCATATTCTTATGGCTAGCAACCTAACATATCAGATTTTCTATTTGATATCATTTATGAGGATTTGAAAAAATAGCGACTTTAATACGGTTTTAGGAGTTCTGACTTTGATATCGAAAGGCCCGTTCTTAAAAATATTTTGGCGTTTAAATGACTCTGTTAACTGTTTAATCTGAAGACAAACTTTCTGTATGTCGTATCTGTATGTCAACAACAAAACTTACATCTGATATAGATATAAATGTACCCGTCCTACCAAATGTTTCCAAAGCATACTATATACATACCGCAACAGGTCTGCGATTAAGGTCAAACCATATATGAACTCTCCACACTGGGATGTACTGTAGTATGCTTCACCTTGTTTTGTTAATACGACAAAGAGAATTAAAAGGTCAACTTTCCTCGGCTATTAAAGAGCTACTCCGTGATTTTTATAACATATTATTTACCTTTGATACGAACCTAAATTTCATATGTGATAGTATAAAATTAAAACATCTTAATTGTTCATGTCATAAAGACATATATATGACAAATACTGGTTTTCCATGAAAATCTAAAAACAGCCTCATAAATGCACAGAGGTGTAGATATCACGTCCAATAAACATGGATATTAATTATATAACCCAACAAACACTATCAACTCCTAACTGCTTTCCCGTCTGTTCCAAATAATTACGTTTGACTCTCTGACGCGCGCCACAGTCCGGTTTTCGATCGCAATTGTGACGTTCTACCTTCCTATTGTCACTGTCCAAAAACCAACAAGCTTTAAAATGTTTCTTTTTGGTAACAGTCGATACTTCGCGATCAAATGACATCATTGATTAAATTTGGCATATTTGACTCCAACAACTCACGGAGTGGGTCCTTAATAAGTAGAGTTTCGACCATTAAAGCTGTAAGAAGTTCTACGACAAGTCTAGATGTAAGGATTTCCTGTAAATTACTTGAAGAATATTGACGAACTTTATATTTTATGGAGGGTTCATTCATGTATAAAAGCTCGAGAGGGGAAAGATTTTATGGAACGTGGTGATGGTTTGTGTATCTGAAGCATTAATTAGACTGTGAACAATGAGGAAAATAGTGTCTTCCTTATGTGATATCAGGATTGATATCGTGATTGCGTGACAAAACTTCCATAGAATGAGGATAAAATAGCCAACTTATCCAAGTATTAGTATTCAGAGTACAAGCACTATTAAGTAATAAAGAACGCTTTATGATGAGATGATTTGTGAAAAGAATAAAAGTGCCCAAATGTGTTCAGTTGATTCTTTTTCACAAGCCCTCCAACGTTCCATTTTAATTCGTATATTATTCCATAAAAGTCGCAATTCTAAATATTTTGCAAATTTGTCATATTTTGACCCCCAAATACCTATAATTCGAATTTTGGTGCTCACCTAACCGATATGGGACAATAAACTACACTACTCATCAAATGAATTTCTCCATACATGTCTTCCATAAATCCCACATACATTGCGATGCAACTGACAGCAAATCCCTTGGATTGATTGTGCCCCAGTCGAGCAATCCATGTTCTGCATGTGCGTTTCACGCTCTACTTATCCACTATCCAATGCAGAACGGAGGTTTCAGATTTATTAGACTGAAATTTAGTCAATGAAATATTGTCATAATTTACTGTTCCTTCATCCATCCATATTTTCTTCGGGCTCTTAAATTCATGTGTATGCAGTCAATCTAGACTTGTTGAATGTGGACCTAGACTGTATTAAAGGCTTTCATTTAATACACAGTCATGAAGCAGGACTAATTTACTAACAATCACTTCCAATTTAGCAGCAATTTGTTGTCTACTTGATAAACCGCTGACTTTGCAGTTTCGAATACAAGCTCATACACTTTAAAACGTGCCCTGGTCGACATGCTCTCAAAGGCTAGCTTCATAATTATTAAAATATGTACTTGGCTTTGTGTTATTCAAACCCCTTAGCACCGAAGTTGTTCGAACACTTGCTTTTTATTCGTGTTGGAGTGATAGGACACAGGCTTCCGCTTTTCACCAGCTATCATCATATATATGATATCAAATAGCAAATCAGATAATATAAATGTCATTCTAAAATTAGCGAAAATTAGTTGAGAAATGTTGTATACGAGACATCTGATGACAATAAACTATAAACGTATGTATCACTAATTCAGAGAAAGCTCTGTCTTAAACGCCATTATTACCCTTATTTGAAGAGTCCCTTGATTTGTTCAAGACTTGACCAATCCCATGTGTAAGTTGGATTATTTATTGAATTGATTGCATGCGAACGACTGTTCCACAACCCCACATGTTGTAATACGAGGTCGCCGGTTCACGAACCATAGACGCTGCGTTGTTTGAACAAACAAACTGCCGGGCGACTCGAGCACCTATCTACTTCAACGAACGAGATAAGCATGCCATGTTAGAAAATATAATGTGGTATTTTTCTCATATACATCACCTACAAATGTCCCTTTAATCAAGGATAGGACTTCTTATGATGCACATGATCAGAGTACGGCGTCATTAGGGAGGCATATGACGCAATGTATGTGGCACTTTAACATCAAAACTTTACATCAATTTCCCTTTAGTTATGAAAACCAATTCTAAAATCACAAATACCTATCATTTGGATAAAGACAGTTACGAGTACGTTTCATTAGAGTGTGATTGTAACTTCTTTTAAAATGCATGTCTTTATGGGTGAGTTGAGGTGGTTTGTGGTTTAACGCCGGATTCACTTATATCACGGCTTCTAGTATTATTGCAGGGAGAAAGCCCGCACCACTATTGTTACTATGCGTTGCGGAGAAAACTGCGAGCTTCGGCTGGAACTTTTGCGAGAGGCAATCAGACGTTGCCTAAATGAATGAGGAAGATTTATGTGGATTATCAACTTCTCTATTGCAATAGTGCGAGGTTTCGATGTATAAGCTAACATTTAATCATATGTTATTCATCAAAGATTAAGTGATTGTATTTGAAGAGTCTATTCGTTTTATTACGCTTATCAACTTTATTTAGTTAGCAACACCGTATATTCTGATATTATTTAAACGTTGAAATATATCTAAAGAATAATATTTCATGAAACATGTTGATAGTAAATGAGTATATAAAAGTAAAGAAGGTAACAAAATATTCACTTGTTTTACCGAGTCTCTTGTCATGATGTTTCTCATATATGAGGGAAATGCTACTGAGAAGCTAGAATTCCTTACCATTAAAATATTCACTAAAGCACTAAGGATTTCTATTGAATTGTTTGCCTGTTGTGCTTACCCCAAAATTTTCAGCTAACATTTTATTCACATGAGAGCAAAGTTGTTTTTTTCCTTAATTCTTAAGACATTTGCCACAAAAAAAGTAAGATTCTTTGTCAGACAGATAAATTGTTATCATTTTGGGTTTTTTGTTTAGTTTTGTTTATTTTTTTGTCGATGAAGATATAAACTTCTGACGTATGGTGGCTGCATTGTGACATCTCTTACATGCTTCGTACTGAATTCCAGTGGGTAGATGGCTAGAAAAATAAGTCCCATTTGTGCTACAACACATGGTTTGTGTTCAACTAATAATACAAACGAATCACCTGCCAGGTTTGGTATATGAAGTCTGACATGTGCATTTCTAAAAGGTAGGGATTTACCTATATGATATTTTGAAATTTTCGATTTTGTTTCATTTCTACTTTCCTGGTAGTGTATAATTATATAACTAAATTGTGATTGGACATGATGTGTCCCGTTCTTAAACTGCTTTGACCTTGAAATTGTGATCTAAAATACGTGACAGGTTAAAACCCTCTATCTTACATTAATGACTAAGGAAAATATTTTGGTTAACACTTGACAACAGCCAATGTGATATTTCTGACGCAACGCCACTTGAGTGGCATATGTGATAAAACTTTTTTCATTTTTTTTATCCTGTATCAAACTAACTTTTCCAGGATGTAGATTAACCTCAAATATGCATGCTAACCACGACAGGGGGATATAGGTTACAAGGATGGGCTGGGCGTTATAAATTACTCATGGGTGTAACGGTCCCTTTAACCAGCGTATGAGGTCGCGTCCACATATAGGCTGTGACGTCACGCAGAGCCGCTCTCTCTCTCAGTCTGACAAGAGGTCACGTGACGTCCCAAACTACGCTCATTGTAGTACGGCGATCATTCATTCAGGTGATAAGCAGGTGATATTGTAGAAGGACGCTGCAGGTATGAAGGAAAGGTAGATTTACCTGTGTCACTCACGACCACCGTGTAGAGTCGTCTGGACGTATCTAGAAGATCGTGAACACTTAGTGGTTTGGTATTATGCTGTCTGCAGACCGCTGAGTAACCACAATGACTTAACAAAGATGTGTTTCCTTATTCTCCGTCTGTGGTGAGTAATCACTTATTTCCATCGCTCGCTCGGGGATTTGGTAACTATTATTCAAAATCACCAAACGTAAAAATCAACACCTATGAATATCGACCGATTTGCGAGTGTTCATGTAACATGTTGTCCATTGTATTAAGACACTGCTAAGTGAGACTGCTGTACGCATCGCTGAAGACAGGTTCCTTTCAGAGAATGTTCTTTAGTGAATTATTCATTTCTCTCATTGCTTGACTGTGTATTCTTCACAAGAAGGGCTGCGTCAACCTACGCTATTTCTGCTTGTAACGTGTTTTCGTTAAGGTTCTAAAATATTTAAGCGGTGATGATGGTAAAGCGGCAGATAGATACAATTTCTGGATCTTTCAATTCATATGTGAACACTTACGCAAAATCCCACTGATATTTTAAAAATGTAACAGTGATTATTTCACCAGCTTGTGACATCTTTGTTTGCATTATGACGAGCAGTTTAAAAGGAAGTGTGAAACAGATAACATTGCGATAAATGAAATGTTTATCATATCATTGTGCGATATTAATACAGCGGTCAATGGCTGATTTTATACATTAGAATGAACACGCCCTTTAATTGGTACTCGATTGAGGAATTATTTAACGTCGGCATTTCCAGTATCTGCACAGCAGTGACGTGTTCACGTTAATTTGTAGATGGTTAACATGAAACTGAACAATACGAACGACAAACAGAAAAATACTGGTTACGTTTTCGTTTCTTTTAGGTAGGTTTTCTCTCTATTCGGATGTATAACCTGATTTTCATTAGTATTTGTGTATGTCGCCTTGATATTGATAAACTGATTCAAAACTGTATTCATAGTATTTTTTTTCGATAGCAACAACTCGAGTTAACTGTGATTATCAAAATTCTCAGATGTGTTAAATGTTAAACCTTATACCGATTTCTTATGGTTATTATCTGTAGATGACATTGTGCGTCATATTCCACCATAATATGAAATCATCCCGAAGCCTGAGAGTCGTCTTGGTAGTTGAAGCCTTACTGTACATTAATTGTGTAATCAAATTATATTTAGAAACATAAGTAAGTTGTGACATCATTAACTCACAAAGGGAACAATCTTCTGTTTCCTGTCACGTTTGTTATGCAAAATCCAGCACTCATGGTTGCCTGGCTAGGTGCCACAGGTACTTTATCTACACATCTATATTTACATACTGCATAATGTTAGGACACACCTGGTATAGCAGACTGTGACGATCGTGGGTACTGCTTATAGGAACTAGTGAATAGGTTAACATACCATTCACACCTTGCATAAATCTAGCTAACAGTTGCTAAGTGTCATTATGCAATGCACCAAGGTAAGGAAGGTTGAAACACGGTATAGGCCAGACCAACCTAGCTACCTGTGTAACCTTCACAGCTCCTTTACATATGAAGAGTTGTCTAATGTTTAACCACCCATGAATTTTTATGATGATTTAAGCTGAGCTAAATGGTCACCTTACGAGAATCTGTATGTCCTCTTCACGACATATCATTCTCTCTATTCAATTGACTACTACCTACATGTACATACTGTATAGACTATATATATATACTATCCCCGCCTTTACGAAGTTAGTTGTGTATGAAAGATCAGCCCGTCCATGTGTGCGTCTGGATTTTATTCTCTGGACAAGGACCAGAAAACCGTTAGGCCTATCCAAATGAAACCTGGTGAATGGAACAATTATCACGTGTAATGGGTTTGCGGGTTTTGAAATTCTTCCAACTTTAATTGTGGCTGTTTCTATTAAACTTGAATTAAATGAAACTCATTTCATCAATAAGACTTCCATACATGAACCAATCATCATTTATAGTGTTTATGTATTTAAACTGTTTTCTGATATTGTTTGCTAGTTTTTTCTAACAATCATCTTTCAGTTGTTTTAAGACCAGAACTGCTCATTTAAACACTTCAGACAAATGTGTAGATGTAACTTTTGGGCCTTTCAACTTCTTGGTATTGTTTTCCCATGGAAACCTACAACTTTGTTATAAGGAAAGAATTGGACAACACTGAGCTCAAATTAAGAAATAATGATGTGGTATAAATGGTTATCTTGTTAAGTACTAAGTATCTTTTCATTACAGATGATTTGAAACCGTAATGAAAATCTAACTAAAATGAATGAAGAATACAGACTCGCAATCTTTGTTTTAGATATTTCATATTTTACCACGTGGCGGCGAAAACTAGCATTGCTTACTGAATAGTCCTTAGCTCCATTTCACAAAGCTTTAAGTTGATCTTGAGGCACTATGGTAACCTTAATGCAATGTTTAAGAATGGGGGTTAAGTTTAACTCTTTAATGGTTCTTTGTGAAAGAAAGCGATGCTCCATAACTGTGTATAAAATCGGCTTATACTGTATAGGTGCTCAATCAGCTAATCTAAATTACAGCTTAACTCAGCTAATCTAGATTACAGGTTAACTCATATGAAACTGAAGCAACAGGGACCTTACATCGGGGAAGGTGTTTCATTGTTTTTCCGAAAACAAATCTTTCATAACCTTTATTTCATTCTTTATGACAAACAGTTATTATAAATATAACACTTGTTATAATAGTCACCCAGGTATGTATGCGCTTACGTAAAGCTAGGGTTTAACCTGTGGGTTATCTTATGTGCAAACATGCGCATGATATATATTGGTTTAAAACTGTGGATTATAGGATCTTAACAACGTTCTGTTATTGATAATCTCTTTTATATCAACAAGTAAGTAGATTACTGTTGTAAAGATTAAATACAAGGCAATAAACCGCACTGGATTTGTTTCTATTCAGCAAATATTAAAATGAATTTTGAGTGGGCGAAAGTTTTTGTATGACTGGCAGGATTATTGCTTTCGATGACATTTTTTCTGTCTGTTTCAATTGTTTTTTGTATTACAGACTTTAATTTGCTGTCAGTCACTTAAATGGTTTATATATCAACTTCATTTGTTCAAACAACGTTAATCTTTACAGGAAAGTATCGCGTTACAGTTATGCAGTTGCGTGGGCTGCTTTTCGTTCCGTGCTGTCAAGAGACATCAACCATAACGCCGCGTTAACTGACAAAAACATTTCATCGGACAAATGAATAAATATGTGAAATTAATCTGCATGACATCAGATACAGTTCACAAAATCTGATATACATTTCACTCGACATTCAAACGACATGCCCTGCAATTAATTCTCTCTGCGAAACGTACACCGTCGAAACTCATTTTGCCTGTGGTACTTGAAATATGTTCATCTGTTTCAAATCATGTCTCCTCTGAGTCATAAAACACATCGACTAGCACTCCATTGGACAAACGCTGTGTTGAGATTCCAGCATAGAACTATGCAAACCCATTATGTTTTGCACATTATGAATAAACAGTATCTAGTAAGACATATTTTGCAAATTTGTTTTTGTTGGTATAATTTATACACACTATTGGTACAATCAACCTTCTTTTAAAGAGATTTGATAATCAAAGGCAAGGAAACCATATGTGATTCAAATGTCATGTCAGAGTGCATGAAGAATTAAGAGGTCCTTTTGTGCATTTCAGTTGTTTGTCGGTATGGTATTCAGATATTATAGTGTATGCGTGTCTATAGTAATATATGTTGTCGCATTACAAATCATCAAGAATCCAGACCACATCGATTTGTTATGCAGTTCATGTAATGGTTTTATTTACACCCTTATATGTACATTATGTCATCCATATAGACTCTACTTAAAGTTTTATTCGAGCTCATCATTAGATCCCTAGTTTTTTTATAAAGGAAACAGAGGAACCACGTGAATCTGTCAATCGTTTGTTGCCATCAGATGATTACTTCAACACTCTCATTATATAGCTCAGATTTTCGATAGTGATCATCCGACTTCAATATTCATGGTATTGTATGCAGAAATATTTTTAATGGTGCGTTCTTATATATGTCCTGCCAAACGTAGTTGACTTGGATAATGACATTTATTATATACCCATGTAAACTTAGGATAGTAATACAAGGGTGCAATACGGAATCCGTCTTCAGATTCCGTATTGCACTCGAGATTCCGTATTGCACCCCTGCCGGTTCTACTTTTTCTGAACCTTGGGACTTCCCGGATTTCCCAAAGTGCAGGTATTTATAGATATACATTTAGGTCATTGGGATTCCCAGTTTGCGAGAGTTGCACAAAAGCTCTTATAAAACAAGATTGTCATTTCCAAATGATTTGATTACAATTATAAACAAATACCATGAACCATGAAAATCAGCAGCGAAAGCGTAGACGTGTTATCTTCAACAGTGACTCCGACAAACTGACGGCGTGAGCCAATATGACGACAAAGTATTTGAAAATTTTGAAAATGACCTTGAACTTTAAAAGTTACTGATTTCTACACGATTGTTTATAAACAAAATAGCTTGATCATTGTTTGATTTATTCTTTATCATATTAAATCAATTCTGAATTTGATCAAAATATCTTTCTTTTTATCTATTTGTTGTTATTGAACGATGTGAAAGTCGGACTTGCTATACTTGACGTCATGCGGAGGAATGTGGCATTCGGGTCAATTGCGTTATTCGGTCATCGGCGTACTAATACCAATGTCAAGGTAACCTCAACGCGGAAGTATGTATGGCGTGAAAATGTGTATCGCTACGCAACCTTTTATTTTTTATAAAATATATTTTTATTAATTAAGATCGGGTATATAATAAATATAGAACGTCATACTAGTGCATTTTGATGTTTTGTATTGAACGAGAAAATGTAATGGGAGCAGAGAAACAACTCGTTCTTCGAACTCGTTGTTTCTCTTCTCCCATGACATCTTCTCGTTCAATACAAAACATCAAAATGCACTAGTATGACGTTCTATATATTTACTCAACCTGTCTGCTCGTTTGATCGTCTTTCAGGAGCAGCACTATTAACTGTAAGACCTAAGTTAATGAAACGTAGTATACTGACCAACCAGCATGTGGAGATGTGCTTCATTTCTTCAAATCTGTTAGATCTGTCTCACTGTAATTTAGTGTCTTGATCACTCAGCATCTGTACATATATACGGCGATGGGGTTTCTAACTTTTTTAAATGATTTTGCAGTTCCCATGGAAATTTTGCTTTAATTTCAAAATAAAACCGTATAATACCTACCTAAATGAGTATGTAGATCAGTCAGAATTCTAGAAATTATCATTTTTTACTATTTGACATTTTGTTCTTTTGAAAAGCAATACAAATATCGGGGGGAAATTATCTTATGTCGGTTATTCATTTTTACAAATTATGTGTAGATTTGCCTTTGGGGAATGTTCACCGTCTACAGACTATCAATTTTAACGGTTCTATATTGAAAAGCAATAAAGCCATTTAAAACTATAATCTTATGTGGATTGCAAAGTATTTGTAATGATTACAAATTTCAACACCAGAATTGTGAGTGCCTTAACACTGGTCGTAATATAAGGCTTAGATCATAGATCCATAAATTTTACAATTTACTCACCTGCATCAGATTATAGGTAGCACGTCCTGCTTGTTCATTTTGAATTATTGACGACCTATTGCAATGATTTCAATGAAGCAACTCACAAAGCATGTTTACATGATCTGTTTTTATCTTTCAACAAAGCTTACACCGCACGATCGATAGAAAAGGTCCTAAGTGAATTATTTAGCATTAAATATTCACATATTCGGTTCTACATGAATAAATCGTTCTTTGTTATTTACACTTTGTTAATAGATACAAATATAAATTCATGATAAATACATCCCACACTCACTTATTTGAATATATTTTGAAAAAAAAATCGTGTACGTTTGCAGACAGTTCAAAAGCAAGGCTGACAAGCCAAATGTTGGAAAATATCAAATTCGTGAAGAAAGCACTTTGGACAATAATTAGAGCATTTACTGGACGTGACTGTACAATTTATTGTTTTCCCTTGAATTTTCATGTAAACCGAAGAGTTATTTTCATCAATATTATATTAAAATCTTGTCATATGTATTTCAGAAATACGTCATGATTACACAGGGGAAATAGATAAATTTTAATAATTTTGTTTTGTAAACTTGAAAACCATCAATTTCATACAGGAAGCCAATCATTATTCAATGTTTGAAATCATTAAATTAAGAGGTAATTCATATCATTACAGATCCACGTCACAGAAGATACATCCCCTGATAAAGATTTTGTCTCCTGAGAATGCTGTCAGTTGTTGCAGTCCAAACAGCTAGAGACATCATGACAAACCAGACAACAGAAGTCTTGGGCACAACGTTCAGCTCCTTATCCAACCGCACGGATGTAACTATTCCTCCTTACCACCATGGACTGTTCAAGTGGCATGGGGCTGAGATCATAGCTCTCATTGTGATATTCCTTGTTGGAACAATAGGAAACGCTCTGGTGTTGTATATCTATCACCAGAGATGGCGCAAGTCAAACTTCACTTTCTTCATAAAGCTTCTAGCAGCCCTGGACCTGTTCAACTGTGTTGTGGCTATACCAATGTTTTTTGCCATGACGGTGGACGGATCTTACGAAGCGTTCATACCCTTGTGCAAAACCACGTCGTTTATAGCTGTGTCCAACACGACGTCATCAGCAGTTGTGCTCGCCATTGTTGCCTTTGATAGAAACAGGAAGATCCACAGACCTCTGAGACATGAGATTGGTGCCGGCACCACCAGGAGGCTGGGTTTATTCTCTGTTGTGATTGGTCTGATTATGTCAGGCCCGGGGATATATCTTTTCGGCAGCAAGAAAACTGAGTACAATGAGAATGGAAATACGTTCAACATAACTTGGTGCTTTTTTTCTGACGAAAATCTCGGAACACAGTTTATGTACATATACGTCGGACTCTTGGGCTTTGCATTTGTGTTTATTTTCATTGCAATGGCGAGTTTATATTTCTCAATATGGAGGACGCTTCGTGTTCATCTTCAAAGACGAGAATCACTTGGATGTCATAGATCTTCTATAGCAATGACCAAAAACGGTAACTATTACAGATCTCAAAAGACAACAGCAAAATTATTTTTTATAATCACTGTTGCCTTCTTTGTCAGCTATTGTCCGTATTACATCAGTATAGCCGTGTTTCTATTGGATGACTACAATCACCAACTTAACTCTCTTGGAAAGTCTCTGGCTGATATAGCTAAAGTGGCACCAATGGCGAGTTGTGCAATAAACCCGCTCATATACAGTATATCCTCTGCCAGGTTTAGACGGGAGGTTACACAGCTATTCAAAAGGGCGGGTCGACCCTCGGAGTGTAAGAAGAAAATGTTGTTCAATTCTTTGAACAGTCAAGAGCAGGCAGGTCAACTCAACCTCAAGCAGAGCAGGTCACAATCGGGGTCCTCCTTTGGACTCAAGTCCGTCTCTAACGATCAAATCGTGTTTGGAAAGATAAACATTAACGTATCTGATAAACATTCGTCGTACTCTTGAAAGTGTTTTCTATATCTTTAACGTATTCCAAATGAAACAAGGGTTATTTTTGTGTATCAATTTGTAATATTTCCTTTTTAACAAAGTTTAACATATAATTCGGATAGATGGTATTTTTGGAGAAGTGTTTATGTCGACGGATTGTTTCTCCTTGGTAACAAATTTGTCCTGAATAAAAATCTTTATTTCAAATGTTGACGTTTCGAGCAACAGAAAACACAGATTTGAGATTGTGACTATATTTGGATGGAATATTAAATGCTTTGTATGTTTCCGAAGCTTCTTTTCTTATGTTTAGACATTCAACATTTTCCCGAATTCATTTTAGGTCATCAGACCGGTAAATCAGAATGGGTTTATTGCAAGGCCGATAGCTCCTCCGTCTCCTGGAGACCTCTCGAGACTTCCACTTCTTCTCATTGTCTCCTGTACCTCGAAACTTCAAATATTTTGGGGAAGTTTCTTGTACCAAGGAAAATCACAATTTGTACATTAAGTCCCGAAACCCCTAAAGTATGTGTATCCAAATAAAAAATTAACCCATTTACCGATTTCTCTTTAAAATATCGTTGAAAGTAAGCACAAATTTGCAACATAATTTCTATTACGGGGAAATTCAAGTTAGTCAATTTGGTTTTATCCCCCTAAAAAATTGGCGTTACCGTTTTCTACCGTGCAACATTTTTGTTATTCTCAAGAAAACGCAATGATAGAAATCTTCAAATAAGTGAATATCGTCTTTGTAGGCTGGATACTAAACTTTATAAGTCAAATTGAGCTTCTCCAAAAAATGTAAGACCAACATCATTAAAATAAAGAGACTGAATATCTAAAATTGATTCACCCAGCGATGCCTCATTTTGTAACTATTCTGCTGTTAGAGGTATTGAAATAATGTTAATTACCTGTTAAGCCCATTTGTCCCATGCTACATCATAAGCCAATCGGTGATTATCCTAGTATCCTCATGACCATTCAATAGATGTTGTCATTAAGTGTTATAGGGCATATTGATGACATTCACCAACAATCAAGAGTGTAGGTGAAGATTAGTTTATAGTTCACGCAAGAGAATGTGCTATGAATCTTCAAGACAGACAGACAGAATATTTTATTTTTGTCTCACTTGTTTTACACAACCAATGGCTCAGCGATTTATGAGAGACACTTTTCCACAAATAAATTAAAAAGCATCTTCAACGTCTAGCCATCTAAGCCAAATGAGCTACAGAGCCCATGGTTCAATTTTTATTAAATATATGCAATTAAAAAACTTAACCATGTTTTCATTTGATCAACAGTATCGGCGTGATAAAAGAATTTCCAACTGAAAGAAAGAGCAACTACGACATTTGATGAAATTATCTTTTTTTTATCAAATGTTTAGATATGACATGAATTGCATTAAAACTTCTCGATAGATTATTGCTTTGAATGTTATTGCTAGATTTGTTTGTAACTGACAAAGGTAGGGCAGATTTCATATGAATGAATTGTATCACCAAAGAATAACATAACGACATTTGGCAATGCAAATGAATTATCTATCTTTACTGTGACATGTCTTGAGTAATCAAAATAATGTAAACATTTCACTTTTTAACAAATCGTGACAATTAAGAAGGACATTGTTTACCCAATCAAGTTATGACTGTGATATGTGTGGTTTTATCATTTATATTTTAACACTTGGACCAAAGCCAGCTTTTGCCTTCTCACTTGTATCTGCTATGAAATAAAATACTTTTTATGTTAACTGAGTTTTTCTTCATCGTAATCATCGTTTATATGTATATCGATTTTAAGTAAATGCTAACGGAACACAGAGAAAATATACTGTCAAGCATTTTCATATTTATTATCAAAGCAAGACTGCACACGGAACGTGATTTTTCATTAGCAGCACTATTATCAACACTATTGAAGTATATTAATAACGAACAAGTTAAACGTGTCACGTTTGATTCGTACGCGACTAAACAAATTTAAAGGCACCAGCGCACACCAATATTTCGAGAATATAAGTAATGTCTCTGACACTTCTTACGAACAGCATTCACATAATGAACCATATTAGTTATTTTGAAAATATACAGGAATTCCGACTAAAAGTATATTCCAAACGACCAGAAGTATTTAACTCAACGTTGCATTTAATTAAAAAAACGCCTGCACTTCAGTAATTGTAAATAATGATTAGCAATGCATTGCACCAACAGACAGCTAAAGTGAGTGCATATGCCCTTGTGTGCCTTAAAATAGAAAAATCAAGCGGGAAAAATGCTTGCTATAGTGCCTTTAAATTATGAAGAAGTCAATCTAACGCAACACATTATACCCAAACAAAGAGTTTGAGATATTGAACCTAAATATGGTTTTAAAAAGAAGCAGAATAACATTTGAATCTTATTTTACGTGAATCTTAAAATAGTTGTCGCATACATATTCAAAATATGATAAAAAATCAACCATATGTCAAAATAGATGTATGACAAAAACCTTCAGAAATATCCACAATGACTCATTACGTTTACTTAACTATCTTTTAATACAAAACAAAGCTGTCAATCTAATGTCATATGGATATATAGCTAACTATTTAAATGCTGTCAAATGGGCTTCTGTATCATTGTAGCAATGGTTGTTGTGGGCGGAATTTGTCAATCACTGTTGACTATAGAAATACCCTGACTTACATTGGAAATGAAAATCACCTCCTGCATTTTTGTAGCAGATGATGAATATGGTATATTTCCTTGAATTGATATTATCTATCTTTGTATTTCATAATCCAAAGTTCCTCTGCAATCTGAGATATCCAACTGATTATATATCTGTAAGAGATGCTGTTTCACATTAACAATCGCCTACACAGGGTCCCGTCTGTTATTTATACTCTATCAAACGAGAAATGCGACGAGTTCAATTCCCTGAAATGATAATTAGTCTGACTATCAAAAACGGAATAGCATTAAAAGTTGCTCTAATATACCTTTCTTAAGTGATTAAAGTAATAGAAAGCTAATTACTAACATTAGTTTAAGATATTTGTATGAAAGAGAAAGCGTATTGCTAGAATCAAGATCACAAGAATCCGGAAATAAATGAACTTATATCGTTCCATTAATCATGTAGCTTCTCTTTGAGTTTGTAGTTATTAGTTTTACACCATCACCATCTTACAGCTTTGTACATACACTGTTACCATATGCTAAAAAACGCACCATTCTGAATTTACTAGAAATAGGTGACTTTATATTGTTACATCTCGTAACAAATGCTCTTCGTGTAATGCCGTTATCGTTGGTAAAAATAAAACGGTACACATAGTTTACAGTAGTCGTTCACTCTGAAATCAAATCATTGCAATTTAATAAGGTAATCGTATCCGCTACATATACTCTAGAGCGTTCGGCTTCGGATCAAGAGGTCTATGGTTCGAATCCCGCCAGGGGCTCGGCTATTTATCTGCACTACCAAACTGTACCACATGCAGTCAGGTTTGGGTGAAATGCTACACTAAATTTCAATGCAGTACCACTCATGGCTCGCTAGTTCCAGCCGATTCTCGCAGGTTTCACCACAATGCATAGGCAGAATGGTGTTGCGGGCTTCTTTCCTGCAATAATACTAGCAGCCGCGATATAAGTGAAATACTCTTGAATGAGGCGTTAAAGCCCGTATCATCTTACGTCACGCATGTAGAAGATATACAGGAAACAATCTTCCTACAAAAACAAGTTCTGTTAATCTATCCTTTGAAGTAATATGACAAAACCGTCTCTATTTGTAGAAGTGAATTGGTGTGGTCATAAATATTAACACATAAACAGAAACAACATCCAAATGAAAAGTTATTTATGTTACAAAGACATTAAGGATATCGGATCTATAACCTCAGCCATTATATATATTTCACATATTCAATTTCACCGATGATTTGATCTTGGCCGTGTGTAGGCACACATACCTATTGAATATGAAGTTTTATATACTCAATCAAAAAAGTAAGGACCCTCTCAATATTTAATATTAAAGCATCATATGAATCATTAATGAAAAATAGAATATCTCAATATTGAAAATCATGTGGGCCTATATATCAAATTCACCAGTTATATTGATAAGAATAGTCATATAAAATATAAGAATGTTACCTGAAATGATTTTTTTCTATAAAAAAAAATAAAAGTAAACTAACACTAACATGAATATTAATAGAATATCTTATATAATCTATATACCTTTGAAATAAAGATACTTCAGCTGACTCGACAAATTTATAATGTGTTAGGTTAAAAAATCTAGTCTTGCATCGAAGTGAACATCTTCGATAACAAAGTAATATCATCTTCGATAATATAGACAAAATTAGAGCTCGAAGAGCCAGACAATCTGAATGTCAGTGCCAGATACAGCGCTTTTATAACTGATGGATTCGGAATCCTTTGCTAGAGTAAATAGCCAGAACAGAACAGAACAGAACAGAATTTTATTCTCGTGAATCATACAAAATGATATAGAGAACATACATATAAATTATTATAATATACAGTGCATTTGGTTTAGGAAAGATTAAGAGCAGTTTTAGCAAAATGTGATAATTTGAATGAACGCCGTGCACTAGTACCGACTTTCAAGTCCTTCGGCCTATAACAGCCTGATCAATTATCGTATTATAAGTCGGGCAATATCTGCAAGACAAACTTATCTGAAAATGAATTTTTAATTCTATACAAAGTGTTTTGTGACATTACTTAGTATCAACGAAATGTGAGGTAATTATTAAATTAAATAATCACCGAGCTTGAATATCACGCTTGAAACATTCACTGCAATTGTAAAGGCGAATCTGTAGTGTCGACGTTCACTTCAACTGTAAAAATCAACAATTTTGAAATGACTAATATGAAGCCATAAAATTCATAAAGTACAAATAATCACAAGGGGTGCATTTCGCGATAAATATTCTGACAATTTGGAATACACTTTACCACTTTATTTTATCAACCCCAAAAATGTCTTAAAGGGGCACAGAGTATGTTGTTGAATCAAATATATCAAACTTTAGAAATGGTGTTATTCTATCGAGAAGTATAGTGGTTGTAACTTAAAATCAGTAAGAAACAGATTTAAGTCGCGATTTGTGATCGGAAACCGGATAATGGGGCGTGTCAATGACTCGAACGTACTTTTTTGGAAACTTATTTACAGGAGGAACAAAGATGAATATGATATGGTAGTGTGAGGTAGGTCTGACTAATAGATATGATCGATCTAACGGCCGGAAAACGTTTTAATAAGCCTTAGTGTTGCCTTATCGAATGTCTCGCTAGCGTTCTGTTTACATTGCATCCCAGCAGGCATCTGACGTCATTTCGACGTCGGAACAACGTTTTTTAACTGACGTTGAAATTTGGTTGGTGTTTTGACGTTGTTTCAACGTCATCAGAACAACTTAAAACTGACATGTCATTAATTTTATAACATTTCATTATTATTAATAACATCAAATGAGTTACGGATTGTTTTAAAAAATGAAATAAAAAATGCAAAAACGAACAGCTATCATTGACATTTAAAAGTGTTATTGATATTGGATTTAGATGAATAAAGGTTAATTTCTTTCAATTTCACAATAAAAGGAAGTAACTCTGTCCTATGTCGAATTAGAATAAACAAGGTATATGGTATTTTTCAACAGTTTTTATTTTTTCAGTTATGCTCACAACTGAAAACATAAATTTTCGATTTGCATACAGTTAGTAGTTCTTACAAAACGGTAATTGCGCCTTTGTAACAAACATTTTTTTGGTGACACTTTAGTCTAAATCGTTGCAGTGTCATATAAACATTAATACCCTCACGACGAAACTTATTTCCATTACATCAATACCCACGAGCAGCCATTTAACTCTTGAACCGAGGCAAATGATAAAGCTGAAGTTGAAAGCTTAGCCGTAAAGATGAGAACGAAACAAAGCTAACATAATTTGACTGAACAACAAGCTTTGATGTCGAAATGCCGTCTATTCAACGTCAATTCAACGTCTTGACTACAACGTTGAACCGACGTCGCCGCAAATTTCAAATCCAATCAAATTTCAACGTTGGTAAACGACGTCGTTTCAACGTTGATACAAGGTCATATTGCCTGCTGGGATATGTATACGTAACTTCAATGAGTATGTTTGTTAACACTAATGTAAAAAACTCGGTTAGATATACATGGGCGGTTAGTGATCAGCCAAAATATTTACACTTATAACAGTAATATACTTTACATTAGATCATCTTTCGAAATACAAAATGGTTTTATTCTAATTCAAATTATTGTCTGTATAAACAGGTACATAGTTTTTTCGATTCAATTGTTACAGGAGAACAATGGGAAGTGTACATGAATGCATCATCAATAGTTTAACTAACGGTACTACAGCCTTGTCGTGATCTAATACACAGACAAGGGAAATTACCTAAACCTAAACGCTTCAAACAGCAGTGTCTAGACACATACTGTGTCATCGTTAGTCACATTAGTGGCATTATCTGAAGTAGAAATCTGATTACGGGCGCTTAGATCTGATTGAAGGGATTTCAAAAGGACAATCAACGTCTAATATATATTTAACTAGTCTGGACGAAAATTCGTGGGTAAAACACACGTGAGAGCGCTCCATATTCTTATCAGTGAATCTTCAATAATTATTCTTATGACGGAACACACCTTAAGCGTTACCATTACATGTTTAGCAATCGATGACAAGAAGAATTCGTCGTTAAGAATATCAAAATAGAAATAAATATATGGGAGTGGATATTTCTTTATAACAGATCCCTTGTGACATGGCCCTGTTGACGGTCCAGTGATTACACAATGATCATGAGATGTATAACAATGTGGATCCCGAGGAGATATTAACACAATGTGGATTCCAAGGAGAGACATCATCAACGTGGATTTTAAGCAACTTACAACGGCAAAATCAAGAACTTGAACCTTTAAAAGAGTTTGGTTCAGTGATGAATCACAATTTCGTTTGCAATGGCGAGATGGGAAATAACGTGTCTTTGAACTGTTTATCATTGGAAAATGGACATTTTGCCAACGTTGACAGATTCAGTTCAGTGACTGTCAAGTTGCAAAGTACGACATCAAGCACAAACAGATCTGATAAGTGGTGGTTCAGGGGAATTTAACAAAAAAACAACAACGTCTTCGGACTGCACATGCATCCGATTATTGACTAAGAGAGGGAGTTGTTCAAGCATGATCACGATAATTGACTAGCAGCATGCGTCATGGTCCTTGCCAATTAAAACGTCAAAATCTTGCAACGACCTTTTCAAACCCCTGGGCCTGCTTTCACAAAGCTCTAAGGTGATCGTAAGTCCTTAAGGTAGCCTTAGTGCAATGTTAAAGTATGGGAGTTAAGGTTAACCTTGGTTAAGGTAGCTTTGAGAAAGCAGGCCCAGATCTTTACCCCAATAGGATATCAGTGGCATAAACTCAATCGACGTGAACGTCAGCGACAAGACGCGAGTGAGACCCTTTCATTGCTGACCAATGCATTGCAGGAAAGGTGGGGAGGAAGTTTGCAAAACATACTTTATCAACTTAATCAGACGTTGCTGAATTATGATTTATTGTTTTGTTTATGAATTTATATTGTTACGGTGTTTATTTTAAAGACTTGAAAAGGAAAATGGCGGGAGTCGGCGTTGTAGTGTCAATAGTTTACAACTCAATCATTAAAAAATCTAAATTCTGCGATTAGTGCTGGTTTAACCTAGCATGATCAATAGACATGCACCAGCAATCTTCAAAGTTTTCAAAGCTCGAATCTAGTGTCTGTTTTGCTCTCGGACAAATCCTTTGAGAATAGATGAATACATAAAAGCTTCCTAAAGTAAGGATACTTAGATTTGAATATCATTTGTAAGACAACGTTTTAAAAGCTTTTACTGAAAGTGCAATTCCATGTTCAGTCAGAAAAATTGCAAAGCGGTTTTCAATGGTTTTACCTAACATTATCAACTCACGTGGTTAGTCTCAAAGTATATAAAATTCGGATTCAGTGTTTCTCATGCTATCCGAATAGTTGAATAGATAAACGTCCAAACAGTCGGTATGCTGTGATCGGGAGATGTTAGGAACAGCATCTGACAACCTTTCAAAAGTTTTTCCCTGAAAGGGCACTTCCATGTTCAGGAAAAATAATGAAAAACATTTTTGTGTTGATGTATTGTATAATCTGATTTGTAAAACTTTATATTGTATGAAAATAAATTAATACATTTTCGCTTTCATTACACTGAAAATTTAAATCGGAATTTAAGATATTCTTCGTTCTTAAGGATTTAAGGCATTATATGTCACCTTTTTATATAAAATATTTTTATATCAAATGTTAAATTGATAACAATATGTAAAAATAGTTGAAAACCTTCGTGCATTTTTCTTCAACAATATATTTTCCAGCGCTTTAATACAGAGGCAAGAACTGTTAAATTGTCAAACGCGGCCAAAGAAATTAAGTAGACTTTCCGTAAATTGCTTCTATGTGACGTTGTTTTGATGTAGGAAAACAACGATTCACAGTGGTGTTAGAAGTTAGAACAGGCAATATTTTAATTTCTCATCTTCGAACTCAATTTGATACCCCTGTTCCAGCTCAGCGGGAGAATTAGAATGCTACAACAACAACATATCCAGAATCCAGAGTCAAGTTTTAGTTTTTTCCAGTCGATGTCTAAACCTATTTATCACATCTTTACTGAAACATTGCAGAACATTGATTTTTTTTCCAGATTGATAGCGATTAGTAAATAAAGAAAGAACTGTCTCATAGTCTAACAATTAGACTCTGAAATGAAAAATGCATCAGTTAATCGAAAAATTAAAAAAATTATTATAAGTGAAATGAAAAGGAGACTGAAATTTCTTCATTTTCAGCCTGAAATCAAGCTTTAAAATCTTTTTATTGACTTGCTTAGGCTTATTCCTTATTTCAGGGTTTGGCCTACAGACTACCTGTCTCAGAATAAGACGTATAGCTGACGCTTCACTCTTCTTAGAAAAGTGGAGCGTCAGCTATACGTCTTCCTTCTTAGAAAAGTGGAGCGTCAGCTATACGTCTTCCTTCTTAGAATAGTGGAGCGTCAGCTATACGTCTTCCTTCTTAGAATAGTGGAGCGTCAGCTATACGTCTTCCTTCTTAGAATAGTGGAGCGTCAGCTATACTTCTTCCTTCTTAGAATAGTGGAGCGTCAGCTATACGTCTTCCTTCTTAGAATAGTGGAGCGTCAGCTATACGTCTTCCTTCTTAGAATAGTGGAGCGTCAGCTATACGTCTTCCTTCTTAGAATAGTGGAGCGTCAGCTATACGTCTTCCTTCTTAGAATAGTGGAGCGTCAGCTATACGTCTTCCTTCTTAGAATAGTGGAGCGTCAGCTATACGTCTTCCTTCTTAGAATAGTGGAGCGTCAGCTATACGTCTTCCTTCTTAGAATAGTGGAGCGTCAGCTATACGTCTTCCTTCTTAGAATAGTGGAGCGTCAGCTTTACGTCTTCCTTCTTAGAATAGTGGAGCGTCAGCTATACGTCTTCCTTCTTAGAATAGTGGAGCGTCAGCTATACGTCTTCCTTCTTAGAATAGTGGAGCGTCAGCTATACGTCTTCCTTCTTAGAATAGTGGACCGTCAGTTATACGTCTTCCTTCTTAGAATAGTGGAGCGTCAGCTATACGTCTTCCTTCTTAGAATAGTGGAGCGTCAGCTATACGTCTTCCTTCTTAGAATAGTGGAGCGTCAGCTATACGTCTTACCCTGAGACAGGATGAAAGGACTGTAGAAAAAGGAGATTCGTTTGTAGTGATTATGAGTTTTTGAATTATTTGAATTAAGTTGAATCACAAGAAACTAATCAATATTTAATGTTTGTGAACTTTAGATAATGATACCCATCTCTTATATCACTAGACAATAGGAGTGGTAAATGCAATAGTATCAAAATTCTCACCATACGGAACTGACTCCGATTAGCCAAATTCGGACCAGGGAGTTCAAAACATTTCAGTGACACAAGCAGAATGTGTAATATACAGATCAAACCAAAATCACGTGACTGTAGCTATCAGTGCTTATCTGATTGATATCTCGTTTTTGTTTATGTCGACCTATATGTCAATCAACTTGTAAACTTATTTACAATTCTTTTGACGTCACGTCTTTTCGAGTGACGATGATACTTTTGGATGGAATCGATGTAACGTCAAGATTTTGTTAAAACAATAAGTATATAAACGATAATATTTGCCGATATACGATTAGTACGTAAACGGTGGTAAGTTATTGCACATTGCATTGAGTAGGATTTGAGACATAAGCCACGAATGGGGCTAAATCGTGTTTTTGAAAATATGGCTATAATTTATTGGTGATGGGGAGAGGATATATCGTCTATAATTTACATTATTTCAATTATTGGCTCTTTAAAGAGTCACTCCGTGTTTTCATAACATATTATTTACCTTTGATAAATGTCATATGTGGTGATATAAAATCAAAACATCTTAACTATTCATGTCCAAAAGACATATATATGACAAATACTGATTTTCCATGAAAATCTAAAACAGTCTTATAAATACACAGAGGTGTAGATATCATGTCCAATATACATGGATACTAGTTATATAACCTAACAAACACTATCAACTCCTAACTGCCCTCTTGGCTGTTTTAGATATTTAGATATGTTTTAGATGTTTCCAAAATTACGTTTGACTATTTGACGAGCGCCACTGTCCGGTTTTCGATCATGATTGCGACGTTCTACCTTCATATTGTCACTGTACAAAACAAATTAGCTTTGAAATGTGTCTTTTTGGTAACAGTCGATACTTGGCGATCAAATGACACCACTGATTAAGTTTGGCATACATGACTCCAACAACTCACGGAGTGGCTCTTTAAACGCACTAGAGTACACACAACGAATGCACAGATATTGCATATCTTTCGATATTATTCAAGATCCTCACTCAAGTAATCTACCTCGTAAGTTATTTAACAAATATTTACGTATTCAGGTAGTAAAGTTGATTTTTAAAGACCGGAAGTATTTAATGTTACGTTACAATAAATCCGCATGAACTACGATATCGGAAATATTAAGATTGTGCTTATAACAAAAAAAGCGGGAACGGTTGCCGCTTTGGTCAATCTAATAGCAATGCTAATGCTGTGTTATTAAATCGGTTTATTTACAACATTGCGTTCATAAAACATAATTCATTATTTGTTCTCAGTTCTCAGTGACAGCGGCTGTCTAAATTTTTTCATTGTTGATTGCAGGTCAATTGTAAAGAATTTTAAGTATTTCATTGCATCGATAGAAAGCTTAAGTGAATGCATAAGTCCTCTTAAAAATAGCCAATTTAAACCCTAAAAGCGTGCACTAGTGCCTTTAAGGTATATACATTGTAAGGACATATAGGCACTTACTTTAACTCTCTCTATCTATTTTAAATTTACCTTAATCTCTTAACTGAAAACATAGAATGAAATGTCATTTTTAAGGCAATCCTAAAACTTTCAAAAACATAGTTTTAGGGTCTATGTTTGATAAACCAAGACGGCTGCCGTTTTGGCTTTTCAAGCTGTACGTAGTTTTCAGATACGATTACGTAGTTCATCCGGATTTATTGCAACGTTCCATTAAATACTTACGGTCTTTAAAACATGAATACTTATGACCTGAATTCGTACATTTTTGCTTAATGTTTTATGTCTGGTAGTTTACCTGAGTGCGGGTCTTTGGTATATCGGGAGATATGCATCATCAGTGCAGTAATTGTAAATTAAGCAATAATGGTGTGTGCTAGTGCCTTTAACTGATATATTATTGCAAGAACACGAAATTAAGATTTGAATAAGTGTCAACTAATTAAGGACTCTGTAACATATCCTGACGATATTGTTAATGTTTGTTTGGCGTTATAATAAGCACTTAGACAGGATAATTGTTTCAAGGACATCCTTTTTGACTGCGCATATGAAATATATTTTGCAATGGGTTTCAGGTTGCAAAGTAAGTGGGAAATATTTATGTAACTGTTTCCTGCTCAAAAAATCACGTTTCATGTCTGTCTCATTTTCAAATGATATTCCACTTAGCACTTCAAAGACATCAACCAATATTTACGTTAATGGGTTGGAAATAGATTGAATATATACTACACATGGTACAGTGCCAAAATGGAGTATAGTTCAGAATGAAATATCATGCAGTAAAGTGACATGTCACATTGAATAAATCATTGCCTTGAATGAATATTAACTTTTTTTATTCATTGTGGATACGTGTTTTGTATTACAAAAAAACTACCTCAACCTTTGAAAACACATTAAGAATTTATATTGTATATATCTACTTGTTCGTATTTTATTGATTGATAATAATTGAAATTCTCTTGAAAGAGGCGTTAAAGCCAAATCACCTCTCCATATCGAATGATGACAAATGCATGAGCTACAGTGTATTCGTAGAAAGGAATCAACTGACCCTCAAGGGACCAATAGCATTGTGATTGACGTCATGAAACCCTTCATTGTGATGAGTTTGAATTTGAAAATATATATCTCCATTGTGTGGCACACAATAAACTCATTTAGCTCAGTCAGTTGATACCGGACACTCAACAAACGATATTGATTCTTCCATGCGCGTGCAATTGAAATCTCCCACATAAGGCGATGCCATTGACACGTGCTCTGTTCTCCATGTGGGCGTCATGCTTTACGTGTAAAAACGGAAGTGACAATCAACCATAACGTTTCTGTTGCCCTTCTGATGGACAAACGATAACGCGTCAAAAAAAGTCAAATTTCAGAAAATAGAGTGACGCCCTCATATTGGATTAGCTAATGATAATGAGCATGTAACTCAATAATTTTTTTGTGGAGATTTTTATGTTTTACAAGCAAATCAAGCAAATTTTTATTCTACTGTAAGTCAAAAAGTAATGATCAAAGCTATCTGTATAACAGAGACATCCCATGAGCACAGGCTAGAAGTAGATGTATAAATCTGGAAAACAGTATTACAACAACATGTATTTCTTGATAACAATCTATGTTATAGCGCAGTGGTTAGGATTCGGATCAAGATGTCCGTGATTCGAATCCCGCCAGGGGCTCTGCAACTTTAATTTGTCTGTAGCAGAGTAGTGTTCTACACTCAGTAAGGTTTGGGTGCATTGCTGAAATTCAGCGCCGTTCCACCCACAATGGTCTTGCGGGCCTCCTTCCTGCAATAATACTAGCACCCGTGATATAAGTGAAATACTCTTGACAGCGGCTTTAAAACCCCGAGTCACCTCACCTCTATATTATGCAAGTCACCTGAACACATGGTTTTTTTTTAGAAGTGCATCGTCGAAAAAGAATTAACAGACAGACAACTTTGCGTCTAGGCTGAAAAGGGATTTCATTTCTTGCTTTCATGTCTTCGTTTATCAGTCAAAGTCAGGAAATACCTTTTCTTGTTAAACCATTTGACAAACGCTTCTAATGTAACATTAGCGTTTTGAACATGAACTCTGCTTTTATTGAAATCTAAGTTTAGTCAGTTATTTCTCAATAGGCAAATGTGTAAACAGCTGTTCGTTTGCATGTAATTACATATTTATAAATCACGGGGTGCGGTTATCAGGTCACTCTCAGAAATATCTACATTAGATAAATGAATTATACTGAGATAAATGACCTCAGAGCAATAACCTCTCGGTTGGATACGGTGAACATGTCTCGGCTACGCCTCGCAGTATTCACCTCTTCGCACCTCGACGTACCCTCGGTAATCGTTTCTAAATGTTATCCTACATCAGTCCATAGCTATTGATATCCATTGTTTTAGTTTGGAAGGTAAAGATCAGGACCTAGATTTTCGAAGCTCTCTTAGCACTAAGATTGTCGTAAGTACATACATTAACATCGGCTTACGACTATCTTCGTTAGCACTAAGAGAACTTCGAAAATCTAGGTACTGGATTTGTACAGTATAATACATACTCAATAAGTTTTTTTAAGATTTAAGCGTTTTACCTGTTGAGCAGACAATTTATTGTTCGTGATAAACAAGTGATTTATTGCAGGAATGACTAAGTAGAATAGTGAGTCAATAAAGCCCGCCCTGGTGCATATCAGGGACACACTGCCGTGATTAGAAACTTTCCTCAAGAAGACAAGTGTGTAGACGTATAACACTGTTGCTGATTGCGCGTTTGTTGGCTTGTAATGTAATCGGCTTTAAACATTGTAATCGTTGAAACTGAGCCAACACAAATAAGTAAGATAAAACAACAAATGAGTTAATAAAAGATCTGGAAACGCAGACATATGTTTTTGAAGCAGGAAACCACTCCTCTCGATCTCGTTAAAACCATGTGCTTTCTATTGTTTACTTCGCTGGAATTTGCAACATGACATCCATGCAGTCCGTGCAACATGAGCTGAAATGGACAACGTTCGTGTCAAACCCTTTGCTTGACACAGATATATACATGCATGGACTGGATAATGGTGTTAATTTAAGAATATAAAAAATTGCTTATTCACAAACACTCTATTTATTAACTTTCTTAATTGTTAATATTTAATATAATATTTTTAATTAGAAAAATGTTAATATACAAGGTGAAGATTGTGCGGTTTGCAAAGGAGGAAAGTATAAGGGTTGGTTTCAAATTTATCTTTTTTACTATCAGCAAACGTTTAGTCAATCTGCATGTGAAATGCGCATACTGTAAAAATGGGGATTTCACTGAAACATAACTCTAGTTCAACTTCTTAACGATTTCTTTCTGATTAACCGTATATTGTATGGGAACAAATGACCTTGACCTCATAAATGTATATGTGTGATAACAATCACAGATGTTATTCAGTGACTCAGTCAATAGTCATTATTTCAACCATGAAATAGTATGTCCAAACTAGCATCAATATTAATTTCACATATTCACATGCTAATTAATTAAGACCACCAATATCTGCAGTCGTATAAAATTATCCTCAATAAAATGGATTTAATTGTTTTACATTTTTTTTATATTAAAGGATAAGCTTCAGTTTAGAATAAATCTTGAAATAATGTTCTCACGTACCTAACCAAATCCTAAAGATTTCCTGAGGCTTATTAAGGTACATCCTCGAAACTCCACAGTATAAACATTCCTCTATAGTGGAGAATTACCAGAACCTTTACCCTGAAATATCGAGGATGATGAAAGTAGAGAACCATTAGATATTTGAAAATGGAATCTGGTGTCTTTGTTGCGTTCATGTGAAATCCCTTTGCGACTAGTTGACTAGGAATAGTTTCGCGACAATCAGTTGAACATCTCTTGAGATGTGTAGTCAGGCAACTTCTCACAACTCATTGGTTGTAGTACTGAACTGACGTGTTCAGTAAGTGTTAAGGGAATAAACTGAAAACACGTCAGACTTATTTTCACACTAGAATTGTATCGGATTATCCACTTTGCACATAATCAATATTCAATGAACTATCTGGTATGTATTTTTATTTGATAGTAATGTGATTCGGATGAAAAATCCATTATGTGTTTTGTGAAATCGTGAAAGAATATTCATTCTTTTGATAGTAAATGCATTTCACAAAATAAAAACCTGTTTGTTTCTTTAGCAAACATAAGTAACCATTATGCAGCATGTACACAGAAAAGATTATTCATTTCAATAACGCAGTTCACTGTCCAGAAGATTTTGCAGGATTAATGTCCTAAATAGAAAAATTATTTCAAATTTTTACTGTGTAAGTATCAACTAAGGAAGTTTATATTTACTAATATCCATTGTATATGTTGATCCTAATAATTGTTTTTTATATCAGTTGTTCATCGCGTTTTCGGCTGTATTTTTGTATCATGTATTCAAAAACGGTTGACAGATAATACAAATGAAAGGATAGTGTTTTATCGACTCTTCTTGTCAACAGGAAGAGCGTCAGTTTTAGATATTAGCTGACCATAAAATATGTTTATGGAAATACTTCGTGCAGTATGTATCAGAAGTCAAAATAAAAGACTTCAATTATGTCTTCTTTTCAAAAATCCAACATCCACGAATACCTCTTTCTTATAACATTAACATTTCGAAATTTCAACATTGGTTTACAATCGAGATTATTTATAATAGCCCATACTCTTAACAGGGTGGGTTCTATGGTGTAATCTGAATTGTCCGAATGCGATCCATTGAAAATAATGAGTTAACCGAACTGTTTTAACTTTTTCATTTTAGTGACACATATCTTACATGCTGTTTGATGTCAATATATTTCTAAGCGACATCCTCTTTTCCTAATGAAATAATGATTTAAGTGGCCTTTGCCATCATGTGTTTTTACATGAAGTTCAGTTTTGCCTAGGAATAATTATAGTAAAAGTCGATTTTATTCATACTTCAAACCCAAATGAACGTAAATAAAGTGTATCGAACTCGGCCGTGTATTAACTGTTAGTGACAAAGTGACACTTTGCCGTTGATATCATGGATAATTGTTTTGTGACGTCAGTCAAATCAGTTGGTATTTTTGCGGGATAAAGGCTGGCGATCTTGGCTGAGACAATGCCAGAATACAGGTAAATAAATATAAATGAATTGAGTGTTCATTTCCAGGAGTTTGAGTTTGTAATGCAAGTCGTACGCAATAGATAGGTATCTTCGCATGCGTAACTCTTTTGGTCTGCTTACAATGATAACAGAAATGAAAAATGAATACAATTTGCCACCCGGAAATTCATCACGTAAGTTCGAACCTGCTTCTTTTATTCACATATATTAAAGAATATTGAGAAAAGGAGTTCAAGTTATGTAAAAGTGTTTTACCAAAATGAAAGTAATCATTGCTAGTCAAAAACAGAATAATATTCATCTGCTACTCGATGTCTCCAAACTAAAATAAAATAAGCAAGTACGTTTGTAGCAAGAAAAGAATTTAAAGTACAGAGAAGGAAATTTTCATTTAGAGATACAAATTATGTCCTCATCAAAGCTTGTGTTGCCTTTACCATATGGAACTTTCAGGAAGCTCAAATTGAAATTTTACATGTCACTATTCAATTAGGTATTGAGAAGCCGCTATTTCAGTTCCAGATATCGTGACATTATATCCTTTACATATCAGATACAGCTTCGGGAATTGGGGGAGCACGAAACTCGGAAACTGTTTGTTGGCTCAAGGACTTTTATGATATTCTATACAGGTCCTTGCTTTGACTCTAAAACAGAGATGTGAAATACTTCTATCGATCTCTGTCTATAAGATGTGAGACCAAAAATGAGGTCATAACCCCTTTAGACCTATTCCACTGTGATTTCAAAGCGCAGTAACAATAATGACAAAGCATATGTTTTGATAAGCATTCTGGACAAAGCGATGACAACACAACTCCACACACAACTAATGAGTAAATAGATACACCGTTTCATAACATAGTTTCTCTTGGTATGTATAGGACCGACCTTTTCCATTTTATATACTCACAATAAAGAGTTGATTGATAAGAAAAATTACAATGTGTCAGTAAAAGTAATCGTATGTTTTGGTAAAATTATAATCTGTTTCGTTCTTTTTTATTTTGGCATTTATAAAATTTTGATATTTCAGTGTCAAAACACATGTTACTATATAGTGAGAAGAGAAAGCGAATGTTGGTAGTTGCAATTTGAATAATGTTATTCTTTCAAGCCAATGGATCAAAATTTATTGTCAACCTTTTAGTCAAAAGTCACGAGGACTATGAAAGGTAAAAATCGCAAATTCCGAAAAAAAATACAAATTCAATAACAAAAAAGGCCAGTCAGTGTTAACTGTAATAACTCCTCCAGAGTCAAAGAGAAGCATGTAATAAATGGGTTCAACTCAAAAGATCCAAAATGAACTCAAAATTCTTATGATGCTAGCCTTCGTGTCAAAAATTGACACTAGTTATTGAAAAATATGGTAACATTTCAACATCCAGATACTCCCTAATTATGCAAGGTAAAAGGGGTTTTAATGTGTGAGAGTCAAAATGTTGTGTTTGATATCAGAAACCTAAAGATTATCACGTAGTTTCGGTACAAGGGCAATAATTATTTTTGATGCAAAATCAATACCATTAAGTCTTATGGCTTATAATGTCAACATGAATAACCTATAAAGAAATTATTATCAAAATCTACATTTTTTAAGTCAGGAGTGATATATTCGGTGATTTTATCATATTAATTCAAGAGCATCAAACTTATGTTTTGAATACAGAGGTACTTTAGAAAATTCCATATGTATATTATCATGCCGCTCGGTTTAAACGTTTAAACACACAGACAGTGTACACTGATTCCATGTTGTGGTGCTACGATTGTGACCAGACCAAATATGAACAGATATGGATCCATTGTCCAACTCTCGATAACTGAGCTCTAATCTCTACAATCCAGCGAGTAGTTCATGGTGATGATAATTGATATCTAGAAAGCGTTATATCAAAACACGATTTGGGGCTTAATGGTAACCTATATATTTATAACAAAATATTTATAAGTAAAAGACAGACTGATTGGGCAAGTAATGGGGTTAAGAAAATACATTACATGCCGAGAATTAAAAATAAAGTCTAATTGTATAGATACTAAACTTTTTAATGTTTAAAAGACGTCCTTGCAAAATATTATTGTGTCGTTTACAAAAAGTGTTTATTCTTCACTTAATAATTTCTAGGGTGTCAATCAACGAAGTAATGTCACTCAAAGGATTAATGTGACAAAAACAAAATCAGTTGACCCTCAAACGTCTTTAACCGGTAATCCGTGCTACCAGACTGCAAGCAGGAAATGCACACATCTCCAATTACAGGATGTCCTGCACGCACACGTGACCTCTCATAACGTTAACTGTTTCTGATCATGTGATCATTAAACATGATATTGCAGATTGCTGAATTTGAAAAGGTGTAACAGTTACGTTTACCAGAAACACTCAACCTAATGTTAATTGAGGGTCTCTTCGGTAAAGAAAGCGATGTACAGTTTAGTCCGATCTACGGTCGCCGTTTGAAATATGTCAAAGAGATTTCACCTCATACACGTTCGTGACTGACTTTATTATAAGTCATAGGGCTGTGTTATGATCTCACGTTTCGTCTATCACGTTGTGGTCATTGGTGGCAAGCCTTGTTTGAAAGTATATTTTTTGCATATTTTCCTCAAGAGCATGGCTTTGGTAATGAATATGACATTGTTTGATATCTATGTCATACTATGTTTATGACATCTGTGCCTGGTTATCAGTACAACACTCGCTCTCGCTCGGGTATTGCTGATGTTTAGGCTCCTGCGTCGAAAACATACATAAAGTATGGTAAAATAAGACTTCATTCTCCAAAGAGGAATTCTTTCTACAACAGTGAGACACACAGAATAGTAAGGACAAATAACGCAATCTTTATCTTTTCAAATGTTGATAATTATTTACAGTTCACAGTTCTTTACTTCATGAAACCTAGCCGGGAATTACCTCATATCGCCATTAATAGAAATTTGGCCTTTATCTTAACAAACATTTTCAATATTGATTGAAATGAAATACACACAATAATCACCATTTTTTATTTAACAAGTGTCATTTGAAATAGCTTGCTCTGGGCATCTAAATCAATTTTTTTTATCAATTCAACATATTATTATATAAATGGACCGTTATTTCGAGGTGTTATTGCCTTAAAGTACATGCAGGTGAACGTCATCACAACCATCACGGAAGCTTACAAAAGTGCGGCCCTTATTACGCTTTACATTTTGTGATTGAAAATAAAGAATAATCATTCCAGAAATGAAAGTTTGAAATCTAACATAAGCGGACTTACATTAAACATATTCATCGTTGGTATAACTTAACGTTAACGTCTATTCGAATGAAAACCTCGTCATAAAACATTCAACTTGTCATACGACTTTTCTCAGTTTTGATCCAATCAACTGAAACAAAGCAAGTGGACATATCATAACCTTGAATAATATGTGTCTTCATATCCACCTTTTTTATATAATGAAATTCAAATGATTTCATCTTTACTTTGATATTCAGATCTCAATGTATGCTCTTATAAGATAAAAAACGATACGATAAGATCATCTTTATTAAAGGGACATTTGTGATGTATTATGTATTATATAATTCAGGAATTCGGTTGATACATTGTTATCAAGTCTTTAAAGGGAATTAAAAGCTAGTATACATAAGAAAGGCGAGAATTCTGGATGAGAGAACCACTGACGGTGGCTGGGAATAAAAAGCAAAACCGAACTTTTTACTTTTCATGATTTGATTTAAACCAATTTATTCAAAAGAAAGAATTCAGTTTGGTTACAAGTAACTCTTTTTCGTTCGGGTATTTTTTAAATGTGTACCAAAACCATGCCCAAGGGTTTTCAATATTTGCAAAGTTTTATGGTGGATAAATTTTGATGAAATTTCTCATAATAAATCTAACATCAAAAATGAATGAAAATGTTCCCCATGACCATTGTTATAATCTTTTGCTCCTTCGTGACTCATTTTTGACCTGCTGTTATGATAGTTTAAGAATTTTAGGTGTTTCTTGTTTGCTTTTCATGTGTTTAACATATGTAAACTAATGTTAAATCAGAATTTTTCGACATAAAATAATACAAATATTTTTCCTATATGGGATTTTTGGGCATACCTTGGGGCGTATAAGATCACAGGTACTTTAAACCAGATTATAACACCAGATCTCAGGCGAAAAACAATCAAAATTTACTACACATGAAAATAGTTACATTTTGTCATCGTATGATATTGAAAAGAATCATGACGCTATTGAAGCGAACATAAAATCCGCTTTGTAGCGCCACTGGCGGCTACTGAATACGATTTCCGGTTTGATATGAGCAAACAATACGTTTTGTTTATATACTTAGGGCTTCAATAGGTAGATTCGCCTTGTCACGTAAGTTGTTATGCAGAAATATTTCTTTTCTTATGTATTTCTATTCCTTTTTTCTGAGTACCCGAATCAAAAACAAAACTGCCAATTACCACAACATTGCCTGTATTGCCCTATTTGTATTTGGGGGAGGCTGATGAAATAGGGCAGTTCTAACTTTACATGCAGAACTCCTTTTAAAGTCGTCTGTTAATCTGGATAAAACCGACCGTGGTCCGAGGAATAAGAATTTCCAAAATTTGACTCTACTGGGACACAAACTCGTTCCAACTGGGAAGTCTATGTTTAGGTGAACCTATTTACATGTTCGTATCCCAGTAGAGTCAATGTTTTGAAATTTTCAATTAGACTGGTGATCGGTCTCTTTATGATCAGACCCATGTATGATATAATTATCATTTTAAAATTGTCACAAAGAATATTCCATAAGTTCCGTTATCACCCTCCAATGGCATCTCTCTTATCTGCAGACTGCACGTGATTGTTACATACATCATCACTAGGGGTTTTCTTTATGTATACACAAAGATACCGATACAAATGCAGCTGTTTAAATGTTGTGAGTTTCTGTAAGTATCTTTCCACCTTCAGAAATTTGGCAACGTTTTAGTATCATGATTTGTTCCCCATTTTTTTTTTATATTTTTATTTGTACCCTGAACAAAATCCAAATGAGCAAAAAACATATAACAATGTTTTGAGGAAAATATTCTAGTAAGTATTATTGTTTGTGAGATAGGTAGACGTTCAATGTATGCATTGTGCACGTAGAAGAAACGCAAAAACGCACTTTATACTCCATCCACCTATTAAAGCTTCTAGACCGTTATAATTATCAAAAAAAGTGTTTTTGCGAGACATTTTCTATCATGTTAAGACGAAAATATCATAAGACTTCACTTGTGTTGTTTTCACTTTCCAAAACATTCTGCTAAAGGTTCACACTCAACAGTAAGTGTTCTAACAGGTGTTAGTTTTCAACACATATAATAAACAATGCAAGCATCAATAACTGAACACATGGGTTTTGTAAGACTAATTATAGGTGCGTCCTTCATAACAAACCCCATCAAACACTTCATCAAGCAATCCTAACACTTGATTATTTATTGTGACTTGAAATCATGCCATCCTTCTAACTACTGCCATTTGAGGTCTAATTGGGAATGATAATTGTCGTTTTATGCCTAGTTTTAGAAAAAAATATATCCAAATGTGTCAGGGTGACTACTAAGAGAATATAATCTGATGTAAAACTTTTCAAACACTAGACAAAGATAACACTAATCCTGTAAATGCAATCAATTTACTAGTCAAACAGCATATTTACAGATGTAGCATAAATGGTTTTAGACCAATGTTAGAATATCTTAAAAGGGAAATTGTACAATATTACGATTTGTCAAGATATGTTTTTTATCAACAGAAACTGAAGAAATGTTTTTAAGTACTGGTCAACTTCACATTTACTACTTGGAAAATAATCCAGTCATTAACTAAATTGAATTGTACTAATATATTTGGATGTATGTAACTGTATTTATATGTTGAATGTCTTTGTTTTTGTCAAATGTGTCTTTGCCTGTACCACAAAATATGGAAAAAAGAAAAAGAAAAAGACAATTTAAAAAATGAATATAGAACATCGAGTCTCGTACATGCATATAACATAACAATACGTTTGAATCGGTGTTGTAAAATTGAAATTATATCGATGACTTTCGTTCTTTAATTGTCATTTCTCTAAATATCTTACATTTGAGTATTTCTTTTACAAATAATTCTATTTAACCCTAAGACATATTATAAAGTACTTAATGTATAAAGTATATTTAGCATACTCTAAAAGTAAATATGCACAATCGTGAAAAAATGCAGACCCTTTGACGGCAATCCTGGACCCGCCCTTTAGCAGTGTAATGTATGCAGTGGGTGGGTGTCACACTGTGCTGTCTGTATATAGACTGACTTATCGAACAGTGTATGGATAGGCTGACAACTACTATACACTGAAAGTGACATTCTTTCGAAATTATCCATTCAAGCACTATCTAGATCACTGTTCAGGGTTTATTGAATATCTTGCCTTTCTATTCAAAAATAGATTTGGAATGCGGGCTCAAATGTTTGCGATACTGTGTAGATTGTTTGCGTCTTAAACAGAGTAGTTGCTTGTGAAATCAAATGTTTATATCCTAATCTTAAATGTTAACATTCAAACGTGAGCACATATATAATACTTTTTAAAGTTAATAAAGTTTTTATTACGTGAGCATGTGTGGTATATTGTTCGAACAAACATCTGAAATTATTTTTCAATTCAAGGTTCACAATTAAACATACTTATTCAAGGGGAAATATTATCTGATAACGTACAGATCATAAGATTAATTTTGTACAAACTTAAACATCTAGTTATTAAGCTTAAAATGCTTTGTCCATGTTTTACGAGATAAATCCAAGGTTCCTACTAAACAATAAAAACTTCGGAGAACAACAGAACTTAATCAGGAAATGTATCAGGCATATACTTAAACAGGTATATATCAATCAATATCGATGGGTCGCTTAAATACTAGAACAAAGGATTTCCTATTACAATACAAACTTGTCCTTTGAGGATAATGCTTCTAACGTTTCTTTAACATTTTATCAGGTCTGCAAACAGCTGTTCTAGCCTTTGTCAAGTATAGTTGTCACGTCGACTTACAGGGTACACAAAAATTCAAAAGGATATGACAGATATTACACTTTATCTTTTAAGGTTTGTAAAGTAAAGTTGGTGAATCATACAAACACTTTACTCATTACCCATAGGGACTCATTCAATGAACATATTCATCGGATTGTGGAGGTAATTGTAACCTTAAAATATTAAATGACGCGTGTGACACCCATTTCTTGTACCCCTCTTTAAACCTATTCTTTCAAATTTTGAAGGTCTAGGTGCGTGTTTACCTGTCGAAATTGAAACTGGTCGTTACGGTGACATGAAAACAGTTTGTGATTATCTTTAACTGAGATCGAATTCCTTGACTACAGATTGGAAGAGAATATACCTGGAACCGGAGACTAATCCATCGACACGCTGACAAACTACGTACACCGTGGACGGTCTTTTCTTGTGCTAAACGCTGTCTCAGTTAGTGTACACCGTGGAAGGTCTTTTTTTGTGCTAAACGCTGTCTCAGTAAGTGTACACCGTGGAAGGTCTTTTCTTGTGCTAAACGCTGTCTCAGTTAGAACTACGTACACCGTGGAAGGTCTTTTCTTGTGCTAAACGCTGTCTCAGTTAGAACTACGTACACCGTGGAAGGTCTTTCTTGTACCTAACGTTGCCTATGTGAGAACTACATATATAATGCGAAAGGACTGTACTTGTACCCAACATTGCCCCTGTGAGAACTACACTGTACATACATTTCTGAAAGTCTGCACTTGTACCTAACGCTGCCTCTGTGAGAACTACATACATTACGGATGATCTGTAATTCTATGGAACGTTTCGGAGTTCTCTAGGTTTCAGAGATCAGATTTGGTACAAGAAACATCCGTGTAGTCCATGTCTAGGATAAAAATGATGCGATGACGAAGTGTTGACGAAGCGGTGACGAAGCGGTGACGAAGCTATTAGTATTCCGTTGATTAACTTTTTTTAGTTAAAATACAAATATAACTAATAATCATTGCTGGGTGTTCATGGGCCACTCTAAACTTCGTAATATAAACACGTGTGACGCTATAGCTAATTGTGACGCACTACACTGCTTTTCAATGCACGTTCGTCCTTGATACCAGATCCCTTTCACTGTTAATGGTGTGTGTCGAAGGTCTGCCCCGAGCTCCATTGAACAGTGACATTATTACCTGTATTGGTATGTGTTGAATTGAGAATGACAACTACATAACAATGCAGTGACTTGATTAATGCAGTGAACTGGTCCACGACAACTCACAGCACAAGCATACATGTATTTACTTTAAAGTGAACACCGTCAATCCCGTTTGGCTTTTGAAGTTAATACAATCAAGGTCATAGTGCTAAAGAAGTCTATAAAGTCAGCTTTATAACCATCAAGGATCACTGTCAACGTGATAGGCTGATGTTTCTTGATAGGGGTCAATGGAATTACCAAATTTGCAGTACAAATGAATCACCTGCTGTAGTAAACTATGTCAAAAACCTACAGGATGCCCGGAGAAAAGCCAGCAATGAACGGACACTCTGACTCCCACAAACCTGACCGTTCCCCGGTGGAACTGTATCTCATTCGGATCTCACCCCCCTGCCGCATCGTCTGGTGGTATCTTCTACAGGTTAGTCGTCAGAGCTGGCACTGTGTGCAGCACATGCTCCTGATCAGTTAATATCAATCAAGGTTACTTATCAACTATTTAAGTAGTTTTCTAGCAGTGAGAACAAGCGCTCTTGGATAGTAAATCATTTATTGCGAAGCTGTTTATCCATATAACAAATTGTTCTTCTACATCAAACAAGCTTCACAAATGCCCATCAAAGAAATCAGCGTTCTAGAAGTTGGTTGTGTAAAGAAGCAAAAAATTTCTGATGGACCCTACCTAAACTTCAGTATTTGTTAAATATTTTAACCCAGTATTTTCCCAATGAAAACAGGATAAGAATCTATACCAGAGCCCTGTTATCATGAAAAATAATGAAATTGCTAATTCATGAATTATCTTCGTCCCTCTTAAGGTTACTTTTATACGGTGAGTTTTTAAAGAGATTGTTATCTTTCTCCAAAAGAAGTAAGACCTTCGGAAGTTTTTAACATGTTTTTTATTGACAAGATAGATGTTGACTCTAAATGAGCTCAATCAATAAGAATGAAGTCGATCGCCACTGAGTGAGTGGGCTAAGGTTAACCTTAGCTTATGTCTCTTTGTTGAGGAAGACCTGCCACGGTCTGTTGGGGTATCCCTTACATGGTTACAGAGAGAGATCACCCTGACACACGTGTTGTTCTGATTTATGCATGGTTCGTATGGCTTAAGTAGTAGTACTTCGTGACTATGAATCAGGATGCTTATAGGGTGATCGTAGATGTCCTAATGGATTCAATTCTTCTCATGTTATCTTTTTTTATTTGATGTAAATGGCAAAATACGTTGGTTAGTTCAACACCATTGTGTACAGTTGTTTCTAAACAAGGTAAACTTTTTTTTATTGAACATGAATATTAACCTCTGTAAGTCGCATGGTATGGGGGCGTTTAATTGGATATTTATGGGAATGTTTATCCCGGGATGCGGAACTTCAATACAATTTGCTTTTATTCGAAAATTATTAATTTTGTGGGTAAAATATCAGTGTTCGATACAGTTCAATAAATGCAGCAAACCATAACGTTTCTGTCTTTACAACGTGGTAATGATTTTAGTGGTCTTGAACAGACTAATATAGGTGGTATCTGTAAGTACACGTACGTATTATACTTTTATACTTATACGTAAAGTTTATGGATTTTCTATTTCTGCTTTCATTGTATTGAAACCTTGATGGCTTTTCGTTTCACGTTCACTAAATAGAAAATGAGAAATAAATGGAGTCGGGGTTTTTTTGCACGTGAGTTAAGATCGTGAATACCTTTTCTCAAATACACGTTTTTGTTGTATTGGTACAGAACAGAGGGAAATCATTTGACAAATTTTAATTAACTATCTCACAGGCACATTTAGTCGAATAAAAGGTTAATTCAGGCGGTAACTCAACACTGGTTTACACCTACAGTCCTGAAATTCATTACACAAACCAATTAGTGTTAATAAAAAAACGTTTAAGCTAATGGTTTTCAAGTCGATTGGTTTTCAATTAAGTCCCTCCTGTCCATTATCCATTTAGCCAAACACATTGTTATGCCTCCAGTTTATGTCGATTTGCATAACATTTTGAGAAATTTAGGATTTGTGTCCAGCAATGGGAATCAAATCAACTTTAAAGTCAAAATCGGATATGTCAGAAAAACGTTATTTTGTGTACATAGGTAGCAGTGCCGGGTTCGTCATGATACGATGATCACACGTTCAAATAGCTATATACCCTAGCACGTATTTAAAATCAGTGAAAGGAGTGGTCCGGATCTGAAAGACATTCGTGGTGTCTTTGCGTGTGGTTATTAGTGAGACAGTTTTGAGAGTTGTACCTGAAACATGATAGGACAGGCAGTGAACCTATCACTATTTTAGTTTCATGCGGTGCAGTGACATGAGAGTCAAATGGTTAACGACATACTATGATTATTGCCAAACACAGTTCTTTATTTGAGCCAATCAGTAAAGGGGAGTACATTTAAACAAGTACAAGAATGTTAAAGCTTAAATCGCTTCACCCTTTGCAGTAGATGTAGGATAGTGGGCGTACTGGTCGTTTCTATAAATAATCTGATTAAGAAAAGAAACAAATTTATTTTTAAAGTGAATATACCTGGCTTCTATTCCTTTTGCAGAATTGTCATCTTAACAATTCAACAATAAAGTATTTATAGGTATTCAAAACCCTTAGTTGTAAAAAAATTTCTACAGATTATGGATGACGGTGTATATGATGACTGGTGCAAAAAAAACCGAAAAGAGTACGATATTTAAGGAAGAGAGTATCATGCGAATGGAAATTACTTACATGTACCTAATGTTTCAGCACAATATCCCCCACGTGACCATCGATGTGGACTTCACCCAGGGTGAGACAAAGCTACCGGACATTGTCCGAAAACAGCCCCACCAGGAGGTTCCTATACTGCTGGACGGGGAACTCGTCGTGTTTGATGCGTAGGTTCTTCTACCTTTACGTTTCATTCATCGAAAAACCTTTGAAGGAATACTACCAGTTCTGAAAAAACAAGCTTAGGCCTGTAAGCATTTTAGAATGCCTTTGTGGAATTTACAGTTTGAAAGCAGCAATATATCCGTTAAATTTTAAATATTTTTCTTTAACTGTGAGATTTTTTTTGTGTTCGATATGAGATTTGTAATTATAGTCTCTCGTCTTTCCAGTCCGGCTATCCTGAACTACCTTGCCTCTCATTACGCGGACCATGCCGGGTATGGTATCAGTCTCGCCACCCGACTGCTTACGGAGTCCCTTCTCAGCTGGGCTAACAGTGAGCTACACAGGTGTGTTCATTCATAGATTAACACTAGATGAGCTTTATCTACATTTCCTTAATAATCCGTAGATTATCAAAAGACACTTGATATATTTTAAGTATATTATCAGTAGAGTGTCTATAGATCATCAATACACTATCACTATTTCAATAACGGATTACCAATAGATTCGCTTTAGTTCTTGCTTATATAAAGAATAAAACAACCCTTTGCAAGAACATACACAAGGGAAGCAATGACAATGATAAAATTTAAGATGCTCTTCCTTATCTTAACAACATACCATTAATTACCTTTCAAAGACTCATTGCCTGCACCTGAGGGAGCATTTATGATCTGTCCAGTTGCATTTCGGTATTAAAATATACGGTATCAAAACTGAACTGACACCAACAATGCGTTAAGTTTACAAGAATCTATTACGAATCCTGAATATTATCTTATGACGTCTCGTGGATTTAAATTTTCATATTACAAGGCTTGATTGTACATTTGCCTTTTCCAAATGTTAACTGATATTTTCTTCTCTTGTATCTGGTAGATTACGGGTTAGATAACAAACTGTATTTATTTGTTGTTAACGGTTCCTTAATCTATAATATACTCATAACATAATTATGATAGAACATAATAATAATTGTAAATAAGTTCTTATAATAATTCAGTGAGTTTCATATTTTTAACCCTAATATTACATAAAAGAATATACAGAAATGTAGAAAATTATACTTTTCAAAGAATTTATTGCTTAACCTGGAGATGCAAAAGATCATATAATTTATGGGGTAAGAAGTTTAAAAATCACATGTGTATAGACAAAGAGTTCGCCATCACGAATGTAACTTTCGTTTGCTGTGATTCTATTTTCATTAGTCCACAAGGTGGCGTCAAAGTCAGTATTCTGTTTGACTACAATTTCCAGCAATATTTTCTTAGCATCCTTTCGGCAAGTGTTTGGAAATTCGATGAAATCTTTTTTTTAATGTCTTCCCCGCCTTTCATCATTCGTTAATTCCCATCTCACAAAAGAAGACAAAATTGTGATTCATCAACAAACCAGACTTCTGAAGTTTCCTAGCTTCAGGTTCTTGGCTTTCAAACGCCACAGAAAGCGATTGCGTAATTAGAAGTTTCTCAAAACAGGGGGGATAACTGGTCTTCTTGGTGGAAAACCCACTTTACCCAAACGATTCCTGCACGTTTTGTTGGAATGTTTTGTCAAAACGTGGACGTGATGTGGAGTGTACACGGTTGTAACTAGAGGGTGACGTAAGTGGTTGACCCGGTTGTAGCAATTCTTGGCTTGGTTCGTAACTCTAAGATGCATACATCTCGGGCTCTTTTTGCCGGACATGGTCAACAGGAACCGACCGAAAAGGCAAAAACAGGTGCTCTGATTAACGTTCACCTGTCGGACAAGTGCAAATTGCGACTCAACTGTTTCAATTTGACCTATGGCCACGTTTTTTTTCGCCTCTCAGTCGTGGCATACGTTTTAGCCTCGTTTCCATCCAAAAACGAATAATAAAATGTAAAACATCATGTGACTTTTATTGTTTTAAAAACTACCACATGCTTTTGCGCGTATTTGATAGTTGTTTAAAAAAAATTCTAAACAACCTTTTTCTGACAACATTGTCAAATGTTTCTCAAAGAGACAATATTAATATTGGCCCTTTTTTAGGTTTAGCTCTAAACTATTACACAACAATATAATATTATCATTGCATTGTTTGGCTGCTTTTAAACGAGTACATCATTGTCAAAATCACTTGTCCCTTTCTTTTTTGAAGAGTGTAGAAATACAGAATACATTAGCTCAATCTGTATTAAATTTCAAATCTTTTGCGTTTTGCGTTTCCGTTTTTTTTTGAAGAAAGTAGAAATACAGAATACAATTATCTCAATTTGTATTACATTTCAAATATTTCCTTACAGAGCTGTAGGGTACGGGTACGTGTACCCACAGTTCCTGGAGAAGTACGCTCTGCCCAACGAAGACTCTAACGAGGCTATGGTGGAAAAGGGGCTGCACTACGTAACCCGCCACCTGGAGGTCATCGAGAAGAAGTATCTCGCCAAGGAGAAGTACCTGACTGGGTCCCGGCTCACCGTTGCCGACGTATTCGTAGCGACTGTACTAGTCCAGTTACAATGGCCGAACTTCCAGTTCCGGATCTGGCCGCGAGTCGATGATTGGCTGCATAGAGTAAAGCAAGTTGAATTCTGGGATAAAGTTCATGGAACTCATCGTGACTTCCTCCATGAACTCGATGAGAACCGTTACAAGTTTGAGTAGATTTTTTTTTGGTATCACGAAATGAATTTTAAGTGAAGAAGATGAACTTATGGAAATATGTTTAGGACTAGAGTCACGTGGACTGAAGGACAACCGAAACAAATTGATAAATCTGAGAATGACCTTGTTTTTTCTACCAGCACATATAGTCCAACGTTTGCAAACTTAAACGGGTATGAGGGATAAAACGCCACGAGTTATACAATTGAATAGACGTTTTAATTCAATTTGAACTTCTTTCTCTTGGCAAAACGTCCACGTGATTTTATAGTCGGTATTTTCGAACCCGAAGAAGTCAATCTGCCGGTGAATCAGCTTGAATACGGGAATTAGGTTTATCGAACAAATCACGACTTCCGACATCAACTCATCCTGCCTAAAGCTTCTTGACCCGTAAAACGTTTTTTTAACATGTGTATACATGGCAATGGCGACCGAAACAAGATGGCGGATGTTAAATCATGTAAGATGGACAATGTTTTGCCATATCTTTTAATTTGAATTGTGTTAATATCTGCTTCGTTTATATTGCCATGTTTAATTTTTCTATATTTTCCTAAGTAGTAAATATTCCCAAAGAATTTTTGTTTTAAAACATAGTAGATGTGAAGTATTCTCAATCTAAAATATAATTTATAGAAAGAAAACTTTAAAGAGCCACTCCGTGAGTTGTTGGAGTCATATATGCCAAACTTAAACAAGTGCGTCATTTGATCGGGAAGCTAAGTATCGACTGTTACCAAAAGAAACATTTTAAAGCTTATTGTTTTTTACAGTGACAATATGAACGTAGAAACGTCGCAATTATGATCGAAAACCGGACAGTGACGCGCGTCAAATAGTCAAACGTAATTTTGGAGAGTTATCTAAAACAGCCAGGAGGGCAGTTAGGAGTTGATAGCAGTTGTTAGGTTATATATAACTAGTATCCATGTATATTGGACGTGGTATCTACACCTTTGTGCATTTATAAGGCTGTTTTTAGATTTTCATGGAAAACCAATATTTGTCATATGTATGTATTTTGGACATGAAAAGTTAAGATGTTTTGATTTTATATCACCACATATGACATTTAGGTTCGTATCAAAGGTAAATAATATGTTATGAATATCACGAAGTGGCTCTTTAACGTCAAAAAATACAAGACATAGTTCGATGCTGCATTTGTCTTCTGTTGAAATATTGAATAAAATATTGTGTACGAGCAATACTCTCGAAAGTCCAACTTTGAGTACTTTTCTTTAATTAGTTTATAATATACTTTTATGTTTAGTCAAGATAAGATCCTAGCACACGGAGGGTCGTATAGAAACAATGGACGTCATGTGTTCATAAGAAAGACAAAAGAGATCCATTATGATTGGCACTGTATAAAATTTCCTATTTTGGAGAATGTATGACCCAAAAAAACATATCAGAAGACATGACAACACTTACTGATGCAGAAAATATATCTAAATTATTAAAATTGTACCAAATATGCCTACTATTTTAAAACATCAGTTAGTGATTAAAAGTCTTAATAGTTAATGTAAAGAAATTTCGGAAAAGTATATGTAAATCACGTCCTTGCTGTGACCTTGACCTTTCACCCTAAAACTTTTCCAAATCTTGTTATTTCTCCATAGTTGATATATACCAAATAAGAAACTCACGGAACTTAAACTTTTCAAGTTACCGTGTTTACAAGAACATTGACCTTTAACCTTGAATATAAGCATGTCAAAATAATGTCCAGGTGGTATAATCTATGCATAATTAATATGTTTCTCAATACCTATTTCGTGTTTCAAAATGTGATTAAAAGATGCATTTAGCCATAACCCTTTTCTCGTGACCTTGAATTTTAAAGGTCAAGGTCACGAGATAAGGATGGGTAAAATTTTGAAATCAGAAATAGCTTTTTGAGAACTTACATGAATGATGCTTCATCAGGTTTTCATTTCTATCTATGAACATACGTTGAAGGAAAATCATTCAAAAAAGTTTGACTTGTCCATATTCTAATTTTGGATTATACTTCCCTCGAAAACAGCTATAAACGAATATACAATCCATTACGTCACTGTTTTTGGTGTACTTTGATTTCCCTTAATTAAGTCCTTGTTTATCACCACGCTGTCCGATGAAGGCGTTGTGTATAGCAATGAACGGTTTTGTTAGTTAAATTCAGTCTCATATAAAGAAAGAGAGTTAAGTCTTCAGGGAGTTGCCAAAGTAAAGATAAGTTTAGGAGATACAATCGGGAAATGAAAGTATGCAGACTTTGAAGCGACAATTGTTTCTAAATTTCCGATATTTTCGTCTTTCTACTTTAGTCTTTTTAATTGTTAAGAATTACTATCCTTACGAGTTCATTCACGGCAATGATTGTCAATTACACGATTACTATGGCAACGCACGTACAAATGCATTTGGCCGTATTGTGCGGCTCATTTTTGATTGAAGCAAGATAGATCATGTGTTTACATACCAAAATCCTTTGCGCGGCCCAGCAAATAGTTTCTATTTATAGCATTTAACTGATATGAGGATACTTTTTGTCTTCTGTCCGTATTTTCATTAAACATATTTCTAATTCTGTTTTATTGGTGGCAAATGTTTTCTAAATAAACAAAGCATAAGTAAAAAATAATTAAAAACGTTTGACGCTATGATCCTACACATGCTGATACAAGTATTCGCTATGCGCTTCCAGTATGGGTTAGATTACACGTGACAGATGAATGAAGTTTGTAGCGACTGTGAGGTTATTACATAAGGAAGTATATTGTACCGGAACTAGCAAGTGCTTCGCGAATAAATCAAAGCAGGGTGTGAGTATTTGAAGAAGATTATATATATGAAAGACGGACGAGGATTGAAATAAATGGGAGTTGAGTGCATACAGGTCGTTGTTTTGAAACACATAATTGCTCCAAGCATAAATGAAGACTGTGCGAGTATCTAAAGTTTCTGAAGATTATATATGAAAGATAACTGAAGATTGTAGTGAGATGCTGATAAAGAACTCCACGTGATGAAACTACCGACTGACTAACAGGGCTATCAGTCGGTCATCTTCTCGGCGGCAACAAGGTCAGTATAATCTGCATGGTCTTTTTTCTCTCAATCTCTGGATGGTCACTAAGCGGGGAAACGCCTCTATGTTACATTGTTCATTAATACAATGAATATTTTGGAAAAAGTGACGAGAGTAAATTCAAATGTAGTATGAAACAAGAATTTCTTTCACAAAGCGGCCTTTAATAATGTTCCCCTTACCCACGATTCTTTAACATTGCAGTAAGGGTGATATTGGTGACTCACTATCACCTAAGAGCTATGTGAAAGGTAGCAATCGTAATATGATATTACCATTACTAGTTTAACATTTCTGTCTATTTTCTTTATTCAATTTATTTCCGGTACTGAAAGGCCACAGGCCTGTAGTACAATACTTGCATGTATTAAAATGTACACGCTTGGAAACTAAACCTTAAATTGACAACAATTAAGTGTAATTTACATCATGTTTCTTGATAAATTCTGATCTAAATAACATTGCATAGTAAACAAACATGGACAGATTTTGCAGCACTGTATGATTTGTGTTATTCAACAATTCAACGAACTTGAAAAGGTTTGGATGGACAAGGAAATAACTTTTTATGTATAACTTCCTTAGAAAATTGTAGAGAGGGCAAATAAAAACAAAATGATATTCATCTTCTATTTCGATAAGATTACAGAGTTTGCAAATTCTATTATGAATTATCAGAAATGCTTAATTAGCAATTCTGAAATGAACGATGAAAAATAGATATACGAGGTGGTTTTATTCTTTCTTCGATAGTATCTTATAAAACAAGGTATCGCTAAACACTTAATACTTAGTTGTTCTGTCACACTGTTTTACATCTAAGAAATTGCGTATACTTTCAAAATTATAAATATGTAAAGCATTTCCTACCCATCTTGTTTGAAATAATCTTGTTTTAACAATTCCAAGACATTTAAGGCGCGTGTTTAACCTAGACAATGTGGATAGCGCGTGTGATAAAGGAACAGCTACGTACTTACATACAATGCAGATCTTCCAGGTTGTGTGAAAGGTCAGTTGACAAAGATGTCTTGACATAAGGCCTGAGATCCTAACTTGCTGATTAGAACTATGATTTTATCGCCATCAATAAACTATATGTAGTAACTTTAAATATAATAATTGAGTTATTTGAGGCCGTTTTTAACACGAATATAGAATCTGATAAAACTAGATTTTATCGCCATCAATAAACTACATGTAGTAACTTTAAATATAATAATTGAGTTATTTGAGGCCGTTTTTAACACAAATATAGAATCTGATAAAATTAGATTTTATCGCCATCAATAAACTATATGTAGTAACTTTAAATATAATAATTGAGTTATTTGAGGCCGTTTTTAACACGAATATAGAATCTGATAAAACTAGATTTTATCGCCATCAATAAACTATATGTAGTAACTTTAAATATAATAATTGAGTTATTTGAGGCCGTTTTTAACACGAATATAGAATCTGATAAAACTAGATTTTATCGCCATCAATAAACTATATGTAGTAACTTTAAATATAATAATTGAGTTATTTGAGGCCGTTTTTAACACGAATATAGAATCTGATAAAACTAGATTTTATCGCCATCAATAAACTACATGTAGTAACTTTAAATATAATAATTGAAATATTTGAGGCCGTTTTTAACACAAATATAGAATCTGATAAAACTTGATTTTATCGCCATCAATAAACTACATCTAGTAACTTTAAATATAATAATTGAGTTATTTGAGGCCGTTTTAACACAAATAAAGAATCTGATAAAATTAGATTTTATCGCCATCAATAAACTACGTGTAGTAACTTTAAATATAATAATTGAGTTATTTGAGGCCGTTTTTAACACAAATATAGAATCTGATAAAATTAGATTTTATCGCCATCAATAAACTATATGTAGTAACTTTAAATATAATAATTGAGTTATTTGAGGCCGTTTTAACACAAATAAAGAATCTGATAAAATTAGATTTTATCGCCATCAATAAACTACATGTAGTAACTTTAAATATAATAATTGAGTTATTTGAGGCCGTTTTTAACACAAATATAGAATCTGATAAAACTAGATTTTATCACCATCAATAAACTACATGTAGTAACTTTAAATATAATAATTGAGTTATTTGAGGCCGTTTTAACACAAACAAAGAATCTGATAAAACTAGAGTTTATAGCCATCGATAAACTACATGCAGTAACTTTAAATATAATAATTGAGTTATTTGAGGCCGTTTTTAACACAAATATAGAATCTGATAAAACTAGATTTTATCGCCATCTATAAACTACATGTGGTAAGTTTAAATATAGTAATTGAGTTATTTGAGGCCGTTTTAACACAAACAAAGAATCTGATAAAACTAGAGTTTATAGCCATCGATAAACTACATGCAGTAACTTTAAATATAATAATTGAGTTATTTGAGGCCGTTTTTAACACAAATATAGAATCTGATAAAACTAGATTTTATCGCCATCTATAAACTACATGTGGTAAGTTTAAATTTTATAATTGAGTTATTTGAGGCCGTTTTGGAAACTAGATTTCTATTCTTAAACGAACTATGTATCATCAAACTTTTATGCAATACAATGATATATCAAATAAATTAATAGGTCAGTGCAAATGCATTTTATTTTGTGTTCTATTTAAACCTGATGATGTCATGGTGAACCAAATGTTCTCATGAATTCACAAATACATCCTCTCTTTAAATTTCATTTAATGCCATACTAAGTTAAGTAAAGTGAATCGAACTTGCGTTTTACTTTATTTACTTCTGTATGTTGTATTATTCTCTTCCAAAAAAGTTAAACAACTCGAAATAACTCGTCGAATGTGATATTCTCAGCCTCGGCCCATTTTAATGTAGACGCCTTAGCACTCCTGTTACTCCACGACTATAAGAAAACTATGAAAGTTTCGAGTATTAAAACCCATTAGTGAATTCTACATAGCACTCTTTCACGATGTACAGATGGACAGACTACTATTCTTAACATTGCTCCTGGTGGCTTCAACTGCACGTGCAGCGGTTCCAGCGGATGAGGTGACGGAGTTGCCCGGATTGATGACTCCCCCGTCATGGAAACAGTACTCTGGGTACCTCCAGGCGCACGGTCCCAGGAAACTGCACTACTGGTAATAAAGGATCTGATAAAGTTATTTAAAGAAGTAGGACCCTGGTCAAAAATGAAAAAAATTAGATACGAGAGTAGGGCCTTTTCAGTATTTTTCTTCTGGTGAAGAGTATTTCAATATTAAGATTCGGCAATTGTTTCTTTGTTGTTATTTCATACCAAAGGATAAATTATATTGTGTTGTTGTTAAAATCACTTAGTACGCTATGAAGATTGACAATGCCACATTAGATGGCACTGACAACACTGTTGGTCGCCATTCTTCAATAAGCGTGAACATCTTCTTGCATTAATATTCAGTACAAAGTATAATGGTAAGTTATACATTATGGGAATTATTCACTCCAATCAGGTTGTTTCTTTCATCTAAGCGATATTCTAAAATATGCCTCGGGCACGATACTTGGTTTGTTCCCCACTTTTAAAAACTAACATGCATTTAAAGCTTTAATTGTGTCTGCAAATACATATACAGGTTCACAGAGTCCCAGAGTTCTACTGCCAAGTCTGACCCTCTGGTCCTGTGGCTGAACGGAGGCCCCGGATGTAGCTCGCTCCTCGGTCTGCTCACAGAGAATGGACCCTTCAGGGTACGTCAATCCAATCACACCCCCCCACCCCCCCTTACAGTTCAAGTCTCGCCAGTCTCCATAGGTCTTGCTTCACTTTCTTCAGGTAATTTCCGTTCTTACAATGTTCCATCATCTAATATTCTATCTAAGTATAATTATCAGTTAAATCAGTATAACATTATATTTCTCAAAGGATCCATCTATCGTAAGTTTTCCATCGGTCCATTTACATACACAAGAATGTGGATGCAATATTCTGACATTTAACTTTCATTTCATAATTCATTGACATTTAAGAGCTACAATTTATCTACAGTAAAAACAACATAAGACGTTAAGATCAAGATTAATGAATTGTAACACATCTTTTCTCGGGCCAATAATGTCAAAGATCATATACTTATCAAAAGGTGGCATATGCTAACTTTCAAAGCCGTTCTAATGTCAAGAAAATAAAATAACCTAAGTGTCATACACTTACGACTGTCATGGTGCTAATATAGATTCGAATTCGAATAACTGGGCCAAGAATCTTGAACAACGAAAGTAAACATAACAAATTTAAATTATGTGTAAATATATATTTCCTTACAGATTGCTACCGACGGGAAAACTGTACAGTACAATCCCCATAGTTGGAATAAGGTAATACATAGTCATGTATAGTTTCTAACTTTCAACAACCTAGCGTTAAAGAAAATATACATAATACTTAATACTTTTTTGCTTTCAAAAAGGTAATATTATCAATTGAATTAAACACATTTCTTTATGAATGTTAGACTAATATCCACTGTTGTAATCAGGTAACTAACGGTTTCTGATCATTTTCAGATAGCTAACATGCTGTTTCTTGAGGCGCCTGCCGGTGTTGGATTTTCCTACAGTGACGACAAAAACTACACCACCAACGACCAAGAGGTGCTTAGCAAACTATTTCGAGTTTTTAGATGTTCAAATTCAACAGATGGAAAATATGCTTTTCATTTGCTATAACTATAACCTATATACATAGAGGATATTTGACATTTCTCGTCGAATACCATGGATATCTCATCGAGTGAAGTAGAAATTTATATTTTCACGAGTGGCGTAGCCACGAGTGTAAATATATGATTTTCTACTTCACGAGATGAGATAGTCATGGTATTCGACGAGAAATGTCAAATGTTCTATTTATTATGTTTCACAAAACCCCGTAAATGACCCTAACTATATGAATTGAGAAGCTAAAACGCTTCGCTAGCGCGGCTGTTGCATGACGTCATTCAATTGTTTCATGACGTCACAGACGACGTCATTATGATTGTTGCATCAGAATGTAGAATACCATTTTATTTCACTCAGTGAAAATACGGGTTTTATTTTCACCGATAAATGGCATATTTCACCATTCGAAATATAATAAATGCTTGTTATCGCTATTGTGTATACAAAGCTCAACTCGAATCGACTATTACCAGATGAGTGTGAAAATACTTTTAGTAAAACCAAGAATTCAAAAATCTATTGCAAATCATTGTTTCTTATCATATGATAACGAGTTTTTTCATTACATAAGTCATACTAGGAACAAAGGAGATAAAATTTTGTAGAAAAAAAATCATTTAATGCAATAGATTAATTTATCGCTCTTATCAAGAAGGTGAATCTTACTTTTATGATCGACCCCCAGGTTGCAGAAAACAACTACAAAGCTCTCCAAGACTTCTTCAGCAAGTATCCCGAGTACAAGACTAACGAGTTCTACATCACCGGGGAGAGTTACGGGGGGATATATGTACCTACACTAAGTGCCCTGGTCGTTGATGACTCCAGCATCAACTTTAAGGTATTTATACATTTTGAACGAAGTACCACAATACCCTTTTTGAAATCTAAACATTAAATAAAATCAGTTTCAAATATCTAAGTGATGTCTTCAAGCCTAAATTATCGCATACCTTCAGATATGGATTACATTTGAAGATAAGCATTATGAAGCATTGAATAAACATCCGTGAAAATATGGGGTTATATTACGTTTGGTAGCAATTACTCGTATACGAAATATCAACCAGTAAAAAGTCTACTATGTTTCCAGGGATTTGCTGTCGGTAACGGTATCAGTGACTACAACATGAATGAAAACTCTCTCGTATACTTCGCGTACTACCATGGACTTGTCGGTGACTTGTGAGTCTGACATTCTTCTTTACCTTCGGTTCATCTGATGGTGTTATGAAATGGGCTTTCCTCCTTTTTTATATGTTCCAAATATATCATGTTTTATTACGATCAAATAATATCTACAGCCCAGGTGGCCTGGTCTTACAATAAGAATTATTGGATTCCTGTATTGACAATGACAATGATTTGAATTAAAGATACTACTATAATGTTATTGCAATTAATATGCCATGCGTAAATCCCCTTCTTCACCTACTGCTTGAAAGAGAGTTTGGCCTATGAATGCAGAGGGGAAGAAACTGGGAGAAGTTGCTGGACAAGGTTTCAAAATGGTGTACAATGGCTTGAATATCCGTTACGCATGTTTACCTTCGATGCTTTAGTTGATTTCAAATCCCCATTTACGGTCAATTTTTGACAGATCCTACCATTCTATAATGAGTTGACGTTGTTTACTCACCAGAACGTGGCACGATCTGAATACATACTGCTGCAAGGATCGTGACGAGAAGACAGACAGATGCAACTTTTACAATCCTGCTTCAAACCACACCAACTGTAAACGAGCCGTGAGTAGAATGTGCATATCATTTTTTATGTTAAAAATTACTACTTTATTTATTTAAACCACTATAAGATAATTGATCGAATAACTAGGCTTGTATACAATCATCGGAGACGTCTTGTCTTTGAAGGATTTACAAGAACTTCTTCAAGGTGAAGCTAATCGATGTTTTGGAGGACATGCTTACTTTTTCTCAATATTTTCAATATGGATGTCGTCCTCCTGAAAATATAGTTTTTCTTTCACGTCATTTCATCATGTTTCTTTCTCCTTACCATGGTAGCTATTCGAGGTGATGCAGGCAGTGCACAGTAGCGGACTGAACGTGTATAACCTGTATGGGGAGTGCGTCAACTCGGAGACGGCTCTCAGGTACGACGTCAGGACCGACACTTACATCTCGTCCAACTTTGGTTGGTTCATGAGACACTCGCCCCAGGTTCAGGAGGAGAGACGGGTAGGTAACTAAAAGCTTAGTTTTACTGAACTTTCTTGAAGACCTCTAAACATTAGAAACGTAGCCAATTGCTTTGTTTCTGAAATGACGTGAATGACGGGATTTGCATTTATTGTTCTTCTCTTGTTCTGTGTATCTTCTTCCTTGTTTTTCTTTACCTTCATGATCAACTTACATTTTGTAAAGATGCATGATTAAGTACCTGCCGGAGCTTTCTAACACTTTTTTAAGCAAGTTGCCACTCTATTTTCGCTTTACTAAGTTAACACATTATGTAAAAAAAATAATATCCATTTGCTTGATAATGTTTTGTAGAAACGTTTTCCGTCTTCCCACAGTTTTACAAATTTAAGATGACTCAAATTGTTTGATATGAATTCTTCTTTCAATTGTTTTGTCATATCAGTTAATCAGGAATCTGCCGAGTGAGAAGTTCCGTGCCACGCCCCCTTGTCTGAACGAGACCAACATTCTGGTTTACCTCAGACAGGCCAGTGTTCGTGAAGCACTGCACATTCCGGAATCGGTTCAGAAGTGGGACTCGTGCAGGTAAACACAGTATGACAATTTCCTGGAATCAGTTTAGTGAGTTGCTGCTGTCCAATATCAGTTCAGTTACTCACATTGAATAATTACTGGATAATAAAAAAATTAGACTGAAGTCATTATAGAGTGGGCGAAGTTGCGGAGATAAAGAAGCGTATAGCAAAGTAAAACTAGTTTCTCACCTACACGCTGCACCTTTGCATTTTCGCTTCGCATCTTCTGTAGATCTATAATTGAATACAGCTTTTTTTGACATTTAGTTACAAAAATGCAAGGTAGTATCATGTACGATGTTTACAATTATGAATTGTCACACAAAAATAATTCCACGCCTAATCTATGACTCAGTGGTCCAGTGAGCCAGGGTTACTCCTCAACTTACGAGACTATGAAGGAACAGTACTTGAAAATACTTGATGCTCAGGTCAGTTTTCTTTATTATCGCGATGTTTTATTCTCATGTAATAGGCAGTGAGATAAAAAAAAATGACCGATTTTCGAGGAATAAAAGTTTCAAGTTATTGACTCTAGCGGAATACGAACTCGTTCCCATGGGGCTTGTTGAGAGGAAAAAAACAGTTTGGAGCGAGTTCGTACCCCCAATATTTTTAAACCTTTATTCCTCTGTGCACGGTCGAATATAAAGAGACTTGTAACGATTTACTTTGATATGGCAGGATTAACCTCGGTTGGAAAAGAGTTATATCAATTTGGATTATTTGAATTCTTCAGTAATCTTTTTTTTTGTCTTGTCACCTCATGACACATATACATTATTTTCTTAAGTTTAAAAAAAAATTTACTATAAAACTGTAAGCAAACATGTGAGGATAAAAGAACCTTGTTCATGATCTTTTACAGTAAATAAATATTAGAAATATGTAGTTTTAAATATTAAGACCATTACTTCTTCAGAAACGTGTGCTTGTGTATAACGGTGACGTGGACATGGCCTGCAACTTCCTGGGAGACGAGTGGTTTGTTGACTCACTCAAACAGAAGGTGGGAACATTATTCTGTAAAACCGTACATGTAGAAGCACGTTTTTTATGAAGTAAAATTAATTGATCCATTGAATATTAAGCAAATGTTACCTATTGCAGACTTATATATTCTATGAGTACAAGAGTTTCAAATTTGTGTTAACTCCGTGAATCCATTTCCTTAAAGGTGTTTACACTTTAAGGGCCGCATGCATTTTTCGCTTTATACAAAGCAACTTTATTTCTACTACGGACAATTGGGTTGAGTTATTAAATTTTTCATCCTTTTATTTCTAAATAAAATAGAATTAAATGGTTAACTTTTGAAGAATTTTTACAAAATATGACGAGACAATAACCTCTTTAAATTTTATCAAACGAGTAAGTGTGTAATATCAACCCTTTCAGCTATTTTTATAACTATTTGTCTGAAACATTTCAACGAAATTGTTTTGTGATGCGGGTTACATGTATCAAACTATTCTTAATAAGGAAGAGTTTTACTTAATAAATGGAAGGTAATCATCTCGGTTTAAGGGTCTGTGCTATACCCTTTTATGGTCTATACTATAAGCTCTTCTGTCCTAGCCCACCTACTACAGGCGCCCATGGATGTACACAGAGACAGACGGCACCAAGCAGGTAGCTGGGTTTGCTCGGGGATACGTCAACCTCAACGTCGTCACTGTCCGGGTACGAGATAAAGCCAAAGCCTTTTGTTCTAACAATTCTGTGTATATTCTGATTCTCATATTTCTGTTTCATACATTTCTACATTGTTTAATGGTACTTGAATATATTCGGAAACATATTAACATCACAATTTGTTATGTGGATAAAAATAGGATTCCACTATCGTAATTATCGTCATTGTAATCGTCATCTTTTCATTGTTGTTGTTGTTGTTGTTGTTGTTGTAATTTCTGGTTTACTACACAGATAGTGTATAGTTTCTGATATTTGATATTCCAGGGTTCTGGACACATGGTGCCGACTGACAGGCCAGAACCAGCCCTCATCATGTTCACAAACTTCATCAAGAACAAACCTTTCTGAATAAACTATTAACTTACAAAAAATCTGGGGGCATTTCTGTCTTGACTTTATTTATGTGAAACTTTTACTTTGTGTTAACTTTTACGATCTCAAGACAGCAAGGAACATAGAACTCTTGAGACAAACATTGTTTTGCTCCGCAGAAAATTGAATTACCAAAAGGCCAGATGGGCCTATTGCATGGTAAGGCGTCCGTCGTCATTATATTTTTACTTTTTTTACCACTAAAAAACTAATAACTCTAAGAATTGAACTTTTGTGCAGGTAAATGAAGGTTAAAAATGGAGATTTTGTGATTCAGTGGTCCAAAATATTATGGCCAGAGGGACCAGAATGCAATTTCATTCATTTTTCATACAGAACATGTTGTGAAATGTGTGAAATGGTCTAAACACTCCTTGGCTAATTGGAATTTTAACCTACTGATTTGGTGACTCTTCGGCACTTACAGTGGCTATGACGTCTGTTACAAGCATTTTGGATGAAATTAGATTGAGAAAGGGCTGTATTTTGTTATAATCACAAAGCATTTCTCTTAAAGGATAAATCCTCTCTCCTGTCGCCATTAATTTCTCAGATATCAACCATGTCCTTATGTAGTGTGCTCATCTTTTCACTTTCAACAAACACAAATGACATGATATAAACCCTATGAGTATTTCACTATAAATGTTTTCATGTAATCATGCTCAATGTTTGCATTATTTTATGACTAGAATCACGTCAAACAGACTTTGCTCCTTGATTAAAACAATGACTAAAAAATAAAGACAGAGTATGGAACGTATTCTCTATCAGGCGCTTTCCTCTGCACTCTGTTGTAAATCGGCTTTAATCTCAATACAGAAATTATTACATTTCATGCAGAATATTTATCTATATTATGTCCTTCACCAGTTATATAGACAATAACTAACGAGTGACGGGGAATGACAGATTATCTTTCCCGAGTTATATTAATTTCGTAATTCTCGAGCCTTGGCGAGAGAATTACACAATTAATATAACGAGGGAAAGATAATCTGTCATTCCCGTCACGAGTTGGTTATTGTTTATATTACCTATATTTTTTTAAAATGTCAAAACTCGAATATGACAGAAATAATCGCTCTTCTATATAGGATTAGGGTTGCGAATTTCCAAATTCATACGCGTGTGCTGTGGTTTTGCTTGACACTTACCTACGCACGGTTAAATTGTAATTTGTGAAAAAAAGTTTCAAAATAATAGCTAATTGTAGTTGTTGTCGAACGTTTAATCCTGTTTTCATAACCGTCAATCAAACTAATTACATTTAACAGTTTTGTGTTAATTTGAAGAGGTCAGCGACGCCCTTTGGTTATACTACAAGAGGGCTGAACATGTGACGTAACTGATGACACTATGACGTCATAGCCGCTCGTGTCTATGACGTCATTACGATAGAACGGAGCCAGGCGCTTTTGCGCGACTGTTAGCTTAACGTGTTGAAGAACTAATTAAAAAATCGCTTATTTCTATGCTCTTGTGCAATGGGGCAGGTTTATTTCACGTTGTTTGATGCGGTACATCTGAGAAATGACGACTTGCAACTACATGGAATAAATAAACATTGTTAAAATATATTCTAAGAGTGAACAAATTACCAGTCGGGACAAGTTTGAAAGATGAATGAAATAGTCCCGGCACTACGTTCTTTTTCATTGGTTCACAACAACCAATCAAATGCTTAGAAAATGTGTAACTCCCGTGTGACTTACAGGAAAAATATTACCCTGTGTCCATCTTCCCATATGGGTAATATATGTTTATAGTTATAATTGCTTTTTACAAATTACTAGTCTTACCCGTTCATTCCTTGCTTTTGTTGTTGCATGTTTATTTTGTCACTCAATACTAGGAAAATAATAATTGAGAAAAACTGAATTTATGAATTCAGTAGGAATTAAATTTTTAGTCGCGTATTAAGAAAATGCCAAGAAACATTTTATTTACATATTCCGTGAGTATTATATTATATACTATTTTATAATATTTCATTATATTACCCATATGGGAAGATGGACACAGGGTAATATTTTTCCTGTAAGTCACACGGGAGTTACACATTTTCTAAGCATTTGATTGGTTGTTGTGAACCAATGAAAAAGAACGTAGTGCCGGGACTATTTCATTCATCTTTCAAACTTGTCCCGACTGGTAATTTGTTCACTCTTAGAATATATTTTAACAATGTTTATTTATTCCATGTAGTTGCAAGTCGTCATTTCTCAGATGTGCCGCATCAAACAACGTGAAATAAACCTGCCCCATTGCACAAGAGCATAGAAATAAGAGATTTTTTAATTAGTTCTTCAACACGTTAAGCTAACAGTCGCGCAAAAGCGCCTGGCTCCGTTCTATCGTAATGACGTCATAGACACGAGCGGCTATGACGTCATAGTGTCATCAGTTACGTCACATGTTCAGCCCTCTCGTAGTATAACCAAAGGGCGTCGCTGACCTCTTCAAATTAACACAAAACTGTTAAATGTAATTAGTTTGATTGACGGTTATGAAAACAGGATTAAACGTTCGACAACAACTACAATTCTACCATGACATTTAAAAATCCTTGTTTTTGATTGGTTTATTTCATCGTCGAATCTACGTTCGAACATGATTTTTTAGATAGCCGATTAACCGCGTTTGAATACATCTGCCTCAAGGCTCTATGCAAAGAGAGACGCAACAGCACTGTGCGGAGTTTGACGCTCTACCGCTAAACATTATGAAAACGTGCTTTTGATAGCCTTCTGTTACCAATTACCATTAGGCATACATACTTCTTAACGTTTATATAAACAGTCTACTAGTCAATCACATGATTTGTTTGCATTAATGTGGAAAACGTTTTATTTCAAGCCGCGATGACTGGATCAGACTCGGCCACGATAGTTTTCATTCTAACACTGTGACGTCATGGGCTTGTGCAGTGTGACATGACGTCACAAAACTGATCACGTGATCAGCTTAAGGAATTCGGTATCGGCCATTTTGTTTGAGGTGATTCAGTACTTTTTGGAAGTCAAATTCTCATGTTTTATGCTTGTGCAATGAGTTTCAAGAAAAACTCAATGCTCTGACATGTTAACTTGACAATTCTTTTATTTTTAACGTTCCCTACTCTATTTTTTCACTTCAATAATAGTTTAGGTGTTACCCATTCTACCTATTTCAAATGGAAATGCCTATGACCGCGTCACACCTAAACTTTCGCGACATCAAAGAAATGTAATTTAAAAGTTTATTAACTCGTCATGGTAGAATGGAGATAAACCTATTGTGTTTTTAATTTTTTGTGATTCGAACGTAGATTCGAAACCTGTTGATTTTAAATTCGAAGCCTCACGCTACGCGTTCGGCTCCGAATGAAATCAACAGGTTTCGAATCTACGTTCGAATCACAAAAAATTAAAAACACAATAGGTTTATCTCCTAATTAGCTATTATTTTGAAACTTTTTTCACAAATTACAATTTAACCGTGCGTAGGTAAGTGTCAAGCAAAACCACAGCACACGCGTATGAATTTAGAAATTCGCAACCCTAATCCTATATAGAAGAGCGATTATTTCTGTCATATTCGAGTTTTGACATTTTAAAAAACATATAGGTAATATAAACAATAACCAACTCGTGACGGGAATGACAGATTATCTTTCCCTCGTTATATTAATTGTGTAATTCTCTCGCCAAGGCTCGAGAATTACGAAATTAATATAACTCGGGAAAGATAATCTGTCATTCCCCGTCACTCGTTAGTTATTGTCTATGTCATTCACCTTCACACTGAATGTGAACCTGGGGCATAGATAGTTTAACTCTTCCCTTTTAAGTTTGTTTTGGTTAATTTATTATTTATTATTTGTAAACACTTCACTTCAACAATTTAGGCAAAGGGAAAGTAATGAAGACTGTAGATAAAATATTCTGCTCCGAAACTCAAAGCGCCACACCAATGTGACTATCTACTCATAAGAATTGAGGTCTCTCCACAGTTCAATTAAAATTGAACCTGTTCTAACAAATACTAATTTTATTAAATTGAGTTTAGTGGTATCAAAAATTATTCCGTCAGCTGCTTTCTTCTCAACTGTCTGAAAGCAGCCACATTGCTCACTAGTACTTTCTTATCCCAACTAGCCAATCACAAAGACTCCAGTAAAAGGCTTCAGAATCAGCATCAAGTAATCCTGATAACCATTCATTAAACTTGATAACCATATATTGTTGATCGAGCTATCTTTATTTTAAACAAGATTATATGAAGGTTTTGCCTGCGCAGAAACTGCTGAGTCTCTCAACTAATTCCTTAAGTTTGTATTTCTCTATGAGAGGCAAAAACATGATGATTGATGATGATTTACAAGTAACTAAAAAAATGTTTTTCCATTAGAATCTAAATGCTAGATAAATTGAAATGATTTCAAAACACAAAAGCAATGAACAATATAGATACATTTAATCAACTTTGACAATGTGTAACCAGTTACATTGTTTGAATAAATATATATGTGTATTTAGAACCAACACATTTCTCAAACTAACATAATCATTTTTGTGAATGTTAGCATAAGCAAACAAACATAAACACTTATTCTATTTCTAAAGTTAAGTGGAGATAGTTTAAGAGATTTCTCAACGAAAGACATGTGGAGAAAATCAATGTATAAAACATTTGAATACATACATCATTAAGACAATGCATTTACCCTTCATTTTACATAGCAATTTAATGTAAGAAGAAGGAAGAAAAATATGGTTAACAACTTTATGCATGACATAAGTCATTTCAAAACAGATATGACATGAATAAAGAAGTTGTTACCAATATCTTTCTTCTCATTCTTATGCTTATGAAAATTCAGGACATGATAAGCTTCACCTACTGATAGTTAAAAGAATTATTGAATTTACCTATTTTTTAAAAATTGGAATATCTTATATCTTAATTATAATACATATTCAAAACACATGATGCAAGGTTTTTAAAACATCTAAAACTTGTGATCATAAAATATGCATGGCAAAAAACTGTGAAAAGTACAAATTTGAAGTATTCATTAGAATACATTTGCTTTTTAGAGATAGGTTTTCAAATAGTTAGCTGCCAATTCAAAAAACCAGTTAACTTAAGAATCTCATGCACCAAAGAACCAGAGACAATAGAGCCTTTACAGGCCGACACAAACTCACATAAAAGCAGCACAAAAATTTATTTGTACAAATGTACACTCAAAGCTTTGAAAGAATAATTATGATTCTACATGAAGAAACACAAAAATAAAGATGATCATAAAACATAATTAATATTTTTTCAAGTACGTACAATGAAATTTAGCTTTTTGGAAACATACATAAATTTTTCAAACACAAAATAAAATCAAAAATAATTTGTCACTTACAAAGTATATACGAAAATAGAACTGTAATAAATGTTTAAATTTCTAGGACCATCATGAAAATATAACATTAAATATTCTTAAATACTTGCAAAATTAAATGTATGTTGTGAGGTTATGTCTCAAAAAGACAAAAAATCAGCTGGACTGTAAATCTACAAAATATGTGGGACGCTGAAACAATAGTTTGAAGTAAAGGTATTTCAGGCTATCAGCTATCACAGCAAGATTATCAAACACTCTTTATGAAAAAGGTGACCTAAGAATTTATAACTGACGTTTATTTAAAATTTCTAATAAAATATATTATAAGTTAACATGATCTGAGCATGAACAAAAAAATGCACATTCATTCAAAATACACAGGCAGAGAGTTTGCTATATCCCCTGAAATTTTAACAAGTGAAATAAATTGTATATTGATTATAGTTATTATGACAACTTTTCCTTTGAAAATATGTAAAAGCTATCCATATGATTGGTTTAAGAATTTATCTTGCACAAGATGGTTGATGCCAATAATAGAAAAACAAAGAATTTGAAAGACAGTTTTTGATTTCAAAAGCCTCTAAAAACACAAGCCTGCATGCATGCAGAGATGGACGGGGATCATTTCTATCAACGTCTTTGTGGCGGAGGATTATCAGTTAAAGAACAGGAGGGTATTATTTAGGAATGCCTATTAAAATATAAAAATTTCAGCAGTAACAATGAACCACAGTTCAATCACTATTTATAGACTGTTAAATTCACTCAATGTGTCAATAATCTTGAGTCTTATGTCTTCATTAAGGCAACTGCATTTCCATTTTTTCCACATTTTTATGGAAGTTAGATAGTTCCACTCCAGGCAGATCAGCAAGTTGAATCAGGCTATGCTTCATGGAAGCAAGGGGGATGTTCTTTAGGAAGCTTTCAAACATGAGAAGTCCTGGGACTGGCTTGTCTGTCGGTACCATGTGGCCGGCACCCTGCAATGGAGAAACACTCCTCACTTAATAAACTTCATAAAACCTAAATATTGTGAATTTCAGTGCTCTTATGAATTTCATTTAATAATTATCAAAGGGATATTATTTCGTTATTTTGACAACAAACAGAGGTTAGGTCTTAATGTTTTACTTGAGCTTCCTCAGTGAGGAGAGAATGCATTTCAAATTGACAAATTCAATTATTTTCAATGGTCTCTTTTGAAACACAAAAGGAGGAATGTAGCTCACTTTTACGGTCACCAGGGAGAGATTTGGGAAGGTCTTGACAAATCCAGCAACTTGCCGAGTCCCATCAGCTGCCATGTAGAACCACTCCTCTCGCCCCGTCTTGGGCTGCAATGTAAGACAAGAGATCATACATGTATATTTTTATCAGGATATTGATTTTATAACACAATAAGAGGGGAAATTCTGTTTTATTTTTAAAATGATTAATATCACAATCAAGATGAGAATGTTACTGGAGTTAATATTATTCAGATTTGACAATTCTTAAAAGGACAGCACCAGTCCATTGAAAAGAAAAATCACTTCACTGATATGGCTTAGCGAGTTATTTGACCAATTTTACCCCTCAGAACTATTATAAGCAAATCTCTTTTGATTGGCTAATTGGTAGAAAATTAGCCAGCATCCAAACAGCTGATTCCCTAAATGAAATCAATCAACTGATGCTTTTCAAATTTGATGATTTCATTTCACTTGACTGAAAGATGACTTTTAACTGAATAAAAAATGGAAATGTTTTCAAGTTAAACTTTTATCTCAGTAGGAAATAGTTTTTTATTGAAATTATACAAATGTTTTTAATTTTAGTCCTACTGTCCGTCTTAGTTTTAAATTAAATGTGCTTGAGATACTTCACAATCTTTTATGCAGCCTTGTGTTAGATGAAGTAATAATCACCTCGAGCCCTAGCCCATCCACAAACCACTCGTCTCCCAGGAAGTTGCAGGCCATGTCAATATCACCGTTATACACCAGCACACGTTTCTATAAAACAATGCATCTATTATATCAATAACAAATATCTAATTTATCGGGGAAAATTTATGGAACACGTCATTGTAAACGAATTACTTTAAAAACAACCACTACCATTAAAGGCACTATAGCACATATTTTTGTGCTCATATTTGCTATTTTAGTTTATATATATTATACTGGCATGCAACAGTGTCTTTAAGAATAAAAATTACATATCAGACAAGTCAAAAGCAAAAGTGGTGAATATGGTTATTACAAGGTTGAAATTCTTTGAATCAAACACACTGAATTATGTCAAAAGTTTATAACGAAACCCACTCACCCCAGCAGACAGCACCTTCTTGTACTTAGCCGAGACGTCTGTGTAGATGCGATGGTAGTTGTTGCCTACCACGCCACTGCATGTCTCCCAGGGCTGGACGACACTGGGTATATGGAGGGCTTCTTTCACCTCGGCTGTGTTCAGGTATGTGGCCACGTTTTTGGCGTCGATACACGGCGGGTCTACCTTCAGGTTGTGTCCTCCCAGCAGCTTCATTTTCTGGAAGTGTGAGAATGTGTTTCATATGTGTATAATATCTTGTGTTCAATGTCCTGTATTTAATGTGTATCCTGCCCATCAATACATTTGATTTGCCATGGGTCTTTGTCATATAATTAGTTGACACAGAGAATCCATTAGCCTGAGCTCTAGAAAGTTTTTCTGTGAGAATGATTTTATTACCAGAAGGATATCAATTATGCTTAAAAACATAACATCTTGTTCAAAGAAAATTTATACATAACAAGTCAAAGACCCAACATATTTTTGATAACTGCTCTTATTTGGAAATGTTCTGGACAGAATTAGGCCACAAGTTACATTCAGAAATTTACAGATAAAATAACAGCAGTTAACACATTATAATATCAAGTACATTGCTAACTATGAAAACTGTAACAAAAATTGAAATTCATGTGATATAAAAATCACTAATGACAGAATTAGGCCACAAGTTACATTCAGAAATTTACAGATAAAATAACAGCAGTTAACACATTATAATATCAAGTACATTGCTAACTATGAAAACTGTAACAAAAATTGAAATTCATGTGATATAAAAATCACTAATGAAAGTTAATGAAGATATTAATTTTATAAGAAAAGAGAAAGAACTAACTTCTATCACCAAAAAAGACTATCTCAAAAAAAGAAAAGCAAAATATATAATAAAAAAACATTTTATCCAGAAAACTTGCTGTTCATATGAATGCAATTACTAAAAGCCCTTCAAAGACTAAAAATAAAAGGATTAAGTCTTTACCATCTTATCACTCCTAACACTGTCAAGGAATCCAAAGGGAAATCCAAAGTTAGATGACTCAAACTTGTCAATCTTGTCGTTGAACCTTGTCATGACGCCCCCGGCACACTCGGCATACAGGTTGTAGATGTTGAGGCCGCTGGAGTAGACTATTCCAGAAGCAGCACTCAGCTGATAAAATAGAGCACATACCAGATGACAAACAAAAAATAATCTAAAGAAAAGAGCATATGAATGTCAGAGTTACAGATGCCAGAAATATGTCTCAGTAACCAATAAGGTGTCACTGGACTTAGGCAAAGTTGCCAAGACAATTTTATTACACAACATTTGGGCTAGCTTTTGAAAGATAAAACATGCAAATGGTATTATTGCATAACTATTGTTAGATCGGTACCGAATTGGTATCTCTGAATTAACATACGCGGAGGCATCTACAGAAGGTTCTATGCACTAAAATGATGTCTATCATATATATCATGTAGGTATAGCATTACAAAGCAGTCAGTATACAAAACACTACCCACCACTTTCTGACAGTCTTCCTCCTTCATCATGTCAGTGAAGTAGCAGCGCCCTGTCACATTTCCGCAGCAATATTTGTTCATCTCCGCCCAGGTCCTGAAAATGATTGTAATTTCCGCACCAAAGTAGGACCACAGAGCATTTACTGTTTCCAAAAATCAAATGCTCAGAACAACTATCTCGACTTCAGTTAAGCTATTCAAGAACAGGGAGAATAGTAGCTGTCAAAGTATAACTTCAATATAATACTTCTTGCATAAATATGTTGATAAGATTTATTTAATTCACTGAAATTTCAATGAAAAAAATTGGATTGCATGTGACAATAGGTTATGTTGCTAATAAATAAGGTCAAAACTCTGGCCCTGTAACCAGCATATGACACAAAACAGCAAAACATTTGCTACAACTTGTCCCATTGTTGTTAATTCAAACAAAACCACTTATGCTAAATTGTGACTAAAGCCATTGGAGTTGTCTCCCTTGACTCTTGTCTTTTAAATAAAGAAGTATAGATGTATTCTTACTTGTCACCGATAAGTCCATGGTAGTAGGCAAAGTAGAGGAGAGAGTTGTCATTCATCTTATCATTGGACAGACCATTTCCAATTCCCATACCCTGAAAGTGAGCGTCACTTTGTAAACATTAGGACTTATCGATAATTTTATCCACATATTGAATATAAAGTAAATAAATCTTGCTTTTGATTGCCATTACATTCTTATTTTAACTGAAGAGGCCTGATCAAATTGCTTTTGCTATTAAATAATCTTGTATTTTTTTAAAACCAAAGATGACTTCAAAGATCATTTTGCGCAAGGATTTAGCCACTGAAATTCTAGACATTAAGATAATTCAAATTGAATAATATTTTAATGACTTAAGAATCAAAGGGATCAAGTCTTTCAAGCATCCTATTGTGTAAAGTATAGGTGGAATAATAAGAAAACATTTGCAGGAAAACAACCTCTTGATTATAAAAACTGAGAGCAATGCTTTCTCCTTAAATAATTGGAAAGGATAAGGAAGCATATATCCAAAACTTTTCTTCATAATATAAAAGTTACTGCCCAGAGAAAAAGGATTTTAAAATTATATGCCACTTTTCTGACTTCACTTTATCACACACTTTCATCAAATGTTTGTCAAGGGGGCAAATGACCTTGACATGTCAATATGTCAAAGACCATGTGTCATCAAATGCTGCCTCAAGCAGGCTACACCTTAAGTGGATTGGTTTTCAGTCATCAAATTCCCTCTTCATATTCTTACATCAAGACTATTTCAACACATAATTTGTAAAACAAAATTCACCTGAAAGTTGATACTGCTATCGTCGACCACAAGAGCACTGAGTGTTGGGACGTAGATGCCTCCATAACTCTCCCCAGTGATGAAGAACTCGTTCTTTGAGTACTCAGGGAACTTGGAGAAGAAGTCTTGGAGAGCCAGATGATTGTCCTGAGCAACCTGTAGATGTCAAAGAGCACAGTCAGTCAAAGCTAAACACAATAAATGATTCCTAAATAACATATTAACAATACTAGTGGTGTAACGATTCATCGATAGTATCGATGTTTGCATCGTCTACTACGCGATATGAGTGCATCGATGCAAAACATGTTTACACAATATATCAGGATATTTATATCGTGAGGGTCCATAATACATCGATGTATCGCCATAAGAGACAATATATCCCGATACCGTTAACATAATTTGTTTCAAAGAAATAACTATGAAAGCTAAAAAGGTTTTCTTCTATTTCAGAGATAACAGTGTTTAGAACAAAAACAAAAAGACATTGTGACATTTCTGATATGTTATATGTAATTTCACAGTGTCTCTAATTTTGTGATTTCCCTTCATGTGATATCTTTGACAATTTGGTATCAAAGATATAACATTAGTGTTCTATGTCTTATCTATAGTTCTTTCATAAGCTGTAGTGAATAGGGATACGTATTGTATCGCAACCACTGTATTGTGATGATAATTGTCTCGCAGGTTCCTTAGCAATAATTCCATGATATATCGTCTCGCCTTATAAAACTAGAATCGGGATATATTGTCTCGCCACTAAGGCCAGGATACACAGGTCTAAACAATACCAAGGCAGGTTTACTTGTGTAAACTAGTTGCATATTTGTTTATGTAATTTGAAGGCTTCTATCCTGAGGCCATCTTCCCCTGCAAGGCCTATTCTTACACCAGCTCAAATGACTTGCTAAGATAGGCCTTGCTGCAATTCCGGTACTTTTCTGTGTATGTCGGGAAGACTGCTGCGACGGATCACAATAGTCCAATGAAAATCGTATGAGAATTGCAACTTTTCACCAAAAGCGGGGGGAGCACTCAAAACACATTCTGATGGTTTGGAAGCAAGGTTTAAATAAGCCAGTGATAGAGAGTGTAAAGCTATGTGGGGAAAGATGTCCTGATGCTTGAAGATGAAATAGAGCGATTGGGTATGTAGCTCATGAGCCTTTATAAGAATTACTATATCTGGTTGAAGACTTATACTCTTCATGAAATGCTTTCAGGGTATATAAAAAAAATTTCAAAACAACATACAATAATAATCTGATTAGATCTTATTTTGTTTACACATGATTTATGGAACAAGATTTTTGTAACACTCCAAATTTTAACTGTTGAAATAGTTACGAGTGCCATAAATTCATATTCGCCTGCAATTAATTGAAAGCTGAATTTACAGATTAAGGTTCTTAAAAAAAACTTGAAAAGAAAAGGTTCCAGTGCATACATAATGGTTTTCATGTTTACAGGAATAAGTAAAGTACTACCAACCTGGTTGTCGTCTGTAGTGTAGTTCTTATCATCAGAGTAGGAGAAGCCAACTCCGGCCGGGGCCTCCAGGAACAACATGTTAGCCACCTGTAGTGGAGACACCAATCAATCAATTACATAACAAGAACATTTTGGGGGCTTTTTTCACGGCTGGGTTGTCTTTTTTGTGGGAATTTTAAACTTTTGAATCTTCTAAAGGAATTTCCTAAGAAAAATTAGTATCATTATGATGAATCACAATTCTTAAGTAACTTACCGTATTCCAGCTTGTCTCACTGTAGGTAACTGTCTTTGAATCTTTGGAGACCTGAAACAAGGTCATTAAGCTATTTTATATTTCATTTTAAATGAATGAGAAATGTATTTGCATTAATAGTAAGGAAAAATTATTTTAAAATGTTGTTACATTTCCACTATCCATAATCTCATTTAAAAGATCTCTTAGCCTTGACGGGAAAAAAAGAATTACTAATTGCATTTATTTAGGATGAGTTTCTTAGCTTGGATAGTGTATTGAACACACATATTGTTATTATTTTCATTTTAATTCACTGAAAATTATGCAAAACTATATGGGTCAAGTGATCTCATGTTTATGATGAAAGTTGTAGCAGTTTCAAAAGGCTCCTTTTCTCCCCAAAATTTTGGTGTTGCAAATCTACAAGTTGAAGGAGGATCTACTAGTTCAAGAAACATTGTGGAACTGAGTATTAAGTTATTAAGGCTTCAAAGATAGCTTTTACTACCTTTCTTGGACGTCAAGGTAATTGTAAGTTTAACAGCTATAAGATGAACACTTGATTTATACTATATATTCCAGCTGTTTTATTGCTATGGTCTACAGAATATCACCATACATAATTGAATCTTTGAAGCTATCTTTACATATATATAACATGACCCCTTTGCATCTTAGTAGAAATAACAATGGCTGATCAATAGGTGACACTTCGACCTCCCCCCGCACCCTTCTGAAATTCCTGGATCCGCCACTGAATCAGTAGTCATTGTGTTAGTCTATGATGTTAGGCTGTGTTATTACTCATCATCTATACAAATAGTGGAAGATTCTGCTTAACTTTAGTTAAATGCTTGTTTCAAGAGGAGATATTTTAGTGTTTTTCTAATTGTAGCCCTTTTAACATTCAAACTCACTCTGAAAGGACCATTCTCTGTGAGGAGCCCAAGATCCGAGCTGCAACCAGGACCTCCGTTCAGCCAAAGAACAACAGGGTCACTCGCCGGCTTGTTCATCGACTCCACAAACCTTGGAGAAACATCAGTTCTTCTTAACATGATTGGACATTCAATTCTAATAAAAACCTTAAAATGTTTTATCTCTGTACTTTGTTACTCTGATTTAGATGTGTCACATTTTGTGATAATTTACCAATTTACTTTTGTTCCTAAGTGTTCAATGTCAATCAGGGCTTTAAAATTACACTTTGAGAGCCACTCCGTGATTTGCTGGAGTCATATTTGCCAAACTTAATCAATGATGTCATTTGATCGCGAACTATCGACTGTTACCAAAAAGACACATTTTAAAGCTTATTGGTTTTTTACAGTGACAATATGAAGGAAGAACGTTGCAATTATGATCAAAAACCTGACAGTGGTGCGCGTCAAATAGTCAAACGTAATGTTGGACACTTATTTAAAACAGCCAGGAGGGCAGTTAGGAGTTGATAGTGTTTGTTAGGTTACTTAACTAGTATCCATGTATATTGGAAGCGATATCTACACCTCTGTGCATTTATAATACCTTTTTTCGATTTTAATGGAAAACCAGTATTTGTCATATAAATGTCTTTTGGAGATGAAAAGTTAAGATGTTTTGATTTAATATCACCAAATATGACATTTAGGTTCATATCAAAGGTTAATAATGTGTTATGAAAATCACAGAGTGGCTCTTTAACATCTTTCCCTTTTTTCTTTTGATAATACATGAATGATAAACTGCATATGAATGAGTGTTGACGCACCAGTAGTGCAGGTGCTTGGTGCCAGTAGCCTTGAGGTATCCTGAATACTGTTTGAAGGTGGGCTGCTTGACCAGACCAGGAAGCATCTTGATCTCGTCAGCAGGAACTGCAGCATGACTCACAGTCACCGCCACTAGGGTGAGCAGGCACAGGGATTTCATCCTCTACAACAATGTCATTCAACTTAAGTAATAGACCTTCTCTAATACTCAACCGGTACAAGTTAGAAGCCTTTATTAAAATCTCATTAAAATCATATTGAAACCACCTTGATACGAAAACTGTTCTTTAGGGGCAGTGTCAGGTGATCTTTTCACTCAAGCTTATCAGTGCCAAGGCTAGGTAGGAACTGTTACAATTTGTTCATTTTAGAGAACCACTCTTGTTTGAATTTATGAATGTCAAAGTCACTTGACTTAGATAAGTAAGAGACAAGTGATAAGATTTTCTGATTTCATTGAGATTGATTAAGTCACGGTCTCCTTCAGCAAGTCTACAATTTCCCACAGCTATTGAAGACAGTAAGACCCAGAAATATTTTCAAAATAGATTTTGAAAATAGTCTTATTTTATCATTATAAATTAATGTACTTTTTCTCCAATTATAATAAGAGTCATGCAGTCTGATTAAAATCGACCGTGTTCGGAGGAATAAAAGTTTTTAGAATTTGACTCTAGCGGGACTTTAACGTACTCATATCAGGCCAGGGCTTTCCTCTCCACAACGGTCTGAAAGCACACGCCTTGCTCTCACATTCTTACACCAGTTTAGTGCAGACAAAACCTAGTCATTAGCGGACCTTAAAAATAACAATAGCGGCATTCAAGGTTAACTAATGGCAAACAGGAGTTACTTGCCCCTAGATACTGATAGCGAAGGCTATTGCCATAGTCATTGTGATTGGCTAGTTGAGATTGCGTCAGAAAGTGCGACAAAGGAGGATGCTTTCAGACCGCTGTGGAAGGGAAACCCTGATAGAGTACATTCAAATCCCGCTAGTCAATATCTAAAAACTTTTACTTCTTTGAACACGGTCGATTAAAGAGACTGGAAAGTCATGTTGCCGTAATTTTAGTGGAAAAGAACTTTTAGGGTAATATACATACGTCAATTCATTAGAACCGCGTTACTGATTGTAATATTTTTCTGCTTTATTGCATGATTTTTAACTTTAAGGGGGGGTAAACTGATGACAGGGCTATCAGCATGGATCAAATTCAGCAGGATATTGTGTTGCTGATAAGACTCCTCATTACATATTTGCTAATTTGAAGATATTTTATCGATACCATTAGTTTCAAATAAACAACGATGTCTCAAGTTTTATGATAAGGATACACAGACAGTCTTATTAATAAACATGCTTATGTAAAACTCGGTCCAAAGTTTCCAACAAAGTGTGTTGTTGGTGACTTGGTCAGGCCCCCCTAGGTAATTGAAGGAAATGCATCAAATTTGAAGAAAAACAGTGAAAAATAGGAGGAAAAGCTTCCATAATGGAAGGAAACACAGCTTAATCGCGAAACAAACACGTCAATATCGGTGAAAAATGGTAATAACAGAAATTTTTCGCCCTGAGTAACAGAAGGAACATCATTCCACTTTTGAAGGAACAGATTTCGGAGTGAACACCGGTAATTTCCGTGAATTCTCGGTCGACATTGGTAGCAAACGCATCTCAAAATGGCTTCCAATGAGAAGTCTCCAGTTTCGGTGAGTGTTGTTTTTATGTTATACTGTGCAATTTTTAGATGGAGTTGTAGGGTTTTGTTATGGAATTGAGTAATAACATCGTTATTTGCATAGAGTTTGGGTTTGTTAACATCAGTCAGATGAAGCTGTATCGCTTACGCTATCACTGATCCGCGTTTGTGATTGCGCTAATACCTGCATCAGACTTTTCGGGTTATTTTTCCATTTCCTTCAATTACTTAGGGGGGCCTGTTGGTGTCAATTTGTCAAATATGTCCAACCTTAAAACTGGTATTATTACATCGAGAACTATCCGAGTATTATCATTTTAATGCCAATTAGTTAATGCCAATACTTCTTTGGCTGTTTTTTCCATACAATTGTTACTGGAAACAAGTATTAGCATAATTTTGGCAGTTTTATGTCATGATTTGAACTTTAAAAAGGAGTGAGTGAGTGAGTTGGGGTTTAACGTGCTTTGAACATTATTTCAGTTATTAAACACGTGGATGACAAGCATCCAATAGAGAGTGGACAGATCAGGGAGAAAGGGATCGACAGAATGAGGGAAAAGACGGAAAGAAAGGCATAGTGAGAGATAGAAAGCAGGTTTTAGAAGGACTCAAATTTAGTCTGGCTTCTACCCCGTCGACCTTTCCTGCTTGGGTGTTCCTACCAGGAGCATGTACGCTCCGGCTGACATAGCTCTCGGGGTCTCTGAAGCACGCAAACCACCACACCACAATAAGGTATTGAGTCCAGTGGTGGCTTTAAAAAGGAAATATGGTGTTTTGGCTATTATATCTGCATGAGTGACGATGAAAAATTTTGAACCATACTCTGTGTCACTTTAAACTAGGCATAATTTGATCTTAAATAAACCTTGCAGTAGGTAACATTGTCGACTAAAGTACTCTAGTATTTAACTAGAGAGGGTACTTTTATCTAAGAAATTTATTTCATTTATTTTCATCATGTTTTCTACCAACAGAGCATTCACTGATGGTTGGATGGCTTAGTTGCTCGCAAAACTTACCAAAAGGCAGAAAGAATACTGAATTACATGAACCCATTTCCCGAACTTCCTGTATCTATTTTCATTTTAGTTTCAAGTAAAGCAAAAGCCAGGCATTACAATGCAGTGACAGATCTGCTACGCAGTTTTATATCTGTAGTAACAGACCGTTTGTGTACGTTAGAATGGATATTTAAACGAAAACTGATTGCTGATGACCTACCTTTTGTTTAATTTTCTCCTTCCAGTTGCAAGGCGTGATGATAGGAAGCGTTATCGCCTGACCGGCCTATATACCTCCTGAAACAATCACATGGGACAAAACTGTGTCATGTGATATAAATCACGTGCCGAACCACGTGACGTGCTTAGCGCTAGACAACGATTTGTGCCTCTTTTTGCGATGATCTTGTAGTTTGCAAGCCATTAACGCGGGAAATAGGGAAAACGCATAGTCACCACGCATCGAAGCTCTGTTTGGTGTATTATTTACTTGAATGTATTGTCTTTATGAAAATGGGGATTGAAGTCGGATACAAAACTGGGATATATTATCTTTAAGAGCCATTTTAAAGGGACACTGTAACGTTGAATTTATGTTTGGAAATATATATTAGCGAAGCGGAACGAGGGCTCTGTTGTAAGCTATTTGTTACATAAAATCAATATTCCATGTATTCCTGTAAAATGTTTGATATAATAATAGTGTCAATGAAAGGAATAAATCCTGTTTGTTTATAAAAAATTGTATTTTTTTAAGATCTACAGTGAGTGCTACCCTGGCCTCGGAGGACGGTGATCACTAGTTTTGTTTTACCAATACCATTACATTCGACGAAGAAGTAGGCCTATGACAATAAAGGCAGTTAGATTTTTTCCGTCAAATGTATTGCTTGAGAATCATAAATGGAAGCGTCGTCATGGGGTGGTCCTAAGATTAATCGATTAAATGATTAAGCTCAAACTTCGGTATTTGTTAAAAATGATGAACTTGTTCTCTGTTTCATCTCACCAACTTTAAATGCCTCTCAAAGAAGTAATTTCTTGTGGTCTGAACATTGATTATAAGTCCACACACAAAAAATGTTTTATTCGAGAGCAAAATATACTGATATACTGATAAATCTATACATTTGATGGTATTATGTCATAGCTTATAAAAATCCTTTTTAGTTTTTGTTGATTGGTTACCGAGGCCACACAAACAAATGTGCTCTACATTCGAGAAAGGAACGGATGATATAGTTCTGTGATTTTCTCAAAAATGACAAAACTTTTAACTTTCAATTTTCAATTTCTTTATGCTGTCGTTTCAAATCAAGGATTTTTTTCCATACAAAAATGAAAAAAAACTGTGCAGATATTGCCTCACTAGCACACTTATTTCGTTGCTAACTTCTTTTACTGTTCACGGAACCCGTTCTTTCGTTTTAACCATTTCTATTTTTTGAAAGAATCGTACGTATTGTTGTTTACTTCCGGGAATTTACCATGTGGGTTTTGACGGAAGGCAATCAACGATATATTGTAATATACTAGCGTCTAACTGACACTGTGTACAGAACTCTAGTTAAAAGGCAAATAGTTCCTCTTTTATTTTTCCTATCTGACAAAATCGATTTTCGTTTGGTGCGTAATATTACGTAGTTTCAGTTGTCCTGTTTTCGATCAACCGGTTTATTTATGAGTAGGTCTTAATAACATTAACTAGGGGTGACTATTGGCTTACAAGGCAGTTTTGCAACAGTGACAGACTATTACAATAAACTTATCAATTATTCACTTTGAAATTACTTGTTTCAATTGACAGACCTTGGATAACAAGATCATCTGTTCGGAGCTGCAGCATTTTTCAAATTTTTCAAAAGCATTTGTGTGCCAATATTACTTTAAGATTCAAGTATTGAATAAAAACCAGTTGCAGATCGGAGAACGAGGGCAGGGGTTCCAAATACATTTATAACTCTAGTCCAGCATACGAGCTAGACCTAAACCCACATATATCAAGGTTGAGTTCAGTCTGTATCAGAATATGAGCTTATGAATACGAACTAAGAAACACATGAATTTATGTTTAGCAGTGAAGACATTGTTGCAGTTATCAACACCATTAACAATAAATCACAATGTCATGAAGATAACTTTATATATAACATTTCAAGACTGTTGCTAGTTAAATTAAGTCACTATAACTATATGAAGAATTACTATTAGAGTATATATCTGTCAAATACATATACATTTTGTTTTGATTTTGATAAACAAGCATTGATTCTGATCCAATGTGTGATTCTACTTGATCGTTTAATTTTCGTCCTGCTCCATGAGGGAATTTATCAGTGAAGGTTATTACTAAACCCTACTATCCCCTGATTTGCTTCACAGGGTTTTCTTGCCAGCTGTTACTCTATGTCTTTTAATCATAAAAACAACTTTCAGGGCCCTTAAACAAGCACTTCATACATTGCCCGATGTAATAATATGTTCATTTATGGAGAAAATTATCCATCCACTCATTGGATGCTAAATGTGCCATAGGAATATCACTACCCGTGTCTTACTCAGGCTGACATATTTGTCGCTGGAAGGTCAACACCAATACACCCCTTTACCATGTACTAATTTCCTGCTAGGTGAAGAGAGGGACATTCTAAGTAGTCTTTGCCCAAATTGACACCACAAGTATCTCAACTTATGTCTTAGTGTGGGGCAGGGAATCAACCTGGTTAACCCATCCATCTGTTGAGCTGCACCTGATGTTGCTGAACTGCACCTATATCTGTAAACTGAGCTATGCACAGGACCATTTGTTACCACATTATCTGGTTATTTTTAGCCCAAACGAGAAAAATTCAGTGCAGTCAATCAGAGGATGATAGGATCAAGACAATATTAGAAATGAAACAATGGTTGGGAATGAAAATGAAAATTTCTTTTCAGATATATTAATTCAATAGAAATATCAAGATGGTGATTGCAATTGGATTTGAGGGCAGTGCAAACAAACTAGGAATCGGCATTATTCAAGATGGAGTTGTCTTGTCAAACCCCAGACACACCTACATCACGCCACCAGGAGAAGGTAAAACTTTTAGACAGTGTATTCAGTTGTTTATAGGTTATTAAACTTAACAAAAGAAGCAGCATACTCTACCCAAAGAGGTTGCTCAAGTCATAAAACTCTACATCTCTGTTTGAATACAAGAACTTCTCGGGCATCCAGCAGAATGTGTATTGTAAGAGAAACTAACTGCACAATTTAAGTCAATAAAACCTTTTTTTAGATAGCACTCTCATTTGTTCTTGCAGAAGCTTTGCCATGATTCAGTTGCCATATTACGTGACTGTGTTCTGTAAAGAAGTTTCCAATCGCAGAGAGCACTTTTGATTGCATTCTAGTTTGCCTGAAGTGTACAGAAATGACTGATGCTTTTTGAATGATAACTTTTGAAATGGCGTTGCCAATTGCGCAACTAACTATGAAGGAATCAAATCAGGCTTCTCCTCATTTAGGCCAAGAAAGCTTTGTATTCAAACAGAGGTAAGTGTAGGATTTTATTAGCTACCTCAGTGGGGAGTGAGTGAAGGAAAAGTTATTGTCATGAATTCATTATACTATTTAAAGTTGCACATGAGAATTCTGCTTTCTTTGGTATAAGCTATGTACATGATCCTGCAATCTTTCTTGGCATTCAGTGTTGCAAAAAACAATCAAGTAACAGTGTAAGAGTTTTCTTCTGTTCTAATATGGTCTTCAGACCTAAGAAACATTTAATTGATTTTCATTCTTTCAGTGTTCCTCTGCGTTTTCTGTTTGTTTCAAAACCTTCATTCAGTTCAATACAGCAATTGTCTATCATATCCATGGTGTGTAGGTTTCTTGCCACGAGACACAGCCAAGCACCACAGAGAACACGCTCTGGACATTCTGCAACAGGCTCTGGAGGAGGCCAAGCTCAAACCTGAGCAGATTGATGTCATTTGTTACACTAAAGGTATTTGCAAGTTTCTTGAATAATTGGGAAATTACTACCATATTCAGTAAGTTGTATTATTATTCCTCTATTAAATTTGGAAGAATATCATTGGTCAGTTGACATCAAGTGATCGAAAAATATATCCGTTCACTGACCATGGCTGTCAGTAAGGAGGTCAGTTTTGTGAAAGAAATTTGTGTCACTGTCCTGAGATATTGACTCATCACATGATTTGTCACATGATTGCATCTTACTGTTACTTGAATAAATTGTCCAAATCAGAGATCCTCGGGGTTTTTTCAAGTTTGTGTTAATAAATGAGATATTTTGTTCAATATATTAATCTGTTAATATAAAACACATGCATAACAAATCTAAGGAAAGAAGAATTTCGGTATAATAAAACACTTAATTACTCATGTTGAAGTCATTATGTGAAATACAAGGACTCTCGAACCTGACTCCATCGGCGGGCTGAACTGACCTCAGTCTGCGGCCTTGGTCAGGTCAGACCGCCTCGGGAGTCAGGTCTCGAGTCCTTGTATTTCACATAATGACCTCAACATGAGTAATTAAGTGTATATTATCTAATAGCTTCCTAAGGCTTTGAACTAAGCTTTTCAATCATCTTATGAATAATTTTCCTTCACCTTATACCAGTCTTATTAGATTTATTTGTATCTTAGGATTAAAAATTTGAAAATATTGCCAGTATACAAAGTTGTTTGGTGTTTTTTCTATCCAAATGGTCTGACGACTGCCAATCTTTAATTTTTAATGCAGACATAACCTTTAAAGATAGCGGCAATCATCAAAAAAAATGGTTCCCAGTAATTACTTGCCCCTAGCTTCTGAAATCAAAAGCAATTGTCAAAGGCCTTGTGATTGGCTTACTGAACAGAACATGTGACAGACCATTGTGCAGAGGAAATCTTGAAGGATCTAGTTGGTACCGCATTAAAGGACATATTTTAAATCTTTTATTCCTCAGATCACTGTTTACAGCCTCCTCCTTTCACTAGCATTTAATAATAGCTTGATACTTCAGCATTGATGTTTTATGAAAGCTATATATTATCATTCTGTGACACAATCTGATAATTTTATTTTGTTTCATCAGGTCCTGGAATGGGGGCACCATTAGTTTCAACAGCTATTGTAGCAAGAACAGTAGCTCAGTTGTGGAAGAAACCAATAGTGGCTGTTAACCATTGTATTGGACGTATCCTTAACAGATTGAATGTGTCCCTTATCAGAAGAACTATTTTACTAATATTGACAGTTGATAGTAATTGTATTTTCTCTTTTGCCACTGGCAGCCCCAAACATTCTCATTTGTCAGTTGATTGAGATCAGACTATGAATGATTATCTATTAATCTCCTCCATTCTCTCCCAACAGAGGTAGCTCCGTCATAAATTCCTATACAACCTCTGTCTTAATACGAAGGTTTCTTGGTCACGAAATGTAGAACGTTGATTGGATGCAATCAAAGTTGGTTGCGCAATCAGCGACGCCGTTTCAAAAGTTATCATTCAAATCGCCTAAGTTATTTCCGTCAGCTTTCCAAAAGCTAAACTTTATTCGAATATGCACCTTGCACCTTGAGTCGTCTTTACAAACACAAACGCCTTTTTAGCGACTGTTTAATTGCAGAGGCCTGTGTGACAACAAATATGTTATTCATGTATCCATTGTTTTCATTGGCTGAAATATACCTTTGTTGGAAGAGAATGTTTCTCCTCCTTAACCAATAAGATATAGAGATGGGGCGCCTGATAACTGGAGCCAAGAACCCCACAGTGCTCTACGTCAGTGGCGGAAACACTCAGGTATGCTTCTTGATTGTCAGTAAGTGAATATTCTTTTATCAAGGTGTTTTGATACTTAACCTGTTGAATTATTTTTGCAAAATAATTCCCTGTAACCGCTCATAGGAATCACAAATCAATTTCAAAGATTTTGAAAAAGTCACTGGTTAAAAAAAGCCTATCACATGAAATTTCAATAACTTTAAAGAGCCACTCCGTGATTTTCGTAACACATTATTATACCCTTGATAGGAACCTAAATGTCATATGTGGTGATATAAAATCAAAACATCATAACTTTTCATGTCCAAAAGACATATATATGACAAATACCGATTTTCCATGAAAATCTAAAAACAGCCTTATAAATGCACAGAGGTGTAGATGTCACGTCCAGTAAACATGGATACTAGTTATGTAACCTAACAAAAACTATCAACTCCTAACTTTCTCCTGGCTGTTTTAGATAAGTCTCAAACATTACGTTTGACTATTTGACGCGCGGCACTGTCCGGTTTTTTATCATAATTGCAACGTTCTACCTTCATATTGTCACTGTAAAATAAACAATAAGGCTTAAAATGTGTCTTTTTGGTAACAGTCGATACTTGGCGATCAAATGACACCATTGATTAAGTTTGGCGTGTATATATATGACTCCAACAACTCACGGAGTGGCTCTTTAACTGCAGGAAAGGTTTATCTTGATTTTATGTTTTCTTTTAAAAAAAAAACTCATTTTTTTCAGGTGATAGCCTATTCACACAGAAGATATCGCATATTTGGAGAAACAATTGATATAGCTGTGGGAAACTGTTTGGACAGATTTGCAAGAGTGTTGAAAGTTGGTGCATTAATTCTTTCTGGCACGATCACCAAATCATTAAATCGTGTGTAAAGGAGCGTGTCTCAAAATGTGGATATTACTTTAAATAGCATTACATTACTATAAGATATGAAGAAGATGGGGCTTGAACAAGATGAGGATTAGGAACAAACCTGCAGTGTTTTCAAACTAAACATTTTGTTCTATTTTTAGACCAATTTAATAAAAACGTTTTATAGGAATTCTCTACAGGTTTATGTGAAATGAAAAGACAAGTTTCAGAAGGTAATAACAATAGAGTCCTGAGTGACTGGCCAGCAAGGTTTTAGATCTAATAACATTGTTCCTTAAATTATCATACATTTTGTCACGAATAGATATATATATATTGAAAACATTTCTTATGCATTACATCCAGTTCTATATTGCAGCTGTCCAACGATCCTAGCCCTGGCTACAACATTGAACAACTAGCAAAACAGTAGGTATTAACCCTCTAACTGCTCCAAGTCTATAATCTATACAGTGTATATTTAGAGGATAGTTTATATTAGTGAGTCAAGAATATAAGATTTACCCCTATTAATCAGTCAGTGGCTGAGTGGTTACTCTGCTGATGATGAATGCCTGCTATATATACATGTATATTCAGTATATATCATATATAATAAGTACCCAGAGTAAAAGATTTACCCCTATTAAGTAGTCAGTGGATGAATAGTGAGCTGTTAGCAATGGATGGCTGCTAAATGTACATTTATATTGAGGAGATATTTATAGTGGCCACAGTTTACCCCGACAAAGTAGTCAGTGGCTGAGTGGTTAAGCTATTTGGATGGTCAGTGCTGTCAAACTCTCTTAGCACTAAGTTTGTCGTAAGTACCATCCATTAACGTTGGCTTACGACTATCTTAGCATTAAGAGAGATTCGGAAATCTAGGTCTTGATTCTTTGTCAGTGCAGGTCAGCAATGGACTTTTCCTGAAAAATACAAATATCAATATATCTGTTCACTACTTAAATAAATGTAGTTCTAATTCAGTATGGGATGGGCACAAAGATAATGTTTTATTTAACGAGGTTGTGAAATAGGAAAATATGTTAATAATAACTTTCATAGGCTGGCTACCAGCTGTCTCAGCAAATCAACAATAATTTCATAGAAGGCATGCATATGTTTTCATTGTATTGTTAATAATCACATCCTGTGTGATAAAATGTTGGCATTGTATGAAAAAATAATAACATTTTATTTTTGTCACTTTAGTTAATAAATCAAAGTAATCTGGTTGTGACAAAGTTAAGATATTTTTTTTAGGCTCTATGTTTAGAAATTTCATTCATCAAGTTTTGGGATAGAGCTGTTGCTTAATGTTAAAAAATTTTCACTGAATAATGATAGTCACTTAAAATTATTGAATCCTGACAAGCAGTGTGTGTATGCCCATACGGTTCCAAAGGCCAAGTTTAGTGTTTAGCAATGGATATGGTATAACCAGTTCTCCCTATGGTAAATTAAAGGCTTAGCAAAGGTTTAAAACAGCATTCTTTGTCTTGAATAAAGATAATTTTTGTGTCTCCCAAAATTGGAAATGGACATCAATTTCATCACAGGGCCCTGTCTCTCCAAGTTCCATCCTCAAACTTCCTCATATACTCAAATACAACATATTTGATTCAGCATTTCCACCGCTCAACACTGCCACTCGAATTTTTCTTTAGTTCGGTTACCCCCACAACACTAAACTTGCCCTATGGTATACCATTGTCAACATCCCTCTTACTATAAGCATCCCCTACCACATTTTTATATCAAAGAATAGTTTCTGAATTAAGTACTTACTTTCTAGGTGGTTTACACTGAATCTTAATTTTTATATAAACTCATGAACTCTTAACATTTTTTTTAAAACACTTTTTTTTCCTAATTTAGATTGAGAATGTCCAGACATTTTTCTAAGTCTAGTAATGATTTAAGCCATTTAGGTCAGTTTCCCTTTTTCAACTTTCTGAGCATTCATTACCTTTCAAACATTACTATGGTAACTGTAGTTATTACAAACTCCCACTGCCTGTGACTTCAGTGGAAAGAAGTTCCTGGAGCTGCCCTATGCTGTTAAAGGGATGGACGTTTCCTTCTCCGGTCTCCTCTCGTATATCGAGGTAAGTCAAGTTTGTGATTGATCTTCTCTAGAAAATAAAAAGTCAAAAGAAAATTGCACAAACACAAGCTTTTTCTACCTGTTGATTGGAGTTGAAAACAGATAAACTTGGCAGGTTTATAATCTGATAAGCAATGTGAGCATCCTGGATTTTTACGTTGACCCAGGAGCGAGCCCCTCAGCTGGTAGAGTCAGGAGAATACACGCCGGAGGATCTCTGCTACTCTCTACAGGAGACGGTCTTTGCCATGCTTGTAGAGATAACAGGTACGTTCACTCCATGTTGATTCAGATGAGTCTGTTTGTCTCTGTCTGTGGGTTCCTGCTCTGGGTGTTTGTTAGTGTCTGTCCATGTCTCAGTCTGTGTGTCTCTGTTTGTGTGTGTGTGTGTCTTTCTCTCTCTTTCGCTAAAGCCCAATTGTCCTAGTTTGATAAATCTATTTAAAGTTTTGCAACTTGAGAAAATATGTTACATGTAATATACTTAACAGAAGTGATTTTGAGATCTCCACCAGCTGAATTCAAACCCAGGACTTCCAGGTGAGAGTCAGACACTGTATCAATTCAGCACACAAGATATCCCTTCGACTGAAGCCTATAGGAAAGCTTTTATCTCACCCTGCCACATACATCCCTCCACAAAGTGACTCATGCTAGAGTCAAACCTTTCGGAGTTATAAAGCACTTCAGTTTGATGTGCACATATGAATAGAAAACAGATCACTTCTTTTGAGTGAATTCACCGAGAAGTTCGTGTTGGTGTTACAGAGAGAGCAATGGCCCACTGCGGATCAGAGGAAGTGCTCATAGTTGGAGGCGTTGGCTGTAAGTTGCACAAAATTCTTTTTTATAAATTCCTATATTTTGCTTCTTTTCAAGTTATTATAGAAGATGGAATGATGGTAATGACAAGAAATATATGGATAACAACTTATTTATTGTATGCAATGTTTCAACACAGATTCCTGATATCTTTGCTTGAGAACGACACAAGAATCTGTGTCAAAACTAAGCATACAATGAATGAAGAAGTTGTATTTCTTGTCATTTCAATAATTTTTTTGTATGCAAAGTACAATGCGGAGTAAAATAATGGTAATGGTTCTAGTGTGAGATGTTAGTCAGTATCTATAATCCTTTCAGGCAATATTAGACTACAGAAAATGATGGAAAAGATGGCAGAGGAAAGGGGAGCAACTCTTTACGCCACAGATCAGAGGTACTATGACACAGTTATCTCCCTTCTCTCAGTTATGTTTTAGCTAAGAGTTATTGACGACAGTGATTTTCATTTGTTGTGTATAGATGATAAACGTGTCTCTTTCTATTATACCTTTTAATGTGACCTATAGTAAATAAAGTAAACATTTAACTATAAGTTTTGCAATACAAATACCAGAATTGTTAAATTTCAAAAAAATTATATTATGTAAGTATGACCAGATAATCTTGAAAAGAACTAGACGATTGCAACACTATACATTTATGATTATTATGATTATAATTGCAAATATTTGGAGGAGTTATGTAAATTCATAATTAAATTTCTAGATTTTTGTGTTTACAGATTTTGTATAGATAACGGAGCCATGATCGCCCAGGCTGGCTGGGAGATGTTTAAGGCAGGGGAGATAACTCCCTTGGAAGAAACAACTTGTACACAGAGGTAAAAAAGTGCTTTTTCAGTGTCGGCAATACTATGAAAGGGAATTGAAATTCTAATATTGAGTATGCATTAATAACTAGAACTGTCGGTTATATCTAATAAAACTTAAAAAATGTCTCCTTTTTCAGATTTCGGACGGATGAAGTTGAAGTGACGTGGAGAAGCTAGCAGAAACTTTATGTGGTTGTATCAAACATCTGCTGAATCTCACTGTTGCATAGTGGACTTTGGTGAATTATCATATGTAAAAGATATAAGCAACTCATTGTATATAAATAAATCATTTCATTTTTGTTTTGAGTTTTATTTCATGAATTATATATCTAGATAATGTTATTTTATTTCCTCATCTCTACCAGCCCAAGACCTCAGCCTGAGAGCTCTGACATGAAGGCTGATAGAAGATAACTTGGAAAAAGTCAAACATCGGCGCTCAAAATTGTTGATTGGGTATAAAATCACCAAAAAAAAACATGAATTGGTTCTCAAGGTATTCTCATTGCAGTAACTGTCAAGGTGAATCAACTATACAACCATTTATTAAAAAGAGTAACAGGCTTTGAATTATTTCTAAATGTATTACTTGATGTATCCACAGCTGCCTAGGATAGAAAGTTTGTGGAAAGCAGTCAAAAGAAGATTTCGGGGTGGACACCCTGCCAAGCTTATATTTGGGGATGAAGACAAAATGTACAAACTTATGAAATGTAACAAGCATGTACTTGTACTGGCTTCTGATGTGAAATGGTTATGGGGGAGAATTGTTTAAAGTTGTAGAGATAATACCTATCATGCCTACATTTAAGTGGGTTGGACCAAATGTAGAAACCATGATCCATATCTGAAAAATTTCAGCTTTGAGGATAAAACAGTACTGGGTGAGAAGTTGAGAGATAACAGAGGGATAACAGCCTGTCCACATAAGCCTATTCAGCCTTGCACCTAATATTCAGTATTCAAGAGCAAGAATCTGAAAGTAATATATTGTTTATCGGGTTATATTTCACATTCTGTATTTGCCCAAGACCTTAATACAGAATCAAAAATGAAGAACTTGAGAGTGATAACAAATACATATAAATAATATGTGTTGCATCTTCACATTGTTTTCACCAGTAACAATTGACTGACGAGAAAGAAAACAAAGTTTCAGAAAATCTAATTGTAACAGAAGTTTCATTTAGATATTTCTTCACTATTTTGCATTTATGAAATCCTGATATTTTGGTATTCAACCGAAGTAGTTCGGTTCTGTGGAGTTGGAGAAAATGCACAGAGCTACCTCTATGGGGAGAATGTCTTGGAGCTACGTCTTTGGGGAGAGAATGTCACTGAGCTGCCTTTTTGGGAAGTGAATGTAACAGAGCTATCCTGTGGGGAGAGAATGTCACAGGGCTACCTCTGTGGGGAGAGAATGTCACTGAGCTACCTCTGTGGGGAGAGAATGTCACTGAGCTACCTCTGTGGGGAGAGAATGTCACAGGGCTACCTCTGTGGGGAGAGAATGTCACTGAGCTGCCTCTGTGGGGAGAGAATGTAACAGGGCTACCTCTGTGGGGAGAGAATGTCACAGGGCTACCTCTGTGGGGAGAGAATGTCACAGGGCTACCTCTGTGGTAAGAGAATGTCACTGAGCTGCCTCTTCGGGGAGAGAATGTCACTGAGCTGCCTCTTTGGGAAGTGAATGTCACTGAGCTACCTCTGTGGAGGAAGAATGTCACTGAGCTGCCTCTTTGAGAGAGAATGTCACAGGGCTACCTCTGTGGGGAGAGAATGTCACAGGGCTACCTCTGTGGTAAGAGAATGTCACTGAGCTGCCTCTGTGGGGAGAGAATGTCACAGGGCTACCTCTGTGGGGAGAGAATGTCACTGAGCTACCTCTGTGGGGAGAGAATGTCACAGGGCTACCTCTGTGGGGAGAGAATGTCACTGAGCTACCTCTGTGGGGAGAGAATGTCACAGGGCTACCTCTGTGGGGAGAGAATGTCACTGAGCTGCCTCTGTGGGGAGAGAATGTCACTGGGCTACCTCTGTGGGGAGAGAATGTCACTGAGCTACCTCTGTGGGGAGAGAATGTCACTGAGCTACCTCTGTGGGGAGAGAATGTCACTGAGCTACCTCTGTGGGGAGAGAATGTAACAGAGCTACCTCTGTGGGGAGAGAATGTAACAGAGCTACCTCTGTAGAGGAAGAATGTCACTGAGCTGCCTCTGTAGGGAGAGAATGTCACTGAGCTGCCTCTGTGGGGAGAGAATGTCTTGGAGCTACCTCTGTGGGGAGAGAATGTCACAGGGCTACCTCTGTGGGGAGAGAATGTCACAGGGCTACCTCTGTGGTAAGAGAATGTCACTGAGCTGCCTCTTCGGGGAGAGAATGTCACTGAGCTGCCTCTTTGGGAAGTGAATGTCACTGAGCTACCTCTGTGGAGGAAGAATGTCACTGAGCTGCCTCTTTGAGAGAGAATGTCACAGGGCTACCTCTGTGGGGAGAGAATGTCACAGGGCTACCTCTGTGGTAAGAGAATGTCACTGAGCTGCCTCTGTGGGGAGAGAATGTCACAGGGCTACCTCTGTGGGGAGAGAATGTCACTGAGCTACCTCTGTGGGGAGAGAATGTCACTGAGCTACCTCTGTGGGGAGAGAATGTCACTGAGCTACCTCTGTGGGGAGAGAATGTCACAGGGCTACCTCTGTGGGGAGAGAATGTCACTGAGCTACCTCTGTGGGGAGAGAATGTCACAGGGCTACCTCTGTGGGGAGAGAATGTCACTGAGCTGCCTCTGTGGGGAGAGAATGTCACTGGGCTACCTCTGTGGGGAGAGAATGTCACTGAGCTACCTCTGTGGGGAGAGAATGTCACTGAGCTACCTCTGTGGGGAGAGAATGTCACTGAGCTACCTCTGTGGGGAGAGAATGTAACAGAGCTACCTCTGTGGGGAGAGAATGTAACAGAGCTACCTCTGTAGAGGAAGAATGTCACTGAGCTGCCTCTGTAGGGAGAGAATGTCACTGAGCTGCCTCTGTGGGGAGAGAATGTCTTGGAGCTACCTCTGTGAGGAGAGAATGTCACTGAGCTACCTCTGTGGTAAGAGAATGTCACTGAGCTGCCTCTTTGGGAAGTGAATGTAACAGGGCTACCTCTGTGGAGGAAGAATGTCACTGAGCTACCTCTGTGGGGAGAGAATGTCACTGAGCTACCTCTGTGGGGAGAAAATGGGGTAACCATGGACAAATGTTCAGAACAAATGAGAATTGAAGGTCAATTTTGGTATTTGCAAACTTGCAAAGCTTTAATCCTAATAGTTTTATGGTGTCTCAAACTGACATTGGTGGAGTCATTGGTGTATCAAACTGTGGAGTCATTAGTGTCTCAAACTGACATTGGTGGAGTCATTAGTGTCTGTATTCAGCGAGCTAGGTTTGGAAGAGTTAACAAAGACGATATTGAAAGAACACTGTGGTGTACTGATACGTTTGTTATTGCTACACCGGTAATGTAGATGATTACAACCTATTTGGATCTCGTTGTCCGTCACAATCATTAATAAAAGTTTCCTGTTCATTATCCAAAAACATAATCTCATAAAAACATTTAAACGACGTCTAAATAAAACCAATCTCATTGAAATCAGCTCGAAACTATTCCCTCGTACCTCGCCGCCTTTCTTGATCTGACCACCGCTCCATAAGAGCCGTGTCAGACGGCTTTGACCGCCATAATGTCTCAGCCAATAAGAATCGAGGCTGGAAAGACATCAGCAACTGACATACAAAGCTTGGATTAACCCAAAATGGTCGTGTGTTTGTTTATTATCATGACGAATACGCTCATATCTGATCAGAAATTATGGTCACGATCAAGGTCGTCTGACACAACTCTTATGGAGCCGTGGTCAGATCAAGAAACGCAGCGAGATACGGATGACAAGTTTCGAGCTGATTTCAATGAGATTGAAATAAAGCAAATCACAAATAAGATTCAGTGAGCTCAGAACGCAAGAAATCGAATAAATTCAATTTAAAAATTCACCGATGCTGTCGAAAGAAAAATATTTGAAACAAACTAATTGAATTTTGCAGGGAAATGCGCTTGAAAGTGAAGAACAAACAAGTAAACATAGCTTGCAATGTACCTTTTAATACAAAATAAAGAAACAGAATGCTAGTTAAGAAATGAATAAATTTGTACCATCATTAGAGTTACGTTTATAAATAACTTTTAAAAAACACTGGCCTCACGGATAAACCTTCCAATAACAACTCGTAAAGCATTTCTCCAAAGACACTTTACATTACTAACCGTACAAGCTAGGACATCTGCTACAGTTTGTTGATCACAGACTGTCTTATAACGGTGTCTGTGAATACACATAGTTCACATCGATGTCTTTAACGTCAAATTCGTATTCATTATATGGTAATGCTTTCATGACTGTACCTTTGCCTATGCACTAGCAATTCTAGCAAGATAAGCAGCATTTTCAGGTTAACGTCCTCTTTATTGAGAAAATACATGACGTAAGTAAGTTGTTTTCGAGAATTATCTTAATTGTTTTTTCTTGTGTACGTCAATTTTCATCCTCGATAATCTAGGGTAAACACTCCGATTAGATAGAGGAGAATTAACGGCAACTTACCCTTGGTTACAATGGATGACCAATTCTAAAAGTTCTTAGAAATGTCAATGTCAAAGAAAACACCGAATGCATATAAAAAACATATTTGTTGTCAAACAGGCCATGCAATGTTGCAGTTGCTAAATGAGGCGTATGTGTTCTGTAAAGAAGACACAAAGTGCATATTCGAATAAAAGCTTTTCGAAAGCTTACGGAAATAACTTAGGCGAGTTGAATGAAGAATTTTGAAACGGCGTCGCTGATATCACAACTAATTTTGATTGCATCCAATCAGGTTTCTACATTTCTAGACCGAGAAACGTTCGTCTCAGAGGTTGTATATGAATTTATGACGGAGCTACCTCTGTTGGGAGAGAATGTGTCAGAAGTTTTTTTTATGAAAGCTTGTAGACAGAAATAACTATTTACTTTCATATGAAGGTATATTTTGTTGTCTTGTGGATAGTGTGATTGTCAAGGTACAATTATGAAAAATCTCACCCTATCAAATTATACAATTCTTATCATCTTCTGTATACTAAATTCTAAGGAAGTTGATATTTTCTTTAAGTTTAATATAAGTTTTTACCATGTACTTTCAGCCAAAGAATGTATTGTATGTGCGATTTAAATCAATAAAGCTTGATTACATATCGAAATGTAAATGTTACCATTCCTTCCTTTCTACAGATAGCAAACAAGCTCATATGACGAAATCCTTGTTTTCGTGATGAAACTATTTGTAAGATAAGACGTGGCAGAATAGTTCATGTAGTTTTCTCCTTATCATGGTTGTGTGATAGTTGAACGGCCCCAGACTCGCAACTCCAATGTTGTGTTTTAGTTTAAGTACAGAGAAGTTATATGTAAATTCACTGAGCCCCAGTAGAAGTTTATCTTAGGAAAATGGGAAAAAGTAAAAATATAATGGAATATTATTTCCAGTTAAATTCCTGTTAATTCACCTTGAATTCATGGCTACATTGATTCTAATTCAATTTTCTATCTCAATCTAAATATTTGGTCGTGACCAGTCGAGGAAAGGAAACATTCAGAACAAGTGTGTATCGTGTTTCAGTAACAGTGAAAGAAAGACGTTATGATAATTGTACCCTTAAATTAGAACTGATAATTTTCTGTAAATGCTTTCGAGGTGACTAATATTTTGCATTGTCGTTTATTAACATGAACGCATATAAAATGACTTTATCTATGTGTGTTGACCTGGGTCAATTGAGCTGTTTTGAATGGGTTATCTTTGTGAAGTACCTGATAACGACAGCAAAACAGATCAACAAAATAGCTGCATGTGATACATGACTCCCACAACCCACAAAGCTGATGATTATAATGTTAAATATACATATGCCCTTTTATATTAATTTACCTGTGTTTTTCAAAGATGTATGATTCTTTAGAAAAAAAGAAAAACTGTAACTTACAATTCATCTCCATGAAAAATGTTTCCAAATGTGTAAAATGAAGAAATGTAAACATTTGCTCAGCAAGTGGAAATTGAAGCCAAACATCTTAAGAAAAGGTTTTGTCTAGTTAAACCTCTTTTTCTAATACCATGACCAGTTAGGGATCTTTTGAAATAAGATTCCAATACGACGCCAATGAAGTATGTCAGTTTAAGACACCAATGACTCCACAGTTTGAGACACCAATGACTCCACCAATGTCAGTTTGAGACACCAATGACTCCACAGTTTGAGACTCCAATGACTCCACAGTTTGAGACACTAATGACATCACAGTTTGAGACACCAATGACTCCACCAATGTCTGTTTGAGACACCAATGACTCCACCAACGTCAGATTGAGACATCTGTGTTCTTTTGTTTTTGTTTTTCAGCTTTCCTTTTTTCCCCACTTATGTTAGTGTGAGACACGAATATCGGTATGGATTTACGTGTTTGAATACCTTTTGTACTAACCTTAGACAGAGAATGTTTACATACGCATATTTTATCATACTTGAAACGTTTCGATAACAGTAGACTTGTATCTATATTCTGCATTTGTTTATCCCTTCATCTACCCTAACAAAATCTATTTGAAAACAATACGCCGCATTTTCGAAGTACATGGTGGGGCTTGATAAATACATGGGTGTAAATCTCTGAAAATATCCTCGGGGCTAATGATACTCCCAACCTCTCTTCACATGTCCTAGTAATAACCAGTAAAAGGATATACATCAATTGTGATCTGGACTCGGACTGCGTTACAAGTGAGTCATACCGCTAAACGTGTATTTATTTCACTGCAGATGTCATGGGCGGATAGAAATACCATGCTTCACACAATTGAATTTTAACTCATTGTGTGCGATATCAGGACTCCTGAAAGATTTGAGACTCTACTTTGTGCTCACCGTCAGTTTACTTTAAAAATAACGACGTTTTTCGGTGCAGAGAAGCGTCTGAATTCAAGATGCTGGACTCTAATAAAGAATTAGGTTGAAATGGTTTACATTTCTTTCGAATATTTTTAAGTTTTAGTTTTGGTGGGGAATAAAAATGTGCACTTGCAAAACAGACTTCAAGGCGATTGATTGAGCATTACTCTATCACCTGTCTTTGTGACTGTCAGGTACCTGCGAGTTGCGTTAAGATCAAAGATAACAGGTGTCAGAATGTTGCTAGACTTGAAATCAGTTTCCAAAAACCCTTTTCAAATATACGAAGTTACTTCATTATTAAAATGGAATATTCCCACGTGTGTGGTTAGCTTTGAGGCATTGTCAGGTGTCACATTTTACCTAGCGGAATGATCAAAGAGAACAGGTGATCCCTTACGCCAGGTTGACACAGTTATGCTTGCACTTTGGTCCGACTTATCTATCGTATTTTTACGAATACAACCCGGGTTTCGAATACATTCCCGGTTTCGAATATAATTAGGGCCTCGAATACAATTCATTGGGTGCTCGGGTGAATACAACCCGGGTTTCGAATACATTCCCGGTTTCGAATATAATTAGGGCCTCGAATACAATTCATTGGGTGCTCGGGTGAATACAACCCGGGTTTCGAATACATTCCCGGTTTCGAATATAATTAGGGCCTCGAATACAATTCATTGGGTGCTCGGGTGAATACAACCCGGGTTTCGAATACATTCCCGGTTTCGAATATAATTAGGGCCTCGAATACAATTCATTGGGTGCTCGGGTGAATACAACCCGGGTTTCGAATACATTCCCGGTTTCGAATATAATTAGGGCCTCGAATACAATTCATTGGGTGCTCGGGTGAATACAACCCAGTTAAACGACATATAAAAGTCGACTTCGAGCACAACCCGTTAGGTAAAGGGTGCTGAACAAAATAGAAAACCCGGGATTGTGTATTGTACACTGTAGGGGAATCTTACATACAACACAATGCTCTACTTTAGGTTTTAATGACACTGTAGGGGAAACTTACACACAACACAATGCTCTACTTTTGGTTTCCATCACTTTGTAGAGGGAATCTTACATACAACAAAATGCTCTACTTTAGGTTTTCATGACACTGTAGGGGAACACTTACATACAACACAATGCTCTACTTTTGGTTTCCATCACTTTGTAGAGGGAATCTTACATACAACAAAATGCTCTACTTTAGGTTTTCATGACACTGTAGGGGAACACTTACATACAACACAATGCTCTACTTTTGGTTTCCATCACTTTGTAGAGGGAATCTTACATACAACAAAATGCTCTACTTTAGGTTTTCATGACAGTGTAGGGGAAAACTTACACACAACACAATGCTCTACTGTAGGGTGAATCTTACATACAACACAATGCTCTACTTTAGGTTTCCATGACACTGTAGGGGGAAAAGTTACATACAACACAATGCTCTACTTAAGGTTTCCATCACACTGCAGGGGAAAACTTACATACAACACAATGCTCTACTTTAGGTTTCCATGACACTGTAGGGGGAATTTTACATACAACACAATACTCTACTTTAGGTTTCCATCACACTGTAGGGGAATCTTACATACAACACAATGCTCTACTTTAGGTTTTAATGACACTGTAGGGAAAACTTACACACAACACAATGCTCTACTTTTGGTTTTCATGACACTGTAGGGGAAAACTTACATACAACACAATGCTCTACATTAGGTTATCATGACAGTGTAGGGGAAAACTTACACACAACACAATGCTCTACTTACGGTTTCCATCACACTGTAGGGGAAAAGTTACATACAACACAATGCTCTACTTAAGGTTTCCATCATACTGCAGGGGAAAAACTTACATACAACACAATGCTCTACTTTAGGTTTCCATGACACTGTAGGGGGAATTTTACATACAACACAATACTCTACTTTAGGTTTCCATGACACTGTAGGGGGAATTTTACATACAACACAATACTCTACTTTAGGTTTCCATCACACTGTAGGGGAATCTTACATACAACACAATGCTCTACTTTAGGTTTTAATGACACTGTAGGGGAAACTTACACACAACACAATGCTCTACTTTTGGTTTTCATGACACTGTAGGGGAAAAGTTACATATACCACAATGCTCTACTTAAGGTTTTCATCACACTGTAGAGGAAAAGTTACATACAACACAATTCTCTACATTAGGTTTCCATCACAGTGTAGGGGAAAAGTTACATACAACACAATGCTCTACTTAAGGTTTCCATCACACTGTAGAGGAAAAGTTACATACAACACAATGCTCTACTTAAGGTTTCCATCACACTGCAGAGGAAAACTTACAACACAATGCTCTACTTTAGGTTTCCATGACGCTGTAGGGGAAAACTTCCATAAAACATAATGCTTTACTTTAGGTTTACATGACACTGTACGGGGGAATCTTACATACAACAAAATGCTCTACTTTAGGTTTCCGTCACACTGTAGGGGGAATCTTACGTACAACATAATGCTATACTTTGGGTTTCCGTCACACTGTAGGAGAAAACTTACATACAACACAAAGCTCTACTTAAGGTTTCCATCACACTGCAGGGAAAAACTTACATACAACACAATGCTCTACTTTAGGTTTCCATGACATTGTAGGGGAAATCTTACATACAACACAATGCTCTACTTTAGGTTTCCACGACATTGTAGGGGAAAACATATACATGCAACATAATGCTCTACTTTAGGCCTATGACATTGTAGAGGAAATCTTACACACCAATGACCTCACAAAAAGTCATGTGGTAAAATCCTTCTTGCATAGCGCATGCCCTAATCGACTTGAGATAGAAAAATCATATATTATGTGTAAAATATTCATATTCATTGATAAAACACAAACATAGTGCCCTGCTGGGTTCATCCCAGCCCACCTAAATCGAAAACGTGTATGAATTCATGTAATGCCCTTGTTAAAAAGAAGGTTTACCTAAAAGACCAATACAAATCATTTCTTTAAAAATTTAAATAGATTAAGTATTTTGCCTTCTTCAGAAAATGTCAGAAAACCAACTTAATAAGATTTGAATTTATATTCGTTTTCTTTTGTGCAGTTGCAAAGGCTTCTTGCACAGACACACGGATTATACAAGTACCATGATGTTAAATATCAAACACATTAACTAAAGCTGACTCGAAACCTCTCCATAAAACAAAATAGTTAACCTCTCATTTTGCAACAAAACATCTTTAGCGATGCAGTAAATAACATGGTAAGAGCTACAAATTATTTCTGTCAAAACCAAATGATTCATAGATTGCAAACTGAAATACACCAGTCAACTGAATGAGTCAAAGTTTCAATTTTTAAAACACGAAGGGAATATTGAAAAGAAGACGAAACCAACCTAGCATGCGTTTGAGTGAATTTGTGAAGGCAACTACCTAGAAGACAGACATTAAATCCTGTTTACATCGACCAAGCATTACCACGACGTTGGTCTCAAGTTTTAAAACCATTTAGATTATGTATTGTATAGTGTAATCCCCTATTCACCGACGCATGTATGTACATATAGTAAGATAAGTATATAACCTTGACGGAAAGACCTGTACATTCAACTAACTTCATAAAGACGATCTCATAGTGAGATCCTTTCATAACCGTTTTGTCAGTGGTGAAACTAGGCTTGTCGTAGGCAAAATAAGAGCTCCAGTAGTGAAGTTATTGTGTACTTATTACTTCCGGGTTAATGACCTAGAGGGAATCTCATTTAGTCATCACGATCACCTGAAGAGTCACTGAACCGTACCACATTTTCGGCGAGCATGAAGGACATATCAGCGTGTTTAATCATTTCAAACAGGACACGGATCGGCGGAGGCAGTTCATAACCTGATATGTTACTATGTGTCTTTGTATTATAAACATACCGGTGCCTTTACCGAAACATTTACCGTCATTCACGAATGTTTAGGTATTTACGAGAGTCGAATCGTATACTTACAAACGTTCACTATGGTGTTAGGTTACTAAAAGTTATTGTGACACTAAGAAAGTTGTGAAACACGTTCAGTTTTATTTTGTCATGCATTTTTGTACATATCCTACGGCATAAATATTTTCAGTTATTTTGATGTGACGTCACAATTCTTTTCACCATTCAATGAGAGGTTTGTATTCACTGTCTAGAGAAATTAGTATCTAAGAAAACCTTCATTGATAATACTCTTCCTCGATTCCTCCAGCAGTTAAGTAAGATACCTTATTTGGCATCGATGTATGTTTGATAAAAAAAACCTACATCCTCAGCTTCGCTGCTGTAAGAAAAGTACCAATTGAAATGTTTTGTTATCAAGAAGCATTAAATTGACACAGAGTATGTTTTATGATTTTTCATGTGTTTTAAATAATAGCCAAACTTCAAAAAGTTCAAATCACCCCGCTAAACTTGTATATTTATCTCTAAAATGTCAAAATAATTATATTTGCTTGTTTTCAATGATAAATGAAATTAAAACTTATTTAAGAAAGTTGAAATTATGCGTCCAATATACATGAATATTAGCTAGATGACCTACTAAACAATACCAAACTAACTATCTAACTCTCAATATTTGTCTTTGAGTCTGCTGTAAATTAGTTTCCAAAATTACGCTTGAGTCATGGGCGCGTGCTATTGTCCGGTTTTCGATCACAAATCACTACTTTAACTTGTTTATTTTCACTATACTGAACTATTAAGCAGAAAGAGACTGGTTTTTAAAAACAACCACTCATTGTCGACAAAACACAAAATATGAAATTTGACATATTTGATCCCATCAACATGCTCTGTGGCCCTTTAAGTGGGCATAAGAGAAACAATGAAAGGAAACGGGACTAATTAATATCACGCATCTGTGATTAGAAAAATGTTGTTCGATGTGTATGAGTAATTGGAAAAAATCATGTAACATTTGTATGTATTGAAATCATTCTTAACTTCTCGAAAATAAGAAAAGCAAGTTTGAGTTTATTTTTATAATCATTGTAAAATTAGTGAAAGTACAGCGCCTTTTTTCATATCATATCCTCAAAACAATATGGCGGACAGAATAAACCAGCTTCTTTCAGGTCATGGATCAAAGGTCACGAGTTTCATAGACAGATTTCAGTAAGGATGTTGTTCCAAACTCGCAACACTACAAAATTATACATTTGACTCAATGGTACAGTGACCAATCTCTTCTGATCATAGATCGTGACCTTTGACTCTTGGCCTTAACCATTGACCTTTAATTATCACTTGGAATAGGCATTTTTGACGTGTTTTGTCTTACCACCGTGTGTCCAGCACGAAGGAATGTCAAGTGAATGTGTGTGCTTCCTTAGAGGGTATTGTTTGAATGTCCATGTCATACTGTCATTACGGTACGTGTGTGCCGTAACATCAGTATTCCTTGAAGGTTATTCCGATCATTGTCACAAGTGTCGTAAGAATAGTATGATAATTCATCATCATCATCATCATCATCATCAGCGTTACGATCATCGTTGTTATCGCCGTCTTCGCGTTTCTACACGTGAAAACAAAGGCTCTGTTCAAAGTATTATTAGCCCGGGCAAATCGTATCGAAATTTAATCCTCTTTAATACATCTTTATTACATACAGACCACTGGTATATAACGTCAGTTTAAAGAGGCAGTAGCACGTTTTTTGTTAAACAAAGTGATCTCACGAAACCGAATTTAAATGTAAGCAATTGCAAAGTAATCTATTTCAATTAAAATAAGCAGTTCTGAAATTAATGTCACATGGTCGGTTAACCTACTTGAATCCATTTCCTCGCGTTCACTGATTTAAAGGTGATCATACAAAAGTGTTGTTTTCGCTTCTAACTTGATATTTTCTTCTACGACTACGGGTAATTGGGTTGAGGGATGAGGTGTTTAACCCTCTGAAGATAATGCATTTGGCATAAAGATATATTTATTGAGGATATTTTGCAGAAATAACAAATAAACTGGCTACTGCAGCTTTTAGTCGTTACTTTTCCAATACTTTTACTTATCAAACATCATTTCTGTTAAAGAACTAAGCAATGGACTGAAAAAGAGTCATTGCTTATCAAGATTTTTAACCTATGATTTTAATTGTTTGTAAATGCCTTAATTTTTAACCAAAGCTTAATTTTTTAACAAATGCTAAGGAATTTAAGTAATGATGATATGGTTGATAACCAGCTCCAATGTATCATGTTTCATTCATTACAAGACCAGTGCAATAATTAAGTTGAACTTAAGAAGAGCGTGTTTAAGTAATTCTAAGAATGTATTTTTCATAATTGGTTCATTTACTGTTGACACGATTTGACCTATGTATGACAGGTAAATTGTAGAGCAGGGCCCATGTTGTCGTTGTTGTTGCTTCTGGAGGCTTAGGTCAATAGAATTGTACGGCACTATCTTACTACCAAAGTTTAGATATTTTTATATTACAATCGTAATCAGGCATTGATGGGAAATAAAAATTCAAATTGAAAAATCTTACTACTCTATATACAGGTAATGTATTATTACCTGTCAGGAATGAACTACTAGTGTTCCATGAAACTTTTTAAATGCTTTTGATATTACAAAATTCGTCTCTTAATCTCAATACTTCATACTGATCATGTTAATGATGTTAAAAGTAACTGTTTGTAAACTTATAGTAATAATTATAATAATTATAATATATTATATATATTAAGAATATTTTACACATAAACCGTGAAAACTTGATTTTACATATATATATATTACCATTATGTTATCCAATTATGACACAGCTCTAGTTTTAGGAAGTCTGCCTTTAGAACATGCTATAATGCTTTGCTTTCAAGCTTCCTCGTTTCAAGGAGCGTTTCCGGGTCCTCGTCTTGACGTAAGAGAGTGCAAGGACTCCATCAGAAAGAAACTTACTAGCTCAGGAAGTATGATTTAATTTACTTCTTTAATTAAAACTATTAACCTACTTCATACAAACTTTTTACAGATGATAATAATTTTTATTTAAAAGAAGGTTCACTATGGCTACCAAATTATTCCTCTTCGCTTTGATTATTTCAATATGACGCAGGCGGCAATAAAATGATATTTGTCATTATGACAGATGTATTGTTTTTTAAAAAACAGCACCGTATTATTGAGGTGTTTATTTCGTGTTTGTTCATAAACGTACTTTCGTGTTTATTTGTAGTGAATTCTAATTACAGGTCTTTCTTAAAAGTCGTTCACTCTTGCACTTTTTTTTACCAAATTACCTTTTGAATTCTTCTTCTGTTCGACATTTCAGTTGTGTTTATCGATATTCTTGAAGATGTTTTGTCATGATGGTCAGTGAAATCCAAATAACATCCGCATTATGATACTTGTGCGTGTTTCTTCCTTTCCTCAAATAGACTTTGTTGGTTTGTGGATGAACACGATAACAAACAATTACTGCATCAGTTAGATTGGCTTGATCTGATCGAAGCATTTTGAGTTCTTGGAAGCTGATAAGAGGTAGGTTGATATCTATTTCGAAATTTTTATTCAAGCATATATGGCCTCGCTCGCAATAAAAGGACAAGCCTTGAATTAAAGAAACAACTATAAGAAATTGTCAAAAGCATTTTTTTTATGTTAAGCACATGTCAGGTTGACAAAAGGTTTAAAACATTATTCATCAAATCCGGTTTATATCCGGTAAGTGCAGTTTGTGAGTTATATTTACTATTCATATGTAAATGCAACAAAGTACATGAATCCAACACCATTGCAACAGCACAAAGACAAAGAAAATAAACTCATCGGCAAAAGAGACATCACTTTTTGAACTGAAATTGTGTCAGATTATAAATATCGATATTGAAGTTAAATACAACATTCAAAGTACCTAAAACATTTTACTGCATACATGAGTTTAAGATAACTATAATCCGCAGTAAATTATCGTTTTATAATGACGTCACTAAACAATAGTCCAACAACAAAAGCATATTGACGTCATTAGCAATTTCAATTATCAGCCAAATTATATCCGTTTCAATTACGTTTATTTAGGTTGAAATATAAACTACAGGAATTAAAATAGACATGCTAGATAAGAAATAGAGTAGCCTCAACCACCATGTGTTTTGCAATAAAGTACAGTTTTCATTCAAGTCGCTTTTAGTTATTTCAATATATTTTAGAGTCTCATTTCTGGCCGGACAGTGTGCTATATTTTAAGCTGTGAATTATTGTCTTGCCCCAAGAAAGTACGCTGTGTGACACTTTAATAAGATATTCTTCTTCTCCTTCTTCTATATAGAGTTAAGTCACGGGTCAGCCAGTAGGTCACTCAGATACTTAGCCTGTCCATGTTTCCTTGACATGTAGACTTGCCCAAAGTCTGTGAAAGGAAACGCTTCAAAATGCTTCAAATAATGAAACTAAAACAAACTTATCTTTATTTCGATATACTGTTTTTATAAACGTTTATTGCAATTCATTACGTTTGCCAATATTTGACTTTGGGAATTTTTCATTGTAAAATGTTGTTGTATTGTTAAACTCTCCGTCATATGTATCTGACTTGTTAGTGACTCGAGTGACCGGATGGTGGCGTTCACTAATAACCGACCGGATAGATCCTCGCTTGTGTTATTCATAAACTTATATTCATGTTTCCTTATGAATACTAATGGTTTATACTAATACTCAAGCTTTTTAAATGGATTATCATGGGTAAATTATGGATTGTAGATTTTTTTATATTCAATTTAGAAAAATGTGATGAATGATGCTTGTCAATTACATATACAACTTATACATGCTACTAAAAAATATGCTTTTCTCAATTTTTATTTTTGTCTATTTCACGTTAATGTAATTTTTGCTGCCCATGTTGTGTGTAAAGGTTTGAGTTTGAGCTGTATACGTTAGGTCAGTGGCATATCAAGGTTTTATCAGATGGGTCATACTAATTGTCAATGTAAAATACTAAACATATACTTTCAATAAAATGTTGATAATAATAAATTGCAACAGCATGGAAGATGGCGTTTCTAAAATTTATATTCATTAACAATATATGCAAATTATATGTAACTAGGATTATCGTTTTATTCACCATCATATTGTAACAGTATTGAGGTCAGCATAAGACCCAGTTTCTGCAATGGTAGATTCCTCAGTACACAAATCTTTTAGAATTTGAACTCATTGCAAGAAGGTGAATGATAGACAAACTCTGTTAAGTCAAGTTGATACCTTCATATATTCAATGTAGAAAATACGGTTGCATTAGCGTTTTTGGTCAATTAGAAACATGATTTGTTTCAAAACTGGCAAATTTAATGGCGTCAAAATTACTTTCAAGCTTAATTTCAATAGAGTTTCTTCTCATGGACGTATGATTTTTTACAAACATATCAGGGTACATAATGGTTTAAATGGATTGAACACTAGTGATTATGACTTTTATCTGAACACTGTTATCTACGAACAATAACCGTTTGATATTACAAGCAGTTGTCAATGAGAGAAAATCCTTTTGATCAAAAACTACAAATAATCCCTATGCTAAGTAACTAACTTATGACCTACGACACGTACTTTAGTTACTAAAGGCCAATTCACCTTACAAGCAAACGTGTATTTTTATGATACTCGTGTGAAAGGTAAATTTCATCCACTTTGAATGTTTTATAAGTATCGATCTATCGATCTCACTACTTAAAATATTCCTTCTTTAAATTATGCTATTTTTGAACTCTCTGTAGTCTAATAGTTTCTGAGGAGGTCGACACGATTGTATACGATTGTTGGGAATTAGAAAATATGTAGCATGAAATGATTATGATTGAAAGTATAATATAGGTAAACAATGTCTAGCATGTTCTATATCAGTATCTGTTATCAATTACTATACTTTTTTCAAGTGTGTGAAAAATTATGAGCATTTCCTTACTAATACAAATTTCAATTGTAACAAATGATGAGCTTCCTTTCTGAAAAAAACAATACCGCTTCTTTGCATTGCAAAATTGGTAATAAAATACAATTTTAGAGAATCAATATACACATTTCTCTCTTTGCATAACAACAAATTAATAATTCTGGTCGAAGTCTTCTCGGCTGGAGATGTCATACAGATTATCAATTGATATTCTTAATTTTATCAACAGATAATGAGCCTTTCTCTCTCTGAATAAACACAAACAAATACTTTGTATTAAAAACATCGCCTTCTGCGTTGAGGGAAACGTTGAACTAATATGGCAAGGTTATTCCCTACACAGAGAGGATTTACGGAGCATCATGACCCGTTATTCTGCTTCAAAGCTCCCAGTCTATATGAATAGTGTTTAGAAACGTTTTATCTTCCATACAGAGTAAATATTGTATCCGGCTTGTCATAGCGGCCAGTGTATGCGATATTTACTGTATCCATCGTTCAGAGCCTCACGGCGACCAGTCTGCGCGATGCCCTATGTTGCTTGGAATTCGTAGAAATCTTCACACTGCATGACGATTCACATTTCACTTTTCTTTTAGTCACGCTTTGAGTTGTGTTATACCTATGTGTAAAAATATTCTACTTAAGTATTTCATTATGAAATGTTTTCTTTAGGATTTTGTTGCTTTCGTATATAAACATTATTTCCGTAAGCCTATTTTGCGGAAAGTAATCTATTGTTGTTCCTCAATGAAAGACCACATTCAAAAGAGATGTTAAAGGCCATTTTATCATGCTGAACTGTGCAAACATAGAAAAATGAAGATAGGAGATATATTGATATAGGTATAACTTTTAAAAGGCTGAAAAACGGTGTCTATGCCTAAAAAAGGAGTTGGTAGAAATTATGTTGATCAGCCATGCAATTTTGTTTTCTTTGAATAGAAAATGTCACTTATCGATGTTTAATATTATGTCGTATATGCTTGTACATGCTTAAATATTGTTTAACGACAATATGTTTTGAAATTATTAGCAACTAACACAGGTGTTATATACATGTAATATGTATAAGCCTTTGAAAAAAATACATAAATAAGTCATCTAAGTAAGTGGTAAATTACAGTGAAAACTTCATGAATCTAGAACTATTCACTCTCAGTAATGGGGACTCTATATGCCTAATCAGATGTCTACGTGATGACATGTCGAACCACAAAGACTTTGTATAGTTCCCAATATCGTTAAACCTTGATCTCAACGCACTTTTACCTACAACAATACAACTTTGTCTTGATATGTTGCCTTTTCCTGTAGACGATTCAACTCCCCGTGACGTAATCACGTAAATTTGACAAGGAGCGTGTAAAGTATATTAATGCAGAGAAAGGTTGACTGCAAGTCACCAAACTAATGCAAGTGACCTGAACGTGTGAACCGAGGGCAGACCAGTGAAGCGTGACTCTACTGCCTCGGTTCTCACGGACCTCGCTCCCCTAATAGAACGCGGACAGGGTGAGAGCCTTGCAGTCCGCCAGTAGTCGATGATACCTTGTTACACCACGGATGTAGAAATGTACACCACGGATGTAGAAATGTACACCACAGATGTAGAAAGGTACATCACAGATGTAGAAATGTACATCACGGATGTAGAATGAACACAACAAATGTAAATATATATACCGCATAATATGTAAATATCTGAGGCACTGTTGCAGAAATATACAGTACATGGGAAAAATATTTACGTCACATGTATAGAAATGCACACCATAGATGTAAATATCCACACTGCTTATGTAAATATGTACACCAAAGATGCAGAAAAATACGTCTAATATCTACGTCACGTGTATACATGTACACCATAAATATGTAAAAATCTGCTTGACAGATATAGAAATGTACACCACAGATGTTAATATCTCCATGACAGATATGGAAATGTACATCATAGATGTAAATATGTACACAACATACATAGAAATGTACATAACAGAATCTGTAGTGAAGTGTGCAGTTAAAAGTATTAGTTATATATTAGAATATACATGCTAAATATTTAGGTGTGAACAATATGTGGTTAGTTGAAAACGGTAACGGGCACCATGTAGTAATGCTATATTTCAGACTTCATTATTGGCAATAGTGAAATTCTTTTACGTTTTGGGGAAAGTGTGTAAGGGTTCAGATCTCTAAATATGCTCGTTCCGCCATTTATTATAGACTTTATATTATTACAGTTAGTGTGACAGAAATAGAAAACCATTACATTTGTTCATTATCCAAAATGCATATAGTTGTAAGATTCAAACAAATATGTTGTGTTATCGACATTGTGAAATAAGATAAGTTTCCCTGATCTAATTAAAAGCACCGGTGAAGCTTGTTGTAAATATATCGAGTAGATTGATCTTTTGAAGAACGGCAGATCTAAATCAATTCAACAGTTTTCTATCTTAATGTTTATAACAGCTGCACATAAATACGAAAGGGGTCAGGATGCAACCCTGTATTTCACCTGTATTCAGGTGAGAATAAAGGACACCCGTCGCACAAAACATTTCATTTAGGCGTATGCCAAATTTACATAGCATGCAATACATATTTATGATTTTTTAATTCGAAGAAACTTTTACAAATCTCAGGGGGGGGGACCTGTTTTTTTTTGTAAACTCTTTGTCAAAAAGCAAGATGATTCTTAACAACCTGGGGGGGGGGGGGGGGTGTATTTGCTGTGTAAGACAGAGCAAAATAATCTCTGTACATTTCTATATATACGCTCTTGTGGGTTCCCACAACACACTCAAGATATACCACTTAATAAGACTGATTTGAAGTGAGCGGATTTCTGTATGTCACTTATTGCTAGGAGAAAAGAATGTAGGACTTGTTGATTATATTTCTTATATATGAAATGGACGTTGTCCTGTAGTATCTTTTAACCAGTCTCTTGTATGCTTGTATGTCTTCTGTAAACGAGTCTGAAATAGCTATTAAAATTAACCCTGCAGGGTGAAAAAAACTGTCAGTATTGTTTAAAAAAGACATTATACCTACACATGTATCTATATTAACAGAAAAAAATATGTGAAAACGTTAGAAATCCTAAATTTTGTCTTAAAATCTGAGTGACAACGTCAATTTCAGTCAGTTAACCAGGGACCAATGGCCTATTTGTTTGGATCGTATGAAAATACATTTATTTCTCTTGTACTCAAAAGTGAAAAAAATATCAGCTTCTGAGAACATGCGTTCACTTATCAAGAGCTGAAAATGTCGTGTGATTAAACGAGAAGGTTCTGTCTCGTTATTTACATGTGTGCCAACTGCACTGAGATTTATATGTGGACGAAAGACGAGGCATGTTGTGTAAATTCCAGCCATCTAGATTGGCTCCAGGTCTCTTAAAGACTGAATTATTCTATTCCGATTTCTTTGATATCATTATATTCATATTATTAACTTTCGATATTTTATATTTTTGAGCGAGGTTGTTAAGAATCATCTTGCTTTTTGACAAAGAGTTTACAAAAAAAACACAGGTCCCCCCCCCCCCCCCCCCTAAGTAATTGAAGGAAATGCATCAAATTTGAAGGAAAACAGTGCCTTATAGAAGGAAAAGCTTCCATAATGGAAGGAAACCAGCTTAATCGCGAAATAAACACGTCAACATCGGTGGAAAAACTGTAATAAAAGAGATTTTTCGTCCTTAACGGAAGCAACATCGTCCCACTTTTGAAGGAACATCGGTAGACTTCGGAAGGAACATCGGTAATATCCGTGAATTCTCCGTCGACAGCGGAAGCAAACGCGTCTAAAAATAGTTTGGATTGAGCAGTCTCCAGCTTCGGTGGGTGTTGTTTTTTATGTTTGATATGCGATTTCTAATTGTATTTAGTTGTACATGATTGCATTGAAAGCGTAATTGGACAAGGAAAAGATGGGGTTGTAGAGTTTTGTTATGAAAATGAGTCCGGATTTGTTTAGCCTACATCAGTCAGATGAAGCCGTTTCGCTAATGCTTCCGAAGTCTACCGATGTTCCTTCAAAAGTGGGACGATGTTGCTTCCGTTAGGGACGAAAAATCTCTGTTATTACCGTTTTTCACCGATGTTGACGTGTTTGTTTCGCGATTAAGCTGGTTTCCTTATATTATTGAAGCTTTCTTCTATTAGGCACTGTTTTCCTTCAAATTTGATGCATTTCCTTCAATTACTTAGGGGGGCCTGAACATGTTAGGTTTCATATGGCGATCCTTCTGCTGAAAAATAATGTAAATATATAAACTTAATATGTGTGTGAAGCAACTGTGTTACATTTTTCGCTTCGATGAATATTGAATGTTTTTTAATCGTACTTTCAATTCAAATTTCAGTTTTACATCGCCCTACATGTTGAAATGGACAGATATGTTTGAAACTTGACAGTTTTTTCGAGCCCTCACACAAATTAGGTCCGGATCAACGGATTCACTTGATAATCAAACATTAAATACAAACAGTGTATGTCAAGTCAAATCAAATGATAGTTCCTTGTTTGTCAGTAAGCTTTATCCATCAGAGAACTATATGTACAGGCTGTCTAAAGAACGCCACTTAAGTGTAAAAATACTCTTCCTAGTTTTAAAGCTATTGACAGAGTCTCTCAAAGTCTACATAAGGCCTCTGACAAATTCTGTTGTGACCTTCAAATAGGAAGTATCTTGAAGCGTTCAGTAGATGTATCCAAACGTGCACTTTAAGTAAAGAACTGATTTTACCTAAGTAGGCGTAGGATAACACTTAGACAGAGGACTTAGTTAATTCTTAGTTCGACTTATCCCGAGGTAAGAAGATTTCATATTTTGATAAGAAATTATGCCTCTAGTTCCTTTTAAAAACATATTAAGTATATGAAAATGAACTGAATTCTGCAATATACATAACACGATATACTATTACGTAAAGTTTGATAAGAATATTCCATTCATTATTATGATAAATTATATCTTGAAAATTCAACTATCTCCAAAAATCTCCATGTTTTTGGAATATCAAAAGCAATTGTAAACGTAAAATAAACAAGATATCCCAACGTCATTTTTTCCTCAAATAGATCGATTTTTATTATGAGGAAAGAAGATTTCATTTAACCTAATAAGTTATCCTCTTTACCGAAATCAAATTTTAATACAAGAGAACGGACGTAGTCATACATAATTCGCATTGATATAAGTTTTTAAGTATGACTTTATAATGTAAGGGTATCGATTCACATTTTAAAAATGTGATGCGTTTGCCATAAGCAACCAACGGAGACGTGTTCGTTACGTATTTGTAAAGGAACACACTGGGTCGATCATTACTTTTCGTTCATGTAGTTGACATTATTGTTATCATAAAAAAATACATATTTCCAGATGTTCATATTTTCTTCCATTCGATTTCCGGGAACGCCCTCGCCAGTATGAATGCTCTCATTAAGTTATATTGTTATGTTGTATACAGTGTTAGTGTATAGGACCAGAATATACAAAGCAAACTGATTGCAAAAATACACATACTAAACGTCTTATTCTTATATAGGTAACTTATGATCTATGTCACAGAACATTAAATTCAAAATTTTTCAATTAAATTCAATTGTAAATTTATAAATGGTTGAATGAGAAACATGAATTCGACATAACATTTGAATATCATCCACAAACAATTAAATAATACCAAAAAATATATTCATAAATTTTAGAAAGTCGGTCATGCATTAAAAAAAGCATAACAAATCTTTCCCCTGTACAAACCTCATTAATCATACGGATCTCCTTGAATTACTTTTAATATGCAACGAGCGGTTTTACGACCCTCTTAACAGCAGAACGCGTATATTTAGAAGCACTATAGGTACGGTCAACGTGTTCCAGTGATGGTATGTGAACGAACAATAAGCCAACTTGCTTATCCCACCAACAATATATAGCATGTTTTACTATTTGATAAAACTGATTTGCATTGATAAAAAAAATTAGGTTTAAACTGAACTAACGTTTTTAAAAAATATATCGTTATGAATGTGCATCACATATTCTTGATAAATCATATCAGAAGAGATTATTACCCGAGGGGTTGTGTCATATAATTTCACGATAGGAGTGTGAACTTTTTTATTAACCGAGCGAGAGCGAGGTTTATACACAAATTCGTAAGAATTTCATAAAGGTCACATGACACATTTCCGAGTATAATGATTTCTTTATTTCCGATTGATTCCATCTTAAACGCAATGAAATATTCAGAAAACGACCTGCTTCCCGTGCGACGGCCCGCTACAATGACGTCACGAACAATAGATTTATAAACTAATATATCCTATTATTACCCATATGGTCAATCATAAGTGATGACATATTTTCAATATGAGCACATGTGCACATATCACTTTTGCCTAGCAACGATTGTTTTTGCGCGAGTTACAGCATTTTGTCGTCTGTGACGTCATAAAACCATTGTTCGTGACGTCACTGTGGCGGGCCGTCGCAAGGAAAGCAGGCCGTTTTCTGAATATTTCAGTGCATTTTATATTGAATAGAATCGGTAATAAAGAAATTATTACCCTCGGAAGTGTGTCATATGACTTTTACGAAACTCGTGCGAATTTATGTATAACCCTCGCTCTCGCTCGGGTAATACAAAAATTCACACTCGTTTCGTAAAAGTCATATGACACAGTTCCTCGGGTAATAATCTCTATATATGTTGGTATATAAAATAATAAAGTTTTAAATCCATAAAATTGGCTTCAACATTCTTTAAAGATACACTACTTAACATAAGTAGCGGCTGGGCATAAGCATCAACAACCGATCGAATATCGTGGAGAAAAGTTCAACATTAAACAAGAAAATTAATTTAAAACATTTTCTTCGTCGCCTATTATGTGTATTGACTGTAAATCTAGCACGAGTAGCGAGGAGAATTATTTAACAGGTATGTGTGAACAGCAAGATGTAAACGGTTTGTTTGTTTGGTGGCTATTATCAATTAAAACCTTGCACGAAATCGTGAGAAAGTTGAAGATCATCTGATAATAACTCCTTCGTTTGTCTTTATAGTGAAAGGACACGAAGTTATAGAGTATATGCGTAATGCTTCGTCCATCGATTTCGTTAAAAGGGAGTGATTATACTCCGAAATATCCAGCATTTCAATGAACCAATAGTAAAAACAAATCTCTTTTAAATGATGTAGATCTTTTTTCAACTAAAAGTGCAACATCTCGGTGAATGTGTTCGTCAATAAATCATATTGATATTTTCGTTTGAAGATCAAAATTAAATGTCATTGTAAATCATAGATTAAGAAGGTGAAATTTGGAACACTAGATTGACAAATTCTTTGAGTCATTCTGAATCCAAATGATTTGTTTCAAGCCTGTTTTGGTCAGAACTAAGGTATGGCTGACCCCGTTTATCCGCACGACTTGGTTACAGCTGTTAATGCGGTTATCTGTATCTGACAAGTATCTAACCAAACGCAATGTCTCTGGTTGGTTATGGTTAGGCGTGTTACACTATGTGAAAATTGATTGAGAGACAATAGCAATAAACCAAGATACATAGATAAATATGAATATATATACATATACAAACGTCTTCATAGTTCATATAATAAATAGATAAAAAAACAAAAGTCTGGAAATGATTTGAATCCCCTTATATATATATTAAGATATATAAATAGATACATACATAGATACATACAAATATATATGTATAGATAAATAGAATAATAGATACATATATATAGATAATAGATACATACATGCATTCATGCTTGTTTGAATCCATCCATACATACATCCATACATACATACATACATACATACTTACTTATTTACTTACATGCATACATGCATACATGCATACATACATACATACATACATACATACATACATACATACATACATACATACTACCATTGAATGCTACCCTTTCAGAATGTTATACATTTAATATATGAACTACTTCGATATTAGAGAAACATGAGGAAAATGAACATTAAGATTCTGGAGCCAACATAAAAGAATTTGGGGACAATACCAGAAGACCAGGGAATACTTTAGCTGATATTTCACACTTGGGTTCCAGACCCTTCAAAAGCGTTTTCTGTTCTACTTTAGGTTTGATAAACAACTTATGCTAATTCCATTTGGACAACAATTTACTTCCTTGACGGTTCATGTACGAATCACGTTATCTATTCAATGCTCAGTTGATTTATTTGCTGTGCTTGAATATTTTTTTTAAGAATAAACGCGTTTTCATGTTCAGACTTCACTGGGTATCGTTTCATACAGTCATGTGCATATAATTTTATGACTTGTAGCCTTTTAGAGTATCTTATTTTTATCTATTCGTTACATAACGTACCAGTGAAGTTTGGTTTATAAGATGTAGGTTCAATGTTTTTTTTAATAAGGTTTGTAAACTCAAGAGGTTTTGTTTAGGTTTTGCAACGTTGATGTTATTGAACTGTTTGTTTAGATATTCATCTTGTAGTAATTATTTGTAACACTGTTACTTTCAAATTCAGTGGCCTGCATACCATGGCACTTACCGTACCGACATATTTTCCACCACCCGCTATATTTCAATCCCCCCAGAGAGATGAAAAGTTGAAAAAGACCTTCTTTGTATGAATACTCCTGTTCAAAATATAACAACTCGCCGTTTGTTCACTATCCTAATGACACAGGTGTGTCTCGTCTTTGAAGACACCAAGATTTCCTTGATAAAGTGAACTTCCTCTTCCTCCGTGATTGTGTTTATCCCTTTCTGTGTCCATGTCCCAACTTACAATACACAAGGATAGTTGGATAAATAACAAACGAATTCAGTTGATTTGCAACTTCTTCATTGCAAAGGTGTCATGCTTGGTAGATTCTGCACCTACCGAACCGTCACACCTTGCAACGGCGAAATTGCAAATCTTGCAATCTCAACTAGTTGTAACAGAAAAAAAAAAAAAAATTAACTTCTCAAATGGTTCTCAAAGAAAGGGGTAGTATAGGATTAACCAGTAGTGACTTTGGTCCACGTCGTATCATTTATCATTACCCGTATATTCTTACGTATGCAATTATCAACTTTACTTAGCAACAGTTGTTAGACGCAAGGAAAGCAGGTCGTTTTCTTGATATTTTCTAACTGGAATAGAACCAATAAGAAGAAAATAACAAAACTCTGAATTGCCTAATATGAGTTTAAACGAAATTCGTGAAAACTTGTGTATAACACTCGCTCTCGCTAGAATATTACAAAAATTAACACTTGTTTCGTAAAAGTCATACGGCACACGTCCTCGGCTAATAATCTCTATTTATTCAAATGAAGTTCAGGCTTTGAGAGTATCATACATGAATGAAACTGAAACGATTTCTCAAATCGTCTTGTCAATGCTTATCATATACTCTACATGTGTGTTTTGGGTCATGCATGCTGTCTATTTAGTGCAACGTTTGCTATAGCCCGAAGTTATATCATCAAACATTCCTTCATGTTTCAACGTGTTATCCGATGGTCTACTTACCAACACAACCACACCTTACCCACCATTGATTTTGTAACTCTTTTAAAAGGGCAGTCCTATCGGGGTATTTTTGTGGAAACGAAATTCAAGGGGACATTTCCGTTAATACAAGTATGTTATCAGTACATGATTGTAAGATAAACCAGTTGAAACATGGTACTGAGGATAACATTTTGGTTGATTTAGATTTTATAATTAGATAAAAAGTTAAATTAGATTAGATGCAAACTCGGTAAAATAAAACAAGAATGAGAAGTGAAGCCATTCATTCGCGCTATCAGCGTGAAAAGCCCTGCTGTGACAATACAAGGCATTATTGATAAGTCTTATCATACATCATTTGTTAATTTGTTGATGTTCTATCAATACATATAGTGTATGTTTATAATGAGATAATAATAAGACTCTCATTTTAAGTGGTTTACAAACCTTTTAAACGTTCTCTTCGGCCAACTCTGTCTTATCGAACTTCGTAATATTGTCCATTGTATTATAGGCATAATGACCCAAATATTAATGTACTAAACTATTTCCTTGTATCGTACGTACTGCCACAGTTGCTCAAAGACTAAACAATGTTCTTTTATTTGAATAAACTGACGAGATGTTCACAGGAGACACTGGGATGAAGGATTTCCATCCAAGACTTAACATTGTTAGTGGCATATCCTTCGCCGTGTGAAACATATTACAAAAGTCTTTTGAGCTTTTCTTTGCTTTTTCCTTTACATTTGTTTTAAATAATGAATACGATCGTTTGCTTCTCAGCAACATTCCACATATCGGGATAAGGGCTAGATTGTTGATTTCTAGTCATAAATATTCCCGGTTAAAGAAATACTTTCCTCCTCTTAAAATCATAACTTGGTTTCTCTATGTCCTTACTTTGATATTTATTTATGTACTCAATGAACGAGTTGTATCTTATCAAAATGTGAAATTTAATAGATATGAATATCTGTACTTGTTAGGTCGGATCAATTCAACTGAGCCGTAAGCAGTATTGCGGAGAGAAAGGTAAATTTTCTATAATTTGATGGGCTAATGGATTACCAAGTGAAATGATCGTAAACCAAATAATTACTAAATACTAGTATTCAATTCGTTAAAAAAGTATCATATCAATATATATCTTTCAATACAAACCCTCTACGATAAACTTACTTCCAATATAAAGTCTAGCAGTAGTCACGTGACGTTATCTATGTCAGCTTAAGGCTACATGTAATAAATACAATAACTCATAATATACAGGTGACACGCACATGCGTTATGAGTTGCTACTGCTTGGGGCACCGCCCTATCAGTGTGTAATACACGAATAGTTCTAATAGTTCACTTCACCTGTTTACGCCCACGTGTAAAGGAACGTTTAGGTGTATGATAGAGCCACAGTGGGTCTAGTATTCGAAGGACATTCAGAAGTGAAATGTTGTATATAGTATCCCATTTTATATTATTTATACCACCTGAAGGAGGAGTAAGCATATACTCCAAACGGCCTGATTTCACAATAAAGAAGTTGTTTTCCAGAAATTCGTATGTTCCTACAAAGTGTCTGTTCAGAGGTATACTCATTGAATTAAATTAAGTATATCTGCCATAGCTTAGTATATATAGCTGTAGGTGATTTAGTTCATTTAGGTGTGCAATCGAGATGCAAAGAAGTACTTATTTACAGTAGTTCTGTTTTTCTTTCTGTCAACCTTTGAGTCCGCATGGGGAGTTTTAAGAGTGTACAAAGACTAAAATAGTCCCTTGAGTGGTATAAAAAGTATAACCTATCGGTCAGTTCTGTCTGCCCTCATTAGCGTTGGGCGATCAGATGCATTATAGATGGCCATCAAGGAAGACTGTCACTGAAAACCTTGTACAACTGATCAGATGCATTATAGATGGCCATCGAGGAAGACTGTGACTGAAAACCTTGTACAACTGATCAGATGCATTATAGATGGCCATCAAGGAAGACTGTCACTGTCATGAACTTCTTAAGAAGATGGACGGATGAAGCCAGACAGTTTGATAAATCTTGACATAGATAGTGCAACACCTTGCTTTTGGTATGATATGGGATGGTTGAGTATGATATAAAACAAAAGATCTCTTCATTTTCTATTATCACTGCAAAATCAGTCATAGAACTGATCCTTACGAAAAGTCAAATTCCATAGTAAAAAAGTTTAATTGTGATAGAAATTTTCGGATAGCAGATGTTGATGTGGATGATTGCTGACTTAGACTGGTAACTGAAGACACACTGAAGTAAGGCATTTGTCTCTGTGAAGAACTCCATATATATTGAAAATGAGATTTCGCAGACATTAAGAAAAAGTTGATGAAGCAATACTTTCTTCAAGGGCCTACTTTCACAATACACAAAGGTGATCGCAAGTCCGCACTGAGGTAACATTCCTGTAATGGTAATGAATTTAGAGATAAGATTAACCTTAGTAAAGGTGGTTTTGTGAAAGTGACCGAGGGGCATATATTGAAGGCTGGGGTGTGATGATCTCAATGTCGGTGTTAGTACACATGGAGCTTATACCATGCACTTCTTAGTGTCTATACGCCATTTTATGGAAACAAACGAAAGGAAACTAAACCTTTTTTTGCAAAATGAATCAATCATATCAAATACAAATACCATCATCCTCACAATAGTCATCACTTAGAAATACCATGTTCCATCCGATAAACAGTTAAATTGACATCCATGCAGAAACTTTCTTAACGCCATATAGGCGATCATGTATATTTCACTTTATGTGTCACAAATTCCCTTCCCATTGAAGGGAAAAGTTTTATGTTCAAAGTAGGAAGACTATAATTTAATTCATAGGGAGCGGTAATTTTAAGTTGTATTGAAAATTGAGTGGGTGTACTGTACACAAGGATATAATATATGTCATAACACTATTAGTCATACGGGCTATTGCAATTGTCATGTGAGAAAAGCGATAAGCTTAATATAAAAGGTTCCTTACACATAAATCTAGTGCCTGAAAACATCATTAATGAAAGGTATGTTTTATTTATTTAAAGTATCACACGATGGAGACGCTCCTCTTCACTCGACTCAACCAATATCAACATCAACACTATTTTGAATGTAATGTACCAGATTCCGTATCTAGGTACGAAAGTTGAATGCGGAAACTAATATAATAAAGTGAAAGTTGAAAAATGTAAATTTTATTCACAGATCAATTTAAAATTTGCAATCAAGTTGAAAACATTATGAGAGTAAACTACAGCAACCAAACTTTTTGTTAAAAACGTAAGTGACATCACAACAAAATTTCAAACGTTAAATTAAAAAAAATATCATAAGTGTATAACTGTTAAGGCATATTATATGAACAAAACAATATACTGCACAGTGAAATTTGCAGGTCCCCTTTATTTGATATTTTAATTTTGAAAGTTGAGAGAAAATTATCGAAATCAGTGCAAAACAAAACAGTATTACCACTAAATATATGATATAGGTGTAACATATAGTATATAACATCTTCAAAACTATCATACATGGAGCCTTTTTTATAAATTTATCGATAACATGGATAAGACAATTATTTCACGAATTGAGTATCAAACGCTATTTTAAAGATTAAATCTAAACAATATACACGAAAAGAATGTCTATGATACATGTATATAAAATGTAGTGTAATCAATGACGATCAATTAATTTAATGTAAAATTTAAAAATACCAGTTTTAAGAAATCAGCCAACTCTTAACATCAGGTTGTTCATAAAGGAACTAGCTTGTAATCATTTAAACAATGAAAAAAACATAAATAAATAAAGCGGTTTTGATATAAGTCATAACATACACAAACCTCCTACAATATAGCAGTAAAATATCTTTATAATCCATAATGCGGATGTAGGTGAAAGAAACCCAGTCCATGATGTAGGTGTATCGTGTATTCACCTGTGCTGTGTACTGTAATACAGCATACCTCGGCCTACCTGGACCTGTGTCACATGACATTGTCTAGAGTGTGTGCGCCACCTACCGGCAAGATGTCTACCAAGCTGAAATGTGTCGACCTTGTACTTAGTCGCCACTGGAACTAAACTATGAGGTATGTAGATGATTTTGGAGTATTACACCTGCTTAATTCACGCCAACTTTCATTTCCCAGGTGTGCAAGGTGGTTGTGAGCGTTTCTTTGCGCCGCGGAGGCACAAACGAGACGAGAAAATTGCGAGACGCGAGGAGCGATATGATGTTGCTTGTCCCATATTATTTTGTAACTGGCTTTGTTGACAACTATTCAATTGCCTATTTTGCGACGACGGATCTAAATGCTGCTATTTTATTTACAGGGACAATAAAGATATATATATTCACACACATATCTCATGAAAAGATGTCACAGCGTCACGTCAATTTGGACACACCTATGAAATTGAAATGACAGTGGATATCGCTGACAATTTTTATCAGAGCGGAAGTCGCCTTGTGTTGGCGAGATGAAAGAGCCTCCGTAACTTTATTCCTTCCTTACGTCTGTTCCGTACTTATATACATTCACATCAGGTGTTCAAATGTCCACGAAAGTTGGTAACTATGTCAGAGGTTGTCTACCTGTAATTTAATTTTCAGGTAGACCTTAAGTAGGTCACGTATAGCTGAGAATACAGGTCGTGCAGTAGCCAGGGTTAGAGGGATAAGACAGATTATAACTACTGCCGGGTGATACGTTATGCAAGGTCTCATCATAATTCAAGGTTAATTAAGTGGTTTATTACCAACTTATCAGCAATCCTTGTTGAATCAGATTTACCTGTAGTTTGAGAAGTTGGATCTTGTTTGTGTATACCTGTCCATGTTGATTAATTTGTTTACACTGATTGACAAGGTTGAGTATTGTACTTGTTGTGGTTCATTGTAAACAATGTGCTTAAATATTGTCATAATTAGACTGGGCAGTATTAATGATTTTGATAAAGCTTGTTTATGATTATGTTTATACCCTTGAATGCAAAATATCTTTAGGCTCTTTATGGATCATTGTAATTTATGTATTATTGATAAACCCTGAAAGATTTTATTGTTCTCAAAAGAGAATTTTTAATTATGATATAAAAAAATTTAACATTATTTGAAAAACAATGATTAGATTGTAATGAGATTTGCCAACAATGAAATAAAGATTAGTTACAAAGCTTGTAAATAAACAATTATTTGTCATTAATTTAAGGAAGTTTTTAAGCAAAGAAACACAATGCAAAATCTGTCCATGTTTCCATGAAAATGACCTACATTTGGAGAGATATCTTGCATAGCGCAGAGATTAGGAAATTACATTGTGACCTGGGTTTGGCAAACAAGAGTGTTTTGCTAGAGAAGAAATAAAATTTGATTTGTTGAGCTCTTTGTTCACATTAAACAAGTAAGATAATGTTTCTTTCATTCAACTTTGTATGATAATGAGCCAAGTTTGTCTTGCATTGGGGTAGTTGGGATCAGCCTTATCCCCTGGCTAGTCATAGAATACTGTGCCCATTTTATCATTTCATTGAATTGCTCTCACAATTTAAAAATTATCATTTTTCTAATTTCTTATTTGCCACCATCTCATTCTTATTGTAAACAATGTGTTTTGGAGAGAGAGTTATGTTTCTATTTTATGTTTGTGTCATGCCCCATTCCCAGGATTTTTTCAAAAGTGACTCTTAATCCATGTCAGTGGTTGGTGGCTTTCTCAATCTCACTGATTGGTCATGCATGTCGTTTAGTCTAGTGAATCAATGTGACCTATTTTCCTGTTTTCCAGTCAGTCTGCTGTTTAAGGTCACTAAAAGTCAGTTTAGTGCTAGAGTGTTCAAATAAATATCACTTGGCATCAAGAGGGTGATAAACAACATAGTACCCCGTAACAGATAACTATTGTTTACAGAGAGACTTAATTGTGATACATTGTTGTATGATTTCTCTGCTTTTATTGTTCTCCCCTTATCTGAATGTATCCAGAGAGATACACTGTTGTACATATTGCAACAAAAAATATAAGTTATAGGATTTTATTATTCTTAAATGAACAGCATACCAGAATCTTTTAAAGTAAGTTTAGACCAGAGTCACATTGTTGCGTCTATTGGTAATTGTGATACCATATTAATCCAAACTATTTATCACTTTAGTAAATTACTTTCTATATTGGAAAATTAATATTATTCTTTTTTTTCTAGTAGCCTGACATTTCACACTTACTGATTATTGATATCCTGTTTGCATCTTAGTTCGAGGATATGATAGCACAGCAGTTAGTGGATTTATTCAGACAAGGATTCCCGGGTTGATGAGTTCCATTTGATCTAGTAGCAAGGATCTATAGAAAATATCATGAGTTTTATATATTTTGATATTGCCATTTTGTACCAGATGGAAAATTCGAATGAATGAACTTATAAGGTGCCCTCCTTGAATCCATGTCTTCAATTGCTTCAACTTCTTTCATTATTTTTTCTCAAAACCTTTTCATTTATTCACATCATTCATAGTAACCAATTTTATGTTTAATTTAAGTGATAAATTGTTTATGCTTCAACAGTCAAACCTTGCTAGTATTTCGTCAGCACATTTATTGAAACACTTAAGATTGTATAAATCATTTGGGATTAATCTACAAGTGAGTCACAACTCATATGCATTTCAAAATGTGTCTACATTTTATTGATTATTTTCTCAACCAACAGGTGATGTTTTGTCCATGTGTAAGGAGGAGACACAGGGATTTTACCTCCAATCAGCTTCATCATAGGATCTCTGTATCATTCCATCGGAATATTAAGAGGACACCACAGAATATCTTGAGACCACTGGACCTACTAGAGAACTTACATGGGTATTTAACCCTGTGATGAAGGCGCTTTGTGATGTGTTCACAATATCTGAGCTCTAACCTGTGATTAGTGTTATTACTTGACTGTGATAAGAAGAGATCAACATGGCGGACCATCATGAATTGGTGGCCGAAATGGCGTCCATTGAGCGGATGCCGACTCAAGACCGACTGAAACATGCCAAGAAGCGACGCTCACAACAGCTGAAGAAGTGGAATCAGTACGAAAAGCATTTGGATAAAGAATCAAAGAAGAAAAAATCGGCGTCACAACAGAACTCGGTGCCTAAGAAAAAGAAAAACAAGCGGGTGGTGTTTGTTGGAAGTATATCACTTTTGGAGTCGGCGGCTAGGAATGATATTGATGAGGGTAAGCATAGTCTCTGTTCACAAATCGTTAGCAGGCTTTATAGACGGTGCAATGTTTAGCACATTTTAATTTTTATTAAGACACTTTGGATTGAACGCTTCCAGGGTTTTGCAACTGAAGTAGACAATTGTAGTAAGCAGCAAAGTTTTGGTAGTACTTCTTTAATTGATTAAGATTTGTAGTAACACCGATGGTTGGCCTTGTCAAACAAACACCAACAGGTGCAATCCATAGCTACAATGATATGGCATGCCCTCTCCTAGCTTATAAATGAAACAAGGAATTAATGTTCTTGTCCATTGTAACCCATCTTCCAAGTATATTTCTATGTAATTTGACTTAATTTATCTACGTTACAAATAGATCTGACACATATATGATATATGGTTTATACATGGAGAATGAAACATTTCATGTAATTCGTTTCCGTGAACTGACATACTCATGAGTTGTCAGTTATGTTGTTAGTAGAGGAAAGACTGTAACCTGTAGGGGCGGGATAGCGCAGTGGTCAAGAGGTCCGTGGTTTGAATCCCGCCAGGGGCTCGGCAACTTTGTCTGCAGTAGAGAACTGTTCTACACGCAGTCAGGTTTGGGTGCATTGCTACACAGAATTTCAGTGCAGTACCGCCCATGGCTCACTAGTTCCAGCTGATGCTCGCAGGTTTCACCACAATGCATAGCCACAATGGTGTTGTGGGCTTTCTCCCTGCAATGATACTAGCAGCCGCGATATAAGTGAAATAATCTTGAAAGCGGCGTTGAGCACCAACTCACCTCACCTGTAAGCTGGTTATAGGTAATTCACATGAATCTTGTGGAATGCACCAAAATGGCTACAAGACATGAGACTTGAACAGGAAAACAATTATCTTCACGAGGCTTCTGCATTACATTGTGCTGTATGACACATTCATATGAGGTGACAACAAGGAATGGTGTTGTTTGATGAAAGTATGACAGCTGTTCACAGATAATTAACATGATTTCTATGGAATTCTTTAACGCATTCCTATGGGAAGGTAATTAGCAAGATATTTGAAGACGTTTAGATGTCTCTGTAAAGTTTTATGAAGGCTTTTATCTTGTCATGGTTTTTGTTTGTCTATCAGACCTGAAAATGGTCACCTGCCTGTCTTGCTAAATCAACTAGCCAGCAGTTTTTACTTAATCTTTATGAAAATTGGAACATGCTTTTCATGTACATCATGGACGTAATCCTCTTAAAATTTTAAGGGTTTCAGTGAATTTTGTCAGAGTGAGGTGGCGTACCTTAGAGAAAAAAGATTTCGGATACACTCATTCTTAATGATTGAACTAAATATATATATAACCTTAAGTTAAATGTTCTCCTTCAGGGTTACATGTTAAGGTCAAGTTCACATACAAATTATTATGAACAATGAAATATTTTGTCACTGTTTTTGAATGTCAACTATGCCCATCTCAACGTGGGTAACAATCTACCAATTTCTTACCTTAAAAGATATTTGTTCTATTAAACAGTCTTGAAAGGTCAATGTAACATTGATGCTCATTTAAAACGCTGTAAATGATAATAATTCTTACACTTCCCATTCAAATGCTTCTTAGAAGGAAAAACGTACATCAATCGTGCATTTGGCAAGGGAATTTCTCAAAGCACTCTTGTTACTTGTGTGTAGATGTTCATTGCCAAGATCTGAGAGAAAAGCTTAATAAAAACACCAAGTAGCACTCATACTGTAAGTGAATAATGATATTGAGTTAAAAACAGGGAATGACATTGAAGGCGAGAGAAATGTGAGCTATTTAGTGTTGACAGATACTTGGCATTGTACCCCTCATTGATATGTCCTGTCAGACCATAGTAGAACTCTCAGCTCCTGTTGCGACTGTAGAATGTTTGCAGGATGTCTTTAACTATGAAAAGTAAAATAATCATGAACTTGTTTTCAAAATCTTGAAATGACTTGAAACAAAATTAACATAGTAACACAATTAACAAGCACCTGTTCAAATAGAATTATTGCCTGAATCCTTGAAGGGTAATGTATCCATCATTGCAACATACTGCCAATGTCAACTTTTTGAGAGTTATCAACCAGGGTTTATATGGAAATCAATGTTTGGTCAATGAGAACAATGTATGAAAACTTAAATTTATAAACATCTTGCTAGAGTAAAAAGAAGCACAAACATTTAATTATCAAAATCAATGAATGTATTTTCATGAAATTGTTTTAGCAAGCTGGGCTTTTATATCATTTTGAAGAAACATTGATAGATACAGAATAGAGTGACCTTTAAGATAAAGAGGATGTGTGCACCTAAGTAAAACAATACAGTAAAGTGAAGCTAATGGAAGTACCTGCTACCAAGTTTAAGGAACTATGTTCATACTATGGCCAATTTTACAAGGACTGAGCTCTGACACTTATTGTAAGACTGCTTCAAGTCCCTGACCTACTGATACTTGAAACCTTTTTTTTTATTCCTGTACATCTTACAGGAGAGTAATTATGCCTAAAGCTGTTTTATTGTGACTTTATTGGTATTTTTTATTTACTGATGCTGTTGTCTACAAACGTCTCAGCTACAGAAATGTGCAGAAGCTAAGAACTGAAGAAGCCTGTATACCATGACATTTCCTTCTTGATGTCTGCAGTGGACAGTATAGGCTGTAGTTACACCTTATTATATTGATCATTATGGAAAGGAAACCATTTAGGCTGACATTTCTGCTATCTACTGATGTAATTGACACTGACACGTTGATAAAGGTTCTCGGGTTAATCTCCTGAAGTAATAGTAATTGTGCATGGAAATAAGCCTCAGGAATTACTGAGGTTTTTTTCTTCATGTCACCCTGATGCTTTATGTTTTATATTTGACATTTTTGCTACATGAAATTGGACATTGCTGCATTGAAACTTCAATGAATACTCATCCAGATATATTTACAGAAAGGACATAGACAGCGATAATGGTGATTATTGTGAAATCTTTAAACTTCAGCTGTACGTTGATTGTATTGTATCTTTGATAGGCATTCTAGAAGTTGATGAGATGAACAATAAGAACAATTCTTATTGATAAGCAACTTCTTTATTCTGTGGAAGCAACTTTGCGACATAGATTTATAGTGATCACTTGCTTGACGACGACATTAGAATCTTTGACGAAACGTGGCTAGATTCACAGAATAAGTAAGTTGTTTATTCAAAAGAATTGTTCTTATTGTACATTGACTGTACATATAGATAGTTTTGAAATGGTTTAAACATGGTATGATTATGCCTTTGAGAGAAGACACAGTTGGGTTGTATAATATTTCTGATTTTGTTCTAATCTATCATTCTCTCCCAACAGAGGTTGCTCGGTCATAGATTGCTATACAACCTCTGTCTTAATACTGAATGCTTGAATACCATATTTGTTGTCACATAGGCCTATGCAATGATGCAGTCGCAAAATGACCATTCAAGGTGCAAGGTGCATATTCGAATAAAGTTTAGCTTTTGTAAAGCTTCCAGAAATAACTTAGGCGATTTGAATGATAACTTTTGAAACGGCGTCGCTGATTGCACAACTAACTTTGATTTCGTCCAATCAACGTTCTACATTTCGTGCCCGAGAAACAGAGACAGAGGTGGTATAGGAATTTATGATGGAGCTACCTCTGTGGGAAGAGAGAGAATGCTAATCTATATGAATTTCCCATATAAAAGCTAAAAGACTAGAAACCTCAGTAGGGATGTAACGATTGTATTAAGAGTAGTCATCTTTGCAAAGGTACCTCTTAGATAGGGAACATTTAAACACAATGGCAGCATTAATTTGAAGGTGCACATTCTATAGTTTTGACAGCATGATTTTTCCTTGATTAGGATATGTGTATAAGATTTGAACATAAATATCAAGCAATTACATTTGAATTTATTTCATTTCTAAATGACATCAGATGAGAAACATGTTTTAGAGCGATGCACACTGTTTGCAATGGTGCCAAATGGCACAATCTTTTCCTAAGGTGTTACTTATAAAATCTTAGATAATCACCATTGATAAATCTTTTGGTTGGGATCAAAACTATTGCTGTCACAATAGACTAATCAAGTTCAATAGTTAAGCTCCTCTATCATTACATAAATAGTAGAGGGATACAACATGGTCAACAAACCGTGTCTGTCTGAAATCATCTGTAAATGTTGTTAATGACCTAGAATACTATAATTCACTTAATGATAACATATAGTCATATAAAATGGGTCAAAAGGGCACTTTCAATAAGATTTTTAAAAATAATTTTGAAATATTGCCGATAAGGCATTGACGTTATCCTCATGACAAATGACAATTTGTTTTTGATAACTTGCTGTAAAGTACCTGTATAGACAATGACTCAGTACTTCAGATCAGGAAAGAATTGGAGCATGACAGACAGCACATAGTGGATACTAAGCGACCTTCCATTTAATACTATTTTTATAAAAACGAGTTAATGATATAGTATTGAACGAGCGAAAGTGAGTTTGATACCAAATCATTAACGAGTTTGATAAAAATAGTATTAAATTGAAGGAAGTTTAGTATTCTGTTTATTACTTGACCTGAGTAATCAAGCATGATTGCCGAAAGTGTACTGAACGAAACATTAACCACACAATATTATGATGTCATTCGTGCAGTGGTATCACACTAGTTTAATATTGCTGTATAAATATTACACTGCAGTATCTCACACGGGCGAGTAATAACTTATTTTATTAATAGAGTAATATGTGTCCTTAATGATTGTGAAAGTGGGCTTCAAAATTGACTTACTTAGATCTTGATTTATTGTTGTAACAGAATAATGCCTTATGATAATTTGTGTCAAAAAATCATTACAGCTATCCTCGCTTTAGGCTTTTCTATGGAAATGAATGAAAACAGCGGAACATCAATTAAAATGTACGTTACGCTCATTTTTTGGACCAATGATCTGTTATTATTCTTGATGTATAAGAAATGAACTAATTAACTGTAATTTGCTGAATTTAAGCACACAAAAGATATAAGTGGTAAATCTTAATTTTTCCCAAGTATTTTTCAAAATGATTTGTCAGATAAAAAAATAAGTGATTCAAACTTTGAGAAATCATATGTTTGAAAATACCTTTCAATATGGCTTTTGTTTCTAGTTTGATATTTTACTATCAGTTTCATCTAACTTCTCTAACCCAATAAAGGTTTCAAAATATTTTCTTTCGTGTATAGCTTCACTTGAGACAGGTCTCTGGAAGAATGTTTCTCATGAATCCTTATCTTCCTGTTTAAATAAGGAAAATATAGGTTACAGTTATTGAATTAAAAAAAATGCCATTGAACTTCGATAAGTGCAGGTTTCCAACAAACAAATCTGTTATGTTTGTCCATTGGGGCACAATCAGTAATTATTCAAAATTGTAATGACACTATTATTCTGCTGAATAAACTATCCTCCATCAGTGACATTTGTGATAAACATTTGCCAGTAAATGATAGCTTTGAAATGAAATGAGTAGCTTTCAAATGATTAACATCAGCTGAAAAATAAGCATTTATAAGATCTATGTCAGACTCCCTGTGTTAATTTTTAAAATGGAAATGCTGGATGGTTTTGACAACACATTTAACAGTATTCAACAATGATAGGTTTTGATGTTGTAACACCCGTTATGTTGATGTTGCTGGTTAGAAATAGTCATTGAAGGTCAATTTGTGTTTGGCAAACATCCAAATGTTTTGATGAGAAATACTTCTGGTGACAGTGATGAAGATGATGATATATTTGTGTGGGAGGATGTTCACACTTTACTTCTCAGATAACCTCTGTTGCTTTCTGATTTATATATCTCATTTTGATTTTGTTAATTTTTTTCTATTCATTTCAAAGTGCTTGATTGTATTCCAATTGTCCGCATGTTCTTTGATAGAAAATATTTATCATGAAAATTCTTCAGACTATTGAACTCCAAGGCAATACCACAGTACTGTGACATGATGGATTTTTATTAATTATTTTATTGGTTAATTATTTCAGTAGGCAGAATTAGAAGTAGCTCAATAAGCGGTGCAAGAGATGTAATGTTACACCCAGTGTAATTTTTCAGTGTGACTAAAGTGGGTTCTTCCTGGGCCCAGATTTTCGAAGCTCTCTTAGTGCTAAGATAGTCGTAAGTCAGTGCTATTGAATGGCACTTACGACTATCTTAGCACTAAGAGAGCTTCGAAAATCTGGGCCCTGGTTGTTAAGTATTACATAACAACCCAAGAATTATTTTTAAGAGGACAATTTGTCATTCTTTTATAGCATAAATTCACAATTAGGAAAAAACCCATACCAGTCATACTTTTAAATCACTTTGACACATGAGCTTAAGATATAAACTGATAATGTTAACCAGAATCTCCTTGAATTTTAGATGTTCATTTTTCTTGCAAGGCAATAGAGCAAACATTTTTGTGATAAAATGTTACATGACAAATAATTTCTTTATCGATCTTGTCATCTTATTGTTGCAATTGTTTTAGTAGCAAGGCTATGGTTTTAGGTAGATTTTGGCTTATATCCTCCACTGTTGAGTCTTCAGTAATAAAAGAATCGTCCTGCTCATGTCTTTCCTGTAAATCATGACACTCAGGCCCATATAATACTCCAAATAATGGTTCTTATTTTAAGTATAGTATGACATACACTCTATAATGAGGATGTATAATTTTGAATATTTGAATAATAGGAATAACAGGTGAATAAAGGGACATGATAATTTGTCATTGTTAACATATTTGATTATTACAGAACTTTTGTGAGCTATGTTATTTTGAAAGAATATTGAACGAGCAAATTTTGATAATGCAATCTACTCATAATTGTACTACAGGCCTGCTTCAGTTAAAAAGTCTGAGTTGTTGGATTCAGTCTGCCATTTTGTTTTGAGGAAAGTGACAATAGAAAATTTTACTACATTATGAAAATAAACAATATGTGTGGTTAGAATATCAACAGATTTACAAATTATTTATGATAAGATTGATAAGCAGGGCCTTATAATCCTGTAGCAAGTCTTTTCACGCTCGTAACAACAATAAATGGCTACACTTCTCATTCGTGTATTATTTTACCGAGTGTACACTCACATTTATCTAGTTGTCTAATCTAAATCAACCAAAATGCATTTCCTACTGACATGTTTAAATTTGGGTAGGTTATAATCGTGTACTGATAACATACATTTAGAAAGTGGAATGTCCCCTTGAATTTTGTCTCCACAAAAAAATACCCTGATGGCACTGTCCTTATAAATACTGAAATAAAGATAATATAATAAAATAAAAATAAAAATAATTTCTCTCTTTTTTTCTTACAGTTCGGAATTTACTTCAGAACAAGACGGATCCCAATGTTACTAATGAGGATGGACTCACAGCCTTACATCAGGTCAGTTGGTTGTTTATCATCTTGGAAATGTTTTTGTTCTTTATTCAGTACAAAAGTGATTTGCCAATTAGAGATGTTCAGAAGTTGGAAGAGACATTGATTAACTGATGATCAAATTTATTTTCCAGAAAATGACTTTTCAATTTGGTCTGTGTATAAATGTATCGTTTGTTATTTGTGTTAGTTTTGTAATGCTGTTGCGTTAGAATGCCTAGAATGCATTTGAATGTTTATTCATTTTCAGACTGCATAGAATATTTAACATGATTAATCATATGTTTGACAAGGCCATTTATCCATCCATCAGATTATGTTTTGTCACATGGAATTACCTTTTACTGAACATAATAATATGATATAAGTAGAACTCCTAGGTTATAAGTAAGGTGAAGTTTTTATCATATGCTTTACCCAAACCCCAAAAATGGTCCGATCAACATAATCGTTCATTAAGCTAGGTCGTTAGGCATGTCAGACAAACAGCATCTTTGTAGTAAAACTCTGGTTAAAATTAGTTTTTGCTAATATATATATATATCATCAGCTCTATTTCACATTGCAAAAACTAATGTTAACCAGAGTTTTACTTCAAAGATGCTGTTTGTATTATATATATATATATATATATCATAGGTGTCAATGCATTCTTGTGAAGTGGTGCAGTGAATTCATGAGGTGTCCTAATATATTGGCTATCTTTTATTCAGACATGCATGGTGCATGCCTCGCACATGTGCTTTTGAATATATATATATCATAAGTAGGTCATTGGAATTGTTACAAATTATGTTGTGAGTTAATACTGTATTGACTCTTCTTTTATCTGTGAATATACAGTTATATTGAATGATTGAATGTAATTAAATGACAGGGACAGCATCCAGTCTGAGACTTAAATTCTAGCACATTCTACTTTTTAGAATCAACAGTAAATATATAGGCAAGTCAGTTGCCTTTATGAAGTGTCCTAAAGCATTTGTGCAAATGAACTGGCCATCCGCTGATGTGATTATTTTTGGGTTTTTCCTATCTTATCATATTGCCAACCTTGCGATATTCCCTTTTTTTGAATGTTGACTCCTGTAAAATAGCTTCTTGAATTGGCACTAGTGATAACAGGATCTTTGAATATAAGATTTGAACGTCAAGTATTAGGTTCTATACATATTATAACTCAAATTTTGAATTGAATTTGAATTTTGAATTTTGAATAGAGATTGTTAACACAATTATTGGCGGCCATTGTATTTATAGGAGTCTTATTCGACAGAGCTGTAGCCATGTTCCTGTGTGTTGGTCTACCCAGTGTCACCTGACCATCTGTTTATCATTCCATTGTTAGTAGAGTGCTGGAATGTAACATATGAATCAGATTTCCCAACACTGGAAACTTCCCCAAAAAATCTTTGTAAAAGTAAAAGGGTTAGTACTTTGTGCGGTATCGTACCTGAAGTATGCCCTTGATGGTAGTGTCTTATTCCCTTCTCCTTTTACTTCTTGGCTTCCGAAAATGCAATAAAAGTGTCCCTTCTTTAATAGATAATTCCCCAACTTACACTATAAATCTATAAAAAGAAAGTATTTATTTAAGCAAGTGTGTTCATATCTTTTATCTGAATTCCTTCCTTTTTAAATCTGCTCCTTTGATAGAAATACTGAGGTTAGTGCTCTTTTATGTGAATATATATTGCATATACCCTTTACAGAGTGCATCCTCCTACATTGGCTTATTTGTATCGGAGCAACTAAAATACTCTTAATCTAATACGATAAATGCCTCAAATCACTGAGATCTGGATCTATGTTAAAGTTAATTTTTAAACCAATGAAGTATTATTATCAATTGAGTTTGAAGCAAATATCTGTAACTCAACAGTCCTGTCATCTGTAAGGATGGGAATTGCTCCTCATTTCCGTATTGCAATATATTGGTACTTTTCATTTTTTAGTTTTTCCATGCTCTCTCAACTAAATAACAGTGATCAATGCTGAACTATAGCCCGTCGTGGCTGCTTTCGGACTTTAACGTGTCTGTGGTATTTTCATTTTGCGAGTAAACATTTAATGTTACAAATTTCATTAAAATCACCTTTTTTGGTTACGGTTTTCTGCAATTTTACAAGGAAATTGTAAATTTTAAGACCTCCGATAAATTGGATATTTTCAGAATAGTGTACGGTATGTATCGTGTTGTTTCTGTATTGAATATACCAATAGACTGATAATACCGCACACCCTTAGTCATCTGTGTCTTGCTGCTATTTCTAGATGCAAGAATATCATTGGTTGGTTATATATAGAGCGAAGAGAGGCATTTGGCATGGCAGATATCAGGTATCTATGGATTCAAATATGCTGATGTAGCAGGATAATAACTATTTCATTCTAGGGGTAAAAGAAGGTGACCTTAAGAAGAGGATAAGAAAATCTGTTTGGCCATGACCATATATATACTTTGCTTGAACCTTTGTTTCCGACCACATGTAAAATTAGATCTAATCTTGTCTGTGTTGATGTTTTGTACATACATGTGAAAACTTTTGATCATGATTTCTACTTTCCTTTAATCTTTTCACAAGTTTCCCAAAATACGTATTTTATCTTTGAATAAGAATTTAGTCTATCCTTCATTACTGCCGTTTCCCCCAAACATTATTCTATTGCAAAGAGATGTTTTAGTTGACTGGGAGCCGATACAAAAGCAAGTTTGTATTTATTACTTATGATAAACACCTGAGTGTTTGCCATACCTGTAACGATCCTCATACCTATGTGGTTACTCATCCTGTCATATCTCTGTTTGATACTGCAAGTAAATACCGAGTCCCATGATTTACTGTCGTATCTTCGGCCTTGACAGGGTGCCATTGTTATTGATGGTTAGCTAGTGTTTTTGAGTTGAGAAATGTTTGTTTACATGAAACTTTAAACTTCAGAAAACCCACTTGCTTTAGATGAAGTTCTTTTGTACAAAGTTCTAAAGTTTTTTTGGCATGAATTTTGTTTTTTCAATTCTTGATATTTGTTTTTGTTTTTGTTTTGTAATGTGTGACACATGGATAAACATTTTATTTCTTTAAAATATATTGAGTGAGATGATAGATATGATACCTTTATGATATGTAAAGGTAGTCTGTACATTTAAGCTGGTATGGTTCAGTTTGATTTGTATTTTGGTAGAGGGCCAAATACGTGATTTGTTTCAGAATAGGAATGCAAACGAATATGAAAACTTAAATCACCACTAATGATGTGATATTTTAAGATGAACAAAATTAGGAATATAATTGCAATTTATGAAATTCAAATAAACAACAGATAATGGCAATTAAATACAAACTAAACATAGAATTTCCTCTGTGGAATATACTGAAAACACACTGCACAGAACCAAAAGGGTAAAAACTGCAGTTAAACTAAGCAAAAAGTTTTGGTTTGGTTTAGAGAATTTTTGCATGCTCAAAGGGACTGCCAAGGGAGTTAAGAGTAAATGAGCATTAGGTATTTGATAGCCAATACAGAGCCATCAGGTTTCATACAGTATGGATTCCTCTGTATTGAAGTGATATAGCTTACATTACTGATCTTTGTTACTGTTTTCTATGTTAAAGTATGATAATATTCAGCTACATTAAAGAGCCACTCCGTGATTTTCATAACATATTATTTACCTTTGATATGAACCTAAATTATCATATGTGGAAATATAAAATCAAAACATCTTAATTTTTCATGTCCAAAAGACATTTATATGACAAATACTGGTTTTCCATTAAAATCTAAAACAGCCTTATAAATGCACAGAGGTGTAGATATCACGTCCAATATACATGGATACTAGTTATATAACCTAACAAACACTATCAACTCCCAACTGCCCTCTTGGCTGTTTAAGATATGTTTCCAAAATTACATTTGACTATTTGACGTGCGCCACTGTCCAGTTTTCGATCATAGTTGCGACGTTCTACCTTCATATCGTCACTGTACAAAAAAAATTAGCTTTTTGGCAACAGTCGATACTTCGAGATCAATTGACACCATTGATTAAGTTTGGCATATATGACTCCAACAACTCACTGGTTCGAATCCCCCCAGGGGCTCGGCAACTTTGTATGCAGTAGAGAACTGTTCTACACGCAGTCAGGTTTGGGTGCAATGCTACACTGAATTTGAGCGCAGTACCACCCATGGTTCACTAGTTCCAGCCGATGCTCGCAGGTTTCACCGCAATGCATAACCACAATGGTGTTACGGCTTTCTCCCTGCAATAATACTAGCAGCCGCGATATAAGTGAAATAATCTTAAAAGCGGCGTTAAACACCAACTCAACTCAACTGCAACAACTCACGGAGTGGCTCTTTAAAACTTGCACAGTATTCCAGTTAAACAGCACATGATACTGTAACTGTTAACGTATTCTATGATGATAACTCAGCGTGTTCTTTATTTCTCTCTGTTGTTCACAGTGCTGTATAGACGACAACAACGAAATGATGCAGCTGCTGTTGGACTATGGCGCCAACGTTAACGCCAAGGACAGCGAGTTGTGGACCCCACTGCATGCCGCTGCCACCTGCGGACATGTGCACCTGTGTCAGCAGCTCGTCAACAGGTAAGCTGTTAGATATTTTGTAGACATCAGACGACATATGCTTAACTGTTGTGTACTAAACAGTTTGTGAAAATTTACCTTCTTGAAAGCTCTTACTTATAAACCTTTTGATGATATTGGTTACTTGTTGGTACAATTTCTCTTATCTCATGTCATTTGTAGTGTGCTTGCCTTGGAATAAATAACTGTGAAGTTAATCCCTGTTGTGCTTATTACTTTTTCTCTGGTAGTAACTGTTTCTCTTATGCTAAATCTCAACCAGTAGAGCATTATACACCAATTTCTTCAAAAGCTCAACTCATTGTCAATAGAGATAACAATCTTTTCCCATTGCAAATATCCTAAGCAATGATAAAACTCACCCTTACAATGAAATAATCTTGAAATTCCCAATTTGCTTCACCTCTGCCACATTTTTGAAGTGAGACCTGTTAATAAACACGTCCCTGGCTATCACCTGCACTCAGCGTATGACTGTGCACACATTATGGCTACGATCTCACTCTTATGTCATCCCGGGTCAACATTTGTATGCAGGAGCTTCATAGTCATGCTGATAAAGGATGCATTAGAATATTCATTAGCCTTGTTGAAAAGATTCTTATTCAAATCATAGATGTTTCGCGAGTGGTTATTAGTAGTAAAAGATTAATGCCCCTTAAGTAGTAAAAGCTTTCCTCTTGCTATTCACAAAGCATTACAGAAAAAGTCTCTCAGCTAACTTAGGTTATGTTATGGAATTTTATTGTCAACCGTATGGACTGAAATGATTTTCTAGAACAATTGGTAATAAATGTTTAAAAAGTTTCATTTTCAGGTTTAGTGAATATCCTAGTGTTTTTAGAAAAAAGTTTAACTGCTGTATTACAAAACTTGACCTCATACATTGAGCTATTATGGTGAACCTTCATTAGATAACTGATATATTTTTTTAGGTTATCGTAAAATTGATTATTGATTATTCTCTTTTACCCATAAGCTACTGTAAAATCATTTATTTTCGCGGGGTGTTATTTTCGCGCAAACATAAAAATTGACTGATTCGCAGGGTTTAATTTTCGCGCATATCGACTAAGCAATAGCAAAAATTTGGTTAGCAAAACTACATGCACCGTGCGTCAAAGATTACAGTGAAACTAGTAGTAATTAACTTATAAAAACAATATTTATTCAAAACGTCAATGATAAACTTCTTTTTATTTATTGTCATTAAACGTCTTCAAGTTTTGAAGTTGTAACGATACCTGTCGCCAAGTTTTCCCGGAAGTAAACATTCGGAAAGGTTTAGTTTGATCTTTAACTCCAAACAATAGTGTTTGAATGATGTGACTTCTCGAGATCTCGTTCAAAGAAATATCATACCGAATACGCACCGAATAGAAGCTCTAGCGTACCGCAATCAAAACATCAGGACATGCATAATAGCGATCAAGAGTGGATTCCGCCAGGCCGGATTATTGTGATGACTGTGTTTGCACAACAAACAACGTGCATATTGGCGAACGATGTACACATTTGTGAGAGCTCTAATTAGCGACTCGTCATTAATGAACGAACCAAACATTCCTGTGAGTAATAAAATGTGTCAACCAAATTCTTTGTCTGTTATTAGTTTTCTTAACATTCATAACCATAATATTTCGCGATGTTTTATTATTTGCGCATTATGCCTTTGCGCGAAAAGCGTGAAAATTAAACCCCCGCGAAATATTATGATTTTACAGTATTCTGAAAAGATGAGTCTTCGGTTAAGACTTGGAAGTAGAAAGGTCTGTAGTATAAGAAGTTAGTGAGGTAGAAGGTTCCAGGCTGTAGAATATTCTCATAAAGGTGTTGTACAGAAAGTTGTTTAACCAGCCTTGATAATCAGATAAATATCTATTAAAAACATATTAACTCTTATAGTGGCAATTCTAGAAGTTGTAGTAGAAATGAAGTACACGATTTTATGGATATTCAACTTCTTTATTAACAGACTTGTGACTTGGATCTGCTTGAAAACGGTAAAAGGAGCTATACCGAAACGTCACAAGTCTGTTAATAAAGAAGTTGAATATCCATAAAATCGTGTACTTCAAAAACTTATTACCCTTGATCCATTGAGAGGTGAAAAAGAAAGGCGTCTCAATCAAGTTTTAAGATGTGTAGGATGTTATAAAAATCTGAAACAAAGCTGTTAAAGTAGCTGTGACAATATACCATGTTATTTTCCTGTACCAGGGGTGCTGATCTACTGGCGGTGAATGCAGATGGAAACATGCCATACGACATCTGTGAAGACGAGATCACGTTAGACTACATAGAGACAGAGATGTCAAAACGAGGTACCATAGGCTACTTTTTGTCATTATTGTTTTAGAAATGAAATTTATGAATTTACTTCAACAATGTTTCACTTGTTTGTGAAGGGAAACCACCTATATTCAAGTGTTTCTGCATAAAACATAATTGAAGAAATAAAACTTAATATAAAATTGGTAATTTAGCACTTTTGCATAATCTGATTTTGCTATGAATTTGATAAAACAAAATTAAAAAATCAAAGTATGTTTAAAGGTTTACATGATTTTGTGAGTTTGAAATGTTAGAAGACATTACCTTTTTCTTTGTCAGGGATAACACAGGATCAGATTGACGAGACAAGGTTGGCCACGGAGAGGCAGATGTTGGAAGATCTGAAGGCGCTCGGGACAGACAGGCGCGCTTTGGAGAAACGGCTTGACAATGGGGTCACACCAGTGAGTTTGAAAAACATTTCTTGGTGTGGCGTGTTGTACAAGCATTCCTGAAAAGCACATTTTCAGCATGCTAGCAATGTCCATGGATTGTTCAATGAGAAATACTTCATTTCATTGAATTTAATTCAGCAACCAATGGGTTATTATTTCTATACCAAAATAGTTAACCTGGGAAAGAAAGGCCTGGGCAATCTCTTGAATTTGAAGTTGTTGCAACTATATATGATCACTTGAATTATTGAAAAAAATGTATCAGTTTTTTTAATCTAAATACCTTGTTATGAAAAGGACAAAAGATGGTCCTAGTAATTTGTGTTATAAGTGAGTACAACATAGTGATCATCAGGGTAACTTATACATTGTGTTGCTAATGGTATAGGGTTAAATTATATGAAGACCAATCTTTAGTTTGTTATTGTTAAAGAATATTTAATACATAAACCATGAACATTTAACTTTTACACACATATATATATATATATATATATATACTTCTCTGTTTGGTGTATGCTGTTGTATATGTTGATGCTTAACTATATATATCACAATTCCAGCTGCACATAGCTGCAGCCAATGGATACCTTGAGGTGGCTGACTACCTCCTGTCCAATCATGTGGCAATCAACATGCGGGACGACGATTCCTGGCAGCCAATACATGCTGCCGCATACTGGGGACAGGTAAGTAATTCATTGATGTACCTTTAATATAATTCATCCTCAGCGTAAATGCAGAATGGTGAAATATACAGTGTCCAATCTAGTACTGAAAAACAAGGGGGGATCAGTCGCCCCATGGTGAAAAAAAGAGGGGGGATTTTTAAAAAGTGGAGGGGGGAGGGATATTTTAGTTGCAAATGAAATACACTCGTAGCCTCATCAGATTTAATGTACGAGTTTGTAACTATAGGGAATAAACGGTAACAGATCGATGTCAGTGGTAAACGCATAACCTACACAAATTATTACATGTTTGCAAGATGGGTAACAGTACATGCATGCAAATGTATATCGGAAATCATATTCGATCTTGTTTTTAAAGAAATTAATTAAACAACAGTTTATACATCATACCAAGAATAATTAAGTTAGGCTAATAATCATTAAGGTTTTAACTTCCAAACACATTATATCTTGAAAGTTTTATAAAATATTGGTCAAAATTACGGTGGGTGACAGATCGCGCAGAGGCTTATTTATGTGGGGCGATTTGAGTTTTTTAAGCGTGAATCGTGCTATCGCGCATCCTAGATTTGACACTGATATATATTTAGCAGCATCAGTCCTTTTGTACAACCGTTATCTCATGAACTGTTGCACCTTTAGGCTTCAAATTTATTGACAATCTTTATTTGGAGATCGCACAGACACCAATTATTAGTTGTCACCTTAATTTTGCTTTCACCAACAATATAAATTTTGATTTGAAATTCTTTACAACCTTAACGGTGTCAAATGATTCTGTGCATTACAAATTTGATTTCAATCAGTTAAGTTCACCAACGATAAATAAAACATTTGAGGGTGACCTTCGTCAAATTTGAGAGTTTGAAAGGCTGATTCCCTGCCAGAGACATGAATTGTGAAAGAAGTTGTGGTGCAGGGAATGTTTGATGTTTGCAACAGGAGTCAATGACCAGGGTGTTGTTCCACAAAGTAGTTGCAGACTTACAATCAAATGTTGCCCATTCTTTTAACATAGGTTACAATCAAATGTTGCCCATTCTTTTAACATAGGTTACAATCAATTATAGCCTTATAAACAACTGTAAGTGTTTCGTGGAATGAGACCCTGGCTGCAACTATTGGAACCAATCAATAGTAAAGAATTTGTACCAAAACAGTTATGTACATATACGATTGTCTCTACTTGTAAGTATGGTTCTGTTTCAGCCTGAGATCCTGGAGTTGTTGGTTCAGAACGGGGCGGATCTTGATGCCAAAACACGCAACCAGGAAACGGCTTTCGGTAGATAGATCAACTCATCTTGTGTTCTTCTTTGTCCTGTCATGAATCAATTTATCATCTTTGGATCTTAATTGCCTATGCAAATTTATGCTGACATTGTAACTAGGGTTGACTATAGACCCACAAGAGACTATTGAAATAGCAATAATCTATTGTGCCTATTACAATAGCAGTAGTCTTTAACTACCCACTATTGTGATAGCTTTTGTGACGCTTCTTCAAAACTTGAAATAACACTATTTATAAAAAAAACCCAGTGTCTTAGTTTCTTTACAATTTTAACGTGAGCCCAAACTTCCCAAAACATTAAGCTTGACTTGCCGTAAATATCAGTAAATCTTGCATGTAATGTAGTCTTATTGAAGAGGCTGTAACTTTGAAATGTTTTTGGTGCCTTTAGGGAGTTGGTGCTAATAATGTCAAATTCAGTTACTAGCTTGACTATTTGAATGAGATGTCAAAGTGCAGGACTTTATAACTCTGTAGGAATATGTTCTAAAAGTTAGAAATTAAGAAACTTATGATATTGATAGTGTTCCACTCATTCTGTCCCCACTCTAATGTCAAGACCCTTAATTTCAAATAAACCTTTTATCTGCCTAATTACCAGACCTAAAATTTACTTGTCCTTATGATCTTCTTGGCTTATCATCAAACCGGTGGTTTGACTAAAATTAACCCCTATTCTGCCTAACCACCAGACCTGTGTGAGGACCCAGACATGAAGCAGAAGATCCTGGACATGAAGGATGAGATAGAGACGACACGCAAGAGCCACCTACCATCGAAACGTCACCGCGTGAGCACCAGGAGGTAGGCACAGCTGCATACTAGCCTTGAAACCAGTCTTCAATTTTGCCTTGTTTGTATTAGTGAAAATACAAGGGAAATACTTAGTGTAGTAACCTGCTCACCATTCTTGACCTCAGCAACAGCTAGTCTCCTAGTGAGGAAAGCCTCCTTCCCCCCTCCCTCCCTGATATATTTGACATTGTTCCGCCGATAGCTGACATTGTTCTAAATAAATAGGGGGTGGGATTGCGTAGTGGTTAGGGCTCAAGAGGTCTGTGGTTTGAATCCGGCCAGCGATTTTGCAGCAGAGAACTGTTCTACACACAGTAAGGTTTGGATGCAGTGCTACTCTGAATTTCAGAGCCAGTATCACCCGTGGTTGGCTAGTTCCATCCAAGACCTGCAGGTATTATTGCCATGCATTGCCACAATTGTGTTGAAGGCTTTAAATGGCGTTAAACCCCAGATCACATCACCTCTAAAAATATGCCAACCTTGCAAAAAGTTTTTTCCTGTCCCAGTGCCCTCTCCATCTAAACTTGCTGCCCACATCCAATGACCCTGGGGCGGGATAGCGCAGTGGTTAGGCCGTTTGGCTTCGGATCAAGAGGTCCGTGGTTCGAATTTGGCCAGGGGGCTCGGCAACTTTGTCTGCAGTAGAGAACAGTTCTACAAGCAGTCAGGAGTTTCAGCGCAGTACCACCCATGGTTCGCTAGTTCCAGCTGATGCTCGCAGGTTTCACCGCAATGCATAGGCACAATGGTGTTGCGGGCTTTCTCCCTGCAATAATACTAGCAGCCACGATATAAGTGAAATAATCTTGCAAGCGGCGTTAAGCCCCAACTCACTCACTCACTCACTCACTCACTCACTCCAATGACCCTTCTTACCCCACTGATCCCATCAGGTTCCTACTCCCTCTTTAATTTCTGGACTATAGCCTGCACAATATAAGTGAAATAATATTGAAAGCGGCATTAAACACCAACTCACCTCACCAGCTCTATTAGTGTCAGCCACAGGACCGAGGACTCTTATTGTACAAATTGTGCAATAGGCTTTTGAAGACTGGTTTCAAGTATCTTTTTAAGTGACATATTAATTAATGTTTCATATGAGGTGTCAAGATTTAATGTTCATGCATGAGATGCTCAAATATCTTCCTTATATTTAAAGAACAATTTTTGAAAATAGTTTTATCTAAATTAATCAGTTGCCAATAAGAAGTATGTCAGAAATTCATGAATTAATCACCTTGAAATGTCCTTTCTTCAAAAACATTTCCTTTTGCATGAATATTATACTATCATCTATGGGCATGACATTCAACACTATGATAGCTTGAACTTGGCTAAGTTCTGATGCTTTGTGCTGATAACTTGTTGGTTTGTTTCAATGCAAGTGTGATGCAGGGGAGGTAAGCACTGTGGCGTGGAATGTCTGTTGTGATGGTTGCCCCATTGCATGATAGAACAGACAGTTGCTACTGCATGGATAAGCTGCTAGTTATCATATGTTACTCAATATGCCTATGTCATTTATGACAAATGTTCAATATGTATTTCTGAATTTATTTTTTATTTTCTGTGCAAAATATGCATGATTTATTTCAACTTTGGGTTTATAGCTTTTCATGAAGGTATGCAACATTTGATAACAATGAAATTGTCACAGTTATTTACTGAATCAGTTAAATTCATCACCGTCACAAACCAATACCAATAATGATAACAAAATTCTTATTGAGATCCTTGATCATTTGAATTTAACCCATATAATGTCCTGTAATTCATTTATGACCTTACGTCATTCCTGTTCATAAATACTCTTTGAGTCATTGCTAGTCCCTGATTACTACAATTCATATCATGGAAATATTGAATATTTCAAATTCTTGAACATTTGAGAATTAGTACATTTTAGTTGGAACCATTTTGTAAGAAATGTGACTTTTAGCATCTACATTAAGGAAAAGACAATTCATGTTGAAAGGTTAAAGCATTGTTATTTCAGGATGCTGTATAATTAATGCTCATGTTCATGATTTATGTACCCTATTGCACTTATGCTCACAATCCCCACTCACATCATCTAGAGATCATCTTCATGCTTATGCTACCAGCAAGCCATGCTTGACTGTTGTAAACAGTGGCCACCTTCCTAGCTTCTTGCAGGGGAGATCACTCTCTATACTGTGAAACATTTTATGACTGCTTCAGGCAATACTGTTCAGTTGCATATGCTGCCCATTGTCGTCCACAGGTAAAATTTAATTCAGACCTTGTGGGGAAATGCTTTAAATTTAGGATATCAAAAGAAACAACATTTATATGCCTTGCTGGAAGAACTTGCTATGAATTAGGCATATCAAAAGAACCATTAAAAACTATATATTTCATTGCTAGTGCTATCTATTTGGGACCATTGGGCTAAACATGTAGTTCTTAATTAAGTTACTAAGTCACTAAGTTACTAAGTTTGTTTCCTTATTGCCAATACATTGTTACTGTGCGTAGTTCCTGAAGCAGTTTTAGAATGCTTTAAGTCCACCAAACAATTTATTTGCACTTGGCCTGGCTTTGTATTCCAAATATTTTAACTTCTTTTACAGATGTTTTTTTACCCTCTCTCTCTTGCCTTTATTCCTTATACCCAAATTTTAAAGGCACTAGGGTCTTAAAACGGAGAGGGATATATTGGGATAACGTTTTTAAACTTTTGTGTGATAAGTGGAAGAGAACAAAAATGTTCTTAATAATGCAAAAAAATCACATTAATGACAAATAACCTGGTGATAGGGTAATATATAAATTGTACAAATGGAGAATAGAAACATTTGAAGTCTGCCAGGAAAATTTCAATTTTTTACAATTCTTCATCTTTTGACAGAGGTCACCTCACATCAATTTAAACACATTTCAAGGACCATGCAGTTTCTAATAAAAAAAATTCAATTTCACTTCAGGTAATTCATCTATGCGAATACATTCAAATTGTTCAGTAGTCAAAATTTTATTCAAATGATATATTTCTGTACCAAGTTGTGAGCCAATTACCAATGATAATTAACAGTTTCAAAATATCATGATGAATAATTCTTGTTAGAACTGAAGGTAAAATACACCATTATTACTTTGAGTTAAGCACATACAAACTTCAAATCTGCAAATATTTAAAGTAAACCAAATTCCATTCAAATTATGGACCAAAAAGCGGTTGGTTTATTAACATATCACAGTTATATAACAAAGAAATAAAGATATCTCTAATAGGGTAACTGATCCTCCAGCTGCACCAGAAGACCTAAGTAGTTTAACAAGTAGTTGCACAAACAGGAAGTGACAGGGGCACTGCAAATGGACCCAAGGAGGGGAGACAACTCTAGCTGGACAAGTGACAGTGTGCTGCTCTATATTTCAGCTTGACCCATACACCTGGAATGCTGTATAGCTCGAATTCCTCACTGACTGAGAAAACCCCTTCTAGTCACAGGTAGTTCTACTATAGCAATATTGTATAAATACATACAAGACAAGCCTGCTTCCTTGTTTTGTCTCTACCCGCTTTACTCCCTTATCTCCCTCTATGCCTGTGCTTTCATATTAACCACATCTTTCTGTAACATTGCTTAATGGCATAATGTGGACCGTCATTATTCAGGTTCTTTGTTCTCCTGTTTGAGTGATTGGCTGACGTCAGCATGTGAAATGAGTTCCAGTTCCGGCCCCTCTGATTGGTTGGAATCTGGTTGGAAATATATCAAATATATTCACTTCCTTTTTGATGCATTTTGGTTTGAATTGCAGTTAGTTATATGCCTCATTTTCGCACTGATTTTGTTAGGAGCTTAAACAGAAGCGTTGCACATTGAATTAGATAGATAAAGAAAGCCAGTGGCACTTGCAGCCGTGCATAATTGCTTTGATAACTGCATCTTGTGCATGCAATTTGCTTTCAAGCTAGAGTCATTATGCCATGATACAATCTCTGATTAAACCAAGTGTAATGGTAGATTGCTTAGTTGAAAATGACTTTCGTGAGGAAAGTAAACCGAGAGAAGGACAGTTAATTATGTTTGCAACATGAAAGAAAGTTAGAATAGGTTGAATGTTAGCAATTATTTCTTAGAAGTCATTTTTCTTTGGCTAATGAACAAAGTCAGAATTAAAAAGTTTATCAATTGTGACTTATGAAAATTGATTTCATCAATGAAGTCAAATTTCTTGTTCTTGTATATGAAGTTGGAGCTTTAGGTTTGGATAAAGAATTTTTTTTTATAAGCTCTCAAAATTTATTGTTAGGGAAGTTAAAAGGGATAATTCAACTTAATGTGCTCTGTTTGAGGGATTCTTGTTAAAGGCATTAGGATTGAATTGAATTTGTTGTATTTTACCTGTAAATGGTCTGTGAATTACTTGTTTCTATGTAATATATATATGTACTAACAATTCCTCCTCATAACTAACAATGGATATAGGAGGTTCTCGTCAAACATCTGGGTATTGGTACTGGATAATAAATTTCCTTACATAAAATGGTTTGAGAATTTCTTTTTTTGTTCTGTGAATTCAAGACCATTTTTTTCATTGAAAAATTTTAAACTGAAAAGATTTATTGATTTTTTTTTAATTTGAAAATTTTATACCATTTATTGAAAGTCAAATTTACTTGGTAATCAAAAAACACTATTGGTTGGTGAAGTCATCAAGATTTTTTTCATTAATTATCTACAAATTTAGTGTACCATAGATTCACATTTTTAAAAATATTCTTCATTCTCTTGATTTGAAGCAAAACCTTATATCTCATAATTAAAACAAGAGCATAAAAAGTCATAATTAAGACAATTTCCTAATTTGTGACTGATTGTTGTCTCAGGGACTGGAGTAAGTCTTGTTCATCACGTATTGTCGACAGCAGCGATGTACGGTAGGTCTTATGACTCCCGTTGTCTTGTGGACGCATTTTGATTGGCTGACATATAGGCTGCTAGGTGATGGATGAAGTTATAGTTTATAATCTTAGAGTGACTTGGAACTATAGGCCTGGTTTAGAGATATTGCTTGTAGATTTACAGTGTGATTGATATATAGCGTTGATATGAGATACATCATTGATACAATGTTACAAGCAAAGTATTAAATAATTTGCATGTCTTCAGCTGAATGTACCGAAAACATAAGCAAAATATTGTGGATTTATATGATATCATAAACACAAAGGATGTAGATAGAGCTGAGCAATGGTGGTAGAAGACTGAAAATTAGATTAAATGGTAATGAGACTTTGCTACTAGAATGAGATGGTATGGAGACCTATCATTATGTTTTCATAAACATTTGGCAAATTCGCATGTATGATTAAAGGATTTACAAATACACAAAGTGACGAAGGGAAACGGTAAAGCATGCAATTGTATGGAAATGTTTACAAATATGATGGCTTTATATCATTAAAGCATTTTTCAGAAGAGAGATATTTAACCAGAAAATATCGACTTCCTTAGAATTTAGTATACAGAAGATAAGAATTGTATAATTTGATAGGGTGAGATTTTTCATAAATTGTACCTTGACAATCACACTATCCACAAGACAACAAAATATACCTTCATATAAAAGTAAATAGTCATTTCTGTCTACAAGCTTTCATAAAAAAATTCTAACAGTGACATTTCAAACTTTTTGTCTCTCAATAGCAACACTTGCTGAGTTCTAAAACTGATTCTTATTCTGAAATATTTACTTTCCTGTTTCAAATAGATGATTCCTTCAGAACTATTTTTTCTCCTTGTGATCTTCTTATAAGTATAAAAAAGTGTCATCTAAAAAAATATATTGAAAAAAATTCATACTCTTAACAACTATTATGTGCGGGAAGGGTAGCTGTCATGTTGATGTGTATAGTTTGAGAAAAATCAAACTTATTCCTTTTTACAAGTGTTACTTCAAACTCATGCTAACAATCATTTTATATTAAAAAAAAGACTTTTCACAATTTAGTTTTATGGGACATGGTTTAGAATATGACTCATATCAAATGTGTTGTTGGAAATTTGATGGTTCCAGTTTGTACTGAGCTAAATGGACTTGATGCTTACAGATGGTAAAAATTTTAACAACTATTGAAATATTTTCAACTATGGTTACATAGAGAAGGAAACACTTTGCTTTGTTTTTTCTCTTTTTATTACCCCTTTTTGTTTTCCCTTCTCAATACTTCAGGATTTTCATTCTTTTTTCATGGACATTCATTCTTATGTTCTTGTAACACGACATATTTCATCAACATGTACTAAATAAATGTATCTCAACTATCCAAGATATATAATGTTCATGTTGATTTATCAATAATATTTGTAATGCCCTTAATTATTTTGAAGAATTTACAAATAAAGTCATTTGAAAAGTTGGATATTTTGAAAAGTTTAAAATTTCTTTTCTTGAATCCTGAAAGAATCACGAAGAGCTCTGCGTACAATAACATTAAATATCCTGGATTGTCCGCTAGCACTTGCTAACACACACTGTTAAAAGTAGGGTATACAAGACAGGTTGTCCAACTATGACAGCCGTCTTGTTATAGTTAGAATGAATGAATATGAAGAAGGGAGTTCAGATCCTGAAGCCTTGAACAATGTCACCACTTTCCTTTTTTCTTCCGTTTATCATTTTCGATGTTGTTGCTTAGACTGCTTGTGCTCGTGCTCCTCATTTTCATCGCTGAATAATCATGTTGAACTTTGACCCTTTCAGCAAGCGGAATCCCAGCATCTCTTGTGACTGACCAATTACTGTTTTGTGTTTTGACCAATCAAAATTCTGTGTTTATGATTGTGTTTTTGATCCTTGTTGGCTGTTTTCTCTGGGCCAGAAGCATATCCAGCGAGTGTGCAAAGCTACTAACACTAATTAATACATTAGACATGTGTTTCATGTGTGACAGAGTTTCAGTTTAAAAACTGTTATGATTGTATAATGAGTAATTAGTGGCTGAAAAAAAAAGAGTTTTGTACATTGTGTGCTGGTAATATGTTCCCCGGTTCGACAAATTTTATACACCTTCGGTATATTTACAATATACAAGAACGATTTCTGGTCAGCTACTGAATTGCTTTTTAAGAAATGTTCGTATTCTTGTTTAGATGGTTTATTATTCCAGATTGTTAAGTTCAGAAAAACGGTTTGTGATAAACTGAAGTAATATTTTAAAAATTACTTTGTTTCTGAACTTAAACTTGAAAGTGTCTCGTGTATGTCACATCAAAGTGTTGTGTACATAATGGATGTCTGATTAAGTTATGTATTTTAATATTGACATTTGTGTAAGTTTTAGTTTTAGTGTTTGACAATATTTTGAGCTTCAAAGTATCAGTGAAAGACTAAATGTACAGTCCAAAGTATGAATCTTGTCACAGCTATGCTGATAACTTAAGAGAAATGATGGTTTGACTTTATGTCCCAGAGCATACTTCCTAATGTGTGATATTTTGAGAATCTTGAAAACGAAATCATTTGCATGACATGTCGCGATCTGTTTATAAGTAACTAATTGAAGCCACCCGCCAATTTTACAAGTCATTTTTATTAGTTACTCTGAAATTTCAGAGAGGGCTTCCGAGTCTATGCTTTTTGAAATCTTGCAAACATGTTTGAATAGCTTTGAAACTAGCGATAACAATGTGATAGGCTCTCGAACAAGGATAAACAAATTTACATATTTCGAATATTTTGGATTGATATCAGTAGTGTAATGTTACTTTTCATTCAAAAGTACATTAGCTCCAAAGGTGTCAAGAAATAAAAATGTCAGAATACAATATGCATCACAATATTTCAGAATGATACAATTCAATATCATATGATCAAATTGTCCAATTGGTTAGTTTAAAGGAGTTTTTTACAAATTATATTCAAGTAGTATATATTGATAGCAAAATTTGGAAATTCCAGATATACCTACTCTTTTATGATCAACACTATTATTCATATCCGAGGGTCATTTGAGTAACATGAGTCAACTGTTAGTAAACATACATGAAATCAAGAATACAATGCTGATTATAGTATATGTTTCATTTGATAACGAAATAAGCCTAAACAACTTATTGTTGATTGAAATTAGAAATAATTCAAAACTTTTCCCCGAATTATCATTCAAGGCTTTGCGATTACAAATTATACTGCCCAAGAAGAAAACGATATGAATGAAACCATAACCCTACTGACATCTGCTAATGATAGACAAACTGTAATTAGGAAAGTAGTGTTATGGCAAGCGTTGTGAAAAAAGAGGTTGAGTGTCTGTGGCTGTTTCAGTGCGTCAATCCGGCGGAGCAGTCTACGAGGAGAGAAAAACATCCTGTTCAAGAAAGAGGCTCGCGAGGAGGCCTTGCACTTCGGTCTACGCACGATGGAAGACGATGATCTACATGTGAGTGCTCTCTCTTTGATTGACATTCTCTTAGTTGGGTGATGCAGAGTGAAGATGTTTTTTGGTGATGTACATTGTCATCATTCTAATGCTTTTGTTGTTTATTTTTGACAAGGTCATCAGAAACAATAGCCAAAAATCACCAATGCATAAGAAGAAACTTGTATATACCTTAAAAGAGTCTTCAATTTTCATCACCCTTAACTTCTATCAGTTCTTAACAAATCAGTTTAGTTTACTCAATCTTTCAAAACATGCATATGGTAATAATATGACAATCAGGAGAGCGATGAGATTCTTATTACCAGAGTCACATTCAAAAAGTTTTTAGGCTTCTTTTGAATGAGTGAAAGTTAGTTTCATCCAACTCATAATGGCTTCATCATTATAATTAACATATATCAGTCATCTAAATCATGACTATTTTATCTTTTTGTTTGGCAAAGAACATTTGTAGTTAATGCCAGCTTACCACATGGTTCTTGAAGTGTAATTTATTTGTGATTTCACAGTAATCAGATCAGTTGACAGTCAAGTGGTCATCAGTGATTAACATTCTCAAATAGAACTTGATTCAAAGATGCTTTCATTTTAAGATCTATGTTATAAATGAGCTTTAAACCATTTGATATTCAAAGAATCATAAGAGTTTATCCATTTTACAGGAACTTGATGATAGCAAGGACACCCCTCCAACAACCAACATAGATGACGTCACGATTATCATACCCCCGGACGACCAGAACCATGGTGACTACGCCGACTCAAGGGACTCCCATATCCCAACCCCAAGACCCTCTCAATCTCACCCCACCCCTAAACCTGCCCCGCCTCCAGCCCAACCCCCCCAGAAGGAGGAGCCACTGCGCCGAACATCCCAGAGTCACCCTCAAGCTCAAGCACCACCCCAGCCAAGAATAGAAACAGCTCCAAAACCCCAGGCACCGCGACATGTTTCTGAGAGTCGGCAAGGTAGTACAAGTCGACCTGCTTCACAAAGTGAACCAAGGCCTCTATCTGGTGTTCATGGGGAACCTGGGCCCAGCACAAGGGTTCCTCCAAACCAGCCAAAGCTGGGTAATGGACCCCAAACATCAACACTTTCTGATCTTAAGAAAATTCGCAATGAGAAGCGGGATGTTGCGCCCCCTGCTCCACCACGACAAAAGACACTTGATGATCATGTACAGGATATGTTCATGGCAAACTTACAAAAGGGTCCGCCAGGCAATGTAGGGAAAGAAAAGACACAAAACGGGCATAATAACAACAACAGGAGCTCCTATCCGTCAGCAAGCTTTTCTCGACAAGACGAAAATTCGCTCAAGTCTTTCAAGACACAAGCGGTAATCGCAGGCAATGAGAAGGACACTGGATGCTGTGTGATATCATAGTGTCAGCTCACTGAGCAAACTCTTATGAAGTATGATTGGTCATAGTGTTGGCTTAAGGAAGAAACTCGACGCTGTGTGATATCCTAGTTTTAGCTAAAGAAGTATCCACGATCCAAGTCTTGGCTCAAGGAGTAAGCTGGATGCAGTGAGACATCATGGTGTCATCTTCAGAAGTATGGTCTATCATATTGTTAGCTTAGGGAATATACCTGATGCTGTATGACATAGTGTCTGGTTACAGCGTACTTGTGACCCTTTCTACATAGGATGAATAGATGGTGATACTCTAGCAGTCGAAGGTTAACAAAGAGAAGATTTTTAGGCAGGATGTATTGATTCCAGGCTTCGAGCTGCTTTGTTTTCTGTAAATTCATCCTCTCGCTGGAAATATATTACTAGATTATGTTCTGTCACCGAAAAAGATCCCTTAGATTTTCTGTTAATAAATGTTCATTTCCTTAAGCTTCTGTGAGCAAGAATGGATTCACTAAGATATTAAGATAGAAAAATCTTGAATTCCTAAGATCTTCTGTTAGGAGAAATGAATTTCCTAAAATGGTCTGTTCTCAGAACATACTTCAAATTGTCTGGGATAGATTCCTTGAAGATCTTCCCTCCCAAAAAAATCCCCATTGTGTGGGCGGGATTCTCAGATGAGAAGGAAAATCATCCAGTCTTCAGTGAAACACACAAAAAACAAACACCTTACAAGGAAATTCAGAAATACTGCATTCAGAAGTTTGTTGTTGGCTACATTTTTACCAATTTAACATTGTTTTTGTTACAGCCTAGAAACTTCGGACAACGTGATTTATTCTATCAATGTATTTTGTTGCAAGTAAACTGTTAGAGTACCGCCAATTCCAATCAAATCTTATGGAACTAGATGGAAGTATCCATTATGCTAATACTTATATGAAATTTTAATATTGATTAAATATTAAAATGGAATAGCATTTTAGATGGGATTTAGAATAGCCTATGTGAAAATAGGAACTTTAGAAATAGTTCATGCAGAAACTAAACATATTCTTATAATGGTTTTTAATCCTTTTTATTAAATGTTGATAAAAACCCTGATGAATAATGGTAACGAATTTGTAATGTTAAATCAAATGTATGGTTATACATATGACGCTAAACAAAATCTCAATAATCTAAAAACTTTTTGTATAAAAAATCAATGGCAGTCTTTATCAAATTCATATATTTTCACTTGTTTAATTGACCAATTGCTAGGTAATGAGTTTAATGAGTTAAAAAGATTAATCCCAGCTAGTCTTTGATTATGATATTAAAATAATTCTAATTTCCATTCAATGATATTTTAAATTCGTAATTTATAAGCTTTCTTTTTTTTGATATTATTGAGAAATAAATATTGGAATATGTTTTCGATAAGACAAAGTTGGCAATAATGCAATTTCCTTTTTTTAAAATTCATCCTTAGAATTTCCAAATCTGGTGACACTGATATCAATAATTGTGACTTAAAATTTCTTTTACCAAAATCAAAAAGAAAAAAAATAACCTCTCTACTCCCACCTTTTTTCAAGCTTGTGTTCTCTACGCTGATTTATTTGGTTATACTTCATATTTTACTGTGAAAGATATTATTCATCGCTTCAAATTCGTTGAATCTCCATTTTTCTTTTATATTTCTCATATTTCTGATTTCTTCCAGGTAAGGTTTCAGATATTCAGAGTAAAAAGTGTAAAATCCATGAAAAGGTTAAAGAAATGAAGGTTAAGAAAAGATCAAGATGGCAACATAAGAATGAGGATTTAAGGAAATAACCTTTCCATTCGATCTGTTATGAGGCTCTTGCCAGCTTTTTAAAAAATTGTATTTATTCCTAATTATGTTATAAATGTGTTGATTATGGCTTTGTGAGACAAAGCTCTTACTTCTCATGAAGATGTTCTGTGAGTGGTGATGTATTGTTACTGCAATTGCTTCAGTGTTGTGCTTTTTATGAATGTTGTATTCAAGTTGTCCGATTTTGTTCTCTAAGTGTTACTTTTCTTACATTAATTAAAAATAATTTTTTAGGGTTAATTAAAACAGGCTTTTTTCTAATTCATATTTAAGGTGTAAAACCATTGTGCAGAAAAACATCAAATTACATAGAAAAAAGACCCTTTTCTTCATGTAGATCAATGTTTTGTAACTAAAAAAACAAGTGTTATATTTATGGTTAATAATGAAAATAGTTGGAGTATGAATGATAAAGTGTACCTGAACAGAGAATTCATAATGTCCAGCGAATGTTAAAATCATCATATTAATATGTTAATGTCTCTTAAAAGGAAGAAACATTGATTAATATGTAAATATCCAGTTGAAAATAAAAAAACTGATCTATATGTAGAGAGGAACTGACGTTGATATCATCATACATTAATATGTTTGATGCCTGGATCATCATCAGTGAATATGTTTATGTTTGATGTACCTGTACAGGTAACTGAAGCATTGAGTTACCTGTTCACCATGCCTTGTCACTATACTTATACATGAACTTCTTACATAGATATTTTTATAACCTGTACATATGATATCCATCCACTGTTTACCTGTTTTCCAAGGTACCATAGATTGCCTCGGAATTCTTCATACTTTTTGTGGCTCATTAAAGATTTGTATATTTATCAACTGTTTTGATTGAATTGTACATAAAATGCTTATAAAGATTGTATCAAATAATGCATTCCATTTTGATATGTCTGCATTTCACATAGTTACCATGGCATGGCCCACATTGTTAAGTGCACTTACATAGTTGACAAACTATAAAATAACCCTTGAGAATTGATAAAAATATTCACTATTTTTCAAAATAAATTGTCCCACATTGCTTAAGGTATTTTTCAATTTGATTTTAGAATCAACTTCAACAATTACAAATAACTACAATATTTTTATTTCATTAACATTTAGTTAAATCATTATATTAGCTTTAGGTCTTTGTCAATACAAAACGTGTAGTTCTTGTTTTAGTGACAAGTTGTTATTTTATGAGAAAATATTTTATTGTTGAACTTTTAATATAAACTTTTATTGTTTGATCCAACGTATATTTCTTTGAAGTAAGAATAATGTGGTGATATTATTTCAAGTAACGAAATCTAAGACGAGTCACTTCATTATTTGATTAAATTTTAAATAAATATTGAACATCCTCCCATTATTACAGAAATTATTTACAGTAAATACTTTTATTGGTAGTGTTAAATGATGGCAATAATTGTTATCAATGGATTTGTCATCTTCAGTAAAAAATTATGCTAATAAAAATTCACTGATTGTAAGTAGACATGTTTTGTAATCCTATATTTAGAAACTTACTAATTCATTTGAAGGGCTTTCACTTTGTTAGACCATGTAGACATCCATAAACATATTGCTTATCTCAGTTTAGTAACACTTGCCCAATATTTCCAGTATATTCATGTTTTCTTTCAAGTTTCTTGATCATCATGTATATCATGAGGTTACTACAGCAGAACATTTTCGAAATGTATTTATCAAAAAGTGTTGAATGTAGAAAGAATCCATTTAGAAGAGAAAAGTCATGAATTAGTATCAAAGTTGGAATTAGTTGACAAGAACTGTACAAATATCCTTATGATTTCTTATTATTAAGTTAATGTTAATCATGTCATGGGTAAAACAATCATAGAATGTGATATTTATTTAAAAAATCATTTTACATGTGTCAGATTTCAACCCTCATTGACATGACAAGAAGGCAAGTTAGATTCACAAAAACTTCATTTTCACACCTTTTAGTTTTGACATACTTCTTGAGTTAAAGATTTGCTCATTGACATGGAATGATTCCCCATACTAATTCCAGTGGTTACTTGTATGTATAACTTGTAAATATAACCAGAAGCTCAAGCAGAAAAAGGGGTGTGTCCACTCCTAAGGGGGTGGGGCACTTTTATGTACAACACTTTAGGTGTGATCAGTGATCGACAAGAAAAATAAATATTGCTTATGAAGATACTTTTTGTTTGTTTTTGATGGGATTTTGCTGTTGGAGAACTATCAAGAGGCCTTGTTTCCAAGATGTCTTCATAGTGATGTCATGCCACATTGTCATGATGAAAGCTTTGTAACTCAGGATTTTATGAAAGATTGACACTCTGGTCCCATTTTATATTTTATGATGACACAAAAACTAGACTTTGAAAAGTTGAAGTTTCACCAAGTGGTTTTAATTTTACTGATTGCTGATATATTTGCACTGCAAAACAGTAACTCCCTCAACCACAAGAGCAATTATCTATTGCCGTTATAAAGTTGGGCTTAATTTAAATTCCTGTGCTTCTTGTGTTTTAGAAACCACATTGTATGCTTATAAAAAAATTTATTTTGATAGTACATGAAATGGTTTTTAATTGTTTCACTTGAACTTACTAGGATTTGGATTTTATTTTTTTTGGGAATTCTGCCAATCTTAATTGTTCCTTGTTTCAAGAGGAAACCAATAAATAATGGGCGATTTCAGATATCTATCTAATTTATTGTTATTCGTTTTCAGATATTGTCGACTGATCATTGTAATAACACATTTCATATATTTTTTATATTCAATGATTATTTTTTGTTTCCTAGAAAAATCCTAATTCGCTGAAGTTCAAAACCTGTAACTGTGACATGAAGCAAAATAGATGCATACTGATTTTGATAAATCCCGAATTTGAGAGGTCATTGATTGTTCAGTTGTAGCTAAGACATGTTTCAATAAAGCACGGTTATGGAAAATGAAAAAATCATGGATTCAAGGTTTGTTTAAAAAACAGAAAAGACATTATACATTTATGTCAAAAACATCCTATCGAAGTACCTTTGCAACTGTCTCGCACTTAAATTTTGTTACTTCTCTCATGCAAGTCAGAAAACTTGGATTCTATGTTTGGGGAATTGGTGTCCTCTACCATGCAAGGCATGGGTCAATTGATGAAGATTCTGAACTGGAGGGTCCCTGACTCTATATCTCACGATAATGAAAAGGAATGTCATCAACGGGGGCACTAGACGTAGTGTAGAAAGTGCTATCGAGGCCAGTCATCTTCCTTTTTCACGAAAACCTGTCTTGATCTAATCTCATCCTGGGATGTAATCTATAGTGACTCTCATTATCTTTGGATGCGGTTATATGTGAATATCATGTCCATCACAAAATAAAATTACAATACTCTTCTCATTATGTAAGACTTTTATTCGAAGTCAGAAACTCATAGGTCAATCACAACTCTGGGCACTAGTGCACACCAATATGTCGGAATTATAAATCAGCACAGATAATGTATAACTCTCGATATTACAATTTAGGTAATCTACCATAAAGTTATTTGCAAAAAAGAAACGTTTTCAGGCTATGAACTTAATTCTAAAATGCCGGAACCATGTAGCGCCAGGTTTTCCGAAATGTGCATAACCGAATTAGATTTCGACATCCCTTTGCCGTGACTTCGGTCGCCTTTAATTTTTCATTGTCGATAAATTATCTCATGTACTAAAATAACCAATTATTTAAATACATATCTGTTGACTAGACCTACTATGCCTGCCTCCTCTAGGCATGCTTATTTCAACCTTATTACCACAGACGAAACTTGAAACAGTGGAGTAAGGGATGCGTAAAATCCCTCTCCAAGGGCGGTAAGTCAGTGGTCTCGTGACGTCACTCCCAGAAGCCTTCACTCTCCTCTCAGTTGCAGAGCAAGACAGTCTTGTATGTTTTCGCTCTCGACTCTGGGTATTTCTAGCGTTATTCTTCGCTGGTTTTTGCTAACCTTACTTTTTATTCAATTAAAGAGTTGTTTCTACGGATTATCTACATGCTCGTCGTTAACAGGTTGTCTTAGACAGTCTGTTTATTGTAGGTTTGAGGGAGGGAGAGGCCTTGTTGACATGTGCTAGGCTGTGCTCTACCAACCTTGAAGCTGCACGCTCTGCACGTGCAACTTGTGTCTCTTGTTTTCTCTCACCTTCGTCGTGTGACTGCTTGGTTCGTACGGCCTTTGGTCGTGTCCTCCGGCAGGTCTTTCGTCGTCTAGTGTCAGGTGGGTCTTCCGACAGCTCGTCGTCTGCTTCGGTTGACTTTCACCGTTCGTCGAACACTAGTAATTCGTTTTCGGAACCTACGATAGTTCGGACCCTACGATAGTTCGGACCCTCCGGTAGTCTAACCCTACGATAGTTCGGATCCTCCGGTAGTCTGACCCTACGATAGTTCGGACCCTCCGGTAGTCTGACCCTACGATAGTTCGGACCCTCCGGTAGTCTGACCCTACGATAGTTCGGACCCTCCGGTAGTCTGGCCCTACGATAGTTCGGACCCTCCGGCTTCGGACCCTCAGGGTTCAGAGCCTCCGGTATTCGGCCTTCCCGATAGCCTCCGTTGTCTAGCCTTGCGTGTTTTCTCACTTAAGCGTCTCGTCGGTTCTACGTGTTGTGAGTTTACGCACTTGGTGTTTTTGGAGTAATAAGCTATCGGAAGGGGTTGCTACTTAGTGTCTGGACTTAGCCGGACACGTGTCTACTTAGGGTACGGCTGTCTCGTGTCAGTGACTCGACTGTCACTCGCCTCGGCTAGCTCACACGCATCAGTGACTCGACTGTCACTCACCTCGGTGAGCGTACACGCGTTGTTGACTCCGGGCTTCACTCGATTGTCTCGCTATGTACTCTGCGTTTTGTACACAATGCGGAGGCCGGAAGTCTGCTAACAAGGACCCGCACTTGCTGTGTAGGAGTCTCCGGAATTGTCAGAGTCCGGTAGGGGTTCGAGGGACACTCTCTCACCTCGTGGGTCTTCCCGCTCTCGCTCTAGGGCTCGTCGCTCTCTGTCCCCCCCTTCGTCTCGGGAGGTGGAGAGGTGTATGTCTCCGCTGAGGCTTAAAGTCGTCGAGCCCACCACTTCCAAGAGCAAGAAGAAGAATAAGAGGAAGAAAGCTAAGGTTGACAAGTTTCAACCGGAGCTTCTTCTTGCGTCCGTTAAGGATATGGTATCGTCTCTGTTGGACGCTCGGTTGGGTCTGGTGGGTTTACCCAGCCGTCCCGCCCCCGCTGCTACTGTAGGTCTAGACCCAGAGGAGGACAGAGGGTCACATGACTCGTGTCACACTCCCTTAAGGGCCTCCGGGTCGGCGTCGTCTTCGCGTCCCTCTCACACCCCCACGCGTCGTGTCACGGTGGTGTCACCGAGTCGGGACTCCTCTCCGGACGCGGATGGCCATGATGACCGCTTTGTGGACGTATCTGACCCTCCGTTCATCAGTATAGTGTCGGATGCGGAGGGTACGGGGTCATCGGATGACCCTCCGGTCGTGGACTCAGTCGCCATGCTGACTGAAGTGGCCTCGTTCGCGGAGGTACCACTCAGTCACGTCCGCATCTCGGGACCTCGCTCGTCGGTAGCCAGGAAGGCTTCCTTTACTGATGATGGGGACTCAGCTCCCGCGCGACTCGCTCTTCCTCCTCACAGGCTCCTGCTCGACGCCTCAGAGGATATGGAGCATGTCATCTCGTCCGCTGCACCTAAACGTCTGCTACCACCGTTAGTAGTGTCTGACAAGCGCAGGCGTCAGTTACCACTGCATCCGGCTCCCTTTCAACTCGTCCCGCCTGCTCTCGATCAGGATTCAGCTCACGCATCTCGACAGAGAGGCTCGCACAGTGTTGGGGTTGGGCAATCACGTGACGTTCACCTGTCAGGCGATGCTCAACTGCGCCAAGCAAGCAAGCATGGAGTCGGGTGACCCGGTGCTCTTCAAAGCTTTTAGCAATGTGGCAGCGGACCTCGCACAGATCATGCTATCGGCCTCGCGTATATCGTCAGGGATTACGGTCCTGCGTAGGGACAACTACTTGCATCGTTCTGGCCTTAACCCCGACCAGAGATCTTTCCTTCGGCAAGCCCCGGCCAACTCTGAATTTCTCTTTGGGGGACGTATCCCCGAGGTACTTAGAGCGCGACAGGAGGCTCAACAACAAGACCTCACGAATCGGCTCGCGGGGAGTCGGAAGCAGACTCCCTCCAAACGTCCGGCGACTAACTACCATCAGGGTCAGGGTCAGGGGCAAGGTCACGGGCAGGGTCAATCTACCCCAAAGAAAGCCAAGACGGACTTTCGGTGGGGAGGTCGTGGCCGGGGATCCACGGGTCAGCAGTCTCCCAAGTCCCCCCGTCCTGGGGCCGAGGGCCGTACCCCTCAGAAGGGGAAGCGGAGGAAGTGACTCGTGGTCACCCCCTCAGCTTCCGCCGCCGCTCGTTCCGTCGTCGGAGGGCTCGGTGGGGGGTCGGCTTCAGTGTTTCGTCAGCAACTGGGAGCAGTTAGGGTTAGACCCGTTCGTTTGTCGGATACTGCGTCAGGGCTTCCGCATTCCCGTCTCGTCTCCCCCTCCACTTACCTGTGCTCCAAGGGAGCGTCCCTTGTCACGGGACCGGCTCCAACTAACCTTGGAACAGGTGGAGATATTAATCTCCAAGGGGGCAGTGCAGGAGGTCCTGACCCCGCATCTAACTCCGGGGTTTTACTCCCCAGTGTTTGTCATACCGAAAAGGAACTTGAAAAAATGGCGGCTTATTCACGATTTGAAGGTATTCAACCGCTCCTACCTCGTGCGGCCGCCATATTTTCGACTCTTGACTCTTCCATCTGTAATGCGATCTCTGGAGCGCTCCGACTGCATGGTGTCTCTCGATCTCCAGGATGCGTACCTGCACATTCCGATTCACTGTCGGGATCGCAGGTACCTCCGCTTCATTCTGGACGGGAGACATTTTCAGTGGTGCGTTCTCCCCTTCGGGATCTCATCCGCCCCCTGGCTATTCACTCGAGTGACTCAGCCTATCGTCCAATTTCTACACGAATGCGACATTCAGTTTCTGATGTATTTGGACGATGGGCTCGTTCACAACCGTTCTCCCGTCGTTCTCGAGGTACAGCTCAGGTTCACGATAGACCTGTTCCGTCGTCTAGGATGGTTAGTGAACTTAGAGAAGTCGGACCTGGTCCCAGCGACTCGTCGGAAGTTCTTAGGGGCTATCCTAGACACTCAGCTGTTCCGAGGGTTCGTTACGAGGGAACGGATGTCTCGTTACGATCGGTTAATGGATCGCGCTCTCGATGCGTCACTCTCCCTACGTCAGTGGCAGAGAGTGTTGGGGTTGCTAACATCAGCTCAGGACCTGACCCGCAGGGGGAGGTTATTCCTCCGCCCGTTACAGGTGTTCCTGAGCCCCCACATCAGGGAGGCGCGGTGTCGTCACGCCATAGCTCTGACCCCAGATCTGCATCGCTTCCTAGCTTGGTGGCGGGTAGACGAGAGTGTTTTCTCCGGGGTTCCACTCCGGCCTCGTCCCCCATCAGCTCATCTGTTCGTAGACGCCTCCACTCAGGGGTGGGGGGCGCATCTTGGTCACGAACAGGTGGCGGGAATCTGGTCTCAGTCAGAGAAGAACTCGCACATCAACGTCCTCGAGTTGGACGCAGTCCGTCTAGCCATTCAACACTGGCAAGTCCCCCTGCGAGGGCAGTGCCTATTAGTCCACACGGACAGTTCAGCGGCGGCTTGGTCGATAAACAAACAGGGATCCACCAAGGCCGAGTCTCTGCTGCGCGTGTCGCTCCGGCTTTTCGAGCTGGTGGACAATGTGGAACTGGACATTCGAGCAGTCCACATTCCAGGTGCCAAGAACATCTTGGCGGACGCGCTGTCGCGACCCGATGCCCCTCCCCCAACGGAGTGGCAATTGAATCCGGTGGTCTTCAGGGGGTTGTGTCTCCAGTTCGGGACCCCCCTGATAGACCTGTTCGCGACGTGCCTCAATCATCAGCTACCGACTTATGTCTCCCCAGTCCCAGACCCTCGAGCGATGGGCTTAGACGCGCTCTCGTTAGGGTGGGAGGGGATGGACGCTTATGCTTTTCCGCCGCCGGCCATCCTCTCTCAGGTGGTAGCCAAGATAGGGACAACTCGGGTCCTTCGACTTCTTCTGGTAGCCCCCTGGTGGCCAGCCCGACCGTGGTTCGTTCCTCTCCGGCGTCTCTGTCATCAGGAACCTGTTCCGATTCAGCCGCGAAGAGATCTGCTCCTCAGCAGGCCGAGCGGAAGGTTACACGAGAACCCTCAGGTGTTCTGCCTTCACGCTTGGCTTGTATTAAGAGAGGGTTAAGGAGCAGTGGTTACTCTAAGTGTGTCGCCAATGCCATAGCTACCGCTCATAGGAAGACCACTAGGAAACTCTATGATTTCCAGTGGCAGGCCTTCGCCTCCTTCTGTGTTCAGAGGGGTTTCGTCCCGGCAGAGGCCTCCGTTCCTCAGGTAGCAGAGTACTTAGTGTACCTGCGCAACACCAGGCATCTTAAGGCGTCCTCAATTAACACCAACATGTCTGCAATCCTCTCGGTTCTTAGGAAGAGGTCGCCAGAGATAGACGTGTCGGTCCTCAAGGGCCTCATTAAGACCTTCCGTTCTGTGGACGGCAGGACTAAGCTTCGTCCACCCGAGTGGGATTTAGCCGTCGTGCTCAGCCATCTTCGCTCCGATAGGTATGAACCGCTCTCTGACGTTCCCCTCCTCCCTCTGACCATCAAGGTCATCTTTCTGGTGGCCATGGCCTCCGCAGCTAGGATTTCAGAAATCCATGCGTTGCAGGCGGACCTTCTACGGTTCGAGGTCAGGGAGGGGGGGTCGGCCTTACTTGGTCTAGCTCCCGACTTCGTCTGCAAGAACCAAGCAGCTGATGAGGCTGGCCGTACGTTCTCTATTCCGGCACTGGGGTCGGACCCGGGAGAGATAGATCTCTCTCTGTGTCCGGTTAGGGCGTTGAGGGTTTACGTGCAGCGTACACGCAGGCTGAGAGATGGCAGGCGTCGTCTGTTCTTGCCTCACTCGCCGAGGAGCACGAAAGAGCTGGACAAGAGGGCGTTGGGTGTATACCTGAGGTCAGCAGTCATCGACGCGTACAAGGCCGCTGACCTGCCACCCCCGTCGCGTTCCAACCCGCATGAGATCCGAGCAGTCTCAGCCACGATGGCTTACCACTGTAACATCGCGGTCTCGGACGTCATGGCGGGGTGTTTTTGGCGTTCTTCGGAGGTCTTCGCCAATCATTACCTACGAGATCTCTCCACAGCAGATCTCGAAGGCATCTCTAGGCTGGGTCCGCAAGTTTTCGCTCAGGCGAAGGTGGTCCCTCCGACCAGACCGAGAAGGGGACAGTCCTTGTAAAGGGAGGGTCTCGGGTGTTTTTCGATGCGCTTTGGAATAAACTTCGATACATATCGTTTGTTCTTGGTCTGTTGTTCTTTTTCTATACTTCGCTTTTAACCCCCCTCCCCATAGGGGGCGGGGACAGTGGGTTGATAAGAAGTTGAGTGGCTGGGTTGTCTCTTCGATCCGCTTGGCGGTAGAGATAGTGTCTCCCGGGCTGTACCTTGTCCTCACCACAGGATGGAGGACTAGTAGGTTAGCTTACACTCAGGGCTTGTCGTTGGTCTCGTCTCTCCCATATATCTACTGACCCACCTCTGTGCAGTGGGATTCTAGGCATAGTAGGTCTAGTCAACAGATATGTATTTAAATAATAGTACGTTTTTGATTAAACGTAATTATTTATACTTACCTGTTGACTAGACCTACGCACTAGTCCCGCCCATCCTCCCCGCTTGGTCTGTCTTGCCTTTTATGGGCCTGTTCGGAGAGTGAAGGCTTCTGGGAGTGACGTCACGAGACCACTGACTTACCGCCCTTGGAGAGGGATTTTACGCATCCCTTACTCCACTGTTTCAAGTTTCGTCTGTGGTAATAAGGTTGAAATAAGCATGCCTAGAGGAGGCAGGCATAGTAGGTCTAGTCAACAGGTAAGTATAAATAATTACGTTTAATCAAAAACGTACTATTTTAGCGCGTGCAATAGTATTTTAAAAGTTTCTCTCAAATTTATTAGTTTACGTTTACACTACTAATTACATAAAACTTGACTTCTATTATTTGACTCTTCCTCCGCCTTCATGAGCCAAGGCTCCGGGTCAAGCGTCCATTTCAATATGTATGTCCCCCTATCTCTCATCTCTGGACGGAGAGACAGAAGGGTATCCACAAGGTCCTTGTCCAACAGACAATACACCAGCAAGGACGACAGCTTGGGACAGTGTGTGCAGAGGTCTATCAAAGCCTTGCCAAGTTCTGGAGACCTTCCAGTTTGTAGCACAACCTTCTCAAGCGTTAATTGGTAAATAGACGCAGCGTGGAATACTTCGGGGTAGATATCAGTACGAGTCTCAAGTCTTAGTTCCACGACCGGAATCTCCCGTTTCATTATAGGCAGGATCTTGTTCTGAGGGCATAAGTGGTTGAAAGTGAGACACACTCTTAGATCAGGACTGGATTCTGCGAGTTCTGACCATGCTTCAGAGCTTAGACCTTTGCTTATACGTTCCTCCTGTCTACATAGAATGTGGAGAGTCTTCAAAGGTACGCGATCCACCTTTGCTAATGTTTGCAGGGTATTGTCAAACAGACTACAGTGAAAGAGTCTTAGATCGTGAAGCTTTTTGCACCTATCGGCAAGCCTTGTGATACAATCAGGATGAACCTTGCATATCTGTGTCTGGTTGATGAGGTTCAAAGATTCGAGTTCTAGATTGTGCTCTGATAAAGTGTCAATGAGTGTTTGATCGATAGCTGCATAAACACCACTCAGATCAACGTGTTTCAGTGAGCTGCGTGATGACACAGGTAGTCCAGTGCTGCCGAATATCTTCTTCAAAGCTTCCACAAAATCAAGTCCGGCATAGAACAGGGGGTTGTCGCCGACGAATGTTACCGTGAGGGTTTGCAAACACCGGCTACGTTTCTCGGCAAGTATGTTGAGCATCCTGCAAGCATTCTGTCGATTCGTGGTTTCGTGTTGATCAACCTGTATCGTCACGTCACTCATATACTCTCCATAACGTTCTACACACGCCAGGAGATCTTTGTCCTCAGCTTTAATGAATGCGCAATGGAACCTGCGCCACACCTCCGGGCACTTACTTCCGGCATTCCACGCTTTGCACGTGATTCCTGCACTCTGTATGTCCCGAATGTTTAGGTGGGAAAAGCTTTGAGCAATGGCAGGTTCTGGAAGGAAGTTCCAGTTCTTATCTCCGTCTCCCATTTTGCATATCTGGAAACAAAGGAGACAAAATCAGTAACTGTTCATAACCTCATATGATAAATGAAGGTTTTGATTGACAAATATACAAGAGCATACACGCCCCTACTGCAGTTAGAAGCGAAAATGCATATACCTTTCCAAAACATTGCAACGCGGCTGATCGGAAGTTTCTCGGTGTTCCTGACCCCCCCCCTTGAACCGCCACTGATGCATATGGTATATTAATTAGTGCGGATCGTAACTGTGCATTCTTCATTTCTACGATATATCGTTTTGCACCAGTGCTTCAATAAGGCGAGAGAGAACGAATATGACATGACTCATTACATTTTTTTAGTCATCCAATTCACAAAGATTATTTCTCGTGTAAATATTTTCAAAGTTGTTGATACGGTTTGCTTCCACATCATCAAACGAAATGTTAGTTCAGACGGTTATAAACTGGTCATGTCTACTTAGTTTTCTAACAAATTCACTTCAGCCAAAAACGCAAAAGCTTAGCTTATAGCCAGAGAGGAAGTCATGACTTTTAACAGTAAGTAACTAAAACTTGGCATCAATATTTAAACAATTGCTCATCGTGAGTCAATTTCATGACTAGCCTTCGTGTTATTATGTATATCCATGATTTGATCGAAATCAGATCAATGGTACAAAAGTTATGAGCAAGACAGTGCCTTCAATAGTTCTCTAACAAACACAACATTTCTGCCATTTTTCTTCAAATTATAATCACATAACATACTGAGTTATTACCCCAACGAAATGTGTTACGGTCGAACAGCCTGCCGGGGCCCATTCTGAAGCTTGGTGCAAAATATAAAGATAAAGTAAAGAATGGTTCTTAAGCTATGACGCTGGCAAGCTTAGCATGTAGATAGTTTTAGCTTACTTAAGCTTCAAAGCTTCACAGTGACCTTCAACATCAGTTTCATCAAAATTCTCTGGGAAGCTATGTAAATAATCATGAAGAGAGTCGAGTATATAGATCTAGAGATATCAAGCTGACAAGCATAAATTTTACAAGTCTCGTTCTGAACTTGATGGTCCTATTTTGGTGAACCGATGTGAAAAATATGAAAACAATTCTTAAAGTTATTCCAATCATCACGTTGACGAATGCGTCTTTCTACATTAACGTAATTGTATCCGCGTACAGCTCCTTCAAATACGCTGATGTAGCGGGATGTGACGGACGCTGTCCAATTACTAATATACCAGGGTAAATAAAAAAAGTTCGTAGAATAAGCATGATGTAACAACCCACTACTTCTTTAAACCTGGAAAGCAATCTTATTTTAAGCTAGTGACAAGATATTGCAACCATCCATAGAGCAGTTTTCTAGATGTCACATCCCAAAGTGCATAGGGGTGGTGAAACTGGGAAAATGAATGATATTGAAAAGCGTGAAGTCATCAAGTATTTGTTCAGGAAGGGAATGTCTTCACATGAAATTCACGAAGACACGGTAGATACATTTGGTGATGACTTCCTTGCACGATCCACAGTTGCCAAGTGGGTTGCTGAATTTAAAGTGTTGAAGATTCTTGCCAGTTCTGGTCGGCTAAGAACCTCCACCAGTGATGTTTAAGTTGATGCTGTTGCAGGCAGCATGTGAACCTTCAACATACAGCTGAGACACCGGGCATTAGTTCTTGTTTGGTATAAACAATACTGACAGATGTTCTTCACATGATCAAGCTCCCTGAAAGATGAATGATAACTGGTGACCAGAAACAGAAAGGCCTTGATATTTCAAAGGAACCTTTGGCTCGATTCAGGGGAAACAGGTATAATTTCCTGAAACGATTAGTGACTCAGGATGAGACGTGGGTACATTACCTTTACCCTGAAACCTAAAACACAAAGCAAACAGTTGAAGCATGACAATTACCCCCCCCCCCCCCCCCCCCCCTTCTAAAAAAAAAGGTGATGTCCTCGTTTTTTCGGATAGCCAAGGTAACATCATGAAAGATTACTTAGAAAGGGGCCAAACTATTAACGGGGCATATTATGCTAATAGATTGAGGCAACTAAGGTAGCCATCAAGGCCAAGTGGTTAGGGAAGCTCAGTGCAGGCGTGCTGCTCCTTCAGGACAGTGCTCCCGACCACACAGCACATGTTGCTGTTTTTGTAGCGACTGAATTCTTCCAAATCTACCCTACTCCCCAGATTTGGCACCATCGGATTCCTTTCTCTTCTCCAGTACCAAAGAACTATTTACGTTGACGTGTCTTTGTTGTTAACAACAGCCTGATTGCTGCCATGAAGAGATTTGTTGAGACCCAGGATGCGAAGTTCTACTAGAAATAGAATGGCATAATGAAGCTGGAACATTGCTGGTCCAAATTTATTGATGTCAATGGAGACTATTTTGAAAAAAAATGCTTAAAGTGTTTTGTTCTTGTTATATCGCTTTCAAGGAGATTTCAATGACATGATTCACGAAAGGTTATTAAAAAAAGAAGAAAGTTTAGATGATTGTAAAGCCTGTGAGTCTTTAAAGAGCCACTCCGTGAGTTGTTGGATTCATTAATGCCAAACTTAATCATTGGTGTCATTTGATCGCGAAGTATCGACTGTTACCAAAAAGACACATTTTAAAGCTTATTGTATTTTTACAGTGACAATATGAAGGTATAACGTCGCAATTATGATCGAAAACCGGACAGTGGCGCGCGTCAAATAGTCAAACGTAATTTTGGAAACTTATCTAAAACAGCCAGGAGGGCATTTAGGAGTTGATAGCGTTTGTTAGGTTATATAACTAGTATCCAAAACTTATCTAAAATAGCCAGGGAGGCAGTTAGGAGTTTTTAGCGTTTGTTAGGTTATATAACTAGTATCCATGTATATTGGACGCGATATCTATACCTCTGTAAAGTTATAAGGCTGGTTTTAGATTATCATGGAAAACCAGTATTTGTCATATATATGTCTTTTGGACATGAAAAGTTAAGGTGTTTTGATTTTATATCGCCACATGTGATATTTAGGTTCGTATTAAAGGTAAATATTATGTTATGAAAATCACGGAGTGGCTCTTTAATCCATTTGAAGGAAGATATACAAACGTATATAAATGATAAAAGTGCTAAGATCTCTGTCATGAATGACATCGAGATTCAAACTCAGGAATTTTACATATCTTTCAGAATTTTGTATACGAACAGCCTTGCAAGTATTGCGTTTATCTACCCAGGTTTATTATGCAAGTCTGACAGAGGCTTGGTAGATATCTTATATGACCTATATTTTGAACTGCCCTGTATATAAGCAGGTGCCCGATGGGATATGGTGGTTTTAACACTGTCACCTGTACGTGGCGTGTTGTCATATATACGTAACACGTACCTCTGTCGTTCATATAAGTCTACTGCTTATCTTGTTGCTTGTAACATCTGCTTTCTGCTAAATGTAACGTTTGTAACGTATTTACAATTAACATACCTTATAGAACGATCTATCCACGTGGAAGTTATGCCTTTGCTTATATATGCTGGAGAAAATACGATAGGGGTGTTGCCAATTTCATGATTAATATTTCCTCAGGTGCTAAATTTAAAAGAATGTCATCATAGATAATCTAAGAATGATTATATTTCCCTGTTACTGTTATCCGATTTTTTTCTGTAACCTTTTATGAACGAGTTTGGTCACAGCGCCATTTGTGGTTTGGTAAAATCAGAATAACTTTTTAAGAAAAGCATCTAGGATTGTTTTGGTTTACACCTTTTTCATTGTTTACAAATATGTTACAGTCTAACATCATCTTGTCCTGTTTTTAGTTTTTGGGAGATATGGGAAGACCCAAGACGTGAACACGAAAAAAGTACCGTTTTATTAAAAATTTGCAAAATCTTTGTTCAACATTGTATCTAAGGGCTGGGGGAAGAGTCTCATATGAACTAAACACTTTTCCAATATTGTTTTTGAAGTGAAAACACATATACAAATAAAAAAAATTTAAGATGAAAGAAACTTCACAAGTCGTAGCTGTCGAGTGTTACATCCCCAAGTCACCTTATAAATGCAGAATGTTCATGGAATACAAATTTGAAGTCAAGAGAAGATTTTTCAAAACTCAATACACTTTTCTCTTTGTCCTTAAAGGAGTTTAAATAGAAAATGTATTACTAACAATCGATGGTCACGTTGCACATCTGCTGTATTCAACTCTAACCAACTTGGTCACACTAAAAGGCAGTAATAACTTCGTAAGTTCAGACACACCAACATTTGAATCACAATATTATGATTTCAAATGTTTTACTTCATTATTTCTTCTTTTATTCACTAATATTATAGTAGTGTTCCATGGAACATTCTTGAGCATCAATCGCCACTTTCCTCCCCTACCACACACAAGTCCTCCAAATCCTCGGGTTTCCATTTCAGAGTATAAGTCCCTTTCTCCTTCATTACAGGACACAGATCTAGAATCTTGTCCACGATTTCTTTCTCGAGCACGCAAAACACGTGCAATGACGTAAGCTTTGGGCACGAGCGACATAGATTTAGGAGCGATTTCGCAAGATCCGGAGAGTTTCTCGTCTGAAGCACGACCTTCTCTAATGTGTCTCTATAGAAACTAGCGGCTTGATTCACCTCGTCATAGATATATGTATAGGTCTCAAGTCGGAGGTCAGCCACGGGGATCTCCGACTTCATGACAGAGGAAACATTTCGTAAAGGACAAGTGTGATCAAACGCGAGTATAACTTTGAGGTCTGGACTCTGCTTGGCCAAGTCAGCCCATGCCTCGGCACTCAGATCTTTGCTGTATTTCTGTTCCCTTCTACAAAGAATTCCGATGAGCTTTGGTGGCGTCCTGTCTGATTCTGTGAAAGCCTTGAGGACATCGTCTGACATGCTACAGTGGAAGAGTCTGAGATCAGTGAGGTTTCTACATCTCTTGACAAGTCTCTCTATACATTTTGGTGTCACCTTGCAACATAGAATGGTATTAACGATGTTCAAGGACTGCAGCTGTGGATGGTTTTCAGACAGGATGTCAAATACTGAATCGTCAAATGCCACAGACAGTCCGCTTAAATCAATATGTCGTAACTGTGACGACGGCTTGTCGTTGGTGTTACCTATAGATTTGCCAAATAACACTTTCAACTGATCGATAAACTCATAGCCTGCATAAAACACGGGGTTCTCCCCCGTGAACCTGATCTTCAAATCTTGCAGACGTCTTCCGGTCACGTGGGCAAGTTTTTTAAGAACTTTACACGCATTCTCCCTATTCTCTGTCTCGTGTTGATTGACGTCGATGTCGACACTCCTCATATATGGGGCATACACGTCAAGACATTCAACAGTTCTTGTGTCAGAGGGTCCTGAGAATGAAAAACTGAACCGTTGCCATAGATACGGAGATTTTGAGCAGTTGTTCCAGTGTCTGCACGTGGCTCCCGCTCTTCCCCGGTCCCGAGGTGACAGAAAAGAGAATATGTTGATTATAATGTGATCCGGCAGCAGGCTCCAGGAACGGGAATCCATCATCAACTAGTCACAAGCTGAAACCAACGTTTTGAAGTTTCAGCGAAATTCTTTGTATGAAAACGACCTAAAGAATTGGCGGGAACGATATTTCCAAGACCACTTATGACGCCGTTTTAAAGGCTTTATTCTTGTATTCGTACGGTGACGTACATATGTTAATTTAGTATGGCGTGAATGATTGTCCATTTCATAAGTTCAAATTGGATCGTAATAAAACTCATGCTTGAACTGAAATCATCCCTATCAGTTATTTTTACTAATTTTTCGGAGGTATATTTTTCCCCCGTTTACATTGCAAAGTTAGGTCATTATTTGCCAATGTGCCACATCATTTGCATAGTTGGTAGTGAAAAGGTTTCCACATTTCAAATGTGAAACCCTTATCCGAAAGTCTATTGAAAAATATCTCTTATTTCCTAGCCAAGGTGGATTCGACCATTAACCCCGAGAACAAGCAAAAACTTCCATCGTGGGTGACCGTTTTATCCAGCTCCCCTTCCAAGCAGCAGCAACGTGAAGTTTACACTGCCCACTTTGTCCTGTTAATCATTATAGCCATTGTGGAATATTTTACTCCCGCTTCAAACATTCTAAAGGTCTGTACGATCCTTACAAACTGGATATTTTCTAAGTTCGCTTGTCATCCGTTTTTCCAGTATTATGCTTTCGAGGAAAGCATCTTCCTACTTGACCCTTAAAGCGCATGAAAACTGACGAAAATAAAACGGGTGCAAGCCTATTAATTTCGTTACGTTCGCCCGCGACCTCGATACGTTACGATCATATGACATTCACTAGTTGGGCGCGGCCATGTTATCATTAAAATGATATAAAGGCAAATTATAAAGATTACTGCACCTACCCGTTTAACTTACAACAATATCGCCAAACCTTCTTTTCAACCCACCCTGTTGCGTTGTGAGGATTTGTCGAGTCAGGGATCATGTGACCATTATGCTATATTTAGAACGAAAACAAACTCAAGTACTAGTGTGTTCACTTATATGGGCATGAGGTATTGCCATGCGTCAACCTTTACTTATCACACCGTTCACTTTGATAAGCGTTACTATATTTGGTGAACTAATCATCAACCGTGTATGTATTTGCATATCTGTGTTGAGGGCCAAGCATTTGGTTGTATTTCATCGATTCAAGTTTAACATTTCAGCAACATATGTTATCTGCAACCCCTGGAGGGTTAATGGGGGTTACTACAGAAAGTTCTCCCTGACCCATGAAAATTATTATCTTTTGCATATTGCTACAAGAACTTATTCATTTACCCTACTTTTTCTTATTATTAAAGTTTGAGAACTATCTTCTGGACAGATGACTCTCACTAGCAGGCCCGTTAGCAAGGGGGGGTGCAGATGAGTGACGGGTAGCAACTGATTTTAATGAGATTGGATGGGTGATACAACCACAAACAACAGTTACTGAAGTGAGAGTTACAGATATGGTTTGGATTGCAATTTATTTTCATGTATCGTTTTTGTTAATAGCACTTTCCTTCAAGCACTCTTACCAAATATTGCATTAAAATGAAAGACATACTTGAAATCTCTAAATTGACCGAATTAAATTTGTTTAAAGTCATATAATCACATTTGCAATTAATTGAACTAATTATTCTTGCTGATCCAAATGATGATCACTTACAACAATCTTTCCCCGTCCCATTTGCAACAATTTTAATTTATATGCCCATTTTAAATTTTAGAAGAAATTGCTTATTTATATAATAAGTGTCTGGCAATTTCATGTGTTCCACATCACTGCTTTTGCAAAATGACATAGTAAGCCTTGTCCTACGATAATGGGGATGGGCAGGGAATTTGAAGTTTGAGGGCTAGAAATCACTCAAAGTTGTCTAAATTCTGGGGAAAGATTGATGTGAGTGATGAACTATTTGCCTGGCATGCATTAAAGTTTGCCCTGCAAAGGTGAGCCCATTTCTTTAAAAAGATAATTAAATGCTTGACATCTTCAAACTGTCCTCAGTATATATTTATTTAAGAAGTCATATTATTGACTTAAAAACACTCAACTCAATGTGATGTATTTGTATGAAGAGTTGTTATGTGTGTTCAGAAATGCAATATGGACTAGCACATCATTATCACTTCTGATCAGAATTCCTGTTAAGGGCACACCTCCACAAAAATTTATTATTTACTGTATTTCCTTGAATGTAACCCAAGGTCAATATTTCAATCAGAAACCAGGCTGTGTTTGAAGTCATACATCACATGACAAACCCCCTCCCCTTCCCCGGGGTTGTATTTTAGGCCCAAATTATAATCAGGGAAAAAAGATATTTATTAGTTTAAAAAATTGGGGGAAAAACAAGCACACTACTGTGAACTAACTATACAAAACTATACTATATATTTCTATGGAAAAAGTGAATAATTATTAATGAATCTTTTTTTAACTAAGTAACATTACTTAACTGTTAGTTTCTACAGTTTTACTTAATTCACTGCCTCAGTACACTTCAACCAACAAAGTCCAAAAACAGATTAAAAAAGGACACATACACTAATGTAAATAATGAATATTGTGTAGTATTGAGGATATGCCTGTCAAATTGCAGAACTGTAGACCAGCTGATAACAATGTGCCTCTGTATCATATACCAGCAGACAAAAAAAAAGAAGGAAGATATTTCCAAAGTAGGCTTATATATAATTTATTTTGTATCACCCTCAAAATTGTTATAAATCTTTGCAGCCATGTTAATCCCAACTTTATTTTCGACATCGTTTGCTAATACAGATTAAGGTCCCGAGGTAAGTTTCAGCATCTACATAAGCTCAGTAACTGCTGTAATGTCCTAGTCTATACAACAGTGCATGTCCTTTCTGGTTCCCTATAGCCAAGTAACCACTATTGGGGGAAAAGTCAAGACATTTAGGAATGTGCAACTGCCTGTCAGTTAGATCTGGAAAGTTTGCAAATACGTGCATAGAGGGAAAATGCACAAGTTTTACAGCTTTCGTCATTTCTTTGGAAGCAAGAGCCAGAATCTCAGATGTACAATTAAACTTTGCTTTTGTACATGTAGTTGTCAAGTTCATGACTGATTTTAGCGGCTTTGGGGAGGTTTCTTGTAAACACGTCTTCTGATCGTAGACGTTGACAACGCCGCTGTTGGATCCACATGCTATGTACTGGTCATTCGGAGAGGCTGCTAATGAAGTGCCTTGTACACAACCTTCATCTACGAACGTATGTACACAGTTCCGAGTGTTCATGTCCCACACAAACACCTGGTCGCAGTTCCCTGATGAAAACATTTTGGATCCATCATTTGAAAAAGTCACACCCTGAACATCACCATTCATCTTCAGCGTTGAAATCCACTCTTTAGACTTTGTCGAGATGAGATGAATAGCCCCATATCTTCCAAGAAATGCAAGGAATCGGCCATCTGGTGACGTCACAAATCTGGCCATATTGTTTCCTTCCATTGCTCGGATTTTTGGTACATTCACAACCTTGCCAGCAATCATGTCATAATACAGAAAGTTCTTGCGATCAGATCCTACGATAATTTGCTCTCCATCTTTGCTAAAATGTGCCGTGTGAATTGGGTAGTCCTCAAAATAAACGCTCTGAATTTTTGGATTGTGTTTGCCATCAATCTGAAACAAATTTAGTCTCTGTGAGGTACCAGCTGTCAGGATAACCTTTGCTGTTGGGTGAAACTCAACATTTTGAAGTTTCCCCCCTCTTGTGTCATCCGCATTTGCATCCGCCAGTTTCTTTACCTGCAGCATGCCAGAAGGCAAAGATGAAGATTTAACCAACAAATCCCCAGCTGAGTGAAGCAGATCTTCAACTTGACTGTCAATTTCATCTTCATCCTCCTTCTCAAGTTTTGCCCACTGTGGTGTTGGCATTTCTTTCTTCTTAGCTTTCGATGGTTTTTCATAATCATCCTGCCAGGCGATCTGTTTTTCGGTTTCTAGCATAAGAGGCTTCTTTGATTTTTTCTTTGACTTCTTTTTCAAGTCAACATCATAAAGTTCTTCAAGCAATCCACCACTTCCACCGAAAACAAGATCTTCAAGGTTTTTCTCATTCGTTTCTGATCGTCTGATTTTAGTCTCCGATTTCGACCTATCATCCCCATGTTTAAATGTTTTGTCACCTAAAGGCACGTCAACATCCCATCCCGATCTCTTCAAAGCTCTTCTTAACATTTTGTCGATCAATAATTATACATCAAACTCTACAAACACAGCAAACAAGAAAACTTCAATTATTCAGTCTCCTTTACACGATTTCACAGCGACCATGTGGGACAACCACTTCCTGTTGTGTTCTGGCGATGCGATAATGAAAATACGCAAACGTGTTCTTCGCCAAATTTTCGATTTTTTGAGCGGTGAATTTTAAAAACTTACTGATGTATTGTGTAATCATCTCAATCGTAAAGAATTTATTCCTCAATAGCTTTAATAGAAAATAGTATATTGCTAAGGTTTCTAAAAGCACAATTAATTTATGAATGTCAAGTTTGTCAAACAAATACGTCATCGTCTTTTATAGTTTCTACCAAATGAGCTTATCACTCTTTGCATGGTTCATACCTCCTATCTTAAATTTTATCAATAAAATAGTAATTAATATTTCAGGGATTTTGTGTGCTGATTGCTTAATTGCAGTCTCATTAAAATAAGTAGTAAAATTAATATTGCTGCACTACAATACACAGGTTATAGCTCTCTCAAAGCACGGTCACTAAAGTTGCCAGGTGCACCCATGACATGAGTTTGACCTCTTTATTTTATTGGCCTGAAACAAATAACTTCGATCAATCAGACTACATGCCTAACTCACTTTAACTACAAGTATGAGATACAAGTGTTTTCATTTACTCGTTGCTGAACTGACAACTAACCTTTCAATTTTCCCAAAAGCGTGTTGAAGAAATATTTTTATAACCAAACGATCATATGTGATCGTGAATTAGCTTATTACAATGTCCCAGTCTTTGTATGTTTACTTTCAGAATGTGCAATGTCTTATCAACAAGAAAGGGGAGGGGGGTGTTATTTCAAGTGCTTGGTGGGCTTTGTAAACGTTCACAAGGTCCTCCTACCCCATTTGCATGGTCATCCTACCCAGGTATTGTCTTGGCTTTACAAAATCCTCTCAGACAAAGCTGGGATGTTTGACCGCAGTGGGATAAAGACTGAATTGGAAGAATACTGACACATCCTTGAGGTTTATAAAATTCTAGGGGCATGGAGGAGTATATTTGTAATCCACATTCCAAAATTGTTGGAAAATAAATAGTTGTCATTGATCAATGTTATGATTGAGGAGTATATCAGCAATACAAATCCCTACATGTGTGTAAAGACCTATCTGTATTGCAAATATGTATTGTGAGGGGATTTTGACCTTCCAAACCAAGAAAGAAAGCTGCAACAGAGTTCAGTTGGAAGATATGAGTTGAGCAACGTTAATGGGGAGAAGTGGTGTTCTTGTGCAAAAAATACAACAAACGTGTTGGACTATCATCCTTCCATCATACATCCCATGGAATTTATTAACATGAATTATACTGGATATTATATACATACACCTGCAGTTACAATGTATATACATATACCTGTAATATTATGTATATACACACATACATCTCACATTTACAAGAAGAAAACAATAACATAACAGAAAACAGGTCATAGCTACACAAACCACAACCCGTAGCGATATATTTGAATTCATCAAATAAGTGAAAGAGGCATTTTCCCTTTGCTAAATCAGTGGTGGATCTAGGAATTCTGAAAGACAATCTGCCCTAAATACTTCAAATTTATCTTATGAATTTTAAGATTGGGATGGGATGCGGTTGGTGTGGTCAAACCTTAACTCATCTGAAATATCAGTAAGGCATTTCAACAATATTAGAAGGTATAGATTAGCTGTATAAACAAGCAAATGATAACATTTTGTGGTGGGTCTTCATTATACATCTTCTCTCTGATGAATACAAAGTTTAGACTCTAGGGTGTGGTTTGAAATGCAGCAAGCAGTTAAGACAGCTTGGTTCCCTGCAAGGTGGATAAACAGACAAACAGACATATATCTGATTTTGTTAGAAGGAATGTTTAAAACACTCACAAACAATGGATGACATGAAACGTTTCATTAAGGTTTACTAATTCCTTGAATGAGTTTTATCTGCTCATGCAGTAATTAGAAATTTACTTTGAAGGAAGGTTGGATCTTTAGCAAACACATGAATTATGCTAATGTTTATATCTGAAAATATACCATTTAAAGAGGTAAATTTCTACATAAAACAAAAGCAATGTCATGTAATAAATAGAATATCTGCTTTTGTAGAGAAATACAATGTTTATGTCATCTTGTCAGTAGACAAGATCATATTTCACCCCTGGCTGCGCCACTTGAGAAAAACCTACTTTTTTTATCTTGCTCAATAAGATGACCATGGTATTTGTCAAGGAAAGACAGATAATCTCTATTCCATTACATTCATAATTGCAAAAGCCCTATGTGAACATATATAAGTAACAATATATATATCAAACAAGTGTTCGTTTACACCTCTGTTATCAAATATTTGAATAAGTTTTTTCAATGATATTGTAACATATTTCTGAGAAATTCAGCGTTTTTTAGCATGTAGTGAGAATTTAATGTTGAGTGCAAGAAATTTTATATTATCCATTCATAAATGTATCCCATAACACATTGCACAAAAACATAACAATAAATCATAAGGACCTATTTGGACTTGTGCCAAATGCTTTAAAATTTGTGTATCCTCCAAAATGTTCTTATCATTGGTTGGAAACCAATCTTGAATTTCTTAAGAAAACAAAGATTGTCTTAAACTTGCTGTATTGTTAAAATATATAAGTAAACCACAAACACATTTTTCAATGTAAACAACACGTTGGGACTTTCAGTCGACAAAAAAATAAAGAGTTGTAAGTTACAAAACCATAGAACATCTCCATTATTGCACATAATTCAATTGTTATTAAATATGATACAACCAGATATAATCAATTACACAAAAACAAACAATCTTCATAAACACTGGATCAACTAACATGAAACAATGTGTTTCCTTAAAGAGACACAGAGTATATTTCATAAACTGTCATGGGCTTTCATTAAAGCCAAAATACCGTATGTCATGCTTATGTTCAAAACACCTTGCAAATTTTGCATCTTCATCTCTAAAATGACATACTAGTACATTATGAAATTTCATACTTGTATTCAGTAGTACTAGAAAAAATAATTTGGAAGTCAAATTCTAAACTTAATAACAAATTTAACAATAACAATCCATATTTATCTTTGCACCTAATGTATAAAAGCTTCCTATTTATTGTAACCATACTGAACTGATAAGCATTTAATGGTAGTTTTCAGAGACAACCACTATTTCTCAATGAAATAACACAGTTTAAGAAGTTTGACATATTTGACAACTTCAAACTTATTTCGTATAGCATTGCTAAGAAGGGTAAATTTTAATAGCATTTACAAGCCTCACTCACTAGGTAAATGCTCCATAAATATGTGAATTACTTTTTAAAAAGTGTACATTTGATTGTGGCATTGCAAAAATCTCCCACGACTAAAAGAATTGGACATCCCCAACCATAACTTTAAATAGATGGTGTGTAAGTACTATACCTTGTTCATTGAGGGATGAGAGAGAGGCCATACAGTCATCTGTACCTTTAGCTCAAATCACTCTACAGGTATGTCATCTTTGACATTATTATCATTCTCTCCCAACAGAGGTAGCTCCATCATAAATTCCTACATAACCTCTGACTTAATATGAAGGTTTCTCCGGCTTCAGGCAGTTTCCCTTACTGACGCAATATTGCCACTATACTACCTGGCATTATTTCAGCCAATGTAAACACCACGACACATAGGCCTATGCAATGATGCAGTCGCAAAATGAGGCGTATGTGTTCTGTAAAGACGACTCAAAGTGAAAGGTGCATATTCGAATAAAGTTCTGTAAAGACGACTCAAAGTGCAAGGCGCATATTCGAATAAAGTTAAGCTTTTGGAATGCTTCCGGAAATTACTTAGGCGATTTGAATGATAACTTTTGAAACGGCGTCGCTGATTGCAAAACTAACTTTGATTGCATCCAATCAGCATTCTACATTTCGTGCCCGAGAAACCTTCGTATTAAGACAGAGGTTGTATAGGAATTTATGACGGAGCTACCTCTGTGGGGAGAGAATGCATTATCATAGGTTCTTTACAATGTCATGATTTGCTTGACACAATGTACATGTGAGGATAATGTAACTGGGTATGTGTTGCCTTTTCTTTCTGTCTTGATCTTATACTCAGCAATAAATTACAAAGATATTGTCTCTACTATGCTGGATATCATACCTAGCCATCCCTTTTAGATGCTATATATCATTTGAGTAATCAACGAGCCCAAAAGATATCCTTTGAGAAGTTAAAACATACCCATCTTTTATAGAAATAATTACAAGGTAAAGGAGTTTACCATGACAGCACAAACATCAAATATTTTGCAACAGCAGTATTGGAATGTACATTATGATGACAGTTAAACCTCACTTTTAAACACTGATGGAAATCTCTGTGTAACATACAGGTAAATATACATTCGATAATGATATACAAATACTATTTTCTTTGCTTTGGTAACAATATCATTTATGTACATGAAATGAGCAGGAGTTATCTTTTTTTTAACCGAGATAATTTTGACCCTGCTAAATCAGCGTATTGTTATCCGTCAATCTCCTACAATATCCTAATATCTATCAGCCCAAATGTCTCATATCATAAATAGCTCCTTATTCGTGGCATATATATAGCTTGTCATTTTTTAAACCAGTAACTGCTGTCATGCAAATCCTGAACTCAAATGGCCTATAATCCGAGTACTGCCACTACTTCTCTGGTTGAAAGTTATTTCATTGGCTTGTATACATGAAGCGGTCAAAAGTGCTTGCTTTAAAGATATTGGGATCTCGCATGAGCTTTACGAATAAATACATGCTGATGTAGAAAGATCATCTTAAAGAATCACTCCGTGATTTTCATAACATATTATTTACCTTTGATACGAGCCTAAATGTCGTATGTGGTGATATAAAATCAAAACATTTTAACTTTTCATGTCCAAAGGACATATCAATGAAAATCTAAAAACAGCCTTATAAATGCACAGAAGTGTAGATATCACGTTCAATATACATTGATACTAGTGATATAACCAAACAAACACTATCAACCCTTAACCCTCCTGCTGGCTGTTTTAGATAAGTCTCCAAAATTACGTTTGACTATTTGACGCGCACCACTGTCCGGTTTTCGATCATAATTGCAACGTTCTACCTTCATATTGTCACTTTAAAAAACCAATAAGCTTTAAAATGTGTCTTTATGGTAACAGTCGATACTTCACAATCAAATGACTTGACATTGATTAAGTTTGGCATATATGACCCCAACAACTCACGGAGTGGCTCTTTAACATTCTATTAGAGGCACTGTAGCAAGTTTTACTAATGGAGAAAATGGATCTTATTGAAAGGATAACAAATTTTACCATTGCAAGTTAATCTTTTTGAAAATCAACAATTAGATGATATCATATGAGTGTTTTTGTCATACTATTTGCGCTGAAATGTCAGTTCAGAAATCTCGTTCAAGAAATACTGACATTTAAGCACAAGTCTCAATCAAATATGACATGGACACACATATGATATTCTGGTAATTACTGAATTGAGAAAATAAAAGAAAATGATCAAAATCTACTTGCAAGCTCGGCCATATTAACTGCAACCATCACATTAGGAGAGCAAGGTGATATGTAAACGGTGACATTAAAACATTGTCTATGTATGACGTCACAATGAAGAAGTGATATTTTGCCCTAGGGCATTGTATGAAAGATATGAACTCTGACATGATAACCCAACTAGTTCTTAAAGTTTATAGAAAAAATACCTAGTTCAGTTAATCTACTCAAATCCATTTTCCTGTCTCTAATTATTTAAAGGTGTTCACTGTTACACTAAAATGGTTGCATGAACATTTCCCTTGATACATGTTGCCTTATTCTACACCTTAAGACAATCAGCTTTAGATTATGTACACCCAGAAGAATACATATTTTGCATAGACTGGGAAAATTTAAATAAAACAAATATGCTACAGTGCCTTTAAAAAAACACACTTGTGAATGTTCTTCGGCATCTGGATAGATAAAAACAAGACATTCAAAAGTGTACCATGCAAAAGTTTTCGATGAACAATTTTTAAGTTCTTACGCCTAAGACTTTGGTATTCAGAGAAAATTTTAGTTAATTTTGAAATTTAAGTATTAATATGCAATTATGGTTAGTACATTCATGTTGTTTCTTTCCTGTATTCAGACATGTAAACATATTCTAATGGTTGGTTTACCTACTGGAGATAATGACTCATCAAAGACTAGTAACAATTGAGTTTCCTTGTAATCTTCAAGTATGTAACTGTAGTGACATAAATGTTTTTCTCAACAAAGCAGTCTACAAGTGATATTATGTGTTTAGTGCTAAAAATTAACCATTTTTGTTGAAAATGCAAACAGCAAGATTGGTGTTTCACAAGGAAACTGCACAACTAGGGAAACTGAAGTCCTCAAAGTTACATTAGATTGAAAATATTCAGTCTGATTAACATCAACCCTGTTCTAAAACACTTACTCTTACTTTATATGGACATAAACTGTTTCACTTGATTCCTTTAAGCTGAGTCATGTTTTCCAAGGCGAGATTAGTCGACCAATCAAAGGTCTTCATTACAGTCAGCTAGGGTCAAGTAACTTAAAAAACACACTTTACCGATTTTATGTCAATGACCAAATCTAATGATTTCAATAACATTCACAATGGCAATCTTTTTAAGGTATAATTTGATATGTCTGCACTAAAGTAGCTACAAAACATGTGACTCTGTGGAAGAGTAAGATCCTGTCAACAACCAAAGGAATTTTTATCACAATAAAGTCCTTTCGTAACTTTAATTTTTCAGAACAGGGTTCACTTTATTCGACTGATAATGATTTTAGGGCAGTTACCAGGATCAAGATAAAAACTGTCTGACAAATCCTATTTCCTACAATGTTTCTTGGTGTACTGTGCTCTTTGCAAGGAGTGATTTAAGTACTGTTCAACCAATTTATATTAAGGTCACATGTATTATGCCCAAGTTCTAAACTGGCCTTGTTCTCTTTCTGGTCCTTCAGCCAAGTCTTGTTCCTGCAGTGATGAAATACTGTCAATTGTCTGTAGTGCACATAAATAACTGTCAACACGTGCTGTCCGCTAGCTCTTCACAGCCAGTAAAAGGATGACTAGAAATATGACGATACATGCTAGAACAACAATTAAATACATTTTGCGGTTTTTCTTTTGGTATTTCTCAGCTTTTTGTAACTGTTGTAGACCTTTTTCCACAGCCACTGCTGAATGTTCTATGTTGTAGTCTATTCTGTCAAGTAGTGAACCCTGAAATGTACAAGAAGACATAATTTTGCAAGCTTTAAGAGAACCACATGTTAAGGAACAAAAAGCTTGATGCGTTTTCTTTTACCTCTGAATGTTAGAAGAAATCAGGCACAATCTGAATGTCTTCAGTTTCTGGATACAGTTTAGGTTCAACTCATGGATATCAATTGTCATATAACAATCTATGCTCATGTCCTCATTTTTGTGCTAGGTTAAGGTAAAACATAAAGAGTTGTATACACAAAATAAACAGTTTAAGCCTACTTTTGCAACAAAATAATAAAACATTATCTCAAAATTTACAACAACATTGCTATCAATTAAACTGATCCAAAATGACCCTAAAAATGTTTTTGGTTAGAAATAAATAAATTCCCAATAGGAATGAGCAGTTTCCAAAGTAGGCATCCTGCAACATCAGCGTATTTGTCTCGTACACTTTCCCTCATATCCTTTGTGCCATAAGCCTAAAAATATGGCTGTACCATAACGAAGTATGCAATGTTCCGAGATTGACTCATGCACAACAAGATATTTTTATTTCCAAGCCATCAAAGACTGTGGTTCCTTGCTGCTAACCTCTTACATACGCTGATACAAGAAAGGAACAAAATGTCTTCCTTTCGATTGTTGGTGTATTGAATCATTGCCCTTACCTGATCAACAATCATTGACGAGAGGTCTTTGAATATTTCATTGAGGTCTGTAATAGACCTCACAATCTGTGTGATCTCCTTCTCGCGAGTCTGCACCATTGCTGTGTTGTCTTCCACCAGTGATATCTGGTCCATTGTGAATCCCTGAAGTAAATTACACAAATAAAACAATCTGAAATTTCAAAATAATTTAAGTTGCAAAAGGCACCATTCAACCAATAAGTCTGCATACATTTTCAGATAGAGAGCGGAAAAGGTGCCTACCCTCTATGTGCACTACGTTCAAAATGTTTCCATGCAATTGAGAAAAGATTTAAAACCACAATAACCAAAGAAGCAGTTGGCACCACTCCACTACTAGATATAACCACATACCAGGTTTCGTAATAATAGTGAACAGTGTGCATAGGCGTAGGAACAGGGGGGGTCCGGGGGGGCCGTGCCCCTCCATCTAAAAAAGTGGGGGGGCACAGCCCCCCTACTTTTGACACGATTTTAAAGAGAAAAAAAATCTTCAAAACCCATTTTCAGGGGTAACCATGCAGATGACAGTGGCATGCCATTTCAAAGGTAAGCATAATAATGACAGAAAATGAAAGTGAATTATAAAATTAAGCAAAGGCTTTGTGTATGAACAAGTATGTCTATTCATCATCCAAATAGAGAAACCCTTTGCAGGTTAATAAGGCAACAATTACTTTCATGTGCATGTTCAAACCGATAGTAGGAATTGGGTCATTCTAAATTTGGAATTTTAGATCGGTACGAAATTATTTGAAGTTACTATCATTCTATTGATGCTTTCCATGGTTCCCTATAACGGATACATAACTAACATTATCAATCGAATTATTATTTATTCAGTATATCTGCGCCTGTGATACTTTAGAATTACTATCTGGAGCTATTAAAGTGTGCAACTGGTAATTTGAACCTAGTGCGCATATTGGGGCGAGAAATAAGGCGTTCCAAAAATTGAAACACTACGACCATTTAATGCTAATTTAACACTTATTAAAATGTGTTTGGCTTTATAAGTCTATTTTTGGTATTTAACAAAGACATTCAAAGCGTTCTGGAGCTATTGATCTTTAACTTGTTTTTTTATGAATTGTCCATTGCTGAATATAAATAAACGTGTAATGTCTTTTTCAGTTCCCGAAAGTGACATTTCAAAATGGTGGACCTACAGAGAATAAAAGCTTATAACAACCTCCAAGAGAAACTCATTAAACAACCGCTAACCTTGACTTTGTCACTTTTCAATTTTCGTTCAAAGATATTTCAACAAAATAAGAACTGGGCTTGATTTTTTTAAATCCGCCAATAAACAACTTTAATTAGCCTTTCCTTTAGACGGCGAATTTATCGGCTGTGAAAAACCCACCTGAGCTAGGGGCCATAAACTTCATGCAGCTGTGACGTAATAAACAGACTGTACAGAGTGGTGCATCATTATTTCAACTGAAATACCGCCTTAAATAATTGTTTAATTACCATTGATGTGGATATCTTTCTTACACCAAACGCTTAATAGTGTTACATCATCAAATGATTTATCTAACTGAGTGGAAAACATTCTCATAAAATCGTTAATTATTGTTTTTTTCATCTGATATTGTTACGATAGATGTATAGATCACGAGGCAATGATTCTGTTTATGACGTCACTAAAAGGGCGTGTGACCAGTCATGCATTCACTGGTTTGTGGCCAGATAGATCTAACCGGCCCATCAAAAGTGGCATTAAAAAACGGCTTTCATTACCAAATTGAACATATTTGAGTAGCTACCTTTGACGCACTATACAATATTGTAATCAGACATTCTAATATTCCAAAGAAAATAGAGAAATATGTTTGTGGTTATGTAAACTTTAAGGCATCACATGTTAGCTGGGATGCACTGATCACTGATTCTTTGGGACCTTTGATTAAAGTCGAACTCTGATATGCAGTGAGGATTGGATTAGTCTTTTGCTGGAATTTAGAATGACATTAACGGAATTTCTAGCTCTGTGAGAAACATTTAAGTGTTCATTGTAAATGTTGTATCTTAGAATAGATGACAATATGTGTTCCATTGATAGCTAAGCATTATTCCGTTCCATTCTGTGTTCTATGATGACATATGTTATCTTGCATTTATTGGCACTATTTTAGAGTAAAACATGAGAAATATTATTCGTAAGATGGATGCACTAAGTGATGTAGCTGCAACCTAATGTTACGTAAAGAAAGCTTTTTAAAAGGCCATTGTCTGATATGTTACGAGATACAATGTGATGAATGTTTATGTTATGTATGATTACTTGAAGCTAAGTGCTTTAAGACCGTTTACTGAATAAAAACTATGATTCAACAATTAAAACTTTAATACAAAAGCTTCAAAATGCGTTATTTCTATGACTCACACACGGACAGAATGAATGCATCCTCCGTGCGCACCCCCCCCCTTGGTAGTCCACATGAACCTCAGTCAATATCTTTTGAGGACTCACCCCCACTCACAAAAAAAAGTTTTTGGGCCCCCCCACCCTTAAAATCGTTCCTACGCCAATGGTGTGTGAGATATGGCCTGGAAACAAAAGCACATGGTCCTACTGTCCATATACACCAAGTTCAGATTGTTTCCATGGAAACTAGAAAAAAAATAAAGACCGGAATAACCAAAGAAGCAAAAGGCACCACTCCACCACTAAGTCTAAGCACATACCAAGTTTGTTAAAAAAAATATTGAAAGGTTTCTGAGAAATGGCCCGGTATCAAAAACATAATTCGGTCCGCTGTTTCGAAAGTACCATTCCTTCAGGATAACCAATGTACATCCACCTAGCAGTCCCTGGATATTTGGCTTAAAGATTGTCAACATTATAATCATAGATCAGGCCATATAAAGGCTGTGACATAGCTTTTTTTCAAATACCTAAAACTGATGAGAAGAAATCAACCAGATTCATTTTACTTTAGATATTATCATCATCATAACATTTCCTATATGATTTCATAGATTTAGATTTGTAAAATGTTAGCGTGATTCAACATTCCAAACACAAAGGCACTAACCCTATCATACATGTCATCGTCGGCTATGTTGACCTCCTCCATGACCCCTCCTGGACCGATACTCGCTCCAAAGTACTGCTGGGATCTCTCCTCTCTTGACTTGAGCTCTGGATAACAGAAAGAACAGAAATACCAGTTTCATTAGCATCTTAGAAATATTACAGAATTCAATGGAATTATACGATCTGATACTAGATAGGATATTGTGAAGTGAAGCCATGAAGATGTGCTCTTGAGTATAGAAAGCCTTGCTACCATATGCATAAAAATTATTGACAAGTCCTCCCAATAATTATTTGTTAATTTGTAGACATTTTGTTAATACATATACCTCATTGTTAGAAGGTTGTAAAATTAGCAATCTTACAGCAGCTTTTTCTTTTCACATAAATGCAAAAAAGAAGTATATGGTGGTCCACACGCTGATAGAAGACATCTATAAGCGTCGTATTTCATAATAGAACTTACTTCGTAAATAATTTGATTGACTTTTGCGAAAGTTTGTAGACATCTCTTGCACAGCCCTTGCTAGAGATGAGACTATATTTGTTGACAATTTCTTCTCCTGGTTGGTGCCGTGTAAACTTTTTGACCCGATGGAATGAATTAATCGCTGGCAGCGTGTGAACATCTGAAAATACAATCATTCATATCTGTGAAACATGATTGTGCTTAGTGATTGTTCGGTACTATTTGAACATGATGACAATGAAACTTCCTGAAAGTTGAACAAGGCAAAAAAAAAATTTACAGATTAACATTTATTTCTACAAACTGAAAAAACTTTTTTGGACATTTCTTCTTTACATACATGAAAATTAAATAGCAAGATCTGCACAACTCATAAATGGTTCAATAATAATTTGCTATAAATATATCCTTGGTTGAATAAATCTAAGAACCTATATTTTCAAGCTATCGTGATAATTAGTCTAGCTAAAATCCTATTATTAGCATTGACTACCAGTGCCTTACTTCAAAGCATGCTTAAAACTCATGTATTTTCTCTAGTGTGTGTAATTAACCAACCTGTGTTATTTCTTGAGTTTGGATTTCAATAGCATGTTCTTCATCAACATTATCATCTAATGTCGGACGGTTCAGATGCTTGTCATGGATTGAAGACAGTTCTTTCACTGAAACATAACAATAATCATTAAAGGGGCACAGAGTATATAAATGCGGTCAAATATGTTTAACTTCATAAACAGTGTTATTTTATCAACAAGAAGTGGTGTTTCTGAAAATTAACATATTAGTGCTAATCAGTTAGCATAGTGACTAAAAGACTAAAAACAGAAAAAGTCAAGAGTTATGGCCGAAAACCACATAGAAAATTCATGAAACATACTCTGTGTCACTTTAATGACACATTCAAAATTACAAAAGTCAATGCATGAAAGGTTTTGACACAACACAGCTTCAACATGTCAATAATTATGATTTTGCATACATTTCACACACAAAGATAAGAAAAAAAGATTGTGATTCGCCTGATACCGTGCAGTTGAGCTGAAGAGATGAATACAGAAGATGTTGATATAGAAAACAGTCTGAACAAATTGTGCTTACACAATTGTTTCAGAAAATGTCTTTGATCTACAAACTGACTATTAAGATACCTACTCCTTTGTTTGATTCTTGATATTTCAAATTGGACCTCTTCTACACCGTCCACCCTGCAAAGAAGAGATATTATTTAAATGAATTTCATAATTCCATTGTATTTCACAGATTTATGATTAAACTAGGTAAAGTGTATGGGAATTTAGGGGTGTCACAATACACCATACATTCCACATCATAATATTAGGTTGACAATACATTATGTTTTGCGATTCATATTTATCATTCAAATTGTTTAAGAGACTATCCAGTAATTAACAATTAAAAGCCAAGGTGCATTTCTGAAAAGCAATTCTATTTTGAATAAAGAAATGAAATAAATAAACATTATTTGAACCAAAATGATATAAATGGAATGAGATGTTGTCACATGTCTACATCAAGAAGATAAGTCTAAATTGAACAATATCAAGAGGGTTTTTTATCAAGAAGAGATTGATGTTGCAAAACATATGTATCAATAAAGTTCATGTGAATTAAAATTGATACCTTCAGACATGTATTGTGTATTGTATCAGCAGTAAAAATGCATCGATACATCACTGTATCGCAACACCCTTGATGGGAATCGCCGAGTGTATGTCATATTTCATAAAAACTTTTATTTAAAGTTTTGAAATGACAGGAGGGACTCAAACTTACATGAGGAACATATTTTCATGTCATAGAAACAACGAACAGTTGATTGAGATTGAGAATGAGCTGAACATTTACGAATTACTTATGTCTGTCCATTACCATTCTGGAGGAAGCCGCGATGATCTCGTTGATGCAATGCCCAGTTCTGGATCAACTGACACAGATGACATGAGTGCCATTCGGTCATCCGCCGTCTGCAAAAGATAATTAAAAAGGGACATTTCAAACAATTGAAAAATTACAAAAGAATCAATTGGTAACACTTGATTTTTATATTGAAGATTTAAAAGGTGTTTCATTGATATAGGATAAAATTAACCAGAGAGCGATTATTTTCAGCTGTAGTTGAATTCAGTTTGGATAGGTAGACAGATTGCACAATAATTTGCAGTAAAGAATTAAATCCACAAAAACAAACTTTATTTGATTACGAGTGTAGAAGGAAACATTTATTTAATGTTAGCTTAAACAAAATGACATATTCATACATAATATTTTATCCTAACATTGGATAAAATTGATTCTTTTTTGTGACATCAAGAGAAAACGGCAGCTACAGCAACAATGTTTTTTAGCACGCTAACAATTTTTTAACCCAAATTTACAGTTTCTTCTTGGACAAAGCTTACGCTCTGTTGATGACCTGTTTGTTTCCAATAACTTATCTAAGTCTTTGTTTGACTTTGATACCTGTCTAATTACAAAATATTGTGATGTGAACTCAAAACATATCACTTGAACTTGCAGATAACTCTTCCAATGTAAAATATTTGACAATAAATAGTTTTATAAGGAAATAAAACAACAGCCGAAGTCAGGCAACAGATGACCATGTGCAACAACTGAAGTCACATGTCCCGTTTTCATTAATACTGGTCAAATAATCTTAGATTATATTTAAACAGTTAATAAATAGACTCTCAATACCAATCTTTCGTCTGTTGTCATTTGACTAGGATTTCAAAATTAAGAAGATCTAAAAAGAAATTGCCGCACCAAAAATCCAAATGACAGATTTATGGCTGGTGATATTTTACATCATAGGATTTTGATATTGTAAGTCAAATGAATTTAACTATCACAAGCTATAAATAGTAATATTGTTTCCCTATTCTTAGAAGTTAATTTCCATATTTCAATAGTTTTTAGTAACTGAGCATCTTCTCATGCTCACCAATCGCAAACACATTCTTGCGATACAGAGTGAGAAATGCAATCATCGAAATCACCAGAATTTCGATTACAGCTTGTTTTGTGATATATATACAAGCTACAATCATTTTACATTACAGAAGTCACAAAACATCATAAAAATACATGACAATTCTTTTAATAGACAATATTGTTAAACTTTTATTTTTTAATCAAGTACTTTATACATCTACAAACCACCACAAACAACCTTGCATGGTCTACCAAACCAGTGAAACGCGTCTGGTGTTAAAAACCACTCAGTCACTGCATCACTTCTTTAAAGTGTCTAATTTTAGCAAAGATATTATCAAATTTAATCAACAGAAATCAAGAAAAATTGTTAGGGGCCAGTTTTCTAACACGTTCCACGAAATTAAGAATTATATCTTTGTTGCCAACATTATAATCCATGGAAATGTTTCAGAATAATTAGATTTTGAATGCCGGCGTCTTGATACAAGCGATATTGAAAATGACAGCAAGCCGGAATGACAAGGAACTTACCTGTTCAGAAAATATGTGACGACTTTGTAAGGCATTATTTCGCATGAGAATGAATACTTCCGTTAGGCTTCGAGTCGCCATGACTAAGGACGTCCGGAACAACCGGTAATGTGACAATTCTACTTTGGTTAAATCATAAAACGTGTTTATTCTGCCATATTTGTAACTATTCGGAGCGTTAGAAGCGACATATCAATAGTCGCTTACACCAAAAACATCTAGAGTGCCCTCCCTTGGTAGTGTTTCAGCGATAATTTCTTGCGCCTTCCGGTAACATTTTTTCGGGCACCTGTTGCTGAGAAAACCTGATCTATTGCACTTACATTATGGCAATGCGCGCTATTTGATTATACAACATATTATTTGTTCAACCTGAAAAAGTGATAAAAAGTACAGAGAACGTGTAAAAGAATTAAGTGGCATTCAACAAGAATGAGTTACTTCCCCTCTTGAATCAGCGGGAGATACAAATGTTTACAAATGGATGTCTCTCAATCGACACAGGCTGTGGCCAAAGGTTTGTCTGAAATTCGTGTTCCTATCGGTCACATCAAAGTCAGCGATAGATGGAGGAACACAGACCTGGTCGCGTCACTTCAAGGTACGATAATCGCAATTCTTATCGATATTCATATTCTTGGTACTCAAGTTCATCTACAAAAACACGGCCTACGGCTACGTGATAAGTGTATAATGATGGACTAGATACCTAGAGTATCGACTGTTGCCAAAAAGACACATTTTAAAGCTTATTGTCTTTTTACAGTGACAATAAGAAGGTAGAACGGCGCAATTATGATTGAAAACTGGACAGTGGCACGCGTCAAATAGTCAAACGTTTTTGGAGACTTATCTAAAACAGCAAGGAGAGCAGTTAGGAGTTGTTTTTTTATTTGTTTTTTTTTTATTAGTTCCCAGTTTTACAGAGTCAAACATCCATTCACATCTTCCAGACAGATATATAAGAGTTAAATTCTAAATATCAAAACATTGATACAGATATGAGACCTAAATCAATTGCTAAAAATTGGGATCATTGATTTCCATTTTTGATTGAATTTTTCAATATCATTGTTTTTCAAAGAATTGAATCTTTCTACAAAAAATATGTCTTTAAGTACAATGTTGTAGTTCTTGAAATTTGGAATAGAGTTTTTAATAGTACACAAATGAAGATGTTTTTTGGCGGAAATGATTATTTGATTTAGTAATAGAGTCGGTACCTCAAACTGCGTACACCTTTGGACAGCGAGGGCGCACGGCGGCTACCCTCATTCCCTTGTCTGTTTAATAGTTCTTTTCCATGAATCTGGTAGGATATAGAGTAGGTAATTATAATTTAATATTGTCCCTCTTATTTCATATTTAGACTGTAATTCATCAAAGGATAAAAATCCATGTTCATCTCATAAATCTTTAACTGTCAATAAACCCTTTTCTGCCCAATGTCTAATAACAAGAAATTGGTTTTTAAAATTATGATTGAGCCATAAAGGCTCTGCAAGAATATCGTCAATATTGCTAGAGTCAAGTTCAAAATTAAACTTTCTACAATATTTATTCCATGCCTTAAAAACATCTTTCCAGTAAGGGTTTTCAATGTTGAATAGCTTATCTACATTTGCTCCATATCTGTATATTGCAGTATAAGGTATGTTACAGGGATTGTTATCAGAAGATTTTCTACAGTAGAGTCTAAGGGTAGATAATTTCATTGCTTCAATAAAGGCTTTTATGTCAACCATACCCAATCCTCCTTCAGCCTTCAGCCTTTTCATTGTTGTTCTTTTGATTTTATCATTCTTATCATTCCAGATAAATCTGAAAAAAGTCTTTTCAAGAGATTTGATAAAGTCATCTGGGGGGTTAGGTAGTGAGCTGAAAATATGTACTAGTTTTGAAAGAGCTAATGTTTTTATGACAGTTATTTTCCCTATCAATGTTAAATTTCTTTTTCGCCATACCGCTAACAATCTATTAATCTCTTCTAGTCTTTTTCTTGTATTAATCACCCATAGGTCAGCAAGGTTTGGAGTAAATTTGATTCCCAGCACTTCAAACTCTCCATTACACCATTGAATTTCCAAACATTCACAAAGTTTTTCTTCCCTGCCTGCCATTGAACCAATCCAAATTGCCTTAGTCTTATCTATATTATTTTCAAACCTGACATCTTATAAAAAGTATTGATTGTATTAATTGCTGCATAAAGACTATCATTAGTGGCCATCAAGGAATAATTGAATATTATCAGCATATTGACCTAACTTATATTCTATATCATCAATAACTATACCTTTGATTTTATCATTACTTCTTATCATACAACCCAAAATTTCAGCTACAAGGATAAATAAATATGGTGATAAGGGATCACCTTGTCTACAACCCCTTTCATTTTCAAAGAATCAGATAAATGGCCATTTTGTATTACGCGTGAAGTTGTATTATATGTAAGTATATTTATCCAGCGGATTATTTGTGAACCAAAACCAAATTTTTTCAACACTAAATTGATAAAATCTTTTGACACTGTATCAAAAGCTTTTTTGAAATCAATAAGAATAAGTAATCCTTGCATATTTCTCTTCTTAGTTTCAAACATAATGTCATATAACAATCTTGTGTTGTCGCCAATAGTTCTACCTGGAATAAAACCAGTTTGATTATCATGTATTAGTAGATCTAAAGTTTTTTTTAAACAGTTTGTTATACAAGCACTTATTATTTTAAAAAGGGCGTTCAAAAGTGAAATTGGTCTCCAATTTTTCAGCTGAGTTCTATCTTTATTTGCTTTAGGTATGCATGTGATAACTCCTCTCTCAATGTCATGGATAGCTCATTTTTGGATGACACATCCTTAACACATCTGTAAACCCATGTTTTCAAGTCATACCAAAAGAATTTAAAGAAATCAATGGGAAAACCATCAATACCTGGACTCTTGTTGTTTTTCATATTTTTAACTGGAAAAGAGATTTCATCCATATCAATTTCTTTTTCTAGATCATTTCGCATTATATCATTAAGTGATGGAGTTTCGATATGCTGCAAGTCACTATTTTCCTCCAAGTCACTATTGGCAGCATAAAGTTTCTTATAAAAAGTTTTTAATTGTGTTAAAATAGCGTTACAGTCAGTTATCTCCTCATTTTTATCTGTAATAATAATAATAATAATAATGAATTGTTCTTATATAGCGCAAAATCTCCAGCAGGACTCAGTGCGCTATTTGTTCCACACTTTGAAAGTATTACTGGAAAGCTAGTTTAAAGAGATGTGTCTTTAGATCTTTCTTGAACTTGGGTAGGGAAGGCGCATTCCGAATAGAGGAAGGCAGAGAGTTCCAAATAGAGGGGGCGGAGAAACTGAAGGAACGTTCTCCGGTAGATTTCATGTGATATCTTGGTAGAGTGAGGATCTTTTCATTTGATGAACGGAGGGAACGTTGAGGCTGGAAGGATGACAGGGTGTCTGAGAGGTAGCTGGGTAGGGACTTGTCAAAATGGCGATAAGCAAGGGTTGCTATCTTGTATTGACAGCGAAACTTTACGGGAAGCCAGTGGAGATCGAAAAGGAAGGGGGTGACATGGTCGAATTTCCTCTTCGAATTTCCTCTTTCTCAGTACCAGACGGGCAGCATTGTTCTGGACACGCTGCAGACGTGACAGTTGCTCAGATGGTAGACTTATTAAGAGGCCATTGCAATAATCCAGCCTTGATATCACAAAGGCGTTGATGAGTCTTTCACATGTCTCCTGGGTCAGGTACTGGCGAATTGATGAAAGTCGCCTAATCTCAAGGAATGCTGCTCTGCACGTACTGCTGATCTGATCCTGCAGACTCAGATGCTGGTCAATGTGGACGCCAAGATATTTTACGCATCGCTTGAAAGGAATATCAGTGCCCCCGATGTTTGCTGAACTGTCACAGATTTGTTTAAGACGGTATGGTGCACCAACTGGTATGAGTTCAGTTTTCTCAGTGTTCAATTTAAGCTTGTTGCTTGTCATCCATTGCAGTACATCGTCGACACATGTCTGTACGTTTGATCTTATGGAGCGAAAGTCATATTATCAAGTCAAATAATCTTATTGATAGATTTGCTAACATAAGATCTATTCTCTAGGTTACAGAAATATTTAGTTGGTTTCTCCCCTTCTTCATACCACATAATTCTGTTTTCTAATCTGAATGGCTCTTAATTCCTCCTCCTTTATCTGCTCTAATTCTTTTTTATATTTTGAGAGTTTTGCTAGCATAGCCTCATCAATAATTTGAAAGTCTTTTCTAATATTGTCTTCACAATCCTTTATTCTTTTCTCTAATTCTTCAGTCTTATTTTTTTTTTCTTTTTTCAGAAAAGATGCAAAAGAAATAGTTTTACCTCTAACTTTCATTAGAAATGTTTCCAAAAAGAGCGTATCGCTTATTTTAAGCTAAATTTCATCATTGTTTTGATCAACAGCAATGTTTTCAGTTTCATTATTTTGAGAATATTCATTGATTGTTTCTTTTAGTGTTTTTTTTATCAAATTACTATATTCAGGGTGTTGAAGCAATGAAGTATTAAATTTCCAATAACCCTTACCTCTTGTTTGATTGATTGTATTTGAGAGAGTTAATGAAATGGCTGAATGATCAGTTTTATATCCAGGTAAGATATCAGAGTTCAAAGTGATATAAAAAATATCTTGTGATATGAGGAAAAAATCTAATCTGGCTTGTTTTCGTGGATTCTTTTTCCACCATGTGTATGGGACGTGATATCTACATTTCTGTGCATTTATAAGGATGTTTTTATATTTTCATGGAAAACCAGTATTTGTCATATAAATGTCTTTTGGACATGAAAAATTAAGATGTTTTGATTTTATATCATCACATATGACATTTAAGTTCGTATCAAAGGTAAATAATATGTTATGAAAATCACGGAGTGGCTCTTTAAGACTGACACCCCCTCCACCTGGCATGTTTTGTATTTTCCTGTCAGGTTCTGTGAGTGTCCTCTACGATGATAACCTTGGAGTTGTAGATTTCCATCCGTCAAGTCAAACAGGTGTTATATACGTCTCGGAGGGGGACCTCGTGTCAGGCACAGCATACAAGAGGAAGGTTGCTAAACTGAGAAAGGCATGTATTCATAAATAATGTCAGTGTGCACATAAACTCTAGAATTCCCAATAGCTTAGAGTGCAACTAAATCTCTAGTTTTAGATGGCAGGAATGTTGACACATTCAGTTGTGGTTGCTCAGTTTCAACTAGTGAATTAACCCTATACTTTTGGGTCATGTGTAATATTGTGTAGCAAGCCATTTCTTCTCCAGTTTTGACAAGGCAAAGTTTTTTAATGTACCGAGGAGTTATTCTGGTCCATAATTTTTTTTTTCTTGACTCTCCTTTCATTTAGAGGGGGGTTGCAAAATTGTGAGAAACTTTGATGCAGCTAGAGTAAATATTAATTATTCCCTGCCTAAATTTTCATTATAATTTCCCTTCCACCATGTGACAAGATACACAGCTAGAGAAGACTATTGAATAATTCCCCTCTGATACTGGGTAAGTTGGCTCTAGACATTGTTATGTAAATTGACAGTTATGGTCTTGGATTCGGCTAGTTTCAAGTTTATTCTTACATGACTTCAAAGACGAGGACTGTTTCATCCTACTGACAGGCTAACAAGGTACGAGGTGTAGTGATCGCGGAGAAGACTGCCACCACTAGCCAGTACTATCAGGACCTTCAGAAGTTCTGTATGTTGGAGATTGGCTTTGTTCTTCTTCCAGTGGCAAACCAGAAGGAGGCTGCTGGACTTCTGACCCAAATGGTAAATATTTGCAAAGAAATCTGAGAAAAACATTTCAACAGTCGAGGGAATCTTTAGAGCCTTGGCTTCTGAGTGACACAATAAGGATTGTTTGGTATTGTTGACTCGACCTTGGCTCAAAATGATTGCAGTGTTATAAAATAATTATGAAATTTCATTCTTGTACAGGAACAGTCTCCCATTTCTGTGCTCTTAATCTTATACCTTAAAAGCAAGAGCCAACAGGAGATGGCTAATCTCCGTGGCCCACATGAGTTGAAGGATCAGTTATACCAGAATATGATTGAATCCAGGGTTAGAAATGAGATTAATTAAGGCACCCAATGTCAAATTCATGTGTGCCCTGAAAATATGGAGTGTGCCAACAGAGATTATGATCATAAGATTAAAACAATAAAGATGCAAAATTGATGTAACAAGAAAGAATTTGTACAGAAATTGTAGAAAAGTCATCGAGATTTAATTAGGATTTCCATCATTACCAAAGGGAAGAAGAAACTGCAGACACACTTTACTAAATAGGAGATTATTGTCCCTGTCACTAATAAACAATTTCCTGTATTTTGGAAGATTTCCTGTCATGCACATTAGTAACAAAAATGGCAGCCCTCACAAGAATGACAATAACAGTTTTTTCTTTATTTGGGACACTTAAAGAGTTGCGGAAAGGATTAAAAGCAATCATTTTGACAATGTAATTAAAGTTCCATATGGTAAGCAATTTTTTGTACATGCCCACAAGGCAGAGCATTGCAATTTTATCCGTGCCCTATGAAATTTACCCGTGCTCTCGGCACGCAAATAATGGGAATTTTGGTCCCTCTATTGAAAATGATTGTGTTAATAATTGTGAATGTATCTAGAAACCAAGTTTCATTTCCAAGGTAATAGAAAAAGTGAAAAGCTCTATTAAGATGAAAACCCTAAAAGGGACACCAACATATGATGATTATTCCATATACCAACTTTTGGTTTACCTAGGCAATACCTTTTCTTTTAAATCGTCTCCAGACGAAATTTTAAGATGCAATTTCTTTGAAACTGACAAAATTTTAAATTCTAGAAAGTTGTAAAAACCATTAGGCACAACTACATGGGATGAATAGTTAACATATCAAGTAATGAAGTTTCCTGAAACTAAGCCTTACAGATTTCTAGTTCTACTCCTGAAACAAAGTGAATACAAACAAACAGTCAAGAGGGCCAACGACTTTATGCCTCTGCATCATTTGCTTGGGGGTTAGAAGGTATTAATCTTGAAAAACTGTAGCACATAAGAAATAAATATATTTTCAGGTAGAAGTTGAAGGGAGACCAGACACAAACCCATTTCTGAAGAAACCACGCCCAGTTCCAATTGACAAAGCGGTGCTGTCCACGCTACAGACTGTACCTAAATTAGGAGAGGTCAAAGCTAAACAACTACTCATGCACTTTGGAAGTAAGTACAGTGTTTTTCTATTTGTAATAAGTGTGAAAAATTCATGATAAGCTCTAATATTTAGAATCTTTTCAACTTGCATATAAAAAGTGTGTTTTCTATGGATTGAATATCTGAAACCAGTCTTACAATTACACAAAGAACGCTAAACACCAAGATTAATTGTAACTAAGTCTTTATAATTAAACTATCAATATTTTGATACTGACCAAAAAGTGTAACCTGTTTAAGAATATGAACAATATGTTAAAACATGTTCTACATTGTTCTCACAATGTTTTTGTTTCAGGCATTCAATCAGTTGTCACAGCATCAGTAGAAGTAAGTATTTTGTTAATGTGTTCTCTATAAAAAGATATAATAGTTCTTTTCAAATTAATTGATATCAAGTTATAGTTGATGTTCTTAAGAAAATATATATATTGGACAAAGTAATTAGGGATATTTTGAATTTTGAATTTATATTTTCTAAGGTGTCAATTTACATTCATCCTTATGTTCATTTTCAAAAAGGAATTTGAGCAAGATTCTTGTTTTGTGCAGGCAACGTTTTTGTATACATTCTGGTATTTGAATCCATGTCAAAACGTAGCCTTTACAAAGATATAACTGCTTTCTCTTGTAGGCTCTGACTAAAGTGGTGGGAAAGGCTTGTGCTCAGAATTTACGGTCATTCTTTGATGGGACGTGACATGAAGAGCAGATATGAGTTATTCATCTATTTATAAAACTTTAAAAAAAATTTTTTTGTTTTTTTATTCTTTTATGAAATGAGTTGAATTTTATCAAATACAAAAGGAGCAAATTATATTTATCTGGTAATATTATTTGACAAGATTCGACAAAACACTTGTTTTGATATAGAAAAAAAAAGCTTTGTATGTTAAAATACTTTGATAATTTTCTAGAAAAAAACGATATCTAAACACTTTTTTAATAGTTTATTGTATATTTTGTTACAAATGCCAAACAGTCACATTAATGATGCCTATTTAGACAAAATACTTTATGCAAATGATCTCATGATCGTGACATCAACTTGTGTGATACATGATGTATTATCATCACTCACATTATTGAAGCATATCAACAATACAAAGACATTAACAAATAAACATGACATAGTCACATAATAAATAAACAGTCTATAACTTTCATCAACATCCCAGACTTTGACATGATCAAATATTATCACAATTTTCATTACATGATTCCTTAACTACAAAGATATTTACACCACATGTAGACATTTATCAAGAAAGACATTGGAGTCAAGCTTACGTGTAGAAGTGAAATGTACAACAGTTCAAGTGTGATCAACATTGTGAAATAGTTACGCCTCCTATTGCACTCACAGGCAATGGTATTGAGCAAAGAGAAACAAGTAGTGATAACCAACATTACATAAATAGCTTTCCAGGTAACCATTATAATAGCCTTAGTGGAACATTGCTTTTGCCCGTCTTAGTTGCCAGTAGGAAAGTAGGGGCATTAACAGTTATCCAATCTTAAGGGCAAATAGATGTAAATTATCAACTTCATTTCTTACTGAATTTGAATAACTGGTTATTTTTCTACATAATGAAACTATCACACCATCAGTGTTTCACAAGGACATTATCCAACCCGTGAAAAACAAATTCTGCCCAGTGTCATATATATTGTATCACACATCAAAAGAAGATACAACCTTTCATACCTTCAACATCTGAACAACCACTTAGGGCTGGCAATTGAGACTATGTGTTTGAAATAAAGCTAACATGAGCACTGGAAATGTTTCATTTGAAAATCACACAATTAGGCCGGAGTCTTTGCATGTTGATTGGTTAATTGAACACACAGTTCACACTCCTTTCAAGTTAATATTTGTTGGCATTAGAAAGTCATGCATGGCATATTTCCATGTCCATAGCCTGGCCACCCGGTCAAACTCAGCCCGGTTGTGGTGATACAAGAGTCCGATGCCCGGCTCCATACAGATTGTACAGTATGGGTCTGTCAGTAGCGACTGGACACTGATCAACACTTTGGATATAGTCAGTGCCAAACTCCAGTTGTGGTGAATTGAATCCAGACCAACATCACCATGACGACTGATGTTGGGATGAAAGATTTTGGTGATGAAACGAACTTTTGGTGGTCTCATTGGGTAGCTGCAAAACAATTTGGGGAATTAAAGTTAAGAGTAGTTTGATTTACACATGACAATGAATAACTTAGATAGTACAATTATTGACATAAAGAAAAAGCTTCACACTAATAAACTTCCTAACTTTTTCATGTGTGTAAACATATTTCTTAGATAGAAAATGAATATAACTGCTATTTTCTTTTACATTAAAAATTCTCTAATTATGGTTCATTCATATAATTGAGAATAAAATTAAATTTGAAGTTTTTATGACTGGGAGATTTTTCCATGTGCTAAAATTTTACAGCATCAAAGATAAAATATACAAGTATCACTATGTCTGAGCACCTCTGAGGAATCTGCAGGTACAGTAGAAAGATGCCACCCTCGTATGGACTGCCCTGAGGCCCTGTTATGGAAGCCTGCCAGTGACAACAGTGTCTGTCGAGAGGTGTGGCTTGTATCCCTTCAGGGGGGTCTGTCTTGAGGGTCTTCAACTCACTACGCAGTCTTCTGTGCCGCCATGAGTTTTCTTCTATCGGTGGGGTACTCTGTCAATAGTCAAAGAGATCTTTTGTTTTAATTCTTTAATAGCAGGATGAAAGAGTTATTTCATTATCCCAGTCTATAGACTTGATGAATTTTACTTAAGGATCAATGAAAAGAAGAAGTTTGGATTTAGCTTGTAGGAAAATCTAAATTCCTTTAAGGAAATTGTATCATAAAAACTACTCTATTATCTATATTGTTTACTAGTGTATTTACTGAGAATTACAATACAACACCATATCTAATAACACATGCTAAAACCTAAGAGTAAAAAGTGGGTACCACCTAAATGGTACACAGACAACCTATTCTTTCAAATATCTAAACTGTTCATGAGTAATCAAATTATTTTGAAAAGTTTGAGTACCTGAAGCATCATGCTCTCCAGGCAGTATCTGCATGGGGAACTCTCCAGCCTGCAACACCGACATTGACATCTTAGGGCAATTGTTCCTAATTAATCATAAATAGTAATGTATTTTCTTCGAAACAAGACCTTCCCAAAAGAATATCCAAGTCCATTTTGACTCACAAAATTTTCAAGTAATCTTGATATTTAATTTCTTGACTGATTTTTTCATTTAAAGTTTTATTCTTGAAATATATAGGTATCAATAGATATTAGGAAAATTTAGGGATCACTTACAACTTGGTGTAAATGGTCTTCCAACATGTGACTTTGTACTGAGGCTGAAAGAGAGGCCAGCGAAGCCGGATGAAAGTCTGCCATTGGCTCTCAGTCGTCTCGCCGTCAAGGATCTCCTTCCAGCGAGTACACACATTGCCTGCTGTCCACAGCGAGATGTCGTCTAGGTGACTGAACACAACCAGTAAAACTGCAACACAACAAAGTGTCTCACACTGATGCTGAAATACTTACTTTCAAACCTTTCAGGTCCAGTTAGGACAATGACATTTTAACATTGGCTGACCAGTTTGATAAAGAGAGACTCCAAAATTCCTAATCCAAATTGTAGTTATTGATTAGAATTCATTTGGTAGGTAGTGATGCAGGTATAGCAGAGTTGATGTCTTCAAAAAAAATTTGATTAAAAAAACCCCACTTTAAATGTTTAACATTTATGCAAGTCAATTTTAGTAAATAGTCATTCATCTCCAATCTATGACAAAATTTGTAGGGAGCTGCAAAATTATGTATCTACACTTTAATACACATATCAAAAAGGACATGACAAGGAACAGATAGTGCTCTAAATAATATCTGTTGAATAAATGACATATCAAAGTGAATCGGGAATGCTTGTAAAGGAAATACCTTCAGGCGGGAGTGAATCTACTAGACCATCAGGGACATTATCATCTCTCTCACGAGGCAAAGTCAGCGATTGAATCCTCTCGGCTAGTTTGTCCATCTTGTGCCCAAATGATGATTTGTATGTCTTCATCACAGGTTCTTGTTTAGGGTAGAAGTCTGCCTCAGCCCCTGGCTCCTCATTACCAGAGTCGTCTGAATCTGCTTTCTGTAAGAGAAACAAAAAACATACAGATGCAAGTACGTCAAAAGACCTTGTTGATGAATTAGTATCAAACAAACTTCTGCAAGCAAAGTATTTGATAATGAGGCCAGGGACATTGTCATCTTTTGGATGATTCAGATGCTTTTTGATTCTGGTTAAATTAGTGAAAAATTCTTTAAAGGCATTTCAAGTTTTTTGAAAAGTATAAAGACGTTGATGCAGAAAATATATATCATAACTTCTTTACTGTAGGAAAACCACTGTTTTCAAAAAGTTTGTTAGTATCAGTTACATACTTGCTAGAAGATTTTACATGTGTATTTTTTTACATCTGCGTAATTTACTGAAATACATACGAGAAATAAAGTCGCCTTTATTAATGCTACTAATTTTAAGGTAAACCACAAACTTGATAAGCAAAGTAGATTATTTAGTCATTAGAGTCTCAATAGAGAGGGGAGTCAAGGGCACTGTTAAAGTCATTGCCTCAAAATCTTGGAAAGCTTGAAGCTAAATGCTGGATGTTATCAAATGGTAAATGCATAGGGGAAATATCAAATATAGGTTTATATGTATGTATCCAAGATTTTGGAAGATCATTTTCCTAGGTGTTCTTTACATTGTGGTATGGGTTGTCCTTTTCTTAGCCTCATTGGAATATGACTACATTGACTAACTGATTAGACTTTTGCAAAATGACATGGTTTGGCAAGTCGTACAATAGTTAAAATGGGTTCTTTAGTTTGAAATTCAATATTGAAGGGTTGGAAGCATGTTATGTTTTGAAAGTTATTGCAAAATACTTATGTATTAGTGATGAACTATTAGCGTGCTGGGCTTAAATATTAGCTACAAGAAGACAAGACTCTGTTTTTAAAAGCATCTGTCAAATGACACAAAGTTTCATTATATATGATTATCACCTCTGTGTACACCTCAGCCTCTCCATCTGCCTTGTTGATATCGCAAGAGAACAGGAAAAGATGGCAGGTACTACAAACAGGTTGACCAAAGCTATTTCCGTAGAAACCATCACACATCATACATTTAGCATACTGAAATAAAAACAATTCTCAAATTATTCCAAATTTTCAATCTTTGAATATGTACGAGGGTCCAATTAATAGAATTATAATAACAGTTAGGCTATGCAGAAATTGTAGAATGGTTAAAATGCATGCTAAAACTCTTACACGATTGAGTGACAATTTACTATTGTTTATTTAATCCAGACTTCTTAAATATAGTCTAATTGATAAATATGACATCACTCTATATATCTCTACATTAGTTAAGAAATGTTTTACCTCTGTGTCTAAAAATTCAGTTATTATACTTTCACATCTCTCTTGTTTTGACATTTCTGACGCCATGTTTTTTGTGAACTTCCGGTTCAGGTTAATACTAAAGTAGGAGTCATCAAACGAAACGAACTTTTTAAGATCGCAACCGAAATAGATATATGCAGTTTACGTTAGCTTCAAAGATATTGAAAATATTTTCCTTAGATTATGATTATAAATGGTCAATTCTAAAAACATTATTTTCTTTGTCTGCAAACGAAGTTATGCTTGATTGGAAGTCCGGCGAACGGTGGTGTAAGCGGCGTACCGTTATATTGTGGCCTAGCGTTGCACCGATTCTATCATCAGACAGGTCGCCAGCTCCATAAAGTGTTTAGGAACTAGCTCTATTTCAGTCCAGTGCTAAATTTAGATTCAAGGTGCGTAGTAAAATATAGTGCTGCCTTTCTTTTTTCACTTTTTTTCTCTTTGAACAAGTACATCACTCACAATGCATATTAATTATCATTGTGAATGAGGGTACCCGGTTTGATGTCACTGACAGGTTGTATTTACTTGGATTGTGACCCATGCATCAAAACATATATTTGCAGACAATGTTTTTCATTTTTGATTTATATATTTAAATTATTTTTATCAAAAACAGTTAAGTATGGGAAATCTTCGAAGATATTTTAACTTGGTATCCTTAGTTTACAAACTCCAGGTGACATTTCTTTGAACAGTAGTAATAGCTTCTAAATAGGCGTAGGTGACGAACCAGGTTTCATGGTAAGTAGAGCGCCACTTATCTACGGGTAAGCCGAGTGGTGCGTTAGGCGTCCAATCAAGTAGAGCAAATGTATTTAACTTAAACTCCCTACACGGAAGCAAGGGAAGCGCTGCCCATGAGTTTGTTTGGTAAGCTCTTGCATTTATTGTAATGTAAACATACTCACAGTTGGTGCTTGTCTAAGTTGTCTTCATTATAACTTGCACTTGTTCAAAAGATTAGCTAAACGAATTTTATCAACTGTTAAATGTAAATGTATATTGTATATATATATGCTTTATATTATATGTTTCTCTAAGAGATAGGTGCTGTGCAAAGTCCAATAAAATCTTATTTTTATCTAGATCTAATCAATGAAGAAAAATATAATTTTGAGAATTAAATTCAGATTCTTAAAGTTAAGTTTCTCTTTGATTTAAAACGAATTTTAAGTGCATGTTTTTAGACAAAGATTGTTTTTTGTTTCTTTCAGAAAGTTTTTACAACTTTATATAGGCTCCAAAGAACAAATCTAAACAATGTGGTCCAAAGTAATTCGACCTATGGGCTCATTTGTCCAAGGTGTGTTCTTCACAACCAGATCAATGTCATCAGCTCCTGTTGGTAAATTATCAGGAAAGGTTGCCATGGTTACAGCTTCCACCGATGGGTAAGTCTGTATACATCGAAATTTTTAAAAATTGTGCGAGTACATAAAATTTAACAGATACGTTTGATAACATCATATTACTAGAAAAATTACAGAACATGAAAACATCATTATATGAATATCTGTTACCGTATATCCATATTTTATCAATTTATTTAATTTATTATGTATTCTGTATCAAATAAAAGTTGAATCTGTTGCAGTATAGGCCTAGCTCTTGCTCGACGTCTGGGCCAGGACGGAGCACGTGTGATGGTGAGTAGCAGAAAACAGGAGAACGTAGACGCAACCGTTAAAACTCTCCGTGCAGAGAATCTGGACGTGGCTGGGACTACTTGTCATGTGGCTAGGAGTGAAGACAGAACAAAGCTTGTAGAGGAGGTAAATTGTGAAATTATTCATTTGACATGTATGATTTGATGATGAAATCCTTTTCTATTAACAATCGATATCTTGATGAACTGGTGTTGACTTTAAATGACTTTTTTTAAATGAAACTAATGAGTTCCTTTTTGGCAATGTTTAACCATCTCTTCTGTCAATGAAAGCCTTCTTGATTGGCCAAGTATCTTACCTATTGGAAATTCTAAATTTAGGTCATGACAGGTAAATTTAAATGTAATGAATACATTAACAGTATGTCTTAATTCTTTGATAAGCCATTTTTTTCTCTAGACTTTGAAGAAGTTTGGTAGCATTGATGTTCTTGTATCTAATGCAGCAGTCAATCCAATATTTGGGCCCATGATGGAAGTGAGTATGTGAATCCTGAATCATAAAATTGATTAATTTCATTAGCTCTTAAAAGTTAGAATTATTAGAAGTGAAAATGAGGAGAGTAATAAATCATGTTTGATTTGAAAATGGACAATATGATAATTTTATCGTAGCAAAATTGTCAAGCAAATATTCCTTCTTGAAATCAGCCAAAGAAAGCAAGCAAGTGGTATAATGTTGAATAATATGCATCTTAAGAAGTACAAAATGTCCACAAATGTACTAAAGCTACAATGGATATAATTATACCAAAGAGTCAATTTCTAACCACCTTTAACCATATTGACTATAGACTGTAGAGAGATGAGGTGAATAAGATAAGTCTCTTTGCTGGTAGACATTTAGAAATCCAAATCTAGATGTCATAGGAAGGGTCATTCTCTCCTCACAGAGGTAGGTCTCTCATAAATTCCTATACTGACCTCTGTTGTAATATGATCTCTGAGGTTCCCCTAGCAGCAAAATATTGCTATATAACTCACTTTGCAATATTTCAGCAAATGAAAACATGTTTGTTGTCACCGAGGCCTATGCAATGATGCTGTTGATAAATGGGTTGGCTCTATTCTGTAAATTAAAAGTGCAAAGTGCACAATCGAATAAAGTTTAGTTTTCCTAAAGCATACTGAAATAGCTGAAATAAATGATAACATCAAATCATTTGCATCCAATTAGGCTTCTACATTTCTTGACTGATAAATGGATGTATTAGGACAGAGGTTAGTAAAAAGACTTTGGAAATACCGGTACACAATTTCCAGAAATGCCCAGAACCCTCTGTTCAAAACCAAAACTGAGAAAACTTTTTAATTTTCTGATCCTAGAAAAAAAAAAAATTTTTTATATCATTATCTTAAGTCAAATGAGGTCAGTTCATAATGAAGTTGTCTTTGATTTCAGACATCACCAGATGCATGGGATAAGGTGAGTTAGTTATTCCCAGAGTTCTTTGATGCATATCAATCTAAATCTATTACCATTATCTTCATATTTAAGAACTTTATTTTCCTGAATTGTAAACTTTTCAGAATGAAGAAAACAGAATAAACATTACAAGTTGATATTACTTGCTATAATGACAATGTTTATTTATGTCTTGATTTGCTTGATAATAAATTTTGTATGGGTTTGAATGGACTTTTTTCTTGAAATGTTACAAAATTCACTATTAAACCTGATCGTTTTAGATTTAATTTCTATCCTTTAACTTGGCAGTTACCTAGCTATCAAGTCTTTGAATGTAACAAGATTTCGGAAATAAAAACAATTGAAATTTTCATAAAAGTTTTACAATGTATTGCTGTTCAGTAAGTCATTGTTTCGGAAAGCTTTTTTTTTAATCGTTGTTTTCTATTTTCAGATTTTTGATGTCAATGTTAAATCTACTTTTTTCCTCTGCAAAGAAGTAGTACCACACATGGAAAAGAATGGGTATGGGTTATCAGGATAATTCTTATCATTCCCCCCTATACGTAACCTACCCCGACCAGCCTCCCAAAAAGGGAAATGTTACCAAATGCAAAACAATCAGCTACAAGTAAAGTTTCCTTAACAAAAATTATTTCAATATGTTCATACTAAGATTTTGTATCACTATGGGTAATCGGTTTGATAATGAGATGTTTTGATCTCTTGTTAAGGTGGATTATACATAAATGTTCATCAAAAGAGGTAGATTTGTTCATTTAAGAAAACAAAACATGCTACAATATTTTTATAATTCTTCTATAAAGCAGTAAATGGAATGAACATTATTTTTGGAAACTGTTTATTTTCATCTTAATTGTTGTTTATTGTTTTATGATACATGATGTTGGAATGGTAATTGTGATACAGATAACTGATTTACTATATATACATTTACTATTGTCACAGGTGCATTACAATTCATTTTCCAGCAAAGGATCAATAGTAATAGTCAGCTCCATAGCAGCATATGCTCCAATTAGTGTGAGTATCATCTGTTGATTTATTGTGCTCTATATAGATACTCATTGATTTTCATGAGATTTCATTTGCCTTTCATTTGCCTTTCATTTGTGTAAAAACACCAATTTTGACAATATTCATGCAAAGTGCAAAACAGCTCACATAATAATCCAAAAATGTCAAATACATGACAATCATTAGTTTCCCTATAACATCTAACAACAGCTTAATGTGTTAACCAAAGCAGAAATCACTCATACCATTTAAATGAATATCAATTATATAACCTTTCAAAAACTTTAAAGTCAAATCTTATCTTCTACCTTCTCTAGATAAGTTTTCAAAATTACTTATTTACGAGTGTCATTGCTTTTGATTAATATTGTGACTGTGACTGGAACACTTTAAAGACTGCAAACAATGATTATTAACTGGAATTAATTTGTTAAATCCAGGAATTTGCAATGTTCGACTGTACAACGTCAAATATCAAAGAAAATAATTATCATATTGAAACTAAGAACTAAGAAATTGGAGATGGACAAGTTTATCTTGATTTGCTGATGGTAAGTTTTCCTGTATCAGTCAGTCTGTCCAACCAGCTGTAAATTTTTTTTTACATTTTTCAAAATGAACGCCTTCCATTTTTCAGTTACTAGGAGCTTACTCTGTGAGCAAGACTGCTTTGGTTGGTTTGGGGAAGGCAATGGCACCAGAATTAGCTATGTCAAACATCAGAGTCAATGTCGTGTGTCCAGGAATTATCAAGACACGCTTCAGTGAAGCTGTACGTTCAATTTTTCATTAATTTCTCATTTATATAGCAACAACCGAATGACTTAAAATGAAAAATATATTAAATGGCTACCTGTTCACAGCATTAGAATATTTACAAATGATATGGGTCAATTTAGTTTGTTATGTTCCAATTTGAATCTGAATAATATGTTATTTTGACTTCAATGAAATAATAAAAGAGAAACCAGGGTCTCTTTTCAGAAACATTGAGAAAGTCAAAAGGTGAAATTTGTGTAATATTGATAATTGATGGGTCAAGTTTATTCCAATAGTTTGTTTTGTGAAAGAAGATTTTGTAAGTTTCTAAATGATCTGTGATGATTTTATCATCTATATAATTTAATCAAGCCCTGATAGGTCATTTGTAGAAAGAACATATAGGAAGTATCTACATTACGTGTTAAATTATCGTCAAATAAAACATTGTGTTATTATTTTTCAGTTATGGAAAAATGAGGCTGCATTGGAAATGGCAATGAACTCGATTCCAATGAAAAGGTACAGATTCTATAACCAGTCATCAGTTTCTTTTAACTATTGAACATCGTCAAAGTTGATGAATTAATGCATCCTAAGATATTCTTTTACAAAAAAAACAAAAAACAAAAAAAAACATTAAAGTTTTTTCCAAAACATTAATTTAAATCAAAGACTAATAAAGCTCAAGATTTAATAAAATGATAATTTCAGGTGTCTGTACAATGTGTATCCCGGATACAAATTACGACGATAATAGTGTTTATTATCTAATGACTCATGATAACATTCCCCAATATGAAAGGGGCAATTTCTCTTGTTTGATGTAACACTTGCCTCTTGATAAAACTAAGAATCTTACAGGGAAACATAGGGGCTAAAAATATTTGCACCTTTGCTTAGTAGTTCAACAAAAACTAAGGTTTTCATAAACTCTTACATCCTTAAATGTGTAGACATTGAATTGATACAATTAATCCCACAAGGGCTTAGGAATGCAGGTTCGCTGCCCATTTTCGCAACAAACCAATCTGAAAGTAACACGCAATGGACTGCAAGACCAGTACCTATTTCAATCACGGCATTAGTCCCTTTGGATCGAGGTCGTAATGAACCACTTATCATTATTAGCAATGTCAGTGAATGCCAGTGCCAAGTTCAAAATGGGTGCATGCAGGGGCTATACATAATCTTTTGGGATAAATCATCTTTGGTTGACTCCAACTTTGATAGTTCTTGGATATGCCAATGTTACGGGAGAACACTCCATAAAAGAATTAACCTTAATTGTTGAAATACTGGTCTTTTTCAGGATTGGAATGCCAGAAGATTGCGCAGGAATAGTTTCTTTTCTGGCATCAGATGACTCCACGTACATGACTGGAGAATCTCTGATGGTAACGGGAGGCATGACAGCCAGGTTATGATTATGATTATGAGCAAAATCGTGAGATAGTGAGCATGATTACAAGAATGTGAGTGTGTACAGTCTTGATGATGTGTTCTCCCTTATGCAAATGTATGACAGAATGATTATTTGTAGAATTTGGACGATTGTTATGTTTTTACAACAAATTTGTTCAATTTGTTATTCATACATGTATTTGTTTTTCTAAGTGATTAATGCAAATTTTCTTTAAAGTGACACAGAGTATGTTTTAGGATTTTTTGATGTTCTTTGAATAAGAGCCAAATTACTATATGTCCTCAATTAAGTTCAAATCGCCTACCGAACTCGCACCTTTGTCTCCCAAATTCTCAAAATATGCTATTTTTCAATAATAATTGAAAAACGGCCATATGAATTTTAGGATGTCAAAATTCTGCGTTCATTTTACATGTATATATGTCCTACTTAACACTACCAATCCATATTTACATTTGTGTCTGCTGTAAATAAGTTTCCAAAATTACGTTTGAGACATTGACACGTGCATCACTATCAGGTTTTCGATCACAAATCGAGACTTTAATCTGTTTATTGTCACTATACTGAACTAATAAGCACTAAGATGCTAATCTTTGGAAACAACCATCACTTCTCCATAGAATAACACCATTTATGAAGTTTGGCATATTCGACTCCAACAACATACTCTGTGGCCCTTTAAGTTATGATTTATTTCTTTTACCCTATGCTCAATACACGTTTTTGTGTTAAACAAGTTTTCATTGCTATTTAAATTCTCTTTGATTGTACATTATCTGTTGACTTTGGTTAGTTTTGAAGAATGATTAAAATCTAAATGTTTTCACCTCATTGCCAGAATTTTGAAATTAGATTTGCTTTTTTCCTATGTAAATTTTCTGAGCCTGACACCATGGTTTCCTGGATAAATTTGTCAATGTCATGTTCCTGCATACATATTTGAAATATTTTGTATGGCAAAGACAAAAGGTTATGTACAATAATTGTGCAAATATGGTTTTTATGCAGAATTTTTATGCAGAATATGATTGTGAGACACTTAAAAATTCTGTTAAGAATTAATGTGAGAATTAAAAGATGATTTTTTTAGTGTCATTTTTGTTATCTGTTATTAACGTTAATTTTGTTATCCTTTTGACAAAATAAACTATGGTAAGTTTGCAAATCGCCAATGGGGAGACAAGTCAAACATTATTAGAGTGTTATAAAATCTACTTTTATTTATTGTCAAAACATTAGTTCTTAATTTACTGACCAATCAGGCTTAAAAGTGAAAGTTTAAGAATCATTTTAACAATGTAAGATGAAGTAGCTGAAACAGAAAACCTCTGGAAAATTTGTTTAAATGATTCTCTTGATAGGAGTTTGAATTATGATTAAGTTGGATGAAGTAAAAGTAATATTCAAACTGTTGAGTAACTTCGAATAAATCTTTGAAATTATGTCATTGTATAACAGTCTTCCAAAAAAACATTTTGCAGAAAATTAATTATAGTACCAAGATCACTGGTGAGAGTGTCCTGTTTTTGTGCATGAGAATACATAAAGTGCATAGTCTATTAACATAAGGAATACAACTACTTTCTATAGTGCTTTAAGCTTTTGGCTTGGGATCAAGGTCCAATGCATACCTGCAACAGTGATGCAGCCTTTCTCCCTGCAATAATGCTTGCAGCAGTGATAAAAGTGAACTACTCTTGAAAGTGGTGTTAAACCCGAAACCTCACCAATAAGGGTTGTGGGCGTCTATAGAGATCCCAATCTCATTTAAATCAAATGAACTTATCACTCTACCAGTTGTATATATGATCTGAGTACTGCTCTGTAGGGGTCAAGTAGGGTGACCTTTGCACTCCAGCCATTCGACAAGCTAAAAGACCATCAGCATGGATCCCTGATCATGTGAATTCATTGAAGTAGAAAGGACCATAACATAGCCACCTTACATGTCCTTACTCAGATTAGAAACGCAGCAAGGTCATGAAGTAAAAAGGATACAAATGCAGTTGTTTTAATGTTTTGATTTTACTCACAGTATCTTTCAACCTCAACTTGGTTCTGTTATATTTCTGTATTTTGAATTTGTGATCCCCATTTTGTTGCTCCTCGTATCATTGTATCCATTAAAAACATCCTAATCAGCAATCAATATATAGTAATGCTTTGAAAACTAAATATTGAAATAAGTATTATAGTGTATGAGATAGGTAGAAGTTTTAAATGCACTTAGGACATTGATGCAGCAAACAGGTGATTTAAAATGACACCCACCTATCAAAGCTTCTGGCCCCTTTATATTAACCAAAACAGATTTGGGAGACACTACCTATCATGTTAAAGATGACTGTATCATAAAGACTTCACTTGTATTTTGTATTATTTTCACTTTCTTCAACAGGGTGTGAAAGGTTAACACTCATTACTGAGTGATCTCACAGGTGACAGTTTTCTACATAAAATCAACGATGGGAGCAAAAGAAATTGGATTTGTAAGACTAAATTTGTCCTTGACCTTTTTAACAAACCTCATCAAAATCTTAACCAAACAATCCAAATGTTCGATTATTGATTTTGACTTGTAATCATTGCGTACTTCAACTAATGTGTTAAGAGAGCCTACAGGTCCATACTTTACGGTGTTCAGGTACCCATTTGTACAGCTGGGTTGACTGAGTACAATATTGACGAAGTGCCTTGCCTAGCCTATGCATTAAAGAGCCACTCCGTGAGTTGTTGGAGTCATATATGCCAAACTTAATCAATGGTGTCATTTGATCGCAAAGTATCGACTGTTGCCAAAAAGAAAAATTTTAAAGCTAATTTGTTATGTACAGTGACAATATGAAGGTAGAACGTCGCAATTATCATCGAAAACTGGACAGTGGCGCGCGTCAAATACTCAAACGTAATTTTGAAGACTTATCTAAAACAGCCAGGAGGGCAGTTAGTAGTCGTTAGTGTTTGTTAGGTTATATAACTAGTATCCATGTATATTGGACGTGATATTTACACCTCTGTGCATTTATAAGGCTGTTTTTAGATTTTCATGGAAAACCGGTATTTGTCATATATATGTCTTTTGGACATGAAAAGTTAAGATGTTTTTATTTTATATCACCACATATGACATTTAGATCCGTATCAAAGGTAAAAGATATGTAATGAAAATCGCGGAGTGGCTCTTTAACAAAAAATCCATGTATGACATATAATAGGATTTCAGGTTTTTGAGAATAAACAATAAATTAGTCAACACCGCAATCAATTTTGATTGAATGCTTGTGTATCATATTTCCAGCATCCAAATTTATTAGCTACTTAATTTAATTTTAGAAAGAAATTCATGCTTAAAAACACGAGACAATGAACCCAAAAGGAAATATGATATAAAATAATCCTATTATTACACATGTTAATGTGGAACATGTCGCACCTTTTGGATTGATAAAGTATATTTACAACTCATAACTCTGAAACAGCTGTAGAATGGACACGAATACGGTATATATGGTTATACATACAATTCCCGATAACAACTTTGATTGTCATATATATGTCTTTTGGACATACAAAAGTTAAGATGTTTTGATTTTATAACACCACATATGACATTTAAGTTCGTATCAAAGGTAAAAGATATGTTATGAAAATCACGGAGTGGCTCTTTAAAGCGTACTTATTTTTCAGTTGGCCTTATCGTTTTGGTCACCCGCTTTTAGATGTCAAGTTGAACAGACAAAAAATACCCATCACAATAAGCGTAGATTAACACAAATATACACAAATGCAAAGAATGTTTTCATCACCTACTTTTTCAATACATGTCGTGGTATAATATAATAATGTTTCATTGATGAGGATCAAATGCATTTTAAAGTGTTTGTCTAAGGTTACAGTGACACAGTATGTTCAATGAAGGTTAATGTGGCTTAAATAAGTGCCAAAATACCATCTACCCTGAATTGAGTTTAAATTTTCTCCCTAAACTTGCATTTTTTCTCTAAATTGGCATAATTAGGACATTTTCCTGTTTCCTGTGATAGTACAAAAACAGCCATTTAGATGTTAATAGGTCAACTTTCTGCGACCACTTTACATTAATATAAGTTAAATGACCTACTAAACATATCAACAAATATTTGTCTGTGTGCCTGCTGTAGAATAAAATTTAAAAAAACGTTTGAGTCATTGGACCGCGCCATTGTTCGGTTTTCGTTCACAAATTACATCTTGTACCTGTTTATTGTCTTTAGACTGAACTGATATGGTCTGTGATTTTCAGAAACAACCGATGTTTCTCGATAAATAAACATCATTAATGAAGTTTGACAAATTTGAATCCCATACCATACGTACTCTGTGTCTTTCTGTGTTAATTAAATCTGAAGATACGGAAACCGTCACTCTTCACACCTGCCATAAGATTTTAACTTGAAGAAGAGAACGGGATGTGGTTATATATGGAACGATGAAAATATTCAATTCCCTACCCAATTTATTTCATCATTTACCCAAAGATTTAAATATATGTATTTACAATCATGGTCCGAATCATTGCATCTGTCAACTAAATGTTTATTTTACAATCAATGGAAATCTGAAATATGTTTTGAAAACTACTTATCAAAAGTTAATGTAAAAAAATTTCGAGTAGCCCTAACCCGATTTCGTTGCTCATCCCATGAATTATACATTGAAACTGGTAGATATTCAGGTGTGCCGAGACAAAATAGAATATGTCAACTTTGTAACAGAAATAATATAGAAAATGAATTACATTCCCTACTTATATGCCCTGTCTATACGGATCTACGAAAAAAGTATCTCAAACCGTATTATTATAGAAATCCTAGTGAACGAAATTTAATTTCATTGTTAACAGCTAATAACACATTATTATTACAGAATTTGGCGATGTACATATATTTTGCAATGGCGTTAAGAAGAAAGATTGTATTAGAAAATAACTGATAAGTGACTTTATACTCATTATAAATGTAATGTACTACAGGCCTGTGGCCTCTTCAGTACTGAATAAAGATTGATTGATTGATTGAAGAGATATTTTATACGCTTGAAATGGATGCTTAATAAAGGTTTTATTGTCATTTTATGTCCTTGCTGAGCGATTGGATGTATTACACATGTGAGACGTAAACAAAATATTCTGCCTGTCATTATTCACAGTCAAAGTTGTTTTTTCAAATCTTGAATCATTATATGTTTTCTGTATTCGTATTGAAACATGAAATTATGAAAGAAGAACAAAACACTTTGGGTCTGTCATTGATTACAACTTTATTTTCATTCTTTACTCTCTGAGTGGTTCATTTAAGTTTCACAATGAACAACGGTTTTCTCTATTTCGATTTTTTAGTGTAGGGACAATCTGTACATATGTTTATACATGATATGTTGTCTTTTTTTATCAAAATTTAATTGTGAAATCGGCACGCAAAAACGTAACAAATACATATACATAACCCAAACGCTAATCACTTTCAGGTAAACAGTTATACACAAATAGATATTCCATAATATTGTTTTGTCTTCCTTGCGGTAATGACATTTGCTCTGAAGTTATGATTAATTCATTGTCTTCCAATTGTTTAAATTACAATAAGATAACGCACAGTTTGATATACACACTGGATAAAATATCTTCTTATTTAAGTGAAACATGTATGTACCCTTTATAAAGAATACAATTCTTTTAAGACATATTGTGAAAAACCGTATGCGTTGTGAATAAAAAGAGTTCAATCTTGTAATGAATCTTGTTACGTCTAATATAGCTTTATCAATCTGGAACAACAGATTTCATTTCACGTCATTTGACGCTATACTCTAACTATCTTTTTCTTAAAGAGCCACTCCGTGATTTTCATAACATATTATTCACCTTTGATACGTACCAAAATGTCATATGTGGTGATATAAAATCAAAACATCTTAACTTTTCATGTCCAAAAGATATATATATGACAAATACTGATTTTCCATGAAAATCTAAAAACAGCCTTATAAATGCACAGAGGTGTAGATATCACGTCCATTAATTATACATCTATAGATACTAGTTATATAACCTAACAAACACTATCAACTCCTAACTGCCCTCCTGGCTGTTTTAGATAAGTTTCCAAAATTACATTTTACTATTTGACGCGCGCCACTGTCCGGTTATCGATTATATTTGCGACGTTCTACCTTCATATTGTGAAAAAAACAATAAGCTTTAAAATGTGTCATTTTGGTAACAGTTGATACTTCGCGATCAAATGACAACATTGATTAAGTTTGGCATATGACTCCAACAACTCACGGAGTGGCTCTTTGAGACATATTGTCAAAAAGCGTATGCATTGTGAATAAAAATGTCCCGAATTCAATCTTGTAACGAATCATGTTACGTCTACTAAACCTTGTATCAATCTGGAACAACAGATTTCATATCATGTCATTTTAATAACTCTATCTTTTTCTAATATAATGTAAATGGCAAACACAAGTTATTGAGTACAGTAATATTACACTATAATGTTCATAACAAATTCTTGTTCACTTTGATAACAATTATATTTCATTATCAAGTTTCAACAGTGAAAACTTCATCAATTCTCTTTCTCTAAAATAAATGAATACTGACGACATTATTATCCGATAGCAGTTCGATTTAGATAGGATTAAACTTTTAGCATCTACCCAGTACTCCTAGTATAGCTCCGAACAGGATCACATGCACTGCGGTGAGTTCATGCCTAAATGCATGGTTTAGTGGATAGAAATTCTCAATATATTGTACCTTCATTGCATATTATTTACACAGTGAATTGTAAGTTTTCATGATGCACATATGAGCAAAGCTAATTTTCAACGCATGTTAAAATTGTTTTATCATGTCATTCATTTATGATGATTATATACGTCTTTGGTCACATAGCCTATATTTCGAAGAGCATTTCGATGGACAAAGTCCACATAAAACGATTGACAGTGACATTGCTTTTATTGATTTTGTTTAACAGTATTAAACATTTTGTTTCAAAAGTTATTATAATTTTTAACATTTTTGTTCGACATGATTGATTTTATTTCTATGTTGAGTTTAGTAATTTTTAACTGTTTAATATATTTTAATCTTTAATTATGATTATTTCCACATTTAATTTTTTTTTCAGGAAACTTATTAATGATTTACTAAATTCAAAATGGCTTCTCAAGCAGGCGGAAAACTACAGGGCAAAGTAGCAGTTGTTACTGCATCAACAGATGGGTTTGTGAAGTTCCTTAGTCGTTCAAACATTGTTCACAAAAATGTAAAATAAAACAGTGTAATTTCATTTTTATTCCATGTGTCAATCTTGAAAAAGTCAATGGGATTTTAAAGTTAAACCCAAAGCATCATTCTTAATAATCTTTGCCACGTATCTGTTAATATTCCTTTGTTTCTCAATTTAGCATTGGACTGGCCATAGCTCGACGTCTTGCCCAGGATGGAGCACGTGTGATGGTAAGCAGCCGGAAACAGAAGAACGTGGACGCCACCGTTAAAACTCTCCTTGCAGAGAATCTGGAAGTTACGGGGGTTACCTGTCATGTGGCTAGGAGTGAAGATAGGACAAAGCTAATTGAAGAGGTCTGTTTGTGAGATAATTTGATGACCTCTCATATAAACAAGTATGTCAACTTTGCCATAAAACATCATTGAAGCACTAAGAAATGAACCTTCCATTTTCTTCCACCTACTTTTTATCTCATCAGAGCTATTAGATAAACATTTTGTATAGACGTATCTCCAATTTGCAGTAACTGATGTAGATGAGTCTTATTTTTATCCAGACTGTGAGAAGATACGGAGGAATCGACATCCTTGTCTCTAATGCAGCGGTCAATCCAGTTTTCGGGCCGATGATGGATGTGAGTTGATGATTTGATGTGTTTTGAACAGTGTCTTGTACAGTTACTATTGCTTTACATTAAGTTTGAAGGGAGAGAGTGAGTTTATCATGCAAATATACCTTAAAGGGGCCAAAGCTTGTTTTTACCATGTTTTAGTTTTTCAAACTGGCTATTTGCAACAAAAGTTATTGCAATATGTCTTTACTTTAGAGATTTAACATATTCCATTGTCAATTATCTGCGTTCATGGTTAACTGTGTCTTGTTATCAGTGAAAAGTGCTTGTAGCCATTTTAGTGTGAACACCTTTTAATAATTTGAAGTTTGTGAATCATTTTGCATTGCTTAATTAAACTTTGTATATTCGAGTAAGAACTGTTATTTATTTTTTGAGGAAAAGTTTATTGCAATTGGTAACATTTCTTTTCCATTTTTTGAGATCTCTTTATGCTTCAGCCCCTAAAAATATTGAAATACCTCTGTCTCTGCTCAAAATCTGCCTCTTGTTCATTTAATGATTTGATTAGTTTACCAAATGCTTTCATTTATGCCTGTATGTTGTAGATATGTAGATATAGCTAAGAAGTTTGTCTCTTCATTTTGCAGACAACTGAAGAAACATGGGATAAGGTCAGCTGTTTTTTTTATTGTGAAAATTTTAAACATACAAAGAGATCAGATGAATATGTTATTACTAGACAAGTAGACCTAAATCCAATTAACAATTACAAAAATGCTGATAGATTGCTTACTGCACAGTTTTGGAGCCTTAGAAATTACAATGAAAAAAGAAAAAACAGTATAATTTTGATGTCAAAGAAAAATACATCTTGAAAAGAATGCCAGTTTAAAACTCTGTTTCAATTCCATAATTTTTTATACAAAATGATAACGCCAGGTATTTTGCTCGTCACATACAGGTATTTGATGTCAATGTGAAGTCGACATTCTTCCTTTGTAAGGAAGCTCTTCCACATATACAAAAGAGGGGGTATGTATAATCTTCATCCCATATAATATAATATAATATAATATAATATAATATAATATAATATAATATAATATAATATAATATAATATAATATAATATAATATAATATATATACCATGCTGATGAGGTCCGAAAGACCGAAACAGCTGGCTGTCCATGGTAATGTATATATATAAGTATATTAGGACAAGTGTGACCTTAACAATAGCAAAGGGGCAAGTTGGACTCATCAGACTTGACTGATCAGATATATACTCACCGCCAAAAGAAATGCGAATATGTCAATTTCGCTTCTGACAGATACATATAACATATCGGTTTTCTCCTTTGATATTCATGTGATGAATGAGAATCATAAGTCGAATGAAAGCACAGATTTGGTTTATTTTCAACATGGTTTGAAGTGCTAAAAAATCAACTCGTACACTACGTAATGCATGGTTTTATGAACAGTTCCTTTCACGAAAAGAAACTTTAACGTCAATAACGGGTGTGGCCGCCGTTTGCATCAAAAACAGCTGCACATCTTCTGCCCATGCTGTTTAAGAGACGCAGGATAAACCTCCTTGTTGTAAGCCTCCACGACGCTCCGTTGCAGTTGTTGCAAGTTACCTGGACGAACTGGTTGTTGCTGAATTCTTCTTTCCATCTTATCCCAGAGGTGCTCGATGGGATTTAAATCAGGACTTAAAGCTGGCCAATCCATGTTGTTGTTCTGGAGGAATGTCTGTGTGCGTCTCGCTGTATGTGCTCTCGCGTTATCTTGCTGGAAAACAAGATGTCCCCTTTGTGCAAATAATGGAAGAATGACTGGTCTTAACACTTAGTCGATATAACATTTGGCGGTAACCCCCCTGCCACGACCCTGGCCATTGTTTTGGAAGATAACATATGGTGCTTGCCGTCCCCAACTGATAGCACCCCAAATCATGAGAGAAGATCCTCCCCAACGGTCTCTTTCTAACACACAGGCATCAGCGAATCTTTCACGTTGTCGACGCCATATCCTGACTCTGACGTCGACTGTGTCAATGCAGAAACGGCTCTCATCCGAAAAAACAATGTTCTGCCACTGCCTATTACGCCAGTTGCGGTGGACTGTTGCCCTGTTGAGTCAAGCACGTCTATGACGTAGAGTTAAACGTGAACCAACGTATGGTCGATGGCAACGTAAACCTGCTACTGTGTGACGGCGCCGTACAGTATTGTCGCTGATAGGTCTGTTGTGAATACCTATGGTGTTTGGAGCTGTAGTTGTCGTTGCTATGACCCGATTTCGTAGATGGGAGTTCACAATATACTGGTCTTGTCTGTATGTTGTTACACGTGGACGTCCGCTCCGTGCACGATCTGCAACATTGTTTGTTTGATTAAAGCGATCAAGCAGTCTGTATATTGTTCATGGATGTGTTCCATAATGCCTTGCCACACGCTGGACACTCCAACCTGCCTCAATATTCCCCATGGCTCTCAGACGTTCGTTGGCAGTTAAACGTGGCATGTTCACTATTGCATGAAAATGCGAATGAAGCAGTTCGTCGATGGTCGTTTGTTAATAAGTATCGTAAGAGCCAGGAAATTGTGCAACGAATGCATTGTTACGTTCGCGCACGGTCTGTGCAGGGGCTAATTTGAAAACTTTTAGTGCACAATGCTGAGTAACGTCTCGTATACTGCGTTTTTGATAGTCATTTTTTCTCTCAAGGTGAAAAATGGAATATACCTTTCCATTACATATAAAAAAACTATTCAATAATGTTGATTTATGTTACACCAAAATATTTAGGAAATTTGCGTTTCTTATGGCGGTGAGTATATATATATTATATAGTACAAAATGAAGTTTTTGAGGTTGACAGTTGCATTGAAAGCATAGTTAATTATTTTGGAATTACTACTGGCAGCTGTTTCATTACAGTTATCAACAGTTGACTTAATTTATTTTGTATGTTAAAACATTGTTTTTATATACATATTTATACATTTTGGCTTAGAATTTAATTTAGAATCTCATTAGTTGTTAGGATAGTTTATTAAATTAGATAAATACAAAAATTAAATACATTTTTACTCACATGTTAAATAAACAAGAATCGGAAAACTTTGTTTGTATTAGTGGTTTTATATGATTTTTTGTAATATATTATCGTGTGAATGAAGTAATAGATAATTATTTATGACTTCAAAAATTGCCCATATCCCTAACTTATATTTGTCTAGAACAATAATGAATAATGTAATCTTTGATATTTGTATTACATTTCAGAAAGGGATCAATAATATTTATCAGCTCTCTAGCAGCATATGCACCCAATAACGTAAGTTTTAGTTGAATCCCTCGATAGAATTATGATGATGATGAAAGCACTTTGTCAAGGTGTCATGAAGTCATGAACCATGTCATGACGCCAAGTTTTTATCTGTAAAGTTGTGCTTTGTGGGCTGTGAGAGTGGGTAGCCAAGCTAGCCTATGTTTTAAAGTAAATTCTCGCATTTATAATTATTTTGTCGATTTCATGCTTGGTAGTAAATGGAATGTTACAAAAGTGTTTATGTCAAACCAAATTAAGGACGCTCTTACCTGAATATAAGTGCTTACCTAGTGAGAACTTGTCATATTCAGGCATCCATTTTGTAAACATATTATAACATAACACACATATATAAACCTAGGTTACTCTTTTACCTCACATGAAAGTGCCCCATTAGAGGTCTTACAACAGAGTTGAACCTATCATCACAATCAACAAAGTGATTAAGTTCTACACTTTTCTATTGCTTGAATAGACCATGTTCTTTCAGTTGCTAGGTGTGTATTCAGTGAGCAAGACGGCCATGAATGGTCTGGGGAAAGCGATGGCGAAGGAGTTGGCGATGTCCAACATCCGGGTCAACATGGTGTGTCCCGGTATCATCAAGACCAAATTCAGCTCAGCTGTGAGTCTACAATGCTTTCTTGGGACTCTCTATTCTTAGCATCAAAATTTTACTGACGCCGTATGTCTGGTATGACTAAGTCATGCTCCATCACTGAAATGAAATGTTTTGACATAGATCCTTATTCAGCAAGATGAGACTAAAATATATATATGGTGTGAGGAATACAAGAGCAAGCAGTTAACACTATGAATCAATTTAGAACATATCAGACAAATATTTCATCGATTTGATCTGAAGTGAAAGTTGGAGTAAATAAGAGAGAAATTATGGACAAAGTGAGACCAAGAGAAAAGATTGGAACAGAGAGAGAATAGCTGGACTAGAGAGACTGAGAGCATTTTTTTGTGTAATGCTTACTCCTTCGGGCAGATTTAGGGTGTAATGAATATGATAAAGGAGTAAACATACACTCTGAAATGTTATGAATATTTGATGTAAACAAACTTTAGCCAAAAATTCTTGTGTTCATTGAATGCCTTTCCAAAACTTAGTATTGATGGTAATTAAAAATAAGGTATTGTTCAGGTGAAAAATTTAATCGCAACAGAAAGCAGCAAAACGACATTTACAGATAAAATGACATCACAATGTAGCGATGCTTATTGAAAAAGTAATTAAGCATTATTCAAGCAACGATCAGCACTTTTAACAAGCAAAGCGGAGAATGAAACATTTGATATAGATCACTGATCACAGTGACATATAAAATGTTTATCGTTGCTTGAATGAATGCTATTTCGTAACTTTTCAATGGGCATTTTGTAGGCCTGCTGTTGATTAATAGAATGGAAACACTGCTAAATACTGGTCTGCTGTTTATGCCAGTTCAAGATGTGGCTTAATAAATAAAAGGACAGTCCTATCGGGGTAATTTTGTGGAAACAAAATTCAAGAGGACATTCCCATTTAAACAGTTATGTTACCAGTACATGATTATAACATTACCCAGTTGAAACATTTTGTTTGATTTAGATTTGTCAATTAGATGAATGAGAGCGCAGACTTGGTAAAGTAAACAAGAATGAGAAGTGAAGCCATTAATCGCCATTAATCGCACAACGAGTGTGAAGCCTTGCTACGGTAGTACAAGGCAATTTTAGTTTGCTCTTTCATAAATCATTTGTAAATGTGTGGATATTCTCTCCGTGCATAGTTTATTTTTATAATGTTCTAAAATTAGTAAAAGTACAGCATCATGTTAACGTCATTTTCCCTCAAAACAAGATGGCAGACCTCATACCGACAGGTCAGCGTCTTTAAGGCATGCTACACAATTGATGGTTGATGTATGAAATGTTGTAGCTATGGAGCAATGATGCTGCTACAGAGATTGCCATGGATACCATTCCTCTGAAAAGGTGAGTTTTCTCTTGAATTCCATCAACCAAGCAGATGTCCCTCCAAGTTGATACCTAGTGATTGGTGTAACTGTTTGAAAATCATAATCCAAAGAAGGTGTTGTTTGATGTTTATGCAACCTAACCTTCAGCAATAAGCTGACAGACAGGTAACAGGATCCAGACACTGGATTGAGTTGTCTGACATGAATTGCCTTAAATACCCTGTAATCATTTGCAGAAATGTTACTTCTTTGTTAAATTAACTTAATTCTTTTCATGGAGTAGTTGAGGTCATTAAGGGCCAAGTCAGTTGGACAAGCAAGCTGTTTGAACTCAAAGTTTTCTTCGGCTACAAGTTTTGGATCTTCACTGTTAAAAGTTTGTAAAATAAGATAAAGTTTAGTTATAAATGTTTGTAAAATAAGATAAATTTTAGTTAGAAATGTTTGTAAAATAAGATAAATTTTAGTTATAAAACCACATTATACACACTCTAAGTTTATAATGGTTATTCATAGAAATATTTTATCTGCTATGTTGCACATGTAAGAAAGTAATAAGCCTTCAAAATACAATGGCTCTACTTGTTAACAGAAGCCTTTTAACCAGTTTTTATATAAACCTGTGCTAAATAATGAAGAGTATTCTACCAATCTCCCACAGATTTGGCAAGCCTGTGGACTGTGCCGGGGCTGTATCCTTCTTGGCTTGTGAGGAAGATTCAGGCTACATGACTGGGGAAGCCATTGTGATAGCAGGCGGATCTCATGCTCGGCTCTGAGATGAAAAAATTCAACTACGAGATCAACTATTTGTGTTATCCAATTAGGAGAGCGATTTGACGATATGATTCAGTCGTCCAAGAACATGATAATAATGATAACGAATAGCATTTATATAGCGCTTAAAATCTTCACGTAATGAACTCAAAGGGCTCACTGCTAAGATGATATTTAAACACAAATGGAAAATATTTCAAGTTAAATCAGGCAAGTGAAAAGGCTTCTTTAAAAGATAGGTCTTTAATTTGTTCTTAAACAGTTCTAGTGTTGGTACACCTCGCAATGTCTCAGGAAGGGAATTCCAAAGAGTCGGCGCTGAAAACATAAATGAGCGCTCCCCTATTGACTTCAGATTGCATTTTGGAATTTTAAGAAGGTTTTGAGTTGATGAACGAAGTGTTCTTTGAGGCTGGTAGGTTGTAAGGGTATCTGACAGATAGGTGGGCAGTGATCCATCGAAATGACGATAAGCGAGAGTCGCAAGTTTATACTTTATCCGGAACTTTAATGGTAACCAGTGTAGTTCCATCAGCAGAGGTGAAGCATGGTGAAATTTGCGTAAACACGACAAAGGACTTTTGGATCACATTGACTTGTTTGATTGAAAGTAATCTTATTTTCTATAAACCAGTTGTGTCTTCAAAGAAGGCTAAAGAAAAATAATAAAATGTTTCTTGGGCATCGGTGCTTTACTTTTATATATGTGTATGTTTGTTATGGTAATTTAGAAAAATAATATTAGTTTTTTTGGATAGTAACTGCTCAACCAAATCACCCATTTGTCAACCAAAAATGATATGATATTATGATACTCTTTGTATGTTGACATCATTTCAAAGCTGAATATTTCATGCTAAATATAATGTATTCATCATTATTTATAAATCAAAAGTAAGGACTTAAAAGTCCTACCGCATTCGTCACTTTTAAAAAAGATGTGCCCGTATGCCATTTTGGAACAGCCCTTACTGGTTTAAAATGTGATCAAGACAAGCTAACATTATATGGATCCACTGCTAAACAGAAGTTTTTGTTTATGTTAAAAAAACATATAAACAGCAACAGATCACCAGAGGAAAATTGTAATTTTTATTAAGTCTGAAATGATTATGAAGCCTTGCTTAAAAGTCATGTTAGTATTCATTATTTATCTTCTTTTTTTAGAATATATGAAAGACTTTTAGCTTTATTTGTTATTCTGCTTGCTCAGGTTTCTGTGTTTTCTTGTCTCATAATCCTAAACATAACCTTGTGTTGTGTTCATTCTACATTTAATTGTATAAAAGAATTTTATGTTATGTAAAGGTTGTGACTGAACCGAGAACGAGATATTGTATGAATTGATATATGAATATGAAGATTTTGTAGCGAAATGAAAGAATAATTGTGATTTTTTTTTGTGGACAGTGTGATCTATTTGGGAACCACACAATTATTCTATCATGAGCTTTGTACTGTATATATTTCATTATTCAGAATCTTCTTTTGATCGAGAAATAAATTTCCTACTTTTACAATACTGTACAACTGCACATCCAACTAATGCATTTGAAATGTACAAATAAATATTGTTGATTGATGAGTTTGTTGATTAAAACGTCTTGATTTTTATTGTTTTCTTGAAAATCGTTGCTGCTTTCAATTTCACAGCTTTTGTCCTTTGTATCAACTAATCTTTTTATTCATTTTCTATCCTTGAATGGGTTATTTTGTTTAAATACTGTTAATGTTCTGATTTGTAAGTTTTTAATAAAATTAACTTCGATAGAATTCTTTTAAAAAAACCCAAACTTTTAAGTCCATATATTTGCAAACAATTAACCGACTCATTAATGTTTCCACAAATGAGGGAGGGGTTGAGCAGTTCGAATCGTACTTGACATATATAAGGTTTCTATCAAGATATTGGGGGATGTGTAAGGATGCCTTGTTATAGGCATGGACAACTTATATGCAGTAGTATCAGTACATATTTTTGGGGTCAGACTCCCTTCATCAAACGCTTTATTTATGATCACTACTGAGAGTAAACTACAGAACTGTTATCTTGCTAAACATACACTCTGAAAGTATGAGTGGGGGATTTCTTGTAGAAACAATGCCATTTGTGTACTTCCTGCATTTATATGCTAGGAATGCAGAAATAAAACGTGTTTTAAATATATACCTTTAACCAAAAGGGGAGGTGAACCCACCAAACATGTTGATGATATATACACCACCCCTTTTAGTCTTCACAACCAATGTCTTAGCAGTATCCGTTAAGCAGTATCATTAAGCTGATCCACATAATGCCAAGAACCTAACTCACTCATGATCAAGCCCCCATAGATAAGCAACCAGTGCCCCTTATTTGTGATTTAAACTTTATATTTTAATTTGAAGAACTTGCCAATATATTTCAAGTCTGTATGAAAGGGTTAAATTTGTGATCAGTTCAATACAAAAGTAAGAAGAGCAAACATGATGTAGAAAATGTGTTTATTACTTACTTACTTAACTGCCATAGAGATTAAAACTGTCATCACACTTGCTTCAAATTTTTTAACATACATCTAATGACTAAACAACAAACTAATTGGATGCAGCCCTTTACTAAAACCAATCTCAAGCGTGCAACCAACCGGAAAACCTTACTATCATTAACTCATGTTAATATTGTCCAAATAACTATTCTAATAGGTTAGTTTTTTCATGCATTCCAAATAATTCTCTAAATCTTTTATTTAAAGTGTACAAAAAGCATTATTTTTTCTAATCTATCATAAATTTTTTAATGTTTTTTTAAAAATCTAATTTAAACATTCATCATATTCATAACTAACTGCATGAAGCTGTTAAATTAATAATTAGATACTTATTCAAATGACATATTGGTATTATGCTCTTTTGCCTAAGTACCAGAAAATTATTTTTGCAACATTATACAATATTTTACTTCTATCTCTCACTATTAATAATCATACCATCCAGTTTAATAAACTATGAACAAGTATCTCTGGAATGATAAATCAAACACAACATGTACATATTTGATTATGTCACAGGAAGGTATTACACCACTCTGATCATAAACAGTTTTGAAACAATGAAACTCATAAATTATTCAAATACAGGGAACATGGGTTTTTTTTGTAATAACTTATTTCTTCTCACTTCAACAAAACTTAAGATGAATGAAATCATATATTTTAAAATACGTTGCACAAGAAATTTTGTTGATTTGAAATGAACATCCCTCTTTAAAATTTCCAAACAGTTTCCAAATTAAAGTTCATTATTGATTTGACAAAAATTAATGAATTCTACTGAACGATAATGCTGATTGATAAATGCTGTTGTAACTTAAATGCATTAATGTTACCAATCACCTTCGGCATGAAAAACATAATTGCATGAAGGAATTAAAAGCAATTTAAAGCATTATTAATAAAAGAAAGGCCACACGAATAGTTTCTTGATTCTCTATTGGCTCGATTCTGGTTTTGAACTTCTCTCTATCAGCAGAGTTGAGTGTCAGATTAGCAAATGCTATACAAAGAACTGCTAAAGCAACTCTTTCAAATCAAATAACACTCCAACAGTCAGCAAGAACTGATGAAGTTGTGAGATCTGACAGTATCGGTAGTACTCATATTGCAAACAAATAAAGCAAATAAAAACAATGATTCAAATTACGCTTATAACAAACGAGATCACATAAATAAATATCACATGATCAACAACTATATACAAAGGGAACAAATGTTAGAGAAACTATGATCTTGCATTCAAAGTAACTACAGAACAATTATCACATTTGTTAGGAAATAGGCAACTTCTCAAGATGAAACATGACAAAATCTTGATTAGTAAACCTCAGTATGTACAGATCATGCAGCTGTAAATTCTTTACTAAGATGTAGGAAAGCAAACCAGATATAATGAACGATTTGAATTTCATTGTCAAATTTCGACATGGAAGCAGTAACTCAAATTTACAGCTTTGTTATCAAGGTAATGGTAACGTGCATAGCGGTGCCATATGGCTGTATCCCTGCTCAAACCCCAATGTGACGGAAGCAGTATGCATCTTGATAATAATTTCAACAGAATAATTTTTAATGAATGTTAAGATTATTAAATTTAAAGAAATTTGATGAGAAAAGAAGAGATCTTGTTATCTCATGGAAGACACTTCTGCAAATGTTTATAAAAATATATATGTTCCTATCTTGATTTGTTCATTGAAATGAAGATTCATTTCATTAGAATTGTCTTTGGTTTATGTTGAAAGTATTTGATAGGATGTGATTGTCATAAAAAATTAAATCTTAAAAACTTCTACTCTCTCTACTGTTCTATACCAAATCCTTTTTAAATGGCGCCTCACTTTCACTGAATACAATAATAACAATGTGGATATTTATATGGTGCTTTTTCCACATACTAATATATGCTCAAAGGACATGACTGCATAAGTTAGTATATGTCAAAACTTTTTTCTCATGCATTGCATCAAGAAAATGACCGGATGACAAATTTTCTACCAGGCTGATATTGGTAGGTTACCGAGTTATATCATTAAAGTTATTTTGCAAAAATATCTTCTATTTTGGAGGAAACAGCAATTGTTATCAATGATATTAACCTTAGAAAGTTATCATGACTGCAGTGAAAATGAATGAAATAAAAACTGAAAATTTGTTTGCTGAGCAACCTTAATAAAATTTATTTAATTATTTCATTTTTTCCCGAAGTTTCTTACAAAATATATATCTATACGGAAAGGATCAGAAGCCAAATGCATTAACACTTATTTGTACCAAACAATGCATCCATCTTAAAGTAGCAATCACAGGAATTAATAGTTGTCTTGCTGCCTAGTTTATAAACATTTAATAACAATGAATAACATTTAGTAACAAATAGTGACATTTAGTAACCAATCACATCTCATACAGGAAAATAATCTTTATTAATATTTCTCATTATTCACATCAAAGGTAAGGCTATGTAAGGATATCCTAGTGATAGAGAAAAAATCAAAGATGTTTTTACAATAATATTCATCAATAGTGCCTACCATCATTTCTCAAAATTTATATTTTGATGTGAAATATATCCAGAGTGGTAAATGACATTAAACTTATTAAATAATTTTATTTATTGTTAAGTTATTCAGAGACAGAGACAGTGAACTAGTTGTATGATGTAATGTAAATTGTTCAAAATTGAAGCCCTTTCCAAGGGGGTGGGTAACTTTATACCCAAGCTTGTTATAACCTTTCATTTTACTTACTTTATTTTTAATATCTTTTAAGGTTATAAATCTTTGTGGACTAATATGTACCATTTTTGTAATCTCTTGACTCGAAAAAACCCACTTCTTGTGACTCTATCATGCATCAAAGGTTTCTTTCTTCAATTAATATATTACAATTATTGACCTTTGAAAACTAATTTCATTATATATATATGATGTATATCACAGAATAAAATTTTTATTCATAAGCATGAAATATAATATGTAACAATTTGTTCACACAAATGAAACATAATACATTTCAAATTGATATTGAACATTGTAACTAAGAAAATTAGTTTTCAAATTCAAATTATTTTGTTGGGACATTTTACATAGAGAAATGTACAAACCTTCTCACAACAAATCAAACTTATAGATTTAATTTTTCATAGTTTAGCAAAAGATATCAGTTAAGATGATTGCACATTAATTAAATGTTTATTTGTGTATTTATCAAATGTATCACCCGGGGAAAGTACTTTACTAAAGCACTAATTACTAAAGAAGTATCACACTGCATACTTTACATTTTATCACAGTGGAAACACCATCAGACATTTACTTGTCGTATTTTTTTTTTATACGTCAGTCATCATCAAATAAAAACAAGTAAACAAGAAATTGTGGACAACCCATTCTAAATATGTCAAGATATACACAAGTATTAACATAAATTTGCATGATCCAACAAAGTTGATACTGACAAGATACATGATAAGATATTGATATTACAGCCATCATCTTCTTCTGAAATATACACAACTGCATCTATCCATACACCAAAGCCTATTTCTTTAGAAAGTTTCCTTTTCATCAACAAAACCTTCAGTCAAAGACTCATGTATTTGACATAACAAATTATCAGAGATAGTAATTATGTAATCTATATATATACATTATTCAACCACCTTGCAAGATCACATTGATAATGAACAGAATAATAAACAATAAACAAAATTAACAGAAAATAATGCCAGACGAAATCAATGCCTTTAACAGATTTCGGGGGGCAACTGTCTAGACGCATTTTAGAAAGAAATGATTGTTAATTTTCAATTTATTGTGGGGTTTATTGGTAATTTTTTTTAACATTACAGAGATTTTTAGAAGTAATCTTATTTCTCAAAGAGTTAAAATCATGTAAGGATATACCATTAAAATATCTAAGTAATTTTGTTTTGTCTAAAAAGTATTTACAGTAACAACAGACATTTTGAAACTAATGGCCCATGAAAACTGGCCTTTTTAGGATTTGCTCTATTCATGAAAGTAGGACAAATCTAGCATCTTGTTTATATGATTTTTTTGGTATATCTATTAAATTCTTTTGTCAACACATAAAATGAATGAAACGATACAGTATGAAATGAAACAAAGGATGCACCAAAGATATGTAATACATAATGTAATAGTAAAAAAATCGGTTTCATAAAATCTACAACCAAATTATAAGAAGTTAGAAAAATCTATAAACTTAAATACATATCATAGACAGTATAAACCTTACATTTATTTTTATCACAAAAATACATGGACGAAGTAAAATAACATTCACAATGATACACATGTACATATTAACTTAAAATTATCAAATTGTCCATGGCAGTTTTTCTAATGCTATCCCATGAAGCAGTAAACATTATTCCTTTGGTTCGTACTTGCTGGGTGCAACCTCTAGAACCATTTGTAGAAGCCTCGTCACATTATCTGCAACCGAAAAACAAAATCTAAATCAAAATGGTTGTGAAATATTTGAAAAAGGTTATTGTGAAGCTTGTTTGATTATTGCAGAGAAGATATTTCACTCCCTCCAAAATAAATTGTCTGATATTTGCGCTCTTTTAGCTTTTAGAGGTAGCGCTTTTAAGAACACTAACGTGAACATGTTGGAAAAAGATTGAACATGTGTTAAGTGTTGTCTAATTGATGATATTCTGTTATAACTGATGTACGCAACATTTAAGTTAAATAATGGCACGGGTGAGTCAGTCATTGTTTAGAGCTTCTTAAGGAATATTTTGGCCATTAGCGGCAACATAACAGCATGAAGTCATAAACTTGATGTCACTTTAGCCTTAAGTATGAACAAACTGGTAAGACAACTGTCATAAGTAGGCCAAAATAATCTAAAGTATAATTTTTTTGATCGTTAGTTTACCAATTTGGTGACCAGCTAAATTGTAGAAGTGTGAAATAGACAGAGACATTGAAATTTTAGTTTGAAATGTATGAAGGTCATGTAAAAAAGACTCACCTAGACATCGAAGTTTGAGTTTGAAGTGTACGAAGGGTATGTAGAAGACTAGACCCCCCAGTACAAACATGGCGGCGTAGAAAAACTCGATACGTGGGTTCTGAACAATGGGTGCCACTACCAGGTATATAGAGATAAACAGCGTAACTATCGGGATGAAGATTGGCACCTGTAGGATAGAGGAGGTAATGGTGAGACACACTGAAGCCACTTATCTTATCTAGATACTACAAAATTCAAATTTGTGTTCTGGATGATACTGTCAAAAGTATCCTAGCTAGGATATATCCTAGTAATTTAGGACAAAAGTTAGGAGATCCTTGTGCTTGGATACTTTAAAGAATAGGGGTCCTGGCTTCTTGCCCTAAACAAATATTCAAATAATGTTGCTTATCTAGGAAGATGTCAATTAGGGTGGCAATTTCTGTTTTAATCGACCCGTATACCAGGGTCATATTTGCTATGGTGACTATTGACCAACAAAGACTATTGCCACTGGGATAGCTATTGCATAGTTCATCAATAGGTGAAATAACACAATTCAAGAATAAGCAGTGTTTTAGTATATATGATGTATAATGAAGGAGTAGCTTTAGCTGTGGGAGGAACTTTCTGAGAGGTGCTAATTTCATTCTTAACAGTCTTTCCTATATGAACCCTCAGTGATACGTCTGTATAAACCTTGTAGAAAACAAGTATTTACCCGATATGGACGAATGGCATCTTTACGTGTAAATCTGAGAATGATTAGAGACGCCATTGTAGTTCCATAGAAGGTCCAAGCTGTGAAGCTGAAGAAATCGATCAGACTGAAGACATCACCCGGGATAATCATCACGATAGCGATAAATGTCTGAAACAAAAATTGATCAGTAAGTGCATGGTACATCAAATTTAAATCAGAAGCAAAATTTTAAAATAAGACTTTTTTCATTTAAGCAATACCTTCTTATAACTTATTTCTTGGACCTCTTAAGTCTGAAGTTGCTATAAAACTTATCCCATTATTCAATTCATAATTGTATCATTTCATGTTCATGATGTTCTATCAGCTAGTAGGAAGAGACTTAAAATAGGGATTAAAGATAAATTTGAATTTTGAAAACTAACTCACCGTGAAGACTAGAGAGGGTAGCGGTGTGTACTGCCGTATATGCACATAGGAGAGAACTTCAGGCAGGTGCCCCTCACGTGCTGCAGCGTACACCAGTCTGTAAAGGGAGACAACTCTTGGTAAGATATTGAAAACAGTGAAGGCACCAAATTGACTTTGAACACTACCCTTAAAAAGACCAAAACTCAGGGTAGGAGGCTACAGAATCTAGCAAAGTCTCCATGATTGAATGGGTAAGTTCTCAGGCTCTAATTGGGTCCAAATATCACAAGGGACTTGTTCCAAAAAAGTAGAAGAAATTTTACTATTGCAGATACAGTTATCCAAGACACAATAACAAAAAACCCTTATGCTACTGCTTTAATTTGTGGGTAGGAATCAACTCCAAAAGAACAAATTAAGAGGAACTATAACTAGCAAACTGAATAATTGTCCACTGAATAAAGAAAAGCTGAGAGTAAGACTCCAGGAATAATGGAAACCTTCAGGGGCTGTTGAGACATTTAGAGATGACCATAGGCGTCTGACTCAGAGCGTGAGGTTTTACATCTCTATATCTCTATATAGACTCATGATTGAGATTTTATAATTGGTACTCCTGCAGTTGGTTCAGAATTATGTAAACTATAAGTCTCAATATCCTTACCGTCCGCCAGTGAAACAGGATCCATTGGCAGCACCGAACGTTGAGCACGCTACAAATATCGGGATGAGAAACGAGGCGGGACCTAGAACTCGGGCACCCCATGTCTGGAAACATGAGTGTGAAAACATAAACATCATATGTTAAGTTAGAAAATAGAATTTGTATCAATAGTTGCAGAGTTTTAACTAGGTCATTGTGCTGGATATTACAGGGAACAATTTCACATCTTGTTTCTTGACTTTTGTTAGGGCACCATATTTCTATTTCTTCTATCTCCACTGACAAATATATGAGTAATATGATAATAATTAAAACATACACAGATATTTAGGGACTACAAACACAACAATAAAGGAACATAAATTTCTTATTTGAACACTTTTTTAGGCATTGAAGAAAAACTTGACAATTGAATACCACATGTAAAATTTTGGTAAGAAACCACAACTGTAAAGCATGCAGCCACACTAAATTAACCTCCTTCACATGACAATCCTCCGTTATCCAGTTTAGCTTTAAAAGTAGATACTCAGACAATATATATCTCAATATGAATGACACTTTACCAGTACCATCTATTAAGACTACACCTTGGGAGGCATGGACTTTTCCCTAGCTTTTGTTTCCTACTTTCAGTGAAGTCTATAGCCTTCAAACAAATTAAATACTGCTGGTAGAGAAAGTGAGGAATGGATTTGAATGATTCTACCTGGTACAGTGGCAGATTAAGGAATTTTAAAGGCGGATCAGTAACTGTGGTAAGTGTTAAATACTCACAGCAGCGACGGCATCAGACTCGAGCAGTTCTTCTTTCGACATGATACTGAGGTAGGCTACGTTTGTGAGCAGGTAGCAGACTGTCACTAGTGGGATACCGGTGATGATAGACCTTGGAAGGTTCCTGGGAGAATTCAAATTAAAAATGTATAATAAATCAGAAGAATTATTGCCTGAAAGTATATGATGTCCATCCTGATAATGTTATTTTGATATTGTCTCAAAATGTTTAATTCTGCTTATTCTCTGTATTTATTACTGCAGTGTAATATTTATACGAAGATATTAAACTAGTATAATACTGCTACGCGTATGACATCATAATATTGTGTGGTTGTGACGTCATAATGTTCGCAACGCCTTCAAAATGGCGGCCAAGTCGCGGAAATGTTTCGTTCAGGACTGACTCTCTGCAATCATGCTTGATTACTGAGGTCAAGTAATAAACAGAATACTAAACTTCCTTCCATTTAATACTATTTTTTATTAAACTCGTTAATGATATGGTATGAAACTTGCTTTGTCAAGATTGAAAATGATTCAATCAAACGCAAGATGTTTCAAAGATGGCACAACTTACACATCTGGATTGATCAGCTCCTCAGTGATGTAGTTTAAGTTATTCCTGAAACAAAAACAGTGTTACACAATAATTGAAATCAATTTGTCAGTTATGAATTACCTTAACAGTTATCTAGCTTTATCCATTATGTAATATAAAACACTCCAATATTTGTAAAAGCCTAAACTAAGTTGGCGGAAAATCTAAGATTTTTCCTTTCTTAGGAGTTGATATTCAACAGACATGAATCAAGAAAAGGCTGCAAATCTTCAGAAGAGACATCCTGGGAGGTGCAAGTCTTGAAAAGTTACAAGGAACATCAGCAACAAACTTGATATATTCCAAAGCAGATGCCTTCATAGAACACTTAGTTTTTATTGGCCATCTACCATCTCCAATGAAACGCTCTACCACCCACCGTCCCAGGTAATAAGAAAGAGAAAGTGATGCATTGGGCACATGCTAAGGATGCAACCAGATGCCAGTCCATGTTTTCCATTGAGATGGACACCACTGGGGAAGAGGTATAAAGGAAAGCTTAGGGAAACAGTGAGAAGATCTGCAGAGAAAGATATGAAGGAAGATATGGATGGACCTTTGGGTCAGGTTCAGCCCCTGGACCCAGGCTTGGGGAAAATCTCACTCCTAACAAACCCTAGGGGGTTGACAGCTCTGGCACTGGGCTCTTGACCAGTCATTTTGGCATTCTTTACTAGAGTTTTTATTGGCCCCTGGCACAAAAAGAATTAAGTCAGTAAGTAAAAAAATTTTTAGTCCTGTATAGTGGTCACTCAGGGTAGTTTGGACCTAGTTATTGTCATCTGGTGTTGAGTGTTAACTCTGTAATTAAGGTTACCTACCAGCCGTCGTAAGCCCAGAGACCGTCATAGAATGCTAGAGCTATGACTGACGCAGACTTCTCTGTGTCTTCAAATCCTTCCGATAAGAACTCTGTGTGACCTGCAGTGATAGGGGATGTCGACATCATTATATCACTACTTATATAATTGTTTAAAAGCTTAAAAATCAATCTAGCTAAATCGGAAATAACTTAAACCTAGAATGACACCTACAGCTAAGAGTGGGACCAACTTTATATAGTTAAAAATCATTTCAGCGTTTTACACATGTGGATGAAGAATGTGGATGATTACCAATCGATTACTAGTTGAAACTTGAACAAACTTTTAAATATGTGAGTGAATGTCGGTGACGGTATTTAACATCTTGGAATATGTTAAGAAAACTCCAATGATAATGGGGAAAATCATGATTTGCTTACGTATCAATTCTGCCAACCAACTACATGTACCAATCAAGAAAAACTGGAACAAACCTTGAAATATTTTATAAAAACCTCCCCCGATGATGATGGTCATGGCCATGAGTTTGGCGAAGGTGAAGAAGTTCTGAACCTTGGTTGCCCACTCCACGCTGTAGCAGTTGATGAACGACACCACCACTGCAGACAGAACCCATGGTTGGTAAATGGCAATTAGTTTCAACAAAATTAATTTCACCTTCAGGATTGCAATTACTCATGAAAATATGTTAAACCAGATCCATTGGAATCACGCAATAACATTTTGAGAAAGGGAAGTACACTGAATTGGAACTCTTAATCCTTGGTGAAGTGAAGTGATTTGAGGTTTAACACCGCTATCAAGAGTTTTTCACGGCTAATAGTAGCATTGTAACAAATCTCTCATTAAAGAACTTTTCAAAATATCTTAAGGGACTCTGGCAACAACTATTAGCAAATACTCTTATCACGTAAAAAGGATATAAATTTTTTGAACAAGTACACTTAATCGTCAAAGTAACAGATAAGACACTCACATATGCACTTGACAGCAATTAGCTTGATCAAATAATCAGGAGGGCTGCATCCATCAAAGAAGGGTTCCGCCACATAGATGCCAAAACTAAGGGCCACAACTCCGAAGAGGGCTGGCTTAAGTATAAGGACCGACACCCAGGCAAAGAGAAAGCCGGGAACTGGAGCCAGCCAATCAGGGAGACAGGTTCTCGTGGCCTCCATGATATATGCATATTCTGCCCCGGACTTTGTGATCATTGTCCCAAGCTCTGCATATGTGAGGGCTCCTGCCAGGAAAGAAAGAAACAGTGCTGTTGTAGAGTTTTGATAAAGGAAGAGCAAAATTTGGCAAGGGAAGGTCACACACTCTCACACATCTCTCACACAGTCTAGTTTGGGGGGTGGGGAGGTGGTTGGTAATTCTTCCTCTTCTTGAGAACAAGACATACCTGCTTGTTGAGTGCAAATGTCAATTAATTGCACTAATACATGTTATAAAGATACATTTTAAATACTATTTAAAGTGTAGTATTTTAAGTAATGTATTTGATTCTCAATTTAGATAAAGGATTTTTGTTCATTTATGTTCCATCTAAAAGAAAATTTTTGAATAAAGCTGATTATGATTAACATGTTATTATTTAACTGAACTTATATAACATTGCCATGAACATTTGTTTAAGTAAATTTAGCTCTTTTTCAAATATATGTTACATTTTTCGTAAGAAAACTAATTTGGATAACAAATTTTAACAACCAAAGTGAACAAGCAGAAGAAGTCAGTTCTCTGGAGTGGAGAATACAAAATGGCAATCTGTAAATGCAATGAAAAACAACTATTAGTCAGCTAGAAGAAAAAAAAAAAAAGTTAGCAAACCTGAAATATAAAAAAGGCATTCATCAGCTGCAAAAAATATAATTATTATTCAACCAATCACAGGCCCAGCTTGACTATGTATGGTAACTTCCCTAAACTTCTTCAACCTACTCAGAACCTGGAAAAATCTTCTGTGAGTATGTTTGCAACTAGAAGTATAAAATCGGCACACCTGTACGCTGCCATTCACACCCTGATGTAAAGGTGAAAAATAGAACAATCATGCCAGGGGGAAAGCCTGACAATCATTTATGGATGGACTGCATATCAGCTTTCCATCAGGATAGGTTGTTTGAATGTCGACTGATTCATTGGAAAAATTATGAATTTTTACTTATATACATATGGTTTGCTTAGGATAAAAGAAATAATTGAAGTAACTATTTCTAAATCAGGGATAACAACTAAGCAATCATACATCACTCATACAATACATATGAAGTTTGCTTTGAAATGTAAATAACATAATTGCATTTATCAACATTTTGAATATCTAAAATATCATCTATCAACTCAGTTTATCAAATTTAAATCTAGAGGGATAGATTTACAAATTACCTTCAATTCAAAACAAATGCAACCTGACAGAAACCATTTTCAGTATTGCTTCAATTACAAAACTTTAAAGAAGTTAATCCGGAAACTGAAAAATCCAAACACTACATGTGAATTTATCATATCATTAGTCTTATTAAAATATCAAATTACTGATCATGAGAGTGAAATGTTGAATATTTCAATGGTCGGCCCGAGGCTTTTGCACTTCATAAAAATTACTGGTTTTTCATAACGTGTATTTCACTTCGAACAATTTCTAACAAGCTGGTCTGTACATGGTCAACAAAACATTCATGTCAGCGCTGGTACAAAACTTGCGTAACACTGTAAGAATTATCTCCCCTTTATCTGCATCAAATTCAATTTGGAAGACAAAAATGGAAAAGAATATTTAAATTGTTAATCATATTATATTTAGATTGTTTTGAAAAATTATGGATGATTTTTTGTGAGGCTAAAATAAAGTCTTGCACAATATTTTTTTAAATTCTTTATCTAGCTACACCTTTAAATTAATTAAATCATAAAGATATTACTAATATATCCCTAATTCAAAATTATTTTAGTGCTTTGAACCTATTTCAATCCTTCATTTATATATGTAAAAAGTGAGTGATTTATTTAAATGATTAAATATATGTAATGTAAGGGAAAACTTAATCAGATGACACAATGAAATGAATTTTCTCCATCAAGCCTTTTTTATAATCTGTTATTACAATCATTACAGTATTCAATTTTGACATAGATTAAGCCAAAATTTGCAGGGGGATATAACCCTTAGTGGAGTTGATAATCAATTCACTCCACAGAATAGATTTTGCAATATCTTTGCTTAACCCAAATATAAAAATAAGGTTTTTGTCAACAATTATCAAAAACTTCATTGAATAGTTTCCAAACAGAAACTTGTTCCAAAAATAATTTTTCCAATACAAGTTTTCAAGAGCGTTGACATGAATTGATAATTTTCTTTATACTCACGAAAACACTTAGTAAGAGGACTCAAGAATTCACTTCTTGCAATAGACACAACACAGTTCACAACTGTAGTTTTTCTTTGTTCGACCGATCGATCAAGCTAATTGAAGACCAGGGGACCAGTGGTCAACCCGTTTGCTGGCAGGCCATTTCAAATCTATCGTTTCAAGTTGAGTTTTTAGTCAATATAGGACTGGGCGGGTACTTACATATGGCATAAAGCCGCCAGAACCTTTAAGTTAATCTTGGTCCACAGGTTGCTCACAAGAATTTTTGGCAAATCGCCGGTGGAGGGGGAATCGACCATTTTTAACACGGCGGAACTTGGCAGCTTTTGCCGTGACCAGGAGGAGTAATCCCTCCTGGTTTTGTAATTTGGGTCCACTAGATCAGCATCTTACAGATCAACCTGTCAGGGAAAAGAAAAAAACATGGCGGATTGAATTGGGAAGGGGAGATAACTCCCAATCCCACTCGTAATCTGGTGACTCCTCATCATCTCTGAAGTAATGTTGCAGCCCAGAAACTGTTCAAAACAACCCTTTCAAACTTTTTGTGTAAAATAAACATGAAAACATATCATAAAAACATAATTATATGATCATATCTTAGAGATTTCATTAACATTAATAAGAAAATTATTACAAAAGTTGTAACATTTTAATTATATTACATTATATTTTTACATATTTACAATGCTTAAAACTCATCTCATCAAAAATTAGCCTTTTCCTGAATCAATTGAGCGTGAGATTAAAAGCATTTTATAAACAAAATTATTCAATGAAATTTTATGGAAAACTCTGCAATGTAGACTGGCGCTCCGTCTTTGACCTTGACCACGATGCGGCGAGCGAGCGAGGGTGGGGTTCGGACGAGGAGAGTACGCCGCCACATGCAGAGTGCAGGTTGAGTTATCTCCCTTACCACACAGTGATATGATTCCACAGCCTGCCCAAACCATTAAACTCAAGCCAACAGATCCTGTGCCCATCAACACTCCCTTGGGTGATATAAATATCCCAGAGCCTGAAAAAGTCAGATGATGGTACAGAAGCATTATTATTGGGTAGCAAATGGTTTTAACAATATCTAGCAAAATATGAAACCAAGAATATTGTTTGTTTTTGTCTATTTTTTAAATGGACCAAACATAAATTTTCTTAAACATTGAAATTATTATACATACATCCTGCAGTCTGGAAACAATTTGTATGTAAGGTCGCACAAAGATTGTTATTGCTGTTAAGTAGAAAAAGTTGAAATAAATAAATAGATGAATTTAGGTTGAATTTGTTTTTCATCAATTTGATCAACTTTACAGTATTGTACCTACAATGTTAAGGTACATATATCACTAGTGATGAAGATCTTGATTCTATATCTGACAGTTTATCAGCAATTGATTGCAAAACGTCAAAGTTGATAAGTATTAAAAAATGTTGGCTTTTTTTTTTTCTATTTTTGTAGAAAAATAACAGAATGATTTTGATTATTTTGTTTTAGTTTTGTTAATGTATAGTTTTTTTAAGTAATACACATATGAAACACAGAATGATAGATATGTTTTGACGGCTATTGATTATTAATGAAGTTAGTCTGATCAGTTTTGTTTGATAATAGTATCCTGAATATTGACACTACCAGCCTTTGTGGTCCCTTCAACTTTCCAGTATGTTGTATTTCCTCAATTGCTTGAGAATGTAAAGGATTCATTATTGTAATTGCCAACTGACGACAAACAGAAATCTGTCAAATCAGGCTAATTATCAGGAGTTTCAACACAAGACTACTTCATATAAATCAAATAAACATGAAGACAATTAATTTGCCTAATTATGAGGAGTTAATTATTATAAAAGGCATGTAATGATTATTGTCATGAGAGGAACAGCCAAGCGCTACTCAGATCACTGTCAAAGAGCAGAGACCGGGTGAGTGCTATTCTATCGGAACCATTTGATTGATGATTATCAGCAAACTCTTTATCGGCTCACTTGACTATTGTACTTAGCATTTGGGGCACGGAAGGGTTTGTGTACCATGGTGGTACGCCCTAATCATGAAATCATGCTTGCGGTTGATGACCTAAACCTTGAAATCTGAGACCGCTCACGGCTCTTTGAAGGTGTGGGATCAGTAACATGAACAGGGATAATGACTTGTATTCTGTATTCAACCTATAACGTCAACGGGAGAGTACATGTGTGTAAGTTTTCAGGAGGCAAAATGAATGAGACAATTGATGTTTATCAATGTACTAGTGCCTAATTAAAGCACAAAACATTTCAAGCATGCTACAGATTTTTTAAAAAGCACAGGTCTGGGCCTACTTCTAAAGTGATCATAAGTCACAAAAATAACCGTAGTGCAATTCTCAAGTATAGCCTTTAAGGTTACCCTACATAAGTTGTTTTGTGAAAGGAGGCCCTGGAAAATAGTCAAAATGATCCTGCGGTGCTGGGTTTGTACATGTTATGCCCTGTAGTCCTAAAACCTAATAATGATAAGTTTTATGATCATAAGGAAATGTATTATCCAAATAGGTAAATAATTGGTACAATAATTTTGACCGTTTAGGATGTTATATAGAATGTTCATCAATATTTAAATTTTATTCTGTTCTTCATTTTCAATCAACAACTATTTAAAAATAGAAGATTAGGATATATTTATTCTCAATATTCCATCTCACATACTGCACATTCCGATTGTACCAAATTTGAATTGTAATATATTGCAATATACAGCTCATGTATTGCAATAGCATTTTAATATATTGATTGACCTCTATGTGCAACTTTTTATATTTCTTTATGTAATTTTAACATTATACATTTGATAAAATTCCTTCATAACTTTTGAAAGTAGACCATTATTGACAATTTTTTTTTTTAGGTAATTGGTAATTTGTAGGTAAATTTTAATGGCATATATATTTAAAAACTGTATACTATCATTATGTAATACACCCAAACACATATTCTTGGACACAAAATGATTTTTTCTAACATGTTCAGCAAATACGAACAATAAATTTGACTTGAAATTGGTTCACTATTTTGCAATATGAAAAATAAGGATAATTGCCACGATTGTATTGACAATCTGTATCGCAATATATTGGTATCACAATAATGTTGCACAACACTATTGCACATGTGACTCTGGCTGATGGAAGAAGTAAAAAACAATCCCTCTGTGTCAGACCTACTGTCACACCTGTTGCCTGCTTTATTCAGTATTTCTGAATATTTGGAGGATATTGAAATGTGTACTGCCCACTTATAATGTATATATCAATAAACTCATCTTAAGTTACAATGCCAACAATGGATAGGTATTAGCTAAGGACACAGACAAATATGTATTATAGTTCATGATAAAGACAGTGTGAAAGAGGGAGAGGGAGAGGGGGGAAGGGGTTGATGGAGGACAGGTGAATGGTCTTCAGGTAGATATCTAATAAAGATCAAAAGTGCCGTATGTTCAAATTGATACTTTCATCAAAGGAATAGTAGCATGTTTCTTTTGATAAGTGTGTAAAAATCCTCTGAGGATAATACATTTATGATAAACTAATATTTACTGGAAAGTCTGCACATAGCCTTTTCACAATACTGTCTTACCTAGTGTCATCACTGACATTGTAATCTAACCCTATATTAACTAGGTGTAGAGAATGGAAATACCTAGTATGGTAGGGCACGTCTTGTGTATATATATATAGTACAATCAAATTGCCTAACTCCCTGTACAGCTAGCATTGCTTGACTTTAAGGCCTGTGTAGGCGAAAGTGAATATATGAATGTGAGAGTTTTGAAGTGAATTTCATATCCAACACGTCTACCACAGGACATGAATTACATGATGTGACAAGTATACTCCGTGTAGGCTTAAGTGAATGTATTTATATGGGCAGAACATGTAGTTAACCCCATGTAGGCCTTAGTGAATGGAATTATATGAGCATTATATATATGCATATATCTGACGATAATTGATCTATTGTCCACTTGGTTTAGGAGGATAAGAGAGTTGAGGCAATTTTTGATTAAACGCTGTTTTTGAGAGTATTTCATTTATATCACAGCAGGTAGTATCAATGCAGTTAGAAAGGCCGCAACACAGTGGTGTGGCTATTCATTCAGTGAAACCTGTGAGCATCGGCTGTAACTAGTGAACCATGGGTGGTACTGCACTGAAATTAAGTGTAGCATTGCACCCAAACCTGACTGGGTGTACAACAGTTTTTTTCTGCGGACTAAGTTGCCAAGCACCTTGCAGGATTCTAAACCCGGACCTCTTGGTCCGAAGCCGAAAGCACTTATCACTGTGCTACTGTCTCTACCACACAACTATTAATAAATGGTTTTATAGGTTAGTAATTTGAAATGATAAGATATGAAATTATATTATTTCTTACATATCAGAAGATTAAATTATGTAGGTTTAAGAGGTTAAAAGCTTTTATTCTGAATATCATTTGATAACTGGTAAGATTACTTATTAACACTTTGAAATGATAATAGAATAATATTTTCATGTTGACTTCATTCAAATTTATTGACTATAACTCTAAATACTGTAAATGCACAACAAAGAACACCTGAAATGTAGAATTACTAATAACTAACAAGAGTTTCAATAGATTTGTCACACATTTCTGATAATACAGATCATCATTTCAGAAAATGAGTTAAAACATTATTATTGACAACTGAAAATTCTCATTCAAGTCTCTGTTATTTTGAATGAAAGTTTTATTCAAAGAAATAAAAATCAATTCCATTGATATCCCATCCTAACTGTCAATATAGCCATTGCTATAAACATCTAAAAGAAAATATTTCCCAGAAAAAATGATATTCTTTATAAATGATTAACAGAATTGTTATTTAATTCTTTTCTATATAACCCTAGATATATATGATTTTACAAATTAAAAATGTATAAAAATGTAACTATATAGTGTTGCATCATATTGAACTAATTTACCATTTTGTCTCAGAAACATGTAAAATAAGTTTCAATAAAATTTCAAAGGATATAAAAAAGAAACAGAAGTATATCTAAGGAATTAGATAACATGATTCAAACCGTAACCAAACTACTTTTTAAGTTAATTCTTTGAGAGAAGTTAGTTACATGAGTTCAAAACAAGTTACAAGTACTTATAAAACAAGAATTAAATTCCAATACAAATTGATGTACCATTAATTCACTGAAACCATTTTTTAATGCAATCACTTAAAAATCATATACTTTACTGTAATTCTTCCGATAAATAACTATGCAGCTTATCATAAACTGCTAAACAGCAACAATAAAACATCTCAGGTACATAAAGGTCGAATGCATAAAGAAACTGTAAATTTACCATCAATGTCCTACTTTCAGCCCTGTGTTATTACATAACTTATCATAAATGTGACAATTTTATTTTCGACTAAAGAAATACTTTTGCCTTCAGAATAATTTACAAAGGAAAAATAATTTTATCAACAACAGAAAGTGTCTTTAATTCAATACCTACCATTGAAAATAAGGTTCTATTAATAAAATGTCTTTATTCTTAAACCTTCTCTTGTATGGTTCAATGAAAAAATCTTTTTTAAAGCATCAGAAATTCATAATTCAATACAATAACAATGATTTCCTTAATAATAATTAAGGAAATCTGATGCAACACTATACAGTTATCAAAAAAAAAAGAAATTTAGTTTTAAAAGAGAAAAGTAAAGCAACAATACCCGCATCCTGACGGATGCTCTAGGTGGAGGCACGGCTTAATTAGTTAAGTCCGCGTTAATTAAGTCTGCGGTGGAGGAGGAGAGGTAGCCCCGGAGGTCAGTGAACTTTGACCTAGGTTGACCTTACCAATCATCGTTCCCACGATTAGTGCCGTTCCGCTAAGGAACCCGACTCGTTTCTTCAGCGACACTGTACTGTCTTCTCGCTCGATCGGACAGTCTCCATTGGACGATACATCCGATCGCACATTCATGTACTGCTGCCCATTCAACATCTTGCCGTTTAACATTTTGCCTCCGTTAGACATGTTGAAAGAATCTGCAAAGAAAGGAGATTTTATCAGTATTGTTAAAGCATTAATAACTGTCAATTCGACATCATGATGAATAACTATTTAGGCCATTCTGATGTTCAAGTAACTTATGAACACGATGCTGGCTACCATACCTATTCAGAACTCACATGAAATGTAAAGTTAATGAAATGATAGTAGATACCATATGTTCATATAGGATTAAGATGCAGACAATTGATTGTAAAAAATTTGATTTATGTACATAATTATAGTGACTATGAAGTTAAACTTTTCATTTCACAGTGGTTATTTCCAGACAATAACAACTTAAGTTAATCCAAATTTTAAAATAATTTCAATTACACACAAGGAAGTCCTATAAACTTAGGTAATGGAAATAACATGTGGATGATTGCATGAATTATATCATAATTAAATAATTTTAGAAACATTTGCAACCAATTTCATATTTCAACTGACACATGCATAAATTGCACAATCATGAATGCATTTTCAGGGCAAAAGTAACTTTCAAATGTTGTCAGTCTTTTCAAAGACGAATTATAAAAGTATGATACAATAAACTACTTTCTGAAAACAGAATAATTCCTTAGCACCTGCTATTCTGAAACTCCTTATCATGTAACATATCCAGTAACAATACAGCCCATCAACAAGAAGTAACAGTATAAGCTTACACGGCCAAGGATTCCTTACATGCAAGTCAAGTGGTAGGCAGATTCTAACTGCTTCTGATATACCGCTTCTGATATAGATGTTGGCGCTAGATTGTGCAGTGACAGGAAACTAGAGCACATGCAGAACATATACATAGTGCAGATTGTTATTTGCATATAACTTCTTTTACTGCTGCTTGAAGTATCCGAAAATACATGTAGTCGAGAAACAGACGAAAAAGAACAAATAGCTTCAGTAGGATGACTTATTCAGATTTTTTTCTACAACAGCTGTTCCTTTCATTAAATGTTAAAGAACTCTACAAGGGAAAGCTAAACAGGGCACCTAAAACCAAACAAGAACAAAGTTCAAATTTGTAATAAATTCTGGCATCTATATATATGATATATATGTCATACTTATTGCTTGATGCATCAGCTGCCTAAATTCTCTGTGCTTGCATCAACTGTCTATTGTTAAATGAGTTTGCACCTATTGTTTCGGTTTTTCAGGAGAGAAAAATCCACAAGTTAATGCCGATAGTCAGCTGTACTGATATCTATGAGGAGAAAAATGTTCTTTGTCATTTATTCTTGTAATGTTTTGTCTCATGTGATTCTAGACACGTGTCATCGTGCCCCATTGTGACAAGGTCGCAGGGTGGAACAGGTACTGGTAGGTCAATGATACTATCTTGACTACCAATGGAAGAAGTTACTCGGCTCTAGCATGTCTCCGTGAGAATAAGTAGTGACATAATGTGTCAAAAGCCAAACATTTTCTGGCAAACAACTAAGATTTCATTGCCGGATTTCTGAAAGGTAATTGGTATTTTAGAACGCTAAGTTGTTTTGGTACTATATAATATTTCAACCATCTAAACAAAGTCACTTATTAAACAAATTGAAAACTTAAAAAAATTTTTTTTTTGAGAAACCTGTTTAAGTGACAGTGATTTAAATAATTTCTGGGTTTTAGAACGTCAGGACACAATCTTAGTAAGTAAACCTTCAAACTTCATCACATTTGATACAGCCAATTTCTTGAAAGGATATCTACTAACTGCTGAAATGCTTAACCAGAACACATGCCAAAATAAACATTTTCGATCAAGGTCTTTAATCATTAACCTATATACCTAAAGAAGTATCTTTTTAGTTGTTGAAATTGATACAATTATCATCTATGAAAAAAAGGGAGAAAATCATAGCTTCATCATGTCTTGAGTTGATGATTAGTCTCGCATAATACAATTGTTAGCAAAATAGCCAATAGCAACCTTACAGGATTATAGTCGAGGAAGAGGTTCCTTCTATCCACTCTAACTGTTATCAATCATACTCACACACATAAAACAAGCAATGGCAGTGGAACAGCATTATACCACATACCAAAGTCATAATGACTGTAACAGACTATTCAGGTTCCACTGAAAAGTGGAAAAAAGACATGTTAGACTCATTTAGGAAGTAGGGTATACAACATTAAGACTGATTCTGACTACCAAGAGAAACAGATTTCTACAGACTTTGAAAATAAATGCAGTTTCAATATTGAACATGTCTTTGTACGGAAGCAATAATCTCAATTCAATTTTAAACTCCTTCTTTAGATATTACATATGTCAATTGTAAATCTTAGTGGCAATACCCTGATCCACTATGTAAATTTTAAAAAGAAATCACACACAATTATTACAAACTAGAAGGGATGCTTTTCAGCATTCCAATTTTGAATAACCAAAACGTGTGTAACTTCATACAAAATAAAACACAATCCTATGCCAAGAAATTAGCGCGGCATGACAAAGTATCTAAGTCCAAGGACTAATTATGTAAAATATATTCATATTCTTTAAAACACATATTTTCTATCATCAATAAATTGTAAAATGAGTGAAAACATTCCGCATTCATCATTTCACATAATTAAAAATAAAATCTGATAGAACGGTGAGGTAATTATTACTTCAAAGCATTATCAATACAAGGTAATGAACATCACTCCCTGCTATGCTAAAAGCCAGTTACACAATATCTGTTACTATATCTAGTCACTAACTGGAGAGCAAACAGCATAAGGAACGAAACCCTTGCAATCAAGTTTCAAAAGGTTTTCTATCTGTCTTATGAAAAAAGTTACAAATGTTTTACTATCTGTGTAATCAAAAAGGTTTCAAAAGGTTTTCTATCTGTCTAATCTCCTTACTCTGTTGCTGTTGAAATGCCAGATAAAAAATAAAATAATTTTACACATTACACAAAGGGGAGGAATAGATTAAAGCAAAAATATTGTTTCACATAAGGAAATAATTGTTTTCACATGGCAGCCTATTCAAGACTTGGCAACAGGACTTGATATGGTCATTTTGCATATGAAATTTTAATTGATACTGAGGTTTTAAATATTTTGATTCTGGTTCTTTCTTCTATTAGTAATGAACTACATTTGAACCAACTCTTGCTTGAATGAGACTGTCCTTTCATTCAGTATGGTGGCAAACAGAAGAAAAAAAAATTTTCAATTTTGATTATATCTATGTGACACAGGTTCTTTTTTACATCTAAAATATAGAGAAATTTATTAAATCCATTTAATTTCATGGTAATCCATTTAAATAAGCACTTTCTAATTTTTTTGTATGCACCCAGAGTGCTTAATTATTATGTTGACTTCAAAATAAAAAACTAAATAAAACTAGACGACAAAATACTAATTTGAAAAATTATATAATGACAAAAATATCTTTATCATATAAAACCAATTGGATCACATGAGAAAAAGTGTTGGAGACATAAATAGAATTTGCAAATAACAGAATTTTCGGAAACATGTTATACAAATAAAATCATAAGGATGAAACATGTCCAAAGCCTACCTTTCAGTGTGCTATAAACCCTGTATGTTCCTTCAGATTGAAAAGTCATGGCAAGATGTTTTATATATCAAAGTCTTAAAATTTTCCACACAAAAATCTTTGATATAGGGCTCCTTGCGTCATCTTGACTAACAGACACCCTTGACAGAGAGACATGGGGTGTATTCAGTGTACCCCTGTGAACTGAATGGTTCGATTTATTCATGACATGGAGATCTGCTAGCTCCAAGGGGGTGATATCGTATAATGATACATGACAGGTGAACAATGAATGGAAATACTACATATCTGATTATTAGTGTGCTGTATTCTGTACCTTGTATAATCTACCTGTAAAGATAGAAGCTATCAAAATTGGTACTGCTTTATCTAGTATAAAAATTTGCTAACCGTTTTGGCTTAAATACCCTTTAAAATGTTGTTAAATGGATCCAAACTCAACTGAAGTGTCCATATTGAACCCTAATCCGATCATCAAGGAAGCACAATGGTAGAGCCCTCATGGGTCACCTGAATATCACTAATCTATTGCTTCTTTTCTTCAAAAAATATTTAAGCTCATCAAATAAAATTTAGACGGTTAATAGTATACCTTAATTTATATATAGTGACAGTGTATATGAAATTGACATCGATTTCTGTTAAATGTCACTTTATTTGGTAAATATGCAAGCAGGTCAACTTGTAATCAAGGAGACAAAGAGATAAATATATAGAGTGAAACTGAAATGGGTTATTAAAAACAAGAACCAATCGAAAGCTTAAGTTCATATCTGTATACCTGATGAAGAACACCTCCGATGTCAAGGTCACCCCGGCTTTTGACAAGATCCTTTACAATCAAGTCTTGATTGGAACACGACTCTAACATTTGAGTAAGAAAATCCTTTTGCAAAGGCTATAAAATATTAAAGAGGTTTGTTAATGCATGTAAATACACTGCAGAATATGAAAAATGACATTACAAAGTCACAATATCAGTGATCATTGAAAATTCTGTGATCAAGAGAAAAACTGAACTCAAGAGAAAAATGTTGTATAGTTAATTCATAGTGTTTTACATATTCATTCATCAAAATGCTAATCTTGTGTCCAAATATTTTCTTCATTCTCTTTCTTAGGCTTGCTGTTTCATATAATCATAGTCATTAAATGGAACTTCATCAGGTAGCTTCAAAATAATTAGTCATTAAATGGAACTCTAGACTTCATCAAGTTGCTTCAAGATAATTTGTCATTAAATGGAACTTTATCAAAAACATTTCACAGTATATAGTGATATTAAAGACTAGAAACAGTCCTCCTCAAATCAAATCTATCAATCATAAGAATGGTATTTCAAATCTGCATTGAGAGAGCGTCAAATTGAAAGATCTTGATGAAGGAGTAAGCATATACTCTGAAATGTCAGAGTTTCACAATAAAGAAGTTGTTATCCACAATATTTTGTCTTTCTTAGAGCTTGAAATATTCTAAACTTTAAGTATATAAATGAGCTGTAAATAGAACCCTATAGCAAAGGACATTTGCTGGTATTGCTCTTCTACTTTCAGTTCTATTTGCCAATCCTAACTAAAATTGCAAACTTTTCATCTGTATTCCTTTGACACAATGCCTGTTTGTTAGTATGCATGGTAGAAGTATTGTATGTCAATACAGTCAAGTGCTCGTAAGCTACAAAGACTTTTGTCACTTGAGTAGTTTCTATTAAAATATGTCCATTTGCAGTCAATAATTCCATACATTAGTGAAATCATGCTAAGATTTCATTCATGCAGTCATCAAAAGTATCAGCCATAGAGAGGATTTCCTTCCAATTAGTTTAGGAACTATTACATTTGATAATTAGGTCTGTAAGCAGAAGCTGAAACCTTTTCCAATCCTTTTCAATGATTTCGATCATGATAACAAACTTGAGTCAACAGGAGACAGACACTATGACAAACCATAAAACCTGATGAAATGTTTGAACAGAGTGTCTATTTCCTGTCATATCCTGGCAACTACTGCACGATTACGAGATACACCCAATGTCTGCATGTATTCCAGGAAATCACATATCGCATCACACGTCTGCCATACTTCAAACAAATTACATAGTTCTCCATTGCTTAAACAAACACCACAATCTGTTTTGATAGTTGATGTAATGTAAAAGACTTGTTTATATTATTCTTCAATTCCTAAACACATTCAGTGATGCTATGTACATACATAACTGTTTGAGAGAACACACCTACATTTCCTTAGATTAATGTATCTTCCCACATATTTTAAATTTGAATACACAACTAGATGTCACAAGTATAAGTGTCATGACATCATTGAGTATTCCTATTGACCTTAATTGATATAAATTGTTAACTTATTAACAAAAAACCATTCAGATTGATATATATGTAATATCTATAGATCAAAATTACACTGCATTCCAATTTACCCCTTCTATCTGGTTATATGGTTAACATATTATGTTGTAACTTAATCTCAAGGGTTGGGTATCAATAGGAACTACATAAGCTATTGAAAGGAAAACAAATGGTACCTATTGTAAGAAAATAAACCTTTTTCTTTGACTATGGATAAAACAGTTGAATAATTCAATGTTTTATCTGCCTAAGAAAATATAAATTACATAAATCAATATCAAATGAGGAAAATTTAAAGAAATAAAATTTCCCAAGAATTGTTACAAAATCTTTAAAGTAGAGCTGAGTGACACCAATATTGTTTTTAGTAAATCCTCCAGACCTTAACAGTACATCTACTACATCTACTACATCTACTACATCTACTACATCTAACAAATTGGTTATCCTATGTAAATATATAAACAATTAACATATTCTTTATACAACTACAGCATACAAATGTATATTAAATTAACATATTCATTCTACAACAACACTATACATAGTTTTACAGCTTTGTGTCTTTTTTATATAGAAAAGGAATCCAATGTATATATAATGAATATATTCATTATACAATTATTACAATATACATAGTTTCAAATCTTTGTAGCATTTGGTATGATTTGCATTCAAATGTGATAAAATGAATATATTCATTATACAACCACAATTTATAATTTACATTGTTACAAAACTTTGCAAATTTGTTTGCTATAATTAGATATCCAATGTCATAAAATGAATATAATCATTATGCAACTGCAGTATACATAGTTTTAAATCGTAACATTTTTGGTACAATTAGCATTCACATGTCAAAAAATAAATATATTCAATATACAACTACAAAATACATTCATGATATTGAGGTTGTTGGGTTGTTGGGGTTTTGTTTTTTTTGGGGGGTGGGGGGGTGGGTGTTTACTGTGTAAATGAGTACACAGACAAATGTCAAAGTCATTGAAATTTGAATTGCCACTTAAAGAAGCAAAACTTTTTAAAACTCATATCTGGAAAATGCTTCCTGCTGGAAAAGCAAATCATTCTTGTGTGAAAGTGGGAGTGTTTATTGAACGTTCTCTTATTGAGCTAGATATTGAGTTCCTGTTAATCAAAAGTATGGAGCACGTGGCTTTAAAACACTTTCAATGAGTGATACGTTGACAACCACACGTACACACCAATGATGCAATGTTTGCATGTCAGGTCACTCATTCAGGACATTTTTTACCCTGATCCAGTGAACTTGTTTGCATTTAGTCCCTAAAGTAATAATGATTCTCAAAAAAAGGATGTAGCCCTTTATTAAATATTCATCTAAGTTGAACAAAGTTATATGATGATTCCCTACTAAAAATGTTTATCTTAACATTTCAGTCAATAGATGAGCTTCATACTGATCATTTAATGTGCTGAATGTAGCAGAGTTCAAAAGTAGGTGAAAATGATCAAAGTTATTTAGCAGGACAAGAGTCCATTTTACCTTATCAATAACATAAAGCATTAAACATTTCCCTATTTTTAAGAAGTTTAAGTGTTACAGAAAAAGAGAGTCCATTTTTAGAATAGATACATGATACTAATGTCATACAGTACAAATGTAAAAATAAGTTTCCAAATTGATCATAAATAATTTAATATTAATGTCACGGTGTTCACCATGGTAATCAAGCTTATCAGAAGCAATGTCAAGATGACAAGATAGGTCTGGATTTTACATCGTCACTGCATTTCTAATGCATAATTTAAAACTCTCACTTAAGTCACTACTGAGAGATCTAGGGTAGATATTATCAGCAGAGATAAGCTATCTTTATATAAAAACTTATTTGGAATTAGATTTTGAAAAGACTGTCACTTTGAAAATCTCTATTCTATTATTACAATGTTTAATACTGAGTGATAATGATCGAGTAACTTTTTACTTATCACGGACACCATATGTTTTGTTCCTGGAACCACTATTTCATTTAGATGAAAATTAAGATGGTATATTTATACAAAGGTTAATATTACCTGCCAAGTTAGATAGTAAACATAAATTTGTTCCTTTTTCATTTGCAAGTCATACAAAATACTTTAAACAAAATAAATTCATATTCAGCACTACTGACTTTTAATTGACAATATGTTTGCAACATGAAGAAACTTAAGAAAAAATATCAAATCATAAAATAATAAAAATGCTTTTTTTAAAGTTGTGTAGAATGAATGTTTTCATAGCTTAAAAATAAGATATTGTCATTACAATAAGCCAGACTATAAAGAAAACATTATATTCTGTAAAACAATAATCCCATACCTGTTGCAACCTCTCCAAGACACGCAAGTTAGCAGAACTAAGCACGTCGTCAGTGTTTCCTCAATTTAAAGGACTCTGTCAAATTCCCGTAATCCTGTGTGCTCCTAGTCTGTGTTTGAGTTGCCTGAAAACGTGCATGTAACGGCCTCAGGTTGGGTCGACCCTAACAATGTTCAAACCCTTTGACTCTCTGTGTCATTTTACCATAAAAGCCTGCATGATTATAGCCTAGCAACTGGCCTAATCAATTTCTACTTCTCTGATCAAACGTAACCCAATCACACCCGATTATCCAGATTAATAGTAAAGATGGGATTAAAGCCAGTATAACACTTTGTGGATTAACCAAATTTGTTGCTCTGACATACACACTTCATGGATTACCCATAAGCTAATGATCACCCTAATCTGTTGTTATGAAACTTAGTTATTAAGTGTATTATGTTTGATATGTATAGGTATATGATAAAGGCAACAGCTGATCTCTGCTACAACAAAACCTTAATACCAAGCATCCTAATAATTTACATATTTTCATATCTAATTCAGTTATAAGCATCATAAAGTAAAAAGAAATTTCCACTTCTTTCATAAAAAAAGATTGAGTAACAAGAATATTAAGTATACAGAGCTATTGTTTGTCTGTATGACACGATATTGTGGTTTACAGATTTAGGATCAAAGATCATAGATTAATTAGAAGCAGTTATTATAATTTCTAAAAGTTATTCTAATTCTAAGTAAATATTAATACTTTCAATGACCTTTACTAAACTCATAAGTTACATATATCTATCTCTATGTACCAAAAGTTGCATATGCCTGCAAACTTAAAGCCACTTGCTAATATGTTTTTGATTTTTAAACATTTTTGAGAAAAACAAAAGTTTATATAATTCACGTAATGCAAGTGCATAATTTACTTATATAGAGGTCTCTTAAGATCTTATATATTTGTATACATGCTGTGAGAGAAAAATAACAAAATGAATTTTGCTTTCAAATAATGTATACGAGTTAAAACTTACCTACACCTCAATCTGCCTAGTTTAAGTAGAATCCTAAAGGGGAATGCTGTGCAAGAGCTTTATAAAGGATGTGAAAAAAACCTGATGAAATCCTGTTACAGATTTCAGTAAATCACAAATATCTCAGCATATTAGACCTTCTGACCCCAACATTGATATGAAAATACCTAAAAACATTAAAACAACAAAATTCATCTGTGAATAAAAAAATTTTTAATTACCATTTATACTTTATCAAATATGCCTGGGACACAATATATTTAGTCCTATGGTGTAACTTAATTCTATATACTTCTCAAAGAAAATTTCATGAAAATATCGAAACACAAATTCAAATGAACAAAAAAATAGATGAAGTTTTAATCAATATGAGGTCAAAGTCCATGAGAAGCCATTCAGGTTGTGTTAAATTGCTGAGTTGACGTGCTCCTGGGCAGAACAGCAATGGCGTGGGACATATGATGTTTCCTTGTGCCACTCCTACAATCATGTCAATGGCTAGTTTTACTGTACAGGATGTGGGCAGAGAGTAAACAAAGGCTCTGACGTCACTAGCTTTTTGTTATTGTTTCTCTTTTGTTAATGAGATGCTATGGGCAGAAATCCTTTGGCATGAAATTGTAACTCATGGTAACATAAAATGCAAATGAGAATTTTCTTAAGCTATATTAGAAATAAATGAATTTTTTTCTTGATTTTGACATTATTGTTATTTTTAATGCAGACATAAATGAATATTCATAATTGCTTTTTTAGATGATTGTAATTATCACATTCTATAAACACCGCAAATAAGCATATCATGACAAATTGACATTGTTCAGATGAATAAAATAATTTTGGTAAAGACTGACAGACTTCTCATCCCAAAAAATAAACACTAAAAACAATACTATTTTATTGACTTCTTTCTCTAACATAGGATCAGGAATGTTTTTATTATGCATCATATTCATAATGAAAACAAAAAGGCAGTCAGTAATTATTCAAATCTTCAATATCCTATCTAATGATTTTTCAGCAAGTTTAAACTTCCTGAGACACATATGAAACAACAATACCAAGAAATGTACATGGAGAAAAAATTCTTATTATTTAAAGGGGCAGTGGCACATTTTTTAAACTAAACAAGGGAATTTCACGACATTCGAAAGTCAATGTAACCATTTGCAAGGTAATCCTTTTTTTTATCAAAAGAAGCAGTTCTAAATGAAATAAAACGGTTAAGCTGCACAAATCTTTTCCCCTACCATAAATGATTAAAAGGTGTTCACACAGAAATGACCACCATTATTTCCATTTTCCTTCCATAAATGATTTAAAATGGCTGCCAGCATTTTTCATTTAATACTTCATACTTTCATCTATGACTGTGGATAAACAGGATGAGTTATGTGGTCTTTGAAACCTAAAAATAATACATTTGACACAGACATATATTTGTTTGAGATGATTAATAAATAAAATTCTAAAAAAAGCATCTCCCGCTCTTAAAGAAGATTTCATAGACTTGATTTCAGCCTACTCTTATCACTAGAGAGTGAAAATAAGATTAGAATTAGCAGAACTGTGAGTCTATCCATGAGAAATGATCACCTTTGCTGAATGTAAAGAAGGTGGTTGACAGACATTTATCGTCCAAAACTCTGTTCCACAGGAAATATCGCTTGTGGGATATCATGCCATATCTCCTAGGAAATATGTTTTTGGCAGTAGATTTTTAACAATGCCCTTCTGACGTCAAGTATACAACATCACAGTTATTTTACATCATTAAGTAATGACATCTTAATGCTATGACGTCATAAACATGACGACGTCACAATACTATGACATCACCGTACTTGGAGTACGGTGTTCAGTAATGTTCATTTGTCATTTAAATGTAATGAAAAATTATTTCGGATGATAAATAGAATCTCACTCTCGTGTCTTCTGATATCAAATATATCAATACGAGTTGATGAAAGTTACAAATATCTGAGGCTTGCCGAAGACACTTGGGTGAGATTCTCTATATTCACACAGCATCTCTTGAGAAAGAACACAGACAAACAGACAAACAGAGATGCTATCATCACGCTCAATCATATCTGCAAGGGCAAAAATTCTTGATGATATCGAATTTCCGAGAATCAATTACGTCTGAAATAGTTTTCAGGCAAATAGTATCAAATGTAGATCAATATGTTGGAAGCCATATGATTCACACGGTGGACACACCCACTCAAGGATTGATTTCACTCAATATATTCTCTGTAAGAAGATCAGGCAATTAGAGACCTCCAATAGTTGGAATTTGGGTGATTGATTTACATGAATATAAACTCCTTATGATTAAATAAACAATAAGAAATATTCCCTTGCAATGGAAATGGGTGATTGATTTACTTGAATATGGACACTTTAAGATGTTATTACAAACGCTCAATAGCTTAAGAGTATGGTTGATTGATTGAATCGAATATTTACTCTTTTTCATGAAATAATCATTTAGAGATGTTTGATGGTTGGGATTATGTATGGTAATATTGCAATAAAGATAATTGTAACCTATATAGATTGATAAAAAAACTTATATTATCATAGATTTTGTAAATAATCAATAGTTGAATATATCAAAAGATTCCTAATTTGGACTTCATTCAATCTCTCTCAATCCAAATAGATACAAATAGATTTTTAGAATTAGATCAAATTTAGATTTCTAACAATGGTGACCTTATTTACAAGTTTATTTAAGTACATTGAAAGCATTGGTTTTAATCCCACATTTCAACAAAGATTACTTGTATGAACCTAATTGTTAAACAAAAATAAAACATTGGCACAATAAAAATTCCATTTACAAAATTATATATATGCATTTTCTTGTCAAAAGAATCCATCATGAATATTAAATATGTATTCTATATATTAGAAAATAAATATAATTTTGCTCACAGCATTGAAAATTATCTGTCCTGAACAAATTTATAAATATTTTTTGTTGAAGCAATAACAGAGAAAACATAAATTTCAATTTCCGATCGTAAAGAAATTAGTGAGTGCATAAACTAGTAGCAAATGAGAATGTACCACAAATGAACCCATCTAATAGCTGACCCTAAATTCATAACTTGTCAGTAATGTGACAAACCGCTCATTTTCTTCTGTCATGTGACAATAAACTAATCCCATTTGACAACTCCCTTATGATTTATCATCGTTAGTTTCTGTTAAAAAGTTTTTTAACTTTATGAAGAATGTAATGATTGAAATTAATGTCTTCTATGAAAGCATTAATGTTCAGCATAATTTACTGTCAACAGAAGTCAGAAACCAGTGCACAGATCTACAAACCATGCCCTGACATAAACAAACATGATGTTTGACAAGTATGAGAAAATGTTATGATGAAAACCTGATTACATCACATTGCAATGATGGCACTGACTTTAGCAGTGTAGGAAACTTACCAGAAAAGTCTACCAGACACCAGGGCTGGTAACTTTGAAAACTAACCAGCCCTCCATTAAAGTTACCAGTCCTATTTTAGTTGAATATTTTACCTCAGCAATAATATATAAAGAAGTAAATTTCAGGCTTTCATATTTATTCTATTTCAGTACTTACAAACATTGCTGTGAAACAATGCAATCTTGTCTCAAATTAGTATGACGAGTGATTTTAGTTTTTTTTATAATCATTCTGTCGACAAACTAAGAAATTTACGTTACGTGATACATGTACATCTATGACAGACAGATTTTATTTGTATACATTTAAGTGACTCTAGGACAAAGTATGTGTGACAGATTTGAAAACGGTATAAACCAATTAACAATTATAATGTTTTCTTAACTGAGATATGTAGTACAACAGAAAAGCTAACGTAAATAAAAAATTAAGATTTTCAATGTGCAGTAACATACGGAATTTATTTTTAGAAGATTGATAAAGTAAAAGCATGGCAGATATTTAATTCTGATTTCTTCATCGATATTGCTTCTGTAACTTTGAAGGTGTGACTTGACTCGAAAATCGACTGATAACCACTTTAGAGTTTTTTGCGTCCAAAATATTTATTCAAACGGCAATGCAGAAATTCATTTCGACATAGATAGGATTTAATGATAATATGAACCCGACCACCAGATTTATTTTTTCCAAGCCCTCAAAAAAATTAACCCTTCTTGGGCGTTCGGGCGGGCGGTAGTTTCCTTCACTGACTTTAGCCTTTACCTCACTGCTTCTGAATCCTCATTGTGGTGAAGTCTTCCGCATGTGCATTTTTAAGTGATATCACATATTGCACTTCTCTCAGGCAGATGGTTAAATAACATATTTGATAACGCAAAATGATGTAATAACATATAGATTGAAAAAGCAAAACAAAATATAAACTTACATTGTTCAGTTCGATGTTTCAAATAGAAAATGCGACAAAGAGATTACCGGTAATGTTGATTTTAAACACTCCCCAGAATAACCAAGTGTTTTCTAAGTATCTCAGTTGCTGTCTAAACTTAGTGACCGGTCAATTCCTTGCAGTACAGTTTCTGTTCATTAGATAACCACACTGTGCCCTTCATAACATGAATAACAGACTCAAACTGCTATTCAAGAAAGAGTAGGCTCAACCATCATTAGTTTTGCAATGAAGTACATTTTTGCCCTGAACTATTTTTGTTTTATTGTAGTTTTTTTCTAGTATGTCTATTTTAATTTGCGTAGGTTATATTTCAACCTGAATAAACATAAATGAAAAAGAATACTAGAAATGACAATAATTGATGATGCAATCAAGGTTTGATTACTAATTCTTTTTCTTCAAAATGTCTTATTAAATCAATTTTTAATCAAACTATCAGTAATTATTTTTATATAACTATTTTTATTTCTTTTTTTCCCCAAATTATTCATTTGCATTGGGACATACTAATTTTTTTCATTTCGTAAAATCAAACTTAAAATTTAATTTGATATATAGATATTAGAAATTTTTAATAGCATAAATGAAATAGAGGCCAAGCTCAAAGTCACACCCAGCTTGCAAATATTTCCAGACTTAATTTAACATTTGCTTTATACAAGAAAATACACTCCCCACAAATGGTGCCTGAGGAAAAGATATGTGCAAAGTATCAACAACTTTTCCCTGGACAATCAAATACTATAAACAGAGAGTTCTTATAAAAACACAAAGGCGTGAGTGAATCATCATTTTACCAGATTTGTTAACATTGACTAAACTGTGGCTACTAAGAGGAAGAACGTAATAAAGGGCAGATAAAGGTCTGAATACTGATACCCCAACTGCTCTAGCGTGAATGTAACAAGATCTTGGAGATGGGTGAGCATTCCAGGCAACATTACGTCAATGAATGAATTACGTGGAGTGCTAGTCCGTCTCGCAAGGTATCCAGACCAGGTTAAACTCCTTGTGTTCCCCTTTACTGGGAGAATTATTGCAACCTCTTTCAAAACTGTACGATGCAAATACTAGTGCATGATTAATCTCAACCGTACTCAATTATTACAAGATTCTATCACAGGAACTAATAGTAAACATACGACTTGCATCATGTCAAATTTAGAAAAGTGCTGAAGACAATTAGGAAAGTAAAACAATTATTTAGTTTTGAAGTATATAGACGTATTTCCTCAAATAAAACCCGTGTCTTTTTCCATCAGCGCCCTGTTACCCCCTTGGTTCTATTTGAGGTCAGGTTATAGTCTTCAGACATGGGTAGACACATCACTGTAGCCTAATTGAGTTAATGTGAATTTCTCACGGTAATACCAATCAGATCAGTTTTTATGTAAGAACTGGGTTTAATTAGAGACCCGGTTGTATCTACCTCAGTATCCCAAGGCCGGGCCCCTTGATATTGGTTATATTCAAAGCCTTAGGCTATATTTATCAAGGAAATATGGAATTTCAACTGGACTCATCAACAACATACAGATACTCTGTGCCAGTGCTCTGTGCCTAGTGTGAATATAGGTAGATCCAAAAGATTGGAGCACATTCCAGTTACAGTCCCAATAATGACATTTTGGTTCACTAGATGTTCCTGTACAAGCAGGTTGTTAAAGCCCAGGTGAAACTCCAGGTGATCTCAACTAGACTTAAATCATAACATATTTGTTATGTAGAGTCTGTTTATAAACATCACATTCCTGAATAGTTTCTTGACTCCTTATGTCCAGAGGTTCAAGAATGGGGAAAAAGCAATTTAAGTGCAAAAGCTTAAAACATGATTATTCAATGTTTCTCCTAATCTAATTAATGCAATTGATAAAAGCACATACTTATCCAACTTGAGCACAGTAATGAAATTGTTGTGAAAAGTTTTATTCCGCGTACAGTATTTGTTAACAAGCCACATGGCTTTATCACTGACCAATATGTATGTTATATTTAAGAAATGCTCAATTTTCTGGAGGTTGAAGTTCATTATCATTATCCATATTCAATGTCTATTTGCACCCATATGTACACACTGATAAAACAAATGTCAATTTAATATAAATAAAACCCTTTTCCCCTGAAGGTTATACTTGAAAAAGCATGCACATACCTTACCAATTATGAAAGGAGCGTACATGAGCAATGTTTTTACTTCCCATCAGTTGGTACATTTACATGGACAAGTAGATGAAATAAATACCAAATATTGATCTTGCAATGCATCAGTTGTTACATTTATGTTTACAAGTATATGAAAGAAATATTACATAATGTATATTGGTCTATAAAAACATTTTCCTACATGTTGCTGCAGGTTTAGTTATATCCAAATCCATGAAGGCTTAACTCCTTATTACTATACTAGAAATGTTGACAATTGGATTGATTGGACAATAAATCCATGAACAAAGTGTGGAGAGATGACCAATAGGTGAAAAGGTAGGCTGGGTATTGGTTGTGAAGGCAGTAAACTTGCAAGCCTGATAGCATTTTAATATTTCACTTTGTATTTATACAAAGTAAGATTTTTTACCTCTTAGATTCATAGTGTACTTATGTTGCTTGACTGTTAAACATATTGTATTAAGCGAATTGTTATTATTATTCTTGGTTTAAAATGTGAGTATCGGTTGCGATTGAAAGTCTACAGGTTAAAAAGAAGAGAGGATAACATAAACATTACAGTGACAACAGTCTCCAAGTAAGAATGCTAAATATTCAACCTACTTGTTTTACAAATAAATCAAATGCAATGATGGAGCCCTTCCTATTGAAAAAAATTAAAAACAATATTTTCACATTGTAGCCCAACAACAAACCCAATTCTACATTGATCTACATAAAAGCAGTAGAACATTCTACATACCAGGGGGTCGTTCTACAAAATACTTTCAATTGATTGTGAGTTTAAAATCGATTGGAACCTATGTTAAAGGAATGGGCTAAAACTGATCGTAACTCTACAACTGCTCTGTTGAACAGTGCCATGCATTTGCCTTGATAGATAGAGAGAACCAGAGTTTCTCAGTGAAACTATCAAAAGAATCCAGTTTATCCTGAAATATAGAAAAATATGGGCTTCCTGTAGCAGACGATCAAAACAATTTCAACCAGGAAGGACTCCATAGGAGAGGTGAATCCATGGGGAATCCAGCACAAGGACACTCCCTTGCTTCCCTCACTTCCTGTGATGAGGGATCTGATGGCAGGCATTAATGAAGAGTAGAGACCTTTCTACGTGTCTGAGTCTTTCGGGATTGGAAACATACTGGTGTTTCAGATCTTCTTTGATCCGCCTATAATTCGGTCATCTGACTTCACGATTTGGATGTTATGGAAATGAAGTATAAATTGATTGACTTTGATTGAAATTTACAATAAAGTTGAATGAAGCCTGATCCATAGTTGCAATGGAAATTAATCTCCAAATGTGCAAAAACAAGCACAGAATTAAATAATATCAGTGCACAACATTTAGTGCACTGAAAACCAGTTGGCTGGTAACATTTGTCTGGGCTGGTGGCCGGCTTGCGTTTTTAGCTCACCAGGGGATGTTGGTTCATGGCAGTATATTTGAATTTTTTTTTTAAAGCTTAAGTGTTTACTTAAGTTAAATTGTGGAAATTTCTTACGACTGTTATAGAGGGAAGAGTGGTCAAACCCTTATATCTAGTGGTTACCTATTTCTTTGAATGTAAAAGTTTTTAGGTAATGAAAAAGGAACAAAGATTTACCTTGACAAGTTAAGGCTAGAAATTTTGAATTTGGTAACTGTCTGAACCCTATAAGAGACCACATGAGTAGTAAAAATTTAAGTCTTTCTTCCCAAGGGAATAATATTTTTAAAACCTGGTTAGTTACAAAGCATATGCCTTAACCTTTTACTCCAGTTTGTAATATTAATTGGCTAAACTACACCAACAGATCGAGTTACAAGCTTATACTATAGACTTTCATGATCTTACCATTATGACTTACTGTGAGACCAATGCTTATCTATGATGAGGAATTTGATGTCAGGAACTAATAAACACTGGAGATTCCCTCATTTGTCTCTGTACCTTGCAGGCAGGGTTGATTAGTGGTGATCATTTTACTACACTACCATAATCTCTCAACTGTGCCATTAACCTTAACCTGAAAATCTTATAAATTTGGCCAGTCAGATGAAAACTGGTGATTTTTTCAATTCGAAGATTTTAAAATTCAAGGCTACTATGAATAATTGCAAGTCAAGATTCCTGAAGTTTGATCTATGGATAAGAATGAAATGAGACTATTCCTGTCCAGTCATATGTGAATTGGTGATAATCTAAATTCTAAGATTTTGGCATTCAATGCTGAGACAAACTGTTTATAATTAAAGTCAAGATACCTATAGACTATAAGTCTGACCTATAGGCTAGATTGAAATGACTCGGAGGGTGAAGCAAAGGTTTCAAGTATTATTCATGCTGACCGACTTCCGTGATCAAGGAACACTGAGAAAAATTATGTTCCCACCTATCATGTGCTGCGCATTAACGAGACATATCTGAATGTCATTACCACCTTCTTAGTGATCTAAGCTCTTTACTGCTGCTCAATTGAATTAGATCGGAAGTCCACTTTTACCACGTCTTAGTTTTTATGTTCCATACCCTATGGTGCTCCAGATACAATCCAATGCTTTTATATTACATTAAGAGAGGCAATAACTGTGCCAGTTGAATGGCATATACGCTACCTTCAACTTGAGATCTCTGGATCAAAGCTCTAAATTGGCAGGTCGAACTGGTTGCAAGACCTTTTCTTCTTTTAGGAATGTGACATTTAAGTGGAATTGAATTGACAAGGGTTACAAAATTCCAAGGCTTGCCAAGATTATTTTTAGTTTTATCAACAACCAATATATATCAAAATGATATGATATCAGGAAAAAAACAGGGAAAGATCCAATCTTTCATACAAAATCATTTTCAATGTTTCAGTGCAAATTTCATGGATGAACACAGCACCGTCATATGTCATAATATAACATTCTTATCTAATCAGGTTTTTGGCATCATAGCATTGTTTATCATTACTTCGAGACATTGAAACTCTGCAGTTTCACATAGCTGATGATAAGGGCATTGTGCAAAAATCTCCTGTGAATATGATTTCTCCTGCTTCTGCTCACATTAGTTATCTCTACTGAAAAACATTGCTTTTGATTATAAAGTTGTTTAAGCTAAGCCCTTTTGAATGAAATGTGACTTCAAATTACTTGAGGGGTTAAATTTCTTTTTCGCATTAATTTCACAAAGCTATTAGATGCAATCTTTGTTCAATGAAGGATTTTAGAACCTATGATTCCTAATAAAGATTCATGCAAGGGAACTGCATGCAGATTTCACCCAAAGCCAAATTGATTAGGCTGCAACACCTCTGCAATTAGAGGCTCAGACTCTATGAATTATTTCTAGAATGGATAGTCTTGAAGCAACCTTAATGCTTAGTCAGCTGAAATGACATAGAACTTACTCCTGGCCTGGCTCAATTGCTGAATTTATAGGACTTGATAGGCAGGAAATGTTTGGCGTGTATCTTTTACCTCTGGAATGTATTCTTGTCATGCATATTATTAGCCCCTAACTAATCTTCAGTTTATTCCCTTCAGCGAAAAGTGTATTCCTTACTTCAAAAGGCTTAATTTTCCTCACCTCACAGGGGTTCGACCCCTTGCAACTGTTTTGATGTTTCATCAAGAGATCAAAAACATGATGAAACAAGGGGAAGAATAAATATGGACAAACTTGCCCCTACAGGCATAAACTAATGCCAGCACCAATAGCTTGATAATTAAGCCTTTCAGCTTTACCCTCACTTTTCTTTGTTAGTTCACTGCCAAATTCATTGACAGTCCTTTCAGAAAATCTTATGGAGATTGTAACTGCACTCAAAACAAGAAGGGCAAGATGGGCAAGTCTAAATGATGAAGTGAAAAAGTGATAAAGATTTGAGCAAGATAATACCTTAAGGGTTGGTTGACAATGATTTCCTGAATTCTAAAATATACCTTGATCTAAGTGAAAATAATTGTCCAGTCAATGACTTTGACCCTAAAGCTTTTGAATCCCTTTTTATCCTATCTGGTCTGTAGATAGCCAGCAACGAAAATACAATTCCTTTAGGCTAATGATTGCGCTTTGTTAGATGAATGTATGAATGCTTGGAACAAGATTATTTCTTTCGTATCATTATCATCATCATCATCATTGTCATACGTCAGTATCATCATCGTCATCGTAGTCATTATCATTATTATTATATCAATATCATTAATCTTTATCATTACGCAATATCATCATCCCTTACAGTTCAGCCCTGACAAGTGACAACTGGAAGTAATAATGAAAGGGTACTGTCCTCACTGGGTGATAAGCAGGTCAGGCCTAACCATTACCAAGACGTGAGGAACTCATAAATAGATCTATATGTAGCAACAGGATGGGTTGAAGTAGAACTGATAAGGAGCAAACATTAACACTGTAAGCACTCACAGACCGCCATTAAATGGGTCTATTCCTACCAACAGACAATGGTGTGCAGAACTGAATGTGTTAGTCTGTCTGTAAACTTCTCACACCTACATTGCTTTATTGATTAACTGGCCGACCTTTCAGACAAACTGAGAAAAAGTAGATACTGTGATGAGAAAGACTAAAACTTGGATATGAATACGATTCTGCTGGTTTCAAGGACCATAGTCTGTCATTAGATTGTGATGGAATCATGCTGTTGATGCTCCATGAAGGTGTTCTAGAGATCTACATAGTGCCTCTGTCTAATGCATTTAGTAGCCATTTACAGGAGTAATCAAAAATTAGTTCTTGAAGCATGATTAATTTGACACTAATGCATGCCCGAGTTCATCAAAGTTCATATATAATATACCTCACATATCTATAGAAAGCTCTATGCATACTAACCTCTTTAATATCATCTGCAATATATTTTTCTGTCCTCTATCTTTTCACTTGATAATTATAACAATTGTCATAAAATGCATTAATTAAGATCAAAACAGATCTTTTTTCACAACACAGTCTCTACAGAATTGCTTTGCTTCCTAAATTACTTTTCTTTTGTAACCCATATCATATGATGATTTTTTTTTACTTTCAGAGAGCCATCTATCATTTTTACCTGTTTTTAAAAAAAAAATAAATGGTGATATTCAATTTCATGAAAATATTTCCAAAAACATCAAGGATATAATCAATCAATTTTGACATTTTGAAAACAGAATGACATACCAATGACCTTTCTTGTTGGAGATATTCCAAGTCCTTATTTGATTTATAGAACTTCAGTGAGAAAAGGTCACTTCACTTAACCTTAAGTTTGAATGAAATATTAATTTTTATTATCAATATATATCCATGAAAAGGGAAAACAACATTCTATTCATGGAATGACCACTGTCACACAAAATTGTAGAGGAAAAGAAGCTAAAATGATATGGTTCATTATGATGAAACAAACTGGGAATTTTCATCAAATGAAATGCATCTTTCATTCCATTTCTTTGTAATATATTCCAATAAAACCTTATTAACAGGTATATCATGAATGGACTTCATACTAAATTCTTTCTTCTAAATTCAACACCCTGCCTCTTATTAATGTTTTAGCCTTAAAACACCAAATTTTTTAAAAACTTGTAATGAGAAAGGTTGAATTAGACTGGCAGAATTTTCACTGTCACATATTAGAAAAGAACTCAAAACTGGCAGACAACTTCCACGTTAAGGTCTGTGTTGGCTGAGTGATGGGGCTAAATAACTTTGGAGCCAATTTAGCATGTCACGCTGGAGTTATCAACAAAATTGACTCGAAATTGCAAATATTGATCAAAATCTTTGAGAAGAATTCAGAAGGTTATAAAGACTTAGCGAAGGAAGGGAAGTTCTATTTACGTCCAGCAACACAGACTTGTTGCCCAAAGTGTCAGTTATGGCCGATGCTTCATCCAAACAGACTGGCTCTGAAACTCCGTGACAGAACCAATTATGGTTGCCAATTTATAAAGTTCCATTGGGAGAAGAAATCCATGAAATCTATATAACTACTTACACTTGTGTAGCAACAGCAGATGACTTGCCTTGACCTTTCATATCGAGATTATTTTTAGAAACAGTAAAGATACATATTGAAATCAAGGTAATTAAGTTTCCACTTTCTATGGTATTTCCTTGCCGGAAAACACATACTATATGCTTGTTACTATCAGATTTTGTTAACATTATTTCAATAAAAATAAAGAAATTACAAAGCTACTTCAGGGGTATTTTAAGAGACATGTTCGGTGATGATCAGAGAAAGGAAGAATACTGCAGCTATTAACACTTTACCTTCTGAATTGAATCATAGAAAACCATTACAAAGGCCAATTGAAAAAAGTCTAACAAAGGGGATAAGGTCAGACAATTTGCAAGGGATCAGTAACTGTGAATATTTACTCATTTTTATCTTATAAACATATTTAACTCATGTCAAGATCGTCAAAAACCTAATTAAGGAATTTTTAGTTGCTTGAGCCACAGGAGTTTTGGGAGGTTTGAATTGAAAACCTTGTCTCCTCCCCCCTTTTAACAATTCCACTGCTGAAGGTCACTGAACTTCCACAAATGAGTCCCAAGTTTCAGCAACCTTCCAATGACAAAAGCTGCTCCATGAATTGTTTCACTAATGTATGATACTCAGGAGTATTGTACTGAGTCATTTTCTTGTTCTAAAATGTCCACATTTCCTTACTGATTGATCCATACTGTCTACATTCTAAAGAATGTACGTTGTTTCTCAATTCTTATTTTGCTTTTTATCTTGTGTGTGGAAGCAAAAAGAATACACAAATAATGATTTGTATATAAAAAATTAACTATATATCATACAAGTGTTTGCCACTAACATGGCAATATCCCCCGCCCTTATGAGATATTTAGGTGCTAAGCTTTACGAGATATCGCATTAACAATGTATTACAAAGTGGTCAAAATGTCATGGTGACCTTGAAAATGACGTCAAGGTCACCCGTTCCGCGTTGCGGCAGGGGACAATAACATAAAAATAGAGCCATGGGGTCTGTAGCTGATTAGCTTTGTATTGTTTGATGTTCAAGACTATGATCCATTGATCTACAAAACAAAAGACAGTTGAAGATTTGAGGGTAGACACCCTGCCATGACACCCTGGGTGGTCAAGACCAAATCTACAAACTTTAGTCTCAAAGATGTTATTCTCAAAAGTTGAGCTTCCTATGTTAACTGGTGTTTGTTTTGGTTAACCACATTAAGGTTGCACATTAAAAATTTTTTAGTCTCCCTATCACAAAGATGCTCCCTTAAATTTTGTGAAAAAGGTATCTTATACCACGAAAAGGTTTAATATTTTAGAATTTGACAAAAGGATCTTCTTAGTTGATTACATGTACAAATCACCAGAAGCATCTGAATGCCAACAATGTAACTTACCTGAAATCGAAGGTCAAGATGGAAAATCTTAAGAAAAAAAAAGAAATGATCACATACCTGAATTATTGGTGGCGCATGCCTTCTTCATGTTGTTGAAGTTCCGGTCAGTCCCCATCTGGCAGACCGCTGAGTCTCACACCACACCTCTGTGGACAGACAAACACATCGGTCAACTGTTTGTTGACTAAACCCTAAGACCCACCAGTACATCGTAAACCATTTTGGGTAATTTATTGAAAACTTGCCGTTTTCTTGGGAGAGGTAAACTAAAGAGAAGTGGACAGGTTATGTAGTTGTTGACCAGCCCATCAATGCAGAGTGGCACACCACCATTAGGCCATAAACCACCAACAGAGTTATCATTTTGAAGTATCAGAATCACTGGAATCTTGGTGGATTGAGCAGTTTGAGACCAAACTCATAAAAACATCAAGCTGCTTGTTTGGAATTCCTTATAAACCATAAACCACCTTAATATGAACATAATCCTTCAGTGCTGATTTACTGATTAACATGTCTTCTTAGAATATTACATGCTAGAAATTAAAAGTGATCAAACTATTAATTTCGTTTTGTTTGACACTTTGGAGTTTCATTTTATTAAATCTAGAACACATGATCTTGTGACCCACAAATTCTTAAAATTATGGAATGTTCTCTTATACAATAAGTAAATTGTCAAATTGTCTGGAATAGTTATTTCATCCATTTTGTAGCAAGAAACACTCTTATGTCTGAATTAGGAAAATCCTCCTTGATTCAATAGGATAGGGAATAACCCAACAAACCCCATACCTTGTTCTTTATCAGACATTGTATTACCAGTGCTGTTCCTAGAGGAGGTCCTGGAGATATTTGCCCACCCTTTTGGTTTGGTCTCCCTTAGAATTTTAAAGCGTTGGATACTTTCACTATTGCAAGGGATCCCATCTGCTCAGAATACACCAAAATGACCCCTAGGAACAACACTGCCAATTGAGAATGACTCTATGGACTTACCTATGAATAAAAAGGACTCTAAAATATTTGAATTTACCAATCATAATCAACATTTGAATGCATGACTAACTCTCTAGTTGGTTATCTATTTCTGATAAGATGCAAACCAAGTGGGTTTGTCTTCATATTTACATAACCCTCCAAAAACAGAGTGTCCTGTTTATGTTCACCAACTGACCCATAAACTATCACAGGAATACAGTTCTTGGAAATGATAAAATGACTCTTAACCAGAAGGTTCTTCTAGTGTATAAGAGTTTGCAATTTACAATGGTAGTTATATATGGCATATACATAACCATTCTCAAGTAACTTTCGACAGAAACTTTGTAAGAAACACTCTTGACATTTTCATTTTGTTTAATTCCCTTGACAAATAGTGGAGTTGTTCTGTTTAGCATTATCTTTTTCCCAGAGCTATTATAAAGACTTCAGTAAGCAATCTGACAAAGCTTCCTCTTAAGTTCCTCATAATCCTTCTAAAAAGCCAAAATGCAGAGACGATTCTAAGAACTTAAAAAAGAGGAGGGGTCGCCTATTGAATATGGGAGGGGGTATCGACCTTATTACAGACAATTTATTAGATCACCTATTTTTCTGAGAAAAAAATCAAGATTGATATCAAAATCATTTCTGTTATTTCAATTATATATTTCTATTATCATAACTAACTATGCCTATCTGAATCATTTGATGTTTTGTTGAACATTTCCTAATAATGTTGTGTAAGCAAATAAATTGACTACAGACCTATATGCACAAAGATTATTCAAAAGAAAGTAAAGAATAACTTATTCTGTTTGTATCTCTGTGGAGAACCCTGAAGATATCATCATAATTCTCACAGCCAAAGTCATTATCAGGACTACCCAACTTCCTCATACAACAATGATGAAGCTTTTAAAATAGCTTGAATTAATAGCAATAATGAATGAAACATGACAGTGATCTTTTGTTATCAGAAATAAATGAAACACTACAAATACTGGCCATTAAAATCCTTATTTTGGTACTCTATCCCTTTTGATAGATATATTATGTTCAAGATCTTAGCCTCAAAATATGACAGTCTCAAAGTCAAGTCTGACTAATGATCACATATATGGATAGATAGCTATTAATTTGAAAAATATCAAGAGTATACCAAATGGTACATAGAAGTAACATATATAATAATGACATGACACCGTTGCTGGCAGACTTGACAACAGGATACTTTATTGGTAAAATTAAATCATTTTCTAAAAATAGATTTTTTAAAAACTGATAATTTTGAGAAACATTAATAGCACACAGACTATCTCACTGGACATGAACCACCATGATGACATGTCTATTTGAAAACACATATTTGGCAAATTCATTCATGCACAAATCACACAAATATCCTTGAAGGATAAACCTCAACTTCTCATGAGAGTAAGAGAATTACTTGAAGTACAAGATGATTAAATATCAACATGGAAGCTCATCCGGACAAGGAGATTAAACTGATTGTAGAAAATCATTAAAAAGAACATCTCGCTGGATTTGAACCTCCATGATTGATGATCTGACAATTTGAAAACACATATTCGGCAAGTCAGTCATTCATAAATCAGACAAATCATCTTCTGATGAGAGTAACTTCTTACTTGAAGTACAAGAAAAATGATATATCAACATGGAAGCTTAGACACGACCTCATTGACCTGAACCTCGAAGATGGACAATCTGACAGTGGCAAAGGAAATATATATTGCAAAGACCAATTAATTTGCAAAATCAAACATAGCTTCATGTCAGGGCCAACACAATCCATTCCCAGGATCTAATGGAGGAGGCAAGAACAACCCTTGTTTAACTAGGAAAACAAACTTGGGCGTCATGATTTATTGGTCAGACTTTGATTACAAAATTGACCAAATTGTTATGAAGAGATATCAAAGGAGTTAAGTAAAGATCAGTTATCGTTTGAGGTTGAAGTTGATAAATAGCTTTTATATTACATTGTTTCTAAAAATAATTTCTTTCATCCCGCGGTTAATCATAATTTGATGTGATATACAACAGGTTAAGTGTTCTGCACACAAGACTCTCCACTCTTAGTGGCCAATTATTTTGATAATAGAATTAGCCTTGCATTCCATTTTCATTAGTAAATAGACTCCAGCAGGTGAAAAAACATCTTTTAAGCAAATTTTTTTTTGCTTATGCAAATTAGAATAATTAAATAGAGTACATTTTTAGATGGATATCATATATAATGATAAGTGACTGATGAGTGCAAGTTAAATTTAATAATATATATGAATACATTATAAAATATAAAAGATTTATCTAAATTCGCTTTCAGAATTACTTTTTTCAAGATTTTAAAGTTTTTACCAAAAATATGCTATTTTCAAAAAGTTATCAGACAAATATTTTCAATCTATATTCTTCAGTCATAGATTTACGGCACCATAATCCAACAACTCAATAATACCCTCATCTATAAACTCAGCATTGTTCTAAGTAATCTCTTCATGAAATAAATCAAGAAACAAATGACTGCAAGCTTCCAGAAGCTTTACCCAGAACCAGTAATAACAGAAGTCACGCAGAATATCTTGACAGTGTTGAGGATCAAAAAGATTCATTGTTGGGTCTTTTGAAGAAACAAAGGGCGTCTGTATAGTGTATATAGATTCATGTTTTAAATAACATTTAAACACTAATAAAATTTTAAGATGGAAAACTTGGATGCACATTTATAGATTGCATATTGTGTACACTTGTCAGTTCCATGCTCGTCCAAAATTCTGTAAAACAGTAAGAAAATAACTCCTTTAGATATGGGGTGCAGAGTTCAGAACTATATTAGTTGAAATTATTTTTCTTTATATGGTGAACTGTGTATGGATGTGTAATACTGGGTAAAAATGCTTTATGTATGTTTTTACGTGATTAGATTTAATTCATTTTTTTAAATGATAGTAGTTTTATGTTCACTAGACCTTATTTTAAAAAAAATATGTTTTCTGTTTATTTTAGTTTGATACATTACTCTTTCTGCATCAAACCAAAATCGTACTGTACTGAGGGTTGAATAAAGCTAGAATGTACAAGTATGACACAATTTATGGATGATCAACTTCTTAATGTGTATGAGAGCAACGTTTTGGTATGCAAATTTATCCGTATCATAAGAGACTCTTTCCAACATACCATCTTCTTTATCAACTCCAAGCATGTCAAGAGAATATCCAAATCAAGCCCTGCATACTATGGTGGTAATTTATTCTTTATCCAATAGCCAATGCTATCACCGGGGAATACTGTAAAATACTATTTTTTTCTATGAACGAGCCATACCGAGCTATGAGTTTATAATGAGTTGGCTTTAACTTTATGAAGAGTGTAAGCATAATACAACTGTAAATAAATTGTTTGAATGGACCTTTGTAATATTTATCACAAAACATTTGTGAACTATTACCATCATTGCAGTATCAGTTGCTAGCTGCTATAGCTCTGGTGTTGGTCAGGACAGATCTTTTTGTCAAAGAATATATTAAAAAGCTGAAATGAATAAACATGTAACACCAACTCAATCCAAGGTCATAGAATATCTTTTTACACTCTGTTATTGCTTTAGGTGGAAACAATATCATTATCCTGAAACTGTTGCAAATCTTTGGCCGAGAAACCGTGATAACCATTAAAAGGAAATCCAAGCTACCAGATCATCCTATACCAATCCATTATTAGACATTGGTTAAATCAAAATAGGTTATCTGATTTATAACAGTTTTTGCATATGTAGGCCAAGATATAAAATATGAACAATAAATAAATGCTATGTAAGTTATGAAAGTGGTCCTCTGACAGCTTGTATCGCAAAGTTTCTTGTAAAAAAGATTTTAACAGCTTTTCTGTTAAAGCTCAACATATATTTCATAGTTGTGTTGTTTGGTTAGTCATCAGGTCTTTGATCACATTTAGTTTCTAATAACTGACCCTTATTGAGGGTGATGCAATTTCTCTTCTCTGTTTGGTCGCGCCGACATTTTATCAAAGATGGACTAGAGTCTGGTGTAGATTAGATCAAATAAACAATATAAGAGACTGCTCTATTACATAATGAAGTCTCATAATCTACAAAATCAATACCAGAAACTCTCTGAACTTGCTATTTTTGGTTGTAATTCTGTGGAAAATTATTTCTATATCAAATCATTCTGGATACAAATTGTCTCTCTTAAAATTTGTGTTGCCAACAGCTCCAATAAAAGTTTATTCTTGTTCGTGTACTTTGTTTCGTGATTTATTCATTTAGCAACATACCATCGATTGTTCTAATAAAAGACACACTTGAATCTTGCAGGGGCACTATATTTCAGAATGGGCCACAAACTTCCTCAAGAAATGAATTTCCTCCTAAAAGCTTGCTGAATTACTTCTACGGTCCTGGTAATGGACTAAATAAGTCCGATAGGCAACACTGATCTTTGATTTGTGGAGTAATCAATAACATGAATGGCTGCTGCATCCACAGACTATCTCACTGAGAAGATCCTAGGACTGAACAGGGCCATGTATTTTTGGCTCTCTGGTAGTCTAGCTGACTTCAGTTTAAATTCTTATCACCTTCAGCTTGCTCCCTGATGAGGTCGATTGGGTTAGGGGCGATACGTTTTTCCAATACAGTGTTCTCCGATCCAGCCACGATATCATTCTTGCTGATATAAGTAATAAAGGGATTAAATGAAATGGCGGAACTAGAAGGTTGAGGCATGGGTGCACACATTTCACAAGAGTTACATAGTAGTTATGTTGAGAGTCATAAGTTTGTACATGGTATTCAGTTTGGAATACTTTGCCAAATGAACTCCGCAACGCTCCTTCTATCAAAACTTTTAAAACGGGTCCGAAAACATTCTTGTTTAGAAAAGCTTTCTCTTGAACTGTAATCCTCATTGTACAATTTTGTGAGAGAGGAGCGCAAAGAGTCCACTCGGAGATTTGCGCTATAGAGATGCCATCCATTATCATTATTATTATTATTATTAAAATAAACAAGCAAAGTGTAGGACAGGGAACTTAAATTCAGTTAATAACATAATTTTTCTGTGGGGTGACATTCTTTAATCAAAAGTAATCATACTCGTACCCATGGGGCGCACACCTCCCAAACGAAAAACTTAAAATGGTCAGTGAAACTGTAGCCTTAAACAGCCTCTTAAAGGAAATAATGATTCACTTTATATTCTGATGACCATTCATTCTGAGGTGCCTCTATGATCATTGATTGAATTGGTCCCCATAGGGGTGAAACAGTTCACCACTACAGTAGTTGAACCTAGGTATTTTATTTCGGTTCGGTGCACCATACATTAACATGGATTTTTGGTTCGTACCGCATAATTAATTTGTGTCCAAAACATCATTTTAAGAACTTAAAAAACCAATAATATTTATTCGAAAAGTCAATGATCAAAATTTTTTTAATTTATCATCATTAAACGTCTTCAAGTTTCGAAGTGGTAACGATACCTGTCGCCATTTTCCCGGATGTCAACATTCAGAACCATTTAGTTCAATCTTTAACTCTCAACAATAGTGTTTGAATGATGCAACTTTTTGAGATCTCTTTCAAAGAAATATGGCGAATATTGGTTTCATACCAAACCGAAAACCGAGGGTCCTGTACCGCAATACACCCCCAGGTCCCCATCAGTGGTCCTTAAACCATCAGGGGTGAACAAATCTACAAGTCTGAAGTCCTTGACCTGCCAAACCTCAGTACAAAAAAACACAATGATAGTACATAAAAAAATCTTGTCAAATGAGATGTAGTCACACAGTTACATACTTTGTGACACTGCGCCTCTTGCTTTTGCTGATACTGCCCAACTACAGACTGCACCACCAGATGTTGTCTTGATTAGTTTGAATGTCAACAAGATCTTTAAGGATATATATATATGTCAAAATATTTTTAGCAATGAAGTCACACCATTGTTGACATGCAATATGAAAACATGACGGGAATACACTCGTCAATTAAACAGGAGCTTCACATGCTGAACATGTTCTCCAGATGATTCTTCACAACTTTTTTTTTATTATTATCACTATTACAATACTATCTATTGATATTAATACTAAAAAAACATTCTCAAACAACAAGCAGGGAATATCAATTGGACTTATCAAAATTCATGTACATGAACAGGAAATAGCTTTTATGCTTAAAATTATGAAATTTAATTAAATACGTCTTCCAATGTAGATAATTGTGATGATAATTTTAGAAAAGCATGTGTAATGACATGACAAATTTTGCTCAGTCGTGCAATGTTTCATTAATGACTTGTTGAACATCAGTGAAATTAATGATTTTATCAATTTCAAGCAAATGCAAATAAACCTTAATCAGCCTTTGAAGCATTTGTCACTTCTCCATAATCTTATGTGAACAAGGATGTAGGTCATTTCTACATTTTTGTCTGCCGGTATATCTTATATATAATCAAAAATAAGTCTCTGTTTTTTGTATAATGTTTCTGTAATTTGCAGTTTCCTTGACAACTGTTGTAAGCTATAATTGTCATAGATTGTTTTGTGAATACGTTTCTATAACGACGAAATTTTGTCCTTTGAGGACAATGAGAAGACTTTTGCTCTTACAGATTACATTACAATTTGTACTCATCTAGTAGAGATTGGAAGAGACATGTTTGACGATGGGCCATTTTTGGGTTTTGAGTCCTTTTCAGAAATTTTGAATAGGCCGTTCCCTTTTTGTAGCAAAAGTAAAATTTCTAAATCTAAAGGGCCATTTTTTCATCCAATGTGCAAAATGGTCCATAGCCCTAGCCTTTCCAAACCCCTTCTCAGAATGTAACAACTCTCCTTTCTAAAAGTGATATTATATAAAGCTAACTTAATTGAAAATGAAAAAAATTGCAAAATTTTAAACATACATCATCTGTATAGTTAGACATTGTGTCAGAAAATTGTTCAGGAAATTAGAATTATAAGTAGCAACCGTCAGACAGAGAAAAGAAACAGGTTTATATTGTAACACTTCTCACAATAATGAACTTATTGTTTGACATATTTCACACTGGAAGTTCATATTTTGACACAACTGACGGTGAAACATTCAAGGACAGAGAGCAGATAACCTCTCCGATCTGCATGCCCTCTTATTACCCACATTCGTTGCACCACAATGTCAAACCTTAGGAAATTTCCCTGTTGAAATAAAGAAATTAGTGTTATCAATCATGAACTTAACTATTGATGTTTAAATTGTGACTTCTGTTCTTAGTATCTATGACTTTTGTGGCTTTTTATTTTTCTATACAAGCTATTTGACCCAATCTAGTTTAAAAAATCCAGATTTATTGTGAAAAGCCCCCAAAAAACTTCTGTCCTATCGAATAATATTAGAATTATGGATTAACAGTAAAGCTAGTTTTAACTAGATCCATTTGATTATTACACATTAAACCTAAATTAAAAGAAATGTGAGTATCATTATCAGATCTACCAAATCTAACGCTAAATAAACATTAGCTTAAATAAAACACAATTTTTGGTAGATTCCATTTTCAATCAGTTTTTAAAAAAGTTTCTTGACACCAAAGGCGCTCAATTGAATATGGTATTTTCCATTGGTTAGTGAACTAAATGAACTTGAAGACAGAGCATGTCACGTTTAACATGTATATTTTGTCCACCCACTATATATACCTGCCATGGTTCACTGATCTAGCCTGAAGCGTGCATACTGCTTGTAGTCTTGTGGGGTTGAAACATTCAGTCTGTTACACAGGTAATTTAACTCTAAAAATATTAATGGAATCAAAAGGAAAATGCTCTAAACATGAGATTTTGGAAAAAACAGAATAAATGACCTCGAGCCGTTTGATGTTTTTCTTGTTTTGAATTCCTACAAAACCCTAAAATGATACGAGAGACACAAGAGTAATTACAAATTTGCCTTTTGAAATGTAGGTTTTTATTTCCAATCATAAGTACTGTCAAATTATAACCATAAATCAAGATTTATCAAAACATGAAATATAATAGAAAGTAAATACTAAAGGTTTTGTCCTCCATAAAGTGATGAGAAAAAAGAACATTGGAGTTTGTGGGCTAAAAATGAGATGGAATCTTTTGTTTATATTACATGTACCATTTGTTTACAATAAAGCTGCAATGTAATGGTAGGACTCTCATCACTTACAAGAGTCTCGTCAATCTGAGTTTACATAGATTATCTATATCAAGGGGGATGATTATCAAATAGCATACTCCCGAGGGAGTTGATCAGATATTTCCTTGATGGAGTATTCAATTATCTGTATAACAGCATATTGATAGTCCACTGTAGCTCAATCCCTCTGTGAATAAATATCTCACAATCTTCATCGCGTCATAACTTTTATAAAATTAATGTGAATTCTCATATTACTTCAGAGAGCCCTTGGTTACAAACATTTGCACACTTGAGTGTAATAATTTATCTATCCCCTTTTTTATTCCATCTGAAACAAGGCAATATACAGCTTATTCTTCAGAAACGTCACAGGGTCTCTTTTAGTAGCCAGTGTTGCATGAAATGACCAGGTCTTAGTAATCGTCTCATGCTGTCTTGTTAGCCTCGGAGAGCGGATTGGATGAAAGACTATCAAGGGGGAACAATTAAAAAAGGCTGCATGTAAAATTTGCAGCAACAATTGAAAGTTCCAAAGATCCTTTCTTGATCATCACATGTGCTAACATTCAGCAAATAAAGAAACATGTAAAAATCTTTTCTAACAGATTATGTTTGTGTATTTCTGAAAATTCAAAAATTCATGAATTGTTTATGGTAAAGAGATAAGTTTTTGGAGCAGGATTTTAAATGGTTTGTGGATTAGAGATAATGACAATGAATTTGTCTACTTTGACCAGTTTATTTCAACAATATATTCTGATGGATGCCACATTCTATCAGTGGAGAAAACCTGCAATGAATCAACGCTACTGAGACACTGATTCTTCGAATCAAATATGCAAATATGTGTTATTGTAATCATGCCATTATCAAATGCATCACATGTCTTTTAGAGCTAGATTGAACAAATCAAAATGACTGTGGTGTGTACTTTCTTTTGTCCATCAGTTTATGGTTAATGACACATATCCTTGGTTTATTTATTCATGAGATGATTTGATGCATTAGCAATTTGATGACATGGAATGAATGAAAACTAGGTTTTTTTGGTCAAAAGAACACTTGGTGCATATGTACCATTATTAAGCTGGAAAGCAAAAATTAGGAAATGAGCAAGTCAAAAACTATCACAAAATAAAACCACTGAAAGTTGGTCACTTGCTGACATGGAAAGTGTTTAACGATCAAAGATTTATTCATCTGTATGTTATTGATATTTCGATCTGTATTGGCCGAGTTACAGGTCAGAGGTCAGCTGTAATTGCAAGAAACAATACAAGGACCTGTAACTCAGCCAATACAAAAATACTTAAATGATGATAATTTCATTAAATAAACTCAATGTTTCTTACTTGCACCATCATAAAGAGTACATTTCATCAAAACTATTGATGAGATTGTTGAACTGATATAACTGATGATGTCTTAAAGCGATAGCTTGACTCTTTCTCCACTGTGTGTCTGCGCATACTCAGAGTCATATTGGTCCAGTTCATGAATCAAATGGTCTAAACCGTAAGTATTGTATAAGTGCCATACAATTGATAGTAAATTTATAAAATACCATATTTCTGAATTTATTTGATTATGTGGATATAACAAATCATGAAAGTGTAGGTTAAAAAATGAATATTCTAAATAATATGTGGGTTCAATCTTCTACCTCTTACCAGCTGAACCCCTGCATGTCCATTCAAGACTAAACATGGAATTTGAATATTGCTTCTAAAACTATGATAACAGATATAACATGTGTGCCATTTAGAAAGTGAACTTGAGTAACATTGTTATATTTGAGGTCACACTATGATAATACAACTCATTACTATCAAATCTATTTAAAATGCAATTTTATGTTCATTCAGATTTCTAGACTGTATGAAGGTCTCCCTAATAGTACAACATGATGGTGGATAACTCTTTCTATACAGGACTATGTAAAACATCAGTTTCCAGGACATTAAGGGAGTTCTTGTAATGGCCAATCTGTTATTGCTATGTATTGATTTCTAAGATGCCTAGCGGTTAGAACAATTGAAAAAAAGTACTTTATCAGACAATAAAGGTATAGTTTTTTGATGACGTAACAATTGAATGATGTTATATCCGCTCTTCCCCGACTACCGTCCTCGTGCTTTTACTATAATACTATACTACTATAAAACTATACTTTATTACAAAACACATTGGGGTAGAGCGAACTTTATTTCTTAATCAAGTGATACCTTTCTCAATGAAAATCTCTGAAATAGCCTAATATACATTGATAATGGTGGTGGACTCTCTCAGGTTAACATCAAAGGACTATGTCAATAACTAGTTGTCTGGAGATTAGGCAAATTTTTTTCATGGCTAATTTGACTATTGTCGGTATGTATCAAGTGATCATTGGTGAGTAAGCAACAAAAAAACTGAAATACCTTACATTGAACAACCAAATTATATGTTCAAAAGGTTTCTAAAGTTCCTACACTGTTCCATTTCAGACACCGATGAATCTAATGGTAACACTGTTATAATGAAAACATTTCAAAGGTCAGTTATCAATATTAGATGAAAATTCACAGATAAGACTACATAGCACTCCATTTGCATAGCACTTACTCCATGTGCAATGCATGCTGTGAGCTAGAATGTGATATAGATTAGGAGTGATAAGCTTGTCTGATGAGAAAGATGTCAAGGTTTCTTTTGATGGTTGGTAGATGCAGGTACATAAGCACCATAACATGCCTACCCTATATATACGACTATCATTTTGTCAGCCATAAGCACTATAACATGCCTATCAATCCATACAACATACATTCTGTCTGTTAGATTATTTTTTCTTTTACCTAACCTTTGGCCGATTATTGATAACCCTCTAAACACCAATAAAAGGCATTCTTGTTTATACAAAAACTCTTTTGAATCATATGGCCCTCTTCATATGAATATAGACTATGAATATAACTTGGGTTCTTGAAACAGTACCTATCAATTTAATGTTTGCTTACAAAGGTAGAACTAGCCCAATCCATACTCCTCCGGGTGTTAAGGGGCTTATTACATACACAGCATGCTATGGTCTGATGTCAGAATATAGAAACATTTTCTTTACACTGAAGTTGTAGCTCATAGCATTCATCATTAATGCACACATTAATTCATCAAATATGCAGCATAGTACAATACACCTCTTTAAATATAACTAGCTGATAAGACTTGACATCTAAGATAAACAGATACATGATGAATTATTCATGCAAGTTTCTAAAGTGAACCTGGCTAAGCGCTGTCTAATTACCAAAGAAAGAGATGCAAATTGTAGAACAAGTAGAGAAGTTACACAGAGATTGCCTGTTCACAAGTGTTTGGATTTAATTTACCGAGACAGGTCACAAGAAGTATGTTATGGAGGTCATAGTAATGATTAAAGCTGCAGCACGACACATGTTCACTGAAAAGCAGCAAGATTAACAGAGAAAAGAAAGGAAATCAAGTCAAATCTATCTAATGATCTTATAGCTCCATATGAATTATCTCTCCTATTGGTGTTTGAGCATTTTATGCCTGTCCAATAGAAGTCTCCGTCTGAAAAAAAATCTGTCTGGTCAATGATGTCATCGTCATAATGGATATGCCTACCAAAAGTTTTTTTCCAGAGTTTTAAGCAGATGATATTTGGAGGTTGACTGCTTAAAACAACTGTCATGAAAATTTTATATGGTGTCACTTGTCAACATTTAATCAAGTGTCAAAAGCTTTGGCTCCCATTGATTCTTCCTCTTTCAAATGTTTCAGTGATAATAGAATGAACTCGCTGATGGCAAATGCTAACTGCAGCACAAGCAATGAATCTGATGGTAATTTGCCAGTCGTCCATTATCACATCATGGATTGTTTACCATTTTGGGCTTTGGCATTTTGAAAGTTCTTTATTCATGACAATTAGTTTTTCATACTGTCTCTGCCACAATTGAATTCAACTGAATTAACATCCCCAGCAAAGCATAACTTGCTCATGTCTAAATCACTGACTTCTTCAAGCCTTGCAGTTTCTCATTCTAGCTCTTCTCTTTAGCCTACTATGGCTGGACTTGAAAGCTCTTTTAAATATTTTATGAAGGGTCCCACATATTGGTGGTGCATGTGGCACAAACAGATAATCATTTGAGAAAATTTGAAGAAATAAAATTCAGGAAAAAAACATGAAACTACCCCTTTTAAGCCTTTTTTCCCCCCAAATACTTAGTCACATCTTTGCCAAATATTGTTCTTTTCTACATACAAATATCACAGCTTAAGAGGTGACTTATCACTTATATGCTTTTATAAAATGATCTGAATTAATGTGGGATTACCCCAAGAACTCAATGAAGATTACATGTCACAACTAAATGTGACAAACAAATGTTTTAAAATGTTGTGGCAGGACCCACAAACATGTATCAATGTACACTGCCTGTACATAGAGCAGTCACAAGACTTATTCACTAATTATCGAATCACTCCTTACATAGCTGCTAGCAAATCAAGTATTAAGCACAGCAAACAGGACTGCGTGTTTACACACGTATGACATGGAGACGCTGATGAGGTACGCTAATCTCTGATTATCTGGTAACCGGACTAATCAAAGCAGATCCCGGTTGTATTTATTCAGGGATTAGTGCTCTTGTGTTAAACTGTTAAGGATTTTTAAAAGAAATGTCATTTCTTATTGCTGAGACTTGCATTTAATTCAATTTGTATGGTTTTTAAATGATATTGATCAGTCTAATAAAACTGATTACCAAATGAATAAAAACAGGAGGAAATCTAAAAAACTACCAATGAAAAGTTGTTTTTCCTATGTTGCATGAATTACACTAGAACTACAATATTTTTCACAGATTAAATATACATATATTTTTCACAGTTTTGATGAAGAAATATGAAAAGTAAACGACCAATTTGTGTTGATATTGTGCATAAAACACATTTGAATGCCAACATACAAAATCTAATGTATGTGAATGTTTTTTTTAGACAAATCAAAAAAGGTTTATCAAGTTATCTGTGAGAGATTTTCATTTTTCCTCAAATCATATATTTGCAACAAAATAATACAAAGTGATTGTTTATGAAAAAGTTACATTTCACCGGCTTCGTAGGAAGTAACAATTACTCCAAACCAAATTCAAACATTAACAAATACATCTTTTAAAGAAAAATAATTCACCATCTTTACAAAGATCTACATCTTTTTAAGATAACTATTATAAAAAAATGTTTATTCCACCCTCATAAAAAAAGATGATGAATAAAAGTTACTGACCTTTACCAAAGATAGGTGACCTTTGGTTATTCAAGGAATCGTCCTGTTATATCTTTATAGTTTAACACTCGAGTTGATCAATGGAAGGATGAAGGAAGGTCCACTGAATGGAAGGAGCGAGACTGAATCAATACCCAACAGCTGAGTTCTTGATTCTACTACGTGCTCCAAGACAAAGTCTTCATGGAGGAAAAACTTGGCACCAAGAACTTCTGACTATCACAGAATGAAAGTAAGTATACCTTATATATGTACATATGTATCATGTGTGTAATTTGGCACAGGAATTGTCATTGTAACAGTGGAACTGCTTGTTATAATTAAAGCATTTGCTTTCCCTCAATTGAGAGAAATATGACACATAAATTATGCTGCCTTTTGATTGTGTGATCTTTTAGAGTCTTTCATTCAAACACCTCACAAAACACCATGGAGCTGTCAGATGTCAAAGTCAGGTAAAACAAGGTGAGAATCTCACAAAACAGACGGTTTTACTGTGAGCAGACGGCAATAACCAGCATGTGCTGGTTGGACCAGAAATACACGCTGAATTATCACACAGTGACTACAGTACACTTCACCTCTTACACAGAGTAGCTTCTACCTCTCTCTCACTGACAAGTGTTATCAATTCTGGTGGAAGAGACGAGATGAGGAAGATGTAAGTATGGTGGATCAGTCTCTACAGGAAACAGAAGTGGACAATGACCTGCTGGTCAGTCAGTCCTTTTATGAATGAACCCTGAGTCACAATTCACTAAGTGAACAGTCTGTGCCTGAAAAAGATGTCAGAAGTCTGTCACGAAGCTCAGAGATCAAAGGAAGTCGGACAAAAAGAAGAACATGAACATTCGGACAAGAGACGGGTGAACACACGTGTGCATCCTCATGGTGCCTTCACCGAGATGCCGCTTCTCGTCTGTATCACATTTCATCAGCCACCAGAGGCAGCTCACAGCGAGGCAGCTCCACAGCGAGGCTGTTCAGTCCTCATATAGTAAGGCTATGCAGTGCTATTCCTGTCTGGAAATCAATGGCTGGATAGAAGTATGTAGGTGGGCAGTGAGACCGTTAGTGAGGCACAGACTTGTAATGTTTTGTTATGTTACACAGGAGGAGGTAGACTTGCTGTTTGTTTTTTCTCTTATATGGCTAATCAACTTTATCTTTAGTTAAGTGGTGTCTATTTAAGTGGAGTAAGTGAACATAATGATTAATTTTGTCAATTTTTTTTCCAAGTTTACTTTCATTTCAATCTGTTTTCAAAATGTTCTACGCAAAATCCCTATTTTCCATTTTATCTTTTTCATCAATCTATAAAAATATCAACAAACTCATCAACTAAGAATAATCAAATAAATAACTCTTACATCCTATCATAGGAACTAGTGTTTGGAATTGGTTCTGATTTCAAAATCCATCATCGGTTACAATATTGGATTGACCTGACCAATCAAACATCAATAATCAGTTTAAATCACCAAAAATTTCATAATTATGTTATTGAAGAAGTCCATGTGCTTGTTACTGTTTAAGATTTCTATTAAGCAGGCAACAATAAGCCAGAGACAGAAAGAGAATATTGTCATGTCATCATTATCATTTACAATCAACAGCGATATCTATCAATAATTAGAAAAGACAAGAAAATGAACAGCTCATGTCATAATAAACATATACCAATGCCATACCATAATGAACTTGTTACTATAAAGAAAGTCAATCTATTCTTTTCAGTCTTAAACCTATAAGAATCAATTAAAGTTATATTTCTCACTTTTCTTATTATATAACGACAATAGAATATACAATTGTGTAATTGATTAACGCATCGGGAGGTGTAACAGATCAATCATCAACACCACCAATACGTACTGTGTATGTACCTAATGTTTTCTTCTGTTTGCTTAGTCACTTTATGAATCAAACATCCCAGGCATGAGCTGCGTTCTGATGTTATAGATGTACTTTAACATTGAATCATCTCATTTCCATTCACGTTCAACTCGTTTGTCTGTCACAATGTGATTTTCATACATCATACCAGATTTTTTGTTTCTATATTACCAATAGATCTCTTGTTTTATTCACAAGATGTGACAGAATTTGAAAAAGCGAGGAATCAAGACATGTTTTGTCACATGGCTATTTCCTGCTTTTTAGTACTTTTTATCTTATATGATGCATCTTATACAAGTCTGTGGAAATACAGAAACCATTTCTTCTTAGATTTTCATTATCATAATTGTCATAAGTGTATCATTATTATGTTAATTTAATCGCCATTTCACACCAAAAAAAATTTTTGTAAGATCTTTTTGATTCCATTTAGGATAGTAAGTGATCTTATCAAATGTCAGCAACAAAAATGTCAAATTCACGGTATCAATATGCAGGACTTCTCAAGCAATTTACACTCCAATGAATTCTTTGATCAAATTACTCTTCTAAATTCTAATACTTTTTTTTATTTTCCTGAAGAGCAAACTTTGGTAGTTAAATGAACTGAATAAACCTAAACAACATCAACTTTGCGAAACAAAAATAATACAATTCTAAAACAACCTTCAAAATGATATAAAGCATTTTTGTACATGGCAATAATCCATCAATACAGCCAATAAAACCTTCAAGAGTAGCTTCCCTTGTGTGGTCAGCTTTGAAATGAATATTCATGTATCATCAAATACTTAAATCTGCAGTTTATCTAATATTTGACAAAACATTTCTTTAACTTTTGTGTTAAATGAACCTGCAATTATATGAAGGAAATTCAAATATATTATTTTTTCAAACTTATAACAAATGTACATAAATTGATAAATAAATTCTATCATTAAACCTATTACTATTACCTTGAATATTGAGAATTTGAACTTTGACTAACTGTTTCTCAATTATCATTCCGTGTTATTAAAATAAACAAATGACCCCTTGATAATGTAATGCCTAACGGACGTCAAAACAAGATCCAATTAAACTTGAAGTACAGATACATTTTAGTTTGAAATTAAGGTTAATAAAGTAAATTTAAAGCATGAACTAAGTTTAAAACATGCTTTGACTATGATGTCAAAAAAGCAGCTAGTTAAATAACTTCTACTACTTATGTCACAGATAGATCTGTGCTGATATATTGTAATATTGAGAATATTGATACTTCATTTGACAATATACTTATCATGGTACAGTCTCTGTATCGTGATACATATTGTTGACTTTAGAGCTGTTTTCTAAAAAATCAAGGTATTCATGAAAATTTGATGACTCTTTATAACAAAAAAAATCTGTGAAAATAGTGTACTGTGACATGTGTAGTGTTAACCGATTATCGTTATGAGATATTGTGATGCGTTTCATATCGTGAAATATCTGTATCGTCACACCTCAAGTTACAAATTAACTAAATAATTTAGACAAACACTCAGAAAAATCTCTTCTGCATGCAGTAACACAAACTCTCCGATATTTGCGAGCACCCGCGAACACTCAATGTCGAAACTTAAATGCTCACCGCGTAAAAATGTGTTACTGAATACACAACTGGAACGTACAACTTACTTAGCAACCAATCAGAACAGATTTGGTAATCTTATGAAACTTCCAGCACTTTGATATAATATTGTAGATAGACAAAACAACCTCCATCTATTTACCCACTCAGACATTTCTTAATAAAAAAGTTATTAGTTTGATACGTAACAAGACATTGGAGGATCTTAATCCAAATTTCCATCCCTAAACAAAGAGATAAGAACAAATTCCAACATTTTAGATGTAATCCATGGAGAAATTCCACAATTTATCTATCTACTCTACATATATCTTTCATCAATATTCAAGTTCTGGCACAAGCTCCTAGGTAATTATTTAGTTATTTCGATATCTTCAGAATCAGTCCCAGGAACGTAATCCATCTTCCAGGACCTATTTATATATATACCTGAACCTATTATGTTCTTTAGTACAGCCAATTTTCTTACTAAAATAATATTTATATAGATTCCCATATCTTCAGAACGAATCACGGCAAGCAAAAGTTATCTATATCTGATTCCAGAATACCTGTTTAGATATGAACCTGGACATACTGTCCTTTGCAACAGCCAATTGCCTTACTAACATAATATATATTGAGATTCCGATAACTTTAGAACAAATCACAGCGAGCATAAGTTATCCATTCTGAGATTCCAGAACATATAGATACACACCTGTACATACTGAATCAGTTAGTACCAGCACTACAGGTATGTTGTCGGCAGTGTAAGAGACCCTGTTATCAATGACTGGCAGTTAAAAGCAAAACTCACACAAATAGCTGACCTAAGTTACAGGTGCTTGTTTAACAGGTGCCCTGAAACTTTATAATGTCAGGTTTTCTTCCAAAAATATTTTGGTTTAAATATCAGTAGACATGTGGGTGCAATGCAGAGGCCTGTCTTCTCTCATTGGATTTCTTGTTGGGATCTCCATAATTGCAACGGGAAAAGAGACAATTATGTTTATGATACTAGACACTGGTGGGGCGGGTTAATTGTAACCTCTTTATTACTTACAAGAGCTAATTTTGATAGATAATTTGTAGACTTTGTTTGGGCAAGTTAATTGTAACCTCTTTTTTACTTACAAGAGCTACTTTTGATTGATAATTTGTAGAGTTTGTTATGGCAAGTTGATTGTAACCTTTTTATTACTTACAGGAGTTACTTCTGATAAAGAGAAAAACGTATTTATTTATCCATTTTCATATTATCATATAAATGCAATATTCAGGCCACGACTTCCCTTTCTCAACAAAATATCTGCTTAAGATACTGTTTATTCAAATGAATAGATTTTTATCCATCAACCAACGGTGAACTAGCTAAAAAGTCCTCTGTGTTTAAAGGGGCACTATCACATTATTTCTAGATAGGTTTTGGTTAAAACTAATAATTATGAAAAACTGTTATATTTGTAGTAAAGTTTTTCACTTAGCACAAGCATCTCTCTCGCGAGGCTTACTCTACTGTTTTCCCATTGTTCATTGTAAAATAATTCCCTACTATTTTTCTAAGTTTCTAACTGAAAATCTCCCAAGTCACAGTCAAAGCACTTCTCTATACTCTGGCTTGCAGCATGAAAAGAAAACATATGACACTTCATTACTCACCTGTGTTAGATACTGTAGTGTAATAGTTACACAACGATATCAAACTTGTGTAATACCGCTGCACGTATAACCACAATATTGTGTGGTTGTGACGTCACAATGTTAGCACCGCCGTCACAATGGCGACCAAGTCGCTGAAATGTTTCCTTCACTACACTTTTGGCAATCATGCTATTACTGAGGTCAAGTAATATACAGAATACTAAACTTCCTTCAATTAAATATTATTTTTATTAAACTTGTAAATGATTTGGTATAAAATTTGCTTTTGCTTGTTTTATACTTAATCATTAACTCGTTTGATAAAAATAGTATCAAGTGGGAGGTCGCTTAGTATCCTCTTTTTTATTACCCAAAAAGGAATTTTTCTTACATCAAACAGAGCATGACATAAGACTTAATACAGTCAACAATAAAATCTAAATTGACAAACATTACTCTGATACAGCGTTTACACCAAGTCATATGATTGTAAAGTGGCACGCTCAGGTAACTGCAGGTAATGTGCACGTACCATAAATCCTTAAAAGCTGGGATTTTATTATTTTTCAAAGTTAACCAGAGGGGTCTACTCAAGTCAGGCTTCTTTCAAAGGCAAGTATATGTTTCGTAACAGGCGACAATTTGAAAACAACTAAAAAAAATGTGAAATAGAACCCTATATCTCCATCTATCTTTATAAAAACAAGTCTCTATATTTTTGAAGGTATGTTAACCCTTTTTGACCCTCAGAACCAATAACAACTACATTTGAGGCCTTTTTAAAGCACTGTAAGGTTGAAAGGGTAATGGAACTTCTGCAATGAATGGATTCCACATCAGAACGATCAATAAAGGAGATACTTCATGTTGCATATTCAACCAATTCAACAAACAAAGAAATATAAATCCAATGCCAGGCATTTTATTGAGGCAGGCGTTTTTCGGAAAGCTCTGTGCTAGGGCGTCTATTAGAGATAGGCTTCTATTCCAGGTAGGCACCTAATTAAGGATTTACGGTTATTGTAGATTTCTTGTCACAGCCGGGATAAGCTAATAAGAAACTGACAGCCAGGAGGTGAGAGACCTGTGAGGTACAGTACTTCATTGTGTCTTTGACATCCCCATGTACTCTAGCTTTTGAGTAAAACACATGCTGTGTGCTCTTTTATCATTCTTGTACATGGGTACATGATGAATTTCATTAATTCTTTGAATTTTATAAATGTATAAATGCATATCATATAGCAAACAGTACTTCTATGTGTTACTCACAAAACCGGTGGATCTTCTTCAAATTGCTGGAGAAAATAATATGCACTATTTCTCATTCTTTCATGCTGGTTTCATAAGCATGGATAACTCCTTCTTTACGAAATCAAAATAAAGTGACATTTAATAACGCATGGTTTCCTCTCTGTCTGTACATGACAAACATTTTGAATTTGACAAAATTTAGTGAATTAATGCCTCAGTGACTGTATACATAGTAATTTGTAAGGGCACACAGGAATTTAGGAACAATCAAGGACCAGAGGAACTATGGATTCCCTGTCCTGAGTTAATTATTGTGATAAATACCTACCTCTCTTTATCAAGTAGTTTGACTATTATCCTCTGAGCACAGAGTTTAAGAGTATTCCTAGGTAAACGGTCTGATAATTCTCAACCTTTACCATTGATCCAAGGTAGACTTGACGCAGAAATTTCATTACCTCCCCTTGCTGGCCTTTAATCAAAGAAAAGTCTCTGCTTAGGTATCCATTGTACCAACCAAACGGCTTATATAATGACACACCATTGTCAATGAAGATATAGTGTATCTTATCAGTATTAATTGTACAATTTGGCTGACTGAGAAAAAAAATGTTCAAAACTATTGTGCAAATATATTTTCTAGTACAAATGGGCAACAAAAAAATAGCTCTCGCCGAACAACTGTTTCACTTACTTGCAATTTCAAGGCAGACACTTTCCTACAATGTGTTATATACCATGCCTTTAGGTTCCAGTTGGTAGTTTTTTGACTCTCGTGATATCTATGCTTGGCTATTTATCTATGTGTATTTACTCTTTTCGGACATTTTCTTGATTGTTAATAAAAGGGCCGATTATTGCACCAAATTTTGTTTTGTGATATTTTGCATATGTATTGCAATATATTGATATATTCAACTTTTTATACTTTTTTTGCTGTTTAAACATTATACATTTGATAAAATGCCTTCAGATTTTTCGAAAAATACAGCTGTTCTTGAAAAGTTAAAGTTCGTTTTGATGGCATATGTATTCTAAAAAAGTCATATATCATTTATAATACAACCAAATACGTATTCTTACATAACAAAAGAATTTTTCTTACAAACTGAACAAATTCAGACTAAATTTGACTTGAAATCAGTTGGTGCAATACATTGCTAAATGAAACAAAATGTTGCAATAATTATATTGAAAATGTGTACCGCAATTACTTAATACTGCAATAATATTGTAGAGCCCTAGTAATAATTTAGTGAGCTGGAACTTAATCATTTCCAGAAATTGAAAATTTCAACAAATGTAAGCGATTAATAGTTATTTTAGTTGCAACCAAGAAATTTGACTTATTTCAAAGAACCCAAATAGTCTTGTAATACATATCCTATTATCAGGAACGTAGATATAGGTAGGTTTCTAACTCTACTGTGGTTCTTTTCTAAAAGATAGTACCATTGGTAAGCTGTCTATTTATAACTTTAACCAGCTGCTGAAAATAGGAAGCACATTCTTCAGTGGCAAGCAGAGCCTATGGTATGTTTGTAACACTATTATCTGAGCATTTTATGCAGGCTCCTATATACTAGTACCTGCTTTCGTCATTAGTTCCCCATCATCTTGTCTCAGTAGGTTATGAATAAAAAAGGATAAAACAATATTACACTCTTTAGAAATTACCCTGAGTCTGGTGAAATTGGCTGAAGAAAAAGATGCTTAGTAGCAGTGTGTAACGATCAGTATTGTAATTAATGGTAAGGACTGGAAAACTTTATGATTGGGTTGATGTATTTTTCTTACCAGAAATAAGTTTGGGCTTTAACTCAGGATTGCATAGGTTTGAAAAAAAATGAAAATTTTTCAGAAAGTTTATTCAAATGTAATTAGGTTTTAGGAAGCCAAGTTTTATAATTGTTATCAGCAGAAAACTGAACTTTGAGAGAAATGTGCTTGCAGTTGATGCAGTATGATCAGATGGAACTATCAGATAAATCAGCATTCTGAACCAATAGCAAAATTTCAAGCATTTAGCACAAATTCAGACAATAAACTTTTACAAAACTGTGTACATACTAAAAACAATCAAGGTTTTTATATTATTACTAAAATTTGTATAAATAATCATTATAGAGTTATTATAATGTCAGAGTTGAAATAAGTAAATGGGATTATTTCATCATCTCTTTCAAAAAACCTCAACTTTTAAATAAATGATGCGTGAATAAGTTGATCTGAAGTGAACACCATTCTACAAGATATTTTCACTAGATTTTGAAATGTGACACAAACTCTTGATATGCAGCTGTCAATCCTTGTTTACATCCTGGATTACAATTCATGACAAAGCTGCATATCAGAGACATATTGGTTACTGAACCATTGTACAATAATAATAATATGTCCATTTATATAGTGCTAAACTCCCCTATGACGTGCTCATGGCGCATACAAGAGTCATGGATCATTATTACCCTGGTCTAACCCAAGCTGCCGATTAAGCGCTAAAAGGTCACCTCCAAACCAATCTACACCAGGTACCCAATTAGTACTGCTGGGTGAACAGAAGCACAATTTGAAAAAAGTCCCTTGCTTAAGGAGACACCACAAGTTTCTCAGCTCGTGTCTCAGTAGGGCAGGGAATAAGCCTTCAAACTCTCAGTTAACACAGCAACGATCGAGTAACCCACCCATCCAGAGAGCCACGCCAGATGTTGCTGAACTTCACTGATAGCGGTCAACTGAGCTACGCACAGGACCATGTGCCACCAACAATATGTTTTTGCAGTTAATCTCTATGGATGAGTAAAGATTGATATATTCAAATAATAATTGCAAAATGATACTAGTGATAAACTGGGTTCATTGCACATGTATGGGCGTAAACACAGACTGATAAGATTCATTGACTCAGAACAACAGTGGTGACTGTTAACTGCACATCTAAATGTTGATAATATGGTGTTGATAAACTTCTGAATAAAATAACATTGCGAACTGTAAAAATTGTAAGTATGAATATTTACTTAATTTAATCAACTCATTATTCTCAAGTTTTATTTGAAAAAAATAAATGCAACAAGAGCCATCCAAAGATGCCTTATCCCCCTCAGTTTTACCAGTGTACAAGTGAAAATGATTAACTAAATGATGTTGTTAAGACTGGTGATAACCAAGAAAATTGATCACCAAACAATTTCTACATAAGTTGAAAACACCAAACAGAATGATGATTTTTCAAGATACAAAGCTTCTTAAGGCTAAATAGTCAAAACGTTTTTCAGGCATTGATGCATGACAGGTTTATATTTTCATGATTTAGTAAAATAACTTTTGAATTACCTTCTTTACCCCTCGGTAATTGTGTCACCTCATCACAGAATTTGTTACGTCAGGCCATTGTTTCATGATGTCAAACTCTTGAACTTTTACCTTTGAGTAGTAATAACATGTTATTTTCACACCACTCAGTGAAAAAGGAAAATGACATGTTCTCACTACTCTAGACAAGTAGCTGCTTTATATCAATGATGGAAAACGGTATTTTCGGACGAAACATACAATAAATTTGGTTAACCTTACCACAAAACGTATAATAAATCTACGCAACCTTACCAAACCTATAAAAATAGATACTGTTGTTGACAAGGCCCTGTGGTAGGTGGTAATCTATTACGGTCAGTGTTTTTTCCCGACTCTGAGAGTGAGGGTTTGAATCCCATAACGACCAAAAATAGGACAACAATTTGTACCACTGTAATTGTGTGATCCCAAATATACAAATTTGACATTTGGTCTCTGCCTAAATGCCTTGTAATTTCTAATATAACGTCAGTATTTGACCACAAACATCTTTTGACTGATGAAGAAAAGCAAAAAAGTGTGCATGGCTCAATCATACCCCTAACCGTGTATCCCTGACCAGCTGAACTCATCCCTTAACTCCCTTAACTATTAGATAGAAGTCTGTAATCCATTCTGATGGATCGGTTGAAATTATATTTCAAAACACAGTCAACATCACTGAAAATACCAGAATGAAAAGGAAATCACAATATCATTTGTTACATACAACTGCAACTCTTGGTCGACAAATTCAGAACTTATCAAGAAATGACTAATTATTTGATGTAGCAATTTGTAAAACATTAAAAATAACTAAACTACTTTTGATTTGGCACTGCACCCCTCCTAAGAGGTAAGAATACATAAAATTTTAAATAATCGGTTGAACAAGTTTTTTGGGAAATCCTCCAGGCAAATTCTATCCTTAGGAAAGTACAAAACATAGAATTCTGTAAAATATTCTAAAGTCATGAAATTGCTTGAAATTGTGCACTGCCCCCTTCCTACTAATCCAGAAGACATGCGCAAAATCAGTTATATAGTCTATAGTATAGGAAAGGAAATGTAAAGTGAGAAAACCTAAAAAAGAGAAAAACATGGGTAAAATAAAGAGGTAGTGAGGGTTGTTCTATATATAATAACAGTTATCTCACCATTGACAAGTGCTTTCCCAGTTCAAAGCATCTGTGATGTTCAAGCGCTAAGGCGACACATTGCTATGACAAACATATTTTAATGTAAAATCAATTTATCAATGCTAATGTATGAAAATTTATACTGTACATTTTTTAAAAGCTCAACTATATTCAAGATATATGATTTATTGATAATCTAATGGAACATCTGCTGACAAACTCATGGGGAGTTATTTTTCCCAATATTTCTTTTACTTTTAAAAGTTTGAAATTTCTAGAGATATAAAATGAACTACATAAACAATTTAAAATATTCTAAGTTTAGATTAATTACACATAGATCATACAAATACATTATTTGGGGGAAAAATCAAATCATTTAAAAAACTAGAGAAAAAAAGAAAACAGCAAGCCAGATATCAGCGCACAATTTTATGTGCTAGAATCAAAAGGCAATCAGCGCACAATTTTATGTGCTAGAATCAAAAGGCAAGGAACCTCAGGCGATGAGATAAACAACATCATGGCTACAAAGTGGTAATGACGCTTTTCACCAATAAATTAAACACTCATACCTTGAAAAGCTGCTAAGCAAAATTAAGCAGCTTTAAGCAGCTTTTGATCACACCTCAGAGAGGCAACAGACGTTCCAGCCGCATATCCTGAGGGCATTGATATAACTTTCTACCATATTACCTGTGTACATGTCCACCTTTAATTTCTTATAAAGTTATTCATAAGTAAGTTATTAAAACATCCAGGTATGTCAAATAATTAAGAAATTGTTGCAACACCTATTTGTGTATGTTTGATATGATTATTAAAGCACACTAAGCAAGGAGCTGTGTATAACATGTTTTATAGTACTCAAAAAACATTAAGGGTCAAACCTATATTTTGGTGTGTCATGTTTCTCTGCATAGCAAATATCTTGTTAAAATGGGTTCAGCAATGTCCTGTCAACAAAACCATAGCTTATTACATTTTTTAAAACCCGACAAGTTTGATAGTTCCCTATAAAAACACTAATACAAGCTCAAACCAAGGGTTCAGGATACAGTTTGCATGGCACAAACACAAAGTGATCTGACCTTCATGAAATGGTTTTATGTATTTACCAGGGCCATATGCGTTTTTTGGGAACAATTTTTAACACAAAAAATCACTACCATGTTCATGCATCTTCAACCGAAATTTGGAAAAAGACACCTGCAAAGACATCATGCTAGAGAAAGAACCATTGCAGGGCTGCTTTCATGAAATTGCAGATGCTGATTGCCCTGATGATGTTCTTGATTGAGTTCGAAAGGTGTCTTTAATTAGGGTGTAAATATAATTTTTTCACAGAATTACAGCCTTTAGAACTGTTATTGAACTTGGTGCAAATGACAGGACTGCATGAAGCTAAAATAGGAATAACTTTTTCAACAAACAGTTTCGTTTAGGGGAATTAAAATTCCTGAAGATTTATTCTTGATCAAGTTTGAAAGCTGTTTTACAAGTAATATTTTTCACTGATATATGATCCTTGACTGAGAGCAGATTACAGGGATATGTGGGCAATGCTCTAATTAAATAACAAAAAATCAACTCCTATGCAAAAAAATTAAATAACATTTAAAAATCAACTTTCTGTTCATCATGATCAGCGCCTTAGATAAGTTTCCAAAATGATATCTAATGAACAGATATGCACCGTTGTCCAATTTTCAATCAAAATAGTGACTTTATACCTTCTAAGTGTCACTGATTAAAAGAATTATACTCTTCAGCAACAGACAGGACTCAATAAAATGATATCATTGACGACCATTATTACAAAATTTGTCAAGGCCAAGGCACATATTGTTACACTTTTGGTTGTGTTCATAAAAACCATAACTAATGCATACCTCAATTCACATTATCTTGTATTTCAATGCACTGAATGTATGTCATTTCTTAACATATAAAGATAAACTATTTCGTCAATAAAATAATAATGTCAAATCTGCATCTTGAAGAGGGCACAATGACTTTTGAAACTTAGAAACCTACACCTCTACAGAGGAACCTGGGTATTTTGATTCACTCTGGAACAATATGCATTTTTGTGATATTTGTGTTATATAATGTTATATGAGATTTTTGGTCCTTATTTTGACATTTATTTAAACCTTCACTACATGAACATTAAACAATTATTGACTTCAGGTGAGGTTGATCCAATGATTTATCGACCTTGGACATGTGATATTCACAGAGGCGAAGCCGAGGTGAATATCACATGTCCAAGGTTGATAAATCATTGGATCAACCTAGTCTGAAGTCTATAACTGTTTTATGATATGAATAAGGTCTTGAATTACCATTCTTCTGGTATTTCTGGTAGACCTGGATTTTCGAAATCTATTTCTATCCATTGGAGGTGTTTGGATTGTTATATTAACCTCTCCCGATCCATCCAGATTGACATCACTTGACATCATTGCTGTCATGTGACCAAGTAGGCCAATCATAAAGACAGAAATAATCCATTCATATAATAACTGTGTTTGTTCTGACTTCAATTTTTGCATTTTTGTTTCAGTACATTGTTCTGTGTTGAATACTTGCAATACAATGATAAGTGTACTATTCCATTCTTATGGGGTCTGAGGTGGAATACAGGTTTCACAGATGACTGACATCAAATGATAATGATAATAATAAATAAATAAAGGATATTTCTATTGCACTAATCCACGTCACTGAGGGATATGCTCTAAGCGCATCCTGCATTATTACCCTGGTCTTAGCCCAGCTGCTGGTTACAGCGCTCAAAGGTCACTGCCAACACAATCTACACCAGATACTCTTGAAAGTAAATAGTACTGCTGGGTGAACAGAGGCATAATCTCTTGCCTAAGGTGACACCACAAGTTTTTCACTTGTGTCTCAGTGAAGGGCAGGGAATAATCCTTCAAACTCTCAGTTAATACAGCAATGATCGGGTAACCCACCCATCCAGCTAGCCACGCAAGATGTTGCTGAACTTCACAGATAGCAGACAGAGCTATGCAAAGGACCGCGGGCCACATTGTACAAAGAAACTAAAATGACACTGTCATGCTTCATGTAAACACCTAAGCCAACATCAATATACTTATCTTAAATAAGTTACCAACCAGCAAGTTCTTCAAATCCAAGATATCCAAGCCTATAGTCCTCCAAAGGACATTCCACAATTACCTCAGAATCTTTAGAATCACAAGAGCTTAAGGAACAAAGGTGACAAGCACCTGTTCAAGTCATCCTTCTATTACCAGATCCGGGCACATTGACTTAGTGTGCCCCTTCTGTGCACAACACAAAACAGGAAGTGAACAAGTTCGTCACATTATTCACACCAGCCTCATGATCTATAGGTTATAACAACTAGCCAGCCCTCTTTGTACTAAGATCTATCAAGCTTGATAATGACATTTAATCTTTCATCGGGTATCAGACAAGATGTCTTGTCACAGATGTTGGAAACTGAATCTTGTCCACCGTGTGATTTATTGGTGTCCTTGCATAATTTGTGATTAAAAATTTCTATCAAAATACTTAATTAGAAGAAATGCTTACTAAAAGAAGGAAAATGGTCTGTATTCATATTTTGTTTACTAAGATGAGAATTTATATCACCTTCTAATTGTAAACACAAATGGTTTTTTTCAAGCAAAGTAAAGAATTTCTTATCCTTTGAAGTTATTATAAACATCAGACACTTTCTGTGTAAGAAGTATCATCTTCCTTTAATTTCGACTTCTGTTTTGCATTTCAACTAATATCAAGATAATATAATACATACAATCATAAAGATACACCTGATTCATGCAAACAACATAAATGTTCATAATAAATGTACACACATTTAAATCATACATTTGAAACTTAAACAGGACAATAATTGAGGAGAACTTAAGAATATTAATAGAAATGTTTTGATAGTATGTTATTGGTTCCAACATTGGTATGAAGTTTGGTTTTATTTTCTTTATGACATATTTGTAACAATCAAGCAGTAGGTTTTGTAATAGGTGAGGTAATTTAGGGTTTAACGCAGAGAGTATATATCACAGGTGCTAGTATTAATGCAGGGAGAAAGCTCGCAACACCATTGAGGCTATGCATTGTGGTGAAACCTGCGAGCATGAGCTAGAACTAGCGAACTATGGTTGCTGTTCATGAAATGTTTCTTATAAAACCTACCTTACCAAACCTTACCGCAGGTAGTACAGTTCTCTACTATAGATGAATTTGATGAGCTCCTATGGGATTCTAATGCACTGAAATCTAGTGTTGCATTGCACTCAAACTTTACTGCATACACGTAGAAGTGTTACTGGCAAGATATTCGTTAAAACAACAACTGCAATCAAAGAATATTTCCCTCTAAATTTAATGATAAATATCCCTACATTGAAATAAATTTTCCCTCAAGTAATTTGAATCCATTTTAAGAGTGACAGAAAGGCATATGAACTTGTTTCAAAGAGAACATGTTGGGGTTTCAATACATTCACCTTAATAAATTATAATGCTAGTGTACAATATATTGTGTATGATTACAAATTGAAACTGTTTATTCAAACATAAACTGTGTGCATGTTTCACCGAGTAAATCATAAGATTATTATAGCCACATTTAGAAAAAGATCATAATCTTTGAAACAAAAAAACCCCTTAACATTCAAAAATTTATTGATGAAAGTAAATTTTTATTATTTCAGAGTTAAATGTACTTATACTTATATAAACCCAAATGAAGTACAAGTTGTTACGGATTTCGAACTTCTTTATTAACATAAACTATATTGAATATCTCCAAAAAAATCTTGTATTTCATTAGCACTACAACTTCAAGAATGCCACTAAAACGGTTTAACATAACCCCATTTTCCTAAAAACAAAAATGAAACAAGTTTATCTGCACTTACTTAAATAATTTTGCTCTTTTTATAATGGCACGACATTGATATGGAAACACAATAAAAATCTATCCTTTTACTTTGGTCTTATTGTTTCACATTCTTATGCCATAAATGATTAGGTCAGCGTGTGCCTCTCTGTTTCCTGAAGAGATAACCCAATTGGCAACACTCTCACATTCTATAAGTCATTCCTGCTCATTACTTATAAGAAAGTTGTTGTAAGAAATCTAACTGGTATTTACAAACTCTCAGCGTTAGGGAACATCAAACAATGCAGTTCTACACAAGCAGCATCAAACTGTTCCTCTCAAACCCTTAGTACCAGTGAATGGTAATCTATGGTTCCAGATACATGTGCATCTGCATGGACGAAAAAAAACCCAAAAATTTTGAAGCATTGTTTGGGTGCATTACCTTTTCCAGGTACTTGTTAGGAATGATGAAAAATACTGTAAAAATTGTTGCGAAATAGTTTTCTAAAAACAAATTTGTGCTAAATGGTTTCATATGATTTAAGATGCACAATACTGTAAAAATTGTTGCTAAATAGTTTTCTAAAAAATAATTTTGTGCTAAATGGTTTCATAGATTTAAGATGCACATTGGTATGTTGGAAAAATAAATTTAGGAGCAAGCTTGTACTGTTACTTGGAGACTTCATTTTCTGTTGCTGAACAGAATACCGAATTGATTTTTTCCAAAACTTGCCCAGCAAACAGCTTACCTCAAACCTACTATAGCAGCAGTAAATGGAGTTGAGATTCCTGATAAATGCATGGTGCGTTGTAGGTTATCTTATAAGTTTCAGGCTTTAGAAACTGTCTGGAATTTGTTAACTTTTAAACTCGATCTTCATCAGCGTTGTCATTATTTATTTTTGTATGAATAACAGTTATATACTTTATCTGTTATGAAGTTGTCAAAACAATTTCTTTGGTGTAATACATTTCTGTAGCCTTGACATATGTTCATTTTCCAGTATGATTCAATGATATTTAGACTTGACATTTTTCTTGTAGCGACCATAAAAAAACTCATACAGGGTTCATACAAGCCAAGGGCCCCTCAAATTCAAGCACTTTTCAAGGACTCACTTTCAGTTTTCAAGCACCAATATTTCAAAATGCACGGAACAAAAAATCGCTGTCTGGAGCTAACCATTTTCCTACTTTCGTTATGAAAACGAGGCTTCAAACTCGGTTCCAAGTAAATGTGTACTTTGCGCACCAATAGACGGTACCAAGCTTGAGTTTATCGATACAAAGTGCGAAACACATTGGAATTTTACCGATAATACATTTTAATTAAATCTAGTTAAATATACGGTAGAATTTACAGAAATTTAGAAAGGTTTTCGATATTCCAGCACTTTTCAAGCACTCACTATAAAATTCCAGCACTTTTCAAGCCCTTTCAATGAAAATTGTTATTTTCAAGGGCTTTTCATCGGACACGCTCAAATTCAAGCACTTTTCAAATCTGTGCGAACCTTGTCATAGATGAAAATAACTCAAACTGAATATAAAGATCTGTATCAAATGCAGAGTGTATCATTGTAAGGCATATAATTATTCAAATTGTTGAATTTTCAATACAGATGTGAAGATCCATTGTACTTAAACATAACATATATCATACCCCATGTTCAACAAGAGCAGTTTTGGCAGTTCATTAGAGTGACCTGGCGTCAAAATTCCGAAAAAACTCATTTTCATTTTTCGCTACAAAATCCATTTGAAGTGATCAACAGCTTTAGATACAAGTCATGTTTGTTTCCATGCGCTAAGTCAATGTGATTGTGCTGCTTTATTTGTCAGTGATTGGTACTGGAATATTTTAATCAAAATTTCAGGAAATTGGAATTTATAAAATATGACCGCTTTTGTTTATCTCATCATGCCAAAATTCAAATCATTGCATCAGAGATAAGACAATTCCAAAATAAGTTAAAGAATGGCTATTTTACACATGGACAATAGGTGATTTAATGTCAGTTTTGCCGAGGTTATTGTATTTACGTCCAAACAAAACCCAAATTACATGATATTTGCACTAAGATAGAGTGGTAAGTAAACAAACTGGTGTAGTATGCAGCTATATAAGAGTATATATGGTTCTGTTACTATGTTTATGAATGTACAGAGATGATGAAAATTAGTTCAGAATTTTCACTGAAAAGTGTTACCATAACAAAACAGAGCAAATGAGAAGTTTCTTCAAATTTGCCCAAACAAACATTAGTTAATGCCATAGGTATAATCTTCAGAGGGTCACACCATTCTTAACACAACACAGTCATCTATACTCGTAAAATTTTGCATTAAAAAGCAAAAACCAATGGTGGCCATTTATGTGTGAACACCTCTTAATCATTTGAAGCAAGAAAATCCATTGGCATAGGTATAAACTGAAGATGGTTATTTGTTTCAGAATTATGTTCTTGCAATTGGTAACATTTATTTTAGTTTTCAAGAGAACACTTAATTTATCTAAAAAAACCAAGCCCATATAATTATCAGGGGCTACCGCGGTAGTTAACTTTGTGGTTTATGAAAATATGTATGCAATTTCCTATGCATAAGTTATTGTTGTTATACATTTAAGTAACATTTAATCTTGATTTATCATGTAAGAAATTAGTTTTCACATCATTAATCATCAATCACGATAGCTAATTACTTGACCGCCATGTTTACACCTGAAAATGTCAGCACTCTCTATTATCGAGGTAGTTCTATTTTTAGCTCTTATGGCACACCCGACATACCAAAATTCCTATACTTACAGTCTTTCCTTTTTAATATTTGATTTGTGCAATATTCATAGATTCCAAACAAAAGTTAACATATTTACAATATTTTCATTTCACAGTCTACTCATGTTGGCGGTGGGGACAGAGAAATTCTCCACTCTGCTTGACAACCCTGACAGCAAAGTGGATCCAGGATCTCTTAGTCATATGATTATTGCATTATACTTACGATCAGACGAGACATGACGGTGAAATAAACCTTTTTGTCGAGCCGGCAAAAATTGTTGACATCATTTTCATAAGTAAACAGCCGATGGGGTCGCGGTATTTCTGCATTTCCGATTTTTTCACGTGCCGCGATAATAGAGAGTCCCAGTATACAAAAATTTTCCTAGGGAAAGAAAAAAATTCTTTACCCAGAGTCACTCTTGATATATTAAGATGATGACTGATAGTTTTACAAATACAACAAATGATCTTCATCTTACCAATTGCAGTCATAAATGCAATTTTTAACAATAGATAGATATAGATAGATAGATAGATATTTTATTACAATGCTTGTAGTGTCATTCTTGTCATGTGAGGTGCTTACAAAAAAACATAACATATATAAATTGTTTTTTTGTATATATATATGTAATGTTTTTTTGTAAGCACCTCACATGACAAGTAAGACACTACAAGCATTGTAATAAAATATCTATAATCTAAGTACACTTAAGGCACAGATGTGTAAACAATTTTGTTTGATGTTTCTAACTGGAGTTTTGAGTACATTCACCTTGTAGGTAGGTTTAGATTGTTAAAAATTGCATTTATGACTGCAATTGGTAAGATGAAGATCATTTGTTGTATTTGTAAAACTATCAATTTAATATATCAAGAGTGACTCCGGGTAAATAATTTTTTCCTTTCCCTAATGGAACATTTATGTGATGTACAAACATTTTGATGTTTATAAAAGTACAATGACTATGAACTGAAATTGCTAAAACATTATTCAAATATTATGCTTGTCACAGGTGTTTTTCCCGTGAGATTAATACCTACTTGGAGACTTGGAGAAAAAACTTCCTGTCCTTACATTTGAAATTATTGGAGTAGCATACCTTTAACTTCTGTTGTCATATACTTAATATGACAGAGTGTGTTTTCTGAATTTTCATGTGGCTTCAATAAGTGCCAAAATATCATATGACTTGTGTTAAGTTCAAATCGCCTCCCCAAACTTGTATAACTATCTCTAAAATGTTAATATTTCTTTATTTAACTAACTCGAAAACAATAATAAAGATGTTAAAAAGTCAAAAGTCCATTTTACACATGTTTTAAATTGACCCACTTTATCCTACCAACCCATGTTTGTCGTTGTTTCTGCGGCAGATAAGTCCAAAATTACGTTTGAGTCAATGACGAGTGCCATTGTCTGGTTTTCGATCATGAATCACAACATAAACTGGTTTATTGTCACTATACTGAACTGATAAGCATTACGATACTGATTTTCTAAACCCACCACTACTCCTTCATAAAACAACAGCATTTATAAAGTTCGAAAAACATACTCTGTGGCCCTTTCAGGTATGGTGGATATAATTTGACATTAATGTCTCTTTTTAGCTGAAATTAAAACACATTATAATCAAGAATATCATGCAAGTCAAATCAAGAACACCTGTTGTGATGAACTGGACTCAGTCTTGAAAATTATTGTGGAGTGGAACAAGTTGTGAAACAGAACACTTGAGTTTCGATTTGGTATCTTATGCACTACAGATTCCAAAAGTCAACATATATCTTAGACAGATAAAAATGAAAACAGCCAAAAAAGAATTTATACTTTACCGTGTGTTCAAACAAAGTTAATCATAAGAACTACATTTATCATAATAAATATTTACAAAATGCAGCTAGAAGAATCTTAAAATTTTGTCTACGGAAATCTCTTCTCTAAGAAATAGAAGATCACTTTTACTGAGGTAAGTACAGAATGTAATAAAGTTTGAGGTTTGACCTGTTTTGTATCCTAAATACTGGTTATTTCAGTATGAAGTAATAAATAACACCGCTGACAGATAACCTACTTTGTGTTGTATCCCATTACATAACGCTGGATCAGATAGACACAGAGTCTGCTAGACAATCCAGTTTTGGGAATTTAGGATATTCATCTCCAAGAGAACTCAAAAACAAGAAATTTTAGTAGAAATTTTTAGAACTTCTGTATCAAATCTTGGGTGACTATTTCCCTTTAATAAATAGAGGATATTTGACATTTCTCGTCGAATACCATGGATATTTCATCGAGTGAAGTAGAAATTTATATTTTCACGAGTGGCGTAGCCACGAGTGTAAATATATGATTTTCTACTTCACGAGATTAAATATCCATGGTATTTGACGAGAAATGTCAAATATTCTATTTATTATGTTTCCCAAAACCCCGTAAATGACCCTAACTATATGAATGGAGAAGCTAATATGTTTCGCAAGCGCGGCCGCTTCATGACGTCATTTAATTCTTTCATGACGTCACAGACGACGTCATAAGATTGTTACATCATTTCACTGAGTAGAATACCATTTTTATTTCACTCAGTGAAAATACGGGTTTTATTTTCACCGATAAATGGCATATTTCACCATTCAAAATATAATAAAATAAATTGTCTTGGACAGCAGTATTATCCTTTCTCTTGAAATTAATTCCATTCACCGTTATATTCATTGGGGGCTAATCACTCCCTTGGTCAAGATAAGACACTGGAAGAGTTACTTATGGCTTGACATTATGCACTGTATAAAGTCCTGGATACAAAAATATAATAAATTAACCCTTTCTCTGTGTAACATTTTTAATTTAGTTTTTAGTTTTTTTCAATTTTTCTCCCAAAATTTCCAATTCCCAAAACAAACTCTCTAACCATAATGAAGTACATGTGAAAGTTTTACTTAATCAGATTTTGTATGAAAGCTTTCTTTAAAATCAAATGGTAAAACAAGGGTTTTGAATACCTGTAATTTCCAGGTCACTGCCCTGACAAAAATAACATTTGACTAACAAAAAACTCAACAAATTGCCTCTTTTTGAAATATCATAATCAACAATATTGGCTTGACTGGAGAGTACTGTGACATAATGACATATCCAAATAAAACAAATAAACAAAAATTAAACAAATTAATCTCAGTTTGCCGACTGATTGATGATAGCTGCTTCTATCTTAGACAAGATACGCTTTGGCATCAAGTTTATCTTTTACTTTTTCTTGGCCCGTGGCATCAGGACAGCAAAAACTGGCATTCCATTTAGATGAGAATGGTATTGTTGCATGGACAATCAAAAGTGTCGTTTATCAGTTATAGTGGATGTTTCTTCACACGGGCCAGACACACCATTTGACATTTGGTTATCATTACTTCATAGAACATTCCTCTGCAAAACATAATTTTCTCATATTCTTACCCAATCAAAACCAGTCTACAATGTATCTATTCCTGTCTAGGTTCCAGACAAATCAATGGATATAACTGGAGCCATAAAGATTGTATCCTGTAAATTATATTCCACCATGCCATGGCATCATCAAGTAATGTTACATTGATTGATGGCCTTATAATTCGAATTGACACTTTCGCCAAAATTCAATGAATTATCAAGAGTTTTAAATACCAGTCAATGAAGCCTTAGTTCTGGTTGTCAGACATATATCTATCAGATAATTACATGCAGTGTTGTCCTTGTGAGGATCCTTGGGAAATGTGCATACCCTTTTGCCTTGGTGTCCCTTAAAAAGGCAGTAGCAGGTTTTTAGATAAATAAAGTCATCTCACAAAAACAAAAATGAATGTTGTCAATTGCAAGACAATTTTTTTAATGAAGAGAATCAGTTTTAAAACTAACGCACCATGATTTTTAAAGCTATACAAATTCTTTTACCTAGAAATGTGTTACACAGAAATGTCCGCTAGTGTTTTTTGTTTGGTATTTAATTATTTCCTCTATGAATACCAATCATCAATTGGAGTAATGAGATGATTTAACCCTCTGTAGATAATACATTTGGCACAAAGTAATGTTTATTTAGGAAAATTTCAAAGAAATAAATCTTTATAAACATGTGCAACTGCCCCTTTAAAATATTGGAAGGTGGATAACATAACCATTGTAAAGGGTGAACTATTGTTTCAAACTACCGTATTTCCTCGAATAAAGCCCCTGGAATATATTTTTTCAGACCCCCTTTACCCCCGGCATGTATTCAAGACCCGGTGTCTATTTGAGGCCTGCGTCTATTCATTTTTTAGTAGGAAATTTCATCCAGCGGTCACAACATTAAACCATATAGGGAGCATTAATTAATCAACTTATCACCTGGCGTGTATTCGAGACCCGGCATCTATTCAAGACCCTGCGTGTATTTACTTAAAACAGCCATACCCCCGGCCTCTATTCGAGACTCGGCATCTATTCGAGGCTCAGCATCTATTCGAGGAAGACTGTATGTGAAAAAGACCCTCTCAGCTGATCACCTCAATACGACTCTGATATGGAAATCCAAATATGTGGCTTTATCCTCCATATGGTGAACCAAAAGCAGTATGGCATTTTCTATGTGTGCAATTATTTATCGGTCTAGCAATCACTGTTTCTAATAATTCATTTTTAATACAGACCTGTTTTTTTGTTTCAATTTGAAAACAAAAGTATAAAAATGTGAAAATTGGAAATTGAAAGATATTAATCTTAAACCATTTATCAAAATGTCCAAGCTATTATATAATATTATATAATAGCTTGGACATTTTGATAAATGGTTTAAGATTAAGGGAACAATGAGGTACTGTTTGGTTATTATTTTCACAGGTCCTGTTTATATTTTGAAATATCACATTATAGAAAATATTAACTGCTTTTCCAGGGTGATTACTGCATTACCATATTCAAATAGCTGTCGCAACAGGAAAGCATTGAAGATGTTTAAGATTCCCTAGAGAGAGATCAAACACATTGTAGCAATATTGAAAGCAAACAAAAATAGATTGGAACAGACTAGAACATCTGCACTGTCAGACAATCAGAGAAGGCAATTGAATGTTGTGTGTACGGTCTTTAGCTTTGGCAAGTAGTAAGTTCATATCAATATCATTCAACATGATATTTTTGTTCTCTATGAAGTATATTTTTTTTGCATAATCAAAACTATGCAATTGATCTTGATTGAATAGGAGACAATAAAAATGGTACAAGCATATTGGATTTCATCATCTGACAGCACTGAGGAGACACACTGGATAGATAAAGATGACATCATCACAGAAAACTCAAATGGATGAATATTTACAGGAAGAGAAACCTGTGATAATGACCACTGGTATCTTGAAAAATATATTTCACCATTGACCTCGTAAACTGACACAAGACATTTATTACAGGTAAAATATTTCCAATGCAGGACTCTATGGGAGTGAGTTTCTGTTCATATTTGAATTTCAGCCACTATGGTTGTTCTCTTTACTGTGAATTTTTTCATATGTTATTTCATTTGGTTATAGCAGAACCATTTATTATTATATTTGATATAACTTGACTGGCACAAAATTCTTGAAAATATGTGCATGAACCAAGCTTTTGCATGTAAAAGAATTGTAAAGTTTCACATTTGTTATGTAAAATGATAACTCAGGCTCATTTGCTTCCAAAAACTTGTGTGGACAAGATAAACTGCTCAGCTAAGGATTGCCTAGGTGGTCTCATGAAGGGTGCCAAACAGCATACAAAGCTTCACAAAATGAACTTTGGCAAGAATGTTCATTTTTATGTGTTGGTATCTCCAGATTTTTTCTAGATTATATACTGTTACAATAGACACTGGTTAATGTCTTGATTTGTGATCGAAAACCGGACAGTGGCGCACGGCAATGACTCAAACGTAATTTTGGAAAATTATTTCCAGCAGATACAAAGACAAACATTGGTTGATAGTGTTAAATAGGTCATTTAACTAATATACATGTTAATTGGACACATAATTTAGAATTCATAACATTTATGGCCATTTTACGATTATCAGTGAAAACATGAAAATATCATGATTTTGGCATTTAAGAGATAAAGATGCAATTTTAGGGGACAATTTTAACTTAACTCAGGTCATGAGGTATTTTGGCTCTTACTAAAGCCAAATAAGAAATCATGAAACATACTCTGTGTCACTTTAAACACTCATTAAAGGATAGTGACTACTTTGTAGCCAAAACACTATTACCCCTAGCAGCCCTCTCATTCATCCTAATTTCCAGGAAGTGCTCCTGGTATGTTTATCATCAGCAAGGTTTGAGTACAAAGGAGAAGAAATGTGCAGTGTTCACTCTTTAAGTGCAGAGGGAAGGATTTAGAAATCTTATTTGTACTTTGAAGTAAGAATAAAGGCGTGAAAATTAAAACTTTTACAACTAAAATCATAATTGGAACTAGTCCAAAATAAAACTTGTCATTATCAATTGCCAAGATTGAGACAATGCACTGTAGGCAGTCCAGCACGCTAGGCGTCTTCCTTCGGAGTGCGAAGTGCGTAATCAATAACACATAAACCGAAGTTTAGATTATCTGAACTTCGTTGTATAGGGTGATATCTCGAGTGTCATTATGATAGCCTACTACATATATCCCGAATTTTATTGTTTGAGTTTTTATTATCTATTTGACACAGGCGCCAGACTCTGAATGTACGATACATGTAAGTTTATATACATGTAACCATATAACATAAACAAGGTCTGACATTGTCGTGTCTGCAATAGGACCGGAAATGAGTATACTGGTTTCCTGGCTCGGTTACCCCATGTAAACTTTGTAGACAGATACTAGTTTTTTTGTCCTATTGCAGACACGACAGTGTCAGACCTTGTTTATGATATATAGCTACATGTATACTTACATGATATTATACATTCAGAATCTGGCGCCTGTGCTTTTTGATGAACATGGATGCAGAATAAACTGTTTGATTGAAATGATTTCCAATATCACTGACACTATCACTGCCACGAAATATTTCAAGAATCTTAGAATGGCACTTTGTAAAGAAAAAGGACACGCTCACCAAAATATTTTTAGGGTAACATAATTAATAGTGTCATAATATCCAATGAACAAATACGTTAGTTAATTTTATCCTACCGTGGCATCAGTTAACCCTGTGTAAAAGCCGCATGCTGCAATCGAACATTGCCATTTTCTTCATCAAAACAAAAGTAAGTAAATCAAACATTACACTCTCCAGTAGGTCTATATTTTATGTCTTTGGGTTTCTTCTCTACATGTCACGTGTTCAGCCGGAAGTTCAACCGGTGGGAAAATTCATTGTTGAATTAAAACATTTCACTGTTTAAAAATCATTTATTGTTGTTTTTTTAAGATGACATAAGGCATGTTGGCATTTTAAAGTTTAATTAATCATATCGTGAAGTCAGAGCTAGTAGATAGATAGAAGATAAACATGCACCAGGTAAATAAATATACCAACTGAACGGCCCCGAATGATAAGAATGCCTGTCGCTAAAACATTATCTGCCGGTCATATGTAGACATACATCATGTATCTATAGATATATACATTGGTATGATCCAAGCACACCTACATCGGCCCGACATCGGCCTGATGCTGTTAACATCATCGGCCCACAACCAGCTAACTTCATCGGGCCGACGAAGTTTTGCTCATCGGTTATTCATCGGCCCGACGTCGGCGAATGATATCGGCTAAGCATCGGTCCAGCATCGGCCCATCATGAATTTACTAATTCATTGCTTTCTTGTGATTAGTATTTATTCACAGGTGTTGAGCTCGAGCATAGTCTACAGTTAAATACTAATCATTAGTGAACTGTCAACTCTTTGACATCTTACCCTCTGCTTACTTTACAGCTGAGTTTAAATCTTACTCTGGCATTTGTACTCCTGGACAGATGGCAAAGCAAATCCCCTCCTGAAATAAAAGAATTTCGATGAAATTGGAAAAGAAACGGGTATATAAGTTGCCCATTAATATTACTCCCGTATAGATTTTCAGGCTCATAACTAGAGTTCACATCTTGTTCAGTTGCGATTAACTCTGAAAAGTGTTGGATATTTCACATAGGCCTAGCTACTCATACTGGTGGTTACTTATTATTGCTCAAAATCAAAACCCTAGACCCCCATTACAGTTATGCATTAACGTGATAAAAATCCATTTAATGTTAATTGTTTTGATCTGATGAACTCGTCATTGCTTTTGATTCCTTTCATGAAGTAATTATTCCCGGGTTTAGGTTTGTCTACGTTTTCAAGGACCTGAAAGTGTTGCAAAATATGTCATCTAAAAACTAAAGTAAAAGTATTTTGTGTATTTGTACTTCCTTCTCATGTCACTTGCACTAACTCAAAACTTTACCTAGAAAATCGATTCAGGACGAGTGTTAGCTTGTAATAAATTGATGTCATAGCATCTTTGGGCAATTTGGATGATATCATGAAGTTTTTGAAAAGGTAAAAAGGATTTTAATGTTGATAAATATGGTACAAAACACTGACAAATTTGTAAAAACTGACAAAATTCCTAGCAAACATGTCGTCATCAAACAGTTTGCCTTCTCACAAAGCAATTGTCATTTGAAACCAACATAGATCGAACTATCGGTTTATCCTTACCTAAACTTCAAAAATCAGTTTTAAAATTGAATGTAGCTCTTAACTTTAACAATGACTTGGTTTTTATCACATATTTTCTCGGTTGAATGATCATGTATGTCTTAGGTGCGTAGCTTTACCTGACAGCACTGTACAGTAGGCCTACGATTTATTAAAAAAACATATTAATGGCTGTGATAAATTTGGAAATTAAATAGTTGTTGTCTTGCTTATTTTGATAGTAATTTGAAAAATTGGCATAGTGACAGTTTAATACTATTAGGGATATATCTAAAGAAATTAAATAATTATGTTTCCATTTTATCAATTTCGTCACTAAAAATCCTTCATTTATTGAATTCTATAAACTCCAAGTTTACTCATCAGCCCAATGTCGGCCCGACGCAGTTTGCCGATGTAAAACAAGTGCCGATGGTGCCGCTGTTTAGCCGACAGAGGGCCGATGTAGGTGTGCTACATGGGATACATACATGCTTAAAAAGTAATAATTTATTGCTTACATGATAAGTTAGCAACTGTTTGTGTATTTATCTCGAACTATCTATAAATACATATTTTTCAGTTGGTGAGAAACATCTAGTTTATACACTGCAGAATGATTTTAACAGGTTTCTAATATAGATTTATTTTATCATTTATTAGGACTGACATTACCTTAATGGGAATTCTTCGTACATAAAATAGAGAATGGCATGAGGAATATGACAATTTACGCATGATACAAAATTTAAATCATGGACATATATAATAATTTCATGCGAACAATTCACAACAAGTCACATGATATTCAAGCTAGTAACACTATATGTATACATAGTTACCAGGTTTTATTAAAAATTTTCATTTTGTGTTTGTTAAGAATTTAAATACTACAGTGTTAAAACGAATTTCTAGTTTTCTTAGATTCAAGTAGGGCACAACAAAACGTTTTCCGGATATCATAGCGAATACTCAGAGAGAGTAAATGGCAAGGATGTTGATGAAATGACCTTCCGCGCCTGTGTTACTATTTAACATCAGATATTGATGCAGTATGGTTAAGTATAGTTCATTCAATTTCGAACTTAAGTCACAATTTTCATCATTTTCTTATCATTTAAATTGCTGAGATAAACGTACCAACATTGGAATCCATAAGACAAGATGCTTTGAACGAAACAAAAGTAGAAAACATTTAATCATTATCAACATTAAAAGATCTTAACCTCCTCATGAAAATAGTCTCTGTTTACACTTTTTGTTCATATATATAGCTTTGTATTACTATATAGCGCTATATAATTATTTGACTCGTTTGATCTTCATCATTTCTCAACTGGTTTCACTGTGAATTCTTTTCATACCTTTGGTAATTTTTAGTCAAGAAAAGCTTGGAAAGTTTGCAAGAAACTTTGGAAAGTTAATCCTCACATGACTTGAGAATAATTCTATTAATATTATCTGACCCAGAACTTTCCGGATACAAAGTTTCATAAAACATCATAAGACTGAAGAATCAAGTACATTTCGTAACGTGTAATGAATTTAGTTTTTCAGCATGGGACTTGGCATCTTCATTGGAGATCTGTTCTTGTTATCACTTCCAACCATGATCTTCAAGCTATTCCACACTTTCCTAGAATTACCGCAGTAGAAATCCTTCTCTATTGTACTCTTAAACTATTCTTTACTAAGTTTGATTAATATGATGAATATTCTCTAAATCGTTACATATAGTTGTTTGATAAATTTTGCAGAATGAAATCATTGCCGCGACTCTCAACCAATTTATATATACTAAATTTGGTACTTTGTTATTCCGGCCACAACGAAACCGTCGTCCATATGTTTATTTTTCCTTTCCGGACCAGGACCCCATTTCACACAAAAATCATAACTCAGTTAACGAACGATTTCTCACGCAGACGTAGATTTGCAATTCTTTGAGAAACGGGTTACAGGACACTAAAACATAAAGCCTAGCTCAATGAATTTATGTTTGGAACGATCTTCATATGTGTAGTGGAGTTTGGTTTTTTTCAACTTCACGAGACTTTACCGATGTTATATGGTTTCTATTGTTTCTAAGAAAAGATATCTATAAATTTTGTTTCAGGGCCAGAACTAAAAAAACAATGAAACCAACCGCAATCAGGAATTGGGACAGGTAGGGGCCATAGGGCATTTTGCGCATTTAATGACAAAATGGCCCATTTGAATTAGAAGTTTTACTTTTTCCCTGCTTACTACAGCTGCATACCTAACGTTTGTTCACATACCTGCATATCCTAGTGCAAATTTTATGTAATTTGTCATGTCTTTGAGGCATCGTAGCATTGCGAAAAAGAAATGAATAATTTTGAATTTTCAATACAGAAGGGACCTTTACACAATCGTATGCCATCATATATACAATGTAGTTATCCGTAATTGTTTTTGGCAGGTCACTGAAGTGACCAGGGGTCAAAATTTCGAAAACAGTCATTTTTATTTTTATACATAAAATCCTTTATAAGTTATCAACAGATACAAACACAAGTCATGTTTGTTTGTTTGCATTATGTTAATGTGATTTTGCTGAGTTTTTTTCTGAGAGAGTCGATATGGAATATTTAAATTGAAATTTAAGGAAATCGGAATTTCGAAAATGGGACCCCCTTGTGTCTATTTGATCAGGCCAAAATTCGAATTTTTGCACGAGAGAACAGGCAATATCACAATACGTTAAGGAATGGCTATTTTACAAATTGACCATGAAACGCTTTGTCTGTTCTGCTGAAGTTATTTTATTGACGTTCAAACCAAACCTAAATTACATGATATTTGCACTAAGATACAGCTAGTAGTAAGTGAACAAAATTTTGATATGCAGCTGTAGATTTTGATATATACATATCCGAAATCTCCCGGCCGTCACAGTTAAATGTATTTGTAGTTGTAATATAACTAGCTAGCATTACCTACCAGCTCTAATCTTATAATCTGTATGCTTGTTAAGATAATTCTAAAAGGGCGAGAAGTGCCGATTTCGATTTTCTATCAATATCGCCTTAATTTTTACAAAATTCTATCACTTTTTTAAACCGATTAGCAGTGAAACTACACTTTCAGCAACAGTCAACGTTAACAATTCACGATAGAATAAAAGTTCATAACGTTTGGCATTGTTGACTCTAACGACACGTGGAGTTTCTATTTAATGACTTTACTAATTTTGTTTTTTCTTACTAAACTTAAAACTTCATTAGGAATAATGAATAGGCATAATGATAAATAATTGTTAATTCTAGAAAATTTCATTATTTTAGACGAGCAGTTAAATATTCACTGTTTTTGCAGAAATAGTATACATTCAATTTGAATCCTCAAAGAACGAAACAGGATTAGACAATGATTTTACGTGAGCTTGAAACACACTGATGTGACTTTTTACAACACACAAATGATGTTTATGAAATACAGTTCATCTTGTCTATACTATACTACGTGATATCTACACCTCTGTGCATTTATAAGGCTGTTTTTAGATTTTCATGGAAGACCAGTATTTGTCATTTATATGTCTTTTGGACATGAAAAGTTAAGATGTTTTTATTTTATATCATCACATATGACACTTAATAATATGTTACGAAAATCAAAGAATAAAAATTAGTAGGTTAAGTTTGCTTCCCTGTATGCAATAATCTTTCGTTGTATTAGCTTTTGATTGAACTATTTCCTTCTCAAAAATGTCTTTTGTACTTGTATCTGGTTTGAAATAGACATCCTTCAGCTTGCAAACGTTTCTAAAGCGTAAAATCTCAGTGTTTCTCAATTTTTAGGGGTAAATGTTCTTGTTTCCAATTTTCTATTTCTCCTCTAAAAACTCCCTAGGAGGGTTCACCAACTTGGCATTATTGAAATCTGTTGTTTTAAAATAAAACTTGTGACAATGTAATTGCTTGTAAGTTGGGACTATGCTACATTCCTGACTAGATTTAATTTTACGTTTCCAATTTAAGTAAAAAACGACCGAGGAAGAATGTTTCGCAATATTGCCTCTACGGAGATCCGAACATCGTACGAGGGATTCCTCACCAAACGGACTGGCAACAGCCTATTCTGTTACCAGTTTAGTGCATACTAAACCTAATCCTAAACGGACCAATCACATCATCGATTTAAAAAAGAGAGACTGCACCGGTCATGAAGAAAGATTGATTCACAGGAGTTAGTTCCCATTTGCTTCTGATACCGAAAACATTTGTAGGAGACCTTGTGATTGGTCTCCTTAACTAACGTCAGAAGATGTGATTATACGGGCTGTTCTCAGATTGTTGTGTAGAGGAACGAGTTCGCGTCCCAGTAGAGGCAATATTTTGAAACAAGGTCGATGTTATTCAGATTAATTTATTCTATTGAGAACAATAACAAGTCAAGGGTTCCTTAGCTTGATTTCCGAGACCTTTTTCCAGATATATGAGGCATGTATAAGTATAGCCTCTTAGTAGATGCTGTTTTGAATTAGAATATAGTTATTGCTTTTAAAAGCTCATAAAACTTTGAAGGGTTGTTTTTGTAAATGTGCATATGCAAGTAAATTAAAACATATCCAAGACTATTAATACAAAACGCCAAAAAAACGTCATAGTAAATTTTATTTGAACAATATCAAGATATACAAATGTGATGTGTACAGGGAATTCTTGTGATCACGTGACAAAATATGTGCAAACATGCAATTCACGTGCAATATTGTTAACGTGTTATTCACCTAAGGTAGAACTGTGTTGGCTAAGGTATGACTATAGTTGCTGCCAAGCCACGATGTTCACTCGATCTATGGTCAGTTTGGAACTTTGTATACAATAAATGATTTTATGATTTCAAAGCACGTCCGCCGGAGAACCTATGGCAAAACAATTCGTACGCACAACCATCATTCTATCCTTGTCTGACATACGGTCATTATATAAAACAAAATTTGAAAATAAAATATCTTATTGGCATTCGGTGGGGTACAACTTCGGGAGATGTCGCTGTTAGAACTTGAATTTTGAATTCCTTCATCTAACCAATGTAACGATGATAAAAAAAAATCAACGTTAATTCAAGTTGTACTTAGTGCATATCATGATAATAATAATAATTATAATAACCGGACACTTTTCATTTTTAGATATAGTTATCCGGTGCTTATTTTTCCTCACTTGTTTTAATTCATTTAAATATCTATTCAAAGACAAACATATTTTCTAACAAACAAATAACAATACAAACATATCTTTAAAAGTTTAGAAAAAATTTGCAAGATGCAAAAATGAACGTTCATTAATCAATAAATACTCCTCACGGGTAACGTAAATGTTTTTATCATTTTGTGTATCGTACGATTTGCTTGAATATATCTCGTATTTATGAATGAGAACTCCGCATTCAAGCATTCAAGCATTATAATATTTAACTCGTAAAATAATCCTAAATCAGAGGTTAAAAGGATAATGTTAAACGTATATATAATAAATGTTTTCCCATCTTATAATATGAAAAAAACATGGTAATAATATGGAATCAAGCGAGCGAAGCAAGGTAGTTTTAAATCTTTCACGAATTCTGATAACAGGTTTTCATTGGTTTAAAATATTGTCTGATTCTGCTCTTTGTTCGGTCATGATAAAGGACATAACTGAATTTAAACTTACAATATTTTTGAATTGATAAATTAGATGAAATGGCATTATGTTTTCACAACTGTAAATCATAATGATACCCTACGTGCATAAGTATTAACCAAATTCAATATCTATGTATCTTAAGAAGCTGCATTATTATCGACGGGAAAGTTATATGAATTTATTGTTTCATTTGACATAGTGGTAAATAACATTTGGCTGAATTTATACAAAGTTTTTCATGTTGGTAATGTTTGGCTTCTATTTCAAAACAAAATCTATGTATAAGACTAGGACAAAATTAATCTACATACATGTTCATTTAAAATATTTAAATGTATTTGAAAGAACAACTAACTTACTTAGAATTTTTTTCTATAGCACGAATTAATTTGCAGTCAACATTCAACAACGAAACATAAAAATGGATTTTCAAATGTACAAATAAATAAAATTAAGAAACAAACTGGGAATTGCATGGTTCCGCACAGTGGAATGATCGGGGTGTATTAATATTTACACGGAACATGATATACAAAAAGGCAAACTTATGAAACAAAAATACGTTGTAAACGCAGACTTGAAGGGCGGCTCATCCTATTGTATTCTGCATAGCATGGAGAACGATCACGGGCCATGACTGAAAAAAATGAAACGCAACTATAACAAATTAAAGGTCTACACTACAGTAATATTATGCCCATGCTGTTGTTTTCTTGATGTATACTGAACACCAAAAGAAACGGGAATCAAGAAGGTATTTTAAACATAATCTATTTTCTTAAATGACAAGTTTTCCTTTTTTTCTTTCTGGTTAGGGTAATTGTAAACAGTTATTAGATATTTACAAATAAACCATGGCAGCCATCAATTCTAACAACAATTCCCATAGTAATTACGAAGTTAAGATTTCAGGCTTCTCCTGGTGTTCACTTTATATGTACGAATCAGAGGAATTGTCAGATCCAATTTGCTTGTTTTGACAGTTTGAGTTTATTAAACTTAAATCTTTTTTAATGAAAGCCTTGAATTTCTGAAATTATCTTTAGGATTCATTTTACTTAGCTTTTGAGTATCAAGATTAGTGAATAACAGTTTGAAAACAAGGAATCTAATACATCCATTCCACTACTCAACATAACAATAAAGCTATTAGGTATGTTATATCATCCACAAAAAAAACTTACTATATAACTCAACCAGAAAAAACTCAACTATACATTTTACAGAAGATGAATATGGGTTTTTAAGTTTAAAAATTGGTCAGTCGATGTAAATTTTCAAAGATATCTCCTCCTTGACAAATTAGTATAAAAAACTTTAATCATGTTTATAAAACGAGTATAGCACTAATCCCCTGAGAAATAGCATGTCGGGTGGTTTATATTCGAGTCTCGTACCGGCTGTAGTCTTCACTTCCGGTGCTATCGGCATCTCCCTCCCGTTCCCTTGTCGGTGCATCCTGATCCATGTAAGGTCCCTCTAATGACTCCGCATACGGGTCAGGTATCTCTCGCTCCGCGCCTTCCCTCAGGCTGTGAAGGGATTCCGTTTCCGGAAAGAACACAGTTGTGCCCCTTGGGCTGGCTGATCTCGGATCCATCCATTTCGGACTTAACATACTCACGGCGCCCATACTTAGATCTCTAGACGGAGGTTCCCGTCTCGTGTGCACAGGACTCAGTCCCATCAGGTCTGTGACGCTGTTCTGACGTGAACGAGACGGACTCCTTGCTCCAGCGTCGTACCTTACTGGACTGAGATTACGCACATACGGCTCCTCAGTATCGAATCTTGACGGACTCGGGCCGCGGAAGAATCTTGGATCACCCTCGTGTCTCATAGGACTGACGCTCCTCATTGTCCGATGACGATCGTGATGGCGATGGCGATGTCCACTGATGAATGCTGCGTGATCGGAAATGCTGGGTCTGCGGTACATGTCGGAATGATCCGAGATGCTTGGTCGCCGGATTGGGAAGTCTGAGTGATCTGAAATGCTTGGACGTCTGAGGAGGTCCGAATGGTCAGTGATGCTCGCTCTCCTGAGATGCATGTCGCCTCCATGCATGTGCTCACTGATGCTAGGGCGCCGATGAAGTGGTCCGAGTGTGGGAAGGGGGCTGAGCTGCATCATCCTATTCTCTTCCGGCATCTGCGCAGTGGCTGGAGCAGCAGGGGAGATCTGCATCAACGGATCTGGTTCTACAGGTCCCGGCAGACGTGCTCGACGTCGGAAGGAACCCAGTCTGTGTTTCTGCTCCCAAATCTTCTGACGCATGCGTTCTTCACGCCTCTTCTTCTCTAGTTCCTAAAATTAAATCAAGAATTTGACCATGTGTACCAAAATTTAGATTAAATCTAAAACTATATGATTAGCTTTGATTAGTAAAGTAAAAGCTTAAAAAAAGAGAAGTATAAAATAATACAATTGGTTGTTAGCGTTATAAATTGTTGCCACAAAGTATATCATAACTGACATCACCTGGGGAAAAAAGGGCATGCAAAAGAATGTAATTTGTTTTAAAAGCATAGTAAGCATTGGGTACTGCGTGGTTAACAGCAACATTGGCATTTTCTATGCTTGTTTTACACATCTTTCGGTTTCATGATTTTGTCCTTTACATTTACCTGTTGAACGTACATGTATATGTGTCTTGCTACTATTTGGTCAAACAGATGACAAGTGCTCATCAACTCCTCCAAATTCCTTCTATAAGGTCACTTTCATAATAAATGACACTACCTAAATCATCAATTAAAGAATATCCGGTATCTCACCTCGGTCTTCTGCTTCTCCACAATGGAGGTGACCTGGTAGAGGAGGTCGTCCAGCTTGGTCTCCGTGGAGTCTTTACCCATGGACGCCAGCGACAGGGCGCGGTCCAGGGGGAAGAAGTCGTAGTTCTCCTTCAGGAGCTGAGCACACAACACAGGTTTTAAAAAACTATTTGATCAATAAACTCCTAATCGTACAGCAATTATACTAATAAACATTTTAGAACGATGCAAATACAACAGATTATTAGATTAGAAATGTCGATACAGTTGTAAGAGTTATATACATGTATGCGTTATCAATGGTTTTATTTGATAGAAAAAAACAATCTTGTTCTGAAAAATATTTGGTTGAAATAATATTTATTCAAATAAATGAATTGATTGGTAAACAGGCAAAACGTATTTACCAAGGCATATCGGTTCAGACTTGTGGCAAAAGGTTAAAGAAGCAATTTTGGATTTTGGTAACAAAACATATTGCTACAACATGGTAACAACAGTTACAATATGAAATTTCCGTTTAAAAAGATATACCAACAACTGGTTCCCGATTAGCACAATGTCATGTGACCAGATATTCAAATATAACCGAGAGTATCAAAGAAGAAGATTAGCATTTGAAAAGACTGACGTTTAAAAAAATGACGTACCAGTTTGTAGACGTACATCTCCATGGCGGTGTAGTCGTTAACCTTGGTTCCGTTGAGGTGGATGAAGAAGAAGATATAAGCCCACATATTGTGCTCGTTGCGCACGTGGTGATCAAAACCCTGAATAATTAGACGTTTTTGTTAATTATAGCGTCTTAACATAAAATAAATTTTATAAACCAGTGTTCTTCAAGTAACCTCTAGCCTTAATTCAACATAAATTTTATAAACCAGTGTTCTTCGCGTTACTTCTAGTCTTATTTAACAATATATGTTATACACCAGTGTTTTTCAGGGACAAAGTATATCTTCACATTCAATATGGTGTCACAGAAATTTGCAAGCGTTTGGAGAGTCGGATATGAAGTCTGTACATCTATAGAGATGTTTACTTCTTCGAACCAATGATGTTTTAAAGTTGATTTAATATTGTAGTTCAAATGACAACGTTATGAGACCGTCAATGTTATATCTAATATGTATCGATTAGAATAGAGAGAGAGAGAGTTTTATTTCCTGTTTTGAAGGCCGCATGGCCCAGAGTACAAATGATGATGATGATTAGAATAGTTGACTTAGAAGGGAAGAGTGCGCAGTACTCAATAAATGTTATTCATAAAAACATTCGATATTATCTATAATGAAAACTTAAATACTCCTCTTATACTAATTGAACTGTATAGGTAGTTTCTTTTGTTAAAAACTAATATGTTATTACTTTTAATATTGTATGTTCAATGATATAGACAGTGTACGTCAATGTACACTTATAATGTTTCGTGTTGTTCTCAAATTATGTTCCTTTAACTGCATTCAGTTGTATTCTTCTGTTACAAACAATTTAATATTGTAATCAGAATAACACCGATTCGAGAGCGTCAATGTACAATAAATATTTCGGTGTTCAAATGACTTAAAGTATATAGATGTGTTAAAGTTTTTAATGACGCTTTATGCGAATTATGTGGAACAGGAAAGAAGATGAATACCATGTTTTGTTGATATGTCCATCTTATCATCATCTTCGTACAAGATATTTACCTACATACTATCATAACTATCCATCAATGTTTAAGTTTATATCACTCATACATGAATACGCTAAATGATGAACTGTTATTTAAGCTAGCTCTTTTTTGTGCAAAAATGTTTAATTTACGAAACTTTGAAAAGCTCTAAGCGCTCTTATGTATATTTTATCACCACAAACCTTATGCCCACTGTACTATTGGTCTCATGGCCAAACATACGAAATAAACACAGCTCTGCTCTGTTCTGTTCTGTTCTGTTCTAAATATGTGTTGTCATGTTCTCGTATGATTAGACTCACCTTGCCGTGGTGCTCGAAGTCGTAGCTGTTCCTGCTGCAGATGAAGCACGTGTCTCTCATATCAGACTCGGCTGTCCACTGTGGAGGTAACGTAAACCAAACCATGAGAACCAGCACAATAACCTCTGATTTATAGTTATAAACAGCCCCTTGTCATTATGAAATACATTATACATAGATGGAACCTATACCCCAACCCTCCCCGCCCCATATGATTTTTGGGTGCTGAAGTTAAATATAATATTTCATATTTATATTTCAGTTGTGTTCGAGGACATACAGTGTTATTACTGTTGGGTTTGTCAATTATCATTAGACATTCGGTAAATCTCTTACATTCAAATTCTTAAGATAATAAGTTTGTTCGTGTGAAATGGCGTCATACGCCTATATGTAGACACAAGCAGAATTAATCAATCAATAATTCAAATATTTCATGATAATTTTGAAGACATCACGTACCTTGAGATCTCTGAGCTCGGAGAAGGTGTCGACGATGATACCGAAGATGATGTTGAGGCCGATAGTGGTGATGAAGATGAAGAAGGACACGTGGTAAAGAACAACAAATCCGAACTTCTGGAACGTCTTCTCGTTCTCGTGCGGCGTGATCACCTGCATGTCAAAGGTCAAAGTTTGACATAGGCTTAAAAAACATATTCGTATATCGAAAAAATGTCATCTTGTGATCTTTCGACAGCTTATGCAACCATTTGTAAGTTTACGATGACCAGACATCAAAGATAATTCAACAACATGTTCTTTTTCAACAATGTACTATCATTCTACAGTATATGGCCATTTAACAGTGTGTAAATTATTCAAATCTTGGTTCGTTTTAGAGGATTGTACAACGAAGTCTCTATTTCTTGTTGTGAATGATTATAGTTGTTATATACTTCACCTGATACACAAGATTTAAATCTTGTTGATATCGTTGCAACAGTTAAAGTTTCGTTAAAATTGAATAAAATTGAAGCAATGCGTCCTTAGACATGGACAATCTACATTTATGTACCAAACAGTCGACAGGAAACTGTTTTAATTTCATTTACGAATACATCACATTTTCAGTGACGAACTAAGATAAAGGTTTGAATAATCCGTAAATCGAAAGTATAATGCATAATTCCTAAAACAATATCCTATCCTGTCCTATCAGCGTCCGCCATCTTGTTTCTAGGGAAAATTATAGGACAAATAGGGCTGTACTTTTACTAATTTTACGATATAATGAAAATAAACTATATATATGGGTAGAATATCCACACATTTACAAATGATTCATGATAAGATTTATCTAATCTATCTAGTTGTCAAATGTAAATCAACAAAGTTGTTACCAACAGTAACGTGTTTCAATTGAGCTGTATTATAATCAGTACTAATAACATATATGTATAAACTTGAATGCCCCATTGAATTTCGTTTCCACAAAATACCCGATAGGACTGTCCTTTCAAGCAAACCGTTTCATTCTAGGAGTATATTCTATTATTCCTAACGTGACAAACAAAGCGATACTCTAGTAGTTTAAAATTTCAATGACCAAAATAATGGCACTTGACAAAATAAAGGTTTGAATCAAAACGATCATATACGTAAATATACCAATGAATAGTTTGCTGAAGCAAGAGCTAAGACACAACCTAATGTCTAAGAAACAGTGATTTTTTATATGGACAACTTCGAATGAAGGTAATCAAGAGTAGCCTCCCATAGCCCGCTCACCTCGAAGAGATCCCCGATGAGCCCGTATCTGATGACGGTGATGGTGCACTGCCAAAGTGTATCACAATACAAGTGGTCATCGGGCTTGAACATGGACCTCATCAGCGCGAAGCCTATGATACCATACAGGTAGAACACCACCAACCCCAGGATAGCCACCCACAGCAGGGACTTGGCTGCAGGGAGAAGATCACAATTCATGTGTCGTCAATGATGACAGGTAATGGTAGCGTATGGAAATGTAATCTTTTATGAAATCATTGCGATTTCAAAGTAATAATTGTCTCTGTGACATGCATTTTGTATTAGATGATTATATTTCAACATTGGTTTTTCATTACGAAAGAAAATTTAACAGTGTCCAGAATATTTTAAAGTCATTCGTGACTTTGTTGTCCTATAGCTTTACAAAACGATTATGATATATCAAACAGATGTATAATCGAACCCGTAAATATAAACAGATGATCAGTTATTGACAAACGTATCCGCATCGTGCCTTGGCTTTGAGACGTAAGATGCAATTCAACAAACTGATCTTAAATCCAGGATCACTCCTAGCGCCGTGTTCTTACCTTATGGCATAAAGAGGGTCTCTTCATGTCTTCCTTTTGCAAAGATTGGTTAATGAAGGTGCCAAGGTCGAGAAAGGTTTTTCAAACCCATTGGTATGGTGTTATGAGTATCACTCGTAACAATGGTTATTAGCATGTGATGAATGAACATAAATGAGAAGCAGAAGCTACCTGGATGAGTGACAGCCTTGATAACCCCGCTGAGGAGCTGGTTGTTGTTGACGATGTTGAGGAGGTGGAAGGCGAAGCAATAGCCGTTAGAGAACGTGCCGCCAACAGACAGGGCTAGGAATGCCTGGGAATTAGTGTTAAATCTTATTAGCAAGAGATTTAAGACTCTTTGAAGTACAGTCGTTGAATATATATTGAAGATAAGGTTGATGAAGATGGACAGATAGCCATATATGACATGTCAACTGCACATGAGTGATGCTTACAAGCTTAGGCTCTTTACACCTACTTGTATTGTCAAATGAAATAACTTAGCTTTACCATCATGCTGAGACTAAAATTTAGTCTATGAAAAATTTTGATAATTTACTGTTCCTTCATCCATAATATTTTTTTTCTCAGGCCTCTGTATTCAGTCAATCTAGACTTGCTGAATGTGAACCTAGACTGTATATAAGGCTCCTTTATATACACAATCATGAAGCAGGACTACAACCTGCTCAGCAGGGATATTTGTACCCGCTTTCCTCCTACAACCCCCTGATACGCTTCACAGCAGTTCCTGCTTCGGCAATGATAACTTGGCAATGAACTGACCAATAAAACTCATAAAGCATTAAAGAAATGATATGTCCCTATGCAAGAAAACGGAAAGAGGTATCTCATATTTAACAGACCTCTTAACCGGGAACAGCCAATTTTGGAAAGGGAAAGGACGGAGCAGAATGAAGTTTAACTGACCTTAGAGACGTCTATACAAGTGTACTCACAATGTAGTAGAATGTGGTGAAGCTGAAGAACCTGGCGTCCAGTTTAGACTCGTGCTTCTTCTTGTTGGCCTCGTCTTCCTCCTCGTCCTTCTTCCTCTTCAACTTGCTCCTGCAAGAGGTGGTGGTATATAGACCTTTCTTATAAACATCTCATACAAATCATTGAAATGCTATGCTCATTCTATGTGTATAGAATAGACTGTTTAACATAACAGTGTTATCCTAGGATCATACTGTCTTCAATAGTGCATGATTCCAATAGACTGTTTAACATAACAGTGTTAACGTAGAATCATGCTTATGTTCAATAGTGCATGATTCCAGGCAATATCCCTATGTCCAACAATCGCCAGAGCTGACTGTAACAGCGGATGATCCAGATTTAATGCTTTTACATCACCAAGTAATGACATCACAATGCCGTGACATTAAACAATATAATTAAGGTATGAATCACCATCATGGACGTCTCATGTTAGTGATGTGTTAATTAAGAAATTTATCATCAACGTAATAGGGAATGCTTATTGATAATTACTACAATATTACCCTCGAGTCTTCAGATAAAAAACATCTGAACACTTTTTGATAAAAATACTGTCACTTACTTGATGGTCAGGTACATGGCTTTAGGGTTGGGCCATCGCGGATGGTTACAGACGAAGTAACTGACGAGCACCAGGAGAGACAGGAAGTTGTGGGTGAAACCCATACTCTTCAGCACCACGTTGTACGTCTCCGGACCCAGGTTGATGATGGAGGGCACTGGGCTGTCAATTAGTTAGATAATTAAAGGAATGGCTCCATAAGGGCAATATTTTCAGCCTATAATATTCCACATGGTTTTCTAGTCTCAAGGTAAAAGGAATTACTAGAATGGTTTGAACACTTTGATGAAAATAGAACAGGTATTTCTAAAACATGAATTGCTTTGATGAAGTAGACATGATTTTGTTTGTCAAACCTGTCAGTTCTACTGTATTACATCGGGATCGATGTTATTATTTCTAGCACACAATCAAAGGACGCAACTATTGAACAGATACTATAGATAGGGTAGTAACTCCTACTCGATGATGTCTGGGTGGATGCCCGTGGTCGTATTTGTCTGTAAGCCAGGAGTCTCCAGGGAACCTTTTGCCTTCCAGGTCACCAGCATCACCAGGTTGATGGCGAAACTGAGCAATGTGACAGCGTGGTTCCAGATCAGCCTGTCACAAGGAGAAGTCATGTGATTTATGAATAATTCACTGTTAAATCTAGGATGGCATTATCAGTAATAATACAAATTATTTAACTTTCGGGTTTTAACCCTTCGCCTTCTTGATTTCAACTTATCTCGTCAGTAGTGATTATCCCATTGCCATTCATTCATCAAGACGTCAAACAACGCTTGAGAAATAAAGAGTTGACAAAATGGCATGGCCACTTGAATTGAGAGTGATACTTGAATCATTTATCCTATTATAATATACAACAAAATATCAGAACACTGTCGAGTGATTATCATTATTGAGACCTTGATTTGTAGAAATCGAATCAGCTATCCTTTGTTTGTTAAGAGCATTTTAAACGGTTTTAGCATCCATACATTGTAGATGACAGACGTCATAAAGGTATCCTAATATATGACGTCGGCAAGTTAGTAAGAACATGACGTCAGACGGTTACCAGAAAAAACGACTTTACAGGATGAACAATTAAGAACATGACGTCGGAATGTAACCCAGAACATATAAAGCCAGAAGGTTACCAAGACCATGACGTCAAAGGGTTACCAATAAAATGACGTAAGAAGGTTACCAAGAACATGACGTCAAAGGTTACCAATAACCTGACGATAGAAGGTTACAAAGACTATGACGGCAGAAGGTTACCAAGACTGTAACGCCAGATGATTACTTATAACCTGACGCCAGAATGTTGCAAAGACTATGTCGTCAGAAGGTTACCAAAACCATGACATTATAAGGCTACCAATAACACGAATACAAAGGACACATACAAGTTGATGCCTTTTTAAGATACACTAACTGATTAAGTTAATGAGGAGGATTTAACAGCTTAACAGGCGAATGGTGTCATTGAAAAGAGAGGAGACATCTCAACTTGATATCTGATGAACGGATGTTAGACCTACCATCCCTTGGTGATGCACAGTGCCAGGAAGTTGCTGAGTATCCTCTGCTGGTAGGCGATATCCTTCATAATGTCCTTGCTCCAAGCCATTAGGTCCCTGATCTTGTTGCTAGGAGACGACCTGTCCACATTCCACTTCAACTTTTCCTTCACTTCCTCTCGGAGAACACGCTGGAGAATAAAATAATTTTAGAAATAAATGTAACACGACCTCAAGTACAACAGGACTGGTCTGATTGATACCTTCACAACATTTTGATCCGAAACATTTCGTTTTAAACAGTTACACATTTATTTGAAAATAACATTCTTAGGATATAATGTTATGGTGCAACGTCTCAAAATCTTGACTGATGTTTGAAATCGATTCTTGTAGTTTATAAAAGAACTCTACAAAGAAATACTTGTGTGTATGTTTGAAGCATCTATCATTTTCTTCAATCATTATATTTCTTGCATGTTAGGCATGTATAGTAGAAGTATACCTTATTTTTTACCCGGAAGTTGACCTTCTGAAGTTCATCATCCTTCACAACCTCGATTGATCCGCTGTTCTTCTTGTAGAAATTGTACGCCTTCTGTTGGAGCGGAGTTATTCGCACTGGGTGGGTAAAAACACATATAAATCAGAATAACTACTTTCTCAAAAACTACGAAAATTATTACGTCAAAATTTTTTCTTAAACAAAAAAGAATGAAATCCATGTTTATTCAATAAATAAAAGACACAATAGACATGACTGTAAAGACTTTAAAGGGACTACTACCCCTTCATTCCATCAGTTACAAATCTATTTGAAGATTATTAACACTACTTAATGTTTCAAGTCAACAGCATAATTTAACAACATAACCAATACATAGCCTAACCAATATGTGACACAACGAACGTAAGATTTCCGTCAGGACAAATTAACATACATTTCATTTAGAGAAAAACTTAATTTCTTCATATGACATGTGATACACAGGCCCTCGGATCATTAAAAAAAAGTTATAAATTTTTTTTTTTTAAATTAAAATGTTTTTTTGAGAACACCCCCTGAATAGAATTGTACTTCTGTTATACTATTAACAGAAGTACAATTCTATTCAGGGGGTGTTCTCAAAAAACATTTTAATTTTTTTATAAAATTTTTAAAAACTTTTTTTAATGATCCGAGGGCCTGTGATGTGATATACAAATTCTTCAGCAGACTTGAAGTATCATAGTGTCGGTATAGATCCTAATACCATTATCATTATCTATTCTGTGAATAAAAGTTTTTGGAGTCACACAAGCTTACACATATCCATGACCCTGGGGTCGACGTCCACCATCCGTGCGAGTATGAGGTAGAAGCTGAATCCGACGTCCATGTATTCTTCCGCAAACTCTAGCTTCTGTTTCTTCTGAAATACCGTATAAAGAACTATGGTTGAAACATGAAATCGAAATTCGAAAATCATAGATATGAAAGACAATCAAAATGTTCATATGATAATAAAATAAGAAATATTTATGCTGCAATGCGCAGCAGTAATGATAAAGATGATTTTTTAAAATCGTAATAAAAGATAAAAGTTAACGACCACGTCACCAACTTAGAGTTTAATAAAGCGGTTGTAAAATGAAAACACTTTGGGATTGCAAATCAAGAGATGGAACATTTATTTTTAATTAAACTGGTTGCCATGTTTCACAGTTTCAGTATTAATGCTTTGATCGAAACAATGATCTTCTCAAGAATCACAAACGGTGATATTGAGAGGCAAGAAATCGATTCTTTAATCCATGAAAAGGACAAATTCGCAATTGGAATTTCTTAAAACAGCAATGACAAATGAATAATAAGAAACATCGAGCTTGTGAATTGTTGTGTCCATTAAATGGTTAATGAGATTCTAGAATACTTACGTTAAGGATAAAATGAACATAACAAAAGCTAGATACATTTAAATATATACATCATTATATCATACTATTTCTTTGTAAATGAGTTTTCAAATACATTAAAAAAAACATTTTAACACATGTATTGGCTATTTCGAAATGTGATACACCGTTAATTAACTTTGACTTTAATGTATACCATACCTAATGATATATAAGAAAAAACACACTTCAAAATGACACAAAAAGCCTTAGTTGAAGCAAATGTAAACCAAAATCACAAAACAAAGAAAAAGTAAGCATTTTCAGAAGATGAAATGTTTGAGCTTATAACTTATATCGAATTCCTGAAAAGCTGGTAGCAGTAAATCTCTCGTATCTGTATATGATTACCAAATTGTGATTGAACATTTGCGTGTAGTTAGTATATGGATATTACTTTGGATAAAATAAATTGTTTTACTACAACTTTATATCTAGTGAAAATGTACATATACAACAAAAAAGCAAAAAGGTTATATATATCAGTTTAATAAGCATCTTTGATTGGCATTTTAGAAGGTTGAGACATGAAAATGAAAAAAATATTTCATGGTTTTACTGCTTTTTGTTGTAGAGGCGAAATTCTGACATCGATTCTATTGTCTGACCTACACACCGACATTAGAATTTATAACGAAATTTTACCTATACAGAGTAAAGAAGTTGTATATCAATAACATTACTTTTTAATATTTAACATGAACAGCAGACTTCCATTGGACTACATGTATTGTAAGATGCTTAGTAAACAAAAGTTGTTATTGTCAAATCGATAAAGGTGGATATTAGTTTGTGAAATGTTATATGTTGTTCGGTGCATATTTTTATTATATGATATGCTTTGGTAACGTAAAGACTTTACAGGGGGTGCTTGCAGAGTGAATGATAAGCTTGTGTAATATTGTACCATTTATTAATTGATGAATATATATTTGGTTGTGCAATTTGTGAAACAATACAAACGGATTATTAAACATTGCATTTCAATATTGTTAAACAAATATTTTTCTAATTTTTCCAATTTACCTTTTAGAAAGAGAAAGGTTTACAGAGTTGAACTTTTATGTTCTATTTTATACTCCCTAAGCTATCCTAATCTATTGCTAAGAGTTTTGATTTTTTACGTTTTCTTGTTAGTGATCTTATTTCTACAACTAGCAATATCACATCTATATTTCTATACAGCTAGGAATTAGGGATCTGTCTACGGAGTTCTCCACAGTCCTCCTGAATAACAGGATACGGTATATTAAAAATATTAAAAATAATCAGATATTTTAAAGAATTCTTATAATCGATATTTTGGACTATTTCAATCAATATTTAACCATGATGTTTTACAAAGTAATGCTCTTTTGTAAACTTCGAAAAGGCATACTTTAAAAGATGGATGGTAGATTGTCTAATTATGAAATTGGGAAACAAAATGAGGAAAAGTATTTCCTGGTTATAAACAGAATTAATAATGATATGATCGGCACCAAATGATAGTTCAATGTTGAAACTCTTAAACTCTTTCTAAACGTGATGTTCGACCTTGAACATATTTCATTGGTCAAGCCTAGTAAAATGCTCGAAGGTGTTATTATTTGTATGGAAATTGTAGACGATGACTGGTGACAAAGCCTGGGGATAAGAAAAAAGGATACAAATCCTACATTAATCGGAATAGAAATGAAGTACGAATTTCAAGATGTGTTGTTAGATTATTTTTATTAGTTCAGCAACGAGAAAAAAACATCCCTCGGATTTACCTCATCGGTCATAGCACCGCCACTGCGCAAGGCTTTAATAATGTGGTACAGGCAGGGTATATTCACAAGCTACGTATATAGTTCTGTGGTGAAATTAAAACCCGCTAGGTGTCGCACTCGTAAGAAAAAGTGAGCTGGGATAAACATTTTTTTGATAGGTAGGATGTCACAGAGAAATGATAAACTTTCCTCTTTTGAACAACATTGGAGTGAAAGCACAGCAAGTTTTTCTGGATAACAAGCTCTTTTTTTTGTAAAAATCACGACGTGTTGGAGTATTTGCTTACTACTTCAACAGGTGGGACAGAACTCCCAGAACTGTATCCTGATATCGCATCTGATGATGAAGTAAGCATATTCCCTGAGACGTAGTGATTTTCACACAAAAAAGTTGTTAAGCAGAAAATATTTTCTTCTGTAACCCACTTTTAAATGCCCTTAAAAGACCGGATTGTAAGATTGTAGAAGAACAACTACTGACAGATAGAAGTAGGAAATAGGTCAGGTTGAGTCATTATTTATATACTCACTTTTGTATCCTGTAGCACATAGACATTTTGGGAGGTATATTTTAGAAACGTTCACAAATGCAAATAAAACAAGAAGACGCTGAAAAACATCGTTTTATATTACTTGAAACGAATTAATTTTCTTAGGCTTCTAAATTCTATTTTTTTATCAGATTATTCTTGCCTAGAAGGCGAATGCAAAAATAACAAATGCGCTTTATCAACATATCATGGAGTTAAATTGGGTGTCTTCATCACCATTCCGGGTTCTGATTAATTTCATGCATTCAGGCTTAGTTAGGGCTACTTTCAAACTGACATGTCATAAATGCTTTCAGAAATTTATCATCTTTATTATGCCAATAACTTTAAAAGACAAGGAAATTTGGAGAAAGCTGACAGACCTAATCATAGATATAATTCACTCACAAAAGTTACATTTCTTTCTTTTGCTGCCTTTTATCTGTCATATATCTCATAATTTTGACGTTTATCTACAATTGCAACGTCAACATTTAATTTTATGTCTTAGATGTATCAATGCGCTCTGATAATATGCACAAATAAAATGAAATATAATCTTCCATCAAGGCCTGTCTATGAAGATTGTCCGAAAGCATAAATGACTTCATCTGTTATTGAATATAATTCGTAACATCCGGGTTCTAACAAACAGGTGACCAATCAGTAGTGAGGAAAGTAAAGGAGTGACAAGTACTTACTTTGTCCTTTAGAGAACAGAATAAAAGTTAATCAGTTAATACGGCCAGTGAAACACAATCATCATGTCATGTCGTAACGTTATATATGCTCTGATTTAGAATGTGTGCTTTGGCAGCAAACAGAACGTGAACAAAAGTAACGAACAAATGGACAACAGTTACTATAAAATTCGTTTGATGATTCATCTAACAATTATAAAAAAAACCCATGCATGGTTTTAAATTAAAATTTCATGAATAACCATGCAAATGATTTTAAACTTCATGACGTAGAGGCCATTGACATGCTGTCACATACACTTAGCAGCAGTCTGACATGACTTTACAAGAGCCATGAAAATCAAAATTACAGTTACAGTAACGGCCATGCCTTAGAAAGGTTAACCTTTCACACCTACCATGACACCTGAGAGGAAGCTGCCCCCTGCAATGGCGAATGACTTGGCGGTGGACATATAGCTCTGTGATCCAATCGGAATGGCGCCGGGGACCGGCATGTTCTTCAGTTCCTCGATGGCTTTCTTGTCTGCCGTGTGGTTCTCGTAGCATTCCGTCATCAGCGCCAGCACCGCCTTCTTGTCTAGGGTATCTTTCACTTCCTTTAAAAGGAAGGTACATCATGATGTTTTAGTTTAACGTGTCAAACTTTATGAATTGTGTAATTTTATCGAAAAGTAATAGTAGTTCTGAATGATACCATTTTGATGTTAGTAAGTTAGGTAAAATGAAAATCATACCTAGCTGAAAGTCGTTATTTGTGACAAAAACGGACAATGAGGAGTCAATGACTTAAACGTAAATTACAGAATCCAAAAAGACAAATATTGGTCGTTAGTGTTTAATAGATCACATAACTTCTAGTAAACATGTGAATGGGATGTTGGATTTTAACTTCGATACATTTATTTTTCGATTATATCTTTAGGTATTTTTCTGATTTTTCGGTATGAAAATGAAAGGCTGCCACATTACTATGAAACATACTCGTTGTTACTAAATACATTAAACATTTGTTTTTATTTCCGTAATAACGAACAATAACTGAAGTGTTGCGTATTGTCAATTTCTATCAATGAGACTGGTTATTAACATTATATAGAATAATTGATACCAATTTATTGCATTATTCATGCCCTTAAATTGTTTACGAGGTTGGGTATTGTTTCACTTTGTGCACTGATTGTTACCATAACTCGGCTACCAGTTGTTCGACCTTGTTTTGGAGGAAATGTTAGTGGCTGACAATTATCCGTTATCGTCGCAAATGGTTTCTGACTTTTAAATTGTGGGTTGAAACCCCATGGATTCGAACCTAAAAAAATACAAGATTCTTTGATGAATATCGCAAAAAGAAAGATCCTAAATATAACAATGTTGGGTCAAGAGTAATCTCCTCACCTTGGCTACCTGTGACGCGCCGGGACCATTCTCCTCCACTAGCGACATGATCAAGTTAGCTATGCTCTTCCTAAGTTCCAGAATCTACAAATGAGATTTTTTATACAACGCTTATAATTATTTGAACAGTGCTGCAAAATGAGTTTAAAAGAACCCTTTTACGTAACTTACAGTACAGTGAATGGCAGTCGTGATTATACTATTGAGTGTATATGAATGGACACAAAGTTAAGGATGCGAAAAGGCACGTCTTTCTGACGTGGAGAACTTAAACCAACACATGTTCCTACATATACTCTAAAATGATAATTTTGTTACGAAAAACAGTTAAAATTGTTTTTTCCTTAAAACAACTGCATGTAATAAAGCGGAATAAGTCATATTGACAATAACCTATTTATTCAAACAACAGGGTCCTCGTCTAAGTATTCATAATAAATGATACACCACATCGATGTTATTAAATACATGTAGTACAAAAAGATCCTACTTCCGTATTTATAGCTATATAAACTAGTTATCTCACGTAACAAACTTGTTAGACGGGCAGATAGAGATTTGATACTCAGTCAGACAAACCTTCTCCGTTGAGCAGTTCTCGAAGTCTGCAGCCCTGAGGATGAAGTTGATGTAGTCGATGATCTTGTTGTCGTAAATCACAACTCTGTTGTCTTGGTTTCCCTGAATAACGATGTATGAAAATATATACAATGCATTCCAACAAGATTTACAAAAATGATCTTCATAGGATTACTAAACATGAGTGTAATGGTTTCACGGCCGTGCGATTTTCTAAACATATCTATATAAAGATTTCACTCACTGCAGTAAACTCGTTCATGGACTCGAAGAGCTGTATGACGAGATCAATGCTCTTGCCGGTGATGTTGGAATAAACGACGTTCAGGAACCGAGTCACCTCGGCGATGATGTCGAAGGACTTCACGTTGTCAGGCTGCTCTCGGAGGTAATCCTGGCAAACATGGGTTAACAATATAGTTGTGATAGACGGAATCAGTGATAAAGCTAAACTCACAGCGACACCACAGCGATTTGTAACGCTGAAATAATACTTTCTTGGTAAAACAAATAGTTCTCTGACAATTATTATGCATATAAATAGTAAACGATTTTTTTTTACCTAGGATGTAATTTTTCAGCTGAAAGATACTTTGAAGCTGATATTATGAAGAAATACAAGTCCATTGGAGAGTCAACATCTATATTTTACTACATGTGCGGGCTTCCGGGGCAGATACTAACATCGTTATCCCTTGCTTGAACTTGTTCTCAAAATTCATCATTTAGCCGCTTATTAAGATATAATCCTGATAAGGTAGCATTCGTTATATGTGTGGAGTTGTTAATTTGAGACAGTTTTCAGATAAGTCGTTTTTTTTATTTTGAACGCTGTTCATCAATTTTCTCGAAAGTAATGCTGGCAAGATATAGTTTGTTAATATAGGTGTGATAGACGGTACCCCTCGAAGGTAATCCTGGCAAGATATAGTTTGTTAATATAGTTGTGATAGACGGTACCCCGCGAAGGTAATCCTGGCAAGATGGTTTGTTAATATAATTGTGATAGACGGAGGTAATGCTGGTTTGTTACTAAAGTTGCAATTGTAGTCATCTTTGATAGACATCTTTGACATGACATGATATGGAGAACACGTAATCCTTTACTGGAATTTGTTCTCCAAAATCATAAGTAGTCAATTTATTCAGTTACAATTCTGATAAAGTAGATTTTGTTATATGTGTGAAACTATAAATCTGAAATATATGTATCGTGCAAATTTAATCAATATAAAAATAATTAAGGTTGGTCAGATTGACCCCTTTTAATCTAATAACAAATCTATGAATTGCTAATGCAACTTAGCGCCAACTTTTAGTTTGCAGAAGGTTTTATTCGTATAACCAGTTACTTCAATCCTGATAATGTTGGGAATTTTTATGATAAACGACTTATCTGGAAGTCAAACGTATGAATGTACTGAGGTATCTAATAGATGACACCAACAGTAGCGTTTTGAATCCGTTCCAACAGTGTGATGCATAATATTAGGAGCATAGCCATATTAAAGCAAAAAACCTACATAACCTGACCAGTACTGTTTACCAAACATAAATGATCATGATTTCAACTGAATCAGGAATATAGAATTGTAATAAGCATGATGATATTCAATGTATCTATCATGAATACCTGCAGTAGTTTGTTCTGCCCGTCACACATGCGGGCCATCACCTTAAGAACGAGTTCGATGTAGCCGTCGTTCCGGTATTCCAGGGATCCGCCCGAGTCGTCCATATCATCCTCCTTGGCTTCCGGTTCCGGGTCCTTAAGCATTGAACATCGTATTTAAGGCATTTCTATTTAATACATTGAGAAACATTTAGATAATACTACATAAGTGTTTGATAATAAATGTATCAACATTGTTAGGAAAGGTTGCAAACTTCCAAACCGCTTCCAACACGTAAGCCAATTTCATCAGGTATTCTGACGAACAATTTTAATTGATGTCAATATTCAGAACTTATCAATGTAGATGATAAGAATACAACTTTCAATTTTTTAAATTATTGTAAACATATTTTGGTTAAAATTTGCAAACCAATGCAGCCGTTAAAGTATTTTCGTAGACATGTTTAAAATGATTTAAACATAAGATAACAGTTTTCAAGTGTATCATGAATTTTAAACGGTACAACAGATTTATTGCTTGAAATCGAAATTTGGTTTTTGAGATTTCAAATTCACTCAAGACGAAATGATCCAATCATGCAGTGAACTCTTTTCTAATAGACACTGCTCTAAATAGACAACCCTATTTTCCGACACGGGCTCTAAAACAAAATATTTATTTGTTCCGAAAGAATTTCCTCTTTTCCTACATACCTCTCAACCGACAATATAGCATTGTCCTAAGCAATATCGTAACGAGGACTGTATATATCAAAGTACTATTGAGCTATATTTAGACGACTTAAGACAATACCTCCACTTTAATGCTGAGTTCAATGTCTTGTTCCTGTGCCGAGTCAATGAGAGCTTCATTTTCCTTCACAAGAGGGTTCGCAAAGTTGACTTCCTTCTTGATTCCATTGGCCTGAGAGTTGTCCTTTTTCTTCTTCTTTTCCTCTTTCCTCTTCTCCTCTTTCGGTTTCTTTGGCTTCTTCTGTTTCTTCTTTGAAGGCTTCTTTGTCGACGCACTGGCTTTCTTCTTTGTCTGTTTGATGAGAACGTTTAAACGTTTACTCCGATAAATATTTAAATTTGATTTTAAAATGAATAAATGCAGTACTGTAATATTTTTTAGCGTAGTCATTTCAGAGAGCTCTTTTACTCCAAAGTAATATTTTGTCCATGCGGTTCGTTTTGGTTTGTGAAAATGATACTACTACTACTACTACTACTACTACTACTACTACTACTACTACTACTACTACTACTACTACTACTACTAACAATAATAATTACAATCGTAATGCCTAATATCCAGACTTAGTGGCGGTTCAGTTTACATTAATACTACGAATGAATTGTACTTTCGATGTAGCTGCTTTGTCCTTTACGTGACAATATAGGTCAGTACATCCCGTATTCAGGTACCCAATTGTATGACTGTTTGGATTGAGTCCAATGTGGATAAAGTGTCTTTCCCAAGGACACAATACAGAGTAAAACCAGGTTAGAAATTGTGGGTGTCTCCATCAGGATTCGAACCTATTCGTTAGCGTGAAAGGCCAGCATGTTGTCCACATGTACTACACCATCGTGCTCCGTGATTAAAATGATTTTTTTAAAAACTTACCCATCCACTTAGCCTCTGCTGTCTGAGAGCATCTTCATAACTCTGGATTTGCTGAAAGATGATTACCAGACACTTAAATATAGCACATTGCAATTGACAACTTGTTCAACAGCATTATGTGTTAATGCTAAGAATCCTTAATAACTTTCTCAATATTTCAAAATATCTAAAGAAACAAATATATTCTGTAAATTTTATCAATAAAAAGTGACCTTTTGTCACAGCCACCGGGTTAAATCTTCAAAAAGGATAATATTATCAGTGTTCTTTAATTTAGCATTTCCTTTTCCTTGTCCTTCCGGCTACATGTCAAATAAGTTTATTTATCTCAAATATCAAGGGCATTCTCAAAAGGTATTATGATATGTAAGCCTATCAATATTTTGGTTAGGGCTTCAAACTACAACATTGCAACATAAACTCATTCATTTTAAAGATAAAACCTTCCCTCTCCTTTTCCAAAAATCATCCTATCAATCATTTAATAAATGTTTAATCTTAAATCTCAAGGGCATCACAACAAAACAAAAATACATGTATCATGTATGCATTATTAATACTGTCGCAGTGATATACAGCTTCCTGTCGGAGTGTATAACAAATGAAACCATAGGACGTGCACTCTTAGATCGTATGACGACCAGGGAACATACATAACGCGATGATATATCCCATATGGATGGCTTTTGTGTGAAAATAAGATATCAGTGCTCAAGATTGATGAGAAAGTAGGACGAGCTGAACTACCTTTTGTTGAAATATATCCTAGATAAAAAGGAAAGCTGTTTCGTGCAAAGATTACAAGGCTTGCTTTTGATGTGCTCAATAGTTAATTTGCTCTTTTTTAAGACGGGAAAATAATGTATTTACCATTGGAATGATTAAAACTTTATTAGTGAAGTTTTATTGATAGGAAATGACAGATGATATGGTCTTATTTGAGAAAGATAGACTATTCGTTCCGATTTGAAATATATGAAAGGCTGGTTGTTTTGATTTGACATGTAAATGTTATATATTCTGAGGCGTGATGAGATCTGAATTTATATGGAATGTTTCTTTATAAAGAAGGTTTGCATTGCTGAAAATAATGACTCCTTGGCAAACAATTCTTCATAGTTAAATACCTGCACATAGATACGTATTTTATGTGGATAAGTATAAGTGCATCAGTCATATTACATTTAAGCTCCAGTGAACTTTACTAAAACACATGATTTAAACATATTTATTCATGTTTTTATATATATACATGAATGGATTGGCCAACAAGCTCCGAAGAGCTTATATCAAGGCCGCTAAAACACAAGATAAAGAGAGATATATCGGGATATATAAATCAATCTGAAGTAACGTTCGTTGGTTCAGGTTTTATGAGGGGGATATTTTTTCATTTCACTGGAAGGAAAATCAAAGTGTCATTTCGATTTCGAGGATATACTTTTGAAATGGCTTCTTTTGAAGCTATTATTGAAACTTGTACTTTGAAACTTTTTCACTTCGTTCATTTTCTCAATCAGCTTTAAGTGTTTCAGGTTATGGTAACGAAAAGAAAGAAACCAAACTGTCCCCTTGACATACTCATTTGTTGCCAAAGATTTGTCTCTGAAAACCTGGCCTCGATTATTGTTTCAATTTTTTCGCGGATTGGTTTTACTGTCGTCTCAAATTGAAAGAAAACTTTCTGGAGATTACTTACGTTTACATCTTTTGAATTATTGTCTAGACACATAGTTAAATATCTAAATTGCTGTATTTTGTCTACAAACACGAGCGCATATCAGGACTTTCAACTGTCCAACTGCAAATAACTTGTCACATTCGAAGAAACTTGTGGCTCCGTTGAAAGTCTCGGCAATTGAATTTTGCATCGATCCTCAGACAAATTTCCATAAATAGAATCCTTTTAAGATTTATCGCTTCTACAAATCAAGAAAGTAAGTATATTTATCAGAATGGGTGTAATAAGCAAATGGGTCATCGTTCCGGAGGGCACATGTAAAACTTTAAAATAGTGTAAATGCTACAATACTCCGTCTCTGGTGTTCTTAATATTCTCCGAAGTATTTACAAGTTCGTGAAATACATATCAAATGCCTGAAACAAATGTTATTCATATAAGGGAAAGGGAATTTAGAATTCAATTGATAAGAAAGGTTCGATAAAGATAAAAAAAAGTTGACATAGTCGTAATGAAAATGATGCATAACATGTTTTAGTATACATGGAAACCTATAATCTTACTTGGGAAATATAAGCTTTAAACTATTAGGATACATAAGTAAAAACACCGTCCTACGTTTTCGTTTACGATCAATAGTTTCTAGAAATCCTTTGATTGTCGTTATGGATTCTAAGTATGATTATGGGTTTCATGCTTATATCAGGATAGGGGATAAATATTGTTATTATGGAAACACACTGTAGGCATGAAGTTGAAGATACTTAACTTACGGAAATTATTTATATCAAAATATTCTTGTGCATCCTCGCTAGTGCCAATTTACAACATGGAAGTCATATAAGTTATAGCCAAAGTACAAAAAAGGCAATAGAATCATTAATTCAAATCAATCTCAAAGGAACAAGATAAATTAATTTCCCTTTGTGATATATCCTGAGGTTCTGTTCCCATAGAAACCTTTACTGAGGTTCACCTCCTTGAATATGATTTACTGACCTGTAGGCGGCGTAGGTGTATTAACGTTTTTATCTCATACCTTGGACCAATGAGAAGCTTCCGTAACTTCAACCATGGCTTCATGATATTAGTTATGTAGTGATAATAACATACGGTTGCGAGTTTCATAGTAAAGGTTTTGAGATCCACACAACCTAACTATATTTGTTCTAATCTCATAATTCATACTTTGTATGAAGTACGCTACACAAACTCCGAAACCTAAGAGAAACATCTTTATAGAAGTGACAGCGGGAATCAAACCGGCAAACTTTAGCACTGATGGCAGAGACTATACCATTTGACTACAAGGACTGCTATTTAGTATAATATTGACTGTTGTGTTTTTTGACCTCTTTGGGAGGGAGATATTCTCTGTCTGCTTTACAATTGAACGCAGTGCAATCAATAGAATTATCACTGCATTAAATGTTTTAATCAAAATGCACGACGGTACATACGTTAGAGAAAACTTGGGCTTTTGTTGTTACACTAATTATGTATAATTTATAGTTATTCAAGTATCGTCCAAAACCTCGTGTTTCTCCCCGGGAATATGCCCTTCAAATATTTGATATGCAATTTGTCTTGTAATGATAACTTGACATGATTACCTTGATCGCCATGAGGCTGACAATGAAGGTGTGAGAAGATTTCTTGGACTGTGTTTCTGGTGTGTCCTTCATTTTGGCGTCCTGTTGGGCCTGCAGCGATCTCCTACAATATACAGAAATAAGTTAATACATGGTCTCCTGTAGTAGACAGGAACTAGGTAATACAAAATCTCCTACAGTAGATTGGAGTTAAAAACAACATGGTCTCCTGCAGTAGACTGAATATTGTAACTTCATGGTCTCCTGCAGTAGACTGGAGTTAATAACTACCAGGTCTCCTGCAGTAGACAGAAGTTCAATAATACTGATTTCTTACAGTAGACATGCAGGTGTGAGTTATTCCTTTCTTAACTTGACTATAGGTCGTTTAAGTAAACTCACAAAAATGGGGTTATCCTAGTTGACAATAGTTCCATTATTATCTTTATTGGTCAACACTGAACCAATAATTATCATTTACAAAGTATATATATATGAGCAAATAGAATTTCCTTGATGCAGGATCAGAATTCATCGCCTGAAGCATACTGGAAATATCAATGAACACAAAGGAAATAACTGTCATAGTAAATAGAAATATTAATGAGTAAGTAGGAAATTGACTGATTATGTATTGAAATAGATATCAGAACTGTTAGGAAGTCATTTGAAATTGATTCCTGGGAAAACAGGAAACAACTGGGTTTATGATAAAGTTATTATAAGAATAGAAGAACCTCCTTCTCGAATCGTCCACGATAAGTTAACATAAATTTAAGTCCTCAACCTTTAAATCAAAGGCTATTTGTCGTAAAACATATCTGAAGAAACACTTTTCCTCGCAAGTTCTTTTCAATATTTTTCACTTAAAATATATATACTACACATCAATCAATGTCTAGTGACAAATACATATTTAACAGTAAGCATAAAAAGTATATTTTAGAATAGAATATATAGAGTGTACAACCATCCAAATAAAGCAAGGATAAATATTTCGAAACCACGACCACTAACATGGTTTATTTTCATTCCTGCAAGTTTCGAAAAATCTCATATCGCAAGGCCAAGGCATCTAATTTAAGACTAACATGAAGAAATGGACAAACACAAACAGTGCTTGAAAAATAAACTTATATTAAACTGATTCTACTTCAATACAATCAATGAACCGAGTATTAAGAATCGAGTATCCGAATTTCAGTCCTCAATATATTTCACATTCAGGTCAAGTTCTTAGAGTAAAAAGGTCAATAGACACCTACTCATTATTCAGACTGGTAACATAATGATTCATTTAACTGACGCTTACACTGAGACAACTATTTTACTGTACATACTTAGGCACAGCGGCTTCATTAAAGAGCTCCTCTACAAGAATTCATTAAACCGACCCTTTAACTAACATTTTAAGCGAAGTTGGACTGTTTTAAGAGTTGAATGACATACTTCTCCTTAATGGAATTGGTGGAGAGCGCCATCCTGTCTCTGACCGCCATAAAGAACACCTCTTCTCTAGTGGAGAGAAAGTACTTCAACATCGACTCCTGCAAGCAGAAAGCAGTAGGCTATCACTTACTGGCATCATAATGAATGCTGGCTGAAAAATTTAAAGTTATAACAGTAAAGGTTGGATGTGGGAAAATGGAAACCATTGGTTTTAAACCGTACAATGAGTGCTTAATAATATAAGTCGTATATTAAAACAAACATATTTGAAAACCTGGTGAAATGATTTATTTTCAATTAAAAACTAATATGTTGATATTTTTTGTAGCCAGTAGGAGTATCAATAGAATAAACCATACATCTACCAACAAATATCTGATAAAACAATACATCAAAACGTATGTGCTCTACCAGAAATAATTAAATTAACATGATAAAATGAGTTCATTTGATAGATGAGTAAATCTTAAACGCAATACGGGAATGAATTCGTTACTAGGAAATCTTAATTATCCAAAATACATACAAGAAAAACTGAACAGGTTAATATCTACCAAGACATTAACAGATTTGATATTTGTCATCAGCTATCGTGTACAAGACATAGACTAATACATTCAAAACGCCAATGATTTCAGAAAAACTATTTCATTGTTCAGTATCGTAAAAGCTTTGCGAGTATCTCATTAATTTAAACAACAGTTCGGAAATATTGCCTGTAAGTCATTCTGATGTTTCCTCTCCAAAAGGTTACTGACAAATGCATAATTTTGTAATCTTTAAATCCCAGGATTAATTTAGATAGACTAGTTAAAGGGGCACCGAGCATTTTTCGGGATCAAATATGTCAAACTTCATAAATGGTGTTATTTCATCGACAAGTGGTGGTTGTTTTTAAAAATTAACATCGCAATGCTTATAAGTTATTAAAGTGACACTAAACAGAGGAAACGTAGATATTTATGATCGAAAACAGGACAAGGGCGCGCGCCAATGACTGAACGTAAATTTGAAAACTTATTGATAGTTAATTAACAATCGAAAATGAGGAAATGTCATAAGTTTGTCATTTAAGAGATATAAACTCAAATTTATATATGTGATTTGAACTTAACTCAGATCATGTGATATTTTGACTCTATTTAATGCAAAATTCATGAAACACAACCTTTGTCACTTTAATGTCAGAATAAGAGATCTAACAATCACAGTTTACCTGTACAAGATGATTGGCGTTGAAGAGCATGATACACAGGAAACCGAGGACTTCTTTAGCTATCTCATCGTTCCTGGAGGCAAGATGTGGCAAGGCTTTCATCATAGCACCGCGATTGTCGTAGAAGTTCTGGATTGCTGCTATCTCCTTCAGAGCTCTGGAAAAGTTGTCAATGTTACCCTTGAAAACCTGAGTGAACTATTGCACTTACCATTTAGACTGACACAGGAAAACATAATTTATTCATTTTCCTAGGCCTGCGGACCTACAACTTACACGTAAATCTTTAATCTCCAACTGGCCCGCATGCATGATACTGGTCCCGGTTACTGTAGTGTGCATGAGTAGTTTTGGTTAGTAGGCGTGACATGGTCCTGTGTATGAAATCTGGGATAATTTCATTTAAATTGTTTTATAAGGGAACATTTCCGTTTATGTTAATGTCATGTTATGCTGTTTATTGGTATGAAGTGCGTTGTTTTTGTGTTCGCTTCCAAGAGAAGCTGAATAGTCAAAAATTGATTAAACATGTTAAATAAGAAAATTTCCATTGTTTTACCTTAATATAGTATATTGGACTGAGAATCAGTTTCACTTGTTCCTAATGTACATTCTCCCTACCAATATGATTTATTTTCTATCATTCTAATTGTTTAAGACATGTACTTGATATATATATTACACGCTGTATAAATATCTCGCTTTTACATTGAAACCTTATGAGTGACATGACATGAGTGTGTGAATTTTTCCGAAAACAGGGTCTCTTAGATTCCCGGAAAAGTTGTATAATTAAAACTACATTTGCTTTTGTAAATGTTCTCTTCTCTCTTGACGTCTTCTTGATACAGAGTTTTCCTATCAAGTGAATAACTCACTGGTTACAATGCCGGATATGCTGCACAGTTTGAGTATTGTCCAGACCTCTGGGGTTTAGACGGCCAGGGACACAACAGACCTCGTCCTTGTGACTGAAGTCTTTACATTGTTTACCTCCTTCAATCATGCGCATCCGCTGAACCTAAAGTTTCGAGGGTCTCTTAGTGAGAACATACTCGTAAGTAACTTGCATTAGCATTTGGTTACGACTACCTTAGCACTAAGAGAGCTTCGAAAATCTAGTTAAGACCTTGTGTGATATCTTATATGACCTTTCAAAAATGCATGACGGTATGTAACGGTTGTATTTGTTATAAAGGTACACACCTGATGATCTTGGTCTCGGTTGTTCTGGTCTCCCAGTCCTCGGGTAGCTTCCTCTCCTCGTTGTGGACGAGAGCTCGTAGCACCTGCAGACACTTGATGTTCAGGTCGTCCATTTCCTGCCGGGCAGTCTCGCTCAGTCGCTTGTACTCCAGGGAGATTCTGTAGGCAAACGTATATTGCTTTATGTTCTGGTATGTGTGGTTGTTATAAGAAGACTCTGTTTAAAGGGAGTTCTATACGTGAATAATAGACAGACGTTTTGGTTTTCGTAGGGGAAATAACAATCTGACATATACAAATGGTTTCCATCACTCCTATTAGGTTCTCAAGTGAGAAATCTATGTCCAAAATTTTCTATCAAAACTAAAATAGAGTTCAGTGATTATAACAGTGATGGACTTTCACAAACATTTTAATTATAAAAGTGCATGGTTATTTGATTTGAACTGTCATGCCTTATTTCCTCAATATTAAAGTTCTCATTTACTTGATGGTCTACCTACACTGCATTATCACTTTCTCAACTGCAAATAAACCAAAATGAGTCTTACGCCAACTGCTCTATGAGTTTGCCCGAAGGTGCGTATTTCTTCTCTAGCTTCTTCTCGCTAGTGGTAATGAAGCACCGGACCAGACTCTGGAACTCGTCCCCCAGGGGTAGCTCTTCGTCTCCTCCTATCACCGTGTACTCTGGTGGTGGGGAAATGATTGAAGATGGTGTATGTTATAACAATAGACATATTCATGACTATAGGGCGAAATCTTCAAAGAGATTGGTGTTTCCGACAAACATACATGTATAAGTGAACTTCAAGGATATTTTAATTATGTTTCGTCTTTCGTCCATTTGCATATTCATATATATTTACTTGAATAATCTTTTGAGAGAGACAGAATGAAATATCTGCTAAATATCACAGTATATGTAAGAAACTTAAATGGACATGTATATCAATTGTTTTAAAGACAAATGGTTGAAATGATGAGAAATATTACTTTAATAACTTTAATTGCAGTTCTAACGTCAACCTACTAAATAACTCATATCTAATACAGTTCCGAAACACCAAAAATAATTTCAAACTTGATTCATCCAAAACACAAATAACGAATGTATTGAATGCAGGGCGTAGAAAATCCTTTATCATGTAGAATTTCACTATGTGCACATGTTACTTTAAAACTTCAAATCCCATTTATAAAAAGTATGAATGCTGAATTACCTCTCTTGGACTTGAACTTCAGCTGCGCCTGTACAGTGTTATGACCAGCAAACACCACGGCACAGTTTCTGGCGAATGTTCTGAACTTAGCGTTCAGTTCAACCTCGGCCGAATAGTACTCAATGTTACCCTGAAGGATTAAATACAAGTGCTTTTTATGTTTTGCTGGGAGTGAAATTCTTTAATTTATCAGTGAAATAAACCATCTACCTGGCTACAGTGACGATAACCTATATCGCCACTCTGTTAAGTTTATACATATAAATATAAATATAACATGAACATAAATATTCATTATCATTATTATTATTATTATAACGGCACATAATTCGAAAAAGATATACGTAGAGATATAAGTATTTAATGTATACATTGTATTTTTTGAGTTATGGAAAGAAATAAAATGACACATTGATAATGTTCATATACATTTATAACTAAATACACTGTTTGCAGCATTAAGCCCGTTTCACATGACATATTCAGTCTTATGTACAGTAATGTAAGCATTTAATTTGAAGTTAGATTTATTAAATAAACTGACCACTGACACGAGGGTGTTAACTACGTTGGCTATGTTGTGATAACTGCACCTTTAAATATGCATTATTGATACAATCATGCAAATTATAAAGGTGGTCTGGTGTATATCTATATTTATCTATAGAATCGTCTAAATCATGAACATATGTTGCCTGTCTCGTCCAAACTCAATTACAAGACACAGCAAAGTTCTGCAAAGCAAATATCATGTCTGGCATGTAATGGGTGCTCGGAGACACTTAATATCAGGACTTGCAACTATGCAGAGTAGCATTCTATTGCAGGGAGTCAGTCCCATCAGAAAGACGGCCATATTTCCTCTAATAAAGCACGGTTGTAAAGCAGCATATACAGACACTATGAAAGGGTGGCCAACAGATCCAGGGTTTTGTTCTCGAAATATTCATAGCCTTTTATATTCTAACTTCATCATAGCCCACGTGTTTTGATGTATGTGTAAGAAGTCCCTAATGTGCAAGACATGCTTATAATAACACTTTCATTAATGTTTGATAGCTTATTGAAGGAGATTGTTGATTAGGTGGATGTCCTTAATCTATATTTCTAATTTATTTCAATCTGTACCTGTTATTATTCGTTGCACTAATCTAATGACTTCAATTTAAACTTTATTACAATGATAATACTGCTGTAATAGTAATTGAGTAGTATTGTACGACTTCCAAGCGGGCAGCGGAAAATTTCCCAAGTCAGTTGCATTCATTGTGTAATAAATAGATGTAATTTAATTTCTAGTCTTTCAATATCCAAATAATGATGTTATGACATTTTGCAGTGACGATGAAAAGCTAAGAATATTACGTATTGCAACCAATATTTCCTCGAAATAATTCTTAGATGTTTTTGTCGTTAATCATATTATTATAGGCAATACGATAAGACGTAAAACAGCTGTCTGGTAGACAGAAGGACTCACCCGTCGAATTGCACTAGACGTGTCTTCAACTGTGATACCAGAGGCGAACCGCTCCAAGATCACTTCCAGGTTCTGTTGAAATGTTGAAAGAAAAGGTTGAAATCTGTCAAAATGACTTGATTGGAGTTTTTTTTATTACTAGTAATTGACATTTTAGTTTGAAATGCAGGTATATGGTTTAAACATATTTTATTCATTTCAATGAAAAAGGATTGGCAAACAAGCTGGAAGCTTATATTAATGCCGCTCCAATACAAATTATATTTTGAAACCATCAAACATGTAAAACAAAGTTATGACAAACCAATTAGATGTACAGTTGCAACACAATTCAGGCAGGTACATCATTTAGGCAGTACGGTATAAGGAGAACTTTGACGTAAATGAATCAAAACGTATGAATGAACAAACTTAATGTAATTTCATAAAGCTCTTAACTGAACTATAATTTAATCGTTAAATGCCCTAACGAAACGTAACAAACTTATGTTAAGTACCACTGCTGATTAAGACCAACAGTTAAAAATATCTTCACTTGCTTAGTTTCTTAACCTATATACACTTTACTTTTGTTAATGATCATTTGAAATTGTTTTCATTTTTGGTTTAAAAATATGGATGGTATGCCGCCAAAACAAACACAGCTCCTTACAAATATTGTATGAGGGATGGATTTATAACAACCATGTATCCATTTAGAACTAATGTTCAGCTTGAAATAAAGACTTAAATACGATAAATTGATTTTCTTACAAGGTTATACGTTTCTCTTATATCTTTATATGATACATGACAACTGAAGACATAAACGTGATGAATTAATGTTCTTACACAACCTACGTAACTCTTAAGAGACGTAAACGTGATGAATGTATGTTTCTACACAGCTTTACATTTCTCTTCTACCTTTGTATGACACAATGTGTCATCACTTTGAGAGCACTACACTGAGGAATAATCTCATTTTGCCAATCACTTGAACAATTAGGAAATGCTTCACGTTGTTGTTTCTTCAATGTGCACACCCCAATCATTTCAGTTAGAAACACATGTTTATCTACACGTGTATTTTTTAACCGCTATACAGGAACTTTTGATGACTTTATAACTCGTATATCGCGAAACTTCAAATCCACTTTGCTATGTTTAATAACAATAGAAAATAAATGAAAATTAAAACTCTTACTTAACATATTATATAGATTTAATATTCTCCAGGTAATGAATTTCAAATACTGAAACCTTAGTAATATGTAAATATTTCAAAGCAAAGAAAGTTGGCAAGTATATCAAGAGATGAGGATTATTTACGTTGACTCTTATCGATTATGTTTTTTCATTCAGTTCAGAATATGGCCAGCTAACATGTAAAAGAAAACTATATTTGAATCCAACCAATATTATTATTCTACAATCCATTGAATTCTGAATGTAATGATTCTCTGATTTACATCATGTTAAAACTTCTATCAATTCTTAGCAATTTGTTCAGCTTGTCGTCAATGAGACTTAGTCAATAGATGTACAACACCTGCTACAGTCTACCATAATTACATAGTTGGACATTTTTCGGGAGGTGCTTGACTTCATGGCTAAAAATGAGGATGCCAATGTCACATAAATAATGCCAATTTTTACTGTATGGTTTCCACTCTCAACTGCTCTCTACGTGGTGGCTACAATATCATTAGTCATGGAATTTGGCATGTTGGCGATATCAATACGCACGGAATTTGGCATGTTGGCGATATCAATACTCACGGAATTTGGCATGTCGGCGATATCAATACTCACGGAATTTGGCAATTTGGAGATATCAATACTCACCGAATTTGGCATGCTGGAGATATCAATACTCACCGAATTTGGCATGTCGGAGATATCAATATTCACAGAATTTGGCATGTCGGCGATATCAATTCTCACAGAATTTGGCATGTTGGAGATATCAATACTCACCGAATTTGGCATGCTGGAGATATCAATACTCACCGAATTTGGCATGTCGGAGATATCAATATTCACAGAATTTGGCATGTCGGCGATATCAATACTCACGGAATTTGGCATGTTGGAGATATCAATACTCACCGAATTTGGCATGCTGGAGATATCAATACTCACCGAATTTGGCATGTCGGAGATATCAATATTCACAGAATTTGGCATGTCGGCGATATCAATACTCACGGAATTTGGCATGTCGGCGATATCAATACTCACCGAATTTGGCATGCTGGAGATATCAATACTCACCGAATTTGGCATGTCGGAGATATCAATATTCACAGAATTTGGCATGTCGGCGATATCAATTCTCACAGAATTTGGCATGTCGGCGATTTCAATACTCACGGAATTTGGCATGGCGGCGATATCAATACTCACGGAATTTGGCATGTTGGAAACCGGGACGAGGACGGTGAGGCTGTTGACCATGTTCTTCATGTGTGTTGGTTTGTAGAGGAGCGGACCTACTATCTCACTGAACATCTAGAGAAGATTACATATAGATAGTAGAATACTGACACAGATTAGATCAGTTACTAACATTTCAATCAAATATTGAGTAGAGAAAGCATGATGTATATTTTACGAGACTTCGTTCATCATTAAATGTTTGACGTATTAACACCAACAATTTATTTAGACATTTGTGAGCGTTATAGCTATTTTATTTGGTTACTTATTCGCTAATCTACTTTCTCTTACAATAGAGAAACAATCATTATATAAATGCCATGTTCTTGTTATAACCACAATAGCTATAGATACGAGTGATTTTGTTGGTTACTTAAATGTACACTTTAATCCACCCATTGAACAAACAGTATGCATTTACTAATCTCCTTAAAATCATTCAAACGATACACTTATGTCTTGCTTCGTTACTGATCTGAGCACTGCTGCGTGAGGCCATGTCAAATGTCCTTTCACTGCAGCCAATCAGCGTCTAGGCATGGCAATCGTAGGCTCGACTTTACAATACTGGATGAGAGTTAACGTACAAGGTCGCTTGATATGATCCTTACGGAACAACCTTCAGATAAAGAAACGCAACGAGGTACGACGTATATGCTTGAGCTAAATTTAATGAGATTGCATATTTTTTCTGTATACAATTAATGTAACCCATTCAACCCAAAACACTTACAACGGCAGCCTTGGCGAGGTGGTCTGTCTCGTCTATCTCGTTACCGGCAGGGTTGATCTGGTCAGGGAAGTAGAAATCCCGATAGAAAGTCTCCATGAAGGGCATGGCTCCTTCCAGGATATACAGCACCGTGCCATAGGCCGAGGACTCGAAGAATTGGGTTTGAGCTGTACCACTGCAGCAATGGATTAAGACGTTTTACTATATAGCTGCATATCGAAAGTTTGTTCACTTACCACTGAATCGTAGTGCAAATATCATGTAATTTCTAAATAACTTCAGCAAAAATGACAATTGTTCACCCACTGTCCATGTGTAAAATAGCCATTCTTGAACTCACTGTTGGATTGTCTGGTCTCTCATGCAAAAATTCGAATTTTGGCATATGGAAATAAACAGAAGGGGTCACATTTTTCGATAAATCAATTTCCTTAAATGTCAAATAAAATGTTCCATATCGACTCTCCGAGATTAAAACCAACATAATCACATTGACTTTGTGCTAAAGAACAAACGTAACTAATTTTTAAAGAACATGATTAATGACCTGCAAAAACTGTTACGGGTAATTGTGCCGTACGATAAACATTTGCCTTAAAGAAGAATGGATCTGCATATGTGTATCGAAAATTAAATATTATACGTTTCTTTTTCGCAACGCTATAATGCCTTGAGGGATTTCAAATTATATGATATTTGCACTGGTATTTTAGGTATGTGAACAAAATTTTAGCATGTAGCTGTAAAAAAACGTGTAGCATGTTTTTTGGCGAAAAGAAATATGTCTTATTTAAAGATACGCTGACTTTATCCCTGAGACAGGATGGTTGAGGTTATTTCTGAAAGACATGTAACAATTCTATTGTACTGGTACTGACAAGGAGGGGACACATGACACATTTTAAGGAAGAAGAATGTGTAATATGTCATTTGCGCTGGTAACTTTAAGGTTCACATGTATATATGCTCAATATATATATGTTCAATCAATTGATTTGAAATTAGAATGTACATTGTCGAATTTAATTCACTTCAATTAAGTTTAGCCTCCCCGTCTGCCCAGAACCATGTTAAAAAGACATCCAAATGGTTTCCTGAACAGTTGAAAAGCTTGTTTGTCAATATATGAGTATAAATTTTTATCGATTATTTTCGGTAACAAAACTCTATGCACGTTATGGGAACTCTTGATATTTTCCCCCCTACCTTTTTTCTGGGGCAGTTTTGAGGTAGATGGCGATCTTATCGGGATCTTCTTTAATGCTATCTGTCAGTCGGTTGATCTCGATTGACAACGATGAGAGGTAATCCCACAGCTCGCTGTAATACAAGCGTAATTTAGAATTTAATAAATGTTTTAACCATTATTTATGACCCTCAAAGAAACGTATCACTGAGAGCAAAACGTGACTGAAAAATAAAACATTTGAACCCATCTTAAACAACAAAATTTAATGAAATGAAATATCTATTAGTTTGTAACTGTTGAAATACATAAAAGCCCAAATCATTTTATGCAAATTTCTTATAAAAAATAATTCATCTAAACACATTTTGATAGTCAAATGGCTATGAAACTAAAACATTAAAAATAGATCTACATACAAATAGTTGATCTTTTTGCACTCATATGCAGGGAAATCCTTACGGTAATTAATCAAACTTTCTTTATGATATTTTCATACGATTCAGTTTCTAAGCACACATTGAGATTGTAGATATGAAAGCACAGATACTACTTGTGAGCACTGACGTCTATTGGCACAGATCATAAGTCGTGATACAACACCAGGTCGTTAGTTGCACAGCACAGATTACATCGGCAACAAGGCACACGGGAATCTACCTTGCCAAATTATTTCAATCAAATTAATATATAAATCTAACTTTATCTCACACCCTCGACATCATGCTCTAATGAAACTGACATCAGCTACTGCCTTGAATTCCGAAGAGTTCACGATGACATCACAATGAAATGTATCCGGATGATGAATAGAGAATATCACCCAAGTGCCGTCTTGTATCAATTAACACGGGTTGATAAAAGTTATATTATCAAGATTTGACGTGGACATTTTTTACTTTTATCAACGAGTGTTGATGTATTTAATATAATAAACCACGAGTGTGAGTTTCTCTTCATGATCCAGTATCCGGTTTTATCACGTTTCAATGACAATTTACATCCCTGAATATTATGCGTTTGATCTCATTGAATTGTGATGTCATGAATTGTTGTTGTAAGATGATTATGATGTAATGAATCTGACGATAGCGGGTTGTTGTTCAAACTCTTCTGTCAAAAGGATATTTCCAAGGAGATATCGCTTGATCTCCCACAAAGGATATGTACTGAACACATCTATGAATTGTAAATCTTCACTTATTGACAATGATCTGATGGAGGAGTTATGAGACGATATCGAGGAGTGATTCATTAGATATATGTATTAACTGGATTGCCGGTTCTGCCGAACTATATCTCTCCAACCATATTACAAATCCTGCTGGATATTACATACATGTCATAACAGCGCAATAACTTCTTTCAGAAAGAAGTCTTCTCGCCCTATATATATCCTCCAGAACGCACGTTCTTTCGTAGCAACCATTCCTCTATCTAGTACAATCATCTAACATCAAATCTACTTATATAGTCCTATGCAGATTCAGGTGTTCACGTTAAATCATCTACCTGTACACACATCAACACTATCTTTGTTCTTCATAGGCTAACATCATTGGATCATGCCATGTGTTGGTAGTGCGATGTCACAACAGTAGGGGAAGGAGTAAAGCACCTTGTATCATTCCAATGTCACTAAGGGATGTTTCAAAGGCTATTAGGCGAATATATCACATTTTATTGTATGCATTTTAGTTAACGGGGTAATCGTTTGCATGCATAATGCATTCATGTATACCTCGGGATGCATGCGTATATCACCATGCATTACGGACAATTATATTACCATCGGAAAAAGTCGTGAGCGGGTCGTGCTTTCTGTAAACTGTTAGAAGAGGTTAGTAAAATTGATAATCAGTTGGGATACTATATGAGGCATTAGTATGATGGTTAATCTTTTGGGAAACTGTATTATTCAATGTCAATTTGAGAGGTGCTGTGGGTGTTTTATCAGGCACTGCTATAGATTAGGCCCATTGTCTTTAGGTAACTCAATCTGACCATGCAGGTATTCTACATTGACATCTTACCTGGTAACATCAACATGGTTAATACAAAATATTAATAATCACACAGGAAGTTATATGGTTCATGGTGTGTCTGAAATCCAATACGAATATAACGTGATGTTTATTCAGAATCGTTACAATCAAGACAAAGGAATTACAGTCATGATAAAACATCTTTTTATGAGACTTGATGCTCACAAGAGGCTCCAATAGTTGTGTATATGAGCAAAGAGGAGTGGCATACAAGTGCTTTGAAGGTAAATAGGTTATCAACCGTCCCAAATGGACGCAACCTCTAACGATATCAATCAATCATGTATATGCCTTCATACAAACAGTAACTATATCTAGATTCGTAAGAAGATGCGGCAATGCTTGAACCATATAGGGTAAGGTGACATCACATATATGGAAACAGGAACACATCTAATACGAACTTTGGTGGAATGGGTTAGCAGAGTTAGAAGAGGACAAGGTCAAGGTCAGGGAACAGTTTAAGGTTAGAGTCACAAGGTCATGGTTAAGGTCACAAGGTTGGGGGTTACGGGGTCATTCTTACCCTGAGTGGTCAGTTATAAGATGGGGGTGTCCCTCCCGGGAACTGGTCTTGAATGAGGGTCTAGTACGAATTGGGGTCCTTGGGAATCAAAATTAAAATGGACGTGGAACTTTGAGGATCATTCAAAGGTTGGAATACTTTAATTCAATCGGAGCTGGTGATATTTCTTATGCAATGCAATTGAAATTATATTTTCCATTATTTCAAATAGAGGAAAGATGATTTCAAATGAGTAAATCTATTAACATAAATTTATGTGACCTTTAAAAAGTAAATAAAAAGGTAACTTACCTTATGAAAAGTTAATTAAGCTATTTTTGATTAATATGTATTGACGATAACAAAAAAATATATCTTATCAGTTCATACCATCTGCTAAAAATTTAAAAAAACGAAAAGAAGTTAAATGCGATATTGATGTTTAGTTACAAGAAGGCACATGTACGTTACAGATAACCGTCCACAGACCAGCTCTACAAAAAGACACTTGCACTGTTCATTACGTCACAAGGAATCACAAACAGAGGACAAATCTCACATATTAGCTTCTAAATCAGGAGGATACAGGAATAAAGTCAATATGAACGATTAGATTTTTAAAGCCAGAATTTTTCAGCAAATATCTTAATCATATCGATTATAGGTATCGTGCATATCCCATTGGAAAAAAACGTTCACTTCGCAATGTTAATAAAAAGCGGTACAAATTTGTAAATGGCAAAGGTTAATGAAGCAAGAACGACAAGAGAGGGATGTTGCATGAATGTATGAATACGTACCTATCGTGTGGAATCTCACTGTTAGCCATATCAACCGCTGACCCATTGCTCTTCATGTACACGTGATGTAGACAGCGCAGGAAGGGTTTCTTCTGGACGTTGTCCACGTTAGGGTTGTTTAGAACCCACAGCAGGTCCTCCATTGGCAGGATGGTCTGACACAGTGACTCGATGAACATGTTCTCGCCCTAGAGACGGACTCATTTGTATTATCAAGTTATGCAATATATTGTTACTTTTCAATTTCACTATACATTTACCAACTATGATTGTTAACTTCAACATGATTTTGATTTTGGAATCATTAACTTTGAAAGGCATGCTTTAGTTGGAGTGCACTAAAAAAACGAACAATATTTACCATGTTGACGTTTTATTCATTGGAGGGGACATATCGATTTCGATCGAATAAAACCTTTTCAATCAATCAACAGTTTCGGATTGCCATTCGATATATTGATATTAACAAGGTGGACAATGTCGCCACAGTAATGAAAAATGTTTTGAATTTCTTTTCTTGCCATCGGTAATATTGTCAAATATGTACCTATTTTCTCTATGTCCTTACATTCACAATCATAACAATAATAGGAGGTATAGTGACATGAGCATACAAATGTATGAAGTTTGGGATCACTCACTTCAGCACAGGCAGCCAGCAGGTCAAGCAGACTCAGATAGTAGCGCAGTGTCGACATCCGACTGGGGTCGGTCAGAATCTTCTCTCTGTATCACACAGAGGATGTCATACAACTTGTTTAATATTCAAACACTTCAAGCGTTTATTTATATACATGTATGGCTGTAATATACATGTAACGTCTTTCTCGGAGTTTGTTGTGCTTTTTGTATCTGTTTTGATAATTCATGTTGGTTAAAGATGAATTGAATTGTGTTTATGTTTTTCAATCATGGTCCTTATTACCAAACTTCTAAAATTGAAGAACAAGGAATTAAAAAGTTATGATCAAATACAAAGAGCTCAACATGAGCAAGTTAATGGCACTTGGAATCTTTACCGAAGTCATTTATGGATGGAGTTGTCTAACTCAAATCAGATAACATCTGACACAAAACTCCTTACAAATTGGGTCATATATATAGTTCATCATCATCATCAACTATTTGCTAGCACGCACCTGTCGTCCCTGGGCTGGTCCAAGACGTATGCTAGTTTCTTGTAGTTCTGCATGATGTACTTCATGACGTAGGCCTGGTTCCTCTTGAGAGTGAGTCCAGTCCCCAGCACCTTCACAATCATCTGCAGCAGGTCTAGGAACTCAGGAGCCTTCTCTGTCAACTCAGCAGCTCGACTCACAATCTTCTGGATCTGTCTCGGGCTGATTTTCAGACATGTGTTCTGGTTTCCATAGAACACCTAGGGAACAAATAAAAAAAATATGATCATTTCATAATATGAAAACATTAGGTTGAATTAGGACAACTAACTTGTTGAAGGAGTTAAAGAGACTAATGCTGACAAATTACTTCTTTATGATTAACTATATTTAAAAGATAAATTTACAAAGGGTAAAATCAAATATATGTTTAACCCTGTGAACGTCGTGGCATGATCTTATCTCTCCTGTCTCTGTCAAACTCTCTTATCTCTCCTGACTCCTCAGGACGTATATAACATTACAACTAATTGCGTACCTCTCTGAGCGCTACAGCAAGATCCGACTCGACAACCCTGACCTCGAGCAGCACGTCCAACCTCTCAAAGATGTGGTACTGGACTCGGTCGTTCTCCTTGGCCAGCAGCTTCAGCAGGTATAGCGTCTTCCGGAATATGTCTCTCATGCCCGCGTACTGCTCCTGGGGAGGGAGGGTTAAGAGAAGGGTTCAGTATCCAACTTCCAACATTGTGAACATTTATTGGTACATTAAACGTGAACTATATGCTCTTTTCAATTCTTTACATGCGAAATTGTTATATTAGAAAATGATGTGATTTAAAAAATATCAAAATAAAGATAAAAAAGTCGTTTGGTACATGGATGCAATAAAATAATTGTTTTAATTGTTCTTGCACTGTTAAAGGAAATGCTATTTCGATTCATCTTCGGCTGAAGAATATTGAACGCATAGATTATTATTACATTACTTATAATTAATAAAACTATAAAGGAATTAAATCCACTTTTTCTAGTGCATGGCAAAGACTAATACTTAGTAAAACATCGGTCTGTAACGTACCAGAAGTTTCAGATCAATGTCCTGTACAAGAATGTCGAAGAGAATGTTCAGAATTCCTGAAGAATAATATCATAAAATGAATACTTATTGAGAAAAATAGATGTGTGATCTATGGCATATGATACAAAACTATAACTTATAATTAGAAAAAAATTATGATAGAGCTATGTAACACATTTGCATTACATTTAAAATATTACAACACAAAATCAAAGCGAAACGTTATTGCATAAATGCATAGGCGTATATATGAAAAAATGAAATATATAACTAGGTTGTTCTTTATCACTTCAAAGCATGGTAAACGATCACACAGGTGCGTGTAAATGTTTAAGTATCAAAGAGCATACCATTACTGATAAGGATGTTTTGGTTCATAGGATGAGGTTCATCAGGCGTCATGGGAAGATGGCAAAATCTACAAAATACATTCATATTCTTATTTGAAGGTATAGATTCTCTCTTTAAAACGAACATTCACACATCATATCTTTCATTTTTTTTATTACATCTTTCATTTGTAACTAATAAAGTTTATCTTTATATTGAAATAAATTACCTTTCAAACACGAATATTCATATATCATATCTATCATTTGTAATCCTGAACTTGTATTCTAAACACGCAAATTGGAAACAAGATGGTATCAGTAGTACGCAGCGTGAAATATATTTCGATCTTTTTAGATGTGAGATTACTCTGGATAATGCTATATCGAAACGATAGATCTTGGCGTTTTCATTTAAAAGTTTAAAATTTCCTTAGAGATACCCATCTCTATTTTGTGTAACAAAGTGGTACCGTATCCTCGAATTATGAAAATGATAAATCTTGATACGTATTGGCAGTTTCAAATTACTTTTTTTTCAAGTCTATCGTATCAACTGTGTTGTTACCTTTTGCAGATTTTATGATCTTCACGATAGCATAGCAACGTAGATTTATCAGAACCGGGATGAAAGACAGTGAAATTCTACAGAGCTTCAAAATTAAGATTAAGCACAATTTTCCAAATTCTTCAAAGATATCAGACCTATAATTTTCAACCTCATAAGAATCTTGAAAAATAAGACTAAACAGTGTGATATTGAAATTTTTACCAGGACTCCCTTTAATTGCTAGAAGCCAAACATCTATGTTGGAATCAAAGGGATCAGCCAGAAAAATAACTATTAACTACGACATTAATGCAACTTTACTATCTAAAGAAATAATCTTATTGTTCAACGGTAAATGTGCATAAAATCTGAGATGTTTGTCTGGCTATTCAAATTAGCAATAAAATCCATTTTATGTCCTTAAACGAACAAATGAAGACAATATGTCATACTGTCTTGAACACATTTCGCTACAATCTCTCACAAATGCATGTAGGGTACAATGGTATAACGTAGCATACCTACTTCACGTTCAGCGTACAATTTATTTAATAAAGTATATGTACACAAACATAGTTAAATGTTCCGTATTTTAATGTTGCAATCAAGCATCAATAGGTTAAAAGAACAAATTCAATCATATGACGTACACTGTAATTATTGAGGTCATTATTACAATAGGATATGATCTTCCTGAACAAGATTAATCGACGTCATGAATGAAGGTTTAGAGTGATGTCGGAAAAACAATAATAAGAACATCTGACGTATCTTGGCTAATATAAAAACTATATATAATCTTTCTTGTGAAATAGAAATTATGTGTATACAGTAGTGGTAGCATGCTTCGTGAAAAGAAAAACTATTTCACACGATGACATGACAATGATATATAATTTGAATTTCAATGGTCCTTTTTTCGAAAAACAAATCAAATAATTTTAAAACGTAAGACAAAAGTGCTCTCAGAGCACAACAAACACTGCCGTCGGTTCCGTTGATGCTGGATAACTCATATACATTCATTCTGAATAGTTTGTTCAGATTTAAGGGTGATATCCAATTTAAAAACATTTGTCACAAAATTTAGAAAAATGCAAATAGACTCACTCGGCCAGATCATCAAGGATGTCGCTCATGAGCTTAACCTGCTGGGCGTCCAGTTTAGCACGAGCGAGACGCCGGAGTATGGGCATGTTCTTGAGCACCTCCCTGTGTACACGTGCAGAGTCCTGGGTCAGCAACACCTACAGGTTGGATAGACCAGATGAAGGAAAGATGTACTGGAAGTTCACACGTTATCAACTACTATGGTCTTAAAATGGTGGCTAACGAACATGTCATTTGCTACAAAAGGCTATCATTGTTAGGAGCCTGTCACGTCAGTTGTTTTTACTTTACATATTATTCTTATCATTTCATAACAATATTACTTTATACGGTGTGATATTCTATCAAATATATATACTTACTTTTATAAAGCAATGATCTTCTGACAATGATTCAAATTTGATTACATAAAGATATTCTACCAATAATTCTTTTTTTAATAAAACCTGATAGTATTCTACTAATAATTCTTGATTTATAAACGTTATGATATTCAACCAATAATCATATTCTTACACTTGAAACGTTATGATATTACATCAATAATTCCTACTTCATAGACGTTATGATATTCAACCAATAATTTTGACTTCATAAACGTTATGATATTCAAAGAATATATCTTACTTTATAAACGTTATGATGCCAGTAAAGATATATAGTTACCATGTGTCATGTTTCTCAGGAAAGTCCTGACACCTGGCAATGCATTCACTTTACATCCGTTACGACATTTATCATAATATATCTACACTAGAAGACAAGATAAGGTACAATATTATCTCTGTATTGGCAAAGATATTATCATGAAAGACATCGGGCTCTTAAATACATTAAATTGATTTTATGACATACCCTAACTTCTACAGGTGTAAATGTTTAACATCTTTATACTGGAATATGTTTGCAGAAGATCATCTTAAGAATTACGCACCTGTGCTTTTGATGAAAGTTTAAACATGTTGGTCTTCGAGGAATACACTTTATTGAGAATGTTCAGTGATTTGGTAATGATCTTGTTGTATTTGTACTGAGCCAGATCCTGAAAATATAAAAAACGATACATGGATATTGCACTAAATTGTAAGACACTAGTTATCAGGAAACAAATAAACACCTAACATTTTCTAATTAAATGATTTAAACCAAAAAGATCATTTGACCATAGTATGATAGACATCCTCTATTCCTAACCTATTAAGTGCTTAAATTTCTTTTATGAAACGATAAAAACTGCAATCGTTTAACTATTAAATTTTCAAAACAAAAGTGTTATTTCCTTATTGTTCCTTTCTCATACAATATCATATTCAAAATTCTTCAGTAGGTCAGTAACTGTGAACAGCCATGACTATATCATGCCATCTTGTTGGACTTAGATTGAGGACAAAGCAATCTTAATTACCAATAAGTTTTGATTTTCTTTCAATCCTTAAATTCACTTTTTTTAAGATGGTTAAATTGCTTTCTCTGATCAACTGCTTTAATGAAACAAAATTGACGATAACGCAACTAAACTTGCTTATTGTATGTTTCAAAATCAAGACAACTTGGCGACAATTCATAAAATCTACACAAAAATATTTTCCAAAATATTATCATTGACCCATCGAATGGTTTTTGCTGCTACATCATATGTCCCCTCCCAGAATAAGAAGTTAATATCATCAAGATTCAAGTCCTCAGAAGAATAAGAATTTATCCATAACAATATAGTTACAAAGAAGCGCCACCAGACTATGAAATTGGTTTTTGATAAATCTTTGCAAGAAAATTTCCATGATAATACACTTTATGAATAAATCATGAAGCCGGGCAACAAAATTAGTGTATGGAAACTAATACCTTCAAACTCTAACATTTAGTAGTCATATCAAAGAAAAAACAATAATGATTTCCTTTAGACAATTGATTGAAAAGCTACGATTTTTTTAAGCACTTCGAAGTTTTACCATCGCTTTGCCGAGTGGATGTCACGATAATTGATACCTGAAAACATCAAATTTACAACTGTTGCGGAGAAGGACGTTAAGAATATTAAAGAATCGTTAAATGTTATTGAAAAATATCACACACTTTGGAACAAAAAATGGAACAAAATAATCTGTAAAAATTGTAATTGAAAATGTAAAGTCATTAATTCTGCAAAATGCCTATTAATATCTTTCAAAGAGAATGTTTGTTATCGCAATAACAAGGCTAGCGGATCAGAACTCAGGTTGTAAAGAAGAAAGATTGATTTTGTTTATTGAATACAACTTTACAACTACTCATTAATGACAGGTCGTTAAATTCCATGTCACCATTCAGATAGAATCAACCTCATAAGTTCTTTGTTGGAAGAGAATAAATAGTGTAAAGAATTTAACGATCGTAGGATCAACTCCACAACTCGCTCTTAATGCCAGGTAACAACTGATTTTGTTGTCACAATGGATAGATTAGTAACAATCCGAGATATAAAAAACAAACACAAACGAATAAACGCGACAGAGCAAGAGCGTGATTGTGATTTTCCATTAGAATTTTACAGTCAGTCAAAGTCAAGCAAATGGTACCAAATTAGAGAGCGCACCACTGGTCTTCACGTGTATGGACACACTGTAGTGTGGATATTGGGATCTTATACCCGGATAAGTAGCCATTTTATACTCTTAATAAAAGGCCATTTTATACTCTTAATAAAATCAATACAATGTGTTTCAATCAGTTTCTATGAGCAGGTTAATGACAACATCAAATATTTCATAAATTTATGAACTGGACTGTGAAGTACTGGTTAAAAGGGAAGGTGGATTGTATTCCTTTTATTACCTTTTAGAAACCTAACTGAATACGGAGTATTTCTGTAGAATAGGATTATATGAAATTAGGCGATTTAAACTCAATAAAGACGGATTAATAAAGTTTAAGCAAACGTCATTTATATGGCACGATCTTGTTATGCGAGAAAACAAAAGACTTAGCAACAATAAAATGAATCGTTTATACCGAGTCAGGGCTTACAATCGTCCCAAATAGTCTTTAATATGTATCTTTATACCTGGTTTAATCGGTTTTGCGTGAACATATTTAACATTGTCAACACAAGCGTGTTTAAAATGATCAACGATTGATCCATAAATCGCTCTGCTCACTGACAGTAGCCCTCAATCAATGGCCGGGTGATCATAATGTTTACTCTAAGGGAACACTTTAATAAAGCTGGAAGTATTGAATAATTCTCCTTGGTTTACGTTAATAAAGCGAAAGCCAGGATTCGTTTTGAAGTAACAATAATCTCCATGTATTTAATTAAGGGCGATAAAGAACATTTTCAGTACAAAATGATGCTATAGCTAAATTTTTAAAAATCGAAAAGGTTTTAATAAGTTGATTTAGTCCATTTCACCATCGGTTTTTTTCAATGTTTTGGAATTTCTCAAACTTAATGCACAATAATTTTGCAAATAATTTAAAGTTCTTAAGGGTGAAAGAAACAATTTTCTCGATAACTACAGATTCTGAATATAAGTTTGTTTGATCTCTTCAAAATTTAGTGCAAATAGCGTATAAAAAGGTGACTTAAGGCCTACTTATTCAAGCATCAGTAATAAAAAAGTTACGATTTGTAAGAAGATGTGGACAAACACATCCTACCACCTACCTAAAGATGATACTTATAGCACTACAGGAACACATCTGGCTATACTGGGGTCCAAAACGTAAAGACTCAAATTCCTTGATTATCTTATCGAATTGTCATTTCAAGATAATTTATTTTGAAACGCAGGATATATCATAATATTAACCCGATGGGACTATTTTCACCAAACACTTGTCGAACCCGTGGTGACTATTTTCATCAAACATTTGTCAAAAATGTGTTCAAATAATATTGTATTGCAGAAAAAAGAAAATCTCAAATTTCTTTTTTGACCCCGTATCCATTTTTGGTATTGCCAGAACTGTTCCTGGCATAACACATATCTGATCTGTATAAATAGTGTAAAATGATCCCTTCACAATATGATTAAAAAGTTTTCATGGTTTAGTAATTTGGTAAGAATTGACACTAATTTAAATTTTAAAAAAATGATGATTTGACATAGGAATTATTACATCATGCAAGAAACTGTTGTAAAGCCTAAGAATAATGCTTTTCGTATATTAAAATGTGATGACCTACTCAATTGCAGTAACAAGTGTTCATACATTTAAAAACATATCTGGAAACAAAATTCTCTGTAAGCAATATATTAAACATATGATATATGATATATAATCTTACCACCAGGACTTTTGTCAGGAAATCGATGTCAAATATTGCAGAGAGGTTGAACATGTCTCGAAGTTCTCGATTTGATTTCTTCTGATGATTCAAGCCTTTTCTGAAATGACGGAACTTTGTCAGTAAATATATTCCTTCATAATTTTCTTGAATCAGTTCCTAACCAGAAATATTCACATTAGAACCGGTACCCTTCTCCATAAAAGTGTATATCGCCTTCGACGACAAGACCGTATTGGACGTACATATGATATAATATAGACAAACCTTGGTTAACTAATTAAGGCAGACTGAATAATTTCTTCAAATGTATGACTTCATTTTCACAAAAATAAATAGGGGTGTTTTCGATTGTGCATTTCCACTATCAATTCTCCTAGATCGTGTAATTTATTTTCATGAAATAGAAGAATCAAAGTGCAACATGAATCGTTTCGATATAGTTTGTTCACAGAAATACCCAGATAGCACGGCTAATTTAATTGACTAGCTTACTGTTAATTGTACAGCAATACACGTTTGAGTCAAATTCAAATCTATATGTTCTTTTAATAAACAAGTTCCCTTTTACATCTACAGCAATGCAGGATTAAGGACACATATGAGAAAAACATTGATAAAATGTTTTCTGGAGCTCATTTATATGCCATTTAGAAATGTTTGAAACAAGAACGGTTTTGTACTTGGCGTAACTACGGGGGTCTGTGACAGTGAGACATAAAATGTATTTCTCACTCCGAATGCTTGAGAGTATACGGAAGATACCTACTTGCTCGTTTCGTGAGGGTTGTAAGAATCATACAGCAATGGCAATAAAACTGTCTGTCCACTCTTTTTGCTGACACAGGCTTGTTCAGCTATCTTGAATTTCCCCATAAAACTCTGAAATAGATAATTATTTAAAACACTGACATGATTCAAGGCTGATTTGAAACAAACAGAAATGGGTTAAGGTCGCTTATCATTGGACGCCAACAGACAAAGATGTTCAAGTTAGTATGATAAGACACAAATATAATGGATGTCGAATTAATGCAAATGCAAATAGACACTGAAATTTAAAAAAAAGACGTATCGTAATATCAAATGACAATATTACATATATATTTAGTTAACGATTGGTAATATAAAGAATCCGAATATAAAGACAGAACCATATCATACCTAACTGAACTTACTTCCAGACAGTCTAGTTAAAATTTTAATATACACTCATGTTTCGTTTTATAACTTTTAATTAAACCTCTGAAATTCCAAGCAAAAAACATCTTCAAATTTAAAAAATTGCATGAATTTACCTGTAAACGTGAGTTCCTCTGATATGTAAGAAGGAGATCCAAAACCTCTAGGACCCTGTATAAACGTAAATTTATGATAAATACAGGTCCAGCCATCAACATTTTTTTTAGAGATATTGCATGACACTGAAATTTTAAACCAGGGTAGAGCAGTTAGGGAAGAACACGTTTCATATTCGAAAGGGCCCTATTAGTGATATAAACTCCATCTGTTATTCTATCTAAGAATTTAGAATTTGAGAGATGATAAATTATGAATGTGTGTTACCATGAGGCACATACCTTTGGCGTTGACAATAAAAGTTAATAACCTTTCTATGTGTGAATTCCAAAGTCACCTACTAGATTTTGTGTTGACAATAACTATTTAAGAGTTGTCGACTTTTCTATGTTGGATCCCAAAAAGCATCAACTGGAATTTGGCGTTGACAATAATTATTTAAGAGTTATTACTACATTAAATGCCAAAAACACCTGGAATTTGGCGTTGACATTAATTATTTAAGAGTCATTACTACGATCAATGCCAAAAGCACCTACTGGAATTTGGCGTTGACAATAGCTGCTGTCTCGGGGCTATGTTCGTATCTGTCAAGGTGCTGATACTGCTGGACTTGCTTCATCGCTTCCTTGGAGTAGCCTGCAACATTATGGTGTTTAAAGGGACACAAAGTATGTTTCTGGGGTCAAATATGTCTAACTTCCTAAATGGTGTTATTTCATCGACAAGAAGTGGTTGTTCTGAAAATTAACATTTTAGTGCTTATCAGTTAGCATAGTAACACTTCATCATCCGATTTTATTGTTACCAACAGTCGAGAAGTCATAAGCAGTTACTCTAATAGTTTATCGATACGGAAGTTGTCAAGTCAAGGACGGCCGTGATTTTCACAATAAAGAAGTTGTTATCCAGGAAATCGTGCTGTTATCTTAAAGGAGCTTTATCAAGAGTCCCGTGTCACATCTATCCATGTAGAGAATGTAACATGTACCAGTAGAACAAGAACAATATAAGTAATTTTCTGAATCGTTGTCTTCTACCAAACGTCCCTTGTCACATCTATCCATGTAGAAAATATAACATGAAAAACAAGAACAACTTAAGTGTTTTTCTGAACCGTTGTCCCATGGTCATTACCTTTCTCCCTGTCTTTAGGAAAGGGGAAGTCGTGTCTGCCGTCCAGCAGGTTCAGGAGGGGCGGGAGGAGCTGCAGCACGTCCTCAGAGTCCAGGTAATAACCAAACTTCACAAGGTGGTACAGCAGTCGTAACACCTGGGTCCGTGAAGAATACAACTCCAGGATTATACAGTAGATGACTCTGATTATCCCTTGATATATATGATATTTACGTATATGGTTATGGTGTAGGCACATTATTTGGCATTTCTTAATTGGCATGACAGTATCAATTTAAAGATATCAAATCAAATAAATTCCCTTCCCTTAAAACTCTACCAAAATAAATCGAACATCAACAAATGTGGAGAGAAACCCATGTTTAAATGAGTTAAATTACAGCTATGAGTTTGGATCTAAATAGGTTGGCAAATCATTTTCCTGTAGACCAAACTTTTTATATATTTTCCAACAAGATATGTCATAAGGCTTGACCCACCTGTTCGATGAGCATGTTGTGACCGATGTCCGCAGCATACATGCACGTGTTCTCGGAGAGAAACTCCGCTATCCAGTCTCTGAGCACCGGGAATATAGCCACCAGCTCTTTGAGGACCTGCAAGGAAACATAACTCTCGATATACTTTAACAATAAAAAGTGCATTACTTCCACGAACGGGAATATCGCTACAAGTACCAGTTCTTTGAGGACCTGTAAGGTTAGAGAACTCTTGGTTGAATTAATAAACAATATGCATCACTTCAGAGTCATGGGAATGTGGCTTAAAGTTCTTCGAGGAAGTATAAGGGAATATAACTCGGTAAACTTCAGCAATTAAAAGAGGCATTACTTCAGTGACCTGGAATATAGTTAATAGTTCTCTAAGGATCTGCATAGAGAGGTAACTCTCGATTTACTTACATTATAAACAATAAAAATGCATTACTTGAGCGAGCGGTAATAAAGTAACCAGTTCTTTGCGGACCGTGAGGGGAGATAACTCAAGATTTTCTTGAACTAATAAAACATTACTTTAAACGAATATAGCAAACAATTCTTTGAGGACCTGTGAGGGTATAAAACTCTCGAGTTACTTGACTAATAGCAAAATATATTTATTTTCCATTTTGCACCTCGGAATAAAGCAACTCGAAATAAAGCAACCTACTCTTAAAGGTCTATTGATAAATAATTGCCGGTTTAATAAAGTTGTAATCCTAAAATTGCATGCTTTCATTTTAGAGAATATGGCTAATAGGAGGATAACTCTTGGATAACTCTTGGATAACTCTTGGATACCATTGACTTAATTATATTTTCAAACTTTCATTTAATACTTGTGTAGGTTTCAATGTTAATGCTGATGCATATATGATAGTTTTTATCACAATCGAATATCAGTTTTTTAAATTTTTTTAGTTCCACTGAGTGCATGATATCATGTAATTTCGGATGTATTACAATGTAGATACGTAAGATTGTTCATGTCAATTAAAAAAATAATCGTGTTATTTTCAGTTTGTTGTTTGCATTGATTTACATCTTAATTGCATTCATTTAATTCATAATAACATTAAATATTATGATAACACATAGAATTCACATTTTTAAGTCGACAAAATGAATTAAAGAGCCACTCCGTGATTTTCATAACATATTATTTACCTTTGATACAAACCTAAATGTCATATGTGATGATATAAAATCAAAACATCCTAACATTTCATGTCCAAAAGACATATCTATGAAAAATACTGGTTTTCCATGAAAATCTAAAAACAGCCTCATAAATGCACAGAGGTGTAGATATCACGTCCAATATACATAGATACTAGTTATATAAACTAACAAACACTATCAACTCCTATGTGCCCTCCTGGCTATTTTAGATAAGTCTCTAAAATTACGTTTGACGATTTGACGCGCGCTAGTGTCCGGTTTTCGATCATAATTGCGACGTTCTACCTTCATATTGTCACTGTAAAAACCCAACAAGCTTTAAAATGTGTCATTTTGGTAACAGTCGATACTTCGAGATAAAATGACACCATTGGTTAAGTTTGGCTCCAACAACTCGCGGAGTGGCTCTTTAACACAATAATTATTTAGCAAATAATGAGTTATGACCTTAAACGAAACGTAATGAAACGAATTCCCCGAATAAACATTACACAATCAGTCGTTACTCAAATAAATAATTAAAATCTGTATAATGGTATTAATCGCATAAGTGATATTATTCTCTTCAATCATATGAATAACAATCCATTTTAACACTCGTGTCAAACGAACGAGTAATTAACAGCGTCATTAATCAGAGGTAATTATGACTCTGAACTGGTTACATGAGATCAATTCCGTGATGAAACATAAACCAAGTTTAACTCAACCAAATGCTTGCATATTTGACAAAGCGCTTAAACAGTCTATTCATTAGTCATAAGTCGACTCTATTTGAATTCGCTGACACGCACAAATCCTTTCAGAAAAGATTTCAAAAAGAGAAACCAATATCCGAGGCAGGCACGCCAATCTTCTACCAAGGAGGCAAGAAATATACACAGATTCAAAACCGAAACATTTGCAGGATCAATGGACTCGAACCTTGAGAATTGTGCATATAAACGCAGCATTACTGGAAGAAGCAAACTACCTATTTAAATGTGACGGTGCCAAGCCTGGGCGCCTAGTACAACAAGGCGGATCTGTAGTAAGCCATTCCGAGTGTTATTTGTACATTGGGACTGTAGTTCACCATGCGTTGTAATTGATAAGAGCAACACAATCGTTGAGTGAGCACTTGAGGATTAGTTAACATACATCACCTTAATTAAAACTTTCGTTTGATTTATATTCACCGTTGACGATGACACACAGATGACTTATTTCATCAATAACTGGTTGCTACGATGAAAACACACATTTATTGAAGTCCGTCTGATTTGTTTAACGTGCCACTGTTGTCAGTGCTGGTTATGAAGGGCAGAAAATCTATACTTGCTTCAGTTATACACTGAGCCCAACCTTCCTCAAACCAATCATGCAGAGCTCGCTAAGGAGATGTAACTTCTTTGAAAATGTGTACACTGGACACTAAGCCCAAAAATTGTGAATCCTATTGCTTACACAAAAAAATCATTATTTGAAAAATTTAGAAAATTCAGAGGAAAAGGTTCAACTTGCGTGTTTGCTTAAAGAGAACATATTGAAAAGGGTTTTAAAGGTTTTCTAAAGATTAATATTTCTTCATTGATAATACAAAACCATGTAAAAGATGATTTCTCGATTCCGCATACTGCTTAATGTGTAAGATGTGTAGCATAGTAAGGTTTGAGACCAAAATATCTGCAATAGACCCGAGATTCGAACCCCCAAACTTAAAGTCAGGCCTCACCGCAAGCACTAACCGTACCATTAGTTTATCGACTTAGCCACCAGACCTCGACAAACTCAAGGTCAAACAAGCAGTAGTTAAGCTACTGTTACATTTTGTACCCCTCTGATAGATGTAAATTGGCACTGCTCCAAGCCTAAATGCATTCACAATCTAAATGACAAGTGTTTCTGCTGTTATTCACAAATTGGCCAATCTGTTTTCTTATCAATACTAAATCTCATTCATTCACTGCATGAAGAAGAGAAGACAAAGGAGATCCGACCCAGCTATAAAGCGAGCATACGCCGACAGGCTCTCCATCATGGCTGGATAAGCACTTCCTGAAATCGTGGGCAATCTCTTCAAGGTCCGGCTAAGCTATATCCCTTCAAAACTAAGCCTGTCATATTCAACAGTAAAGTGCAAGTGTAAGTGCATTTTTGACATGCAAGTGAGTGTTTGACTTTGTATGCAAATTAAGGTATGGGTTTCAAGTTATATCTCGTAAAAGCACAAATCTAAATTAACAGATTGTAGACTGAAAGTTCTCCTTCTTACTGGACAGTTATTACTATTGATCGTTTGCCAACATTACCATTTATATAACTGATGCACACTTTGTGTAGTGTAGGCTAAATTGTGATTACTTTTTAAACTTCCTTTGCATTCAATAAATGTAATATCTCAAAGTAACTAGTCACATGCATGTTAACATAATGATACTCATAATTGTTTTGTTATTATCTCCAAAGTAGATACTATCCCATTATGGTCATATATAACACTAACTAATGGTACGAAAGTACATTTTCTGACATGGAAGGGATTATTTTCCTGCTGTATAAGGGGGTGTAATCAGGAACAATCGCTGTCGAGTCGATACTGCACCAGGCTCTGTGTCGTTTCGTTGTATTGGATGTGGGTGGCACCTTAACCTCCAGGCAATCCCTCACAGGCAAATAGCTGGACAGATTATGTTTATACCTTCTCAATTGAACACGTTTGCAATTAAATGGTCAACTATAGTGTAATCTGAATCAACTCTGGTCATTCAAAGTGAAGGGTAAATCTAGTAGGAACTCAAAAACATGCCCTGGCAACGATTTAAGATTAAAAAACAAAATAAGGCCTTATCATTGTCGTAGTTATTTTGAAGTAAGGATTATTGATGCTGGTTTAACAGAAACGTGCTTCGTGTCAGAGAATGCAAATAGGTGTACACATGGAAGGGTTGAATTAATGTTGAATCCATGACCTTTAAGCGTTAGTATAACGTGGATCCTGAGAAGGTTATAAATATGGTAGACTTCAGTGCTCAATTTACTTTCTTTGCTAAAACTGTAAAATGATGTAAGGCGGTGGTTGAAGTGGTAGACAATAAGGCTACTATTAAACAATTACGGAATCGGATCGCAAATATCAAAAGTCATGACATCAAGCCTATTGTAAGTATGTTGCTGTTGTTCCCTTGATACAGTTACTTAGGTGTCCTTCTTGAAGAAAATGTCAGTTACAGTAAACTCTGAAAGTGAAATGCACCTGCTTCGTTATGTTCCATATCCGATTAGTTAAAATATTAGAAGACTTTACTTATTTATGACAAATTACATCCTTCCTAAAGGTTAGGACCCTGTGATTAAGCAAGAGTAAATGCTAGACTAACAGAGATCCGTATTTTCTCCAAACTCGAAAAAGGGTTTACAATCATTTCCTTCATAAGGTGCCTTCCTATTATTTCAAAATTTCAAAAAGCACAGTCTAATTGTCCTGACCAGTCCTTGCTTTTCTAGCAACACTACCTCCAGTTTCTTTTAGCCTAAAATATAACGTATGGAGACCTATATCATTCCGTCCATACATGTACACGTCTCTAAAATTATCTGTTTCGCTACAATTAAAATGAGTCGGATTGATAAGAATAGTTTAATTCCGTGGAGAAAAAAAAAATAATTTGCTGATTTAAATGAGCAAACTGACAAAAATAAAAATCTCTAAGTTCATTCAACTAGCCACTATACAGAATCTCCACTCAAGTGTAATAATCAATGCAAATCATTCCCGTGAGAAAAATAAACATGCAAATCAATTGATTCCATGTTGTATTTAACGATAGATCGATTAGTAATGATAACTCTCAACTTTGAGGAGAATGAAACCTATCATCTTTATGAGCGGTTAAACATGAAAGCCGATAATCTAATGCAATGTAGTGGAATGTATTGTTCGAAAGTTTTGTCAAAAATAATCTAAACAAATAAACTGTGCGATTTGCCGTTTAGTGGCACGGCATGACATTTGGCTATTGATGACTAAAATGAATTAAACTCTTTCATATCGCTTCAGTGTTCTCATTTACATTGATTTGAAAAATACTATTTATCTTTTGAAGATTGAGATATTATTTGACAAGGTAAAAAAATACTTGTATAATTCTTTAACCGGTTTCAATATTCGCTGTCTCCTGAATGTTTATTAAAAATATTTATGATTATTTTTACTATGACTTTTCGTTATAAGTGTACATTTCTTATATCATTTAAAACATTCCATCCAAAGTGCATTGTCGGAATATCCGAATAATATGTATTCCACTTCTTCCTGTAAGATTTCTCTTAAGTCTTGGATGGCAAAAACACCAGGGTTTATTTAGCTTCTTCTGTTAATGCAGGACGTATTGCAATGTTTATACGGCAGGTGTCTTTCGGTCGCTTTTAATTGTTTTAATTAGGTTTAGGTATAGGCGATGGATACTGTAACATCCATTTGAATAACTATAATAAATACAGTTGTGGTGCTGATATATTTCTTTTGTCGAGGTGAAACAATACTTACGAAGTCTCCCTGACTCTTCTCCTCGTCCTTGGAGCCCACGTAGTCGTACACGAAGCAGATGTTGGGGTGGTCCAGCACCGAGTAGTTGTTACCTACGTCCACGAACAAACCTGGCAACACAGAAATAACGCTTTCATGATAAACATGAAACAAATGTATAACTTATATATAAGTCTCCACTAAATACTTGATACAAAAAGCTCTATACTCTATTACTCATTACTAAACTTTGATGATATTTAGTCTCATAAGAGTCACCTCCAACACAATCCTTACCAGGTACCCAGTTGCAGCGCTGGATGGAATGGAGTGCATTTTGACTCTCATTTCTAACTCTCATTTAAACGCGCAGTGAGGTTACCCACCCATGCGGCGAAGCTCGTCCAGTGTTGCTAAAGACAGGCCAACGTGACTGCACATAATCACGATATCATTTATAAGAAAGCAAGAACAGAAATTAGAAACTAATTTAGCCAAGTCTGTTGAAGTTCCTCCATACACAAAAGTTTGGTAAAATATTCAAAAGTCTTTTGCACGTTGTGTTTGTCCCATGAGCGAAACATGTACAAGGTGTGTTCACACTGTACGAGTAAAAGTTAAACATCCGAAGGTATTTATCCGTTAAACTATCTGACTATCTTGGTGGTACTACGCTGAAATTTAGTGTAGAATAGTTCTCTAAAGCGGACAAAGTTGCCGAGCCCATGGCGGGATTCGAACCTCTTGATCCGAAACCGAACGCGCTAATTGGATGCTAGTGAGTATTGGTTATGTGAAAACAGTAATGTCTTTTAAGGGAACATATGAACAGATCTTGATTCTCAGCAAAAGAACAATATCAGTTTCAACCTTTCAACACACAAGCAGTTCTATACAAGTCTCCTCATAACCAAATTCAGTATCAAGGTTAATCAAACCAAAATCAAAGAGAAATGCTCTTTTAAAGTATTAAACTCCAAAGAATCCCAAATGTTTACCAATCGCAAGGATGTAGCCGTTTTGTCAATAATTGTAAAGAAATAAAAATAACAGGATAGTTCTGTATTATGCACGGTCAAAGATGTTTCATATTTGGAAAATAAATTCGATAACATTGCCGTTTCTTGCACCGCAAATCAAAGCTCTATCGCGGGGTTTTGGCATAGGAGCTTTAATAATTATTTTACGGATTGAGTCAAAGCACATATCATCAACGATATCTAAGTGAACAATTCAGACAATTTGTCATGAGGTTTTAAAAATTCAAATCGATACCTAATCGTTTTTTCATGTTGGAAACAAAGTAAAAATTCAGTTAAGATAAAAAATGTCACGATTGTACATTACTAATAAAGAAACATTAGTTACGATTGTCTAGTCGCTATTTGCTATACGCAGCCAGAAAGCAGAAGAACGTATGTTTTTGATTTCTCAGGGCCGAATAAAAAATTTAACTGGACGGAGTATTTGAAGCACAAGATCTATAACCATAAGTCTGGGTTGCTGCTGTCGGAATAATTGAAATGATCTGTTTAGGCATATCATTATTGCCGTGGTAAAAAAAAAAGAAACGAACAGGAAATTAAACTGAAAGTTGGTCTGTTTACCCGATCGGAAATTCTTAACACGCAGAAGTATCAACGGCGTATGAAATTTATCATTTACTTTTTTGTTTCCATATTTTCGATAAATGCGCAGGTGGAGCATGGATGATAAGTATGGTTCATTTCACAGGATGAAATCAATCCGTCACGTGATCAATGGGACCAATCAGCTGACTTAGTAATTACATCAAACGAGGAAAAAGACAAGAAAAACAGCCAAACGTAGCTGTAACGCTTCTATGAAAAAATCAATCTTTGAAATGCCTGGTATATCAAAAGATGGGATAGGATCACGATATGTAGCCATTGTGTAATGAAATTAGGGAACAGTTTCATGATCGTTAGCTGATAGAAAACATCACTTGTGCTGGCACAGTCAGACCAAAGTGCTTGGGTTCATTCGTTCGAGGGCAAACGTAGGAGAAGCTGGCTCCACAATACAACAATCAGTGCTTGTATCTTATGTGTGCACTTCTAACGTTATTAAGCAATTGCTTCGAGATTTGATAATTATAATACCACAAAGAGATATAGTTGAGATACTGCTTGTTAGCTTGAGATGATTAGGAATTTGAGATGCATCTGGAAAGGGATGTTCAATGAAGCGTGTCTTTGTTTTTAACTTTTTATCGGTATAGAAATCTGTTTTTTTAATTATCAAAACGTTATTCAGAACCACAAGGATGTTATGGACGATCAACTTTTCTTTGTAGAACTTTTTTCACGCAGATTGAAAATGATTAGGTGCGACAATCAAAGATATACAGGAAATTAGGAGGTAAATATAGTGTGTTTGGAAATTGTAATTGGAATAACAGTAGCTCTAAGGTCGAACGCGTACATGTATAGTCAAATTATACATCCTCCGATTTTCTCAGTAGCCAATCAGAATCGAGTATCGAGAAAAATCGGTAACTTAGGAACACTTAAAGAGCCACTCCGTAATTTTCATAACATATTATTTACCTTTGACACGAAACTAAATGTCATATGTGGTGATATAAAATCGAAACATCTGAACTTTTCATGCCCAAAAGACATATAAATGACAAATACTGGTTTTCCATGCAAATCTAAAAACAGCCTTATAATTGCACAGAGGTGTAGATATCACGTCCAATATTTATGGATACTCGTTATATAACCTAACAAACACTATCAACTCCTAACTGCCCTCCCGGCTGTTTTTGATAAGTCTCCAAAATTACGTTTGACTATTTGACGCGCGCCACTGTCCGGTTTTCGATCAAAATTGCGACAATCTACCTTCATATTTTCACTTTAAAAAAACAATCAGTTTTAAAATGTGTCTTTTTGGTAACAGTTGATACTACGCGATCAAATGACACCATTGATTAAGTTTGGCATATATGACTCCAACAACTCACGGAGTGGCTCTTTAACTAAATTTTCACAACAAACAACAGTTGGATACCGTCAAAAGACTCAGGCTGTTGACTTGAAAAAAGTTTTCAAAAAATGTCATAGGAGTGGTCAGTGTAACGGAGTGACACGATTGTCGATTCGGTAGGATTAAGACTGGTAACAGAACCCAAATCTAGTTGAAACTATATTATAGTATCCGTCAAATATGACGGACGTTTATCTTGACAACTACTTTTAACATAAAGAAAGCACCCAGACATCACATCTTAACATTTTGCCATAACTGGCAATACTTATGACTTTTCCCAAGAACATTTCCGATTTTAGGAGTCAGCATGCAAATATGGCAAGCGAGGCCAAAACGTTGGCGCGATGCATGAAAGTGTTCTAAGACACATTGACAAATCTTCCATTCTAGTCACCATGGAAACGGATATTAAATCACAACTTTCCTTCGCTGACACTGAAGCTAAATAACAACTTCCCTTCCCCAACAATGAAACTAAATCAGAACTACCCTTCCCTGGAAATGAAACTGAAATTTAATAAAACCTCCCTTCCCTGGAAATAGAACTAAATCACAACCTCCCTTCCCCGGAAATGGAACTAAATCACAACTTCCCTGAAACTAAAAATAAATCACAACTTTCCTTCCCTGCAAATAGAACTAAATCACAACTTTCCTTCCCTGCAAATGAAACTAAATCACAACCCCCCTTCCCTGCAAATGAAACTAAATCACAACCTCCTTCCTCGGAAATGGAACTAAATCACAACTCTCCTGAAACTAAAAATAAATCACAACCCCCCTTCCCTGCAAATGAAACTAAATCACAACCTCCTTCCCCGGAAATGGAACTAAATCACAACTTCCCTTCCCTGAAACTTAAACTTGATCACAACTTCCCTGAAACTAAAATTGAATCAAAACATTTCTTCCCTGAAATTTTAGTCCCGGCACCTCTGACAAAACTATCCCAACTGGTACACTTATTACCAATCCTACTACCCACTCAGAACTATTACCGAGATTATCCCTACTCTTCCATCAGTCTATCTTATGTCGCCCTAGTGACCGAACTCAACCACCTCTAGCACGTCTTCACTCACTGAAACAACTCTCCAGGAATCTACACCCACTAGTAGCTATCCTGCCCCTGCCCCTATCACATTTCACTAACCTACATTGGCAAAACATCCCATCAGCTGCTTATTTAACCAGTTGGGTAACCTGGTGAAAACACACACCCACAAACACTACCTAAAACAGCTGCAACTGTTGAAGCAACACAGGGGAAATATTCAAAACACTAACCATTCGCATAAAAAAGCTCAAGACGCCCAAAAGAAATACAGAAACAAAAATCAGTAACTTAGAAACACGTACGTATCTACATCTTCACAACAAAAAATATGTGGATACTGTCAAAACACTCAAAATCATTAATCTTTGAATTTGTTACTTTCAGAAGCAACGGGTTAAAGCTTTTCAAATGCGCAGATATAAGTCTGGTTCATCTTAATAATCCCAACTACTACTTTGAGTAACTCCTCCCCTATTTATCTTCCTGGTTGATTAACTTATCATTCACTTACTGCAAGATAATCCCACTCGTCTTACTCGTCTTGTTGTCATTATAATAACCACAAAGATTTTGCAAATTATCTGTTCTGTAATGTTTTCTGCAAATGTATCTATACTTCAATTCTTATTGTTGTGTCAGTCACTTGACAATGACATTAAAATATTTGTCGAAACGTCGCTTTCTCAGAATAAAGAAGTTGCTTATCCATAAAAATTGTCCTTCCTAATACAGAAAAGTAAGTACGTGGATCATTGACATTTTTGAAATTTCAAGAATATCATTCGTTTTGCATGATTCCATAGCAAGACGAACTGTTATTTGGGTCCCTTTGCCTCGAATAAGAACAATATGTTTATGGTTCAGGAAATCGCTACGATGGATCATAATGTCAAGTCCGCTATCAATCATATCTGGAAAAACGATCTGAATTCTATCAAGTCATTGTAGTGTTGCAATCAACTCCCACTCAGAAGTACCCTAACAACACTCCACTTCCTGTTTCTCTGGTAACCCCGGAGTTCCTAACTAAACGCGCCCAGTTGATGATGAAACAATAAGCAGGTATGCTGGTAATTATCTAGATGAGAGAGAGACGGGCAGATGGCCATCCGGCGAGGGAAGTGGATATTGATATCGTCCTCATGCTGAGAGGGGCTGGTGAGTCTCTGGTCCGTGTCTGTCATCTGCTGCACGAGGAGGGAATAATGTGCCTCTAACGTGTAACTATAGCACGCCATTTTTCATATGGTGTGAAAACTACAAAATGTGAGATATTCTCCTTTGTGATGGATGGGGTGGAGGTGAATTCATTGATCTGATCCATGAACCTAAGTTCATACGATTTTTACTTTAAGTTTACCCTAGCAAATGCGAAAAATTAATTCCTTTGAAACTCCTTTCCCAATATGTAATCAAATGATGGTTTTAATGAGTTTCTAATTCTGATATAGTGTCATTCAGGTCGTCCAGGGTGGTCCTTCTAAAGATGACGTAGCATAAAAAAGTACTGTTATTAACACGTTCGCGAGGTATGCTGACTTGACTAGGAATTGAGCTGTTTCTTGTATGTTCATTAGTGATATGTATGTAAACAGTTTAAGCTTAAAAAATGGACAGGACAGATCTTTAAAACCTTTTGGTATGACCTAATATTAGAAAGTCGTCTCGGTCATTTCATTCTCATTTACGTATGGATTGTTTTGTCACCTATTTATGAGATGTAACTTCATCATATAGTTATTATTTCCTGCTATGTAGCGATATTGATGACCCGTTCAAACACTATTCCAAGCTATCTATCATCTTCCTTCCCTATAATTTTGATAAAACACACTTCAGTAGTAATTGCCCATAATGAAAACTCGCCTTGATTCCATTCTAAATAAATGGAACATAATCAATAACAATGATAGTATTGTTGACTTTATAACATGTAAAGCATCATTTACGATGTATGTACCATAGATATACAAGCCTTGGTTTTCAAAGCTTATACTATGTCTTTTATAAACTGTATAACTGTAGAAATTATGAAAAAGTATTAAACAGAAAGACTTTGCAACGACGATATTAATTGTCACTTAATCGAATATCCATCTCCTGGGTAGAAGACATCAATATTCTCATCATCATTACCTTCAAAAAGTGTCTCCTTCTCGCTCTATGAGTAATAAAATGTGTGATAGTTTTTATTAAAAACTGGCATAAACATGGTATAAGTACAATTGTTTTGCGTTGCATCTTTCTTGATTTATCAAGGTTTTTGAAGAATAATGATTATAATGATCGACCAATCTTTTGAAAAATCAAATACAGTAATCAATTATTAAGATATATTTGCGATGTATAACCATAACCAGAATCCACCATTAGTTGGTGTTTTCTGACTGCAACCCTGCAATCGACACATACGTCATCGTCTGTGAGCATAGTTCTTTCCTAATTTTTCGAAATAATACATATTAAAAGTAAATATGTTACTTAGTAAATCTATATTATGATTTTAAGTAAATTTGATAAAAAGTCTTCTGGCTTCTTTTCTTTGCAATCGTTTCATGAACCTCTCACTGCAGTTTGGGCGAGTAATTCACAAGTGTCAAAGTCTAAGGTTGTGAAGAAATTCAACGTTGTGTCATGCATATGAACGAAACCATTATAGCATGTACAACGATTTGGTTAAGTAGCTGAAAGCATGGTTTTGACCTTTTCTCCTCTCAGAACGTTCAAAACATTCATGAGCGTTGTAAAATTAAGAAAAATCGTTTTTAAAGATAACCTGTCTGAAAAATAAGCATCTTCAGCGAAATTTATTCGGACAGAATGCGGTTAGAAATAGCGTTTCAAGTGATTATTTTCATCACATAGCAATCGTAAATGCCTCTCTTTGAGTGAAAACGGAATAAAATGTAACTGCATGGATTTCTAATCCATAATCTGCCTGTGATGAAGATTAGATCGATGACATTGCTGAAACGATATTAATTCATACCGTGCTAGGAATTCGATTGAAGTTGTGAAGTCTAATGCGTTCACATGATCTGATTTGTACAGTACAATTGAATGATTTGTACAGCATTGATTGGACCCAAACGTGGAATCATATTATTGAAGATGCTTTTCTCTAAAATCAAAATATTTCATATGGTAACTGTTAGGATTGAAAACATTAAAGGTTTCCTTTGCATATTAGTTAAAGAGACTTTTTCATAACAAATTATTTACCTTTAAAACTAACCTAAATGTCATATGTGGTGATATAAAAACAAAGCATCTTAACTTTTAATGTCCGAAAGACATATATATATGACAAATACTGGTTTTCCATGAAAATCTAAAAACAACCTGATTAAGTGCTAGGAGGTATAGATACCACGTCCAATATACATGGATACTAGTTATATAACCTAACAAACGCTATCAACTTATAACTTCCCTCCTGGCTGTTTTAGATAAGATTCCAAAATTACGATTGACTATTTGACGCGCGCCACTGTCCGGTTTTCGATCATAAATGCCACATTCTACCTTCATATTGTCACTGTTAAAAAACAATAAGCTTTAGAATGTGTCTTTTTGGTAAGAGTCGATACTTCGCGATCAAATGACACCATTGATTAAGTTTGGCAGATCTGACTCCAACAACTCACGGAGTGGCTCTTTAAGCATCTAAACTGTATTAAAGATTGAAGATCTATATTCTTTAATAGTATTGCTAAATTATCGTAGATGATTACATAGTAAACCACAAGACAAGAAGTGAGTTTGATACAGTGATGTCAAACTTTGTTTTATTTTTCATAAATAATTTCTGTTTCAGTGACCAAACTACTTGATGAACAATCGACTTAACTATTGCAAAACATAAACAGTCTGCATATTAGTATTTTGAATTAGATGGAAAATGGGGTCATAATGTACAATGGTCGAAAGCTCTACAGCACACTTAAATCTATTTCATGTTCTCTTCTAAATAAATGGCACGCTTTTTAACATTAATTTCTTGGTCTTGTTAGATATAGACTTGCTGAAGGAAAACCTAGATCGTATTAAATCATGGTGCAAGTCTACCTCTACATATGCTGAAGCAATATAAGCATCGGTGTCATTTCCTATATATTTCAGGATAGTTAGACGTCGAATATGGTTAAAGCACAATGGTTATTTGGAGGTGATGAAGAAACAGATGAAGTGATAACATGAGGCGAACAAATTACTTTTGAAGAATCGCAGATCGTAAGGTCTTGGTGGCGATTTTGACCAAAAACAAGCCAAATTGGCATATATTACCATTTAAAGTATCATATTCAAATGTGATATAAACTGAAAGTAAGTTGACAAGTATTAAACAAAACTTTGCTGTGCCAAATGTGAGTCACTGACGTAACTTTCCTTGTATGTAACTTTTAATTTTTAACTTTTCCGTTTTTAATATTTTAAGGATGCCTCTTCAATGCCCTCGTGAACATTATGAGGCAGTACGGGATGATGAAAACCAGAGCCATTTGGGAAGAGGACAGAAACATACACAGGGACGTGTATCGCTTTGAAATAGCATTTAAAGACATCTATGCCTATACCTAGACTCTACCCAACTACTACATGTATACCCTTTTATAGTAGTAGGGTAGGATCTACATGCATATATGCAATTCTTCAGAGGCATTAAGAAGTTGGTGTGATAATACGAGGCAAATATTATGGCTAGCAACTTCTTCATTTGGTTTCTCACGATGTTTCATTGTCCCTTCTTCAGGTGACTATAATGAAGAAGTTTTTATCCATAATATTTGCCTTATATTAAAGGTGTCTTTCTAATGCTATTTCAAAGCGATACACGTCCCTATGAAAAAATATACAAAATGTGTTAACACCAAAGATGATAGTTCTACTCACTGGTGGTGAGGTCACAGTACTTTGCTCTGATGGCGTCTGGTAGGATGTCGGACCCGATGGACAGAAAGGTCTCCTCCCATGTCAAGTAACGCAGTTCCTTCGTGATGATGTTGATGGCGTAGTCGTTCCTGCCCTGGATGCAGAAAAGGAACCGGATGTTTAAAGGAAAATATGTATAAATGACATAAGAAGCTTAAATGTAGCTGCATTGAGACAGAAAAGGAACAGGACAGATTTCAAAAATGAACTTTTGCTTCATGACACCTCAAAAACTAAAAGTAAAACTTTGATAAGGATTGTCATTGGCTTGCATGATTTTCTCATGTACTTGTAAACAAAACTTGATATTGACGGCACATTATCAACTTATTACAATATTACTAAGTGAATGTATTTTTCCAATATGTTTATCATTTTAAACACTGCAGTATTTCTTTTCATCATTTTTTGCATCATCGTCCAAGAATGAGGGCGATTCTTGCCCCGTATAAGGCATTAAAGTACTGTCATTAAACTATTCCCTACGACTTTAGATTTATGACGTAACTAGATCATGTTCTTCATTATTTCGATTGAATTTTTAATTGAATTAGTTAAATCGTTATGCTAGAAAAGAAACGTGTAGCCTCAATTTTTATGCTTTTGGTCTTAGATCCTCTACTTTAAATCAGGGATCCCTGTTTAAATATAAGAGTAATGACAAAAACTTTACCTTATATTGTAAAACATACGATGGTTGAAGCCACCTTATTTCTAAATTGATTCGCAGATTTAATTCTCATTTTCTATTAACTTACTATATTGTATTGTATTCATATAAGCTTACAATACGAAACCATATGATAACGCACTTTTTATATATCATTATATCACTTACTCGTAAAATACATTCCGGGGTCACATTTAATGCCCCAAAACCTTGTTTTCAGATTTATACAAATGTATTCAGGGAAATATCCTGAGATAATCAATCTGTCGATGTTTTTGTATTTTAAATGCATTCATGTGCTTTGGGTACATATGAAATATGACACTTTACATGCACTCTGCATATGACTTTCTATTTTCAAAACAAACATTGAGTATTAGAGTGATTACTGGTGTTGAAAACGTCCAAATCCAAATCGTTACGTGTATCAATGACATCAGTAGTGAGTGGTTTGTTTTGATTTTTGAAAGCTTTTTCATCCAGTGACATCTGCTTTAGCAACGTATTTTTGTTTAAATATTGAAAATGTTGTGAGTTCTTTCAATCTTTATGTTAGAAAAAGTGAATCATCATATTTATGAATTAAACAAACAAAACTGTTATTTTCAATCAATAGGACCCCTTGGAGAAAATATCAAAGAATGACAAAAAATAGAAATTTATTCTGACGTACACGTCAAACTTTAGAGGATTCAGACTCTTTATGAAAACATACATTGTGTGTTTAATCGTTTATTTGTATGAAAAACTGCAGAACCGTTAGGCAATATTATTAAATAAAACACTTAAGATATAGTAATTTTGGATACATTATTATCTGTCCTTACATATATCTTACCATAGAGAAGTTTCCCAAAAAAATAATAATCTCCGAAATAACAGATTTTAATGTTGTCCGATAAATGATAACTTTATAACATATAATTTATCACAACCTCTGAATGATGTGAATAATGTATTTTTCCAATATGTTTATCATTTTAAACACTGCATTATTTCTTTTCATCATTTCTTGCATCTCGGCCAAGAATAAGGGCGATTCCTGCCCCGTAAAAGGCATTAAAGTACTGTCATCAAACTATTCCCCACGACAACTTTAGATTTATGACGTAACTAGATGATGTACTTCATTATTGCTTATTTCCATTGAATTTTTAATTGAATTAGTTAAATCGTTATGCTAGACAAGAAACGTAGCCTCAATTTTTATGCTTTTGGTCTTAGATCCTCTACCTTAAATACAAGAGTAATGACAAAAACTTTAACTTACATTGTAAAACATATGATGGTTGAAGCCACCTTATTTCTAAATTGATTCGCAGATTTAATTCTCATTTTCTATTAACTTACTATATTGTATTGTATTCATATAAGCTTACAATACGAAACCATATGATAACGCACTTTTTATATATCATTATATCACTTACTCGTAAAATACATTCCGGGGTTACATTTAATGCCCCAAAACCTTGTTTTCAGATTTATGAATATACAAATGTATTCAGGGAAATATCCTGAGATAATCAATCTGTCGATGTTTTTGTATTTTAAATGCATTCATGTGCTTTGGGTACATATGAAATATGACACTTTACATGCACTCTGCATATGACTTTCTATTTTCAAAACAAACATTGAGTATTAGAGTGATTACTGGTGTTGAAAACGTCCAGATCCAAATCGTTACGTGTATCAATGACATCAGTAGTGAGTGGTTTGTTTTGATTTTTGAAAGCTTTTTCATCCAGTGACATCTGCTTTAGCAACGTATTTTTGTTTAAATATTGAAAATGTTGTGAGTTCTTTCAATCTTTATGTTAGAAAAAGTGAATCATCATATTTATGAATTAAACAAACAAAACTGTTATTTTCAATCAATAGGACCCCTTGGAGAAAATATCAAAGAATGACAAAAAATAGAAATTTATTCTGACGTACACGTCAAACTTTAGAGGATTCAGACTCTTTATGAAAACATACATTGTGTGTTTAATCGTATATTTGTATGAAAAACTGCAGAACCGTTAGGCAATATTATTAAATAAAACACTTAAGATATAGTAATTTTGGATACATTATTATCTGTCCTTACATATATCTTACCATAGAGAAGTTTCCCAAAAAAATAATAATCTCCGAAATAACGGATTTTAATGTTGTCCGATAAATGATAACTTTATAACATATAATTTATCACAAACTCTGAATGATGTTCATTCCTTAATGAACAAAAGGATTGCATGTTGGCGTACTTCTTAAAATAGAAAACATGGTACCGATCATCACATATGACGTCATAATTGCTATACCACAGCATGCATATTTTGAACACGTTTGAAAATGAGGTTCAATATTAGATGAAATCACAAAACTAACAAACAAGTCACGTAATAGTGAATGGATGTTGTTTGCTTCCAGCCGTAGCAGAAGAGACAGAACTGCTTGCCGACAAGGAAACATTTTCTGGAAAAATATCTATGCAGTATCTAATTCAAATAGTGTTTGGATTCTAAGCCTACAGGCAACTGATGTCAATTTCCCTGATTCAATACTTTCCATAGGTTTATTTGTTTAGTTGATGATAGAATCCTACAAGTCTATTGTTCCTGCTCCCGGCATGCTTTTGAAGCGTATGGTTACATAATACTCCCCGTCGACAAGGTACAGGATTTCTACATTCAGCTGTGCTGTTCTTTTCATTGTATCATCTCATTGTGGTTTGGTTCTAGTCATTAATTGATTAGGTTGGACTTTAATGATTTCCTATAATGAAATGTTTATTTTGGGATTGTCTTAATTGTTTGTAGTTTTGTTTATTCTACCCTCCTCTATCATAATTGTTATACATTGCTTTTAATCGTGACATTGATGCTCACAATGGAATGAGAATTTATTTGAACAATGTTCATTGTATACAAAATCAGATGTCGGTGATGTCGCTTGGTCGTTGTTTTTTTATCGTCCTCTCTTTAGATGAAGGTAAAGCAACAGGACCATCAACAATTACGTCAGGAACGCGCAATCCAATCGATTGATGATGGAGTAAACATGTACTAAGAAAGGTCATGTATATTCACGATAAAGCATTTGGTATCCTAAATAGGTTACTTTCTTAAGCATTTTACATCAAAATGCTCTCTAAATACTTGATTTTTGCTTAGTCATTTATAAGATAAATGTAAGGATTGGAATGAGAATAAAGATAAAATGTAAGATTGTGGAACAAACACGGAAAAAAATTTTCCTTCCTCTAAAATTTGAAATTAAATTGATAGATATCTCTCGACACAAATGACACTAATGCAATTTGTGACAATAATGCATTGTAGTAATCAAGCAAAAATGCTTTTAGGTGTAATCAAGCAACTGAATTAGACATCAACTCACATAGCAGAGGGCCTTGTAGAGATCGAGCTGATGGATGAGGAAGTCGTGTTGGTCCTTATCGTATATCTCAGACGTTTCCTGGAGAAACACAAGAGCTTCTTGTGAACAAATATGATAACATGAATATAAAATGTATTTATGAAATATCAACATTAAAAAATAACTAAATAAATTGACTAAGTGCTTTTCAGAAAAACATTCCTTAAATATACTAGATTTTACATTCAGTTCCATAGTTTAGATTTATGTCTAAAGGCATTTAACATTTAGAAGATAAAAATTGCGTAAATAATCTTTGTGATTTAATTTGGTTTCATTAAATACGATGGTGTCGTGGAATATGCTGAAACTGAATTAAGCTTTAACAAATTTTCTTAAAATGATAATGCGATTATAATAAATTAAGCCAATGGTTTAAGTAAGACATTATCTAGACAACCAGAAAAGGTATACACGTAGTTCCCTCTTTGTAAAAAATGAACATTAAAACGCAATTAACGTACATCGACAAATTCATGCAAGGCGACCCAAGAGGTTCCAGCGGTGGTTGATATATATAGAATGTTGGGTTGACGATTGATGTCCTGCCCTCTGGCCGTCAAATAGGCTCCATGCTTTAAGAGAAGACAACTCATCGTTTGTTTTTATAATCAGTTTCCCGTTATTTCAATAGCATCGTTATGGAACACAATGATTTGGATTAAAATGATTTATAAAGAAGAGTATATCCTATGTGTTATAATGGATTATGTGTTACATGTCTATAACGGAACAGATTTTTAACTAATCTCCATTTATTACAGTAATTGTTAACCCATACAAACTAAAACAAATCTATCAACCTTTGCATCAGAATACAAATACTTAAAGTAAACAATTTAATCACATTTTATTGATTATTTTCAAATTAGTTTAGACACATATTGATAAAGACATGTACATGTACAATTTGACTCGAAATTGACAGCTCATCATCTTGAATGAGATTGGATTTTCTATAATCATTTTAGAGATCACAATCGAAGATAAGGCTAAAACACAAACCTGTTTTTTCTGAAGCCACCTCTCCACGATGTATGACTGGTTGTTTGGAATGGCTACGTCATCGCAGACACACAGCACATGCAGTAGATCTAGGAATCGGTGGTTCTTTAAGAACAAAGAGCCATTTGAATTTATCAGATACGAACAATATTACGACTTACGATACGTTGAAATATAAATTTTTATTGAAAAATAAAAATTATTAGAATGATAATGATGATTCTTTTGTACCAAAAAGGAACGCTTGTTTGCATTCATGTAGGTTTGAGATAAACTTAACGAACTTTGAAAATATATAATAGAAAATTAAAGTCCTCTCTACAGAAGTTTTAAAAATTAATGACTTGTTCGTCAGTAAGTACTTTGGTGCTTCAGATGTCCTTTCTGTTATTGCTGAACTGCATTGTTAGTGATTCTTTTCAGTATTTGGCTGGTACGGTAAAGAGTTACCCGAAGATCTATTGTTGTGGTAAACGAGAAAATGATTTCAGTGAAGTATTCGAATTAATTCCTGTTTGACTTGGAGATATGATAAGCAATAACCTATCTCGTTTTTTAGATTAAAGAGAACATGCTTTGGCGACATTCAGTTTAACAATGAGTGCCACAAACCATCTCTGTCGTATCTTTCATTCTTTTCAAGATTTTCAAGGAGTCTGTTACCTGTGTAGTCTCGAGAAGAGCGACAAAGTCATGAATCTGAGCGTGTGTGATCCTGTCAACGATCTTCCTCTTGTCTCTAATCAGCTCCACAATCATCTGGGCCACATTCAGCCCGATACCCCCCTGAATGTCCACAAAAAGTTTACAACTTTATAATCAAACAAAGATCGTAAACGTTATTTGAATAAAAATTAAATTTTATTCTTGTTTACAAAACAAATAGCATCACTATATATCTGTAGGCTTAAATCATTGAAATATCAGAGTTTCTTATGCCGTGCTGTCTAGGGAATTTAACTATTATATTCGTCTACTTGATTGTATCTCGAATCGATTCAGTGATTCCTTGTTTGCATTTCAATCATAAACGATGGATATTACATATTTTATATTATTTACATGAAAATATGAAACTGGATAAATAGCCTTATTAAAAGGCCAATCATAAGTTTACTTTCTGTTAATTATATGCAACAAATGTATGGTGACTTTACGAAAATATGCTATTGATACAGACTGACCTAAACAACGAAAGCATCGTCGATAACAATTAGCCAATTATACAGAGGCAGAGCGGAAATTGGTCTGGGGGTACTCTATCAATCTTGTAACGCTAAATCACCGTGCCTGTCTCGTAACAGTCTCTGTATCGAGATTGATTCATTGGCCACCGATCGAGAAATCTTTATACAGATATTAAAAATTGCGTCCAAGTTGCCGATTTCTTTTCTTATGACTTTCTAGTTGTTTTTATTCAAAATAAACAAATACGGATGTCATTCTTGCCATAATACCTGTTCAATACTTAAAACTCTTGTTTCGTCTTCTCAAGTCATGAAATTTGTTATCCAGTAGAGATATCACATATATAATCTCTACATATTCAAAGATGCGAAACCTATAGTTACTATATTATATGATTACATCACTGCTTTCCAGCATTTATTTTAATTACATCACTCTCATCGCTTCAACAAAATGTTCTATAGAAGCGAAGCTTTTAAACTTCATTAATAACAAGCATACCGGTTGCGGATCCAAATTATTGCAAAGGGGTTAACTATAATGTAAAAGAGATTGACAAAATTTTATATATTGTTTTCAAAAGAGGTTTGATGTAATAGAATCCCCTTCTCTTCCTCTTCCTCCCTTTGATCCGCCACTGCACTATGAGTGACTCAATATGAAAATAGCGTTCGTGATTCTCTTAAAGGGTTTGAAGATTCTTTTGTCTTGTAATTACTCATCACCTTCTGGGTGAACTGCGTCTGGAAGAAGTCGATGTATTTGGCGAAGTAGAGGGCGTTCTTCCTGCTCTTCCCTATCATGTAGGTGTAGAGTATTTCATAGGCCTCCTTGAAGATCTGGATCAGATTGGCCTCGTCGTGCACGCCGTCCAGGGGACACTGCAAGATCTGAACCAGCAGGTCGATCACCTGCAGGAAGAAGAGGAATTGTTCTGTTTGAATGTGTTAAATTGCGGATATTAGTGGCAATGAATACCCTTAGATACCGATGCACTGTAACATAGTCTTGATAAGACAATAAAAACTGAATCTGAAACAAATTTCTTTTCTAATCTCATTGACATCATATTATATACAGGCAACAAAACATCTAAGGTTGTTCCTAGTTTTCAATATTAAATAGTTCCTCAATATTGCTCATGTCGTTTACCTATCTGTTGATCCCAGATGATCAAGAAGAACAAAACACTCGTGACTGTTCAACACGACGTGTATTCATGTTAGCCGTCATAGAGGAAAACAAGGGAAACACTCTGATCTAATCTGAGATAGTTACCGCAGTACGCTCAATGAATTACCGTATTAATATTTAATCATTTAAACATTAACTTATTGGGTGATCTCTTACTAAATCTGTTGAGAATACAAAGTCCACCATTTTAATTCGTAGAGAAGTTACTAGTTTCAGTCTGTGCTTACCCGAAGGTTCCTCATGAGCTTCTGTCTGTTCTTGCTGGTCACTCCCTTCACGTACATGAACTTCCTCAACTCCTCCATAGCCTGCAGGCACCAATAACCGCAAAATTATATCATATCAAGGAACACCGGGATATGTTGTGAGCTTTGAGGGCAGTCATTTCGGGGTGAATATTTTCAAACTGTGCCGAAAGTCAAATAACACTTTCTTGTGATGACGTGACTTCACGGACAATGTTATGACGTCATGTTTCGCCTGTGAAGTTACGTTCTAAATGCGGCGATATCACGTTTACGACATAACACGTGTAATATGAACGAGGTATGAAATAGAAAAATAATATACTAAGAGTATGCATAATCGACTTTCGACAGAGAACTTGATAAGAAGTTGTTTGCAATAAGTAACTATGAAAACAATGTGGAAAATTTTTGGAAATTTTTAGATTTATTTCATTTAAGCATTTATCATGAATTTTAGATGGAAGTTTCATAACATGATCTGGTTTGATCAAGAAACATTACTGTGAAACTACTGTGAAATATAATGTGGATCATCAAACGTGTTCTTTGAATTGGTAAATGGTCATGAGAGACACATAACATTTGTCTGCAAAGAGGATTATTGTGAAGTAAGAGTGAAATTTAAACAACAGTCATGTTGCCTTTTCGTTATAATCTATTTTCCCCAGATACTGTATTTTAGCCTTATTAATTGGTTAATATTTCTAAGAAAACATGGATAGGTCTTAGTTGACTTAGGGGTTGTGTTAACAAATAACAATTATTGTTCAGTACATTATCGTTCAAAACCTTTTCAAACTGAATTAGATTTATAGAAGATTTACCGTCAAAACAGTGTGTGTCTTCTTTGAGTTCAACAAGTGTCCTTCATCTCTCTGGAAATATAAGAAAAAAGTTATAGATGGAAAACATACACTTTAACAATATCCCTCTTCAGAACAGTGCAAAGGGTTCCATTTGCATTGGAGTGGGAAAATATGCTTTGTGTAAACCGTTCCAAACGCACAAAAGAAAAATAACAGTTTCTTGCTATCATTAACGTCAAAAATCTAGTTTAAATTCCTTTGATGTTTCTGAACCATTACAGACATAATCATCCTTATGTAAATTGGTGTTGCCCATTGTAATACACTTATTGACTTAACCTTTGGCGTTTACTTTTGACAAAACATGAATATAATCAATGTATGTTTAACTCATCTAAAGCAAGGGTGATTGACAAATGCCATCAAGAACTGTCATTCCTAATGACATTTAAATGACCAGCTCTTTGCCCTAACCAAAGTGGCAACAGTTTGTTATCGGTAAAGGGCCTATCTGAATAACCATCAGGAAGTAAGTGCAGCTATCGTCTCATCAACGATTGGTAGAGATTGAACTGAATCTATCATTTCCGGTAATTGAAACCATGATTGTCAAACGATAAAAGCTAACACAAACAACCGTTTAAACACCCATAGTGTAAAACAAATCAATAAAATTGTTTGGGAAAAACAAATAAGGAAATTTGGTGAATTATTACCAGATAAAGCCTTGTTTTTTTCAGGAGAACATTAGAGCAAAATTGAGGCCTTCACTTCAAATTTAGTCTAGATTGATAGTGAATGCCCATTTATTCAAAATTTGAAAATGATATCAAGTATTTCTTCTTGGCATTTAACTAACTTTCTACTGACATGGCAGTTTTACCTTTCATTGTTCGCAATACCATCTCGTTCGTTCTATGTTTTCTAATTACAATTTAAATATATTAGATACTGGGGTGTTATATATAGTTAGATAAGGAACCATTGTTTAAAAAGCATCTATTAGACGTGATACTGCTTTGAAAGATATGACATGATAAATGATGACAATATAGACTGCAATATGTATTGATAATTACGTATAATATGGAATTTTGTTTTTAATTGACCTTGTATGTTGATAGACTAGAGCGTAGTGACCCTCTCAAACAACTACATATGTACAGAAATTGATTTATGGAACATGTATTGCATCGCTCTATATTTATCTAAAGAGCCATCTTTATAACAAGTGCCATACCCATTTACATTTTATTCATTATTCAACCTAAAACTGATATCGATAAAATTTACTGTTAATGCTATCGATCAGCATCAACACCCAATCCCATTTCCACCCACTATTATGAAATGTAAATACCTTTTGGATACCGTCATGTCGTGTAGATCAATCGCATTATGATATCTTGTTTATGGAACGTCTTGTAAGCATGTAAACTCGAGTTATTTGTATCCTATACCACAGAAGCATATCATGAGAAAGTTTTAATGTCTTCAGGGCACTAGATATAATAGGCACCATGTAGTTTGAAAGTAAGATGGACGACGCAAATTTTACGACGGAGGCCATGTGCAGCTACGATATATTTACATATATTGAAGAGTTAAGATTGGAAACTTTGTCGTCTTTGATGGAACCGTGTATGGATGATGCTATTTGTATAAGAAAATCATGTTACATGTATCTACTACTTATTTAATAAGACAAGGTAGGTATGTCTTATCAAACATGATATGATACACATGAAAAGTAAACTCGGGAAAACGTAAATGTATAATTTCATGATATCCTATAGGAGGATTGAAGTAGTTGTTACATTAAAAGAGGTAAACCCTGTCTATTACGTCTCTTGTACTCTTTGTTAATACACACGAATTATTATATGAGTATTGATTTAATGACGTCGTCTACTGCCGTGTTCTTTGTAAAGGGTAATGATGTACTCATGAAGTGTACTAACGTCCTTGATGAGACTGTGGAGGAAGGGCACCATGCCAGACACATAGTTGAAGTCGTCCACGTATTGCTGTTCCACCCACTGGATCGTGAAGGCGTCGTCATACATGCTCTCCCCACTCGCTGCCACCTGTCCCGTGTGAGAAGTAGCACTTTAACATCTTTGCGAGCAATTATATGTTTCAAAGGTAACAATCTTTTCACAAAGATGTTGTAAGATGATAAGAATTCCATGATTAAGTTGACCTACGTATCGTGGGTAAACGCTTTTTGGAATGATCTTTTTTAAATCCCAGGAATAAAACAAATCAGAAATGATGTTTTGGTTGTTATGGATCCGATGCATCCAGCTTTCGTCAAGTTAATTTCATTTACCAAAGTTTTAATGAGACCCGATAACGGCAAGATTTCGTTTCTATAAACTTTAGTTAAATTACCGTTTTTGTTTTTGCATTATGTATGAATATATGAATCACGTATTTTCCCCCACGTATATTTCAAATCATCCTGATGAACCGTCATATATGAGAATTTCTATGAAGCGGGAAGTACAAAATCCCATTATGTTTTTTATTCTTGGCAGTATGACACTAGAATACATTGTAGATATGAATAACGACCTGTCGGACTTGCGCAGTGTCCCATCTGAGTCCGCGCATGCTCTGATCCTGCGAGTCGTCCACGTGACGGAACTGCTTCCGGATGTAATCTTCGTCTGTAAGGAACAAATGAATCACATCCCATTACCATTTACGATATGCCATACCAGCCAAATACTTTTCAAATGAAAATATTCGGTAACAACGTACATCACAACTATCTGTGCTAGTTGTTAGTGATATCACTCTGTTAATTAACTTAATCATTGGTCGTTCATATCATGAACCAAACTTCGGATCTCTCATGCAGATACCTATAACTTACACCAATTATTATATAACAAGCTCTTTAACAACATACAGATAGGCAATAAAAATTGTTCTAATATAGACACATACTCGATGGTAGACATTTCAGAAATATAATCTATACGGTCTTGTAAATCTTTAGTCATCAATAATTGCAGTCACATGCATTGATCATTACTGATAATCAGAAATATCATTTTTGAGATAAGCCAAACAAACGAGGCAACGGCGTCTCCTTGATAAGAGTACCAGGGGACCTTCATAACGAAATCAAGTAGCCGTATGAATCAACCAATAAGATGAGTGCAAACCTTTAAGCGCGTGCAGCCAGAATCCAGTGAGAACATGTTCAATACGAGCGTAACTCTCAAAGTGAATTTCATCTCTTTCCTGAAATAGACAAAACGAGAGGATAATTGGACGGAATGGACCAACATTCAGTTTGTATCAGAACTCTAAAGGAACATAAATATGGGTAATTTATCATATTCTAGAAGGCATGGTATGCCTCGTGAACCTACTGACACCGGCTCTGAGGAAAATGAGTATAAACCTAACTAGTGTGTGTCCGTAAACATTTTCGGAAATGAAAACTAGTCTTGTGGAAAGGAATCGATATCTACAAATCATTAGATTGGGTTATTTCCTATATTTTTCATATCTCAAATTACTTTGGGGTTTTTGGTGCTTGGTCAATAAGCAAACAGATCAATGTATTTACTGAAAACTCAACTGGATCAAAACAGCCTATGAAAAAATTCAAATGGCATTGAAACAAAGGACAAAGGGTCATCAAACACCATCGCATGATATAGAGCGTCCAGACCAAATATTCAGGCCTCTCGGTCATATACCATTCTGCATACACTTGAAGACTTCAAAGCAATGGTAACGAACACTATGATATATAGAAATACTTCAGGTAACTGATTCTGCTTCAGTAACGTATTGTATAAGTGAGTAAGCAATGTTTCTCAAAGGAATCTTCAAGTATGGATAAACGGTGTTAGAAAAGCACTTGAGGCACTTCCAAGCTTTTCAGCTCAAAGAATAATACTTACTTCGTTTATCGATACATCTTTTATTCTGATTTTCTAGCTTCTAGGACACACAATGAACTGTTCAATTGCTTTTACCATTTTGAAATATCTATCCTGCCTTACTATATAACATGGCCGACAAAATACTAACAATTCATTTGTATACTATTATTTAGCTTTTTTCTATTTTCCTATTTTATATCCATATATACGAAAACTATCTCCTAATTAGCACGTTAATTATTTTTTGTTGGAAAAGAAAATGTTAAACATTTTGTAAACGTTTTTTTGAAGATGTGCGAAAAAAGTATTTGCCTAACAGAATCATAAATAAGAGATTGGAATGTGTGTTGAACACGAGAATGATGCAAGATGTTCAATAAAGATATGGATGATTATGATCAACATTATCAATAGACGAGAACACTGACACTGAGCACGGAATGGAGTCTGAAGACGGTCCTCGGGTCCTCGTTGTCCTCTATGAGCGAGATCTCCCTGTTCCCGTCTATACACAGGTAGCGCCGGGTCGTCATGTGTCTCAACCGTATCTGCTGCTCCCATCGTATCACCTCGCCTAAAATCATGGCATAAAGGTGTTAATTTCATTGTTCGATGCTGATAATTTGATTGTGTCTAAATGCAGTGCTGAAGATAGTAACACAGAGGTGGATGACCTGCCGATTGACAAGGTTGGAGCTCTGATTTACTGTCATCATAGGTCAAAACTAAATGAACTGTTGCTTAGCATAACATGAGACTTTAAACATTTAAAAAATTTAAAAATAATTGTTATAAAAGGCTACAGTGGAGTCCGATCAACTTCCTATGCAAGGCAAAATTTGCGACAGTCTCCATCAAGACTTGCTGTTTGAGCTAAATATCATGGATTTAGTTCGACCTCCCCGTCAGGCAATTTTTGATTGTCCTGATTCTGGTGTAGTAGTTAGGCAGTGATTGAGATTGTTTTTGTTAAGTTGATACGACTCGTTGGAGTCCTACTTGGATACCCACCGTTGAGACAGCTGTTCTCACACTCGATCTGCCAAAAGGTGTTCCCGGACGAAGGAGGAGAGAGGGTTCGAGGTTTGTGCTGGTCCATCACCCGTATCCGGAAGTGCACTGGAGAGAAAGAAAAACAAAAAAAGTGTTATGTGGCCAGGTATGGTCACAAGGACTTTACTGGCTTCGGCTAGTGGGACACTTCTTTGGCTAAATCGGTAGGGTGTTTGACAACCATCCAGATGTTCCGAGTTGGAATCCCACTGTAGGTGATCATATTCACATCTGATACAGTTTGACTGTTAAGTTCTTTAACTACTAAAAACAACATGTTTAAGGCGAAGTGAATACAGGGCTGACTCAATCTTAGTCAGAAGCCTACAGTTAAAACATGTTTAGTAAACGCATGAAACTTTAGATCTGTTGACAACATCATCGAACACACCCTAACTGCTTACCTAATTAGAACACATTTCTGTAGAAATTATTAACAAATATCAGCTATGGCCCTGCTTATATGAGCACTTTGTATAAATTGGACAAATATTTTATTAATTCATTAGGTTAAGAAGGAAAATAGAATGTGTAGTTGTCAACATGATACATCGTATTTGAAGTTTGATTTGAAACAAACTATAGAGCGTACCATCTTCCGTTACGTCTTCATCAAACAGCCCTTCTGCTACAAGATACGCCTCCAACTCTTTATGGAACAGTCTTATAGCACTTCCGCCCTGCAAACAATTCCAGCTAATCTTTTCCAAAATGTATAAGTATTTATAAAAAGTTTCAAGCAACCCATTATCTATATGGTATATGACAAATGTAAGTACAAAATATATATACGGTGTTCGTTTAAAACAGCGCTGTGTAAAAATAGTGTTAGGTATATCATGCATGTTAATGTATATTGTATATATGTATACATGTAGAGTGTATATAAAACATATATGAATAGCATGTTAGTGGAATAATGTTGTGCACAGATAAACAAGTAACACACGACTCCTTCATTTGGTGCCCTCATGATTGTAGACTTGCAACACACGTGTTTGCAGCAAGGGGGGATTCAGAGAACTAAGCTAATAGAAATGGCTTCGTTTTGGGAATTTGTTTGTACACAGGAAGGGAAAAGATGCGATACGCTGCTTTAGTTTGATAGCACACGGACGGAGAGTTGGAGGAGATTGGACGAGGCAACATTTGATTGGTAATGGAACTGTACATCCAGAGTAATGCAATCTTAACAAATATCTTAATTTGTCATTCAGATATTTTCTCAAAAAACAAAATTTAACTATTGAACATCATATGTTAACCATATACATATAAAAATTAGCATGCATTACATCATTTTAAGCATTTAGCAGATAGGATGGTTAGCATGCGAATAAGACCATGTTCCACGAAAGGTATCATTTTTATAAGATATATGCCATTAAGAAAAAACCATTTAGGATAATAGATATCTTATCCTATTTTCTGAGGTCAAAGAGAAGGAGAATCTGGGAGAGTGATTTCCATCACCAGGGAGGGTGTTCCTGCAACTCTAAGAAAATATCATCTTAAGAATCTATCCATCCAAACACGTCAAACCAAGTCCATACTTGTATAAAAATCTTAAGATTACACTCTTCTCAATATTGCAGGAACAGGGATCACAGCCCATGCCTATTCTATTTCAGTGTATGACACGGAGTCCCAAGTGGAAGAGCCGGAACGCATAATGTATGTACGCAATGGACAAACAAGCGGACACTTATTGAGAACACAGTGTGCGATACCCATTTTTACTACCTTCAAGTATTTTGGAATTGTACATATTCCTCTCTGCAACGGAAATCATCGAATTGCCATCTCAATTAAAAAATTCTCATAATCAAATTAATCATGCAACAAAACTGTAAATCTCACATACGAAATACGTGCTTGTAATCAAAATAAAAGAATTTTAGTTTATTACTCAGTTAGATACCTTAATAACAAAATTGAACATTTTGTAGATCATCTTGAAAGTACTATTACCTGCCATTGTTCTAAGTGCAACATCGAGTCAAGCATGCTCTGATAAAAACTAATATTTATCTAACAAGATCTTTATCAAAATAATAATGGATCTGTTAAACATTGAACCACTAAAACAAAAAATCTGACATTCTCACTTTGACGAAGAGATCGAGCTCTGGGTTTTCTTTGCAGAATCTAACGAGGGTAAAACCACTGCGCTCCACACCCAGGTTGAGTTCGGACCTGAAGAATGGAAATAAAACCAATAGATTAGGAGATGTGCTATTCTGATATTTGAATGTCTTTATGATCTGTATACTTTATGTTTTAATTTAAGGGTTTTTATATTTTGAGTTTTGACAAAAATGTACTGATAACCGTCTGGCTGGTATTGTTAGCATTTGAATCTTTTCTATCAGAATGACATTTCCGCCATGATAGGAAACTTCCTATCAATCATGAAAAAATGACTGTAAACACTGTAAATCATGTTCAGAAGTATATGGACTTTCTTTAATCTGTTATAAAGTAATACTTTCATACTTTTTTCTCTCTCAATATTTTGGTATAGTTGTCTCCATCACGAATTTCTTTATACCTCTGTCTTAACACATCGTAATCGATTTACACTGTACAATCGTAATCGTAATCGATTTACACCGTACATGAATACTATTCTTAACGATGGACGTTATCTCTGGTTGTCAGATAATGAAATTGACAGCTCGTCGACTCTAGTAGATCCACAATGAAAAATGTTATAAATATCATGATTTTAATAGATCTATGACATACAAGTCATTCGACTGGACGAGGGGCGCTACATGATTTGTAAACCAAAAGAAAGGTCACAGAAGACATCACTTGACTATCCCATTCGCGACTATACTGGACAAATAGGGTCATTCACACTTCTCTATGGAACCTCAGATGGCGGGATATGAATATAGATAATCTGAAGCGATGAATGCCCTATATAGATAAAGCTGATCAATGAGAATCTGGGGGATTATTTATGAATCGTACATTACTCTTGGTATTGCGTATGTATGATTCATATCAGAACAAACGAGAAAATATGACACATTTGTGATGAACTCACATTTTGATACTTGTACTACGGCTACAACTTTCATCCGCGCAAATATTAGTTGTATAAGCTTAACTGATACAAATCATTGATTTTTTCGAAAAGAATTGACAGATAGTGGAGCACAGTGGTGTAGTGGTTAGCATCCCGGTAGAGACACCAAAAATTTGTGACTTGGCTCTCATCCTGTGTTGTGTCCTTGGGCAAGACGCTTCATCCACTTTGCACTCAGTTCAAGGGGGAAGTACGGACCTATACGGTCGCGCGGAGCGCTTGTTAATCGGCGGCACCGAACATACTATCCTTCCAGGGTAATAATACTCATGGCGCTTTGAGCATGCTTTGTCATGGATATATGCGCGGTATAAGAATGCTATTATTATTATTACTATTATTATTATAACAGTTTGTCCCTCACAAGGGGTAATTGGCTTACATAAGTAAGATCTGTGGTACATTTAGTACGTCTTTCTTTAATAAGAGAAAATACACAATAAAGCCAGTGTTAAAGCTTTATATAAAAGTCGAAGAACAAACCATTGTGGGGTATACCTTTTATGATCAATGAAAGTTTATCAGCAAACGATTAAAATATAATGGCTACAAAGATTTTGGTTATTCATATATTGACATATCATCGTATCACTGTCAATGTGTGGAATATTTTAAACAACCATACCCAAAAGTAACGGTGTCCATTTGGAATGGAATACTGGCGTGGAAGTAGTGACCTGGAGATTTGATACTTTCGAACACTATTTGGTCGTAGATTTGAACCTGGAAAATAAAGGTATAAACCCTGTATGTATACATCAATGTTTCTCATATGGGTTGATATTTTCATTATCATTTGAAGAAAGAAAAATGTTCAAAGTCCTTATTTAGGTGCTTTACAGCATGTCACATAAAATATCTCTTCGCTTGTTTTGTATATAGTTATACTCATGATGTTCAACAGGGAAACATAATAACGATTAAATCATGGGTTTGCATACCCACAAATGATTGTGTATATGAAAGTGTTTTCTCATATCAAATTAGCTATTAAAAACCATCCTTACCACTTCTCCTTCTGATTTGACTTTGTATTGAGGTAAAATGCGAAACTGTGCGTTTTTGGCGTTGAAATCTTGTAGCATGATCTGCAATAAAACGCAATTTAAATTAACGGACATTTGTAAAGAAAGACGTTTTTAATTTTATATGAGTGAAAATATTTGGATCTGAATGGATCTCACTTGATGGAGTACTTTTTATAAGCCGGCTTCCATTCAAATCCATTTTCGTTTTTGAAAACACTGCCTTTTTGAAGATGGCTGAGTAAAGAAACTTTTTGACAAGTTATGTTTGATTTAGCAACATCGAGCTCATAAAAATCTCATAACGTTTTAAGCCAAAAAATGTAGGCGAATCTTCTGGTATGAAATGATTAATTTTTGCTTTTATGAAAAATGCAAGAAATTGATAATCGTTTCAATTATCCTCACATGAAGATGACCAGATGTATGACTTCATGATGTAGACTACATCTGGGTGATCATAATTTGCGAAATGTTACCAAAATCGGATTAAGATCGATGCTAATTTCCTGTAAGCAAGCTTTGCAGTGTTGGATCTTTAATACTATATCTCATAGATTAAGAGCCCTGTTAACACGGAGATTCATTCTGTGGGCCTCATTAGTGAAGCTGAAGTGATGAAACCCAGAAGCCTTTCGCACATGACGAAGCAGCGATGTGCAGATAGCTGTAATTATTAGATCTTGCTAATTGCAGCTACGTTGCTTCGCCTCTGTGATTGTTTCAACAAATCAAATCTCCAGTTTCCTTTGCTTGGATTCGTTTGTTAAGAGAACCTCTTCTCTATGTTTGCTGTTGTTTATTTTTGAAGAGGGGTGTTTTGTAGGGGAATATTTATAGGACCCACTGCATGTTACTGCCTTGTTTTAAAAAAAGAACATGTTTGAGTGTGAATCAATAAATCATACCTGATTGCCATCTTTGATGTCTTATGATTAAAGCTGCACTGGCGAAATTGTAATCTTAAGTGGAAAACATATATCAAAGAACAAATAACCTTCTTCGGAGATAACACTTTTGATGTCCTTATTGGAAAGGAATAATTGTTTTAAGACCATTCTGTCGAATCTTTATTCCTACAATAAAAATATTTAAAAATGACAAAGGTAACTTTATACTCGTAACAGAAACTGCTACTGATAACTTTGAGATAGAAAATGTAAAAACTTGAATGTGATGAAAGTCATACAAGTACCAGATACACATGAGATCTCGTAAGTCATGTGTTTACACTTTGTTATGCAGACAGTTGGTACTTAGCAGCCAGTTCCATAATCAGATACGTATTTCCATGTTATTGTCCTCATGAAAGTTGATGAGGGAAAGAAATAAGGATTGGTGTACTTGGTTCGTCATCAAATAAACGCTTCTGATTCATGATCTATGAAAAAGTAACTTTCTGGTAATCAGGATAAGATTTTTTTATCCAAAAGGTTTGAAAGAGTTGTGTATGATAGACAACGTTGAAGTTCTAAGCATGAAAGTTAATAATGTATTTCAATGATACAATAAAGACGACATCTCAACATAAAATAGACCATGAAAACGAAATCATGTATATATATTTTTTCACACAAAGACGTTGTGAAAACAAGGGTTAAACCTGAATTTGTGGGCGTATATTATGATATTAGGGGGTTAAACCAGAAGATGTGGGTGTGTTTTGGCGCTACGTACCATCATGTTGTTCTTGTCTCGCTGGCTGGTCTGTGAAGTACACATGTGAATGTACTTGTTGGTTAAGCAGTGCTTGAGCTGCAATAAAACATCAAGGCTATATGTAACTCTCGAAGTCAAACATTTGTTATGAAAAGAAAACTCATGTCTTTAGGTGCAAACTGAATTAACTCACAAAATGAGACGGAAACATGCTTAAATCGAAAATGTCAAATATGCGAGGGAATCACAAAGAATTCATTTCGAGGATTGACACGCATATACAAATAAAACATCCTTCGCAAAACATGCTTGATATTATGCCTTCAAGTACAGTCGACCGTCTATCATTGTAGCCAATCGCATTTTGAGTTGTGACATGTTTGTTATTATAAAACCTCCCCTTCATAGAAATAGTTTTCAATTCTAGAATTTTTTAAAGCACGATTGTGCTGTTTATATCTAAGATGTGCCACTGTGTTTAGAATACACAACAGGTGAATGAGGTGATGCCCATCCTACAAGACGTGCTAGAGTTGATTCCCTCTCTCTGCCAAACAGGAAGTTCCACACTTCCACAATCTGGGGGCGGGATAGAGCAGTGGTTGGCGAGTTCGGCTTCGGATCAAGAGGTCATGGGTTCGAATCCCGCCAGGTGCTCGGCATGTTCGTCTGCCATACAGAACTGTTCTACATTTGTACATGGTGCAAAGCTACACTGAATTTCAGCGCATGGTTCGCTAATTGCTCGCAGGTTTCACCGCAATGCATAGCCACAATAGTGTTGGAGGCTTTACTAGTAGCCGTGTTACAAGTGAACTACTCTTGAAAGCGGCGTTTAATACCAAATAACCTAACCTCACCTCTACCTCACCTCTTTGCCACTGCCAAACAAAAGTGGTTTTGTTTTGATCGAATCATAGGTAATAACAGACCATTTGTCCGCCATAAGAAGAACCTACAATGCTATACCTCTGTAATGTAAGATTGCGAAAAGTGAATAAATAAAATAAGTAAATAAAATGAATAAAGAAAACATTATCTCATAACATTTCTACAGCTCAAGTTTGGTTGAACACACAAATACATGCCATTATAAAGATGGGATACTAGGTATACTATTAATCAACTTGTATCTCCTGTGTACTTTTACAATTAGAAGTATAAATATCCGTATACAGCTTGTCATCATGTATACAAACATCACTACATTATGAGTCATTGTTCGTCTTTAAATAACGTGATCATGTCATTCAAAAACTGTACCCCCGGTACAAAATGTAGTAATGGAAAATGGGCAATGCAAACCGTCATTGTTCAATTAGAAGTAAAAGCAAAAATAATGAGTTACGTATATAATTTGTTGTATTCTTTATGGCAACTCAAACTACGTATACGCCGTTAAAACATATGTACAATTAACATTACGTCAACAGCATTAAGGTCATAAAAATATGACCTTGTGTTCTACTATGAGTACTCTTTAAAGAACGATAGATATCAGTTTATTGGAGTTGTTATTAATAATTCCCTTGATCCTATTGCATGACATTTCGAGAATAATGAAACGAAGATACACCAACACTCATTCCTATAAGTGAATTAGAATGAATGATTGTCAACGCAGCAAACACGCGCCAACTCGAGTACATGTCATATACACAGGTCACAGAGTACCAACTTCAAATATGAAATGATGACTATGTTATCATCCCTACTTATTGTCAGTCCGGTCACGAAATACTTTGATATTTGCTTTAACTCTGTCATTATCTCTTTTTTATTACCATTTGAACCAATTACATAGATAGCGAAGGACATCAAATCATTCGAGAATACGCCATGAGCTGTTAACTCAACTGTGTATTATAACAGTAAAATTATTATATTCACAAGCCTTTATGCCCATTTGGTCAACCTTATCAGAAGTTTAATAGGTTCCATTATTTGCTGGACAATGGCTAACTCTAAGTGACCATGCGAACTACATCATTTTCTTAAGGGGTTATTATAGGGTCCCATTATTCTTAAAGCAAGTGTTAAATAGGGGTCAGCCGCAAATAGAACCGAATATCTCTTGAGTTCTAATCGGGCACGTATGACTAAGGACTATTTAATCGCGCATGAATATTACCTGCACTATTTCCCCATAGCGCACTTTCTTTCCGAGTTGTCTCTTCTGCTCTGCTGCGTTGTCGGCGTTTTCTGCCTCCGCGGCGTGCTGAGGATAAAAAAGAAATGGATCAAATTTGAAAAATAATCAATTATGAACCTTTGAGAAAACAGCAATGTCGAACCTTTTTAACCGTTTTAACATTTGACAGGATGAGTGTGAACTATTTAATGATGTGGAAGTGATTCATGTAAAACATAAAAATGAAGCCATGTCTTTTAACAATTTGTAATCACTATCGTTTGAAAGTAGTCTGTATATTGGAAAAGTATTTAGAGCAAAAAAATACTTATATATGTCACAGCTACAATCAATGTATCTCATACGGATTTGGGAATCTAATTTCTCTGGGGATTGGACTCAAATGCCCTCAGGGCCCTCAATTGACCTTACCGTAATCAATATATTCATGGGTGCATTGTTTCTAGGTGTAATACGATTACATGAATCAATTCAGCAAAGTTACAACTAAGCCCGGTCAAACATCCTGGAAGACTTGCTATTGAGGTTTCATGTTAAAAATGTTAGTCGGCACAGTGGCGAATCCCCCCTCCATCTTAAAAACGTTTTATTTCGAATGTAAATGTAACATAATATGGGCGACCCCATTTATGATGTCTGGAATCGTCACTGCGGCATTAATTTTCAGTAATTTCATTAATTTTTCACGAATTATTTTACATTCAGATAAAATGAGCCCACCTTTGCTTGAGCCAGAAGTCCCTTTTCCTCCTGTGTGTCGGGTGTGGCCGAAGCTTGCGCCATCCATTTCCTGTACTTTTTGTTCAGCTTGTAACGGTTCTGTATACATATCTGGAATACCACGGCTGCAACATAGATGTGACCAAAGCTTAACACATTAGTTATTTTTGATAACCCCTTTGGCAGAAAGAAGTTTCAATGATTTCAAATTTGATGTCTTTAAGACAACCAGGTCCAGAACGTACGGTATTATAAAGGATTCAACTTACGAAGCATTTAAAAAGGATTGTAATTTTTTACGTAACGAGGCATTGTTTTGAATTAATGCGACGCGTAATTTACATAACATATTATTCTTTTTGAAAACTTCATAACTAAATACTGAAACCATGAAAGTTTTTTTCGTTTTAAACAAGTGGGCAGATGTTTTATTTTCAATTTTCAATAATATGTGGCAAATGTTGTCATTTACGAATTATCTCATTGATTATTATCACCTCTTACCAGGTTAGTCACAAAACAACTGGGTATCGTTTCACAAAGCAACCTGAGCTAATGGCTTTCCTTCTTTAAACATTACAGTAAGGTGTACTTGCGATAATGTTACAGTGCTTTGTAAACCTTTGTGTAACCTTTTCTATTCATGTGAACCCTACTAGTGTCCGTATTCCTATGCTTCGAAAAAAAATATAATTGTCAGCAACGGCTTGCTTGAAAGATAAATTTCTCAAGGCAGAGATTTGTATCTGCAATACTGTCCATGCCGTCCAATTACAGCATCAGCTAATGATCTCAAATGCTCTGATTTCAAATGGATTTCAAAAGCTGACAATATAACGTCACAAAATTTATGATGTCTCAATGTAATGATGTCATAATGCTGATAAAAACAAAGGGTCCCATCGAGATCAATTTTTACACGAATAATTGTAGGGTTGTGTTAAGTTACATTCATTTTTGTACAGATAAGTGTTGAAAATGATTTTGAATGTAGTCCCATAGTCTTGGCTTCTTATATAAAAACTACATACATGTATGTATCAACATTCGTAGAGAAGCATAAGTCTTTTGTTACTTTCATAAACTCGTGATGATCGATATGTTTGATATCAGGAGACACTGTGATTGATTCTCTATTTGTCTTAAGAATGACATTTATGATAGACACAAATGGAATAGAACGTCTATGTACATGTATTTTGCGACCCGAAAGTCCCAGTGACCGACGCCTATAAGAACGACAACTTCTTTACACATCGCGATTATCTTTTCCGAAATGTACTGTTCCACAACCGGAATTAATTCTGATAAGCTATGCCGGAGAGAAATTTCATTCAATTAGAACCGTAACGTTTTAAATTTAGCTGCAATTGCTAAACGCGTCATAAATCGATTGAGAGAGTTTTACTACTAGATATGATTAAATTAGATGTACCTTCTCTCATACTTCGTGCAACCACCCACAATCAATACACATACAAGTACCGTACTCTCTTTAATAGACGGCACTTACTCCTCTCTTCCGGCGCAACAATGATGATGATGATGACGACATTTATAATCATTATTATAGCTTGTGATGAAATATATGTATTATCGTTATGTTTATCTTTGAAAGATAAACCTTTCCGAAACGGGTTTTTGTTGTCCTTTCTAGAGTAGCAAATTACTTGCATAGTTGCAAAGGCGATGTCGTCATATGTACAATGGCATGACGTGAATTAAAATGTCACTAATGAAAATGTCCTTTCGCCTCTCTCGATGTGTAAGTCGTAAGAATACTGCTTTAAAGGATACCATCAATTAAAGGGGCAGTGCCACGACTACGGAAGATCTTGTTGAGTAAGATGTTTTGACTCTCTGAAGATAATGCATTTGGCATAAACAAATGTTAATTTGGGAAAAATTGAAAAGATAAAATGTTCAAAACACGTGGTACTGCCCCATTTTCAATTAACACTTTATATGAGGTCGGCGTTTAGTGGATATCGACGCTGTTAAAAAATAGTTATTATACTGATCTCCTTTGGAAGCCGAGGTCTATTGGATTTACGTTTACTGGTAATCAATGTTTATTTTGTATGAACGTTGTGTCTCGGAATAAGGCGTTGTTGAAAAAAGGTGCTTATATACTGATCTTTTTCGGAAACGGACATCTATTGGATACGATACGGTACTGCACCCATCTCTGCCTCTTTGATCCGTGCTTTAGTGAGCTGTCAGAGAGATATAGTGCTTCTGCCAATCAACGAGAGTCAACAAACACCGTGGTGCTTATAAACGCAACATGCACTTGGTGTGGCCCGGACTGCAGGCATGTTGGATCTAATGATGAAATTACTGTTACCTTCATACTAGCTGGGATTAACCCTCTCGCTGTCTAATATGATAACTCTTATTATCTAAACTAAGTTAAGTTTTATCCTTTGCTAACTCATTTAATTAATTAATCTCTCTCATAGCTTTCCTAACAATCGTTTTCTGTTGATATGGTACACATGTACATGTATATCCCATTTTGTTATTCCCAACTCTCAATTCGATAAAGAAGTAAGAAAAACTCCCAAACGTCGTGATTTTCTCAATAAAGAAGTTGTCATCCAGAAAACATTGTCTTTTTATCAGCTATATAGATTTATAACATATCACTGACAGAACCACTCTCTTAGTAATGTCATTTTTTAGGAAAACAAGAAATTATGATAATGAAAAATAGAAAATAAAAATGGCATTGAAATAAAGGAGCTATGTGTGCGTATTCTTTTTTTCTTCATAAAAATAGCAAACCATTTTGGATTGATAACTTTAATTTTTTGACATAAGAAAGAGAGAAATGAAACAGTAGCATAATTTTTCTGCTTCAATTTTGCTGAACTTTAGGAATTGATGATCATTTACGAATCTGTTATCATGAACACTTCATGACCAACATCATTGAGAGGGTTAAAGGGAAGTGGTGAATAGAATGCAATAAATAGACCTTTGAATTAATAGGAATGTGCAGATTCGATGTCATACTTATTTATTACCTCTCGTTCCTTCTCTGATAAGTTCGATTTTTACAATTGATGCAAAACGCACCTTCTTGCAGATCAATAGTCAATAAATGAACATTATATTTGATTGACGTACATCAAATCACTCTTTTGTTAAGATGTCCATTAATGAGCTCACAAACACATTTATTGGATGACATAAACAACAAGACTGTTTCATTCAGTATAAAAAAAAGCATATGTACAAAAGTAGTGTAAATGAAGTATAAACGATTGTCAAAAGAAATTGACACTTTACATGAACAAAACATAATGCAGTTTTTGCAATGTCCTCAATAAGTCAAATTAGTGTGATTGGTTTTCAAAGATATTGAAGTCAATGCGTTTTCAACTGTTTCACGGGGTCAACAGACGTAACTGAGTGCTTGCTTTTGATAGTGTACTTCAACGAGCAATATAAATATCCTCTCCCTGGATCATGATTCAGCCTGAGCATTTCAAACAGCAGTTTTTAATCATCACATCGACTGTGTTGTGTCCCTGGGCAAGACACTTCACCAACATTGCACTCAGACTACCCAGTTGTACAAATGGGCACCTAACAGAGGAATGTACGGACCTACATGTATGCGGTCGCGTGAAGCGCTTGATCGCTGCATCGAAATTTCCGTTCATTCAAGGTTAGAATTTCTGCCCTCTGAGCATGCCTATGCATTACATTAGCGCAATACAAATGGACGGTTATAATCATTATAGATATGAGTACAAATAAATAAAAATGTTTATCAATTGACATACAGTTTTGGAACTATATATTAATTTTGCCTCCCGTTCTTTAGTCTGTGGCAGCTTCGTCTCATTGAAGAATTTGTCAGTCAAAATGTCGATGCGTTTAGTATAAACCTGTTTATCTTTATTCGTCCAGATAATATACTCGTTCAGCTGTTTGTCATTCAGAATAGTCATTGTTGATTTTTTATGTGAAGTCGTGTATTGACTGTACTACAAAAAATTATTTGTAAAGCAATAAGCACTATTCTACATGTGGCTCAAAGATACATTCAACCTCCAAACGTGCGGCCCGTAACGTCAGTTACATAACCCAGAATACATCGTTAAATACATGTACATAGTTTTCTCTTACAGCTAAATATAACAAGCGATTTCTAACAGCAAGACCTTACTTAATCTACACCCCCTCAGACCTTCTTAAATGGTGCATTTTGGAATGCGCTGTCAATCAAAGTGGAGATGTTAACAGAAATACAGGTCCTTTAAAACATCTGAATCATTTGATCCGTTTTACGTTCGTTTTTATCTGTCTAAAGCAATAAACAGCCATTCATCAGATTTGTAAGAAACTCGTGATGAGGGCGAGCGGACGCCGCAGGTCGGGATGAAGGGTAGTTTCTTTTCCAGTCAGAGACAACGTTTAATTTAACACTAAGAAAACGTTCCGAAATGACTGCTTTCTCGCCGAATAACGTGCAGGTCCAATACGTCAACGGATCGCAACTCTCCTTTTTATGTTTGAAACGTTTGAAGAGGAATAAAAATGACGTCTTACTTTTAACGCGGTCGGTTCTTGTAGAATTATGTCTCTTTGAGATTTAATCGACGTACCAGTTTGTTAAATGAAGTTAAATGGTAGCGACAGGGTAGAATATGATTGAAGGACGTCCATGTATATTAACAATATTTACATGTTTTGCTCAAACGATCAATCTAATTGTCAGTTTTTCGAGGGTTGTAAATCCTTGTGTACTTGATGCTTCGAATATGCTTAAAACGACATGCACATACATGTACAAAAATGTACGCTGGCTGAATGTTAGACCTCAGATCATCTAAATTGCTGTTTGAAATCGAAAATACTAAAGGAAAAGAGCATTTTTATGAAACGATTTTATAATAATTATGAAACAAAGGAACGGTGTTATGATTATATACTATATCCCATTATAAATACCATTCACCAGATTCACTTAAATGCTGTTAACTAAACCTTGGGGGAGTGATTTGTTTGCTATTTGCTAATATTTAAGGCAAAGTACAAAATATTGCTTATATGTCACTAGCACATTGCATTTCACAGATGATTGCGACTGCAAAACTAACAATGTGACGTCATATATTTACGTGACGTAACAACATTGTAACTTTATTGAACAGCGATATTTTCAACGGGTGAACGATAAATATATGCACGCTCAACAGTATCCTTCGCTTCGAAAACATTGTTTTTGCATGGTCAGATTTCGCAATCAGGTATCATTGTGACGTCATTGCAGAGTATTATGACATCATACGTAGCGTGTTATTACATTATTTATTACCGTATGATTAGAACGCCACAGTATGTAACAGAGACAAGTTATACAAGATTTTATCGAGTCGTTATATACTAATATTACATAGTCATACAATTCACACTCTACCTCTAGGAGGTACTAGTGTAAAGTTAAAGTCTCACCGGTGGGGTTTGGTATTTTGGTTGGCCTGTCTCTGTCTTGGTTGTGGAAGATGTTGATACCGCTGTGGCTGGAGCTGTGGATGGAAAAAAAGACATTAATATTAATATTCAAAATGTCCTTTAAGTCTTCTTACGATGCATTCAGAGCCACAAACTTTGAATTAAGTGACTATTTTGGATACAATATCTTAAATCAGATGAGAATAGATTCACCATACACTTTTCAAAAACAGAAATCCATAAGCGCTTTAATGCTCGAAATCTATTCAGGTCAACCATAAGATCCCCTACTAAAGCAATCAGCATGATACTGTTTTAATTAGACATAATTAGACATAGAAGTATTAATATTGAGACTTTCTTTCGATTTCTATCATTATCATGAATTTTATTTGTGTTTCGTTTTTTAAATGAGCGACATCTTTGTTGAAAAGTGGGTTTGCTAAATGATAAATGAAGATCAGTAGGGAACAGATTATTGATAATGGTCATTCTCAATCGCTGTTGCAAGGGTTAGGACCAAACTTTTAAGTTTTCTGTCTTTCTGGGAACCTTCCATACTTTTTTATACGAAATGATAGTGTTGATGAATGGATATCGCAAATGAAGATTTGCTCTCGAATCATGTTGGGATTCTAAAGAAGATAACGTTCTGCCAATTCAACATAGTGATCATAAAATGTTAAACACTGCAAGTAAAGCATTTACTTTATTGTTTTACATGGTTTTTTTGGGCATTTTGATGGTTTTTTGGAACGCATTTCACAGTAAAGTACCAATTAAGACGGTTAATATTTCTAAAAAAATTCCGCGAAGGCACTGCTTATAGCATCCACAACCATTACATCTAGGTCAAATATGACAGAACACGGATGTAAAGAACCTAAACGTGAAGGCGAATTGCCGTTATGGGCTCCTTTTTGCATCCGATTGCATCCAATCCATTATCTTACAGTTTTACAACCTTGGGGAGAAACGCTTCCAATAGCGAAACAGACGAAGCCAGACAAACTGAACCTCACAACTGGTGCCAGTTCATTCAGTATTGGAATTGGGAGTATAAAGTGATACCACATATAGCCAGCATTGGAATTGGGAATATCAGGTGGTATCACATACAGTCTGGCGTGACTCGGTCACATAAGAGAGCTTAAGTCAAATGGATTTTGATGAGAGAGGGTCATATAAATTTCTTTGTTCTATGTTTGGTGTATCACAGCGATAAGGAAGAACCTTTGAGGAACCACTGAAGAAATCTCGTCAAGATTATATCTGTTAGGAATTTGAATCCCTCGATCGAATAAAGACATAAAATGCTTTAGATATGGTGATTATTAGATTTCTGAGATTAGGCGAACAATTTCGGCTGCATGTTGTGTTTGAGATATGCCAAAATTATTCCATATCACGACACACACAGAGCAGGGAGCTCGCGGGGAACAATATTGAATTTCCCATCTGAGGAAGATATAGTTTATATGTCGACAAGAAAAACATGTTCCACTTATCAGATAATATTTGGAGGTTTAAATTATCATTCCTATTGAATAAAATATAGATAAAACAGAGATATAACCGTATTACATATGAAACTACATAGAACATTTTATATAGAAAAGGAAAGCAAGTAAACGTAGCTTTACTGAGATGAAAGGAAGCTGGACAAGAGATAAATGTTGTCGTCATTCGAAAAATAAATAACGTGTAATAATGTTAATGATTGTTTGCATCTGCGTGATATTCGATATATGGTTTAAACTCAAAATTACAATGGAAACGATGCAAAGTCTTGGATCTCGGTTTTTTTTCTTGCAACCTCAGCCTGAAAATACATTGAGTTACTGAAGTGGTAATCAGTCCGACACTGGTATTTGCTGTTTGATTATCGCCGAATAATGAAATATAACAATAATAAATAAAAATAAAAAGGTACTTTAATCCACAAGTGTTACATACAACGGAAACAGAGTTACATTAATCTTTCAGAATGGAACTTAACTAAATTTTAGATTGTAAACAGTATCTGTTCATGTTTTCGAAAAACACACTTTGAAAGAAATTCTTGATTTGCATCTCCTTTACAAGATGACATACATGTATGAGAATAAGAAAATGGACTTTTGGATTGTTTTTGACGTTCTACAGTAATGAAACGTTATCAAATTAATATTAAAGTAAACTCAACATTTCGTTAACATCTTATATCAAGTAAATTTCTACATTTCATAAATTTTGGAATGACCTGCTTAATATGCTGCTCTCAAACATGAAAATAAAAAAATATTACTCTGATCTAGGATATTTTTAAAACTTCTCTATAAAACATCTGTCTATCACGCCGTCTTTCTATGTCAGCAGTGTTTTCTTTTTAACTTTTAACTTCGTTGGTGACGTTTCTTTTGTTACTCAGTCAAATTAAAAATATCTTAAATATTTGAAGCTATAAACAATCATAAATTGTTTAAATTATTCGCACACTCTTAAAGCAAAATGTCTCAATAAACATGTAAAATAAATATTTGAGCAATGTCGTAAGAATAGAGGAACGTGCTCTTTACCTCATCGGGATTTTCAATGGATGGTACTTGAGGACTTCAATCGACACAATCAATGCAAGTAGTCAAACTGCATTAATCCCATTTTCTTTATTATATCAGCTAAGGTGCCTTATTCTTGAGATAATATTAGCATATAAGGATAATTCTTCTATCGGCACAACCACTATCGCGATAAGTCGATAGTTCGTCTATCGTTACAACCTTATTCATAATCAAATAAAATATTCAATTTTATTAATTATTCAATTCTGAGCAAAATAAAATTACCTCGGTATTTCAATACTATAAAGTTTTTTCACTGTTTCCGTAATCTGTTGTCAGTTATAGAGTATTCGGGAACATACGTTTAACATACGATATTCAGTGATTCAGTCCAAAGTTTTCAGAATTATTTCACCAGATTCATTGGATTCTGTCTATTACCAGATAGTAGATCTTGTGTATTCTCAGATGGGACAGTGGGATCAAGAATGTTTACTATCGTACCATGAAACACTGGTCATACAGTAGTCTCTGTATGCTTTCACACACTTATATTAATTGCATTGAGAGTATTCCAAACCATTTAGTCAGTGACACAATAAAAAGTGAATACAATTATTCCATTTATTGACTGATCCATTACCTGGAAGACATAACGATCTTTGTGTAAATAACAAATTGTAAAGCAAAACGCCCAGGTAGTTTAATCTCATGCAGTTAGTCTAAATACTTAATCGGGTATTATTGTAACTCCTTTTTATGATTATCAGTGGATATTATTTAGTATACGATTCATAAAACTAAACTGAACATAACATCGGATACCAAGCAAAATAACCCATAGATGATTCTTGTTCCTGTTCGATGTATGCACATGAAGCATATAAATATTTTTAATCAATTGTCGTTTACCTTGTAGTGACTGTAATATTACTAGCTATAGGCGAAAAAGTATGTTTGTCTTTTCGGTTGATTTCACACAATAACGATATTACTCTATTCGAAAATACTCCCCTCAATTTAACCATCTCTGATAGAGGCCACTTAAACCCAGACATTTGAATTTCGTTTAAATGTCAGCATTTGCCTGAAGGGATGATTCCATTTCATGATAGGAAATCTATTAGAAACTATTTTCATTACTCAAACATTGACAAAGTGTACTCGATTCGTGAGAGTGCCAATCCTGGATAAGTAAATTATCATGTTCGTTGGTCTATGGCATATAAAACTGGGTTCGAAAGTGTATGCAGTATAATGTGTGGGCCATTCATACAGTGTTGGATAAATGAAATGAATGAAATAGTTCTTGGGATATCGGATACTACTCAGACTGTGCAGGAATGCTCAATATGTCATGAAAGACAAATGCATTGATTTATCATCAATTAAAAAGATAAATTACAAATTGATAAAGTCAAGAACTTTTTCTATGCATCTAAATAAAGAAATGTAGCAATGCTGAAGATAATTTATCATATTATTATATCGCATGTAAAAAGACCGTGCTTATTTCTATCCTGGACCTATAATGATTCTAAATTTGAGTTTACTTATATTTTCAGGTTCAAAATTTTAGTCAATGGGACAAGATGACAAACTTTGTCTTGATTGGTCCCGATGAAAGAGTCTATGGTAAAGTCAACCATACCAACACTGTCCATTAATCAATAAACAATTGTCAAAGGAGTATGAATGATATTTTGGTGACATCTGCTTTCTCATAAATGTAAGTAGGTATTGCCTTATCTTGCAAAACTTATATCTTCTTACTGGAACTAAGTAATATACAATCTTACATTGTTCGGCTAACCATGTCATTATTGTATCAGTGATTAACCATGACCCAACAACCTACACAGACTAATTGAAGACAAACCATAGGTTCACAGCTGGTCACCACATAATTAGACATGTCGGGACACTAATTGTACTCGCCTTATCAAGTACATGGGAGGCAATAAACATGAGGAGAAAATATGTACATGTATGTTATACATACTGATAAAGTAAATCTGTAAAGTATATTTGTGTTGGTAAAGATATAGTTTTTAGGAAGAGAAGGAATGTAATGGAATATCAACTTATTTATTATAATGAACGTTTTATTACATGTATAACGATATTCTTGATGTAAATAAAACACAATTTATTTTCATATATGAAACTACCTTATTTAGAGTTTTATTATTAAATGTTTATATTTCGCTCAAAAAGTTGACCAGAAATAAAGAATAAGTTATCATTGTTTAGATTGTACCGATATACATTCGTGTTACAGAAATGAGTTTGTCATCCACATTGATAAAACTCCATTTACGCTCAACTACAAGGGAAAACAGGATTACTTTCGCCAACATTGCCTCCTTGAATAAAAACACTAAACATTATGCTAACACAATTGAAAAGAGACATCATCAGAAGCTGCCATTAACAGTTGGCTCTTAATTCTTTATTTGAACATAAGTCTCTTAAGTTTATCTAGCAATCGTATTTAGATTTAAACAGTCAGACACCCCTTCCATTTTGACAAGTACTGTTTACTTTCTTTGATGACAAAATAAAAGATTCCTTCAACAGAGTAAATTGCATTTCAATCATATGTACAATTCGTTCAAACAGACACAAAACATGGTGGCAAAAGGAAACCTCAGTTTAGAATTTCATCAACCATTGTAAGGTAATCTAAGTCTTTGTTTACAAGCAAGAGATCTTCTATTCTATTAGGCTTAAAATGCATGTTCAAAACATGATAAGATAAAGGACGTCAGAAATAAAGTATATGGAGTTTTCTTTGTTAGTTATCATTTAACATAATCCATACTGCCACCATTATCGTTACATTGAAAAAGACTTTTCACACAAACAACATACCTTTAACAATAACTTGAACATTTTTCACATTTCCATTTTTGTGTAACATATGGTCAATAATTATTGACGGGGAAAGACAGAATGAGAGAGCACGCCAATCAAACCTTTGATCAATTCAATTAAATCAAGCCGTTATTCAATCTCTTACTATCAGGTGTGCCCGCGTATAACGTATTCCTCTCCACCGCAGACCCAATGTATTAAAGGGGCACAGAGTACATGTATGTCGTTGGAGTCAAATATGTCAAACTTCATAAATGATGTTATTTTATCGAGAAATATTGGTTGTTGCAGAAAATCAGAACCATAATGCTTATCAGTTCCGTATAGTGACAATAAACGGGTTAAAGTCGTTATTTGTGATCGAAAGCAGGACAATGGCGCGCGCTAATGGCTCAAACGTAATTTTGGAAACTTATTTACGGCAGACTCAAAGAGAAACATAGGTTGACAGTGTCAAGTAGGTCATTTAACTTATATTCATGTTAATTTGACACCGAATTTGGACTTTTAACATTTATAGAGCCGTTTTCCGATTATCATTAAAAACAAGAAAATATCACAATTTTGGCATTTTACAGAAAAAGATGAAAGTTTTGACAGGCGATTTTAATTTAACATAGATTATACGTTATTTTGGCTTTTTCTAAAACCACATGAAAAATCATGAAACATACTGTGTCACTTTAATTACTGTCCGGGACATCTTAGAAACTTAGACGCATAGACACTGTAGTCACATATTGAAAAAAGCGTAAAGACATTATCGTCACATGTAGAAAAGAACGTAAAGACATTATCGTCACTTGTAGAAAAGAACGTAAAGACATTATCGTCACTTGTAGAAAAGAACGTAAAGACATTATCGTCACTTGTAGAAAAGAACGTAAAGACATTATTGTCACTTGTAGAAAAGAACGTAAAGACATTATCGTCACTTGTAGAAAAGAACGTAAAGACATTATCGTCACTTGTAGAAAAGAACGTAAAGACATTATCGTCACCTATAGGAAAAACATAAAGACATTTTCATCACGTATAAAAAAACATGGTTTCAGCCTGAGACAATACTACATAATTTGTTTTAACAAATTTGAGGCAATTGATGTGAATCTCGAAGACACTGATGCCATAGGTAATGTTTCCAAACTTTAAACTAGATTACATTGTCCTCTAAGAAAAACAGGCTTTTTGAAGATATTTTTTAGGAGAACCAGCGAACGGTTCATTTAGCTTACGATATTTGTTTGAAATCGTAAAATAAATCAAGTATCTATAATTGCTGTAGCACCAAGATGTGAAAACAGAACAAACGTTCATTTTATTGGAGCCCTCATATCCACGGCACACCATGTGACCTTATGGTCTATGAAATTCTGCTTCATTCAGACTAGCGGATATTGTGTTAATGAAGGAAAACCCGAGGATGTAATATTTTATCATCCAGCAGGAACTGCGTATATTTGAGCATCAATTGTTCCACTTCTTTCAAAACTGCGGACAATCCTTAACAATCCTGCAAGCACGATGTCAAAGACATTTAAAAATGCCGGCCAATGAATACCATCAGAGGAAGCAACGTGCTACAAAAACTCCAGACTTATGCATTACCGTCAAACGGCTCTTTGAGTGTTCTATTCATGGATGCCACTGTCGACGGGAGGAAATACCTCGTTTAAAAGACAATCGCCTCTCCAGTGGCATGGAGGCAAAACATCAATATCTTAACGGGAAATCGGTCAACGATGTCCAAGTTGACCAAGTTTGATTCCATGTCAGCAAAGATCGGTTATATGTCGAGACGAGCTTTGCTTCTAGTTGATAAACCTTACGGTTAACGAGAGATGTAAGTCACTTTCACAAATGGGTCCCTTCACTAGGCATGTTCGTAAAGTCATCCTCATTTGTATAGAAGAAGAGAATGTTTGGAAGACAAAAAGACCTTTACCTCAAATCACCAAAGACACCTAATGCAGAAAGAATGGGCAGGTGAAACATCAAAGTATTACAGTGAGAACAATGAAACTGATTTTGAATACAGTCAAAATTTTAAACGATGGAAAATTCTGATGAAAGCGAAAATGGAACCTAGCAGCATTTTAGGCGAGATAGTTAAATCGGGACAGAAAAAATAAGAACCCATTTCACACACTCAATGAATGATTTTGATGGTTATTCCTTTATCCTACGTACAATTTCAGTTACGAAGGGGGGTGGGGTTCTCACAAAAGTTAACATCAATTAATTTTGTCTGCCTTTATGAATGACGATTTGTAAAGCACGACTTACGCATTAACGTTGGAGGAAAAGGTAATTCGATAGGGTTATTTCCGTTTGTTCTCTCGCCGTATAAATGCTCCTCAGAATCATATCATAAGCACATACTAAATGGATATAACTATACTCCCCATGAGCTATAATGAATCGTTATACGATGTTCCAACTATCTAGGCCATTTGCATCTGAAGAAGTAGATGAAAATAGTTGTTTAAGCCCATGTGATCCTTATTAGCGGTCACAGGATCACCCCACTGGCAAATGAGTCTGTAAATAAGGTTTCAGCGTTCTACGCCTTTCGCATCTGGACAAGAAGATGAAAATAGGTTCTCAAGGACTAACCCCTGTGCCGCTTACAAAACTCCCCATTAGCTAAGGAGCTATTATCGGTTTCAGCCTTTTTTTGCTTCCGGGGGAGAAGATGAAAAAAGGTTTTCAGGGCCTGACACCTCTAGCCCTTAGCTTGTGTCACGGGTCATCGAATCTATAAATTGGAATCTCAATCAGCGAAAGAGTCTGTTCTCCTCTGGAGAAGAATATCTGAAAATTTGTTTCTACTGGCCTAATTTGGGGTCACAGAGTCACAAAATCTATAAACTAAAAACCTCGTTAGTCAATGGAACTGTACACAAGATTTCAGATTTCTTGAGTCAATGGTTCTGATGATGAAGTCGAAATAGTGAAAAGATTACAGACGGACGGACGGAAACCTGTCCTGTCTTCAGCATCACCCTACTCGCAACTACTCCGATGAGTTTCTTGTTTCTGAACGCAGTGCTTATGACAGTGCTGTAAGACAGTAACTCGTCACATATTACACTATTCTTTACCTTTTTACAACCACAGATAAAAAATTAATCTCTTTATCATTGATTGTTAAATGCTGGTTAAGAGTTGCCTGACCTGATTTTGATAACCTCCACTTACAGTTAAAATTGTTGCCATGCCCCATTTCCCAGTACATCGTCAATAAGTCTATTGGTATGAGACACGTCCGCCATCAAAGGACATACGAGTTCATACAGCTTTTGTTGTCTGACAGTAATGGAATTTACTTATAATATCGATGTACACATGGGATTTACAAATAATCAATCTAATACTAACTGCTTTTTATAAATGACATTACGTTCTTGAATAGTGACCCTGGGGTCGTGAGAACCTACAACAACAGTAACGCCCGACCGGTCAGAAACACGTACCAGTCATCGTTTCTGCAGAAAGGCCTGTAAATATAAATAGTCAATCAAACCACAATAAACCACTACGAAATCGTTTCAGTTGTTCAATATGAACTGATTCGTTTGGACCACTTAGGTCATGTATCTCTACTAAATCATCTTGCACAATTAATTATTTCCCTCGACCATTTCTGTTGACTGTGCTCGTTATGGTACAAATAGTAGTAAGTAGTGTTATTTAGAGATCGATGAATGATAACACCATTGCTCTTTGCTCTACCGCCAGCACGGGAAATACTCTGTTTGTTGGATAATTCATCAAAGCGCCATCTCATCTGTCATTGTAACTTTCAAATCAATATCACATTGGCTGCCCTTTTGAAGGAATAAGGAAGAGGAAGATGAATCTTTGATCATGTCTATTTCAGTCAACATGTGAGTTCCGACTGAAGCATGACATCCACAAACATCGCTTGACATGACATGCCCCGTGGCAACATACAAGGGACTCATTGTAAACTTTTGCAAACAGAGCGGGCTCTTCAATTGTAAGATCCTAAGCGGTATTAAAAGGATTTCGATTTTGATCATGAGATGTGTCAATCTTAGTTTCTCAAACATGGCTTAATCGTTCTTCAAAACAAACAATATACTGCTAATACAAAAGAACCCTGTTCATTGTAAACCAACAACTATATTTTGTCTTAGTTATTATATCTATCCATACACGAATTATAATATATGGTTCGTGCCTCCTGAATTACCCCCTCCTCTCCCTCTCTGGATCCGCCACAGATCTATTCTATTTAAACTTCCGTTTTTAAAAAACATATCCTTATTTCTTTTGAACCGGAAAAAGGGTAAAATAAAACGCATAAAACTGAATTCATCTTCTCTCCTAAAACCAAAATCACTAGACCAGTAAAAATGGAAATCGTCTTTTACAGCTTTCCTGGGTAAAATAACTCTCATGGTTTAACAGCTCCGACGTGAAAATCTCCACTCCCTCACATAAAACAGCTGATGGCGCCCTCGCTACTCATACTCAAGATGACAGTAAAAACCACACGTGTTGAAGCTATGTTGATGGCGCAAGATATCAGTTTCTGTCATGTAACATCAAGATGTGCATATTACTCCCTCTAGTCCACGACTCATTATCTGAAATGATCAAAACCCGGCTACCACTAAATGATCGTTAGAACTCAATAAAGGGTATCGTGTAAATATTGCAAACGGTGGGATAGCAATGATATTTGGAAAAATATTGCAAAAAAAGTATTTCTAAGTTGCCTTTCAAGAATTTTACCTTCTTCATCGTTGAAGAGCCTCGAAGGCCGGTTCCTTAATTACTAGCAATAATTGCTTAAACCTTAAAGAGCCTGCCATTTTCAGTATATAGGTATCGTATCTGGCGCTGATTCATAAAAAGATTGTACGCGTATGTATGTATGTATGATCCGATATTATATATATTTTTGTAAGTTATTTCTATAATATATTTATAATGATTTCGATAAGTACGAATTCCCGTAAATCAGAAAATCAAAGCCATTTAAAGTGGATTGGTTCTCAGTACATAAATATTTGAAAGAATGTCAGCTGTTCCTTTCATAATAACTGTTCTAAGAAACAAACTTGGCTTGAAATCTGATCGATGTGTTGGAATTAGCAAAGTATACGTAACACTTATGTTTCTAATGCATATGACTACAAGATTAAGTATTATTTATAAGCGATTTGGTTACGATTAGACATTATGTGCTTGCTATTATCAGTGTGAACTTTTCGTGAAAATCCAATTTTGGTTACATTAACAGCGTACTAAATATACCGTGTATCCCATAGAATTCTTATTATACCCTACTTTGCGTGTTAGTATCGATGTTATATATATGCTAATCCAACTTCATCTTCTTATATATATATATATATATATATATATATATATAAATATATAAGACAAAAATATATGCATAAAGACAAGAAATGACACATAGCCAACAATACTCCAACATGTTTCATTGATATCTTCAGGGAGTCTTACAAAAAACACTTATTACGTTATGGTTTCACACATATATATATATATATATATATATATATATATATATATATATATATATATATATATATATATATTCATATATATCAATGTCCTTAAACATAATCCCTCCAGTTTTGTGGCTGTTATAAAGATTTATAACAGTGACAAATTAAAGGTCTTCACACAAAATGACAGAGAATTCAGGTGCAATCATTTAGGCAAGGATATGCACTAAGACACGTTCTATTTATAGACAATTCTAACTAGTTTTAATCACGATGTTTGAATATTGCAAACTCATATAAATATTCTATGAATCCTATGATATCCATAATGGTTGTATCCATGTATGTATACGGTTCATGTAGAGACTCAGGGCCTCCGGTGACTCTTTACTATGACTCTCAAATTAATACATTCCTTTCACTTACGCAATTTTATTGCAGTTCGTTGCACAAGCTTACAACTATAATCGACACATGCTCGCTGATGATGGCAATTTGGAATTTATAAGGGTCATTATTACATTAAACTTTATACCCCGTATATATGCAACGAATTTAGATTAGCAAACATCATTGTTCTGTCTTTGTGCATCGTTTAAGAGGTACATTATGTAATAAAAGGGTACGAGGTGATGCATCTGCACACAGAGAGTATAAAAACTTGCTAAAACATTTTTTGGAAAAGTTTTTGTTAAAATGATAGTGAGATGAGCAATGGATCATGGCCAATTACGGTCAAGGCTTCATATTGTAAAATCCCAATGCAAAAATATCAGTAACCCTAACAATTGGGTGCACACGCGTTTGTTATTTATGAAGGAACCAACTTGTATAACGTCTATATTACGTTGTGTTGTTGATGTATAAACGATTTATCATATTTGCCATAAGTCGTTGCACGACGAAAGACTTTATATATTCAAAACCCGAGTCAATCTGTGGTTTGAATATGGTAACGTGTGTAGTCATAATGATGCGATGTAATAGGACCTACATTGAAGTCGGAGACTCAGTATATTTTGTTATTACATGGGTATCATGGAGTGCATAAGCAGAAACATATGTACCTAATAATGAGCTTTGATGCGGGACATCTTTCACGAAGGTCTCTTCCAGTCAAAGGGAGAAACAGAAATTTATGAAGTTTGTTAGAATGATCTTAAATCTGGCAACTGTTGCGTTCATACGAAAGCTATTTAATTAGAGCTCTTTAACCTAAGGTTAAAACAGAAACCAAGTTGAAAGACATATTTTTAACAGGGAATTTATCTCAGAAAATAATGAGATTCTTTCATGTTTCAACAACATATCTCTATGCAGGAAATTCTTCGGTACAGCGTTAACTGCTGTAGATCAGACTACGGATACGTTACCTTGCCCAAATGGTGCACGTTAGAGGCTGAATTCGAACATATACATATAGGTGGTAGTTCAATCCGCTTAAAAAGATGAAAATTAAATTGGAAGCTGGAATAAAATCTAGAAATCTCAGGACAACATTTTAATGAAAATTTCACAAAAATATTTCTCAAATTTTAAAAGTATGCGTCTGGTGCTCTGTCAAACATACATGCTTAAAACAGAACCCACATTTTAATCCTTCAGAGGTCTGTATGTTTAATTGAAATAATGTTGAAAATAAGCATTCTGTACATCCTTCTCGACCAGGGTTTATGGACATGATCGAGTCTTTTTTACCTTCGCTGGAAACACTCGTCAAACACGTTCTACTGTTATGTTTATTAATTTGTGTATTTGTACTCAGTTTAGATGTCTAAAATGTCTTTGAAATGGACATCTTACTTTAAAGTGAAACAGAGTGTTTCGTAATTGTTGCTATGAAAATATTTACAATACGTCGTAAATATTGTCGTAAAACTTTCAGGATTGTAATGTTTCACTGTAATGCCAAAATAACACTTACGGCCATGTAATGTTAGAAGGTCAAAATTTCACGTCGCATTTGCATCTAATACCAAGCCATATTTGTCTTTATGTCTGTTGCAAATAATACATAAATGTGAAATGATATTTTAATTGTAAGATCTAGATTATTTCAATGTCGAAAATGCAATACCAACCTAAAACTACAAGACATAGTACAGAAGATGTTCCAACAATTTAGTAAATATACGTTTTAGTGATGGCGGGCTAAAAGACGTTTCTAGAGAGGTCAAAAGTCAATATAAGAAATATGAAAAATTTTAAACGATAAAACATCAGATAGAATACATCTTGTATAATACATTCACTCAGATCCATTATGACAAAATTATTCTGAAATAATGCGACCCTGCATGAATATTAAACTTGGTTATGACCAAAACTCAAAATTTACTTCAGTTTCATGTTCAATGAACCACCGTGTTCATTCAGAAACGAGCCTAAATGCGCATTAAGTAGGCGCATGAATTAGGACCAGGTATCCCTGGCAGCTCATCATTCTGAGACGGCATACTCCACGTTTCTAATCAAGTCCGCCCCGCTTGTCTGCGGAAGCTTGTGGAAATCACGTTTTACCGGAAGTGTGGCACGAGATTTCAAAGGCAACATTGTTGGCCAAGGGAGCGATACTTGAAGAATTACAGCCACTTAACCAATACTTGGAGTGCAAGTGAGAGGGAATGGCGTACCATCAGCATAATATAGGAAATCGTTAGTTCTTGACAAATGTCTGAACAAATAGGGTATTTATTCAATTAATTACAGAATTGAAAAGGCAATCGATGTTCAGTGCCAACCTGTACTACATGGCTGTATTGACGTATGGTTTATACCAGAAATCATACTACAAACTACATTCTGCAAGGACGATTCGTTACGACCCTATTTGAATTTTCAGAATATCTTGGTCTTGTAGAGTAAGAACTTGGAGTTCAGTAATTGCTGAAACTTCAATTTTACTTTATTTTAAAAAAACACGATGTTTTTACAATTGTAATCGATTTCCAGGACTTTCGGTGCGAGGTAATTCTATCCCAGTAACAGCACTAAACCTCTGAGAGCACTTCATAACCTCTGAAGCATGTTCACTATCTGGACGCAACGCAATTTTAGAAAATGTGTGCGTTGTGATTACTTATCAAACAAATATGATATTGAAAAGTATTCTAGGGTAAAAATTAAACATCGTTTTGTGGAGAAATTATTTTTGTAAATGCCTTTTGTTGACTAAGCAAATTAAAAAAGTCTAAAAATAAACAATGTCAATGTTAATGATTTCTTGATTACCAATGTAACATTTTAAATCACGAGTAAGAAAACTTGCATGGATTTACAGCATTTGTATTGCTCAATTTTCTGATCGATAACGAAACCAGATGCTAAGTTTAATCGGAAAAATGTTCTGTAGCATGAACTTCTTAGACAGCTAAAACGTTAAAAACCCTACATTGGTGGCATGATTGACATGGCTAGTTTTTCAGATTCGAATATATTAGTTTGACGTACGAACCAATTATTTGTAAATTGTTTTAATTCGAACTTGTAAACACCTTTTAGTTCCCTTTGTTCATGAAACCTCATGTATCCTTTGTATTAAAAACAAAAGAAAGCTGGCAAATACAATTACCTTCCAAGACACTACACAAAAATTGTGTAAAAATACTTTTCCATATACACACATTATATCCATGGGGTGTACATAATAAAAATATATCAAGGTGATGTAGATGACTATTTGGCTACATCATCTCCCGTCATGCCGCTGAAGAGTCAAAAGCTTTCACGATATAGAAATATTGTCATAATGATAAAGGCACTTAATAGAATTTAGCATTTCTTATGTCATGGTTTCTCAGATCCTTTGGCTTCAGAACAATGTCAGTCAGGACAATGATTTGTTAGTGTAGCCGGTTACACTTTGTAAAGGCTCCTTTAGACATGCATTAACTGCATACCCAAGCGTCCGTAACTGTACGTAATGTTAAGAAAGATATTCATTTGTCTCCAATATCCTCTGGAGTATTTCTAACCAGGTTAAGAGTATCTAAACAGGCTTTATATTAAAGACTATGACAATAGACAAGGACTGTTATGTGAAGCCGGAGATGCATGCGTCTAGTCGTTGAAAATAAACGCTTTAATGATCCACCGTATCTGCGAGCACTACCCTCACGATTTGAGGAACAGTCATTAACCATGAAACTCCAGACGCCATTCAGGTCTTCACAGTGTAACGTATCCATGCACTGCGGGATTAAAGTTATTTCAGTGGAGACATACAGATTAGCGCTGTAATTACAGCTTATTGCAAGCTAAACCGGAACACGCATCCCTCTCAATTAGAGGGAAATGACAAGACATATCCCTTGTGTTTCCAGAAGCAAAAGACTTTGTCTCTACACTACAGTAGTTCAACCTAGACAGAAGCCAGGGTATTCGGACATTTCAAAGGGGCAGTAGAACGTTTTGGGATAAATTTATTTTCAAATATGACTTTATGTCAAATGAATGCATCTTAGGTTTGTCAAAACAATTGAAACCACAACCCGATATGTAGATAATAATAAGTATACCAGGCAAAACCCGCAGATGGCCATTTATGTGTAAACACATTCTAATCATTTGAGGTAGTGATATTGATTCGCATAGCTGAAACGATCTTTGTACGATCGTTTTAAACCTGCTTCTTTTTGGTTCAACGTATAACGGGAATATTTATTGTCGTTTTAAGGTGATAACCTTTTTTCAGAAAACGAGCTACTGCCCCTTTAATGTCTGTACAGTGGTTTTGTATCCTATTTAAGCTTCCTACTAATCTGTCCCTTAGCATTTGCTGATTGACTTAAGAATCTTATAGAAACTTAACGACTGGCTCCTCCCCTCAGGAGACATGGAATCAGCACTCAGCTTGTTGTTCAATAAAGTTGAATGATAAAAACTGACAAGGCAAAGATAAAATTGCGAGGCGTGGAATTGGTTAACGCTGATTACTGAGCTAAGAAGAAGACTAAACAGGAAAGTGACGTCACAATATGGTGATGACGTGCTATGCTTTTAACAAAGAGTTGATAGGCGGCGGACACGTTTTTCTAACTGCAGTCCCTTTGCACATCCAGTTAGATAACCCAACACGTTGTTGTGATATGTATATATATATAAAAGAGCCCACCATGTTAAACTTCATTACAATGGAGATTGAATTATTTCAATTTACATGCAGGACGACAACCAGAACAACACAACAGATGCAGCTTTAATACAATCAATCGTCACGCCATGGAAACTTTAGGTAGAACGAAATATTTCAATCGTTACGAAGATAACAGAAGACACATACAGCTGCATACCGAAAGTTTGTTCACTTATCACTGAATCGTAGTGCAAATATCATGTAATTTGGGTTTCGTTTCAACGTCAATAGAATAACTTCAGCAAGACTAACAATGGATCACCCACTGTCCATGTGTGAAATAGCCATTCTTGAACTCACTTTTGCATTGTCTGGTCACTCGTGCAAAAATTCGAATTATGGCGAATTGATATAAACAGAAGGGGGTCACATTTTCGAAATTTCGATTTCGTTAAATGTCGAATAAAATGTTCCGGATCGATTAAAACCCACATAATCACATTGACTTTGTGCTAAGAAACAAACGTGAGTAAGTTGTAAATAAGTTTCCTTTTCGCAACGCTGCGAAACCTCAAAGGCATCTCAAATTACATGATATTTGCATTAGTATATTCAGGTATGTGAACACACTTTTGGTATGAAGGTGTATACGAGTTGTTTGTAACATATCATGGTTTTTAATGCCTTACATTATACATCGATATGAAACAGCTGTTAAAATCGTGCTCATTTAGTGCTATTATACCATTCGAATGACAACATTTTAGTTATCACAATAGTAATTGTCAGTGTATTAACACATAATAATAGATATTATAATATTTCTATAATGAAAAAGCCAAATTACATTATTTGAACATTAATCAATTAGCAGCAAGACACGGGTTAAAGCTAACGGTGGCAGGAATTTCTTTAGAAAATTGAATACAACGTCAGCTGTTTTAATCATTAAGTCTGCTAGTTAATAACAAAATAGCTTATTGGCGATATGGCTATATTGATCTATTAAAGTCAGTGAGACAGAAATGGATAAATGCAGATAGCAACAGCCTTTCTGAGGCAAAATCTATAAAACGTTAAACGGTAAAGTTAAAAACGAGTCATTTCGGCATCAGGTTGAAAACTACAGACGCGCTATTCATAGATACAGAATGGCATGTTTGCTTAATATGAATAACATAACCGGTATCATACAGAATATATTAAAACACCGAAGAACCATTGCTCTACTCTAGCGGAATAATATCATTACATAAAGCTGTCGATTATAGTTAACCATTGATCTGTATACGGAAAGGATGAAAGATGATTCAAAATTCAAATGTCAATATAAAATGCATAATAACGATTTCCATTTGGATAAACAAATATGTCAGTTTGACATGTTTACAAAGACATCAGAAGTAGAACGACTTAAATCTATATTTGCTGTTGCCTTATCACCAATCGAATGAATATGTTAATGTAAATGAAAAACCTTAAATGAAACATATGTTTTAGAACACAAACAGAAAGTGTTATGATCTTCCCATTTTCTTTAAAGGGGCAGCAGCACGATTGGGAGTGATCTCACGAAACCGAAAATAAATATTACCAATTGCAAGATAATTTATTTTAATCAAAAGAAGCAGTTCTCTTACGAACGTAACTTGTTCGGTTAAGCTACATGAACCCATTTCTCTACAATAAATGATTAAAAGATGTTCACACGAAAACGACCGCAAGTAGTTTTTGCTATAATTAGTACTTGATACTTTCACTCCGAGTTGCGTAATGAGGTGTTTGACCCTCTGAAGATAATGTATATGGCTTACTCATATATTTATAAGGAAAAATTTGAAAATGTTCAGAAAATGTGTCCCCTTATCATTTGTGAAAAAAATGAGGTATACTAATTTCACAATTGTTATTGATGCTAACTAAACTTTCTGTTCTCAGCAGTTCATTCTTATCTCTATCAACTACTTGGTGCGAATTATCATATTTCAGGAAACGTTCATCCTCTTTCGCTTTCGTATATTTAACTAAAACTCTCTTGTCTTTTAGGAATTGAAAGTTTCTTTAAGCATAATCAATAAATACCAACATCCTTCGACAATTGTACAATATACACTAGAAGAATGATGATCTGGTTAAATTGTGGATGTGAATCTGTATAGAATTGTAAGAATTGCTGTCACGTTTATTCAAGTGGAACAATGGACTTATTAAAAATGATACATTTGTGTGTAATATGAATATCCCAAGTGACATAGACTGAATCAAATTGACCATTGTTGATAAAATACCACAGGTAATTAAGTGAGAACGTAGACCTAGTGTAGTTCTCTATGCCATGGCGAGAAACACATACTAATCAAGTCTGTCAAATACATTGAGTGGATTGCATGACTTGTCTTATCCAACAACCTTCATTATACGTAGAGACGTCACCATGAGGGGTGTGATTGGTTTTAGATAAACTTTCAGGTAGCCTCATTTAAATTTCTTTGAAAATTTCATAAAATTCTTTCAAAGGTCTGTTTAAGGGACATTTGGTGGTTAAAAAAAGAATTATAGGGGACATATCATTAGTGTGAAAATCCTTGACTTCTTGCGGTCGATTATTCTAATTATTAACTATTTCTGACATTGGTGTGTATTAGTTAATAATTTGCTCTATCAATAATATTAAATAATTGTACGTTAGAAGAACGACCGAGATAACGACCAATCCGTTTAATAGACTACATTCTAGTAGCGTAGTCGAAACCCCGAGTTAAAGCATGTAATACATAAAACAGAAAAATCCGGATAACATATTGTATACGATTTTTCGGACTAAAAGGAAACTCCTTCTTAAGGAATATAAAAATTTGACCTATCTTTTAAGAATCTGTAGTAGCTTTGACCGCTCATCTCGCGAAATTCGCATGGAATGCCCTGAAATTCAAATTCTTGGACTGCCGTTCAACGATTCAAAGAAATGAACTATGATCATCATGTCTCAAGGGACGTTATAGGAATTCCTTTTAAACGAGTTATCATGATCAAGATAACGTCATCCGTTATGGCAGAGGCTTTGCACTGAATATCTGTAGGAATTAACGCTTACTACATCACAATTCCTCCCCCGCGTGTAATCTACTAGAATATTTATATACGAGACGAGATATTCCTCAAGAATCTGTTACTCGAACAGCGACAATGAACTTTTTCACTCCTGAGAGGAAGGAGGGTAACCAATTGGTTTATATCTATGCTAACATATTTGTGGCATTGGGTGCAAATGAGCATTTAAACTTATATCTGTACTGCTGGATGTTCTAATCTAAGTTCATCATCACCTAAAGTAGTGTTGATGTGGTTAATGGGACATGAATTTAAACTTAAATTGATAGCATAATAAGATAAGAAAGTATTTGTTAGAAACAATTTTATTCTTGAAACTACATCAATTGCTAGATTTAGGTTATCGAGACAATTTCGATCTCACTTTATGGAACTAAGTACACTGGCATTGTTAGTTAAAACCTCTAAAAAACAGTTGAAACAATTCTTATTAAAATAATATCTTAGGTGAAATTCATCAATTACCGGGAAAATCTCAATGTATCATCTTTTGCATTCGTATTAACTTGTATCTAAACTAAGTTTATCTAGATTTGATCACTTGATAAATAAGAGCGCACACTCGGTAAACAACCCACAACAATGAGACGTGAAGCCATTGATGGCGTTACGAGAGTGAAAAACCTTGCTACGGCATTATAAGGCATTGTTGATAAGTGTTATCTTAAATCATTTATAAATATGTGGATATCCTATCCATCCATTTAATTTCATGTTATAATGTTTTAAAATAAGTAGAAGTACAGACGATTTTATCATGGTATTCCCCGAAAGAAAGAAACATTCGGACCGATAGGACGGATTGTTTAAGTAAACACCAAGTGGTGGTCGTTATATACTGTAAATATCAAATGCATATCTTTTAGATAAAGGCGAAAATATGCATCAAGCACTATGAGGCATAACAAAAGGGCATAACACTTTTTTTTATGTAAACAAAGGGATCACATGAAACGACTTCTACGACTACGGATGATCAGGTTGACTCTCTGAAGATTATGCATATTGGCTTAATCATACATCTTTTGGGGAAAATTGGAAGAAATTAAATTTTCCTAAACATGTGCTACTGCCCCTTTAATGTATCACTCTGGCTGAGGCATGTCGTAAATGCAGGTGAATTGTGAGTTTATTGCTAACGTTTGGCATCTCGTATATCACCACGAAACATGTCGGACACCTTTACTCACCTGAACGTATAATAGGTTTCAAAGCTGTCAGTGTCAATTCTAACCCATCCTACTATGCCAATGACCTCAGTTTTAAGAAGAATATACGTGTGAAGTATTCCAAACTCATTGATGTTTTATAATTTAGACGAGATTTTAAAAAATCTATCATAAATTAGTGAAAAGAATAAGCAAGAAATGGTATATCCATTATCTTTAAGCACAGAAGTATTTTATCATTCATACATTATTTTTATTTTCCTGGTTTTGTCAGTTTTGACAAGCATTCCATAGTGTTGATGTTAAAAACTTCAAACATGTCTTTGTATTTTATTTCTGAAGTTGACATATGGCGTTTTTCTCTTATGGAAAAATTTGATTCTTTTATGACTGAATTAGGCGATCTCGATTAACTAATGGAACTTCAGATGTGACTGCACGATTTTAGGAATTAACTATTTCTACTTAACCAGAGATAAATTCTGTTTATAATATCTTTCTTCTTAAAACGTCACTCATTCAAAGGATCTTCTTATGAGTGATAATAGTGCTGTTGCAGAAAGCAATATAAGAAAAATACGGTGTCAAACTTTCTGATTATATTCATTGAAGTCTTTGATTAGGTTTTGTTTAATCATAATTTTAAACTCGTTCTTATTGTTGTTTATCTATAACCGGGCGCATTATTTATATTTAATCGAAATTTGAGCGCAGCATGTTGACTTTCATCCCTATGGACTTATTGTGTCTATCTGAACTGTTATCACAAAATGAATGGCATGCACACGTAATGTTTTTATAGTGTAATTCATTTCAAATTTCAAAATATTTCTTTTTCTAAATTTGATTATAAAATCAGTCAGTATAAGTGCCATACAATACGATGTCACGGCATGCTACCAGGCTCTAACGCTAAGGTAATATTTGTATATTAATGAACCATTGATATAATTTGAATCAACTCATAATTTGACATTGATATGAACATCTTTCGAAAAGATCTTGTTATGTGGATAGTAAGTTGATATCATAAATATATAACCTTTACGACATTTCTAACCTAAAATCTTACTATTGTTTCAGCCTTTCATACACCGAAACATTATTGTCTACTATAGGGTTTGCAACGCGATTTTTAGTTTAAACCTTAACAAAAAACCAGGTATAAGAATTACAACATTATTAACAATAAAATTGCTTCCTATATACACATTAACGTTATTCATCGATCTCGATCGGCATATTGTGGGACTCATCTCCTCCCTAATGTCAAAATTCAGATGTTTCAATTTACCATTTAATTGGTTTGGCACTGGTCATGCGTCGTCACAGATGCTTCACGCAGTCACTTCATAATATCTGGATCTAAAAAACACTCTAAACTTTATTGTTGCAATTATCGATTGACAGAAATCCGAAGAATACTTGCATCAGTGAAATCAAGACGCCATATACTTTTGATACTTTACTGATTTTTGCATGCACACCGAAATTCCGTCATTGTAGTTCAGAGTTGTTAAAGATGGGTTCTAAAAACTAGCTTCAAACCACAAGTTTGGATTGATTCTTGAGAGGAGATTCAAAGAGAATTTAAAATCTCTTATGGTCCAAATAGAGTTTTCGTTAAATTACCGTTTCCTTTATTTGCTATCATTGTTGCTAAAGAATGAATCAATTCTCCTATAAAATCTTCTACTTTCACATCCACTGATGTTTTCTTATTACAATTTGACTTTAGAGTCGTAAAAGAGACGTATAGATATGAAAAACATATTCCAACGATACAAATATCTAACTCAAAATCATAGTGTTCGTTTTCCAATGATATTCAATTTGTCCATTAAACATATTTGACATATAACGCGGTTGCAGAGGTTTCCTACTTGATATGTTGAAGGTTTTTGGTTAAGATGAAAGTTACCTATTGTGTTTAAAGACATGAATGATATTGAACTAATAATGATTTATTTTCATAATTGAAACTAAGCAAAGGGTTTGAATGATGTTTAAACGGTACTGGCATCCGAGAGAAATTTTCGGTATCGCTACAAAACCTAATTGCCATGAATACAACCAGAGGTAAGGATGCATGATTACAAGGGTTTTCAGAACAATATTCAAAACCTTCTTTGAAAATAATATTTTGGCCTAGTCTTTTTTCATGTATTAAAGGGAGCGTAGCACTTTTTGATTTTTAAAAAACATTTCTTCAAATTTTCCCTAATAAACATTAGTTATGCGAAATGTATTATCTTCAGAGGGTCAAACATCTTATTAATCTACCCGATCATCGGCAGTCATAAACGAAATCATTTCAAGCAAAAACCACTTGCGGCCATTTTTGTGTGAAAACGTTTTAATCATTTGAGGAAGGAACAGGGATCCGCAAAGCTTAACCGATCATGCTACTTTCGTTTTAAGACTGCTTCATTTCATTAAAACACATGGTCTTGCAATTGTAAACATTTAGTTTTCTTTAGTGAGATTACTTTATTCACCTAAAACAACGTACGCGTGCTACTGTCCATTCGGATAAATGTACGTAACAATGCTGGCAACATTCCTATAAAGAAAATAACTGGTTCTAACAGAAAACCACATTGCCGCTATGATAAGAATGAAGATATCAGAAGTTGTCACATCAAATACAATATTGCGTTCTATCCAGATTCAAAGTTATCCTTGGCATGCTAGTTGCTTCGTCAACTCAAAAAACAGTCAAATACATTTCATGTTTTGGGGACTATTGAATGACAAAGTTGAACAGAATTCTCTTTCGATGTATCCACAGATATTGTTGGCATCTTTCGGAAAACTATGAGTAGAAACCAGGCATAAAATCATCAGACGTATAGTTTGGCATCGATGTATGAATTCATGCACATTAAAGACTTCCGGTAACCCTGAAAGCAAGTTCAGTCATAAATTGATGCCAAGCGAAATTTACAATTTAACCAATCAGAATTGAGTATACATGTATGGTAAGGGTTGCCAAGTGAGATATCAACTAGGACACCTGTTTCTGATGGTTTTACTACTTGACATGCTCTGAAAATTTACAACTGCAGTGGGATTGTTGAAGATCTTCCACTTGTAGATGTAAACATGCCAACTGATACCGGCGGCATCCATATCGAGATAAACAGACGCGTGTGTATGACAACTGCCGTCTCTTGTAATCTCAATGAAATATTGTTTTCAGCTGATAAAAAAAAGAAATTTATTTTTCGCCCTTGGAAAACACCAGTAGTGTAGTATAAAATGTATACGGCAATAGTAAATTGTTATAATACCACTTGTAGATGTAAACATGCAAACTGATACCGGCGGCATTCATATCTAGATAAACAGACGCGTGTGTATGACAACTGCTGTTTCTTGTTATCTCAATGAAATATTGTTTTCATCTAATAAAAAAATAAATTTCTATTTTGCCAGTGACAGAAGACACTAGTAGTGTAATATAAAATGTATACGGCAATGATAAAGTGTTATAATACCGCTGAACGTATGGTACCCCCTTATGCCGTTATGACGTCATGACGTCATGTGAAAGTACCGTCGTTACAGTGGTATCGGTATTTGGGAAATCTTAGTTTCATTTCACTGCTGAATATTTGGTTTATCAATTTGGGCACGTTTGACATGAATAAATAACTCATTCATAAAAATCGTCATTCATGGACAATAATTTAGCGTCACCTATGTATGACAGAATACTGTGATTTACCGAGCATTAAATACCAAACATAATATCCGAAGATATGAATAGCCGTAAGATGACATTTTGATTATTAAATCATTGAAAAATCCTGTCTTTGAGCCGTCATATATATGGCTTCGTTATGAAAGCCTATAGGTTAAACAATAATTCCCAGTTTATAAACCAAAGACACTTGGAAACTAACAAATACCAGCCTTTCTGGATACATGAAATAACGTAATATGAGCAGTAACAGATACTTAAACCATTTACTTAGTTGCTTTAAGCATAGTCTTGTTTTATCAGTGAGTTTTGTAAAGTAAAGAAATCTAAATGAACTCGGTATTGAATCTGTTTCTTTTGAACACGTATAATGACATAAATCGCCTCGGAAATCGAAGGACGTTTCGAACCAATGCTTAGAGACGCTATTCTTCCTTCACGAATTTATCTGAATGTTCATAATGATAAAATTACTCAACCATGGATGCTTTCGACGTCTTGTTAATATCGCCGATTGATTTTTTTCTGCCTCCATGTGAATGTAAAATATTTTTGACATATACTAGCCGAAAGTAATTGTAAATCGACCAACCCTGGAGAACTAGATTAGACGAAGTCAGATAAATGAATATGCCGTGTTTGACAGATGATTGGTGGATGTTTGTTCGAATTTCGAGATCATCTTCAGGGTATCTACTCGCCGTGTGAAAGATAATTAACATGGGCTCATTCCCGACTGTTGAATATATAAAAGTTCATTACATCTAGACTCAAGCTTTCTTCTTTCTCAACATCAAAGTTATCTTTGAAAACGATATTTTTCGTCCCATGTTTAATATATGTGACACCTTTATCATTTCGATTGATCGGTAACACTTTAACTATTCAATCTATAAAGTTATATTGCCCTTTTCGCGTCTCGACAACGGAGTGATCTTTAAAACCGATATCTTTTTTGTACAATCATTCATATGTCTTATACTTTATCATTACACATAAATATGAATTATACAACATTGATACATAATCAATACGATTCCACTTTCGAATGAACACTAACATTTTCACTATTGAATATATAAAGATTCAACGCACATGGTTTCTTTCCTTATAAGAGTGATCTTTAAAATATTTGAAATATATTTTGTCCCATAATTGATATGTTACACGTTTATATCAACATATAAACATAAATGATAAAACTACATTTAAAGAGGGATACTGGCAGAGGCTCGTTATTTTTATGCTGTAAGACTGAACCAGTGTCAGGATCCCCGTGCGAAGATCTTCGATCTTTTGAAAGGGTTCCGGTATCTTTGTTGGAATGTCATCATCCATAAAATGTTACAATGGGATATTTCTCTTTACGAATGCTAAAACAATGCAATTCGATAACACTGAGACTTACATTATACTGTAACTAAATAGTAAAAAACACTGAAACACGTTGTAACTGTAGAAAAAGTTATGTTAGTTTGAAAGGAATGTTTTCCAGATGAAGACCTACCTGGACTGTAGACTGTAGACATATCCCTCTGTCTCCATGGAGTACAGAGCGATATAGTCCCCGATATACAGCTGCTCTCCCACATTGCTGTTGCTCATCATATTTAATCCTGCGGGGTCAGCTGAAAAGAGAGAAAATTAGATTTTGTAATAAAGAGGACAGATTCGTCCTGAAAAGAACTGCTAAACGGAAAACATACAATACTATTCATTGATTTAGATTGGGTCAGCTGAACACCTATAGAATAATATTCCGAATTACCAAAAAAGCCTCCATAATCCCAAAAGTCGTGACGATAAAGCACTTGTGAACTTGAACCACGTACGGTAGAGGTTAAAAGGAAGAAAGTTTCATAGTCACTATAGGCATTTTTAAAAACTATATGATCCTCTATTTAGCTTGAAAAACTGCAATGATAAAATATAGGGCTTGGATTGCGATGCATTTAGATCAAACCTTATACTTGCCCTATTATCACTAAGTACTAATGAAATCACTGAGGTAACAGTAGTTTAATATAAAAGACTATGAAATAGAGTTAACAATAGCAACGGTTGTTTCTCAGGTCAAGTGTGCGCTGACATTGTCTGTAAATTAACAAATATGTTTTTAAGTAGATATCAAGTATAGCATATCAGCTTGGAAGAAGTATCATTGAAAGACAAATGCATTCATTGACCTCTATGGGTGATTACTAAAGATAGAATTCATGTGTCATTGGATCAAACGAAAGCTATGTAAATAATGACAGATATAGCCATAGTTATTTTGCAGAGCAAACCTTTTCATAAATTTTATGTTCGCGATCACACTATCTTGAATAGGTAATCTATTGAAACTATGAAAATTTTTAAAGAAGATATTCTCATTAAGAGGTAGGCAAGCACAGTATATCCTAACAGCTAAATCATCTTAAACATCAGTCACCAAGACATGTTTCAAATGTTCACTGTCTAAATGACACGATTTCCTCTGCGATATTGTCAAAATACAAACCCCATATAGTTCATATACTTTGGTAAACAATTAACAAGCTCCAAAATGTCAGTTAAACAATTAGTGTCGAACCATGAACTTATGTTCTAAATAGGATATTTAATACCAGTTATGCATATTTGACATTAACTATTGAATATTAAGCAAACACTTATGCATTTAATCAAATCTTGGATTTGATTTTCTATCCGCTGCTTGAAATATTTATTGAATCATTTCAAATTAATAGAAACCTAATTATTTCCATGTGGTTTATAAAGGTTAATAATCATATCATTGGATATGCCATTGGATAAATTTGTGATTAGTCTTCCCGATGTTGAAAAGCATGCACGTAGAATAATTAGCCAATTGCATACTATTAAGCACAAATATCTCACAATGTAAGTAAGGACAAATCACTGCGATTGTGTACATCTTTGAGTGAGGCGTTATATGAACTATAATGAAAAAGGCCAATTCTACATATTCTGTTTTCATTTGGCGTTTATACATAGTATGAAAATGAATAAAAATGCCAACTATAACCACCTATTTCATTGACAAGTGCTTTTACAGCCCACAGAAATATAATCAACAAAAACAGTTTTTACAAGAGTTTTAGATTTCACATTGTTATCCCTATAGCACTTAAATATAATATTGGAGTGGACCTTAACTTTTTATGTTGAGTATACAAAAGCTGCATCAACCACCTTCCTTCTAAACAAGGAGCTGTCAAAGAGAATATATATTGATTTAATGGTTTCAATTAGCAAAATTCTTTCTTGCCCTGGAAAAACTATATTATTGAAATATCTAAACTAAATCTTTATCTTGCCATAAATACATTGCAACGTCGGGCTTAGTTTCGATTCAAAGACCATTTGTTTTCCACAACTGTCTGCAGTGGAATGTTGAAGACGCAACACACATAAACCATACAGATTTCATCCTTGTTTTATCTTTCAATTGATAAAACCATACACGATACGTTTCATATTTTATAAAATAACACTTATGAAACGTTTCATATTGTATAAAATGACACTTATGAATACAGAGTATCGGTGCACTTTCGTTCATTTATAAAAGACATTGGAGTATTTAACATTACCTAAGAGATAAGGATGTTTTGAAAATGTATATTTTACTTAACTTTTCACTTTGTCTTCTCATAACGTCACCACTGACATTTAGTCTTGGCGAAATAACTTTAGATATCTTGAATTCATACAATAAGTTCCTTTGACATATTGCTTCTTATTGTACAAGTCCAATAAACGTCCAGGACAGATAGAAATGAAACATATGAAAGATGCAATATTCCCTTTAGTGTTTTAATGGATCGGATCTCGATATCAATGTAATTAAGTTAGATGTAAGATTCAATTTCCATTTATGATCATTTTAACTAAGCTTTTATAGCACATTGGCACATTGGTTAATCTTTGACAAAACACAGACCAAGAGAAGGCTAATTGGTAATAAGACACCTGCTTAAATGTAAACCACGCAAAACATCCTGTTTTTGTTTCCATTTTTCTTCAGCGTTAATTCTTCGTGAAACAATTACAAAACAGCTGCTCAAATTTAACTATAATGACTAAGTAACGTGTAACTAACGAAGGGTAGGAATTCCTAGAATAATTGGTACCACCAAAATGTACAGGATCCTTTCTTTAAACTGTTCCAAGCATTTCAACACACTGTTAAGAACAATGTAATTCAATCACACAAAACAGGTGGTGTGCGTTTTCCTCAGAATACTCGACAAACCAATCTTAATGCATTCTATGAACCACCTCTTCCCATGTTCAAAATACAAAGACTTAAATATTTTGAATGACAAAGATTGCAACTCAGGTTTGATAAATTAAAACGGATTTCAGCGTAAGTTTCTGACCGAAAACATGCAGAATCCAGAAAACTGGATAATACATTTGAATATATGAGATGGAAAGTACCTATACTCTATGCATTATTAGTCTCTATGTTTAATTACAAATATAGAGACCTGTGATAGAAATGTTTTAGTTCAATCATCTTGCATTGCAAGCCGACTATTTCAAAAGTAGCCATCATGAAAACAATTAAGTTACCATCGTTATTGTAACACAATAAGACATACACAATAATCAAATATAAAATAAATACTACGAAAGGCAATTGCCATGTGTGAGTTGGGCAGGGAATCTGCCATATGTTAGTATGGATGGTCTCTTTAGCCTGTAGAGACATTGAATCTACAGAATAGAGGAAATACACGAGTAACACAACGTAATGGAAGCAAATTATCCTGAAACCATTCATCTTTTATGAGGTTTGCAAACATTTGGTGTAACTATCGACTCGCATGCAATGTATTTGCTTGAAGCATGAAAGATCAGAAAACATAAATTTGAAAACATGAACATAACAGGAACGGATGAACTGGACAAAATATGTTTAAGAATAGAAACAAATGTGTAGGAACTAGGACACGGGTTTAAGAATAGGTAAAAGTGTGTGTCAAGCATTAGGTCAACAGTTTAAAACAGGACAACTGTTAAGCTTACGAACAAGGACAAATGATTAAGAACTAGAAAAAGTATTTACGAACTAATAAACTGTTTAAAAACAAGGACAGGCTTAAACAGTAGAACACATGTTAACGAACAACATCACATATCTAAGAAGAGTTTACGACCTAAAACATGAGTTTACCAAGAAAAATGTTTAAGAAACAAGAAGTTTAAGAACAAGGACATATTTTCACAAACTAGACCAATTCTCTCCGAACCAAGACCAGATGTTTACGAACAAGATCACAGTTTTGATAACTAAGACAAGTGTTTACAGCATATCAACCTAGGACTAGCTAGCACATGTGTTAACTAACTAGGATACTTGATCACATGGACAAGTATTAAAGGACTAATACTTTGATGGTCTTAATCATAGACTGTGCAACTGTGTGTCACAGAGAGAAGTTTGCAAATGTACTTTCACAAGACACTGTCTTTAATCAATTGTCTATAAGTAAAGCAGCCTTGAGAAAATATAGATACTGCCATGTGATAAATGCAAACATTCAAATTCACGGCAAAGAAATGGAATACTTGCATAATTGGAAACCCGTTCGTCCTTTAAATGATACAAAGTGATCTTTTTCAGAGAAGTTGTAATATGTATAAAAACAAAGAATGAGAAAGCAAACCAACATTGTACAGCATTGTTAGACTATATGGAACACACGCGGTTTTCGTCGTTTTAAGAAAAAATCCTCCAATCTGCACAAAGTTCACTTAACATAATTCCAAAAAGACATGGATGATACATACGTTTAGGTGGTGGTTGATCAAAACACTTAACAATTGGCAGAGTGAGTTGAGAAAGCTCTTCTTTGGACATGGTTGAGGAATCCTAAATACCCCCAGCTCCTCCTGGACTAAGGCTTCAGTATCTCGGACAACCCAGGTCAATAACGCTGCCTACAATCATTAGCGTCCTAAGGGACTTGTATTTCTAGCTTTGGTAGTGTCAGGAGTCACGTGTGACGTCACAACAAGAACACTGCACGCCAGACTTGGCCACACAGGCATATACGTAAAAATGTGATTAAAATTCCTAAACGATTCTTCTCTGTTTTCCGAATGTGGATCATCTCTCAGCCTTGAGCTAGTTGCTGTGGACACTTATGCAGAGAACGCAGATAAGGAGAGATTGTTTCGCTATAATATATTCTTCTTTGACGGTCCGCAAGACTTTTTACATCTGATTTGAATGATTGAACGTATTTTTCCCAGCTTCTGATATCTCGAAACAAAATGACTTCTTTAAGAATACGTTCTCTCTCACAAGATTTGTTTTAAAGGAGAAATGCCACATTATCAGAATAAGTGATCACCTGTGCTTACACACAGACGCTATGTATCAATTAACATGTTGGCGTGAATAGAATCAACAAGCTTCTAGATCGATACATCGTACTATTGTAGGACTGAGGTAACACATCCGAGCTAAAAGAAGAACCACGGATGAACCTTAAAAGATAGCCAATTTACTGACGGATATTGGGGTCACAGGCTTCCCTTGAAATTCAGCGAGCCTAAAGATGCAGATAAAATATCAGCAACGTTTGGAAGACTTGCATTGAGGGAAGATCCGTGTTTTAGAGAGGCAATAAAGATATTATGAGCTTTAGGGTTTACGATCGGAATTCACCCAACTGCAGCGAAATGTCATTTCAGGAGTAAATCGGGTCAGAAGGTTGTACAGAAGTACGATAGTTAGTTTACATATATGGCAATCAATATAATTCCTAAGTTTTTCTTGACATCAAATGATCCACCTCCATTCCCTGGCGAGTTCTGTTGCGTTGCAAGCTGTATAAGTGTTGATGAACTGTCAGTGAATGAATAATGGCTATGGATGATTTGTGGAGTTTCTAGAAAGCTCATCGGAGGCAGGGTCATAAATGTATCTTAATCTGAACAGGTACCTATGAAGCGTTGTACTTTTTGGTATATTAAGTTGATCAAAAACGTTTATGGGAGATATCTCTCTCAGAAATGTGTTTCGCTGTAGAATGTGTAAGAAGGAAATATTTTAGTTCATCTACGCAAAAACGTAATGTCAGTCATTATTTGAAATATTTCCTTTCATTTGTAAAGATATTTTCAAAGTTTGAGAACTTTTTCTGAATATATAAAATCATTTTGTTTCTTCCGCTGAGATAATCCAATAAAATCAAATAATTTCAAGTGGTGGACACTCTAAATATATCAGTGTCAATTACAAATTTCAGTTGAAGATGATGAAGCATGTTGATGCCATAAACATGATTTTTTTTCAGGGTTTACAGTAAATGAAAATCTCTTGTGCTTCACGGGATTAAAGAAAACATCTTTACAGCCAACATCGATCTCCACCACAAAGCTCCATTTAAATGTTATTGGTTCATAACTGGCAGCTATAGTCAATGAAATATAGGTAAGATACTTAATGCTTCTTCCCTTTGTATATGGCTTGTATTGGCCATGTTCCTGATATTAGAATTTGTTAGTTCTAGTTGTAAACTGTCATCTCCAGAAAAGTTTTGCTTTAATCATGCATTAATTAGTAATTTCTCGTATTAGTATGCGCCTGTATATGTCTAATCTTTATCATTACATTGACTTTGATAATTCATTCCTTAAACATGTATATTTTGTAACAAACAAGACACGCCTTTCCCGTAATATCATTTCATCAGATGTTTCATACGTACCATTTCCCTATTTATTGAAACCATTTATGAGGTAAAAATATGTTTTTACATGTAAATTCGAGCAAAAAAAAAGATAGCATCAAATTTTAAAAAATCAACAGCAGTGCAATAAATAAAATTTGTAACGGTTTCCAATGGCTACATGTATACTAATCAATCCCAAATCCCTTTAGAGTCTTGTTGTATCTGTTGAGACAATTACTCTTTCCTTCAATGTCTGTTATCTCCTCAAATCCATTCTCTCCACATCACACCTGCCGAGAACGGTTTAAATCATGCCGCCATGGATATATAAACCCGCCTGCTTGATTGATAGCAGGTGTTGCGGATAGCTGACTGATGCGTGTTAAAGTTGCTTGGTCATCTTACGGTCTTAGACGAGATTACTCGAGATGTTGTAAATACCACTATAGTGTCACGTGGGTTATTCCGTCTTACAGCGCTTGTGGCGTAACGTATGGGTGTGTTAATGAGATAAAATCACTTGTTTGTACAACAACGTCACTAAAATCGTCAACAGTTTCTTACAAACATTTTTTACTTTCGGTTTTTGGCGGCTGAAGTCGAAGAGGTTATTTTGTAACATAAATCACCTGTGCTTTTCAAACATTTTCGTCTTTTTCTCTCGTACCATGCATGTCGGAATTCAGAGTCATTATTTTATCATACCGTCATTCCCTGCCAAGATTAAAAAGTCAAAAGACGTTTGGAAATTTGAAATCTGTTTTAGGCTATGAAACTATTTTTTTGATGTTTTGTATTTAATCAACATTTTAAATGTTGAATCTGTTTTCGTGTTACGAGGCTTTAATTCGGTCATAATTGTTGGTTTGTCTACCCTGAGGTACGACATTGCTCATACAGTAAACTGTATCAGATATCACTTTCATCGTGGAAAGTTAACCCCTTTCTCGAATTTTCTATGAACCAATTATTTTCTTGGTACCAACTTCACTTCATTAGCAGGTACCCAACTACATTGCTGGGTGAACAAGTACCTGACCTGGATTGGGCAATAGGTTTTGATAATGATGATGATGATGATGCTGCTGCTGCTGCTACTACTACTTCTATTACTACTATTGCTGCTCCTACTACTACTAATACTACTACTATTACTACTACAACTACTACTACTATTACTACTACAACTACAGCAACTACTATTTCTACAACTACTACAACAGCTACTATTACTATTACTACTACTACTATCATTACTTCTACAGCTACTACTACTAGTACTACTACTATTATTATTATATAGTTCACACTCACACAATACACATTGGGACATGCTGCATATACAAAGTGTTCCTAAAACATTTTTGATGCACTTTACGGACAAGCCCCGCCCACCCGAAAAGGGCAAATCATTTACCGATTGTAGCAAGTTACTTTTTAACCAATGAAAAAAAAACCCCCTATTTTTAGAAACTGTACTTTGCATATTTTATGAGACGAGTTCTTTTGGAAGACGTTCACAAGAATTTCCTATTAATGATCGCCATAAAAACCCATAAAACATTTCAATGTCATGTGGAGGATCTGTTCTACACGCCCTAAGGTTAACTTTTGGGTGCAATGCTTTATGGAATTTCAGCGCAGAACCCGTGGTTTGCTAGTTCCAGTCGATGCTAGCAGGTTTCACCGCAATGTATAGCTACTTTCTCTCTGCAATAATACAAGCAGCCGTGAAATAAGTGAAATACTACACACATTCTATTTAATCTACACAGCTATGCAGTCGACGAAAGCATAAAGCATAAAGGTTAGACAAGCCTGTGAGAATATGATTGGAATTTGCAACAAATTTGGATAACCTATGTATCTAAAAAAATCCCAGAGTAATAATATCATTATTGTCAACGCCAATATCGAGGATTAGGAAATAGATGCAGACAATAATTGCAAACGATCATGAATAATTAATTCTAACAATGCAATGACAAAATATCACAAACATACGTTCTGCAAGCTTGGTTTTTGTACGTGTACCATATGCTGTAACAAGATTGCAATGACCTTTTATTACTTGATTCTTAATAGAAATTATCGATTAACGTGGTCCTGAAAAGACAGGTGGTAAAAATAATGTTACATGACTATAATTAAGTCCTAGGAATAATTGTGAATGTGCAATAATGTTGACATATGCATCCTTTAAGGAACAATGAATTTTGACATTTAGTTAGGCAAAATATATAATTATGTATTAAAGTTGTCATCACTTAACTGGTTCTTTAATCGAAATAGGGATAAATTTCTTATCGCAACGTAATATTGAAAATCGAAATTCGGTTGTTTAATGTAAGTCTTGCATAGTTTGGGCGTCATTCTTGGATCTAATTAAAGGGTTTTTTAATAACGAAGAGTGACTTATAATTAAAAGTGTTAAAGCTAGAACTAACAGGACTTAGCATAAACTGTTACTAAACACCCTAAACTATAATCATTGATATTCACAGGGATCAATAAAAGAAATCCGAAGTAAAATAGTCAGTCGGTTTCAATAGCTATTTAGTTAGTTTAATTACTAAGGGAGAGGGTAATCTAACATTGAAGACGATTATTCATGTATCTACAAACATGTACACAAAAAGATATTCGGTAACGTAATGTCAAATTAATTTCTTACCTTTCTTAGCGCCTAACTCCTATGAAAATGGTATGTTGACGAAACGTTTTTGTTACGTGTGCCAAACTTTGTTCCTTCGTCGAAAGTAAAAAGGTTGATAAACTTCTTTTGTCAAACTAACCAAGATTGTCGACTTCGAAAAGATAGTCTGTCCCTGGGGGCCATATTTTAACCATACCATAAGTCCTTACTGTCTAAATTTCATCTTTAATTCAGAAAGGGTCGATTTGTCAAGAAATTCAATTTGCTGGTTCATTCTAATGTTATCAATCATGTTGAGTGTTCCATACATCTTCATATGGTAAACTTGACTCGAAAGAAAGAAAATTATGTCAAAAAATGTTTTTTGCTCATATGCCTAATAATTTCAAAGGAAATCAAACTTGGATCCAGTATTTATATTTTAGCATTCTAGTAGATCTTAATTTTGTAGTATAGTCGGAAATGTGTAGGGATAGGCATACAAATTGAAAAAAAATTTGCTTGAATATGAAATTAATCGACAGTAACTGTTATATCTTAAACATTACAAAAACTAACAATATCAACTATAAAATAAATTATGTATTATATATTTTCAAGCTCAAAGATCTTATAATTATAGTTTATAAAAGTAATTGGTCCATGACTTTGACGAATCCGATCAGTAGAAGACCTCTCGAGTGTTAATTGCAATATGTTCAAGCATGTAGAAATCCGACGAATCTGACACAAGGTTCATTGTGCTATCGGTTGAACAATGCCTTTGAAGTAAATTATCGGGAAGCTAATACCTGATACAGAGACCAATGACTTGTTTGTGCTATAAATCGTAAAGGCAATATCTCCCAGAGATTAGATTTGGAAATCATTACAGAACAGTAATCTAGAAATCCTGTATGTCCACCAAACACGTTTCCAGACCCAATAATGATCGAGACTTTCTCCTGGTCAAGTTTAAAATAGTTGGAATCGAAAACGTAGGTAATCATGACATTGATGAAATGACCTAACGACTTTCTTCAATCAAATCAAATAACTTAAATGTCCTCCTGTAATTTTATCAGACGCCTTAAATCTTCTGAATGACATTCCCTGGGGACATAACTAGTTGATTAACTAGTTGATTATCGATTGATTCTTCATTTCAAAATAGGATTCTTTCTTCTGTTAGCCTATAGCATTATGAATGAATCGGGTAGCAATTTCCTTTCTATTCCTCACCATGCCGCAATTTAATTGTAAAAAAGGTATATAAATCGTTGGTCAGGTTGCCTATCTTTTTATATACCGGACAGTATAAGATAAGGGCAAGGGAATGTCTAGTATTGATATTCTATCAGTATGATAGTTAATGAACATATCAGTATCAATAATATTGATATATACATATACCCGATTCTGTTTGTGTCCAGTATAAAAGCAAGTATGTTTCTACTGCACTGTAGACTGCTTAAAGTCAATACCTCTCACGATATCTACTAAGTATAACATATTAACATGAAATTTTCATAGTTAATTGAAATCAAAATGACCATTCTGTAGTGGTATGTCACAGACACCATCATGCTAAACGTGCACATCCTGACTACAAGAAGGCGTGCCCGGCCCAGGTATTGTACAAACAAATGAAAGTCGTTCTTCGATCAACTCTGATATGAGAGACAAGAAGGACCTCACGTAAAATCAACACTGCTCCCAGGTGACTTCAAAGAACAGCCGATGGCACTTTAAATTGGAGTTCTCATGAAACAATATACTGGGACTGGAGTTTGCTGTCAGTCAAGGGTTGTTGTGAGTTGAAGGATCCTTTAACTAAACGCTTCCTTAACGATCGATGACTCTCTTCAGAGAGCATTCCATGCGTTACAGAACTTTCCTTTCGCGTGACGTGCCGCAAGAGTTGATAGAAACGTAACTGACAAGTCCCAATCTGATGAAAAGGATACGTTGGCAAATTAGTCTTAAACTTTAACCCACCCTTGACATGAGCGTTGTAAAGCATATATATTGCCATCGTAGTGGAACGTCTTCGTAAAGCGTTCGTATTCATTGTTTTGATTTGCATCGACCAATCTAACCTGGAGAATGTTATATCGAAACGCATCATTTGATTTGTGAAAGATCCCAAAATAAGTTTTATTTCCTGGAAATGCACAATTTACATGCATGAACTCAGATTTATGACATATACACAATGATTGAATACATTGGAGTTACTTTTACAGGTTTTAATGCGATATTTCGATTTCGCGTATATTCGTATGAACGTGAGATAAAAGTATGTACATGACGTTATCATTTTCTGAGATCCAAACCTCTTCAAACCTTAAAAATTAAAAGATACACAAATTATTATATCAGTGAAAAAGAACCTGAGCGATTACGGTCAGATTTTTTAACATAAGTTTTACCAAAACGGTAAAAGTAAACAAGATAATAAGTTAACTGCCTGAACGAGAAAGGCATGTAACATAATCCTACATGAAGTAAAGCTCAGAGATCTCTAGTCTTCTGAGCCATGTTGAAGAACATTACCAAATAATTGTGCAAGAGTTTCATGACATAAATATTCATCTCTTTGATTAACTAATTTAATTGAAATAAAGGGAAAGTATATCAGTGATTCCATGGGAAGTATCACGCCCATTACAAACCAAATAAGCTAGTCCATGTGCATCATAGTTATGATGCCAAGGTCTTTCACCAGTGTATTACGATCAGTCCATAATCAATCATATCGATTGTAGCCTTTAGAAACAAACCGCACAAAAAGCTGTTTAAGGTTCCATTGCTATGACTGTTTTAGTAAATACAAGTTAATAGATAGGAAACAAAACTTTGTTCCTAGTTCGGTATGTGTCTTGCTTTACTAAATTCTCGATGCCTTTTTTATTGTTGTTCGACGGTGTGATTGTTGAGACCTTTCATTAGCTGTAAAAATGTTATTTATTCATATGCACCTATAGATATTCATTATACATTAGACTTTATGTGCCTCTGTTCACCCAGCAGTACAATTGGGTACCTGGTTTGGAAGTGATGGCAATGTGACAGATAACCATAAAAGTACTTAATCGGCTGCTGGGTTGCATACTCCTAAGAAAAAAGAGTGTTTGTCCTTACACCAGGTTAATAATGTGTGTGGCGCTTTGAGCATGCCCCTTTGAGCATGCCCCTTTGTGGTGTGGAGTCAAGCGCAATATAAGTATCCACATTATTATACATTATATAGCAACGTATTCAAAGATGTATTATCTTATGCCTCCATATTACACAATTATGCGTGTACATGGGTATTTGGTATACATATGCAAATTGCATATGAATTGGACGGTTCCCACACATGTCATTGAAAAAGATATTTACATAGCCCACACAATGCCCCCGTTACGTTCCCTTGGCATTATTTTTACTAGCATCATATATTACAGTGTTCAAGGTCATCTATATGTATCACCAGGTATCCACCTGGGCACACAAGGCCACGTTGTACATTTGTAAATGACATTGCGAATGTTTCACAGATTTCCCATTAATAAACGACCGCTGAATTACTGCGCACACTCTTGCTGAATTTCACTGACTTCACTGGTGTTCGCTACGCGAAGTACATTACATTTCCAATCACAATTACACTATTTACGATGTATTTCTAATAATCATATACAGTAATAACGGTATGCACAACAATTGACATTAGGCATGGTCCTCTAGTGTGGAAATTGCAAACCTACAGGACAACTAGTGTTTCCAAAATAACATTTCAGGCTAGGGTAAAAGGGCATATCTTATCGCACATTTTCTAAATCAGAAGATAATTTCATGCAATAATGAAATGTGAAAATAAATGTGTGCGAAATCACTCAACTTTGACATTCATCCGCTTTAAAAATTCCAATGCGGTAACGTTTGACCTATTTTCCATATATATCCATGTAGTATAGATTAAATAAACCATTTGTTTATGGAATTTAGTTAGATTCTCATAGATCATGCCAAATTGTTTGACTTACACTCTTACTTACATCGTTTTGCGAACTTTACAAGTTTCGTAGTTGTGTTTTGAAACAAGTAATTGAAACGTGAACACACGTTTTATTGTCATTGTCAATTGGCAGTCCTCATGCAATGTTACAGCAAGTTTTTTCTGACGCTTTATAATACCCCTAGCATACATTGAGTCCTGAAATAAAGTAACTTGTGTATGGTTTACTGACAAGAAGAGCAGTAACTTGTGTGGTAAGCTATGCCGTAAAGAGATGAAGGCTACGGTACTCACCCATCGCTAGTTCCTATCTTGTAACCTCACTGCGGTGGAGGAAGTGGAGACTAACTGAGTTGAATACAAATATTATGACAAGTAACAATGAAAATTAAAGCATTTATTGCAGTTAACAATGACTCAAGGCGTGGACGTGGACTACATTGTTATTGATTTTATATAATGCAAACATAAGCTGTCGCATTAATAGCAATAAGGCCACTTTAAGCTCCGTCAAGTGCACTGCCATCGAATTCTGTTGTGAAACATATGACAAAAGAGCCTATTTACCCATTTCGATTTCTAACTCCGTCGTGATGGGGAAGTTTAATGTACGTTTTTTTAGCTCTCTATTGACACGGCGAGACAGATGTTTATTGAAGATAAGTCAGTGAGTATTGTTATTTTGTTGACGTATGGTTAATAACGCCTTTAGGAGTTTTATTAATACTTCGTGCACGCTGGAGTAATTTTAAAGCAAACTGGTTCAGTCCTTGTTCGCTCACATTTATCGTAGATACCTTCAGTCACAAATGGTCTATTTCATCATGTTAAAAATTTGATTAATATGCCTTATTTCATATAAGTGGAGACTTCAGGTATAGCAAATCGGAGTTTTCACTTGGCATTGAAAATAAAGTATACAAATCAAGTTAAATATCATAAGGTTCTTTGTTTCTGACGATAACTGTTGTAGATTTACACTATTGAAGAATACTAGGACGGACAGACAGACAGACAGGTTGATACAATATATTTCGCACTGCTTCATAACTGCAGGCTATTATCATGCTTGCATAATTCAAGGACCTATATGCTATTGTTAATGAAGGCGAACATTAACACAAACAGAGGAGATTAAACGTTACCTTTTAACTAGTATGGTGTGTGTCTGATTAACATACTTATAATTAAAGTTAAACAGTGTTATAACGTTTAATCTCACCATTGTTGAAAGACGCGATTGATCAAGTATAGAGAACAACGTTGAACATCGTTACATATTGATAAAGAAGTCGGGGTTGCATCTGCTAAACATATTATATAGATATGAGATACTCGGAGGAATATGTTCACAATAAGACTACCTGTGCCTAAGTCTATGTAAATGTGTTTTTACCTAGAAGCGTGTTTGCGTGGGTGTCTCTCTGTATCTTTTAATCTGTTATCTATCTTTACAAGCCTGAAGACATAACTTAAACTCCATTAAAAATGGTTAAGCAACTATTTACTCATTGAAGGAAAGATATATCCTATGGATAAAAACTAATTGCAGTGTAAAAGAAAAGCATGATGGCAATCGGTGATACAAAACAACCTTGGAACAAGTCGTCTACATGCCCTCTTATGTTACCACTTTTTCCGCCAAAACATCTATCATATCGGGCCTCGACATTCCTCCATTTAATAAGCAACAAATGATACCTCATCCGTCTCGCTGATTGGATGCGAGTAAAGACCACGACCCTTTTATCGTCCGGCCCTGGGGGTCCTCTGTTACCTCATTCTACATGCACACACTACACAACATCTGATCACCTGCTATTCTTCTGTGAAACGCGATCAATAAACTTTGAATGAATTGAATTTTCCAGAAATAATTTTAAATTCTAGCCAGTTTTCGATAGAAACTTTCGGTGTAGAACTGACAGTCGTGACTCGTATCATAACGATGCAATAGAAATGAAATATCGACATTTCTGCTCTGCAATTTAAACATCTAATGCATTCCTGTTTTTCACATGCGTATGCAAAACGTCTGTAAAGTTGCCCGTATAAAATGAACCTTGTGAAATGAAACCGTAACGTGAATGTTTCCTCACCTTTATTGGTAAAAATATATCCACTTTTGATTTAAACTCGTCCCGTTTCCTCTAAAGGATTTAATTTAAGAGTGAAATAAATCATAAAAGTAATTCTGCCTCTCACGAAAATGACCTTTCCATCAACAGATATGACCCCTTTGAAATACATCGACCAATCGTCAAAAATAAACGTCATTACCACTTCGGTGGAATGTTTTGGTTGATTAATCGTAAATTATAAAGCGAAAGCTGATCAAGCGTATTGATTCATATAGTTGAGTACTCCTCTTGGACCATTCACTGTAAACTTTCTCTTCACTAGTCGAAAGGACGTGAGTCGATTTTAATGTTTTTGTTTTATTGGACCATATACATGTACTCTTTACAGTCTCAACATTGATAAGTTGAAAGCATGTACCCATTTGTAAATATATATATGAATGAAACCAGTTGCTTGCAAAATGCCGTATCACCTTAGTCCCTCAAGTTGTTGAGATGCAAGTCAAGCTTTTCAAATAAGCGATCCGATTATCATAATCTTTATATGTATCCCCAAAAGTCGTTTTTTCCATACATGAAAGAAGATGTTTTTCACTTTACATAGGTAATTCCACTGTCAACGATAAGTCAAAACTAACATGAAGTTTCTAAGCTTTCGTTAAAATACTACACTGGTAAATGGTGCATAGAGAAATAGAATAGAATGGACTAGGCGAGACTAGAATAGAATAATAGAATAGAATAGATTTATTATTTCTATTATAGAATAGAATAGAATGATCCCATAGTTCGTGACGTTTGATATGTTCCACAATTTTAGAAAAAAACAATTGGTTCTTGCAATCGTAGTAACTTTTTGCAGTAATTGTCTGTAATGTATGTATGCTTTCATGCATAGTTCGAGTTAGTTTACCCCATATATACGTTTTGTTGGTAACGTGCTTTTAGCATTTAACCAAAACAGCTGTGCTTCAGAAGATCAAGAAATTGCTATGTAGCTGTATCATCCTATATTTGTTAGTCGACATAACGTAAAGCAGGCGTATATGCAGGATTAAGACAGTAGTTACCAAGTGCATGGTTGAGTGTAAAACTTCCATGAGAAGTGGCTGACATAATGATTTGGAGTTTGACGCTGATTTCAGGAGTATTTTACATGTATAATGTCGGTTTCTAATATTGTAGGGAGAAATCCTGCAACATCATTCTGACAATGCATTGCGGTGAAACCTAGGAGCACTAGAACTAGCAAATCATGGGTAGTCCTGAACAGATGATACTGATGTCCCCTGACACCCCATCGGTAATGCATAAAGAACAGCTGTCTACACCAGACGAGGCTGCCCAGCCTCTAACGGGATCCGAACGTTGTATACGTGAAAGACGGCACCTTGGGACAATGCAGAGATACTTTGGGAATAGCGATACGGGAATTATTAATAACCTCCTAAACCAATTCATATTAGTCCACACGATCTGATTCTGTGTCGAAGATATTGACAAAAGAGAACTAGGGCGAAAATCGACATTCTTCATTCTTATTCTGATTTCTTTTCTGAAAGATGCATATGAAATGAATGATTTATAGATACAAAACAAAAGCTTACTAAAATGCTGTTGCAAAGAATATAACTAGTTCAAAACATTTATTTCTAAAGCAAGATATGTTACTTATCATTTACCTCTACGTCCTTTAATGTAACATTGAATTGAAGGAAAAGATGTTAAAATGCAAGAAGTAAATTATCCAGACAGTTAAACATATCTGCAGACGTTGTTTCATATATTCATGAATAAAACATGGTGCAAAAACAGACAGCCTGAATCTTATGATGTCGTTACAAAATATGTATATACAAAAATATGAATGCTACAATTAGAGCAGCTGGTATATTCTAATATTCATATCCATAAGTATATGTCTTACAGGAGACGAACATTCCGAGATTATATACCTTTTTTTCCAAATGATAACCTTAAACTTCTGAGAGTGATCTTATACCGTAGTTAGTCAAACTAGTGTTTGTATTTTTACTCCTAACATGAACACAGATTGAATATGTAATTCAATAAGACACAGTTCATAACAACTAGAACTCTCTAAGTCAAATAATATGGGTTGTAGTAACTGATGCGACATTTCAAAGTCAATATAAAGATCCTATTATTCAAAGTGATCCATAGTGCTTGATCTCCTTAGTTATATTACATCATCCTGGCGTTGAATCTAAACCACTGACTGTAAGAAATGAACTTAACAATATAATGGTTTCGAACAAGAACATAGAATGATTGGGTTTTGTTTGAGCCAAGGTGTATATCATAAACAAGTAGACAACGGGTTCCACGTTTCCATTTGAGGGGATAAAGGGTTGTTCAGATATACCATTCATACAGAGGTTTTACTCTATACGATGTAGCGTCCTACAACGTTTGCGATGATACTCGTTGGCCTTAGGCAATGGCAGTGGCGGTAAGTGAACACTATTAGTGTACTACTTTTTTGAAGGAATGGTGTTGTTTGTAGTCTGTTGGAAATATATAGAAAGCACTACAGTCTGTGTAAAACATAGGTTCAAAGTATTCCTTTTGTTTCTCTTCTGAAATGCATATATTCTTGAAATAACCAGAAGTTGTGATCCCCTCACACTGGTAATAGACCTGACACAGACAAAGAGTCCGACAGAGAGTTACATCAAAGTGGCAAACGCTTCTGAGAAACTTGATTCAAATTAAAATCTGTCTCAAATATGAGTCGTGATATCTGAATAATTTCAATTAAGGTTTGTGCAAGGTTTAATAAGATGGACACTAGTGTAAGACACAGACAGTAGTAATAGTACAATTTTTGTAATCAAAACAATAATTTAAGCTGAACATAACCATTTCAAAAGTCAAAATGTGAATTCACCTATACCTAAAATGATCTGGGCTCTTTTCTTTATATAAATAAATTAATTTAAAAAAAAGATATTTCAGAGACTGAAGGTTAATCTAGATGAACCCAATACTCCATCTAAAGATTTAAAACAACATTGCATAGCTTGTTTTGTCTCGGAAAATTGGTATATATAATATATGTTTTGACTTTCATACTGCTATTGGAGACAAGTAGCAATTGTCTAATTTTGAATAATTTGAGCTTTAAAATATCTTGTGTGGGTTACAGAATACCCAAGCAAGAATAGTAAATATATAAAAAGGCAGTATATACTTTTCAAAAGGGTGCATCCTTTCAGTGATCCGATTAGTTGGTGAAATCACGGTGTGGAAGAATGTGGTGATAAGTCGGGTTATAACGTTCACACTCTGCTATAAATGTTTTATCTCACCTTTGATAAATGTTTTATCTTAAGGTGTTACATTTCACTACGTGTCATAAACCTGCGGCATAGAAAGGTAATTAAATCAGGGTTGGTCTCTCTGAAATATCCATAATTCATTAATCAAATATAAGTTGTTAAAGTCCCTTATACATACACATATGCATATGACATAGATATTAACATTAAGTTATATCATATATAACTGTTTCCTCCAAAACTTTGTTTGAACATTGAAAACCGAGATCGCAGTACAGTAAATGAAATATCTTCAAATTGCATTTTGATTACTATATTTTGCATATTGTTTTTCAAACTCTATTTCATTAAGTAGTCTGCCTGCATCGTTAAACATATTTTAAGAATTATACTTCAAAATCAGCATACAAACGATACACTCATCTGCTTGAAAAAGTGATAGCAAAGTTACAAATTCATGTTGACAACATCCCCTTGGAAGAACACTAAGGGGGGCAATCCTCTGCAGACCTCTCACTCTCGTAATCATACAAAGAAAGTACCTGCCATATAAGAAAAACACTGGCACCAAATAGTCCCAGAGACGAAAAACTTTGTCAAAGTTAATCATACTTACTGACTGAGTAAACGGGCCTGTCTCAGGAGTGACTTAGGCGCGTGCCTATGTTTCCATTGGGTAGAAATCCACCACAATTATCTCCACGGAATTAACACAACCATGTAAAAGTCGCACATACATTGGAGTTAAATTTACATCCAAAAATCACAATAACTGTGACTTGATCGCAACAACAGTGGTCTAACTTTCCACCAAAGGATTCGAGTTTCACAAATTAATGCAGCCAATCAAAACATGCCGCCAGATGGCGTATCAGGGGAAGATGGAAACAGTGGAAATAGCTCGTCAACCAATCAAAAGCTGGTGCATTACCACATGCGTTCATCACTTGTTTCGTTGCTTTAGCGATGTGGCCAACGAAACAATTATAGGCTTACTGGCATTGCTAATAGTTATGTGGCTGAAGCGACGCTACCTTGGCTATATGCGCAGTCGTGTCTATCCCGAACATTGTTTCAAGAATCGAAGCGACCAGGCCCTTGGGATGGGTATAATTATGATCACGAATTAATGCCGTGTTTCTGTGTAATTTCTGCTTAGCATCGCAACATCATAACAGATATGTGGGAGAATCTATCAAACAATATAGCGTGCCGGCGGCACCAATCGATCTAGTGCGAAGTTTGATAGAGAAAGTCGGGTGTTGAAACTGGGTGCTGCGTGCAGTGATACAAACTCTACAAGTCTGATACAGAACACTTTGGATTTCAATACACTCTGCAAACATAGCATATGTGATATTGAACTCAAATCTAAACGACTATGAACAACGCTTGTGTTTGGCGTTTATCCTCCACCACGCCATCATTGTAATGAAATGTCAGATCTAGCCAAAGGTTACCATAAGACTTCAAAGATACCCATTTTATTCAGTGATCATCGCGTGTTGTATTCAACACGATCCGCATTCCCAATCACCCCGTGATGTTGCTGTGTTGTATTAAGAGCAAAGAACATTGGTTGCGATGAGGGCTGCATGATAACGCTAGTGTTCGTAGATGGCGTTTCTGTGTTAGGTGATGATTGCGCCTCAAACGAGGTGCATGTAAAAGGGGGGTGTAAAGAGGAAGAGAGAAGTTAACGAGTGCGGTGTCTACCTCGGAAGAGACGCACTATCACTTAACTACCCCATAACACTTAGTTACAACTGAACGGGGCGGCCACATCACGCATACCTTCATTAAGTAAAGTTCAATTATCATAATCATTCTGTTTTATCGTTGCACTAGAACTGACAACAAGAACTAAATGACACACAGACAGTTATCTTTAATATCAAACCTTTAACTTGATGCAGATGCACTCTCTATGACCGTTTTTTACAATGTTCTTGTCATTTGTAAAATAGTACATTCATAAAAATGTCTAAGTACATGAATTTATTTGAAATGACAAACTATATTAAAACAATATTATTAAAAAATATCGCCATTTATACCTGCAGTGAGATAATGAATAGGAATAAGCAATTCATGCATAGGTAATTAATAATATTAAACCCCACTTAACTTCATTAAGTATAAACATCTGTACATATTGGGATCATAATAATTCTTAAACACAGCATGATTTTCCGGTTTATATTTAATAGATAAAGATAATATTACAGGTGTGGATGGCAAGTTTCAAATTCTGAAACAAATTAGAAAATCATTAGTGTTTATATAAACATAAAGATATAAATGTCTAATAAATAAGTAAATTATGCCTACTTTTAATAGTTCATTGCAACATATGTTCCCTTCATTATAAGCCTGGTATGCCACGGACAGAAATGTAGCTTATTTTAATTTCGGCATATGATTATATAAGCTTTGAAGTGTAACACACGGCATTTTTAGATGGTTGGAGTTTGTGAGGCGTACTGGCTTATTTCACCGCAAAACTACAGCTGCCGAAACATTTAAAGACAAAATGAAATAAGCAACCTGCATGTCTCGAGATTCGTCTTATCTATACTATCTTCTTACATATATAGCTTATCTTCCTTGCTAGTCTAGCGTGAGCTTCATACGGAAGAGTTGAATTAACGTATGAAGTGCTTCCGTTCAAAACATATAATTACGCGAATGCTTCCTTGCTTTTTTCAGTTGGAGGTAAATTTATCTAGTTAAATAAGATCTTAAATTAGAATCAATTTGATAACCTCACAGCGATAGAGATATATTCCATTTTTAATTCATTCTTACCTACATGTACATGTAGCTTAATCCAAGAGACCTGAAGATGTTAAAAGTTACGATGATACAGTATTTCGTTATGATGTAAATAAAAAATGTCACAAATAATGGTGTTAAGAATACAAACATTCCTGTTTAATAAACGTAGCTATGAATCTACCTACGTGTGGGAAAAAAAACTAAAGTCTTGAAGCCTCTCTATATGAAGCGCTCATACAATCGCCGAAATGTGCACATTTTACATTGTTTCTTTTGCAACCGACTTGGTTTAATTGAATTGCCTGAATGTCAGTCGGGGAGATCACACACTAAGAGGTAAAGTGGTAAGAAACATCACGTCATCACGTTCATATTTATGCAATAGCAATGTGCGGAAAAAACTGGTTGTTAACAAAAAAACAATGTTAAGTTTCTTTCAAAAAACACCATAGTCAAAATTGTGTATCGATTTAACAGGCAAACTGAGGATCGACAGCTTAATTGCTTATTGCCGTTTTGGAATAAAAATCGAATAGCAAACGACAATAGCAATAGAATATAATAGGAAAATGTACTGAAATAAACAAAAAAGTGTGAACTACTTTCAAATGCATGATTTGAAAAATATAGCAGTCTAATGTTGTAAGGTGGTCATTTGAAATCACACTCCTGTTACTAAGTTGCAAGCCTGAGAGATATTTCTAGAGATCAGAAAGTTGCCAATTACTTATGCTAGACATGTATAGATAGCGTTTCAGATAAATACACATATTACCTATATAGCGCACTGTTGAATGTACAGGGAAGCGCCTCAGTGTATTGTGCAATGGATGTTCCAGTGACATTGAGTTCTGTAACTTATTGATTGAAATCGACAAGGAACATGGATAGTTGTGATGTGTTACTTTGAGTGGTGTCAAATTTCAAATTAGGCAAATGGCAGAATACCATCATATTTGAAAGACGTGTAGACGGATCGTCAGATATTTGTATCGTGAAGGTTCGAATTGACGGCTAATATTTCCTTCTTCGAGATATTTAAGGTTTCAAATTATTGAAGGTTTTAAAATATATTACCTATATGGGCGAGGAGACACAGGTGGATATTTTTTTGATATCCGCACATGTGCTCTTGATTGTCGACGTTGATTGGTCGGTTACCCTGAGAATGAAATACGATTGGTTGACGGGACTATTTTCACGTTTCATTGATGAATAGAACGTGCCGAACACATGCATCGCCTTTCAAAGAAAAGCGTAGATAGATGAACATTCTTACACATTTATTACAAGTTAAAATTCTAACACATAATTTGACTTTTCATCAAAGTGTTTCGCTATGACTGTAATTTACAAGAATGATATTTTTTCCAAGCTAATCCGATAAGAGTTATCGTTCTTAGTACTGGCAACAAGACGTGATTGAAAGCAACATCCAAGAGAAGAAATGTTGTTCAAACTTCAGATTAGTTGACAATATTGACATACAAACTCGTTTCGATGCTTTCATTATATATTTCTCTTCAAGTTATTGCCACTTTTATCTGTTGAAATGTTAAAAAATTGACAGGTTTTTCAAATTTTCGTTTCAACACTGTGCGTTCAGCCACACGCCCGTTAGTAAGTAGGTATTATGTTATGTATTATTTGGGGACCAAACTGTCGTTAGTTTCAAGGCCTTTTTTTAACAGAAGTACATTGCGCGGCGCTGTTGACTAATTTACTTCCTGAGATGTTTGGTTTTTACACGCGTATGAATACGGATCAGCTGATCAATGCCACTACCGTAGTATTGCCGTCTCTTAAGGACAAGGATTTTCAGTCGTAATTGGTTATTTTAACTCGTAATTAATTTTTGAGTTATTTATAAGATAAATCCATTCTTATGTTATTATTTGTTGAAGTAGTTTATTTTTTTTACCACTAGCCTAAATTTAATTTCAAACCGAGCTCGCTTCGTACTGTAACGCGCGGCAATAGCGATTCGTCAAGTGAACAGATGACGTACGTTATTCTTCAACTTCACAAACTGCTTCCTTCCCCCCACCCCCCCCCCCCCCCCCCCCCCCTCTCATTCATAAGTCTATTTCCAGACAGTGTATTCAACCATGACAAACTATACAGCTTTCTTGATCGTTCATTCGATCAGTTCACTTGTTGGGTGAGGAGTTAGCGCTAGCAGTAAACAACTACTTTTAGAGTAACGTCTCTTGATTGGGTCAGTCCTTATCGGTATTGTAGGGATAATAGGTGACCTTTGTATAATTTACGTGAAAAACGTATCTCTGACGGGATAAAATTGTTGTTGATATTATCGTCATCGAAATAAATACTTAGGGGGTTCTATTTAAAAAAACCTGTTGGTTTATTATTTTTTTAATCTTTTTTTTATTTTATTGAAGCGTGTTCTTTGTACCGTAGTTTCGAAAGTAAGTGGAACTGGTCTGTACTGGTTCGACCTAATCACATTGTTGTTGCGCAATTCTAATTAGTCATGTTAGAATGGAAATAAATCCATTCTATTTTTCATTTTGGGGTTGTATGTTGTTGTCGCAAGCTCGGTTTGAAATTAAATTTAGGGGTGAAAAATGCACGACATACAACCTCAAAATAAAAAACAGAATGGATTTATCACCTAAATGAGTTATCATCATGCGAATTACTATTGAAAGTCTTTTGGCGGCTTTATGAAATAGATGTCCCTTAATTAGTAATATTTGTTTGATGACACAAAGCTATCTACCTAGCAAATTATCAACAGTTGATTTGAACTTTCCAAGATGCAGATGAACATAATTAAACTAATACAGCAACATACTCACAAAAGAGGTGCGGACATTTGCGTCATTATCTACCAGACCTTACAACTGGAGAAAATTGCTGATTCATAATATTTATCTAGCATTCTGTAGTCACTGAACACTATCAAACAGCAAGTTTGCCATTCATCGAAAGGCCGCATTGTCATTTTAACGGATGTCCAGGCATCTGATGGTGTTTTTGCCCCGGGTTAAACGCGACGCTCTTTTGGCTAGTGATCGTGATGCCGACTGACGGTGTACATCCTGAGAGAAAGGTTTGTGATGTATGGGCGTGAAGCTACCACAAACGGACTAGATGAACTCATGTTCTCCATCACGTCCATTTGGAAGTGATGAAGCTCCATATGAACATCACCTGGGCGCAGTGTGATGATAGCCAAAGACTACGAACAATAACACAAGTTGGTATGCGGTGCATAGAATGTTTACCTCGACAGATACACTTTTAAGTTTAAAACAAATTTATATGTTCTTTCTTGAATGCGTTCAGAATTGTTTTTAAAAAATGTAGAAATAATTTAACATACCTAAAAAATATTTGTCTCTATACCATTCACTAAGTAACATGTCTACATCGGTTATATTTTTGTTACGTACTCGGTATTACGCTTGCTATTGAGTGAATTTAATGTTACGCCTATATCTGTAGATATCATATCTGTACGGTTTGATAGATAAACATTCCCTTATAATGCTTAAACAGAACCAGTGTTAAAGATCAAAACGGCTATTTTAACTATTACCAGTAGAACACTCCAAGCATGCACGTGTATTTTGTGCCATTGTCATTGACACGTGCCATTGAGTAAATAGCTCGTTGACACTTTTAGCTTTGTTCAATCTAATAGTTCTAATAATCTAATAACTGTTCTCTATCGTACCCGGCATCCATTAGTTTCGTGATTAACCTATTGTAGTTTCACTAGTAATAAGTCTTCTTATCGTGTCACATAAAATGCTTTTTGATTAGAATTAACTTGTAATACCGTAATCATATTCAACTTTGGTGGTGAATTATTTAGTAGCTCGGCCATTCATGGACTAGTTAATTACCACATGTTGAAAGGCCTGAATTGGTACCTTGTAAACCCCCCTCCTAGTCACTGTAATAAATAGGCTAAGTGAATCATCACATCTGTTGTACTTGACTTGTGTATAAGTCATTGGCAAATTCCATGACATAATAATGATGCTATTGCTTTTGCGAACATATGGTGAAATGCTGGGCTTAACTGGGTAACAGACTTTGAAACTGTTCATTTGTGTGAATCGTAATTGAAGGCTGTTTTTAACCGAGGTATATTGAAAGTTACTGAGATGAGTAAAATGGTGTTTCTTCAGTTTTCAGTGTAGGCAGATTTTTACGTACTCTTTGTGTTCATGCAGATTATGTTTTCACCATTGACAACTATTATAGGTAGATATGTAATGATTTCTGAAGTTGGCGAAATATTCTTTTGTTAATAACACATTCTACACCAAATTGTTTTACAAGCCTTACAACATTGTCTTGCGTCCGTTCTCAAATGAAAATGAGTATCAACGTTTTCGATCAAGTTTTAAAGATTGTAAGAACATCCATATGTAACCCAAAGGCGACTCCGAATAGACAGAGTGTGAACATATGGATACGTTAACCAATGTCCCCGGGCATGTGAAGGTTATGTAATGAACTTAAAACGCATGGAGATGATCTGTTTATGAGTGGTTCCCTTGGTGGTCGACAGGGGACTTATCTAATTGCTAATTACATCTTACATGTACCTCATGTGTACATTTTGCTCAAAATTTTGTTACCACCTGTGATCATTTTGCAATTAATGATAACGGTAACCTTGTAACATTTGGTCAACCTTTACTGGAATATTCAATCAAGAATTGCTTTCGATGTACAGGTAGATAAGTTATCGCAAGAAAGAAAGCTTGAATGAATCAGAGAGGTTATGTTTGTTTCAATCGCGCACAGTACTTTTACAGTACTGTAAAGTACAATATATTCAAATATAGTGAAAATCACATCGTCATCTACATTTACGTATAATGCTTTTGTTAAATTGTAAATGTATATCGAAACCTCTCTTTTACTAAATCTAAAAAAACTTACTACACGCCGAAAAATTATGAAAATTATATACTGGTTCGTACACTCATCTAGTGCCCAAAAGACCAACAAACAAATTCTTTTTAAGATCTATAAGGGGCAAAATACGTCAAATTCTGCAATTGATTGGCAAAACCAAATTTGTAATAATCATACAGTCAAACAATACAAGATCGATATTTCATTACATTATAAAACATTAGCATCCATGCATATATGTGACTTTCTACGAAAGAATCTTTAATCTTGAAAATCTCACGCACGGTTTTCAACTATTCCAGTCATGCTCGTGTATGTAAACTTTATATAAGGGAGAGAACTCGTTCCATCTCCGATATTAATTAAGATAATAAGGAAACAAGAGGCTGAGTTTCTGGCTGATTATTACCGTTTGTTCCAGTGGGAATTATCAAGTGGGCTTGATGGCGCGTGGTTACAATCCAATATACTATCATGCGAGAACTTATGTATCAAACGCAAAATCCATATTCGTATTATCCTTGATTGGTGTTTTAGTTAATTATTATTATGCTTTAATCATCTCAGTGGGGCTTACAAGCCTAGATAATGCCATCGGATTAAAATCAATTAAATCAAGTAAACGGGTTTTGATTAATTCACATTATATTGAGCTAGATGCCGTTAAGTTACTTCATTTTCATATCATGGTTTAATCAGATAAGTAAAACACGCCATACCCTTTCTGCACCTTTAAGTATTATTGTGATTAAATTGAATTACAAACTGGAAAGTAAGATTCTTTTTATGAATTAAAATCAGGAGGGAATTTCATCTTCAAAGTAACCCCTTATACATGTGTTTACCTAATTTGAATTTCGAACATTACAGTTGTAATACTTAAAAATACTATCAAGACACCATTCCCAGCGTGGACATGAGTACACCTTAGTGAAATACTTTAAAAAGCCTAGCTAAAATTCACTAGTGCTAATACATTTAATACATCACTAATACATTTTTTGACATTTCAAACTGATTATGATAAAAATCAAATTCAAATTCGAAACACTAAAATACCAATCAACAAGACGCAAAGGATGACAAAACTTTATCAGAAAAATACACATGCTGCTCAATCTTTCCTGAACACATGATTAACGTGTCCTTAACAAGAGGCAATACCGATTATTTTAATAATTTCTGAAAGTCTTAATTCTCAATTGAAGAAATGTGACCATGAAAAATGCATTTATATGCACTGTAAATTTCAATACTTATATACTGTGAACGGTTTTTATAGCAAAGTTTATTGTTCTTTCTTTATCCTTAGATACATTTGAAGAATAAATAAAATCGCTCACAATCAGTGTGACCAAACCCTGATAAAACATGATAGTTGGCTTGACTTACACCATTCTTCCTTGAACACCACCCAAACACATGAGCATGAGACGCTGAAGATCAGGAGTTACCTAGATATATGCAAATAATTTCATATAAATCACTTTCAGTTAGTATTATTTAGTGAACAATAACTAAAAACTTCATTGGATAAACATCTATATTCTTGTTTGATTAAATTAAATTGTTTTGTTAGAATTTGCGTTTTGAAAATATATAAAGAAAATGGAATTCCAACATAAGTATATATTTCTTTTTTTCTAGAATGATAATTACCTGCATCTTTTTATGTCATAAAGTAAAAATAAACCACACTTTTTTCAGATAACACAAGACATCAGAAACAGTATCTCTAGAAAATAGTTCATTTAAAATAACTCAAATGCAATAGAGAAATCTATGCTCATTCGTCTGTTAAAATGTTTCTCGACCTTTCTCTCAATAAACAAAGATATGAGTTCATCAACATTGCGCAATCTTTGTTTATTACAGCACAGGTATGAACGAGGAATAAACCACGAGCAGCTAATGTTAGGTTTCAAACCTGAATACAATAACAGGGTGGGAAAACATAAAGCAGATATGACAAATAAACACCAAATGTCTGAGTGAATATACCAAATGTATAGGAAAATAAGCTGATTACTATCAGGCTGCACTGCTTCTTCTATCTCCCATTTGGCTTCAGTGTTTCCTGCATGGTTCCAATTGACTTCTTTGTTACATACATATGGATTTTTTAATCGGAAAAGGGTTGTTATATAAGACATAATTGTATATAAATAAACTAGATAATATGTTTTTGACACACAATACTTGAACAATGAATTAAAGCTTCAAGATAATGAAGCATCTGAAATTAAAGATGTTAAGGAATTCAAAACAAATCCAAGAAGATAAGTTTAAATACAATAATAATCAAAGAAATAAATATCATTCAATGATATTGGCGCGTTTTATTACCACCTTGTCCACTCATAATAGTAATTATTATAGAATATATCATATTATAGATTATCGAACATTTGATCATTTGATAATAAGGTAAACTATCTATAAGTAATAGCATGAACGAAAACTTACAGAGTATTGAGTACATTGTAGTATCAAGTTGCACGGATGGAATCCCATGTATTTATCCAGTGTGGCAACGAGAGATATATCTATCCAATGTCCTGTGTAAACTTCATCTATTGTTCCTAAACAGGCAACTGTGTGATCCTGAAATCCTTGTATTATCATATAGTATAAAGTCAAAGCCCTTCTCCCTTTTCCCAACCTCTCCGCTGGATGGTGCACGTGCAAATCAAGGAGAAAGGATCATTAAGTTAATTTCCCAGGTGAATTGTCAATCTTTGCTTATGACATGGTGCCAATGTCCAAACACGCCTTTGTAGTTTTGGCGTGAGCATATGAAACACACTCATTCGTTCCTTCCTCATCATATGGTCAAACCCCCTCGTGAGGGGGACAAGGCCCCCGAGGGGGGCTTTTCCAGCCCTTCAACATACCAGTGAAATATATATTTGATAATTACAAAGTCATTTTCGTGGTTATTGGTGAAATTGAGAAGCTGCGGTGTTGCTGGAGGGATTCGTGCTCTCCCAGCAAACATGGCACCAAGGTGCGGGTTGATGGCAGGTCATGATGGGCATGGGTAGGAATATGGTTTAGTCACGTGTTACTCATGTGGGGTAGTAACCCAGCCGCCTCTCAGGTAATTAGTAACAGCAATATAGTAATTAGTGATCAAAGCGTCGCCAGAAATGTATACAACCAATTTGGATGCTTGATGTTCAAGTGCAGTTCACCGACTCCAATTTCATTTGATATCTGTTGTCTTAGCTGGTTTGATGTGTTCCTGTATGGGTGTGTTTGTTTGATTGTTCGTCTATCAGCTTTCAAGTCGGTAACGGAATAGGTTGGTTACACGCAATCTTCGAGGTCCACACTTAACATTTGTAAATTGAATTTTCGTGCTCCTTGGATGTACCAATACGCTCTGTTAATGTCTTCATCCTTATGGTTAAATGCACGGGGATATTTCAACAAATTGTTCTTCGAAGCATGAAATGACACACGAGATTAACTATGTAATATTGATTTGAATATGACGTTATTTGACAGGGAGAGATTGGATTGGAGGTTCATTGTTATAGAACTTGTTGTTCCCCTTGATGGTTGATTTCAGCTGTTACATCAAAGACCACACGCAGAGACAGCTATTGGGTGATCTACTTACCTACCTTTTTACAGAATAATTTGTTATCATTTAAATAGTTAAAAACACTTCGTTCATCTACACAAAATAATTGCCTCGGAAATACATTGATTAAAGTTGAATGTACAAAATGGTATTCCTAATACATGTAAAAAAGCCCGGAATTCCTCTCCTACGCCATCGCGAATCGTTGATTTATATATATATATATATATATATATATATATATATATATATATATATATAGTTCACGTCGACATATATAAGTTTTGCAAACAAAATACAACAGTCTATCATTACAATATGTCTTCTTATCATGTTTCAAAGAAAATTTTCATTTTTTGATCATCCCTTCACACTCTGAAAGCATGTTACATGATATAATCCAACCCAATAAGATGCATTTGCTAAATGTGCAAACAAATTAACTAGAAACCTTAACACTTGTAGGTTGTTTAAGTATGAATGATATTGATAATGAAATTACATGTAATATGATTTTTTGCATAAAGAAACTTGCAAGAATATGCATAAAATAATCCTTTCGTTTCTTTTAATTTGACGATTGTCAGTGAATGTATATACCTGAGACATATTATTTAATAAGAATAATTGGAAATAAAGACTGAAAACATTCCATTGATAGTGGAGCACGGTGGTGTAGTGGTTAGCTTGCTTGCCTCTCACGCCAGAGACCCGGGTTCGAATCCCGGTGGAGACACCAAAACTTTGTGAGATGGGTCTCATCCTGTGTTGTGTTCCTGAGCAAGACACTTCATCCACTTTGCACTCAGTTCACCCAGCTGTACACATGCATGGGTACCTGAAAAAGGGGGAAGTACGGACCTACATGGTCGCGCGGAGCGCTTGTTAATCGGCAGCACCGAAAGTACTATCCCTCCAGGGTAATAATACTCATGGCGCTTTGAGCATGCTTTGTAATGGATATATGCGCGGTATAAGAAAGCTATCATTATTATGATGCAAATACAAGCTTTTATGAATAGGCACTAATTAAATGCATATGCGTGCAGCTGGTGAACTTTTAAGATACATTATAGTTTTACCTGAAGCGTTATTTTAATCTGACATCCTTGTATAGCTAGAGAAGATTTTTAGAATACTCAACTTCACCTGAGTATCTACTAATACCTTAATAATTAACACCTGTTAAAGTTACAGATAACTACGAGATACACATGTAATATTTACCCTTACATCTTCAAACGAGTACGTCATTTTGATTAGGTTAGTTAGGGTCTACCTTTCAGAGGGACGATATGTAGGTGGAAAATTGGAACGTAGTATTTAAAAATATATTATCTACATGCATGATAAAAGTTGCATTGACTATGGTGTGTCAATTTTTTAATGTAAGGTTAAGTTTACATCATCCTTTGATTTTTCACCTGAGAGAATATCACCATTTAAAGTTTTTGATTAGGCAGTAAGTAAGCCGCTAACACAGCAGGTATGTAGGTATGTATGTGCTACATGTAGGTATAACCTACGAAGAGTGAAGTAATTTTCTTTCTGTCAACATCTCCGAAACAAGTTATAGTATGTCGAAGCATTATGTACACATACTTTTAACTAATTACAAATATTTAGATGAAATAAATACTATGTAGTTTGGAAATGATTGTGTTTACTATAGTCATATACTTGAAAAGACCCCACTCCGTTTATACGTTCTCAAAACCATTCCGATACTTCCAGATAGCCATAACACTACAGAAACTTCGCTTATCACAATTTTATTGAAATTAAACAAAGTCATATTTTTATGTGGATGATCAAAATGTACATTATTACTTAAAAATTACTGAATGTTGTTCGCTTTAACATCAAAGTTTCAAAATGCTGAATGAATTAATTTATACAGTCTATTCAAACGCACACAGGGTACGAAAAACACTCATACACTATAATAAATTCGAAAGCAGTTTACAAATTATTAAGCAGTGCACTTTGATTATTAGTAACACATAAATTTCAAAGCTGAATTATGCTTAGATTTTCCAGTTATAATCTTTTTTATTGTCTGCAAACCAGCAGGGAGTATGAAATTATCAGTTAAACTTTGAAATTGTCATCCTGTGCTGTGGCATCTGCTTTTAGCTAATTAAAACAATCGATTGTGAATCTTTTTTCTCTTCCATGTGTATCATAAATATACATAAAATCACGTGAAATGTAACAAATACATATTTTTGTTTTCATGGAACATATTATTTCTCGCGAGTTCATCTCACCAAAATAATCAATAATGCACAGTGCATGCAAAGTGAGTCCTCTGTTCTTGCTTGATGCCAGTTGATCCTTTCCTGCTATTTACTCTCTATAGCCTATTGTTCTTGTTTAAGAAAAACGGTATAGGATCAACTGCCTATATCGTAAAATCTTTTAAAAACAATCGCACTTAAGGAACGTTTGATCTTTAAAAACATTCTTACTTGGAAGGGACAATAACGTTGTTATCTACTTCAAGATGGCATTCTTTATAATTGTCCTCTGATAAAATATCCTTCTTAGTAATCCTTATTAAGAACAATCTGCAAGTATGGACCAAGGATACTCGTCTACTTTTACAGTCAAATCTTAGGAATGAAGATGTTCTCATCTATCGAGAACATTTCTTATTCGCTCGTATTCTGGAGGTTCAAGATGCCATTCAACCCAGCATTGAATACCAAAATAATACTAGTGGCTAACAAGGATGCATTAATTGCCAGGAGGACTAACATTATATGTACATAAAGCAATAATGGGTTTCAAAACAATTTACTTACAAAATGATTAGAGCACTTTTCACAATCGGTAAACCATAACTGGTGAGGGTCGTCAAAGTTTTCTTGAAACATTAAATCCACGACTCACATGGTGTAGTAATTGTAGTTCAGTAATAAATTTAGGTTTGTAGTCATGAAATTAGCGTAAAATCTTCTGTAACATGAAATGTATGACTCAAGAAAGTTTACAATGAATTAAGGAGCAATAGCACGTTTTTGGGACATCTTGGTTCTTAGAATGTTCCCCAATAAACATTAGTGTATGTCATATGTATTATCTTCAGAGGGTCAAACGTCTTATTACTCAACCCATTACCCTTAGTCATAGAAGACATTATCAAGTATATCAAGCAAAAACAACTGGCGGCCATTTTAGTGGGAACACATTTAAATCATTTGCTTTAGAGAAATGGATTCGTATTGCTTAACTGAACATGTGCTATGGTATAAGAACTGTTTCCTGTAATTAAAGATCGTTGCATTGACCTAGGTGATATTATATTTCATTTTCCCTGGGGTCACTTTATCTACTTTAAAATACATGCTACTGCCCCCTCTGTAACAAGAAATATTACACTCGGAAACGTGACTTTTCTTACACTCATGCAAATTTGTGTATAATCCTCGCTCTCGCTCAGCCATACAAAAATTAACGTTGGTTTTGTAGAATACATATGACACACTTTCTCAGGTAAATATCTATCTATTTCCGACTCATTCCTCTTCGACTAAATTACATATATGTGAAAATATATCAGGATGGACTACACCTTATCAAACTTCTGAATGGAGATTGTGTATCTTAGGCCTTGGCAGCTTAGTACTATTTACTATCTAAAATTCTGCATAACTACTATCAACTATCTAAAATTCATACGGCCTGTCGAATTAGGCTAGCGGTAGTTTAATGTCTGATTTTTCGCTCTATGTACGTTGATAGGACTTTTGTCTTCTTTAAACAATACTCAAACGTGCTACCAAGACATGTCTTAATTTTTTTAAAACTAAAAACTCTATGACTTAAACATTCAGCATATGAACCTTACAAATAAACTGTTTTTCCCCGGTCGTTTAGATTGACGTAAGTGTTGGAAAATTACAATGATATACTCCCAGAGGTTAAAATAAAATTCTAGATAACGGTTCTCCCCATTATGTCTAATTGAGAGGAAAGTGAGTCAATAAATATTGAAAACGGCCCAGACAGTCTAATGGTGCCCTTGCGGAGAAAAGCATAGGGAAGTTTTAGTCAGCTGAATCAGCGCAGATTCTTGCCGTTTCATAGCCAGGACAACTGGGGACGTCGCCAACACCTCCCTGTACGTGATTTAATGTACAAAGGGCTAAGCAGATATCAATATTTCGTTATTATGCAATGGTGAAGTAAGACTGCCTCCTTAACTCATCGTTTAGTCGTAAAGATATAATTGGTTTGTTGAAAATAAGGTGCTGGAGTATAGATTACTTAACCTTTTTCTGAAAACAGTTTTACCAGTATCGGGAATAGGGAAGGAATGAAGTATGAGCAAGCCATTGAGTGAAATTGGAAACGAACAAATGCTGTCTAATCAATCTAAAGTATTCCAAGAAAATTGTGCTCTGCATATGAATTGCATTAAGGATCACATTGGATTATATGATATAAATTTCACAAATGGGCAATAGTATCATTCACGTATAATTCGAAAGCAATATGAAATGTGTTATAAGATGTCATCAACGTCAAACTAACTTGTATTCTTTGTCTTATCTATATATATCGGCTATACATATTTTCATAATACAGAGAGTTGCCTCACTTTGGCCGAAACAAAGGATAATCGTGAAATGTAGTTTGAGTTATAAACGTGTTGAACAAAACCACATTGCAACAATAACCATACGAGTCATGCAGGAAGGAACTATTACAGCTGAATCTTGCGAAGCAAATCAATAGCGATACTAAAACAGCGTTATATGTTGACTACTTTCAGTTCATTGATAGTCATCTTGCGTGTTTATACAGATAAAAGCTATATTTATGTGATAGTTGACCAAATAATACCTCTCTAAACATTAATTATCTACAATACTTTACCACAATGTTCACATATGATGATCCCCTTTGGTGACCGGTTGCATCCAAAAATGTTGTTCATAAAGCTATAGCATACAGTTCCGAGTTCCTTGTTGTAATTGTGAAACATATACAAATGTAGTTTCATGTTCCCAATTACCTAATAGTATTCAAATTGTGAAGTTATCTTACACTTCCAAATTATCAGTCCCTTATTCAGATGGTGAAGTTAACTTACAGTTCCAAGTTATCAGTTCCTTATTCAGATGGTGAAGTTAACTTACAGTTCTAAGTTATCAGTTCCTTATTCAGATTGTGAAGTTAACTTACAGTTCTAAGTTATCAGTTCCTTATTCAGATTGTGAAGTTAACTTACAGTTCCAAGTTACCAGTTCTTTATTCAAATGGGGAAGTTAACTTACAGTTCCAAGTTACCAGTTCTTTATTCAAATTGTGATTGTAGCATATAGTTCCCAATTCCTTTTTCAAATTGTGAAGCTAGCATATAAAGTTCCAAATTCACCTTCAAATTATTAATTTACCGCACAGTCCTAAGTTATTGATTCCTTATACGACTTGTGAGGATTGCATATCGTTCCCGATTCCTTATAAAAAATGTGAAGTTCCAAATTCCCTATTCAAATTGTGAAGGTACCATACAAATCCAAGTTCACAGTTCCCTATTAAAATTTTGAGGCTTGCATACAGTTTCCGATTCCCATTTCAGAATGTGAAGTCAACCGAGTTCCATGGATTAACTTCACAAGTTGAATATTCATATCAGGAACTGGGAACTGTATAATTAATTTCACATACCCAACTGAATGTTATGTGGGTTACAGATTCATCAGAACACATAATCGATTCATTCAAATGCATAGAAAAGCAATTCAATATGAATTGTTAGTAATTATAAGGGGAATAGGTGTATATAATAAAAAAAAGATTAAACACTTTTTTTCGTTACTAAATTTCAATATGCTAATGTTTGATAATATTTCGCACACGTGCAGGCACTAAGTTTAAACTAGGTTTAAGTAAATGGACATGCAGCATAAGTCTATATGAGAAAGAATATTGCAGATGTAGATGGCAATTTCGAGATTATTCTCGTAGTTTATATGTGAGGCATTTAAGAGGTAATATTGATGTCCTGAAAAATAACACCAGCAGGAAATTTGTCATGCAACATACGTCTTTATGAGAATATTGCAGATGCAGATGGAAATTTCGAGATTATTCTCGTAGTTTATATGAGAGGCATTTAAGAGTTAATATTGATGTACTGAAAAATAACACGTGCAGTTTGTATAAAAAATATGGAATTACATATATAATATACACAGGTAGGTGAACAAACCTCTGGTATGCAGCTCTTCGCTACTAAATGTTTCAACATCAATTTTTTCCTAATGCAGTCTTTCATCTTTGTACCATGATTCAAGGATTCTGACCTACGTAATGCTTAATGAATTCCTGTACAAAAAGCTCGAAACATGAAATATTCAAATTGTAAGATCAAACTTTTGGAATTAGAAGATTCTTGAGGTTGAATCCCGCTGAATACGTATCATTAACCAAACCTTCAAATTGTACTGAGAAAGCTGAGAAATTAAAATATCAAGATTACTTTGTTCTTTTTATTATCAGATAGAATGACCTGATAAGTTTAGATGGTAACGTGCTCTTATGATATTAACATACAGAAGACAAAACATATATTATAGATATATTGTGAACCGAATCGTGGAATTCAGCGATTAGGGAACAACAAATATATGAACATTTACATCCATGGGTACCATATATGATTATTTTATTAATTTACATCTGAATTGATTTAGTAACATGTGTTCTTTATACTTTTCTTTTTACTTTTATACTTTTCTTTTTACCTTTATACTTTTCTTTTTTTACTTTTACTTGTTCTATTATCCAAGACTGATGATCCAGAGTTCAGGATACACAATACGTACACACGCTGAATGTATCATTTAAAGAAAATAATTATGAAAGCTTTAACAGGTTTAATTTCAGGTAAAAAGAATTTACAATTGACTATAATCACGGGTGAAACGGTGTTTTACTTCCGCCCAGGATACAAGTTCCATACATTATAAAAAGTGAATAATTACTGAAGCGCCGTAAAATGCTAGTACTGACTAGTTACCATTGAGAAAATTTCAACGTTTTTTAAATGCTAGTAATAGTAATAGAAAATTGTTGACAAGAGCTATATTGCATGGTGACATACATTGTAAACATTTACAAGCATTTGGGTATGAATTGTTAAATATCGAATACAAAAATGACACTCTGATTCAACTACTGGGACGATGCAAAATGAACATAATCTTTGGTTCCGTTTTTTTTCTCTGGCTTCCTTCCTTCCTCATTAAATCTTGGAATTTACATGGTGCAATACGATAGATTACCTCAGTAACTTAAGTTTTATAAGCTTCACATTTCACATCACATTAGAAATTAAGATGAAAACATTAATATGGTCCACATATTGTAACCGAACCTATACCTAAACAATGACAGGTTGAAAGCAAGATAATCTTGCTTGACCACATGCATTTCGTATTTCTCGCTTGAAATATTGAAAATTTTGAAATTGTAAACTTGCAAAAAAGCATTACTGAATTTACCTACAATAATATTAACATAATTTCGCTCATACTGCCAAAAGATGATTTTGTTTGATGAAATTTTATAGTGATCCATAATCTTCATAACGACATTGCTTGCTGCATGTATATATCTTATTTCATATAATTGTTTATATGAAGGTAGCATTATACACATCTTCCGTGAGTTCAAATTCCTGTTGTCAAATGTTCGTGCTAGTTTTAAGGCAAAAACTGCATGTATTCAACAGGCATTCCATTTTCATGTCAAAAACATGATATAATATGGCAGGCTTAGCGTTTTGGGTCTTGTTTTCACCATTTCACCATGCTTTTCGAGATTTATTTTTATTTCATATCTGTTTTGGACGGAAGAAATGTGTAATGGACAAAACGATTATTCGGATGAGATATCCATGGTATTTCTCAAATTTAATCGATTTCAATTCAGCAAGGAAATATCCTTTTTATTTGTGTGCATTACATGAATAAAAAGCGATCATTAAACTACTTTCCACTAAAAATAATCTAGGAAACTAATCCAGGATATCCTGATTTATGTTTTCATTTTGAAATATCTTTTACCAATATTTCTGAAACGTTCCCTAGTTTGTATTATAATTGCTCTTGATGAAAAAAACGAATGGTAAATCAGAAGTGCCAAACAATCCAGTATTTCCAAGTAATTAAATGAAATTCAAGTGTTTTTTTTAATACTTATGTGAATCTAGTGAATGAAGGCAGTGCATGAGACAAGTGTTAAAGTATGTAAACAATTTCTGAAAGCTTAAATTCGTCTTTCAACAACAAGCTTATAGTATGTCTATTTTTGCACGTTTGATCAATGTTAATACAAAACAAAGAGGTCATGAAAATATTGAAAATCTAGTATCCGTAAAATATATTATTTCGGAATTGGTCACAAATAGAGTAAACACTGTGATTAATTACCGGTTAATGTACTCCATCAACTGCATTGTTGGCCGCGAAATTTACGATTTTATCAATTACTCTTTCGAAAAAGTTCATAATCGCATTAAATGATACGATACATGTTCGATTGCATGTACAATTTCAAATGAGGTTTCAGTTTAGTTTGCTGGCAACATTGATTACAAACATTGATTTATTTTCTGATGACAAATTTATCTAAAATGATGCAAACGAGCATTCAGGGTTGGAAAATTAAAAGGCAAATATAATAATCAACAAAGTTAGAAAACTATTTCCACCTAATCTACAACTTAATCATTATTAAACCGGAAAAAACATATTCTAAAGACATATTCTGTTGGTAGATAAAAATAAGACGCTTAACTGTCATTACTTCGAACATATTTCAATGGTGTAAACATTAATCATTATCCCAGCCAATATATTCATTCGCTTTCATTGGTACATACTCACCATCGCCCCGATCCGGTTTAGATTTCCCATCCATCTTTCAACTTATTGAAGTTTTGAAGTGTTTCATTCATCGACAACCACGTCTTTTTGTGGTTCTCGCATCAATGTTAATGTCGATGTTAGCCTTGCTTTCACAGTATCAAGTAACGTTATTCCTTGTAGAAGGGAAACACTGATTTGGAATGTTTCCCGCCGAAGTCAGCTGGGTTCCACTTGCTAGAGCAACGGCTATTTACTGTCATGTACTCGGACAGCATAAATTGGCACTAATCGAAAGGCTGGTATGCTAATTCTAGTCCCGATGATGGAAAAATGGTAACGTTGCTTCAATGGCATGCGATGATTTAAGACCAGCTACTTTAGCAGTGTATTGAAGAATGGCAAAGCATCAATTTAGCCCTTGTGGCACCAGTATGTAGATACACCGTGACAAAATCCAGTGAAATGTTACCATGTTATTTCCATTCAGTCTTCTATAGTAACAGCTGGTCACGTCTATCTAATCTTCTCTTCTGGGTCTTGACGTGGAAGACCTGTTCTTTTGATGCTTGAAATAGATGAGATTATAACTGGCAATAAAATAACTGTAAAGGGGAACACTGTTTCTTCTGTGATCATTGAAGCATATTCCATATTCTTTGCAGATGAAGAAAGTTAATGTTTCAAGTCAACCGTTTCAATGTGAGCGTTATACAAAAATTTCGTCGGTTTATCAATATGTCATGGTTTCTTATTAATGTCTATGTAAATCTCATACTTTACTGGGAAATCATGCATGCTAAATGATATTTGCTATCCTTTCGTTAATGTTCCCTTTCTTAATTGAAGATGACCTTATGCGAGGTTCCGTCAATCATCTGTGTGAGGTTAACTTATTTGAAAGTAACATCTTGTTGGTTTCGGATAACTTAAAAGTTAACAAATTACAATTTTTTAAACAAAATAATTTCAAAGGCTGTGAAACGAATGAAACACATCTTCTAATTGTGGTATTCAATGAATTTATGGAGTTTGAAGTTAAGATTTGTGCAATTTGCATTGGTAATGAAAGAGAGAGCTCAAACAGGATTGACAATCCTTTCAACAGATCTGACGAACCTGAAAGGATAATGACAAACCGGGATGGTCTGATTGGTCTGATTGGTTTCTTCTTTGAAATAGGAATTGGAAACCGCATCAAAATAATGATTTTACATATCATCATTAAAAAAGACTCGTTTATCCCTTACCATAAAGAATATCACTACATGTAAAATAATACGTACATGTGGTCACTGATTTATCAGTTTCCTCTTTCTGACTTGTGTTTCACTATTCATTGCTGAAATATCTCGTTTACTTTGAAAATCAAAGTGAATTTTAAACAATAATATCATCGGCATTTTCGTAAATATGCAAAGGTCATCATAGTACATTATTTATCTTTTTTCTAAACTGAAATTCCTGACACGAGCGCTCACAAAAGATAAATATTTCGAAACTTTAACGTTTGAGCTTTTTGAAAAAATAATCTTTCCTCCTGCTCATCAGTTAGCCCTAGACTATATTTGAATTGCGGCATTGTTAATGTCAGAAAAGTAAGATTTTATATCTATGACCACTTGCTTTCAACTTTAAACTTTAAACATTAATGTAAGTAAAAGTTTCGCATTTAATGTAACAATTATAACTGGCTGATGTTAGTCGAAAAGAATGTTATATACATGTAGTATTTTGCCTGTGACCATTCTCCGGAAATAATTGTGCACTGCATACATAGAGTAACCAAAAGAACGGGAGACGTTTATGGAGGAACACAAGATTCCCCCTCTTCGAACAAAGTACCAGTGATACTGATAGATTGCTTTGGAGGGCACTATTCCCGACATATCGACTCTCTTCATTGCTTCATTGTGAGTGAAATCCATGCAGGACACTTGTGGTATGTGGCTCATTCTTGGTCGGAACAAATCTCCCTCATTGCCATGTTTTGTTATGCAAATTTATTCATCAGGGAACTAAACAGACCTTGAGTGTTAATTCGCGACTAGACTGGAGTGTTGAAACATGACCTTGAACATAATTTGATGGCATCTGTTGACGGTTACATATAAAGCATACTTTATCTACATGCTTCTATTTCATTCCTTGTTTTAGAATTTTATATAAACCGAATATTCATATCAACTAACCCAAAAGTAGTGTTGATGGTTACACGTGAACTAAAGTATACAATGTAAATAAACCAAGACAAATGTCACACATTGTAACATATATTTTTATTGTAAATATAAAACACTCAATAGTGAGTATTTTGTACAATGATTTATGTAAGTTTTAGCATGTAATGTCAGATCCTAAAGGCCCGATGACACAGCATTAGCCGGATGATACGTCACTAGCAAAAAAATATGAGAACGTGCATCTAAAAAAATAATGATAAAAAAATATAAATGAAATATAAATATTTAAAGTATCTTGGAGTTGAGAAAATTATTTACATGTTTGCTTTGCATATTAACGTCAAAGAATTGCATGATTGTTCATAACCGCTACAGCAGTGCTAATCAGTAGTCACTTACACTGCAGGAGGGACTGCTAATGGGCACAGCTTGCATTGGGAGGTCTTATTTACGACATGGCATATAATTGTAGTAATAATGTAAAATGTTATGACTATTGTTTAGTCTACGTGATAGTAACAGTGTGATCCAACATGGCTTTGCGCAGCTTATTAAAAGCGTCACTTATTAAAAACTTTAATGACTGAAATTCCACTCGGATATATAAATGTAAATAATATGGATTTACGTTGTGTTTATGATGTTTATAGGTTTATACCACTTCAGTTCTTTTTCGTAATCTACACAGCAGAACTAACTTGTACCATGAAGCATGGCATGTCTCGTAACTGATTTCATACTCATTCATATGGGGTTGAGACAGAAGAAGATCGTGACACCATAACAAGTGACGTGTGGCCTTGTGTACAACTGACACACAGAGCATAATTCTTTATTCTCTATCCTTATACAGTAGCATAACCCTGTAGAGTAGAATCATAATGAAAACCTTAAAGCGAGACTGCGTCCGTAATAGAAATGAGAACCATCATTATCGACCCGGGCTAATTAACCTTATTACTCTCCCGTTGAAGATACCGCCTTTTAATAAATCTACAATGTTATTACACAATTTGTCATAACACCACGAGCTTATTGACGTCACATGACGAAAACGTCTTTAAGTATGACGTCACAATGTTAGCGGCCCGGCAGCAGTGGCGAACTCGGCTAATTTCATGCTTTTTTAATTCTGCGAGTAATAAATACAATTATCATACAGTGGATAGTGTTCTCGACATAATAAAGTCAACGGATATTTTCGATATCCGTTGGGGTCATATGCGAATACCGATGCAAATTACAGAGGTCAAGTGCCGGAACTTTTTCTGAAAATTACTATGACGTCACACGCTTTATCATTTGGAATGCCTGCACAAACGGATGGCTTCAGCAAATTATTCGTCATCTAATGCATCAAAATTAAGTTGAAGAAATGACAAACGGACTTTGTGCAGCTGTTTCGTGAAGTTCATGCAGTGCAAAATAACTAAATTACATCGCTGGTTGAAATCAACCGAAATTATATAGGCCTAGTTATTTCAATGAATGAACTGAGTTATATTTTACTCACGGGAACCCAAGGCAGATTGAATCACATGTTCAATGACCTCATATTTAGCTTCAATATGTTTTCATCATTTGTTGGGTTTTGGAAATTAAGTAGAGTAAATATTTGTTAATCTATCTGTAACGCTAGCTGCGTTTACACAAGCTGCCATTTGCATTTAGAAAAGGGAAGGAACTCTCGTTCTAAGTGAGATACGCTCGCCGCCTGAGTACGTGTGAATGCAAAGGCGAACGCTTTCGGGTTCAAATCTACACGTACTTTCGAAACGGAAATTTATTTTCGTTTACATCTTTTTTATTTAGAAACAAATTCTAAGACCAACTGGAACATTTAGATCATGCCAACACAACAGCTCTGTTGCCACAAAGGCAAAGAATGGAGGATTAATTTAATGTCAATTTAAAGTGGATACCATTACGCTGTTCATTTGCATATATCAATGCGCACATTTGAAGATAACTTTTACAGCTCCAGTAATGACGGCAGACCTTTTTTGGCAAAATGAATACAGAATGACATTGTATGATAAAGAGGTTATCATGCTCGTATGTTTTGGGATGGTAAATATCCTGCATTAGGAATAAACACGATGTATTTAGCTCGCCAAGGCTCGCAAAATACAATGTTTATTCCTAATGCAGAATATTTACCATCCCAAAACATACGAGCATGATAACCTCTATTACTAAACTCAGTCCTGTTAATTACATTTTTATGAAACTCGTGAATGGTATCGGTATGTATAACTCGCTTTCGCTCTTTAAATACCAAACAAGTCACTCGTTTCATAAAATTGTTATTTAACGGGACGTCGTTTAGTATTCTCTATTTATTAACTACATAACGCTGGACGATAACGATACGTCTCATTTCTATTAAAGCGAGACTGCGTCCACATTAGACATGAGAACCATCATTATCGACCCGGGCTTGTTAACCTTATTGACCACTTGGAGCACAGGAGGATAACGATACGTCTCATTTATATTTTGGACTCTGTCTCGCTTTTAACGGCCAACTAAATATTGCGTTAGTGGAGGCTTGATACTGTATATGATTACCTAAATAATGTTAGAAGATAAGTTAAACAAGACAGAGGCATACACTATAGTAATGAATGTCTGTGTGGTGTTCACGTATGTATTCTGTGTTCACTCACATTCATGTATTCGCATTCATATTCTCTTTTTATTTTTCCCACGAGGATGCATCGTGTGTATTCAATAGAGTGGCAGGAGCCACTCTTTATAAAAAAATTATAATTATGAAGTGCAAGATTTGATAATGCCAAATATCGATATCCTACAATATTTGCAGACATTGTCGACTTTCATTATCATCTTCAACGTACACAAACCAAATTCAGCTAAGTAGCATGAGCTGGGTTGTAATCACGACAACGTTAGCAAACAGCAGCCAATTAAAACAATGATTGGGTTCCGTGAGGCAAGCATAGAAATTCCTGGTTCTCTTGCAGTCTCTGCTTCATGTCTCCCCCATCTGTTGGCACCACCCCCCCCCCCCCCCCCCCCCCCTCCGCCACTGTGCTTGGATCCCCCACCCCTAAGAATAATCTGTTTCTCTTCGTCATTCATATTTATATAAATTTTCATGCGACAGAAATCTGCTTCCGAAAGATTCACTCCTCTACTGTTTCTCCGAATCTTACCACACTGATAATGATCACTCTGTAACTTTCTTCTCATTTCTTCTATTCGTCTTGCCACCTCACACCACACCCTTACTTTCCCTTCAACATCTATCTCATTACCAATTTACTCTTATCCACAACATCCGCAAACCAAGCCTTCCTTTATTCTCCCCACCTCCCTCAATATAATTCCTTCTCATTTGTTTAAAACCAACACCAGGTCCAGCTAGTCTTCCCCTTTTCTCACAACGCCCACAAACTTAGTTATCACATTTTTTAGAAATAAAACTCTCCTTTTATTACTTCCACTTATTTTTCTCTAAAATTCCTCTTAACGAGTCCTTTGCTTGTTTCACAACCTATCTCACCTTCTCAACGTTAGCCATCTAATTCTTCCTCAAACCTCCTTCCCACCGCACCCCTCTACCCCCCATTTCTCCCTTTCTTCCCTGAACTCCTCTTTTTCTCTCATTACCCAAACTTCACGTTACTGTTTCAACTCACTATCTTATACTGTTCTCTTGCCAATTCCATCCCTGAAAAGAAACAACATTCTTTCCTCCATTTCTCTTGCAATAGATCTTGCACTTCAAAACCCTCTCACTACCCTCCCAAACCCCCTCATTCCCTAAGCACAGACAACGTAATATGGAGGTACAGACAGCTGTAAAGAGACGAGTCGTTTCCATTGGGGATTGTACAAGAGTAGATTGATATTACATCAAGCTTTGTGACTTCAATCTCGTTAATTGGATAATTCTGTACCTTTTACCAGTTGCAGCGATGTGTATTGACAGAGATGGGTCTATCCACTGATGGCTGATTATTATACGCAATCGGGCATTTAAGTTGGAGAGGAGTCGAACAATTGTCGATTGATCTGGTTGTTAGATAAAGCTGGATAGGATTTTGTGATTGAAAGAGTTATCAGATGTACTTCATAATGAACAGCAGATCGACTGACTTCACCGTTATTGAATATAAATTATAAATGAAGTTATTAATCATTTAATGAAACCGCATTACCCTACTTTCGCTAAACGAGTGATGCAATATTCCACACCTTAAGCCATGGATGATAATGAAGCCTTTTCATTTTCTTTAGGATGACACAGAGTATATTCCATAGTTTTCATATATGGTTGAAAGAAGAGACAAAATACCAAATGTTCTGAGTTTAATACAAGTGGCCTCCCTTCATCTGTTAACTGGCATTTTCATTTCTAAAATGTCAATATCTTTAAATTTACTTGTATTCGTGATGATCGGAAATGGCCATGTGGATGTTGAATGAAGTAAGGTTTGTTAAAAGTTTAATGATTTTATATTTAACAGTTTTTTTTCTAATCTTGCTGTTTGTCAGCATTTATTGATCATTTCTTTCATAGATCAGGTTTACATGTAGAACCGAATCGACATTTTGTATGTTGAGAGAGTAAGCCGATGTATATATGAAGCGTCGTAAAATATATCAATTCGCTTACGGGCGTCTTAGTTTCTGTCATTACACACGAGTAGTCAGATGAAGGTGATATATTCACAGCGAACCCATTTCAAAGTCAACATAAATATTAAAAAAATATATCAACAGCTTGAACAACCATCAATTCAACTGCAAGTCTAATAACAAAATATCCAGGGCAGCCACAGCCTGTATTGTTCAATCGTATACCTGTACTTGGATTGTGTGACGTCATCACAATTCATCACTTGTCACGGACATGAGGAAAACATGGTCACAAACGTTTACATTTACGTAGAGGAAGGACTTCCTCTTTTACTACCTCATGGTCAGAGAAAACAGTGTCTGTTTCACAAATATTTTATTTTCTGTCATCTAGAACTATACGAAATTAATTTGTACATGTATTTAAGCACGCACTTATGATATAAATATCTATTTCATTTTCAGCATTTAGATTGATAAAAAAAATTTATTTAGTAGCTACGGTTAAAACAGTTATTTTTCAATGTCATCATATGTGTTTGAACTAAGTATTATACTTATATATCATTTTGTGACTATTTTAGCTTGTCAGTTGCACGAATTACACTGAACCTATTCTGATGTTACTTAAGATATACATGTAGTTTACCCTATAAGATACATAGCATACCTTGCGTTAAATATAGATTATCTAAAGAGCAATTAAAACTTCTTTTCAGATACGAATGGAGGTAACCGCGCTTTGCAATTGTCTAACCGCAACATTCAGTTTTAAAGACAAAAGATACTGTTCAATAAAATGACGTCAGGCTTCGAATAATATATCATTTAACGTGTCTCATGGACATCAAACATATGAATTATAATTCCTATTACGTGAAAGAGCCTGGACACAACAATTTCAGCTTCCAAAGCTTTCATCATCATTTTGATTTAAAGAGCCACTCCGTGATTTTCATTACATATTATTTACCTCTGATAGGAACCCAAATGTCATATATGGTGATATAAATCAAAACATCTTAACTTTTCATGTCCAAAAGACATATATATGACAAATACTGGTTTTCCATGAAAATCTAAAAACAGCCTTAAAAATGCACAATATATACATATATGCACGTCCAACATACATGGATACTAGTTATAAAACCTTAAAAACACTATCAATTCCTAACTGCCCTCCTGGCTGTTTTAGATAAGTCTCCAAAATTGCGTTTGACTATTTGACGCGCGCCACTGTCCGGGGTCACAGGGTCATCACACCTTTGAATAAAAACATTCACCAGTCCAGCAGTCTGTACACAAGATTTCAGGTTTCAGGGAACAGTCTATATATTCATTCTATAAAATATCTATATACATTGATTTTCCTCAGGTTCTGGAGAAAAAACCGAAAGTAGATTTTTTGGCGTGGTCCATGTGGCCCTTTCACTAGGAGTCTGCTAACAAGATGTCAGCTTTCTAGAATTAGTAGTTCCCGACTTAAAGACGAAGAAGCGGAAAGGTTAGGGACGGACGAACAGACGCCGAACACTATGATATGGCATAAGCCCATCGGGCATTTCAGGCCTGATGAGCTAAAAAAGTAGAAATTAGGTATAATGAATGGTTACGATAAATGATGAGGTGAGTCTTAGCTGTGTAGCTGATAATACTTGCTATTGCTTACAAATGTGTCATGTAGACACGACCTGTCAGAATATACTGCGGATATCCACAAGTCATTGTCGATCACCAATGAGCCATTAACGCACATAACGTAACTCATTTTGACAGAGGAATTTTGGATGTTGTATGTCATACCTACTTATTTTGCAAGTGTTTGGTAGTTCGTTATTGAGCAAACATTTAAGTCGTTTACATGAGGCAAATTAACTTTCTATGTAAGAAGTACATGATCGAAACATTTCATTACTCTTAAGATAAGATGTGTCATTTTACCATATGTGCACCTGTGCAAGTGCCTGGTTGCTAAGTTACCATTGACGTTGCATTAGCAGACATTTAAAAACTGTCTTCGACATCAGTTAACAACTGTCATTGAATTGGGCCTTTTGGCTTGCTTACTAAATTTTGCAACGCACAATTTCTTGAATAACGTTTACTTTGATGTGCATGTACTCGAATGTTGTTTGGTTTTATTCTCACGAAACTTATCCAAATGTGCTTTCAACCCCTCCTCTCGTTTGGTTTTTACAAACACACTAATTTTGTAAATGCGGTATGACAATTTTACTTACGTAGTAAGCTTGGTGACTAATACTTTGTGTTTTTGAGATATGATTTCATTTCAAGCCTTAAATTAGTACCCCAAAAATTCAAAATTATTATCTATCAATAGCTTTTATAAGTGATCAATTCCATCATTAACTACTATAAACCTCCTTTTTTTCTGCATTAGATACAAAGTCAAAATTAGGAATAATTCAATATAGAATTGTTTTAAACCGTTACTAAAATAAAAGAAACAACCTTTGTTGACTTTATATGAAATAACTGCAATATGATCATGTAAATATCAATTTAAATATCTTATTAATATTGACTATATTGTGTCCGGGGAAAATGATGATAATTGTACATATATGCTTCTTTGAAGAATCGAGTTATATTGTAGATTTTAAAAAACTTCGTTCAGGTTGAAGTAAAATGAATATCCCTTGTTTAATAAACACATTACAAAATTACCATATCAATTGCAATATTTTTACGATATCACACCTTTGTCAGACTGTATTTGAGACTCCAACTCGTAACATTTACATATAGGCGCATTCACAAAAGTACGGACTTATGACTTGATGCGTAAAAACGATCAGCCATAAATACTTTTATGACAGGTAGTTATAGGTCAGAAGCTCCCGTAAACACAGGCTGCAGACTTAACAGCTGTGAATGTATATCTGATTGTGTAAAGAATGTTTTCCCTTTTTTAACGCTCTCATGACCGTTCGAGCAGCATGTAAAGGAGTGGGAGTCCCTCCTCTGTCGCCTGCAGAGTCAACAAACACCTCTATATTATTTTTGTCAATAAAACAACGCTCAATGACGGTAACCATGGTTGAAACTTTCACTGAAACATGCTAATAAAACACCAGTGACCTGTTACTGCATGTAGGTATTGTGTGCGAGAGAGTCCTTATTACGGTGACAAACGTTAGAGCGAGAAAATAGTAACACATGAAGACGTGAAAAAGGCATAAAATATCCTTTTGATGATTTACAGATGCAAATAATATTTTTTTTTACAAATATACAGTTATGATAATCAAAGCTGAATGTATTGAATAAAATAAAATGAGAGCACGACATCAGCCGTTTGTACCGTGGTTACTGAGACATTTAATTATCATTTACATGACTGGCGGGGGAAGTGGCAATCCTATGAACTTCTAGCGCTATACAAAGGAGAAGTTTTGGGATATTGAAGAGACTAAGGTCTCTCCTCCCCCCATGTTAAATAAATACTTGCGTTATATTGTTTAATTTGTATTTAGTAGATAGATTATCGTAAGTGTATTATCTAGAGGATTTCAACTTACTACTATTTTTATTAAACGAGTTAATGAATTATTATAGAACGAGCAACAGCGAGTCCTCTCCTGTGCACTAAAAGTATAAATATGGTCGTGATGAATATGTTGATGTACATCGAAATTCATCTGTGTTTATCACCAAATTTGAATGGTCAAAACCTGTGAATGAGAAAATTTCAAAATTTGAAGCAAATGATGAATTAAATTACAGGGTAAATCTCCACAGCTATGATCTTATTTATACGTGACCAATTTAGGAACAAACTTTTATTAATCACATTCATATATTCGGATTACCTTAACGACAAATCCTACCTTATTCATGTAGGCAACTTTTCTATACAATCCAAAGAAGACTTTGCGACACACATGCTTATGATATTATTCAACATGTATTCATGTATTGTTCACAAACGATTTGAGACAGAGAGTTAACTCTCTAACTGATAGTCTGGATGTAGAAACATATGTTAGTAATTGGAATAATTAGTATGATGTATTAACTAATTTTCTATTTGGAGGTATACTTAAAGGTTATGTTAACAATATTAAATCCATCATGTGGATCCAATGTATGATAATAACAAGTATACCGTTTCGTGAATGGAAACGATTTCTCAATATACGTTCCTCATAGATATTATCAAAACTTAAAATAACAGAAATAAAAAATGAAAATCTCAATCAACAACTTTATACAAGTTCTTTTATGTTAGGGGCGCGGTTTCGGAGATTCGTAAGCAACTATCAAAGGATGCCTGCGAGAGCTGTGATGAGGGAACCCCTGCCCATACGCCAATTGTTCCCCGCTAAACCCAAAGAGACCTTCTGGTGCCTCAACGTTTTCAGGTACAATTAAGGGTTCAGGACCAGTGAACTGATTATAGTATCCAAAGTCTTGTGGTTGAGGGCCTTGATCTGGTCCATACGTCCTTGGACCTTGAGGTTCTTGGTTGTAATTTCTGTTTACGGGTTTCTGTCTTTGTTGACTTGGGTTATTCGTTCCAGCCCTGTTATTCAAGGTACTCGTTGTCCTTTGACTATGTCGATGATTCTGACCTCGGAAGTTTGATCTCTGATCAGCCAATGTTCCGGAGATTGAAGATGTTTGGGATTGCCTACCGGATGGTCCAGTACGCTGATTTGTAAATGTTTGAGTGTTTTGACCGCGAGAGATCAAACAACGATGGCCTGTCCGACACGTCTTGGTAGAATGGTCAAAGCTAGAGCCACGAGGACATGATTTCTTCCTGAACTGCCCATATATACATTCGGCGTACTGTGTGCAGGAGTTTCTACAAACATGCACGTCTCCATCAGTGCACGGGCTAACACAAGGGACGGACAGGGTACAACCCAGATCGACTGGACATTCTGGAAACGTGCATAAAATGATTCCAATCACTTGACACATCATAGAGTTAGTTAACTAGCTACATCCATGCATTAATAAATCTAAACGTTCGTTAAATGTTTAGAACAAATGTTTAGATTCTCCATCACTTCGGCTTTTCTTTTACAAATCAACAAAAAATATTAGTTAATTATGTAAAGTCCAAATTACGCATGTGTAAAGACGGACGAACGGACGAGGCGATTGTTTTTTAATTCTAGATAGCGCTATCGCACACATTCGATTTCTTAATAAGAATGAGTGTACGTCATTAACCAACACCTACTTATGAAAACTAAGGATGTGATTGAGATAACTTTGTATTGTATGATTATACATGACTTTTTTGTGTACTGCCTGAATTGAATTCGATTAGTAAAACGAATAACCCCTACCTCTGTTTGCTGACTGAGTGTCAGTATAATCGGATGGAGGCCTTGGGCGACTTTGTGAAGTGGGCTGCACCGTCCAGGGCACCGTCTCTTTGTAGTCGCAGTAGAACTTCAGCGGGATTTGCTCTTCGTCCATTGTTGGGCAGTCTGGGTTACCATCCATGTTCCAGATATTGGCACTGGCCTGGCCATAGTTGATGCTGTATTGGTCAGGTTGACCAGGGACATGGGAAACCTCCACTGCTCCAGAGCAATCTCTGAACCTCTTGGTTCCTGGGATTCTACAGGTGGGTCTGCAGATTCTCCCGCACGTATCGAAAGCTCGGAAGAGAGCTTTGACAGGGCCACGACGTGGATTCTTCACAGCTAGGTAAGATACAGAAATACTCGTGGCCAGTCGTTGATCCACAAGTGACGATTCCTTGTAAAAACCGTTATAGTTTAGACCACTTGATTCAAGGTACACTTGTCCGATTCCATTTGAACTTTGACATTTCTCGTATGTTTTAGGAGCTGAACCAGCCGGGGAACTCAAAATGCGTGTGTCCGCGTAGGCTGAGGGCTGGTAGATATCATAACTTTTGTCGATCTTCCCATTTCTTATGGGGTACGAATGATAGGTCTGAAATCCGGGAGGTCGGACTGATACCACCGTGATGGCTACATAGACCCAATTACGAATGTCACAAACGGCGTCGATACAGTAATCATTTTGGATGGCGTGTATTTTACTCATACACGGTTCTGGGGAAGGAGGCAGAGGGGCGTTCCCAGCTGCTCGACGTACTCTGGGCGGTTGCGGCGTTGGACTGACTGGAATACACCTTCGTCTCTGGATGTTGCATTCAAGATACCTCGACCCACAGTTCGGTCTCTGGGGGTTGCAGGTGGGGGATGAGTCGTATACCACAGCGTCTTCTAAGGAATTGAGGTATCCGTCGCGGGCAGTCAGGTTTAATCCAAACCCGAGAGGCGCATCTGCTTGGTGGAGCTGGGATGTAAATCTTGGATAGTCATTTTGAGGGTTAATCCCGCGTGCTCGCTGTCGGCGTCTGACGAGAGACCAAAGATAATCGACGAATGCATGGTGGAGGAAAAAGAACGGGTCGTAAGCTGCAGTGTTAAGAGGTCGCATCTGACCACCAATAAACAAATGAGCAGGACCATGATTAACTTCCAGATCGTTATTTACGTTCGCAAATGGGGGAAATAGTTCAATGTTCCTAGTTTGGCGCAGGATGTTTCTGATAGCATTTGCTGTAAAAAGCCCTCCAGCGGCCCCCGTGTTTCTGATAAGGGGAACCCCCCATGGCATGGTCCAACCTGCTAAGGGACCGTCAGTCACTGGACCGTTTTCCCTGCCGCCCATGAACTGCGGACTGAATACGTTTGAGGTCGTTGGATCTCTGAGCTCGTTGTCTATAGCACTGTTCCAATACGGAATGCATATTCTCGGATCAACACGACGTAGTGCGAATTCAAGTCTGAAAACAGCCGGATCACAAATACGTTATTGCATTATTTACAAACTTATCATTATTAAATTATGTGTAAATAGGGAAAACAATTATTAAAGATTTTCAATATCAAAGGAATCATTATTGAATAAAAAACTTCATTTTGTCAATTTTGGATATATTCTTAATGAGGCTTCAAAAAGAATACATTTTTACGGATAAAATGTTTATCAGTCACCCTTTAGAATTCGAAACAAAAATATAGACAATACTATGAGTGAAGTTCACTAAAAATGATAAGTATTCTCCAGTTCAAGTCCTTCACACAGATACAAGTAATCATTATTGACTTTATGAACTATACATACTTTTCTTACTTACATTATGCTTAAAAAATAAGTTTTCGTGTTAATAATCTGAAAAAATTCACCAGGCATACGATTTTTTTCACACACAAATTTTCATTTAATTGGGCCTTACATTTGTTATAAGTTATTATATTCTGATCGCGAAAAATGAAAAACCCTGCGAAAACGAAACCCCTCAAAAAGTCATGGTGGGTTTTTAATTACATCTTAAGTTTCATTTAGTATAGTGTACAGATTTTGAGTACTGCTCAGGATACTGATTTCTAAGTTGCCAATACATTGAAACTGCCGGATAAAAACCCATCACAGAGTTTTAAAAGAATAAAATCTAAAGAAGTTAGAAAAATCAACAAAAGGCCCAGATAAACATTCTTATTGTTTCTACATTCTATTCTAGGAACGAGAGACGGACGCACCGACGAACAGACAGATGTATCACTCTACTGCAATGATAGAGAGGTAGTCTTGGAGTGCACAAAGAGCAATCACATGCAACGGTTCAACGCATGCATCAAAAGTTTTTAAAAAGTCTTAACGATGATTGATTGTTATACACTATGCAGTACATGTATTCTAAAACGTAAGCCAATCAAAACCCCACAAGGCATTCCTTGTCACATCACTGGTGAAGCTAATCTTTGCTTCAGTAAACCACCGTGTCTGTGCCGGCTCTTCATCGTGCCGAACCGAACTTAATGGTCCAATCAGAAAATTAATTCTCAAACTTAATCATTAGCATTATCTAATGACGCAAGGTTGGCGTTTAACTGGGGCAAAGGCGATAACTGATAACTCTGTTAAATCAACTCAGGAATTGTGACTGAATGAAGCAAGACGTTTAATAGATAGTGGTTGAAAGTACCATTACGTATGCCTTGCGGGCAGCTTATAGGCGACACAACTAATAGTAACAATATGGACTCACAGCAACAGGTAGACTCTGTGCCATCCAGGGAAATTGGCACCACCATGAGCTGTATCAGCAACAAGACCAGAATGAAGGTTGGCGAGGGCATCGTATCTCTGCACAACAAACGGTGATAATATTTGAAATATGAGGCTTAACGTAAGCGTACTTCTTTAGTAATATTTGATTTCATTTATCGATGCACATGGGTTAAATTGTATTAGTATGTTGGAATTTAAATCCAAGATTAAACTGGAACAACTTTCTATCCAAATCTGAACTCAACAGCGACGATTCAATACTCAAGTATTTACGATTTCTTATCTATTCCTGACCACAAAAATACTTTATTACTCCACTTTTGATAGAACTACACGTCGACTCCAAAAATATGTCCATATTTCACTTTTAGCTCCTTAGTTGATTTTACTGTCATCTGTGTCACATCTAGCCCCAGTAAATTCACTTTACAAAACCTGAGAACCTTGAACCTGTGAGGAAACCCTGCCTTCCATCAACATTAAATTGCATGCACATTGCTTACTCAATACGACTTACTCTTGAATATCAGAGCTTTACACGTACGCGAACAATATTAATCACTGCGCAACACTTACGCCGTTTCTCTTGAGAGTGTTCAAACCCATATGGAACCTATTCCGTTCTTCGTCCGTCAGCATCCGGTACTCCTTCCTTCTACACGGCCTAAACCGCGCCTGGCGCTTTACTCGTCCTCCCCATTTCACTTCGTTTACGTCCCGAACCAAGTCGGACATGTACCGCATTGTGTCTGGGTCCTTTGGTTGTAGGTACTTGAGGGCGTTCATCGACTGGATAGCACGGTCTTCACAGAAATAGCAGAACTTGGCACCCACAACATCCTTCAGGGTGATGTTGGGGTAGTTGTTGTAGCAATCCTGGATCTTCTGAGGAAGGGGTATTGGCTTGACAACCGCCCCAACAAGGGCGATGGTTGGGAGGAGAACCACAGCGACACATACCGGAAGTACCTTCATCTTCGCATGGAGAACATTAAACAGTGCATTTGTTTAATGAGGATTTGATATTGGTTCAGTAGACACTAATATGTAACAAAAGGTTGGAGTTTCTTAACCAACAGAGTGTTTTTTTAATAACTTTTTTCAATAATAAAACCTCTAGTGGAATGGTATCATGGCTGAACGATAAGATAAGCTATGAGTATGTTGTTGGGATCAATTATGTCAAACTTCCTAAATGTTGTTAAAAGTAATGGTTGTTCTGGAAATTAACGTCTCATTGCTTATCACTTAGCAAACCGACAATACACAGGGAAAAGGTCGAGATTTCTCATCGAAAACCGGACAATGGCGCGCGCCAATGACTCAAACGTAATTTTTGAAACTTATTTATAGCAGACTTAACGAGGAATATAGGTTCGTATGGTGAGTAGGTCATTTAACTAATAAACATGCTAATGGGACGCCAAATTTCGACTCCCTTACATTTTATGGCCGTTTTAATTTATAATGGAAAACTAGAAAATCTCATAATTTTGACATTCAAGAGATAAAGATGCAACTTTCGATAGGCGATTGGGACTTAACTAAGGTCAAATAATATTTTGGCTCTATTTAAGCCACATAAAAATTCTTGAATCACTCTCAATGTCACTTTAGTGAACGGAGCAACTCAACCTCGTTAATGAATCATTTGTAACATTCTAACTTTTATTTATACCAACGTCATTGTTTAAGGTTTAACTGTATGACTGATGTTAAATAAGTCAGACTTGTTGAAGCGAAAAAGAAAACGCATTGAAAACCCAATCAAAGAACTGATATAAAAATAGTATCGCAATACTTTAAGGCGTTGTTCAATTTGACAAACTGAACCTTTCATCGATTCAACAAATTAGATCAAATAAGATCAGAATAAATTCAATTTGAAGAAGATATTAAAACTTACCAGTAAGTGTTATCCCCTTGTTGCTATATTATGTGAAGTCACTTTGCAGAGGGCGACAGCAATAGTTACTGTCACAATCAATCATAATTCACTAGAACATAAAATAAAGCATCAATAACATTTGACATCAAATTTATGGGTCACCTAACTTTCATGGATCGGGTCACGTACAAAGTACTGAAAAAGAGATATAACGGCTTTCGGTCCGCCATCTTGTTTCTTGTTACGAAACGGGTAATCTTACTAATTCTACAGTAATTATATAAGATACATCTATTCACCGATGTCTAAAAAGTATAAAGACATGTTTATGACAATTATTAACAATGTATGTATGGTCATGCCGTAGGTAGGCTTTCGACATTTGTAGTGCCGCCAATTGATGGGTTAATTTCACATAGTTGTAGTTGTTAATTTTTGTGTCAAATTATCCAAATCAAAGAAGTCAAAATATTTCCCTAAGTCACAATTTACCTGTTTCGTGGTTAAACATATTAGAACCCTTTTATAAACGTCACGTTAACACATTTTTTCAAATGTCCTCCGTGTACTTGTAATACATTTGAAGTACTTGCCTAATTGAGAGTTTTGAGTGAAAGAAATAACAACACCTGAACTGCATCCTACATCAATTTTATTACTTAAAACTTATATATAATCAGTCACCCAGTTCGGTCAGCCTCATTAGTGAACCAATCAATATATCGTGCTTAGATAGAAAAAAACGGCGATCATGTAGAAAAAATGATTTACAGGCCCCTATTAACCTGCCCCAATTGAGGGCATTTGACGGAGGCAGTGTGAATGGCTAAGTGATTTCACGTAGGAACATGTGACAATACGGGCTATTATCAGACAATTTGACAAGCCAATCTCACTTCCATTGAATCGTTGCTCATTGCTTAAGATGCTCAAAATTACAAGTTGATTCAAATTTCTTAACAAAATCTTTTAATACTACTTACTTATCAAATATTGAAACATTAACAAAAGTGGGTGTATCTTAACGAACTACTGATATGGCCTTTGAATCAACATGTCAAAACAAGGTGACCCGATGTCGGCTACACATATGCACAAAAGCTAGATGACTGTCACATGTATAGCATCGAGATCGACGATTAATCAGATCATTGTAGTTTAAAATATTACATTACAATAATGTTTCTAGAACCAATATGAACATATATATCAATTCTCTTATTACTCGAGTATATTTATTGTTATTTACCTCGCAAAGTTGAATAGAGAGAAATCCTGCTAAACGAAAGGATGTTGCTTATTGTAAAACAATTTTTTCGTGTGTTTTTTTGAAAAGTGGGGTAGCCAACATTTTATTGATTTTGTTTAATAAGTAAATGATTATAGATATGTAATGAAACAGAGATAATATAAAACTCAAGTATACTTTCTGAACTAGATGTGTGCTTTTTTGTGGCAAATTTTGATTTATTCTCACGGGTAAAATGAAGTGAATTTTACACTAAGCTCTCTACCTTACGTTTTCAGGTTTATACAGAAGTAAAAAGTTGAACAGGTATTGTTATCATAAACTTAAGTGAAAGTCAAGTTTCATCAGAGTTTCTTTTCTGGGATATTTGAAGTCTTTCAAATAATAAAGTCTTGATTATACAATAATAATATCATCAAACTCAAATTGCATTTACATACAAACTGAAATAAAAATATAAGTTATATTAGTAATTAGTTATTACCTAATATTAGTTTTCCAGAACTCATCTGTCAAGAATAAGTGCTATAAACTCAATTTCTAGTCGACAGAGAATGCGTAAAAATTAAAATCTGAACAAGAATAACCAGAGTTCGTTATACGGAAACTGGAAAGCTCTGATTCCTTTAATTTCATCCTCGGTATGGGGACCTCTTGTTGCCAAATGACTGCATGCTTCTACTTAGGGAAAGAGAGCATTTGTGAACGATGGGCGTTGATAGAAACCAAATCCTGATGAAAACTGCGACTGTCCTTGGGGAAACTGCGAGGTCGGATATTGCGTCTGTCCCTGACCCTCCACACACTGTAACAGCCTACTGCAGATCATGAGGTACTGGTCAAATGAGTATCCTGGAGAGCATGTCTTCGTCTTGTACTGGCCAAATACACACTGAGCATACCTGCTGCAGGATCCGCGACATCTGTAGGAGTCACCTTCGAAACAAGCACCGGACCCACAGGGCACCGAGAGTATGCACTCCCGATTGATTCGACATTCTGTAAAAAATGCCGAGGAAAAACTAGATTTCAAAAGACTTTGAATTCAGTGCAAATAACATCGTGAGTAAGATCGTCTTTATTGATGTTCTAATGTGCAAAGGCAAAAACAATTTCTCAATATCACATGTGGCAAAATTTATACATATATCTGTCATATGATAAAATGAATTTATACCAAACTTATTTTATTTATAATTGGATACATTTTCTCAGGGGGAAAACATTTCCTAAAAGTTTCCCTATATAGTTTTCTATTGACAATTTGTATCACTGACTGTATGTAGAGTCTGACGTATTAGATTATTGAGACTAATAAATCGTAAATGTATACGCCAATACTTCCTACCTTTCGAGGGATCATAATTCAACGTTGGTTGTTTTGTCTGAAGAGGTGCTGATTTCCAGGGTATCTGATCGCTGTAGTCACAGTAGAATTGTAACGGTATGTTGTCATCATCAAGAGATGGAAACTCGGCACTAAGATCCAAGTTCCATGTTTCGGTATCTGCCTGTCCATAGCTAAAACTGTACTGGTCAGGCCTGCCAGGGACATAAGAGATGTCCATAGCTCCAGAACAAGCTTGGAAAGTCTTTGTCCCAGAGGTCCTGCAGGCTGGTTTACATAATCTGCCACACGTGTCATAGGCTCTGAAGAGTGCTTTAACTGTTCCGTTTTGTGGATTCTTGACTGCCACATATCCTAGGGACATAGATGTGGCCAGTCGGTGATCGACCAATGCTGATTCTTCATAAACCCCATAGTAGTTAAACCCACTTGCTTCAATAATAACTTGCCCAATTTCACTTGAGGATTTGCATTTTTCATATGTTTTAGGTGATGAAACATTCTGTTGGTGAAACATTCCACCGAAAGGTTTATATATATCATGACCTTCGATAACCTGCCCATTTATGATTGGATAGGAGTGGTATGTGGCAAATCCTGGAGGTCGTTTTGATACAACAGCAACAGTGACATACACCCATTGACGTATGTCACACTTCCCGTCTATGCAATAGTCATTTTGAATAGGAATGACATTGTTCATGCACGGCTGTGGAGTTACCGGAAGCGGAGGTTCAGAGGGGTTTCTCACTGCCCGGGGAAGCCGACATCCTGGTCCAGTGCATGGGGTTGTTGGTTCAATGGGGATGCATCTTCGCCTTTGCACATTACACTCCAAATATCTCGAACCACAGTCTGGTCTTACTCTGTTGCAGGTCGGAGACGGATCGTATTGGGCAGCTGCTCCAATTGAGTTGAGGTAGCCATCAAGAGCAGTTAGGTTGAATCCAAAACCAAGAGGAATACCGGGAGCATGAGGCGGTGAACCAAAGTTAACAGGGTAATCAGTCGCAGGGTTGATACCACGTGCTCTCTGCTGGTTCCTAAACACTTCCCAGATGTAATCCACGAATGTGTGATGGAGGAAGAACGCTGGGTCGAAGGCTGCGGTCTGAAGACGACTCATCTGGCCTCCTATGTAGTTATGGACGCCATTGTGATTGAACTCGATTCCGTTGTTAAGGTTACCAGTAGGGGGGACAATCTGTGTGGTTCGTGTTTGACTTAAAATATTTCTGATAGATGTAGCAGTGTAAAGCTGTCCTACTACCCCAACATTTCTGATAAGAGGCACTCCCCATGGCATTGTCCAACCAGCAAAAGGACCATCCCTGACAGGGCCATTCTGTCTCCCGCCTAGGAACGTAGGGCTGAATACATACGATGCCCTTGGGTTTGGGAGCTCGTTGTCGAGAGAACTGTCCCAGTAGGGTATACATATCGTAGGATCAATATTGCGGAGAGCATTCTCCATCCTGTAATTGAGAGGAATTAACTTGATAGATAGGAATCATTGCTCATTGGGACTCTAAGTAAATTTTTCAAAAATATGGACTTGATGTTTTTGCTTGAAATGAGTGATTTATCATAGGTGATTTAATATATCGAACTTTCTTTATGAAAATAATCTGTAAAATTTTAGTAGAAGGTAAGTCATCAGAAATTCTAATAATAATGAATATTTCTTCTATCAAATGACGAAAAATGGAGTAACATAAAGAACTCACAGCAGGACATACACCCTATGCCACCCAAGGAAGTTTGGTCCGCCGTGGGCAGAATCGATAGCAGCACCTGAGTGTAGAGCGGCCAGTGTGTCGTACCTCTGTGAAAATGTTCATGATATGCAAATAGAGAACCATTGGATCTGTAGCTCATCAGACTATTTACAGTATATCATATAAGGAGGAACAGGGGCACCATTTGTAGGTCACATGTTCAGCAAAGATTTAAATCAGGGATATTATATGCCAATGGTTTATACAAAAGGAAAAAAATTCATTAAGCCTTTCGGATCTGGAAAATAAGACAAGAGTCTGTACACAGGATTCCAGTTCTCTTGGACTTTTACTTTTTGAGGTGACAATAGGTGTTTAGGGTGTGGCCAATGTTGCCACTGGATCACCAAATCTACAATTAAGAATCATCATTGCCTAAGAAGTCTATACACAAAATTTCCAATCTACTAGTTAGAGTCCCAAGGTACCCACATAAAAGATTTCTTTTTTTGTAGAGTCAATGGTTGTAAGAAGAGAAGATGTTGAAAAAGCAAAACATTACGGACAGATGGACTGATGAGCTAAAATAGGAATATGTATTAAAGTTTCATTCACTAGATAAACGTTACGGTAAGTTACTGAAGAGTTATCAAAATATTACCCCGCTAGCCTTCAAAGCATTGAGTCCATTATGGAATCTGTTTCGTTCCTCATCTGTCAGCATTCTGTACTCTTTACGCCGACAGGGAGGAAACTCAACTTGCCTCTTCACACGACCCTGCTCTTTCATGGCATTCACCTCAGCCACCAGTTCTTCGAGGTAGCTGATAGACTCGGGACTCGAACTCGAACCTATGAAAGGAGTCAGAACCTCGATATTCTTCTCCTCACAGAAGTCAGAGAAGCTCTCCCCTACCACGTCTCTCAGTGTTGTAGAGGCGTAGTTGTTGTAGCAGCTCTGTATGCTCTTGGGTAGGGACGTGGGCTCGACCACCCCCTCCACAATTATAGCACACATCAGCAGCAAGGAAAGGGTGCGGAGTGTGAGGAGATACATCGATTATCTGACAACACAGAAGGGAGGCGTTCGAGTGAGTTCTTTCTTACAAACTTGTAATCAATAATCAATATTCATCATCAGTATCTAAATACCAAATACTGCAAAGCTAAATTTCAAACAGTCTCGATCAGGAATTTTTATGCATGTAAGTGACAACTGGTCTTGTGACACTTTCTAAAGGGCATTAATGTAAATAAAGAGATCAAACTTTACCTTCCTTGGAGATGCTTTAGTGAGAACAGGACACCACTTCCGCTAACACTTACATTGTAGTGTACAACAGTTTATTTGGAAACAATCAATCATCCAGTACTGCTGATAGATTTCAAAGGATTGAGTTAGCATTGTGGAATAAAATCTTTTACTAGCTACCTCGGTGAATAAGTGTTTAAACTATAACATATATTCGGCTTTATCTACCAGGTAAGTTCTTTTATGTAGACCCCTCTTAGGACGAGATTAGATTCAAGAAAGTCGATTTGTTTTTAAACCTTCTAAAAGTATTCTTGTATTGTCTTTTAAAAACGTTATTACTAAACGTTTATGTTCGGCAGCATTTTTTTTATTATACTAGTCTTTGTACAGAGAAAAAACGAAAACTTATTATATTCCAAAGCACATTTTAATCATACAAGTTGTATAAAGAAATTCATCAGTACAGATAACAACTTTCAAAAGTGAACTCAACACTTACACATTTATGACCTGGAAAAGATAAATCGTTAGGAATCACTGTGAAAATTCACCTCGAAAATTCAGCTCATTTTATCCAACCTTATATATAGTGAATAACCTTCGAAAATTGCACCGGGAAACACATTTAACTAAGATGCTAAGGAATTCTATGGAAGGTTCTAAACCAAGGTGTGAAGAAACTCCAGACAGGGCTCAAAACCAATGGGAAATGTCATTGCTGCGCATGCCTAAGAACTATATTGCTTTTAACGAATGATGGTGACAAGGCACGTGGATCAAATCCAAGACGAGACACTGCAAGTGACTGTCTTGTGTTGGGCCTTGCATGACTTCTTGATGCCACTGTTCTACTCAAATTCGGTTTTCTAACTAAACAGATTCCTCCCTGAATGCACGACATGGTTTTGTGGTCGAAAGCTGATCCCGGGGGACATGTTTTCTTCCAGAAGACGCCGTGTCTGCACTCTGCATATTTGTTACAGGAACCTATGCATCTGTAGGAGTCTCCCTCTAGACACGGACTCTCTCCACAATGTACTGACAACCTGCACTCATCGTCTACTCGACACTCTGGAAAAGAATAGCACGTACTTAAGAACAGCGAAAGTTTCTGGATAACAATTACATCGAAGTTTCTGAAGTACAACTGCAAATCAAAAGTTTGTTCACGTACCACTGTATCGTAGTGCAAATATCATGTAATTTTGTAAATTAGTATGTAAATTAGTATTTACAAATATAGAGCAATAGTGATACTCAGGCACGAGTGTTTCGAAAATAGATATATAGATACAAATATAATGTTTCATATGTATCTGATGCCATATATGAGGGGAACTCGTCAAAAAGTGATTTCACATATAAGCTTATTACTTACATAGACCTGAAGTACATACAAACCATTTTACTTAGCACACTTTTAGGTACACAATCGTCCTTTGGTAAGGTAATTATCACTGATTGTGTTAATTTGTTTATTTCAATCTAGCATATAGGGAATATTTGGATCGAGCAATCTTACCTGTTGTCACTGGTTTAGGCGGACTATCTGCCTGTGGTGCCTTTCTTTGCTGTGTTGCAGAAGGAGAGGTCCATGGCAAGTCAGTGGTGTAATCGCAGTAGAAGGTCAGTGCGATATCTTCATCGTCCAACCGCGGGCAGTCTGAGTCCATGTCCATGTCTAGGATATCGGCACTTGCTTGTCCATAGCTGTAACTGTATTGGTTGGGTTTACCAGGAACATGGGAAATATCCATAGCTCCGGAGCAGGTTCGGAATTTCTTAGTGCCGGGAATTCGGCAAGCTGGTTTACATACTCGGCCACATTTGTCGAATGCCCTGAAAAGAGCCCTGACGGGTCCTTGTTGGGGGTTCTTGACAGCTACATAAGCAACAGATATTGAAGTTGCTAGTCGTTGATCAACCAGAGAAGATTCCTTGTAGTATCCGTTATAGTTAAGACCAGTTGCCTGTACATACACCTGGCCTGCCCCAGAAGATGAGCATCTCTCATAGTGTTTGGGTACGCTTCCTGCAGGGTAGCTGTAACGCGCTGTGTCGATATATGCAGATGGTTGATACACATCATATGTATCGACAACCTCTCCGTTCAACACGGGATAGGAACTGTAGGATTTAAACCCGGGAGGTCTGTTTGAAACGACATTGACTGCTACATACACCCATTTACGTATGTCACAGAGACCGTCAATACAATAGTCATTTTGGATTGCAATGATATCATTCATGCACGGCTCTGGTGGAACTGGGAGCAGAGATTCAGAAGGATTTTTTACTGATCTAGGAGTCCTTGTTGCTGCTTCTACGGGAACACATCTTCTTCTTCTAAAATCACATTGCAGATATCTCGATCCGCAGTTTCGCCTAAATCGGTTGCAGGTTGGAGAAGGGTCGTATATGGCCGCAGCTCCTATAGAGTTAAGGTAGCCATCTTCAGCTGTCAGATTGAACCCAAAACCAAGAGCTATATCAGGAGCATGTAGCGGTGAACCGAAGTTAACAGGATAATCTCGTTCTGGGTCTATTCCCAAGGATCTTTGCCTATTACGAAAGGTCTCCCAGAGATAATCCACAAAACAATGATGTAGGAAGAAGGCGGGGTCAAATGCGGCAGTTTGCAGTTGACTCATCTGCCCACCAACAAAAGTATGGACGCCATTATGATTGAATTCCAAATTATTTTGCAGGGCTGCATCTGGATCAGTTATTTGAAAGGTACGAGTTTGACTCAAGATATTCCGTATTGCTGTCTCAGTGTAAAGTTGTCCCCCTGCTCCAACGTTTCTAATCAGAGGGATTCCCCAGGGCAACCTCCAACCAGCAAACGGGCCATCGTTCACGGGACCGTTCCGTCTCCCTCCCAGGAAGGTCGGACTAAAGATGTTGGAAGCCACCCCAAGTTCGTTATCAAGAGAACTGTCCCAGTAGGGTAGACAAATAGAGGTATCTATCTCGCGCAGGGCGTTTTCCAATCTGTAAACGAAGGTTTGGTTACTGTTTAATAACTTACGGCATATAAAATAAAATTCCATCAAATTATATTTGGTAATTAAAAGAGGGCTTCTTTCTTTGAAGGGAAGTAAGATTGGTTGACGGTTCATAACATATAGGTAAAATTGTTAACCGTTAATTTAATTATGGTGTTATTTTTAAACCATTAAATGACATGTACCATACATTATACAAACAATTCGTTTAAAGATCAGTCATTTTTCACGGAATTATGAACTGCATACTTACAGAAGCAGAAATACTCGGTGCCAGCCAAGAAAGTTTGGTCCGCCGTGTGCAGATTCTATCACAAAGCCTGCGTGTAGGCCAGCCAAGGCGTCGTAATTCTGATAAACAATGTACATAGAATCCGTCAGTCAGTGTATTGGTACCGAGAGCCGAGGTTAGAATTAGACCTAAGACTAGCCAGCCAAGTGTTAGAATGTCAGTTGAAATGGCAAAATCGCCCATAAAAAGGCCCCAAAAGCTGCAAGCTACTAGGAGCAAAACTTATAAGGTAACGGGCTGTTGGACGGGCGTTTTTTAAGCGCAATTATTGTGAATTTATTATCATCATTTAATCATTATTTATCTGTGAGTAGGATCAGCAAGTTCATAAAACAATTCTTAAAACAACAGAATTGTTAATCAGACAGATAAGGGCAATAAGCGTGATTAATAAGGTAATATTTGTAAGGCTAAATAATGACATTTGTCTTCATAATAATCAACATAAGGCCTATAGAGCAAGATCGACCTGTATTTTTGAAATTTAATAGACGAGTATGGATGCTGAAAAAGTAAGCAAATCTACAAGCTCATAACGTTTAAATATTTTTTGGTTCAGTTTAATCAGGGTTTTTGAAGAGAAAAAATTGTTGGACATTCAACTCGAATATTTTTTGAAAGAAAAAATGCACTTATTGCAAAACTATGTGAAGCTTGACACAGACATTCCTTGTATATTTAATTGCTTAGAATTGAAGAGAGCAACTACAGTTTGTAACCATGGCATTACAATATTAAGTTACGTCATTATCACTACACCACGATGCACACTGTGGATGTGATTATTAAGAAATTTCATCTGATGAATTAATATTATTTATATAATATCAATTATTCGTATTCAACAAATAAACGTATTTTACCGAATTTCTCTTTAGAATATTAAGACCATCGTGAAACCGTGTTCTTTCACCATCCGTCAGAGTTCTGTACTCCTTGCGTCGACATGGCGGAAATTGAACTTGGCGTTTCACCCTCCCCCTGGACTTCATGGCATTAACCCCCTGGACCAGCCTGGATATATAACGTTGTGATTTCGGGTCTGTCGGAACCAAGTCTTTTAGGGGTGTCATCTTCTGGATGTTCTTATCTTCACAGTAATAACAGAAGCTTTCCCCAACCACGTCCCTCAGGGATGTATTTGCATGCTTGTTGTAGCAGTTCTGGATACTCTGTGGAAGCTCGGTGGGTGTGATAACTGCTCCACCCGGTACAAACAGGAGCAGGGCGGGCACCAGCAGGTGGGGTAGATGGTACGATGCCATATCTATATTAACCGTAATATTCATATTAGGATTTGGCATTGTTAATAATTCCGTTTGTGTTCTGCAGCATAAGACCATTTGCATGTTAATAACAAGAGGTATATCGATAGGATCTTCTTAATTCATTGTATGCGATGTTTCGCCAAAGATTCATGTCGTTCTTAACCAGGGGTAATAAGGTAACATATATATCTAACTAAAAGAAACCATTTACACGTTATCTGTAATATTTAGCTTAGGTTCACTTAGAATAATATGTTATCGGTATACAAATATGTTAAACATTATCTTTGTGTGATCATATCGAGAAATACTGACTCTTACTTGAATAAGAATATTTAGTAGTATTTGTAAATGTTTCGATATCGTGACAATAATAAAGTTATTGTCCTGCGTTTTGCACGAAAACTCGACAATGTGCGCGCATCTGGTTAACATCTAAACGACATTTTAAAATCTCGGCTTCGGCCCATGTATAAGGCCGTTTCGTGCTTTTCAAAGCGAGGAATTGCTATAATTTTGATTTTGGGTATGAATATGCAAGTGGAATGAATAATACTAAAATCAATACATGTAGCATTTTTGAAAGCATAAAGCCTAATAAAGTTTGATGAAATATACTATTGTTTTCCTAAAAAGGGGTACTACAAAATTTATTGTATCAATTCTTACCTATCATTGGTAACTCCATTGATAACCCATTTGATCGTTCCTTGATCCGTGATATAAGCTGACCCTAGTATATATATATATAGGTATTCAGTGACATTATATAATTTTGCGTAAACAATAAAATCACTGTCCATTACAATGACAGGTGACATGTGAAGAATTCACCCAATGTTTCATGTCGACATGTTATGTATAGAAGACAACACCATCGAACAATGACCAGTCAGACATAATATGGATATGGATCATTCACATTGCTTTCCATAATGACTCGAGTGAAATGAACGTTTAGCAATTGAGCCTTAAACGCCAAGGGCAATTTCGGGGATCCAGTGCACTTGCACTGAAGTGGACACCTGTTTCATGTGTACGCCTTTGAGAGAAATAGTTCACATTTAACCAAAGCATCATATCATTTGATTACCATTACGTTTCACTAACTTTTATTTAGAATATATAAATATGATAAAAATATATTAATATGACACATGCTATAAAAACATAAATGCATAATATGTCAATTCTGTTGACCTACCTTTATTCGGTTCTCTTTTACTTTTGTCTCCAGAACCTAGATCTTCAGTCTCCGCATTTTCATTTCAATGGATTGGAAATAGGGTTTTCTCGGCATAATGTAGTATGTATCATTTCCACCCAAAAGAGTCTCAGGGTAAAACTTCGAAGTATATGTAGACTGGGTAAGGTTCGCCCGTATGTTCACTACGGCGAGGTTGATAAGAAATGTGATTGTAAGGACTTTCAGCAAATGTATTGACAGATGGTGAGAGAGCCCCAAAAAAGTTACAGTGCATATGTTCCTAAACAAATATAATGCTCAAATAATGCATACATCTCGATTTTACTAACAATTTGCAGTCAGCTAGTTAACCATCTATGATATTTGGAAAGATTGTACACATTCTTGTTATAAAGTCTTTTCAAGTCTAATAGACCGAGAAGAATTGCTGTAATGAACTTAGATATCGACAATATTTCACATTGTGCCTACGTCCTGTAAGACAAAAAACGGCCGACGCAATGGTTAATGTCGAAACAATGTACGTACTATATAAAAGAAATCGTTGAAGATACAGACTTACCTTACTAAAATTATTTTGTTCTTGTTGAAAATATAAAAACAACAAATTACAGTTAAAATACTTGCTTTATTCATCATGTGAGGTGTTGTTATGCTGACGGAAACATTTAGAAAAATAGTCTCTACTATAGAACAGGAGATAAGAGGTACTTTAGATGAGTAAAAAGTAACTACCACTGTTTACGGGTAAACAGGTCACTCTGATTATGAGGTCATCCTCGGCCTTTGGCCTCGAACAGTTATCAGGGACAATCTGTCCTTGTAGCAGCTATTTAACGTCTCACTTGAACCTTGTGAAATAATTAAGAAGCTATAACTTTGAATCATGTTTAACTTTACAAACCTTTTGGTATCCAATGGCATGACTTATGAATGAATGAAATTTCATGTTCTGCGGACAATTCTTACGAATAGTATTTACTACAAAGTGACCGGTTGTGAAACACGAAACACAAACTATTGTTCTTATATTAGCTCGTGCACTTCCTGCAGTCGTTAAACATCCGGGTACTTTGAAATATATAATTCAATTCTTTACCGCCCATATCGTTTTGTGTTTTGAAGAATTTTAAAGTGTTATTAATGTCTTACTGCGACAAAGGAATTTCGAGTGTGGCTTCTAGATTTAAGCAATAATCTTTTAATTATTTTAGGGTTTTATTACTTAGATAACCCTAACTGTCTTATAATTTGTTTGGTGCTTATTTTTCAATGTTAATCTAAAAAGGAAAAGAACACCGTTTGTTTTCTTTAGGAAAAGATTCGTAATGTCCTTGTTCATCATGTAACCAATTGAATGATGCAAATTAAACGGCGGCGTCTACTTCTGCCTTGAGGGCACATTGCCTACAGTCTTATCAAAACAAGTTTAAATGCACCGGGTGCATTTGCTGACGAGTTGTCATTGTAATAAGTGATGTTTATATCATATGTATATCACAAAATGAATAAAATTACGACATTAGGGCATAAATTGAATGATGGTGTGTCCTTATTCTACAGTTTAATTTTATCCAAGACTATCCGGTATCATTTCATTGGAATGACATACATCGAGAAAACGACCTGCCATCTTGCTACATGGTATTTGTAACCGCGAAATTCCTACCAAACCATGATATTCCTCAGGGCCAATGTTTCGTTTCGCTTACATAGCAAAACGTGTCGTATTATTAAATGTTGCACTTTATATAAAAAAATTGATACCTTAAAAATAATCTAACACTAATCTTATAACAACATACATAGTATAAACTATTCCCGTTATGAGTGTCAATTAGCCAAAAGTTAACAATTGTGCAGACCTTATTTCTCCACATAACACGGAACAATGGCAAAGTTCAATTAAGTAAGAAAAGAGTAAAGCAGTTCTCCATGAAATTTTGATAAACTAGTATTCATATTACCAATGAATTATTGTTATATAAAGATATTTGTTACTTTTATGCGTTTAAAAATACCAACAAATGCGATAAATATGCGCGTTTTTTACCTTCGATTTGTTTACCATGCACCTTTTTAAGACATTTTTAAAACTCATTTGGCATGGAAGGTCATTCTAAAACAACGACAAGTATATGCCATGAAAAGTGATATAATGTAAGTATGCTCTGAGATAGCCGACGAAAGCCAAAGGACAGTTATAAAGAAAAATAGTGTCACTCGGTGATTATGTCTCATCATTTGTCATACCCGCTGTTGCTCTGAATAAAATTTCCGTCGTAAAATTTCGCTAAAACGAAACAAACCTCGAACATTTGGTTAGTTTTAAGAGATTCTAAACGCGTATGTACTTTTATATTACACATTAGTTTTAATGTCCTCGAATCCACAAGGTGCAATTTTTTTACATGTTTATTTATTAATTCTCAAATGGATAACAGCAAGCAAAACAATAAGTTGTTACAAAAAGAGACTGTTTCACAATGAAGACATTGAAATTAAAGAAATTTGAAAAATAATGAATAACTTTCATTACATTACAAAGGTTTAACGCAAATGCTGTACACATTGGATACTTACGACCGTCCATTTTTATAGCATTTTAGTTCAGCATTTGCACTGTGGTGCGGTAAAAATGGATTTCACAGATTTTTTTTCGAAAGATTAAATTGTTAATTTTACAGAGTTTGATACTCACGATATTTGATATTATCTCCCCACATGAAGTCGAATCTCGTCAGCTGATGGGACAGCTTGATAAACCTTTCTTAAGAAACAGTTTCACTTTCAAAAAGAGCACGATTATGAGTGGGAGACAGTTAATTTTAAAGACTTTTCAAAAAACTTTCCAAAATAACATCCAATGACATGTCGTCACTCAACGAGCACTAGATGTCAGAAGTCCTTCCTATTCAGAATTTTGGGGGAAAACTCACGTTTGTAAATGAATGAATTCTACGACATTTAGATCCGCTCTGACTTAGCATAACCTTCAAAACTTGTTTTTACGAAAAAGATTTAAAATTACAATACATTATGAAGTCCGGTTTCAACAAAGGCCAAAAGATAGCTTAAACTCTGGGTTGTAAAGCATTTGTGCTTGGCCGATCATTTATTCAAGGCCAAGAATTTCCTAAACTTGCGATTTTTAACATAAGATTAAATATTCATATGAACATACAAAGGTGATGTGCGTTCAAAAATATATGCAATGCTTTTCAAATCTTCTCTATTCTTACGCCTGAACCAATGACGTGTTATAGGATAGACCTTGCCGCATTTCCCGTACTTTTCAGTTTGTCCCCATGGCGCCAGGGACAAATCGCGATATAGTTCAATGAAACATCATATGAGAATTGCCACCTTTCACGGAAGAGGGCGCTGCACTAAAAAAAGGGACGTTTTGACTGTTTGATACCAAGGTTTAAATTAGCCAGTGATAGAGACTGGTGTAATTTAAAACTATGCGGGGGGAAGATGTGTTTTTCCACAGAGAAACAGGTCGACTTCATACATGTAGGTCACCGGTTTTGAATTCAAATTCAAATTTTGACAGATTTTCCTTTTTTGTGATTTGCTAAAAATGCTAGTAGAGCTAAGCGCATGAAAAACATTCATCCAAATTTCAGGCATGATTGCTGACATACGTCTTAGTTTGATATGTTCAAGACAAAAACAGTTTTTATTTGCTAACATGTTTGACATTGATATTCCCTCCCCAATCCTCTTTAAACCATTTTTCAAAAGTAGCATATATCGTGACAAAGGGTTAAGACACGATTCAAAGACCTTGTGAAATAACATGCTAAATTATGTAATTAATTATGTACATTGTTAAAGGGACAATTGCACGTGTTTTAGGTATATATATATACAGTCACGAAATCGAAAGTAAATATAATCAATTGCAAGGTAATCTTTTTTCGTCAATAGAAGCAGTTCTCAAACGAATGTATAGTAACATGTCCGATTAAGCTATGCAAACCAATTTCCATGCCTTAAATGGTTTAAGGGCGTTCACATTAAAATAGCTGCCAACAGTTTTCGATCGATACTTGATACTTTCCTCTACGACTTAAATCTGATATTCAAATGAGGTTTTTATAATCTGTATATGAATATTTATTTCCTTTCATTTAGACAAACACTAGTACAGAAAGGTCACAGTGCAGTTACCACGAGTGCACTGAAGCAGAACTTTTGTTGTTCTAACGTATCTGAATTATAGCACATCTTGGTGAAGGCAGGCTGCCACCTACACGAATATAAATATAAGATTTTATATCAAGAAACATCGACATTAGCCACTGTATAAAGTGTCATGTGGTCCAATTGTAAGATCTCTGAAAACATGAGCTGAGTACCGCTGAATGTGTTACGACATGACATGACTAAACGTTTCTGTGGCATAAATGTACATACAAAAAGCTACACGTAAATGAATTAGTTATATATTCACTGGATATATTACAATGCAAAAGGTCTTTCCATTATCATTTACTTACACCCTCGTTAAAAGATAAAATGTTCAATTCATGGAGATGGTCGTTCATCATGAAAATTGTATTATATTATATTATATTATTAGACCACTTTTTAAAACTTCAATTCTGTTTTCAAAAAGTTATTGTCCGTCTTTGAAACGGTATTAAACAATTATCGTTTATGTATATTGTGATTGTAATTATACATTATTGTTTGACATGAACTTAGTGATAACTTCAAATGTTTTTTTTGTTACTAAACACGTTTTTTTGGTAATAATTGGCATCCTCAGAGACATTTCCTGAAAAAATCGGGTGAAGAGTCACAAGAGTAGTAAGCATCTGTTAAGTTAATGGGATTGAAATTATTAGGTCTGATGAAGGTAAACTAATTTTAAAGAAATACATACAGACAGACTTTATTGCGCAAACCAAGTTGGCCTCTGGCCATACATCAAATGTCATAAATGAAATGTCATGTTTAGGTGGTGAGGTTACAAAATCGACACTGTTAGTTAACTGTTGTTTAATGTGAAATACAAATGACTACAACCTGTTAGTGCCCTACTGACCTCCTCAATGAACAACACTGTAAATTGTGTTTTTCTTTTTAATGATTGATGTATACCATCGACAAAGTGACCTGGTGATTACAGTGGAAGCTAGGTCACTAAACGCGTATTGTTAATGTGTTTGCACTTCAGTGGTTGCTGCTCGCTAGTTAATGAATGTTCTTGAATATGTCAAAGATGTGTCCACATGCCACTCATCCCATGAAGGTTGTCACCTCGGGCTGAAGTGTTTTGTTGCAATGACGTTAACGCAATTAATCTTCGTGAATCATCAGATTTGTCATTATGTATTAGATCAACTATGATCCACCTCACTACTAGATATACGGACAAAGCTTTTATTATGACACCATGCTCTGTGGGATTATTTGCCTCTACGTATGATTTGTCAAAGACATGAACTTGTCAAGCATTGACATAACATGAATTAAGGAAGCTATAAGTCTCACGGAAACGTAAATGAAAAATGTGTTTTTTATTTTCTAATAACTTATCTGATATGTAATTCTAGCAGATGTCGAAATATGTTTTTCCTAACTTGCAATGAAGGGTGAATGCAATTACAAATGAATGAATGAACATAAATTTAGAAGAACAATTTTACACGTAAAATTTTTGAAAGTTTGCATATTTGCCACACATTCAAAAACATGTTATAAATTATGTTACGACCACAAGTATTTCTATTTCCGTGAATGACCTAATTATCTGATGTCTTGTTGCGTTCAAGTCGTATTCAATATATTAAAGAAAACATGTAGCTTTTCATTGGCTTCTTGTTACGCATTTTTTAATAGAAAACATCACCTCGGATCGTTAACAAAGGTTTGTAAAGAATTGGTAAATCTAATAAAACCAATTAAGCGGAGCTTGACTCTAACCCAGAATATCTTCTTGCCATTTATCCGACCACTAACTAATATAGTGTCAGCTCACTGAACCATTGAAATAAAATTGTAAACACCTTTCACAATAAATTTCTTTACTTAAAACTAGACACTTTTCAAAATGTTCTTCTTATTTTCAATTTGATCAGACTTTCTCCCTAAAATCTGATTTCCCAAAGTAAACGGGTCATTGAAGAATGCTTTCATGGAAGCTGTTTTAGTAGATCAGTTGCTAAAACGCTTACTCATAAATGAAGATGCACTTTACTCGTATGTTCTTTTTAAAACCAGTATCGTCCACAATTGTGTTGAAATATGAAATAAAGGAGAATTATTTCTTGACATCGTCATGAAAATAATCAAATTGAGACCATTTTATTTGCTGATGCATTTTCTCATATTGTTCCTTTTGAATAGGACTCTCAATATGATGTAACTTTCATAAGTGGGAAAAGTATTTGACATCTTTCATACTCAAAATCTTACAAACATTTCCTAATTTATATATTTACCGATAGAAAATAGACTAAAAGGTTGTTTGCTAATCAATAAATCATTTCTTTTCAAATAAATAATATCTGTTTCCATTAATTGTCTTCATTAGTGAATTTCAGTGCAATCTTTTATCAGTGAAACTGAGCGATTTACTTAGCATATTGATGTTTTCTCCTTTTCTTATCTCTTCATACTTTGTACTTGTTCACCATCTGTCATGTTGCTGTATCAATAATTGTAAATTATTCACGTAAATTCTAAGGAAAAGGTATTTTAAGTTGGACGACTTGTTTCCAATCCTTTTCAAATACTAAAGAGTTTAGCATAAACAAGCTTTGTAGATGTTGATGTTTTTTTAAAAAAAAGGATGATTTTGTTAGCTGTCTTCTGCCAATAGTTTTTGAAAGCCAACAAAAAGTATCCTCTATTTTATCTAAAAATGAACTATCTCTTTGTTTTTATAATGAAAATTATAGTGTTATAATAAAAAAACAACGAAAAACTTGCAAAATGTTAACATCCATATCAATAGAAGTATTACGGTCAACCAGTATGTCCAGTTTCAGTCCGACTATCATATCTCATATCTGTCTTAAGTTAAAATGTAACCGTTTTGAGCTTAAATATAAATTTGTATAGGCGATATCATACACATGGACTATAGTTAAAAGAGAATGAAAACTCTTAATGATTATATAATGCCGTCGTTGCATTTTTCCTTTAAAAACAAGTAAGTTGTAGAGAGGTAACAATTTATTGTTTGATTAAATTAGTGTACAAAATAGACTCACTCCAGTCGAAGAAAGCGACACCCCGTGGAGTCAAAATGTGAGTTACACTGTTAGTAATTGATAAGAAGTTATATACATATTGCACATATCAAAGTGTATTTGCACATAAAACGTGAAGTTTGATATATCACTTCAAATTTACCAATTTCCCATACTTATAATGATACTTATTTGCACCAGTTTAACAAGTTTCCGATATTTCTAATGAAGAGATAAAATAACATTTTGAAGTTAACCTTTTATTGTATTTTAAGCCGAATTCCGGCACATACAAAATTAGATAAAAATTACAAACATGAACACAATAGGACGAGACAAAATTCCAAAGTTAATCGATTAAATCACAACAAAAAGGTACAGATAAAATACAAACAAAATGAAACTTATCAAAATTTCAAATAGATTTCAATAGAAGTTAACCGAAAAAGGTTCGCCTCCTACCAAAGTAGTTTCTGCCAAGGTTTTGAAGATAACTGCTTCTGGAGCTGGGGAGTTGAATCACCCTTGTAGGCGGCTTCGGTGGCTCAACTGGTTTCTTGGGGGTGACAGCACAACGCTTGTGGTAAGTACAAGAATGCCAGTGCTCGCTGAAAGACATATCAAAGGGGCAGACTCGAGACCAGTATCTCCCGTAGTTACATACGGCGTATCTATTGCAGGATCCACGGCACAGCTGGGTGTCGCCAAATTTGCACTTCGCTGTCTTGTCCCCAGGTACTCCACAAGGTATATCTAGGATGCAGGTGTCGTCAACTTTGCATTCTGAAAAATACATTTTTCATCAAAACCTGCCTGGTTTCCAAATTTCTCATCTGACTGAGAGAGATAAAGATTGAAGCTTTATATGAATAAAGACAATTTGAAACTTACAGTTCGGTTGAATGAATTGTGACGGAAAATATCTTTTAAAAAATCGCGAATCGAAAGTATGTTTTTATGAATTTTAAGTTTAGAATATAGACTGCAATATTATTTTGTTATAATTCTTTTAAAGTGTAGGATCGAGGTTAAATGAATGATAGAAAAGAAAATCATCAAAATATCTTACCATTAGGTTTTGGTTCTGGTTTCGGTTCTGGTTTTGGTTCGGGTTTGGGTGGACCCTGTTGGATAGTGTTTGCAGGACTATTCCTCATTTGCGCCGCCTCGTCAACCCAGGGTATCCTGTCCTTGTAGTCACAGTAGAAGGTGAGTGTGATGTCGTTTGTCTTGAAGCTTGGGCAGTCTTGATTCTCAACATAGCCCCAGGTGTCCAGGGCAGCTTCCCCGTATGTTCTGCTGTACTGTTTAGGTTGGCCAGGAATGTCTTCAATGTTCAAGAGACCCGAACATGCCTGGTAATTCTCAGTGCCTGGGACCTTGCAGGCCGTATGACAGATTCTTCCACAAGAGTCAAAAGCACGGAAAAGAGCTTTCACAGGTCCATGCTTAGGATCTTTAACAGCAAGGTAGGCAATTGATAGTGAAGTGGCCAACCTTTGGTCAATGATAGCAGCTTCTTTGTAGAATCCATCATAACTGACCCCAGTTGCTTGGACAAACACCTGCCCGATGCCATTTCCATCGTCACATTTGTCATAACCCTTGGGGTGTCCTTTGACACTTGAAATATACCGACTTGTCTCAGCATAGGCCGAGGGTTGGTAAATATCTGATGTTGAACTAATTACACCATTCTTTACTGGAAACGAGCCGTATTTACCGAAACCAGGTGGTCTTTTTGAAACAACTTTAACTGGAACATAGACCCATTTGTTAGTATCACACTCTCCGTTGATACAAAATGTGTTTTGGGTTGGTTTGATTTGTTTCTCACAAGGTTTAGGCTTGGGACCTGGACCTGGGTTTGGGCCTGGCCCTGGATTGGGACCTGGGCCTGGGTGAGGACCTGGACCTGGGTGAGGACCTGGACCTGGGTGGGGGCCTGGACCCGGAGTAGGTGGCATCTCATCAGGGTCGATCGGTATACAACGTCCTCTAGAAACCTCACAATACAGATAAGGAGAGCCACAATCTCTCTTGCGTCTGTTGCAATAGGGGGATGGAAGGTATTCGTAGCTGAACGTGGCTTCAGAGGAGTATGCTTGGTACGCCGTTACGTTCAGACCAAAGCCGAGGGACACATTTGGATGATGAAGTTGGGAACCAAAATTAGCAGGATAGCTGTTGTCTGGATCTGGAAGCTTGCTTCTAAAGAGCTCAAAGATGTAGTCAATGAAGCAATGGTGGAGGAAGAATGCGGGATCAAAAGACGCTGTCTCTGTTTCCATCATATGTCCGCCTAAAAACACGTGCACTTTACCATGTGCCATCTCGAGGCTGTTTCCAAGCTGAGCAGATGGGGGAGATATATCCTCTATTCTGGATTGGCTCATGACGTTTTCAATATCCTCTAAATTCATAGGTGCGCCATCCCCGCCTATATTTCTGATAAGCTCTCCGTCCTGAGGAGTCCTCCATCCCTTAAAGGGACCAATGGTGATGGGGCCGTTCTGGAGACCTCTACCAAGAAACTTTTCACTAAACACATATGACTGACTTGGATCATCTAGCTCGCTATCAAGGGTGCTGTCCCAGTACGGCAGGCAAAGCTCTGGGAATATTGCCTGTAGGGCAAACTCGTACCTGGTGGAAAAACGAATACATATAATGAAAGTCCTGATCATGAAAAGTGTCACTTATATTCATAAGTGAGATATCATTTATTACCACGATATATTTTACTCAAGATAAATTGGAATGATACGATTATATTTTCAAACTTGATTGGGTTTAAGGTTTCTGTGTCATGTCTCCAACTTAGATACTTTTATATCTAGACAATAACATAATCGTCCCTGTAAAGCTTTTTAAAAATTTTGCAACCTGCCATACTTTTTAATCATTTTGTTTCAAAACAACTGGAACCTTATCCCTTGCTGCAAAATGTATTTAGCGAAAGTCGTGAGGATAAGCATAAGGCATTTTCTCTGCTTCGAAGCACCAAAAGTGATGTTTACTTTATCAGAAGTAAAGTAGATGAAACGACGATACTCTCGTTGAGAGAGGCGACTTTTAATGTATCGATAAATCAGTTGCAAGATTATCAATAATAAGCGCCGCCGGTAAGGAAGGACATGTTTCACCGTTTCATTCATTGGCCCTATTAGTGATGCTATTTCCGTGACATGTACTTTAAATATCTTATAGATATTTGATTAGATATTATCTTCTATGGTACTGTTTCTAACGTTTTTCTTAATAATGATACTCACATTTGTAGGTAAATCCTGTGCCATCCAAGGAAGTTTGGTCCGCCATGGGCCGAGTCTATTATCATTCCAGTGTGGAGTAGGGCCAACGCATCGTATTTGTTTGGTGTTACACTCTTGTAAATACAAATAGACGAAAGTTACCACTTATTTATTATAAAAACTTCATTTGTTGATATCATGAGTTGTGATATTGAGCATATCAGTAGGTCTCGATCATCAATAGAAAAAAAGAGTTTTAAAAAAATACAGATGATCAACCTTCCCATACAGAAGATTATTCGCACAGGCTTCTAGGGGTTGTAATTTCGTTTAGTTATTGTAACGTGTATCTTTGTTTTCAACGGATGTACGTATTGATATACTAACAACAAATATAATCCTCTTATACTTACAGTATCGTTCTTGAGCGCATTTATAGCGAAATGGTAATCATCTCGTTCCTTGTCCGTCATCATTCTGTACTCCTTCCTCTGACATTTGGGGAAGTCTAAGAGGTCCGCCTGTCTCTTCACTCTGTGCCTATGTTGTTTCTGCTTGTAACCGTATGCGAGACTGTCCAGATAGTTCATGGTAGATGCTGTGTTGATCGCGGGTCGATTCTTCCCTCTGTGTTTCATGATATTGGGAGCTTCACAGAACCACGACAACGACTGTCCAACAACGTCGACGAGACTGCTTTTAGCATAGTTGTTGTAGCAATCTTGAACTTCCTTTAATACGCCGGCGTCTGACACGACGGCATGACTCCTCTCAACGACAGCGGCAAGGAGGACGAGGAGACACGTAACGCTCCACGAGGGGAGGGGGGAAGGGGGAACCATTAGTTTTTTTCTGGTCCTGGAAGGAGAAGAAAACATGTTTTTAACAAGACAATATTTGTTTTCATATAAGAGAAGATGAAAAATGTAAAATTGTTAAATAAAGTTTACACTTCAAATTTGTTCTTGAATTGAAGAAAATTGGGTACATATCCACAATTCTCTTTTTAAATGATGATATAAAAAGTAGGAAAACGGCTGTCAGGTTATTACTTTTCATGAATGGGTCACCGTTTACAAAACTAATTACTAGTTTTCATTTTATATGTCCAACTAAGAAAAACCTGTACAGCTGCATATCATAAGTTTGTTCACTTAGTACTGTATCTTAGTGCAAATATCATATAATTTGTGATTGGTTTGAAGGTCAATAAAACAACATCAGCAGAACTTACAAAGGATCTCCAATTCTCAATTTATAAAATAGCCATTTTATAACTTATTGTGGGATTGTCTAGTCTCTCTTCCATTTCGACTCTTTAAGAAAACAATGAGCAAAATCACATTGACTTGATGCAAACGAACAAACAGGGCTTGTTTTTAAAGCTGTTGATCACTAATAAAGGATTTTGTATGGAAAATAAAATTTACTGTTTTCGAAATTTTGACCCATGCTCACTTCAATGACCTGCTAAAATCTAATACGGTTAATTGTTGGGTATGGCATACGCTTGCGTTAAGGAGCAATGGATCATCACTACTGTATTGAAAATTCCCAAGTGCTACGATGATTCAACCACATGTCAAATTACATGATATTTGCACTACGATACGGAGGTATGCTGTACATCACTAAGTAAATTAGAAGTTAAATTCACTAATATAACAACTTATCTGAATAAGGAATTTTATCACTCATGTTTGCAGTAAACAACTACTTTAATGTAATATTTTCTTGTATTAATGTATTGTTCATAAACATAAAGATACAAAATATTTGATTCAAATTCACCGAGCGGTGGTGGCAGTCCTTGAAAATCTACAATAGCCGGTACTAACAAATTATTCCAACTTCCAACGCCTTAATATGAAAATAAATTCTGAAATATTTGAAATTTTTTTTTGTATTGCTCATTTCCTTTCATATCTTTCATATTTTTAATTTATGTTTTCATGTTTAATTCTGGAAAATGAATTGAACGTTTATACTAATTTATAACTTATCACGTAATATCATCAGAAAAATATCCATCACACAGCAAATATGCGTAAATACTCAACAAAGTAGACAAAGAGCAGAAAGGGAATCACAACTGCATATAGCTACACTCTGTTTGATAAAGTATGTGTCGTTATGACATTGAACTAATTGGGGAATACATATTTTTATCATAATACTATCACGATTAAAGAGTAATCTTTTAAATAAATATGTAAAAAATAAATGGATATAATGTCGAAAATAATGTGAAGAAAAATGCATATGTATTTTAAAGTGGTAGAAATCAAATTTATGCTTACCTTTATTGTAGAAACGATGTAAGGTAAAGATAAATAAATGAAAGACGGGCGGTGATATGAAGCCGAGATCAAAACTTCTATTTATACTGTTCCAAAAGACAGGAAGAAATTTCACAGCCAATGAGAGACAAGGGATTAATAATGTACACTGCCAATGATACATAACCCTTTTGACATCTCTTTGCGTAGGACTGTAAGAAGTCACGTGACCTACCATCATCTTAATGGGAGGAGTGTAGTGTGGACAGACTAGTATTGTAGCGTTCTCGATCACTTGGTATAGGATCTTTAATTTCTCGTTCACTTGCGTTGGTATGTTGACGAAATGTGACGTCATACCTTTGTTCTACCGTTGTATATGAGCTTCGTTTGTCATTTACAGAGCGAACTTCCTGTATGACGTCACAATGTGCTAGAACTGTAAAGAAATCATTTGATCTGCTTTAATTTACACTGAATTATGTTAGAAGGGTTTTATTGAGCTCTTAATTTGCATACTGTATTCATTCCAACTTTATGATAAACGGACTATAAACGACTATAGTTTATTGTCAACTCATTTTTTTAATCATTTATTTTAGCGTCAAAGATGTCTCAAATTTTAAGAAACGTTTTGCTTAGAAATCATTACTACATTGTACTGAAACTATCTATATCTACTTCAAGAACTATATGAGAAACCACTGATACAAAATAGAAGAAATGATATCGAAAGTATCAAATGTTTACAGGGTCGACTCCTTTTATTGCATGTACTGTTTTGATTTTCGTCAAAATGAGTTCAAAGATAAATAACATGTGCGTTAAAATCCTAAATTTTCGATATAAAACAGTTAGTACTAGTGATATTTAAAATCTTTCACACGATTTCACAAGATCTTAACAATAAAAATTATTTCAAAGGTCGGATGCGTCACAATGGATCATTCGCTTGTGCTAAATGCCAATTAGACAATTCTATTTTTACATGTGAATTAAATAGTGTGATTACTTGTTTACAGCGACTAATAATTCTTCTTTACATTCATTTTTATTATTTATCTATTGAATTAATTTATTTGAAATGATGAAGTGAGACTCAAACAAATAATTTCCCTGTCTGTCTGTATGTGGAAGTAAGGCGTTGTTGGAAATGTTTTATTGCGTGGTACAAATAGGTATATGTTGTACAGACCCTTGCTTTTGTTGCTTTCAATGCACGATATGTGTATAAAACACTAGTTGCCAGTACAGGGAGGCGTATAGGAAGCACACTGTGCTATGGTATGCATGAGATGAAGGATGAGCAGTGAGAGAAGTACAGTCGTCACAGCACAAACTATGTGATACGCTCCAGTGAACAGGTTCAGTGTATACGGCAGAGGAGAAGACAACCTTACGTCTAAGTTATATCTATGTTGTAGAATTTTTAGCGTTTAGCTCGATGAACAATCTTACTTTCATTTACATTACTTTTCAATATGTAACATGTAATTAGTTGTTCAAAGATATATAGGACAAACGAAACCAGACCGAATGATTATTAAACAGGGCTTAAAAATATCCCTTACAAAGCACGGTGTAAGGCAAAAGATGCTGAAAGAAAAATCGGTTTAAGGGTATGCTGAAGTAAGGAAACTCGAACTAGGGGAGGCTGAAGTAAAGAAACTCCGAGTAGGTGAATGCTGAAGTAAAGAAACGGGATAAAGGAAGGCTGAAGTAAGGAAAATTCGGGATCAGGGAATGCCGAAGTCAGGAAAATCCGGTAAAAAACAGACACCGCGATGCTTCGCTGAAATTTCAGAATATCATATAATTTCTTAATACTTCTGACGTTTTAAACCCTCATAGTTTTATCATTATGTTCATTTTTTGTGTGAAAACAAATCGGTAGGCATTTGTAGCTTTACTATCATCATTAGAAGTCTATAAAAATCTCATATTAAACGTCAGGTATTCCGAATAACCGCTAGAGGGCCGGGTATTCAAGATTGTCAAATCGTCATATTTTCCCTCGTCTTTAGTCGATTATATGACAAGACTATGCGAGACACAATGTTAAACACTCAATCTCTATTAGGACACAACTGTAATCGCTAATCAGTATGACGGATTGTTTCCCTAAGATCTTTAAAGCTTGAACTTGACATGAAAAAACTTACGTAAAACTACAATTCGGCAGCACGTGCTTTTACGGCAAATGGATTTGAATATTGCTGACTTACACCAAAGAAGATTTAGATTAATTTAGCAATTTTAACGACTTATTTTGTCACTTAAACGTAGATAGACATAATGTCATCGATATTTCGTACTTCTTTGCGTGACAATGCAAGTTTAACGTTACATGTAGCTTGTGAGTCGGGATTTAAATTTTGCTTTCATTCTCTATCCCATAAGCCAGTGGATATACAAATTTGTGTTGTATAAAGAGACTCTCCTTGATTTTCAATCATTTTAAAACTGTGATACGTGCCAAAATACAATGCCATATAAACAAACAGCCGCGTTTAGAAGCTATACTTATAATAAAACCTATAACACACTGTAAACTCCAAAATGTACATCTAAATGTTCTACTTGGGGTAAGTGTCAATTTGACTGAATTGTCCGGTTGTCGGTCATATAGATTGTTTCAATGTGTCACTATATCTTATCGATTTTTGCAGCACCAATTGCTTCTCTTTGATCTAATGTCACCATTAGTTATACAATAATGCATGACATATTTGTCTCAAACAAGTCTCGGGAACTCTTTTTTTAATACACGTTACTGGAGAATAAAAGATAATGAGAGATTATTTGTTTTGGATGCTGGATGTTCCAATAGAATGGCGAACCCATTGTAATAAATCGCATTATATGATTAGCTTAAAAGAGTATAACACCAGTTTGAAATAAATAATGATTTTTCATAAAATTCTAGTCTTCAACAAGAATACAATCGAGATGACAATTCAGGTTTGTTAATTCTAATCATGTACACAATAAAAAACATTAGTTTGTAATAAGTAGTGTGTCCAACAAAATAAATTAATCTGCCTGAATATCAAAGCCTCAATAGTCACTCATACATGGGAAGTAATAGAGACAATGTTCAAAACACACAAAACCTTAGTTAAAAGAAAATCTATGACGAAACACAGAGCGTTGCCGTCAGAACAATTACCACGCGGAAGCTTCGTACTTATCCTTGACATGAGCCATCAACAAGACATGATATATGCACTCAGACATGCTTTCCTGAAAAGCGTTATTTATATGGACATTTTTCATTTAAAAGAAACCGATTTTGTACTTAACTATGTTGAAATTATTTTACTCATATCAACCTTGGAAGAGGAGAGAACTTTTAGGGTTAAGATTATGTTGTTGGTGTCAAGTATTTAAACTTTCATGATTGGTGTTATTCTATCACAAGATGGTGGTTGTTTCTGCAGATCACAATCCTCTTTCTTATCAGTTGAGTTTAGTGACAATAAACAGGTATGAGTGGTGTTTTGTGCTCGAAAACCGGACACTGTCGCGCGCAACTATCTTAGAAGCTATTTAAACTTCTTTAAAGTAGACGCAAAGTTAGATATGGTTTGGTAGTTTTAGACATTTTACAATTACACATGTACATTGTAGCTTGCAAGCAAACGTTCGTCTTCTTAAGATTTATGGCTAATCTAAGATCATCATTGAAAACAAGAAATAGAGTTAAGGGAGGCACCTTAACTCGGATAGTATGATATCTTTGCTAGTATCTCATGTCTGTTAGCCAAAAAAAATTATGAAATATTCTCTGTGCCACTTCAACAGTTTTGTTTTTATGTTTACTCAGATAGCTCTGAGACCTTTCGTTAAAAGTTTTGATTAATGATCCCTTTTTATACCATAAGATGTGACTTTATATAATTGATCATACACACACGTTGTTTGTTGTCACACTCCTTCACTAACTTTACTAACACACGGTGTACTATGTATCATCCCAACTGCGGATCCGCCCCATCTTAAGATGGGACGCGTCCCAACTTGGGATCCCAAGTTGGGACGTCCCATCTTGAGATGGGACGGGGGATACTAAAACATGTTAATAATATTCTTATTTTATAATGAATTGTGTCAGTAAAACATGTTTTTAGATTATTTTGTTATATTCTTTTCACACCTACGAAGAAAATTTGATATGATGTTCATTTACTTCACTTTCTCACTCGGTTTCATCTGTAATCGAGTACGAACGATTCAACACTACTCAAACATTTATTTAAAGTCACATTTGATTACTGATTGAATCACATTTGTTAAGCGACATAACCAAATCAGATCAATATATATATATTTATTTTTGGATATTAGTTTTCAGCATTTTTCAAACGACCAATACACGCGTAGATCGAACAGCTGTAAACAGAGAGAAACCAAACGGCTCCACATTTCACAGAGACATCTATGTATCTTAGTTTCTTTAAAAAAAGGTGGTATAAACTTTTAACAATCAAAGATATGAAGTTATTCTAATACAGATCCAAGTTTTACAATACTAGTGATAAATTGCTTTTTTTAAACATATATTTAAAAAACGTACCTGATACAGAGAAACGAATAATCCATGCAAAAAAAACTTCTATAAGCAGAAATTAAGGTACTCTCCATCGTTACAATCCAGCACTGAATAGACTGAATGTGTTAATGTGACAGCTTGGCATGACAGAGGACGAATGATTGGGCACCAATTTGCCCACCGTAGGTAGTGTCAGGCTAAAACAACATATGGAGACACCATAAACCTATGTTGTTTTAACAAATTATTATCATGTTTATCTACTTGGCGACTTGGTTGATTGTATCAAATGTTAAAAAAATTAAAAGTTCCTATTATCAAAGTCTGGTTCCCCAACATTTTAGATATTTTCAACTAGTATGAACTTGGAGTTCATTGAATATTCCCTAGTAACTCATTTCAATATACTAAAATCTATCTTAACGGCGACAAATCTTTGTCACAGAGTGTTAACGAATTCCTAATAATATCTGTTTATCATTTCATAAATGATGCCAACCGATTTTTAAAGCTCTTTCCTAAAAGTTGTACAAAATGACATATAGGTATTTGCTGCCTGTTGCTAATCCTTTTCCTTTATCCTTTTTATCCTTTTTCTATATATATATTCTGAATTGTGTGTAACACATGTTTTATGGAAATAATAGACTGTTTAAATTATAGTATTATACTTACTGACCATTATATGATTACACATATTGCATATTTTCATACAATGAAATATGATAATATTTTACGATAAGAAATGATAGTTTCAATATCAAATTTGTATAAGAAATGACAGTTTCTATATCAAATTTGTATAACCAATAACAATATGAATCATTAAGTCCTCTGAAGATATTACATTAGTACATGTATGTCAGCACAAAATAACTCGATAATTGTTAGTATATCAATAAAGTTTCATTGATGTGTACTTACAAACCTAATGCCTTTTTTCGGGGGGACATGTTAAGTAGCATATTTAAAGATAATAAAACGATTAGTTAGGTAAACTTTCAGCTGTAAAACAACAATATTACACTGAAATGTAATTCTTCCCTCTCACCTACTCATCTTATTTGACTCAGTTGACTAGTTGATTAACTTATTAGCAGTAACAACACACAACAATTCTCTCAATTCAACGCTTCTAACAAGCATAGATAGACGCTTGTACATATAAAAAACAACCTTTTCTCAACTCTGTACCCTGGTTTGTGGCAAAAAATCTTGTGAAGGTAAACAAAGTTTATTAATGAACTCAAAGTAAACAAACTCCGTTTATAATCTTCTTGTAGTAATGATAAGAAATGAGTTTATGAAATGGAAATATTGTATTTATAGATTAGCATGAAAAAATTGCCTTTGCAATATTGAATATCTTAACCGAATTGTGTTGCAACGGTAGATCGTATTTGTTTGACTTTGTGTTGTATGTTTGATGGTTTCAAAATATAATTTCTATTGGCGCGGCATTAATATAAGCTTCCAGATTGCTATTTTCTTTTTTTGAAATGAATAAAATATGTTTAAACCACAATTTCTCTTGTACATCTTGGAAACTAAGTTCTAATCTTTTAAAAAATCTATTATAGAGTCTGCTATTTCCCCATAAATAAGCAACGGACGATGTTAGATTTCATTTTGGTAAATGTAATCGTTCTGTTTATGAAAAAAATATTTTGAATATATTCAGTGTGGCATAACAACATTCATCGAATAACAATACACTAACAAAAAAACATAAACTTTTGTTGTTGTTTTAGGTTAGGGTTTGATCACGTCTGCTTCCCCCTATCAGTGATATTGCCGATAGGGGCCAATGCCTTGATAGATATGAATGATAACCATTGACTAAAACAACAAACGCTCGACGTGTACCTTTGTAGTGTTACAAGCATGCTCATGTACAATTGGTACCCATTCTTGTCACTAATTGGAAGATGACACACAGGTATTAGTGTCATAACCGAACCGGATGTTTACCAAAATCCCTTCTTCCGGACATCCCCCCCCCCAAACCCCTTAACCCCCTCCACCCATCTCTGAACTACCAAGCATGTATGTTTGCCATTTGCACCACGACACTGAACAGATCAGGTTCGATCAGAAATATGAGGAGGCATAACTAGATTTATTTACTGGACATCTTATAAGCATTGACGGAACACGACTTATAGGTTAGTGTTTGTGAATTAGGTCTAAGAAACCTAAAGTTTTAGATACTACTATCAAACATAATGAGTATATTGAAATCTTGCTTAACGGAACGGTTTATGTTCAAGAAATTAGCATTCACTAAGAGTTGGTTTTGAGTGTATAATTGAATATAATTTCTTTTTTTTCTATTTGCTTAACATGCTGTCACAATTGAAAATATTTAAGAATATAATGAAATGAAATAAAATTTTGTATAAGAATTACTTTTGAAATCGTATTGTGCTATGATGAAAGACTAGTATGCGATGAGAGATAGATATAGCCAATAAGTCATGAAAATCAACATAAAAACAAAATATCGTTCGAGGTCCATAAACCGCTTATCTAAAGGATACATGTTATCATGTTATTACTAAATTCAACATTAGAATAAGAATATTATGAACATGTTAAAGAATCCGCCGTCCCATCTCAAGATGGGACGTCCCAACTTGGAATTCCAAGTTGGGACGCGTCCCATCTTAAGATGGGACGCGATCCCAAGTTGGGATGATACATACTATACTTAAATAAGAAACCGTCTTTTTCAATATATTCATTTCCAAGTTTTGGTCAGCGTTCCATGTTATTCTTTTGGCAAAATGCCATGCCGATGATGATGAAATTCCTTAATAAATACCTTTTTTCAGACATATTTTAATCATTGTAGATTTTAATAATTAGTAAAGACGCCTGCCCTTGGATATTTCAGTCAGCTTCAGATGCTGTCACCAGTACGGGTAATTCCTGTTGTATGGATTAAATAGTAAGATGTACCGAGTGTATACTTCATTTGTAACCTTTGACTAACTGGTCTAATGGGTCACATCACGATCTGCCGAATGTTTACTTTCAGTGTAGTAAAACCAATTCGACGGATCGACTCAGTGATATTATCTCTTAAATGGCTTGCAAAACATCGGGACATAAAACAAGACAGAAGGGGTGTCAAGACCTTTTTAGTTTTAATTTGAAGGGATGTTTGACCTTCTTTTCAAAGTAATGTATTCTCATAGATATTATACACTGTACACATACAACTTAACTACATTACCTAGAAAGAAGTGATACAACAGTTTGTTTATACGATGTTATTATTTTAAGAAAATAAGATTAAAGGATTATATAGGTTATTTGATGTTTAACAATATTAGTAGCTCGTTGAGTTGACCAAGGGTCAATTATACACGAGTTTTTGTTTGTTTTTGTCTAAACTTGTCTATATTTTGTTTGTATAAAGTGACTATATTTTGTATATTTCGACAGATGATGCAATAAAATATTGAGAATGAGGATTTTACACTTGCCAAGATCCGACCAATCGGCACAATACCACTCAAGCATCATCCGACTGATCGGCACTGCCAAAATTAAAAAATTCGACGGATACCGCAACCGCTTAATGGCAATTCAAGGGTGGCTCTCAATTATCTAAAGGTGATAGGAAATTCAACATATAGATGTTCTAAAATGCAAAAATGTAAATGAATGCGCGGCGTTCTATTATAAGAAGGGTCGACGAGTTGCGTGTTGTCCGTCCTAAATAATTCGTTGTTATAATTTGCATTTGACATCGAGGAGTTTGGCACAATACTTTCCGAGGGATAATTAATCTATTTATTCTTTTCCATTTCAATGCGTAAAACTTGAAAAAAATTATGAAATTCTAAACTTTAACCAAGGCAGTCATAATTATAAGTTTATCGTCTCCACGAAACACAGATGAAATATCCAAAAAAGGGGCGAGCAGTTATTACAAAGGTTTTTTAACGGCTTTTTCATGCAAAAGAATATTGCCATGCATATCATTTCCCACTTTTAGAGGGCCATTGAAGGTCTAAGCTGTTTGAAAATATGGCCGATCCAAAATGTCGGTATTCCCTTTCGACAAAGTGATTTTTCCTCAGTGATGGTTTTGATAATCCATTTATTTCAAGAATCATTAATCGACAATGACGAAATCACAGGAACGGTTATATCAGTGAACACAACAAGGCAAGTCTCCAATGAGGCATTTTATTGTTGTAGTGTAAACGTAAAAAAATAGGTACATAGTTATTTATCAGACAGTCATTTGACAAACATTAATCAGTTAACATGACAAATTATAGCATATACCTGTCTTTCATAACTGTTCTAATGTTTTGGGGATTTCGTGTCGGAAATATTTTAACATGTTATTAAAAGGTTAACACTGGATTTGGTTTAAGTCTCCAAGAAGATAAAATAAAAATATTTTACCGATATCTATTTGCACTGACTACAATTCAGTCAATGGATATGGAGGTTCAGCTAAAAACCACAATAATATAAATAATTCCATATTGTAAAGCTCATCATTACAAATGTATATATTTCCAAAACCTGAGACAAATCTCCATTAGTATGACAAGAAAATCTTTCTTATAGATCATGTACCCAGTGGCTGATCCTAAAATTTTGGGAGTCAAAGTGTGGGGAGAGGACACCTATATCTAGAGTTTTGGGAAGGGGTATAATTTAGCAGGGAATTCACCTGTACAATGTACCTATAAAAGATTCAAAAGAACATTTAACCCAATAATAACTTAAGGAGGCCAATGGGATCCTCAGGGATGCTTTTCTTTATCGATAAGGTCGGTAGGGTCTATGAGGCAAAGGGGTGGTTGGCTTCCTCTTGGGGTACCGTGTAGACTTTCTCCCACTTCCTGAGCAGACACGTCGTGAGGTACAGGTGCCCTTTCTTCTGTCAAAGGACCAGTTGCCTGGACATTTCATCTTTTTGTAGGTACCATAGTAACATACAGCATACATGTTACATGTTCCCCTACATTTCTGTCTCCTAGCCCGACACTGCCATTCGTTGTTGACAGTACACGGGACGTCGATGATACAGTCATTATCTACTCGGCAGGCTGAAGAGGATATAATTAACATTAAAGTTATGTTATGACAACAAAGAGTTGTTTTAACGAATGAAATCAACACTTGCTATAATACTTGCAGTAATTCAAATTAATTTTTTATGTATGATTATACGTCAAACTTCTTTCTTACAACCACAACCTTCATAGGAATAAAGAACTTAAGCAAAACCTCATGATAGTCATGACGAAAGATCCTTAATAGTATTTGTATGTCATTGAATAAAGCAATGTAGAACCTAATGTAACAGTACTCACTATTTTGTTGTACAGTGGTTGGTCTTGGCGTGGTAGTGGTAGTTGTAGTGGTGGTTGGTCTGACTGTCGGACCTACCCAGGGTATTCTGTCTCCATAGTCACAGTAGAAGCTGAGGACAATGTCATCTTCCCTCAATCTCGGGCAATCTCTGTTGCCCCTGTAGGTCCACGTGCTGAGGGTGGCCTGCCCATAAGTGTGGCTGTATTGTTGTGGATACCCAGGTGTGTCTTTGATGTTGAGCACGCCTGAACAAGCCTCGTATTCTTGGGTTCTAGGGTTCTTGCATGAAGTATGACAGATTCTTCCACAAGAGTCAAAGGCTCTGAACAACGCTTTCACAGGTCCATTCTTTGGATCCTTTACAGCAACATAAGCTATGGCTATTGAAGTGGCAAGACGTTGATCAATGATAGCTGATTCCTTGTAGAAACCATTGTAGCTCAGTCCAGAAGATTGGACGAAAATTTGTCCAACCCCATTTCCTTCTTTGCACTTTTCATAACCTTTTGGTTTCCCCATTTGCATGAATTCCCTCATCTCCTCATACTGCATTGGACTGTAGATGTCTTGAGTCTGATAGATGCTGCCATTGTAGACAGGGTAGGAGTCGTAACTTCTGAGATAGGGAGACCTTTTAGATACAATCTCTACAGGAACATAGACCCAGCCTCTTGTGTCGCAAACTCCGTCACAACAGAAGGTGTTCTGATTTCCATGGGGGTACTTCTTGCAGGGTTTTGGTGTTGTAGTTGGACACCCGGGATTTGGAGTTGTTGTTGAAGGTGTGTCTGATGTTGTTGAAATTGTTGTTGATGTTGTTTTTGTTGTTGTTGTTGACGGAGGAGTCGGTGTCGTGGTTGGTGGTGGTACAACTGGCAGACATCTTCCGTTTACACACTGGAGGTATCTTGAACCAGCACATTCGGGACATGACGGAGAAGGATCATACACATACGAGTCAGTTAGGTTGTTGAAATACCCTTGTTTGGCGGTAATATTCAGTCCAAAACCCATGGTTCTGTTTGGATTATGGAACTCGGAACCAAAGTTTTCTGGATAATCGTTTTCGGGATCATTTTCACCTCTTAGTCTCTGGTTCGTTCTAAAGACCTCCCAGAGATAATCAACAAAACAATGATGGAGGAAAAACGCCGGATCATAAGCAGCAGCATTGAGATTGTTCATCTGGCCACCAATGAAGCTGTGAACACCGTTGTGATGGAACTCGAGCCCGTTCTGAGGAGCTCCGAGCGGCGGTGAGATATCCCTGTGTCGTCTCTGGGACAGGATATTTGTAATGGCCGTCAGGCTGTACAATTGTCCCGATACCCCGATATTGCGAATCAGAGGACCGTCGTTAGGCGTCACCCAGTTAGCGAAAGGACCGTCACTCACAAGTCCATTGCCTTCCCCTCCTCCCATGAAGTCAGGACTGAAAACGTAGGATACGCTTGGCTCTTCCAGCTCGTTATCAAGAGAACTGTCCCAGTATGGCAGACATACACTCGGGTCTACTTCCTGCAGAGCCGCCTCCAGACTGCAAATAGAGACCAATAGTGATAACATAAGCCAGAAAAAAAACCCAATTAAAAATAACTTCAGTTTTCATTGGGGCACCTGAACAATCTGGAACTTAATGAAGATAAAATAAGTTTACAATGTTGGCAATGCAAGAATATTGAAAAAAGATAAAATCGAAGATGAAATCACATATACTTTCAAATATCAATATCATTATACAACATAAAAGGAATAATATATTGCTAAAGTGACGTAATCATCTATGATGGTATACATTGTATGCGTATCCCTCCCCTCCTGAATTTGTCTATCAAGAGAAGAACATTACAGCTTCTTACAGAATAAGATAGACACGATGCCAGCCAAGGAAGTTTGGTCCCCTGTGCGCAGGTCTGATGGCGTCTCCTGTGTGAAGTCCTGCCAGGGCGTCATACTTGCTTGGGGTAACACTCTGGAGGAAGACCAATACATACATATGAAAGAAAGAACCAACAAGTCTTTCAGCAGCAAACGATGTGTCAAAGCAATAAATACCATGATATGGTAAAATCATAACATAACATGCGAGAAAACTTCATTTTATTTGAAATTAACAATACAAAATCTTGGTCTACTGATGTCCAACAAGTTTGATTGTATTGAAAAATAAAAATCAATATAAGTTACTTTGATATTAGTTTGTTATTTTTCCATATTAGTCAGGTATGACATCAGTGTGAACTTTCAATATCACAAATATAAAAAAAAAACATTCAATAAAAGTTGTCGAATGGCAAAAACGGCCGGTGCAAACTATTATAGCTTTCTTTTGCAAAGGAAATCGTTCGATAAATGGTTTGATTTCATAACCGTTTTAGGATCAAAATGCCTAAACTGTAATTGTTGCAAGAAAAGAGAAGAAATTAAAAAAGAAATCATCTCTGATATGTGAAAGCGAACTTTGTTATTTATTCACTCTTACATCTCAGTATAACCTATTTTTGCTCAACTCTTTGAATGCCATTTAGAAGTTATATACAAAAGAGAGAGAAGATTTTCTGAATAAAGAGTATTTTTGGTGAAATTCACGACGTTTCGGTGTATAAGCCTACTTCATCCTCCCACCTAATTAAGGCGTTACCATATACAACGAAACGTCGTAAATATCACCAGAAAAGAAATTTTTATACAGACAATCGTGTCTTCCTTATTTTTTCAAGGTTTATCGTGTAGTTATTTTCAACAGCAAAAATCTATAACATATCAACTTTGGTAACTATATTCTTAAAATGTTCAAACGAATAAAAAAACTATCAATTCATACTGACGAACATGATACAGTCAATCAGCTTTACCTTAAACTCCCAGAACATTTACTTTTAGCCGAAATAGTTTGAAAGAATTAAGTTAATGTCTTATATCTTAATCATTTCCATGGAAATGATAAAATGGTCGAGATAAAGAAAGTTCGGCCATTTAAAGACTTTTTCTATTGGATTTAAGTGAAACAAGGTATCATTGCTCTTGATAAAGAGCAATATGATATGTATGAGAGTTCATCAAAAAAAGTTTGTTCAAAGGGCATACATTCAATATGTGTGTATACCAATTTCTGGTTAAATGTTCAAATGCGTATTTGCGTGGTAATTGGCTTTTCCATTAATGTTCTACAGTCAAATATCTTAACTAAATTTCAATATGTAATTCATGAATGTATTATGATATATGTAATTTATGTAGTTAAAAAGACTGTGAAGAAACAATAAATATGTAATTTATACATAGACGTTTATTTATTTGTGTAGCCTACTTTGTAAACGGGTATCAACAGATTATGCAATAAAACAAGAATGTTTTCGAAATCAACTAAAATTACACTTAGATTATGATATATATAAAATTTATATACGTCAAAGTCGCATTTCATACAACACCGTTATTGTATGTGCACGTTACGAGTAACTATGCTAATTCCTCTTCAACACTCCTTCGTAAATGCCGTAATTTTCCAAAATAGAAAGGATATCCATGCCTTTCGAACCGTTTTTATTTTTATTTTGGGATTTAATTTTGTTAGTAAATGTGTAATATATTTTAACTGATATTATAAAGTTTGATAGATGTAACTTTAAATATCTTTTCATTAAATTGTAATCAGTCTAGTTTTTTATATTGCGTGAACTATATTGACTTGGGGTAATGCGTCAAATACCGAAAAACGAAAGAAACAAATTGCTTACAGTATCGTTCTTGAGGGTGTTGAGTGCAGTATGGAAGTTCTCCCTCTCTGTGTCAGTCATAACTCGGTACTCCTTCCTTACACACCGACCTCCAGTCTGCCGCTTCCACCGTCTTCTGTATCGGGTATTGGCGATCTTGATCACTTCTTTCACATACGCAAGCCCCGAAGACGTCATACTGGACGGTTGTTTGCTCGTCCGGAGCCGCCTTATACCGGGTGCCTCACATGACCAGCAGAGACTCTGACCAACCACCTGTCCGAGACTGACCCCTGAGTAGCTGTTGTAACAGTCTTGGAGCTCATAAGGAAGCTCGTCTTTGGTGACAGAGCAGTCACTGAAACATACATGGTACACCACAAGTAAGAATATGGATTTCAAGTAAACTGTGTAGCCTTTTAACGTCATCGTGGAAATTGTCGACGACGTTGAGTTGCCGGTACCTGGACTGATTCTGTAATCGATCATTGGCTTTATATATGGTCATCTCTAGATGTCAGGCACCAATCATTTTGCATTTCTTATTTCCTTTACGTGACGACACGTGACGTTCTATGTCGTGTAAAATTAAATAGATGCGAAGGTGTAATTTATGTCTCTTCTACACGGATCTATGAGGAGGAACGGCAGATTTGCAAATGGATTATATTTCAAAATACTTAAACAGTTAAAAAAATTGAAATTTGATGTTATTAGAGGCCACCTAGACGGCAGTGATGTCATATGTTGTATGTGTCCGTATGCTAATGAGGGCGTTATTTCCCGGATCCACATGTAAAGAATTCCCCTACTTAAGAATGTGCCATAACATTTCGCGCTGATTATTATTACATTTATACAAACTATAGTTATTTCAGTTCTTTTATATCTATAATATTTAATTAACTTTGTACTGAGTAGTAAATCCCCTTGTTTAGTAAAATATGTGCAATGAATTTGGCGTTAATTCCTAAAAAATAATCCGATTTTGAATGTTAAAATTCGAAAATATATTACTTCTTAATGTCTAGTGACTTTGTATTTAGCTACTCAGCGACCAAGGCCTAATAAGAGATTGACGTCACGTACATCACAAACATTTGACCGAAAACTGAACGAATTTAGACAATTTTGTGTCATTGATTTTTAGATAGACCTCTCTTGTGTAACACTAATAACTCTTATTCTGTTTAAATGCTGAAAGATTTAAACAAAGTGTATTCATACTTAGTATTTCAATTTGTATAAATCTTCAAAAAGTAAAATGAGTTTAATTATATTTGGATTGATTCATAGGTGTGTTTTACATATAAACCTTTTTAACTCGCAGCTATTGAGTGTCTGACCAATCCCCATGAACAATTTAATTGTGACGTTACAAAGTTAACACGTCACCACTCTGCGTTTGAATTGGACTTGTTCATAGAAGGAGATGTTACAGCGTATCTCAAACCTTCCTCTACAGTCCGTGTTCAAATATAGATATCAAGTAGATAGACAGCACTCCTCAATGTACAAAAATAACTGAAGCTTACACGAAAATCAGAAACATTTGCCCCTTTTGAAAATGTTACACCTTAAAACTACGGAATGACTTTCTTAATTAAGTTAAAATATTGAACACGATTGAGTTGTAAAATCCGATACCTTACACACACTTCTTATGGAATAAATTGAGCTTTTTGGAAAGCTTAGAGTGTTTAAAATGATATATATTTATTCTATTAAAGCTGTTGTGTGCCATTCGTTCCTTCAAGCATACACAAGTTTTGAAAAGCTAAAGTGACGTGTAAGTAACAAAGTCACCTAAAGTTAAACTTTGCTCATTCAATATTTTGTATGCTAACTTCGCTAATTCTATAATCCATAGTCATGAATTTAACCAAGGGCCTCCTATCACAAAACCAACCTTTCTAAAGTTACCCTAAAATTGCATTCCGTACCACTGCCTACCTTGGTAACTTACGATCACCTATAGGCTATGTTAAAGGAAGCCCGGGGCTACAATATATTAATAAAATGTAGAAATTATCGCAGTAAATAAGCTTATAAACATTAAATATGCATAATTATGATTTACTGAAAAATGGCTGCACGATATATAAACCTTCTACCTAAATATAGTTAAGAGTAAAATGTTAATCTGAACAGCGGTGGATATAAAAACAAGGAAGACATGTAAATGTCTCCAAGAAGAGAGAAGACAACACCCACAGACTGGTTCTACGCCCTGTTCCCGCGCAGCATTTTAGATCTTATCAATACAAATTCTTCCTACTGAATACAAAGCGTTGTCCTTTTCTATAGGCATTTGTCTATATTCACATTCAAGATGTTTTTACAAAATATACATATTTATACTGTACAAGTGTTTTATTTAGCAGCGCATAACAGTGTCTATAGATAGTTATCATCGAATTCATCTTTAAATAAGATCATATTTATTTTGCCGGTTCGTGAAAGTGATCGTGACTGGTTTTTTTACCAGCCACTGACTGACTCTCTCCGGTTTGGAGATTCCAAATCTAGTTAAAACGAGATATACTGATTCCGCAAAACATCTAGAGAGTTACTGATTGAGGTCATGTTCAGCTGACTTTTGACGAATTTTGAACAGACCAGGTAGTCAGCTTTAAACAAATCAAAGACTGGCTTCTTTTGCATCTTGGTCAATGTCACAATTTTGCTAGCGTTAACCCTACGTTTGTCTATATCGATCTTTAACAATTAATTTTGACCTAAGTTATTGTTTTACTTTTACCCAAATGAACAAATAAACAACACAAAAATATTCCGTCAACTTTATTTTTCAGCACGATTCCAGGTTGTAATACAACTGTTCAGTAAACAATAACAAAATATCTTATTATCCATAAAATAAAACCTATTTTCTGTCCCTACCTGCTGAAAAATTCTATGTACACTTTTAAAGAAAAATCGATGTATAAAAGTAAAATAAAACCATCCTTAGCTTGGTTAAGTAATGTGTGTAAAAGAATTACGATGTGAGAATAACATATTTGTCCTATAGCTACGATACTAAAATCGGTTAAAAAATGAAAATTGCGAAATTGATCGTCTTTCAGGATTAACCCTTCCCTTGCATGATACATTCGATATACAATAAGATATCGCATTTTCCGTATATCAATTTGTATTGAGGCACAGCAAACTTCACAGACCGGTCCGTAAAACGCGCCTAAAAGTTCTCGTTGCTTCAAACATGGTTTTAGTTTAAAATTTAGTTTAAGAATTATTATTTGACAGAAATTGAAAGATTATAACTCTCTTCATAATAGTTCCAAATTTTATTGTGATGATATAATAAAAAATGTTCAGCAGGAATATTACTTGTATTTGTTGTAAAACAAGCGTTTAGAACGTAGATTTTGCATAACGCACTCCATCATCGAAACTGCATCGACAAACCCCTGATATATGTAACTTTATAACGACTCGTGTTGATATATTTGACATCAGAAGACATTTGGGTGAGATTTTCAATATTCAGTTACAAAATACGAATTATGCAAGCCAGAGACAAGCGAGCGGGTTATCAGACAGACTGGACATTTCTGAACCACCTTCACCCTTCAGCCAGAAAGCAATTGCACGATTCACCGTTGTATTTCTCGGTGAAGTTTCCATCGTGAAGTTGAACAATAGTTGCAGGTCTTATGTAAATGGCACATTTAAGCTGAACTATATATAATTCATGATTACATATTTTTCAACACAACAAAGAACAAACTTCTTTTCTATATTGTGTTACTTTACTATTAGGCCAAGGCTACTTTGTTGTGAACCGTACGCGTGGTTTAACCAACAGCATTTTCAGTTAAACCGCGGACGGAACTACTTTTTATGAGTAAGATGTTTTGGTAGAAACAAATTCTGAAAAAAAAACTTCAATTGAAATGATAACATAAAAAAATGCAGTTGATTGCATCAGGAAATTTTTTTCAAATTGAGCAACATTTAGGGTTACTAACAGTATTAGAGCATGCATAATTATATAATACATCATGGTCAAAGGTTAACTTTAGTGAGTGAGTGAGTTTGGTTGTATTAAACAATAGTTCAGTTATTTAAAACTTGGATGACAAGCATCATAAAGAGAATGCACATATAAAAAAGAAAGGGATCGAAAGGATCAAGGAAAAGACGAAAAGAAAGGCATATTACTATAGTGAGAGGTAGACAGCAGGTTTTAGAACGACTCAAATTTGGTCTGGCTTCTACATATACCATCGATCTGTCCAGCTTTGGTGCCCGTGCCAGGAGCATATAAGCTCCGGCTGGCATAGCTCTCGTGGTCTCTGAAGCACGCAAACCACCACACCACGATAAGGTGTTGAGTAAGGTATTTGAGTTAACTCTAGATGCATTTCTGGAAATCTTCGTCGACATTCAGCATCCGTAGTCAATTTTGTCTTTAACCATAGACAGGAAAGACATGGCCTTGCTACACGACACCTTTAAACGAAATTCTACCATAACTTGCGAAATATCCAATTCTGATTGGCTGCTGTGAAAAATCAGAGGGCGTATAATCTGGTGATACAGTGTTTTGTTTACTTCGTCTAACGCACAAGAATTCACTCGTTTTCTCTAAATACTTGGTAGCCACTCACTTTTACAAAAGATAACATTATTGTGATTAACATATACATAAAAATGCTATGTAATAAAACTTTGCAAATGCGTAACGGGGTCCAACACGGTGAAACCCCAAAGGCAGGCACTCAACACGGCGTTAGGGCAAGTGATGGTTTGAAACAGACACGGACAAAATATCACATAAACATCATCATCATCATAATCAAAATATAAATTGCACTCACCTCACAACTTTATTCAAAACAAAATGCCTTAATACCGACTTCAAAATTTAAAATATCACAGAAATTATTCCGAACGCTGACTCTGGCCGCGAAATATTAACGTCGTCTGAATAGAGTGACCTTCCTTTAGCACATTTTGAAATTGTCGGTAATGTCCGAGGCTTGCTTCAAGAAACATACGCGTTATACGAGATTCAAAGAAAAGTCATTTCTGTATGAATGTCAGTCCGTGGAAATCGTGCACAGACATCGATGGCATAGCATTACCGAGTTAACGCGAAATAATATAGTTCAATTCTAAAATGTTGTTATGGTAGAATGGAGATAAACATACTGTGTCTGGAAATCAGAGGCATATAACGGATTTATAATAGCTCTAAATTATCCATTTAAAGCCTCACGCTTCACGTATATCAATACGCCTGGATGATGGCGTTGACCCTTCCCCTTTTGCCTAGACTTCTTTTGACTAAAAATGATTCATTGTAGCCTCAAAATCAGTGAAATTCTGTGGGTGAGGTCCCATTCATTTGATGTTCGCATCGCGCTTGAGGCTCGGCAACAAGTGAAGAACTGTTCTACACACAATAGGGTTTGGGTGCAATGCTACACTGCATTTCCGCCCATGTTCCAGTTCCAGCCAATGCTCGCAGTTTTGCAAAGCCATTATGGCGTTGCGGGCTTTCCCCCTTGCAATAATACTAGAAGCCGTGATATAAGTGATACCCTCTTGTAAGCGGATTTAAACCCAAATCCACCTCACCTTAACATCCATTGGATTCGACGTCAAATGATGTCCCGTACATGTTCCAAGGGAGTTGGGTAATGATGTTGTTCTGAGCGTTATCATACACGAATAAAGACGAGTTGCTAATGCATGAATTTCAGAATAAGGTACAAAGATTTTCAATCATACAACACTATAACCTAGATGTTTCTTGACACATTCGTAATGATTTTGGTCCCGTACACATAGGAGACGGCTATCTTTCACGCATAACAGAAATCATTTCTCGTCAGTTGCAGTTCATCGATGTCGAGCCAACTATCAATTGAAACAAGCTTGTGAATATGACTGCCGTACCAATCTGATAATTTCGAAGAAGCTTATGATTATGTTATCATTATATACCTTGTGGCGCATCCAACTAAAAGTTTTTTTTATATCTACATTCGGTAACCGTGCATTTTATACATTTCGATGCATTGTGTTCGAGAGTTGAGTGTGAACCCCAAACTGAAATTTCATTCACGATCCATACATGAAGAATCATCTAAATATTAGATTGGTAGAAAATGATCACAAAATGTTTAAGATGTTGCTTATACTTTCTTCCCATGTGTAAAATTTGTGAATTAGTCATAGAAGACATTGATACGATATAGTTCTTGTCCCATCTTTTCACTTGATATGGTTGATGTACATGTAGCTTACATGTATTTTGGAATATTGCTTACGTGTTGAAAAACGATTGATGTTTATTCGTTTATTCGAATTTCAGGTGTTGTTGAATTCTTTTTAAGATTTGGGTGCCGCACTTTGAAGGCCGGGAATAAGTTGTGAATTTTTTTAAACAAAATTCAACGTTATTTGAAAAGGAAACTACACTAAACTTTTTACAGAAAAAAAGTTAAAACTGAATGCCTCTTATTTGGCGTGCGGATAAAACGTAATGTGGGGATGATGAAGTTTTTAAGATTTACCAGTTAGATTATTTGTGCTTTTAAGATAAGAAATGCAATGCTTGGCAACGGCATTTGGGCTTCAAAACATTTCAGTTAAAATCGTAAAATAATTTGAACAAAACCTGTTAGAAATAAACAATAATCTGGATAACAATAATGGGGTAACATAAGATATCATTCATTTACACAGAGTACACCCATTATGGGCATGTACAAAACCGCCAAACATTCATAACAACTAAGGATTTGTACAAAAGATAAACTTATGTCTATCATTGCTTTAAAAACATTTCAAGCAAATAACATACACAGGCAAACACACCAATACATAGCTAACCCTAGTCTGTACCAATTTTATTTAAGACTACTATTTCTCCTCAGCAAACAAGTGCGCATAATCAATAATGACAATACGTTAACAAAAAGAAAACAAGGAAACAAAAATGATATGATGTGTGAACGTGACAACTATCATGAATACATTTGTATGTTCCACAACCTCCGTTACCATTGTTGCACTCAAAGGTAATAACGCTTTAGCTTTTTCCACAATCCATCTTATCAACGATCATTTTTTACTATCCGTCGATTATCACGGCATCAATCTTTTGTATAACCTTTAATCTTATAGTGATAGCTGTCGGTGACGTTGATAAAATGAACTTGATAGACAATGTGATTGATAATGTTTTGAATTCAGACATATCTTCAATATCCCTGTGTCTATTTCCTTGTGCCTTGAGTGACGCGTTCCTTCATTGCAACACAATGCTGAGGGTTACTCTGATGACGTATGGTCGCTCTTAACACTTCCTGACTTGTCTTCTGCCTCGGGCTATACATTTATTTAGAAAGCTTGTAGGCTTATAGACTGTTGATTTGTAGCAAAGCAAATAAGGCGACGTTTTTAGTAGATTTAAGGAAAAACAAGATTAAGGAGTTTACATTAGATATGTAAAGGTCCTTGTTTACTTTGAACCACGAAAGATTACGATATTACAAAAACTGCATCAAACCTTTACCTTTTAGGCTCAGGTCTAACATTTGAAATTGAAGACTGAAGAAAATAATACTGGTAATTAATATAATAATAGGAGTTTTTACAAACACACCTATGGTTAAACATTTGTTCAATCGAGTCTCTATTTTGTCTCTTATAGTAATGATATTAGTAGATAGCCTTCGACTGATGTCTAGCCTCCAATGCAACAAACAAGGGTTGCTGATATTTGGGAATCAAAACATAGAGTTACTATACTATTAATGATGCGTATTTTCTTCTGTTTTATCGTTATTGGCAAAAGTATTCAGAAAGGCCCTGTTACAACAGTAGAGAGTCAACCCCAAAGTAACATGTGCTTCTTGTATTTAAACTTTAGTAGATGAATATGAAATTTAGGACATATAAAGTAATCTAACATTGAAGTAAAGGACTATTTATTGATTGTAGATATTAAGCTCTTGTGATCATCTGTTTTCAATATATGACTCATTAAAATATGAAAGATGACTAAATCCACAACCTGTGTCAAATACAATGTATTTATATCTATGAAACTCCAGTGACTAACCCTTTTGCTCCTACCAAATGCCATTTCTCGATTGTTTCAATGTATGTAAGGATGTTCTTTAACATTATATGTGCTAATAATCAATGTATGGAAATGACATACATAGGCTTATGATTTTAAGTCAAATTTCCTTAAAAGTATTTGAGCAAATTTACTTAAGTTCAACTAAAGACATTTCTCCTAACAAAGGCAGGTGAGTATTTTATAGTTTAGTGAATTATCATTCACGTTATGACGAAACTTTAATTGTTTTGAACATGAAATATTGATATAAATAAAATTAAAACCATCAAGATCAGTCGTCAGTCTAGCGTTTAAACAGGTCTAGAGTGAACACGTTTGTGATTATAAATGTAACCCCTGATGGATATACAATTGTTTTTTCAAACATACATTTGCATCAAATTACATACAATATCAATTAAGCGGACAAAGAACCTGCTTGAACTTTTTGGTAACTGAAAATTCAAGGCGATTTCATTGTTTGATCTGACAGACACTCAAACTGATGGCTCCATTATGCATTCTAGAGTAATGAACTGTACTGATCTGATCTGTAAGCAAGCCAGGGAAGTTCTTGAAGTCTCCATCATGTTAGACTTGTCATCAGTCGACATCATTCTCAGCACTCATTTTCTTATCTGTTAAAGATCAGTCAAAATATTGCATGCTGACAGAATTCTTACACCTAAACCCGTCTTCGAAACAAAGTGGTTGATAGTTAGTACATTGTGAACAATTAAATGTTATTTTCTATAGATGGTGGAAGGAACTTCCCCTACTTGCCATTCAACAAGTGTACCAACTTTTATCGTCATAGGTTGATGGGTTTTTTATTATTTCGTATGTTCGTACAAAGTATACAGCTTTTGAACTGAGTAAGGTACATCTGTTTCAATTGTTCGCATAAATAATTCTTACTAGCAAATTGCACTTCTACACAGCTTAGACTAGTCATTGTATATCTTGCTGATTTATGTATCTTTTTGTTTCAAATAAATCTGTTTTCCCCATTTTGTTGCAGTGTTTATGTCTGATGTCAAGTATTAGTCATGCAAGTTACATAAGATGGCACAGAAGATAGACTAAATGAGGATTTTACTGCCGCTTCACTTATATTAATTCATGTTAGATAACTTCTGGAGGAACAGGCAAAGGTTTTGAAACGTAACTAAAATATTGTTTTGGAAATCTAACTCGAAACGTCTGCCTTCTTTCAAAATGTGTTTTTGATTTGTGAAGTCATGGATTGTAGGATTACCGTAATGGAAACGGTAAAATCTTCCATACATTAATAAACGTCATTTGTTAATGTTAATGCCTTCACAACGATACAATTGAACGATCAATCCTTATATTACAATGGTAAAAGTCGCTGTTATTATTAACTAGACTTGTATATATAAACGTCTGGCTTGTCTCAGTCTCATAAAGAATATATCTAAACGATAAAGGCGATTTCAGTCGAGAGATAAATGTATTTTGAGACTGTATCTTATATAATATAAAGCCTTCATTTGCTATAAAGAAAATATGTAAACGATAAAAAAAATTTCAATCGAGAGATAAATGAATTTTAAGACTCTATTTTATATGTTATGCTAGCCTTCATTTGCGTTAAAAGAAAATGTAAGCGATAAGGGAGATGCCCATCGAGATATAAATGAATTTATACACTCTAATTTATATAATATACTCTTTCCTATAAGTCAACTAGCCTTCATTTGCTATACATGTAAGGTGTAGGCAGAAAGGTGTCCGAGGAGGTGAAGCGCACATAAAATAACTTGCTACAAGACGTCGTTATAAAGGGATGGACTTTCTGTCATGCTTCAGGAAAAATAAGGGTAAAATGAAGCTTAATGTATTGTACGAGATTCCTAAGACGTGGCGTGTCATACGGTCGATAGATTCATTAAAGACCTGATTCGAGCTGGAGTATACTGAGTAAATAAATTTATGAATTCTTTCAATCCGAAAAATCATTAAAAGGAATTACTCTTCCACTTCACTTCACCCTTTAACTATGAACTTGAAATTAAATTTCTGACTAACAACACTAATTCATTTATGAATTAGAAACTTTCAAGGACACATACGTACATATGTTTTCTTGAAAGACATGAGGATTGGAAAACAAATTTGTTAAATAGACCTCTGATCTAAAAGCCTGAAGTTCGAAAACGGATAGCAGTTGGGTATATATATAAAGTCAGAAAATACAACCATTACTCTTGAAACAAAAGAGACATTTTTTTATCAACAAGTTTTCTCCATCATTGAACTGTTAGCTCACATAAGGAAGCGATTACTATTGTGATATATTGGATCATGAGTGTTTAATTGCACTTCTCGGTCTCATCAGTGATTAATGTAACATTGTAGAATCATCAACCCTGAACAACCCCATTGTGTTCGAGTCACACCCAATTAGGGGTGCTTGAGGCAATTATTACGTGATTGGCAACGAATGACTGATTAACCAATTACCCATTCACATATATATGAATGTATGAATTTATTGTTTTGTTCCTTTTATAAATATGTGTATACTTTCATTTGTCAAACATACTTGAAAAGACCGATACACTGGTCGAAATGAATTCATCGTATTGTATTAAAGAAGATTGATCCAGTCAGAACCATCCGATACTCTTTCTTATATGATAACTAAATCTTACTTAAGAATGATTTCATTCTATTTTAGAAAGGGGGATTGGAAGTTAACATAAAATCTAGACATGCTATTCAAAGTGCAATGACATTACGGTAAAGGGTGCATATGCAAAATATCAAATACAATCTATGAGATAGCACATGTGCATTTGTTTGAATCGATTCAGGATATGATTTTTTAGAATCAAGCGAGTCCTTAGTTCACATTAAGGATTTATTGCACAACATGCTGTGTATAATGAGATTCAATGTAGCAATGACAATCCCTTAAAAGCTATAAAGCGAATTTGATCACAGAATTGAAAGCGTGATTTAAATATTGAGGAAACATTTGTGAATAATTTTCAGTTAAGATAAGTTGGTGCACTGTGTTTCTCTTAAAGTGACATTGGGGATATTGAAAGAACTTTTTTTTTCGATGTAAAAAATGTTAGGGTTTGTCCCGATTTTACATTAAGATCAAAGGGTCGCATCGTTAAGTTCTTGATGCTGTCTTTACTTGCGATTGTTGCCTGCAGTGAGGGTGAAGGTTCAAATCCCGAATGGGATTCTCTAAAACCTCTAAAAGAAATGGAAATCTTTTTGATAAGCGCCCTGTCTCTAAGAACGACAAATACGGTATATTCATAATAATATGTATGTTACATAATGTATGTGGTTACATCCACTTCACTTGGTTTTACTTACATCAGAAACGTACATTTTGACTTAAATATTAATATTATATTAATAAAAATATTAATAATGTATAAGCGACACAATTTTGTTTTACCCGAAACCAAACATTTCAAACGGACATTGCGATAAACAAGGATGAAAGGTAAATTCTTCAACACAAATAGCAGTGACGTCAGGATTTGTAGGTTCGCTTTTGGCTGCGGCAAGTTATTAGAGTGTGCTAGCTTAACTTTAAATACAAAAAAGGCACTTTGATGTTGATAAAGAAAACAATAATTCAAGGTGATGGCGTCACTTTATCTACTTAATATGTTTACGGTCGTTTGACCGAAGGTTGTTTTGCAATTTGGGCAAGGAACAGTCTGACAACTCTCACTGACCGTCCCCTTTAGCGATAGCGTCTTGCTTGTTACACATGACGTTTTTGGACACATGTGCTTTTCACTCTTACCAAAATGTGGATTATTTTTTTTCACCCCAAACATATGAAGTGTCATTGTTTGGTAAATACTTTCTACGATAAAAGACTTATGATTTAGAATAGCAAATCTGTTACACAAAAGAACATATGTTAGGAGTATATAAAAAACTTTCATGCTAGGGTCCCAACGACCAGAAACATATTTAGTGCATATTCTACATTTAGTGGGGTATGTACAACGAATAAATTGTCATATGAATTCTGTGGTGTAAAAATTTACTCAACCTGTAAATCATTTTAATGGATTTTGAGCCATGGGGTGATTTTTTACTTCAAACATAGTAAAAAGATTAATAGTGGATTATTTCTATAGCCTGTTTGACTCATTGACTGTCTCGGCCATGGGGTTTAAGGTTTTGAATACATAATGAATACAAAACATATCCTTATGAACGATAAATCTAAAACGTCTCAACTTTTAAATAAACTTTTGAAAGTACGTAATTATATATAAATTCCCCCACATGCTTTCTCAATTATATAATGACGAATCCACTCTTTTAAAGAAAATATTGATATATTTTTATTTCTTGGAACATCATCTAACAAATTGTAAGGGAATTTATGTTTTGTCTCAAGCTTTGATGGCTTCTTAATCTATTTAAGTGAAAATTTTAAAAAGTTCTTTTAAGTTAGACATCATCACTTTATGTAATATGCAGCAGCAGCATATTGGTATGGATGGTTTCGTTTCTCTGGAGAGGTTCTGGCACAATGTGCGGTCCGGTCACAATGACCACTCCTGCTGTTGAAAGCCCAGTTGTTGGGACACGTCTTGACGACATAGTGACCAGCATATCCACAAACAGCATAGGAGTTGCAGGACGATTGGCACTGGTACTTCATGTGGCCACACATGCGGGCTGCAACCTCACATGGAACTCCTATAGTGCACTGGGCGCTCAGCGTACACCCTGAGATAGAAACGAATCATTGTTTTCCGGTTAACCAATCATTACACTATGATTTTTAATAGTGGATCGTGCATATAACTGTTTATATAAAATATTGGTAAAGAGGGATAAACGTCACAGAGGGTGAAATGCACTTGTAAACGTAAAAGAATTTTCATTTTCATGAAAAGTGTTTTTCGTATGCTTCAATTAATTAAAATTAATTCAAATAACAATAACATCTTAAAATGTATTCACTCCTATTTGTGAATGCAATCCAAAATGAATATTGCGAATAACTTTTTGAGAGACTCCACGTCAAGGTCTTATTACATATCCTATTCATGGTTAGAACTGAAAATGAAATCAACCCACCGTGAGAAGACACGTGACCGACATGCTGCTGTGACTGACCCCTCACAAGGTTGAAGTTCCTTCCTTGCTGACCTCTATGTGCTGGACTGACGTGCTGACCACTTGGTGAGAGTTGACCACGTCGGAAATGTTGGTGAGCCGGAGGAATACCAGATGGTCCAACTTGACTGGATCGGCCACCTGTATAACGACCATGTTTGTGGTACTGATTTAAATATGGATTCCGTCTAAACTGTGCTTGATGATTTCCAAGGTTTGCAAGTGGACTTTGAATTTGCCTGTTGTTACGAGGGGAGTTGTTAGCAAATCTACCTTGTTCATCGAAGCGTCTTCCATGGTAGAAAGGTCCTGAAGGACCAGGCTGAGATTTCTGACCAAGTGGTCCTTGACGTTGGCGCTTTCTTCCCCATGGCATCGTATCTTTGTAATCGCAGTAGAAAGTAAGCGCAATGCTATCATCAGTAAAGCTTGGACAGTCTTGGTTCTGAGAGAAACCCCACGTGTTTAATGTCGCCTGTCCGTAGGTCTTACTGTATTGCTTTGGAACTCCTGGGATATTCGAAATGTGAAGAACACCACTGAAAGACTGAAAGTTTCTCGTACCAAGTTCCTTAAAGGCAGTGTTGCAGATGCGTCCACAGGAATCAAAGGCTCGGAACAACGCAGTAACCGTGCCATTTATGGGATCTTTAACAGCGATGTATCCGACAGCAATTGACGTGGCAAGTCTCTGGTCAATAATCACAGACTCCTTATAGTAGCCATCATAATTAAGTCCATTTGATTGAATGAAGATCTGTCCCATTCCATCGCCGTGGTCACACTTCTCGTAACTCATTGGCGGCTGTCTTGCTATCTGAGCTGTCTCTCGATAAGCTGATGGTTGATAAATGTCCGACGCTGTGAAAATTGATCCATTAACAACAGGAAATGAATTGTAGCTATGTAGATCTGGTGATCTCATTGACACAACCTTCACTGGTACGTAAACCCATCTATTCATATCGCAGACTCCATCAATGCAGAAGTTGTTCTGGATTGCTCTGGGACCTCTTCTGGACCTACACCCTCTACCTATTTTAGACAGTTCTGGATGATTAGGGTCGATCGGTATGCATCTTCCAATGTCCACATTACATCTAAGGTATTTGGATCCGCAGTCGGGTCGGTATCTGTTACATGACGGAGAAGGTTCGTACTCATATGAGTCCATCACCTTGTTACTGTAGGCCTGTCTGGATGTGATGTTCAAGCTGTAGATGCCAATAATGTTATCAGGTGCATGGACAAGACGACCGAAATTCTTTGGATAATCAAATTGCGGATCGACACCAACTGACCTCTGTTTGTTCCTGAAAACTTCCCACACGTAGTCAACAAAGGCGTGGTGAAGGAAGAAGACAGGGTCATGTGCAGCAGAGTCAAGTTCGTTCATCTGGCCTCCGATGTACACATGAACGCCATTGTGATGAAACTCAATACCGTTCTGTGGTTTACCAACGGGCGGAGTTACATCTCTAGTCCTCGTCTGATTCAAAATATTCCTGATGGCTGTTACACTGAAGAGCTGTCCGTTAGCCCCGATGTTACGGATAAGAGGGCCAAAATAGGGCGTGACCCATCCAGCAAACGGACCATCAGATACAGTAGCATTGTCCTTCCCTCCACCAAGGAAATCTGGACTGAATACGTAGGAGGAACTTGGGTCATCAAGTTCATTGTCAAGGGAACTGTCCCAGTAGGGAATACATATATTTGGATCCACTTCTTGGAGAGCTAGTTCCAATCTGTAGAGTAGGACAACACATATTTCTTAGTAATACATTCACTTATCTATTACATTGGAAAATGTTGATAAAACTTTGTAATTTGGATACCGAACTAAGTTTGTTATTTATAATAAAGCTAATCACTAAAACCATTTTATGATCATCAACTTTTATGCAAGAGAGGTTTTCAAAAAACATATATCCAATATATTTACACGATTTATACAGCGAGACGTAACTTAAACATCACCACAATGAATGCTTCATGGATGTGCCTGTGTTTACCTCTATAGGGAATGGTATCTATGTTTAATTTTTACATACAAGAGAAGATAAAGCCGATGCCATCCGAGGAAAGGAGGTCCGTAATGAGCCATCCCGATAATTTCTCCGAAGTGAAGCCTTGCAATAGCATCGTATTTGTTTGGTTGAACTGTCTGAAAAAGATGAATTACGTTCTGTGATGATGCTGATAATTTCAGAACGGGACGCCTGTCATGGAACTAAAGGATGAATTATACACCTGTCATAGAACTAAAGGAGGAACTATCAAAGAAACAGTTCACGAATGATGAATACGATGCGATCCTAACAAGAAATGGCCATTTGCATGACATCACTTAGAAAAATCAAAAGAACTGAAGTATACTAGTACTGTGTAAATATCTTTGATTGTATCCATCCCTCTTCGACCTCTATTCCGAACCCTGCAGACTTCACACTTAAAGGTTAATTGTAATAAAGAGTACATGTCATACATATAACTTGGACTTCAACTAGCAATAGAATTTATATGCGATATCTATCATCAAATAATCTTAAAGAGACAAACAGGCTTAAACCAAGCTCTTTATCAACAAGCACATGTACATGTGTAAACAGATATCTCAACCTAACCGTGTCATCCTTCAAAAAGTTGATAGCTCGGTGAAATCGGTTCCGGTCAATATCGCTGAGCATCCTGTACTCCCTTCGACGACACTTGAAACCAACAGGGATGTCAAAGTCTCCAAACAAGCGATCACTGAGCTTTCTCAGAAGACGGTTGACATAGGCGATGGCTGACGGCGTGTTGGTGGGACCTCTTGATCGAGCAGCGGTCCGGAGTCTTCTGATCACTGGTTCTTCACAAGCCCAGCAGACGCTTTGACCGACCACATCCCGGAGACTGATATGGGAGAAGCTGCTGTAGCAGGCTTGCAGTTCTTGTGGAAGATCACCCTTGCTGATGTAAGCTCTGGAGATGCTGGTGGATAGAAGTACTAGTAGAACGGAGATCCATATTGGGAAGACTTGGAGCAGGTTCATCGGGGGAGCTTTGTCCTGAATTGGAAAAAAATGGATGATAGGTTTTGCCTTGGACTGCATAGCACCGTTATCTTAGCTGTTTTCATTTTCGTTGGCATTGCTTTTTCCTTAAAAACATAAATGTGTCAATGAAAGAGAATGAATGAAATTGTATATGAGTACTACTCAATAAAAGGTTAGATGACCTTTTCACGTCAGCTTTTCAGAAACGAGGTTAGGAAGTTATCAGCATGACTTGATGTGTCAATTTCATACTAGTGATAAGTTCAATTTTGAAATGTTTTGATAAAACAACTCTCTCTCTCCCTCTCTCTCATTCTCTCTGAAAGCGCAGAAAGTTTTTGGTTGGAAAACAAGGTGTTGAATAACATGAAAAAGTGCTTACTTGTAAACCAAGTTATTCCACATGCCACAGAGAAAAATAATATTGACCATAAACTGCAAACATAGCGATATTGATATTGTTTGAAGAGAGAAATACAGCTACCATTTTGATTGAAGATATTTAAATTTACACATACTTTTAATTTATCATAGTTTGATAGTGTACAATACACAATTTAGCAAATTCAAAAGATCTTTCTTAATTTTGGTTTATCATTCACTAGGTGAATTAAAACGTTCAATGAACTTTCTGAACACCCGATACAATTTCTGTTCCAATTTTTCCTGTTTCCTCATTTTCGTCTTTATGACTGAGTATACCTTTGTTCAAACAATGAGCCTTAGATGACTGAGGCTGTTAACTATTTTGTAATTCTTAACCCTTTTTAATATATTTGAATTTCTCACTTATTGCTCTCAAGAGTTCGCCAAGCAGAAAAGCGATAGACACAAATGTATTAAATTTAAAATCAAGTGACCATGTTGGTTTTCCTAAGAAAATAGGAGCCTTTAATTTGGAAATAGTTTCTAAAGATCTAGACGGCGTGAAACGATAATGCATTTATAGTGCAAACATTTAAAACAATTTCACACGTATATGCCTCACGTGTAGCAATTTAGTGCATTATTTCTCATGGTAGGTTTCGAAATTGAGTGAGAACCCTTCCATTACAACGATATATCGGAATGTATGGATTACTATGGAATCAAGCACTTAAAAGTCGAAATAGTGAACGTGATAGAAAATCATACTTGTCTGTCATATTGTAAACTTTATGACAGTAAGAGTTCAATAGTTTTAAGACCATGTATCTTGTACTGACAATCCATGTAACTCAATAAAAAAATTAAGCCCGAAGAGATATTCATAATAAAGCTACCAACATTCATTATGACCAGGTGGTATCCTAAGAGTAGATCCCTTCCGTTTTTCTAAGTCGAAAACTTCCTAAACATTCTTATTACCAGTGGAAGAAATGCTTAACTAGTTTGAATAAATAGGTATTTGTAGTTTTATAAGAAAACAGAACTATCTTTACACGATTAGTAATAACATTTAGTCCATTAAATATAATTTGGACTAAAAAGGTCTACATTCCGACAGTCTTGAAATGATAACCTATATATAATATAATATTTTCCAATGATTTCAAGATTCACACTTATAGGATTCTTCTCCTTTTAGATCAAGCATAACTGTGACCATTCATAGATCTCGCACATTTCTTGTCGTGTTACAATAAAAGAGAGATATTTGACTTTAACCAGATGTTCTCCGACCTCAACTCGTACAGCGAACATATTGTAAGTACGATCAAATTTGGCAATTGTATACAGTATGAGTCACAAAGAACCAACATGATATAATCATTATCATTTATTAATATTCATTACTTTCAACTTTTAAACATTAAAACATCATCTGATTCTAAAGTTTCTTGTATTGTCATATTGATATGTCATTTGGCCACTTACAAACAAAATCAATATTGGAAAAAAGTTTCAAAGAATAACATTCCAATGGTATTGGTATATCCTCTTTTAGGAGGTAAACATACCTGCTTGTTTTGTAGGTACCTTGTCCCCTTGTAGTCGGAACATCAGTGTAAACACCAGGGACGATGCTGTTTGATTTTATATGTTTTCTCTTCATACAGTATCCGGAACAACGTCACGCAAGGAAGAGATGTTTCCATCCCACCTAAGCAACCAAGATCAGTTATGCGTGTTGTAGCCATTTAAAGTGTATTTTGCTCATAAAGATAGATTTTATGGTGCAACGTTCGTCCTCTTTCACTTCGACATCAGCCTTAGCGCATAGGCTATGAATACATTTAATCTCTCCGAGCTATAACTCTCTAGGTGTTGGCTGTTGGAAGCATTAACTTATTAAAAACCTTTCTTTTTGTAATAACTTAATAATATCTTAAGTTTAAAAGCATGTGCATTCGTTGCATGTAAATGCATCTATATTCAGTTTCGATAATTCGGTTATGTATGAAAATTTTATCATTATTCAAAAGGCTAGTATGATCTATGATAATAGTTGCGAAAGATAAATTATTCAGATCCAAATGTTTCAATGTGTTTTAGAGGGAAATATGGCAGCGATAGAGGAATAATGCTGTTCGTGACTGGATGGCTTTCCCCATAAAACTCATAGTAAAATGGCATTAAAATGCGATTCTTTCTTATTTGGGATTTTTTTGTAAGTCAAGACAAAGGAAAATGACTTAGAACAGAAAAAATATTTCTTCGTGTCAGTTTGATGTCTGATAATATTTGCACCGGTACTTTTTTCTTTTGTATCGTGATAAAACAATTTGTTTAAAGTGAACTCTCTGTTTACATCATCACGTCCCTCTCTATTGATGCACTTCATTTAATTCCCTTGCCCGATTTGCACCGAATAGGTGCTCGGTTCTTTAAAATTTAAAATGTCTTTATGGTTTGCTCAGAATAAATTGTCGTAAGAACTAGTTCATCGAACGAATTAAGTAAAGTTTATACGGCCTGATGATAAATGTTGCGTATGATTTTCTTCATGGAAAATTTTGTTATATTCTAATTTTTCAAACTTGTTTAAAATACTTAGGTCGATTGTAAATACAACAGGGAAAGGGATTATCAACATTCGTACAGGACTGTGTCCATATTTGATGAAACATTAATAAAACTTCAATAATCGTCAACATGGTGATGAAATTAATGTCTTATTGATAACCTGGGGATCAAAATGCCATCCCTCTGTATATCTAATTTTGTTTTTGATAATAGATGACTATTTACTTGACACTTTTATGTTGATTTAATGAATTTCAGCTTTGAAATCATGCCACTGCTAATTCAATTGAAACATTTTCTGAATTTTTTGCAAGTGGACTTCAGATTGTGTTGAATGCACCTTTGAGTATTGATATTGTATAATTAACAATAATTCTGCTATATACCATTATGATTGGCTCAAATTTTGTTTTGACATTTACTAATGTCGATGAAACTAGTTTTCAGCAGTGGAGAAAAGTACATATAACTGGATTCATATGAATTGAGTTTGCATTTTGCCAGTTTTACTATTGTAATTCATTACGTATGACACGTTATATGTGATGTACTAGTTACATATTAGCGTTATCCCTTTATAACAACACAGACATAAACATGCTGTATCGATCAGTGTGAATATAGGTAGGGGTTATTAAGAACATATTTCTCACTTATCTTGTCTAGTGTTGTTGTTATAAAAGAAACTGAGTCGCAAGTATAAAAATAATAACAAATAAATAATACTAAAATATGCATTCCTCTGAAGACATTTTACATATTACTTAAGATATAGTTTAATGAAGGTGGTTCATCTATTGCCGTTCTAGATAATATTTATATGTATCATAAGAGACACTTTGCGATTTTTTTTTATATGTGTTAAACCACGAATTACTGTAGGACCCTTTAAAAACGTTATGGGTTTGAGCCATTTATTTGAATTATGAAGAAATAAAAGAGTTGTTGAAACATCCTGTGTGTAATGTATTAGCCAGTGAACTTCACGGAAATCATGTGTGAAAAAACTATTTAGCTGTAAATTTTCAGAAGCCTCTTTCCGTTGGGAATCCAGGTACAAAATGAGAACAGAAATGATGCATCTTATAATTTTATCGCGTGAAAGTGTGGAAACATGCCCAGTAGAATTAACAATTGAACAGAGAGAAAGGGCCTTTTGTATATGCTGAGCGATTGGCAAGATTTGTGAATTGTTCAAAGCGATTAAGTATGAGGTTGGTCAGCTTTCAAGAAAAATTGGTCTAAAGGTCACTTCAAATCACCATCCTCCTTTGCCCGTAGTTTACATGACAATGCTTGGTATACAATAAAAATTAAAAAAACAACCTTATGTTTGTGCCAAATCCGGTATGAAACGTTCAATTTGCATAATTACTAGTTATGTAAGCTTTCTTAAACTTCGCTATATGTTACTCAATATATTAACGGAGCGTGTCTTTATATCAATTTAACATTGGCCCCGATTACCAAATCTTAAGTGAAAAGAGTAGAAACGAAAGAAAGTGTACCAAACCATGGGAGAAGAGAGTCTGAAATCCGAAATAAAAGTTTTTTCGACGTAAATCGTATCACTATAAAAGGGGAAAGAGAGCCTGAATTTCGAAATTATATATATTTTTTTCGATGTATATGATTAAAACGTTATTGGAGAACCCAAACAACTGTGGTGACACGTCTCACGTCATCCGTGTTAAACTGTCTGTATTCATTTGAGAGCCTCTTTATGATAGGTTTTACATGTAATGAACCCATATGTTATTCAATTTCAGTTTGGTGATTTGCAAAATAGGAAAAAATTCGAGGTTATGTTTCTATTACTCGCGAATATTAATCATAAGCCTTAAGTGTTTTTGATACTCGAAATCAATACCAATTACATTAATATTACATATGTAAACCTTCTTACAGTTTGCCATATGTAATTTTTTAAAAACTCACAGAGAGTCTAACGATTAACATATCTTAGGTTTTAGGAGTAGAAATACGAAATTGTATCAACAAATTTGGAAAGAAGGATCAATGATATTTTTGCAGTATTTGCGTTCACTACGACCTTGGAGATAAATAGTTTATCATATTTGGTGTATTTCTCACTTTGCTTTATTTTGACAGTTGTGAGATGTTGAAGCAAGTTTCTCTGTACATGAATCCTAGTTAATTATGTATATACATCTTTAAACGTTTTCTTCTTCGTTAAATTCTAAACAATATGAAATAATTTCAAAGCAAAATTAAATATAGTGTTAAATGACTTTTTAATTCACTGAGCGTTTCCGTCCCTCCCATGCCATAAACGTGCATTAGAATACGAGACGCAGTTCTGTTATTACAATTATTGTGTCACGGAAACTATTCATCATCGTCATGACACTGAAAACACCTTGTATCCAATAGTACGAAAAATATCCACACTTGTGCCTAGAAAGGTTTATTTTATGTCTATGTGTAGATGATAATTAATAAGAATTATAAGGAACAGCGCTTTGAAATTATAAAGCTTATAGTGCTATTCTACTTCCACTAAAGATATCATGAAAAAACTCATTACGATGACACTTAAGATTAAATGGCAGAACGTTCTTAATGCAGGTTTTATTGAAAGTGATAATTCAGTTTAAAATGTCGACACTACTAAGTCGGAGACTGGATAGAAGAAAGGAACAAAAGTTGTTTATTCCTTTTTAATCAATGAGAGTGTCCATCATTTGTAATTACATGTTGTACAATATGGAGAGGTGTGATGGTTACCATTATTAAGTCGAAGACATGTTTGTTGTCATTTCCAATAAGTAGCCATATCAGGTAAAATATGGTCAATCGTCGTCAAGTAATCGACAGAGTTCGCATTTTCATTATACAATTTGCTATACGTATTAAAATGATATCACAGTTTCCAGTTCGAAGGAAACCATCCTATGATTATCACTAGAAAATAAAATCTTCCTCTTTGCATTATAGCAAAACATTCTTGTCCAATCACATTAAAATAAGATCTAATAAAACTGCATTATTCTAAGCATATTACGGTAAAGCAGTGCAGCATTTTCGATTTCATTTAATGAGATTGATTTTTGTATGAATCCAAACTACAACTAAGAATATGAAATGAAGTGTCCAACCCCCTGACACACGAGTAAATACCATACAAAGATTCTAAAACCGTGTAGAACACTTGTGAAGATTCACAGATGATACCAATCGTGTGTAGTGCTAAAGAAGGGAATCAAAATGGCTATAGCACAGTGGTATGTTGAGCTAAGGAATAACACATGTCTTGAGCCGAGAGCACAGCCGAATCTCAGCATCAAAGGCCATGCCAGAGGGACACGTGTGTCTCCAGAAGTGACCGAAGTAGCATTCAGCGTATCTGTCGCAGTTTACCCTGCACGCGTAGCGGATCCTATTGCAGCCCTGTTCTGCTACACTGCAAGGAACATCTATGGTACAAGTTTCATCCACACGGCATTCTGAAACATAGTCAGCATTGAATAAAGCACGCAGTCTTAGACTCACCTTAAGCTTCAATTCACCTTACTTTGTAATATACACTTCAGAATATCGACCCTTCGTCGATATGTAGTCAAATGTTCATGTTTTATAATGCACCCATTTTCGTGCGAACATGTACTGTGAGCTAGGGAGTAGAAGATAAAGAACAAGTCTCAAGTATTAATGAATCAGATGTACAGAACTATACAGAAACGTGCTACTGAATACCGTTATCATAAAAAACCTACCTGTTTCAGACGCCGGCGGAGGGCTTGGTGGCTCCTGTGGTTGTTGGCGTGGTTGTTGGCGTGGTTGTTGGCGAGGACGAGGACGAGGACGAGGGCGAGGTCCCGGTTGAATAAGGTTGTTTTCTACAAATGAATTTTCACCAAACCGTTGGAATTCGGTAGGGATTTGAAGATCATTTTGAAATGGGAGGTCGTTTGGCCTTATGTCGTTTTGACGCTCGTTCTGGCGTTCAAACTCGGTTTGACGTTGCAAATCTAATTGACGTTGACGATCATTTTCACGTTGTTGACGTTCAGTTTGGAGTTGTAACTGACGCTGAAGCCTACGTTCAAATTCCCTCAACAATGCTGGTGAAGGCCTATTTCTGGGAGCGGCAGTTGTAGTAGTTGTTGTAGTAGTAGTAGTAGTTGTTGTAGTGGTAGTAGTCGTGGTTACTGGTCGAACAATCCAAGGCAGCTCTTCACCATAGTCACAGTAGAATGTTAAGACAATATTGTCACTTTTGAAGGTCGGGTATTTTGCGTTTTCTGCATATCCCCACATGTTTAGCGTCGCCTGTGCAAAGTTAGCGCTGTACTGCTTCGGGCTATTCGGTGTGTCTTCTATATCCAGGATACCAGAGCACGCCTCGGAGTTGCTTGTGCCTGGAATCTTACAGGCAGTGCTACAGATTCTGCCGCATGAATCATAGGCTCTGAAAAGCGCTTTCACCGGTCCACTTGCTGGGTTCTTCACTGCCACGTAACCAACGGCAATACTTGTGGGAAGTCTCTGATCAATGATGACCGACTCCTTATAAAAACCATTATAATTCAAGCCATCTGATTGGACAAATATCTGTCCGATCCCTCTTCCGTCATCACATTTGTCGTAACCTTTAGGGTGGTCTCTTGATATATACCTGTAAGTTTCCGCGTAAGCCATTGGCTCGTACAAATCATAGTTCGTGGAGATGCTTCCATTGTGGACAGGGTAGGACATGTAGGTATTAAGGTCAGGGGATCTGTGTGAAACAACCATGACAGGCACATAAACCCAACCCCTGGTCGAACACACTCCGTCCAAACAGAAGGTATTCTGTATTGCCGTTGGTGTCGACTTTTTAGTGGAGGGACAGGAAGCTCCTTGGGATCTACTCAGTGAGGCCAATGTAAAGGGGGATGAAGACGGAGGTTCAGTTGGTTCACATCGTCGAGTCCTCACATTGCATTTGAGGTATCTAGACCCGCAACTCGGTCGGAAACCATTACAGGATGGGCTTTGTACATAGCCATATGTTTGAGTGAGCTTGTCGCTGAATCCTTGGATGTTAGTCACGTTGAAAGTGTAGTCTTTGAAATTCATCAGATTTTCTGGAGCATGAAGATCTGAAATGATATTTTCAGGATAGTCCGTTTGAGGATCGGTTCCTGCTGCTCTCTGATGTGCGCGGAAAGTCTCCCAGATGTAGTCAACAAAGCAATGATGCAGGAAGAACGCCGGGTCGTATGAAGCAGCCTGAAGTCGACTCAGCTGACCACCTACAAAATTGTTCACTCCGTTGTAATTAAATTCTATACTGTTTTGAGGTAGACCGTGTGGGGGAGTTATTTCCCTTGTTTGCGTCTTGGACCAGATGTTGTTGATCTCTCTCAAACTGAACAGATCTCCATTGACACCAATCTCACGGGTCAAGGGTCCGAATGCAGGAATTTCCCAGTCAGCAAAAGGACCATCTTTAAGTGGCCCTACACTGCCACGCCCACCCAAGAACTTCTCGCTGAAGACGTACGAGTTGCTAGGGTCATCAAGTTCGTTGTCAAGGGAACTGTCCCAGTAAGGGAGACAAATCCTCTCGTCTACTTCCTGCAAAGCTTCTTCAAATCTGTGAAAGAAAAAAACATATTCATATATGAAATAGAATAAGCTGTAAAGCACAAACAGTTCTGAGTGTTTTATGGTATAGGTATATTGCAACACCGAGTTCGTGCTTCGATGACAAGTTGATTCTCAAAACTTTACGAACACCTCTGCGAAGACAAGTATTTGCAAAGCGCATACATAGGTCGGTAAATAAATGAAAGTAAAGTAAACGACACTAGAGCGTTATACGTTAAGACATTTAAAAATAATGTGTTGTGCAGTAACTCTTATCTAAATGAATTATGCATTAATAATGTTAGGTGTTCAATGAACATCCATGATTAGCTTTATGAAATTTATTATATAACTGCAGTGTTGCTGACTCAAGATTTTGAAATTACGATTACTTGATGTAATAGTTTAAACATCAATAGAAGAAGATATAGTAAAAATAGTAAGTGATTGGAATATGGTATAAGAACGTTTTTACAGATATCTAGCTAAATTTAAGAGACTTACAGCAACATATAGACTCGGTGCCAGGACAGGAAGTTGGGTCCTAAATAAGCTGACTGGATCACGGATCCCGTATGAAGACTGGCTATGACGTCATACTTGTTAGGAGGAACAGTCTGCAACAAAACCATTTTGAACGTAGAACGACGCGTAGAAACCCTCATGGTCCATGCCATCATTAGAAATCGAAATATCGATGGCCTTAGTTCGAGAAGGTTTATAAGCTTTATACTACAACCTTCTTTAGTCGGCTTCTTGAAGTTTGCTTTTTTGCGAAACCCTGAACCATAACACAAGTGAGTGTTATAATAATCCTACGGGCTAAAATTGCTTTAATCGAAAATAAACAGATACACTGAGTACAAACGTTGGCGAGCATGCAATTAAGGTAAGAGTTTGGCGTTATTCACATATTAATAACTTCATATGCACATCCTTATCTGAAAACTACAACTTACCGTGTCACTCTTAAGGATATTAATGGCACCATGGAAACGGTTCCTCTCCTCGTCTGACATCGTCCTGTATTCCATTCTCCTGCACTTAGGTGTGGTGGGCGGAAGTCCTCTCCCTAGTACCAGATCTTCAATCTTCTTGAGGAGACGGGTAATGTACCCTTTGGTCAGGTCCATGGTGGACGCGTTAGTAGCAGGACCCTCTTTGTTGCCCACTAAGGGAGCCTCGCAGGACCAGCTGGCACTGAGACCGACCACATCCCTGAGACTTACGTGTGTGTATGTGTTGTAGCAGTCTTGCATCTCCTTTGGCAGGTCACCCTTCGTTACAGACCCTCCTGCATATTGGACACTCAGGGCTATGAGTCCGCACAAGGCGATGCTACAGAGTCTCATGGCTACAGGGACCCTTGGGCTGGAATAAATAGATACCGTCAGGAGGATGTTGAAGGGTGCTAAGGCTACCGGGGTTGGGTCTAAAATAAATACATGTTCTCAGGGAGATGTTGAAGAGGCTTAGGGCTTTTGGAGGAGGGGTGGAGGGGAGGAAGGGGTTTAGGAGTAGTGTGGAATTTAAAGAAAATTTCTCAAGGCAATGTCGAAATGTAAAATAATATTTACGGATTTCCACTTCTTAAACTTTTGGGAACAGACATATCGGAAAACAAAATCCTTGTTTTGTAAAAGAAAGATTTCAATTTTCCCAATATTCAGAAATCACTGAAAACGAAAAGATTAATTCTTAAGAGCACAAAGTAGAAACGAGTATTGAAAATACGTTCACCCTTGGCATATATTCTTCTTATATCTACGATTTTATTCTTAGATTTGTGTTTGTATGTTACTATGTGCATTCGGAGTGCATGAATAAAAACTTTATACTTTTTTTTAACTTATACCTTTTTAGACAACAAGGGTGAAGATCTTAGACCTCTATGTAATTTTCTTAGATCAACATTCCTTGTGTGTGTGAATACTTCGGCAAAAAATAATTCCATTGCTCACAATCAGATAGTCTTAATAAAGTCTTAAATGTAAAGTAACTTAATGAAATTAAACATTAACTGCGTTGTTTTACATAAAGGTTAAGTTCAATGGCGTTAATTAATTATAACCATTGATTCATAAGCCTAAAAAAAACATGTATGTACAAAGGTTCATTATAGTGAAACATTACATTAAATGAAAAAATAAATGACATGAAATATTAAATTAAAAAATACGTGCAATTATGTTAAATATTCTGACGCAAATATTGGATTATTTCAAATGCCACATTAAATATGTACTTTAGTAATTGCACCTCTTGTCCGCTAACACCTTACCTGATCCAAAGAACGAGATCACACAATCTCGCGAGACTTGGGAGATTTCAAAGTGGTCACGTGACCTGTGTGACACTGGCTGTCATCTTTGTCACCTCGAAGCGTGCGCCAAGTGCCTGTGCCACTGCAATATGTGATAAATCGTTCTCAAATAGTTGACGTCACACCTACTGAGCACTTTAATAATCTTGGTCCCTGACAATTATATAGTACTTTCGTGTACATTTCATTTCCGAAGTCGCAGATAAAAGTGTTAATAGGATGTCTACCTATTACTAGCGACCTTTAGCAGAGGTTTCGTCATATTAAGGAACTGTTTTCTTCATCTTTAATTCTGAAATATTCTGTTAGTCAACTCTTCCACATTCCTGACCTAACGGGATGGTTGTCGATTGTATCCCGTAAGATTTTCACCTTTCTGTGTATCTGAGCACATATTTAATTTGGATTATTTCGAATTAGATTTAAACATATTTATTCATGATATATATAGACATGGATGGATTGGCCAACAAGCTCCGAAGAGCTTATATCAAGGCCGCTCCGAATTTCGAATTTCAATTGCATAACTTCAATTCATCTGCACTGACACAGAATATATTTTGTCCTTGGGTGAAATGTAATTTAGAACCTAATATAAAATACAAAATCGTCAAGTTATTTGTACAGATTTTCGAACTTAAACTGATGAGGCGGTCAGATTTTCAAAATTCTTATTTCCGTAATTTTGGAATGTATTTTCACCATTTAGATTTATGCACAATACCACTTACTAATCATAAAAGATGTATATGACTAATGTTTAACGCAATTAATCACTACTAAGTCATTTTACAAGACATAAATGCTTTTTCGAAATTGTAACCCATGCCATGGGCAAGTGGGTATAGTATTAGATAAGATTCGCAGGTAGGTGAACAAACTTTTAGGATGCAGATGTACAGGGATAAGTCTAGACCTGTCTATTATCCGAATATGACATGGAAGTGCTGTGTCATCAGTGTATCTATTACAAAAAATAGTTACATTATACACTTGAAACTAAGTGTAAGTCTTTAATTTCAGCAATAAATGCATGTACAAGATATTAAGATTTGTTTAACGCTCCTAATATCATTATATTATTTTTTAATTATTCAATTAACATATGCGTTTATTAATCATATGCAAGGTGAAACTTAAGTCGTAAAATATTTCAATATGTGCTCATATCCACGTATCACTTTTGCCTAACAACTACCATAATTCCTCTCTTTCGACGTCACACTTATGACGTCATCAAAAAGAATCTTGACGTCACTCATACAGACCTTCCCATGCGACGCCAACTGTTTTTGTTGACACTGTTGTAATTTGAACCATATAAATAAGTATATATTGATCTCGAAGATGCGATATATGTGTCAAACAAGAATCTTGAAAATCTGAGCATAATCCTCGCCATTGCCCAGGCAAAAATTATAATTTGTTTCGTTCAAATCACATACCTTACTGTAATTCACGCATTGCACTTTAAAAACTATGTTGTAATTTTCAGATGTACTTACATGAACATTGTGTAATAATTAATTGCACTAAGTTATATTGATCATACATTTTTAAAGTGTCATACTAGCAATGTTACAATTTGTTTTCAATATAACTAATTTTGTAGTCGAAATAAAGGCTTAATTAATCTTTCAGACTTTGAATTGTGTGTATCCAACACTTGAAGGTGACAGTTAACGTTCTCAGAAGTTACATTATGGACAGTCACGATGCCGGTTTATGGTAACAGGGCTTGGATCCGGAAAGAGAAGAGTCCTTGGTGTCAGTTTCACACTTGTGATAATGTAACGGTTACTATAGACATTGGTATACTATTCTTGTTGTCACAACATTCACCAAGAAGCGCGATCGAATACCAGAATTTAGGCAGTATATATGACTAACGTCTGGTCAGTGAAATTGAATGTTTGAAAGAAATTAAAGGGGCCTCGGAATTTTCTCTTTATCTTTTATAGATTTGAGAAGGCTATTATATTATTATAAGGTCTTCATGACAAACTAAAAGGCGTACATCCTGCCCCTTTATTAATATGTCTTTTTGCTACTAGCTTTTTTAACAGTGTAGATAATATATCTTAGCTATATACACGAGGAGACAAGGTACGCCTATCACGAACCACTTGTAACACAGATGACAACGTTACATATAATTATGTTAGGGCAAATTGACCGAGGATCGGACACCAACCAAATCGAATTCGCCCGAACTTCGGACACTTTCGACTAGGCGCTGCAGAATAATTAAAGATCTTTTTGCACTAATTTTGTTTCCAAATGTTTGTCATTAGGACGTTTCATTGATTCATACTTTGGATAAAATCATATTATTGATAACGAATGAGGTGATGAACTATTAAACGATTCATGAAAGAAATCGGCGACATATTTTGTTCAATTCAAACGTTAGCTTACTGTTAGATATTGTGAGAAGCGCCAGATACAATAAAGGATATTATTCCATATTCAAACTCTTGTGAAAATGGGCGCTTCAAAAGTGAATTGTGTCATATATCATGGTCCGGTCAGTTTTAGACATGGTTCTGAAACTTAATATGATTTTTAAAATTTAACAACTACTATTATGAGCTTGCCCTACAAAATTTTAGAAAACATAAAGAAACATACAATTAACACGTATAACAAAATATCTAACTTTGAAACACTAAGTTTAGCGCTTGTAATATTTTGGCTTCCATGCTTATGAGTGTGACGTCAGCATATTCGAATGACAAATGCGGTGGTGTTTGCAAAAATAGAATAGTGATATTAATAATAGTTTATTACTTCATGTTTATGCTGATATAGTATTTCATATGAAGTCTTTCATGTTACATTAGGTGTTTACATTGTAAGAATATCATGTCACGAGTTAAAACATTGATGTTGATATTCAAATATATAATACATTTATATTCAAATGTAGATAGCTAGAGAATTATATTTATTGAATGTTTCATGGTAATTTTGTGATAATATACGAATATCATTTCCTTGTTTTTCAAAAGTAATTTGTGAATAGTGTAAAATATGTTGATATGTTGTTTTATTGGGTATTCGTTATTAATTCAATGGTTACAATCTAAAACTAAAGTCTTATATCTAAAGATTTTGTGTTCATTCAAAATGAGTAGGTCTTTTGACTACCGTACAGGCTTATTATAATCTGATAAGTCGCTACGAAAACACTATCGCATTCTGCACGAGCAATGTACAACTTGCTGAATTAAAGGCTCGTCAGTTTTTTCGTGCCCGTCCCTCAGTTGACACGTTTGTTATTAATATGTGTGCATGTGTAGCTGGAACCTATAAGATAGGTTACTCACATGTGCATGAACTTGATTCATAATACAAAGCTTATATATATATATATTTTACGAAATATTCAATAATGGAGGTGACATTACATCACAATTGCTAACAAAGGAACAATACTTCATTTCAAAATTGTCTCCTTCATTGAACAGCGTCATAAATCCCTAATCCTATCACTGCCAATTCAAACCTATTAGATTTAAGAGGGGATAACTCACCAGGACGATTGTTGATTATTTTGCTGTTTGTGTTGCATTGTGTTGTTACTTATATATATATATATATATATAAAATGTAAGAAGTATCAATCGTGGAGAAGCATATATGAAAGTATTAAAAAATACAGAGAAGATGTAAATCAACTTTCAAAATCATGACTTTATCTTTTTTCCAATATGCATATTTCTGCTTCTTCATTCGAAGCTTCTTCAGGGAATGTATGCTTCAAGCACAGCAGCAGTCTTATATAGTCTTCAGTGTATCTGTCTCTTACTACAGCCACAAATGGTAAGCATTAGGATCCGGATTTTCTGAAAGAACAACTACCTCTCGATAAAATAACACCATTTTTTTAGGTTGACATATTTGGCTCCAACATACTCTGGGAGAGGAGTAACGCATAATTTTGATTATTGCTAATTATTATCTATGTTCGTTTCACTTAAACGAATCAATAGAGCCAAATTAGAAAATAAACAGTTTAATCCGACTACTAAGCAACTTTTTATACCCCGGTTTTGGATAACCGCCCAATCAGACTGGGGACAGCTTTGCCAAAATCATCGAAGCATGACTCGAAGCCACGCCCAGTGTCGAAAGGGTTATGAGTCAACTGAAACTCTAACTTTAGTTTTTCTCTGTATTTGTAAGCTTATTCAAAAGCTTATTCATATAGTTAAATAGCATTACAAGAAGATTTCATAAATACGATAAATTACTGCATCATCATATCAACTTTCCTCTTTAGTCGCCATATCCACTTTGATTAGAGTGTGACATCCCTGATTATCTCGGGTTGATTTATATCAAATACCTTTAGATCTTTGGTGGTGAGAGATTCACATCTATTGAATAACACGTATTGTTATATCATGCAGGCTATTTATCGATATTAAATGTAGAATGCCTCGAAACAAATTTATGTTGTTAATGAACGGGATACAATGTCGTGTACATCTTCCTACGCAAAGCTTAACTATTGCCAGTCTCGAACTGTCCCAGTTAACAGTTCGAGACTGGCAATAGTTAAGCTTTGCGTAGGAAAATGTGTCGTGTATGTTTACTGCAGTGATATTTCTATCATATTTTGCAGAAAATGTTCTTTTCTTTTACTTAATTTCGTCACAATTTAGTACTGAAGTGGATGATCTGTTTGTAGTTATCTAACATTTCTAGTTTTCGAGATTTGCAGTTCTTTTTTCAATAAGGAGTTTATGGGGCGACTCTTATCGATTCAGTCCCATAAGACAGAATTCCCAAAAGACAGAATTCCCAAAAGACAGAATCAATCACAACATTAATTAACTGAGCAATGCTGACCACCCCTCATTCATCAATGGACTGACCCAAACCGCCTTATGTTCTAGTATAGACACAATCTGAATTAGACTAAAATTTAGTCTATGAAATATTTTAATAATTAACTGTACCTTCATCCATTATATTTTTTTCGGGCTCCTAAATAGTGTATGCAGTCAAATCTAGACTTGTTGAATTAGGGCACAGGCTGTATTAAAGGCTTCTAATTATACACAGTCATGAAGCAAGACTAGATTTGAATGAATGATTCCTAAAAGATATCAAGTGAAACACCATCCAATTCTACCATTTCTAGGCAACAAACTACCTTGTTTTGAGAAAAAAAAGATTAGTTTTATACAATATACATTTGTAACAGTTTTGACAATTAAGGTTGACAAATTAAATTAATACTTACTTGCTAATGTCTTATTTCTACAAAATTTGCTGAATCTCTTTATTTCATATCCTATCACTATTACAGGATATGTTACACATTTTAGAGGGTGTTTTTTTAAGTTTATGAAACATCAACCGCACTGTAAACATAAATGATTTTCTAAGTATAAGCATTATTTGATTATATATTTTTATTATGTTAATTTATACAGATTTTCTGAACATATATTCTATGTTCTGTGTAAATCTGTTCAGATTTTGACCCTAAAGCCGATTTTATCAAAACTTTCCAAATGACAAGAATAACCGTTTTCTTCCTAAAATAACCATTTAAAACAAGATATTTTAAAAAAATCTTGATTGGCCAGAAAATGCTACTAGTTTTGAAAATAACCCATATATGTGTTAACAGAGACCCTATGTGAATTAAATAAAATGGTGCTTCATGTTATAAAGTTGTTATATGTTATATGTTATTATCATCCATCGAGTGAAAAAAAAACTGTTGTAATTTAATGGTGTCTTTTGGGAATTCTGTCTTTATTTATCTTGGCCGTTCCAATATTTCCAAAGGGTAGAGCCCATGTTACACATGATTAGTCAACCATGAAAAGTGTTTTTTTAAGCTTTCTGTCTTTTGGGAATATACCCTCTTATCACCTCACGCGGCAGAACTCACGCTTCAGTGACCACGGGCCCTTTCGGTTCTCTTGCACTGTTGCTAATAAGCTGATGTTTTGCAAAAGCCGTATTTAAGTAGTTTATCGACCGGTTTCAGAAATTTAAAGTTAAGTCACAGTCAAATTTGAATACATTTTAATGAAAGTTGCCGCGGGACATTTCAGTCGATCTTTAAGGCGAGTTGACACATACAAATTAAACCGTTATTTCAAATTTGACTAGAAACACTTCATACATTTGAAGATCGAAAAACATTACAAACTATATTTCTAATAGTTTAGTTTTCTGCAAAAAATCTGTAAAGATGATTATTTATTATACATTATTGTCCAATTTCATGAATTTTTAAAGATGCATGCACTTGCTTTAATCCCTGCAGAATATTTCAATTAGAACAAGGTCCCAAACTCGGTCAGTTTGCTCTATATCAAAATAAGTTTTAAGAAATGATTAATTTATCAACAAAAATTCCAAGAATTTAACAATAAAAAGTAGGTGAGTGTTGGATTTCTTAGCAAGTATCTAAACTCAACAACGTTAGTGAAGCGACAGTAAAATATCTTTATACGTCTGTTGTAACGATTTCATGGCTATGAATATATGCTGATTACTTTTACACGGAAGAATAATAAGATAAAAGGTATTTTATTTGTGTGTCACATGATAATTTTCGTTTTCATGACATTTTAAAACAATATTACATAGCATCCGGCCATATGGCCTACGAGACACATTAAAACATTTGCATCTAAAATGGTAAAATGCATACATTTAATCAAAATACTAAAATACAATACACTTGCGTTCCCCCCATAACCCAATCCTCCCAATCCCTACCTAAATATTATACACTCTTCAACCATGTATCACTATAACCCTACCCAATTTACATGTACGATAAAACATCTCATCGAAGTTTTACATAAGTACTGTATGTCTTATGTAAAACAGCCACTTCCAATACTTATCTGCACACTAATTCATTTTAGAAGACAGAACTGCAACAATCGTTTATTTCAATGTAATACATCATATACACTGTAATTTCATTACATGTGCAGTTCTGTCTAATTCCGCCACCGTCACAAAGCGATTCCTCACTAAATGACGGTCATCATCGGGTTCGTGACCCTCGGAGGTCCTCTTGATACCTGTCAGCCGTGTTACCTTTTTATCTATAACAACCGAAACAACCTGAAACATATTCAATTGAATTATTCATCAAAGTTGGCTCGGTCGCTTAAGAAAACCAATAGCCCTTTCTCTTTGCTAAATTGCTAAAGTTGACATGTTTCCTTCTATGACATAATGTCACAATTTAATGCATCATTTTTTATCCTGTTATATCTGAATTCCGAGTAGTTATTTAAAGAGATATTTCTAAACTCACAATGCAAATTATAGTTTTACATGAAAATATGAATTCAATGCAAAATGTAATTAGATACTATTCGGGCACGATGTTTCATGAAAAGCAAAAAGTAAAATAAAAGATAACAAAAAATGATTTATCGACGTTTTTTTTAACCATTGGTATTTCTGAGGTGTAAAATAGGACTTGATTTTCTCTCCTGAGATATGTTTTCGACGGTTTTAAGGTGTTTAATTTACTTGATTGTCTCTGCTGTGAACTTATTTATTTAGTATTTATTTCTCTGTCAGAAGCAAAAGTTGAGGGAAATGCTTGTTAATGAACATTTAGCATTGATATTTCAATCTGGATTCAGAATACGAAAACATCGCTACAAAGTATTCTATTTCTTTTACAGTCAGTACTATTTGCTTTAAAATGCAATGGCATCCCAGAACGTTTTCCTGTGTAAGTGGGACTCATAAGACAGCCACTGCCTTGCCACCACCATTAAAACCCTATGCATCACATTCTTAACCGCTACGTTAACTTTACGCTATAGTTAGGTTATACTTTACTTTATGCGTTTTAAGTACGTGGTAGATCTTCATGGTCGTTTAACTCGTTTGCTTACAGCGATTTGATATCCGACCTTTTACGAATCAAAGAAGAAGAAGAAGAAGAAAAATATTTTATTTAAGTGTCACACAGCGTACATGCATGGAGCCAGTTATAATAACAATGTGTGTATAGTACACTGTCCGGCCAGGAATGGTCTAGGAGACACTAAATCACATTAAAAATAGCTAAATGCGTTTAAGCGCTAAAATAATTAAAATGTAATATATATGTATTAATGTAATCATGAGAGCCCTGTTTGAATTAAATGGTGGCATTTCCTTTTCGTCTATACATAGCGCGGCTTATTGTAGCGGCAAGTGGTTGGGAGAGTTGGGGAGAATGCATGAGAAATATGACTTGGTCTGTTGGAGACAGATTAATACATTGACCACAAATAGCTTGGGCTTTTAACCATAAAGATAATCTGGTATCAGAATACATATTACATGTAGTTAGAAAGTGTGTCTCATCCTCTACTTCAGAAGAATTACAATATTTACACATACGCTGATTTAATGGGGTTTTCGGGCCCAAATAGATCTGCGTCCATTCCCTTGCAATTTATTACACACGTTCTCAGTGGTGATGTTCATTTGCTGTCCTCTCTGATGAGATTCTTATGAATGTTAGAGAAAACTGATTAAATGAGTTACCATTTCTTATAGTTTACATGAAGGCAGCCTCTAACGTTACAGGATTAAAAAGGATTTATTTTTTATTTGATAGCAACACCTCAAACATGTAAAACGATACCTATGTTTATGTGACCTTTCCAACTTTTAAATTGATTGATACGTGTTGCACAAACCAAGAAGCACCAACAGTAAGTATTGATAATTTCGATCGATCGATTCGTGCACAAACTGCTAAGAACACTCAAAAAAGTGTCTGCTATTTTCTATCTTAATTTCTTCAGATACAAACTACTTTACTTTTAATAGAAGGTACCTTAATTTTCACATTCTAGATCTGAGCACCAAAATAAACAGATCGGAAATTTTCCGATAATAGTGATTATATACCTTGATCTTTGGCTTCCCTCTTTAAACACCTTCAATTGAAACTTCTGCAATTGCAAGCGTATAAAATGGATGATACATACTTGAATGTTACTATGACTCTGTTTGCAACTAAACGTCAATAAAATCATAGATAATTTGTCTCATAACAAGGCACCGGCCAGAAATGTCGATGAAATTTATTTTCACATTTCCACACATCTTAAAATTTGAAAATACAAACATACGTGACTGTACATATCATTTAAGGAACAATTGAGGAGAAACTTTTCATGCCACAGGATTAAAAAGACGCCATATCTGTGTAGACTGTTTTCTTCCTGAGATCATTATTTCCCATCGAGCTTTTCACTAGATTAGAATTGTTTGAAACCTTTTTACACCAAAACGGCAGTTTCTCTTTGACGGACACTGCCAACATCACTGGCCGCAAGAAGAGGAATGAGGGCAGTTTCCACAGATCTTGGGCCACATAAAACTTGCGTACAGCGGGGCATCGTACCAAATGGTAATATAATCAAAGTGAGCGATTTGTCAACTGCAATAACTTGATCACTGCTAGGTTTACTTAATAAAATACAATGTGTGCGTTGAGCTTAACGCTTTAAACAGTCAGTTGAATGATACAATAATATACAAAGATATAAGTATTTGTTTTAGATAAATTATTTTGTCGGTCTGTTGAACCAAAAGTACAAATGTTTCAGAACTGCTTAAGTTTCATAAGTAAACTGATGGGAAACAATTCTCCAGTGGAAATGTTTGCAATAGATACTTCCATCTAGTCAACAACTATATTTTTCATAGAAATAAAGAATAATCGTATATTTTCAGACATTGATATTCCCTCCCTAAGAACATTCATAAGTCATAGTTTTAATTGAAGTTTTAGTGACACTATATGAGATGTGTATTGAGCACAGCAGTGTCTTTCAAGTCCTTTTTAAAAACAAAGCCAATGATAGTATGATAGCTGTTGACTGATACTGTTGATACTTACGTGACTTTATCGATGGTTCCCAAGACAACAATCTCTTAATTGTCATTGGTAATGGAATGTGAGGGATGTAGGGCAGCGATAAGGACTCGTTGATGAACCAGTGAAATTAAGGACTTGACAGAGTTAATGTCATGTGTTAACGATCATCTTCACTGAGCAGTCAATATCTTGTGCTGCCTTTTCGGAACAATGTATGCTTATCTTTGGAACCTCCAGGTCGAATAAGATTCCCGTAATCCTGTCTTTGAATGTTCACATTTTCTCCCCCTTTGCCTATTAACCTGTTTAGCCAAAGATAGATTACCCTTTCCCATATTAGCGTGGTCATTCGAAGTTTTCCTAACAAAACACTATAAAGTTTTGATCCACGCCCTTACCTTTCAAAGGTACTCCGGAAGACATTCAATATCCTTGCAATGGTTGGTTGTTCTCATCAAGCTCAAATGGCTGATGGTATTGTTCTAACTTCGGTTATTCGAGGCATGAATTGAGTTAATATTCAATTAAAATCACAAATGTCAGTTGCCACTAAAACCATCAGAACCCCTGGTTATTTTTAAATGTTGCAAGAGTTATGCATGCAAAACAACCGAACGGATCGCTTCTCATTCATTCTCTCTAGCCTTTATTTGAGAAAAGTTTATATGGTTTTGGCAAACGTTGTTGAGTGGCAAAGGATGCAAATTCGGAAACAGTTAGATAGAACGTTAAGTCTTTAAATGGACAGTAGCAAGTTTCTAATAATAAGTTTTTCTTCAAAGTTCCCCTATAAGTATTTGTTTTTATAAATATTTTCCTCACCTGCACATGTGCGTGCTTTTGCCCCTTTAATGGCAGTATAGGTATCTTGTGCTCTACGTACGTAAGATCGAGAATAGAAGGAAATGCTCGATGAAAATGTATTGACCAGTCATATTAGACTCATCTTCTCGGGACATTTTAAAAAAAATTATCACGAAAACATACTTTTGTTTGAAAAATACAGTTACTTCTAATATATGATACCTTATAGTCTCAATCCCGGTTAGTTGGTAAGGGTTAGTTTCATAATATCTGTATAGAGTAAATTAACGACGAGCGCATGATGTAAACATGATTGAAATGGAAATGCATGATTGTTCATTACAAAAATGAATAAAGCCGATTTAAAGTTATTGTTTGCATCAACAAATCATACATTTTTTCTATTATCTTATCTATTCAATTCTAAATTGACACGTAAGTACCAGGATCTTAAAGAGGAGACGTAACGCATAATTGTGATTATTACAAATTATTATCTGTAGTCGCTTCACTTATAAGAATCAATAGAGCCAAAAAATTACTACTAGGAGACATTTTATACCCCTGTTTTGGATAACCGCCTAATGAGCCTGGCGAACGCTTACACAAAATCACCGAAGCATGACTCGAAGCCACGCCCAGTGTGTGACGTGCTAGTCTTTTCTCTGTATTTTAAAGCTAATTCAACAGCAAAATAGAGGCAATAGCATGACCGAAGGAATTCCAAAATACGATATGTAACTGTTTCATGATATCAACTTTCCCTCTTAGTCGTCAAATCCATTTTGATTGGACTGTGACAATCCTTGGACGCGGTTTTCTTGGATGGGTTTATATCAAAAAGGTTAAGAACTTGGTCGGTGAGAGATCCATTACTATTGGATATCACGTAGTGTTACAACATTTATTATCGATATGAAGTTCTAAATTGTCGCGAAAAAAATGAAGGTTTGTGTAATAAACGGGAGAGAATGTAAAAACTTTTTTAATGTTTACTGTAGAAAAAATAATTTTGTTTCACTTCACTTTATGACAACTTAGTATTTAGTGGATGATTCGTTTTTATTTAACTAACGTATATTATATTGTTAGCTGGTATAACATCTCACACCGTGTTGCAATATCTCTGTCTTCGAATTTAACAATCAATGACATGAAAACATACCTGGCGCAAGCGTTAGAAACATCCTATGTAATCCTAAAGAATGTTGGTACCCGTTACTCACGATGTACTTTTTTAAATGTGTTTCATCGTCCATAGAAGTGCATGAGCCAAATCTCCTTCTCTTAATTTATTGGTTGAATATATATTCTACAAGATCATTGGTTCAAAATGACTGGACGCCGTGACAATAAACTAAGTAGCAGTCGAATGCCAAGATTACGCCATTATGACAGGACATATATTCCGCTTGGTGGGTCCAAGGCGTTAAAATTCAAAAGGTATAATTAAAGACCATTAAATCAAGAATTGAAATTGAATGCGATAGGATTATATAACGGCCACCTGTGTGTCATAAAAAATAAGACTATTTAAACCAGTCTGATTGTTGTGACAACATTTGGCAGACGTCGTAATTGATGTACACATGCTATGGGATAGTGCGCATAGCATCACATTTAAACACTGTCTTTCGTTTGGGACAATACAAATAATTAAAGATATATTTAACATCAATTCATCGGAGGTTTGAGTTGCTTGGATGACTTTAGATATGTTTAAACAGTTCTTTAGAATGTGAGATTTCCTGTTGTTTTTTCATTAAGGAGGCTATACTTCCGCCGACTAGCACTTCACGCGGCAGTCACACGCCTCAGTGACCACGGGCCAGTTCAGTTCTGTTTACTGGTGCTAATTAGCTGGTGATTGGAAAAAGCCGTATTAAAGTTGTTTATAGGCCGATTTCGAAAATTTAAACTCATGTTACTGGCAAATTAGAATACGTATTTTATGAATCACGAAAGTTGCCATGGGTCATTTCAGTCGATCTTTAAAAATTGTTTAGCATCCAGACCTTTTTCATAAACTGACTGAAGAGCGATACTAAGTACCCAAATCCACCAGTTTAATAACAATTTTATATTCTAGTATACATGCCGATATACTTATATCCCACAGCCAACCAGTTTACATGATAAACCAGTAGAGGGATGCATTGTTATTGCACTTCAGCCAGGGGTTGCAGCGGAAGGACCAGACATCAAAGGACCAGTTCCGGGGACACTTCTTCTTCCAGAGCAACCCTCCCCTGCACTCTGCGTATGTGTTGCAGGAACCCCGGCACTTGTACCTCTCCCCCCGGCAGTGTCTCCTGACAGCAGCACAAGGGACATCCACTGTACACTGGGCATCTACTTTGCATTCTGCGGAAGAAAACCATTGTATGAATAAGTACAGTGACTCGTTTTCCTAATAAAAACATTAAATAAAGTGATCTAACGATAAGGAAAACAAATATTTACCCATTAAAAGAATATCGTTTTTCAATGAATAAAGGGAATTTTTCAAACGAACATACTAGATTCGGTAGAGCTACGCGAATACATATTCCTATATGCACAAGTTGATTTTAATCCAAGCAAAACCGTCTCGATTCAATTCACCCGTAAGCATAACCCCTCTATCAAACCAGATTTATCCATGTATAATACAACCATAAACGACGTAACATCCCATAAACACCTAGGAATATCTCTACAACAAGACTGCATGTGGCATAATCATATTGATAGTATAGTTAAAAAAGTGAGCCCAATGATAAATTGTCTGAGAAGTTTTAAATATCGCCTTAACAGAAAAACCTTCAGACCATGTACAAATCTTTCATATTACCAATTTTAGACTACTCGTGTCACATTTGGGACAACTGTACAAAAGAGCAGTCCCTACTACTTGAAAAACTCAACCTAGACGCACTCAGAACTATTTGTGGCGCAGTCCGCGGCACCAGCCATTCAAAACTGTACTCGGAGACAAATATTAGCTCACTTGAAAAAAGAAGACATCGTCAAAAAATTATATGTGTTTTATAAGATGGTTAATAAACTGACTCCTGAGTATTTATCAAATTTAGTACCTGATAATGTGTCTGACGCAAGTCGATACAACTTGAGAAACCATACTGATTTACAAACCATAAAATGTAACACAAGTAATTACTTAAAATCATTTCTACCTGACACAATTAATATCTGGAATTCTCTCCCCGTAGACGTTGTTAATTCAAACACTTTCGGAGAATTTAAAAGAAAATTAAAGGAAATCAACACTAACCCAATTCACTTCAATTTACACCATGGCTCAAGATACTGCCAGGTTATTCACTCCCTCCTTCGGCTTGCATGGAGCGATCTTAACGGTGACAAATTCGCAAGATTTATATCCGATACCCCTGCCTGCAGCTGCGGACATGAACTCGAGGACGCACTACATTTCTTTCTAACCTGTCCAAATTACAACGACATAAGAACAAATTCATGTTTCTTCACTAAGGGTTATAACCTGACATCTATCCTAATCGGAAATTTAGGCTCAACCAACAAAGAAAATGAAAAACTAGTAAAATCTGTGCATGATTTTATTGTACACTCTCGTAGATTTCCAGATTTTTCAGAATAGTTTAAATGCCTTGTAAATATATATGCCTTCAACTCCTCTCAGTGATAAGTGCTGTTATATGCTTCTATTAGTAACTCATCTTTGTAATGTAAGCTTTGATATTATTTTTTTTCTGTGAACGTCACTTTTCTTCCATGTTTATATTTGTATGCCTGTAGGGAGCGGCATTCAGATAAGCAAATGCTTGCTTGTTTGCCAATCCCATCACTTATTTTGTGAATAAATATGTTTAAACCATAAACCAATACATATTCCTTAACTCAACTTTAAAATGGTTAAAGGATGTTCACATTAATGGTTGCATGGAGTTTTTTTTACATCATACAACATACTTTGTTCTTCAACTATGGAATATCGGGTTTAGTTATGAGATGTTTCACATTATAAAGACAATTTATTGTACATAAACTAACATTCTATTGAGAAATTTGAACAAATAAACCGTTTAAAGATGTAATATTGCCTGTGAGTAAAAGTGGCTATTAGGTTGCAAATAGAAGAACAATAATTATTATGTGTTTGGTTTTTGATGCCCAGTAAAGCTTGTATGGAGCAAAGTATCAGGATATGTTTTCATGAATATATCTTTTCATAATAACTTGTGATTAATGATACAATCTTGTCTTCATTGCCCAAGAACTAAACATACATGCAATAGAAATAGACGTTAACAGCGTAAAAAGTCACGAGCTACTAAAGTACTCTCCGCCATGTTGATCATGGGCAACAAATAACAATTTAAAGGATCATAACGTAATCCCCTTCACTTTCTGTTAACCCCGATTGACAATTTGTCACAACAATGTAATGGATAACCATTATCAGTATTGAATTTGTCCAACACTAAATCCTGATTTGTGATGTGGTTGATAACATCAATCGATATCATGTTAGCAATAAACTGCTACGAAAAGTTACTTGGTGAAAAATTGTAAGAGAAAAAATAATAAAATCGTGATATAACTGACAACATAATTACCGTGTCTGTTCCTACTTGACCTAGACTGCTGTCGATTGCTCCACTGCAGTTTGTCATCGTAATCGCAGGTGAATGTAACAAATATATTGTTATCTGTGAGACCTGGGGTTTGTCTGTTACTGGCATAGTCGTAGGTCCGTATGGTCACTTGTCCGACTGTCCGGCTGTACAACTGTGGACGCCTGTTATCAATGTTTAGAACCCCTGAACACAGTTCATACTCGTTCGAACTATTAGTCTTGCATGAGACTTTACACACTCTGCCACAAGAATCATATGCTCTTACTATTGTTCTGATTGGACCACGATTAGGATCCTTCACTGCCAAGTAACCAACCCCTACTGATGTTGGAATCCTCTGATCCACGATAATGGATTCTTTGTAATATCCTTTATAGCTCAGACCCTTACTTTCAAAGAAGATTTGGCCGATACCATCGTCTTGACACTTATCATACGGTTTTGGGCTCTTTCTGTTGATGAACTGCCGTGTCTCTTGGTAGGCTTCGGGGTCGTAGATGTCATCATTTTTCGAGACGTTGCCGTTGAAGACAGGGAAACAGTTATATGTGAGAAGATCTGGCGACCTCTGTGCTATGACCTTTACAGCAATGTAGACCCACTCCCTCGCGTCACATACACCGTCAACACAGAAGGTGTTTTGGATTGCACGTATTTGTTGTTGGTAAACAAGATTAATAGGCAGCTGGTTCCCTTGGGTACCAATGGTGTCGCTGGACGCATAGATGGGATCAATAGGGATACATCTCCCTGTACGCACATTACACTGGAGGTACCCTGACGCGCAGCTTTGGTTATTTGAAGAGCAAGTAGGAGACAATTCATACTCATACGTTGACGTTAGATTGTCTAGGTATCCCTGTGCATTAGTTATATTCAAATCGAACCCCATCAACCTATTCGGGGCATGTTCAGGCCCTCCAAACTCAGTTGGATAATCCTGCTCGGGGTTAATTCCAAGCCGCTTTTGCCTCTGACGGAATTGTTCCCAAATATAATCCACAAAACAGTGATGTAAAAAGAAAGCTGGGTCATAAGCAGACTCGTCTAACTCTCTCATCTGACCACCGATAAAGTTATGGACGGCGTTGTGGTGAATTTCAATTTGATCCTGACTCCGACCCGATGGCGCTGTTACCTCTCGCGTGTAATTCTTCGTTAGAATGTTGTCTATGTCTGCTTTCAAGTACAGTTGTCCAAGACTTCCGATATTTCGAAAAAGGCGACCAATTCCAGGAGACTCCCAGTTCGCAAATGGACCATCAGTAACAGGACCGTTGGATCCACGTCCCCCGAGGAACTTGGGGCTGAAGACATATGAATTAGCAGGAACAGGGAGCTCACTGTCCAGGGAGCTGTCCCAGTAGGGGAGACAGACGCTAGAGTCTACTGTTTGCAGTTCTCGTTCCAATCTGTGCAGAGTTCAAATCTTTGTTCAAGTGCATATAGAAGTAAATATGGAAGAATATATTTTCTGGATTACAACTTATTTATCACGAAGTTTCTGACTATATGCTTACTCCTTCAACAGATCATCACGATATCGAAGTTGTTATCAAGAAAATCTTGTCTTCCTGAATTTATATCAATATGTACAGCCAATCTAGTTATAGCTTTACTGAAATTTTACATAAATATTACAAGGGGTCAATTCGCTGATGTCCAGCTTTTGCTGAAAAAAACTTTAACATGTCTATTTTACTCATAAGGATAGATTTTGAATTGAATTTTGTTGAAGTGAATTCATCCCAACGATAAGTTCGTTAAATCTTCAGACAATACGTCGATTATTGTGTTGACTTATTAAGTAGTATATTACTAGTAGTATCACTGTGATATTTTAGGCTTTTATAAATAGTACAATTACAGAGAATACACGACATTTAACACTTTCATCGGCAACAAACTCCACACTGACTGCAATGGAACTTCAAACATTAAAACAAGTAAACAATGAACATACATCAACAGGTAGGCTCGGTGCCAGCCCAGAAAGTTCGGACCATCGTGCGCGGTGGGAAGAGCCTCTCCAGAATGTATGGCGGCCCAGACGTCGTACCTGTTTGGCCTGGCGCTCTGCAAGTAGATAACCTTATAATAACTCGAATGATGAATTACAAATTATGCTCAATTCCAATAAAACGTAAAAACTAAATGGCTTGATTCGACTGCGGTGAATTCAAATACTTTTAATTAGCAAGGAAGGTCCATCTTCCTACGCAAAGCTTAACTATTGCCAGTCTCGAACTGTCCAAGTTAACCCTTGCTGCCGACACAAGACTTTCCTGTGCTAGCTCTCTAACTCACTGCAAAGGAATTAGATAGTCCAATCAGAAAGCTCCTAGCAAAAGCTACATCCGGGGACTCGAACAAACATGGCAACGCCCATGTCGCAGTCCGTCGACTGAAAGATTTGTAAATAGAAAGTGCCTCCTGCAAAGCGATGAACAATATATTCAAGTTCATTTATGTTTAAAGTCAATTTGCGTTATTATTGTGCTACAACCCTATAGCGCACAGCGGCCTTTCAAAGAATTTATTCTTAAAATGCTAATCAAGCTCGATAAAATTTACCATGATTTGAAGCACCGACTCGATGCACTACGCCCGGCAAGTCTTTATCTCTTGTCATCCTGTCACAATTATTTTATCATTTGTGCTTTAAAAAACTCGAATACCCGTTGATCGAATTATTAATTAAATTTAACATAAATTAACCGATAAAATTTGAACATACCTCGATGTCTTCACACTCGAAATGTAGTAGCCTGCGACCTTGTTGTATCGCGGTAGTAAATGTTTCTCTCAACAAACGTTACTTCTTGCAGTCAAAACCAGGTATTTTTTATGTGTACCATTTAAACATCATGTCGTCAATGACAAATCAAAAAAGTAAAATAATTGTTATATTTTCTTCCATTTTCACTGATTTCACTGGGTTATTTTCAATTTTGAAAATATTACTGTATGTAAAGATTGATATAAAAATTATTCTCTCTACATGAAATATTTCCCGTTTGGCTTGTACGTGTGTTTATGAACAGTTGGATAATCAGAAATGAGACTTAATTTGTGCACATGATAAAGATAGAAAATTGTTAAGTTCTTGATATAGTGTCAAAGCTTACCAACTAAAAAGGTGTGTCCGGTAAAACTAAGACAAGTTAAGTCCACTTTTGTAGTAATTGCAGCAGAATATTTTTCTTAGTTTTGCAAATGCTTTTATCTAATCTTATAATCAACTAAAATTAAATTAAATTTGTTGTAATAATAATATTACTTTGTTTCGTTCACAGATATTAATTTATCAATTAAATCATAATTACCCTGAAAATAGGGACCCCACTGTTAACATACATTGCATAGAAAATATATACTTTTCATTGTATGTCTCAAAATATATGCTCCTCTGATAAATTTGATTTTCACATATTTTCCAGGATAATTGTGCAGCTAATTAAAAATAAACAATGTATAAACTGTACTTATTTGATGAAAAAATGGTACCGCCCACGATAAATGGGCTTACATACTTTCTTTGAAAAATATATGGGGCGCAGTCATATGTTATCTATTTACCAAAACCGATCCTAATAACAACAAAAACATCTTTTCCGTCCCTCAATACATTTATAAATTCAATCTTTTTGTTTGAAAGGTTTGCAATGCCATCTTCTTTGTAACCTGATCAAACAGGCAACTTCCATGGGCGCGGCCATTTTTATTATATCGCAAATGACACGGCGTCGCCGATTGGCCATAGTAAGGGAGGTAACTGGTGATAACTAAAAAACGCCAGAGAGGGCGCTGGTTGCTAGCACAGGAAAGTCTTGTGTCGGCAGCAAGGGTTAACTTGGACAGTTCGAGACTGGCAATAGTTAAGCTTTTACGTAGGAAGATGAGGAAGGTCATGAGCAACGGTAGGTTGAGGTGTAAATTGAACGTTAAAATAAAAATTAAAATATCGAATTATTTAATTGAGAATATCATCATCTCACATACTGGTGCACAAAAACCAATGTCACAGTTACAGTAATAGGTCGTGTTAAGTGAAGCATTTTATATGATATATCACAATCGATTCAAATGAATATTTTATGGCCGTTTCTCCTATAGGCATATACAAGACGTATGATTATATATTTTTCAATCAGAAAAGTTCATCTTTTATTTTCAAGAACAAAGTTCATATATAAAAAGCCCTTGATAATTATAAGATCACGAAGCATCATACCGTATCGTTTTTGAGCGCGTTGACAGCTCTGTGAAAGTTATCCCGCTCCTGATCTGTGAGACGTCTATATTCTTTCCTGATACACTTGGTCGTGTTCCCCTGTCTCTCCTCTACCATCGCCACCCTGAGGGTGGTCTTCAGGTGGGCGAGGTACCGGCGGGCCGAGGGGTTGTCGAACACTGAGCGGGACCTACTGGTTTCTAGACGTCGAATCCTGGGTGCTTCACACTGCCAAAGAAGCGCCTGCCCGACTACCGTCTCCAGGTTGTCTTCGGACTTCTCGTCATAGCATTCCTGCAACTCTTCTGGCATCGGGGCCTCCGTTATGATGGAGATGCAAAGGGAAAATCCACACACCAAGATGAGGAATAAGACTAGGCGAGCCATAGCCCCCAGTATGTTTGCCTTAGAAACGAAAGCATTGTTATCATTGTTTGTGGAAGTCTGCAAAGGTATTTAGAAGTTTGTGTGACAATACAGGACAAATAGCATTTAATGGTTGAAAACTCCTTAACTCGATAATAGTAAAGGAATTGTTATTCATAACAGTTATTAACTAGGTGTTTCGTTAGGCCTGCATAGTTTTGCTTTTGCTTACACTAGCAGAACTGTGGTAGATTATGAAAAGATTATCTTGGTTTGAAAAAATCCTGCCATATGACGAAACACTACATGTCTAAAGTTAAAATCAACTGATTGAATAATTTTCCTAAATGTTATGAAGTAATTGTTACATTGTTTGTTGGTGGAAACGGTTCATACTCACCTAACAGATGTTCTGTACGATCATCTGTTGCAAAAATACCACGTCATCCGTAGACGAAGGATAACATCCTTCAACAGGGACAACGCAAATAAACTGTCAAAAGCAAAACATTTATTAGCTTGAGGGTTACAGCCATTCATGACATCTCTCTTCCTTATCTCTGTTTCGGAACAACAAATGACAGCGTTGAAAAACAAAATGTCACAGTCAAAGCTTTATTGGTAAGTGGTTGTGAATTTTTAAAATATATTAAAATAGGACCAAAGTATTGTAATCTACAGATATATATACATAGGAATGTAAACAGAGGTAAACGCAAATGATAATATTAAGTGATAATGATTTTTTTATGATTCGCTAGAAAATCACCGGGGCCTTCTTACATATACAGCTACCTTAATTGAGATCAACCTGAACTCCCATTCTTTAACGTAAGCACCATACTATAATTTCTTTCGTGACTTACAATATCCTTAGCGTTTTGTAAAAGATGTTATGATAACGTGATGCTTTTGTCTACAGCTCGGTACTCTATTCAGAACATATAACTGGAATGGAAACACGTTGAATATCAAACTAGCACCCATTGAGTCTTCCTTGTAGTTAATGACCAAATAGGGACTGTGTGTTTTCGTTTAATTCTGATAACACACGTACTCGTTTTTCTATCTGCAACTATATTAAGAGTTTGCACAGAGGATAAATGGACGCGTACGGACGGAGTTAATTTCCAGGGCCCATTCTTTACAGAAGAAAACTTTTTATTTTCATTGAAAATTGGATTATGGAACAATCATCATGTGAACGAATGCCTTTTTCGGTATTTTACTTCTTTTTACAATACATTTCTTACGACGTTTCCATGGAAACTGAACTTAGAATTTCGCTTCAAAAACTATTTGGCCTCGCTCATTAAAACTTGGTGAATTGAATATCAATAACTTGAAGTGGTGACTTTTGGGGTTTTCAACTTACTCCTTCTTTTTTTCTGTCCGTTTTCATAAAAAAACATTACTTATTATTTGTTTTTGAACAAGCCCTCAAAACTAAAAGGGTTTCACATATTTTCGCAAATTTAAAGTTGTTGTGACCTCTTGTGCTTAACATTTGCTTTAAATAGATTCAATGTGTATTGGTACACTTAAGGTTCTATCATGTGTCTGTATGAATATGATTTTAGGGACGTCTGGTAAACATGTGGTAAGCTTACTTCTGCTATAAATCAGAATTGACACCATTTTCGGCAAATCAGTATAGAATGGTTAACATTCATATATTTATAAAGCAAATGCAAAATGCGTTTATTTATCCTTTCTATTTTTAACACTGGTTTTGAAAACTCAAAATAGGAATACTAAATAGGAATATTGGAATAGGTTTTTCTTAATCTACTAATAATATCGTAACGTTATAATAACAGAATGATGGTTACATAAGTTATACCTAAGTGCTTGATATTTGCAGTAAGTTCGAAAGTAAGTCTTTTATCAACTGAAAATAACCACTTCGGAGAAAAACATGTAACATATTTCATATGGAATAAATTTGAAAAATTGCATTCGCATGCAAAAAAACCCACCAACTCACATTGGTAAAATGTTTTCAGTGCTCCTGAGAGTTATGACAGCCGGGGTTTATAACTATGGTCCTGGTATGGGCACCCAAACTGGAGAGATCGACGAATGGAAACCATGCCAAATTTTAGTCGCCCTAAGCCTGCTGTTTTTCTCTTATTTTTCTTTCTGTTCTATATTCCCTCTACTTATATCGATTCATTTTCTCCCTAGTATATCCAACCTAAAGGATTTTCATGCACGTGTTTATCAAACGAAATATTGTTGATAACACGTTAATTCCAAAGTAACCTAATCACTCAATAATTAACAGCATTATCCTTTACGGATGCAAGGTATTTGCACTGGTATATTCAGTAAAAATAAATGAAATTGAAGACAAGGTGTAACACCAGGTGTTTGCGAAAGTTGCTAAACATATATAAATATAAATATACACGGGAACTTAATGACTTTCCTTCCCTCGAGGCTTTTAAATTGTCAGCTTGCTATGAATAAGCAGCCTCAGAGATCAAATGCGTTACAAAATGGAGATCTATTTGTTATAAAAAGAAGCATCGCCATGGGTCAAGTCAATCTATGTTAACCATGGACTTTAATCAAATTATATATTCGACCTTGGTAACCGCCAGTCAAATGTTCAAGGCACTAGTACACACAAATACTTCGTCAATATGAATAATTCACAGTTAATGCATATCAACAATTCCCTCTCAGGTACTCTACCGTGTAAGTTATTTTCATTCTTTATATATGTGACAGACAAGGTATTTTCTAAAGCTGAACAATTTCCAAGTCACTGACAATTTTTCTCATCACTTTGTGACTTCGGCGAACTGAAATGTTTCTTTATTAATTGCAGGTTTATTTTAATGAATACTAAGTATTTCATTGAAACAATAAAAACTTAAAATGAGTGATTACGCCATCATATGCCTTAAATAGCCAATTTGAGGACGAAATGTGTGTACTAGTGCCTTTGAATAACCGATTAATTGTTCCCGCATACTTTTTTCGACAGTCTCGATAGAATCATACAGAGTGTGGCTTCCTTATTTTCATAACATATCATTTACCATTGATACGAACCTAAATGTCATATGTGGTGATATAAAATCAAAACATCTTAACTTTTCATGTCCAAAAGACATATATATTAAAAATACTGGTTTTCCATGAAAATCTAAAAACAGCCTTATAAATGCACTGAGGTATAGATATATCGTCCAATATACATGGATACCAGTTATATGAAATATAACCTAACAAACACTATCAGCTCCTAACTGCCCTCCTGGCTGTTTGAGACAACTCTCCAAAACTAAGTTTGACTATTTGTAGCGCGCCACTGTCCGGTTTTCGATCATAATTGCGACGTTCTACCTTCATATTGTCACTGTAAAAAACCCAATAAGCTTTAAAATGTGTCTTTTTGGTTACAGTCGATACTTAAGTTTGGCATATATGACTCCAACAACTCACGGAGTGGCTCTTTAAAGTTGAAATAAATATGTGAAAAATAATAAGGGGTTCGGACTTAATGCACTACCTTTTTGCGACCATGACTAAACACAGTGTTCGAATACTCGCTAATGAATTAGATCAATTTAAAAAATAACATTATGAAAAGTCTACTCATGATGCAATATAATGTATCAGTATTATAGGTAGCTTTAAAAATATCACTTTTGATTAAACGTAGTTTATATATAGCATGTCAGATTGTTAAGTATTAAGTTTGTAAGACATTTTGGTTAAATCGTGAACTGGTTTGTTTTTCTCGAAAATATTGTTTGTGTTGTCACCGAGAAATGTCATTATTTCTCGTGTTCATAACTGACACAAAACAAAAACATTTTTGAATGAAAAGATACCGTGTCCCGTGCTTAAATAATATACCCTACTGGTACAAGTTTAGTACAAGGCTTTGTGATGTGATGACTTATTGTCAATATGGGAGCATGTGCACACACCACTTTTGCCTAGAACCGATTGTTTTAGCGTGAGATACCGTATTTCGTCGTCTGTGACGTCTTAAAACCATTGATTGTGACGTCACTGCATCGGGTGTCGCACAGGAAGCAGACCGTTTACTGAATATTTCCATTTGTTTTAAATGAAATTAAATCGGTCATTAAGAAATTATTAGTTTCGAAAGTTTCGAACTTTTACGAAACTCATTCGAATTTGCCTTTAACCTTCGCTCTCGTTCTAGAAATAAAAAAAATCACAAACGTTTTGACACATTTCCTTGGGAAATAATCTCTATAACCATACTTACAGTTGTTATGAAACACTGAAATGTTTGCCGGTTATGGAACATTTAAACGGCTCTTAATTGTTTTGATGATATGAGATTGTGTGTTTGTTGATGGTCCACCCAAGGATCCATCAAACCTGTTTACCAATGATACTGAACATCACTAAATTCATTTGTCTTTTCGTTGTTCAGAAATCTGGAGTTGTCTCCCCTGCCACTGCAGAGAGATTGTTGAATAAACTTACTACTATGACAATGTCGTGATAACTGATGATCATGTAAGTGTCGTAGATATTTCGATGCGATGACTTTGTGTTCTTCTCTTGTGAGTGCATTATTTGTTTCGAAACCAACAATTCTTAGTTACTTCAACAAACTTCACTGTTCAGTAAACAATTACGCGAGTCCATATTTTCTAAAGCGTTTTCCAACAAACAAACAATTACTTAAACACAATTTATTCCATGGAAAATCAACAAAATATGATTAAATACTAACAAATCAGGATCATGAGATGTCTAGATATGTACATTTGAGAAATGCTATCTTTGATAAAATACGATTACATTTTATGCTCCTGAATAGAAAAGTTTTTGCATAAATATACTTTTCATATGTGCGCATGAGAAAATTTATAATATTAGGACCACTGTCGGCCCTATATTCAGTATCACACAATAAAGACAAGTGTTTGAGTGAGCGTTTATTGTCTAGTCGCCATACAGATTTGACAAGCCAAATTCAAGGTGCATAGAATCACAGACAATGTGCCTGAACCAAATATTTTTTGTTTTACTTTTACCCAAAATTTTACCAAGTTATAGTACTTAACCATCTCTACCCAAAGAGCCCCCCAGCTCCAGCGAATCCTGAAGGTGGTCCGTTCCTGCCAAATGTTTGTGGACCACCAAACCCTCCTCCCCTGTTGTTCTGTTGACCGTTCCTACCGAACATGTTACCGATCATCCCGAACATATCCCTGAACATGCCGTTATTGGAAGACAGGCCAGTTCTGCTCACACATCTTCCTTGTCGACTGCAGGTCATGAATTGTCCACAGTCGCGGCTACTGCCACAAGAAGGAACCTGCTCACATCTAAAGACTCTTCTACTGAAGAAGTTGTTCTGTCCGTCGATGTTTCTCAGTGATCCCAGCCTCATCGCCCTGAAGGGACCATGTGCCCTCTCTCCCCACTCTCTCGGCCAGTCCCGCTGGATGTTCACTCGGCCCCTTCTCCTCTGCTCATCCCGGAACCACTCATAGATGCAGTCGACAAATGTGTGATGGAACCAGAAGATGGGGTCGTAAGCTGCGGTTTCAATCTGTCCCATATGACCACCAACAAAGACGTGCACTCTGTTGTGTACTTCCTCAATGTTGGCTGCCATTTCTCCATTTGGGAAAGAGATTTCACCCATGGTGCGTTTGGCCTTAATCCTCTCGATGTCCATCCTAGTCATAACTCTACCTCTGGTTCCGAGATCTCGCTCCAGCATACCCACCGGAGTTGACCATCCATCTCCCGGGCCACCCCTCACTAGCCCGTTCCCACTGCCGAAGAGGTCGCTAGTGAAGGTCGATGATTCACTGGGTCTGTCAGGTTCCAGTGTACTGTCCCAGTAGCACAGACTCACACCAGGTTCGTACATTCGCAACATCTTTTCGTATCTGCAATTAATTCAGTGTGAATGTCAAAAAGGTTCATTCATCTCCAGTGTGTAGCATTCTAGGATCAGTCATGTTAATTGAAACCATGAACATCAAATGAACACATTTACTAACAATGATTTCTTATACTAATTTTCATTGAATCGCGAAGATAAACTAACTTAATGCATCCTTCCATTGGTATTCAGAAAGAAATATATCATAGCAAAAGTTCGTAAACTGCAATAGTACAGAGCTATGCAATCTCTTACAAAAATATGTATTTGCTTGTTATGAAAATTCTGTAAATATATAATTTGATAGAGAGTCTCAGAAGATGGATATCAACTTACAAGAAGAGGAAGACTCTATGCCAGGGAAGAAATCCTGGTCCACCGTGGGCACCCGCATTTACTTGAGGATGTGAGTGAAGGAAGGAGAAAGCGTCGTGTACATTGGGCCTCAAACGCTAAAAGACAACGTGCATCATAAATTTACTACGCCAACATTACCCGTATATTCGTTTATCAAAGATTAAAGATTTATATAACTTAATGTTAATAGTAAGCATGCAATAAGTTTTAGAATATTGATTTAGATAACATAATAATGAACCATGTTTTCAAATCAAAAGTGAGTGTACATCAATACGTTTAGAGCTTGCACATACAAACTGATTCATCAGATGAAGATGTAAACATAACTTCAAATCAATAAATCTCCAGGTATCATTTCTTACAATCATGCTTTATAAAGGTAATTCAAATCTGACTGAAAGAAAAATCATGGGATTGCAGTAGTCTCTCGGATGAATATACCCTTAGGAGCAGGATGTTAACAAACATCATTATACTCACGGTGTCTGCCTTTGCAGCAGCAATGGCGTCGAATATCCTGCGCAAGTCCGCTCTGTCGAGCAGCCTGCAGTCCCTCCTGATGCTCCTTGGACCCAGGGGACGCCTCATCAGGTAGTTACACAGAGCCAGGGCCGGTCGTACCGCCGGCGTCTCCAGAGACATATTTGGCAACTGCGGGTCCACCATCGCGGACAGAAACAGCGTAAACAGCAAGCTCTGTAGTATCGGCCTCATCTGGAGAAAAAAATGTGGAATTAGAAATATGGCACAATGTTTGAATACTGTTGCTGGGACAAACTGTCTGCGTTATCAGTCTGTGTTTGAAAATATGCCTCTTCCGGGCTACGAACTCGATCCATTGGTCTTAACTGAACTGAATTAAAGGATCGTCTGAACTTGTGAAGAGCAACCACCGAACGAGTTCGTAGACTGGATATTTTTATTCCTCGGAACAAAGTCGAATTTAAATCAGATTGTCGGTATAGTATGGATTATTGTCGAGTCTGGTGTGGGATACGAACACCTCTGCCTCTTAACTTAATTAAATGCTACTTTCACAGAAGATCGTAATTTCATAACATACCCTCCATGGATTCAATCAGATATCCGATTTACAAATATGACAGTGTTACAATATGACGTGTTGGGTATGAAAATTGACAAGAAACATGTCCACCATACGATGAAGCACTCATCGTTGACAAACCTTAGTGTCATTTCACCCAACCCCTAAATGTTGACGAGATATTTGATTTTGAATGTCGATAACATTGAATGTAATTGATTCAAACCATTCCAACATATGATATCCCTAAATTCCATGATTTACTCTCAGTATTCATGATGTACAAATGTAAATCTCTACATTTGAAATCGAATCTTATTTCGGCGGCAATAACCTGAATATTGGGTGGGGGGTTTACGTTGTGTCCTTTTCGTGAACTCGTTTTTTACTTAACTAAATCTCAGTGTTCAAAATCGCCTGTGTCAGTCAATTCAAACAATTTGTTACAAATTCATGCAATTTTGGACATGTGGCATCAGAGAATAACTCTGATATTTTGTTTGCACATAGTATGTGTCAGGATCGTTTACCCATAGGCACAAGAACTCGAATGCCAAATTGAATGACATGAAAATTCACCTAGTCTTCCAGTATGTCTTTAGCAATAAGAAAAAAACCGAATTACTTTCTTTTTGAAAACACACATTCCATAGAATAAAATATTAGTCTAGAATATCATATTCTTTGTTCTTATTCACTTCAACTTATTTTAATTGATAATGCAGAAACAGTCAGTACTCAAAACAAAATAGGATACATTTAGAGCAATGACTTTTACTGACATCAGTTCTGATAAGTTTTTATATTCCGAGCTACATACGTTACACAGATTGGTTTGTACGTTTGGTTGAATTAAGACCAAATTCCACTATCATATGTACCATCTTCCCCCGCATGGCTTAAAGTTGCGCCAGTTCAACCTCTTTCTAATTAGCCAGTCATTGGGGCTAGCTATTCAGTAGCGAATAGGTTGACGCCTCACTGTTTTGACTATTGTAGGAAAAAGGAAATAAAGATAATCTTCCTTTGTCTTACAACTTTAAGCTTACCCTGACAGACAGAAACTACTCTGTAGAAAAAACTTTGAGTCGGTAGGTGATTTAAAAGATGATTTAATCAACACTGTCATGCACAAAATAATTGAATTTAAAAATGAATAATAAAAAAGAGAGTGGAAACCTCAAATGGTAAATAGTTTTACAAAGAAATTATAATTGATTCATTGCGATGAAACTTATCCTGTTTACTAAAGTAAATATGCCTTAACCTGTCAGCATCCTGATCGCTATACATATTCATAAGGAAGTACTTTGGAGTTGGTAGCAATACTATATTAATGTAATTGAGTACCCTTTAACCTCAACAATAGAACATGTTCGTAAGGAAAATGAATTTCGAAAGAAAATGTAAGAAAATTACTATTTCTGGTAATATTTTAGTTTCTTTTTTTTTTGTTGCAAGTGAAAAAGAGAGACGTTTATAATCTCATAGACTCTCATTTAGTGATCATTTTCTCGAATTATTGTTCTTATTGTTCGAATATTCTTATCCAAACCGATGTATTTGGAATTAATGACATATTTATATGATATATGGACATAAGAGACACGATTAGCAAAAGCGTTTTGCAACTCAAAGTTACTCCCTTTAAGCATTCGTTATCGGTGAGACTACTGTACATACCCACGACTTTGTAGCTTTAAATCAAATATTTCACAGTAAAGAGTATTTGTAAACTCAGAAAAGAGGCTACCTTAATGCTGGAGGGATTGTGTCAAACTCATGTCATATGGCAGATATGAATGACCTCATCTGCGTATAAGCACCCTTGCCTTGTTACGTTTTGGGCGTCTTTATGTTAGCCCAATGTTGCATTCTCGATTGTGTCCATGTATACACTTGGTTAACGAGAGAGTCAACTATGGCATATTTAGTTTTTGATTTTATTTTACAGAGTGTTTTGCAAAACTACACAAACAGCAAACAAATATTCCAAAATAAAGTTCTAACATAAAAACGTTTATTTTAATTAAAATCATTTCAATCATAAAATCTTAGTCAAATGTGTAATGATTGCATTTTCTCGAATTTAGGATGATTTAGTCACTAATGAACGGTTGTTGGGAACCGCATTATACTCGTCGTGCGTGGATGCAAGTTAACAGAATTAGGCACGCGAATTACGAATAATATAGCGAGGTAAGGCAACTCGTTACTCCCTGACACGCGAAAATACGAAGTGATTACTGATAAAAAGAAATGTAGTCCGTAACAAACAGAATACAGATATCCAAACAGCGAGTAATGACTATTAATAAAGATGACAGAATGACAGAAATTCCTGGCGCTGGTTTACGAAAAATGTGTTAGGTACAATGAGTAAATTTCCTTCTAGTCAGCATTGTGATGAATAAGCAATAAACATAATAAACTAGAATATATTCATGAAAACGTCATCATCCGAATTGTTTGGTTTTATACATTTACAATGATTTAATCATAATAGATATTTGCGGTCAACAAAACTGATTAAAGATGGGTTTTTATCCCGTGGCCAACTACATAGGTTTTAGCCAATGAAATCGTTTATTTGTTAGTTTAGCCAATGGTCGTCGCGAAAATGTTGTTGCCTGCCGAGGTTCTGTGAGGAAATTGGAACCCTGTGTACACCCAACGTGAGTTATACACTATTGTTAGCTCAACTGCTTCTCTTACACGATAAAGAAATCGCACCAAAGTTATTTACTTTCTTACTATGATGTTTTAAAGTGTCGAAGACTTACCTTTCAAATATTCTTCTTGTCATCAGAAATTATATACGACGTTTGTGAAAATATCATTCCGTACAAAACGAAATACACTGTTTACTAAAAAGATAACTTTCGTCTATAGAAAACATGATATGCCCATGTTAGTTTCAAAGGACTGTACAAATACAATCTTAAATCCTGAACTTAGTTCAAACGTGTATTTAAAAGCAATAAATTAATTGTTTATATGTCAGCATTGATGGGCGTGACATCATATAAGCATATATAAGGCTGTGACATTTTTACGACTGTTAGCCGCTAACCCAGCTGTATGACTGATACGCACATTCAGAGTATTACGCGATATCTCTAACTACAAAACGTTTTATCAAATTTGATAAAAATGAATAAAAATGCAGAATTGTAATACTCATTCTAAATAATTCTGAAAACGATATACGAATATGTCAGCTCAAACAGACAAGTTCAGAGGATCCTGAAAACACAAATTTCCTTAACAATAATAACAAACACAAATTTAAGGTAAACATCACCTGTTAGAGAAGAAAATAGTTGAGTAATATTTGTATTCACAATTCGTATTTTTCTTTTGAATTGACAATTGAAAGTCACATCTGGTAACTTTTAAACTTAAAGGCAACCAACAGCTAGGACAATTTGTATTGACCATAGCTTTGAACTTGATATAAAAATACCATCAATGAACTCAAAATGACACTATCCATTTTAAGAGTGTTTGATATGTGAAAAGTTTGACCAGCATTCGATAAAGTAATTCTGAAACCAATGTTAGAACTTTTTGTCAAAGATGCCATGCTACCGTGACATGAAGAAATTTTAACATTTACTAACTATCTGAGACAACTGACATCTGAAGTTTAAGACAATACCCTCGAACCAAATAGTCACGTGCATTTATTGTGAACTTTAAACTTCTGAAATTTTCAATCGGAAGTAAAGTATCAGTACTCAGCGGTCATAAGGTACATAATGTCCTGTAGTTATCTTTCAAAAATAATTTTGGAAATAATTAGTTTTGATACTTTACATCGTATGGTAAAAACTAAAATGACGATTAACTTACGTCTCACGCCATGTAAATCCGCGGGTACAGCACCGCCTAGCGGGAAAAACGCCTGTCAAAGTGAAGCAGTAAGGTTTGTGCCAATCACGCATGCGTGACATTACTTTATGCTTCGGGCTTTTCACTTATTACATGTATGTACGTTAATCGTCATATAATTTGGTACTTTTGTTCGTTTGATAAAACATTTTCTTATTGTGTCGTTTCATTTCAGACAGACTCAATATGTGATGAAGGAAATTAATTCATCTCTAATCCAAACAATTTTCAAGAACCTTACGTGTTTTAAATGATTGGCACATCTGTCAAGAAATTAGACAAAGGCTGTTGCTTTAATTAGTAAACGAGAAATAAAACTCACATAAAAATGTCTGGATTTACTCGTGGCAGAATGTTAGCTGTCTGTAAACTTGTACACAAGTTCACTTTTATCACGTATCACTTCAGTCTTGTCACATTTTACTAAGTGTATAGACACCAACAACATTTCGGGAGTTGTTTGTAAAGATAGATGATGAGATGCTATGTCAGAAAACATAACATCAACTTTGTAACACCACGGAGTTGACCTCAGTTACTGAAGATTTCTTCAGGATATCGTTGCACAAAGTAACTTAACACTTAGGTTATCCTTAGTATTATTATTAACATTGCACTAGTTCTGCTTTAGTGATTTAAGGTTCCTTATTGTTTTGTCCAATGGGACCCAGGTCACCAGTACACTTCATGAATGGCATGTGCCATCCACTGTTCCGGCGTAAAAATCATCTCAACAATTATCACACTCTAAAGAAATATTTACACATTTATTTCAAAACAGATTTCGACAAAATATGGTATGATTACTCTGACATGAATTTATTGTTAAATTCGATGGTATTTGTAATTAACATGTCAGGCATAGAATTAGAATATAGATTATTACAACAACATCGAGAACAGTTTCTTATATACTATTTGTTAATACTGAAGGAGAATGTAAAATGTATAAAAACGCGTTTACCATTGACATTACCTATCGTCGTTTTCTTATTAGGTTTTTTTTAATGTACGTGTATATAATTCAACCAAATAATATAAATGTTGAAAGAGTTCTCAAGCATATACACGTCTATCTTTGCTTGATATCATTTGCTTGTAATAGAGTTTAGCGTCTATACTTTGACATGTCGCATTCTTTAATGACGAAGTTTATGTTTCTATAGGACTCCGAAATTAGTAAAAAAATATACGGTACTTTCATTACCTTGATAATAATTGAATGCAAGAGATTTATCTAGCAATACTTGTATATTGTATAGAATGATACAAGGACATCTTGATTTCTAAAATAACAAGCACATAAAAACAGCATTTAATGATGTTAAAATATGCCTGTTGATAGTATTGGTATATCCAACATAGATGATATTCTATGTATTGTTTAAAAAGTGTCGTTTCACTCTTAACATTCTTAACAACTTCTTTATCTTGAATAGGTAGACAAGTGAATCTAGAAATCAGAAATCAGTTTACTCCTGTCAGATTAAGGGAGGTGAACATGACATACTAGACTGTTGTGACACGTTATCGTTTACAAGATTTCACAATGTGTATTATGAATTAAATCAAAAGTAGATTCATACTGTATGATCGTAAATGATTTTTTTGTAAAATGATGTATAAATTCATCACAACACAATATCCTTTATACTTTCAAAATTATTTGAATGAACGTTTTGTACATCAGAACAAGGGTCACTGATAGTGGAAGCCGGGGATAACCACTTCCGGTTATCCTGAGGGCAAACCAAATCAGCCAACCAAACTGCAAGACATCCAAACTTCGTGACCTAACCTTGCATGACCTCATTAGGTCATCAAACAGGAAGTACTAAGTGTACATAAAATAGCGTAGGCTTGAGCTATTCGAATGATTGCTTATCAAGGGGGATAACAGATCTGTGTGCGTAGTATAAACTAACAATGCAGTCAGTAAATTTGGATGCATTTCTGAAAAAAAAGTATTCGATCTAAGTTGATATTGTTGTAAATGATATATGTAAATTTAGTATTACATACTGACGTCCCTGTAACTGTGTATTATCAGTCTGGGTTGCATAAAAGGAACTTGCTTTGCAGAAACATAACAGTACTTTTTAAAAACTTTGTCTACATTATTCTTTTTGAGTTCCATGATTATCAATTAACATGTTCTTAAAGTCCAGAGAAACAAATTTAATATCGATCTCATAAAGTAGAAGTATTGTATTAATAGAAGTATGACTTAAACGATGGTTAAAAACATACAATAAATATTCGGTAATTAATAGTCTTTCAATGGGGTATAAGAAAATAATATTTATTAGAAAGCAGCCTTAGTGAAATGTACATTAAGAGTTGAATCCAAATCTAGACTATTTTCAACAGGTTAAGTCAAGATCCAAATATTAAATGCAGTCTCTGCAAATCAAAATAAGAAGACAACTTTTTCGGACATTACACTTACAGGATTTAAATAAGAACTATAAACTCACAATGGTCCATTCGAGTAAGGTGTGATTAATCGCAAGCGATTCATTGCAAAATTTCTATCATGAATTACATAAAGTAGAGTTATAGAGGACAAGTGACCTCAAGATACTCTATAGTTAAAGGCTATAGATACGTGTGTTGAAACCAGTGCTTGTACACGATTGGTTAGGTGGCATATGCATCAAACACTATCAATCATCGCTAGACTCTTCCTAGTTGAATATGCAATGCAAGCATGTCAACTTATTCAAACATGCCAATGCTATTAAATCAATGCATTGATTATCAAAATGATGATTATCTTTTATCTTGAGACATATCTCCGATATTTCAAAGATTTGAAAACATTACAAATTGTTCATGTTAAGATATTATGGAAAATATTACTTCGATTATCAGATATATTCCACCAACATATGGTTTGTGGTGTGTGAAAATAGACTAATTATTGGTGTCGTCGATTTTGATTTTAATGTATGTCAATAACTGTAAAAATTACATCAATTGCAACTGTTTTAAATGAATGAAAAAATATGATTTAGAAATTAAAAATACATATGAAAATAAAATTAATTTAATAGAATCAAATGATGATATCAAAATAAATATAAATGAATAAATAGATGAGAAATTCATCATTTTATATCTAATTTTTCGCATATAAAACCTTAACTTAAGTTTGGATATGGTAATGGTTTTCAAAGCAATGTTTTCACTTGAGTTCGAATTTTGTGTTGACGAAAAGTAAAGAAAGGTCATTCTTACCTTGCTCCTCTGGCCGTATTCCTATCGTGGACGTGTATCAAAGGACGATGAATCTGTGAGTTGGTTACTTATAAATTAGATGACCCTACCTCCGTCTCCTTTTCACACGTGAAAACCTATCTAGGTGCGCCTCACCCATTGGGAACCGTGCCCCTAGGGTCTAATTAAGTTAATCACGTGGATTGCCGTTACATGTCAACGTACATTGAACACCAGTCTATGTATGTGACCGGAAAAGGCTTCATATCGTCGATTCGGTGGTTTATTTCAACAGCGATCATGGTGATCATTACTCTTATGTCATCTTATGTCACCTCACTTCCAAATATTTTCGACGATATTTGCTTTTCATAAAACCATGAAATATGAAATTGTGCATCGTCTTATTTAGGAATGCTAGATAACCCAACCTCATTGTCTGCAGTTTGGTATATATACTTGAAATAATGTCAATAATTGTTAAGTTGTTTTAAAGGGTTAAACCCTCTTGACACTTTCTATTAAAAATGTGATTTGAGAACGCCATCCGCTTTCTCGAAGACTGCACAAGGATTGCCCATTTAGTGTCGATTTTATTAGAATCGTAGCTCGTGAATAAGAACCGTCCACATTTTGACGAATTATTAAGATTCTTATCTAATGAATACGATCATAAAATATTGACATTTTAAAACCAGTTTTTATAAGTACACTAAATGAAATATAAATATTTTAATATAGTAATTTTTCGAACCTTCAACTCATCGTGTTCTTGACCGTTTAATATGTTAAGCTAACATTCCTGTATTCGCGGAGACATAACCGCACGCACGTGTAAGCACTTGTGAGCACGTGCAGTGCACGTTCTTGACAGTGTATCGACAGACAGTAGCATCGCATTTATAATATTTTCATCGTAGTTTTTTGGTCTGTGAAATTTTTAAAATTTTCATTCGTGCTGTCGGTTTATGAGTGGGATAAATAAATCCATCTGTGAACGTGTTATACGGGGTTGAAATACACTCGTCATGTAAACGAAGTGCTTTTGCTCTCTTTATGTAGCAATTCACATCAGTACATTTGACTAAAGCTCTTCACTTTCACTCTTCCACGGGTTTAAAATGAAAGCTCAATAAAAGAAATTATTTTCGTAAAATTGATAACTATGGTATATAAAAAGCACATTAAAAACAATTAAATTATATTACATTTTCTGTTTAGTTCGATTCTTTGTCTATAACCTTAAAAACCTGAAAAACATTCGATAACATGTAGTTTTCTAGCTAGAGATTCATCTGTGTGAAGTCCTTTTAGAAAATAAAATCTAATAAGTCTTTTATACGGCGAGATTTCGCTATGTTCAAATTTGCTCATATGAGTAAATTACGCTGTATAAGCCTATATGCACGAATGCAAATTTTACTACCCTAGCAAATTAGCACTTACTTTAATAATATTGATAATGAATATAATAGACTAATATATGCTCATGGCGCTACAAAGTTGCAGAAAGAAGTGATGAAATGGAAGAAATCTGATGAATAAACACTGTGGGAGGGGGGAAATTGGTTGAAAAGGGCGAAAGTGTATATGGATAAGCAAGTTTGAAATAGTGTGTCTTGAGAGAGATTTAGAAGTTATCTAAAGAACAGTCAAACATGACTTGAGTTGGTAGAGAGTTCCGTAATAAGGCAGCTGTGAATTCGAAAGTTCCTTGACCATAGGTTTAAGTCCGACATGGGGAATGGTAGGGAGATCGGCTGTGATCGTAATGTTCGACTGGGTTGGTACAAGGAGATTAGATCGGAAAGATAGAAAGGAGCTTGTCCATGAATACACATGTATGAAGGTAAAGCACATGATCTTAAAGTTGATACAGAAGACAAATGATTGAGACTGCAGTGATCAAAAATCCAGGAATTTCCGCAGATGAGTAGAAGTAATACAAGCATCAAGACTGGTACAATAGTCAAAAGGAAAAAGTACAAGAGATCGAGCGAGAGAGTGGGTAGAGTCAGTTGTTATGAGTTTGCAGTTGGAGCCTATGATCGTGTAAACACATTTTACAGAGAGGAATGATGTCAATGATTGGGGATTTCTCCAAATGTTTTGAGTTACGACAATAAGTAAGTAGGTTTTTTTATCATTTGATGTAAGTTTTTAACACTCATCCAGTCTTTGATCTCGAAGACACAGGTATGGATGATCCGCAGGTCTGACAGATAGAAGCAGGATTTCTAGAATCTTGTGATTTGGTTGGTGTCTGCTTAGGAATAATGCCGCAGTATTTGAGTCAATAACAGTGTAAAGGAGATTGGAACAACATCGGCCCAAGGACAGAGCCCTGGGCCACCCCACACACCATTTCAATCTAGTCCAGGGCAAATGCAAATGTTATACAACCGTCGTCGAATAAACAAGCAGCAAATTTACACTGATTAGATAATTCATATTAAGAGAAACATTAGAGCGGACATATTTTCGAATTAAGAAACGATTTACGTAATGTAAACTAGCGCATGTTATCATCCATTAACAATGGTCAAGATGCGATATATTTAATGTCAAAATGATGAATGGCATAGTTGTGCAGTACCTTCTATATGTACTATTCACCTATTAGATTGTATTTTTTGGTCAGCAAGTTAAGCAGAAACATTAGAAAAGAGTTATTGAGACTATAGGCTTTATTTTACATCTTTGTATTCGTATTCGGCCATCTTTAGCATCTAATATGAAGTACATCATTCTCAAAGGATTCAGATTACAGTTCCATATTGCTTTAAATATACCAGTATCCGTCTGTATGGTTATTTGGCCAATATTGACGTCTGGTAAATCTCTGATGTACGCATGAATTGATACTTTAGAACATTGCTGACAAACATTTCAACACGGCACAAGTGCTCTGTTTTCAGGATTCGATAACTTCCAAAATGTCAATAGTCCATCATATCAGGAACCCGAGTTTTCTTCTGATTGGTATGCTTTGGTATCCAGTTTACGTTATGATTTTCCATGAAAGATATTCCTGCAGCAAAAAGGTCCCTTATTTGCCATTCTTTGCGCTGCTGACAATATCGTATGCGTGGTAGTTCTGGGCAAAATTAAACCCTATCATTTTTATGAACTATTCTTAAAACAATAAAATAAATATCCTGCATTTTTATACTGCACTTGTGAATTATAGTTTGTAGTGTATGATGGTCGAATTTCATTGTTCTTTTGCTTTCCAATAATATGTTTTCTTATTTTATGTGGGAGTGCTTATTTCTCTAACTTCATTATAAATAATTGTTTTCCAAAGGGGACTTTAAACACACATGAACGCATAGCAAATTAACCTTTGCAGACAAGTTTTATTTACTACCATTAGCAATATTGCATATGTGTAAAGTTCACCAGTCGTAAGATATAATTTCTTTCATGATTAACTTAGGATGAGATAATGTTTTCAATAAACATACATGTATATGTATGATATATTGTATATTACACAACCTTATTCAAATTTCATAGCATATAAAATCAACTATATAAATACACGTTTATAATTTAATAGAAGGTGTCTGTAAACATAATATAACAGAGCAGAATTGCAATTAAACATAAGATCACATAACGTATAGCCAGTGGCATTAATCTACGTAATGGAATTCTCATTTAGAGTAACTTATCAAGGGTAATGAATTATAAGTTTCCACTAATTGCGACAGGTCATGCCCTAAATCAAACTCGCAACACGAAACGAAGGTGCGATACACGAGACACAGTCACGTGATTGCTCTTAACCAATCGGAGTTTTCCTGACATGTTGTAGGTTGTTTCTAAATTCTCATGCATCAAATGAGAATGATTTGTTTAATAAGATTACATCAACCTGCCTGGCTAATTATATCTTAATTTACTTATCCTAAGATACGAAAAGGAGAAACTAATAACTTGAGAGAAATGAGAGAACACCCCCCCCCACACACACACATATATATATATATATATATATATATATATATATATATATATGCATACATGGATGTCTATGTATATGAACATGTATGTGTATATGTATAAATATATGTGTTTTACACATTTTAAAGTTAAACCTTGTGTAAAACCATGTTTTCCAAATTAGCTGAACCATCAAACATTGAAAGAAAATCTAATAATTTTCAATATCTGTATTCACGGAAAGTATCAATCACATCTTTGTTTCTACGTAATAACAAATGTCCGATGACGCAATGATTACTCTAGTACTGATGAATGAAAGCTTGATATTCAAGTATTGTTAACTCCAGATAAGAGTAGAATTTCTGTTTCCGCACTACAGTGTTTAGTTCCCGCAACAGCAATGCACGAGAGTTAAATATACACGAGTTACCTCCCCTTCATCACTTTCGTTCATACACTAGACATTCTCTCTCGCACAGTTAAATAAGCATTCAACTGGACAGAATCTTACTGATTAAGAAGATGGGATAGTATAACACAAGGCCAACTTTATAAAAACTATTCGAAGCGTTGAAATCAAAATAACCCATTAAACATTAAAGTTCGTTCAACGTATTATATCGTCGTCAAATATTAGTCGATGAACAAAAAACAAATAAGTATTTACAACTCTTCATAAGTAAAGTATATTTTTTTTGAGAAAAAACAATATTAATGAACGTTGAAATCCGTAAATGGATCTAATTGGTCTAGGAATAAACCAGATAATGCAAGTTACATTAACTTACTCATTGGATAATCGAAAGGATTAATACTAGTTGTTACTTGGCTTAATTCAGCTTTGAACTCACATGACATGTTTATAATAGGTTTGTTTCAGGAATAAAACCAAATCCACACGCGCATGTTATCGAAACATGGGTCTGATGTCTAACAATCGTGTCCTATAATTGCAGTTTTTTTCAACGTTTTATGAAATCAATGTTAGTATAAAACACAGATACATTGTCAATCCCAATATGTTCGATTTGGTTTTCAATTCTTTTAAAATGTGGCATCGACCAATCTTAATGAATTTTGTTGTAACCATTTTGAATTTATGACACACAATCGAATACAAATTATTTTCATCAATATGAATGGGCATTACAAGTCAGACTAAGAACAAAGCATTGATAAGACTTATAGATATATACGTCTCAAAATATTTAGTCTAAAAAGCATTACTTGGAACAAAATATTCCCAAAACATCTGATACATTATTTAACGACAAACTGATTATAGCTTTTGTGCATTTCTTTCATAGTATGATTGTTCCGTAACAAAATGGTCTATTGTAAACAGAGTGAGAAACCAGACTCGGCATAGTTTCATGATCGAGAACAGGGATATGTCAAACGAGACACTTCATCGACAGATCCAGACATCAGAAAAGTCTAAATTGCATCCGTGGCTCCGTAGAGAAGTTTTCTATCGTGGATGGTTGCAAAACGTGCCGTAGTGAGAAAAAGGCCCTTCAAACCCACTAAATTGACTGACAGTGTTTATACTGAGGTGAGGGATGGGGTATTAGACAGCACCACGGATGGGGGAAAGTCCTCGTTCTGGCAGCAAATGGCCCACCAGATCTGCAGCAAGTTCTGATTCTTCATAAAAGTGTCACGGAACAGTCGTAGATAAGAAGACCATGGCGTCTCAGTGGACGGTTCTTCTTTGATTGCCAGTAGTCGGGCAATTACTCTGTAAAGTAGCTAAGTGCCGCAAAAAGAGCCCCACTGCTGTAAAATATTTTCCTTCTGTACCCGAACAACAGACGCCTGGTTGTGGAATGTGTTTTACACGTGTAACGTTGATGTGAGCTTCGTTTGTCTTGAGAGTTTCTTTAAGTATATAGATGGTTTAACAGCTTTAGTGACTTTACACTTTTGTGTTTCCGAAATTTTCGTGAGATATTTTTTATAATCAAATCATTCAAAATGGAAAACTGCACCCAAAAGAATGTTAATAGTCTGTTCAGAGTATGACACTCCTTTAGGTGTATCAAGGTATACTGTAAAATAGGTTTAACTTTTTAGAATATCAAATTTCACATTTCCTTCAAATAACATAGAAGAATGTTAACTAGAACAACTTTGGTATCTTGTGATTTGCAAAGGATTCTCAAATCGCAAACCAAAGATAACTTCATTCTTTAACGTCTACGATATGTTTTACATTACTCTTTTACTGTGCTATGATACGGACGTTACCATTGTGTTCAAATAACAAGTTTATAACATAGAAATAAACTGGATTCCTTACTTCCAAATATAGACGATATTGAAAGTAAAATGAAATGTTTTTAAGAAGTGATCCTTGGACGGTGACACAATTTAGTTGGCGTTATGACGAAATCCTAAAAGAGGTTTGTTATTGTAATGGGCATTCAACTGTTCTAAAATATTTCATGCATAGAATTTACTGTTTACAAATCGTGTTCATTTGCAAAGAATCCTAATGAGAATTTTAGAAATTGAATATCTGCGATGATGACTCCAGTGTTCCTATTCTCGAAACTATCCTAGCTATTATATATTCTAAATGCTTTGGAAGTTTGGAAGAAAAGGCAATCAGGTAATATCGGATATGCTCACATTACCCTAGCAATACGTTTTGCTTCGTCGAACTCAGATAACTTTCGAGTTCCGGATCCACACCTTGGTTTTATTTTCAATACGCTGCACCTAATGCTAGTTCTACAAATGAATAAAATCAAAATGTGTATTTATAAAATATCTACAAATCAATATGCATGTACAAATTATAATGATAAACTATCAGCAATGCCAAAATATCATATATCATAAATATTGGGTTACCATCATGACATTTATTATATACGTGATAATTATGATGTGTTTTGCATACAATGTATGCGATGGGGGAAGGCTGAGTCCCATTATTGCCCGGTCCAGAAATCCATACAGATATCAGCTCGGGGTTCTAAATTGAATTTAGAGTTATCTCCCTTTTTAAGGTAACGTCAAAACCTAGAGACAGAGAACTTTATTTTCTTAACCGAAATGTTTTTGTTAAACTTTGGGTTTTGGGCTGATGTGTGATAGGATACAAAAGATGACTTATTATAACTTCCTAACCTCCCAATTTCAAAATTAAGATTCAGGCTTATGGCACCAAAATTACCCTTTCGTACCATTTCGGAACTTTTTTTAATGGTCTTAACAGACCTAAGTGCGAAATCAGCTACGCTGGAAGCGCTTGTAAAATCTTCAACTTCATCATCAACCTCTTAAAGATAATATATCCCAGTTTTGTATCCGACTTTAATCCTCATTTTCATAAGGACAATGCATTCAAGTAAATAAAACACCAAACAGAGTTTCGATGCGTCCTTTGATTAAAAAGATATAACGGTTCAAAGTGCGTAGAAATTGGCCACCTCGAAAGCCCAATTAAAAAAGTCCCTAGAGTGGCCTGAGCTCTCCTTCGGCGGATGTGACGTCATAGACAGGACTCACTCCGCGTTTGTTTGTAAACAAGTATATATACCAATGCATATCGGAAGAGAAAACTGACGGAATACTTTGAGAAGAGGGAACGAAAGAGGGTAAGGAATTTGAAAGATAGGCTAATTCAAAATTCTATTCAGGGGGAGGTGGGATAAATAATCATGAAACTTATGGGGAATTGACTTTAATTGATGATTTTGCAGACGAATGTTGAGTTTTTATCTGCAGTATGAATTTATGTCTCTTTAGACTAGTCGCAGAAATTATTAATTCAAACCCTAACAGTTGTTTGAATTTTTAGTATTTGATTGCATATGGGGTTGATATATATAGATGATACACAGTGATAGGTTTGTAGTTTGTTACATTACTAGTTTTGGGGTATATATTATTTTTTTGGTGCTGATTACTCCAAGGATACATACAAAAATGTGGGCACGTCACTTATGCTTGTATGTTGACACTACAGTTTTGGTTATAACATTTATGAAAAATTAAAATTCTTACCACAGCGTCATTTTAGAAGCAACAAAAAGTAAAATTAAAGTCATAAAGCTGCCCCGGAGAAACATTTACCATTTTATGTTGCCTAACAGTGGATAATTTATAACCTATTTGATATTGATAAACATTGTAGTATGAAATAAGATATTAAGTTATACAGATTTGTTAATATATTGTCAAGTGTCACGTGTATTGACAAACCTAATTACTTTCATCAAGTTTCAATAAAGGCTGTTGATCATGTGTGAGGATTAAGTTTAGATAACTAATCAGTGCCTTGTGTATTACCTATTGGAAATGTGCCAGGTGCTGAGGTCATTAAGTTTATTGCTTAATTGCCATAATGTACACGTGTGTGGCATTTCATGTAGACTGTTAGGTAATAAAATTATGACTATATTGTCTGGTGTGAAAAAGTAGTGTTAGGTAACTAAAACCTCTCTCTGGTAAAATATCGGTATTAAAGTAGTGAAGGAAATCGAAATAATATGCTTTTCAGCGTTTTTACTTTTATTTGGTTGAAATAGTTAAAACTGAAAAAGAATTTCATATTTACAATACATGTCCAAGCAGGCTTTAACATACATCACAATCAACAAGAAATGTTGTGACAATATTGGCCTAAGTCACTCTACATTAGTACCACACTCTTTATCTAAAACACTGACCATTAACTCACACAAAACAACAATAATCTGTATCCTTACTATGCAAAATGCATTAATACGTAACTCTAAGTTTTTATGAAGGTGGCAAATCGCGAATCAATTTACTAAATACATCAAAGATTTGATCTTCATTATCACTAATAACTGGTTAATAAAGCCAAAAACAGCTGCTCGGAACCGTCGTATCCCAATGACGAGATCCGGAAGTTGCCGAGAGGCAGTCCATCAAAAGCGAGATCTCATTGTTACAGTCATGCAAAGCAGAAACACGGAGTTACGATATTGAGTTGACACTTTAAAATGGCACAAAGTAGTAACAAATATTCTACATATACAATGGTCAATCAACTACACAGGGGGATAGTCGATTTTTCTAGGTGTTCAAACAAAAAACAGTCACAATGGCGGCAGATATCAGTTTGGGTTCACTTGATCGGCATTATCGGAGATTAACAACCCAAACAAATAACAAGTTAATTAATGTCAACCAGAATATGTCGATGTATTGATATTAATAGCTTTGGTGACTTAGGGGCTTTTTTATAAGTACAATCAGTGAAAATATATACGTTCACGACCGCTGGAATCTATAATGTAAACAATGACACAGATCAGCCAGTCGTTAACGAGTCCTGTCTATGTCGTCACAACCTCCCTAGCACCTGATTGGCTAATAAAACGTTTGGCGTCTGTTTTCCCGAAGTGTTTATAAAACACGTTTTTTCTGCAATTTTCAGGTGGATGTGAACCTAAATAGTTGTTGATATTTATCAATAACTGTGTTATGAAGTATTTCCGCTAATCGCACCCCCTATATGGATATACATTTTGTATTATCTTTAATATACTAAATGGTAATGTTCATTCGAATTTCCTTTCCACAAAAGCAAATCCAGGTAGAACAGTCTGTTTAACTGTCATGCAGTTACTCTGGAAAGAGCACATCCAGATAAACTATAACAAGTCATCAGTTGTTTATATCATTTCATCCAGCAACTAACAATTGTGTACAAAAACTCCCATATGCTTTCATAAAAAGAGTAGCCTTATCTATATAAAAAAGTAGAAACTGTTGATATTATTTAAGGTAATTATACAATATTAGCTACGAGGATTTCCATATCAGGGCTCATCTTATAAAAAAAACAATACCCAAGGGAAATCTTTATCAATTTGCACTTTTAACGTTATATGTAAATTATCTGAAAGTTTGAAAATTATTTCTGTTTGTGATACCTATGATAACTACGATTAATATTTTAAGAATTAAAACATACTTTAGATGTAGGTATGTCCAATTTAGCGAAATGAAACGAAAAGCTAGGAAATAGCATCAAGCAAGCGACGATGATCACTTTCAAACAAGCAATAATGCAAAAATTGAAACAATAGATACACAAGTCTGTGCAGGCCTTGATGTTACTGTTTATAACGTCCCTTCACATTTTACTATATTGGTCACCGGGCCATACATGTATATATCCAATTAAATCTGTCTGTCTATCTGTATGTCTGTCTGACACATTAGGTCTTTGTGATTTGAGTGACATTGTATATACTATTCTGGGAATACATTCATGAAGATAAAGGATGTAGTTTAAATTCCTTGGAGCGATTTCTGTTTTGAGTCACGGGTCCTGTAAAATTATCATATAATATTTTAGTAACTGGCAATGGAAGCTTTCTGAAAGTTGTTACTGCATGTTGGGAGAGTTATGTCTTAGAGTGGTACCTATTCCAGGACAATTAGTGAAGTAAAATGAAAGTTCCTGAGATTGGTACCTATTCTGAGAGTCGGTTCCTGCAAGTTGAGTGGCAGGAGGGCGGACACTCTTTTCTCTCGTCGGTACCACTCGCTCTATTATAGCTGGCACTTATTAAGCAGCAATTTCATATGTAAACAATCGGGTCATCTTGAGCCTGGCAGCTTAATAGCCAAGGGAACATCAGATAGGCAAGATGTGACACGATGATAGTATTTCTGAGTCTTTTAATGATGTTGGGGAGACGCTTAGCACTTTGGAGAGATGGAAAACAGAGTCCTGTAGAATCAAATCAAATGTCCGTCTGGTACACTATTGAAAGGAGAATTTTAATAATTGATAATTGAAATACTATGTATGTGCTATTATTTGCTTTAAGTTTACCAGAAATGAATTTAATGTTCTGACCATGTCTAGTATTGTGTAGTACACAGGGTGTTTTTTTACGTTTTTGACTGAACAATTATTTTTGAGTAAGTTCATTTTCCTAACCTGTATATATTGACTCATTATTTTCTATCATTATAAAAGCATTTTTATATTTCATATGTACATTTCATACAGACTATAAGCTCCAAAAGGTCCTTAATGTTTGTACACAAGAAAATAATGCCATGCTGTGATTCCACTTTTCATATGTATTGCAATTTTAAATGGTCTTTCATGACGTCTTCATTTCACAAGTAGCATGCGGTTGAGGTTTAAAGTAGTCTGAGTAATATGAATTTTGACTGATAAAAATGTGCTTATCGTACAAATTCGTACCTATCAATAACCAATTGCCAACATAAATATACATTAAAATTTTCCTCAATCTTTTTATCAATACTTTCAACTAAAATATAGAATTGAGTATCACATTTACTTTTGTTTTGAAAGTTTAATTTACAAAACATTTATTTTACTCCAAAAAATCGTTTTTATTGTTTCGACTGTCCACTTTTATTATAATTATGGACGTTTTTCTGTTCAATACGTTTTGGTGTGTATCCTTTGATATGGATGCAAATAGCAAATTTTTCAGATAAATAAAATGATACCACGATACCGAAAATAAAATGTTTCCAATTGCAGAAAGAAAATCTAATCGAAAGAAGCAGTTTTAAAAATGAATGATCATGCAAATCCATTTTCAGTCCATTGCTTGAAATACGTGATTATTTTCTCCGCGACTGCGATGATCAGGTTGAGTAGATATAATAAAAGATTTGGAATAAACTAATTTGTATCAGTTAGAATATGAAAATATAAATCTTTCGAAAACGTGCTTCTGTCCATTTAATATATTTAAAAAAAATTCTAAATCTATGTTTAGATACCAATTTTCTAATATATTTGATTTTGAAAACGAAATTGGTAAATTAATAACTTAATGGTAAGAATTCACACAAAGGACGTGTTTCTCATTTTTAATACACAATGAACGTTTACTTCTATCTACATCTCACAGCAACTGTCACCTTCATAGCAATAATCATATTATATATATATATATATATATATATATATTTATATATATATATATATATATATATATCATATTTGTTCCAATAGGTCACATAAAAATATCAGTCGTGAATATTTAGTAAAATACCTATCTGTATTTTGAACGGCACCATCGTCAGTTTTCATCGTTTGTCTTTTACCAAAAACCTATTTGATGATTCGATTTTTCAGTTAATTATCCAAATCAAACCAATTAAAATAAAATTGGAGATTTCATTATTGGCCATTCAAGAAATTGCAGGAATAATTGGCAAATATTTTATTGATAAAAAGTTTTGTTTTGCAATTATATAAGACGTCTTGATAACAATTAGCAAGCCGTTACCTCTCGATTCGCCGCCATTCAAAGAACATAAAATTTGTTTATCCATTTAAAGTGTCGTCATATTTCATACATCAGGCTATCATAGTAAGTATGTCCTCGTTTGCAAAAGATTTTTTAAGAAAATAATCATCACAAACATGTTTTTGTTCAATGACACGTATACGAGATTCTACGCCATTGCTTCTCGCCAAGTTTAAACCACGCCCACTCTGCACTCTCCGGCAACAGTATGATATGAAGGATCTCGGTGCATGCAAATGGGGGACGGGGAACAGAAGCTCGGGGCGAAACTGATAAATTACCATTGTCCAGGCCCAAACCCCCCTCCCTTTTCTGACAATCAGTAAGTAAACCCAGTTAACGAAAATCTGATAAAATATACACGGTAATGATCCCAATGCCTGGCTATGCCCTGACACGATCCAAAGCCGATTTCGGTAATTTTCTATCAAAAATCGTTTTGCTAGGGGTTGGTGAAAAAGCCAGACAAGAGTAGAAGAAGGTGTTTATCTCTGAAAGCTCGTTTGTAGACCACCCATACCTTGGGGCTATGCAGTGTCAAAAACCAAGCGTTCTCATTGGCTGATACATCGGCAAACTCGTAGAAAGTTTATGTAAAACTTCCGCCATTATAATGGCTCGTAGGCGAACATAGGGGGTTCAATAAGACATCTGGACGTTGCTTTATATATAGACGTTAATTTCGATTCTCATCCTACAGTTATCAAGGAAAATAAACACAAATGATGATTGTTTTTAAAATGCTCGTACATTTCCAGATCCAATGTAAACACGTCTACCCGATACGCCAGCCTATCATTTGTACTAAGTATTAAATAATTTATGGTTAGGAAATTTTAAGTTTTGAATGAACGTTTACGTTGTTTGTGGAGAAGATAGTATCTCAAGGATAAGAGATTAGTGTAAAGGTTTATGGTTTCGTTTTCTTTCGGATCAAACTAGAAAGCTTGTAGCTTGTTTTCTAAGGAAATGATAGTTTTGATTCCCCTTATTGATGTTTGAAGTTTTCGGTTAATCTGTCAGGTTGTTTTAAGATTTCTTAACAAAACATTTATCAATACAATACTTTATCATCATTACTGTTTTATGTTCCCGTGAATGTTACGGTTTAGTGGGGCTGTTCTTTATTTGGTTTAGGAAAGTTTATAAGAATGAAGGTTGGTAGTTGAATGTTTGCAATAGGGTATGATCTCCGGCAAAGATATGTTATGATATGATAAAAAGTTGAAAGTATATTCTACCTTCTTTCTCTAACGAAGTAATGCGTTCGCTCCAAATTTATCTAATACATGTAACTAAACAAAATAATTCTTTCCAGTTCATTACGGAAGGTAAAATGCCGTAGCGATTTTATGAAACTAGATATTTTTATTTATTAACGAATTAATATGTGGTCTATACTTTAATTCATACTATAATTCTGGAAAATGAATTATTACTATTTCGATTCTCAAAATAAATTATTCGTGTTGCGATTCTGAATGATTAATAAGACTATAATATTAAGTCTACAATAATATTTTCATTGAAACTGTTTAAATTCACACGTATGTAGGCCAAAAGCCCGATCGCCGTAATCAACAGAAATTTAAGCATTCAATTTGAATACGTTTGATCATTGAAGTTAGTTATTGACACAAGTGCATGTATGCGATTCGTTGACGCTTTTTTTGTTACATAGACAAATGAATTATATGATATATAAAGACACAATTGTCAAAAAGAATATATATCCACTAATCTAGTTCTCATACTGTTGATTGTTCCCCAGAGAAAAATTGTTTATATAATTAATCACTGCTTTTGACATCACGATAAAAAAAATTATACTGTCAAATATAACTCTGACTTTCCCTATTAATTAATTTCTTAAAATTTGATACCGAAAATATTTTATCTTCAATATGAAAGTTGAATCAATCAAATATAAATCATCAAAGGTGCGTTAAGGCACATCGACACTAAAAACCAAAAGGTACGGGAATTTAAAATGATAAACTATTTTCCAGTCATTTTTAATGCACATTTTTAATGCACATTTTTGATGCACATTTTTAATGCACATTTTTATTGCACATTTTTAATGCACAACGACATGTTAACGATTTTTGTCTTTTCCAAAGTTTCACACTGAAAGAAACACAAACGAGTCGATCTATTAAAACCACAGGCTGTGCTCAGAGTGTTCACATTCCAGTGACATCAGACAAGATTTGAGCGCATGTTTATCAATGTTCTCATCACCAACAAACAGCAATAAACATCCCATGTGACAAATTCTCCACGCTGTACGCCTGTAGGACTGCTTATCACATCCCCAGCCAGACCTAACGCCCAGCATCTCTATGTGATTCATTACCACTGTCCTACTAATATCCATTTCTACAATTCCAGCATACAGATTAGGACGATTGCGTACCGCTAAGAAATTTCTGAAATTGTCGCGATCGGGACATTGCTATTTAATGCCATTTATCTACAGCAGGCTGATGTTTGGATCTGTTTTATAATGACGTTACTATCACGGAGTCGCCGATATTAAGAACCGCTTCGTAACTGACGTTTTATCTGAGAGCAACGATGTTTTATGCTGACGTTTTATCACAATGTTGTAATGTTTTACGCTGAAGTGCATCGCAGGTTTAATTATATGAGGGCAGATTGGACCTGGATTTCATTCGTGAAGACTTCTTTGAAAACACTATCAGAGAGGACAGTCAATATAGGAATGCCGACTTATCGACTGAGGGAGTAAACCTTGTCGTAGCCATGAATTAAAACTGTCTGAAACTAGAAATTTCATTTTGTTAATTTCTTTTGTTAATTTAGTGTTAAAGCTATTAAAAAACATTACTGAAATCATAAATTATCAGTTTTCTTGAATGCCTTGTTACTTTTGAATTACCTTTTTTTCCTGCTTTAGTGTGGTTATGAGATTAAATCTATTGTAAAGAAAGATATTTTTTAAAATTCTATTTTATCAATATAATCACACCTCTAAATCGAGCGGAGTAATTTTTTCAGATGTGTATTAAAACAGTAAAACCTATAATAAATTAAGATCAACATTATGTATTATGTTTAACTTCTCACAATCAATGGTATGACCTAAGGTTTAGTTATACGGTTTCCCCCCATTGACTCCAATGTTAATTTGTCACCCGTGATGAACATGTTGTTCTCATACGACTGAATTGAATGACGTTTAACTACTGCCAGTAAAAAGATTTTCTCCTGACCAAAATATCTATGAAATACTATACTATACTTTAACCTTGCTATTTGAAAGCTACAACAAATTTGAGATACATAAAAAGACATTCACACTGGGAAGTTCTTTTGATTTTAACCCGGAAGTGCCAAAACTGCCCGTCTTAAGTCGGTCACTTAACCTTTTTCAACTGGCGTAGCAATACATGAGTGTCAGCCAAGTAAATGGGCTTATTTAAACTTTAAAAAACTTACTCTCATACCTCATATAACTATTCTGTTGGGGGTGAAATCTAATCTGAACTCTGTTTGCTCTCTAAAATGGAAATTCAAACTTATTGCGCCCCCCCCCCCCCCCCCCCCCCCCCACCCATTCACAAAGAAATAACCGTATAACGAGGCCTGATATACAAACTGTGTATCTAACTGTAATTAGATTGTCTGATATAGAAACAATTTTATTCAAGGAAATAATTCGAAAGTGAAGCGCCTTAAAATCTCCACGAAAATTTAAATTCCTTGCATCAGACGCCTGGAATGAACACTGTGTGCGGTGTTAGTATGATAATATGGTATAACCTGATACATATGATTAATTTTCTTAAAATTGTATTCCTTCATGTAAAAAGTGTGATATGCCAAATTGATTTAAACAATATCAAATCAAGTACTTTTTTGGTAAAAGTATTATTTGAATTTTCCTCTTTTTATCTTTTTAATTATTATTTTCATGTCATTATTGCAATGAATGTGATGATATATAAAAAAAATATCAGAATGTGAAGGGTACATTGTTTCAATTAATACTGAAAACTTATAATAAATTGATTATTCCCTCCATTAACCTCTCGTGTTTCAATGATAATGATGTTTAAGATACGTAGATATTTTCCTTTAACTTTTGTGTGTTCGTACAATAAATTCGTTTGTTAAATAAACTAATTTGAATATCGAAAAAATTTCTAATCTTGAACTATAGTCAATAGTCATTTTTTCAAATGCTAATAATCCAGGACAACGTCTTTGAAAGAACAACTCTGCATCGTTTCGAAGTTTCCCACCACACTCACGTGATACACTATTCATATCAACAAGTAGAAGGAAGATAGTATGGAAAGCATGTTGCTGAGCAAACATAATCTATTTATTCAAGATAATCAGAAGTTATCAAGTTTCAAAATCAATATCTGTTTATACATTTGGTATTTTCATAAACCACAATAGAGTCACATTCACCAATTCACCACAACCATCAGCCCCCATATCAAGTCCGTGCTTTCACACCCGAAAACTGACCAACCTCGAAAACAATATGGCGTCTCTTAACCTCTGACCTCGCGCAAATTCAGAACACGTGGGTCTGCAAGTGACCACGCTCCGGCCATTTGATGTCCAGTCGTCTCGAGTACTTCCCAGCATGGCATGGTCAGTGTTTGTTTGTGCACAGCATATCAAGTCCGCATGGTCAATTAAGCTCAATAACTTGATCTATACAATGGCCCGAGGACGGTAGGAATTGTCCTCTGTCTCAGTAGATATGTCGGGGTTCCATTAAAAGCTTATTTGGACAGAATAACCCAACTAGCTGGTGCAATATGTTTATTTGGCATCTTATCGTCCTATTTGACTTCTGAAGAATTGAATTTGCAAGATGGGATTCTTTAATGGACAAACTGAGTTGTTTTGTAATTTGACGCCAATTCAATCTGAAGAATGAAATTACCCTCTAATATTGACAATAAACATGTCCTCGGTTTCAAAACTTTGTTAAATCAATGCTTTGATGATTGAGAATATTTGTTTGTCAGAACTGAAACGACTCTTTCGAGTCTCTTCAAACAAGCTTTTGGGTATATTTAATGTATGTAAAATTATTTACAAGGGGTAATCGTTTGCATACAGTGTGTTTGAGTCTCTCTCAATGTTACATGATTTATGATTTATTTCACGATTATTCTTAATTAGACCTGCTGCGGTTATCAATGATGCACTCGTGACTGAAAAAACACTTTTTGGTCTTTATATTCTTATCTCATAAGAATGCATTTTGATAATTAAACACCAGAATATAAAATAGTTATGGTTAATATCATCCCCATCTTTAAACGTCTTTTGGTATTGTGCGACGGGGTGATGAACAGACACTCTTTACTAGCAAGCATGTTGGTACACCCAAGAATCATGGTTATAAAACGCATTCTTATCAACATATATAACATTAATACAAAAGTAAAACGTTGCATAGGTTATTCTAAGAAAATCTCAAGAAATGACTGAAAAGGTATTTCAGGTCTGTACCCAAGCCGTGTTATGAAATTTTGTAAGGGCGCGTTCCGTCCTCCTCAATATGAATAATCAGTATATGATACCATGCTTTAACAGACCCCATATTCGTGTCTGAAAAAAATGTCATTGATATTCGGGGGGAAATCGGAGAAATGTTTGCTAAAAAAAGTTAGACATATGTGTTCATATTGACTTGTAACAATATTGTACTTGCCTTTACGGCTAAACTTTTTAACTTTAAACGTAAAAGCTGATTTCAAAGTATTCAGGTTATTGTAAAAACAGGCAGATATCCGTGTTGCTTTAAGAGTGTCAAAGATGCCAGTCCTGGTGTCGGGTTAAGAAGAAGAGCAAATGGGTGATATAAAAACTATAAAGATATTGTATAACACGTTGTTCGCCAGTGTCGAACGTCTTCTTACGCTAATCGTCCCAATAAACATGCATGTCGACGTCTCAAGCCCGATGTCACTTGTTTCAATTGAAAGTAGTTGACACGACAGTATTACCTATCCGATTGGTAAAAACAATATTGGTTCAGTTGTAGAGGGCGCTACTGACACGCTCAATCAGCAAGTGATATCAAGTAGTATTTTCCTCGTCGCTTGTCAACAATCTATATCTTTGACTAGGGATCTTTGGAATTCTTGGTTTTACGTTTCGAGCAGTATCAGTTCGGATAATGCTAATATTTGAAAAGCTTCGAAGTGATGACGGACTTATTACTCACTAGTCAGACTCGGATTCCATATAGACTAGCTTTTAGTCTCTGTAATTAATTTGGGAGTTCAGGGGAAATAGATAAGATAGAGAGGAGCCTATGGGATGACTTCACTTTTAAATTCATTGTCACATCAAACTTTCCGTAACGAACTTCCTTATATTAAGACTTATATTAGTTACAACGATCTGGATGACAAACTCGACCCCACTAACTAGGTTAATTTTAAGAGAGTGTAAGCGTGGACCTATATAGCAGTCTATAGACCTATATAGTATTCTATATAGTTCTTTGGTCTAAGGAATATTGTTATGTTCTCTTAATACAGAGTTCCTTTTTCTTTGCCTTAAATATTTGGTAGTTTACCTTCATGTCAAAATGTAAAACAAACAAAGGGTGAACATTATTGTATATTATTCTAGAATTTGATGAGCTGAATATTGATGACTATTATAATTGATAAGAATAAAGAAGATGCTTATCCATTATAATTATCCTTACTGTTCTAAAGGTTAATTGTCAAATTCATATTTAATATAAATAACCCAATGCCCATGATGTCAGAAATCTATTCCATTGATCCCTTAAAGGTATTTTATTTTAAAAATTATAGACAAGAATCCTATTGCTCCATTCAATTTCAATTTTAAAGAACACTAGTTTATTTTTTGGGCAATACACTAATGAAATTTCAACACGTCATCCCCGCCCTGTTCTTACACGCTCTAATAACCTTTTATTGCCTACGAGGACAATCATATTGGGGTTCATATTTTTATACGATGCCCTAGGGCAAAATATCACTTTTTCATTGTGTCATCACGTCAAAAACAATGCTTTGACGTCACAGTTCGCCTATGACGTTGAGTTCCAAATGTGAAGGTAGCGGGAAAACTGCTCATTCTAGGAGGATGATTTTGATTATTTTCTTTGAATTCGCAAATTCGGTAATAAACAGAATTTCATATTCGTGCCCATGGCATACTATGTTCACGATACTCGTGCCTAAATATCAGACACTCATATAATATCCTTTATTTACGCTTTAAGTAAAACATATAATTTCATCTACAGCTTGAGTGTACTGATATTACATTAAACACTACTCAAGGAAATGTCAAACCATTTATAAATTAAAAATACTGTACATATAATTTCTTGTCAAAGGATTAATAGTGAAATGATTTTTAACACATTTAATAGAACACATGGTACGTGGACTCTCCTCCATTCGACTACGTAATATTGAAGGACGTAAGTAAGTAATTGTTCGAACACATGAGGTATATTACTGGATATGAAAGCAGCTTTTTGAGAAACAAATAAACCATTTAGCATTCAGAGATCATTTGATAAAGCAGTGTTCAAAGATAACCTTAATATTACGGCCTGCACTAAGTGCGCCTGTGTTTCTATACAAGATACTGTGTTCTCCAAAAAGCAGGCGTGTTTTTTAAAACATGAAAGTATGATGAAAACAGTGAGGGTGTAACGAACATCTCTTAGAGAGACGGAACATCTGTCATAGAAAACATGTTTGAAAACACACCGGCTCTTATATCCACGAACATGAGTTCAGTATGAACCTTTTTAAATCAAACACAAAGTGAACTATTGTATACTTTTACGTGTAATTTATCAAATAGGACGTTAATTTAAGAATTAAGCTCTCTTGACAAATGGAACAATTTCAGCACCCTGCACTTTGTATGGGTACCTGGTACGTATGAAAGATAAAGTTCCTGTCGAGTGACCTATATCTAAATTTGATTGTATAAGTAATAGAGTAGCCTTAATCACTACGTTTTTTTCTGTACAATACATTTGTGTTTAAACTAAAATATTAGTCTAGGAAATCTTTCACATAATAAATTTTCCCTCATCCATGTTATTTCAATTCTAAAGCTTTCTATCACGACCAATCAAGACTTGCTGAATGAGGGCCTAACTTTAGTAAAGAGGACTATGGACTGTTCTGATCAGAAATGTTTTAAGAACGATGACGATGACAGAATGGTTTGAGGTTCATAATTGTATATACTCTTTAGCAAGAGACACTAAGGTTAAGCTTGTTTTTTCCCACCTAAAAATGTAATTAAGAAAATCTTCGACCAATTCCACTGAAAACGACGTCATTACACTTTGATGTAAAGGAACGTCGCTTTGTGACATCACTGAAAAGATAGCAATTTATATTCAAAATTCTAGCATTCTTTCGGCTAAGATCAAAGGCGTTGACATCTTTTATTCCGAGCTAATGTGCAGTTTTTAGTGACGTCGATAACAATATTGTTCTAAAATAACTTTTATTTTCTTTATTCAGGTGAAATAGAACTATAGAAAAAAGTAAAAATTTACACAAGGTTAATCAGAAACTGGTTTCTTCTTTGATGTTGTTTATCTTGAAATATATAACTTACAGAAATACATAAATTCTAAAATGTTTTCAGAGTCATTTTATTCTGACCCATTTCCTTTGGAGCTCAAACGATGAAAGTAGTCTATCAAGAATTGGGGTTACAGATCAAGAACCGAGGGTTCAAAGGTCAAGCATGGCACACCAAGGAAACCATCAACATCTTCATCCATCTGCAACAAGTCATGAACCCCCTCCCCCTCCCAGTTTCCCCCGCAACGCCCCGAACCCTCCTCCAAGTTCCCCCATATCACCCCCTAATCATCAAGCAATTCCATCCTCCTCATGAGCTGTCATCGGGACGTGGAATAAAAAACGGCCCCTCTTGAGGACAGGGCACATGCGGCTTACCGGACCGGGGCCAGATTGTTCCCTGTGATATTTGATCCCGTGTCATACCCACCTGCACTTCTGGTGCTGGCCTGTTCTCGCGTTGTCTTGGGAGTCGTGGAATTGGTAAAGTATGGGGGGTCGGGAGTGGCATGTTTTCCTTTGGAAGGAAAGCGACGAAGAACAACAGATATATCACAAGGGTTCCGTAGTAAGCTAGTAGGATCATTATGTAAACACGTGTTTTACCATCACTACGTGTCAGAATTACGTCTGCCGGAGTGCTAAGGAGACTTATGATTAGATTACGTCAGTGCTAATTACGACTGACATTTTCTCTCTGCATGAGGAGCGCGTACGGATTAGCCCATGGAGCATGTCACGGGGAACCGTGTCCTGCATTGCTCTCTCAACCTACATCAGTCATATATAACATGCATTTTGACGTAATAAATGGGGAAATTGCATGTTCAATTTACTTTTTTTTTTAATTATGCCATTGATATAAATTAGATATCTATTAAGATAGTATTGTGTCAAATACAACAGTTCATTTGTACAGATAGATCTATGATCAAAAATTAAATCAGTGTTAAACCATAAGTAAAATTGACAACTACACCAATGACGTATATATAACTATGAACGTCTCTGAGTACACTAAACATGCGGAATATGTTTGGGTGACAATGTAAGAAATATTTATTCTCATGAAATGTTTAAGAAACACGTTGATCGAACCCAACCTTGCTATGTACATCATATTATGAGAAACAACGATACAAAGGTCAATCAAATTAAGACAATTGTTAATTAAGAATCGGATCTAGAGACCTTGATAATCATAAATTTTACCGTTTTCTACAAAATACTTCGACTTTTGACTGTATCAATGTGTCAAAATTCGATCAAAATATTTTTTGGCCAAAGTAATTAAGATGCCAAACTTTGCAAACGGTTTTATACGGAAATTATTCATTTTCTTTGTAAATTAATGAAAATATTGTCATTTCATTTCATGATTATTTTACTCAAACTAAACGCTCCATTACATGATTTCCCACTATAAATAATAATATTATCATTTACTCTCTCTCTAATATATGTGCTTATCAACAGTATATAATTGTACTTTGAAATGTGCTTGTCTTCAGTAATGATGAATGACTTTTTGTTATGAATTACTTTTTTTATTGGAGAGGTATTTATATAGACATAACAAGGCCTGTTTACTATGTTAGTCTTAAAGTGTTTATTACTATTCTCGTTTTTCAAATATGGAAAGGTAAAGGAGTTAAATTTCTTTAGGTTTTCACTAGAAGGTTTTAAAGCACTATTACCATCTCGACGGATTAAGAGATTTCGAGTTTTTCTAATTAAACATTAAACGTAAACCCTAACACTCCTATGTAACGTATACTATCCGTTTGTAAAAGCTTACTGTTGAAATACATTTTAGTGTATGAGTTTTGAACACGTTGAATTGACCACAAAGACGTTTTGATATGTTTTAAACATAATTCCCAAAAGAAGGAACCGGATTGATAAACAAGAAAATGCTTATATCAATACCCTCCGGAATACAAAGCATAGAAACATGGCATGATGAATATACAGTAGGAAAATGCATACAAGAAAATTGTGCATTATCAAGTACTTTTGAAGACAACGGTATCAGTAGATATTATGACGTTTTGATATATACATGTAACCTTACTGGTTGCTCTTCTTTACTACCAAGCGAGTTACCTGGAAATATCCAAAATACTTTAATTTCTAATTAAACATCAAATGGAATGTCTTTGAACACGATACAACAGGGTTTTCATATTTTCAGTTTTCCTTTTGTTAGCCCGTTTCGCGTTTAGCGTTTACGACTTAGAAAAAAACATCTTTAGCCATTTACTTCATTCTTTTCTCATTCTATCCAAACTAAAGGAAGAGAAAGGTTACAATGAACTTTCTGAAACTTTCTGAAATATAACCTATCAGATAATGATTGAATCAAAAAATATTTAGATATGTTAGTCCTGTCCTGGATAACATGCAGGACACATGTACAGTAAATCTTTGGTAGATTTGACATGTTTTGCAAGATCAGAGCAAATTAATTTTTCTTCATGGGGACCATCATGTTCTTCTTGACAATGCGATATCATGAATCTTCTTCAAGTTTCTTTTTATGGATCAAGTCGATGTTTGAGACCATCACTTATTTTCAAAATCAGAGCTTGAATTTTTTTCAACATGGGAACCTGTACACATCTTCCCCCGCATGGCTTTGAATAGCACTAGTCTCTATCACTGCCTAATTCATACCTTGCTGCTAACCCGTTAAAATTCGTGTTTTGAGTGCAGCGCCCTCTTCAGCGAAAATGATTGATTTCTCATTGGATTATCGCTGGCGCAAGAATAGGCCATGTTTTGGAAGATGACCTCCACGTGGAGCATGTAAATTGCAATATTAGTCCTCCTCCACGTCTATTTAAAAATTACCACCTTTAGTACAATCTAGGTCCTCATTCAGATAGTCTAGACTTTACGAATTCAGTCTGGAATTGAAATGGCATGTAAGACTAATAAAGGAACATTCCAATTTTGAAAAGTTGTTCATAGAGCTGACTAATAATAGGAATAAAACAGCTGTACCGGCTCCCCTCATTGTCTCTACGCGTTAAGTGTTTGTCGACTTTGAGTTTGATGACATGTTCACACTTACTTTTACAAATAGATCTTAAATTGCATAATGTTTCCAAACTTCCAAAACTTTCGTTTCTCTCACTTTTCCAATAAACACTTTATAGCGGGTATCATGCCCTTATGTGACCATTTGCTTGATGTCATTTGCAATTGCTTCGTTTCACTGGTCACATTCTAAACCCATCATATGGACATATATATTTCAAACGTGTCATTATATTTAGTTTAATTACAGCCTAGGACTCTTCTTCATGTATTATTATTTAAGTCACCTTAATCCATGGGTGGCGGATCCAGAAAGAGGGAGGGGTGATCACCTAGTGAGAAGTGGGGAGGAGTTCACACTTCTAGAACGCGTGTTCATGTAATGTTCGATTTTTAAAAAGAAATCCAAAAGGGGAGGGGCTCGAGATCCCTGAAAACCCCCCTCTTTGGATCCGCCACTTAGACATGAGCCACGGTATAATAACCTAACGCAAAAACATCTATTCCTTACCGGCTCTGTAAAAAACGAATTCTTATCTTGTCACATTCAATTATTCGTAGGCGCTAAAACTCAGGGAATTAAAAATAATGTATTCATCCGTTTATCACCTGCCTGTGTGTAGATATCGGAGCAGTGGAGCGATGAGCCCTCTCCGGTTACAAGACAAGTCGACTTGTTGGCATGATGTATTGCGACTACGGCCGTATCAGACAGGCAACAAATTGAAGGCAAATGTGCGGCAATGGAGCCCGCTGTTTCTAACGCCGTGCTAATAGTTTTAAGTGCCATAGCGCCCCTCCACTAATTTGGCTTGAATTATATGCCGGAGAATTTTTCTCAACCATATTGGTGCTAAGTGGTGGAGCATTCTCACTATAAAACTATGGGCAGATTCCTACATTTCAGACTCGTTTCCCGTCAGACTTCCGTACGGTAATTTTCTCATGACACCGTTCCGAAAAGTTTTTTCGCCGTCGTAGGAAGCTTGGGAACTTGTAAAAGACATAATGTAAATCAGTGTGTTTATTGTGTGACTTCGACCACCGATGTTTGTTCTAGAGCTTACTTCAGTCTCCACTGGTGAAATTTTTAAAAAGAAGTCCTGATCTGTGTATATGACGAATGGTTGAGGGCGTTCGGTAGATTAGGCGAATTCTTTTTATACGCGGTGGCTGGTATCATTGCATTTAGAAAGTATAAATCATAACGGCTGATAGTAAGTATTTTGAAAAGAAACTAGTGCCTCATTGAGTTCCTGTTTGAAAAAACTTGTATTATTAATAGTTAATTTTAAAGTTCTTAGGGTTGAGACGAAAATGAATAACTGAGGAACTGCGAGTTCTGTTACTGATATATTGGGTTTATATGCTTGATTTATTTGAAATGAGGATTTGAAAGTGTTTTAAGAGCAATTACAGATGTTTATCAGCCCAAGAGGCCATCGGTGATTGCGCTTATCTTCAAGACTTATCAACATGATGACAGAGACATCCAAGCGAGCAAGATTAACACATCTAAGTAAAATATGTTTCCGTTTTGCGAATTAGTTATTCATGATGATCCTTTTTCTACATCATTACCTATTATGAAATTTGAAATTTCCAACTGATGTTTGTATAACTGTTAGACAATTGTAACAGTTGTGGGGAAAACATTATTGAGAGTGCTTGCTCTAAGATTGAAAACTCAAATCAACCAAAATATCAACATGTTAGAATTGTTTTACAAATCGTCACCAGTATAGGAAATTAAACAAAACAATTACGTGCTTATCAAATATTTAAGTGGTGAAAGGAAATAATGGCAACGTTCAAGAATTCCTACAAAGCATATCAATCCAAATTATACATTTTGAAAAGGCGTTTGTCTTCCTTTATCGTCAAGAAAATATCTCTTTGAATATGAGAACCAACTTAGAAGGATCACAGGAAATAACTGGGTTACAAGTGCTATTTTGCGTAGGAAAAGATTTTTGCTTAAATGAATCAGCCCGTTATTTTCATCTGGCGTTAAAATATTCAAACTGCTCCTTCAAAGGAAGTGAATATATTAATTATCAAGATTTAAGATGAATACTTCTAGATTAAACTCATTCTTTTGAGAAGAAAGTCAGGATCATGAAAGGTGTTATTCCAGGCCACAAATCAGTCCCTTCAGAAGACCAAAGAATTTAACGCCGGTTGCGTCCCCCGTCTATTTAGATAATGTTAAATAGTTTTTATTTCCTAACGAGATGTATTAATAGATGTAGGGGACTTGGCCTACGTAGTAATTCAAAGATAGCTTGTGTGTGTGGCCAAGATTTCCCCTCAAGAAGGGAATTACTTGAGATACCAGTGGAGCAAGTGTTCCCCAATGTTCGGTGCCCTAACGTCAAATTAGACTGAAATAAGAGACTCGATCTACGCTCCTTGAGTTGCCACAATCATCAAGCCCATCTGGAGTTTGTCCTGGCATGAGTTATTGCCCTTGGTTTAAGGTTGCGAACTTTGTCGAGTTTCTTCATTTGGTACCTAAGGCTTGTTTAATTAAATCATTCTTACAGACAAAGGTTCATTGTGAGTTCTTGGCTTGATATCTTGGGCTACTGCTGTTGAAATTACACTTGACTTTAAAATTTTGATAGTTAAGTGATTTAGCTTGGTTTTATCCTGTTTTATCCTGATTCAAGTAATACAAGTGGCAACCTTCTGATACGACATTTAACATTATCCTTTTTTCAAAAGAACGTTTTACTATCGCGATTTGTCTGCAGAAACCTAGAGTGATTCGGTACGTTTTGTTTAGCCTCATAATGGTATTGAATGAAAATTGTGGTAAAAGTATTTGTTGTTACTTGAGGGCATAAGCAGTGTTTCTCGCTATGGCAGAGAGAAAAGTAGGTTTCACCATAACGCCTTGCCACCATGGGGCTGCAGGACAACTCCATGTGTGAGGGATTTATGTTAAACACTTGTTGAAAAATATCGTAAATCTATTTTCATCTCTCTATTGACAAGTGATTCGACTAACTGATAAATGATTCACTCAAACATAAATGAAAGCATTTAGATTATTTGCTGGGGTTTAGAATGTTTGCAATAAACATTACTCGGGTACATGAAATTCACTATATTTTAAATCATATCAGTTGAAATGTGGACATTCTACATATCATTGTAAAATGTAAAATCTAAATTTATTTATTATTTTATTCATTTATTTACAGCCTTTGGTGTCCATGAAAACGATCTTTACCCTGACCGAAGACTTGAAATTGTCTTTTTGAAACTTATATAATGCATTCATCAGGAATTTAACTTGAACATATATTTACTGTTTTGTCGGAATTTGTATCCTTTAAATTGTCCTTATCCACAGGGAAAGGCTTTACCTTTTGGAATTATAAAATGATGTTTCTGTTCGAGAAGCTTTCTTTTCTTTACTTTTCTTGACTTCATTTCTGAGTTTCATAGGTACCATATTAAACGATATATTACCAGGAGGTTACGCATGGATATGCATGGAATAAAGTGTCTGATGACTCAATAGCATGCATAATGGGAAAAGGTTTGAGTTAGTTGTCATCACAGCTGTGTTGACACGTTCTTTAATAACCCTCCCAAATACACATTCAATAAAAGAAATCTGTCTTTCATGGCATATTAAAAATCGAGAAATCGAAATATAATTGAATATGTTTGTACTTGATAATTACCTAATAACTCAAATTGTTTGTTAATTTATCTATTTCTGCACTTTTTCATAAACTAGCCGACTGAAATATATACATCTTATTAAGATCGTGTATTGATATGCACCTTTTGTCTATAAGAAAAATGTTTCTGTATTTATTATTACTTGTTTATCAAAAATGCAATCATGATTTCTACACATTTTATCAATAATCCTAATATGTATCCTGAATCCCATAACGCAAAACACTATCTTCCTGTCCGCTGATTATATCCACAAAGGGGGTGTTTGCACCTGCAAAGCCCTCAATTGGCATTAGAACAATCCATATTTTTCTTGGCATGATATTGTTGGTAAACTCTCTACCTACATTCCAGCCTGTGATTGGCTGCATGTGTGTGTGGGAGTGAGGGGCATCATGGGAACTCGTCCTGCACTTGTCAAAGGTGCACACAAGATGCTCAATGCATCGCCTAGCCTCACACCAAGTCTCTACAAGCACTTTGGACATTATAGGTTTGTGCTCTATAGAGGAAAATTTAAGATTATGTTAGATTTTTTACTTTCAACGAGTTGGTGTATAGTCACAAAATTATACCTTTACAAGCATACCCTTACACCCATTCTCTGTACTGCATATAAAATTGTAGGTTACTTTTTGGTTAAGTGAAAGAATATGTAGATGCTAATCTGGACGTTCAGTTTATCAAGACGTTAAACTGAGGTGGTATTTTGAGGCAATATCCTATGTAGTAATTTACCTCAAATTATAAGTAATCTATTCGCATTTTTGCATTAACTTTGTAAATCTAAAACTCGCAAATCATAGGTCTTCTTAGATTATATGAAACTTGGGTGAATACTACTTAGGAATCTATTCGAAAATAATTATCTCTTCGATGAACTTAGATGAACACATACGTTATTCTGGGTTCGTTAAACGTTTGGGCAGGATCTCTTATTAAAATTCAAATTTTTAACGTTGATAAAGTAAACAAACTTTTATAACAAAACCTTTTCTAAAATCTGAGAAAAATTCCGATTTCCTTATTCCAATTTACCATTATATAAGTTTTAGATGAAAGTGGAAGTAAAAAATCATTATTCAAGATATGAAAATCTTTCATGATTTTTTAAATATGTATAGCATATTATATTTCGTAAATGATGCACGTATATGATGATATTACTTATCCTTGGCCTCCTGCATGAATATGATAAATTAATCATCAGTGCCACAATAGAATGCTAAGTCTTTTGCATTTTGTAAATCAATGAGATGATTTTTTTATGGTAAACTTACAAGGCAATACTATTCACTCAGAGTTAAATGATTTATTCAAACGTTTCACAAGCAGCTTCAAAATTGTCTTACATCTTACGTAGAACGTACAATACGGTTAAGTGTCACACAATACTTCAATATACAATACCTGATCAAGCGATTAGAAAAAAAATATCTACAACCTTCACAATTAACTATCGCCTCCTAACGAGGACACCCTGTCGATTTTAGAGGTGCATAATCAAAACTGATGTCCAACACCTCAGTTGACCCCAGGACCGTCCACAGTAGATGTTTCGGGTGTAATTGCTGCATTGATAACATCCTTCCCTGTTTGTTCAACTGATCCGAGCCACGCACTATATGCCCATCTCGTGTTTTCTCACGTGAGCGAGAGCGCGGCAGGGAAAGATGGCCGCAAGCCGTGGGTGGTACTAGGAGGAGGGGATGTAGGCAGTTGGAGGATTTAACCGATGTCAGACGCAATTACTCCCAACAATAAGTCTTACACACCGAGCTGTACATCTCCCGATAACCTTCAAGCCTTGCAGCTCCTATCTGCTGCTCTACCAGCGCTGCAGTAACTGCCTTCACATTCAGTTTATTAGTCATGGAGCTCAGAGAGATTGGTACGATGATGACATCTTACTCACAAGCACCGTTTCTTCTTTCTTGTGAGTTTTCCCTTGCACCTAGTGGCTTGAAGTGCCGGTTCTCCTGCAGCGACTGTCGATAAGGAAATAAGTGATGGCTCCACTCTCCGCAACATGATATGGCAGCGGAGGAATATCACAATCAGTGTGGTTTCGCCAGTCCTATTGCTTAACATGATAAACTAACTGTTGATTGAGAGATAGAGAGTATCCCGCTAACAGCGCGTCTCTCCCTCTTCTCCTGTCGTCTCATCTCGACCCAACATCTCTATGCTTATAATATAATATCACAGGGGGAGAGGGACAACTTCTTTTATGTTTCAAGTCTGTAGATAGCTTACACTGATTTCTATGAAAGCGTTTTGGGCAGAGTAAAAGAATTGCAAAAAATTGCTTGTGTTTCGCGACGTTACAGCTCTTACGTATTACAGGCACAAACATAATTCTAAGAATTGTTGTAGGACGATGCTGATTTCAAATTCCTAAGGAAAATATCTAAATTCAAAATTTAAAACACTGTTGCATTAAGACAGTTTGACCTTCTGGTTTAATATCCATTAACACAACGTTGTTTTGATAACCTTTTGTTAGAATCATATCTTTAAAGTTAACCGTTGTGACAACAATATTGGAAAGGTTTTGTAAGAATTCTTCTTGGACTGATATCTAGGATGAAATCAGCAAAGACATGGCTTGGTGAATGGCCAGCGAGATGTCATCCCTGTAAGGGGGTAATATCCTCGAAGAGTATTCCTGTAGGAATTTATGGAAATGATTTCCATTTTCTGGCATGAAGAACGAAACAGTCGGTCTGCTGAAAGTTTAATCGTTTTTCACAATGAACAGTTAATACGAGGCATACAATTCACGGTGTTCCAGACGCTAGCAGTTGCAGCAACATTCAGGGAATATCTCTTCACACAATAGCTCTATTAATATGACCGATATCCAGATTACTTCATTCTCAAAGAATTAAAACGGGAAATCGCAGATGTGTGCTTCAAGCGAGGAATTTGTCAAGGTTTTCAATGTTTGGCTAAATTTCGGCATGTGCGGACCGATGGGGCTGTTTTCGAAGGCCTGCCTTACTTGTAAGTCATTTCTGCCGGCCTATTGTTGGGCCAGTGGTGGAGAAACCAGAGACTTCTTTGACACACGTGAAAAAATAGCCGCGGCATTGCTTCTACCTGGTGTCAATCACGGCTATAAAGAACACATTTCCTGGCCCTATTTCCTCTGCTATCGACACGACATTGACAAAGCAGATGTTGAGACGGTTTCTCTGTCTTCAGTGCTATGAGATCCATCGTACCAACCACGGCTCCAGACTTCCTTACAGTCTTCTTGTACATTATTTACTTTTTTTGTCCTTTTTCTAACCGTCCTACCTCTGAAATTTCCATTTTCATATCTAATAAAGTAACCAGAATACTAGGTTTACATGTTATACATGTTGACAACCAGAAGCGTGGTACATGAAGCAAGCATTTCTCACAGTGGTTCGTCTGTTGTCCCAGGATAGCAGTGATCGGCCGAAACGTCGGAACGGGGAGGCACGACGATGATTGGTGAATTATTTTATGTTTGAGGCAGTCGTGTTAAATTACAAACTGTTCATAAGATATTAAATTTTGAGATTGAACAGCAGAAAAGTTGAAAGAAAGAGAGAAAACCTCATTTTGAGGTAAAGGTTGAGGCAATCTAGACTTAGCACAATTGATTGTAGACTTATGTTGGCTTTTTAACACTGATGTTCTATGGTCTGGGGAGTAGACAGACAATGGTGCCGATAGTGTAAAATGATTAAGAAAAATAAGTGGTTTAAACTCAACAAAATGTTAGTTTACTTGTTACGTCGAAAAGTTTTATTATTCGGTATTATTTTTGTAAAGATACATCGATCCTTTTCATTCACTGTTAATCTTTTAAGATGGTGTAATTCATTACTGTTTTTCACGATATTTTTACTACTACTAATGCAAATGTGTATGTTTATGAGGCGTACTTTACCATCCACTAGTGCATGCTCAAAACCATGCTAATGCTGGGTGAACAGAGGCACAGTTTTACGAGAAGCTTTTTGTCCAGGTAGACACCACAAGTCTGTTAACTCGTGTCTCAGTGTGGGGCAGGGAATAAACCCTTCTCACTTTCAGCTTGTCCAGCAATGACGGGTTAATCCATCCACCCGGCGAGCCACGCCCGATGTTGCTGAACTTTACTGATAGCGGTTAAAAGAACTATGCTCACGGCCACGTGCAATCCACTCAGTCAAGTTCTATAATATGACCAATGCTTCTACTACTATTAGTCTATCAACCTCCACTTCTACAGTCACCTACTACAACTACTTTCACTATTCCTACTATCGTTATTATTCATACTATTATAAATCATTAATACTACTTCTACTACTATTACTACCAAAACTACTACAACTATTTTTTTTATAGTTAAATCATAGTTATGGTTTTGATAAATTTTACTCTTTGACATTCATACATTATGTTGAATATTGACTGTTCCGTCTGATTGTTGGTTTAAATGTTGGTTTAAATCAACGTTATTCTAAAATCTTAACTATATTCCTATTACCTACAAATTTATGATTTCAATTCATATCAACTTTACACTTTGTCGGATTTTTTCTCAATAATATTTTACTAGAATTTACTTGACAACAAATTTTCAACTGACATGTAATATCAAATTGTATTTTCACTGTAGATACTACTTGTACAAGGAATATGAATTGTATGTATGTACATACATATCATTACATTTAAAATGCCATGTAGTCTTCTATTACATCAAATCCGATGACCTTACAAAGATTCACTTATATTTGCGGCTTATGAAAATAAAAATGTACTTTATAAAAGTCACTACATATTTCTTAACGTTAAAAACATCCTAGTGCTATTGATTGTAAGTATATCTTTCAATGTTGAGATAAAATGTTTAACGTTTCCCTTGGCCTTTACTTTCTCAGTATGTCCCTGAAGTATACAGGAAACTTAATCGTTCAGGTGACAACCACAAACACTATATGCAGGTCGCCTTTGATTAAAACTTCTGAAAAGTACCAATAAATCCAATGTGCTTATTGGTTATCTGTTGAATTTAATGTTATGCTTGGTATACTTGTACTTTAGATATGACATTCTTCCACCGTTTCTGTTTAGGTTTGTAACACTAAGGATGCATGCAACAATGCTCTTTTCTTACACGTTCTATCAATCGACTGGTCCTCTTACCAAACAGAAGGATGTTAATAAACGACCTATTGAGTCTAGATTTGGCAATAAGATAAACCATTTTTAAACAATTATCAAATGTCAACATTAATGTTTTATTGACTGAGTGTTGGTCTTTGTGTAAAATGTCTTCTTTGAAAGTGTGTAGCGCACTGAACTTGGTAGAAAACACACTAATGTGTTCAAACAGCGTCCTATATACATTTGATAGTTGGTTTTTATTACCATAACATATTGATTATGGTTATAATAATATTGATGATACATTATATAACATGTTAAAGATCATATGCACTAAAATTATATGAGTTATCGGTTAGATAAGATTGCAATGTTTAACAACTGTTGACAGTTGAATGTGAGAATTTCAAGCTTGTTAAAGTTTTTTAGGAACAAAACTTATCAAGGGGGATCGTATAATTCCTTAGGACTTGCTACTGTACTGTGCACCTTATGAATAAGAACATTTCTGAGAAGGTTTTTGTTATTGAAACAAACCCCACCTCATTACAAAGATTTATGCCACATGAGAATGAATTACTAAGCAATATGTTAATAGATCGTGAGTGATGAACAAAATAATTTTTTCAATATGTACTTTTTATTAAACGTATAAGTATGATAATAGACTACTGATTACAAATCAAAAGCTTGTCCGTTTCTAAAAATTCTGATATTAATGCAGTTTAAATATTTTAAAATAGATTTCAAAACGTTTTGATATTTGACTTTCATCACACTAATTTCTGAACTACTTGTGTTACATAATTACTACCAGAATATTATCATACCTGGTATTCAGTTAAAAACGAAATATGAAGCTTTATAAAAGCCCTGTAGCTAATTGTTTTACTCACGATCCATGACTACACAATATCATTTTTTTAAAAACCCATACAGTTCAAAGTGTAATATAGCCTGGTTGTAACAGAAAATAAGTTGGTATTTAAAAAACTATGCTTTATTCTGATTCTGCTGATAAATCGCCATTGCCATGCTTATTACGTAAGAAAGCTTGGCTCAGCTAAAGTAATCAATGGAATGAATACAGTATATAACGAATTTATTTCCTTGATTGAAGTATGATACTAGTTTGTAAATCTAACATAAAGTACACAATAAATATTTTCAGACTTTATTTTGAAATATTTTCACGCTTGTAGCAGTTAGAAACAATATCACTAGAGGGAATGGCACAAATCAACAATGCTGTTTTATGGTATATGAAATATAAGATCTTGACTTCACAATTATAATAATTATACTCACTCTAACAAATCCTAATTCTTCTCCTATTATTGAGTGGATACGCCATCGTCTCCGCCTTCACAGTAACTGAGATCTTTTCAATGAACAAACGCAAAGGAATTTCAAACCTTAAAATTGTCAATGTAAAATTTATATAAAAGTTTTTCCATTTGCAGAAAGGTCTTAGCACTAAGCACTGGAAACAAATCACGTTACCAATCTCTGAAATATCTCAGGGCAAAACATACTTGGTAGGCTTGGGAACATAATATTCGATTAGTGTACAAAGCATAATTATTTATGATGAATATCACCAGTCATCAAAGACAAAATGCACTCTGTATTGAATGGACACACGGTATAGATAAACCACAGACAAACACCGTGTATGTAAAACAATAAATCCTGCAACCAAATATCAAAAGAACGAAAACTGACAATTGCTTTTGTATGCACAAATATCGAGAATATGAAATTATTTGCGAGATCCGCCACTGGATAAATAAATAGCTTGGACAATCTGTTGACGGGGGGATTCAGGTTTCTCTCCTTTACAAGAACCTTCTATGTGGGAGGTAGGCTTCTCTTGGATTCGCCTGGCTTCGCTTCTTCACTCAAGTAGGAAACTTTGTCGTGTACCAAACCCTTGAAACTTGGAGGTCAAATTCTTGAAAATCTGTTCATGATCAAATGTTTCCTTCTATGTCGATAAAATTTCACTGATACCAAATCTTCTTTTTTTGTTGCTCATTTAGTTTTTTTCCATTTATAAACTTGCTTTATTTTGAAAGGAAAAGTCTTTGAACTCCTATAATAATCTACTATTAACTACTGTGAAATCCTATTATCATAATGTAATATTTGATAACTATTTCTCCTACTTAGGCACCAATATGTTAAAACATTCCAAATAGTTCAGATGCATCCTTTCATCCTCATTGTTGAGAATTATTTTATCAACAACTTTATAATATTAAAGGCTTTTTAAAAAAATGTATATAGTAATGTCAACGAAATTACAATATGCATATATGACCTGCCCATGTACATACGATGGACGTTTGTCCTGAATAAAGAAAAACTGATAGAAGTATTGAGCAATCTATCAGAAACAGAATTTAGTCTTATTAATTTGTGACGTTTTTATATTTCGGATGACAAAATTTAAAGACATTTAATGGTTTAGTTTCTCTTTGAAAAATAACTTAATTAAAGAAATAACATTCTGTGATCGCAATACGGTGTAGGCAATAGTTAAATTTGATCTCTGCAAGTCAAATTCTTATTTTCACCTTCTTTAAAATCTTTAAATGTTTGAAATTTAAAAGGAAACTTTAAATGTCAAGTCAAATACATGTGCAGTTTTACGGGGAAAAAGACATAAGTTTATTTCTAAAATTGCATAATATTTAATCTCCATTAATTCAAAGACTCGAAATTTAGTTTTAATTCTGAGAAAGAAAAATAGTAAATATCTCACTAAACGTACAAAACAAAGACAATGTGTGGACATTATTCCTAGCAGAAAAGGACGGTTCCCACAGAAGACTGTACATTTGAAGGGGGCGTGGTTTCCTGGAAACACTGCACCGCTCAGAGGGGGCACTTGGTGCTGTCAGCCATCAGTCAGCCTGGAGTCTACAGAGTTTCAACCGTCTCTCCACCAATCATAGCATCAGGATGAACTTGGCCCTGCCCACGTGATGCTAAGACGTCCAAGATTCGTGCAGCACAGTGGGATGTCGGCTTCAGGCCTAATTTCCATGAAATGATGCGTATAAGAGGCGAGTATGTAATGAGGATCACCCATATCGTTAGTCCTCGTGTGTTTATCTCTTGCCTACAACTCTCTCCCTATCAGACAAGGTAAAAGCTTGTAGGCTGAAGTATACACAATGCAGTACGGAATGGAGTGTGAGCTGGATAGCAAACCTATCCTGGATAGTACAGGGATCCCGCAGGTGACGGAGCTGGAGAACATGCAGGAGTTCGAACACAAGGTGGACATGAAGGTGGACACGAGTGTCCCTGAGAGTGGGGACGAGTCCCCCTCTACCACCACCAACATGCCAGAGTCCCCCTCCTGTCAGAAATCAACCAAGAAGTCCGGAGTTGGAGTGAGGAGATCCGAGAAACCCCCATACTCTTACATAGCACTTATTGTCATGGCTATACAGGCCGCTCCAACCAAGAGATGTACTCTCAGTGAGATCTACCAATTTCTTCAACAGAGATTTCCATTCTTCAGAGGTTCCTATCAAGGGTGGAAAAACTCGGTGAGACACAATCTCTCCCTGAATGAATGTTTTATCAAACTGCCTAAGGGTATCGGACGTCCAGGCAAAGGACACTACTGGACCATCGACCCTGCTGCCGAGTTTATGTTCGAGGAGGGGTCATTCAGACGACGTCCCAGAGGGTTCAGGAGGAAGTGTCAAGCTTTAAAACCTTTTGGCATGTTGAATGGAATGGGGCCTGCACCCTCCATGATACAATCCCACTATGACTTTTTGCACACCCAGAATTCGGGTATGTCGCCTATGAACATGTCCTGTGCTGTCAGTTCATCACAGGGTTACACCGACAACAGCATGATGATGCCGGGAAACAGCCTCAACAGCATTAATAGTATGCAACAACACGTCAACGCTAGCTGCAGCTTCAACAACATGTACGCCCAGAGCTGTGCCATGGCAGGAATGCCAGGTGTCAACTCCGACTATACGCACCTGACAAATCTGCAGCCTACAGCGTCAACACCGTCAACCATCCCCCCGACAATGTATGAGAGGGACCACTCTATGCAGCAAACGACGCAGTGGTCCACTGCCCAGAGGTACCTGAAGCAGCAGCCCCTGTCCCCAACCGGCAGCACTGGGTCCATGCAGAGCATGTCCCCACCCTCCAGTAATGACCCCTCCCCGTACGCTGCTATCAGTACCGGTACAGAACCGGTGGATCTGGCTTTAGCAGGTGAGTTCAAATATTCCATATTTTTATCAATAGAAACGATACAAAACAAGGTCTTTACAGAAGCGAAATTGAAATATTTAACCATTATGTTGATAATTCTTAAAACTAAAAATAGGGTCCTAGATACGCTGAGTACCATATGCATACATATAAACTAAGATGGGGGTGTACGGGAAAAGAAAACAAATATTATTTCATTGCTTCGAAAAGTCTAATGTCAGTTGAACTTTTTCACGAAATAAATTATAGAAAATTACATTTTTAAACCAAAAATGTCGTTGGTCAACAAAGACGTTAAAAGGGTATAATTATTATCTTAATAATTTATGGTCTAATATTGAAGTAATAAACTTCGATGGTATAATATTGAACAATATTTGTCTGGATATAAAAGCAGTGACACAAAGTATAACATCAAAGGGCGATAAACACGTTCACGTAGTATATAAAGTATTTCCTAAAAGGAAAAACATGATTTCATTATATGTTTGCGAGAGCCCACATGCACAAACCAACTGTTCTATGGCTCGCGATTGAATTTATACGATATGCTTTATAATTGAAAAAAATAGCTTACTTCATGATATCGTTTGTAGAATAAAAACTACCGGTATTCTTTTTTTGGTATTATAGTTTAGTTTCGTAGCGTGTGATTAACTTTCAAAAGTGTAACTTAGTGAAATCAAAAGTTTATTACTGAATAACACAAGAATATGATATCCTTACAGTTTGTAACATATGGGCTCATTTAGACATATCTAAAGTAGTTTCCGTTTTGAGTAAAATGACGATCGGAAAATTTTACATTTTTGTTTAATCCTCTGAAACGTAAACAATTAGTTTGTGCAAGTCTTGTTAACAGTATATGTTTGAGCTGATATCTCAGATGGCTCTTCGACACATACAAAACGCATGCTGAAAGTAACGCGTTCACGTGCATCACAAAAACATGGGAAAATGTGTTGCAAAACTCACAAAACATTGTTAACCAGCGTTTTATTTTCTCAAGCGCAGAACGATCCTTTTTTCAGCGTGTTTATCAAGATAACTTTAAACAGTAAAAGTGCGAGGATTTTACAAGTAATTAGTTGTTAAAAGAGTGACTGGGTGTGAGTTGGTGCAGGAGACGCTAATTGAGAAATTCACGAAATTTAGCTTCATTAGCAGTGTCAGGGTGTGATAACGCAGCCCTTCCAGAGTCTGTGGGGGGTAAATAGGGAACGGGAAGGGGGCTGAGGGGGATGAAGAAACGCACGTGCTGTCAACGCAACTGAAATAATACTCGTCGCATAAGGATTCGCGGATTGCAAATGCCTTGAATGGTTACAATTCACCGCGAAGAAAGTGGAAATTTGGCGATCCGTCCTGTAGGATTTCGTGCTAAGGTTTGCCAGTAGCGTATAGACAAGTGTTATCTATTTGGTCACGGCGTCTGAAACAATGCTAGAAACAAGCTGAAAGAAGAGAAATATCCGTTAGAAGTGTAAAGGTATCGATACCCTAAGCAAGGAAATACGTTTCATTTAATGATATCAGATTACTACTCGGAGCAGTATGACTGCGCCCTGAAAATGCTGACATTAAAATCTTGCGATTTCATATTTCTCAAAATCTTTAGACGTATCTTCATCAAGTTGCATATGCTGGTAAAGTGTGTGTATTAATATAGCTCTTATCCTGCTTATAACTTTTTCGGTTATTTAGCACTGCTGGAGACAATGGAAGTGTACGATATAACGGAGTTTAGCCACACGAAATGTTACTCTTGTATATAAATAAATATAAAGGACTAATTATTGATTATAAACATATAAATGCTATACATCTTTGCATTAAAAGATTTCTAGAACGCAGTATTTTTTATATTTCTGAATTTAAAATGTTTAAATGAATTCCCAATTACCATGAATTATAGTCTCCCTGACTTTCTCATCCGTCACATGCGCGTTATCACTGCGGTGTAGCTAATCACACATTAAGCCACGATTATATCAATTTTCTCTCTGAGAACAAATTCCCAACACTTTCTTAATCGCTTTGCAAGTATGCCAAGCTTCTACAATCTCTGTGTGAAAAAATGTTTCCTAATTTCAACTTTATTACTGATAAGCGTGGGACGGGAGAAGGCAATTGTGCGAGGATGGACAAATTATTTCTTTCAAACAGTAAATTGGATAAATGTTTTCACATCTCAGAACGTCAAGCTTAAAAGATCGTGTTTTTCATCATGAGCAAGTTTTTAAAAATTTGTGATATAATATTATCAGCAAACGGAGAAGATAAAACCTATGAATATATAATAAGGTAATGAATTACTCAGATCATTTCTAATTACCAAGTTGTTTATGTTAGGAGCATGCTAAAAAATCTAAAAACTAAATATTAAAGAAACATGAAATGATAGATATTCAATAATTTTGAAAGAAAAACTATGTAAAAATGCAAATATTCGTGAATAATGCGAAAAACATAAATTCAATTATTAACTAAATGTTATTCATTATGTATATTCATATTTCAAGTTCCAACGCTCAACCTGTTCGGTTTTATCCCATTCCTTGAAACGCCGTTTCACGCAAGCCAACACACATGCGAGTGTGTACATCTCCGGTAAATATTAGCAATATGTGTTAGAGGTTACGGTCCGCATACATTTCAATGGAACAAGGTTTACAAAACTCCTCCGCTGTCAGTTTACAAATTAACGGTAGCAGTTTATTTTCTTCTTACAAGCAAGCCGATGTAAAGAAGTAATCGTTGTTTGCTATTATCTCCATAGCTCTCATGGATTTATTGTAAATAGCGGAATAGAAATAAACGAACTACGAAAAGCATCTAAAACGATTGGTTGAGATGGCGTAATCGTGTATAAATATTCATAAGGAGATAGGTTATGTTTACTTGCTTGATTATCTAACAAGTTATGGTTTCCCACGCTTGTTTAAAACAAAAATAAATATTTTGAGAATTTTCTCAACCACTTTCCCGTAGAGTTTTCTTTACTTACACAGGTTGGTTTAGTTACTGGATATTTTCTGTCGCAAATTGGAGATTTTTTTATCGATAATATATCAATCATTGTAAAACCGTTTCGACTTTTTCACGCTTGGAAGAGTTTACTTAACACCTCGAAACAGAATTGGTATTGTTACAATCGTAAAAATACACTTCTTTTATCTTTGTTTCTTCTTTCTCAACACTGTTGACAAAACAAGACAAGAAAAATACACACGAATAGAGTTCTATGACCAGAATAGCTAGTGCAGAAAAATAAAAAAAACCTCCCGTAGTGGAAAGTCCGCCCATATTATATATCCAGTGGCAGTAAAGTAGACGGTCTTGTTTTTCAACAGGGTGTTGGTAGATATCATGTCCCCTGTCAGTTCGAATTAGTTACCCAAACTCTGACACAAAATAGCCCTATTACATCTGCTCAACACACCGTTAAATATCGACGACACTGCGCAGAGTTCAAGTGTAAAGCTTGAATTGTTAATTCTATGTTGTTTGTCTTTCAGTAGAAAATGAAAATGTTCTTTCTTCGACAATAACAATAATATTCTTATCATTATTTTTTAACCAAATTGAAGCTTTACAATAAAAAAAACGTGCTTCACCTGACATGTTTCTGTTTATCATTGCTGAAATTTGTTAATTGTTAACGTTATTTTTTTTTAAATTGTGCCTATCAAACTGCAAAATTAACGGAATGATTTTGTTGACATTCTCTCATATTGTCGTAATACATACATTAATGATAACAGAGAATTTTCTAATTGACGTGAAAATAGACAAAGAAAATAAAGGAAAACAAAGTGATAATCAGCAATTATCATTTATTTTCCTTGTAAATAATATCGACATTTGATATCATTGTGATATACTTGTAATTAATGGCTTGAGAAAAGCTTAAATCATCAGTGTTCATTTTTACATTACTACTTATAACCTACTATTTGACCCATTTAATGATTTTCAGCTTTAGTACGTTTTTTTATTCTCTGTGCATATAATTCTTAACGTTACATAGAATAAAACTTTTCCTACAATGCTTTAAAGAAGTATTTTCATTTGAATATAACGAAAATTTTATTTACAAAATAGGCAATTTCAGTATTCAGTTCAGATTCAGAAAGTGTATGTCGGGGGTATAAGTGAGTGTCTAACTGTACGTGTTATCAACACGTCACACTACACCCTCACTCTCTTGACACTTCACAAATTGCAAGAAGCGTCGTTAATCGGGCCAGATAAGATTAAATATAATTCGTCAGCAATAAACACCTCATCAGCAAATTACCGCGCTGCCTCCCTCGTTTCGCTCAACCTTCCTCGTCTCCCGAAAACAAAGAGTTGAAATCTGATGCGATATGCTGGATTCCAAATGTCCATCTTTCATCACCACCGGTCAGAGAAATCTTTATCTACATGTCCAATGTTTTCATTGGCCAGCAGGTGTCCGATGGCGCCATACAGCGGCCACATTAAGTGACGTAACTCTTGTTTCTTCAGCTTTTGCTTGCCGCTAATGGATTCAGTGAAGGCACGTATTGTGTGAACTGAATCATCGTTTTTCGCGTACTGGGGTAATTAAAAGTTAATTAAATAGGATTTTTGGGATTTCACGCTGTAAGTGATACGTTGCATCATAGCTCGACGTTGTTATAGACAATATTTGCACAAGCTGAGTGCGAACAATCGTTGACATAAGCGAAGATAATACAAGACATGGTCATCAATGCCATGATTTATTGCAGCTGACATTCGGAATAAACCTTTATTGTCTAAAAGTCAACATCTTGATAAATCAAACCTGAGGAATCAATACGTAATGAGTCATTCAATCTGATAGTATTCATAGGTTACATAGTTCAATCTCTTTGTAACAGGGGCTGACATATGAAGAAGACACTAAATGTATCTAAGTTAAATGATTATAAAAATTATGATATTCTTACCTATGCATGTTAATGACATTGCTTTAGGAACTGTATACGACGGTTCAGTTATACAAGTTAAAACGTAGTTTTTAAATGCTTTATTTTTCTGTATTGCATATGGGTTTTTTTATGCATAAACCGTGTAATTGAAGACTCGTGCGTTACGTTTGACACTCGTTCCTGATACTTAAAATCATTTTTATTGTAATCGTTGCAACTTGGCTATTACAATACATCACGAATTCTACAATAACTCAAATGCTCTATTTTTGCTTTGTTTCTACCCTTTTGCTAAACTAGTTTGTAATAGATAGTGTTTTACATCATAAGTGCCAAGTTTGTATACGAAATGACAGGAGTTAAAGTGTTCTTTGAAATACTTCTCGTGATATGTGTTTTTACTTTGAAAGACATGTATGTAAGTTTGTAAACATCTTAGACAATCAGTTATTCCATTCAACCAGAAAACGAAGAGGACATTGTATGTATATCATAATGTTGTCATAAATATTTGGCAATAAGTTACCGTTTTAATTAAGGACAAAAATCCTTTTAACATACACGTATATTGGTATGTACATCATTGTGTTACTTTTAACTTTGAAAAGAAACATTTACAGAAAACGTTTATAACTACAACAAATTATAATATCTGATATCATACAAAACTAATTAAACATAAGATAGATTACCAAATAGCTTTATTTAAGAGAAAGTCATCAACAAGATACTCATCATCCCATCGCACGAAAGTATATAATCTAAAACATCTACGCATTTGTAAATTGAATTTTATTGACATTTTATTAGTTAGCTTTAGTTTTAAGGTTTGAAGATACTAAATAATGTCAAAAAACTTCATTGAACAAACATGGAGTTGAAAGTATTGTGCCCCCCAGCTTTCCTCACTAGATGCTGCACGTGTAACTGAGTCGGGGGTCTACGCCACGAGCATTACGTGAGCGGGGTATCAGATCATTGCTATTGTTCTACAAAGTAAAAATGTGTTTTCCAAATCTCTTATGCACGCCAACCCTTCGTGTAATTGCAAAATATTGTGGTTTTCCGCAGCGTGACAAACACTTTGTCTACGGTTTCCTGTGAATGTGGAGGCTTTTATTGCTCATTAGGAAACGTCTTTGAAACTTTCGTCATATTACTTGAATATTCGGCTCTGTTTCAAAATGTTGTGTATGTATTATCTATAAGAGTTTTTCTTCAATGAATTTCTGTTCCCATCTGTACTTCTTCTGACAATGTAATGGATGCGAAACATGTCTAAACCCTAATCCAGATTCTCCTAATGATAAAAGCTTCCTGATGTCTACTCCAGACACACTGACACATAGGTCCTCTGCCATCATGGTTAGGCGTATCTGCAACATACACGCAGCTCGGCATCACTGCACTGTTGAAGTAATGCTTAACCCATTAAGGAAATAAACAGATATAACAAAGTTCTTGAAATTAAAGTTACATGGAGAATGTTTTTGGATTCAAATATAGTAAGCGGTACCTTTTCATGAAGGACAACTATTTCTAAAATTTACCATTTTTAATCGTTTAAGTATAGTGAAAACATTTAGGTTCAATTCGTTATTATATATAAATGGGGCATATAATTTCAGCCATGTACGTGATATAAAGTTTCTCTATTGAATGTAAGCAGTTGTTTATTTCGAACATCCGTTTTCCACCATCACTGTTAACGTACCTAAAACATTCACACAGCTCGGCCAAGCCTGCCACTATGAAAGTACAAATGTAATGCCCAAGTCATAAAGGAACTAGACATATATCATGAAGTTCTTGAGATTAAAAAGAACAGATAATGTTATTTTGCAAAGAAGTACTTTAACTAAAACATTTCATTTTTAAAGGTTAAAGTCAAAATGTTTCTTGTAAATCGGGCATTTAACTTCAGCGTCTAACATGTATAAAACGTTGCTCAATTTCAATGGAAAGGAGTAATTGTCATTGGTTTGGAATGTGTGTATCAAATAACAAAAAGATTGAGGTGATTTGAACTAGAATCAGTACATATGATATTTTGGCACCTATCACAGCCAAATCAAAATTTATGTAACATACTTTATTTCACTCAAAGAGAAAACCAAGGCTAAATATAAAATAACGACATTGCCAATGTTAAATAAAGATCCTACCTTTAAATAAGTATAGGAAATGTGGAACAATTTGTAAACATTTTTAATGTTATGAATCACGATAATGAGGAAGTTTGTATCCTGAATTTTTGTTCGATAGAATAACAATTATGATATACTGTGGCGTTACACTTATGTCTTCAACGAATAATATTTCAACTATTCCACGGGATCAAAATGCGGAGTATAATCACACATTTGTAAACGTAAACCCTGGAAGCCATCAGGAAACTAACAACATGCCTTTGTAAACGGTTCTAATCAAGTCTCCTTGCCACCGGCAACTCTCTCCCCTTAGGGTAAGAATAACAGTGAATTCTGTTCCCAGTTCGTTTTAACAAGATTGGGTGATTTTGACGCAACCTGTGCGGCAGTGTGACACTAATGTAGAACTAATGTTTCCCCGGCATGTCCTCTGTGAGTCGTCGTTACCACATCAGTTCCATTGTTTGGCAATATGTTGGTATGTGCCCGGCACCGTCCCTGCAAATGATACTGTTCGCTCTAACAATGCACAGGTGCGAGTCGGGAAAGGTGAAACATTTACTCCAAATCTAAAACATCAGTGAAAATACGATACTTGCTGCAAAATGTCATGAGAATACCTGGACAAATGACTATCAAGAATATGTTCCTGTGTCAAACAATAATGCAATATTAGTCGTATTGAACAAGGTGCTAAACTTAACGTCATTAATCAAATGAATTTAAACGAACAAAGGAAACAGCCAGTGTCTTATCATTTGATCGAATATTAAAAGTAAGTGTTATCATATTTTAATATCATATATTAAAAATATCAAATAACTTAAGATATCAATTTTATACCGATGATCATTTGAAATAGGAGCCAAATTATCAGGAAAATGCAATCAGAGAATTTTAATTGAGTACATATGTTCTACTGTCAACTTCAAAACGAAAAAAGAAGATCAAAATAATAATAACAACAGGTGCGTATTTACATATTTATTATAAAATATTGAAATAATTTCCAACATATGATTATGAATTTGCGAGTAATCACTTCACGATGTTGTCTCCAATAGATCAGATGAAATACGAGAAAGGAGTTCCTAGATCGACTGTTATTACAAGAGGGTCTGGCCAGGATAGAACCCATACCAGAACTTATTAGAGCGTTGCATGTGTGTGCACACTATAATAATACCTATGTTAAGGTACAGCCCACAGTATACGTTTAGACCAGCTGATGGGCCGCTAATGAACATGGTATTTATCGTGACCTTTACCGGGGCTCGCTGATTTCCGAAGCTAAATTTTTTCAATCACGGAACAGGCTAAAGCATATTTGAGCCAACTGTTTGTTCCGAATTGCCACCCATTGCAGAAGGGTTTGACGGACAAATTGGAGAATATGGCCAACACGTCTCGCCTCTCTGCCAGCTTATTAAAACATATCGGACCAATTTGCAGCCATGATCCTGCGAATTAAGCTAAACAGTTAATCGCTATCAAATGCCGCGAATTGCTTGCGGAACTGGTTTCAATTTGCTGAAGGAAGTATCATGAAGGAAATCTTGCATGAATGTGGTGTGATGTTAACGAATATCATGCTGCACAGACTCGCAGCTAGTGACACGGCTAATATGGGCCGTGAGCGGGGTGTAATGTCTGATTGACAGAGGCAAGGCGAGAAGAAGTCGGGGAATTAAGGGCTATAACGAATACCAACTGCATCTCACCGGGGAGCTGGTTCTGTGAGTGACGGAACGCAGGGAAGATAAACTCCTGACAGAAAGTGACGCTGTTAATAAGTCTCTTCCATGTAAATGTCACTCATACACCCTCGGATTTATTTACTTACATTAAGCTGTCGTTGTCAATGCAATTACCAAAGTTTTAGCTTTTAAGTTTAAGATGAAAGGAATACTTGATGGAAAATGTATTAATTTCCCCAACTGATTTTTAAAGAACATTTCACCTTGTATGGCGAACGCACTTAGTTTGTGTTTTCATAACAACGAATGTATGATAATGCACTCTTTCCTTTGGAAAATGAACCTTTTGACATTTGTATAGAATCGAAAGATCAAAATATCCGCACTTGAGATCATTTCAACAAAAATATCAGTGAAATGCCACATCATTTTTCATCTCTCGTCACATCGAACCGTTATTACAAAAATATTGTCCAAAAATATTATTTCATATTGAAGTTTTGAGTATGTTTATTGTTGAGTTCTGTGACATTCTCTTTGGTTGAGCCAGTAGAAAACACAAAGAAGAAGCAGAAGGTACACGGTTACATGCCAGATCGCTTGGTGATGACAGTTAGACCGTCAGTCCGACATCCCTCCACAATCACACACAGTAGAGCTATTATTCCACTACATGATAATATACATGGCTTCTTGACATTTGTCTCCTGTCAGGGTAGTGATACAGTGAGAAGGCCGGTGAGATAAAGGAGTAGTAGGGTTACACGTGTACTCACTACCCCGGCTCACAAGTGTTGGACCAGATTCCTTGATACCTCGCCCCTGCAACAAAGGTATCCTTTTCTACCCTCCTTCATATCAAGGCTTGCCAAGGCTTTCATCAATTAGAAGTATGTCCAGGAAGTCCATCCGCCATCCCTAGTGTACCCTGCAAGAGAAATAATCAGTTTAATATTGGATACATTTCTCGGAGTTCCCGTGTGAGTCAGGGATTCCGGCCCCACCTGTATCATCAAGAAATCAATTGCGGAAGGGAAAGAAAGGTTTTAGTCCACAGTGGATAACCTCAGACATATAGGAAATCTGCCACAAATTAATCATACAGCCTCCTGACAGTCCGTGTCTGACTCCAGATAGCAGGCGGATTTTCTTAGGTGCACGTGGAGTGGAAATGCTTGGTGCAGTTATTTGCACGTGTATAACAGGTGAGGGGCTTTGAACCATGCCACAGCGTCCAGGTGTGTTGCACATGACTGTGGTCCGTCAACATACGATGTGCTCTCTCTGACACGGCAGGTTTTCTTGACATGTGTGTCATCGATGAAGCAGTATCATACACCGTGCTAATATTATTACTGAAAATGAGTTGTTGTAACTGTACCTACAGTCCACATACCTTGTGTTTTGACATTTATGAATAGTTATATGTGCTTGTATTTTAAATCTGCAAGAGGTAAACCCAGTACAGATTGAACATAAAGAATTTCTTTTCTGGTCTTAGCGCGAATATTTCCTTTCTGTATTAAAAAAGGTTAATTGATTATCATATAATTATGAATACGCACGATAACAAAATAAAATTACATATTCGGAATAGCAGGCCATACCACACCGAAGAAAGTTTACCCGTAACAATTACGCTGTCCCGTTAAAAGTAAAAATATGGTTTGTCTATAAATATAGTAAATTGTTAAAATTCATCGTGAAAAAATTCTTGGTGTTTGGTATGTATAATAGCAATTATTATATAAACAAATACACACAAAAATCAGGATGGATGGACCACTACTCTTAGTTTGCGTGTGCCTCTTTTGCTTAGTAAAGTAACCACGTTATCATACTTAAACGTGAATCATTATTACTGACTTGGAAGGATTACTAGCGATCGGCTGTATAAAGATATATGTTACACTTACATAAACACTTTTGTCCTTATCCATCCATTCATTGCTACATACATATAATTATTTATTCACATTACCCTCGTGTAGAATGTATTCAACGTATGAATGCATCTAATATGCAACATAAGTTTCCATATTACTAATGAAAAATGAAACATACTAAACATGACATAAGAGTCTTTTGCTCTTTGGTCGTATTGATTAACAAAATGCCCTTAGTACGAAGATAATTTACTGTACAAGGAATCAACGACCGAGAGAACACGTGCATCAAATATAAAATATCAAAGTGCACCCTCCCCATAAACTAAGCTGTAACATTGCAACTGCTAACCCTGGGATTTCACAGGGACCTCTTTGTTTGTAAAAACTATCAACGGGAGTAGAACAAACAGCACAAATTATATGACTTAAGGCATAAAATAGCAAGAACACATAAACCCCGTTTGTGGAGGGTCAGTGGAACTGTTGTGGGGGACACACCTATTTTTCTTCTTTTAACGACTTCATCTGCCAGATCTTGCTTGTGGGGCTTTTAAAGAGAGCTTTCATATTTTCTGATTTTTCCAATATTGCATGAAGAATAAACGCCTGGAAACACATAGAACATTTTATTTCATATTCTTACCGCAATTCCTTCCTAAGTGTAGAAGCTTGCAGGCGTATGTCAGGGAGCACTACTGCTACCCTGCTGTTCTTGGTGGTCCGAACCTAGAACAACACATGTTTTGCTTGCATAAAGCTCACATTGGTTGGGAAATTCTACTCCATCAGTTGGCTTCTCCTCAGTCCTACCTCTCGCTGTTCTCCGTATTTTGCTATGTACATCAGCGCCGCTTGTTCTGGGCAAATTGAAGAGGAAAACACTACCCCGTGAAGATAACGATTGTACATGTTTGCTCACCATTTGGGTTGACATGTCTGTGAACTGATGAAGACGTTTTGTATTTCACTTTAAGTGTTAATACGTGCTTCTGAGACAAAAGAGGTTTTGCTTCAACTGTTCTTACTTGAACTGTGCATTATCTGAAAAACGTAATATAGGAAGAACACACTGATGCTTTTTATGTTTGTCCTGTGAGCAGAGTTATTTTAGGATAAGGATATTATTTAGTCTTGCTTTTTCAAACGATAAAGAAGTGTTTTACATTGCTGAAGTTTCTTATATGCTCTTAGTACACTGTTTTCAAATATAAAAATTCTTTAGAATTTATTATATGTAATATTTATGGATATCCAATAAATATAACGTCACCTTAAATCGCAATGTAGACTGAATAATGAAAGCTTATGCAGTTTACTACAGTTTCCTCATTTATCTATTCTACGTTTAGATTTGTAACATCAATCCCAAATGGTTAAACATGTTCTTTTTCTTGCAGGTATGCGTCTCCCATCTCAAAGTTTTCAGCAACCGTCATCTTGTGACCGGAAAGCATATTTTCCTTACGGAACCGGAAGTATGACAACTCCCATGCATCCAACGTCTTATTACGAGAAGTGCGCAATGTGAGTCACATGACAACAATGGCGGGCACATGCAATATGTACATAGATCTCGCATATTTATTTCAAATCTCAAGGATCTACAGCCAAATCGTCAAACTCTTCTGTATCATACATCATTCAGAAAATCGGCCATTACTCAGGCAGAAAGTGAGATCGCTTCACTTCATGACGTCTTTTTAAAATGTCCCTCATCAAACCGATCAACATATGCAGAGGTGCTCTGAATCCACATGACGTCATCAGTATCATGTCATCAAAATCAAAAGAAAGTGTAGTCGAGTGTGTGCACATATTTTAATGACGTCAGCAAAATTTAAAAAGCAATTTCTGTACATACAATTTTGGCTCGTGTTGCCTTTTGTCTCTAAGTTGAATATTTTGTGCACGCAGATTTACTACTTCCAGATATGTGTTGAAATGACTTTAATTTGTTGTTGTTGTTGATGACAAGCAATAAGTTATTGCAGATAAACAATTGCAGATAGCGTGCCAAATGATCGGATCATTTTGCTCAGAAAGTGCCTTAGACTTTCTATGACTTTAACAATATATACAAATGAAGTGCCAAAGCATCATCTTGATAGAAATTGTAGAAATTTGCATTTATTGTGATCATTAATGAAACTTGTGCCTTTCTCATCACCATGTTATTAAATGTTATCATTTTCATGATTCATTGTTTCAAATACGTTACGTTTGTCATTATTGTCTTGATTTCAATATATTATATATATTTTCACATAATTTGTAAATTTTGAAAATTGTCTCTTTAAAATTAAAAAATACTTTTTATAAATTCTTACTCTTTGTTGTTGATACATAAGCTGAAATTATTCACTCTGAAAAGACAGGTTTTAGATCTTCTAAATTAAATTGTGTTCTTCAACGATTCTCTTCATGAAACTTTTACCGGTGTTTTATTTTCATTGTGAAGTCGATGTTATTTTGATGCACAAAATGAATCACTAGTTGATTTGTGAACCTCTTATGCTATTATTTTCTGAGTATTCCTATTCCGGTTTTTTCTTCATCTAATTTTATATAAGAAACCCATCCAAATCTACGAAAATATTTATTCACCAATTGAACATTCCTGTATCTAGACCAAGCTAAACCATGACATATTCAAGTAAGCATTGCAGACGTTTTGTGTGAAAGTTTCTCATAGACATTAATTACCCAAAATATAAATTCAAATCCATCGTACTACATATTTTCTGATATTCATTGCAAATACTTTCATTCATTGAAAGGTATCGAATTGCTAGTTTGTTAACTAAAGCTTATTAATTTCCTTAATTCCTAATAACACAGTTATAAGCGTTGAAAGTGAAATTGCGTAAAGTTTAAAAAATGTAATCCAACTATAAACGAGCACTGAATTTTATTGTATCAAAAACATTAATTTTCACAAGCATAGGTTAACCAATACTGTAATTATATTGAATTGACGTTTTTTTAAGCAAATCAATGAAAGCATACAGGAAACCTTACTTTTCTTTGTTGTTCATTTGTAAAAAAAAATCATATAAATTATTTTTAGGAAATTTCAGTATAAATGGGTAAACGGTATTACATTATCATATAACAAAAATATATGATTTTTATAAATAAAATCATTACACAATCAATATTTAGAAATTCACTGATTTTGAAATGATTATGAGTTCTACCCCAATGTTGGTATGTTGTTTCCATACAACAAAACGAAAGCTTTCAAATAATATTCAGTTCCTTTTCGTTCAAATTGAGGTTGATGAAAATTATGGAAATGTTTAAATTCCACATATCTATAGATCATAGAAAAGAGCCCATCATTTCAGTATCATAACAAAGTCTTAACAAATCAAGCAATGACCCCTTCAAATTGTAATCATTAAGATTATTTCATCACTACAGTAACTTGAAAATTCACTGTCCTACTCTATATTGGACACTGCAGACAACGATTTCGATTCAATCCCTACTGTATCAAATATCTTTTATAACCAGTTTATAACTCTAGGAAATGAAATAAGAAAAAAATGCAGGTTATCACACTTACAGACTCCCTTTGACAACATTGACCTAGTTTTCTCTACTTACAAACTACCCTCTACCCTTCCCAATATTTTAGTATCGGTGAACACGTGCGGACAGGGACGAAGATTTTGTTTTCTTTTCTCCCCAGCAATTACTTCGCGACTAATTGACCTTTTCACAGCACACAGATAAACTGACAGGGGATATTTTCACAACAGTAACGGCTTAAGCCTCTGGTCTAATTACCCACCTAATGGAGACTCATCGTTGTCAATTGTGGGAGGTCACATGACATGAGAGTGATCTCTCTTGGGAGAGTAGAAGTAAGGAGATAAATATCTCGCTGCCTCCTGACACGATGACATGTGGCGAGAGAAATACTGGGCTGAAATTGATAGAGACCCTATAATGACAGAGGGGTGTTCGAGCGTGCCCTGCACTGTATTGAGTCTTCGAGTGAGTTCTTATAAGAAGCGATACGGTGTTAGACTGGACTTTATATAATAAAAAAACCAACTTCATAATAAAATGAATTAAACGAATGGTAGAAAAAATGCAACATTGTTTTGCTGCTTAGAGCTGATTTTGGTTTACAAATATATATATATATATATATATATATCTCGTTACTTTATAGCTATAAAAAAATCCTTCATAATAAAATGAATCAAAAGACTGGTAGAAAAAATGCAACATTATTCTGCTGTTCTGAGCTGTTTTGGTTTTCATATATATATATATATATATATATATATATATATATATATATATATATATATATATATATATATATATACAGCTAGTTACTATATAAGTATAACAATATCTCTGTATAAAACTTTTGAAATTGTATCGGAATTTCCTACGGCGATGTATTGCCTGTAATTTCTTAAACATGTCATAATAAGAAACAAATCGAACTAAATAAATAAATTTGAAACTCATTCATTTCATCTGTAAATTGTAATGTATCTAGAATTTATCCTTGTTTATGAAATAATAATGGTTCAATACGTTAAGGATTCATATCCACACTTCATATACAAGCTACATAATAATTATATTTGGTATGCCGGAGACCATTTTTGCTTTGCTCAAAAGAGGCATGGGGTAAAAATTAAAAAACCAGATTTTCATATCTCTGCAAGAAAATAGTAATTAGACACGTTTTCGACAAAGTTTTGACCAAGATAATGAATGATGGTTAACGTGTAATATATATTACGTTATTTACGAAACTAAATTGAAGTGAAATATCTATAAGAAAACTGATTTTTCTAAAATACTTTTTTTCACTTTTGAGCAATTTTATGCCAAATGCGCTCTAGTATGAATACGAATATAATATTTAAGTATGATACGGGGACACGATGGTTCTTCAATTAAAAAATATAATACAAAGTTTTGGCAGAAAGATGCTTGATAACGTCGAGTTTCAGTGAACACCTAATTTCATGATATTTGCACAAAGTTTCCAAGTAATGTAACAAACTTTTGTTCTGCAACTGTACTGTGACGAAAATGAGATTACATTATGGATGTCACAAACTAACACATCGAGGACATCAATGGATTATTTTACTTTTGTGTTTTTAAGAAAAACCTTTGCAGCCATGGTCCCATTTGACAGAGATACCATTGAACTGTGGAGTTTTTAAAATGGTATTCCTATATTATGTTCTATGTACTTGTATCGATGATGCATAAACATAATGATGTCATATTATTAATCTTCATGTGAGGACATCGTGTCTCATAGTAGATTAGCTACCCATTAGAAAGACACATTTTTCTCATTCACCCATGATGATATGTGTGGTATGACATACCTTTCACATCAAATCAAGATGGAACTATCGATAACAAGAAAGTAAAAAATCTCAAATGATGATACGAAGTGTACGTTACTAAATGTTCAACATAAACTGTTTCGAGCTGTTGAAATAGACATGGGTATGTCAGTGGTTACTCCCATGCTATCTGTTACAAAACGACTTAATGTCACTCATCACTCTGAAATTGACACAATATCGTTGACCTTGGAACGAAAACACTCCTAGCATACACACGTGCTAAGAGGGGAATAATCTAGGGGCTTCTAAGGATGACGTGATCCCTAGGGGGTTCCCCAGGGTGCCACGCCTCCCGCCCTTTCTCAGGAGGGGAGTTCATCCGGGTTCTTGAAGAGGGGCGCAGTTGGGCGCTGACAGACACAGTGAAGGAATAACATTGTAAGAGTTTACAAGGTTGGAGCAATGTTTGGATGGGCTTCCAGTTGCACGTCCAGTGGTTATGTGCCTGTTGCTGTCCTGTAGGTCATAACTCTGGTAATTGGAAATCAGACTTGCACATGCATAGTTCACCCTGAAAGCCAGGGCCTGGTGATTAGTCCATGTTGTTGCTGCTAATATACGGAAATTTTATTTATTTGCTCTCTTAACTAAGCAGTGTCTTTTGCTTGACGTATATAAACACGTGCATGTAGAATTGCCTCATTAGTTTGATTATAACATAGAAGATTTCATAAATGACTTCTAACGTGGAAGTTTGTGTAGAACGAAAAGATCTCAAATGACAAAGATTTTAACATTCATTTACAATTCGTTTAAAGTTTTTTTAAAAAAAATATTCTCAATTGACGTTTAAGGTATTTCACATTTTACACATACAAATCGCAAATCAAAAAAACGTTTAATGCTGCATAGTTCGTTTATAATTCGAGTATTTGAATACAAATCGTGGCGTAAGAAAATTGCAGAAAAATAAACAGAAGAACTGTTTGTATTGTTTAAATTTTACGGTAAGTTTTACATCAGAAGTGTCATTACTTCATGAATAGAATATATTTGAAAACAACAAAATACTTCTACGACTCAGCAGTTTGGAAGATAAACGATTTAAGAGAATGTGACTCTAGCTCAGTTGTTATGACATAAACAGAAAATATATCATAACGATATTTTAGTGTGTAGTAATTGCAACCACCGCAAAAAATGCCATGAAAGTTTTACTTGATTTATTTTTTTATGTCTCATAGTCTTGTAATTGATTCTGAAAATCAACCATTGATGTTTGAGATATTTTCAATAATAAAGGAAGGAGTAATGCGACCTTAACAACTTGTGAGAACAGGTCAAGGCATGATCATGGCAAGTTATTCGACTTACTGATTTAATGAGCATGATCCACAAGATCCCTCAAAAACCAACACCTCTCGGCTTAACATTGTTCGATTTTCTCATTAATAGTTATTGCAATGGTTTGTGTTCTTTCAGATGTATATTTCATAATGTACTCCACCTTGGGTACGCGTCATCGTCAAAGTCAGTATGATTCCTTTTCGCCGATGAATGAATGAAGACAAGGCATGTTGCTTTAAGTGATTTTTGAAACATTCAGTATACTATGATTGTTTTACATTGTATGAAAGATTCGCTCTGAAGAAAATATTTCCCCCCTTATTAATTGAAGTGTAAATATACAGAAATATTTATTACATTTTACCTTAAAATATAATAATCGCAAGTACATTACAAACCATGCGTAGCATTTTCGCAAAACGGGCATGTATGTCATACGGAAAGGCAGGAGAGTGATATATGCTTTACTCTGTGGCATATGTTACATTGAAAAAAAGGTACATTTATGCAAAATATCAAATTGATGAAATATCAATAGTGTTTTCACATAACCACTTCTTAAATCAATTTTGTGTTTATTCATATTTTATGAATTTTACGAGAGAATAAACTTCACATTTACAACATATAAATGAAATTAATATTTACCGTAAAGCAGACATGATGTCGTTTGATATGTCATCACACGATCTATTGTAATTGTACTGTAAAAGAAATTGTGACCGTATGCCCGGTACATGACATGTTGTTGAAGTATGATTAATAACAAATTGTGACCATTTGAAAACAACTTGGTATATGAGATTCTACAAAATATGTTATTGCCAAAACATCCCCATAAGCAATTCATGGTTCATAATGTGGAAGCAAAAATGGAACGACCTGCAGAAAATGTTAAGAGCATTGAATAGAATAGAGCAGAAGAAATATTAGCTTTTTTAATTCAAGCATCATATTTATCTATCGTGATTATTTATTCCGTTTAAAAGGTTGTGACGAAAATGTTAAGGTACTTAAAATCATAATTCAGTGATTAAAGCTGCAAAAGCTTTCGTGTTTAATATAAGTAAGGTAATACAGTGACTGTCAACAATTATAACCAAATTATGAAGCTCATTAAGATCTTTATTTTGATATTCAACAATGGTTATAATTTCAATTATATGTATACTGTTTTCATCATAACATGACTATTCTCTAATCGTTAGAAATGACAAAATTTCATACACATTTCCATTAAAATAGTTTTAATATATAAAACAATAGTTAAGAACTTAAATCCGATATCAGATGACTCAAGTACCTGCTTGTCCCGTCTTACTTTTGTAAATTATACAGTGCAGAAACATATTTGAGATGAGATTTTATACAAACGGATTTAATGTTAAAGAAAAACGTCAAAGCTTGTATGCATCTTTTTCATTGGTACATTGTTGACAGTTATAGAGATAAAAAAACAACAACTTCCTCATCGCATGCAGTAATGTCGTATCAGCAAATTCATATCAATGGAAATATTTGTTATCTATCCTACCTGTAAATTTCGAAAATATAACAAAATCCACGCAAAAATCGAAAATGAAAATATAGAATTGCGCTTCAATTCTTCATTCCTTATTGCGCTTTCTAGACTTGTCAAAGTATGACTTTAAATTTTCTATGGTCATTTTTTTACCACAAAAATGTTGCGTTTGATATTGGTCCATTAATGTAGTTAAAGACTCTTACATGTCGGCAACCGGTGAAATGACATGAAAAAACTCATTGTATTTTTACTCATTTTTCCTTATAGAAATAAACTACATGTATGATTAAAGAGACACTCTGTATTTTTTTGTAATGTAATTTTATCTTGGATTGCCAACTGTTACTTTTTTTTGACATTTTAATGCTAGCCGGTTCAGCATAGTCATACTACAATTTATCAACGTATCCTGGACATTGGCACGTGATAATAAGTCAACGAAATTATAAAACAGGTAGAAAATAAAAGTTAAATCTATAATGTTTAGAAGGTTAAACCACTAGTATTCATGTGTAGGTAGGTGTTTTTTCTGCTTCACCTATACCGTAGAGGTGATGGCTTACCATGATAACTTACTATAGGTTGATAACAATGCTGATCTTAATCATTATGTCCAATCAAAGTAAACTTTATGAAACACTGCTGTTGATAAAGCATAGATTATATATGTAGAAGGGTTGTATGTACTACTCCATTGTAATGAATGAATTTTACTCAGTCCACAACAATGGCTATGACCATGGTAGGTAACTTGTACATAAACCGGTGCCCGTGTTGCCACCTGATAGGGAGTGGTGTATATCTCCAGCAACTCAAGTGGAATGGGGCTGAACTCACCCACCCCCAGGATTCGTCGATGGTGGTATTATCATTGTGCCCCTCTTCTCCCCATGATCTCACCCCGGTGTTCTCTCGCGTTCCCCCAAACTCCCCTCCGCCATGTGGCCAGCGTCTTACACCAGCCTGCAACTCGTTCTTTCTTTCTGTAATGACATTTAAAGATTTCACGTTGCCTGCCTTTTAAAAGTTGAATGGTGTTCTTAGAAGCCACTTGAAGACTAATTACTGCCGATATTTGATAGCTGCAGCCAATTGGTATTCGTCGTTTAGCATATGGTAAACAGGAGAGTCCGGGCTGGGATATCAATCCAATGTAGGAATCATAATCCATTACAATATGAATTCAAAAGAAGTTGATCTTTCGAAAAAAATCACACACAGGAAATTTTTGATCCATAAAAAGATTGTTTTCGAATGACGTCAAAGGGTTCGTTATCCTGTGAAACAGGAAACGCCTCAGAAGAAAAAGGTCCCATTGAGATATAGGTCCGGAACATTTGTCACGGGCTCCTATTTGTGTGGCACCGTCCAGGTGTTAGTAGTTTGCAGTAGAAGGGGATAGAGATAATAGAATTGTATTACACGGGTTATGAAGTACTGACCACTTTTACTACTTATATCTCGCTCCGGGTCTGCCATATCTCAGCACGTGCATCTATGTGGAGACTCTCAATTGCACTCGTTTCCGTGGATGGAAATATGCGGCTCCTGTTTAGCGCTGCTTCATATTCGGGGCACACAGTACAAAATAATAGGCGAAAGGTCTGAGCTGCTCACAGGCCGAGCCTGTCAAGAGTCGGATTACACGATGACATGTTGTCATTCTGAAATGCTAACAAAGCCTCTATAGTAAAATCGGATATAAATGGAAAAGTACTTTCCTAATGATCACTTAATGAAATATAACATAAGCGGAGACATTATGTCTCTGGTTCGCCGCCCGTCTCTTACCGTTCAAAGCTCTCAGAGAAGCATTTCGGATTTCTCCTGATATTTGATAACATCGTTGCTCTTTGTCAAAATAATCCCTTCATGTTACCGTTCTTTTCTTTCATTGTCAAATATTATTCGTACATTTTTTTTAATTTCTCGATACTTTTCTGCTGGAATACGATGACATGACATTTCTGTTTATAACAACTAGTAATGTCGTTTGAATTTATCTAAATATTGACGTAAAGGTTCTGCGTAGTCTATACCAAAGACAGTTTTAACCACGACATACACGTTAATCATTTGCATACACATTTTAAAGTTCAGAACAAACACTTGGCAAAGTGTCGTAATTTCAAGCAACAAAAACTTTATAACAAGCCTTTTGCTCATTAATAGTAAGTTTGTTGCAATTAAAGGGCCACCGACCCATCATAACTGCAGATGGTGAATATCTCAAATAACAGAAAGTTCTAACAGTTCCTAGTGTGGAGGGCCTTTTGAATAAACAGAATAAAAATATAACTTGGTATTGTTTAGAAATCAACTTCATAAAGGATCTATTTATTTCATTTAATATGAATTCACATTCCAGAGCCTATTATTGGCCCTATCGCAATGTTTGCGTTGCGTCGCCCCAGGGTTTCATATTTCAAATACGTCACTAGATTGAGAAAAAAAAAATTTACATTCGAGGGTCCCTCAATCAATTTATGATATAAAAACATTTTTCAACAGTCACCGGTTAAAGTTTATATATTTGAAAATAAGAATGATCTTTTGAAGTACATAAGTGTTCTGGTCATATATTAACGTGAGCTCATAATGATATCATTCACAGCATTGTTACGTCATCAACTGTATGACAAAATATCGTTGTCTGTTTTCCAAGTGTTGCCATTATAATATGGGTTGATTACTGTCTTTGGAATAGCTTTATAAAGATTTGATTATGATAATATAGATATCGTTTTTAGATATTGTTTGATCACCTGTATATAAAAGCAACCTTCTGTGATAGCCAATGATAGATTTTAAAAAGCATTGTTATGAATGAAACACCATGGCGTCCCAGACTGGCAAATCCTTGTTTCCATCACTGGTTCTAGCAGTACAAACATTTTATTTGTGAAACCTTTTCATTCTCTTCAACTTGAATGTTTTTGCAACAGATGATACGTCAGTCTTTCTTTGCAGGCAAGTAAAAACACAAACTGTGCCTGCAATGTCTTGTTGCAGGGTCGTTCAGCGGATGAATCAGTATTTTAATAACAACCTTAACCAAACGTAAACTTGACAGAAGAGGAATTCGCGACATCTTTAGATATCTGATCCGGCAAACTACTGATCGGCATCTAGCTCGATGTGTTTACCGAGTCAACATGGTTTTGCGGTAGGTGGATCGAATCCCACCAACTGAAACCCAGTATATCAACGCCAGTGGGAGACGGGCCAGGAAACACCGACGTGACACGCTTTTTCTTCAAGGATAAATACAATTGTTTTCTGATTTAAACAAGGAATAACATCTTGTTTTGTTCCATAGCTATGGGAAAAGTGTAACCATTTCTACAATACAGACGTTTTTGTTGTTGATTGTATTAAATTTTACAATATGACTTAATTTGACTTCTAATTTTTCTTCAGTTGGGTAGAAATCAAAGTTTCATCAGAAATTAAAAGAAAAATCGTGTATAACTATATAAAAAATATGTTGTTATCTCATTTATTCATTCAGGAAAGTATGTCAATGTATTATCCATTTTAAATGATAATTTCAATTGAATCAAATTTATAACAGTTTCAGAGAACAAATTCGTTAATTTCGAGGCAATATCAACTCTTCGAATTCCTCCATTTCCTCCTTGAGAGAGTGAAAGTACGAGGGAAACAAATGTTCCTCCTCACAAGGCGAGCTGAGCAAACATGTGTTGAGAAAGATTACATGCGTGAAACGTGCATCGGCGAGTTTTAACGTTTTTACAATCACCTTTTTACAGATCGAGCTATCTTTCTGTAATGAAAGTTTCATCAGTTAAAGGGAGACATATGAAATGCTACTATATCAGTCCCTGGCAGGCTATTCGCACAATAATTGTGGACCACCCGCATTATTTATGAAGGCAGCCGGAGTAGTGATCCCATGTTCCCTGATATATCTCGTCGTAAAGGAAGCGTTTGTAGCCTCTTAATTTTATACTGCAATTTTCAATGTATGTAGTGGATAAAACCACGTGTAATATGACTATAAGTGTCCTTGCTTCTGCCATCAAGCATGTTCCACCTTCTCTCACAGACGCCTAGATGTGGATTTCAGATGTGCCAGTGCTTTACCATCGCCGGTCTGCGTTATTGGTTACCAGTAACGATCAGCTTACTGAAAAGCAATATTTTACTGTTGGCTTTAAGATTGTTTTTAAAATTAGATTTGTTTTGCTTGAGCCCTTCATAAAATTTGCTTATACTGTTATAAAAACTCTACAAAGAAGAATGATTTTGTTGAAGTTTTAATGTTAATTTTTTTGTGTTGCCCTTTCTCACCTTTCCCTTTCTTATCTCCGATCTATCTTTAAAAGAAAGTTCTTCCAAACGAGTCAAAGGAACTATCTTTTTTTAAAAGCTAAGGTTGTACATTTAAAAAAGTATAAAAACCGTTCAAAATATTCATTGATTTGAAGGATAACAATTGTAATACATTTTAATTAGTATATAGTATCTGAAATGTTTTTCACATTCAACACATCATTTCCTCTCAGCTTTCATTAATAGAGACGCTGATACGTTGAGTATTTAATGTTTATTATGAAATGTTAGGAAGAGCATCAACAAACACAAACACAAGTATTTTTCACACATCATTCAAACCGCTAATGTTAACAATAGTTTTCATCTGACAACTAAACAATGTACCTTTTCAACAATTGTTTCTACACAATACAAGCATCATAGCTCCCTGATATCTAATCCACAGCAAGTGTTTGTGAAATCGTCAGTGTTAGCTTATAAACATTTTACTTACCAAATATACAATGACGTCAACATAGACCGGCGCTGCTACAAAGCCGGCTCCTGACAAGGAATGTGTATCAAGCTTCCCACAGTTGCACACATCAAAGGAACCGCCGGTCCTGATATCAGATATCCCATACAGTAGAATCAAGATATGGTTATACGATTCCCTACATCGGTAAGGGTTATAATTTTTATATGATTTCACTTCGATTCGATGAACGAACATGAATGTATGAATCTTATTTTTAAAAATATATATGTATTTTCCATAATGGAAAAGTGATCAGTATTAAATTGTAAATTTGTTAAAGGTAAAACATAAAAATCAAAAATGGTTTTAAAATGATATATTATTTCGTAGAAAAGGCTTGAATTTTACATATGCCTTGCAGTAAAATTTTATTTTTAAATAATGTGTTTTCATTAGTCGAGTACGAAAACAATGTCTATCTGCTTTCATCATACGAATATTTTATCATCTAAAATAGAATTATATGATTTTCTTCATTTTACATTTTTTGTATAATTATAATTTAATTAATGAATACATTTATACCACTTAATTTAATCATCATCTGCTCTTAACTCGCAACACATTTCCTGCAGTAAAATGAACACGTGTTTGTTTATGAGTTACAGGCAAGATATTATGTTGGCTACCTCTCACCAGTAAATATGAATTAATAAACAAAGACTTTTAAAATATGATTTTGGCATTTGAGTTTAGAAGTTATCTATTTTCAAAAATATATAGATGTTAGGTTAAAGAAATCAGCGAATATTTGTTTAACTTTGCTAAGAAAAATTCAAGAAGTCAGTATTACAAAATACAAAAGTATTAAACGCGTTCTTGTTTTCCATAAATGATTCATTTTAGAAATTTTTTCTTTTCATGCATGGGTATTTTAGTGATATATTTATATAATTCATATTGTTTTTATTTTCCACTTATTTTTATTGTCAACATCGTCACCTACAAAATAATTGGTGTCGTTCACCACGTAAAGCCATTTACCAAGAAAACATTTTCTAAGTCACGTCATTGTGATCGAAAAACTATTTTTTAATTTGGTTTATCTCTTTGATATAAAAAAAATACCTAAGTATATTTTTATGACCAACAAATTCCTCCCAAAGCTCTGAACTAGACTAGCTTGTTTCCGGGAAGTACAAAAAGAGGACACATGTATGAATACGAGTGCTCGTGTAATGACGAAAAGTTGCAATAATAGGTAACATTATGCCAAACTGGTCTTGATAGCAAAGGTAGAGGACTACCTTCTATATAAAGGTTCCGGCGCAAAACCTGCTTCCACTTAATGTTCGGAAACATCAAAGAGGTGTTCTCCCATTTCCAGGAAGCTGGTTCCAGTGTCGGCTCTACAAGACAATTAATCATGCCTTATGTCTCTATGAGCGTCTTTATGAGAGGTACATCTAACAGTTATGGGCCGTTGAGATTTCGTGCTCTGTACATAGAACCAAGATACTGACTCCGAGTCCAAAACGAGATTAGGAACCAATAGGAATCCTGCCTTCGTATATAATTTGGCGACTTCTAATTTATTGATTTATTTGTTTACTTTCTGAAAACTTATTTTCTTGGTTTGAAATCGTTCTAGGAAATTTCTAGCTTTATTGTTCAAATGAGCTTTTTTAATAAGATGCAATTTTAATAAATCCTAATTAAATGATTTTTGCAATTCATGGTCCTCACACAGTAAATGAAATAATTAGGAATTCAATTTTTTTTTCACTGGCTTAATTTTCGTTAGACATTTCTCACATGGTATTTAGTAAGTAGCACATGGACATTTTTTGTATGAGGTCCTCTTCAAGCTTTAATCCTTTGAATTTGTTACACATGTTAAAGGTTAAAAAAACATAAATCAAACAATGTAACAAACTTTCTTACATCGAAACCCTTGAAAAGAATAATGAAAATGTACAATGTAACGGAAATGTTATCAGTTAAATGTTGACGTTGAAAGGTGAACATGAAGTATTCTCTTCCTCTGCGATTATATTACATATTTATTTCTGCACATTTGGAGCCCAATCAGTCAAAAGTGCTAAAATCAATATACGATCAAAACCGTTTTGAAATTTTAAAAAAATATGTTTTTCAAAATTGTTCATCGAACTCTCAGGAATTGTAACACACCAAAAATCACACATTTCGAGATATCGAGCAATATGTTGTAGCGTTATTAATTGGTTGACAAGCGGGTACCCTTCTCATCAGAATCAAAAGTAAGTACTAGTATTATCACTTTTGTATGATTTTTTCATGCTTATCAAATTGTTTGTTACATTCTTGTGTGAATCATGTATAGTATTTTTCTGCTGCGATTGATCAATAAGAGCAATAATTTTGGCTCAGATTACAACTTTATCGTGAATATGTATGACTTTTAACACTTTACAAGCATGTCCACTTCTAAATTCAGTTGATACATGTACGTATTATACAACAAGAAAGCCAAATCAAAGAATTATGCAAACATTTAACCATACAAATTTACTCCGAGCTTCAGAATCAAAATTACTTTTTAAAAGACATTTAACGAATACTGATAATTGATTCGGATATCTACATCAAATGAGAATTTTATAAGATATTAAACCACTTTCAATATTAACGAAAACAGTTTCACCTTCTCAGTTCTCGAGGGAAAGAGTCATTACAATCTAGTACAAGGACAATTATGTGTGTCAATAAACAAACGTGATTAATGACTGCTCATTAACGAAATCAGGATCATCACAAAACGCCAAAATGTTGATTTATCTGTCTTTAAGTGGTGACGTCAGGGTAATACTAACGAGGCGGAGCTGACCACTGAGAGATTAATTGCTTTATAATATGGGAGGATAAGGGATCAAGAGGCTTATCTGCCTGGAGATAACCTAACATCTTCTTATATAACCAGAGACGTTCCCATGATGGGTTGGGACAAGGTGTTAATTTCAGTATACATTTAGGGAAAAGGTAGCGCTTTCTCGACAATTGTCGATGTTATTCACACAAGATAAAATATGCATAAACTGATAACCATATTGATTCTATATATTTGTGGTTATTTAAAGAATATAAAAAAATAAAAATATATATCTTAAAATGCGATAATGATAAGTCTTAATTGTGACATATTTTCATTTGAACGAATTAGAAAATAATGAAATTAATTTATTATGATTTATGTGAAAAATGATATATTTAATATATAATTATTTCATGATATACTAAAGTCACATATTCAACTTTAGTCAGTAAATGTATACACATACTTTAATTAATTGACAAAATCTTGAATGTAACATCTGTTAGTTACAGAGTAACGGTGTATCACTCGAGTACTATTTCATGAGAGCAGCAATTATCAAGTAATCTAATCAATCAGTTGATACATATATACGTAGAGGGGTAAAATGTAGAATGAAAATCAGTTGACTGCATAATTATTGTGTACCACAGTGCTGTTTCGTGCATGGGTCAATTATTGAAAGACCATATCAAGTTATCAAGTGAACTGATTTTATCTTTAAAACCGATAATGATACATAAAAGTCTTGATCATGACGTAATTTTTTGTTATCAAATTAGATTTTATGTCACAACTTCATGACGATTGAATTTACGTTCACGTTTGGTTTCCATTCAATATAAGGTAGTTTGAGTCTACTTCTCATTTCGATCATACAATAACCATCCCCAGTGTGAATGATATATCAAAATAATTAGATATTCATTCCTACTACTCTATCATTTTATTATATCTCATTGTTGTAATTGTTAAGCTCAATAAACACTAATTGGTAAATATTTTTCATTTATTGTTATTCTATTTGCTTTCACATTTAGTAAATCCTGGCTGCATTGTATCTATATAAGATATTTTATAAACATTAAAACAAAGTTGAAAGATACACGATCTTATTAAAAAACCGTTTAATCTTTTACGCAGTAAACTTTATCATATACATTATGTAATTGGTTACTACATTTGATTTTGTAACACAATTAATTAAGAACGAATTTGTTCATTTTTAACCAAGAATTACACGCAACGATCCCCTGAAATTTCAATGAAGTAAAGCCCATGTCATTGATATATTTCCTCAGTTTGGTGGAAGCGTCTGTACAAGAGGACGGAAATCCACCCTGGCTTATCACATATTAGCTGATCCACCCCGTCGGGCTACCAGGCGAGGATAAATAAGAATAACACGTCGGCTACTTCCGGTATAAAACTTGCTCGGTCCCAACATTTCTAACTCATATCTACAATGGCGATTTTATTTTTTACATATGCTTTTGACTGATACGAAGAGATAAGAGGATAGAAAAAGATGAATGAAAATACTACATCGTGATAGGAAGTTACTGCAAGCGAATCGCTCAGACTCGCGGACTCCTATTCTCGCCAGTTACCGCGAGATCTCGGAGATACGGGATTGGAAAAAAACAGAAGCCATGATAAGCGCGTTGAACGAATGCTGAGTGGCAGTTAGTGATAAAACACAAGAAATTGAAGAAAAATTGAAAGGGAAAAAGAAATTATGAAATTAAAAGACCATTGTTTTGCTGCCATAGAGGACACCTATGGGGCGACGACGGGCTGATGTACAACTGATTTTTACTCAAACTGTGTTAGTATTCTTATGAAAACGTCGACTACCTTGACATTCCTTAAACAATTATGAAACACGTGTCTCAATCAATTCAACACAAATACCAAACGCTATAAACATACAATTTAAGATAGTTACACATGTTACAAGTGATTCTTATGGTTTCTTCAAATAAAAATAATTATGTAATTTTATTTGTGAAAATTAGAAAATATCTATAGACGTTGTTGTCTGCAACTTGGATTTCATGTTATGCCCGCTACTAAGATGTTTAGGGCCTATAGTTATAACCTCTCTTAGTGCGAAGATAGTCGTAAACTGATGCTTATGTATGGAACGTTTTACTATTTTAGCACTGTCACAAACACGCAGAGATTAAACTATTCACACGTCACAGACACGCAGTTTTTAAACTAATCACAATTCACGGACACGAAATTTTTAAACTACTCACACGTCATAGACATATAGATTTCAACTATGCGCACGTCACTGTCGCGCAGTGTTTAAACTATTCACACATCATAGACATTCAAAACACTTTCAACTATTCACACGTCACTGTCACGCAGTTTTTAAACTTTTCACACGTCACTGTCACGCAGTTTTTAAACTGCTCGCAAGTCGCAGACACGACGTTTTTAAACTATTAATACGACGCAGATATTGCAATTGCAAAATCTTCTAAGTACGCAGTCATTCAGATTAAAAATTACACATAAAGAAAATATTAAGAGCTTTGATCTGATCACAAGACGAATATATGAAAAATGAAAACTGTTCACATGACGCAGATTTTATTTTGTCGTTTAATATCTGCCTGTTTGGACATGTTACTGTTTGGTGTTTGATGGCGTTTAAATGACTAGATGTCTTAATGAATAGAGGTACGTGTCAGCTAATTAATTAAGTACAACCGTACACAAATATATTGGTGAATTGTACATGAAGTAAACTAATTCTAAACCTCAAAAAGTATTAAGTTAGATTCATGTTAATTAATGTATAAAAAAACAGTATCTATTTATACTATCCACATTAATGGACAATTTCATACATGTATATCATTTATCGGAGGTGATTGTATCGAAAAATTAAACTAATGAGCAATGATGTTAGTAATTATTGCCATATATTTTAATTCAATTCATTGTACTATAAAGAACAGCTGCGATTTTTCGAAATGTAAAAAAACCTTCCAGGTACATTTAATGTAATGAATCAACCGAGAATACCGAGGGTAGGTATACTCAGTGTTTGAATATTTCAAACTAGAGTGGCAGATTTTGGAAACCCAATTTGAACAGAGCATAGCCCGAGGACAAAATTGACAAAAGGAAATGCACATGTCATAATCTAAACAGAGAACAGAGGTAGTTAATGCAGTGTGTCTGGCAAGAAGATCTGGCAATTAAAGCAATCTCTGACCCGAGTACACCTCGGAGCATTGTGGGAGGACAACTCCGTACAGCCTCCCTACCGCCTAGCCCTGCCTGAAGCCAACACCACACAGGCATCAACAATACAGATTTCTCGTATTGAGATATTTCATAAGGAAAACTGAACTTGATATGAAGAGGAGGGGGTTGATGGAGCTCTGGAGAGGGAGACGTCTGTAACAGGCAGGATGGTACCGATGGTGCCAGGCAGTCTGAGAGGGTCGCCCTTCCATTGCGGCAAGTGATAGTAGAAGGAACCACACTGCTCTCAAAACACAATGCACTTGAATTACATCCACGCTCTTCTTGCCCTGAAGCTAGATTTCTGGTCACAAATCTTAACTAATATTACATACTCTGCCTTGGCATTGTGCACTTTCATTACTCGGGAATGTTTCACCCCCAAGGTTGATTTTTTATGTTTCCCCTTTTGATATTCCATATCTATACTTTACGAAATGCATTTGCGTTAGTTCTGAAATGTGTTTTCCCTTGGGTGGATGTTTAATGCTTAATTCTTTTCTAATGTTACCTACTACAAATAACTAACTCGATTTTCGATTATTCAGTAATCTAAATAATTCCCCAGTTCATTTGTTTACATTCTTTATCTAATTCACGTGTAAAATTTGTAAAATGTGTTGTGAGCATTACCTACACTTAATAATTCCTTATAGTTTTAAGAAATGGAAATAAACCTAAAGTCTCACTCACACGACAGATAGTTTCTGCTAGACAATTAGATTTCGTTTCTATTCATCTTTGCATGATAACGATAGAACTTAAAACCTAAACGTCGCCCTCATATACATAAAGAAGTTGATCATCCATAAATCTTTTCAACCTTTTGTTGTATACAACTTCTAAATGTCACTCAGACAATTTAATAATTGATCATGATAAGATAATCACAAGATAACACAATGAATGCTATGCAACTATGTCATACATACTTCACTAACTTAAGTGATTAAGAACTTATCAAACAACAATTTTATGGAAATTCAGTTATTCCTTCACCTTTGAATGATAGAGAACACGTACAATAAATAAACTTTGAACTTGTTTCTTATCAAGTTTGTTATTAATCATAACAGGCGTAAAATTTTGAAATATATAACATGAATATTGAACCTATCAGCAATAAATAAGAAATTAATTACACCACATCAAATCAAGAAGAGCAATAACCACGCCGCTCAAGACCACACGTTACCACAACACAAGTCGACCATAATTTCACATACCGTTTAAAACAGTAAGTGTGAACCTTCTCTTTGTCTAAAACACGACATACCCATGTTGTCGTTCAGCATGCAGTGTGCGCTGTGGCGATGTACACTAAGTGAGTTCGTCAACACCATGACACGCCCCACATGCAGACAACAGCATGTGAACAACATGGCCCTGCTGTGGTCTGTCTGATAACGTGTCACACATACAAGACTTGGACAACTTGAAAGCAACGAGTGTTTATTGCAATGGACATTTGCATGGTGAAATCATTTGCATCGTGTAAACTGATGACATTTGTGATGTGCGTTATCAAACTGCTTTCTTCAGTCTTCATTTGTGGTATCAGAATCGTGGATAGTCTTCTGTTAATTAGAGGATATATATCTGCTACAACTTAGCATTAAGTGTATCATAGATTCATAGATATTTCTAAATTCAAATGATAATTTCATTCGTCACGTATTTGGTCTATCTAATGTCTTACCATCTCTTATGGGAATGAATGTATTTCTATTAAGAATATTACAGAATGAATTAATGAAATGTAAACTTCTCGGAAAAGATTATTTAAAGTTGTTGAGAAAATTAAAAAATGGATTAGTTAGTAATTTTTTATTTGTTTTAATGTTTTAATTCGCATGGGAATTAAGCTTTTATTTCATATTTCAAAACAACACAAATATCGTCGATTACGATATTCTATTTTCACTAAAAGAACGATATCAACATGGGATATAATGTACAAGTAATAGAAACATGTAAAGTGTTTATCAATTATTCCCTGGGTGTAAGACCGTTGGTCTTTTCCCAATATTTCTACATTACAACAAGTAATATGTCTGTATTTGAATAGTGTCATAATAGAAAATATAATCTGCCGTACATGTGCAACTCCTAGAACCAAATCCCTTTCTTTTAAAGTAGACAAATATTAATTTTTAAAGATTTTATTCTGAATATGATAATGCTTTTAATTTTTTCATCAGATTGTTTCTATTGATTATTATCTAACCTACAATTTGTCATTAAGCTAAAAGTGAAATTGCTCATTACCATAAGTAATCTGGACAAGCAATGCTAACAAGCTTTAAATCTATAATTACAAACAATTTTTTTCAAAAGTATTTATAAAAACAATCAAATTGTTAATTTGTAATTTCGTAATAAAAATCCACATACGGCACTTGATTTGGTCTTATCTTATAACAATAAGCGTCTCAAAACAACCATTTTTAAGAAAACATAAAATAGATGTATCAAATTGTTAAAATTCGTTTTTTTTTGGAAGCAATAATTTTCAGTGAAACATTACATTATATACGAAGACAAACTTGGCATTCCTGACCCCAAAACATATGTTGCTAGAACTGACCCAACTGTTGATGTATAAGGATACCGGAAGCCTTTAGGATAGTTGACGGTTATAATAAAAATATGTTGTGGGGCCCTTTGAACTTGATGCTGGGAATTAAGCAGTACATTTAACCCCCGCTTTAATGGTAGATTAGAAGGAGATGGGTGGGGTGGGTGCTGATATGATTGAGGCGCTAGAGGACATGATGTATGGCGAATATTTTTTCTTTATAATCTAGTTGACAGAGAAACAGCAGAACTACACCACTATATAAGTAACGTCCAGATTCCGATGAAAACCAGCTTCCAATAGTATAAGTTACATTCCAATTAATTCAATAAGATAACTAGTGTTCGACATTTGTAATTAAATGACTTGTATATACGTTTTTATATATAAGATTATAGAGTTGTAACGATATATCGTAGTTTTAAAATTCGTGATACTTAATCTAAAGATATAGATTTTCTGATACATATAGTTGACTTTAATGTATCTTTTATTTTGCCCAAAAATTCTAAGTCAAGAGTTCATGTTTTTCTTAAACATCCCTGGATATTATAACGTGTATCGTATTGAATCGTATGAGATCGTGATATAGATACGTAACGTATCGTGAAAAGTCTGAATCGTCACAACTCTAGATTATATTATATCAACTTTTTAACAGACTGCTTTTGGTGACGGGCATTTACACGTTAACTTACAGAAATATGTATAGGTGACACTGTACATGTATATAAGTTTTTATTGTGGTTTAAGAAGCAGTTTTGGTAAGGTTAATATATGTTTGCGTAAATGCTGATAATGTTATATCAATTAAGGTGTATGAAGGAAAATAACTATATTCAAAATAAATATGATTTACCAAAGATCCTTATTTCTTTTAATTTCTGTCTCATTGTAATCTATAGATAGAACTCTTTTTATGTAAACGTCATCTTTTTATGTTTTGATAAAAACATCAACCTCATTTGGTTTTCACGCCTCAACACTGAATCAAAAGAAAAACATCAAATTTTAAACGACCACCCTAGAAACAAACTGACTCAACAGTCCGCCCTGTCTGTTTCCAAGTGACAGTTTTCCCCGATAGTGACACTGTACACGGTTATATTCAGTGCAGCGCAATGTAATTAACGCCTTTGGAACAGTTAGTTATTTCTGTCATTTGAACATAGTAAAGACAGTGTTATTTCTGTTAAATTCCCACCGTAAACTGTTGTCGACAGGGGGTGCGAGCTTCTCACATTCCTGCCGTGCCCGTCAACTATTAGTGGCAAGGCTGCATGTCAGACAATTTGCCATCTGCCAACAGCGCAGTGAAAGCCAAGCATCCATCTCAGATTAATGGTGCTTCAATTTATTACAATTTGTCTACCACTATGTTCTACAACCTATCCCGCAGTAAACGCCGCCAACGATAGCATCGCGCACATTACCGGAAATCGCAAGCAGACGTCCCAATCAGACAATTATGATAAGGCAGACAGGGCAAGCTTCTTATGTGTTCATTACAAATTATTTTTCTCGGGGCATTCAGGAGATCCGCTATCGAATGGCGGACGATATTTCTTATCAGGGTTTAATCTTTGCGTTAATCGGCAAGTTCGTGATGCTCCGGTCTTGCCTTTCAGAACCGCGGGGCGGGAAAGTGAACAGTACTGATAAGAAACTGAAGAAACGAGGCAAGAAACCATGCACCCTTTTTCTGATAGAAGCAATAACGGGTCTATCGCCTATTACTCCGGTATGCTAATAGCCACAGACTCGTCTGCACCCCGTGCCTCCAATCGACCAGCACCCACTAACCATGCTTATAGCACAGACGGGCGTTTCTTAGAACCTGAGCCTCGTTTTGGAGCCTACGCTATCATGCGATCGCCAATAGCATTATGACAATACATCGTAATGGCTAACATATATATATTCATACGAATTCAGAGCCCAAAGATAAAAAAATATTCGATTGCACCCAAATGAATAGGTATCTTGAGGGTTAGGGACTTTAAGCCAAGCCAATAAGGGCTCTGTCACCTTTGAACCGGTTAACTTTGGGAAAAGCTTTTGATAAAAGGAGGAGAAAATAGAAAGATTGCCAACCCGGAAATGCCTGGAAAATGTTTCGTTAACGACTTCTGACAATGAGAAGGATCTGTTAAGCTTTTCTCATGGAAAGTTCTCTGTCAGATTGTGAAATTGTCCAAATGTGAATTTGGTTGAGGACATTACGTTCGGATTTCGTTAACAAATAAAAATGATAAGGAAAATATATGTACATGAAACGCGTCAATATCTATATTTCTCTACATATGACGTTTATAGACTTCTAACCAGCGATCAACTACAGAGGGTTTTTTCGTCGAATATATTTTTGAATGATGTATTCAAATTCATTGTTGAAATTGTATTTAGATTTATTGTTGAATGATGTATTAAAATATATTGTTGAATGATGTATTGAAAGATATTGTTGAATGATGTATTCAAAAATATTATTGAATGATGTATTCAATAATATTGTTGAATGATGTATTCAAAAATATTGTTGAATGATGAATCTAAGATTTTGTTGAATGATGAATCTATGATATTGTTGAATGATATATTCAAAGATATTGTTGAATTAAGGTAAAGAATACGGATATACATGTACAAAAGTTAATTTCATCGTTCATTTTGATTCCAAGTATGTTGCAATTAGACCTAAATAAATTGATGTTTTGTTAATATTTTTGCTCCGTAATAATATATCTAATTGCCTCGCACAATATTGATTATACAGAGCAGGTCTAGTTTTACATGGAAGCGAAACGAACAGTTTTGAAGTCAATTTATATTTATGTAAACAGGTTACAATATATATATATATATATATATATATATATCCTTTTGTAATAACTGTATCGTTAGTTAAGGTCAACTTTATTATCTAACAAATTTGAACTTATTGTGAAATATCGAAAAAATTGTTATCGTGGCCGAAGATTTCGCAATTGCATTGGAATATCAAATACATTGAAAATATTGTCTATACATTCGTTTTTCAATATGAACGCCATTGGAGGTTTCAATTCGCATAGAAGATTTAAATCAAGCCAAAGCACAGCTCATTGGCCCTCCATAATTGATATTTTCGTGTGTAAATCAAGTTTCAAAAGATGAATGTAGGAAAAGATTTTGTCATGGTGCCAACATCAACCGACACAAGATTTCTTCCCTTTGATAAAAAAAAACAAACCTCCTGCTCAATAAGTGGCAATGAATAAAGTAAATAAGTACAAATTATCACTTTTCGACATTCAGTATCATAATTCACTAAATATCAAAAGCAAACTAATACAATTGTATTTTCTCAGTACAATATTTCTATGTAAGAACATTTGCCCGTGAAGAACATAATGACGCTACAGGATCAACTACATACACTGAATCGTAGTGCAAATATCATGTAATTTGGGTTTAGTTTGGACGTCAATAAAATGACTTCAGCAAAACTGACAAAGGATCACCAATTGCTCATGTGTGAAATATCCGTTCTTGTGTTTATTTAAGGATCGTTTGGTCTCTCGTGCAAAAATTTCATGTTTTGCATTAATAGACAGAAGGGGTCATATTTCGAAATTTCGATTTTCTAAAAATAAATTTCTAATAAAATGTTTCATATCGACTCTCTAAGAAGACAATCAGCACAATCTCATTCACTTAGTGCAAAGAAACAAACATGACTTATTTTCAAAACAGTTGATAACTTATAAAGGATTTTGAAGAGAAAAATAAAATTTAGTTTTTTCGAAATATTGACCACTGGTCACTTCAGTGACCTGCCAAATTTGTTTTGGTTAATTTTTTGGGTATGATAAACATATGGAGAGTGGTTCTGCAATTCTATATTTATATATAATTCAACATTATACGTTTCTTTATCGCAAAGCTACGATACCTCAGAGGCATCCGAAATTACATGATATTTGCACTAGTATACCCAGGAATGTGAGATATACATATACATGTATAATATATAATTGTCATTATAGAGAGATCAGTTCACTCGCACATTGGATATACGCGGTCTCAATTATCGAGAATCTTGTCATATGAATTTTGCACTTCAAATTGAAAATTTTCTCATGTGTTAATTTTTTTTTTAAACGTGTGATTTGTTGTTGTCCTCTAGCCCTATTCTATATTGTCAACGATATTCTTGACATACAGGACAAGCATAAACCATTAAACAGTTGGGCTTTTTCATCTCAAATATTTAAAGTAAGAACAATATTTACATGTTTACAAAGTGAATCCCAGCGAATAACACTTAACATGGCAAGCTATGCTTACAGCTTTGACCCCAGATGCTATTGCAAAGAGACGGCCAATCACAAGATGGAAAAAACTACAAAATCATGCTTTTGCAATTGTCCATGACGTCATTATGATGTGCTCCAGTGGTACTATTTGGGGGCGGGCGAGTATGTCGATGAGTTCCACAGCTTTTCGTGCTTCACTTGCATCTAGATTTATGACCACAGTATGTTTACGAAGGCTCGACTGCATACGACGTTGCTCTCTCCCGTCTTCGACTAACTCAGACTGACAAATGGCCTGGTCTCGAGCCCTAGAACTGACGAGGGACTGACAAATGGCCTGGTATCTACCCCAGAACTGACGAGGGATGTGACGAGTTCCATTTGGTTGCTTCTCTGATCCTAGACAGGTCCAGGCGTTTGAAGGATGCTTAACGTATGGGCTGTGATTTATGGGGAGAAAATTACTACAACAAGAGTAATATTGGTGGAACTTAGTTCAACTTCCCCACGTGTTTACATATTTGTTGTTCTTCCAGTGACCGATGCAGCTTAAGTGACTCCAAATGCAGGACTCTCCTTAATCATCTTGAACAGGAGTAGATATCATGAAATATGCAAGATACAATTGAATGAAAATAAAAAATCGTAAAACAAGTAAATCATGTCGTTTTTTGGGACACTGTTTCTTCAAAAGCAATGATAAATTTACATGGGTAATCAAACTCATTAAGTATAATTGCAATTGGTAAATGTTCATAACACTTCTTGATGTGTCTTAAAAGAGATCACTGGTCTTTTATTAATATTCTAACAATAGGAAAAATTCATTGGGTTACAATTGATTGTTTTGATACAGAATGTTTTAAAAGAAAGTTTTTAATGATAATTTCAATAACTTAGAAGTTTAGTTTTAAAGGTTTGTTTATTTTATAAATCGTTATTCTTTTTATGATAAACATTATATGTTATCAGTTTAAAGCTTGATTCATTTTTTAAATATAAATTCTTTAATTGATAATCATTGTAAATCCTCAGTTTAAAGCTTTATTCAAACCCAATACAAATCAATTGAAATGCTATCAACATTAATACACATTTCCCCCATTCCATTCGTAAGATCCATCACACTGAAACATTTTTCATTGCCAATTTATGAATTTGTAACTATGAAGAAATCTTTCATATCAGAATCTTAATTATAAGTCAGTTTCCATGTAAAACCGTATATGAAATATCCGGTGAATTTCATTTCTCTCCATTACAACTTTAATCTAAATAAATGTCATATTCACAGATTTATGTTCATTGTAACGTTATTCGAATTGTCGCTACGGCCATCTCTGACTTCTTAAAAGTTCAAGCTTCATCTTGGATTTTGATGTATGTAATTTCTTAAAATGCTCAACATTTGATTAAAATTATGCCAATACATTGAAATGAAACACTTATATTGCTTTTAACACCTAGGAGGAGATACACTATTATCAAAATATTGGTCGAGGCTGATTGGTAAGTAAACAAGGGAATATCCCGGACAATCATTGCCATATCTCCCGCCTGACAGCCGTGCCAAGCTCATATCCATTCGTACTCTCACTGGATGGGGAATATTATTTCATATCGCTACCAGATCTAGTTATGCGATGTATGTAGAGGGCTGTTCCTATTACCCAGGACTCTGTCCCCCATCTGTGGGGCATTACGGAAACTTGTGAGGGTAGGGGATGTGGAGTAATGAGCCCCTGGGGTAGCACGTGAGAACGTTGGTCTATCAGGGGGATGTGCACCAAGCAAGGGTGCACGTGTGCACTCAATATTTGAAAATGTACCTCAGATGAAATGCTAAATGGTCGCCAGATGAGAGGACGGAGTAGGGTGGGGGTGATTACACTCTGACAAGCGGCAGGCTCAGTCGTATCTGCAGGGGGACTCTGCACGGTAATTTGAAAATAAAGTAAATAAAAGTTTTATTTCAAAACATATTTTTATTCTAAATTTCGTCAGTGTATGTTTTGCCACAATTCTAGACTAACATATATCTACATATTGTTATGTTGCTGACGAATTAACGTATGTCTTCAAACTTCACCAAAAACTCATTCTGTCATCAAATTTATAAGAATTAAAGTGAGCTGATAATTGTCAATGAGGAATTGTTTACTAATTGTTTACGCAACAATGTCAATGGCGTGTCTATCAAACACACGCATATATATCAATGGACTACGTAGTTATGAAATCTATCGCTCCTTTTTATTGCAATGAATATTTGACTATATCGTATATCATATCATATTGTTGGCGAACAAGTGATACAACCAGAAACTAAAACCTAACACCGAATTCTAACTAAGATGGGAGCACTGTGGTTAAAATATCAGTACAAACATACAGTCAAGCTATATATAAGTCACTGACAAACAATTTCACCTGATAAACGAAGTAGTTCACTGATAACTATATACAAATGAAAAGCATAACACTATGTTAACAGGGCCACCGAGTTTCTTCTAGCCTGTTTCTGTAAAGTAGAATTTTAAAAGAGCGATCTTCCATTGAAAAACACTGGACAAATATGAATTACCTATAAGTTGTTCGGGGCTCATTTCACTATCATGCATCAAGCATTGAATCTTGATCATTCAAGTTCTTTAATTGGCGTCAGGGGTCATATTTTGTCATAGAATTTTCATAGAATCCATGCGGTCCAATCTTATTAAATGAAGATCCAAAATGCTGAGCTACGTTACTGAGAATAACAACTCTCAAAATAATTGTTTGAAATAAAGAATATTCAATCATTCATTCATTCATTCATTCATTGACACGGTCCTAACTAATAACAGGAATTCATTCACATACTTTTTCAGGGATTTTGTGTACATTTAACCTCTTAATAGTCACATTTTGTTTACATTTGATCTCTTGTAGTCATATTTTGCGCGTATTTAGTCCCTGAATAGTCATATGTTTATGTACATAATCTTTTAGTAGTCATGTTGTGTATTTTGTGTACATAAAATCTCTGAACAGTCATATTTTGTCTACATCTAATCCCTTAGAAGTCATATTTTGTGCATATTTAATCTCATAGTAGTCATGTTTTGAATACATTTAAACTCTTAATAATCATATTTTGTGTACATTTGATTTCTTAGTAGTCATATTTTGTGTATATTTAATCACTGAATAATCATATGTTGTGTACATCTTATCTCTTAGCAGTCATATCTTGTGTACATTTAATCTCTTAGCAGTCATAAATTGTGTATATTTAATCATGTTGTGTATTTTGTGTATATTTAATCTCTGAATAGTCATATTTTGTTTACATCTAAACCCTTAGAAGTCATATTTTGTGCATATTTAATCTCTTAGTAGTCATATTTTGTGTATATTTAACCACTGAATAATCATATGTTGTGTACATCTTATCTCTTAGCAGTCGTATCTTGTGTACATTTAATCTCTTAGCAGTCATAAATTGTGTACATTTAATCTCATAGACGTTATATTTGTGAACATTTGATCTCTTAGTAGTCATATTTTGTGTACCCGTAATCTCTTAGCGGTCATATTTTGTGTACATTTAATCTCTTAGTAGTCATATTTGCTGTACATTTAATCGCTTAGTACTCATATTTGTTAGCATTTGTACAAAAAAACTCTAAGGAAAATGTTTATATTGGAGTTCACACCATATTTCACGTATCAATATTATTAGACTGTTTGTTGTAAATACTGTAATCTACGGAACCGAGGGTGATATGTAAGGAGATATGCATTTACTATAATGAAATCTTTTTGTACTTTGTCGATTGTTGAGTGTTAATCGGGGTTAATGGGGAGAGAGGAGATTGGGGCTAGAAAGGTCAGTGTTTGAAAACTCTGAGTATCTCAGTTTAGGTCATATTTCTTATTGAAATTATACATTTTCTAAGATTGTCAATGAGTGGCATACGATCCGCCTAATTTTTACTTTCAGAGTATCGACGAATGAGCTCTGTAATCTTAACTGTTCATTTGGCTTACGTAATTATGAAATATGCCAAAAAAGAGACAAACGGGATGTTTGAAATCTCTTTTACTTTTTATCATTTTGAATCGCTTGATAATTTATTAATATTTCAGAAATATGATCGTGTTCATGCATGTCAAATTTGACTGGATAGAAAATCACATTTAAGAGACTGCAGCCTCTTAAGAGTAAATTTTATTAAAGTGTATAAAACTAAGGACGGAACAGTACTGGCTAAAGTTACAATCGAATGTGTGCATATGATGTTCTATAGCTACAGTATCTAGAATTCAATGATACTAATTAATATTATATAGTGGAAAAATCTAAAGTGGACGAATGCGAATGCATGTTACTTAGATTTACTTTCCAAGAACCCTGCATAGCTCCGTGAAAAAATAGATTTGTGAAAGTTAACATGCAAACCGAAAATGTGGATACAATTTTAATTTAATTTTTTATTTAACTTTCACGAATTGTAGTTATTAAAACCGAATACGATATAAGCATGGCATAGCGTCTGCTGAATAAATATATGGCCACAGGAATCATCAAGCCATAAGGGTGAACAACAAATTATCTAGATGTTATTTAGGACGTCTACGGACAGACAGACAGACAGACAGATGTATCTGAGAAACATGATTCTCTTGAATGCGATTCAGTGAAATTGTCACCTGCTATAGTGTATGTACAGATTCTCAATAGTAGCCATTGAGGTATAGTATAGCCACTATCGGTACCAAGGTGAGCAGATTTAGTCTCGGTTATCAGCACGTATGCTATGATCAGCTGTTGTTTACGGTGTTACAGGCAGATGGTGTATGTCGTCCTCACGTCCCTCCCGTCTGCCTCCTCTCACGCGCGTCTGTCCGCCAAGGGGCGCGTTCTGACCCCCTCTGTTGATGGACGGTGCCTCTTGGACCATTGAAGATAGCACGAGTTGCTGGCCGTGACTCCAAGAGCGAGAGAGTCAGGGACCAGAAGGAGCGAACCTGTCACCGCCTCGTTTAGACTTCAAACATTATTTTGATAGGGCGGGGCGCCCTCTATATTTGTACGCATGCGCAATGAAACATGTCAACCGAGGTGTCACGTCTCTGACAAATTCATTGGTGGATATTTTCGCTCATTATGCTTACTTACGCGGAAATGTTTACACTTATTTCTTTTGAAGGAAATCATAAAAAATCTAATCGATACGGCTTGGAATTAATTTAGTACAAAGGGCGCAATTGACTTTTCTTGTTAAAGAGGTTTCAGCCGTGTTGGACACGTGGGTGCCATCAGGACCAATGATATGTTATTAAAACACGGGTGCAATCGATAAAGGTCGTAGTTTTAAGTGCACCAGTGGTGCCGCACCAATTTACATTATTACTCAGTTTGTTTACCAAGGGAAGCCAATGGAAACCAGCTCGAAGCCAGGATTCTTCAATCTTTGTGAGCCCCGTCGTTGAACATGTAAATTATTGGAATAATCAGTTATCCGTGGCGGATAAACAGGGTAGGTCCAGTGTCTAACGCTTGACGAATGTTACGAGAACTAAATCTCTGACTTGCCTCCCTTATTTCACGAGGCGAGCAGCCCACACACGTAGATAATGGAAAGTAAAGAAACCAAAGGAACTAATAGCTTGGTTTGAAGGAGTAAGAGAGGAAAGAAGGGAAGTCACTAGAATCTTCAAGTGGTTGAGAAACCTCAGATGTAAGCATCTCAACCTGTGAAGAAATCCAAGCATTTACAAGGTGTACGTATTGTGCTGTGTTAAGATCAGTTGGCAATAAACCACTAAAAAAGGATAGGGAATAACATGTAGTCTATAATCTCAAGACGTGAAGAAAGTTATTAAAGATTATAATGTTGTTTGGGATAAAATGAAGACACATGAAATGAATGATTGGTGCATTTTGAAGTATGGTATTGAAAGATTACGCATATGATATATTTTCCTAAGTGACTGTAAATGATCTTGTGTCGTTATGCGCTCAAATGGAAATCTCTGTAAAAAAACATGTGTACACTGTTGAGTGTATGAATTAACATAATGAACAACAAGGTTCCAGGGAAAACTAAATTACTTTATTATTGTAAGCAAACCAAATCAAAATTCTTTGTCTACTTAAAGTCACCACCTAAACTGGTATGTGAGCTGAAATGTATATAAATAAACGAAAACCAAAAAGATGAACAGAAAGGCAGTAATAAGAGAGATCTAAATGTACACATGAAATAAAGTGACCGATGACAAAATGAAAGAATTCTAAACAACAAAGTTTTCATTCGTTCATCGCTCTGTTGGTCCTTTATTAGAATACACTTTCATAACATGCACCTTTGAATATATCTACCTATTGAATACAATTTGAATGTGGAAAACGGTTATCAGAAAACCCAGAACAAAAATTGATTGTATATTGCTAAGTTTGGTATTAATGGGCATAAATTACTCTCTTGAGAAATATTTAACGCCTAATTCGTCTCTAACAAATTTGACTCTTTACCACAAAGGCGATATAGAATTTGAAGGGTTCGACTGAGATTCGAAGACAAGCAGTGAATATAAATAAACAGTAGTATGTTCTCACGGGTCAGTAGTATCTCGCTAACACATGTCCAACCTGGCTGCAATAAACTATTTTTCATCACGGCAGACTCGATGCATAAAGTACATGCTAGTTTCTTGATGACAGGAACTCGTAATTCAACGTAACCCTAGCTTTAAAGATAGAGACGTTTTTGTACATAGGCACTGCTTTAACAAAATGTAACAAAAGAAACAACAAACATGGACCTTCATAGCTGGCATCAACAATCTGATTAACTGATTACTGAACTCACGTTAAATATTCAAGTCTTTAAAGGGCATGTGGAAGTGGCATATAACTGAACAGCAATAATCATTTTTGCAAAGTTGTTGAAATAAAAGTTGTTTTCCAGATAATGTTGCTGTTCTGATATCATCTAATAAGATATAAACAACTTCCTCTATTTTCATTTATTTTTACATTTGAGAAATATACCTATTCGTTTTCTTCTTTGATGTATTTCATTTTATTCTGTGTTTTATTCGTGTTTGATATCTGCTCTACATTTTCGTTTTGCCTTCTGTTCTTTCTTTATTTCTTTGGTCGCATAATTTGTCTCAGATTAATATGAAATGGTAAAAGTTTATTTATCAACATTTGATTTTCAATCAAAGTTATAAGAATACGACATTTATTTATGTAATAAATGAATGCGGAACGTTTTCCCATTGACCTGATATATGATTAACAAATTCAGTTCATAATTATAGTGGAGTTTATCGGAGTTAAAAATTAAAACCAAAAAAAGCTCTAAAATTATATTCAATTGATTTGCCGAACTGACAGGTCTTCTTAGACGTGTTCTAATCCATTAGGTGGCATTGTGCTACAGAAAAGACGTTTGGCAAAGTAAAACCGCCAAAGATCCTCTGAGGACTGTGTTCAACTGATGTAGCTAATTATACGATGCTGTTTTCTTCGTGTTTAATGTACACGTCAGGTAACCTGATTAGTAGATTTGTGATACCTTCATACCTGTTCTACCAGACAGATGATTCTATTTATCTATACAGGGTTCATTCAGTAAACGTAACCTTTTCACATCAAAACTTAATGTTTTGAGAGGGTGTAACATTGCATCTTGTCATACACTTTCATACGAAGGTTCCTATTCAAAAGTGCTGTATAGACGATTTCAGGGGCTTTCTTTCACAAAGCAACCTTTACTAAGGTTAACATTAACTCCCATTCTTAAACATTGCATTAAGGTCACGATCACCTTAGGGCTTTATGAAAGTAGGCCCTGGAAATGATTCAGTTATCCATATGATTAATATGTTAACTATTTATATGCATAGTTAACCCTTCAACCAAACTTGTATTTATTCAACAGATGTGAACTCATTATATTCAAAACCATTTTAATATTGGAACTTATAAAAAAGAAAAGATGACTGATTACTTTTAAGACCTGCGCATTCTTACTGACTTGATGAAAACAGGAATTAAGACGTTAGATGATACGCAATGTATATGTATGTATTCAAGTCATGGATTTTAAGATACTTCAATCTATCTAAATATTACTTCGATAGACATATAATGTAATTAATAATTACGAATTTTCAAACAATTTAAGCAGCAAGTTGACATTAGGGGAAATTCCAAGGTTGAAAATCAAATAGGCAAATATATACCTTATGACTGATAAAAATAAACAATTTATTAAGCAAAGTTTTGCTAAAGAGTTCTTCTCCGGACGCAATAATTCATAGAAAAGGCCAAAGTAGACGAATCCGTAAAAGTGTGAAACCCGTACACGGCACATCAATACAGACATAAAGATTGTTCCTCATATCTAATCCCGATGAGCTCATCCTTACGGTTTTGCAGTCAATTAATCTCGGGTATGGCACAATCGTTTTGTATAGGTTACACATGTTCCGCATTATATGAATAGCTAAACACAATTTTCAAGAACAATTATGTGACTTTTTAAAGATTATTTAAAACAAAGAGACTTTAACTCTTCAGAGTACTGATGGGGGTATAATATAGCTCATTCATTTTGCTTGGTGTGTCCGTTTTATGCTACACAGCTTTCAATTCCTTGAGGAAAAAGGGTGCACACAAGGGTGCAAACCTTCGTGAGAGGGTGAGGTGAATTGGGGTTTAACGCCGCTTTCATTAGTATTTCACTTATATCACGAATGTTTTATTATTATGGCAGGGAGAACGCTCGCAACACCATTGTGGCTATGCATTGCGAGCATCGGCTGGAACTAGCGAACCATGTTTGGTACTGCACTGAAATTCAGTGTTGCATTGCACCTAAACCTTACTGCGTGTATAACAGTTCTCTACTACAGACAACGTTACCGAGCCCCTGGCGGGATTCGAACTTCAGACCTCTTAGACCGAAGCCGAACATGCTAGCCACTGCGCTATCCCGCCCCGCGTCCCTTCCTCAAAGTTAGCATGCATGAGCTGAACATGAATCGATGATGTACATGTAGGATCGATTTAGTCATAAAGTGAAGTACAATTCCAACACGTCAAGCGTTTCAAATATGAACCCAAACATAAAAAATCTGATTACATTTTTTTGACAGCGACATCTTTTCTTATTGATTATTTTCTTAACGTATGTTTTTGCTTTGATACGATCCTCAATGCCAATGGAAATCTGAACATAAACTTATAATTATAAATACACAGAGTCTAAAACACGTCCAATTTACAAAAATATTAATTATATAACCTAGCAACTACTATCAACACCTAATGGTCCTTCTGGCTGCTTAAGATGCGTTTTATATTACCTTTGATGACTTGACGAGCGTCATTGTACGGTTTTCGATCATGATCGCGAAAATGTATACGTACTTATTGTCACCGTACAAAATCGATCACCTGTGAAATAATACTGTTCGGCAATAGTCGGTTCTTTACGATGATGTGAGACCATTAACAGAGTTGACATATCTGACTCCGAACAACTCACGTTTGTTTTAAAATATTAATCTATATTTACCTTAATAAAGGACCATAAATTGGTACACAGTATCGACAACAGGTATAACTATAACTGATAGTGATTGCATGAGCATTTGGGTATTGTTTCATCCTCAGAGAGAGAGAGAGAGAGACAGAGAGAGAGAGAGAGAGAGAGAGAGAGAGAGAGAGAGAGAGAGAGAGAGAGAGAGAGAGAGAGAGAGAGAGAGAGAGAGAGAGAGAGAGAGAGAGAGAGAGAGAGAGAGAGAGAGAGAGAGAGAGAGAGAGAGAGAGAGGAGAGGTTAACTCAACTTTCAGAGTCTAATACATTTGATAAAATGACACTCAGGTTCTTTTATTTTACTAATAAAGTGTAGGTGCTCAGTAATATATACGTGTACCTGAAGACTTTCCTACTTATAATTATCATATAATAATAATCATATAATTTTAATCTACTACTCAGATATCGAATCAACTAACATGTATTTGTGCATGTAATTTCTCTTAAAGAAGAGACTCTTGTGACGTCACAAAAGACAAAGTGGCCACAGAATTTGCTCATCGGCATTAATTAGCCCGTGTTTTTAAAAAGCTGTATTTCACTTGTTTATCGCCAATTTCGAAAATTTAAAATCGAGTCCATTTTAAATTCTAATCCATTTAATGAATTACGAAAGTGACTAAGGGGCATTGCAGTGTATCTTTAACATTAAATTATACCGAATTAAAGGATGTCTGTAAAATAAGTTCACCTACAACTGTATACATCTGGTTGGTAGCAGCCTTTACTCATAGCTGTCATATCATAATTCATCGTGAAACTATACATTCTTAAATCTACATAAATGCCACTACTGCCTCTTTCTAACCCGTTAGAGTTCGCCTACTTAGTGAGCAAGCACTCATCCTCGGATAGGCTATGGAGCTTTCAGTGTCAGAAAATTATCATGGAATCCCTGGGTGGTATGATATTATCAGCTTTGAGGGGTTAACAACAAGCATACATCATACCAAGTGGCTCCACCTAGTTCCCAGCTAATGAAACCAACGGTACTCATGATTTGCATACCATGTCCTGTTTCTTTATGGAACTACATCAAACATAAACATTAAAGTATGTCTAGATGCTCCCACATTCGAACATTAACTCCAATGCAAAGGATCCCACCCAGTTCACATGTACAAACTAATTTTTCATGATGAAGTTTTAATCGAATTTTGTGATCACGAAAAAGATTAAACTGTAAAATCAGGGTTCTGTTGCATATATTTCTAAAATGAAACATACCATTATGAATTCTTTGAATCGATTAATTATTTATGTCATTGCAATCCCGTGTTTCTGTTGGACTCTGGTTAAATACATCCTAGGTATGTTTCCGCATCAAAATGTTTCCACATTGGCTTTATCGTTTATAGTAGTGACCTACATACCCCGGAACTTAACTCTTGTCCCGACCCCCATCAACCCTCTCCCTCCTTGCTGTGTCCCCTCAGAACTTTCCCATCCTCTGGCTCCAGGAACTCTTTGATTTCAATCTGCGAGCCTCTTGTCTTTGAGTGACATCCTCTGATCTACAAACCTGTGCATAATCAGCGAGATGCTTGCGAGCGAGAAGTAACTCGAGATATTGCGAGAATTCATTGGGTTGGTTTCATCGCCTGGAAACTTGTTACATGCTGTTACATGTTACAAGCTATGGAAGCTTAGCCAGACCATAAATGATTTTTAAAATCATTTCATAAGGTTTTTATACATATATATATAATAAACACGATAGTGTAGGTATATCATAACATCAGTTCGGAATGTTTGAATGAACTTTACCTTGACAACAGAGAAACAATATATTATGTGAAAACACGAATACCTACAATACACAATATTCGTTTAGCAAATATAAAATTCCTTTACGCTACATTACGACTGAATTTTGAATTAACCTCCATTAATCAAGTCCATTCTGAGACGAGAGTATCAAAAAGTTGGGGAAAGCATTCAACTTTAAAGAGTAAGTCATGTTGACATTTGCTTTTTCTATGAATCTCCATTAAAGTCATCAACAGGCATTGTTACTTCTTATCGATTAGATAACACAAATCGTAGGTAAGACTTTATTCGTTTTGACGCAGTAACTGTATATAACAAGCAATTGCTGCTAACCGACCAATTGGTGTACACCTGACAGGAACTATTCCCCAGCACTCGATGGCAGCTCACCATTCTAGCGTCTGCTTAGTGTCAGGAACGTCTTGGAGATGGCTCAATCTGCACTACACCCCACGGAGCAATACATTGCAGAGTGACATAAGACACGCTACGTGTGATACCCTCATTCTGTGGGGGGGGCGGCAACTTCAAAGGTTGTCTGTCATTAAACGTCAGTTGAGTCAAACGAACAATTAATTTAGTACTCGCATAACGACACTGTCCTTAGCTCTAAGTGGCAGACTTTCCGATTCGACATGTTAAACATCGTTAAAAGGGGTTCTCATAACCATTCCCAAGACTTATTTGAAATTAACTGTTACAGTAACATCCTCGTTCAGACAAGCTTGGGCGGCGGTGACATCTATCACGCCATCTGGCGGCGACTACAAGGGGAACAACTCTACAGCACGGACACGATTAAGTGTTCAGGTCAAATTTCAAAGAAGAAAACCCCAAGGCAATAGTGTTCTTTCACCGACTACGAACAGGATTCCGCGTGACAAGGTTAATCATAAGATCAGTTTGTTTCCAGCAGCAAAAATATGAGAAATACTTTCAAGAATTAAGATGCGAAATGTTTTTGCGAAAATAAGAATATTTTTTTTCCATCATGATAGACAACAAAAACAATAGCTGGAAGCACAATCTCCTTCAACACTACACAACTTATATACTTCACATACAGAAATACAATAGATAGTATTTTGAGAAAAAAATAGTACCACAAAATAAGTATCATCCACAACTTACCCTTTTTAATTTCCCCAGGACTCAATAGAGAGAATATAATCAAAACCTAGTTTGGAAAAGTTTGTTAAATGAGAAAAGATTCAAGATTTTTTAACACACAAAATTCTTCCTCGTAATATGTATCCATCATGTATCGCACGTACATGTATAGCGTTATTGTCAAAATTCCAAATGAAATGTGTTAATCATCACTTCATCAATCTCCATTTGAACTCTCCGCCTATTTTCGTAAGTGGAAATTAATTTTCCCATTTGGGGTAATGTCGTACACAACACTTGAAACAGGGCGGTGGATAAGGAAAGTAGATATAGAAATGTTGGTCCAAATCTGATAAACTGAAAGAATAAGGGGAACTTTAGGTCATATATAGACATGAAATGAATTTTTTCAATCATCGCATGCCACCAACGCGTTTTTAGATAACGATATTATCAGTGATGACGTCATAGGGCGTGCCCCACGTGACCCGGTTAGATACCAGTGAGCAAGGTGCGAGACGCACGTGGGGACTGTCATGGTCCAATCAGAAATGTCATTCGTTTCATGAATATTTCACTAGCGAGATCAAATGTTTACACTTAAAGCGGATACATCTTTCACTTGTGATGTTGCAGAGTATTTTAAAATCTCTGAAAAAATATATGTAGTGTTTAATGTAAGCATGGTTAGACAGTCTAAACAAACCTTTGATAACTGTCGTGTATCAAATGCGTTCAATATTGCTTGCATGAACATTAAATGATAAACCGGTTAATTGTGAGGATATCGGCAAAACTGATGTTTTCAAGCTATTTCCTTCCATTGAACATGTATTTTTACATAGATAACTTTAAATCATAATTAAATTTTTTTCTTGTATCAGTCGTCATAGCTGACTTTTCGAAAATATCATATATATACATTATTATTTCAACAAAGTATTTGTCTTCTTCCCTTCTTCGTTCTTTAAAGAGCCACTCCGTGAGTTGTTGGAGTCATATATGCCAAACTTAATCAATGGTGTCATTTGATCGCGATGTATCGACTGTTACCAGAAAGACACATTTTACAGCTTATTGTTTTGTTTACATTGACAATATGAAGGTAAAACGTCGCAATTATGATCGAAAACCGGACAGTGGCGCGCGTCAAATAGCCAAAAGTAATTTTGGGGACTTATCTAAAACACCCAGGAGGGCAGTTAGGGGATGATAGTGTTTGTTACGTTATATAACTAGTATCCATGTATACTGGAAGATATATATACACCTCTGTGCATTTATAAGGCTGTTTTTAGATTTTCATAGAAAACCAGTATTTGTCATATAGATGTCTTTTGGACATGAAAAGTTAAGATATGTTGATTTTATATCACCACATATGACATTTAGGTTAGTATCAAAGGTAAATCGAGGTGTGGCTCTTTAAGTACCAATCATGCATATGTCCGAACCAAAAGAATGAGACAAATCTTAAACTTAGTATTTGGGTTGTAGCTCGATAATTTTGAACATGGTTTGCAAATAGAACGCCTGACACAAGAAGGACATTGTTGACATTATCTACCCAGTTGGTGGCCAGGTCACGTGATTATATTACGCTGTAGCAGACGACTTCCTAATCACCAACGTGATGTCAAAAACCAAGGCAATTTAACGACTTCTCGCTTCTTATGATGGATGGTGGAAATCAGTTATGAACTTCCTAGTAGTACCAGACTTATTGTCCGATTTTAAGATGCAGATCGTTTGCTATGCAAGCTGGGATCTAATTTCTAGCCTTTGATATGGTGCTGGTCGCACTTGGAAAATAAGGTTTTTGCTTCTCTTGTAAATTGCTGGTTGAATTTATTCAACATAACAGTTGTTGCTTTTATGTGATGGGATGATGGATTAAAATATTGAACGAAGTGCATTTTAATATCCTTTTGTTATGCATCATGAAAATGGCCGTATTTCAAGATTTTGTAAATGGATAATGCAATTTTATTTCAAATATTAAATTCATTTGCTGTCACTAACGTTTTCTCGTTTTCGTTGCTCGGAGGTACATGCAGTTCTGTTGTCTAGATAAAAGTAAATCTTCTTTAACTCATGATATTTGATTTGATTATTTTTCGTTGATATTCATTATAATCTCAATATTCATCGCAACCAATCTCAAAGGATGTATATCATTCCACATCCTTAATTTTCAACGATAAAAAGGAAGAAATGTTGTCAAAAGGTAATGGACAAAAAGTGAAAGAAACTACACGCAGGTCATGCGTTTTTTTAGCTTTTCCCCATACATTTCACACCTTGGAGATTCCAAATAATTGCAGGATTTTCTTCTTACATTTATTTTCATTTCTGTTCCAACTAGGTTTGATTAAAGAAAACATCGTTTTATTACGTTAATGAGTAGATTGTAATAAATGTAAATACAAAATGTTTGCAAAACAATAAGTTGAGGAACTTTCCTAAAAAAGAAGAACGGCTCTTTTTTGCTTTTGCCATTGTTTTATTTCTTAATAGAATTATGGTGTGACTATTGACGTTATTGCCTGGTATCTAGCCTTTTGATTCATGATGCACAACTCAATTTGGTTAATTTTCAGCAACTTAATTAAATATAAATATTAATGACCTCTTCGCGGTTTTTCACTTTAGAAACGGTTTAGATTCATCCATATGGAATGCTATAAACCTTCCATGTATGTAGTGCTTGCGTGTGGAAATTTGGCCGTTTTCGTTCATAATATTCATCTCACTTTCATAAAAAAAAAACGTCAAATGCATGTCTTTATATCATGTCATTGTACGTTGATCAACACCCTTGTGCGTGTGCCGAAGACAAAATCACATGTACCATTGATACGGGTACTACATATATAACCTTTCAAACACTATCAAATATAAATGTCATCTTTTACCCGTTTCGATAAGTTTAACGTTAGATTAATTGACGCACGTCATTATATGGGTTTCGATCCGAATCACCTTGTTATGCGTTGATTTTGTCACTCTACTGAACCCATACGTATCAAAAGACACTTTTCAGCGAGTCATCAACAACTTCTCGATAAAATGACACAACTCAGACAGTTATATATTTTAAAATAAATTCACGTAAATTACATAAAGAGATGAAGGACACGTTGGCAAACAGAAAGACCGATGTGGTCAAAGGGAGATAATCAGATGAGGGCAATAAATTCAAAACGTCTCATAAAATCATTCGACGTTGTCCAAAAACTCCCAGTTTGGGAGTAGTCGAAATCTCCCGAAGTGAAGTTCTTAATCTTCGTAAGTTAATTGAGAGCACATAATTATGCTCATAATTATTAAACTAAAGTAAATGGTTACAAAAAGGACAAAAATTCCTGTGAATGCCGAAAATCATCATAGGAATATCACAATTTAATTATTTTGTGAAGGGCCATGTTTCAACACAGAAACTTATGTAGATAACAATATTGTAATTTAAGCCCACAAGTGACATTTCATAAACTGAAAAAGTAATATGAATAAAGTTGTCATTAGATATAACACCAACCACGCAAACGAGACGACTCGTATTGTTACACTTAAATTTTACTTTCTATTTAACTGGCAAACGACGCCAATACGAAAGGAAGAAAAGATCAGTTATAATCAAAGTTTATGTTGTAGCAATACATATAGCGGCGTCACTTAATATACTGACAGAATTGTGTTAAATGTATGATGATGCCATATGTATAGAATTTAAGGATTATAACATTAGGATAGAAGTACAGGGTGATAGGAAAAAGAAAGAGGTAGTCATTAGGGATAATATGCGGAATGGTAAAACACTTAGGATGATGTTAAAGAGCCACTCCGTGAGTTGTTGGAGTGATATATGCCAAACTTGTTCAATGGTGTCATTTTATCGCGAAGTATCGACTGTTACCAAAAAGACACATTATAAAGCTTGTTGGTTTATTACAGTGACAATATGAAGGTAGATCGTCGCAATTATGATCGAAAACCGGACGGTGGCGCGCGTCAATTCCTCAAACGTAATTTCGGAGACTTATCTAAAACAGCCAGGAAGGCAGTTAGGAAATGATAGTGTTTGTTAGGTTATATAACTAGTATCCATGAATATTGGGCGTGATATCTACACATTTTGTGCATTTATAAGGCTGTTTTTAGATTTTCATGGAAAACCAGTATTTGTCATATATATGTCTTTTGGGCATGAAAAGTTAAGATGTTTTAATTTCATATCACCACATATGACATTTAGGTTCTTATCAAAGGTAAATAATATGTTATGAAAATCACGGAGTGGCTCTGTAAGATTTCATGGTAGCAATAGAAATTGTGAAATTGAATGAATGGTATAACAGAAGATGACTTAAAGGAATACAAATACCAGTTGACATCAAGAGAAAATGGTTAATATTGTTTTAAAGAAATAATTAGAAGCATGCGAGGCTTAATCGTTTTAGGCAAAGTTTAATTAGCGCCAGTCATTTAGTCAAATTGATACTGTGATTACTAATGAATAACAGAGAAATAATACGTTGTAAATAACAGAACGCTAACACAAGAGAATGATCTAAAAATGAAAGGGGACGAAAGGGAAGCTAGCAAAGGAAAATTTGTAAAGAAAGAAATGGTAGCATTTGAGGATGGTGGAGGAAGTTTATATAGGTTCTTTGTATCGGAGGAACGGTGGCACAACCTTCTGCTAAGGAGGGAATAGGAGTAGATGATTGTGTTAATGAAAGAATGGATGCAATAGAAACATGATGTAATAAATGAAGTGGTAAATAGAAGATGATGTAAAGAAACAGATTTTTGCAATATAGAGGATTATATCAATGAAGTCTATTCGCGTTGGTGTCCTCAGTCAAATTACCATGGAGGTAATTGTAGGGTCTTTGAAGACAATTTAATATCTCTATATTGTCTAGTAAGATTGATTTTGCATTTAACGTAGCAAAATTCCTTTGAAAAAGAAGAAGTGCTACTCGAACTCCTTGCCATATGCGTAACAATGAGAGACTGCTTCTCAAAATTAGTACATAGTTATTTTGTAACTGTAGAGAAAGGATCCGTTTCAATAAAAGAATACAAATTACAAGAATTCTAATATCTTCGTAGGTATGTTTCAAGAATAAACGTCCTTGGTTATAATTAACGAGTGTTTTGTAATAGTTAGTTAGTATTATGCAGATAGATATAAATAAGGAAAATACAATGCGCCTTTTACAGTTATCAAAGAACTGCACATAAAATAGTTCAGCAAACATTTATGCTCCACGACAAAGATCTACTACCTCATCCATTGACGAGAAGCGTCGTAAACGGTATTGTAGACAGATCATATCCATTAAAAGAAGCGTCGTAAAAGGTACTGTAGACAGATCATATCCATCAAAAGAAGCGTCGTAAAAGGTTTTGTAGACAGATCATGTCCATCAAAAGAAGCGTCGTAAAAGGTACTGTAGACAGATCATATCCATCAAAAGAAGCGTCGTAAAAGGTTTTGTAGACAGATCATGTCCATTAAAAGAAGCGTCGTAAAAGGTATTGTAGACAGATCATGACCATTAAAAGAAGCGTCGTAAAAGGTACTGTAGACAGATCATATCCATCAAAAGAAGCGTCGTAAAAGGTTTTGTAGACAGATCATGACCATTAAAAGAAGCGTCGTAAAAGGCATTGTAGACAGACCATATCCATTAAAAGAAGCGTCGTAAAAAGGTATTGTAGACAGATCATATGCATTAAAGAAGCGTCGTAAAAAGGTATTGTAGACAGATCATATCCATTACAAGAAGCATCGTAAAAGGTATTGTAGACAGATCATGTCCATTAAAAGAAGCGTCGAAAAAAGTTATTGTAGACAGATAATATCTATTAAAAGAAGCGTCGTAAAAGGTAATGTAGGCATTTCAGGTCAACGATCATTGTCGTTTGTTACAATTGTTAGTAATATTTTTATTTGGTAAAATCTAACAATGCTTTTTAATCACGTAAATTAAGAAAACTATTCCAATTATTTCCTAGAATTTTACATTAAATAGATAGTGATAACGTTACTTCGTGGTGTTAAAAATGGCTAATTGTTAATAAATCAACTGCTCATTAACTGACCCGGTCAAGAGGGTGTCATAATATCGAGCATATCAGAGTAAATATCTAAAGAATTAGTCTGGAAAGGATCATCGAACTATAATGATACCCTGTTATATATGTTATCCATCAAGCTATAACAAGAACATAGACAAGGTGAGTAAGAACCTCGTGCAAAGCAGGTAGTTGGCTGAAATCTCATTGAAATCATTAGAATATGATATGATTACTGCTCAGTATGTCTTGTCTAGGATCCTTTACCATCTTAAGACAATCAGAACCAAGTTCCCTAGTATATCAAATCGTGCCGGTGGACTTTAACACTCTTCACGAAATGGCTGAAGGTGACCTGACACGGTTTCACAAATCAGAACCACAGCGAGTGGTGTTTAGTGCCAAGCAGACGGAAGTGAAAGAAGCAGACGTAAAATATTCACTTCTTCCCTGTTAACTGAACCCTTGAACTAACAACTTTCTTATGAGATTGCACGAGTTTTGTTTAAACGAATTTCATACGTAACTTGTTAGAGATCTCTAAAAAAGAATAAAGACATTCGAAAGTCATCGAGGTATCTTATTGAAGTAGAAAAGTGGAACGGGGACGTTTTAAAAGACGAAACTAGATTGATTTATTTTGAAAAATTGTCTTCATTTTGTAATATGATGTAGATAACCGAAACTCTCTTATCAAGAAAAATGTGTACATTTTAAAAAAAAGTATCTCACCTATCTTATTTACAATCTCTATATGATACACAATTACAATGAATTTTACAGTCCACTTTTGTATGTAATTCTTTAGACGTTTGTGTCGGTTAAATCGGATAAACGTCATTAAGAACGGTTATATTTGTAAAATTAAAATTGGTGAATTCAAAAGTTGAAGTGCACTTCTAATGCGATAAGGTTTGAAAATGGTTAAACAAAATATAGATGTATATGTAGAAAATGAGTGTCTTCTCACAAGCATGTTTTACTTAAGCTCCATGCATTCAGGCAAAAAAGGAACTTCTCCTAGTGAAAGAGATGAAATATGTATTTCCAATTTTGAATGAAAACATCAAAATATCTTAGTAAAATGTTACCTATATTGTTAGTGCTGAAATATGTTGTACTGAAATAAACCCCAAAAATTAAAATGGATTATACCCTAGCTTGATCATATCTAAAAAGCATTGAATAACAGCGTCTTTAATACTAAAAGAGATATATAGAAAACTTGATAATACCATGTTTTCAACATTCTCATTTGTCCCAGTTCCCCCAGTAAGTATTTATCATAATGCCTTGTTGATATGTTGAGCTAGGGTATAATAAGTACATGTTCTTATTAGTGATATAATTTAAATTCCTATGGAATACACATATCTGGTTTATATTTTAAGGACGCTTTATGAGAATTATGGGCAGGGAAAGAATCTTTCCATCTTTCCATCAACTTCATACAAGGTTTATACCTCTACAGTATCATAACCACCCATCAACCTTAAAGTTTATAACACATGTTAACACACAAAGTAATTAACTGATATTTTAGATAGCTTTTTATAGTGAAAAATATTCAAGAAACGAAATTCTGCAAAGAACTAAACCCTTTTCTTTTTTTGTTCACCAATATAAGTAATAAATTCTGTTCTTAAAAATGATAACGATAATTTCCTTCGGGATAATAAGGTCATATCTCATCTTCTCTCATCTCGTATTACATCATTAACGTGAAGATTTATTGATCACCGTATCTTCTAATATTCTACGTATCTTCTATCGATCACCGTATCTTTTAATGTTCTACGTATCTTCTATTGATCACGTATCTCCTATTGATTACCGTATATTTTGTTGATCACCGTATCCTTTGTTCACCACCGTATCTATTAATGATCACCGTATTCTTTGTTCACCACCGTATCTTTTAATGATCACCATATCTTCTATGTATCACCGTATCTTCTATGGATCACCGTATCTAATGATCACCGTCTCTTCTATTGATCACGGATCTTCTATTGATTACCGTATATTTTGTTGATCACCGTATCTTTTGTTCACCACCGTATCGTCTATGGATCACCGCATCTGCATATGGCGCCTCTTCTATTTGTCAACTTCTCTTCTATTTGTCAACTTCTCTTCTCTTAATCACTGCATTTTCTCTAATGCTTTCCGTATATTCCGTTAATCACTATATCTTCTATTAATCACATGTCACCATAATATTCTATTAATTTACGTATCTCCAAACTCTGAATTTATACCGTGTTAATTGAAGAACTGGGATTTAAGACAGGTAAACATAAACAGGAGTTATCTCCCTTCAACCGTGTCCAGTCGGTCTTGAATGTACAATGAATAGGTGTGACGTATTTGACAAATATGATTTCAAACTGGTTGAAAGGACATCAACAAATAGCTTCCGAATGTAGAGTCAAATAAATACATATATTTCAAGGATACAGAGAATTACAAAAAATAGAAATACCTTGGTTTCATAACAGATTTGTATAATATATTAACTTCATTGCTACCACATGAACTCGATATCATAGTAAAACGTAGATAATCCTAAATTTACACCCTACTCTAATCAATATGGTTGTAGGTTTATCTTTTTGGTTTTACTAACGATATCGAGTAAATGAAATTATAAACGTGATATGTTTAGGAACATATATTTCATATAGAAAATGCAAGAGCTAAGTTATTAATATATATTATGGAATATACATGAATGGGTCTCCTTTCATAATTTGTTGTCTTTTATTACAATGAGATACTAACGATTTAATGCTGAGGAGGTTTAAAGACTTGTTACTTGTAGGTAATGTCCTTCGTTGTAAACTTTATAACATGAAATACTCTTATCGCATTGGAAGAGTTACTTCCCTTTGACCACTATGGCCAACTACATGCTGGCATTTTTTTATTATCTATAATGGTACGTGAACATAAAAAAGCAAGCAACACGTGTGACAGCTAACAGGTCGTAAATCACACTTTTTATTTCCCCGACACTCTTTGATCCATTGTGTTTAAATAGAAAGACATGTTCAATTACCTTTTTAACGCGAGTGTCCGTCCTACGCATATTGAATATTAACATAGATTTAATATAAGATAAATTAAATCATGGAAACGATGTGGGCGTGTGTTCGTAATAACTTTATGATATCAGAGCGCATATTCACACCATTAGCGCATATACCTTCATAAACATGTGAAATTTTAAATAGATATGCGGATTGTTGGTGTGAAAGCTTAACATGAAGGCGGGTTGTTCATGACACCAATCACTCAACAGATGGTTCGGATACCAGTTCAAAACCCAACATAGACATTAACATATCTACTTCATCAGATTTGGAAACAACGACAACAAACGCATGGCATTAATCAACTTGTGATGTGTATATTATTCATAACCCGCTTATGACGGGCGGGAACAGACTAAAATATTTAATGTTCAAAAATGAAATTGCTTTGATCAATATAGATTTTGTTACCTTTGAATTGATTTTAACAAACAAAAAAGACCATCAACGCACAGAAATCCACGTTCAAAGAGCAGAGATCGGATTTGTAGGGTCGATAATCATTTATTACCTATCCAGTTTAAATGTTTTATTAATCTTATTTTGATCGAAACAGATGTATTAAATCTTTTGAATATTCATGATTGGAAACTAAACCAAAATATTGTTATTAAAATGTTCATTTTTATCGTCAAATTATTCACTTTAATTTAATTAATTAATTAATGTTCGCTCTATCGAATAAAAGTCCGTTCCGATTTAGAAAAAGAAATAATTCTGTCTATTCTTTCATTGAAGAAGATAGTACGATTTTTTAAGTCTTATAATTGTACATTTTCGGAATTTTTTATCCTCGTCATATCTGGCATGGCATTACATTTTAAGAATCAATATCATTGTCGTATTTTGATTTTTTTTTTTATCTAACAATGCTTTTATATTTCAAGATATAAGAAAAATGTCATTAAAATTAATCTTATGAGGATTTTTAGAATAGAAACTTTGGGCATTTTTAAGTATGAATGTACAGAATAATAGAAAAATAGCGTATTTAGGTTACCAATATATACAAAGATACATGTAATCAAAGTGTTATACAGAAGGTATCACTTAGGATTAAAAACTTTAAAATAAAAATCGATTATAGTCTCATAAATTTTAATTACGTTTTAATGTATCAAGGTTTTGCCTTTGAGGACTTTCCGAGCTCTGTGTGTGCATAATACTATACTGTTTCAGTGCACAACTCTCATTTAGTTGATATCAAATTGTCGAGTTGAATGCATCAGCAATGCAAGCTTTCACATGATGCGCCGATATTTCTTTAGTTATTTACTAATTATGTTTCTGATAAGTTTGCGCCTCATTAACCAATCCTGCATGTTTAAACGTTATAAAATGTAAATAATCAACTTATTTTATGAAAACTATTTGAAACATTTTGATGACATAAACATGTTTTTCTTGTGTAAACATCACATTAACCCAGATCTCTTTAAAATACAGACAATGCCAACCTTGTGTTAGAGGATGATTTATAAACAACATTAAAGCCCCATCGATATCAAGTAATTGTCAAAGGTCCATCTAACCAAATGGATATAGTTTCCCAAATAGTTTCCCAAATTAAGTAATGAACTGTTTTATTTAAATGTGTATGTCATATATAACTCTGAATCTATAATTAACTATGATTAGATTGATAGAAGTTTATTCAGTATAAAGATAATTCATGTCAATGAACAATATTTATAAGATGGATCAGTTTGACAGGTTTGATGCTAATAACGAAAACATACATTTTTACAGGCAAAAGAAATATTTGCATGGAATTTTAGTAGTAAACACTGTGACATAAAATCTTCTAATATACTTGACACACAAATTTAAACGATTTTCATTTTCATTTTGCAGAAGAGAAGTTAGAGATGTGTTATTTTTACATTCAAAATTAAGCATATATTTTATTCTTAATTCATTATTCAAAAGACATAACAGCTTAAAAATGTAATTATTTTCTAAAACATCTTTGCAGAAAAGGAAGTTTCTAATGACAGTCTCTCCCCCAGTGTTGTTCATAATTTTTTTCGCTCTTCAGAGATCGTTTTAAATCTTTATTGCGAAAAATAAATAAATATGATTTCATTTTAAAAGGTATTTTCACCGATAAGTAGAAATCTAAATTAGAATGTTCATGTAACAGAGAAATAATATTTCCAATATTACGATCTTTCACTCTCTCCATGTGTTTGGTAAATATATCAGTATTGATATTATTTTGAAACTCACATGAATTACTGAATCCAAAGTTACAAATAATGTTTATATTACTCACCCATTATTTACGATCATTTTCCTCAAGTCTTTTTCACAAAAGATTCTCTTTATTATCGTGTGATTGGTATCTATTTTCTTATATGCAATAACTGTATAGAGACAGTCACTCCTTGCGAATGAAAATACTGGTATTAAATCTAAACCGTTGCATATTTCAAATCTTTCATTGTAATCCTGTCTTAATTTATGTCAATAACTCAAAACCTTATACACGAATTCAGAATATGAATCTAACTCCTGCTTTGTATATATCTTGGATTTAAAACCTCTGTTACAAACAAAAGACGGTATTCGATAAATTATTCTTTTAACCCCCCTCAGCTAACAAACACACACAAACGTTTGCATGGTCATTAAAAGAAGTTATTTATCCACATAAAATGACAAACTTCTGAATCATCGCGCCGACTCCTGTCATGTTTTCAACATTTACCAAAAATTTCACATCATTTACAAGCATACATGTAGTATGATGTACTGGGTTATCTATATACCGATTCACTTGATAAGTTATCTCGCATTTAGGTATTATGAGTTCTGAGGTTTGGATGGTAGCGAAGAAATATAGTCATTCTTACTGGTATTAGTCCTTGAACCTGATACAAGATGAATCACTTGACAATCGTTTCTAAAAGTATAATCTGCAACTATACAGACATATTTTAAAAACCATGACTCCGTTAGTGCCGTCATTTCACGACTTACAAGGTTTCTTGTAGGTCACACGGGTCAGGGCTGGTATGGTAATACTAATTGTTATTACGATGGAGTCACAAATGGCCTGATGATCATTTTCTTTATTCATTGACTGCCCTGACTATCGATCAATAATTTTATTTTAAAGCCTCTCAAACAACTTCCTGCTGATTTTGTCAATCTTATGCTAATGTCTAGAAACTTGAAAAATCTACATGTTTTGAGAATTCAAAAGACAGTCTAGCATTCCAGTAGTTTTAAGTTAGCACTTGCGCCACCGTAAGTGGATTTGGGCTTGTTATGGATACATTTACAGTTGCCTCAAGCAATCAGGTGCATGATCACATGTTTCCGGCAAATTTCTGCGCAGTAGGGAGGCGCAGTCGCCTTGTTGCCAGGTGGTGACGTCCGGTGAATATCACGACGACTGAAATGTATGGAAACAATAAATATTACCTCAATAAGCATCAATATTGAAATAAACAATACACCTTCCGGAACTTTTGTATTAATGGAGAGAGACCAAATGTGCTAGGTTTTCATGAGATGCGAAGGTTTTGAGTTGAGGACTTTTTCATTATAATGTTAATTTACAAAACTGAATTAATTACTTTAAATGCATGGGGTTAAAAGTTAAAGGTGATATCCATACAAGAAACGGGATTTTTTTTAAAATTCATACCTTCCTCTTTCATATTAACAAATATGAACAAATTCAACGCCAACAATATAAAATGACTATTGCTTTTTCATTTACATGAAAATTTGCTAAATATAATTTTTTTCTGTCACGTTATATTAATGTCTGTTTTAAGTTTTAAGAGATATGATCACTACTTTATTCTTTCAAAGTGACTTTAGTAAAGGCACTGTAAAATATGTAACTTGATAAGAAGATATTTACATACTTAAGAAAAAAATATAATTCAAGGACATTTTCCTACTTGAAGAAGTAGACTTACAGCAGTGTAAACGTAATTATGTATTTTAACACTCACCTTCAGTTCATATCTAAAATTATGGAAATGTGATTGAGTATAACTATGAAGGCATATGTTTCTGTTTGAAACTGCAGAAATCGATCTTTTGACACTAAGACATACGATTAAAGTTAGAAAATTAGCGGATGACAAATTCCATTTATAGACTTTGGAATAGTTCAGAACGAAAGGTTCAATACATCTAATAGACGGCCCTAATGCAAGATAAACATGCACTCTTTATGTCGGAATTTAGATCGATTTGTGACATATAAGCCGAGGGTTCTTCAAGAAAGTCATCCATTGTTAACAACCGTTTAAAGATTCCCTCAAGATCGGCTTTTCACTGAACCGCTATTAAAGACGATTTAATGCGTTGAAATGCGTATACACGGATATTCTCAAATCCAGAGTTTTTCAAGCAAAAACGCCATAAAACCGGGACTCGAAATTGGAACTATATTTTCTTTATATTTCCTGGAATAAATGAACAAGAACTCTGCATATTAATAAGCGTGCCCAGCGTTCTGGCAGATCCCCTCTTTCCGACCTGACCCCCTCAAAGTCCCCCCTCGTCAGACGCCCGATCCCTCAATATCCAGCAGCACACGGAGATTAGAATATCATATAGAGCCAAACTATGATTTAATTTCCGAAGAAAAACGTCTGTCTGTTAGCCGGAGCGAACGTGTATGTTATTTTTTCTCCTCTCTAAACATTTATTCGCCAACAGGAGGATAGCGTTAATAACAGTCTTTGCAACACACTATCTTTATTTCATATTTTTAGCCTTCAATTTGCACTTGAGACTCTTGCGTCTTGGTATCCAAGAGACCGACTCCTGCCATGATACCAATGGTATGATAGTGTGGGGTAGAGTATAGTTTGCTAGCCTTTTCTAGATATTTTTCACCAAATGGTATGGAGGTGTGTGATGACGTACATGTGATTGACGTTGTCTAGATATCACTTAACCAAATGGTATGATGGTGTGTGATGAAGTATACTTGACTAGCGTTGTCTAGATATATTTACACCAAATGGTATGATGGTGTGTGATGAAGTTTACTTGTTGAACGTTATTTAGATATATCTTTACCAAATAGTGTGATGGTATGTATGAAGTATACTTGACTAGCCTTGTCTTACTCGTACAGACTCAATTTATAGTTTTTTATAGCTCCACCAAGGGAATCATCTCAATGGAATGAGAAAGTATACTTAAATACTATTTACACCCCCTTCTCTAATAGTTAACACAATATAATGGTGTATGTACATGAATAATCCAAGGTAATCGTTCCAAATGGTATGATGGTGTATACTTAAACTATCCCAAACTATGTACTACATGTAGTTCCAAAATGGTATGATTGTGTATACTTAAATACAAATGGTATGACATGAATATCCTCATGGCGGTACCCGATTCAGATGGTATGGTGGTGTATACATGGATAATCCCACCTAGGTACTCCTTCCAAATGGTATGATGGTACATACTTGAATACCCCCACCGTGGTGTTCGTTTCAGATGGTTTGATGGTGCATACGTGAACACTCCCACCTATGTACTTTTTACAGTGGTATGGTGATGTATACTTGAATAACCCCGGCTAGGTATTCTAAGTGCAGCAATAATACGACGAGAGAAACCCTGGCACCCCGTGTGTAATAGAGTCTGACCATAATATGAATACATTGTGTCTATAACAACATGGCCTCTATGTACTTAAGGATAGCTGTGGTTTATATCAGTTGATAGAAGAATTAAGGTTACAGCATTAGCTTTTGAATATGCTTGGAAAAGATAAGGGATAATGCGCTTTAGTTTTTCATCCTTCTATATTCACTTAAGCGGTTATTTCTTGTGACACACACAAATAGGCTTTACCATATTGTCGGCATGAATTTACTTGATATCGCATTGTGTTCCGACAATAGAGACAAAAACACACTGAATCAAAATGTTCTGTATATTCTTCCAGCGTAGCATTTTTCAGCAGCGATTTTTCATTTTTTTTTTAAATTTCATCAATGTTTTTCTTCATAATGAATATAAATTGATGATGAGTTTTTGGGTTTCACAGAAACATCAGGAGAAATGTTTATCATAGGAAGAAAGATGATTATGATTAATATGATGAGTACAATGAGGAAAATATATTGCATCGAATCCTTAAAGATAATTGTCATACTAGCTGTTCAGGCGAGCGCATTCGGTTTGTTACTGTTTATCCACCTTGCTAAACCCTTGAATACAATGTTCTTCTCCTTCCCTTCCCAGCCTCTTTCTTCTTGTTTTCCTCTTCTTCTTTTCTTCTTCCTCTTTCTCAATCTCATAATACAATTTCTCATCCTCCACCTTCTTTATTCTTCTTCGTTTTCTGCTTCTCTTCCTTTTCCTCCTCCTTCTTCTTCTTGGTTTTCCTCTTCTTCCTCCTCCATTTACTTCTTCTTCTACTCCATTCTCCTTCATCTTCTCATCTTCTTCTTCTTGGTTTTCTTCTTCTCCCTCCTCATTCTACTTCTTCTTCTACTCTTTTCTCCCTCTTTTTCTCATATTCTTCTTCTTGGTTTTCTTTTTCTCGCTCCTACTTCTTCTTGCTTTTCTTCTTCTACTCCTTTCTCCTTCTTCTACTCCATTCTCTTTAATCTTCTCATCTGCTTCTTCTTGGTTTTCTTCTTCTCCCTCCTCATTCTACTTCTTCTTCTACTCTTTTCTCCCTCTTTTTCTCATATTCTTCTTCTTGGTTTTCTTTTTCTCCCTCCTACTTCTTCTTGCTTTTCTTCTTCTACTCCTTTCTCCTTCTTCCTTTCATCATAATGTTCTTCTTTTTCTTGTTTATTTTCTTCTTCTCCCTCCTTCTCCTTGTTGCTCTATTGTCTGCAGAAAGCTGCCTCTCGATCAGGTTAGTGTATTATGTTCAGGTTAGAATTACACCTGTCATCCGGACAATTGGATCAACTTTTAAACATATTTAAAGCACGTTTATATTACAAGTGGAATAAGCTCAATACTATACACAATGTATACATATGCATTTTAAAATAAAGAGAAATTAGAGACATTTTCATATTACATTTTTTTATTTTTCAATTTTTTAGAATTTTATTTTAGATAATAAACGCACTTCAGGTAGAACTTGCAGCAAAGTAATAATTTCGAGATTTATTAAGTTACAAACGTCTAACAACCCATATCGGGTTGCAGAATTGTTGATGAAGCGTCCATGTCCTACCCTATCTGTCCTCCAAACAACCATTAGCAACCCTGCACTTGGTTTTTACCTTTGTTTCCGTGTTTGTGTGTTTGTGTGTATGAAAGCACGAGGCTGATGGCCCTTATCCTATTGTATCCGTATGTTACTTCAACAAAGCGACCAGATGCCCTCTATGTTGATCCCAAAAACAAACTATTGTTCCAGTTGTTTTTAAACAAAATCTCATAATATTATGTTATGGCTAGTCTTCAGCTAGTTTCTCAGCCACCTGTGAAATACATGATCATTCTAACATCGTCTACCTGTGCTTATTGATCAAACGGCGCCTTTGAAGATACAGGTGTGACATTTTGATACATCTGCCTTGAAATTTAGGTAGGAATAACAATAAAACTTGGACCATTCATTCTCGCGGTTCTAAGATTTGGGATATAAGTTACAACTATCGATTATGAGTTGTTTAGACAAGTAAAATAAGTGTTTTGAAAAGATAGTAGAGAAACATGCGGTTATTATTTTCGATGCCATATCATAACATATGGACATTCATTCATTTCCAAATAAAACCACGAAAATTAACTGTTTAAATGTCATTTTCATAATATTTTAGCATCTATATGTTTTCATTAATTTAAGAATACGTCGGCGTGCTTATAGAGCCACTTGAATGTAATTGTCAATTTCACTTGTTGTCAAGCAATAAAAAAGCAAAAATATCTTTTATCTTGTTTTTATTAGGCCTTTTTTAATTGGATTATGTTCTTTTGTCATTCAGATGTAAGTTATGGATGCTTATGCAATCGAATAAAGGAAGAACTTTTTAAGATGTTAAAATATTTTCTTCGACAACATCTTGAATTTTTTACTGATTTGCTGATTTTAAATAGATCAAACAAGATTTTTAGAGAAGATATTATCTATTCTACGTATAACTACCTTAAAATAGCTATTTCAGTTTTAGAAGAATTCGAAGATACAACCGATTGTTTTCTGATACGCTACATTGACTTCTATATTCCATTTATCATATGTTAAATGGAAACAATTTATCATTAAAAGAATTATGCTTTTTTACTTTGAATTTCTTTAGGAATAACAAAAAATTTAATTGAAATTCGACATTTTTATCATTATTTTGTCCTGAAATTAGGAACTTCAATACTATTTTACCATATTGAATACACTGAATAAACGTCTGTTAAAGCCTTTTTGCAGAAGAAATATCATATTCGAGACAGGATAGGAGGTCTGGAGAAATTGTTTTAAATTCTTGACATAAAGGATATTGTACAGTAATGTTCAGAACATTATGAAAATCTTAGTATCAATCGTAGAGAAATTTATATTAAGAAGCCTTTTATGAATATGATTAATTGTGATAACTGTGTTAAGATGACTGTTTTCAAGCCATCTTTGTGTAGTTTTATTCAAAACAAAATAACAGAAACTTTCTTTTATCACAAAAAAATAGATATCTACAAACAAATATCTATTTCACATTATTTTATCCCTATTTTGTTAAAACGTAAAGAAAAGTAAAGCAATAAATAAATCCTTTTTTTCAATAGTGTAAATTTTATTGTGGCAATGATAGCATCAATGATGTGTATAACTGAAGTGTATTAATGAAGTGTATAATTGATGTGTATCAATGAAGTGTATCAATGAAGTATATTAATTACGTGTATCATTGATGTGTATCCATCAAGTGTATCAATGATATGTATATATGGTGTGTATCAATGACTTTGCATTTTCAAAAACCCGACACTAACTCTAAACCCTCCTTATCCTTTCACAAATTTTCGCCTGATCTCGATCAATCTCTGTTTAGAGGTAATTAATGAAACAAACTTCAATTATGAGAGACAAACAATTTTCCTGGTGTTTTACGGTCCCTCCCGATCTGAAGTTTTCCCGTTGTCCGCAGTCACGCTATGGGTGTCGGGCCTGACATAATTCAATGGGCAGAAATGGACACGGACTTACAGTACACCCTCTCTCCCTCTCTACCCAGGTATCCCTTGGACCGGAAAGAAGTCCAGTCTGGTGATATGGCGGCTGGAGATGATGTTTCTAATTTGGCCGACATTACTCAACTTGAGCTAGACCCACACCTAAACAAACATGCTACCGCCCTCCCGCCCCAGGGTGGGTCCTAGGGGAACAGGTGGGGTCGAGGTAACTTTGGGGGCACGGGAGCAGGGTAACCCCAGAATCACGATGCACGTGGGAGGGAGTGATCAATGTTCAAGAGAGATCAATTGAGAGATTTCGTATTGTCTTCAAACTTATAATCTAACTTCATGTTTAAACATATTTAATGTAAAAACATATTTCTCCCTTTTTGAAATTGTTTCTGAGGTGACCTTTAAGGCATCGGTGTTTGTGATATCAAATATCAAAATTCTGAAAAAAGGTTTTATTTGTAATGAACGATTATTTTACATATCTGTTTTAATTATATAGCATGTCTCCCGATTATATTTTACAAGACATTTGATGTTGTCAGAAAGGTCAGTTTATTTTTGTTTATCCAAATTCTTTCATCCTGTTGGTTTATATTTGACAAATTTCTAAACATGCTGGTTTTTTGATGATAATATTTTACCCGAATACCTATGTTTTAATTTCAGTATTTTTCTAAATGAATTTTACAAGTCTCTAGACACGTTGTTACTATGAAGTACACTGGCGGTACACTCAAAAGAAAAAGGTAAGCTAATATAACCTTTCAGAAACAAAATTTTTAAATCGTAAAATAATGTTTTCTTAGAATTCTGTTTGCAGTATTCGTAAAAAATACACAGAAAATTTAAGTGTTCGTGAAAATGTTATTATATATGACAAACTGTGATTTATCTTAAATAAATTTTCATAACGACAAATGATTAGTCTTGATTTACTCACATTAAACGTTTCAGTGAAGTGAAAAAATTATTTTTAAACAAAATAATATCTGCATATTGGATGCAGGTCCCAACACGAAAAATTGTCTACTCCTTGCCTAAAGAGTTTTCTAGTCTTTGTTCAAACTAACTCCAATGATGGCTGTAAGTAAAACGTTTTATATCATTCAATTCAATTCATCATTCCCAATACGAAAGTGTTTAAAGAGCATAATTAAATCATAAACATGCTTGTAAGAATATGAATTATACATATGGACCACTTTGTATAAAGTAACATATTTAATTGTTAATAACAGATGAAAATTAATATTTTTTGTTAAATTTACTTAATTACGTGATTTATTTTAGATAATTCTTATTTATTACCCGTACTAATTAAGGGCAAGAAAATATGTTGAGTTTTGAGGGGTTTTTTTTTACCTGTAGTTAGACGTAATTTCTGCAAGTCCTGCCCTGACACCCGTGCATAAAAGCTGGTTTAGACGGTGCTACCGGGTGGGTACGTACACGAGAATACACATTACCGTTATGTCTCACGTTACAGCACCTTCTATTGTCCCATCCCAAGGGCTACTTCTATTATAGGCGTTCAACAAGGTTATCTGATATTTCCCTCCTACTTCTATTTGTTTGTCAGTTAGATTATTAGCGCTACCGAATCCCAAGCTATTGAAACCGTAATTAAAGAAATTCACGCTTTCATTCTCTCCGTTTGATTGACATGTGACAGTTGATGGGACGAGTTGTTCATTTCATGCCCGCGGGCAAAGGGAGCTAACTCGTGCATAAGGGAATCAGCCAAGGCCAATTGTCAGTCAGAAAGTTTGAAATGGCGGGATTTGTGCCGTGAGAATATTATAAGTGTTGAATACGATTAATTTGTTTGTAATTTCCACTGATTTGTCGAGTTAACAATGGCGCTGAAGGTCTAGGGGCGTTTTTACAAGTGTAACGAATTCTGGGGATTTGACAAATTGTCCGCCTTACGTTGAACTTGAGCAATGGTGAGGCGGGGAGACCCTTTGTACAGGACACGAGGACTGGGGAGCGGATCATCCTGACACAATGCTGACAACATAATTAGGAGGACTGTAACACTGATAGACTGCAATGTCAGACAGAATTGGTTATTTCTCTTTAGATGGTTATAACTTTTGTCGCAACGACTCGTTTGGTAATTCTTCAAACAATATGTTTTCGGCTAAATGAAAATGGAAAAGTACAGTTTCAGCTTTCAGGAGTACATTCCTGGTAAAGCTCTTCTAAATGAATACTCATGTTTGGCGTAGAGTTAGGGAATAAATGACAAACGTCAGACCAGAAGCTTTCGAAAAGTATAAGTCATGCAAAATACTTGAAAAAAGACGAAGTGTAACTTTTTAAGATGGATTATTACTCGTGGGCGTGGATTTGGATAAGAAACCAATGCGACTGAAATGTTTACATTGAACTGTAATTCAGATACTTGTTTAAAAATATTTATGCTGCTATCAATGCATTTTATTTTGAAGTTTCTTCGTATCAAAACATGTTTAGAGATGCAGAAACACTGCACACAGTCAAGACTTCTGGAACGATGCAATATTGTAGAAACGACAATTTCCTCGAGATATCGGAATACAGAAAGAATTAGCATTTTCTCGGTATTTTGCAAGGAGGCAAGCAGACCTATACGTGGGCTGTACTTCTTTTGACGCCATGAAACAAATGCATGTATAAGACGTCAAATTCAAATCAAGTAGCTCTTGGCGAATTCAGTGGTGAACGCTACAATCGTGCCTTTCTAAATACCCATGCCTCGTTAACGCTTCACTGAATGTAGATATAATATAAATAATATAAATAATGCGAATTTCTGTCCTTTCCGGTCTTTTAATCATGCTTATGATGCCGTCAGTGAACACACTGATCTTCATAGGACGAAGGGCATGTATTATTTCGTATAAAGAAGAAATGAAGAACTATATCCGTTTCATGTTGCGCAGAATTCGATGAAGATGAAGAAACATCACCATAATTAATTGAAAAATTCATCAACTAAAACAAACAATTGCGGGTTCTTCTTGAGCCAGCAAAAGAGCCTTGAAACGCTGAAACTCTTCCGACTGGCGATTAAGCTGCGTAGATCATCCCAAGACGTTTACAAACAGGCTGGTCCGCCCCTTTGTCGCACAAACTAATTAAGGTTGATGTTATGAGGACCTCTGGAGATTAGCGGCCCCTCCTATAGTCCCTTCCCTACGTCTTCTGATTAAATGATCGTAAATAGGAGATTTATTATCGGCAAAATCACCCTGGAATAACGCCCCTTGTTATCACGTGACTCGAGCCACCCTCGTTCGAGTGCAGAGTCTTATTGAGGCTCCATTACATGGAGTACGTGTTGTGGAGGAGCTGAGGGGGATAAAAGGGGGTACTTTACTAGCCCTAACACGACCACTGCCCCTCCCCAGGAATTAGCACCATCTAATACTATTGAGGGACCTTTAAACGGAGGCGAATAAACATGTATTTGTGAAAGAAGAATGTATTATTTATGAGATTTTTGAAAAGTGACCTTAAACACCTAGTAAAGTATTGTCATCACCTAATGCTGTCTCACCTAGAAGGACTTGAGAATTTAATGAATGTAAGATGAACGTTATCCCATGCGAACCGTCAGTGTCACTGCGGCACGTCCGGCTGTCATGGAAGCCCTCCCTCAACGTGTTCACTCGTCTTTTAATTTTCGTGTATCTCTAGCGTCGCTTTTCTGCTATTTTAACGAATGTCCTGGCGGAGACAGATGAATCAGAACGAAAGTAGACGAATTATTCTGTACAGAAAACTTTTTGATAAGCAACGGCAAACAAATACATGTTTAGAGCGCCTAACAGTGACATCTGGCATTTACTGTCTTGCCGTAATTCATGCATTTTCTTAGCTTACTGGACACGTCCCGATCAGTAATTTGTAGTTTCCAAAGTTTCGCAAAATTAACTGGAAATGAAGTAGTCAGGTAATGTTATCGTGAGCCAAAAACTCGCTCAGTTGATCATGGCAAACTCCATTGTGGTATCAAGGCGCTATCTGGTCAAAAGAATGGATTTCTACTAAAATCAAATATAAGAAAATATTCCCGTTTAAACATTATAATTACATTTTCTAGATCTATTTGACAAATCCTACCGATGGTAATGTTTTTGCCGGATTTGATTTGATGCTTCGACGAAAAAAGACGAAACATCTTTTATAAAAAACGATCCGAAACGGAGCCATTGGTTGGCACCACTAATCATAATGGCAAACCCAGCTACGTCATGACGATATATATTTTTACAATTCAAGTATTGATTATTTGTAGATTTGTTGATATTTCATCAAAACATTATATCATTTCTTAATAGTTTAAAATAATCAACACAAACAAAACCAATAAACGGACACTATCAACGCCGAGGGATCAGTTTCTAATTTTCCTTTTCATTTCAGTTGCACTATTTTCATTTTCAGAGTCAAATATAGCCTATAGGACACGCAAAACCCTGCTAACTAGAGTATCAACGATATATCGTAATATCGAGACTGGTGATTATTCATCTGACAATATACGACTCACGTTACAGTCTCTGTGTTTTGAAAGTATCGTTGACTTAATAAAAATCAAGATGTTTGTCAATAATTAATATTTCTTATCGTTAATCGTATCGTAATGAGATATCCTCCATATATCGTGAAATTATTGTATCGTCAAAACTCTAGTGTTTACCATATCAAAAAACTGTATAACAGTGCATCATTAAGGACAGCGAAAACGGACGTATTGATTTCTTATTTTTGCGTGAGGATACTCTTATTCGACCTCTTCGACGACTTTCTGGACTTTTTGATGATAGACTAACAATCCGTCAAAATGATTCTTGACAAATATATTTTTGTTAATATGAAGTATTAAAAAGGAGCCTAAGAAAAACTGTCATGAAGTTGAATGCGAATCTAGACTTGCTTTTCAAGGGTTTTATTATGGTCAAAATATTATCAACCACATTATTAAGTTTGGACCAGGTGTATATTAATGATTAGTAAAACTGTTTAATTTTCGTCCTTATGATATGTTCTGGAAGGCTCGACTTCAAAAAGAGAAATTAAAGTTGTCATATTATACAGATATCAACATCTTGAGAAACACCGGTCCGTTCCCAATATTTTAGAAGATATATCAATTGATAATATGATTGGATGTCTGTAATGTATTAATGGTTATCCGATTTCTAAATCCTGTATCGATAATGGTTGTATCTTAACATCATGTTTTGTCAGCATCAGTAACTTTACCTTTGTCAATTAATTACAACGTAATTATGTTTTACAAATTGTTTGTTGATTGGTATGTGCTCATTTTATCAAACAAGCGAGACGGTAGCAGCTTTTCAGTCTTGCGCAATGTTATTTTGAACGTTAAAAGGAAAATAGTTTTCTTGTATCGGTTAAGGTATTTGTGCATTTCTAATCAAAGCAAAAAACATATGCTCTATTAAATATGACACCATTTTACGCATGCATGTAGTCAGTATACAAAGTGAATTCTGGTGATACGGTTTTACTCTCTTGTTTGTTTACGTTTAAACACAGGTGCGCATATGTTAAATCTATAAAATATCAATTAAATATATATTACATTTATTATGAATATTTACGATATTGTTTTGACGTTACATCAAACATTAAATATGACCCAACTATAGGGGATATAATCTGATCATTAATCCCTGGCTTGTATATCAGCGACAAAAATACAATATCGTTGTCAAAATCCATTCCTGGGATATTAGCATGCGGGTAGCGAAACTACTTCAAAAGTATATCGTTTTAGCCAATTTAATTAATCCAGGCTCAAACAAATTTATACAAATATTACTAGATTGGTTTTCTGCGTAAGGTAAACGTCGATTTATATGTGTGGAACACGAAACAACGAAGTGAAGATTAATGCATTACATGTTCCTATAAATCTAGATTTTACACTTTGGAATAAATATTTTAGTGATGTTAAATTAAATATCTCAGTATTGACGTGTATAGATGTATCAAAAAGAATGCAAACATGTTTATCTTTAGAGAATGTCTATCATTATAAAGTACAGATTATCATTTGTTGTCGCTTTATTATTACAAAATGAAGAATGAACAGAAATATTGTATTTATATGTACATTCTCGAAAGTTTGAGTATTTTGATTACATAAATTTAAGTTTCTTCAATATATTTTACATGCTTTGAAATACTATTATTTTAAATAAAATCCCCTTATATGTATTTATATAATTCTTTTTATCTCATATCTGATTTGACTTCTCTTTACTTCACTTCATGAACGATAAATCGTTGTATATTTCCAAGTAAACAAAATACTGTTTTTAAAATTCGTTAGTTTATCTTAGAAACGTAGTTAGAAATCTCATCGTGTGAAATAGATAAAAACATTTTAGCAAAAGATTCCTATAACATTAAAAAATTACTGAAACAAATTATCTCGGCAATGAATTTAGTTGTGCGAATATTGAATAATGCGAAGTATGAATGTATGTGTTAATACACAGGAACAAACGTGTGGACTACACTGCCTCTTCGATACAAAGCATTTCCGGGAATGAGAGCAATTCTTACAGGTGCCAAGCCAACATAAAGCAGATCTGAAATCCAAATCATCACATTTGCATACCTAACATGTATCCCAGAAAAGGAAGCAGTGACCGTAAAGCGTTAGTGTCTCGAGTTGAAGCAAAATAACATGTTTGAATTATTGGAAACATGATCCTAGCACCTCCAGCTTTTTATGACTTAACTCTTCTGTCGCCACGCCATACAATCATTTCTTTGATTTTCACCATTTTGGCCAAAAGCTGTGTTCTAAAGCCAATTTAGATCCACAGTAGCAATTATTTACTTTTGACCCCGAGGTGATACCACCACGCGGGGGTAATGTCCATCATGGAGAGATGAATGTATTTACCATACCACACTGGTCACCGCGGGATCACTCCTGGAGTCTGGACACTCTTTCTATCCAGGACAAAACCTCAAAGACGTATCTTGTTTCCGTGGACCGGTTTCCTCGTTGTGGCTGCTAACTAGAGTCAGAGAGATCTATGTGAATATACCATGTGCTGTATGTCACCACTCTCGCTTGTCAACACTTCTAACTGTTTATCCACACGTGAATATGGGTGATTGTGAACCCCCGTCTGAGACGCTGCCCGCTCAATACCAATACCATCTACCCATGTCTGTAGGAATCTACCATTCCGTAGGCTCGATCTCGTCCATCATATCTTTGATACAGTTAAATCTGAACATTATTTCATGATGTTTTCTCTTCTATACGTGTAGTATTATAGACTGTACCATGCTCCTTGTGGTTTGCACAATACATAATCTCATTAAAGAATTGCTTCAGGATTCTACCATGACATCAAATGCAGATTCCAATTACCCAAATATCTGACAATTTATATGATTCAGATATCATGTTTTCTTTCTTGTCTACTGGAAATTTTCAAAATTCTTCCTCCAAATATTCATCAATCTTCCATTTAAGATGAATCACAATAATGATTTATCCTCAAATCCAGCGATTTGCCTACAGATCCCGTAACACCTCTCACCGACCCTCCACTAATCTCTAAGTCGAACGAGAGTATCCCGCCGCTTGGACGAGTGCCAATTGATCAGATAATCCGCCCAGCTTTCGGGAAATCCTGGCAAATGATGGAATTGGTTTCCCTGGCCTCGGGTCCAAGTGGCACACGAGAGTCTGTCTTAAACAAACAGAAACTTGCAAACAGAAACAAACACAAAACGTCCTCCGCTCGACCGGAAAACAAACAATCACAAAACTAACAATATAAATTCAGATTTGCAAATTCAAAATCAGCGTTCACTTCGTTGGAGCTAAGTCAGGCGAAGTTGACATAAAATAAACAAGGGAAGCATTTCCGGTCAGCGTATTAACACGATACCATCCCTGACATTTGGATTTTAAATGGCTTTCAGGTTTAATTCGTTCCAAATTCGAAATTGAATTGAACACTGGAATTGTATACATACACTTATGTCGGTAATTTGTAATGAATTCATATAAATATTACCAATTCACTGGTAATTTGGAAGTCGAAATGATGAAGAAATGACGATTTATAACATAAAGTGTATATCTATGAAATAAAAAGTCTATCTATAAAAGTTTAATAGTGTCTTGTTTCTTCATTCTGTTTGTCAATTTTTAGTACACATTTTTCTGGGGGAAAAAACTTGCTAAATTACAACTTTTGATAAATTAAGGTTTCATTTGCAAACTTAAAGTTAAAATTGTTACAGTAAACGGTAAAGTTATCTTAGTGTCTTCGCTTTTGTTAATAAATTTGATAATTTTTAAAATCAAATCTCATTTAAGTCCTTTAATCGTGTATATGTTAATCAAATATTGCAGAGGTTCTCAAAAACCTATATATAAATTCGTTTCGATTAATGAAATATTTTCAATTTCATGACAGTTAATCGTGAATTTGTCAATGGTACTTTTTAGTGACTTAATAATTCCTTCGAATCATTAGATACAAGTTATGAATAAATTTGTGAAAAAATATAATAATAATTTCGCACAATGCCTCTAAAGTATCAGTTTCAGCGGACAGAGCAAGTCACCTGAACGCAGATCCGCTTTCACCTGTACAGAACTCTCGTCTCATTGGAGTAGTTTCCATATCGGTATTAACTAATATTTGCATAGATACAGATTCTTTGCATCATACCTTTGAATCATCTCCCCAACTGTCACGCATGTGCACATATTATAATGATTACGCCCTAATTAGGCAAATACATACAGCTGTACGAGGTGTGTGGCAGGGTTGTTCTCTCCGCTCTGCACTCTTTCACACTTCTCATGGATTTTCTTCTTTAAACGTCCCATCGCCCGACAACACTGCTTCAATGTGATTTAATTGATTAACAAACGACCAATCTCGCTGTAGAGTGGTAAACGTAATTCCCCTGACCTCACTCTTCAGTCCAGGGTTTGCAAACATACACCATACTTTATTACATTTTTTTCTAAAAGCGAAAGGTATGATCAGCCACGCCTGGAGAAGCTGCGGCAAACTGCACCGATGTGGTAGGAGATCAAAAAAATCTTGCGTCTCTTTTGTAATAAAATGAACATGTTTGCCGAGATGTAAGTAAATATATACGGTGAAATTTCTCCCCGCGAGCAAACATAGTGATCTTTGATGTCTCCTGGCGGATTCTCCCTGGCGCACGTGTTGGACTTGATCACGAATTAAGAGAAAATATTAGCGAGCGTCAACAGCTCTCAAGTGGACCAAGTGTTAAAAAGAAATGTATAGGGTGATAGCCTACCGACCGTATTGTTCAAATAGATACACCAGAATAGTCCCTCATTCAACATATTAATATTAGAAACTAGATCTGATACGAACACTGCCTTCTATTCATGTGAACTTAGACGCGCTTAAATGTAACTACTGACAAATATACATTCACATCATTGATTCGATGGAATTGAAACTTCAAGTGCTGAATCCATTTCTACCAGCAATTTACATGCCCCTGTCTACCAGATGGCTGATTTGACGTCATGACTCTTTAGATATATATCTATTTAGAACAATTGCAAATAGATGGATCTCTCTCTCTCTCTCTCTCTCTCTCTCTCTCTCTCTCTCTCTCTCTCTCTCTCTCTCTCTCTCTCTCTCTCTCTCTCTCTCTCTCTCTCTCTCTCGATCTCTCTCTCTCTCTCTCTCTCTCTCTCTCTCTCTCTCTCTCTCTCTCTCTCTCTCTCTCTCTCTCTCTCTCTCTCTCTCTCTCTCTCTCAATATATATATATATATAAATATTCATACGAACATTAAGATTTCAAATTCAATTTCTATAATTAGAATACATAATTGCTTTCAATATTTAACGTATGCAATAAAATGCAGGTTTTTTATAAAGTACAATATTGGCATCATGATAAATAAATTACTGTTAAATCAAAATAATGCTTGAATAATGTTTCGTGTAGAAATATAACAAATCTTATTTTGCTTGTGACAGCCAACACATTTAAAAATTGCGTAAGGATAAAGATTTGAAATTACAGTCTCTATCAAATTTTATATTCAAACATAAAACACTTCCTCAAATCAATTCGAGCAAAAAAATAATATCAAAGTAAAAAACAAACTACAATCTTCTGGAAAAAAACTCATTTACATAATTGAATTTAAAACAGTCTATACCATATCACCACATTTTAACCAAAATATCTTGCAAACTGCTTCTACTCAACTCTTAACAGTGGAGCTGTACCACAACAGGTGGGGTACCTCCCCCTCACCCCTTCCCCTTTGCTCCATCCAAACGCTGGCTGCACGATGTAACCCAGCCACTATTGACAAAGTCTCTCCCTGTCGGAAATCAAGCCTATGATCTAAAGCCAGCCCGATATATAAGATCAAAACACCTTGGAGCTTCCAAATTCCCTGAAAGATAAGAGAGCCAGGGGTGTTAAAAGTCCCCCTTAGGGGTAAACCCGAAAACAACAAAAAACCTCTAGAAAAATACGTTGCTTGTCAGCAAAGCGGCTCTCACTAGGCACAAAACGGTAAAATAGCCAGTTTCTATAGTGTTATGTAGCAGTTGTGAAGAGAAATGTATGTATGGCAGAAGAGGGGTAAGATGTGTTTCCATACGAACACAAGGCAGTGTTTACACCGACAACAACTACAACGTTTATCTATTATTCGCCCCAAGAGCTGTGGGCAGCACGCTAGCTGAGAGTTCTCCCAGCAAATGGTATTGGTAAGCCTATATCCAACAACTCGGGGTAAGAAAACTCCACTAGTCGCACATTTTCAGCCTCTTCGAAGCTTTTTTCCCACTTTCGATTGTTTTTACTTAGATGGAAAGCGAGACGTATACACTGCAGCTGGGGTGAAACTGAAGATGTGAGAGAATGGAAGCCATTTACCGCTCAACCCTCCCCTCCCTCTAGACAGACGGTCCCTCCCCACCCCACAGTCCGCGGGGAGGGGCTGACATGTCCCCAGGGTCCATGCTTCGTTAATGGAGCCCGAAATGTCAGATTTACCATGACATTTGCTTATTTGTAGGCTTCCCCAACTATCTGCATTCGAACCCAGTAGAAGCCTCACACCTTAGAATAAATTAGTGAAATACACGGTCGTCGACTTTCAGTCACATTTCAGCCTGATTCTGGTATATGCATTTGTGTCACTCAACGGCGACCTGGAAGGTTGTGGAGGGGGAGCTTTAGGGGAGGGGGGTGTCAGCCTGTCAAAATGTCTCATTACCGGGTAACGATGTACGCGTCCCCCTAATGAAATGCTGTTTAGACACGCTTCGGTTCATTTCGGTGCTGTAGTTGCCTCTGTTTTAAAATTCCATTTCATGGCGTATATTTGTAACTGTATGTTGACAGTTGACGGTCACTGAGAATTTGATAAACATTTTACATATTTTCAACAACGATGAATTAGAATTGCATAAATCGCATTTCGCCTATCATTACAACATTTTAAGGGCTAGGTTGTTACCGGGTTTAAAATGAATTTGATTTAAACATATTTTATTCATAAAATAATACATGAACGGATTGGCCAACAAGCTCCGAAAAGCTTATTTTAAGGCCGCTCCAATACAACTTCATTTATACAGATATAAAAACAGAAGTTTGATATACGTCAAATCATAATTCAAATTCAAAGATATATACAGTGATAATGCATGTCTACCAATTTGGTAGTCATGATACTAAAGTGTGATTAAGAAATTTCAAATCTATCGGGTTTAGTGATATAATTATGAAAAGAATTAAAATGAATTTAATTATATGGCTAAAGATTGTCAAAATATCTGATTTCGTTCAACAAATGTTACCACGACTTCCAAAATAAAGAAAATTCAATGATGAAACAACTTATCAACGTCAACATAAAACTAACAAAATATCTGTTTGATTAATGATATAATAATAACAATGCGAGATTTGATATAATACAAGTAACCAGTGTGTCATCAAGTATGTACTAACTTATTAAGTCACCGGTTACCATAATCCAAGACATATTTCAAATTCTATCTCATAATAGCTATCCAGTTGGCATCTGTCGAGCACGCAGCGCCGTCAGGAAACCAATGTATAACAATTTTGCAATTACGACTAAGAAGGCACTACACATAAGAAGTTCATTGTTTGTAGGAATGTAAAATTCTTTACCATTGTTTTCGCTCCTAACCCGCTTCGCCTGTTACAACAGGGAAACGTTATTGTTCTTCTAGAGAAAGGAAATTTCTGAGTTGTCTCCCTTACCTAGATGTTATTGTTTCGATTAGGGCGCATTTGTAGAACGAATCGCACATATTTCAGTTACGACAGAACAGTGACAGTAACAGCAGTTTATGACGCAGCGGAAACGCCAGAGGAAGATACACATACTGACCAGAGCTGACACCATGACCTGTGGTCAGTTATAATGACATTTGAATATTTGAACATCTAGTGACTTCGCTCTATATGTATCAGTGCAGATAGTGTGCTCCAAAATATAACGATGACACATTTAGTGACATCATTTAATGACATTTTAACCTGTTTTTTTCTCGATACGTTAAGTGATTTTATTTTATTTAATGTATCTATCAGCTAATCAAATATTTTTTTATCAAACATCGAAGAAATGTTGACGTAATCAACGTCCGCCATTTTAGAACATCCATTATTTACACGATTCATTTTATGTCATTCCTGAAACACGAATTCCAGGGGAAAAAATTATTTATTGGAATCAAGAAATGACATAACCTACTAACTTTAAAATGATATGAATGGTTTAATGATAAATTAAATCTGAAATATATTTACATACCGGTAGTGTCATAGAATATATTACAAAGGTATGGTCTCAAACACATTTTTAATTCAAAATGCACATGTGAATATAGACACAGTTACAAACAACTAGGCTTAACATGTATTCTTATATTAATCAAAATTAATTTCACTCTTTAGTGCGAAAGTAACTGTACTCACATGATCTATTCACTTAAAGAAAAATTCTTGATTTTATAGTCTACATTTTATGTATTATTATTATTATTATTATTGAAATCAAATTCTAATATTCATTGAATATAAATAAATCCATAATTTAAGTTGAAACACAACAATTTAGTATCATCAACAATTGTTTACCTCACCACAACAGCACTCATTTATTATACCTAAGGTAAAGAAATATTTCTGTCTGTCTTTATGTTAAAGAAGAAATTGGATATATTTTACCGTATATTTTTTAAAAGTTATATATGTTAAAGGTATATTAAATTTTATTGAATGCCATATGGTTTATTCTAAAAAGTATCCAAATAAGTAATATTTTGCTTTGCTTTGATTTGTTTTCTCATGTGGTAGACCCATTAAAACGTTCAATTTCAGGTTTTGTTATTTACATGAAATCTTTCGAAGTTGTTTATTTTTGTATGTTTCAACATTTTATTCAAATTTCGTTCTCATTCTTAACATGTTGACAAGGACTTCAAAACAAAACGATTTCTGAAAAGAAAAAAACGCAAGTCTAACAATATAATGAGATAGTTGTGTCAATGTTTTAGTCAGATTCTTTTGATCACTGACGTGAGAAAACTCCAATCATATTTGCCAACTTTGTAATTTCATTGTTCACACTTTTGTGTTAAAAGCTTGATAAATAGAGCACTCAAGCTTTTTGAGCTTGCAATGGAAATGTGGAAGAAACGCGGGAGGCCCAAAACAATTAGGCATCAATAACGAACCTATATACAATTTAAAGACTCCATTCAGTGTGGGAAATAATAGCGCCCATTATCAGTCTGGAGGATAAAACGATTCTTTGTGGCCCCTAATCAAGCGAGTCAGGTTAAAAAGAGCCCTAATTTCACCCTTTTCTCATGGCTTCATACTTAACGCCGGTTTAATATTGTCTGCGCTTGAGATCGCGGCTCCTAATTTGTACTCAGTCGCCCGTGAAATATTGTTGCAGATTTCATGATGCAAGGAACACAACAAACAACGGACTAAAAATGTCCAAAACAATTAGTGTTAAGATTTTTATTTTGAAATTAATAAATCTGAAACCAGAGAGCATTTTTCATCTTTATGCAAATTTGCCCGAACAAATTCTAAAAGCTATGTGAAAAGAGTTAAGAAATTAACTATTGCAAGAGATGATAGTCTTCTATGAAGGTCTTTCACTGAAAGAAATATATTGTAAAATGATTTGATAACCATAATTATAATGTTTTACATCGAAATTGTAGCGATCGAATAGGCCTATGTGTCTAATCCAGTACCAGTAATACCACTTTATAATACACTAATTTTCTCCTTTATTACTATGTAATTTTCTCGACATACAAAAACAATTGTTTTTAAAGTAATGCAACTATGTTAGTGTATAATTGAGTTGAGAGATGATAGGTTACGATTTTTTTTACTAATTTTTTAACTGTATGTACGATGCTCAAGTGCATAACAAATTCGTTTGATGATTTGCCATGAGTCATTTAAATATACCCTATTTAGGTTTTGCTGAATACTTAACAAATTTGTGAATCTTACTGCCTAGCCCAAAACACCCCCCTCACCCACGTTCCCCTATATGATGTGTGACATATATATATATATATATTTTAACGCGTAAGCGTTTTTAGAGAATTAGTGTCTCATAGGCCATTACTGGCCAGACAGCATACATTTTACTTGTTGTGATATATATATATGATTGTATGTTGCCTGTATGCAGTGTGACACTTTAATAAAATACATTTCTTCTTCTTCTTCTTCTTCTGTGACAAGGGGTCTATCATTTTGAGAACCCAAATATACACTTACATACTGTTGGCAACGTTGGAATGTGAGCTTTAAAAACGTTTAATTCAAACATACATTTTCATCAAATCTATTTCGCATCTCATTTTATGCGAATTCAGAACTTGATGGGAAATAATAAGGGCAGAGAGGCGCCTACAGTGGCGGATCCAGGGGGTTGCGGTAGTTCAGGGGTTTCTACCCCTTCCCTCTTCCTTCCAATCTTTAGGACTATTTTTTTGCAAAACTAGACCGTTAAATAGGTAACCCTCGAGGGTGAACCCCACAAACCCTTTTCAATAGGTGAACCCACCCTTTCAAAATTCCTGGATCCGCAACTGGACTAGAAATTGTCTCTTAAAGTCATGCCGACTTAATGCGGCACATTAGGTTTGTGTACGAATCTAACTGCGGGTTGTTTTGTAGATGTCTCTACCTAAGTGCAAATATGACAGGAGAACTAGGCAATTTTAAACAATACTCCGTCTGACTGCTTTCATCTCTACCTCCCTGCTGAAAACCGGCCAAGAAAAAAGTGACTTGTGATATGGGCGCTGTTTGATTCGCGCTAATTTCAAGCAGATCGAGTTTAACCAGTTCACACGATCAAGAGGCGGGAATCTCGCGATTAGACAGTTTTTGGGGAGTGAGGGTAGAAATGTGAGAATATAGAGTTTTATTGGAACCAGCGGTCCAGTCGCTTTCCCTTCACATGTGTGCAGTTCTCAATCGACTCTCCTCTCCCCTCATCCTACCCCTCCCCAACTTATCCCCCCAAACTTACTCCCTCTCCTCTCTAGCTTGTCATCAACTACCCCTCACCTCACCCTCTACAAATAAACACACTCCTTTCTCAGCCAGCCGTGGCCAGGGTCGTACACAGCACGCGCGGACATGAAATGTTTCGTGAGTGCACGTGGTTGTAACCCAACAAATTACTCATGCCAAGGTTGGGTTCGAACCGGACCCCCAACGCGCTAATTATGTCATAATCAATTGGATGCTAATGAATATAATACTGCCACTCTGACTGTGATTAAGGTAATTTCTTTTATCTCTGTGATCAGGAGTCGACTTCCAAGAGGGATGACTTAATCTCGGTCTCGAGGGGAACGCGGGGTTTTACTGCTTCTGGTGCGCGATGAGTGATCCTGTCTTAATGGCCCCGGCTTGTTTATGGTTTAGTTTGCATTTTTACACATGTTTGTAATTTGTGAACTGGAGATCTGCTAACTAGCGCAGCGAGTCTAGCTATGTTTCTCTTTCGCATCTAATTAAACTAGAGATGAAAAGAATTGCTATGGCCAAATAAGAAATCAATTTTCTTTCTAAAACTGAGGAATTGCAATCGTATGTTTGAGGGGCATCGTTTGCATAACCTGACAAATGGGAGTCGGCGACAAATGACGCAAATCGTTCTCAACTACTTTTGATGTACTTCAGTCGGAGCAGACCAGGAATTTCCTCACGAAAATACCGTGTAACAATTTGAATGGTACTCCCCATTGCTTATGTAATTTCAGCGTTACAGAATTGTAACACCTTCAAAGATTTCCAATTTCTTTTGTAAATTTCATTCCAGGAAGTTGCAAAACGTCCATTCCTATTTAATACTCAAAACAAGGCAATCACATTTTCTATGATTCCGACAGTTCTTATGTGCGATTTCGAATCCTACGTGCATAATGAGTCCACGCATTTATACTTGACAATGCCTGTGAATGCCCATTGATGCTATTTTAAAGCTATTGCTGTTAACGCCTATTTAAAACAAAACATACTGAAAGTATTTTTAGATAACGATTCTGAATAAATGTTATGAAAGGTAACGACTTTTCAAAGGCCCTAATATAATGTTCTTCCTATTCCTCCCCACGTTACAATTTCTTATGCAAAGCACATTATAACTTAATCTTCAAATTATTGAAGAAGTGTCAAGATGAATAAATCGTAATTATCTTCACTGATGTTTTCAACTCTCAATACAATGTTCAGTACTAAGGAATTCCTAGCACTTGAACCATATTAAGTTCCGGTTCGTTTCCTTGTGTGTAGCGGAACGACGTGCTCTGTGGCACCACACAAAACAATTAGAACTCTCGCACGTTGCAGCGATGACAGCTATATACTAATCAGTACAACTGCAACATACACATGTACTTAGCTTTGAGTGCATGGGTTGATAAACGCCGTCTCTTGGTACAACTACAGCATTGACATGTACTCAACTTAGATTGCACGGGTAGAGGAAAAGCGTCTCTTGGTATAATTGCAACATACACATGTACTTAGCTTTTAGTGCATGGGTTGATAAACGCCGTCTCTTGGTACAACTACAGCATACACATGTACTTAACATAGATTGCATGGGTAGGTAGAGCTGGTATAACTGCAACATACACATGTACATAGCTTTGAGTGCATGGGTAGCGGGGCAGCGTCTCTTGGTACAACTACAGCATACACATGTACTTAACATAGATTGCATGGGTAGAGCAACAGTGTCTCTTGGTATAACTGCAACATACACATGTACTTAGCTTTGAGTGCATGGGTAGCGGGGCGGCGTCTCTTGGTACAACTGCAACATACACATGTACTTAGCTTTGGGTGCATGGGTAGCGGGGCGGCTTCTCTTGGTACAACTGCAACATACACATGTACTTAGCTTTGAGTACATGGGTAGCGGGGCGGCGTCTCTTGGTACAACTACAGCATACACATGTACTTAACATAGATTGCATGGGTAGAGCAACAGTGTCTCTTGGTATAACTGCAACATACACATGTACTTAGCTTTGAGTACATGGGTAGAGGGGCGGCGTCTCTTGGTACAACTACAGCATACACATGTACTTAACTTTGAGTGCACTGTCAGAGGGACAGCATCTTTTGGTATACCTCATATTGAAACTGATTTGGTCAAATCCAGATTTTCATTTTGGAATTATCAAAGGCCTTATAAAAACCTCACTTTTGTTAATTATGATATAATAATCTTTTACACTAACTTTTATGAATTCATGTTTTAAACGCCTTCTCCAAGTTGACTTCTCAAGCAATATCAACCGAATCCAACGGATACCAACACGAGAGATTCTTACCATCATGGTACCCTGCGCTACTTTATTTTTATTTCCGGAATTAACAATTCACAATAATAATAACAACAACAACAACAACAACAACAACAACAACAGCAACAACAACAACAACAACAACAACAGCAACAACAACAACAACAACAATAATAATAATAATAATAATAATAATAATAGTTTATTACCGGGTCATGTTGTGATACATACAATTTTTACACAGATATATATCACATAAAACAACCAGGCCTCATTAGGCCAAGAAGACACCAATGTTAGGATATTTACTATAAAACCGTAAAAGACACACAATATATGCATTTACATTATTCACATTCTCCATAGACTTACACCAAGTGATACACGCACCACCCACTCACTGATCCATCCCAGTTGACATACAGGCAACCTCTATCCGATAAAACTACTATTTTCATCCTGAAACATCCACTACCTCGCAATGACACCCCGACTACATCACACAGACACCCTGACTCCTTCACACAGAGACCCCAGCTACCTCACACTGACACCCCGACTACCTCACACTTACACTCTGACTACCTCACACTGACACCCTAACTATCTCACATTGACACCTCAACTATCTCACACTGACACCCCGACCTACTCACACTGACACCCCAACTATCTCACATTCACATACCAACTACCTCACACTGACACCTAGACTACTACACACTTTCACCCCGACTACTTCACACTGATAACCTGACTACTTCACCCTGACACCCAGAATACCCCACCCTGACATATTGGCAAATCAACTACCCTACACTCACAAACAACCAAAATCGCCAACTGACTGACATATATATTTAAAACTGGCACACTGGCTAAATTAATTCTAATACTCTTACTTGCACACCCAATCAATTTGACATGACACAATAACAGTCATTTCGATAAGAAAACAATTGCTACCAAGGACACCCTTGCTTATTTAACCAAACCCTACAAAGTACCCCAAGACGTAAAAAACACAATTACAAACATATCTTACTGTATATAGCTATTCTTACTTACAGTTTGATTGAGGATGAAGTTTTCTCAGAATATCCTATTTGGTCGTACTGACTTAAAGTAATTAAAAGTTCACGCTTTTATGCTTTAATGTCTTTTCTCTCGTATTTACATACTTTGGACCTAAGTCTATAGTATAGGTTTCCTATTACAAATTTTTTAGTTTAGACAATGTGTTTTGAGGTCTTTTTTATTCATATGCATAAAACGTTCGGCATTTAAGTCCTTTTTCCTAAAATCAAAGTCTTCAAATAAGTAGACTTTGATTTTTATTACTGACTTAAGTCACTTCATAAATTGTTATTTTCAATGATTTTATCATCCAGAAAAGGAGTGTCTTCTCGTATCAAAACAACACATACATATGTGGATAAGTTAAGATTGACTATTTTACTTTCTTTAACCTTATTGTAATACTTTTAGGCATCCCCACAACAAATAATTTTCAAGTCTCTTATGTTGAAGAGTGCCAATGAATGTCAATGTGGTTAGTTTTGACGTAAGTTTTGTTTTCTTTTAACTAAGCTAATTTTTGCTCAGTCTCTTTGTGGATACAGTAAGTCAAATAATTAATTGAAAAAATATAAACAAGAAGTGAAGAAACCTTCGATGTTTGTAGAATATTGCCTCTGGACTGAAATGTATTGTCAAAATTAAGCCATAGGGGCAAACATCGAGCACTTCACCAAATTTACTCTATTTTTTATTACCAATGGCTTCTCATCAACGGACAAAATACCAAACTGGCTACATCTCCTCTACATAGGACCAGAGGAGTGATTTATCGCCACAATTAAGTCAGAAATCTCACTACCTCTTCACGCGTGTCGACTCCACTTTATCTGTCAGAGCTCCCTACAGTGCACACACATCACGTGAGATGGAATTGAGAGAGACAAGCGACGAATAGCGCATCCTAAATACGCTGTGAGGAATCTTGAAGTGACGGGTAACACGTGCTAACTTCAACAGTTACATATTAATTGTTTATACTTTCAATAATCAAATTAAGATAAGCAACAATTTATCTATAGATAAATTAGGCACCAAATTTTACGTATTTTAAAGGACAGATTGTGCAGCTTTGGTGGTGAATCTCTAGTCAATAAATCGTAATTAATATTTTCTGAGTATCCTGACAACTTTTGAAGGAATTTGCGGTGTCGTCAAGATTTACAAGTGAACGTAAAATGTTCCGTACAACATCAACACTGATCTTCATATTTATTTAAACTATGGCAAATTTACAATATATATATCATTTTTGGCATTTTCAGCGTAGTGAACTAGTTTCTGTAAATCGTTTACAGCGCATGGTAGTACATTTTTAAATGGATATTATGCAGTTGATATGAACAGCAATAAAATCTCTAGATTATTGATAGTATGTGAACTACATGGTTAGTGTCGACTTTACATAACTCCATAAGAAACAGAAGGCGAATGAAATGAAAAAATACATCTACCCAATTCTATATCCGGGCCACAACATGACCACACACTGCACGTGCGGCAGGCGAGGTGGTGTATGCGGGTTATAAATGTATGTCGGGACATAAAGGTGATTGATTGTTGCTAAGTGAGGAAGCAGAGCCCATCGTCAACGCACACTGCAGGCAATGGGATTGAAACTCCCCAAGAGATCTCTGTTTGTACGAAAAGTCGGACCTGAGCGGTTGCGGATCACGAATGCTTAAAGATAGTGAATCATTTTAAACTCCCTATCACCACTCCTCAATTAAATCTCAATTGGCGTGAAATACGGCATACAGGAATACCGTGTTGGGAATTCTGTCTTATCACTGACAGGTGAGCGGCCCGATATAAGAATATATCGACAACTAACGTTGCTGATTACTCCAGCAACAGTAACAGAACAGCAGAGACAAGACTAACAGAAGAGGACTCACTTGCACACATCATACTTAGTACAAGGTGATGGCAATCCAATGTTACAACTATTGTTTGAGGGCACCCTTAGCATAAAGGGAGAACTTGTAAAACTAGACTTTTGTTATCTCTGCAGTTTGAAGTTCCTTAAGTGTTAGTGTAGTCTCAAAGTAAATAGTCATCTCCACACGTAGGGATAATGCCTCATCTGCTTTCAAATACTACGCAAAATGTCCTACTTTTTAATCTATTCCTGATCTGCAATTGAAGTTTAAAAAAGGTTTTACCCAGAAGGTGAAGCGCGTCTACATTTTTCAGGGTTCGAATCAAAATCTTTTGAGGCAACACAGTCTCACTTGCTGTCTTGATTGAATATTAATATTTTATTTGAGTATAGTTTAATCTCTGTTACCGGAAAATTTTATACTTCTTCGTCCAAATCGGGGAAAAATTGTATGTGCCTTTATCTACAAACCATGTAATCACCATCCTCGATACGCCGGCTTGAAAATATCGAAGCTCGAAAAATCAAAATGATATTCCATACAGTTTTCGAATGACCTGTCCAAAAACAATCCAAAATTAAGAAATATGGACACATCACAGTTTGGCATAATCTGACAATACAATAGTGAATTTCTATTCAGTGACTAACATGAGACTAATGAGCAAAACTCAAAGAAAGATGCTACGCGCTATCGGGGACAATCCTCAAACGCAACCATTCTAAAAGAAAATGTACGAACAACTTTTAAAAGATATATATGAAGATGCCATATGTGTCATACCGTTAGAGTCCAAAATTCTTGGTGACGTTGAGATTTACCTTCCAGGATCAGTGATGATGAATATAGCATCAGATCAGCATCATCCATCAGGGGAAGTAACTCTAACCGATTGATAAACCTGGTGTAACGGGGAGGTGCAGCATGACTTCAAAACTACTCTGTTTTTCAATAAGCTATTAAAATTGTAAATGTTAGGATGTAATTCTCAATTTAGATGCGCAGCAGCCTATATAGCCACAGAATATATCAATTATAAATTCAATCATTGTTTTACGCCTACAAAAATGATGGTAGTGTGATCCTTAGTTCATATATTTTTGTAAGTCCAATCGAACCGTGAAGCCAAGAATTACGATATCAGGCCATGTCTTGACGTGTTTTCGGTAATAACTGATATTTTATAACATTTTTACAACTATCTATGACTGATTTATAGCTGCCTGATTTATGAGATGTAATCAAAATGTTTTTTGTGGTATTCAAATGTTTATTGGTGTAAAGCAAGTGATTTTCATAACATGACGATCGCTGAAGTATTTAACGACGGCATTAATCGGAGCAGGCTGTGGCAGTCGGAAGCTTCCAAAATATTTCTTTCATTGAAGAATTTGAAACCAAAAATAATCCGGAAGATAATTCCATTTTTTTGACATATCAATTACATAAACTATCATAACGTTATCATCTTGTTCGATACAAATAAATGAATAATAATAATAGAATAAATGCAGAGTACCCCCATCGTAAAAGGGATAATTTATTTGACGTCAATACACCAAACAAAACACTCGCATTAAACGATGAAAAAAGATAAATGAAATACATTGTGACCAACTATGTAAATTCATGTTACCTATACCTTCTAAAATTATCTGTACTTTTGTATTCCATATTATATAGGAATTGTTTATTTTTGTGATTAGACCAAAGGGCCGACATATCTTATATTTATAAATAAAAGTAGCTCTGATCGTGTACCTATGGTGTTGATTGCATGTTTCTATGATATGATAGGTCTTTGATACGAATTCTATTTGCTAAAATATCTATATCTGTCGAATATAGCTGATTAGAAAATGCCATGGTTACAAACTTGTATATTTCATTCAAAATTCGTTCATTATAACGTATTTTCCTTTCACTCTTTGCAATTAACTACTTTTGTAATTATATGAGTAATTAGTGTTTTTTAAATTACATTTATTCAGGAATTAGAGCTCATATATCAGTTAAATTATCAAATGTTCATAACAGAACGGTCAACTACTCCCCCTTCTTAATTGTCCACATACCCTGAATTTAGACTTCAGCAATCGTACTTTCTTTAAACAAAAAAAGGAGATAAAAGCGAACTTTAATTGATCCTTCAGAAAGGAGAAAATTACATCTACCTTCACAGTTTCAGAAACATCAAATTTATATACAGAGTCTCCGAGACACAAAGTTTATAATACTATCTTTTATATAGTCTTCACCATGCGCTTACTTGAACGTTAAGCCGCCATAAAGCGAACGTGAATAACGCCTTCAGTGGTATAAAAGCGATCAAATTGTCAATCACATAAAAAGAGAATACGTTTGATTTGTTTTTCCGGGATCAAGTTCACGCAAGGTCTGAGATAGCCGGGGTGATGGGGCAGAAAACACACTTTATCTGTAACTGATATTATTCATAAAACTCCCCTGATTGGTAAAACAAATGGTACGGTACTTGTATAGAGGTTGCAGGATAGATTTCCTTCCTAGATTAAAGTAATGTTCTCTAAAACATCCATGAAGAATCTAGCCATGTGTGGCCGAGTGATACAAGAAGGCTTCATGGGCGATCTCGGATAAACAAAGGGTTGAGTAGATACGACCTGCGTCTGTACAGATCACTTGTATACGGGAAATACAATTCACGATACCTTATCAAATGAAAGTTTAATTTCATCCAACTAATTATCAAATCGATAACTTTACCTAATTCTTGTTGTTATTAATAATCAAAATAATGCCTTTATTTCGTTAATTACAAAAATTCGTAAAGAATACATGTAATTTCCTAAAGATTTTAAATCGTAAGATTTCCTTGACATTTAATTTAATGAAAAGTCATTTTGAAACTATTACAACCAGAACTATGTTGACTATATATTGTTTATAATTTCAATCTTTTTTTTTCATTTCAAATGTTAGAATGAAAGGAAAACCGTTTCTTTATTGTGACTAGTTATCATTTTACGATACAAAAAATATCTATTTGACAAAATCAGAAATAAGACAACTCCTGTATTTCGTCTTTCATTTTATTTTGGGTTTGTATTTCAAATGCCGAGGTTTGCTTTCTGTTTTATCGGGAATCGATTGAATTAATGGGCCCAAAACGAACGTGCTAATCGATGACAGGCCGCAAGGGTCATTAATTTGTACGGAGATTACACAGAGGCAATACGTGGTGAAGCGTCTTTATCTAAATAGTCTAAACCGTCAGTCTTTCATCTGTGACTACGCAAATACAGTTAATATTTCATCCACTAATTACAAAAAGTAAACAACGTTATTTCAAGACGTTTTTTCTTTGCTATTTCCCCTCTTCAAAGGTACGCAATTAGCCGTGGAAAATGTCGCCAAGTTTGATAGAACAAATCCATTTAATACGTGATGAGATAAAAACATTACTTCATGACTGAGGGCAAAGGCGAAACAATGGATAAAACACCAGACGGAATATATTGTGGATGCCATACAATAAGTACTGGAATGTCCATTAGGGTGATAAAAACTTGTGAAATCACGGAAAAATCATAAACATTATTTGATTTTAAAATATAAAACAACATTCAGTAGATTATGTAAGTTTTTTCAAAATGCAAAGGATAAGTTCAGGTCGTATATGTACACCTAAAGACAAGAACTTGTATTAATGAAACCAGTTAAACTAGAGAACAAATAAGTGGCGTGTACGAAGGGGTACATTTTTTATGCAACATGGAATAAAATTAAATGTTGAGTAACTATACGTGTTTATTCTTTTACGGTAAGAGTCATTGCATACCTCTTTGTATATACATTGGTGTGCTGTCGCCACAGTTATTTCAACATTATGCAGAATTGTAAAGAACATACAATAGAACCTAACAACACAGTAGGAAGTTTTTACGGAATTGTATTATATAAACCGTGGGCATCGTGGTATTCCTCTACAGATGGAAGAAATACTTATTTAGTATATTGAACTATGAGGTGAACAAAAACATTCATCCATTCATACTGATATTACAAAGTTACGAATTTGAACAATTTGACGGACTCACGTTAGAAAGTCATACAGTCAAACGTGTAATGTAAGACATTTATGGTTAATTGCATCATGTATTCTAAAGCCATGTCCAACAGTTTCACTTTAACTGCTTATCAACCAAACTAATTCTGAAATTGGCAAAATATCATTTTCAGTAATGAATCCAGAGACCATATATAATAATAGTTTTTGTCTTGCAGTTTCATGTGTATTGCTAAATAACATATTTGCTTAAAAGGACAGTCCTATCTGGTTATTTTTTGGAAACGAAATTCATATATCTTTTATGCTATTGGTACATGATTAAAACACAAGACAGTTGAAACATGTTACTGAGGGTAACATTTTGCTTGATTGACAAAATGATAGATAAGAGCGCATATTCGGTAAAAAAAACCCACAGCAATGTGAAATGAAGCCATTCATCGTCGCTCAGAGCGACAAGTCTTGCTGCGGCGTTACAAGCCATTGTTGATTAGTTTTATCATTAATCATTTGTAAATGAATGTATATTGCTCCCATATTGAAAGTTTATTGTTATAGCCTTACAAAAAATAGTAAAAGAACAGCGCCTCTTTTAATGTCACCCCCTCTCCCCACCCATAAAGAAATAGGAAAGACTCTTCAATGAGGACCTAGGTGAGGCCATGGTTTTGTCATTCGTCTGAATTCTTACGTCAACTCAGGGACTATCAAATTAACAAGTTATATATAAAGTTGTATATATATATTTTTTCTCATATGTAATTGCTTCGGAGCGGCCTTAAAATAAGCACCTAGGAGCTTGTTGGCCAATCCATTCATGATTTGTACATTTTCATGAATAAATATGTTTAAATTAACAAGTTATATATTGTCCCTGGAAGTCGAAAGTAGCGGAAGTAGTCTCATTATGAAAAAAATTTCAGAGATTTCTACTCCTTTTCATGAAACATCATGCCATTTTTTGTCTGTTACATCTTCCTTTCATTCAGACACTATAAACGGTTAGAAGGTCTGGTTGATTAGCTACTGTTCTATCTGCCAGTCCTAACAAACGCTCATTGGCCGCACGTGTCCAGTGAGTGGTCAGAAGCTACTGGACATGTTTGGTGTAGATGGGTACGATAAGGTGATCACGATAAGGTGATGGTCAGTGATTGATAAGGCGATGGACAAGATAAGGGGTGGCAAGTCTGACACTGGATGAAGAACAAGAGGGGAGGAAATGTCTGACAAGATAATCTCATTTGCACGCTAATTACAACAATTAACAGCTACTAATTGAGCACGTGGGATCTTCTGTTAGTGACATAATTGTAAACAAGCAATCAATAACACTTGATAATGATTTTAGCGTTAAAATATTTCTCAAAAAGGGTTTATTTGAGGAAACGCGTTCAATTCTATATCATATTTTCAAGTTTTGAATACAATTCTTTCTCGATAAACATAAATTTCTAATATGAGAAAAGAAACTTATATTTATGATCATTCAGGAATATTTATAGGTTTTAGATGAGTCTGTTTATTATGTAACTTTCATACTGTGAACCTCCCTTGTTTCATTGTTGTCATAACTTCAAAGTTTTAAAAAAATCTTATGAAGAATATCCGATTCTTATTTTTTTATTCGAATAAACATGGTTCTTTAAATGTTCAATTTTGCTACATGAAAATATTTTATAGTATCCCTAACGGCGCATTCTTTAAATCTTGTAACTGTACTGTACCAAAAATGAACATCAACAAATGTTTACACAACATGTTTTTTGTATTTTGATACATTTATGACCAGGTATTTTACTAGTTAGATGTAGATGCCTGCAATACCTCCCACAATATACGTAATGCGCGTTTGTGTATTGTAAGTATACACACACTGAGTAGATACACATAACATGTTTATGGTAAACAAACTGTTTATTGCTAGAGCTTTCGAAATAGGCATTTATTGACTTGACGAGGAAATTAGCCATGTCGGGTGTTCAGGAGTGTAAAATAATGTACATACGTTATTTTCTGGGGGTTTTTAAGTGGAGTACATACGAAAAGTAAGATTTGTGGTTTTCAAATATTTAGGAATTAATAAAAACAATCGGCATTTGCGGAATAACGGAAAAGAAATTCTTCGACACGTCATTTTCTTTATTGACAGACTTTTAAAGGACCATTATCCCGTTTTTTGACATATTTATATCTTCAAATTTTCCCCAATAATCATTAGTTTATGCCAAAAGTATTGTCTTCATGGGCCAAAACAAATAATTACCAAACTCGATCATCCATAGTTGCAGAAGAAGTAAAAAAGCATTGGCGGCCATTTTTGTGTGGACACTTTTATCAATTGAGGCAAGAAAATGGATTCTCATAGCATAAACGATTTCCTTTAAAAAATGTTTCTTTTTATTAAAAAAACACCGTCTTACAATTCTCGACATTTATTTTCATTCCCGTGAGATCATTTTATTTATCTTTAAAAACGTGCTAATGTATAACTTTTAACTAATTTACATTAAAAGTAACTTCAATACTTTAAAATATGTGTGATCGTATAGAGACAATTAAATCTTTTAATTATTCAATTTCTTTTTACATAAGTAACTGTTATTATCAATCGATATTACATTTATGTTACATGACTATTTGTACAATTAGTATACTTAAAATCATAAAAAATATAGATGACGCTTCAAATATGTAAGAAAATATGGTGTTGGTTGTGACATGTTATGTTTTCAATTTCATTTATATTAAGAACACTTAAACAATAATTCAACCCATTTCAAATTATGTCTATTATTATTTAAAAAGAGAATAGCGAATGGTTCATATTTAAAGAATGTGTTGATGGTTTCATAGTCAATCAGATTTCTAATGAAATAATTTCATGTTTTTAATTTTTATAATTTGAAAAGCATGTCAAGGACACGCCCATCTACCCTGACATCAACAATAAACATATCATCATGAACAGTACTGATTACATCAAGCAGGTATTGTCTTCATTAGCGTCTCACACTCACAGGGGGGTACGGTGCGTTATTAATCCCTACCCCCTCCTTTGTCCCATCTGGAATGACGGGGTCATTACACAACCTGTCTTGGGCCCCATCCCACAGGAGACACAGCCTTTCCCCCTCGAGGGACGATTGAGTGCCATAAGACAGAATCCCCAAAAGACAGAAACAATCACAACATTCAAATCGTCCCTTCGGTACTTTTCAGCATCCGATAAAGATATGAATAATTTTTTGAATCTCCATACCCGACGAGAGAAATAGATAGTCAGCCTTATATAAATATCATAGTCGGTCCTGATACATCTGTAACTCATAACTCATTCTACAATTTCAAAATTTTCATTTAGTTGTAATAATTCGGCCTCAGCCCTCAATATATCCACGTCTTTACTACTACAACTCAATGGCTGCCCGCCCCATACTAGTAACCCCTCCCCTACAGGACCCGAGATCACACACGAAGTGATGAGAAATACATATGAAACCCTGCCACAATTGATTTACTAGTTACAGCTTTAATAGCTCCTTATAGAAAGTAGACGACAAAACATACATTAAAAGTTACCATTTGTCGCACAGGGTCCAATATATTTGTCTAAGTGCTATCACTTTGTTTCATGTTCATAATGATAATGCCATAAACACACTGTTTGTTCTTTAATGTGTGTTTTATCAAGTTTTATCACGAAATATCCTTTAATCTCCGCACAGTGGTTGGTGTAATTCTCGTAATCACTAGTGATGTGACAATCCGGATATCCATCTCCATATTTTTAAAGGGAACCTTCTATCAGCTTAAGGGGATGCTCCATTTTTCTTAAATCCTGATATATGACAAACGCTAATGAAACAAGATAATAACAATACAATACATGTATTGATATGATTTTGCGAAAGATTTTAGAGGTGCTTAGTATTTATTTTGAAAAGTCATGTCCTTTTGAATATCGATTCAATCACAATACCCCGAAAAGACCCCCAAAGGGCATGCCTCTCCGAAATTTCCATAAAATTACTCTAAAAAAACCATCATATAAGTTGAAAAAGACATGTCCCTTATAATTGTGTTTCCACAAAAAAACGATACGGACGTCTTTTTAAGTGAACAGTACAAGTTATTTCTTTCATAGAGACTGAAAAGGGTTTTTTGTGTGTAAAATGTCACCGGAACAGATTTTCAAGGGAAATGCATTTACCACTTTTTACAGATTTATAACACTTAGGAATTAACTGCTCTATTATAGTTTGTTCATAATCCTGTGTAATTTTCCTTTAAATGTTTCTGTATAAACTGTTTCGTGTCTATTAATTTAAGTCATATATAAAACTATATATAACTAAACGATAATGAAAACGAAAACCAAACCGCCTGTAAGAGTGAAATATTGTACTGCAACCAGCCACCATTCATGAAGCAAGCAATGTCGTATAAACAATCGTCGATTATTTACATAAAACACAAGTGCATGAGTTAAATTATTCAGATAGTAAAATGATGAGCTACCCTGTAAAGGGTTATGAGAGACCATATATATTGCTTAAAACGCAAACAAGAAAATTTAAAACTTGCAAAAAGTGTAAATTATGATATACTACAATACATGTCAAATACAAGATCTAAGTAATTTATAAAGAAGTATATTTACAAATAAAATTTTAAATACATGTACAAATAAATAAGTGCTTGTCTCGTATGATTTTATTATAGCTTATGGTCCCACAGAATTTGTTGCGTTATTACAATATCGGTAGTCCTCCCACCTGCAGAGGTAACATTGGTTAAAGGGAGGTAAGCTGCTTCCCTAGACAAAGATCTTAAACACGTTGTGACAGCGAGATCAAGTACCTACAATCTTAGGGCTATTCTTGGAGACAATTTGATGTTCGGTGACATTCAAAGGGCCGTTTTAAATTTCAGACAAAGTAAGGGCAAATATGATTGCATATAACATTTTAATCTCTTTTATTATGAGTGTTTATAACCTTTAACCATTTTAATGCCGGGCGCATATAGGTCATCTGTTGGCCCAAACGTCGCCCTTAAATCCCACCTACCTACCTACCTACCTACCTACCTACCTACCAAAGACTAGGAATCGACCACTGTCTTTTAAATACTTACCTAAATTAGATAAAAGCGTCATGATTAATGTATCATGTATTCAACTTTCTCGCCTCATGGAGAGCTTTTTTTCTTCTATGGAACCTAAAATCTTAGCGAACATGAAGGACATATTTTGATCAGTCACCATTTCGTGACCGTAAAGATATATGTTTTTAACCGAACAAATTACGTTGTTATGGTTTTGCGTCTGCAAGGTCAGTCAAAATGTATCAAGGTTCAATCTTTATTCATCAAGCGGCAAAACGTCCTGAAAATTGAACCAGATTTGCTTGGGGTCGTGATCTGTCTGTTGTAGAAACTTAAAGACGATCTCAAGCCATGACACAGACTGGATGCTGAAGCATTGGGAGCGACCTTCAGAGAGAATGTTGAATACCCTTCAATTCCTATACACAGGTGAGGGAGAGCGAGGATTTCCGGATGAAATTGCAATTTCACTGACATTGGGGATGCATGCCGAAGCCCAGTTGGGACTGGAGAAACAAAAACAAACATTTGAAGCCAACAAAACGGTGGCACTTCTCCAATTAACAAATTCGTTGCGCTTATGTTGGATTAGGAATGTCTTTCGTTCAGGGTGGCTTTTGATTTCCTGCTTCTCCCCTCGGGAAGTTTGTCTCTATAACCAAGGAACAATGCCACGAGGGTTTTACCACACAACCGGCGAGGAGGGAAGACAATCGGTCCCCCCGGGGGTGCAATGTTCCCAGGCAGAGGGACGGAGTATTGGGTAGCCGGGGAGGGTGATTCGATCAAGGCGCACCTGTGTGGAGGGGCGAGAAGCTATGACACCCAGAGTCAATTATACTACCCCCTGTAGTTGATTGACCGTTCAACAGACTGTGTTTGGATTTCGGGGACCATCCAGCGTGTCAGGAATCTAATCAGGGGCCACGTTCTGACGGCTTTGTAATACGGGGGGCGGAGGGGGGAGGGGCGCACCGACTCAAACATGCCGAGTTTCATCACACAATGAGCCCTCTACACCCTCAACACTGCATTAAAGGGATTAGTGATGCTAACTTATGGTGGACGGATTTGCTGCCTGACCTTTTCTATGCATCAGGTGGAACGATTTAAATCGTGTTTGAATTGCCTGATTGGAATAAACGAATTTTAATAGCATCACTTTTCAAATATTAATTTTGACATAAAAGATAGTATATCGGAAGTTATAAATGTCTCACATAGTAAATTTGGAAAAGCAAATGATTAAACGTCAGGTGGCAAGTTGTATTATATTGACCAGGAACAAACTGCCTGCTCTGTTGAACAGAGATTCTATCTATCTGAGAGAAACAATGGCAACTTGGGAGATCAACTATGTACGGTTTACTTTTCCCACCCCTGTATGAATGCAGGCAAGTTGATGAACCTAAGCTGTTACTTTCTATCAACAAGAATCAGGTCTTACACAATTATAACATTTTTATTGATGCCCTTTTTTAAAACATAAATGACACTTCCACCTTTCGCATACATTCACCATTTTGATTTTAGTTTGGTAAAATAAAAGTTTCTTAGATTTTAATTTAGAAGTTATAGTTCATTTTAAAATCCTCGATTATTTCTGTTACTGGTAATCAAGTGTTACCATTCTATGGACCAGAATATAGACAAGTTATTTCTTTAAATTGGATGGTCGCTTTAAGTCTGTATTTCTTTCTTCAATCTTTACAGTCAGGTTACGTGAGCTTGTCTGACGACTTCTTCTTCAAATTTAAATTCGTTTAATATTCATGTCTTTTGTTATGTATTGATGTAAAATGTAATGGAGAGGTATCTATATAAGCCATTGCGGCTTGTTTACCGATTTACCATATTCTATTTATTGAATAAAAATATGTTTACACCAACATAATATGAATATACTTCAATCTCTACCCAGAATTCATAGTTTTATCAGAAAGTCTCTTCAAGTTTGTTACCAGCTTTTTCGTATTTTGTGTAATCTGACTACGAAACTTACTGACTTTGAAAACATAATTTTTAAAATCTAATTTAACTATCGTTTAATCGATGTACTTTGCATTATATTTGTCTTATGGTACTTCTGTCCTTTCATTGTATCAATTTGATGGTTGCATTTGAACAACTTTATTTATTTAGGAGCGCATTAACATAAGCCAGCTAGACTTTGTTTGCCAATCCTTTTCTCTTCTTGTATAAAAAATGTTTATCGTCACAATCATTCGGTTTAAACAATATTTTTTTCAAAAAGAGAAAGGTATTGGTAATCACAATCATTCAAAAAGGTCTTCACGATAGTCGCTTAGAGTCCAATTTAACTAGTGCTGAGTGAATAAAGAGTTAGACTTATGTGTAGCGGAAGTTAAACCTGGTCAATGCAACAGGATCCAAAATGGTATCTCCTTTTCAACCTAACATCGTCATTGAGCAAATATCTTATAATTTCTCAAATATTGAAACTGTTTTCCGAGCAGCCGTTAAAGTGTTCAAGAAAATTATGCAACATATTCAGCGAATGCGGTGACGTCTAAATCTACAAGGGTGTTGACGTTCGAATCTGCAAAATCCATCAGGACATTGAAATACGGCATAAAACCCGGACCGATTCCGCTCCATCCATACCACTGAGCCAAGTGTGGATAAATGGGTCATTCCGACACATACCACTTAGAGTGGATTATCTATAATGATATAGAAGAATCTCATGGTGGCGTTCTTGTCAGCACGGAGTCAGGTGGCAAGAGGTACCCGTGTCCACACTCCATCAGCAACCTCCACATGCAGTGCTGGGCTTCCTTCCTGATGATTCTAACACCTGTGTAGGATGGAGGGAGGGGTGCAGTTGGGGGGTCTTTCTGGATATACACACAAAACTTACATAAATCACCGAGAACCTCTCAAACTGCTAATTTCAGCACTGTTGGTAATAAGAAACGAACAAACGGGGAAATCTGTTCGAGAGGATGGTTGGAAAAAGACACGTATATACAGGTGCAGAAATTGGATAGTGAGCCGGAACCAGGACGAGAATGCTCCACAGCTCCACTCAAATGTAAGGAACTGGAGGACACTGCTGTAGAACGGTCTTCTGTGTTGGTGGAACTGTACCTGAAGGCGGACATGGAGTACGAGAAATTAGCGTATGTGCGCACGTGTAGAGTTCGCTTGAGAAACGACACAAATTCCACAACTACTGGCTTGGCAGTCGTCATTGCCCTAGCAAGCTTGTATACATATACATACCACTTAATTCCGTAAAAACGTGTTGAGTTGATGGCTTCCCGCCCATGGTTTGAGGGAAGGATCGGAATTAACATACCGCAAAGGGAAAAGAGTTTTTTTGGTCGAGCAACACCGAGGCTTGTCCTCGAAGAGGACGAGTGTTTTATTAAGACGTGGCGGTGACGGCACGCACACAAAGACATAGGCTGCATATCTTTCTCTCCCGACGTGCACACAAACCTGTCTTTCCAATCATCAATCTAGACCCATAATTCGGGAATACTTCAGTTCCCGTCTAGGAATATCGTCATGCCATATCTGCAGCAGTGACGAGCAGGGAATGTATGCTTCAACAAAGTGATTTCTCTCTCAAATGAGGCAGCACGACACAACTAGAATATGAACGTAAAATGAACATAAAACGCGTGTAGGAGCGATTCTTGAAAGCATAACTTTATTCACCCCGGGTTACGTTTACCGTTGAAGTTTATTTCTTTTTGCGGAAAAAGACGCGCCCGTAATTTGCACTATTTCCTGCATTAAGGGTAGGATGTTATGATGAAATCAAAGAACGCCGTCCATGTCTTACTTCCTAGTGTGTATGTTGCCCAGGTCGTCAGAGCAGAGAGTAGGAGGCGAATGTAGGGAACATCTCATAATACACGTTCCGTTATTACTGGCAGTGTCTTCTGTCTCGTAAACTGCTCTGCTATGTTAGCATGTGTTCTTTATGGCCAGACGGTCGCACACGATCTGGGAAAGTCATTTGTGGTAAAAACAACTAATTATGTAAGCATGGAAGAACAATTATAACATAGGAAACTCTTAGATTTAATGTCGATACTAATGAAGATGTGTGTCGTGTGAATGTGACGGTCGTAGTGGCACAGTTGTCAGATTCAATCTTGATTAGGTTTCCACAAAAGTGCATGTAAGACACAAAACGGGGGTTTGGTGGAGTAAGTATGGTATTGATAAGGTCAAGTAGTCAGCACGATGCGATATTTACTAGGGTTTTACTTCGGGCAAGGTACTAAAACATATTAAAGGGTCTACATATTGTCAAAGAAAAATGTTAACCTGGGAAGTTGAGCTTTTTAAGCCTCATTTATCGTGGATCTAACGTTTCTATACTAAACATGGTATCACCCCTGGGATTTTTCTTCGGGAAAATTCGCACTAAAATTATCCGCCTTCGTTTTCAGTGAGCCAATCAAACTGTTACGTTGATTGAACCTTTAGGCCTTGAAAAACAAATGTTCTTGCGCTTATGGCCTACAAACAAGATAATACAAACTTGACTTTAACACCATTTCCGCTGAAGAATTTGTTCGTAGTTCCACCGTTTGGCTCCTTATTGAATGTTTTTAAGCTACACATCAAATGTGACTTTTAACATGTGTACCTTAATTGAAGAAGCATTGTCGTAATGGTAAACGTGTTTTCGGCACTAACATTTGAGTGTGCCACAAAGGTTACCTCGATGACTGTTTTCTAAATTATTGAGTAGGTTACTGAAGTATGGTTGGATTTCCTATCTTTGATTAACCGATTTCATTAATTAAGATCACGGTAGTAAAGAATGGGCAGTGTTGCAGTCCTTTTTCCAGGTGTATATATCAAACGGAAACATCTTAACGTCAAAGGAGGACTAAAAGCTATATTTATATTAGTTTATGATAACTTAGCTCTTCAGAAATAGTTTACCCCTGTGTCTCGGATACCTGATGACGTTTTGTCGATTTATCCTCATCGCAAGTTTTTAATTACGGTTCATTTGTGTACTTGTCCTGTACTCAATTTGCTAAAACATAAATTTTCTAAACATTTTACTTTCCTTTTCCATACAATACTCTAAAGAAGCCATTAAGTAATTATGATAGAGTAAATTGAATTTTGACAGAACGTCACATAAATGCCTTTGCTAAAAGTGCTTTGGTACACATGTTATCTTAATAAATAGGAATGGGATACAGATTCAATAGAGGACCGTTATATTCATTGCAGCGCTTCTCTTCGACTCTTTATCTCAATAATGACATAAGTCCATCACACTGCGCCCATTCTTAGCCTTCAACGGGTGGAAATATATCAAAACAGACCTTTCATCGATCTCTCTTTGATTTTCCGACTTCAAAGCGAAGTTTGTAACCAGGAACTCGATATGAATGTGACGACTGCTAACACGGGTTGCTGGGTTTTGATGGAGGTAATGGTTTGAAGAACAGACTTAATGTTCTCCCTTTATTAATAACATTTAATTCCTCAAAAGGTTATTCGTTTCAATTAAAATCGTTATAGTAATGACTTTGATATTCAACGGTTTATTTACATGTTTCCATTTAATCGTAATCGTCGGTCTTCCAGTGAAATAGAATACACATTACGTGAAGGTGTTAATTAATTCTGAATAGCCTACCTGGTTATCTGGTTTCCCGTATTGTCTTGCAGTGCTTTGATTCGCAATGTCATTACCGCATGAAATCGTCTACAAAAGGATCTCTTGTCGCATTGTTTGCTTCTGGTTTGATTTATAGCACTTAGGGTCAATTTTATGTTAGGGGTGAAATTTTTCAATTCTGTAGATGACTTGAATGAGAGGAGAGCCCATCATTGAAATTGAAACCTTCAACATTATCTCTCTCTTCTACTGAAATATGCATTTATCAGTGGATGTAACTTGCATGTTAATATTTACCTGAAAAAGTTGTTTGGATTCAATAGATTAAGAGTTGCTATCTAAAATATCGTCTTTTTTATAAATCCGAGGAACATGGTGTCGTTTAAATTTACGACGCGAGACGTCATCAAGATTGTACTTACAATATCATATTCATTTTTGGAATAAACGCATTTAATTTGCTCATTTATCTTCTTCGGTGACCACTGTTAAATAATTAATACTTTATCTCATTTTGCAATCTCTTGTTTTCCCCGTAAATGTAAAAAGTGCTCATAATCGCGTCTCTCGATGTTAGTTGCGATACTCAGTGAAACTAGCATATAAGTTATTTGAAAAATATATACGTACCTAAGTTAAAAAGCTCATTCTTAAAGTCCAGAAGAAATTATTGTAACATATCATTGCATGAACAACGATATCGGCAATAACAAAATTTTGCTTTCAGCCTGAAAGCCGAAAACGGCACCAACTATTGTTAATCCAACAAAATAGCTAGTAATGCTTATATAACATCGGTTACATCAGATACAATTAACCTTTGTAACCAGTTAAGAAATTAAGGTATTCAAACGTTGCACACATTCCTAATTTAGCCCATTTCAACAATCAGAATTCCAACCATTTTGTGCACAATTTATCGTGGATTTTTCATAACCCATAACAAAACTTTCACGTGCGTTTAATAGCACGACTTTTGAAAGATTTATAGAAAGGTAAACTTACAGCTCCTGAAAAAAATCCGCTTAAAATATAAGATGTTTTACAAAAAGTTCACGCATCACGACACAGATGAAATGTCATTGGTCTTGCAAATGACTTGTAAAGTGTGGCCACATCATATTTTTCATTCCAAACGATCCAGTTCTTATTCTATCATTGTATACTACTACTCATTCAGTTTTAAATTAGTCCATGTAAATCATGTACTTATTGGCTGTGATGTATGTTAAAAGTACAGTAGCATGATTTATATTCATTATTATTAATTTCAATTTCCCCCAATAATTATGTGTTTGTGCCAAATGCATTATTTTCAGACGGTCATGCAAACACCTCATTTGTCAACCTGGTTATCCCTGTAGTCGAAGAATAAAGTATGAAATATCAAACAAAAGCTGTTGGTGGTCATTTTCGCGTGAAAATCATGTAGATAAATGGAATCGTGTAGCATCATCGAAGTCGTTACGTTTGTTTTAGAGCTGCCTTTGTAAATGTCTTGCAAATGGTAACTTTTATTTTCGTTTTCGTGAAATCCCTTTTGTTTACATAAAAACATGCTACTGTCCCTTAAACGTGTTTATATCATTATGATGGATTGGTTCCACTACTAAAATAAGAGACACACATATATTTATTAACAAGAGTTCATTGAGAAGCGCAGATTTCTCACGCCTCCGTCGACACAAATCAAGGAATAATCTGTCAAATAACAAAAATACCATTTTCTTCATAATTTAATCCACTAATGCATTTGCAATATCATTTATAATTTAATTAAACACTTATATTAGACAACAACTCTACAATCTCACAATCGTACAAAAACTGAAAAGAAGAAATCAAGGAAACGCATATATTATCATCAGCAAATAATATTCGACTGGTTTTTTTCCTTAAGTATTGTAAACTTAATGACCCTACTTATACATGTCTAGATGATGTCTCCGTTAATGCTACAACATAAATATAAGTATACATATAGATGGAAATCTCAATCGCTAAGCAATGGATGCAGCCAAAACACGTTCCCTTCCGCTTAACTGATGGGTCCAGATATGGTATTATTTCCACCATATGCCACACAAATTTACAAACCAAATGACATTATATTAGAGAGGGTGTTGTTTTTATTGCTGTGTATGTGGGAGTAACAAGATTTAAGTGTTCATTTAATCGGAAATAACCATGTTCTGGCGCAACCTCCTCCAGGGTAAGCCAGGGTGCAAGTCTTGCAGGGAGGGGGGAAGGAGAAGGCAGTATATCGCTTTGGGAATTTCCTCGCAAAGTGCTTTTAATTATTATAAATATTATGAAATATTTTAGTAAACATGCACTTTCTGACCACGAACAATGCTGAGAAATCCGCCTTGTCCCCATCAAACACAAGTGGGCGTATGTGTCAAATTATTTGGCTATTTTCGTATTTCTCTGATTTGAAATTCACAATATGAAAGACAAGTTATAAAACATTATGTTGAACTATTTTTAATAATGTTAACAAAAGAAACATAAACTATATGAAATGCGAAGTGGGGAACCATATATGATAATGGTGTAAAACATTGCATGCTTGATCTCATGCTTGATAAAGTGCCATTGAATAAATACCGTTTGTGACATTGAATCTGCTAGAAAGAGTAAACTTTCTAAAGGAATAATATGTGAAATGCAAATTATCCTTTTAAATGCCATTGACACTATTCACGATCAGACTATTTAATTAATTTCAATAATTTGACTTTATATAACAAAATACAAATATGCAAGAAAAAGGTCATTATATATTCTTGTAAACAACCATCAAACAGAAGATAAACAAAATCTGACTAAAATAAAGATTCATTTCAAAGAAACAGGATTTTTGAAATTATGTTCCAATGAGTATGATAAAAAAACACCTCCAGTTATTGTAAAGAGAAACAGTTTGGTGTCTACAATATCTAATTTTCTGTTAAGCGTTGTTTGTTAAAATTCATTTCACCCTTGAATGGGCTTGAACTCTGAAAGGAAATATTGTTGCACAGAGATCAATCAATCTGACAGTGCCATCTTGAAGATATGACACGCGCAATCATCAGCTGCAGCTGGTACCTATCCGACCAACAAGCATCGTCTCAGAAAAGTTTTTACCAACTTCAGATGACAGACAGAGAGACAGATGTTTTTCGTAGAGTGGCCATGAGGCCAATAGTACATTGATAATATTTGTTCATCATCAGAGTGCTTTCATGGAAAATGGACAAGTACAAACATCATAAAAAATTGATAAATATGTTGACAAATGCGACTAGGAGGTGGATTATTTTCGTATCTATGTTAATGACAACCTTTGGTATGTCTGGACAGACATAACGATATTTCAAAGATATGCAAAGATGTATATACGGTATTCGACGTCAAGCTGTCCCAATGAGAGCAAAATGCCAAACTTGTAATCATCATCTTCTGATCATAAAGTTATGTATCACTATTATTCACATCTTTAAATAATTTGCAAATAGTAAATACAACACATGCGGAGTAAAAACAATCAGTTCAATCGTTTCTGTTTTATCTAATATTTTATTCAAATTATCTTATCAAATTTTATGTTGAAATTAAGAGAGATGTTGTGACCAGATTCTTGAAATAAAGGTCATTGTATTAGGTTTGCCTTTGATGTATAGGCGTGTATAACTGAGATTACAATTAAAATAAAACTTTGGTTATGAAAATCAATCCAAACATATATATTCAAACTTATTTAGTGGATTATCAATGTTTAGGTGAACAACTTATTTCTATTTCAATTTTAATTTTTATATTTCACTTATTAAAACTGATTATCAATTATTTACTAAATTTCTTTTGAATTCTTAATCAAAGAATTTATCTTTGTATTAACATGTACTCGTTAATATATATCGCAAAAACTGAAAAACTGAACAAACACATTTCTACATGAAAATAATAGGTTCACGCAATGACATCGTTTCTATCAATTATACAAGCGTTTTTTTAATAGGTTAGGTTGAGAAGATCGAATTTAAAATCATATATGTAAGTCGCTGCTTATAGACAAACAACAAGTATCCATTTCATTATGTATAACTAAAAATCGGGTTTTCAATAAATATTACTCCAGAGAGAAGATAACAGATAAAAATTCTTCAAATCACTTATGTAGAGATCAAAATTGAATGTTTGGGAGCAAAAGATGAAAATCAGTAACATTTCAAACGAAAGAAAAGATTATTAGTGAGATAACAACAATAGTTTTATTTGAAAGTTTTATTTCCAATGACAATTAAAGCATTCAAAATAAATGTTTATTTAAAAAGTCGATTATTTCAAATCCAGTATCCTCAGACTCAGGACCACGTGTAGCATCTCTGTAAAATCAGAAAGCTTTATCACGAACTACTTCAATAAGGAGATTAAGATTAGTCACTCTGTTGTAATTAAGTTGATAATGCTACTTGTGTGACCCCTACTCCTTATTAATAAAGTGTTAAGACGGTCGTCTGTTGGTTGTTGATGTTTGGTTGATGAAAGATTGACCGCGGTCAAGTACAACTAATGGACGACGTTAACTTACGAACGGTCAATGAGAGAAAATTCTTCTCCGCGGACCTAATTAATTTTTCACCATAGACAAACAAACACGACCTAACGTCATCAAATATAGAACTGGCGGATACTGTTTTCCCAATAACTTAGCTAGTTTATTTGACAGATTCGGACGGACCTGATGTACCAGCGAGTTATGTATAACCCGCGAGAACGAGTCCTTAATTACTGATCAACAAACACGGTTTATTAATCCCACGTCTTATTTTCAGTTGTAAATGAGGGAATTCTACTCGTCATTTGAGAAATATACAGAAGCAGAAATAAAAGGAAAATGAATCTCTAACGCAACAAACAGTGATTTTCTTTGGCGCCGGAAAAATAACGTTTTTGTTTTACGCGATGGACAGATGGACTGTCGTCACTAGATGAGGCAATAAAAGATATGATTTACTGCATAACTATTCAAATCACAAAATTATAGATACAAGTGGAGAACACGGAAGATAATAGAAAAGGGGGTTCTTAAAAATATAACTTCATGCGAAAGTTGAACAAAATTCCACGAAATTTTATTTATAACGAAATTCGTAACTTCATAATTTAAGTAGTCTTTCTTATCGCATTTAACAAATTAAAACATTAAAAAAATATGTTTAGAAACAAATCTTTCTAATTATTATCCGATTTCCATTTTTTAAAATTTAGTTTTGTAACGCAAAATCTGTTTAAGTCAAGTCTCGTCAATTTGTCGAATTTGTTTCATATGCAATTCAATCATACGCTTCATGCATATTTAAAAATTCAGTTTTTAAACTGCATTTATTTAACAAACGAGGAAGCAATTCACTCAACATTAACATCAGAAAATGTTTTGAAGCGGATATATTTCAAAGGCTGAAACGAAAAATCTTTGATTTCAGAACGAAAAGTGATGAAACAAAATAATTAGACTAATATATTGAACATTACAAAAAGTCTTATTTCAAATAGAGAAGATTAAAAGTTTAATTACCTTTGAAAGGATCACATATGTCCTTTACTTGAGAAGATTCAAAGTACAGCACATGCGGCCATCTGCACGTGGAGTTATACGCACCTGCACGAAGCGACGTTACGTAAACCAGATCCAAACGAACATTAGTTGGTGACTCGAACAGAGCAAAAACATTCTAATCTCAAACTCTCTACTTTTTTTAGACCTTGAAAAACGTTAAATAGGCTTGATAAAATTCAACTACTTTTAAATATTTCAAAATATTATTGCAGGTAACGCATGAAGATAAAATATCTGATTTATCAAAATGGCATGATTGGGATTTTGAATGGTTTATAATATTTTTTTAAATTATGGCGCATCAAATCTTTATTTCTTATCGTAAAAGTAAATATTTCGTTATTTACTATAAAATAATAATATATGATAACATTCCCTAATAGTGATCTTATATTAGTGACAAATTACTTTCAAATAGGACTGATATGTCGAAAGCGTTTACATTTTTACATGGCTCATTAAGAAATAAACGAATAAAATCTTTCATCAGCAAATCAGTTCTTTCCAAATTCAGTAAGTAATAGCTCGATAAAACATATTGTGATAATTAAGCGAGAATGAATCGATTCCATATACAAGTTCATTGATTCTATTTATCTAAAATCTTAAATATTTTGCGGACAGATTTCCCGAACCACCCGTCACTAACACATGCTAGCTTCTATTTGTATACACGAAGGGAGTATGTAAGATGTTACATGTAATTACAGAAACCCAGCTCCCCCTCTCACTCTTACAGACAAGTAAACCAGTGCATGCACGTGCAATCAACCCACGTCAACCCGCACGTGTTGAGCATATCGTCTTCAAAATATCCTACTGATGGATCACATGTTTTGTTTTTGAAAATTTAATCTGCTGGTTTGCAAATACTGACGTTTAAAAGGAAAGAAAAATAAGTGTCAAATCTTGAGATAAAAACTATCTAGTTATCAGAACGTTCTCTCGGCGTTAATTTGCATAATTGCCTCCCCAAGTAGAATAAACATTCTTGTGGGGAGTTAGCGAGAGGGGAAGTCTAATTTCAAACCTTCTGTCGATAATGCCGCTCGATTCTTTTTACAGGTGCATTTGCAATTTGTGAAGAGCTGGTCCAATTCTTCCCGGTCAATTCATCTGCAAAGAAACAAGTTTCACAAGCGTCTGTCATCTTCTGGGCTTACAAACCTAACTAAATGTTAACCGTATAATATTTCTAGAACTTGTCGGATAGTTACAAAACATGACATAACTCTCTAAGTGCACGCAACCAATGCCCAAACTGTTACTTGCTGCTACGTGTATCACAATTTTATCAGTTTCATTTCAATTTATTTGACTCAATTTTGCATATTCAAGCATTGAATGACTGACGTAAAAGATCCTCTTTTATTGCAAACTCTTAAAGTTTAAACAAAATTGTTGATATATTTAAAGTTTCAATGTATGTAGAAAATCGAAATCAGATAGAATTATTTATACATTATTTCTAAATTTTTCACTGTGATAAAAGTACTTTTAGAAATGATCAGACCAAAACTACACTGTATTAAAGCTTGCTATACACCACTTGATTATATGAACTAATATAAAGTCATCAAAGAAACATTACACGCATGTTGTAGTCAATGATCCTTGATTTTTTAAATACTATCGAAATTCTGAATAACTACAACTTTGGAGACTATTCTCTTCACAAAGCCAAATCACCATGTACTAAAAGAAATTTTAAGAAAATATTAAAGCCAAGTGAGTTTTAATTATTATTATGGCCTGGTAAATAAACACCAATAGAAAAAAAATCAAACTGAAAACATTCATATTAATCATTTCTCATGTATTTTTTATTTAAATCAGTCACCTGTTTAATGACAAATATAATTGGCCAGATAAATGTACTTGACAAAATCTGCCGGAAGATGAGTTTTACATTTTAAGTAACAAACCACGCACTATTTGTCAAAAAAGGCTCTAGAGGATATCTCCCTGTCTCATCGCCAAACACTCTTTTCAACAGATTAAAGTCGATTATTGACGACACGGGGCGACTTAAAAGTGGCAGTTTTATACAGTGAAACATATGCATCTAGTCGTGGCATATCCGGACATGCGCAATCGTTGATGTGAGTTACCCTGTCCCTCGGGGGCAAGTGATTGGCTGTAATTAGAACCAAGACAAAGCTCGTAATAATGGACCTAGTTTTTATTGCAGTGTCATCATATGTTTCCAACTACTGGACAATTTCCCTTACAGATGTTGGGGAAAGTTTAATTTGTTTCAAGCACCATTTTGTTTGTTCTAGAGAAATGCATTTGCTGACCACATGATATTTACATATTATTACATGGAGAAGAAATTAACTCGTATAACAATAAATGTGACACTTGGAGTGACACTTTAAAACATTCCAATTGTCTTTCACTTTTTAAAAGACATATCCATATAATGTTATCAGGTCACGGAACGTATATGTCAATGTATAATTTTATCTCTCTAAGATCATTTATTGCTTTTCTTATATCTATTTGATTTCAAACAGACAGTTCTTGCTTCTATTGTTTTTGCAAACTTAAAATAACATGTCTACATCGTTGTGCCTAAATAAGTCTTAACTATTTGTAAAGGTTCGTCCCTATTCCATGTCCCGAAGTAAATGCTACATCGAGATAAATCCATTCACGATCACAAAAATTAATAATTGTAATTGTTGTCAATGTTAAAGCAATGCTATGAAATATGTCAATGTCCTTTTAATACGCCTGTTAAGTATTAATTGAATTTTTGTACCTTAGATAAGATTTTGTTTTCGAAATTCTATTTCTATAATTGATCTTAAAGACTAACTTGAACTTATGATTTTCATCATCTATGTCCGCAATAATATAGATACCGGACTCGACCCGTAAAAAATACATGAATTTGTACTGTTGCAGATAGTGGATCCCAAATATAATACTGTTAAATTTGTTCACTATCTAAATGACACGTAACTCTAATAGAATAATAAAGATGACGTAATCAAAGATGTGACACGTCAAACTGCACATGTTCTCAAACGCGATGAAAAAACTACATCAGTCAGATAATAAACATTGACTCCATTTGTCTTTTATTCAAAATTAAAAAGAATTATTAAATCTCATGTTCTTCATTCGAATCACATCAAAACACAATCGATATTATTTTTTAAAAAAAGGTTTTAAAGAATTCGTATCTTTTGTTCATTGTATGTCATTTCATAATATGGAAACTACAGCTTCTTTATATAAGTTTGTTTTATTAATATTTGGAATTTAGTACAAATATCATGTAATTCGGTATTAAATTGTAGACTGAGTCACTGTACAAACATTCAATCAAAAGTTACGATTTGTTTAGAAGATGTAGATAAAACATATTCCTACTAAATTATTTTAGATGATAAAGTAAGTACTACATAAACAGTTCTGGCTGTCATTATTCAACACTAGGGTCCAAAATGCAAGAACTCCTATTTCTTAATCACCTTTTAAAATAATGATGCAAAAAGCAATTCTTAATATTTATGGTGCATAAAGCAAGATGTGTCCTTACGTTATCAAATAGATTCCATACAATGTGTTCAAACAATTTTTTATTGTTTCAAATAAGAAATTCAGAATTTTCAAATTCAAACGAATGTCTCTTTCTGAGAATGCTAAAATGTTCCTGAAATACCACGCATACGTCTTTGGAAAACGTGGTGTCTTTGGAAAACAATGCTTTCACAAATTGATCCAAAGGTTGAGACTATAAAATATTCCAGTAAGAAATGGTGACTAATTAGAATTTGTCCAAAGTGAATTTTAGATAATTTTTAAAAACCTTTGTTCAGCCGCTGTATTTCCGTCATAATTTCTAAATGGTTGAATTGACATAAAATATCATAATCTTGATTTAGATATTGAGAAAACTTGATCAAAACTATTTATTTCAAATTTGGTTATACGAATTCCTTTCTCCTGTTCAATGTTTGTCATTCCATCTCAATATACCGAAAACAAGTGATTTTGGTGTGTTTTCATTGATGTGATATCACGAAGCCATATGTCCATTCTTTATTATATTCTCAAAACTGACATATACCCCTAACTGCTTTCGTTCAATATGTATGAAAACTCTGCTATTTTACAAATTAATTTTACTGTTTAACATCAAGAAGTCGTGATTGTACCTGCCGGGTTTCCCTCCTCCCCACCGAGACAAGAGCAATGTTAGTGTTAGCTCAAGCGGCGTTCTACTCGACATCTACTCAACGGTTCCTCCCACCCTCCACATGCTGTTTCCATATAAATGTAACTCTTTAAAAACTTGCTTAGATTATGGTGAAAGAAAAGGCTTTATTGATGATTATTTTCCCTTTATTCTCTTTGTCAAAGCAGCGCACGTGAGGGCTAGCTCGTGTTTCAAAACATCTTTCTGAAATAGATCATTAGTAAAGTATAATTTCAGCTTTCGTGACGGAGAGGCTTTTTGCCCCTTATCTCCGAGCTGCAGCCCGTTTTTTAACGCCCGTTCTGTCTAGAAGCATCTCCTACCTCTAGTAGGTCTGAGAAAACGTATTTTCATATTGCCAATAGTGTTTGTTTTGCAAGTCTTGGAGATTTAAAACATACCTAGACCACACCCGTTTAGGACATTTCAAAGAGAATTTTCTTGCCTGGTTTGGCTATAAAGCTCTTGTGTTGGGTAAGACAAGGGGATCTTCTCATTGATACGCTGTTTATTGTGCTTTAAGTCTGTCAGTAGGAGAAATGTATATTAACTTGAGCACGAAGCTCCTACCTTGCTATTTTGCTAACTTGATTGTTGCGCCTTGCTGAGACAACAAGCTGAGGGTAATTACTCCACGTTTCTTACAGGAAGGTAATGAGGAGAGTAGATAAGACAAGAGTGGGAACAAGAGGGGATGGTTATGGTGATGATGAGGAGAATGACTTCTCTACAACTTCTCAATTAAGGGTTAGTATGGTGTAGCTGAGTCTGGCATGGCAAGTGAATATCCGGATCACGGCATAACCTTTACACTATTACTGAAACTGTAAAATGAAACGATGATGATGGTTATGATGATGAGGATAATGATGATGATGATCATGATGATAATGATGATGATGATGATGATGATGATAATGATGATGATGATAATGATGATGATGATGATGATGACGATGATGATGACGACGACGACGACGATGATGACGACGACGACGACGACGATGGTGATGATGATGATGATGATGATGATGATGACGATGATGATGCTAGAGATATAAAAGGTGGTGTTAGTTTTGATTATGTTGATGATGATGATGGTGTGAACAAATTTATAATGTTCAAGTAGAATGAAAGATGATGACGACAATGATGATGTTGACGATTATATTTATGAGATCTTGAATAACTTAGATTTCTTACATCGTTTTTCATTAATCTGCTTTTATTGTCTTTAGTTCACTTCGGTTCCAACAACAAGGGATGTACATTGCGAAGCTGGGTCCTTTTGAAAAAAAGTACATGATGAATTGCGAGGATAATTGCAAAACACTTTGAAACAACAAATAAAGCTTTGTTCATTTACTTATAGAGATAAGCAAATTAGCACATATGTGTGACGATTCATAAAATGAGAGCACACACGTCTTAAGTTTTTATCCTTATCAAAATATCTTCTTTGGAAAGCAACCCGTTTGCCAATTAAAGTTTCAAATTCACTTCTTCAAACAAGACAGATCTCCGACTGTGTATCTAAATGTTTTTTTATTCAAAAAGAACTTAGTGTAATTTCACCACACTGTGGAATTATCCTAACATTTATTGACCCATAAACGCCAAAGAGTCAATTTTCTCCCAAGAGCGAAATTTGCCGTTTTCGGTTACAATTGAGAAGCCAGTTTGCACCACACCCAGTCTTCAGTTTTAATGAGTCACAAACAGCAAAGACAAATTTATACAGCGGTCGTGGCCAAAACATGACCAATTTCCTTCGCGCGACCTACCAAGGTTTCAGAAAGATGGGGGCATGACATTGGTGATGCTAAAATCCGGAATCAAAATGGATTTTAGGCGTGGTCTAGTGGAATTTCAATGCATATTTCTGTTGACGCCTCTCAGAGAACCATTGTTCCAATTGTCTAAACGCGGCTGCTTCCACATTGAATAAGATGGTTAAACAGTTGTACTTAATAGCATGTGAGTGCGTGGACTAGTTGTACTTGGTAGCATCTGTAGGTGATATAGGGAGGATGTCTTGTCAAACCTGTCGGAAGTTGATCAGATTCCTGAGGGATATTTTCGGCTTCTGTCACCCGTGGTTTTTTGGCTTCTTCCACTGGTTGCCAGAAGGTCGGAAGCCAGTCTAACCCCAGCCCACTGTGTTTCTCGGTCTGGTCCTATGAAAAACTCAAGTCCATTTAGCCTTTAATTTGGACTTGTTTACGCGGGGCCGTTCTCACTTGTCACAAAAACTGGAAAATGGATTTTTGTTAAAATTGCATTCCTGGTGTCATGTGGTTCATACCTGCTCAACAGGGTTATACGAACATTTGAAAGATGTTTCAGCATTAATAAAACTTAAAATTTTCCAGTTGGAATTATGCAGTTTTGAATTCCAGTTATAATGTAATTGTTAACTAGGGACAAGGGTACACAAGCATTACATTTTTAGAATTTCACTCTTTTTAGATTTTGCATAGTGCATTTCGTTTCCATTTTAACTTTATTGCGTACTGTTATTACATTTTTCGCTAACACAAAACTTGTAGCAATATACCTGCACTTACAGTTTTCACATCTAGTAAAGACAACATAATATTATTTTGATATTTGAATTCCTTTATGAAAGAAAAAGGTTTATTCAGTATTCACTGAAACTTTTGCATAGTGAAGCCAATTTTATTTCGAATTACAAAATGATTAGTTCCCCATGTTCTTTCAAATCTAACATTTACTCAATTTCAAACGTATCACAAATACCAATTTATATAACAAATACTCATTCAAAATCCTAAAATTCCATTCAATAATGTATAACATACAGTATCTCTCCAAATTCTTTGATACCAAAACATGCATTTATATTCCTTTGATACCAAAACACATAATTAGCTTATGCTTTGACCTTAGGCTAAGGCCAATGTTTAGAGAGACGCTCAAACCATGCTTGATGATTTCATTTGTGTTGATCCTAATACTCCGGGTAAAGGCCTGATTATTGTCATTCCGAGCTTAGCTTATTTTCTAAACACGTACACTCATGGTGGCCAAAGACTCGTATATATAAGGGAAATAATGTTGTTGCTTTTTCTGGTGTAATACTGGAATGTGACATTCTGTGATGTGGTCCAGCTTTTGGTATTTAGTTGTCGGTGATGCAATAGATGGATTGATTATGAATTATTTCAAGTTAGAATCATGCCAATTATTAAATATATGACTAGTTGATTTTACCTTTGAATTGGTATTTGAATTTTAACGTGTGTAGCCGTTGAAACGAGTAAAATTGTTTTTGCCAACATAAATAGTTATTAAACGACCAAGGTAAAAAGTATTTTGAGACACACAATGCTGATTTTTTAATGGAATATTTTATTTTCAAATATGCCATTTAAGTGCGAAATGTGGTTGAGAAGAAAAAGTATGACTATAAATTCAGAAAGACCGAGGGGAAATAGTTTGGGCTGGTGCACTGGTGCACTGGTGCACATACAGACATACAGAAATCATGTAGGGGAAATACTCCTAGAAACGTAGATTCAATTTCTGAATTGAATGATTAAAACTTTGACTTTTCCCTGAATGTCTTATTTGAAAATGAATAGATATAGACGGAAACATCAAGAAATAATCATAAAATCATTTTCATATTTTCCACATAGGAAGGGTGTTATCATTATCTTGTATTAAGTAATTTCTTTGTTTTTTTCCATATTGATAATCCAATTGTAGAACAATTTTGTTTGGCTTTGGTATAATTGAAGAAATTCTATTTCAACTTGATGTCATCGTTGACTTTCATCATTAAAAACATTACTTCCATATTTTTAGTGTTTTCTTCTTAGCTTATTGTACTAGCTTATTTTAAAAATGCACCAGCACATATTTTAAGAAACTTATCTCTTTAAATGTTCTCTAATAAACATTAGTTTAGGCCAAGTATGTTATCTTCATAGGCTCTTTCATTATTCCATTTCATTATAAAAACCACGGGCTGACATTTTCATATGAACATCTTTTAATCGTTTCAGGTAGAGAAAAGGACAGCATCGCTTAACAGTTCATTGATTGTCGTTCAGAAATTCTTCTTTTGTTAAGATAGAACATTGTCTTTCAATTAGAAACATTTATTTACCTTTTCGTGAGATTTTATTCATTTATCTAAAAAAGACGTGCAACTGTCCCTTTAATGGGACCGGAATATTCTTTAATAATGCCGACTTATATATCAATATCTCTGTTCTTTGATGACCTCTTTGGTAAACTTTGTTCTGAATATTTCGAAACACATCGTATCAGTCTTATGTCATATTTGTGTAATAACAATATATCTTGTCTTATGTTAGGGAAGAAGGAACATGTTGAGGGGTCTAACATCTCCCTGCATGTATCGAAGATTTATTGAATGCGTTAAAGTAATTTCTTTTAAATGCGTTCAAGTTAATCCTTTAACAGTGATTTTACCATTCATTTAAAAGCCTTTTACAGTTGGCTTTTTAGTCTCGTGTGGACCGTTGCTCAATTCAAAGTCAATATCTATAATATCAAAGTCTTATATATCGATATATAGAGGAATATAGACGATTATATGATTTTTTTATTATCATAGTATCATTATAGATCTCTAAATCTCATTTCAGAAACTTAACGAGAGGATAGGCTGACTTTACTCCCATTATTCTAGTTTCCAGCACAACCTGTCACTGCCCGTGTCCGTGTTTACTGAAGTACTAATGAATCTCCAGACTCGAACCCGACCCCGACGAGATTTGCCCAGTGCATCCGGATGTATCGCATGACTATCGAGCTACACAGATCACTTCCCCCAAGTTTCCAATTGTTGTAGCACCCTGATCTAATGAGCGAGATAAGCATTGTTCCCCGCTAGGCCTGAGGGGGTCGGGGAGGTATCGTTATCCCCAAAAGTCTTATCACCCTCCCCATCGCTCGTGAAACGCCCGTGCCTTTTCCTTAGTGCGTGCAATCTGTTTAGTTGATGTTTATGCAACGTCATGGGCCGTGCAAGATAACCCTGATTGAGCCCGGCACTTCTTCAAGACGGATTCCGCCGTCATCGGAACTGTTTTGCCAACTCTGTTCTTGCCCCCTGGGTATGCGTATCGCCATCCCCTACCTCCCAATACATCCGTCCCTCTCCCCATCCAGTATATCCGTCCCCGGTCAATCGCTTTATCTGATTCTTCGTCACGAGCTTGCGGGGTAGACGAGTGGAGCAAGTGAAACCCAGTATATCTGTTCCACAACTGGGTGAGAATGTCTCTGTACCTGCGACAATATTCCCGACCCATTGGAAAATAAGCATAAAATCTCCTATTCCATCAGCCTGCGACATGACACATTATCCTACAATGTGACAGAGCTTTATAACATTCCTCAACCTATGTGATATTTCAGTAAAACAAAACTTTCAGTTTTCAGGAAACACATCTGAAGTTTTATCGAAAAGATTCTGTTTTATTGTTGTCCTGTATATAGTCTCTATAACTTCTCGTTTACCAGACTTATTAAACCATAACAACGCTTCCGCGTTTGCCCAGTGAATTGTGGGAACATGGAATGCAAAGAAGCATAAGAAATACGACTTTTATTAGAATATAATTTTGTCATGGAAAATGTATAATTTATATCTGATTAAATCTAATTTCGACTTGAAACAATGAGAGTTCGTGACTTGAAACCTGAAGCAGATTTCATTTTTTTTAGTAATTAGTTTTCACACATAGCTTATGTTTTGATACTCTCATGCAATTAAACATCAAATAATTTTCAGATATGAATGACAATATCAACTATTGCATTAAACATTTTGTACATTTGTACTCTTGTGCATGATCCTGAGACACAAGAAGGCGCTCCAACGTTCATCACTATAAATATAGCGTAGCTCATATATTTCGCATCACCATAAGTCTATATCTAGTCTACTCTGCATCCTCTTAGCTAAAGTCATCACCATCAATATGTTCTGGAGCCGCTGACCAAAAGGGCACCGACTGATTTCTCTGGTCATCGGCGCGCCATGCATGCATTCCCGTCTCGGAATGGCGTGCTGACATTTGATTGACATGTGATGTCGACGCCATCTTGAAATCCACATCTCATAATGAATTCGCCGGGTAGTGTTATGTTAACGGTTTAATGACTGTGTAAATCTTACAGAGATGGTATGTGCTTATGTGTTCTTAGACACATATCCTCAACACACCTCTCTATGCTATGTCAATGACTTAAACACTTTCTTGGCATGCTAGGGAATTGACGAGGATATCTTCATGAAGCGAGCAATCATTTGACCAGATTCCAGATTGAGTATATCAATTTGTTCTTCAATAAGGGAAATATGTTCAACAGATTGCTAAAATAATTTTTTAAGTTGGCCGTCTTAATTCATTTTCATAAAAACAGATTCGTCTTTTCAAAAATGATACAGTATACCATAGATATTTTCCTTTTAAGACAAACAAATCTATAAGAACTGAACTTTATTTCTATATCAAATCGTTCCGTATTCTTATCATTAAAAAGTTTCCAAAACCATCCTTTCTCAACTGTCTACAGTATTTCTGAATCAACCTGTGGTTTATGTTTGTTTTGTTATATGGTTAGAAGAACTGAATATGTCGCTATATCTAAACCAGTGCTGTATCAAACAGGTATAACATCAGTGGTTGAATGGTATGCTCTATTGAGGATTTACAATTTCAATGTGTTTTTGCAGACTGAAACCAAAAACCTAGCCGAACAAAATGCATACATGACCCCAACACATCGCGAAGAAAAAAAAAGATCAATACAGTTGTTCCTTACTTTTATCGATGTGTAAAACTTTGAAGAGCATTTGTAAGATGTCATTGGCAATGAAGACAAAATGTACGTCGTTTTCTTTACTCTGAACAATGCGACATTTTGATATACTTTTCTTCATTCACCTGATGAAGGAATATAATAACATATAATATAAAGCGTCATGGAATTCACAATGAAGCATTCGACACCTAGAAATCTTTTCTCATGTTTGTACATTGAATTCTGCAACTGGTTCCATCGTCACGGCTTGTCTCTACAGGAATGCTAACGCTGATCCCCCTTCTTGTTATCCCCATTTAGAGGTGTCACTGGGTGAATGACATATCACGTGACTTGATGAATTTACCTGTGAGGGCAATATGTCGTTGATTGACATATCACTGCGATGTAATCAATAACAGGGCCTGTATCAACACGGGCGTGATGAAGTACAGGGGACCTAGAGAGAGGTGAAATGCGACCGAATCGAAGATCAACAAGACGTGAAATCACTATCAGATTGTCTCTGTCAGCTCCCCGGACCATGGGACCCACTCTAAATGAAGGGCCGCATTAAACTAGCATCATACGTCACCGAGACGGACATTGTGGTCTGTCACTTCCGGTTTGAACACTTCCGCTGACGTCACGAATTGTCGCTTTTAGATCCCTGAGCGTTGAAAACAAAGCATCAGTAATTGGACTCGTTATTTCAAGCCTATATAAAACCTATTATGTGGGAATAGAAATAAAGTATCTCTTTGATCGAGAATGGTTCATCGTTAAACTTTCTGTTTGAATTAGTTTTGTAAATCACGTTTTTTGCAGAGAAAATTTAATAGTTTCCTCAATAAATGTTTAAATATATATTGTCATGTCAAAATTACAAAATGGAACAAAATAAACGCAAAAATACTTTATACCAGCTGCTTTTCGTGTTCTAATATTGTGTAACTAGGAAATTGTTCTTTACGGTGTTCGGCATTTTTACGACCTTTGATACAGCAATTTCATAATTAGTTTTGGAATCTGGTTATTACATAAATCCTCTCATTACTGCTAAACAACTTAGCCTGGTATTGTTGTTTTCATTTCAAAGCAACTGCTGCGTCAAACTCTACTTTATCATCTGTGAGAATGTGCATTACTCGTGACGTTATACAGACAAGGGAACAGTCGCATATTGCCTCTTAATAATCCCCTGCAGATATCTTTATTAATCTAAACACGCTTATTTCTCTAAAAGACGTTTGCTTATTATCTCAAATTTTACCACCAAAACCATTAACACCAACGGAGATTTTTTTATCAAAGTCAATGTTCCGTGATCTCTGTCCAACGATGTGTGTCCTTTGAGACAATATTATACACCGATTTTTTATAATTTTTATTTTCAAGCTCATTTACCACTCGTTAGTTTTCAATACATGACCATCTGTTAAGATAAAGAGGAATCTGTGTTCTTCATCATAATGGCAGCTACCGCTATCTTCGGCGTAATTTTTGCACCTCATTGGGAATATCTGATGATGATTTCTCCAGGTCCCCTAACATTACTCTCCCGTAGACGAGTCACAAAAGAACGCATACTGAAACACTCGTTCTGAAGTGAACCAAGGCACAGATGTCTGCACGAACATTCTTCATTTCAGGAATAATCTTCCGTCAGATGCTTACAGCAGAGGCAGCGCCAATATACCCGACACGCTTTTTGCATGCACAGTTGAGAACAGATCCCTAAAAGCATGGCGTATATTAATTTCTAGGAGCGTGTTATTCTTGCATGTTTACATGGCAAAGAAAGATAAACTAAAACATGGGTTACGCCATTCCAAATCTACCTTCAATGATTTCTGGTCAACTTTTCCACTCTCAAACGGCATATGTGGTCTCCCTGTCGGACCATATGTTAGGAGGAACATAAGACAAACAACACCGTTCGTTCTCCCACACCCCATGTTTCGCACTGCCAGATTGGGGGACCGACTCCCCCTGGAGAAGGTTCTGGCAGACTTAGGGAATGACTTTACTGGAATCCTGATCATCCCCCTCAAGTCTACATCATGTGGGGTAGCGACTCGCTAGCGTGCTGACACGGGATCGACGCATACCAACCCGTGGTTTGACACATATCAGATTCAAACTCGTCCGCATTTAGTTGAACATGTTGATTTGGGGTGCCAATGGCGACTATGGATGAACGAATGAGTTACGATGGTTTCATATTGTAGGGGATCAGTTAACTGTTAATGCATTATGCCCTTCCTGTCGATTATTATTTAGTTTAACTATACAGAAGTACACCATTTCTTTGTCGAAGGAATAGCTCCGCTGTCAATACGTTGTGGTATCAAGCTTTAGAGAATACGTCTAAATCTATGAGCAGAATCCGTATACGTCTTGAACTTTTAATCATAACTGTTTTACGTACTGCAATAACATTGGTAATCTAACTTTGCTAGATGAAGTTTGGGAAGCCAGTAGACGTATTACAAATGTACAAACAATAAGTGAGATAGATATAAGAGAAAACTACATGTACAGTGAAATCTCTGACTTCCTGTATAATTAGTTGAGGATCGACCCCCCCCCCCCCCCTCTCCCCCCATGATCTCGTTTAAAAAGAGTCAGAAATGTGAACATAGTGACCTCATCTTACACTTGAAACTTTTTGTCTCTTTGATTATTTGGTGATATGAATCATTTGTCCTTGAATTTGTGAACACGTTGTGTAGTACTCGCCACCCGGACGACAGGACGGAATTCTAGGCCTATGCTTCAATCTCCTCGCATAACGATATTTCGTGGGTCATACACATCATTTGCAAAACTTGGCCAAGAAAATGCATTTGTCAGCAGTACGAGGCATTTGGCGTGATAGATACCAGGGTATTCTATGATCATTGCGGATACAAATATGCTGATTTAACAGGATGAGAATATATTGGTTTGAACACCGATTCTAAACGCTGTTAACTAGTATTTCATTCGAGAAAAACTGTTCCCTTCAATATCTAGTTTTACTTATTTCCAAATGGTGTTCATTGGTAAGCTTATTTCATCAATTTTTTGTGTATCGTAGAATTATAAGTGCAATGGTTGGAAATGATAAACCGAAAGGTTTTTTTAAATATATTGTGATAGTGTTAGTTACTAGTAGTTATGATTTAATTTATGCACGTTAGTGAATACCAAAATTTATTCAACTGATTTTAACTTAAAATCATTGTTTTATCGAAAAACATGTTTATGTTATAAATAAATCGAGGCATGGCAAGGAGAAGTGTAAGTAAGTGTAACTATGTTTGTTTCGATCTGTTTCCTCCTTTCAAAAACGTTCGCTCTCCTTGAAATATATTCTTCCTTTTCTTAAACAAATGTTGGATCGGAAGTCTGTCGGTACTAGAAACTATCCCATAAACTCTGTTCTGGTTAGTAAATAAGTTTCACTCTTATGGGTGATTATTAACATCATAAGTTGATTTTATTTAATTTTTCACTCAGATGGTAATTTTCAATTTCGTTTCGCATTGTGTCATTGTCTACAGTAAGAATAATCCATAAGGGTTATTGATTTCATATACATTACAATATGAAGAAAAAGAAGAAAGCAGAAAAATACTCAAGCGATACAAGTATAAAAACAACTACATGTGTATGTAAATAGCTACAGTTGCTTCGCCAAAACAGGCTCTTTGATACCCTGACGTCGGTTTTATGGCTACAGTTCTGCAGCCACTATGTAAAATACCTCGCCAGGCCAGCTTTGAGCTTTTTGACACAAAATTACCTAAAATTACGTGTAATTGCACCAACAGGTGCTAAGATCTCATAATACACACAAACGGTATGGTTAATGAGTTCTCATCTAAAATGCAATGTTAAAATAAAGATTTATTAAGTATTTTGTGTGAGTCCAAGTCTAACCATATTAGGGAATAAGTCCGTTATGATTTATTAGGAGTTCGAGTTGATCGTTAACCGAAAGATGGATACATTTTTATCCAAAGACAAGGTCTGATCCAAAGGAGATTTCCTATGTCTGGATATGAAGTGCATGTTGTAAGACAATTTACCCGTCTTCAATGACGCTGGGTTGCAGGAACACTCATCAGTTCTATGTCAGATCAATTTTTTATTCACATGTGACAATTTGAACTTTGACCTCTGTGTACATTTTGTTTCAGGTTCTGTCATCATTCTATTCTTTACGCACATCTACATATTTCATTGCTATTGCAGGACCAACTGCATAAACATGTATTTGGATCTATAGATTTAATTCTAAATTATATGTTTTGAAACGAAATAAGTATCATTCTCGTTTATATGTATAAGCATGCGTCATGATCGTGTTCATATACATTATTTTTAAGAAATATGAGTGTCACATTATTTATGAAATACATTCAGTTTAAATCTGTTTTTAGGATAATTCTTTGTAGTTTCCCTTAAATAGCCCCTCCGTGATTTTCATAACATATTATTTACCTTTGGTACGAACCTAAATGTCACATGTGGTCATATAGAATTTAAAAAAAATCTTAACTTGTCATGTTCAAAAGACATATATATGACAAATATTGGTTTTCTATGAAACTCTAAAAACAGCCTCATAAATGCACAGAGGTGTAGATATCACGCCCAATATACATGGATACTAGTTATATAACCTAACAAACACTATCAACTCCTATCTGCTCTCTTGGCTGTTTTAGATAAGTCTCCAAAATTACGTTTGACTATTTGACGCGCGCCACTGTCCGGTTTTCGATCATAATTGCGACGTTCTACCTTCATATTGTCACTGTAAAAAACCAATGAGGTTTACAATCTGTCCTTTTGGTAACAGTCGATACTTCGCGATCAAATGACACCATTGATTAAGTTTGGCATATATGACTCCAACAACTCACGGAGTGGCTCTTAAAGCGATAACTTTAGTAAAATAATTCCTAATCGTAAAAGAACCATCACCGGTGAAACGTAAATAATTCAACAACATTGAGTCGTTGTAAAATTGGTATAGGCTTAGCGCGAGTGGTAGTGCCAGTGACGAAATCCCGTTACTGTCACAGAACTAATACCATATCACCAAAGGAACTTTAATTATCTGGAAAGACAAACATAGAAGGTGTTAAGATCGGAATGAAGGCCAACGACAGACAAGCCTCCATGTAATATTCATAATATGGAATATGTTAACTCTCTCTATCCCTCTCCAGGCGTTATAAACATTAACGATTAATATTTTGATGTGATTTGTCCACCAGACACATTTACCACCCTTTGTTTGGTGTCATCGTATAATCCCGAATTAACCGGATTAACGCTGCATCCACCTCGCTGGTACCCATCGCTGACTTCGAACTGGGTTCCTGCTTTAGCCTCGTCACGTATCGGTGATATCGCTCCGAGAGCTGTCACCAGTTCTATGTCATGTCCAAAACGAGGCTGATTTCCTGTCATGATTTTCATCGATCTGTTTATTAAGAAAACAAAGGTCCCTCTTTCTCTTCTGGCTTTTTAGTTTCAGTTTTCGCGCGATTAGTTTTTAACACCGTCACAGATTTCTGGCCGAATGGCCACAGAATGCCTTTAATGCAGTTGTGCTTTGTTCGGAAGGTGGATTTCATGCTTAAGCTTTTTGGTTTTGATAGATTCCTGTCTTTTGGCCATGTCGCCCTGAAACGAAACTGTAAAACATCCGCATGAAAAGTTTGGAAGCAAGAAGTGTTGTTTTTCTCTCCTATTCAATTATTTTGGACAGATTGGAAACCTTACACGACATCGGTGCACCTGTCAGTCGAAGTAATTTCAGTTGCTGTTCTTTAAATCAATATATATTCACAGCTTAAAGAGCCACTCCATGATTTTCATAACATATTATTTACCTTTGATACGAACCTAAATGTCATATGTGGTGATATAGAATCAAAACATCTTAACTCTCCATGTCCAAAAGACATATATATGACAAATACTGGTTTTACATGAAAATCTAAAAACGGCATTATAAATGCACAGAGGTGTAGATATCAAGTCCAATATACATGGATACTAGTTATATAACCTAACAAACACTATCGACTCCTATCTGCCCTCTTGGCTGTTTTAGATAAGTCTCCAAAATTACGTTTGACTATTTGACGCGCGCCACTGTCCGGTTTCCGATCATAATTGCGACGTTCTACCTTCATATTGTCACTGTAAAATACAATAAGCTTTAAAATGTGCCAATTGGTAACAGTCGATACTTCGCGATCAAATGACAGCATTGATTAAGTTTGGCATATATGACTCCAACAACTCATGGAGTGGCTCTTTAATGTTACTATGATCTTTTATAGTTAATCGATCAATTATCCATATATATATATATATATAACAATTAGGCAATAAGAGATTCGGCAAGATCTAGAGTATTTTTGGCCCTTTACAGGTACGATCGTCAGAGTGGTCTAATGAACTACCTGAAATATCTCATTACGTTGTGTAATTTCTGGTAATATATTGTTCGTTTGGTTTTCATTCAATTTCCTTTCAATATTCCTGGAGTGGAGTGGAGTGGAGTTTTCTTTTCGGTTATGCCCCTGAGTACTCTAGACCTCGGTGTTTTAACTGCAGTGATCCTTAGAGAGACAGAGGCGGTGAATATCTAATGATTTTATACATGGACATATCGTGTCGTTAATATTACGGGAATCCATCGTCTTATTTCACCAAACAATGAAAACGGTGATATATCATAGCTTTTAAAAATGACCTGCTTTATAATTAAAAAATGTTGTTGATGCCTTTTGGCAACTATATCAATTCACTTCTAGAAAATGATATTTATCATATTTGTATAATTATAAAGGGCTTTCTAATAAAAATTCGAACACATTTCATTTCGAGTATCAGAGCGGGGACAGTGTGTGTTTCCACCATGTTTAATTACAATATCCATGTTTATGATCCTCTAAAAACATCTTCATTTTCTCATAACGGAGGCCGCCATCACCGCTCGCCGGGCCCGCCTGGCTTATCGTGAAATCTACATGGTTGTCAATCACAACGGCGATGTAACAGGTTGCCAACTTGTGTAAACTTTCCCATGTAGTTCCGTTATGGTCCAGCGCACCTCAAACCCCGTTATCCCCAAAGAAGCACAAGTCTTAAAAGAACGCTCTCCCTCCCTCGGTTTTGATATTTACCAAGATGCCCGTTTATATCACACCAACGCAAGACGGACAGAATGAACGGACGTGTCACCGTGTCTTCGGATGCTGGTTGGACTGTGGATGTTTCAGGCGTGAAAAACAAACGTTGATTTTTTGGCATCGTTTTGGAATCTGCAAGTGGCCGTACGGTTCACGGCTTCTCCCAAGGGCCCTGTTAAATCTTTACGATACATGGAAATAATGTAGAATCGGTTAGTACAGGCTCCGTCTTGTAACGTTGTTTGACTAACCATGCTGCGAAAACTGCTTTTCTCAGGCTTAGGGTTGCGAAACATTTATCTAAGGAATGCATTCCCACGGATTAAACTGAGACGATCTCTCTCTTATGGAAGTTCCTTATCAAGTTTAATCGTGTGTAAAATTCATTAAATCTTGAACGAAATAAAGCGCATTTCTTGCCATTTTTGGTTGTCGTTCTCTCGGGAAACTTTCTTGATTTAAAGCAATGTAAACAAGAGACAGCTTGATATTCCGATCCGTTAAGTTAGTTTTAAAGAAAAAAGTCAACTTCCCATGTACTATTCACATATCTTGAAACATCATCATATATTTCATTCCCATCTGTTGTTGAGAAATCGGAGTAAAATTATTTTTATGAAAAAAATTCAACTTTTCCAAAATTCTTCTCCCTCTGTGAATTATTTTCGACAAAAAATAACGTTATTTTATCTAAATTTCGTTTAAATTGTATATCATTTAAGACATATTTATCTCCTTCAATAGCCATTTAACGTCAATCACAATCAAGATGGGTTTCGGCGTCTAACATTGTGAATGTAGACTGTATGACCGCATAGAGAAAATTATTTATTATCTAAATAATTACATTCGCATGATGCTTTCTTTCAAAATATACTTTTATTTTATATGTTTAGTCTGATTCGCAAACAAGAAATGTTTTCACACAAAACGTATTTTGTTACCATCATAATACAAGCATGGCTATGATAAAGATGAAATCTTGGCCAAGACTTCAAACTAAATACGTAGTGAAAGCCCCATAAGCAAACATTCATACATTTTAATGATATTCATAACAATTTTACATGCTCCGGTTTGTATCAAAGCTAAGAGGCGGCGAGAAAATATATTTTGCTTAAACCAAAGATAACTTTGTTCATCGTATACGGTTAAGTTTGTTTATTTTCATTTGTTATCCCGGGACGACAAGAAAATAACTGAAGTAGATGTAAAGGCTTTAAATGTCTTACATTATTGTGTTGTCTGAACGATGACTTTGAAATATTAATATTTCACGTCAAAATAATGTGAAACTATAGATAACCTAATCATCGATAGCGTGGAACGATTTTTTTATTTCTTATTTCGACAAAATCGAGTAAGTGCTAATTTAATTTTTAGACGTTCGTCTAAGCAAATTTTCTTCGCTTAAAAAGTGTTCGATATCATCTTCAGCATCTAATTGCATCCCACAAGTTTGTTCACCAGCGCGTTTTATCGAAACACGCAAATATCTGGTAATTTGGGATGTATTTGTTGAATGTATAATGTAACCGTCTCAAAATTAATCAATACTTTTTACTTCCATTTGAGTCAAGACTGAACAACTTTACTTGAAAGTTATTAAATAATTCAAAGTTATTAAGAACATGTTTTAATTTACATGCTTTAATTGTATTTCATCTTTCCAAGGTACCTATGTGAAGTGTTAGGTGCTTCTATTGTCGAAATGGTTTTGTTTCGTACATTTTAAGTAGGTGGACGAACGTCTTGAATGCAGTTTATCCATGCCACTTGAAATGGGGGATTTTGAATCAAAACCAGACCAAGTCTGGAATCTAACTGGAAATATTATTTATCTTTATATAACACAACATGTAAGCGATTCGCAGTCCACGTTGCAGACATGGACCTATCTTTGGCTAATATCTTTCTTTATTACCCATATGGTTATTAATAAGTGATGACATAGTTCAATATGAGCACATTTGCACATATCATTTTGCCTAGCAAGGATTGTTTCAGCGCGAGGAACCGATTTCGTCCTGTATGACGTCATAAAATCATTGTTCGTGACGTCACTGTAAAGGGCCGTCGCAATGGAAACAGGCCGTTTTCTGAATATCACCATGCGTCTTAAATGGAATAGAATCGGTAATAAAGAAATCTGAAGTGTGTCAAAAGACCCTAACGAAACTCGTTCGAATTTATGTATAGCCTCGCTCTCGCTCGGGTAATATAAAAATTCACACTCGTTCCGTAAAAGTGATGTGACACACTTCCTCGGGTAATAATCTCTTTGTATGTTCACCTTTTCGTGATCAGTCTCACAGTCTCTCGAAACCAAGTTCATCTTTAATAGAATTGACACTGTCAAAAATGCTTTCATAATGTAACTGTTTGATGCAATCCACTTACATATATTTTGGATAATAACATGAAAGAATTTTACTGAGGCAGCATTTAATCAGTTGCAAATAATCATACGCAAACTCGTTTAACTAATAATTGAAAAAGAAATTTTAAATATATTTCTATGCAGAAAATTATGTCTAAAACCTAATTCAGCAGAAATTGGATAGGATTTCAAATTGCAATTCGCAAGCAAGTGTTTATTGTGTTCTGAACAATAATCATGCATCTAATTTAATCAATAAGAAATACAAAAACATTTTTGAAGATGATACTTGAAATTGTCAGTTATTGAAATATTAAAATTTTCAAGCTATTTTTTTCCGTTCTTAATAGAAATATTTGAAAATAGTTCAATACGAGACAACACACAAAGCGACGGCATTGTAACCTAAATAAACTTCATATATTTCATATTGGAATATTACTAGACTCACACTAGTTGGTGTATTCAAACATAAGACAGAGCAGTATTGTGCGTAAATCCTCCTTTAATCCCGTTCTCACTACGGACTAAGTCAGTGATTCGTCCAGTGTTGATGTAGGGATATTCGCCGTTTCACCCAGTGCGAGAAACGTTAGAAATTAATCCCCAATTTCGTTATTTGCACTCTGTATCTTAACACAAGGTGTGGGTTGGTTTTCTTAGATAAGCAAGTAGGGGAATGTATGGTACAGACTGACGAACTGTGATACACTTCAAACACTGCCACTTCACACAGTCAATAGTAATATCATGCCAAAGCACGGACGAACGCGCAAAAAGCCAGGTGAAATTCTACCCGTTACCTACCACACACTGGTGAAATCTAAGGGACACCCGGTATGTTTTGGGTGGCTGACTGGGGTAATGTTACCCCCAGATCAATTCTCGCCCTTGGGTAAGTTAAGGGGTGTTGCAGGCGGGACATCAAAGCCGTTGCCTTATTAAGGTGTTAATCACTGAAACTAGGTGATATTGCTTGGCCACCCGATATATTGCTTCAACAACCGATATATAGCTTCAACACCTGATATCATGCACATTCAGACTTGGACCTACACTCATGGATTTTAATACTTCAGTGCAACTTAGAAATTCTCGGAAACTTTGAAAACATTTTGACGATTTTCTTCTTAGAACGAGTCTTACAATCGTGAGTAAGCAATCTGTACATAATGAGGGGTTTGATCTGAAACAACCAGAAATATGGTCAAAGATTGCGATAATTTCGAGGTAAGGTAAAACAAATTGGTGCCGTAATTGAATTTCAACTCCATAAGTCAACGATTGCTATCCGGGAATGCTTGAGAATATGAAAACAACAAACAATATAATCGATTTCTACATTTATTGATAATTATCCCATATACGAAATCTTGACACATATAAGCCTTTTTACAAATAATCTTTAAAATAAGTTCTATGAAAATACAAACAATATGCACATATAGAAACCAAGAATCTAAAGGAGGGTCGATGCAGGGCTGTGAAATCTCTCCATGGTTTTACAGCCTCGCGGTTGAAGTCGATGATGTTGAGGTTAGAAAGACGCCAGATTTATCTGATATAGTGCAGAATAACAAGTGGAGAGGGCTCCAAATGTGACAGGTTGGGGTAGCTGCACCGGGGATGATCTAAACGTGTTACATGTGCAGTTTGTCACGGACTCTTAGCCCTAACACATCTATTTACATTAAACATGTATCTGAACTTTGATGACAACACCAGCGGCTTGTAAGTATAAATCTCCTATATAGGGGACCGCGGGTCACGGAACCGCAGACAACGCATTGTGCATTTATCATATTGAATCTGAAATCCGATTCTTGTATGCAGTTTCTCACGATCAGACCTGATGAAGGCTCGGAGTTGGAGATTGGTGTGTTATCAAGGTTTGGGGCCCAGACTGCATAGCATGTCATTAATCGTCTAGAGCAGAGAAACTTGGTCAAATGATGATTAATGTGCATTGACCTCCAGCCTTCCCGCTGCATATGGAACAGAAACTTTTAGATTTCACCTCTCACTACCCACATTAAGTACACTGGACAATCGTCGAGTCATTTACATTGTAACAAAACATCTTTTTAAAAATCTGTTTAAAAATCTTTAAAAAATCGTGATAAAACTTTTTAATACCGAGTATTATTAACTCATATTGTATACCTGCTTTGCAAAACATATTTACATAGATAAAAGTGATGTCATTCGTTAAATAGTCATCTGAATATTGAAATTCTGTACCTCAAACTGTGATAGATGATTCCCCAATCTACCCACAAATTTTGACAAAGATCTCATAAAAATTATTAAAATGCTGCACCAAAATAGCATGTATCTCTATGGGAATAACGTCAAATATGGCATAATTATTGAACATCACTATGCATGTACGTAATGATCATTGTAAACTGATAAGGTTGTCATATAATCAAATTCAAATGATTATCAGCTGGCTCATGTCCTTTGCTCTCTAAATGTCGTGTCTAAACGGTCTACGTTTAACATACTCACAACATAAACATTCTTGGTAATATCACAAGGGATAGGACGTCAATTCCACGGTAACAACCTTCACAACAGGACAAATGGCAATCCCAGTAGTAGAGAGTAAATGAATCGTTTGACAATGTTAGAACACGCTTTTAAGAATTTCCATCAGATAAGGAAGGTTTCGACAATGCACTATTGTCCCGATTTTGACGAATGTTATACGAACACCTATTTGAAAATTTAAATTCACACGATTCGTGCCGATTTTGGTGAAAAGTCAATTTGGATTTAAGCAGAAGGCAACACGATTTTAACTGACATAAAATGGGTTGTAAACGAATGCTATGTAAACGAAGATGCGATCGTTAACATGAGCCGAATTCGTGTTGCCACTGAACGGTTTTCAATTGTTCAACTTCGAAAACTATCGCACATGCGTGGAAAAATGCCATGTTGCCTTACTGTCAATGTTGAGCAATATAATCTACGAATGCTGTGTGACGCAAAGTAAGGGAACCAGTTACGTTTATATGCCTTGTCCCATGTTGGATTTGTACTTTGAGATAATGGTCCGGCTATCAAACGTGCAGCTGACTTGCCAGTAAACAATCGTTAACAATTTCGAGCGGTTCAAGGTAGAAAAGGCGAGCAACACGACTTAGCGCGAAGGCAGCATAACGTCATAACGGAAATACTATGCATATTCGATTCTTCGAATTGGGTGTCGAGAGCATCACGTGACCACCAGCATAACAGTACAATACAATCTTATGTAAATATAACTTTCAACGGGTATTTTTCTTCGAATTCACCTGGGTATCACTTGAACTCAAAAGTGCAAGTCATCATCGTGTTCTTCGAGATGGCATCGTCAAGCCCGCGGTAATCCCTTAGGGCACTCCGAGGCATCGTCGGTAGAGTTTCTATTGCTCCGGTTACATAAATTGGAAGAGCGGGCAAACGTTTTGGCATGTCACAAGTTTTTCACACCATGTGCGAATGTTCATACGTATTGCTGCTCGATAAACGCTATGTTGTCGTGTCGCAATCGTATAACCTTCGTTTTATCATCGGAACCACGGATGTATTTTGACAACCATGGTATAAGGACAGTATCATGGAACTGATTGACAAAACAAGACAAATGAAGGTTACACGATTTCACATGATGGCATCTAGATCCCATCTTCACAACGTCAAGGCCGAAACAAAAAGATTTCGAAGTCTTTCCGCTTTGCCCTTGACATCACGGCCCACATTTTCTGTGCTAAGAGTTTAGCCCACTGCAGGCCCTTGTGATAGGCCAATCAGAAGGCGGCTTTCAAAAAGAACTTCAAATGTCAACGGCAAAGATAGCGGTAGTGACCTGTCGCGTTTGAAGAAATATTAATTTCAAATGTAATTTCAGGCATATGTTTAGATGGATACAGGGTAGATCTATCACGTTTGAGGTCGATCGATATTTACTGTAGAGTTTGTAAAGTTTAAAAGTAACGTCAATACGAAATTATTTTACGAATGGAATTCGTTGTTTCAATTTTGAATGTTTCTCATAAAATGTTTCCGTTTTCAAACAAAAATATTGCAAAATATTCGTTATCAAACCTTATGTAATGGCGCCATCGTTTTGTGTTAAGTTGGAGAAAAACTATGAGATTTACTCACATTCTGAACACCGAAAGATGGGATGTGTGAAAACTTGATGCCGACTAGGTTTGATCGAAAATATCAAAACGGAAGTAAATGCATCATTTGGTAAAATATATATTGACTGCTGCACGTGCAAAACGAGAATTTTTTTTCCATTTCAAGTAAGTGAGTGAGTTGGGTTTTTACGTGCTTTGAACAATATTTCAGTTATTAATGAAATTCTCTTGTGACAAGCTCTCAGTCTGTGTATCAGTGCACTACAATTTTACTCTCGTAAATAATCTACTGCTTAAGACGTAAAACATATGGCTTGAATAAGGATCATAAGGAGAAAAAAGTAAATACGGCCCGATGTGATTTAATTGTTCAAATTTAATTCTTGTTGCTGTCAGTGAATACATGCAAATAATACATCTGACTAAAGTATAATTGGAAATTTTCGCTTGGAATTTCTTTATCATAAGGTCTCAAGGCTTGGCGTAGGTTTCGAATGTAAACGGTGATTTCATTGGCTGCAGGTTAGCAGCTAGTAAGGGTGGTAACTCGGTAATGGCGTTAGGTGTCGCTTCTTCGTATCACAGATGAGAGGAAGGTAGAAAATGGATAGAGTCTATCTCGATACATTTTTACCTTGTCGTGGGAAGATGATCCTACCCTAATGTAAAAACATTTTCAACAGAAATTTCGCTGACGAATATAAATAAACCGACGTTGGAGAGTCGCAAACTGCTTCGCATCTGCATTTGACCGCACTTCGAGTGTAACCGTAGCAGTCACGTGACCGACGTCACCACGTCATACAAGCTCTACACTCGGCGTATGCTGGTCGTCTCACACCTGAGTATCGCGTATGATCTCAATTGATAAAAAGGCACACCTTGACAATTCAGGTATATTTATTTCTCCCCTGTGTGTCGACACGGAGTAGCTCATCAGGGTATAAAAGAAGAACGGGGAAGACGATATTTGTGAGGGATGGATCTGGTAAATATACCGCCGTGCTATTTAATTTTCAGTTAGTCCGAGCCACCCAACACCTTGCTCCGCGGCTAAGACCACTGCACCCGTATAATAGAAGCTTTCATCCACTCAGTGTGTTCTGGAAAACAGTACCTGGCGTAAGCTTCAACATCTCACGGAAGGGTGTTGGATTACGTGGGAAAATATTAATACCGGAATTCAACATTTTGACAAAGACGTTGCTTAAAGGCGTAATACTTTGCAAGGCGCATATCGGAACACTTTCTCCGGATCACATTTGCAACAGGGGACAGATACATGATACACCGACTCGGGTGATAAAGCGTGGTATCGGTATATCACCTCAGTAATGAACTATCAGATAAAAGGTTGATGCATTGATGATTAGTATCTTGACAAAATGAAATCATATTAGTAATGACGAGCATTTAGGGAGAAACGAAAGTCGGACTCCCTAAAAAAGAAAGAAATATTGCTCTTTAAAGGTCGCATAGATAGTCCTCGCTGATTAAAGGTTTTAGAGCCTTCTTTTACTTCAACAATAACGTTCACTTTGTACATGTAGGCTTGCCAAATAACTTTGAGATACAAACGACGGATCTTCAACATTCCATAACTACGTAAAGGTTCGAAAGGAAATATAGAAATTCGTCTCCACTAAACAAAGTAAAGTGGACTTCCTTTAAAGGGACACAGCGTATGTTATTGGAATCATATATGTCAAAGTTAATTATCAATTTATCGAGAAGTAGTTGTTTCTGAAAATCCCCATCTTAGAGCTTACCAGTTAAGTATAGACACGAAAACAGGAGTAAGTTGCATTTATTTTGTGATCGAAAACCGGACAGTGGCGCGCGCAAATGACTCGAACATTATTTTCAAAATTTATCTACAGCAGGCACAGAGAGAAACATTGGTTGGTAGTGTACGGTATATCATTTAACTAATATTCATGTAAAGGAGGTGCAGAATGACTAAATCTATATGGCTGTTTTTGTATTATCATTAAAAACAGGAACTTAGAGATCAAGATGCAAAGTTCGGGAGGATATTTGAGCTTAATCCAAGAGTAGATGTTATTTTGGCTCTCATTTAAACCAGAAAAAAGTTATAAAACTATTGTCTCACTTTAAAGAATTTTTTTACCACATGAATTGATCTAGTGTTCATTAAAAGGATCAAGATGCCGATCTATCTGAAAATACTATTGACAACCAAATTACTTCGTAGTAGTTTTCGTAAATCTTCGTAATCTATTTTTCAGCGAGAGAACCAATATACAAACTAAACTCCCCAGCATCACTTGCTCCGCATGCACTATAATAAATAACATTCGACATCAGTGTAATACTGACTATTGCGAAAATTGATGGATAAAGAAATTAACTTGTTTAGGCTTTAAGTAATTCAACAATCGTCGAGGTCAAAATTACGCGGGTGAATGTGTATGGTAACACCGGATAAGGTGAAACAGTGCGTTATCAATGAATGGGGATATGGGACTGTCAGGCGGGCACCTGTGTCGAGGGAGGGTCAATGAAACTCAGGACTGGAGAAGGATGGACGTACCCTCCGGCCAAAACCCGCATCGTCAGGATAAAGGCTGGTGTCTGAAAGAGAAAATACACAGAAAAATTAGACGAAGAAAACGGTGTCACAGATCGGTCAAAACAAACGTGTACAAAAGTATTCAGCAAGCCAGATGCTTCTATTTCCCGTCAAAGCAGGCATAGGGGTAGACAAACATATGCATTTATGTATGTTGGAAGTGTTCATCTATGAAAAAAACACACAACTGAAGACGCAAATTGCATTTAAATAAAGATTTCTAAAACAAATTTCATTAGATATCATGACAGTTTTAAAAGTTCAAGCTCGGCAACTATGAGTCAAACTATACGATAGTTGCAAATGTATTGTTAAAACAACGTTGACGGGAAGCAGAACATGTTCGGTATCTGAATTGCTTAATACAAAGAAAGAATTAAAACAATTAACACCATTTAATCATCCAAAAATATGTTTCACAGGTGATATCGCCTGTAGAGAGATCAAGCAATATCTCCTAGGAGATATCGTTTTGACATTTTGGTAATGCTTTGCTCCCGACAAGTACATATAATCGCAATTGTTTTGCATCATCATGTTCTGATATTGCAATGCTGAGACCTACGCCACGAGGTCATAATGCTATGACATCCCTGCATCGGTACCGGTTGTCTTAGGGAAATGCAGTGTCCAGATATTTATATTTTTCATAGAAAGCAAAGAAATTTCTTTTTAGATGATATATAGAATCACACCCTCGTGCATTGTGAAATCAAATGCATCACGTTCTCGCATAAAAGAAAATTTTGGTTTTTATTGTCAACACGTGTTGATATTTTGTATCAGAAAATACCTGGGTAAGATTCTCTACATGTATATAAACTTCATGTAGAATTTTTTAAGCATCAAATTTAAATTAAACCATAGTACAACCAATTTTGAAAGTCAAAATAAATCAATTTAAACAACATGGTTTTCAATTGTAAAATGTTTGTCTTATATTAGTAAGTAATTTCAAACAGGGTGTACACTTAATATCAATTAGTCGATATACTGTATTTCAATTCTATACAAGGTACGCTTCTATACATTTTTTAAATAGTAAGGTCATGGAAACCTCGAAATCTCAAATGAGATAGAATCTGGCATTATGTACACATTTATTAAGTGCAGACCATATTTGCATTTTAAACCATATTGATACACCTCGTCAATAATATTTGCAGAGTGTATAAAATTAGATACGAAATACATTCCGTAATCAACATCGATTTCGACATACGTTGCAGAAAACGAATTTTCTACAATTCATGTAAATGTGCACAAAATACTAGTTCAAAAGAACAGCTTTAGTAAATTTTTTAAGTAAATCTAAAAGAAAATTAGTTAAAGTTACAGTCAACCTGTTATGAAAAATGAAATTACTTTTATATACTTTCAAGTAATTTACAGTCGATGAGCGCAAACGATAACGTAACTAAAAATTCAAAATATTATTGAATGGGAAATGGATAATTAAAAAGAATTTATAAAATAAGATTGAAATATAATAACCAAAATATATTAGGAATGTATTATAAGGGATGAAATGAGTTGGAATTTTAATCAAATCGAATATATTATGCCAAATAACATTTATAAAGTATACAGTTGACTAAAGTTGCTTAGGACCGTTTGGTCGGTTGCACGTCCATGTATATAACAATAAATTGATTCATTATGTGAACCACATGTTAAGATGCATATGCTTACATGGTGTAGAATAGATCTATCTTCAATTGGTCAGTGACACTCAGGCATGGACACCGTTGACCACACACATATGCATGAGCTTTCGACTCTGCTAATCCAACGTGTACGTGAAGGTTATCGTTTGGAAGAGTTTATCTGGTTTTGCTTGATCAAATTGAATTTTGACAATTATGTTATTCTTTGACTTCCATGTTATTGACTCGTGTTTGGTCAGGATAGAGACAGGTGGCATTTTATTATATAGTTTGTTTTTTCCTTGAAATAAAAATGTATCTGATATCACATGATTAAAAATGCTTGCCAATGCATGCGGGTACTCGATTTTTATCAGTTATGTATCGTGTGATAAACATGTTAGATATTGAATTCTTTATTTACTTGAAAAGTAAATCGGTTTGAACATATTTTTTCAAATATGACAGTTAGAATAGATAAAAAACACAGTCTTAATATGGGACACTAATAATAATAAGAAGAGTAATGAGGTAAGGAAAGTTTTATGATTTGGAGATATCTTGTATTTATATATTGATTCATATTCATATCACATTTATATTCATTTATTATTTTTTATCAAAGGATATTTTCAGGTGCAAAATGGTACATGATAAACTATAATATAAGTTTTGGGAAGAGATAGATAAAATTTATATATAAGAAAAAAAAACGTAGAAAAAATAAGTTCATGAATAACTGGTCAGTAATTACAATTCTCTGTATGGTGAAATTTGATTTTGTTGTAAATCAAATCGGTGCTTAGACAAACATTGAACATACATAATATGCGAACATAGTGTTCATGAAGCATGAAATGTATACGCTTAATTTATACTGTACAAACTAGCTATTAAATGAAAACATTAATAAAGATAAATTGTAGATAAAATCTGAAACTTAATAAGCTGTGCACAAACAAAATAAACACTGATACCACGTCAATTAAGAAAGATGGATATTCGCGTTTGCTTCCATACAACATACTAAATCATTTTGTTCGCTTCCTAATATGAGGAAAAGCTATTAAAAATGACAGTAAAATATGTATCATAAATCTTATTTATCAAAAACTGCTCATTGCCAATGAAACATTTATTAAATAAGTTAATAATGTACCACAGACAAAACTGATAAATATTCTCAATTTGCAAAACGTAAACATCTATCTAAACAATATGTGTCGTTTTCTTGTTATGACAATAAACAATTAATTTGAATAATTATTTTTACTTATCAATATACATTTTGTTTTATCATGAACTATTTACTTTTGTCACGGGATTGTTTGTTAACATGTAATTGATTTTCACACAATTTAGTGATTGAATTGAATTGAAAAGTAAAATGTATAATTCCTAATGTTATAAAGATATACATGTCCTCAATGATATTGGTAATATCATAAAGATACACATGTTCTCTATAATAATGGTAATATTATAAAGATATACATGTCCTCTATAATAATGGTAATATTATAAAGATATACATGTCCTCTATAATATTGGTAATGTAAAGATATAGATGTACTCAATAATGTTGGTAATATTATTAAAAAAATTATACATGTCCTCTTTAATATTGGCATTATTATAAAGATACACATGTCCTCTATAATTTAAGTAATATTATGAAAGAATCACTACACATTTTTTTGGTTTTGTTTTAAGTTGAAATGTTTTAAAAAACATGACACGAATTGTCATCATAAATCAAAATCATATTTATTGAACGGTTCCGTTCAGAGTTTTTAATCTTGATGTCATATTTTAGATTGGTGGCTTATGAAATTAATACTAATAATCTTTAAATTCAATTTAGAAAGTGTTATGAAAATACTTTTAAAATATTATTCTGATTATTATGATGATGTAAGAAAAAGGATACTAATTTGACCAAGTAAACCAAAATAATGATATGACGAGTGTTTAAACTATCGTAAAATATATATACAGCTATAACAACACTATTTGGAATTAGTTTATCCTTATTCATAATAAACGATGAAAGTGGACATAAACACAGAAAATGTAAAAATCAAATTAAGGTCCAAATATCTTCACACCAATGTTCATTTTAGGAGACCATCCAGATGAAAATATCAATGATCATTTAAGATAGAGTAATTTGAAAACACCAATGATCATTATAGATAAACATGTACTGAAATACATCGATGATAATTTAAAGATAATAGTCAATTGAATTTATCAACGACCATTTAAAGATTGAATATATCAGTTTTCATTTAGGATAAGCACTAAATTAATCATACCAATGTTCATTTTAGGATTACACTTAGTCAGGGTATCGATAATCATGAGAAATATGCATGTTGATAACGACATCAATGATTATAACACTAAGTAGAATATATCAACGACATTTTTATGATTACAATAAAGTGAATATATTTAGTATCATCTAGGATAAGCACAAATTAGAATATATCAACGGCCTTTTAAAGATTGCAATAAACTGCATAATTTAGCATAAGCACTAAGTCAATTACGTCAGCGCTCATTTTAGGATTACACTTGTTAAAATATATCATAATAATTATGTAGATACCAACTTACTTAAAACATCAATGATCTTTTTAGGATAAAACTAAGTTGATATATCATATATATATTTTAAAGTTTACAATAAACTGAATATATCAATGATCGTTTTAGGATTACACTAAGTTAGACATCAATGAGTATCTAAGAAATACACTAACTTAAATATACCAATCATCATTATAGAAATACGAGAGTACTTAGATGCACAAATCATCATTATAGAAATGCACGACGTTGATGATATTTCCTGTCGTCAATTATTTTAAAAACGAACATGAATAATGTCTATTGGTCACTTGTAACCATAGGATGGATTCAGTTGAATCCAATGAATGGATTTCGTTATCTATCAGTCACAATGACGATAACGCATTTGTATCGTTGTACAGTCGAGCGTGTCTGTTGCTCTTTGGGATGAAATGGTTATCAGAAGGATACATTAATAAATGGATAAATGATTTTCATTCGGGAAAATCTAGTTTAAAGATGTTTTAGTATAATATATGTCTAGTATCTAAAAATGTTATGATCTGTTTTACTCAAACTATCCAAAACATTATATAAATCCAAAATGGGAATGAGTTGAATTTAGAAATGGGAGTATAATTAGAAAACCAAAGTTTAGGAATAATGTCTAGTTACATATATTATAATAGAGTAATAGATAAACATTACCGATTATACTGATATATGATAATGCATAATAATTTTAGTTGAATATAATATGAACATTGTAGGTAGTTATGGAGTTGAAAATATAGATACATCGAGGAATAGAATCATACATGTAAAAATCATTTCATTGATTTGTGAAAATCGTTACTGTAAATGTAGTGATACATAAATATCCAACTAAATACATGTACAAGGTAACGTTAGAACATATAATTATGTTGAATCATTCATCATAAACATGAATTCTACACTATTGCTTTGTAATAAGAAGTTACATAGTTGAGGCAGCATACGTGTAATTGCCATATCATAGGAAATAAAACACATGTGAGTTATAAAAAAATGCTTTGTGGCACAAATAAGCAAGACCCAATCATACTTGTCTGGTTAATAATATCATGATAACAATAACATAAACAATCTAAAAAGATACGATATGTTACATGTGTGGATGAACAAAAAACCCTGTGAAGTATATATGTAAGGATGTTTAGATGTATGAAGAAAAGAAGATATAATTTTGAAATCCAGTGACATATGGCATTACTCTGAAATAAAATCACATGCTATAAATGAATTAAAATATCAACACATTGTGCTCCTAGAAAAGAAAGTAACAGTTGTGTTCACCTTAATAATTACCTGAGAATGCAGGTGTAACTATATTGGAAACATTTAAGGTAAATGGTATTTACCAGCTCAATGTGCTGATATCTATATTAAGAAGTGTCACGTCATCGTGAGGGTGAGTAAGGTAGTACGTAATGTTTTCCTGAAGTAGGTAAATAAGAATATTCATGTATATAGGGTTTTTTAATGAAACTGTAAAATCACACCAGATAATTTTAGAGTGAAAAAGGTTGTATTTTTCGTTTTCCGGCAGCAGGTAATCAAGAATATCAATCAAATTTTCATGTAAAAAACTATTTTTTTAAAGAACACTAAACCTTCATAATAGATATATTTCTAGGTAAATAAAATGATAACCAAAGAGATCATTTAAGTTTAAGTTGATTTAATACCTTTACTAGGATAAAACGGTGAAAAAGTGAACTTTAGTCATAATAAATCGTAAACATTATTTCAAATTGTCTAAATGAATTAATTAATCATATTTTTATTAAAATACCACAATTGGTTTAAAACAAAAGTGAATTAAGTTGTTATGATACTTCAGGAAGTACCACCAGAGAACATGAAGTTTTCACCTGTATCTAATCAGTATTTACCTGTAAAGTAAAGACCTAGATGAATTTGTCAAGGGAATATTATTAATAAGGAAACAAACCTACACTTTATCGTAGTTGAACCAATTAAAGTTAGTGTTACCATATAGAGTACTTAAAATAATCATGCCCGCACACATGCCATTAGAGACCTATTACCGAACATTAGATATTAAGAATGACGTGTTTCATGCATTCCCATTATGGAGATAGTGGTTTCTCTTGTGTACAGCGATACGAGTACTTATCTAGGATTGTGTTCAACCGGCGAAGCGTTGCCAGTCCTCCTGATAGTCACTGAAGCGTGAAATAATCGCACCTGGGATCGTATAGGGTATCAAAGATGAGTAAATAAAAGAAAACCGTCAAACATTTCAAGAGAGGGTTATTTAGTTTTTGTCTGTTATGGAAAAGATTACCTGAATGTCAAAGCTTATTAAATTCACCAGGGGAAGCGCCTGTGGGGTGTACGAGCCCTATGTGTTGGGAATATAATGCCGAGTATTCAGGCTAATTAAAGGCAAGGATTTTAAACCTTTTTTGAAGTGTGATATTAACAAAATATGAAGAAAATGCCAAATATCTTAAAGGATGTATTTAGAACGCACTTGAAGTATCATTAACGACATAGTTGAAACATGTTTTGACATTCTGTATTATCCTCACAGCTTAAGATAAAAACGAATGTGCAAATACATTTTTCCGTCGTAAATTCTATTTTAAAATGATGAAATTTAAGCTTGCTGATAGAACTAACTGTCAAACTGTCATTTCATGTATCTGATGTATTCATTTACAAAATGTGATATCTGGTAACAGTTAGAAATATCCACAATACAATGTATTGTTTCAAAGGACGAAGTTTGTTTTGTTTGAACTTGAAATTAAACAACGTTTGCAAGAATGTTTTCATATCCAATAACAATGAAAGCCACGTTTATCACACGTCAAGTGATATTCACGAAACACTCACTAAACAGTCCCTGGATCATAATTACCCAATAACAACACGCCACATCGAATTATGATTCATCGATTCCACTGAGCGTATCAATATCCAACACTAATAAAGTTCAACTCAAATTCTCCTTTTCACATCGAATTGAAAATGTTTCTCCACGATTACTGTAGACATATTTAACTTAAATTTTGTCTATGAAAATACCTTTAATTTTTTAGAGAGCCTCGCACAGTACAAACTTGCTAATTCATATATTGAATTTCGATACAAAGTATATATTAATCATATATTGTCAAAATTCCCTATTATAAAATCAAATATTATTTCCCCAAATATTGAAAAATTAATAATTTCTCCTGGAATTATAATAACTTTCTGACATAAACTATGTTTCTGTGAGGGCTAGTTAGTGAGGTGAAATGTGTGATGTGTTTGGGTAAGGGTTTCACAGCCACTGACTGGGGGCCTAATTTCCCTCCCTGGCCCATATGGACCGCGGGTTAATTTCTGCCACATGTGCTGGCTGCGAGTCCTTGTTATCCCACCAGACAAGATGGAAGAATTAATTTCCCTGTCTTCATCTCCAGAACGATGTGAAGTAATAGCTCTACCCATGCATGGAGCCAGCGAACTGACCAGCGAAACAGATCGAAGTCTCCTGTGCAAAATGAGACGTCAGGCGCTCTATAACAGTGACATTTATTTTCCTTTCTTTATTGGTTTGTCGGTGTAATTAAATGAAAATTGTGTCAGTTTGCAATTGTAATCATTAAATATCGACTTGAAGGTATTTACTTGAAACCACATTATAGAAACAAGTTTCAATTTGGTGCGATTTCGTTCATATGTTTAATCCCAAAGATTTATTTAACGCCAATAATGAGAGAAAAACTTTGTGAAAAGAAAACATAGACTTCAACACTCGATTTGCTTGTAGGGCAACGTTTCTACGAGTGAACATAATATGTTAAACATAATAAGTTGAAACATTGGCATTGTCTTCTCAGTGTTTTAGCAGAAAAACGCCTCGTTTGAGCACAACTGGAAAATAAAAGCTGTTGTGGACCAGCGTTTGAGGTATTCTCTGACATATTTGGGACTTGATAGACTTATAATGACCGCAAATTTCTCGAATTTCATACAAGATGGAAAGAGCAAGACAATGGGTTTAACAGTTTCTGACCACGAAAACATCTACACTTCTGAGGGGGAGGAGACGGGAGGGGGAGGCGGCACGAACTGCGAGTCTCCCCCTATTTCTCCTTCACGCGCGTTGAATATGTACAAGAGATCATCTCGACGATCAGTTACATTTGTTTTAACGCTTGTTTTCCGGCATGTTTTCCATTTACAAGCAATTTCCAAGTAAAAAACTTCAATTCCGTTCAACGGTTGGCCTAATGTTTACATCAAAACCTTCGCGCTCTGAAAATTTAGTATGATGGGGAGAAAAGTACATAAGTTTAACTGCAGAAGGCGGGGAATGCACTTAAAGACTTGAGGCCTAGACCTGGCATCATTGTCAGGGTATAAGGATTTATGAAGCATATCCAGAACAGTTATACCCATCGTCAAAGCTGATGGAAGATGTTGGATTGTCACTTACACACTTTCATAAATTACAACTTACTTAAATTAGAAAACATGCCACTAATAAACGCACTTAGGGACAATTTATAAGAAAAACAGTTAATTGACACAAACTACAGATCATTAATATCTAAGTGTAAAGGATATGTATGTGTACCCGTTTATACATATTTCATATAAAGATTATCATTTTTTGATAATTCCAAATAACATAACGTCGTGTCATAGCATTCAATGACGTCATATTGTTAAAAAAAAGATACGTGCTAATGCTATGGAATCTCATTCACAGAAGGACATACAGAGAAAGATGAATTGTTTATTTTAAGTTTTAATAGTTTTCCTTATTCATGTACGCGACACTATAAATGTTAAGTTCATTAAGGAAAGGTTTTGTAAATGTATAAGATAAGTGCAAACATTTAATGTCTCATAAATTAAATATCACATTTCATTAGTTTATCAATCACCATGATCATATGTAATATAAACATCTGCAGCATTAACTGTCATACAATGACTATTTTTCATCGAATCTATTAAGCCTTGGTTCACTCAAAATGCACTTATCAAGTTTTTTAATATTTGCTTTTCAATGCAATTCTTTTGAATTCTTTAGTTTATTTCAATATAGAAAAATTTAAATGTATACAAGTATCTCATCATTATCTTATTACATCACAACGCCAATATAGTTTGAATAGCATTTGTGATTATGACGATAACTAAGACTAAGATAACTGTAAGACTAAATCACAGATGGATATATTGTACACAATTTGTGTGAATTGTAGTAAAATATTACAATATTTATAAATATTAATTTTTTTAAATCATCCTCTTCCCTAGATTGGATTTAAACAAATCAGATATTTTCAACAGATTGTTTTCTTACTAAGATAACATGAGAAAAATAACCCAAATGCAACCTATTCCCTCTTTCATTACACAATCTAACTTTTATCTGATAGACAAAAGATTCAGAAATTGTAGGGATAAGTTAATGAAATGACATTTTGTAAACTTTATTAAAATATACCTCAAAGAAAAATAAATAAGATAAAGGTAAAGATAAAAATATGAAGAAGATAATTTAAATAAAGTAAACTCAACATGTAATAAATTGGAAGGCAAAAAAATGATGGAAGATGTGAAAGAATTTTCTTAAGGTAAAACTTAGGAGCTATATATAATGAAATAAATAGAAATAAATTATAAAAAATTTAAAAGAAAATGAGACCACGAAGGGTAAAAATTAAGGAAAACACTATTTAGAGATGACATGAGAGAAAAATGGAAGAAATAAAGATAGTTGAAAGAGGGCAAAGAAGATTCGAAGAAAGAAGAAATCCGTTGCGACGAGGGCGGTCAAATGTACACCCTACAATATGGTATTACGAGAAGAGGAAGCTGGCGGCTACTAACTAGCCACAGACTACTGACCACTCTCTCTCCCTGGGGTGGTGTCTACCGCGATGGGAGGGGGAACAGGGAGGGGTATCGTCGAGAAAGAGAGGGGGTGAGAGGAAATCTACTATCCCCCTGGGCTCTTCTGACATGTTCCTAACACCCGAAATCTCCTCCGTGCCTTAGTAATTATTGGAATTACGTAAAACCGACCCCCTACAAACGCTGCCAGGATCGCTTATAACTTTACTTGGTTCCCATTTGAGCCAGACTGAAGGCCCGAAGCCCTATCACTGTTATAGAAATATTGACTCGGAATGCTAGGGTTGGTTTTGACAGATCGCTTTATTTGACTTCTTACGAAAGTATTGTTTTAATGAACATGTCCAAATAATTAGTTGGGTGATTAGCGACTGGTCTTGTGTTTATGGTGTGTTTGTATACATTGGGATACTAATTTAATGAGGCGTTTAAAGCATGCCAAATTTCATCATTTCCGATAAGACTCCCCAAAACAAAAGTGGTATATATGAAATTGGTGACCTCATTAAATATTTGAAGAACAAATGTTGTTTTTAAAAAATTAATTTTAAAGAATCAATTAAATATCATTTTAACCCTAAGAAAAGCAAACGTGAAAAGCTTTGGAAAGTGTTGGTGTTCTTTAAATCAAGTTTTTTGATTATTTTTCACAACGTATTCTGTTTTCAGAATAACGTAAAGAATGGAAACAATAAATGCGTGAGTGTTAAACGAATAAAGATGCATGCTAAATTGATTTGACAGATCATATTCACACTGTCAATAAATGGACCATAAAAAGAATTTCAAACCTCTTAATAATCCATCATCTCGAAACTTTCTATGAATTTTAAGTCAAAAAACAAATATAGAAACAATGTAAATCTTACCAGAATGTGCCGGTCGGACGATAGAGCAGAAGCGGGAGGAATAGAACAGGACTCACAAGCTGATCTCGTCTATGTTTTCCTAGCTTATCCCCACAGACGTCTTAGGGATGTTACTGGGGAAAATATACTTATGACTACATATCATTTTCTAACAGAGCACATTTTTTGCATTTATGATCAATAAAGCATAGAGAAAGGAGAATGGTTGAGCACGCTTTCACATGGCAGTCCGCTACAAGCCCGGGTCCTAGAACGCGCGCTATTGTCTCAGAAAACAGCGCCTTGCCAAACAAAAATTCAAACGATTGTAAGATACTTACTCATATAAATCATCTGCGGAGATGGGGACCAATTCAAAACAGATCTTGCACAAGACGATATTTATTACATCCCTTGTATACACCAACATTAATCTAATTAACTCATCACATATAAAAATGGATATGAATATGATCATATTTTTTTCTCAACGATAGGCCATTTAATTTCCTTTCATGTCATCCAATAATACCCAGCCGTGCCGGGTCTTAAGAGTCCGTCAGCGAGTGTCTTTTCAAGATTTTCTTCACAACGAGCGGTTATAACTATGAGGACTGAAGCATAAAATGGACAGAATTTCGCCGGGTAGACACCCCTACACGGGAGAGGTTTGATCAATCTGCAAGTGTCCTCCATAGTGTAAGATAAATACACTAGAGATACGCCGCGGGCTCCCTGTTGACAAAAGACACATTGATTACTTTTAAGCATTGCAATTTTCTCGCCAAATCGCCGCTTCTCGCACCGTGGCCCTTTAGGACTTTTATACAAAAACGTGCAGGATAATACCTAAACTGTATCGCATCTGTTCCACGTTATGGTAAAAAGACTAAAAGCAAACATGTTCGGTCCCTTCAGAATTCTTCTACTTGTTAGGAGCCCAAAGCACTTCGTGTTAGCTTCAAATATAACGATTTCCCGTGTAAAATATTTCATGTGATTTCGTTTAAATTTAGGAAGTTACAAACGATTTACAATTTAAAAATGATATGAATTTTATAAAAGTAAAATACTCAAAAATGAACAAAGTTGATCAGTCATGTTTGTATTCAAAATTCGAGTTGCGACAAAAAAGGACATTGAAAAAAATTAAAACAAAACCCGCCAAGTATTCAAGGCTAAACATTTCGTGAGCATTTCTTGGAGTCGCATTTGGGAAAATTTTTATACAGAGCAAATGTGAAAGTAATCCAAGCCTATTGCCCGCTGTAGTAATATCAACCATGTGTGGAGAGAACCACGAGGGAACAATGCAAAAGCGGGACATTCTCCACTATGGGAATTAAAAGCGTTGGAACCCATAGTCAAGTCTCTTATTTCAAGTCGACCCCTAACCCCGGAAAACTGGGTGTATAAATATAGGGTGGGGGAGCTAGAAAAATAAAAAATATTCAAACAGAACTTGCTTCGAATAAATTGTTCAATTTGGAGTAAAATGTGTGAGAATTGCACTGCATGGCTTGAATGTCCTTTTGCGGGTGTTGGCGATAGTGAGAGGGGGCGAAATATCATTCTCGATTGAGTATAATCGTTTTATATACAAATCAGCTGAAGGAGTCTCTTGAAGGCTCATCTGAAATGAAAACATTTGGAAGGGTCATAGCGTGGTTTATACACAGACGCAAGAAGCGAGACGGCCGAGGTGGAAGCAAGCTACAACACCCAGCACTGCCTGTCTGTCAGCCGTCTTGTCGAAATCGGCAATTAATTTCCATGCTCATCAAACCGTGTTATGACATGCCGGTCTAGATTGCATGCTGCCCTGTGTGTGGCCACTTTCTCGCTCAGCGCCAGCTCTTCGCCTTCTCATTGGACGGGGCGGGGCAAGTGGGAGGGGTTAGGAACCATATATGGCGTGGCAGGCAAATATCGTACACACACTTGTGTATGTTGCCGAATGGTGCAGAGTGGATCGTTCATTCTAGGCTCAACTCCTAGTAACCGCTAAACGTAGACACGAAGAAGGTGCTGTAGAGAAGACACCGTGGCTGTCTGTATATTTCCTAGTGTACCGCTCGAGCGGAGGGATATGCAACCAAGCAGTTTACAGGCGCCCTACCCTGCATCAGCCATGCCTAGTATATCTAACGGTCCTGGATTAGGCATGGTACCAACTCTATTCAGCGACCATCAGAACTACTACCGACATGGCGGATACACGGGGATGTCCATGGGAGGAATGTCAATGTACGGACACGACCAGTACTCACCAGTGGCCCGACCCTCCCCGTACTCGCCCTATACTCCCCAGCATCACACGTCCAAGGATATGGTAAAGCCACCCTACTCGTACATCGCTCTTATCGCCATGGCCATCCAGAGCCAACCCGACAAGAAGGTGACACTGAACGGAATATATCAGTTCATTATGGACAGGTTTCCCTTCTACAGGGAAAACAAGCAGGGGTGGCAGAACAGTATTCGTCATAACCTCTCCCTCAATGAATGTTTTGTGAAAATTCCCCGGGATGACAAGAAGCCAGGTAAAGGCAGTTACTGGACCCTGGACCCCGATAGCTACAACATGTTCGACAACGGGAGCTACCTGCGACGTCGCCGGCGCTTCAAGAAGAGTAACATGAAGGATAAGGACTCGGGGGACAAGATGGGACGGGATGGGGACAAGGAGAAGACGAAGGAGGAACAGGAGGATCATAACGGAGACCTGCACAACTCCAGCACATCGGACGCCTCGGATGTGTCGGAGAAGGTGGAGGAGAAAGAGATCAAGTGCGCCTCCCCTGTGTTAAGTGCAAAACTGGAGCCTGACTCCCCAAAAAGTGACTGTTTATCTGTGAGGACGGCGACTACCAACACGCTACCCATTCCACCCGACCCCATGGTCCCCATGGACTCAACTACCTCCAACTTCTCAGTGGAAAACCTCATGACGACGTCTCATACGACAACAAACTGTGACAACCTCGGAGTGGCAAGTACATTCGTGACGTCACGACCCCCTCCTCTGGTGTCCCCCCAGGTACTCCCCTACACCCGATCTTCAGACCTGTACCGCAACACGGCACCCTGTTCTCAGAATGCGCCGTCCTCATCGTCGCCATACAACTACCACTGCAACGCTCAGCCAGTTTTCCCAAACCATAACGCCGGGGCTACTGGTCAGCATATGTCCATCGCCCCAACTCCCTCGCCGGGTGAGGAGGTACCCGGCAACCACTCCCCCCACACCACCCTCCCCCAGACGAACGGACTCAACCCCAGTGTGTTTTCAGTGTCTCAGGCAGGCTCGTACAATCGCCCTAGTAGCTGGTACATGGCTCCGCCACCTCACTCGGACATCAACCACGGCTCCGAGTTTTCTAGTTCTCCTTTTGCAAATGTTCGAGATATGTTTGACTCTCATAGACTATTGACTGCCCAGGCTGCTGGACAGTCGCAATCCCCCTCGAGTTGTCAACTGGCGTTCCGAACCCCCTACAAAACGGGTAGCCCGTACGCGTATGATTGTTAACTAGACTGTGTAATTCTTACCAAAGACTTGAGAAATTTCACTTCGGGGTTCAATGCCAGTTGGTTTCGCATGAGACTTTAAATTTCACACGCGGTGACAGTTGTTCGCTGCGAAATATTCTAGGATTTCAACAAAAAATGCAAAGATTTTTTTCTTTCCGTAACAGATGTGGTTCTATGGATTTGCGAAAGTGACGCAAAAACATTGTAAAACATTCTTGTGGACTTTTCACTGCTCGCCGGTGATGGCTATCGTCTTATAATGTCTCGTACTGGTCCACTGAGAACATGTAAATTATCTTCATTAGGAGGTGTGACTCGGTCAGGCAGGTAGGAACCATTTTGTTGAATACGTCAGTGCTTATTCACGTTGTGTACACATTTCATTGTTTTGTCAAAGATGTTATTGTGGAAAATGGACAATGGCTTCATTGGCTGAGTGTACTATGTTAAAAGGAATATAAATATTCGGCTATTTAGCCATTAGAAAAAAACGTTTTTGCCTCTTCATTTAAAGTTTACGTAAAATGAGAGATTTTCTCTGAAAAGATTGAGTTCTCCAAACTTGTTTACATTCACCGGTCACTCTGTGTCCTGGTTTCCGCTAGCCGTGGATTGACCACTAGATTAGAGAGAATCCCTCCTTCAGAATGATAGAAACCCGTGTGAAACTCAAATGCAAACAGATCACAACACAATAGCAAAATTAATTTGAAAAGTAAATATATCACAATCGTTTATCAATCTTATTATCAAATTAAGATGTTTTGCTTCTTAACTTTTTGTTTAATAAGTTTTAGATTTTTAATTCTTTACCACATAATTAATTTAACCACATAATGTCAAATTGTGTAATTTCAAAATCACATTTAAAATAAATTCAGGCGTTTGCAATTAAGTTCTACCTTAATTTCTATTATCTGAAAGAAGGGATATATCGTAAATTCTATTTAAATTTTTGCGATGACAGTTTAACCTTTTTGTTTTACAAAGAATTGACATATATAATTCCATGAATAATGTCCAGTATTTTACACACAAAAATAATTTATCACTCGCAATAAATTTAGAAACATGATCACTGTCATTGCAAAGAAAGAAAATAGAATTGTCTGTGAAAAGTAAACTGGTTACACGAATTACCAAAAATTCGATCACAAGTGACATAAAGTAATTCCGGAGATTCTGAAAATGTTAGCTATGCTAAAGAGCGGCCGGCGCGAGTGCCGTAACCAAGCGCACATCGAGTAATGAGAAATGTCCTCGCTTCTGATCCCACTGATAACGTAATTACACGCAGACAGACAGACATGGGAACACGTGCGAATGAAAACTTTATTTTCCCCTAGTTTTCTTCCTATAGGCGCCCTTTTTCTGTTTCGAACTTTGGCGTTGCGGTGTTATTTAGCTCGTCAGAGCGACATTGTGTCAAGATGTGTCTGGTCCAACTAGCCACAAAGAGAAAACTCCATTAGTTGTCAGAAGCCCTAATTAATATCCTTCACCTTCTCGGTTAATTGAAAATATACATTTATTTCTCTCCATATGAAATTACACCAAAATATGATATTATGCGAAAAAATATTTGGCGCTACACTATTCATATATTTCCAAACATACCTGTGTCAAAAATGTTGTTTAATTTCTTGAACATGAATTTTTTTAGACCTTTGTAATAAATGTTAGTTTATGAAAATATAGAAATTTTATAGCATTTTTAAAAATAATTCGAGAAGAAGGCGTCTTAACATTTTCTCATACAATAATTGTTTCCAAATTCTTTTTAAAAATTCGCAAGATATTGCTCAATATTTACTTTTAAAAATTCAAGGATGTAAATAATAAGCCGTTAAAGTTTGTTGACATATTCTGAAAAAATCTTCTCAACAGTTTGTGAACAAATATTGATATTCTCATTTACCTCTAAGATCGTAACTGGAAAATTAAATTACGCCGTTCAAAATTAAGTGTGTGATCAGCAAATAAAGACTCGGGGGATGGCAAACCAAGAAGAAGTAAAACTCGCCGATTTTCTGTCAGGATCGATTTAGACAATAATCTAAGAGACAATGGGTTTTGTTAAAATGAACTGTTTCCCCGATTCACGATTTTATTGAACTAATTTTGTTTGAACTTGAAATACTAAGAAGCGAATTAAAAGCGGCTTTTAAGACAAAGTCACTCTCTGGGCCTCACGTGCATGATTTTGTTGATTTAGAACGCAGTGAGAGAGAAAGGGGATATTTTCCTCCCCACCCATCCGAGCCTCGGCCACCTGGGTTGCTTTCCTGGTCTCAGTTTAGGGGTTGTTGAAAGATTTCTTCTTGCAGAGTTAAAACCGAATTCCTCCGACCTAAACTGAGCTTGTGACGAGGTTTGTCGGCTGGTAAAGTCATTTAAAGCAAGCAGCAGTTTCCAAGTTCCTAGTGATCAACTAACTCTGGTGCCAGTTGAGAGAAAAAGAGAACAAAACTGGTTTTGTTTGACTTCAACGGGGCATTTTATGCTGTAGATTTGCTGGAAACGCCGGCTACGTATCAATTGAGAGGACACGGTCTTTCGGATAATCATTTTGATTGACTGCTTTGAAAGATACACAAATCAAGTTGTGCTTTATCAAACTGGGGTATTTTACAGACCGAGCTAATATTTTTTCTGACAAACTTTTTCCCAGCGTTTGAGATGAACAGTGGTTACTACAACGCCATAGCGGACTCTTATCGTCTTAACATCGAAATAATAGGTCGTATTTCAAGCCTGTCAAAAGCGATGAATTTCAAAGAACTTCTCGCCGCACTTGTAGATAACTTGGGTTTGTCGGGTTAGAAAATATGCTCCATGAAAAAAGAAATATGTTAAAGGAATTCGGCCATGCTTCTAAATATACCCCGTTGTCTTCATGGTGACTTGTTAAAAACTTTGCCCTCATCAAAATATTTGTTTATTTTTACGCAATTTGTAAAGCACAATTTTGCTGAGGTTTTTATTCATCGTGAACTCCAGGTCTCTTAGTAGAGAATGTCGCGGGCAGAAACTTGAGCCGTTCTCTTCATCTATATTTCTTATGGACTAGTTTAGCCTTGTCTGTCATCTCGCGCGTGCAATCCTACTGATAATACAACAAGCTTCGAGGGCGATAAGGGTGATTTATTCCCAGTTTATATTGCCAGAAAACTTCGTTTTCTCATGCGCTGTATCGCGCGGAACAGACAAAGTTTTATACATTCAGAATCGATCTTGATGATAATGGTTTTAAAAGTCTATGAACTTGTGAGGTGTGTGTTCTGAACATATGGTAAATTCGACGACGATAAGCTCGCCCATGATGCTCTGTAAAAAATATAACACGTCACACACTGAGGACTGTTTTAAGGGATTTGAAGAGTAATTAGACAACATGTATACACGGCCCTCAGTGTAAACACAACGTTTATGGGTAGAAGAAAGAGTTGTGTTCCCTTAAACAAATTCAGTATATCATATAGAACTGTCATAATATGAAGAGAAGCGATTGATGCATAAAACACAAAATTCTTCCCAAATGTGACAAAAATATCTGCTGAAACAAATGACATGAAATAATTAACTATAATTTACATGATGGTGATGATTGGTCAAAATAGCGTTGGTATAAGGAAAAGCATATATTTTTTAAAAATTTATGTTGGAATTTGTTGTGTGTAAACATATTACCAATAGCTATGATTGTAAAATTACGTATAACAAATGCTAAAATATATTTTCTTCATAACTATACTTTAGTCATATGTGCGAGACTTAGACTTAGTTAAACATTTGAACGTTTTAAACTGCATAAGGAAATGCTTGTCAAGTGAGAGTATTGCATTTTAGATTTCTTTAAATTCACAACTTGCGAATAAACGAAAGTGCGCATTTCCTGGCTCGGAACGGGATATTTAATGCAAACCTCTATTGGTTTCCTAAGTAACATTTATTTCCGAGAAAGAAAAATAAAGGCAAAATTCACAAATAGCATCTACTTTGAAAAAATCTAACTTACAGATGTACACGTGTTGTGAAAAATAACTTCAAATTATTTAACAATTGCAAATTTTATATAACACAACTTAAAGCGCAAAACCTGGAAGTGTATTAAATATGACAATGAAATGTTAACCAAGAAAAATATTAATTTCTTAAATAATGATTGTTGAAGATAAGACAGAATTATTTAAGCACCGACACAATGTTCTTAATGGACAAACAAGAACAAACATTGATTAATGGTTTCTCGTCAGAAGCAAATAGAATTACTAATGAAACAAGCTGATATACTTGGAGTTTACCTGAGATATTTCCTTGTGTTTGATTTGTTTATTGGTGATCGCTCTGTCAAGATGTGTTCAATACATTTTACAATAAAATAGATTTATGAAAAAAATTAGTAAGATACGATGCTCTGATTCTTGGCAAAAACTGTTTATATTCAAATAATATTTTAGTATGTAGCTACAAAATTAATATAAAACTTTGAAAATAGATATCTTAATGTTTTATCTCCCTTATGTCATTTTTACTGCAAGTATGAAGAAATTTTACATAGGGGAAATCTGTTGAAATATAAAAATGGTAAGCAATGTAATATCTTTAAATAGTTAGTTTATATGTGAAAAATTAACTGCAATTGTGTTTGATATGGTGCTTGATCGTTTCCTATTTAAAAAAAAAATATTTATAGATAACAATATTTGCACGATTTTCATAATACGGAAAAACAAACAATTTAAACACTTTTAAAACCAGCATATTCAAGTATACCTGATCTTTTAATACTAATGAATCACATTTTGCTGTTATTTTTATTTTCATCAAAACATTTTGTCAAAACATCAAAGTAATATTTTACCAAACCATAGTGATCAAGACAATGAATTATAAAAAATTAACATAAAGAGAAATAATCAATTGTTTTAAATTGTCTAATTTTCTATATCATATTAATATTCTAAAAAATAGAAGAATGATAAATGTTTCAACCAGATATTGCAATGAGGCAACAGAACAGCTTAAATTTGAATTTTTCTACGCAATATACGAGGGTTTATGGGTGGCATATTATCCGAATGCACGATATGCTCATTATTGCTTCCAATTAACACTGCCAGTGTGAGGCGAACACGTCTGAGAATGATACGCATGTATAAACCCCGGGTGGGTAATCTTCGTTTGATCATGAGTTGCTTAACACTCGCTTCCTTCATCACACTGCAATCATATCTAATATTGCGTAGGTAATTAGTATTGCTTACATTAGATCCTACAGGGCTACAACTACTTTGCACTTTGATCTTTGAAACCAGAGAATTTCCTTTATACAATGAGTAATTTGTCTCAATTGGCATCTGCATCGAACTAGTATTTTGCTCTGAAAAACTTATTTAATTTAGCCTTCAATAGTGTACTCTTTTTTTTATTTGTGAATATAAATGGTGTATAATTATTTAGAACTTTGGCATGAATTCCTGTTGTAGATAAGCTTTTAAAAAATTGGTTCTATAAAATTTTGTTTTATTGTTTTTGGATTTAACAATATCGCAGAACTTGATTATTAAAAAATTCTGTTTAGTTATTTTTTATACGTGGTGAACTTGAAATACAAGATCAACAACCCCCGATTATGAATCCATTTAATTTTTGAAAATATATTTTTAACGGAACTGAAGAGTGCATGATGTTAAAAAGGAATAAATAACTTCATATTCTATTTTAAAAATATGTATTTTAATTATGTAGTTTGTGTCACATGTGCCACTATATGTACTTGCATGTCAAAACATTATTTCCGTTTAGTATAGAACATGTATTTGTTTCTTATTCTATCCCAATGCAAATCATTTTTATATTCATGTTTCATACTTTTATTTAAAAGACCCCATCACTTTAAACAGAATTTAATTCAGCTGTGATCTGTGTGAATGCTAAAATTTTCTGTCAGTTTTAATTGTTACTAATAACAGTTTTCCATGTTTCATATCAACACATATTATTAAAGCTATTTGATAACAACATGAATCATTTGGATGAGTGACCTTTTGATATTTTGAAGTTATAGGAATCAAATATTTCTCAAGTGAAACTGCCATCGACAAGAAAAAAGTGCATGCTAACATCTCTTGTTTATCAGCATTGAGAATTTAGACTGATTTCGCTGGAATTGTATACTGCTAATATTTAACAAGAAAAATCTAAATCCAAAATACAGTCTTTTTCTAACTCACCACCATAAATGGTAATTAATTGGCAATATTTGATCCCCAAAATGTTTCATATTTGAAAGTCGTGTTTAAATCTTAATCCTTTTTTGCGATCTATATACAACGAGTAATTGGCAATTGGGAAGCAGAACGAGATCACTTATATTTAAGACCTTGTTGAATTCGCTTGTAGAATTATATTCATCTGTGCAAACTGGAAGTATTTGCACTGTATTTGAACTGTTTGAGAACGTGTTAAATCTGTGTGCAGCGCAATCTTCCCTCCCCAAGTCCTCCTTCTGCATCAATATCACAGGAGTCGTGTCCAGACTGACACTTCGTCACAAATGTCAACATTGCTGTCTTGTACATTAGTAAATTAGGTTACCTTCCATCCCCGGCAGTCATTTCTAACCCAAACTCCCCCAAGCTTCTCTCCCCCCAGCCTTTCTCTAACAATGGAAGTGAGAGGGACCGAGAGTGAGAAAGATAGAGTTTGTGTGTGTGTGTGTGAGAGAGAGAGAGAGAGAGAGAGAGAGAGAGAGAGAGAGAGGGAGAGAGAGAGAGAGAGAGAGAGAGAGAGAGAGAGAGAGAGAGAGAGAGAGAGAGAGAGAGAGAGAGAGAGAGAGAGAGAGAGAGAGAGAGAGAGAGAGAGAGAATTCTTTTTCTACATGTCGATATAACCAGTTCATTTCATAAAACCTATTTGTACACAAAAAAGGACATTGCCGAAGACTAATCCTGCAGATATATGTTTTCCAATATTTGAATATTGAATATAAAATCACTACATTACAGCAATTTAAGATACACATTTTTTATTAATTGATTAATCCCAATGACTTTTCCCATGAAACGTAGACATTATCTTTCCGCATGAAAATACTTTTATTATATGGCTTATATGGCTCGAAATAGTAAAAAATTTCGTTGAATAGGTATTACGAGGTTGATAAGATAATTTGCAAATTAACAAAACATTGTTTATTTATATGGCAAAATGATAAAAAATATTTTAGTTTTACCACGTTTTTATATTTTTAATAACTTATGCCATCTGATATCGATATCTAATATTTCCAGTAAAATTATTTCACTGAAGAAGTTTTTCCGTTATAGAAAAAGCTAAAGAAAGCAATTGGGGATACTTCATAAACTCTTAGCTACCCTATGAATATCCAAATCAAAGTATATACTGTGAACTGTTTTGTACTATCTTTAGTCTTGTTACATGCCTATAAAATATCAGGTCCTCAGTTTTTGTATCACTATATTTACACAACATTTGTCTTCATTTATTCTGAGGAATATAAGCTAGAAAATAGCTCCATATTTCCCCAAAGTATTTTGTCAAGAACACATTAAATCATAGAATACTGACGACATCGTTGGAAAAATTACAAAATTACCCTCTTAGTTATATAATTGAATCATCACCACAGAGAGGACGATGTAAACTCCCTTCACTCTTTAGTAACAACATGACCTTCATTATAAGATTTTACATTGGTGAGGTTGATGAAAAGTTGCTCCCCCCGGGCTTCGCTCTTGGACTCGTGCCCCACCCACAGGCACATGGATACTGACAATAGGGAGCCTGGGCTACTGATACTTGATGAAAGAGAATTAGAGCATTCCTATAATTGATTCTACCTTCGATGAAGAATAGATTTTGTTTGGATATTCCTGATTACACCATATTCTTGATAATACAAAATGTGTTACTTGGGTACAATCAGATATACATAAACAGTCATGATATTTGCGACTGTTTTCATTTCGGTTTTTATATTCAAATATATTGTTTAAAATTGATTTTGGCATGTAAACATATTTTTGAAAAACCGTTTAGCATTAAGAAATGGATTATTATTATAAAAAAATTTTTACATTTTATTGTAAATGGATTATTCTCTGTTCAGCAATAGATACAGATTTTAGATCATTCTCGACAAATATTTATGGGCTGATTGAAATACCACGAGGCAAAATACAAGCATTGTTGTGTACATTAAAATAAGATAGTTTACCCAAGCAATACATGAAGTGCTTAAAACACTTTAAATGTTAAGTGTTCAAGAGATACCACTTGACGTGGCAGAGAGGGAAGCCACAATCCTATTGAGCAAGGTCTTCTGCATTTGACCCGAGGCTAAAAAAACTCAACAAGATTTCAAATCCTCCATAAACGAAATCAAATCATCCAAAATGTTTGCATTTATCATAACACATCCTAAAGGACAAGCTCGAAATATAAACATGTTTTGAAGCACAAAAAATACACAATCAACTAAGAAACATATTATCAAATAGAATATGCGAGTGAAATTCATACAGCACATTGAGGAGAAAAAACGTTATCAAGTTAAATTACAAAGATTTATAACCAAAGCCTCTCGTTCTCTTTATTCATTATGTAAACAATTTTCAACCTAATGCAGAATGTCAAATGTTTTATAATGATAAGACGTCTTCTGGATGCCAGCTACATATATCTATTTGCACGAACTCGCCACATTCGCTTTTTGCCCACCGCTGAAGTGAATGGCTCGACTCTTTAAACGTGCTCTGTAGAATTTTCTCTCAATTAAACGGATGAATAAGATTTTTTTTATTGGGTAAAGATTTCTCCTCAGATGTGCCTGTCTTCCCCCCTCTGAGGCAACTTTATCCTCGGGGAGAGAGATACAACCACGAATTCTATGTTTCACCAGTCTGCTTTTATAGATAACAACAGTTATCTGCGGTTTCGATTTTATCTCTGCTATTTTCCGTGTAATTTGACAGCTATGAGCTTCTTAATTCATACTCAAGGGGTGGGGAATGTTTCAGCCCTCAGTGTTCTACTATCTGACTAATTTCGTTTGTTTAATTTCATGACATAAAATGCACTGTGCGTGATATAAAATTCATACAGTTTTAATCAAAATCAAAGACACATTTTATAACAATAGTTTTGGGGCTTAAATTTTTAAAATTGTGTTTTGAATATTGATATAATCGCCAGTGCATTATAGATTGAACGTCTTATGATTAAATATGATAAAATACAAGATTTAATCGAATAGACTGAGTAAAGATGAATTGTTTCTGCATGAAATTTAAACCCAATTAATAAGAATTGTACAAAGAATCGCCCATGTATAACATTGTTAGAATTAGAAAGGGAGAGTTGAATCATATAATTGGATACACATGCCAATTATGCGTATTTGATTAGACTGACGTGTCTACAGAAATCTTACACGTTTTTAGGTCTTGTTTGATTGTGTGATAATAATTTCTATGTAATTTGCAATAGATCTCACGAACTGCACTTTTCAGTCAATAAATTCCAATCTTATTTGGTGTGTCAATACCAGGGCTAAACCATTCGCAGCCAGGGCCAATACTGCAGTAACTTATAGCCTCTATTTTATTACTCCAGTTACAAGAGAAAATATTTTCCTATTCCACTATAATTATAGTTGATTCTCTGGGCTGCTAGTTAAATATTGTCCCTGCTATTTAATGGGGCTGCAATATGACTTGGAGCTTCTTGTGAGGAGACGGAGGAAATTACAACGTTATGAAGAATATCATGAAATGTTATTGCCGAGTTTGAAGTTGCAGCTCTAAGATAGTATGATTATTGTAAAAAATACCATCCCCCGCCACAACTGTCACCTACGTGACTCGCGCCCGGGAGACGAGTGCTCCTCAAATATTGTACTTGGACAGTACCGCGACCATACAGACCCAGTGCGATCTACTTCCTATCAAAAATGACATGAAACGGGGAAATGACGACTTTGGCATAAAACAACAAAAAGACCGGTGATTAATCGGAGAAATTGGCCTGGTTGAGTGGAGGGCCGCGCTAGAGGAGCTGTTTGTCTCTACTGGAGAAAGTTCTTCACAATGAGTCAGTCAGGCAGTCGGTCCTGGATGAAAGTCTGGATCCGTTTAGCTCTCTCTCTCTCCCTCTCTCTCTGCTCATCGGAGTTTATAGATTACTACCGATATCGACCTTTGACCGCTTTACGAAAGGGGATGGGGGGTGAGGGATCTGAAACCCCCAACCATCTTGAAAGAATAAGGGTTCTCTCTGTGAGAGGAGCATGCGGGGAATGGAGGCTGGACTTGTGACTTTTGCACTTTGAACATTCCGGCAGAGCGGAGCATCATGACCTACAGAATTATTAATTCACATACGTGATAAAGGAGAGTCATTGTTTCGGACCATCGTGCATCTCCCCCGAGCGGGGGCTACCCCAGGGTCGGATCATACTCTGCCGTAATGACAGCCGAGCTGGGGACTGGTAGGGGGCGTCGGTAGGGGGAGGGGGACAGGTGAATATCCTCCCATGGTAGCGAGGAACTAGAGGCGTGAGAACTCCTAGGGGGTCAGGTTAAACCTCAAGGTTTCTGTTCTGAAAGGTCCCTGGTATCACAATTCGTTTGAGTTTTTTGGGGGGAAATCGGAAAATCTAAAAAGAATTGGACAGTTTTGAAAACGGCGTGAGAACACTAAATGTAAGATGGTGGAGCGATTAATTCATTTCAACTCATTTTAGTATTTTATTACTGGTAGCTAGTGGCACTCGATGGCAGAACATCATATCTTGATTGAAAAACAATACTGAAACGTGATCTAAATTATTCAATTAATTAATTAAAACGTTGATATAATTATAATATATTTCATATATACATATGACGTTTTCTTAAATTCAATGGAATAAATTGACTGTATTTTTTTTAATGAACAACTTTTCTATTCATGTATTTTCAAATGAACATGTATATTAAATTCTAAAATAATTAAATTACTTAATTAATCTAATTTGATCTCTGTATTGTTCGCATTGTATTTTCATGGTTGATGTAAAAAAAATCAAATTATAAAACATTCAGTGATATTGTCGCCTATTACACTGATCAAACTATACTTTACTTCCAGAAATAATTAATTTTTTAAGTATTTCAAACTTAACGAGTAATTATTGTTCTCAGAGTATAGACCTAACGTCTTTAAGATAACAATTATTTTATGACAACCGTTTTCAGATAGATTAATTTGCTATGATGGTGCAGATATGAATTACAAAGGAAATTGATATTGCATTTTCAATTTGTAAACTGAAACTATGTTTTAACATGAAACTTCATTTCCTCAATAATCCCAGTCATGAATCGTCATTCTATGCAGTTTTATATTCCCAGCAAGGTATTTGTAACTATTCCCTAAAAAATCAATATGTAATACGAAATTGCGTTATACGGCTACATGAATTATTTTGTGCATTGTCTTTTTGTAAATGACCAATAAATTGTTACAATTTACTGACAACTATTCATCAACGATAATTCCAGTTTGTTTGTGTTTAGTTCCATTGTTTATCATGCTATTATATGCTATTATCTACTAGAAAGGTAACTCTGATTGACGATTGAAAAAAACAAAAGTGAAAAAATTGGAGTGAGAATTTAGATAACTGCGAACATATAATTTATTCAAGTAACTTTATTTTCATCGTAATTATTCAGAAATATCGTTATATCTATAATTGAATATTGTGGTGAATTTTATCATTAGACTGATTCGATTAAAATGTGAATATTCATATCGATGTATGAAATTAAAATGAGTTATTAAATTGACAAGTTTTTGTGGTCGACACTTTCATATATGTTTTACCTAGTCACATTGATTTACAATGCCTGTCAATTTGAAGAGAATCTGGTGACCATTCGGACAAATAAGTTAAACATGATTTTGAACAAGATTATAAAGGTGATTTTAGGTATATGTTGTACTAACCTCACCACATTCATCATTTGCATTAACTCAACAGCCAATCTGAGAGGATTTTGATGGATTTGAAATACCCAACATATATTATTTTGTTTGATAAGATCCAGACATACCATTTTTTGATTATAAGTAATGAAATGTTTTTTACAAACAATAAAACGTTTTGTTTATTTTCATTTCTTGATTTAGCAATCTAATATTGTATAAAATATAATATATATATACGTTAAGTCTCGACTTGATGAATGAGGCCCCAGAATTAATCTAAGGCTCCAAATTTTGCTGACTTACAAAATAAAAACAGTACTTCTCACAACCAACCAAAATCAGTGTTAAAGATATAAGTAAACATGGAATGTCTTATGTGTTATAAGAGTATGTTAGACAAATTTACGTCTTTTGTACTTTGCAGAGAAAGTTTACAGATTACAGCTGAAACAAAATAAGAAACGATTATAAATATACATTTTTAATGCCAATTCTTTTAAATGAAAGGTGAAAATGTTCTACAAGGTGTCACAATTAAAAGTAATATTTGACTCATTAAAGTTTCATTTCTTCTGAAATTAATTGAAATATAATGTATGATTTCAACAATTTAATTCGTCCCAATTGCTGTATATCAATTAAAAATCTTCCATTAGGAGGTTACAATAGTTATTCCAAACATAATAAAAGCCGATGTGTAAAAGGGAGGGGAAATATTTTTTCAATACATTAGGGACATTTTTGTGACTGTTCCTGTATTGATTTCGGTCTGTTGATTGTATGCTAAAATGAAATATTGTCACAAATTAAGGAACTTTTTTAATTGACCATTTTCTTCGCTTTTGTAATGCCTGCATTTTCTTATACCTATCCAACAAGGACAAAAATAATTTGCTTGTGTCTTCACATAACTTTGAATGCTTAAAGAATCTTTTCGAACACTATTTCCAAAGAGGCAAAATAAAAAAAAGTAGGAGACCAGGTGTTGGGACACCCTATTTATCCGATGGTTTCATCCTTATGTACTCGGTGTGAAACCACACACACTCTGAGGGAGCACTCTAGTGCTTGCCACCAATGTGACTGTGTACACTCCGGGTCTAATACACCCAGACACCCCTTACGTCGCCTTACAAATCTGAGTTCTACCACAATAGTCTGTAGTACTGTGATACAACAGGGTCAGAGTTGAGAACTAAGCCACCATCATGACGTGGCTGTTAGGCCCTGTGTTGAACGGACACTTGCTAATCAGGGCAGTATAGTAGTACAAGCAGGCGAAGCTGCAATTGTTGTTCCGAGTTCACTTCCGCCACGTTCGGGAGTTTTACCTGGACACCCGATGTGGTTCATAAAGGAATGGATGCACATCCAAGATGATTGAATCCTGGTATCAACTTATACTTAAGTAATTCTAATAAACAGATAGTCTAACAATTAGACTCTGAAATGAAAAATGCATCAGTTAATCGAAAAATTTAAAAACTTATTATAAATGAAATGAAAAGGAGACTGAAATTTCTTCATTCTGAAATCAAGCTTTAAAGTCTTTTTATAGACTTGCTTAGGCTTCTACCTTATTTCAGGGTCTGGACTACAGACTAATAAACAGACTGTAATAAGAGTAACTATCTATCTAATGTCTTGCCAATATGAATGAAAACGTAATGGTATATTTCAATGATCGACTCTCAAATTTGTAAAACCTAAGAAATATTTTTATAAATTACAGGAACCACTGTAATATGAATATTTTAAATGCTATTTGACAATGACTTATCTTCAACCCAATGCTTCAAATAACGCAAAAAAACACAACAGATGGAATCAAACTTCAACTCAAAAATCCAATTCTATCAGTTTCATTCAAACTAATCATGTAATTCTTCGTAAACTAAAACGATACAATGATTCCCTTCAAATATTAGATTTTGCTCAAGGCGTTTTAAACCCATCTAATATGTTTTACAATTTGGACATTCTTTGCCATTATGAGGACGCCCATGTTGCCCTGCGGCCTGCTGATTTGGACTAACCTGATCCCGCAATGTACAGTCAGCAGTGTATGACGAGTGTGCCAGCAGGAAACTGCAGGAAATAATCGGATTGTGTGCGAGTCCCTGTCGAGAAAGCATGCGAGAAATAGAGTACCCGCTTCTCTCCAGGGAAGTTCAACGTTACCAGCGTCACGGACATTCTCACATATGCCAACTCATCGCAGTCTTTTTCTATCGAGAGCAGATTGTTAGTTTCAATCAAATTTTCACGCTTGTAGATATGTTGTAACTCTTGAATATAACGCTGTGCTCTCGTGCTTCATGGGAAATTCAATGTCCCCCTAGCCTTCATTACATCACCCTCATCATCATCATCATCACCACCTTCATCATTTTGATCTTAATGTCCGTCCTTGTCGACACATTTATCATCCTCATCATCATCATCATCATCATCATCATCATCATTATCGCCTTTATCATCACGATGTCATAATGTAATAATAATAATCATCATCATTATTATTATTGCAATCATCACCACTTTAATGATAAAACGCACCATCATCACAATCAGCAGCAGCAATATCATAATTAGAAACAAATTTACGAAGCTTTGAATTAACCACCGCCAGGTTTATCATCCGCTTTATGATGAAACGATTAACATTTTCATCCATTCATTCGTTGGCGTCATAGTCAAACCAACTTGATGGGTATTGAAACCTTTTTGTTGAGTGTAGCACCCGTGTCTGCTTGAGTCACAATGACATTCATTAAGTAAAGGTAATAGACCTGAGCCGAGGTAAAGATTGTACTCGCTGTGATAATGGTCCACATAATGCAAAACTTTTGTCATCAACTTTCATTTCACATTTCACTGCCTTTACAGCTGAAAACGACAAAACCTAAAACACGGATAATCAAACTAATTTTTCGAATAAATATCAATTTCATATAAGGATTAACATTAATCATTTAAATCTGAACAATATTGTTGTCTTCCAGTCAACGCCCGTGTGTGTTGCATTGTATCAAATTACACATGGCGTTATAAATCACGTTCATTGATGGCGAATAAATGTACTTCATGAAGTAAAAAGACATCAATATTCGCTGTTGTCACACAACATGCTTGCCCCGTTTCATTGCTCTGTCATAAGCCGACTTACTGGTGTCACTAGTTAGTTGCAGCCAACGTTCAATAACATAACGTTTTGTGCAACAGGTTTTTGCTAGCACGTGGCGTGTCAAATATTGTTCCATGTGAGTGCACAGCGAGCAGATCTTGCAACCTATACAGGCGCCAGACACACATAAACGTCGCCGATAAGCGTCATATTAGCAGTTGAGTATTTTACCTCTTCATATGAAATCAGAAACATAATGAAGTTGATGCAGATGATGGCGATAACGTTGCACGAGTAAATCCTTTCAGCGGACGATGTCAAGTGCTAAAACAGCAAATAGGTTTATAGGTACAATAGCAGTAAAAGCTTATTTCAGATGAAACTGTTGATAAGGTTATATGTCACCTGTCTGCTGTCCTGTGTCGACACTTGCAACACCTGTACCGAAGTGCATGCCGGGTACGTGTAAAATCATGTGCATCGGATACAGTAATCATTATTTGTCTACTATAACTGTCACTCATTTATAATTATTTTATAAAACATGTGTAGAACAACTATTGGTAATGTGAAAACGTTTTCTTGAAATATTAGTATAAAACTGCAATAATGACAGTCAACTACCCCGTGTACTATAACTATTTACCTATTGTACAGCAATGGGTATATTTATATAAAGTTCCTTGAATAATTTGTATAAACTTGAGGGACTCTAATTTATGATGAGAATATTCTGTAACAACGTTTTAATCATTCTTAAAATTCCAACAGATCACAGAATATAGTTTTAAACATCGTGTTTTCCATTTCCAAAGGATTTGATTTTATTTTTACAGAACTATCCTACAGGAACATGTTACCTTTCTTAATGATGTAGCTATACAAGACTGATAGAAATATAGTGTTTTGAATATTTATTACACAATTATCTTTGTAAAAAAAGATATAATAATATATATAATAGTATATCGTATTTCCTCGAATAGACACCGGGTCTCGAATGGTAAAGGGGGTCTGAAAAAATTAGACGCCGGGGCGTCTATTCGAGGAAATACGGTAATATAATATTAGTTTCAATATGAAGTCGTTTTCAAATAAAAACACACCTACTGCACTAAACATTTTTTCAAAAATGTATCTTTAAAATTGTTTTATTTTCAAATGAAATATTACGAAGAAGGGGGATCACTGGGAGAAAGGGGGAGGTATATGAGCTGGAGTTGACCCTCTACCACTGAACCTCCTTGGCGTTCAAATGTGAATGACGTTTTTATGTGTTATTTGCTTTATCGTGTGTAAATAATTTAACACAGTGTAATTTGATATCTAAATCAATGATCAAATGAATATAACTATCTTGTTGAAAATCTCAATGTTTGGGTCAGATATTTCTTAAAAGATGTAAATTTCTTTGTCAATTTGATTAATCGATAATAATGTAAGGATATAATAAACCTGTGAAGTATAACAGCTTGGTTATCAAAATAGGCCTCAAATTATCAATCAGGATTGTTGAATTTATAATGACGTCACATGTACTTGAAGAAATGAATGAAAATGAAATGACGTCACACTTTTAATTAATTTCGGCGGAAAGTAAAACACGGGAGGAAATTCTTCCTTACATTTTTAATATTTCAATTGAAATAGGCAGGGCGATCTTTTTAAAGATAGACGATAATATTTGATGGACACACACGCTATATTCTGCCCCGGGCTACCTCAGGAGATCGGCGATCTCGCGATACTCGGACAGATTACAAGTATAACTTGACATGGGCCTCATTATCAATGATAATTTGATATCTATCTGAAATTTTTTAAGTTAAGATCTTGTGTAATTAATGCAAAAGGCCATGTAAAATATTAACATTGTAATTAATGTATAAATCCCATTATTTTTTTCAATTAACATTATCTCAAAAATCAAAATAGTTCTGCATGAACTACCCTCAGCTATTTAATGAAGTTTAGAAAAGGATTGCAACCGAGTACCGAAGTGAATAGCACAATTATTGTAACGTTTTTGTAAATGTAGATCTAACCTTCATATTGATACATTTTATAATCACTAAACAATAAAATAAACCCTTTCTACGATAGTGGTTCATGACGCCTGTCACTCCTGTTTCAGATTGTTTGTTAAGACATGTTTTCACATTAAAGGGAAGTTCAAAAGCCATGATGCCATTTTACCGAAATATGATTGAGGCTGCGTTTATATCTGATTGGGCGAATTCTATATTCACAATATATATAGGGAAGACCAAAAGAAACGCGAAGTATTCAAGTTCTAATTTACTATGGAAATGACTGTTAAAATTACTAGCTGCATTGACTTAACTGTAAATGTTTTAATCGTTTCAAAATGACCCTGACTGTTAAAATGACTAGCTGCATTGACTTAACTTTAAATGTTTTAATCGTTTCAAAAAGGCCCTAACCAGAATCCAGACCTGAGAAATGTTCATTTTACAAAAACATGATGTTTCCTATACCTTCGCAATTCGCGTTTCTTTTGGTGTTCAGTATATATGTACGTCTGTACGTATGTACACAGTTCCATTGCTCCTTCACGAATTGATATGTGCTTGCTACACTATGATCTCCAACGGGTCACTCCAAGACTCAGGCCATTGGAAACAGCGGGCATTTCTCACTACAACACCTGGTTCCAGTAAGATGTAGGTAGAAAAAAGCAAATTAGTTCAATTTCTCATGATAAACATATCGCTGCTAGAGCATCAAATACACCTATGTATAAACACGCCAGTGATAGCCACTGACTCTTGCATACATACGTCCTGCTTGGTTTCTTTCTGAGGAGATTTTACTTACAATGTGTATCACGATAAACATTGTTTCTTTCTCCAAACATTTAACAATGATCAGTGTAAATGTAGATTAACTTTGCAAAAATTGCAGAAAATCAATTGTTTTGTTATAGCTTTTCAAAATGCAATACGATAAGTTATATATTTTTGTGTAAACATACCAAATGACGTTAATATAAAAGTATTTGGATTAATTATACGGTTTTTGATATTTTTATGAAAAGACTTATACATCCCTGTTTAATACTTCATTTACATAGGTGTAGAGTGCATATCAACATTGAATGTCTGTTGTTGTGTCGTAATAATTGTTTGAGGTATTTGTAAAAAAAATGTACGATGAACATATTTTTAAAACAACATATTTAAAAAACACAACAAAAAGTCACACATTCGACAAATTGTTTTGATCACAAAAATATTACTAATATATTAATATAATGCACAATGATTATTTAAACCGACTTGTTACATGTTTGTCGCCTATATCTTTCTTTCAAAGGCTTTTGTGCTTTCGGCCACTGTTTTAAGTCAAACAACCTATATCATGACACAATGCTCTGCTTCGCCAATGGATAATTTCGAGAGGTAATTTTTACAAGAAAATACCGTTGATATGATGATGAAAACAAAAAGGTTGATATCGTGATACTAATTATTATTAGGTTGATTATCATCAAGATGATTATCAATAAATTTATTATCATGAATTTGATTGTTATGAGATTGATCATCATAAGGTTGATTATCATGAGATGGATTACGATCATATCAGGTTGATTATCACCAGCTCATTGCATCAGCCTAGCCTCACGGTAGAGTGAACAAAGTCTCTGACTGTAGTGACATGTTTGTAATTAAGTGTGAGCCGACAATAACGATACATTCAGAACCCCAGGCTTCATCAAGCAACGTCAACATGGGCAAGCCGCGGTTTTCACTCCCCAGTCGTATGCTAATGGAAAACGTTAATTATTAATTACAAAAACATATTCAATCTGTTGTTGAATTCTTGCAAAAAAAACTGAAACATCGACCTAGGCTAGGATTGTAAATCTCTGATTTAGAAAGGATCACTTGAGAAAATTATGTAAAGAAATGCATGACAGCTAGGTCTTTTGCTGGAAAGGCGATATGATTATTTCGATTTTAGTCAAATTGAATATAATTGAAGACCTAAGAAGCACTTCATCTCGGGAACACTGTCGTGGGAAGTTAATATCCATCTCCAACTATTCATGGAGAGCCACTCACATATGCCGGCTTTCACTTCACCCATTTCACACCTTAAAAGCAGCGATCTTTGAAACTTAGACAAAATGCTTCAGCGGCGACATTATAATTCAACAACTTTTGAATCCTCCCAACTTTTTGTTTGAATCTACAGGATCCATCGTGCCCCGCACAGTACAAATTGACAACAAATAGAAATTCAATTACGCAGAGCGATTTGTCCCCCGGCTATATCTGTAATTCTAATATTGACATGGACCCGATTCACCAAGTCGCCGGCCCAGTCTAGGCTTATGTAAGGCACGCTTGCCGCAGTCCTCCTCTTGTCCACCGAAGGGTTTAATCGATTCTCAGAAAGTGGTTTTGGCACACTTTGAGAGGCAATATGCTCTGTGTCTTTGTCAAAAAGAAGTTTTGGTCTTTTCAAAGCCTATCAAGAAGACAGACTGTTTCGGCTAGAAGTAATGAAAGGCAGAAGACAATTCTGTTAATATCATGCAGTCTTGAGAGCGCCCTCCGTGTTTCGTCTACTATTTCTTGGACACCTGCCGAAATGGAGGCTTTTACCTTCCTCACTATATATTTGTACTCTTGTTTCTGCCTTTTTATGTCCGATTAAAGATACTGATGATGTCAGAATTCCCTGAGGGCCGTTGACAACAACATGGATTAACATCAGTATAACATCATGCCTCCCTAGTCCAGTTGGATAACATGATCAACCAAAAAAAGTATTAACAACTAATGAGTAACCTAAAGTGCCGTTCTTTCGTTTTATAAAATCATATAAACATAATATTTTATTTTATTATATTTTCAATGGTGAAATATGCCACTTATCGGTGAAAATAAAACCCGTATTTTCAGTGAGTGAAATAAAAATGGTATTCTACTCAGTGAAATATTGTCATGAAACGTCATGAAACAATTGAATGACGTCATGCAACTGCCGAGCTAACGAATCGATTTAGTTCCTCCAACAATACAGTTTAGGTCATTTACGAGGTTTTGGGAAACATAATAAATAGAACATTTGAGATTTCTCGTCGAATACCATGTATATCTCATCTCGTGAAGTAGCAAATCATATATTTACACTCGTGGCTGTGCCACTCGTGAAAATATAACTTTCTACTTCACTCGATGAGATATACATGGTATTCGACGAGAAATCCCAAATTTCCTCTATGTATGTGTTGTTTCCTCACTCCTTTTGTTTACCTGTTGTGTGGAACATGTGAATAGTGTATGGACTACGGTAAGTTATGTATATTTTTATTTATAAATTATGTTATGAGAAGTTGATGTTGTTTGAGTGTTGTTTATCCAATGACTATCTTATCATAATCGTATCCTTCATTTCACCAAATTGCTATAGACTGAGTTTGAAGTTTAAATAGTTTCTGATGATTTACAGATTTGTTTCTCTGGAAGAATGTTCTTTATGAAGTAATTATTTAATGAATAACAAGGTATCTTACATGAAATCGATTTCATAATTATAGTTGTTGATGAAGTAAAATAGAATATAAGGGGGAAAAGATGGTTTGAACACGATTGAATTACCCGAAATCCATTGTCAATTCATTTACCCTTTATTTCGTCATATCTAAAGCACATTAACCAAGTCATAGTTTATTCCCTGTAATCACAAAAATATGAGACAATGACGTCTCAGCAGAGACTTGTCATTTTTCTGGAATGGTTCTCTCTGGACGAGACAATTAATTCATGTAACTGCTTGTATTTGTGTTTGTCACTTTTAATCAAAATGCCCATGTTTGATGCTGGTAATCAAGCTCGACAATCACATCGGGCATATTTTTCTTTGTTCGTTTTTTTCGCTTTGTAAAGAGTAATCTAAGTCCTCAGATAAAAATTTCTAATCTGTCAGAGAATAATATAAAAACCATTTCTTCGTGACTAACGAGTACTACTTTGGAACATCACTGTTTGTAACCGTCCTCATTTTTTATATTTCATTTTTCGTGTATATTTTTTATTATAAAGGAATGACATTTCGAGTGTCTAAAATGTTCATTTATATTTTCATAATACATTCATCTAAAATCTTTACTGAATACTGAGTATTCAAACTCAACACATTATATTTTCATGTAAAGTCATTATTAATTTATGAAAATCAAGAGTTAAATGGTGTATTCAATTTTGAAATAACATATTTGAAAAGTTCGGGGAACAAAGTTGGGCATAAAGCATCACCTTGGCTGCTCCCCATACAAAAATACATTTAAATATTTTTGCTTGTGTATCTTATCTGTGACTACACTCTTAATAAAACATCAAAGAGGGTATTATTTATGAAAAGATTTCAATGGGATATTTTGACAGAATTCATCATTCATCAGAAACATAGGTTTGCTACTGTATTCCATCTGCTAGTCTACCCTTTTACGCTAGTACAAGAATCCCCTCCGGCAGAAATGGGCGTATTTAATGCCCGACCAAGTTTAATTCATGAAAGAAATTTCGATGTGATTTTTTGGGAAAATATTTATCTTTCTCTAAGATATTTTGCGAGGTCAAAAGTTGAGGCCAACTATAACTATAACCCAATTTCTCTTGTCTGTTGCGTAGAAGTGCCCCTCCGGCTGTTGCTAAGCCACTGGGTGTCTTGTGTCCAGCTAGAATAGATAGATTAACACTGCCAACAATCCAAACAACTTTTGTCAATAATTTATAAAAACATATTCTTTGATTTTTGAATCTTGTGAATCAAATTTATTGAATAGTTGTGTTCAAAGCACTAAATGCCACTTAAGCCTGTCGCCTCCAATTTGAATTTCTTTTTTAGAGTTGCTAAATAGTTTTGATATTTAAACGCTTGCATCTAAAATGTCAATATATTTTAAGACTTATACAAATAAATGAAAATATCCTCAGGGAAAATGTTCACCCGGGCATCAATCATTTACTTAAGATTTAAATGAAGTGAGTCTGAATTCGGATAGGTCATTGAAATTTGTATTGTGCCTATTACAAAGATGCAACGAGTTAAATATTTGTATCTACACACTTATAGCTAGTGCTTTGTGTTTGAAACTTTCATCAGTACAAGTTTACATCAAGAGTTTTCTTTTGAATACAAGGCAATTTGAAATATGTTCATATGTAAAATGATATCTTGTACACAAGTCAAAAATACATTTCTTTCTTTGAGTAACGTTTATGAGATGAGAATGTTCCTTAAGAAATTAAATAACTGAATACAATTGTACTTAATAAAACTCTGTCATATAAACTATTTCGACTATTGATCTATCATAACAAATCTATATACGAAAACGTAAACATTTTCTGAAAATATAAAGTATTCAAATATACTCTTGTAATGACATAGTTCATATAATAATTTCCAATGTGGGATTAAGTTGCAAATTGTAAAAATATTATCATGAATGTAACAGACATGGTTTAACAGTATATAAATATATTTGAACGGTACTAGATAACCTGCAGAAAGCTAACAGAAACAGTTGAGTAAATACCTCGGCGAGATACCCCTGGTGGATGCATCACCTAATTTTGGAGTGAAATTCAAGCCCTGAGTTATTCTTTACCTCGAACCACACGCAGGCAGCTACTGAACCCGAGACACATAAGTCACAAAACAAATACATTAATCGAGGATGCTGAATCTAATAGACCGTGAAAGCTTGCATAGTAAACAAATTATCAATGTAGTTTTTGCCGAATATGATAAATATGTATTCCACATAAGCCTGTCTGTAGGTCTGAGACTTCAAGATCTGGGGAAATGCCTGCGAGAAGCTTGAGCACATCAAAGCCTTCTTTTATTTTCTAATCATCAGTGCATGGTCGGACAATAACAAATGTATTTGTTCACAAAATACTCTACGGATGATATCGGGTGAGAGTTATTCAGAAAAGTGTCATTTGTACATCACTATAATAACCAGAGCAACAAACAAACACATTTACAATCTCGCACTCTGGCTCAGTATTCATAGCAACATCTTGAGATGTGGGCTGCCAGTTGTTCTCTGGTACTCGCCAAATATACATATGATAGAAACCAGAATGGCGGCATTCACCCTATAAACCTCTTGGCAGGGATTTAGCCAGTAATCCCATTCTGTTGGTGGTGAGCAGACGACAAGATCTGGGAGCTGTCTATAAGAAGAATTAGGACAGGGATATCGCTACTCATTGTACAGATGATTGTTCTTGGTGATGAATTAGTGTGGATCTTATTCTGTGTACTGAGGGAGAGAAGTGGTTGACGTGTTCTCCAGAAGTATAGCAGACGACAAAAAAGTAGTGTCTAACCATTTGATATTGTAACTGCAAAAAGAAGAAAGTGCATCAAAATATTATTAATGATGATCACAATTTTTAACATTTCCATTTTATAAGGTATGCAAACACCACACTTCTTTCTAAAGTACTGGCGTTGGAATTCATCCACATTTATCTTCATATAGCTTTGTTCATGGTATTATTCTAAAATCTAATATCTGATTAGTTGACGAGCTATATTACTTTATCAATTTTTTAAAAAGAAACAAACGATATTTGACAGACATTCGAAAGTGAAGTGTACATCTAGCATGATGTGAAGTGTAGTGAAGATCTCGAGGTGAAGATAATTGCAGACGACATCTTCATCTCAAGCAAGAAGAAGTATATATCAATTCCAAGGAACCACGTCTGCCAGAAGACGCAGGGTCTGTCAGGGGTAGAGGAACATCTTTGTATCGTAAATGTGAGCTTATGTTCCGTCTTGGTGATGAGGTGGTATAGTTAGCCGGAAGAGGAAAGTTTCTCGGGGCCAGGTGTGGGGAGAAGGGAGCTGCCAAAAGGAAATGGGACCGTATGAACTGTTTCTGCCATTTTGTGAATTTCGAGCCGAGCTGGGACCCTTCGTTTGGCGTTGGCTGCACCAGGCGAGCATTTGATGAACACATGTAGTTGGTTTTGATCCCAGATCCAAGCCGCGATTGTGAAAGAGGTGTAGGATCACGGAGGGGAATGTGGAGAATTGGAGATCTATAGCGGAGAAAGGGCGACCTGGCAGAGTGGATAGGGGGATCATTCTTACATCTCTTGACTGGCAGCAAAAGTCGAAAATATGCTCCTCTTGCAGTCGATTGCCAATTTGTGTAATTTTAGCATCACTTTGTGCCGATGGCAGTTAGCGGAGGGATTGACAATGAGTGAATTATCGTCTTGTCTGCAGCCTGGAGCTGTCCTGGAACTGTCTAGGAGTTGTAGAGGCGGGTCAAGGAGGTTGCCAAGATGGTGCGGTAGGAGTGGGGATAATTCGCGGTATAGATTACCCTCTACACCTCTCCTCCAAAAGAGAAGCGCTGTGAACTGACTACTGCTGGGGTTTCTAGCACCTGAAACCCAAGCAGCGTCCCTTTGGGATATTCTTTCATGCGCCCAAAAGCTTGTCCTTTGATAAACACTAAGAAAGCAATTTAGCGCTTTAACAGAATCCCAGCTTTTAAATCCCGTCCCAAATGCGACACATCGTCACTCCACTGTTCTGCTCTTTTAACGCCAAACGAGATTTTTCCTTTCTTTTCTTTTTTCCACAGCCAAGTGCAATAGCTGGATGCGCTCTGGTTCGAAACCTAACACGTCCCGCTCGCATCGCGGCAAGGAGCTTGCCGAACACCCTTTATCTCTCTGTGAATGTAACCAGGGGCGGTTTAAGGTTTGATAGTATTTGGGGTGACAGTAAAATAACTGGTTGGGTTCCCCTATTCAACTATACAGAGACAAGCAATTTCTGGCTACTGAATCGGAAAGAAGAAGCGTGTGCCGGCGGACAAATTTGACGAGCTTGGTGAATTTGACGTTGGACAAAGCGTCCGCCTCCATCGCCATAAGACCGCTGTCCATTCCCGTCGGATCAAACTCGGCGCAGCGCTGAGCATGCTTTAGGGGTGGGGCTGGGTGGTGCTTGTGACATCTAAATGCGCTGTTAGGATTATCACTGACAGGTACAATGGTAGAAATAGCAGGTTTTCACTGGCATGCAAATGGATAATTAGTGTTCGCCTACTGAGACGGTGAAATGGAGTGTCTGCTTGTAAACAGAATAACACATGGAATAAATTGGGGGAGGTTTTATTTCCATTATATCTGGTAATTTTACCTTATTCCCTGCGCTTATCAGTTTAAGGTGTTATTAGTTTACGTATCTCTTGGGAAAACAATTTGGGGGACAACTGACGAATCGGAAACGTAAATGAGATGATTGGGTTCTGTTTTGCAGAATAGTTGCTTTAGTTAAGATAAGTGTATTACTTTAATTTCAGATATAGTGGTAAAATCATTTTGGTAATAACATAAAAAAGAAAATTGTAAGTTTTTAATTGTGAAAAACGTGACGTTTCGTAGTATATGCTAACTCTAATATCATTTTATTGTTTAGAATATATGTATTACGAAAATTTAATTAAATTTCGATGATAATATGAAATGATCTCATGAGAAAAAGAAACAATACTGATTTATACCTCTTTGATAACATGTCCATTACTGAAAACCATTTCTCAATATCAAAAAATATTTTAGAACCATGTATTCGGAATCATGAATCATTACCCTTAATATTAACCTTTTGAGCACATCCCACTCCCCAAATAGAAATGTTTTTTAAATTATGGTAGTAGTTTAAAAAAAGGAAACACTTGAATTACAGTCTTAAAATACCGACTATTATGAAATCATATTTGGACAACAATTCTAGCTATTGTTTAGTTAGCTAGGTGCGGACTCACGTGATAGAAAACCCATCTGCTAAAGTTACACTTTCCGGTGCGGGCAAGACGGCCAGTTGTTTTTGACAGGTGTTACGAAATGTGAAACTCAACATGGAGTTCTGTACACGACCTATCCGACAAAACATGACAGTGCGTCACCCTCCATTGATGAAGAAGTCAACCACAGTACTATATCAAATATGTTACTAGCTGCATATCAAATATGCGCCTCTAAATAACCCGTTAATCTGAAATAATATTTTGTTTCTCGCTTTAGCGCCTTCGTGATTGAGTGATTCGTCGTAAGACAAGGCGAACTTCCATGTCCTAACGTTTTAGCCGTAGGACACCAAAAGCCTTTCCCAATCCTTAAAAAGCTTTAATTGTGTTATTACACTTCATAAAAGTCAATGGGCTGTATCTAACCATAACATTTGTTAATTTTAAGCTGCTATATATACAAATAGCTACACGTCCTATCATAAAACAAGTTGCTGAGAATTCATTCCTGCTTTATAAAGATACTGTTGAATCCCATATCGCATGTCCTGGACTAGAATGATTAGTATATAATTCTTTTGGCAGTTGATTCTTCTCACAGTGCGGAGGCTTGGGTAACTGGAACCCTTTGATGGGTCAGGAGGCTCCATCTCCCTCCCCCTCCCTACCTTTCTACGGGGGACAATTGTATCAGAAACCACACACGAGCTCTTCGCAGTATATTAAAGAGATACCCGAAAATTGAGAAAAGAGGCCCTGTCCCGCGATCTTACACCCAGCCAAGCGAGCACGGCTTTCATGCTCTTTCAATGGAGATTGTTAAGTGAATTAAAAACTCATTTTGAACTATCGCTTCTATTTAGTACCTGGTAGTGTACTGTCGGGTGTATAATAGCCCAGGATAGGCCGGGTTCGTACAGGAGTTGTACAGCCAAAGATAAACAAATTTGTATCGCGGGTCATTTTAATCAGCCTGGACCCAGCCCGTCCATATTAATGTAGAAGGAATAAAAATCTGTGTCAGTGATGACCCTAGTGTTTAAGAGTGGTTGAAGGGGGTAAAGCTACCCAGCACGAGACAACGCCACCCTAGCAGTCTGTCTACTTCAGGCTAGCACGACGCTCTAGAGCCTCTCGCAGTTATCGCCCATGCATAACTCTTCTGTTTGAAAACAACAAAATGCCATGCGGTTCCACTTTTACGCCTCTTGTGTTTGGAGAGCACCACTTAAGAATGATTGCTATTTTTCTGTCATCACGTTGAAGATAGGAAATTTTACAGTATTCGCGCAATTTTATTGCCACTTCACATTAATAAAAAGGCCTTTGCGTAGATAACCCGCTAGTTTCTGCTAAATAATTTGAAAAAAATTATTTTAAAGATTATCTTTGTCGTTTATCATGAATATTGATGAGTTTTATTAGGCATATGACAAGAATATAAGCACAGATTTTATATCATCAATTGTGTTAACAGTCGTATGGCAGGACGTTCTATGTCCAGGATGATGAATAATATAAGCAGGCTTGTGTGAACAGGTTTGAGCTACGCACCACCCGTGTGCTCACGCAGTACGGCAAAGGCAGTTTAAGTACTTTTTAATTTTTATTACCGTAGAGGGATAATTCATGGCGCGTTATGAATTTATTATCGCGCCGGCCACAAAGAGGAATTCGTTCTTAAAGACTTCCAAATGATCGTTTGTCAGCTAAGTTTATGAAAAACTTCTCGGATTACAATTAGGCAATATGAATAATGAAATCGTGGTCACGTGTTGTTTTATTTTGTTTTTACTGGCCCACTGTGAAAAGCGATGTGAGCCGTGGTTTACGGTATTCAGTTCGAGCCCCAAGCAGGTAGTCCAGTCTCCACTGACAACTTGTTTAATTGACTCAAACGGTGTCTGTTCGTCATCATCATAAACATTAATAAGAAAAATGACCAACAACGTGTGCAGTGGGTTATAAACTTGTTTTCTTTTTTCCGGCATTTTATTTTTCTTTTTGTAAAGTAAAAAATCACTTCTTGTATTCGGCCTGAGGTTTGTCGTTTAATTAACGTTTTATAGGGAATAATTAAATTGAAGGGCAATTTCAATCCGACATGGTAGTGAAATTTGGTAAAGATACAAAGAACATTGGGTAGAAACGAGGTTTGTGAGCTGGGTGATATTGACATCGGTGCTTGCGTGTTCATTTCATCGCCAGCTGGCAGGCACCTGCTAATTCTAAAATTCTTTCAAACTAAGAAAATAAAGAGTAGAGAAATCGTTATTGCTACAGTTCGCAACTGAAGTTTCTTTCTCCTTCCCTTGCCTTGGTTAGACCAAAATGCGGTTAAATAACGTCGAAATTGTAAGAAGATTATCGCGTTTTTCGTTTGAAATCAAATTTTTTCCATAATTTTTCCCCAAATGGTATTGTGCTTTTCTGATTTTTGTCTTGATGTCCTTTCTTTAAACATTTTCAAGAGTATTTCTGGATATAATAGTGAAGTAGAATAGTTGCACAAGAAACTTTTTCCCTTGTTTCATTTTTTAAAAGTCACCTATGAAAATGTTAACACTATGCTTATTCTCGCAATGATGTTGCTATTGTAACTAAATATTAGTTTAAATCGTGATTCTTCAATTATTATTAAAAAATGAATCCCTTCAAATTAAAAGAAATATTTTTATATCTATGTATCAAAACTGATCCTTTTACATTCGTTTAACAATGACTTCGTCATAGAAGAAAACGTGTGTATGTGTGTAACAATTTTAAAGAAAAAACTGTCATCAGAAATATTTCATTTACATTTCGTGATTGTATTCTTCTAAAATAATAGGGTTATATTAAAACGATGAAAATGTTTTAAAAAAATTAAAAATTGACACTCTAATGGTATTAAACAAATCCCAAAACCCCGTCAAAAACTGCTAATGCCGACAATTTTCATATCATCTCATTTCTCAACTTTTTCTCTACATGATTTTTTTACGAATAAGTTTACAAATAGCTGTACGTAGCATATTGTTCATTTAAATCATATCGAATTCAACATCAGAGACTTGTAAACAAATGAAGATGTGGGTCTTGAAGAATGCATCTAGTTTTCAGAGAAAATAGATTCAGGCAATCCGACCGGGGTTCCAGCTCTGCCAAATATTGGTAAAGACTGGCATCTCACGTGCTGCATATTTTCCTCTAGCGGGAATGGATAAAATATTACGTAATGATTATCACGCGCCAGGCGCTCGCAACACACGGGGAGTATTTCAGTGACTAAAATGTGTCAGTCATCGTCTACAACATGTCAAGTGTCTTGCTTGACCTCTAACCTTTCAAATGTCACGTGACCTTCTTCCCACCCCCTCCTCGACCCCATGTTTTTTCCGCCCTGATATTACATACTGCAAGTTGCGCTGCGGAATCTCCGTAATATAGGTAAATAACACAGTATGCTTGCCCTAACCAATGGTTTCCTACAGAATGCATGCATTGCTCCCATGTCGGACAAGTCATGTTGCAAGTATCGCAAATGTCTTGAACGAATTTCGGATCGGGTTGTGTAAAAGCCCTACAACATGTCATAGTCTCTAAAAGAGAAATCTCGTTTTTTAAGGTCAGTGATATACATTATCAAAGTTATAATTAATTACAGATACCTTTTGCATTGTGACGAAGCTTATTTGAAATGTCATTGATGAATATAATTAACGTTATCAAATAATTCCAGACAAAGTTGTTAAGCGTCGTGGATAAGTTGGAATATCACAGAAGAGAGCCTCTGGAAAATGAAAAACAGCTTGCAGCAAGATTGTTTTCAAATGAGCTTTACAAACATTACCTGATAATCTAAAAACCTTACCTACAAACTATTTCAGCCCTTTTAACATTTACTTTGAATAAAAAAAATACATAATTATTTTGTAGAACCATTTTATTTTTAAAAAATGCTTGGATAAGAAGGAAAAAGGAAATTAAAAATAAAAGTGTTCGTTAAATCAACTGTGCTCTAGCAAAAAGGGAATGTCCAGTTGCACGATAACGTAATGTTATGCACGTTCAACGTTAAATTTTAGTTTACTCCTGTATGTAAGAAAAGATAAGATTTCTTCGTGAAACTCCCTTGCATGAATAAGTCATCATACTTATCGTTCAATCTGTACTCAATTATTCAATAAAAGTGAATTAAGCCCGTATCCCCCTCCCTCTGAGTTGCACTATAAACACTGTCCGATATTATCTCTCACAATTACTCGAGTTCAGACCATCAGATTGACTTCTGACTCTTCTACCATGAATCCATACCCACAGGGAACACTGATCAAACTTTTGTATTCACCCTAATCCTCACTAGCGGTATGCAAAGGTATTACATAACCATGATTACCCCCCTTTGGCATATCACTGTCCATTTAATTTTACACGGTAATGCAGTTGTAGTATCATTAGTAGGCGGGTCCGGCTCCTTGGAAATAAAAGACCTATGGGTTTACATAATGGAAGCGATTAGTTCAAGCATAGAAAACATGATTGGTACACGAGGCGTTAAGAATTGATTAGATACAATGACGAGAAAGGGTGATCCTGTGTGTGGCCCGGGGGTGGGGCCGACCCCGAGGATGACACGAGGACCTATTGAGGAGGTGGGGGATAAAGTTGGTCACTTCAGGTGTAAATAATGCTGTCAGTGTAATCAACAACAATACCTCATCATGACAGCCAGTGAATCTGTGTTAGCTAAGGCAAATTGATAATAAGCTCTGCGGCAGTTAATTCTTTTCATCTGTAATGATTACATGATATTGACGAAGAAACCATTTTTTTATAGAAAACGTTTTAAACAAGAATATCAGTATTTTTTATAAACTATTCAAAATTATTATTATGAAAAGATAGATAAGGTTTAATTGACAGTTCGAATTTCATCATTTTCCCTTTACTACATTAACATTGCTAACTGTGGCATTACATATATATATAGTATATATACATGTGTGTGTGTGTGTGCGTGTTTTGATTTGATACAAATAAAGCTGCAAATGTGTATATTTGAACTTGAAAATCTGAGAGTATATCTGAAACAGAAATATGCACACAAAGTGAGGGTTCATTCCCCGCCATACGACTTACTCGTATAGGGATTAGCTTTCCTCGTGAAGACTACATAACTCACAAATATGTCTATACATTACTTCATCTACAAGGTTGAAGTTCAATTGCTAAGCTCCGTTTAAAAATGTCACTCTTTAAAGGTTGAAAACACCCCCATTATGACATCGCTTCATTATTTTGCAATATAAACGTCTGAGCTTCCTATACAGGCCTTCAGATTAATGACTACGCATGTTCTAGCGTTTAGAAGTGTGATATTTCAAATTTTAATTTTCTGCATTTTATGTTTATGTCATAAAATATGGTATGAGATAATTACTTTATGATTAATAGCTTGTCGTCAAGCAGACGCGCGACCCATTATCACGAATTCTTTCTTTTCTAAATGTACAAAATCCTCTTTTGCAAGCTCCATACAAAGGCTCGCAGATTAACACAACAAAGTGGAGTCAAGCACTATGTATGTTACAAGAGGGACGCTCTCCCAGTCGACTTAACCTTCTTTGGTTAAAATGAACGGTTGTATACTCTTAATAACATGTACTCAGTAACATTGAAATTAATTTCCATAAAATTCATGTTTAAAAATGTAAGTCATTGGGGAACAAAAAACCTAATAGGCCAAAATTCACCCCGGGTTCACGTTCAACCCCGCGTAATGTGAGAAGTAAATATAACAAATGCGAAGGCTTTGGTGTACCATTTCAGTCTCATTGCATTTCTCGTGCCCCATTGAAGTTGTTTAATGACTTTGATACGGACGTCATATTCTCCATTTAAAACATGAGAATGGGTTGAGTCTATTTTCCACACACCAGAGTCTGATTATAGCATGTAGTGCGAATAATGACACATCAAAAGAAGCCATATCGTTAAAATATGCCAATAAGATTTCACATTTTAACCCCACTTTTCATTTGCTGGGTTTATAAAGTGGAAACTCATAAACCAAATTGCTTGATGGACAAGTGACATACGATCCCAATTTGAAAACCCTCGGAGTAGCCTATACGTACAGGGACGTAACATTTGATAGAGTCGAGTCAATCTTTCTTCTATAATATGATATTTTCCCTCAAACTGTTTTCCATGAAAACATAAGGTGTCTGGTGGCCTATTGTGTACGTAAACCTCTCGAGAGTGTCCTGGGCCTGACCCCAACACTTGAGTAAGCTTCTTTGTAGAGGTAAGTCCTTGATACAGAAGCTGACAGGCCGAGCACATGCCATGTTACACTAACCACCAGTGTCCCTATACAATGTATTAGCATCATGTTAGTTGATTGGAAATCAGTATCAAGTGCCAGCAAGCCTCGATCTGACTTCTTGGCTTGGAACCTAATAGCATCAAGAGATCTGATTGGTCCGTGATGCTTTAGAGATTCGTTGGTTCGTTTAGAGGTTCTGCAGTAGTATTTGATAATATTTCGCAATGATGTATCATGTATTAATTTTTGCATTTTTAAATCGAAAAATGTGTTCTTATGTCATATCTCATACACGAGTCCTACCTACATGATCTATCTTCAATAGAAAAAATTCTTTTTTACAAACGAAATATTTCCATCTCGTTTTTCTTTTAAAAGTTCAGTTCATTACTCACTGTTAGCCTCAATGTTATATCCAGAATGATATTACATACAAATAAGATCTTTAGACATTTTTGTATAAACGGAAAGTTCCTAGTAAATAAAATCTCCGAAAAAGATACCTTTGTCCTACAAACATAGCTATTTAATTCATATACTATACATGATGTGTCACGATGCAAATTGAATATTTAGTTCAAATATTAGCCGTGAATAAGTATGTTAACCATTTTGAATAACTTTTATGTTCTGCAAATTAACGTTTTTTAAAGCGATAGAATTATTTGAATAATTTAATATTACCCGCTTTACACATGATTGTTTTCCCCGCAAAGAATAATTTTTGATTTGTTTTCTAGCTTTTCATTGCCAGTTACGAATTTACCATTTTCTACCCGTTTTATTTTAAGCTCATTTCACACTATTACAAAATTATATTATTTAAAAACTTTTGGAAGAAGTTACTAGATTATTATATTCAGATTATTCGTTTGATTCATAATCCAAGACTTAGTGTAGTCACATTTATTCAGTTCTTCATGCAGTATTCGACAAAAAGCTCATTGTTTAGACTTAACTTGATCTTCTGTCAACATTGATCTTAAAATTGGAATGGGTATTTGTTTCCTAAAAAGTGTGTTTTTATTTCAGCATATTTGAATGTTGTTAATACCCTATATAGCAATATTGCGAAACCCAACGTTTAAATTGATACGTTTAAAATCCTAATATATATGTCTAATAGCAAATTAAACGCATGTTTTATGTCTCGTAAAAGGGTAACATGTTGGGTATTTCGGTTGTACAATGTTTACAATATTTATAGAATTATCAGCTGTATCAAATGGAATTCTTAAAAAATTGAACCGATAACTGTATGTGCAACGAAATGATAATAAACAAAATGATGAGAATGAATATATTCTTCAAATAACTAACCGAAGCAGGAACTCGACCCATTTATTACAAGTTTTAACCTGTTATTAAAATTGTTTAGAATTATATCACATCAAATATACGTGCATTGCATGGCAGAACATATGATTACTTATTGACTTATTGAGTAGCAAGAGATTACTGTCGAACCATTCTGGAAGAGCGAATGGCATACTGACTGAAAGATAAACTCTCTTTTTGAAAATAAATTGTTCAAGTTTCCTGATTCTGTTTTCGAAAAATATGAATGAAATTATAATCACATGGTAAGAAAAATTTGCGTGAAACCCGAGAAAATATTGAATCATTTAAACAAAAGAAAAGTTTCAGCCTGTGAGAAAAACTTCATCTAAGCGGAAACCAGGACTCGCAGGGCAAAATCTTCCTATGAATCATTTTCACATATTGTTGATGTTGTTTTCTTTCATGAAATACATATGTTATATGAAAGAATAAATAAATAAATTCATATATTGTTCCCTAAACATACAAGTGATTCAACAAGTCAGATATAAGCATCTAAACTAGTTTTTTGGAAATCAGGTTGCTCAGTTAAATAATTAATGTCACGAAATATAAAACTATTTGAAATCAGCTAGAATCTCATACACAAAGGGTAAAAGATGGGTGATTGGGCAAGAGAGAGGCAAGCGCCTTTGGGAGATACACTTTCTTCAATAAGAAGTTACGGTACCAATTGCACATCTTGCTTTAAATCATTTTCACAATATGTCGAAATTCTTATAATAAAACTTAATGTCAAGAAATATCAAACAATATGAAACCAGCTAGAATCTCATACACAAAGGGTAAAGACAAGTGATTCGGCAAGAGAGAGGTCAGCACCTTTGGTAAATACACTTTCTTCAATAGGAAGTAAAGGCGAAAAGTCGCACATCTTGCTCTAAATCATTTTCAAAATAGGTCGAAATTCTTATAATAAAAATTTATGTCAAGAAATATTAAACAATATGAAACCAGCAAGAATCTCATACAGAAAGGGTAAAGACAAGTGATTTGGCAAGAGAGAGGTCAGCACCTTTGGTAAATACACTTTCTTCAATAGGAAGTCAAGGTGCCAAGTTGCACATCTTGCTTGTAAATTGTTTACTTTCTCGAGAAGGATATTACCTCACTTTCTTACCATTCCCCCGAGATACTGTCATCTCGGGTCCCCTCCTCTAGATTGTGTATCAGGCAGTTTATTTATGCAGGTTATTTATAGAGGCATCTCCTGAGAGGGGAGGCAGGTTTCACTGCATATCACAGCCCTTGTAGTCTGTATGTGATGAACACTAACTATTGTTCTTTCTCATTGGGTGTCTTTATCATAACATATAAGTGACTATCAGTGCCCATACTATCTGATAGTTATCGACGGAGCGATGTCTCACCATGTGTCTCTCATGGGGAGGTGAGGATCGTGTGCCTCTATTGATGCCCATATTGCATATACAAATGTTCAAATTCACACACAAATTTGGAAAATGACATTGCTTGGACGGTTCGATTTCCTAATTCATAACATTCCATGTCCGTATATTGTTCATCTCCATTGCTAAATGGAATCAGTTTTATTTCGGTTTTCTCATATTTTAAAGAACAAATGTACATATTTCACACAAATTACATTAATACAATTGTTCAAACGTTTTGATAACACAATTCATTGGATTTTTCTTAACCTATTGTTTATCTTTACTGCAAAATCGAGTCTTTCTCATTTTGATGTTCTAAATATTCCACATGATACATGAAAAACCTGAAAATGCCAGAGGGTTTTGTTTTCGCATTTGCATTTGGAAATAGTTTTATCTTCACATTTACAAATACACTGTTGATCACTAAGGGTACGCTTTGTCGTTGATAACGGAGAACAATATCGCTAGTTCTATTAGAGTAGACATTGCACTAAGTATTTAGTACACCTAATACAATAGATTGCATTTTGAAGTCGTTTTATCTCATGTTGAGATGGATGATAAAGACTCTATTTTCTTTCAATAATATTTGGGAATGGATGGTAATAAATATGGTGATTTCATAGTTTTCATATTGAAATGGATGGTAATTGATGATTCTGTTTTTGTTTCATTATCTTTTTGGAATGGATTGTAATGATCCTGGTGATTCTGTAATTTTCATATTGAAATGGATGGTAATAAATGATTCTGTCTGTTTCATTATTTTCATATTAAAATGGAAGGTAATAAATGATTCTGCCTGTTTCATTATTTTCATATTGAAATGGATAGTAATGATCTGTTTGTTTCATTATTTTCATATCGGAAAAGATTGAAATTATTTTGTTTCGTTAATTCTATGTTTGAATGGATGATTATGACTTTTTCCGTTATTTTCATTTTTAAAAGTATGTCAATGATTCTATTAATTTCGTTATTTCTATATTCAAGAGGATGGTAAAAACCAGATCATATTTCAAAAGACAGATGTTCCATGTCACAAACATTGTAAAAATAAGCAACGATTGTACACACATGGACTCTTTTTTGTTAATGATATTGTTTTATGAAAATTAACAAACATGATGTTCCTTTACGGAGTCAAACAATTCATACATATGACTCAAAATTACATTAATATGAGATATTTTCATACATTTTCTCATATATTGGATTAGAATATTTATCAATTCTATAATGTCAGATTTGACACTTTGATCTATCATCGTCTACATTGTAGTTTTACTTATTTATTCGCTTGGTACAATGCACCATGAAATGTATTTTCAATAGTAGTATGTTACCGAACTTTGAATCTATGATGTAAACCTATCTCTGTAATTTTCCATAATTTTGCAGTGTGGATTTTTAATTTATGAGGACAAAAATCTTGATATAACTGATATATATCATAACTAAACGGTTTTAAAATAATCAAATCTGACTTTTACCTTTCCGAATCTAGCCTCAAGCTGTCCGTTTCAATCATAAAAATAAAAGGTTGAATATATGGCGAGTTTATCAAGGTTCTTACGTCAAATAGCTACTGAAATGTCACTTGTATATCTATACGTTATTGCTAAGATAGGTTCTCTACAAGCACGAGATATATAAGGAAAGTGTATTTATTTTGGGCGTTATTTTGATTTTTGATACGAAGACAATGGATAAAACCGGCTATTGCTTTACAAAAACTATATATCTCTTCTCAACATATTTTCCCTGTTTTCGAACTGGTTATTATTTTAGTGGGAGGCTGGGATATGTCATCACTATTGTTTGACTTTCGAATAATAAACGTGTTTTACTGCCAACATTCTTACAAAATGATGTATTTTCAAAACCAATTATCAATATCTGTCAATTGAGAAAATTCATTTCAAACGTCAAAATTGTCATTGATAAAATATTCTTGTAAATTTTTATCTCAAATTATTTCATTCTTTTTTTTCAGATGTACGTTGATACAGTCATCGCCAAAGTTGAGTTTTGAGCTGGTCGGTCTCTCTCCTATACGTGCTGTCTTGCTTCACGTTCACAAGCATCGCAAAAGGATCACAGTTACTTTCTCTCTGGATCACCCTCGAAAGAGTAATCATGAAGTGTATAGATGCTTCAAGGTGATGCTGTATAAAGAATAACTAGTACAGAAAGTGCAATATTCTAATAATGGAGCATGCATATTAGTGTGCTGTAACATCTATTAATTTCGTGGTGCTATAAAAATAGAACCTTCATAGTCGAGTACAAAATAATTTCATTATCAAAATGCTACATTCAAAACCCTTTAATTCCATGTGATTAACATGAAAATAACCTCAGCATGCTACATGTGTAAAAGGAGAATACGTTTTATTGTAAAACGATGTGTTTAATATTTTTAAGAAATTAATCGTGGTATATGGAGTTCCTTTAAAGTTTTACAATAAGTGGTATAATTTTCCCTGTACAGCTAAACTATTTTGACATTTCGATTTACTACTCTAATGGTTTATTTAGCAACCAACTCCCAAGGAATATTGACAAGAATGTATCTAGACAAAACATAGATTTACACGACCTATACTGCTGCTGTGTTGTAATATGCAACGTTTTATTAAGCTTGTCGTTTTCATTGTTACATACCATACAGTTCATATACTGAAATGATCCTCCGAATTGCGGTTGATTGAAAACGAAACTTAGAAGCATACATTGTTTTACATGGACGTCGTGACCTTCTAATGTATGGAATAAGTATAGTCTTTCTAAAAGTTTTTATTTGAGATATTTAATACTTAACATTTACTTTAAAATAAGAACAAGAACACTCTAAACATCTATATAAATTACATGCTATATTAAACTATACCTATTTGCTTTTCTTGATTATCCTATGACACCTCATACATTCATGTGATGTATATTCATGGTAGTTCATGGATAACAGTTTCATTTGATTTAATTAACAGATCATATTAATGCATTTTATGTCTATGTAGTTCATAGAAAGAAAGATATGTTGCATTTTACGTGCAGGATTTGATTCGTAACTCGCATTAATCATCATTTCCATAATGATGGTTGAAAGGCTCGCTATAGTCTCCCTTTAATGAGGTGGTATGGTCTGCCTCGGTGAGGCAGTGAGAGGTCAGAGGGTAAAATATATGGGTCAAAGTTCAAGCTGAAATTCATCACCATGATTAATTGAAGGTTATTACCACATGTTGAAAACTGCTTTACGTGTGTGGACAGATATACTGCATGTATGAAAGAGTACTTATTTACACTTTATATCTTGATTAAAATTTGATAAGAAAACTATGATTGAATTCAGCCATGCTTTACTAACGAGCATGAGTTGAATGATAACGCCAGGATACATACACGAGAATTATAAACCATTGAAGATTTTGTATAAAAATGCGACGTGAATGTTATGTATATTTCATGCTGTATGTGAATCGCAAAATTTCTGTTTATATAGCAGTAAATGTTACTTAGATGTATGTGCTTAGTTGGTATTTATATATGCGCGGTATAAGAAAGCTAATAATCCACCGTGTAAATGATATTCAGAATAAAATGTAGCTATAATTAATTCTGTCGATGTGATTGTTTTCTGTATCCATTTATGTGTTTAATCTGTAGAAAGTTCTGTTTATAAAAGTCAAACTTGTTTGCATTGTTATTATGGATGATGCTTAATACGGAATGTGAAGCAAACGTCTCCCATTTTCTAAAAACGGAACAATATTTGGTACCAATATGAACAAAATATTGTGTGCACGAAAGAACACGTCGTTCGGTTTAGGATACATACGATGGTACAAGGTGTGAAAGCTTTCTACGTTGCTCTCGTGTGTGTACCATCTCAACACGAACGGCACACTGTGTGTTACATAATCCACAAAGCAATATATGATTTTACAGACGCTTGTTGTTGCGTGAAGCACACAAAACAACATACTAGTACCTTTAAACGCTTAGAAAGTTATCAACAAAAAATAGTGCCTGAAACTATTTTCTTTAAGCTGAAAGTAAAAATATTCTCGGTGTTTTTCACGCTTACCATTTTAATATCTAACATCATTTTTTTTAAATTTACTAATCATATTTGGTTTCAGTTTATTTGTTGTTTAATTTATGGCACATGAAATCCATTCTTGGTTTATATTATGGATCAACAAATGGTTGTAAATCGATACGTTTTTGGTTTAAATGTACATTAATGAAACCAAAGATCTAACATACAATGGCATAAAATACTTAACACTATCTTATTTTTGAAATGCAAATTTTTATTGTAAAATGAATTTGAATATCATGTTGATTCGTTATAAAATCATATTTGATAAAAAGACGGTTTGAACGCAGTTAATGGTGTTCGTTATGATATTTATTTAACACATTTAAATCTAATTTAAAGTATTTCTAAAATATATACAACCATATAACATTTTATTGAATTGTTGAATTGGCTAAATCGGTAGTATGACTTCATCCTTCCTCTATTTAATATATGACGTTAGATCTTATAAGCTGAAAACGGACAAACTCTTTTATTAAAAACTAATGCTAAATTATATGTCTCCGTGTTGATATAATAGAATAAAAATCTTTTTAAAATTTTCCTTACGAAATTCCCAAAACAAAAACTATATCAAATACCGTTAACATTAAAGCATATTCAAAAGCTAAATCAAACCTCAGATTTTTTATTCATAAAAATCGCAGTTTCGCAAGAACAAAAAACAGAAAAGATATGAACTAATCTCTCACATGGATATTTATCGATTGGTTTTTCTTCCCTTGACTGCCATATATCACAAGTGAGTGAGAGATGCCGATAAGCAAATGATAACTAATTGATAACAAAATGATAAGAATATACGTGAGAAGGCTGGTTGAAATTTCAAGCTGGCAAATCGTGTTCTCTGGATATCGTTTTTATGTGCCCAGTTTGACAGCTTATATCGAAAGTCATCAGTTTCCGTGGTTGATACAGACTCGTGTAAGAATATCATCATTGCACAACCTTCTGTCACATCTTTGAAAAGCAGTGACGGTGCCACGGTGCCTATTTTCAAATGGCTGTTTTACAGTATCATATCGCACACCATAAGATAGTTACATATAATTATGAAATGCAATAATAGATATTACATATCCTGAAAAAATTGTGAACATTTATTTTTCTCATTTCTTCAAAATCACTTACATTACATCTGGATCGTGTATATTATACATGTATGTATACCTGATTTACTTTACATTACTCTCGAGGGATTGTTAATTCAATATTCACACTATAAGTTCGATATAACTAAAAGGATTCTTATTTAAGATATTTACAAAAATGTGCAATATAGATGTACATAAGATAAGTTGAATATCATACTCTAAATCCTTATATTAAACATAAACAAAGTCTACGTTTCTTCTTTGTTTCTTAAGGACACGTAAAGGAATAAAAAGTTCAAAAACTAAATATTCTGTACTGTATTCTGATCAAAACTTCTTTGCTCAAATTAAACGTGTCATTTATTACGTTTAGTTATTCGCACATGTTCAGCTAACCAATGCGGTCACCCCTTGTCATCCAGAGTCCTAATACATGAATGTGAATTAAAAAGAAATATTCAATTCCGTGTAGGTCCTCATTCAGCGTATCAAGTGTCTTCATAAAGATATGAAATCGCGAGTAAAAGAAAACAACTAGTAGAAAAAACTGGCATTATTTAATTATTAAAATTATTCCACAGGCTGCATCTTATTATAGGTGTGCAAATACTGGAACCTATTTCTGTAATTTTATATTTTCGTTCAGTCCTGTGTTAATTGGCAGAATCATGCTTGGCCATCAAATATTGATACACACTGTCCGGATCTTGTCATAAGTCTACAATTTCTTTGAGCATAATTTAGGCTTCGTGTCTCCAGAATCTTCAAAGAGCAATAAAAAAGTGAAATTTTATTAATAAAACAGCACAAATTATAAGAAGATGAGAACCATGACTATGTGGCATTAATTATAACACTGTGAAACAAATCGTAACCAAACTAAAGGAGTTATAAACCAAAAGATACAAATCATAAATATAACAAGAATCATATCTCACTGAGCTGAGTCCCTTATCATTAATCAAATAAGAACCTTGTTTACATCTTATACTAGTTTCATGATTATGGCGAAATGGACCAGTTGATTTGAACATTATATAGACACGTATTTATGTATTTCGTAGGTACATGTTTCCGCAAAATATAGTGTGACTATTCACTTCCCTAACGTCTATGTAATCTAATCAGATATGCTGACATCAGCTCTTTGAATTATTTGACCTTTTATCTTATTTCAGTAGATAAAACAACCTCTATTTCTCCCGAAAAAAATCTGATATATTCGTGTTTGATTCAAGCTGTGTCTACATCATAACATCTACAGTATACAGTGCTTTCTTCACTTGAAGAATACACGTGCTTTAGTATAAAATACCCTTCAAACCCGCGCCCCTCGGAGTAATCTGTTTCTCTATATTAGCAGCATATTTAACTCTTTGATGGGGTATGGGAATGGATCTGTAAAAAGCTTAGAAGCACATGGTAGAAGTAATATCATTACAAATGAAAAATGAATTCCGCCCAAAACGGTCTCCAGTTCTTGTCAACAGAGGCGATGGCGAGCCTTGATCCAGAGTCGTGTTTCCAGAAAATCCCCCACTTCCAATAAGACCGCAGGCTCCATATCGCACTCCCGGCTTTTCCTTTATCTCTTCAAATCAGTTGTAATGCAATTACTGGCATAACGTTATTCAGTGCGATACTGCTTTCCAGAAACCCTTCTGGATTGATCGGGCTTTCTGGCACGGCCCCAGCTGATCGACCTTCTACCAAACGATATGATAGCATTTAATTGGACAAAGCGTCATTGATCGACCCGCCTATTCGGCTGTTGATGTCGAAATTGCCGGCCTCTGCTCTGGCTTAATTTATCGGGATAAATGCTTCTAACGATTCGTCGAGTGCAACTGCCAACGTATCTTTGCAAGCACGATACAGTCGGGGGAAATTATGTCTTTCTTGGCGGAAAAAGTGTGGGGTCTTTTGGAACCGGTGGTGACTGTAAACTAGTTCCATTCAGAGACTGCGTGATACGATGAAATTATTTGTCAAAGCCAGAAGACGCTTCCAAAACCAATTCTCTTTCGATGAAAAGAATTGCAGTTACTCTAAATTTACAATGGCTGCGTGCGTGATGTCCTAACTGATACCATTGTTTCGGGAACTTAGCCATCACAATCATTTCATTATGCAAGTCCCATTCAGAATCAAAGTAAATTGTTTTGGAAGGGAGCGATACCTCCACCGATAGAATCCTTTGTCGTCTATAAATGCTGATTTGGTTACAAATGGATGACATCGTGTAGCACACGTTTTAAACGAGACGGCATTTACGCAAATGTAGTGTAATAACACGTCATTAAGCTTCGTTTTAAAACCATTGAAATAGAAAATGCAAGTTCCTATCCATCCTGAACACTTTAACGAATTAGCAATGATCATCATTCACTTTTAGTACTGTTCATATTGATTCAAATCATCCGGAAGTTCATTGCTATATTGTAAATAATAACTTAAAGGCACTAGTGCACGCTTTAACGGTTTAAATTGGCTAATTTAAGGTTTACGAGGACTCATGCATTCACTTAAACTTTCTATCGATGCAATGAAATACTAAACATTCTTTATAATTTACCTGCAATCAACAATGAAAACGTTAAGACAGCCGCTGTCGGCTTGGACATCTTAAAAATCTATGGTTAGCTGTGCACAAAGCGGATAAATTATTGACACTTGGAAACGGCTGAACTAGTATTGTGTGCAGCTATTGAATTTACCTGAACTCTCAACTGAGAACAAATCATGAAATATGTTTTATGAAAGCAATGTTGTAAATTAACCGATTTAATAACACAGTATTAGCATTGTTATTAGATTGACCAAAGAGGCTGCCGTTTCCGCTTTTCTGGTTATGAGCAAAATCTTGGTATTTTCGATATCGTAGTTCATGCGGATTTAATGTAACGTAACATACTACCTGAATACGTAAATATTTGTTAAATAACTTACGAGGTAGATTACTTAAGTGAGGATAGCGAGTAATATCGAGAGATATGCAGTATCTGTGCATTCATCTTTGTTTACGAAATATTGGCGTGCACTAGTGCGTTTAAGGACCAACCCATTTTTCAATATCGAGATAATCTATAGTTCATTTAAGGATCAATATGATGCAAAACATTTTGAAATTTGGGTCGGTCCTTATTTTTTTTTTTTAAGTTTAGATGATAACAGTTAATTGAAATACACAAAGTATTCAATATGATCAGATTGTCGATAAACGTTTGCAAGATTGTTTAGAAACAGAATAAAATGTAAAATATTGAGTTGATAAACATTTCGCTTTTGTTCCTATAAGTTTTTTAACGAACAGCCTTTTTTACACGGTTGTAATTCCAAGCGATGTTTAAAGAGGCACTCCGTGATTTTCATAACATATTATTTACCTTTGATAAGAACCTAAATGTCATATGTGGTGATATAAAATCAAAACATCTTAACTTTTCATGTCCAAAAGACATATATATGACAAATACTGTTTTTCACTGAAAATTTAAAAACAGCATTATAAATGCACAGAGGTGTAGATATCACGTCCAATATGCATGGATACAAGTTATATAACCTAAAAATTGCTATCAACTGCTAACTGCCCTCCTGGCTGTTTTAGATAAGCCTCCAAAATTACATTTGACTATTTGACGCGCGCCACTGTCCGGTTTTCGATCATAATTGCGACGTTCTACCTTCATATTGTCACTGTAAAATGCCAAAAAGCTTTCAAATCTGTCATTTTCCGTAACAGTCGATAATTCGCGATCAAATGACACAATTCATTAAGTTTGGCATATATGACTCCAACAACTCACGGAGTGGCTCTTTAAGAATTTACAAAAATGTTAATTGTGAAAAAAACTGAAATCTTGAATAAGGTAATCACAAGCGCACATTCTAAAAGTATTAGAAACAAATATCTAGATCTGTGTTTTATTGCGTGTCCAATGGCTGTCCATCAGAATGAAGATATATGTCAAAAATGACACAAATCTTTTTAGAATTCAAACATGAAACAATAAGATTATTTACCTACCATTACGGCACGTGTAAATTCAGTCGATGATGTAATACACATATTATTGTGACAAATGTTCTTTCAAAATTACAGACTCTCTGCTGCCGCTCTGCAGTAGCTAAAGCAAAGGAAACAAGGGCCAATTCTGCTTTTATTGTGTACGATCATCGAGGTATGGCGACTATCATACAATTTAAAGGGAATCCGGAAATTATGTTATTGAATTATGAATCGACTCTTATAACAAAAATTCATATGGATTTTTCCCTGAGGGTGTTTGGATAGTTTTCCCTTCAAACGAATATGCCAAGCCCTTCAATTTCATTCAATTGCTACGAGTCGGACGAGCGAGGAACAGAGCAGTGTCTAAAGAATAAATTCATTTATTTCTACACTTTCATTACCTTTAATTCTACCTACAACGAATGACTTCACTGTATAAACACACTTCTAATTACTTTTAAAATATTTGACAATTAGGAACAATGAGTTTATGAGACTCCTGAATTAATACAATCTGTGTACAATTTGCGTTTGTTCTTTGTTGAATTTGAGTTCTATCTAATGTATATTTGTACTGAAAATGATAGTGTTCACGGTCAATTTAACTAGTGCTTAAAATTGTTAAAGGTCGCATATTACATAAACAGAACCAAATATCAAAACTTATTTAAATAACTTAAAATAAACGTTTTTAAAAGTTTTTAAATAAACGCTTCAATATATATTTCTATTAGATTTAACTCATACCAATATAAAGAAAAGTTTTCATTAGTTACATATAAATGCGATATAATGGTTTTTTTATCTTTTAAAACAATAAAAAAAATTTAAATGTGCCTTTGATATTCTAATGTCAATCCATAGAAATATTTAATACACATCATATTGCTTCAATGAAATTAAACATTAGGAAATTCGATATTTCAGGTCGTTATTTGAAATTGAAAATGTATCAAATGAATAAACTGTTGTATAAAATTTTCATCTTGTAAATGAACTCTGACTTAAAAAGCATGTTGAAAAGAATTTATAGGTTTTATTGTGTTACATTGTGACAACGATAACACACAACCTGCCTTGATAAACAATAACACTTTATGTGGTGAAAATATATGATACGTTCACGATCGTTCTCAATTGTTGCAGTATTTTCAGAGAAAACATTAAGAAGCATTAGGGTTAGGTATCTGAGCATAGGACATTGCGCTTAACAGATTTAGAATAAACAGTTTGCTGTCGTGTTCTATAATTATCTGGGGGTTGACAAACGCTTAGCTGAAAAACATCCGTTTCATTGCCTTCTGAAAGAGGAGAAATTATTGAAAACATCTAAATCTGCAGAAGTGACAGAATTATTATTTTTCTTCTAAACCAAACACTGTAGTGCTACACATAGGGTTTGCGCCGATTGCTTCCAATTACGATGCCTTGTAAAAAGTGGTAAGGAAACGGATAAAGGTACATGCGGCAGAAATTTCACTATAATTTGTCACAGGTTGTACAGCAAATTTTTCCCGTACGTGGAGCAGAATAAAGACTTCTGGGCCGAAATGTGCCAAGTCTAGTGATCAGATTTCGCTCAAGATTTTCTCTAACAAGAGACAAAGGACTTCTAGATTTCATAAGAAAACAGTGGACGGGCGTCGAGCTGAGGAAACCGCCGTGATGTCAAGCTGAACAGGCCTTGGGCTTGTTGGAGGCTGTTGCTGCGCTGGCACATCAAACAATCCATGTCTTTTCCACCAAGTCCTTGCTTCTTGTTCTTCCATATTTTGTGCTTGTGGGGGAGTCAAGTGAAAAAAATAGATAGGCGTGGCCTTTTTAGCGGTTTTTATTTTTCCCGAAAGAAGGATATACAGCGAATTGGCTTGGAACAAAGATCTGAATATCTCGGTTTCATAATGTTCTGTACAAAGATGATTTTTTTTTATGTGTTTCAAACAAATGAGCACATGATTGAAGGGCGTAAGGAATATCTTAACTATTGAAGGGTGTAAGGTAGTATCCTAACTATTAAAGAGTGTATTGTAATATATTGACTATTGAAGGACGTTATGGAGTGTCCTAACTATTGAAGGGTGCAATGTAGTATATTAACTATTGAAGGACGTAAGGTAGTATCCTAACTATTGAAGGGCGTACTGTGGTATCCTAACCATTGAAGGGTGTAATGTAGTATATTAACTAGTGAAGGGCGTAAGGTAGTATCCTAACTATTGAAGGGCGTAATGTAGTATCCTAACCATAACGGGTGTAATGGAGTATCCTAACTATATCATTTCGCTGCTCCAAAGACCAGTATGTTACATGTCTACTTCCAAATATTAAGATGTGAAAGAGTTGGTAATTCATAAAAAAAAATCCCAAATTAAAATTTAAAATTTCTTATTAAGGGAAAGTTTAATCAATTTCTTACTGGCCTTTGAATTATAGTTTCATAGTTTATTTATATTGTGTCTCTTAATGTTAAAATGGTACAGGACACGGATCATTTTAATTTCGTTTTATATCATTTATTAAGTTTTACAAAGGGTAAAGGGTACGTACAAAGGGTAAATATGTAATAAGAGTGATTTCATCGTTCTTTTTTATTAGCTTATGTATGACATGCATGTATGGCTGTAGACACGGGGGATTCAATTGAATAGAGCATGGACTTAGGAAAAGAAAGTATATTAATACAATAGCTCCAAAGTCAAGAAGTCAGAAGAATGTAGAATAAAGAAAATTATACACAGAAGAAACATTTGCACGGAGTTACGACATATGTGCATGCACTTCTACAATAATGAGATGCGATGTATGAAACCCTCTGAATATTTAACAGCTAACATTTATATTTTTGAAAATTAATATGAGATATTTGTAGATCAATATTTTTATAACATAAATGATAATAGTCTTCGAATGAAAAATACCTGATACGTTATGTCAAACATGTGCACTGAACGTTGTAGGAAAGTTTACGGAGAAGGCAAAACATATACCCATTTATTTCAATGTACAATGTATATATTTGCTATTGTTCTGACATGACGTTTAACTGATATTACAGCTGCTACCCGAAAGTTTGTTCTATTACTAGTGTACCAATGTTCAAATTTCTCCAATGTCGATATGTTCAATATTCATTCTCTAAACTATCGTTTGATCTGTGGTTCAATATATCGTACTTTGGTTTGAAAAACAAAACAAAAGAAGAGGTCCAATGTCTTTTTAAGAATCCGTTTACTTTAGTATGGAATAAAAATTTTCATAACGACTAAATGAGAAAAGTATCTTAAATACATCGATTGAGTAAAATGACACATATCACAAGGAGGACGCAGTAAATAGGTTTTCAGTAAAAACTTAAAAGATTGAGTTTTGAATTTTGACCCTGGATTACATCAAGGAGCTTCCAAAAGCTATATTTGAATTAAAGGGTTTAAGTTGGACTATATTATAAAAAAAATACGAAATATCTTTGTATATTATTTTTTTAGACATAGAATTTCATCTCTGAAATTATTTTTTGACAGTGTCTAAATGTTAATCTCAGCATGTGCTTCTTAGCCTCGAGATGTGAGGTGCTCTAAGGTGTTTGCACATTTGTTGAACATATTCACGCAAATATACAAACTGGTGTAACATCACATCATTGTTGAGTGAAACAAATCGTATTATGTGCTTAAAATAACAAAATGAAATTGTAGAAAATCGCTAAACAGGAAATAGGAATGATTTACGTACAATGTATACAAAGAATGAAATCGAACTGTGGGCACGTCTCACAGACGTTATAAACAGTTTGAAGTGGGATAATACATGTGTTTTTGAAAAAAAATACTATAGAATATCAATGGGAATAGTTATCAATACCTTTATATATAATATATATTTGTTTGAAGATTAGTTTTAACAGGTTCATTATCCATTTTACAAATAATGATTATTTTCAACATTTATTACAAATTATTTTTACCACTAGTCATACGGCCCAAAGCTTATCTAAAATCAACGGTTTGCTATCTCGTAAAATATTTGTGTGATTGTCTACTATTTAATGAATCAGTTGATTTAACATTGTTTGTCTCCTCGGACTTGGAATGGCAAAGCTGTATAAATCATAAAGTCTCAATGCTAACCCTTAACAAATGTTTCAGCCATTTCAGACTTTGTCCACGTCTGGGACGATTGTTTCAATACATTAAACCGGGGGTCGGCAATGTTTTCAAGGGGTCATTTCATTGAATAAGACTTAGTTAGGACTTTTCCCAATTGACCCCCCTGTCTGTATGATTGAATTTCTTAATCTCTCGTCTGGAAGCAAGTGACACGCTGACGGGCGAGAGAACGCCAGATCAAGTGTTGGGAGGACTTAAGTAAACATGGCTGACTCCCATGGGAGATAACTCCACCTGCCTCTGTCACTGGTGCTATGACGTCACTTCCTCTACGGAGGCAGCTTCCTCTTGAAAGGGTAATCATTATCATAACGAGGTTTAATGTATTTTATCAGTCACAGAAGTTGTCTCATTTCACAAACGAGAATTTGAATCAAACAATATAACAGAAAGCACTCTTTGTGAGCAACTAGCAGAAATCTCCGGGGGTGATGTATTGAGTTACAGCATCGTTGTAAAGATATGCACTCTAAGAAATGTATGGAATGTATTTCAACGGCCATGAGGTATGAGAAGGTGATTTATTTAACAAGTTTACAAGCATTCAAGAGGTTGACTATGAATACATTCCTCTTGATGATATAGAGGTTAATATGCGCCTTTGTGCAGTCCTAATGCGAGGGATAGCAGGTTTAAAAGCATCAGTTAGCACATCCATCATTCTATCAGCGTTTCTCATATAGAAAGTGGATACCGTAATTACAAAACGCGCTAGAAATGTTGCGGAATTTCTCAAACTCCCTGACCATTCAAGTGTGGGCTATTAAACCTCTCCAATATCAGAAGGCACTACAGAAACTCCGTACATCACTCCCAGCTAGGGGCTGTACCGAGTTTACAGGTGGAATTCTGCACTTTATTTCCCTGACACCACATGGGGTTGGCGACATGATTTATAACCAGTGAGGGGATCTATGGAACGAAATGAGCAGAAAATGTCATGTAAAATTGAACGAAAACCTGAGTGATTATATTTACGTGGCCTGTCGGGTCAATATTGTGAAAAGTGATTCTCATTAGATTTATCCTTAAGCACAGCGAGTGGTCAAAATGTCCACTTTGGTGGTCAAATGTGGTCTTTTTGGCCTCGGAATAGAATGGTCATAAACGCTATTGCCAGCTTACATATGATGCTAGACTATAATTTAGGTTATGAAATATTTTGATAATTTACTGTTCCTTTATCCATAACATTCATTTCTTTGGCTCCTAATTTCATGTGTAAACAGCCACACCTAGACTTGCTGAATGAGGACCTAGATCACATTAAAGGCTCTTTTTTGTACCCAGTCATGAAGCAGGAACACTATGATGCTTGTAAAAGGAAATCACAGGATATATATATATATATATATATATATGTAAAACGGTGAAGAAGGTCTCACGTGATTTACATGTATGTAGTTGGAATGAATATATATGTTGAAAAGACTTTATATATATATTTGAAAATAAAATACTTCAGACGACACTTGGATGCGTCGCATTTCGACTTGTTCATTTCGAAACACAGAGTTGAACGAGAACCTTTGAAATGACAGTGTTTGATATTCATCTTAAACTCCGAAGTTTGACATATGATTGTCAGAAACAGTGTCGCAAAGTAAAATATAGAACGTTAAATCAATCAAGAAGTAAATTATTGTTTTGCTTCCTTGGACTACTGGAACAAGATATTATTTTCTAATTGATAAATGACAAATGACAGCCCATTGCCGCATTACCTTTTTTTAATGGCATTGAATGAATTTGAGGATAAAGGCTTGAATTTGTTTGTGATAATGCCCCATAAAGAAGGCATTGAATGAACTGGCTTATCTATGCACAAAATATATATTTGAAGACAGGATGTAATAGCGCAATGCACAAGTGAGAGTCCTGTAGTCATTTTTGTAACGCCAAGATACAGCTGCATACCGAAAGTTTGTTTAATTTCCACTTAACCGTAGTGCAAATATCATGTAATTTGGGTTTCGTTTCAACGTCAATAGAATAGCTTTAGCTAAACTGACAAGGGATCCACTACTGCCCATGTGTGAAGTAGCCATTCTTGAATTCATTTTAGGATCGTCTGGTCTCTCTACAAAATACGAATTTTGGCATATAGATACAGACAGAAGGGGTCACATTTTCGAAATTTCGATTTCGTTAAATGTCAAATAAAATGTTCTATATCGACTCTGTGAGATCAAATCCAACATAATGACATTGACTTTGTGCTAAGGAAATAGCGTGACTAATTTCTAAAGAAGGTGATAACTTATAAAGGATTTTATGGAGAAAAATAAAAATTTTGACCCCTGGTCAAAACGGTTACGGGTAATTGTGGCGTAAAATAAATATTTAGCTTAAAGAAGAATGGATCTGCATATGTGTATTGAAAATTCAATATTATACGTTCCTTTTCGCCACGCTACGATACTTTAAAGGCATCTCAAATTACATGATATTTGCACTAGTATATTCAGGTATGTGAACAAACTTTTGGCATGCAGCTGTAGAAGGTTATACGTTTTAAACTCTCGTTTTGTATTCATGGGATGTATGGCCTTCTTATGTACAATCAGAAAGGCCAAACGAACAATTTCGATCAGCTATCGTTTTGGAATATTAACATATATTCCTACAGAATTGATTTAATCAAATGGTAGCTCTAATGGTTAAAAACCGCGTGAAATTTATATTCTCACATCAAAATTCTTTAAAATAGCCACTATAATAAACTCAGTGTAATGTCGAAGAAGTGACAATCCAATACACTGGATCTACGGAAACAATACCGGGCCAAATAAAATCATATTATCCGATACAATATATTGCCTATTGATTTAAATTGAAACACAACAAAAAGTAGTCGAAATTGGAATCAAATATATCAAACTACTAACTGCTATATTTTTTTCATCATTTCAACGAGTTCCATATTAACACATATAAAAAAGAACTCGATCGTATTGCAATCAGAACACGCTACAGGCTCACAGACGTAAAGACAGATTATGCAAAACTATCCAGATAGATGAGTAGATATCGACGTATCTTCAAGATAGATTCCTCCTCCACGTGTTTACATGAACAATAGCTGGTGGTCATTTATTCCTTTTGACAGCAGAAATGATAGACTGACGAGTAAAGTCAGGTAAACAGATGAATGATGACTTCCCTTACCAGAAAAGACGAAACTATATGGGCGGCCTTCATCATGCTTCAAATTCCCCTCATTCTTTTAACAATTTCTCATTTTTTCATCTCTTTCTTCTTGTAAAGTAAAAAAAAAGATGAAAGGTTGGGCAACTGGAAAGAGTTTTTACAAGTTATTTGTTTGTTGCTGATTTTCTTCTATGACGTCATAAACGTCGATTGAGTCCGCATACAGCTGACGTCTCGGCGCATTCGTTTCTGTTCAAGATTTCAAGTTAACGATATTTTGAAAATTTGAGGATAAGGCCTTTAATTTGTTCGTGAAAAAGTATAAGATAAAAAGTGATGACTTACAAATCCAGGAAATGTGTGATCAATTTATCTTGGATTTTGAAGAAAAACTGAACACAGGAATTTAAAAAATTAGCTCTTTAAAATCTTTCCTCCAGGTGTTGAAGATTCAGTTTCACGTAAATACTGACATATTCTCGCGACACCGCAGAGCGTACATTTTGAGTGAATATGTCGTCGATTATACATACACATGACATACGAAATGATATGATATAACATATGTTCTCGAAGCAGAATATCATGGTACAACATTCGTCATTGGAAAGAATACAACTGAACAATGTTAGTCAGTAATGAGTTTAATGGGGCATCAAGAACATGTTATTCATTCAACACATGAACAACACTAGAAATTGCTAGTAACACCCTTGATAATCACACTACTACTGGATTTATGTTGTGACGGAATTGCAGGGATTATTTTTCATCATTTTGTCTCTGATAAACATTTGGGAGAAGACAATTATGTAGGTCGAGTGTAAAGGTGTCTTAAAGGGAAAAGTTAGCCTATTAAGAATTGAAATTGATATATTTTATAACGTAAATTCTGGCCGTTAATACAAAGATATATATTTATATATATCCCACCACGAATGTCTTGTAACATCTTTACACAGTGTATCTCCAACATATCCGGGAGCCCCGAAGAGAAACATCCCCTGTCTAACACCTGCACGTGCGGTGTTACCGTATCCCCGGCGCTGTCAGTAGGAAAGAAACTGCTAGAAATTGGCCACAGATTTGTTTCTATTCTCAGACCGATCTGAACGACAGGCATAAATATGCCCTGCATTTTGACTGCATCGCTCAGAAGACTTCCAACAGATGAAGGGGAAAAAATGGCCATGAAATAGGGCTTGTTATGGGCAGCTGTGCTCCTGTCAAAAAAGCGGATGACGAGAGGAAAAAAGGCTCACACCTGTGGACGTTCAATTTACCTATCTGCGTCTATCAGTGCTCACAGGGCGGACTGGATCGACATCGCTGATGGCAAGATAAGCTCCAAACTGATGTATTTATTTGCTCGGGTATTTATCTGTTTGTTCATTTGCCTGTTCCAAAAGGACGTTAATTAGATGAATTAAGAGCGTGGAAAGTTGGAATTTGGTTCGTTATCTGCAAGAATGCTTTTACAGCATTTAAATTCTTGATTGGGAAGGCATAAGTGTGTGGCATCAACGTTTGTCTTCAAAATAAAATGTTAACCAATGTTTTGCCGCACGCGATAAGGAAAGTGACGTTTCTTGTCGAGTTCTGAAGATGATGGTGACACCCATTCTACACGGATTTAACCTTACTTAAGCAATGAAATTTCATAGTTGTAAAGCCGCTTTTTCCTTTAACGAAACCTAGGTTCCAATATGCTCGTTGATGCTGTCTTCCAGTGGTTCCATGGCCAGAAGTTTCCAGATAACAACAGAAACAATGTTTCCTTTATTCAGTGCTATAGTTGCTGCCATATACAAATTTGGAACAAATGCACATAGTCTCAATATTCTGTTTAACTGATATATTTTTATAAGAAAATTTAATCATAATAGTGGATAAGTTATAGGTACAAGTAAAGAATTCTGATTTAATTATGTCATAAAGCTATCTCAATTTCGGCAACATTTCTGCATTATTGCAGACAAGTAACAATTGACATTTCTGTTGCAGGAACCAAACAAAGAACAAGTGACAATATCATAGCTGTTTTCTGTACGCTTCAGTTTGAATTTCGCGCGAGTAAATGTGTTAACAGACAATTTGTCATTGGACGGGACCATCTTCATAAATCACAACTTCATGGCTACCCCCTGCCACTTGCCGCTACAGCAAAGTGCGATAACCGCAGTTAAATCTGCAATTTGTCACTCCGAGCCCCGCAATCAACCATCTCCGCACCAGGGTAGGACGCCATATTGTTTCACCCCCGCCTGACAGATTCATTTGGGCGCTGAGTCACTTACTCGCCCGTCAATTTGAATAAGATGTCTTTAGGTGTAATCGTAAACCAGCGATACGCGCCCTTTACAATGCGAACCGTCCATTGCCTGTTCTAGTGATGGTCGGGCCATGTCATTATAACCATTTCAGAAACGGAAGTCATGCTTCGACGCTTCAAAATACATCCTACAGGTGGCGCTGTAAAGATGGATCAGGAACGAGGCTGGGCGGGAAGCGAAGCGAGGCAAGCCACGTGCATGCCTGATTTAACTAAAACAGCGCATTGGGCGGGCTCTTAGGGAAGAATAGATAGAGATTTGAGAGATTAGGGTGAATGACGGAGGAAAAGGGTTTCCATGTAGGTCGGTCCTTCAGTGTGACGGCCCCACAAAGGATCTGCCGGTCTATGTTTCAGTGTGCACGCCAGGGGGGACAGAGAGAGGGGGACACTTTAGAGAAGTTAACACTCTTGATCTCCTGCTGAAAATGACACTTAAACTGTAACTTGACGGTGACGGGTCAGCATACGACACCAGCATTTATACTTGATACAAATAGGTAATATGTTTCTTGTAACTTGGGTTTGAGAACAAATGTCTCGGAAGCTATCGATGACAGTTTTATTTTCGACTGCTAATCTAGAATACACGTGTCACGTTTTGTACGTCGAGTAGACATTCTGACATAGGTAGCACCAGTGTGGATCACTTACAAATACATCTTGCTTACGGATACAAAAGCAAGATTTTTCTGCAGATAAGTGTTCGAAGTATATAAATCAATCATTCACCATGGATTTTACGGATAAACGAGGTCCACACATCAAAAGAGATTGGAAGACACATGTTGGCCCTCTTGTACATGCCTACAATTGCACTAGGCATAAATCTACGGGCCAGTCTCCCTTCTTTCTGATGTTTGGTAGGCATCCAAGGCTTCCAGTTGACTTAGCGTTCGGCCTCGACATTGAGCCATCCAAACCCCTGTCCATTCTCAAATACACCAAATCTTTGCAGGGCAGGTTAAAGCAGGCTTATGAACTGGCAGCAGAGATGTCAACCAAGGCTCAGGACCGACAGAAGACCCACTACGACAACAAGGCAAGGGCAGCTGTACTGGAGCCTGGAGACAGAGTCTTAGTAAAGATTGTTGCCTATGATGGTCGCCACAAGATTGCAGACAAGTGGGAGAACGATGTCTATACAGTGTTGGACAAACCAAATCCTTCCGTACCAGTTTATGTAGTGGCGAAGGAAAACGGAGAAGGAAGAAAGAGAACACTGCATAGAAATCTGCTTCTTCCTATTGGAGCCATCACCAACAAGTTCAACAGCAACCCGGAGCCTCCAGCAAAGCCAGTTCCAGCTCCAAGAAGAAGGCCAGCCACAAGAGCATCAGTCCAAAATAAACCTGAGTCAGAAACAGCGAGAGTGAAGAGGAGTCAGTAATGATCCCCATCAAGACATTTCGGTCCTCGGCTTCAACTGTCGGAGAAGTTGATCGGCCAGCGGAGGAGGAAGAGAGAGAAGAAGAGATCTCAGAAGATGTTGAGGATGAAGAGGACGCTGATTCCCAGGAGAATGTTCAGGAGTCTGAGCAGCAGGCAGATACCTCGCAGTAACGAGACTCAGGAGAGGAGACGTTGGCAACTTCACCTGCTGTTCCAGGACCAGCACTGAGGCAGCTTTCAGAAGAACCGGCGCTCCTAAGACGAGATTCAGAAGAGGAGACATCATAAAAGGAAATCCATCCTGATCTAGTAACTGAGCAGGAAGACAAGGACGAACCAGAGAGATGTTCTACCTGAACCAGCACCTCGAAGATCTACCAGACCAAGGCAACAGCCAGAGTGGATGAGAAGCAATGAGTATGTGATGTCAGCCGATGCTAAACCGGAGTGGATGACAAGAGCCAACTACCTTAGCTCGCTTCTAGCTGAGGGCGTGTTGGATATGTCTCAAGACAAAGCTCAGGACACATTTTTCAACATCATCGCTGGCAAATGATGAGGAAATCATTTCCCCGGGGGAGGAAGTATGTAGCAGCAGCAAAGTTCTGTACAGTTTTATATTCATTACTGCATTTAGAGTTTTATTTCACGCTTCAGTGAGTTTCTGTTTGGGGCAAATGTCCAAGCAGACTATACTACTTTATTTCAAGGGTGGGCAGCTTAATTCATTTTTGTTCTATTGTTCTCTTTCCAGAACAATAGCCTCTGCTGAGTACTGTGAACACATCACATAATATTAGATGTGGTTGATATATCTTGAGTATTAAACTTTAAGCAGTGTTATTAATCGTAATGTTCTCATAATCATTTTGTATGAGTAAACTATTTATCTCTTTACTTAAGAGGTATGAACTAGTATGTTTTATGACGTAAAAGGTATTTTATGGTTTTATGTATTTATTATTGGTCTACTGTTTTACAGGGTGTGATATATATCTAAGACTAAGGAATAAACTCAACATCCTTCACGAACAAACAAAGTTTGTCTTCTATCGACAAGTACCTCTGAAACAATATCATAAATGAATGTGATATAGAATTTGTTCTACAACTTGTGTATTCCGTACTGTTAACCGGACGAATCGTAAACTAATTCTCCTCACCCCGTGTGTATTCATGCCATCCACAAATCTTGATTTCAAATTCTTGATGTCACTCAAACCTTTCACAATATATAACGCATGATAAACCAGTACTGAACACCTGCTTATTTCACAATTAGTTAATATTTACACTTTTATTTTATGGAGATATGATAATCAATCGGAACGTGAAAGGTCTTTTGCCCTACTGGATCAGTTTGAGGAATAGGCGGACCTCGTTTTCATCACATATCTTATCGTTCGGCATCAGCACGCAAAATGAAAATGAAACAATGGAAAGGGTTTGGCGTTGGCACTAATGAAATGAGACGCACATTTACTAATAAAACAGAGATTATGGTTTCATTAAAACAGTCATATATGACTACTGATGTAAAAATATTATGCATTCGTAACTTACAATTCGCACGAGTTGTATCATTTGATATACTTTCGAGTGTGAAAAAAAGGTATTTCCTTTTTATTTTAGTAGAGTGTAAGTATAACACTCATATCCGGTTCAATGAAAATGACGTCTCGGTCATTTCTTTATGACGTAATACAATAACTCGTTTAATAAAGTTATTGCAAAAGTGATTATGATTAATTTGAATTTATATGTTTTCTAACTGAATAACCTACACGTATCACATTGAACAAATAGTACAACCGGATGTTGCTCTGATTTACTATTTTATTCATTACAATAAGACGTGTGATCCCGATTTTAATTTGTCGATTAGATTTGATGCGTATAGAAAATTTACACATCTCGCTCATTCATCCCTCATTGACAAACATATGATAATGACTTCTCAATGAAAGTTGGAAAACAGCCTTTTTGAATGGGTAAAACGTCCGATTTACATGAGTTCCAGTTACATGTCCTCTCATACCTTATCAACTAGTAGCTGGCCTTTGTCTGCTTTAGATTAGTTTCAAATTAAAATTTGACGAAATTTTACGCTATTTTCCGGTCTTTGAACAAATTCTCGACCCTGCGACTTTAGCTTTAGTCACTGTTCTAAAACGACAACATGAAAATACTTTTTATCACAATTCGGTTCTTATCGATTAAATTTCACCAATGATAACGTGAATTTTGCATCAACAACTCACAGAGTGTTTCAGTAAAAGGTGTTCGGTAATTTTCAAGAAAAATATCAAATAAAACAATCCTAATTATATCTGATATAACATTTAAAAAATCTTTATTTACGCAGCCGTTGAAGTTTTAATGCAGAAAGCTGTTGATCTATAGAATACTTACATGAATATATAAATACTTTTTTTGTCACAGAGAATTATACTAGAAATTAAATGAATATTCTCAAGTGGTTCTCAAAGTTAAGGCGATACCTGAAATACATATAAAACACAATTAGTGTTTATGTACATAAACATAGATATGGAGAACAAACGTGTAAAGTTTATGTGAACAGAATAAACTAAAATGAAGAGTTGTTTAAAACTAGTAATACGTCTTTATGATTATGATACACTATTTTATTGTTTAATCTTCTAATCAACTTAAAAACTTTCCGGTGTAAACATGATAGGTTGATAGTGTTTATCTATGGGACTTTTACGAGCAGCCTGTCTAAAAGGAACACATCAATCGTATTCACACTTTTGTTATATTTGCCCATACAGTTAACATTTCAATAAAACGAATGGAGCACGTGTGTGGGTTATAAAACTTATAATTCACTACTCACACATTCAGATCGAAGGTAACGTGATATATCAAAGAGATGGATAAACATCTTTATTATAATTTTGTTTCGGATAAATATATACTTTCCATTTTATGGTGAAGTCTCCAACCATATAAATTAACAGTCAACGAAACATGTCATTACCCTTTAACAATTTTAGATGCATTTCTGTACCCTATTATTTATATAATTAACAAACCATTAGAAAAGGTTTAATGGAAACAATATCAGATAACCAAAGAACCAATCATATTTGTTATTTTTTTTAAATAAATCATGATATGGTAGTTGGGTACTTTACTACCATGTGGTTAATAGTAAAATCAAATATCACAAGTTTATTTTACACAGCATTCTATCTGAAATGTCTTTGAATTTGGAACAACTGTTGCAGACTGTCACACCAATAAACTGCTCGGTTATGCTATATAGAAAAATAAAACTTGGAACAAGAGTAAGCTTGTTAAGAAGTACAGATGGAGGCTGTAATTACTGACTGTGTTGGTTTTGACAGTCACTAACAGGTGAAGCTATCGCCACCCACAAACACATCTACTTCAACTTGGACAGACTTGAGAAATATGGCAATTTACTCATCAACGTATCTATGTTCATAAATTTTTAAAACAAAAACATACTCTTTTTACGAAACGAAGTAGATGGTAAGTGCTACTACTAGTGTGGAAGTGTATGCTTACAATTTTTCACAACAAGATGTTCACACTGATTCCTCCTTTTCAAATACGACGTTCTATTTTATAGATATTCTTATTTGTAGAAACAACGGGTGGGACGGATGGGTTTGATTGCTGTCTGGATCGCCTGTACCTACCGTACCCAACTCGGAGACATGAGTTGGAAAACTTGGTAACCGACGGTAACCTGAGCATTTTAAGGTGCTTTTCAATTTGCTTCCGGCTCGGTCATATTGTTTTTTCCCATAGGAAAACCCTTTTGATTAACTTAAGTCACAGTTCAATAAGAACGAATTAAGTTTTTTAGAATTTCCACCTTATTAATCTATGGTAAATAATTTGACCTACAATTAAAATAGCAAGACTTCCCACACTCGTTAGGCAGATTAATAGTTTTATTTCTGATTCCGATATAGATATATTTGGTCAAATTGTTAAAATCTAAAGCAATAAGACTATAACGTATAGTAACATGATTCGGTTAAATTGAATTTTATCAAGCATTTATAATATAAATTAAGAAACATAAAGGCTTCCTTGAATTTCGTTTCCAAAAATAACTATACGGGATTGACTTCTTGTCCGACACGACATATGTGTTGAGAGACTTGTGGTGTTGCTGAAGTCTAAAATAGATTCAATAATTCTAAGTGTATCCTTCTATACTAATATAATATAGATGTTCTCTTTAAAAGTGATAAAATACCTTTTGAAATGAAAGACAAAAGTTTAGGAAATTTATGAAATTCTAAAAAGATTTACACGTGTAAATAAATTTGAAAATGTTAGAAAATATTCTTAATATAGTGTTTTCCCATGTTATCAGAGTTAGTTTGCAAAGTTTTATTTCCGGTCTTGTGTATGCGTCAACTGTTCAAGTAATTCGATATGAATTACAATTTGATATAAGTTATTCGATACACATGTTATATTTCACTCATCACAGTACTTTAGTCTATACTTTCAGAAAAACCTCTATATTTGTTAACAAGATATTTTAGTTAGGTTATCACATTATATGTTATCCTTTTGTGATAACAAATTTTGTACCAATTACTATGTAAATTGTACAAAATTTGTTAAATGCTTCTTAAATAATACCAAAATTAAGATTTGCTAATGGTAATCAACAGCTGGTGGCTTCAACAACCAACGAAAAAGAATGCCTTGTTAAAATCGTGAAAGTCTGGTAATTCAGGAAAATAGGCTAAGTGGGGAGAGTGAAAGCAAACAAACAGAGAGATAACTTGACCTGACAAGAGCTGACCATTGGCTAATGTACGTCTTCAACACGTTACCTTGTCCATTAGCATTAGTCTTAACAAGCAGCAATTGTAACTTTCCTCCTAAAAGAGTGTTAGTCCATGCAGTCATTTCCTTCAGGGGGGATGAAATGATGATCAATTCCTAACAGTGATATATGGTAAATAATTTAACGTCTCACTACCTTTGTTGCTTGTTAGAACAACTTCTTTTCAGAAAATAATAGCTTTTATGATAATAATAAGTTGAAATGAATTTATTTCATAAAATTCTTTGTCTAACTTTTTAGAATCGAGAATGAAAGGTAGTCAAGAAATAAAAAAATTGGAGAAACAAATAATTTGTAAGAAAGAAGAATTTTCTACGTTTTCATTACTCTAAAACCAAGTTCTTAAGTCTGATTTTAGCTTATAGAGGGTTACAGACTATGAAATTCTGAATATGTAAAATATAACATATACACAAATTAGAAGCCATGAACCGACTTTCATGGTGCACATTCAAGTATAATAATCTCTCAGTAATTTGAGATATTTGGTAAAGGAAATGAAACCAAGCTGAACAGGTAGTTTTAAACTTAAAGTAGTTTCAAAATGCATATGCAAAACTCAGTATTTAAGAAATCACATCAAAATGTGCAATCTTGAAATATGAATATAGCTAGATTTAAAATGATACCCTTAATTGGTCTACAATTACGACAGACTTTGAATTGCTCTTGGAAGTGCCTAAACTTACATTTGGTCTCTGGAATGAAATTTTCCCATTAATTTTAAAATTGTAGAAAATAAGAGAAATTAAAAAGGTTTCTTATAGTTCTGTTTTTCAGATCAAGCTTTTTAATCTGCTTACAGACTTGCATAGGCGTTTATCTTATTTCTGGACAAGACAAGGATATATTTATCAAATTCATTGAGGGGATAAGATGTAAACCTCATGAAGTGTTGTTCTTCAAAGAGGCAAAGAACTATTTGCTTTAGTATTTCATTTCACATTACAGTAAGGGAAGAATCGCACTGGCATTTTAGACATCAAGATAGAGGCACAGTGCTTTTAGATACTATTTCATGAGAGATGCATATTGTGATAATTGGGTTGATAACTTTGTTTATTACCCATATGGTTTATCATAAGCGGTGACATATTTTCAATATAAGCACATGTGCACATATCACTTTGCCTAGCAACGATTGTTTCCATGCGTTTTAAATGGAATAGAATCGGTAATAAAGAAATTATTACCCTCGGAAGTGTTTCATATGACTTTTACGAAACTCGTGCGAATTAGTGTATAACCCTCGCTCTCGCTCGGGTAATACAAAAATTCACACTCGTTTCGTAAAAATCATATGACACACTTCCTCGGGTAATAATCTCTATAAATGTTTACTGCATTGTTCAACTTGTTATCTTTTTTTAAATCCACAGAATATATTTTAGATGTTTTGATATGGTATGTGAACAGTTTCACGTCTTTTATACTTAAGGGTACTGAACTGAAGAAACTAAAAGAAGTTTTCTTTCTGAGGCTTTGACAGATACTGTCTTATGTCTTGATGTCTTGACGGTTGAATATTACGAGTTTTATAAAATCACTACATTTGTAAATAAAGACTGGAAGCTTCTTTAGTTCTTTTACTATCTATTTAGTTTGTCAATGTAGAAGATTCTAAGTATTAGGTATGCATGCATTTTAAAACATTAAATTTACACATTAAAATAAATTCATATTTTTATGTATTTTTTCCTTTACCTAAATTGTCAAACTAGAAGATAAAGACAATTTTATACTGCTTGTTAACATGAATTTTCTTGTTGACGATAACATAAACCAAATAAACTTCGTTCCAAAATGTCCAATAACTCGTTTATTCATGTTTCATTTTGGTTAATGATTAAAATTCGCTTTATTCTAATATTTAGTTCTGGAACTTTAACGCAAATCCAATTATTGAATAATCTTATTGTCATCTCCAGTTCATATAACATATCGCACCAAAGGTGTTAACCATTATTTGGGTACAAATATGTAACAAAGTCATATAAGCCTGATAACAAACACCATCTTCAGGTAACTCAAACTCTTTGAACTTGCAGCTTGTATATCTAGCTGACGTCAAATTTATTCAGAATGTTACCAAATCGATAATGCACTCAGTACCCTTTCAAAAAAATCCAATACGTTATTCAGAGCTATTACCAGCATGTGAATCAAGTCCTTACGTCAAGGTCGGACCCGTATTGGATCCACCAGCACAACAGGAGAGTCCTCTCCCAACGTGGATCCACGCACCTACCTCCCTGTATCGTTTGTCTCGGCTTTCAGGTCGACTCCTATGTACCGTTTGTCTCTGGTCCTTAGGTGGATCGATGGTACTGTAGTTGGTGACATTCCTCTCAGCAAACCTACTTTATATTGATATATTGACATGAAATACAATCCGCCGCAGATCTTTCATAAGTGGTTGACACACGCTGCGGTAGGGCTTTGATCTGTGTGTGTCTTCTGTAAAGACAAGATCTGGTCAAATTGTCACAAGAGGGGATCGAACCCAACCTCATCACGATCACACTGCTAAGGCAGCCCGTGAGACGGCTATTGATATAAGTCATGTCTTGTATTCCTCCATTTGGTTACACAAAACCAATATGTCAACACGTCATCCGCGCTCTAATGACAAAACCTATCTGCAATCAAAAACTGAATTAGAAATGGTTAGAGTTACAGGTATTGTGCACTCCCAGTGGTTCACTGCAATGTGTTTTCTGTGTAAATACTGCTCTCAGTAATTGTCGACATGGAAAGCAATTGAATTTGACTTTAATTAATAGTTTTGGGATACACACCAATCAATACCATGAGAAGTGTATGTATAAATGACGTGTCTTTAAAGGATCGTTTGAATAGGCAATCTTGATACTTTTAGTATTAAAACTATTGATCACATATGTGAAGGTTCAGTTTTCTAGAAAACCTTTGAAATCTTCTGACTGCTAATAATTTGCTAGAGATGAATCCTTATAACTCATGAGATTTTGATATATGATGATGCAATCTGAAGATTTTAAAAATCATCAATAGAAAAATTAATTGATTTATAAAAGGACAATTCAAAAGGACACAGATTTCACAACTTCCTTTCGATAAACAATTTTAGAGAGGACGTCTATATTTCCTATCCTTTCAGTATGTTGCATTTGTGAAAGTTTTCTTTTAAATTATTTCCCTCTAAGATACAAAATCGATCATGTATTTTTAGTTCGTGAATAACCATCTTATACATAGAGGACACAAAACGACCTTCCATTTGATACTATTCTTCTTAAACTAGTTAAAACGAGCGAAAGCGACCACACACAACCACACACTTTTGTGACGTCATACTTGAAGCGGTATTACACTAGTTTAATACCGCAGTATGAATATTAAACTGCGGTATCTTAAACGGGCGAATAATGAATAGAGAATACTAAACGATGTCCCGTTTAATAACAATTTTATGAAACGAGTGAATTGTTTGGTATTTAACGAGTGAAACCGAGTTAGATACCGATACCATTCACGAGTTTCATAAAAATGTAATTAAACGGGACTGAGTTTAGTATTTTATTTATTACTCGCAGAATTATGTCAAATATAAAGCATGAATTTAGCTGAGTTCGCCACTGCTGCCGAGCCGCTAACATTGTGACGTCATACTTAAAGATTGTGCATCATGTAACGTCAATAAGCTCGCGATGTTATGACACAATGTGTAATAACATTGTAGATTTATTAAACGGCGGTATCTTCAACAGGAGAGTAATAAATGTATGTTCGCTTGTTCCCAACATACTTCGACCAAATATCACACCAATCGTCATGATATATGTGACTATTCGTTCACTGAGTGTTTAACTGATTCGTTTGTTTCCGTTGTAAAGTATTGTATTTTTGTAGCCGTCGAAACTTGGCAAATATGTTTAGCATTTTGAAACTGCAGTACTTAATATGTACATGTAAAGAACATTGTCTAAGTATAACAATTTCAATATAAATATGAACTTGAATGGAAGCCTTATCCACAGACCTTACAAGGGTCTTCGTGCGCTTCGAACAACTTCTAAGATTACGTTTGCAGTTCCATAATATGACGAAAATTTTGAGAGTCACATCGCATGAATATTTCATTCGTTTTAATGAAATGATTTGTTATAAATCTAGCGGTTTCCTTCATGCGTGTCAATGTGAATAAAGTTGGTACTCTTTAGAGCCTTGACGTCTGTTTACAGTCCCCCGAGAAACAGGAACAAACTAAAAGTGCTGTTTTGGTCTTCTCGGACTAGCTGAACACCCCCCGGTCACGGAATAATCGCCACTTGACGACTCCTGAACAAAGCAACCGAGCGTCATCATATGCCGTTTTCAGATGTGAGAGTTTTTTGTGCACACGCATTCATTAGTTATATTTTCCATTAGTCAAACACAGCCCATGTAAATATTTGAAATACAATTGGCAGCGAGGTCTAAATTGTATATTTGCATTATTTCTAACTATCGTGAGCCATTCACCACCAAATATGATCAGAGGCTCTAGTGCTTTGTGGCCACGCGGCGATATTTGAATATTTGATGGAATCTTCTAATAATTATGACAGATTCTGAAGAGTGCAAACGAGACACTGTAAAGGACAAAAACTCTTTTGACGTTGTTTTATTCGTCGCCGAGCACTGAGCAGCCTTATCAGCCGGTCTTTATTTATTGGCGGAGGAATACAAGGAACAGACAGCAGATTGTGAAGTGGTATCTGTCGTGTGTTATTCCGCCTGGTCGTGGACAGAAGAGACCGGTTAAGTTTGCGCATCGTGTGTCACACACAGGCATTAATGTTTCCACATTACTTCTTATGAATTATAAATGAAACATAAGCTTGGAAAAACACAAGCTTTCGACGCCAAACGCGCCGCTAGTCGCTTTAACAACCCTTTCACGCCTGCATCCTTAAAAAGCAAATTTGTTCCTTTCTGTAATGACTTTGTCCACGATCGACTTCAAAGGGGAGGAATTTGTTCCGGTTTGGCCGATGCCAAGCACTCTTCTCTAGAAAAAGGTTTTCACCATTGTGGTATTGAGACAATCTATCTATCAGGTTAGTCGCCACAATGACCACTTGGTCATTTCCATCTGATTCCGATATCCATAGAGAGGCGATACGGTCTGAGCGGTCAATTGGATTATTGACCAGGTTATTGGTTTCAATATTAGTCTTCAACTCTCTAGTCTAGGGCAAGTTTGTGTTTGATCATACAAAAGGGTGAATTATCAACATAGTTAACATCATCGGGCACTTACAGTCCACATGCAAGAAAATATCTCTATAAATGTAGAAAGGTGGTTGAGAAGTGTCAGGAGACAATTTTTAAATGTCTATAAAGATAATTTTAATATTTTAATAAAAGAAATTTCTACCGAGTTTACACACCCAAATGTCAAACTTTCTACATATTTCCCCTCCGTTCAAATTTGTATCTTTAAATATTCATTTCTTCCTGGAGAGTTCAGACATTTTGTTTGTGCCTTTGAGTAAGAATAAAAATCAGTTCAATGCCAAATGAACATGCACTGAAGTTTAACGTTCAGGTGAACAATACGAATATGCACGCACACTTCCATGCATGTGTATTCATGTACGTATCGATGCATTTTGTTTGCCTCGCAGAGTGTCGTTACGGTGCCTAACGTCTCACATTGTCTATACTGTTGTTAAATACGCCCATTAATAACTTAAATTAAAATTCCGTTTACCTGGTTTGTAAGATCGAAATTTAATTGAACAGGAGAAGATTTACAAAACTATGAAAGAAAAGATGAACTAACATTGAATTACGTCGCTTATTGAACTAGGGCTTGGAGCATCCATCTTGTGCCTTGAAATAATATTATCGCCTTATTATGTAACAACTGTGACAATATTATCCAATGGCACTTTTAATGCAATTGATATTTTGCACAATCAGTGGCATTGTGGAGTAAATTGGTAGAGAACTTACAAATTAACTTCCTTTTGTAAACTATTCCGTCGATGAAATGGCTGTAAGTTTCATGTTAGACATTGTTTGTTTTTTCCCCATACATTCCCGTGACGTTTAACCCTAAAAGCTTTCGAACGAAATTTTCAGCACATTAGAAAATAACCAATTCTATAATAATAGAACATATTATCACGAGATCTTTTTCAAAACTGCATTGTATTATTAAACGGAAGTATATTCAGCTAATGAATTGCTATGTTTTTTACAGAATAATGTCTATAAATGAGGTTTTAAACCAAAAATAAGGAATTAGTAAAAGAACTGGAAGTGAAAACAAATATTCGTACACTTAAACAGCATTACAGAAGTAAATAAATTCCGTGTACATTTTCGATTGAGTTTTCTTGTTGTGTTACATTCAAAGAAACCAAAAAGCAATGGAAACACTATTGATTTCAAACGTGTGTAAGTTTAAAGACGAAAGAACATTTTCATAAAAAAATGAAAAAGAATTGATACATACCATGAGAATTAACAAAATAACAAAACGTGCTACAATAATTTTAGGATGGCATGTTCGTTCTTATAAAAACACAATAGATGATTATTGAATTCCAATGTCAAAGTTGCTAACAAATCCCCTCTTGGTTAATGTTAACATGTTAACATGAAGCATAGTTGCAAAAGCAGGACATTTTCAGAACCGTTTTTCAATTAATCCTGCTTCATTTGGCTAAATTATACAACAACTTGCCATATACTTCATACAATCTCATCGTGTTTCGTACATCATACTTTTGATACACTAATTGCCTAAAAAATAAACCATTTGACATATACGTCATACACATACAACATCATTGTGCCTCCTGGTTCATCTTTCAGTGAAGTACGTATGTCTTACACACTGACTGCCTTAGTAATACAACCATCTGTTATATACCTACATACCTTATACACATTCAATCTCATTCTGTCTAGTGAACCATGATTCAATCAATTGTTTCTGACACATTGATTGCCCAAATAATAAAACAATTTACTTTAAATTTAAGCTAATCGTGTCTCGTAGACCATATATAAATGAATTATTTCTGACACACTGGTTGCCTAAATAATGCAACCATTTATCATATACCTCATACAACTTTAATTTCAGAATGTCTCCTGAAACTTATGCAGTACGCGTCATTCAACAGTTAGTCTCAGATGTAATTAGTTCCTCAACAAAGCATTCGACAAATACCTGAATAGAAGAGTCACCGGTAACTAACAAGCTAAAAGAGTCGTTATGATTCTAAGACGAGTGACGGCATGTAACCCTGAGAACGTTTAAACTCTCTAAACCGCTGGAGGGTGAGCAAGAATGCGTGGAGGGGACGAGACAAGAAAGGCGCTTGTGTAGCCAGTATCTTCAGGCAGGGGTAGAACCAGGCAGAAATTGGTCCGTAATCTCTCAGAAGTATCCGGAATAGCTGCGAGATATTTACCCAGTCTGCGAGGACTAAAATCAGTGCAACTATCGCATATCAAAGCATTGGCCTGGGTGTGAGTCGAGGTTACTTCATCAGAGGCTCCAAATTGTAACACGGCGTTATGAGACTCATACGCTTCCAAAGGTTGAAATCGAACACTGGTGCATTGGAAAGCAGGGTGTTGGGTGGGGTGGTGAGTGGGGTGTTTGTTTGGTTCTGTTTGTCTGAGAAGGGGACAGTTTGTGTATTCGTGATTGGAGATATTCAATTAAATTCTTAAACATAATAAAGAAGGAGTTTCTTGGAAACATTTGATTTGAAAATTGGAAATTGAGATATAATATCAACGAACAGTGAAGACACGGGTGATCGGTACACTGATTAACACAATTGTATGTACATTAATTAAATGAACTATTTCTTACAAAGGACGATATTTTAACATTATCTTTGTAAAATCAATATTTTGTAAAACTTCAAATTCCCTTTGATTTAAAAAATAGAAATGTTTCTACTCGAACCGTTTACGTAAATAGTGGTACTCGTCACCATCTGCAGAACAGTAACAAGAAGAAGAGACATAGAAGACTGAGAAGGAAGGATGTATGAGCAATAGGGGAATCCCCTTTGAATGAGATAGATATAGCGGAAGTGGAGACGACGATGGTCCTCCGAGTGTTATTTACAACTTTAAAAACCACCGTTCATCTGCTGCCCTGTATCCGACAGACTGGAAGCATTGCAAGAAAACTTCAAGAGAAGATTACAAGAATATCGGTACCACGTGTTGCCATTAATCTGACATGCATATCTTGTCTCTTCTACTTCCTGGAATTTTTTAAGATTTAAAAAAACAACTTTACTTTTTTTCATTCGAAGTCAAATTTTGCACAAAGTATTATTTAGTTCGAAGAGTCTTTAAAAAAAGAATACAAAGGATACACATACACATAATTTCGAGGGGAAAACTACCTTCCTTGGGACTGCCCGCTACGTTGACGTCATGAACAATTGCTCTATGACGTCACGAAAGAGGAAATGCAGGAACGTGTGCAGATACAATCGTTGCTAGTGAGTGAGTTATTGTTTAACGCCGCTTGGGCAATATTTCAGCCATTAGCGGCGTCAATCGTTGCTAGGCAGAAGTATTATTGCCACTTATGTTTCATAATATTGGTAATAATCAATGGTCAGTTATTTTGTTCACCTTACTGTTGTTAGATTATTATTATTATTATTATTATTATTATTATTATTATCATCATTACTATTATTATTGCTATTTTGGTAATCACGAAATTGGATGAAGGATTAAACATGACAATGCACTCCTAAATTACGTGTATCTTCGCTATAAAGAAGTGGATTCCCCTTAATTAAAAAAATTCTCTAAAAACGTATAATATCCTTGATTCAATCAACCAACCAGTTACTTTATTGTAAACGATTGTGAACTATCATAAAAATAGAACGAACGGTTCTGTTGGATTCCTAGATTTATTTATAAGAACGCTTCCCGAGTTAGTATATACACTAGCAATCATTTTGAACAGAAGTACATAACCGCGATGTGCATTATAATCTACATGCACTGGAACATGCATTAAACTGCTTCTTAGGGTCATATATAAAGTTACATGCATAATAATATACTTGCACTGAAACATGCTCGAGACTGCTTTTTGAGGTCATATAAACATTACATGCATTATCTTATACTTTTATTGGAACATGCATTAAACTGCTTCTTAGGGTCATATATAAAGTTACATGCATAATAATATACTTGCACTGGAAGCTGCATGAGAATGCTTCTCGAGGTCATATAAAACATGCATTATCGTCATATCGTGTCCTTCACTACTACATGTTTGTACCAGCTTTTCCTTTGATTCATAGAAGTGCTCAAAGCGATAACATGACTGCTTAGCCTCCTAAAATATTTCACTCCTTACATTAAACTTTTGATTTAAGTATTTAAGAACAATTACTTTATCTTCAAAAGGTTTGAATGTCATTTTAATCGTCACATACTTCTATAAAATGACTCAGGACCCATTGCCATCCAGAGTAGAGGCTGTCGTCACCAGTGGAACTCACAAAGTGAATGGGAGATGTATCCCTATCAAATGGGCCGTAAATCGCAAAACACTCCTTATAAATCGGCGGTGTTGAAATTTGGGTTCCCTCTTCGAGGGGGGTCGACATGAAACTCTTTTATCCGTGTCTTTGACACGGTACCATCGATGGAAAAAAAGAGACAATAAAACGAAGAAGCTGATGTGTTATTTCTGTGTCGTTCAGCAAAATGCATAAACACAGATAAAGCGGCTGCGGACACACACCAATTGTGTATTAAGCTGTAGGAAAAAGCTTTAACATGTGGAGGGAATCTCCGAAGCCGTGTAAATAAAACACAGACAAAAGGAAACAATAGAGTGATAAGCATCGCTCCAAAGTTGATGGCTTACACAGACCATTTGTGCTTCTGTCTTTCAGTAAAGTGTTATGCATTTAAAGTTATTCTCTTGTAAGTCAGTATCATTGTATAACTTTAAAATCTGATCTGGCTGTGTTTCAATGTAGTAATCCTTCAAAGGCATTTAGTAGGCATCCAATGTAGTACTATAGCATTTCAAAGAAATTTCTTGTATTTCAGAGTTATATGATTTTATTCAAGTTTATTAAAAGGTTATCTCTCCAGAACTGGACATATTGGCTTACACAGACCATTTGTGTAAATATCTTTCAGTGTAGTGTTATGCTGTTACACTACAAAGTTATTCTGCTGTATGTCAGTGTTGCATTACATTACAAAGTGTTTGGCTGTGTTTAAATGTTGTATTATAACATTACTAACTGTTAGTGTTTCAATGTGTTTTATTTCACAATTACAAGCTGTTTATTGTGTTTCAAAGTTTTATCATTACATTACAAACCGTTTACTGTGTTTCAGTGTTGTATGTTAACATTGCAAAGAAATTCCTTCAAGTTGTATTTAAGTGTTATATGATTTTATTCTATTATGTATGTTGTAGTGTTTATTAAAGTTTCGCTTTAATTAAATGATTAGGACTGAGTTAGATTGTTGAATGGTTAATATTTTGAACTGGCTAGCTTGGACACAGGTCTATAGTTAATAATGTCTTGTCATTTTGAGTTCTATTTTCTTCACACTTGTTTTTATTTTATGGCTGTCAAATCAGTGAGCATTATAAGTAGAATAAGATACCAAAAAATATTCTATCTTCTGTTAAATAAACTAATAAACAAATAATTATAATCAGTATATTATATTTATATCTATTTATTCATATGATTATGATTATTATATTCATAAAATTATATTTTACTATATTTCAATCTAGAAACGGTTGAATGGTTTCCTCAAACATTTACCTATATTTTGATTAAGATACCTATAGTAAAGAGTTAACAAATCTAGCTCTTCTACAGTCTAGTCAAAAGTTGATAATGTTTTATTGTATATATCGAGCTATGGACCTTAATGTATTTAGAAACCTTTAGAATGTGTGATCTAAAAAGAGGAAAACTTTTAGCATTATAAATATGGACAGTTTACACCACTGACTCGGAAATTTAAAATGCCTATATAAGTCCATTCAGACTACCCACCGACTAATCTTATGGTGGAGAGCTTGGCGCTATCCACAGAAACAGCGGAGGCAAATAATATCTGTTTCAAAGTCCTTTGCTTTGCGTGTTAGAGGGAGAATTAACTGACAGGAATAACCATAAAACAAGGCTTTCTTTTTGGTCATTATCGTTTTTATTCTGTTTACGTTGGAAAGTAGTAAAATAAACAATATCCGTTTCTTCCATAATAATAACCCCTCATAAGCCGACAGAAAGAGAAACAGAGAAATGAAAGATATTTATAGAGAAAATTGATCCTATTGTCCAAATAGAAGGTATTTGTTCCGAATAGAGTTGTTCGTCGTGTTTAAAGATATAAATAGGAATTGCAAATGGCGTTATTTTCTCATCAAGTTCGTTTACAGGATTATTGGTAACATCCTCGTTGTTGAACTTATGAGGATACAAATAGTATTTCATGTTACTCCTTATCTAATTGTAAAGAGTTTTGTTACTTGCCCTTAATTTTAAACATTTTCAATGTTTACTAAACCTTTTGGTTGAATTCATTGAAAGAGAAATAAACTTTTCAAAACATATCTTGCTGACTTACAGATTAACCTTAAAAACATAAAAATCCCTAGCTTATACTTTACGTCACAACTACTGGTACAAATTATTGCAAAGCATTTGCAATTGATACATAATCATCTTGTATCTCTTCAAGTAATCTCTAAATCAACTGAGCCGATATAATTTTCAATCCAGTTTCCGATTTTTTATTCAAGTTAATTACACGAATTACCTGACACGCAAGGACCTGTGTAATTACTTATTACAGGTGACTATTAGAACTACTTAAAGGTGTCGGGGAGGAGAAAGAAAGGCGGCAGTTTGATCGCGTGCACTTGTGAACATCCGGGCACGTCATACTACTACGTCACAGCACGTGCTGCGTGATTATGACAGGCATTGACAGATCTTGAGCGACCGGAAAATAAGAAATGAGACGGATGGAAACACATGACGTCCATCTTTCATTCTGTCAAACTGGAGTTACCGACTTCGTGGGAGATCCGGGCACTTTTGATGAGTCGCCAAGGCGTGACGGAAACTACCGAGTGGGGATAATAGCCGTTTACGAGGTTAAAAAAAGGTCTCACCTTTCTCCAATCTTCATCAAGTGAACAAGGAGTTTGTGTATGTGAAAACACGGACGTGTCATATAGACACTGAGTTATTATGTTTATACAGCACATGTGTGTGAAATATAATAAATTAGTATAAGTATGTACATGATGGCATCGAATGATAATTTGGTTGAATGGTTGTAGGTAATCAATGTCGAGTATCTGCTTGTTTGGTACTAACTGTACTGTCTATTGGAGGCAAATGTTAATAACATAACCTTGCTGTTCTCTCTGTTCATTTGTCCATAACGATTTAATTTATTTCAAAAAATGTATAAAGGGTTGCGTTGTCCGCATTAAGTGTGCTTCAGATAATTATATATCCTTCATGTTCATGGATTCTTGAAATTTAGCCAAATTCTTAATAGAAAAAAAACAATAATCTTTATTTTCTTCTAAAGGAGGTGATCTTGTGTTTTTATATCAATAGAGTTTGTAAAAATTCAATTGTTTAATATTTTTTTTAAAAGTTGCAAGCATCAAAGAATGAATTTGATTTTTTTTTGTCTTAATTGTTTAACAGATACATGTACAAAACCAAACATCCAGAATCTTATTACTGTTACTTTGTTTCTTTAAGACCTCGTTACATGGTACGTTTTTATAAAATCTATAATCAGTTCCTAATGATCAGACATTTTTGGCATAGATTGAACCCTGTTAAAACCCTCCATAGATAATAGAATATAATAGCAAACTAAAAGGACACATTTTACATAAAGTAAAGCATGATCCACACACATTTTAATGTCCCCTGTTCTACAAATCCTACGTGTTGGGGAGCAAAGGAGGATACATCGGTACATTATGGAAGAGGATACAGCAAAAGGATGAATGATTTCAAGTTTGATTTCACCTTGCATAGACCCCCCCCCCCCTCTAATTGAGGTTCAAGATTAGCCATCAGCAATACTTCTTGACGTCCGGAGAGTCAGAAACATATTTTGATATGCGTAACACATCTTAAGGTAAAATAAAGTGGCATAGTATATAATGCTTATTTATCTTGTAAAACTTAAACTTTTACCTTCTCCAGTAACGTATTCTCCTACCGAAAATACTATTTATGTTAGCTTTTGTTTCTATTAGAATAAAACTCAATGACGTCACTAAATGATAGAAACATGAACCATACTTTTTGCTGATGTACGAACCCTACTGTCTGACAAGTTTTACCCTATTACCCTATTATTGCATGATTTATTATTGTATTTCTTTCAGAAACCTTTAAGTATTTACTTTTGAATAATGATGTATGCTAACTAGATATTTGGATAAGAAACCAAACCAATACATTTTTTTCCAAATGTTTACTAACGTCTTCACAATTAAGCAGAGATGTTGAACAGACTTAGATCCTTCATAGTCAGTAAAAAGCAAATCACAAAAGCGAACCGTGACTAACTTTTTCAAGTATAACTCTAACACAAAAAGGAATCCCAGCAAACAATAAAACAAAATACATTGATAAAAAGTGAACGCCAAAAGCAGATATCAATTCTTTGTTAAAAAAATACTAATCATAAACTTACGGAGATACATCAATTATTAATCGAATGGAGGAGTGTTAAATACATAGACACAATAAGCCATTTAAAAAACGACCATACCCCAAGCGTCTTATACGCGAATAAAAAGGAGAAAAACTCGTGCAGGGCAATGACAAATGCCAATATTAGAAATCATCTTGGTGTTTTAAGTCCTTATCGCTTGCATTTGACCCACAGTGACCTGAGTTGACAGGTTAATGGTCAAGAACAGTGTCTTGCTGCACTTCAGGTATTGGTCGGTGTAGACTGACCAAATCCGGATTGAGTTGAAGTGACAGTTGATTGACCACATCACCTGGGTTCAAACCAGGACATCATGCCAGACCAATCAAGACTGTCAACTCCCCTTGTACTCTACACGAGATTCTCGTGTCCACGAGATTTGTCCGTCACATTCCTGACCTCAGGTGAAATTATTTTAAGTGGCAGTTGACCAGTCACGTGATGTCTTTAGGATCCTGCCTTTCATACCTAATGATTTTACAGGTGCAGGATAATTATGGGTTATATTTGGTCATAAATTTGCAATTAAAACCGATTGAAAAAGAAGGTAATTTTATGATGATTCCATGAACATGAATGATGGTTATTGTAAGAGATAATCGATGTGCACCAATAAGCTAATTCAAATAAGTTATGTGAGATATAATGTGAATATTTCATAAATCTTTATATTCTAAATTGTAATTAAACAGATTACTCACTGCAAATTCTAGCTAGAACACATGACTTCAATGTACGTGATATGGATAGATCCGTGATATGGATAGTTCATTTCCACATACCTGGGAAAGAAAAAAATTTCTGAATCAGGTATTTATTAATTAGTTAAATTGGAGACTTGGTTCTCTCATGTCAGGGCTTCTTAAGTATCTTCTTTGGATTCTTTATTTAAGAATTCCTCTTCATGTTACTTGCATTTTCGAATAGTCAATTCCTTTGGTATAATGTTTGGTGTATTTAACTAAAATATATATGTTTATCCAAAAACAATATATGTTTTGGCTCCAAGAACAACACTGTGTGTGATATATAAATCATTCTTAACGACGCTATTATAATTTGTTAAAATAATATACATATGTTTAATCAATTGGACAGATGATGATAAATTGCTGATCTATGTGTTTAAGAATGAAAATTTCATAACCCGGAGAGAATTGTTAAACCACACAGTTTTATATATCTTGCCCACAATGTTCCTATTCGAGATTGAGATGGGAACATGTTTGATCTACATATAATGAATAAATACTTGAGATTCAAAAGATAAGATGTACATACCGTTACCTGATATTTGCAATACATTAAAAATTTACAAAACACGCCTACATCCCTCCATTCATCCAAAACAGCAGTGATTAGCGCTGAAACAGTGAAATAGATCTAACGAGGAGGACCAACATTCATCCCCTACAGTAATCCCACAATTGTGCTGGTTGTCTTGTTGTCTGACTTTATTTGGCTTCTCTAACCCTTCTTTGTTGCCTCTCCACTCTCAGTACCTCATCCCCCTTCCCTTTGTCAGGAAATCCCTTAATTCTGAGTTACAAATACCAAGGGATATCGGCACCTTGGCATGAAGGGTAGAGTGTCAGCCGACTGGATGTCAGTTCTGGGGTCGAATCCGATGACCCTGCCAATCTGGCTGCTGACACGATCAGCGTAACTCTAGCAGAGGGATGGAGGAAATTAGAAGGAGATTTGATAATGATTCCCCTTCTAACAATGGACGCTCCATGGTCTTCCATTGACCGGTGCCGCGTCGACTGGCCGCAGATTTGGCTTAAATAAACACAGCGGACACATTGACAGTCCCGGCTTTATATTAGTTGCATTTTGGTTTTATCAAGTAGAGACCTTTGGCTCCGAAATGTCATTTCCATTGTCGAGGCTTCCGTGCTCAATGACTGAAATAAATTAAAATATTCAAGCCTTAAACATGAGAAATTTAAGTTCGGGAGCATGTAATGAGCTTGAAGGTAAACAATATCACGACCCTACAGTGAAGGAGACGGCGGGAGTCAGAGGTGCGCTACAGACTGGGACGAGACGGGTCTCTCGGGTATCAATTAATGGCGAGTTATATCTCTCCGTACGAGAATCTTCTAATTAAAGGTCTACTAATAGTATCAGTCTTAAACCGGCCTATCGCTCACGGGCGAATTGTAACGACGCCATCGGATTGGTGGAAAAACTCTGGGAACGGATGTTTTGTGTTTTTCAAAGGTGAAGAGTTCCTCTACGGAAAGTAACTCTGTCAGAGACGGAGCACATCCGGGTCTGTCCACGTGACCTGGGACGCACTCTATTTTTCTTTCATCCTTCAAGATGTCGCTGCAAATCTAATATTAACATGGGTTTGCTCACCGAGACTTGGATCAGATGGGCTTGTTTGCTTTTCAAAAATGCGAGGGATCCCTATGAAAAACTGATCAAGCAATAAAAAGAAAGAGGTGTCACTTTGAATTAATGACACCGTTTAAAGCTATTGTTTTCAGCCAATTTGGACTCCTTGAAATGGGTACCAAGAACTGGGTTTATTTTTGCTTCGTTTTGTCAATGTCTCGCTACAATAACAGAAATTGTATTATTGTATTAGTATTTCATGTCAATATTTTGGAAATCTTTTTCGTGTTATTTCTAAACCGCAAATATAATCTATCAGTTTGATTCATTAATACTTTGGATAATTAATCAAAACCTAAAATCCACAAATCCTTGTTTGATATAAACAAATATCGGTTTAATTAATTGGTAGCTGTTTCACTGTTTTAAAAAAATCAGCTTTATCCACAAAACTAATTTTGTATCATTCTCCCAACCTATTTCCCTTCCTAAATACTTCTTTGATGTTTCTGAGAACCGATTTACACCTTCAACCTAAAAACCTACGCGTGTTTAACGAAGATAAGGCATCCCCGCGGAGGAATATCCCAGCACGACACCCCCAGCTTCCCATACCGTAGTACATACGGTAATCATAAACAAATAGATAAGCGCTAAACAAATTAAAGACCTTCGCTGAGTTGGGTTTATCCTTGCTTATCAACGCCCGTTACATAAAAGAGAGAAGGTCTATGATTTGTCATGGCCACATGGGGAGAACACGGTATAGAGCGATAAGACCCTTGTATACAGATAAATTATTATATATCAGTATTTTATGGTCTAAATACTAGACCACGTGGTCGTAAATATTCGCGTTAATGCGATCCCTCGTAAATCTCCGCTATCAAAAAACCGCCGGTTTCAATGAAATTTGAGTAATTTGATTGGCAAAGGGCCTTAACTGATCGTATGTTGAGAAATTGTGAAAGTTTAGAATTCATCGCGCTCCATGCTAGCAGATAAGGATAAGGTTTACAAACTATTAATGCTCGAAGAAGTCTTAATGTTATGTACACTATGAGCGACCCTGTCTCGTCGTTGTAATTATAAATATTTATATTTTGTGCTTATTTTTTTACTTTCTGCAGAATTCTGGAGAGAAGATATTTTTGTAAAGATAATTAAGATATATATTAAATCTGAAAAAAAGCGATGACAAGATTATCTGTAATAAAGAATTTAAACAATACATAAAATATAAAATACATGCGCAAACACGTAATGCCTTTGTAAATTGTGAATTTTATACTCATTACCCACCATACGTCAAATATTCGAAAATGTTTGCCGCAAGATGATTGATACTTTTAATATGACTCTGGTTATGCTATAATTCAGTGTTATACAGGATGTGAGACAGCTTGATCAAATGTGTTCTAACCATGTGATATTGTTAGGTCTTTGAGGTGTGAAGAAACAAGTATTATTGTCAAATGCTTGATCCTTTGTCTCAAAGAGGCAACTGGAGTCATAAATTTGTATGTTAGCCTCTGTTAGAAGTCGAGCACTTTCTGGGTTGGAACTGGAGATGCCTGTTTGGCATCCAATCAGCTAGTTGTGCTATCGGCGACTCCGGTTCCAAAGTATTCTCAAAGCTTAGGTCATTTCCGTATGCTTTGGAAAAACTAAAAATATGCGACTGGGCACAGCATTCACGAGTTTTCTGGGCAGAATACGGTCATGTAATGGCCATTGAATCTTATCATTGTCCTCGCTGAATTTTTATTATGGAAGATGAGTTTTGATTGGCTGGAATTTAACAGATAATTTGTGATATTTTTACAGCTAAAGGAATCTGCCGGAACTTCGAAAAGAGATAGACTTGGTGACCATTGTTTTGCGCATGCTCAAGAAATTGAATTTGAAATTTAAAAGAAACCTTTCGCCTGATCAAACTTACTGACCTTATTGAACTGGTTGACTCGATTGACCTTATTAAAACAGCTGATCTTTTTAGACAATATCCTAAATGCATGACCAAAGCGTGTCGTAAAATGCATTTTGAGAGGCTCTCATGTCAAAACAAAGTAGTATCGAGGATGGTATCATTTATGAAGTTACCTGCCAAGCCTCGGTAATAACACGATCATCAAAGGCTCTACGAGTTTTATGCAGTTTTGTCTTGTATCGAGTTACCTCGCAAGCTTCGGTAACAACAGGACCATTGCAGGCTCTACGAGTTTTGTGCAGTTTTATCTTTAATGAAGTAACCTTACAAACCTCAGGGATAACAACAAAACGGTAACATCGAAGGTTATGTGAGATTAACAGCGTCCCGTGTCTTGTGTGAATTAACCATTTGTTTGTTTGTTGCCATTTATACAATAGTAAAATCATCGTTCAGTCTTTTAAGTGATAAAAAGTGAAAAGTATCAAATTAAAATTTGATAAAATGAGGCAATTAAAAGCTTCAGGACCTTTCTCTTTTCCCACGTTTAACTATTCAGCCCTGCTTAAAACAAAATATGACTTTCTATTTATTGAATATAAAAGCTGGACAGCAGCAACAGTACAGTAACATTGCTGGGCTGGCTATCTGAGACTGGAGTGCTCCGTGTCTGTTTGTAATAACACTCGTGTGCGTGCTTAACTCTTCCGCTGATTCATACATATGCCAGTAATTGCCAATGTATGTGATTTATGAGCTGAAGAACGGAATGGTAAATCCATGGTAAACGAATTATGTGATCGCCGCCCGATATTTTACGTTGATTGTCCATGTTACCATGCCACAGTTCAAGACACGTTCCTTTGCTTGATGGCTTAATCAGGGATTGTTGTTGTTGGGCATCTTTGGTGGTATTTTTTCATAAAAGTGAAATTTTGAATGAACCGAACAAATGATGAACTATCGAATTTTGAGAGAAACTAAGATTATGTGAACCAATAATTGTTACGTATTAACGTAAGAGTACTCGTCGCTCCCATATTTCAGCACGTCTCTGAATTTGCATCACATTTCTAAGGTCATTTTACGATTTTCAACTTCATTTTATGTAAGACAAGCTGAAATGCCCTTGCGAAGGTAAAGAGAATCATTAATATGTACATATGTACACAAAATAAGCTATAAGTTTGTTTCCAAGATTAGTCGATTAAATCTCTAATCGCTACATCTCGCCTGAAACTTTTTGACAGAGCTCTCTAGCATCAGCGTCAAACCGTGATGCTGCTTTAGTGAAGTATGGTAGCCATTTCACGGTGGAACTTGAGTTGTTGATGGAATAATTATACAAGCTGAACTCACACGGTCTGCTCTGTCGAATTGCAAATGGTCGACTCTAATTGGGCATTGCGCCCCCTAGTGTTAACTCTGCCACCTTCTCACCCTAACCAAACCAACCCCCTCCCCAATCCCTTGCATTACCCCGACCCTCTCCCCCCAAACAGGTGCCCGTTGGTGTGAGGTCGAATTTGAGGGGGGTCCAATATCCCCTGATTCTTGCAAATGTTTCCCTCAGTCAAGTAAACATGGCGGAGTGGACACCCTGGGTGGGTTGGAACGGAAGTTGGGTTGTCTTATCTCAGAACGAGGCTCATGGGGTTGAACGAGATGCATGGGTGTTTGAAAACATACAGAGCGTTTTCTTTTAGCAGAGATATGTTTACAAATACAACTTAGAATTAAGATTCTCACCTAAGCTTGCGTGAGACAGTCCTGAGAGCCGGCGGAGGTTTGGATATGATCATATGGTTTCTAATGAGGGGATGTGTCAGGGAAATACCTAAGATCTGTAATTATTTTGAAACAAAAATAGAAGCTAAAGACAATTAGGATGCGTCAATTTCAAATCAGAAGAGATAACTCTTTAAGATCATTAAGAACAAAACATCATTGATACAACTACAACCAGTTTTAGAACGAGAAAACAGAGTGTCCCTCTGTAGTTTCAAAGACTGATGTCTGCGGAACAACATTCAGCATCCTACAGTCTACACGTTTCTTCTTCAGGTTTTGCATCTGTCTCCGTCCATGGAGGCAGATCAATTCTTTAGTGCCTACACTTTATAGTTTTAATTTTCTCAGGTTTTGTTGAGAACTTATTTATACAAATTCAGCATTAATTGATCTATTTGCACTCATAACCATTGTCATCATTGCTGATGATTTCTCCTGTCTAATTTCAAATGTGATTCACAACTGACATTCTCGTGATTACTGTCAAGTTGTATAAGTTATATAAGTGAATATATTTATGTTTAGTCCGTTCAGCTTTCCTTTCACTTTCAAGATTGAATATCTCTGTTTTGTACATTCATATCAATGGGCCAGGGTAAACGCTAGTTGTAATCAATTATAAGTTCAACAACTACTTTTGGTAACCATACTTTTTTCTTTAAATATCAGCAGGTTCTTTCACGATAGTTTGTCCCAGTTACTGTTCTCCAGCAAAGCTCATCAAATTGTTCAGAGTAGGTTGCGCATTGGTCATTCTTTCAGCTTTTCTTTGAATAACTTTTTGCTGGTCATTCAAGAAGTTGGTTGGATAAGACTGACGATGGTTATATCATCCTGTGAAGACAACGTTTCTACATCGTGCTTAATGTAGTAAGAAGTAAGTGGGAAAATGTCAAAACGTCATCTTCCAAGATTATAGAAGTGGTTAATCCATACAAAAGCCTTTATTTTATATCGATTCGTTGAAAATTGAATTTTTCAGTGTAGACCAACATTTCCAGCCGTGTCGAATAAGTTTAGACCATATTCAATATCCAAGTTTTGACATAGACAATGTCATTCAAACTATAAACCGTATTCCCACGGGAAATAATATTTAAGATAATCAAAGTTCCGGAAACATTAAACGACCAAATGACATGGGGAAGTAATTGAAATTGTCAATTCAACAAAGCATGAAATTCAAATGAAAAATAAAAACAGTTTATAAGTTTTCCGTGATAGAATAGCAGTAGCGGTCAATAAAGTTTCGAGTTAAATTTATCACCTGTCCTTGAATACTCTGTCAAAATCAACCTGAGTCAAATCTGGATAATAGATATTCCAAAAACTAACAAACTCATTGAAATGCAATCCAGGAGACGACGGAGCCACCTGTTGTATAGCGGAACTATTAGTGTCTTTGAGCAATTTCTTGAAATGTTTTTTTGAAGTATCACAAGTTCTCACCAACTATCGCGATAGTTTGGAGCTCATGGATCAAAACATCATAATTATGGGCGTGGAATTCACTCGTCTTCTTGTGTATTTGTGGAATTTAAATGGAATCCAACCCTGGGCTAGTTCGTATTACATCTTTGACTTGGCTCGGGACAGCAACGGTATAGACTCCAGCTGGTGCTGCGATAACGCGCCCAGACAGCTGCGCGAGACTAACCCTACACATGCGCGCGTCTTACCTCAGGCTCTTCCGTTTCTCAAGCAAATTCTCTTCTCGCTAGTACAAACGAGTATCGGCGAATAATTACTTCCGTCTGCGTTCGTTTCCATCACAGAAATAGATTACGACTTTTAGCGGCATCGACATTCTTCAAAAAATCCCCTTTTGTGGTCGAGATTATCGGATTCTTCAACAAAAGGGTTTCTGAAAGCTGTCGATCGGGAAACAACTTTACTTGATATCTTAATTCCTTCCAGACTAGAACGATTTGTTAGTAGAGTTGGCACGCGATGCGATTATTACCCAACAATTTTCTCTCATTCCTTTTTCCAGGGTGCTGACAGTTTTCGACTGTAGTTGCCTGGCTTATCTTGTCGCATCTGACAGTCCCGAGTCGATGTTCAGATAAGAATGGCGTTCCTATTTCACTGATTACATTCCGAGGCGCGGAGTGTCTGACATGACAGTTTCAATCTCGGGTTCACATCTCCAACACTCTGACTGTTAGTCTAACGGCTCTCCATGTGTTGTGACAAACTGCCTCTTTTAACACCCAAATTGTCCTCAGCCATAAAAATAACTATCATTAGCATTTCTGCTCGGAGTCTACTTCCATGACAGATGACAAGAGAACCGATGGTGAAGAATGTACAAAATGTTTGGTGTTCGTGTATGCTGCAACCTCTCCTTGTTGTGGAGTCATCATAGATACATGTCAGCCCCTTGCCGTTTTTATCAAGCATGTTCGACACTGTTTTGTGCATCACTTATCTTTATACCCGTTAACGTTGTAGATAAATCATGCATGGCTTCTATTCCATTGAAAAAGGAGATTCCGAACTGGCATCGGCTCACAATCAACGTCACATACCAATCTCTACCATTCCTTTTATCACAAATGAATTATCATCAGTCGTTCTTGATGAACAAAGTATAGGGGAAAGAATGTCAAAATATTTTCCTTTCAAGAGTAACCGTCGTAAGGTGTTTAAATCATTCGACATTCGCTGCAGTTATATTCCCCCTGTAGGTAAAAAATGGGGAATACGTATGATTTTTTCTAAGCACCCTACTGCTGTGCCATATTATCCTAAAAGTGTCATCATCATCATATCCTCCAGTCGGAAATCAGATATCATTGTCACACCTGTCGATCGATCCAGCATAGCCATTAGAATTTAAAGGATAAATCAATTTTTCAACATGAATCAAAAATGTCCAATGAAAATGTTACATCTCTATATAAAGGTTAGACGCTCGGAAATGCTAGGGTACATATTGTTGGTTTCAAGCATACGTTTGCTTCATTTCACACTTGGTAGTATAATTTTGGAAACAAGCAAATGTTTCAAGGAATACTTCAACAAGGTGTGTGCCTATTGCTAAACGTTAGCTGTGAATTACATGACGAATCGACAACTGGTGCTGCGTTGAAGAAATGCGCGAGGTTCAACAAGAAATTAGTGCTAGCTCCTTTTAAAGCAATTAATCTTGTAGTTTTCTGTTCCACTGATGAGCGAGAGCAGCTGAAAATGGTAATTTGTCATTTGCAGGCAAAACCTGTTATTCACGGCTCGCTCTAGTTTTACGTGATTTGTGAGCTCTGAAAAAGTTTGGTTTAAGATGCATTGACTTGATGGTTCTTTGACAAACTCCTGGTGTATTTACACGCAATTAAGTTTACTGCCTGGGCTGTCATTACAACCCACTACCCAGAGTCACTTTGTGGTAATCTGACTTGACTTATGAAAATATGTTTTAAAATTATAAAGTGTTACTGAAATCCTTACTTTGACCCTGTAGTATGGTTTTGTGCGTAACAATCGTGCTTACACAAGTAGCTAAGTGAGCAAACTAATGCATTTTATGGGAATAAGGTTTTGAAAAGTTAGAACCTATTGGTTTGTATCCACAGTGGTTCTTAGGGCACCCGTTGCACATTTGAAGTACAGATTCATATTCAACTACACATTCTATCTTCTTTATGTACCAATTTATGTAATCAAAGGCTTACAAATCTTTATTGGCTATTTGCATAAACAAGATGAAATCAATATTCTTAAAAACGCTGACTTTGTAGTGATTAATTACTATTTATTGTTACCTGAATCTGTTAGCAGCCAACATGAGATGAGGTAACCTTTTGGAAGATATTACTGAAAAAGAAAAGACTTTTTAAATTTCATGTAAGCAATGCAATTAAAATTGCAGAAATCAACTTTACAGAATTCGGTCTCATGCTTGGCTGCAAAATATTCTTTTTCGCCGACGATTATTCCACGCAACATTTCATTAGTTCATTTACATTTTCATGAGATGTATCATCGAAATTTGTTTTAGAATTATATGGTATTTTAGGTGGTCACAAGTGATTATGTATGGTTAAATTTTATTTAGGCAGGGGGTATGAATTTTTGTCTTTAGTTTTGGGAAACCAGATAAATAACCTAGTAACTCCCTTTTGAGAGTATCAAGGGGCAAGTAACTCCATCGTAACTTGCGTTTGTCAGGGGGTCATCCTGCATACACCACGCCCCATGCTCATGACGTTACGTAAGTCTGCTCAAACAAGGTGCTACGAGACTATGGTTTTGATGTTGATATTTCACGTTAAGTGAAGATGATACTTGATTTGGTAGTTTGAGTGCTTCAGTGACCATAAGAGTTAGGACAGCCGGAGCTTGTATGCTCCTTATAGGGTCACCCTAGTTCGACAGGTCGACGGGTAGAGGCCAGGCTAAATTTGAGTAGTTCTGAAACCTTTCGTCTTTCATTCACTTTACATTTCCCTCCCTCATCTTGTCGATCCCCTTTCCCCAGGATATGTATACTGTCTTTTGGATGACTGAAATAGTAATAATGTTATGAATCCGTTAAAAACAAACTCACTCACTCACTCCTAGCTATAGTCCGCTTAACTACACCTTCAGTTGTACATGAGTACATTTGTAATATCTATAATTACTACTCACCAATCTGAATAAAATCGACCGCGTTCCGAGGAGTGCAAGTTTTTTAAAATTGACTCTAGCGGGATATATGAACTCATTCTAACACGATCTGACACCAGTTTAGCGCAGATAAAACTCATTAGCGGATCAACATCAACGCGTTTAATAGAAGGATTGGTGACGATCAAGTTTTACGGGAGTTACTTGCCCCTAGATACTCACACTTATGGTATTTGCCGGAGTCTTTGTGATTGGTTAGCTTGGATTAGGCTAGAACGTGTGAACAATGATGCAGACTGATGAGGAGAGGAAAGCCCTTGGTAGAATGAGTTCGAATCCCGCTATATTATCAATTTATCACTTTTTATTCCTCGGAAAACAGATTTTAATCAGACTGACAACTCGCAGACCTAGCACTGTTGTCAGACATTAGAATACAATAGGTATGATCTTATACGTAAACGTTATGATGATATTTATTTAATTCAACTCTCTGCACCATATTTGTTTTGGATTCACTACGGTAAATCTAAAATCACTGTGATAAGCGAACAGTGAACCGTGTTATCGTTATCTCTGAAAGAGTAATCCTGGTTTTTTTCTCTGATAAGTCTAAATGAGAACAATCCCGGTTTGATCGCTGACCCTTGTATAGAGTTAATCAGTAGTGACAGGGAAATTAGCCTCTAAAATGTTTAAAAGAGTTCTGCTCATGGGTCGGTGGCTGTGTGTAGAAACAGAGAGTTATCAGTGTGTGGATCAGCTCGCCTAGTTACCTCCGCGCTGTGGATCAGTGTGATTACACTTGCGTCACCTGGGACGTGTTTACTGCTGTGTAGCGCACGATGAAGACACATGCTGTGTGTCTACAGCTGTGATGTCGTAACTACCCCGACCTGAGCCGGCTTACGGCACTTGGAGTCTGCGCGCAACTTACGTTGCACGTGCAACTCATTTCCGTCGAGTGTTTCTGTGTGTGAAATCGCACGGCCATTAGACAACGAATGGAAGATGTTAGGATCAAATTCATGACTGCGGATAAACGATAGCCACACGTGCAGTTGGAACGGACACTGAGAGTTGTAGAATTTATTAGGTTATTATGTAGCGCCAGTGAACCGCTGCAAACAGATTAAGACCTAAACTTGCACCCGCGTCTCCAATCGAACACGTAATGATCCGGAGAGGCAGCGCTGCTCACATCTTTCGTGTCGCGCAACACCGGAAGTCCTTCGAATACACGTTTTCAGGTTATTAATCGGGCTTGAACCGACACCCATAACTCGACATGGGCGGGTAGATCCACCGCTTTATCAGATCAGTCTGAACAGGGTTACCCGATCATCTTGCTAATGAACTACCTGGAAATAAACCTCCACACGCGTCTTTAAACGCTTGTTTTCCAGAAAAGGATACGCTTTTACACAATTTCCTCAAATCAATACCCGTTACAACGTCTGATTAATTCGAACACCTTTCCCGTTAAGTAAAACGCCCAGAGTATTAAGCGAGTCGTAAAATCGCAGCTCACAATCGTCGAGTCGATGAGGTAACTGCTCCTATATTGTTACACGGTCAATTGGCTCTAGATTTTTCTCAAGCGTGGGAATTGTGACCATTCCTAATCAAGATGGATTGGACCCACTGGGTTGCAGTCATTGTGAAAGTTAAAACATGTCAATGATTTACAAAACAACGCCACTTGAATAAATTTATGAAAGAACATTAAATTCAGTAAAAGAATACTTTTCTAGTTTTGTGCTAAATCTAATGAAGTGGTGGTTAACGACTTCCTCTAATGTGGATGCTTATGCGTTTAACGTAGAAAAAATTCTCATTTCGATCTACGATTTCTTTTAAAACTACTTGAAAATATATATGGACATGTTAATTATCTTCATAGCGATGTTAAGAAACAGGTTCTTATATCGATGGCTCTAAACTTGAATTTGAAAAATTTAAAGAAAAAGGATGTATCTTTAATATGGCCTTCAAAGCATTTCCTAAATCAGAAATCTGTGTCTGAAAGACAGAACTGCTGTTTCAAGATAAATTTGAAAATTAAGAAGTTGCTATTTACAACGCATGACTCAACTTTGAACAGATTTCTAAAATGGTTCGTCTCGCTTGTAATAAACAGCTCAACTTAAACAAAAAGAAGCTACGTTTTCTTGTAAAGGATGATAAAATTGTCAAGGTCACTTTAAGAATATTGAAGTGTCTGATATTCAATATTTTAATTTCAAAGACCTATTTATATGCTGTACAACACTCTGGGGATTTAAGTTTCGGGGTTTTTAATGGATAATGCAAATCGTCATTATTTCACATCAGTATCAAATGTTCTTAAAACAAACCTTAGTAAATACATATATTTGTCATCGACAGCGAAACAACTACAGTTTTTTTTTTCAATCAAATACAGTCAAATTCTTATTGATTACAATTCTATTGAGTATGATATATGATCATATCATCTTCACGACAAATGATGATATTCCCGATCGATAGCAAGAGTGACGTACACAGAGTATATGGACAAAGTAGGCAGTGACATCGTGGCCTTTTTATCACTTTAATTGTGAAATTTAGACAAATATACAAAATTCGCTCTCAAAGAAAGGCTGAAAAGATGCCGCTGCAGATGTAACGTTAAACGTATACACGTATAAGTGAATGAGTTTTTCTTTAGTAAAACTCTGTATTCGCATATGGAACCAGTCTACGTGTCCAGATCAACTTGTTTGAACACTGAGCCACTCTGGAAGGAAACACAAACTCCCTAGAATATTTACTCTCAAAACTTGGCACTTTATCGCCTTATTACCTCCCTTGACACACAAACAAACCTCGCGTTATCTCGCGTATCACGTGATCGGAATCACGCAATTACCCGTCAGTGTGCCTCCTCTTTTATCGAGAGATTTGTAAGTGTACGATTCTCTTTCGGTTTCTGACTCCTGTCAGTTGACCAGATATAAGAATAAACAACAAACACGCAGATAATACTCATCAACGCTATAGATAGAAACAGATAGAGGTAGAACTGCTCCCGGCCTACACAATATTCACCTTTATCATTATATGAACGTCAAAATGTGTTATGCATTCATGAAATGCTTCCATTTGTTCTTTCAGCAATTCATTGATGTTGCATTGTTCTTATTTCTACTTCAAGAGATAGTCGTTAGTTCAACACTGTTTGAATTATTCCCAAAGAGAGATTTTCATAATACAATGAACTAAAGACGTATATAATTTACGTACTATATACGTCCTTCAATGAGCGCGACTTCTATAATAGGGACTGTTCGTGCTGCAGTGCCCGCGAGCCATGCCTAAATTCTCATTTCAAATGAAAAAGTTCCCGAATGTGAGAGGCAATTTTGTCTAAAATGATCATGGCCTTTTTCTACATGTACAATGTTTAAAGAACCGACAGTCTATTGGACAAGCTTCTTCCCCCGCAAAACTCAGCTTCATTCTCCATCACTGATCATCCAGATGTGGATGACAAGGTGGAGGTCAAGGGATATCAATATATCAATAATAAACAACTTTGTTTTATAATAACTACATTAACTCGTTTTATGATATCACTTGCTGTGGATGCAAACGTCATATGGCATATGAATTGACTGCTGACATTCAGTTATAGCCCCCCACCCCCTCTCTGTGATAAAACACTAAAAGCCACAGCAAATTCTCTGAGAATTAGAATGCAAGAGATGAGTTTAGAAGAAACGCTATTTCCCCTAAATGTCCACTTGTTATCATAAGACAAAGTTGGTGTTTGGGAAATTACACAAGCATGGAATACGGAAACACTGGTGTCTTATGCTATGTACACGTTTGGATGGTATACAACGTTTAAGTCTTACAAGGATCATTATTCTCTCAAGGCCATTTACCGATTGAACAACTCTAAGACGTTTTAGACTCTAACCACGACCTAAATTCCTGCTCATTAAGAAGCGTCACTTTGAGGTTTGCATACACAGGTGACATAATTCGACATTTGACAATCATGGTTACAAACCTTTTTGTTCAAAACTGGCACCCAGGGGTAATAGATTTTATTATTTTGAAATACCTTTGCTAGTAGAATATGTTAAAAGTAACGTCTTGAAAAAAACATTTTAACCTCCATTGTTTTTGAATTTCCAAAGAGCAAAACTGATTATAATATTTAGAGGATTGTTTTAGGTGATGGATTAAGAATAAATAATCTGCCGTAAAATTTCATGAAAGTAATTACAATTTGTTTACAATTTTACAATTTTATCTGTAAATCAGTTTATTTCAAACACGTAAAATTCGCAAAAATATTGCATGTGGAGATTTTTTAAAAACACATTGTACACAAATAGATTACTAAAATAGTTTTATTGAAAGACTAATTTGAATATAAGAATCTTTTACATATCAAGAGACATAATTCAAGTATAAAAAGTAATTCCACTTGAAGTTATCAGTCACCGACGGCGAAAAAATAAGGATTCTATTACAGCAAGTTCAAATTTGAAATCCTAATTCCATAAATACTTTAGACCAACATTGTTGTTGAAAACGAAATGCCACCGACAACAATAGCGTATTGTTCCCAGCCAATGCGAGTGGCGACGATAAGAATGTTATGTAAGCGATGACTAGATACCTTCAGCAGCAGCAACCATCAGACTGATGACATTCTATCCCTCTTTTCCAACATTCTATCTATCTATCCCAACATTCTATCTCTCTATCCCGGCATTCTATCTCTCTATCTCGATGATCCCCACAGATTAAGAATCACACAGTATACAAATGCCTTGATATTTCTCCGAAATTTAACAAGTATTATAGAATTTCTGAAAACACGTAATTTAGCTGTTTATCCCTGTGTGGCCCCAGTCCCTCCCTACGTTGACTTGCAAGGACGTAATCCCATCCGAAATTTTCCTGCAATTTGAGTTGGACAGGAGAAAATCGGCTAATAGTGCAGTCTTCCCCTGGAGAATCAGACCACCCTGCTTTCACTGAGAATTGGATTCCTTACCCACGGAATAACCTACCTTTGCTTGGAGGGTTTTGTTCCCAGTGATGAAGACTTATGAAATCTCATGAAATCTGCTGTATGCATGTTATGTGAGAACACGTGCTGGGAGAGCATATCGCCTTCCCCGTGCTTCGTATCGACGCTGTGGTGTATATCAATTAAAGGGAGTCTGTAGGGCAGAAGATTTCAAGGAATGGAATTGTTCCTGAGGGGATTCCTTTCTAATCTAATTAAGCATTTGCCAGCATTATTTCATAATATCAGGTATATGATCGCTATTTACTCGGTAGATTACATTCCGTTAGGGTAATATGTTTTATTGGTTAAACTTTTCGAAATGAGATACGCTTTCGAGATGGACTGTAACATATTTTTGAGACAATGTATCTTTTCTTTATTGAAACATATCAAAATCACAAAATCATGTTAGCATGGAATCGCATGATATTCGAATCGGACTTTTTGTTATTGTTGATTTCATCCAAGGAACAATTGATCTTTCCTGTTTAGAATTTCTTTAGGAGAAAACAGTTTCCAAAGGTTGACCTCCTTTGGCAATGGTTGTTATTTGTTACGTACTAACTGAATGAACAAGTTATTCAACAAAAACAATTAAATTTGTGGAATAAAAGAAATGAGAAGAAATCGACATTCCCTAAAACAGTTAACTCAATTTACCAGAATGAAGATTTCTTACAAAATATTTATTAATTGACTTATTCAAAATTATCCTGAGACATATTTCAAATCTGCTTAAATTATCTTAATAACAAACTACTGACCTGCGAAACCTTATCTTTGACACAACCGTCAATTACTTAGGTCAATAGAAGCATCAATCCCTAATTCCGGCGTTTCAGTCCTAGTTAGATTTATGAATGTATAAAATATACTGCTTTGAAAACATGCATTGGCAATAGTTGAACCAACTGTTGGCAAATTTCACGAGATTACCGTAAACAAAACTGAGATATATTTCAGCCTTGTGCCAACTTCCGTTCATGCGTGGAAGGTTTACCGGAAACAGCAGGGTGCACGCCCCCTAGCGATGACAGCTTACTTTCAGCTCGTAAAGCAATCCCGTAGCCACTAATACTTAGCATATTTGACACTTGTTGCTTTTACGGGATTTCCTTTGCTTGAAAACATGTCAAATGGGGAACTGAGGTTTTGAAGAATGACATCTAGATTGAACATCTGAAAATACCTGGGATAAAGAAAATATTGTGTTACACATAAATCTCGAGCACAATGAGGTACCGACCGATATACACTGGTGTACGATATAAATATCAAAAATTTTAAAAGAGACTTTCTATCATATCTTTCCATTACATTTTCAAGTAATCTTGAACATTTGTCAAATGTTAACTGCCTCAGCTTTATGAAATTATATTTTTGTAGGGATCCTTTTTAATTTTTTTCTAAATTCATAATTTCTAATAAATAAAAAAACAGCAACAATCACCTTCACCAACATTCACCTTAAACGTGTCTTATAAGCTAGTTCATATTCTTAGTGTTTCTTCACCAAAGAATATCACGCTTGCTTCTCCATTTTCACACAACTTGTTTCCTCAGGTCAATAAACTTCAAACCTGACGTCGACCAAAGTAAACCATGGTCCTCTCCTGCATTAAGGTTCCTACTTTGGTAGTTCGCGGTCGATTTCGTACCATAAGTAGTCCTACCTGGTTTAGTTCAGAGCACGCGAACTGAACTAACCCTGAATCCTGGAAGTACAGAATGTAGTAAATAGAAGACTGATGCTATAGTTATGTTCTTCTCTTATCCTAATGTCTGTTATTCAACAAGAACATGTTCTTATCCACGTTCAAAGGAACAACTGTTAGAGCTTACGTCACGAGACATTTGTTCCCGGAACGACCAATTCTTAAAATGAATGTCCATGATGGTCGATACATGGTTTAATCTTGGGTTAATCTGTCTCAAAATCATTCTTAACGCCTTATCTTCCCTCTAATCAAGTTTAAACCGACACACACTAAGTACTACGATTATTGGTGGTGAAACTAAGATTACCCTCTTCTCTTCACTAGCCATTACAATATGTTGAAGTGCGCATTCACTCCATTTACAATTGTCCGTTTTCCAAAATGAGATGTATCCATCTAAAAATATCACCTTCACAAATTTCACATCGAAACTAAACAGTCACTGTTCCCTCGTCTATCAATTCTACACCTTTCCCTCTGAATGCTTGCATACCTGCTTCTTGCCTCATAAAGGATAGGCAAAGACGGCATGTAACGCGTATTTACAAGCATAGGACTTTAGTGTATATACATGCCTGAGTAGATGTCCGTTTGGTATTCGCGATATAGGGTTCATCAACCTCTGATGTATTCTCCTTTTAGTTCTGAATATGATGGTTTCTAACTATTACTCCTTCACAGCTAGCACAGACTGTCAGCTTTATAATTAAGACATTGAACGTTAATTTCACCAATTATTACCCAATCTTTTATCCTGAAGGAATGTTATTTGTTAGCCGAAATTATTCTTCATACATTATATTCTTGTATTCCGCACAGCCAAAAGTGTATTTCAATACTGTTGTACTCTGGGCCACGAGGCCTCCAATACTGAACTAAAGACTTTGACTTTGACTTTGTTCTTTGAGTTCTCGCGAGGAACTGAGAGTTCACTCTCATAGAAAAATTACAATAATCATTCTCTGGAAATAATATACCATAAAAAAGTGTTGTAACTATTTGCAATTGAAAGACGTTTCGACTGACACCGAATGAGAATTTCGCATTTACCGGTCATTATTGTATTCTTCCAGCGATTTCTATTTCAATAATGGCATGAAATTGAGCAACAAGCCTGTCTGGAAGCCACTTGTTGTTTTACAGAGTAACACAGATACACCTTTCTGATTAAATTGAGCTTTAACTATACCATTAAGGAGGCCCGGACAGTCGACACCGGACACGTTACTGTTTTTAAGAATGTTCCCTTTGAATGAATGTACCAAAGACAATGATAATTTTTGCACCGAGCTTAACACATAGATAAATGTTTTGATGAAACTTAAAGTAAACTCCAATATTTCTTACACCAGTTTTCTTGAATACCTACTCCCTGACAGTCAGTAACTGGTTGTTACTGAGGTTCATTCCTGGTATGTGAACTACCATGTTGTACTAACTAGTTGTACTAAGTAACGTCAATAGATATACAGATGCAAATGGAATCAAACTCCACTTTCTTCCAATACCACCTTTCCTGACAGTCAAAACCATGTTGTGACTGAATTTGACTCCCGTTGTATGAATTATCATGTTGTACTGAATTGTTGTTATACCGGTTACAGACAATGTATAGATGTGACTGAAGAAAGTAGAATTTTACTCTAGTTTTTGCAAATACCACTTTTCCTGACCGTCATCACCTTGTTGTAACTTAAGTTCACGCCCGTTGTATGAACTATCATGTTGTACTAAATTGTTGTATACCGGGTACCGAGAATGTAGTGATGTGACTGAAGAAAATAGAATCTAACTCCACTCTTTGCTTCTACCACGTTTCCTGACAGTCAATACCTTGTTGTAACTGAAGTTCACTCCCGTTGTATGAACTACCATGTTGTACTAAATAGTTGTTATACCGGTTACAGACAATGTATAGATGTGATTGAAGAAAGTAGAATTTTACTCAAGTTTTTGCAAATGACACTTTTTCTGACAGTCAACACCTTGTTGTAATTGAAGGTCACTCCCGTAGTATGAACTATAATGTTGTACTAAATTGTTGTATACCGGGTACCGAGAATGTAGTGATGTGACTGAAGAAAATAGAATCTAACTCCACTCTTTGCTTCTACCACGTTTCCTGACAGTCAATACCTTGTTGTAACTGAAATTCACTCCCGTTGTATGAGGCCCATATTCCAGAATCCTCAGGAGATGAGATGATTCCCCTGCTGTCAGCCAAAGTGAGCTGAATTAAGGTATCCTAACTAAACAAGACTGATAATCACTCGTCTCAATTATACTAACTAGTGTCTTCCCTTATCAGTCCAACTACACACAAACTAATAAACAAGATATTTACTTCCAGCCTATCATATTTTGCCTTTAATTCAAGTGTAAAGCAACTTGTTTACTTTGGCTTTTGTCGTTAAATCTGCAACGCCATGAAGCGATTCTGCCAGCGCGAGATTGCGATGCCGTAACACCGCCCTCCCACATTACCATTCAGTTTGGAAACCAATACTTTATATCAGGGTGGGTTTCTTAAAACTGTTCTAGAATAACAACTTCTTTACTTTTTCTCTAGAAAATGAATGAATGAAATTCTATGAATGAAGAATTGTGTGAAATTTTAATTTCATTGATTTTTTTGCAAAATAATTTTTAATAGCTATGTAAAAAAAATAAGAATTCTTACAAAGAATATAGTTCAGTTTCTAAAAAATTCGATTAGATTACATGTGTAATCTGATATGACGGTAATAATGCATTTGTTTGGTCTTATTCTAAATAAGAAATTGAAAACCGTTTTTATTTTTCTTATGAGATAAAAATAACATTAACATTATGAAATATGGTACCTCAACTATTAAAACCGATATGCCCACATTGATGTGTAATTAGTTTGAAAACATTATCATATTAACATCTGACCCTTTAATTAAATGAAAAGGGAGGCAACTGCTGTTGATGCTAACATCCTAGTGGGCGTGACAAGTGACGGTGAGGCATAAGGAAACACATTGTCGTGATGCGGGGTGGGACCGAACGATCAAAGCCGATTTAGTTTTCAACAGAGTTTCACGCTGAAAAGTGCTTGTAAAACGATCTCTCAACTTCTTTTGTAGGGTCAGGGGTGAAGCCCGCTAACACACAATAACTACCCGTTTTAGCGTGAATGAAATAAAGATACTCCGGTAGGCTGTCTGATAACACGGCAGGGTATTGAGGGGTGCCATGTATTTGTCAACACTTCAGCAGGGGGAAGGGGCCTATTCACAAGACACGGACAGATCGCACCGATCTAAGTTCCTTCATCAACAAGACAGCACGTTCCCTTCCAACATGATCTGGCATTTTCTCGCCTCCGATGTTCCCGCAAACAAACCTTTCCCAGTCCATTACAAAAAAGCGTGCCCAAAGCCTAATTTGATACAGAAAATTAAAGGTAATGACCATTGATAAAGAACGACTTCATCTTGGTCCCTCCCCTCTGTTCACTCGGCAAACATCGAGTGTAAACTTGTAACAGTCGCATTCGGAACATGTCGGCAATCCATTCCCAATCGGGAAGAAGGTACAATGGGTCATTCCGAACGATCATTCCACACGTAAATAACCAACGAACCACCCGGGTGGCGAATCCTGTGTTTAGTCAACGTTTTGAAAATGTTTGTTTGTAGTGTTGGGTAATACTCGCTATAACATACGTTACAGGGGAGGGGGATGACATTCATCTGTCCATCAAAGTACACGGAGCGTCTAAACAATCTACACAGAAACCAACCTGGTCACCAAGTGTATTTTGTTGATGTCACGATAGAAATATAAAACAATCGCCATACTCGTAGGAAATAATGTGAAATTAACGAATCGCCATCAAGATTTCATTATTTGACAGTCTTCTAATTTAATGTTTTTTTGTTTTTAAATTTCATTTTTTTCGAAAATATTTTCATGAAATATTTCTCTTTATTTCAATAATTGATGTTAACATTCATCTTAACGGGCATAACTGGAGCCCTTTCCAATGGACAGGTTACTAAATAGAGCTGTGTTATATTGGTCAGGAATCCTTTTTCAATTTATCTACATTGCAGTAGTCTTGTATCTTGTATCTTTCGAATCCCTATGATTTAGAAGGCATATCTCAGTTTTAAATCTACGAGTAGAATTATTCGGATCCTACATTTGGCCTTCAAATTTGTCAAAAGTTTTTGGTAAATTAAATTAGTTTCTATAAAATCACTTTCAAATAATCCTAACGGCAATGATTTTGAATTCGCTTTGGTCATAAAATGCAAGGATTAATATCACTATAATCACATGCTACATTTTAATTTGGTTTTAGTGAACTTGTTACGGTTCTCTGTTCAACAAATTTGAACAAAGGCAAACAAATACATCATACATCCAAGAATAGTTTTAATATATGTTTATTATAATATGAAATATGTAATAGAACAAGCTTATAAACATTAAAAATCCTTGACACTCAAATAACTCATTGGCATGTCACAATTCAAATCTATAGGTTTTCAAATACTCGATTTTATCATATATTCTAGAAAATAATAACCTAATCTAACCATTAAAGTTCCGTTCGAGTCTTCTCAGGATGTCCAGTTCAACAAGGCAGTTTATACCAGTATATCTGAACAACATGGAGACAATTCTCACGGAGGTATTGCAGTAAGCTTCAAGGTCGCTTCGTCTTACAAAGATGATCAAGTAACAATCAATCTCACCTTGACTGTATTATTTTCCAAATTATCTTGTAAACCGTCAATAAACTGTTTTTTAAAAGTTCATTTGGTTACCAAAATATGTTATTATAAAGACAAGTTGTTAACAAAAACAGGTCCCCTCTGAAAGTAATAGAACGCTTGAAATGTTTCTTTGAAGTTCATTATAAGTCCAGCTCAACAATCCATCACTAAGGTACTCAAGTTTAATTATCGCGCTACGATGAATTATTTTCTTAAAGTTTCAAATAGGTCCTTATTGTAGCTTTAACGTTAAGTGATCAACGAGAAGGGGACAATGCGATATTTTAAAGAAACCATACTAAAGAATACTCAATCATTTTCCGCTTTCGAATAAACGACTAATTTCTTTTTTAAATTTCTCAAAAGCGTTTCAAAAAGTATCATGTTTTTCGCTTGTGCTTTAGCTCTTTGTAGCTGTGCCGACCCGGGTGGTAAAGTGAGCATCCATCGGGTAAAGCACTTCGGAAGGTATTCGCAAGAACATCTATCATCGGGGTATAAAAGCTGTCGACTAACGCCTTCCTCCCCTCCCCCTCCCCATTAATTATTCTGGCCGACATGGCATGTCCTGCTGGTTGCTTCATCGATTAGCCCTCCCCTCAACATAGAACTATCTGGATTATTTCTCGCGGACGAGTTCACAACTCGGACATAGTGCATCGGTCCATAAATCACTCCGCAGTCGGTGTGAATCCAAGTGGAAAACGACGGACAGATTTCTATTCTGTGTCCGGAGTCTCGTGTTAACACAAAGATATTTGTTTGTAGAATAAGCCCTAGTTTCACTTGATTGTCTCGGAAAACACCGGGGTATTTAATAGTAAGTAGAAGATCAGGCCATAATCGAATTTGCAGCAGACCTGGTCCCGCTAGACGCTGTGTAACCCCAACTTATGTGTTTGGTAAACACACAAACTTCCCCGACATGCTGAGGGGTGGAATAATATTTTTCAATTTTCTTAAACTGTTTATGTGGCGATTTAGCCAATCATATTAACATGCATGTCAAAATAATCAAGTGACTCGGCGCTCAGTAAGTAAAGACAACCCACACGCGACAAGTTGCAACCAAGTCGACCCACGCCGGTCATAAATAACTGATTAGAGCAGAGATGTATTTATTTAGAAATTATACACTCCTTCAATCATATTAACCGTCTGTTTGGGTCCTTTCCATAACATTGCATATAATAAACTATATTTTGAGGTATTTTGATAAGAAACAAGGCTATTTACGATTTCTCTGAGGCACACAAGTCGTGATAGTGAGATAAATACAACCAACAAACAACTTGTTAAAGCATTTGTTTGGGTTGTAATTGAGACTTATATCATCATATTCAGTATGAATGTAACGTTCTACATTGATTTTAGATTTCAAATAAGTTTGATAAGACTAATTGTGCTTGTTTTTTAATTTGTTGAAATCACGAATGAAGTAAAAGCTTTATCCATATATTTATTTATATTGTATAACTTTATAATATATATATATTTATGATTAAATACTGTTTTTGTCCTTGAAGAAATTCTTAGCTGTTATTCTTCGAGGATAAATTTAATGGGGTTTTTTCAATCAGATGAATACTGAAATCAAGTTTATTGTTATTGCAGTTTTTTTATTTTCACTCATAATTATCTTTTTGATAAGTCCTTAATTCTTAAGAACTATATTTTCCATTTTGTACGGAAGAATCATGCCACATACATATTGAACTACAGTGATGTTGGTCTACACTACCTCGATATATAAAAACTTTAAAAATAATTACTTTAAATTTATTCACTTTAAAATTTTATTTTTGAGATATTTATTTCAACACTTAACACTTGACTCTACCAATACAAAAACATTACAACATTTTGTGAAGCCCAATTAATTGGCGAGTGTGAAAGGAACAATAGACGATAAGTTATCTGCCTCATCTATACAGGAATCTAACGGCTTGCAGCTCAAGTAGACAATTTGTCCAGAGCAAGGGGAAAGTGCCACAAGTCGAGGGGTTAGGGGGACGCTCCCCCTCAACATCTCATCAACGCTGAGGGTTACAAGGAGAGGCACTTCAAAACAGTTCACAACTACCAAGCGATACAACCAGACGGGCTTCCTCACCAGCGATCTAAGGGGAGTAACTCTTGTAAGACTATTGCTCCTCTGTATAGTGAATTTACACCCGAATAAAAATCAACCATTAAAATTGTTTATCAGTATAATAAAATCTTAACAGAAATATTTGTCCTTATTTGTGGTGTTATCATTCACTGATCTGTATATTAATTTAAGATCGACCATATATTTGTTCCAAAAATTCGGATTGAATTTTGTGGCAATAGTTATTTCTAGTTGTTATTAGTCATTTTAATTTGAAATAAGTCTTTCATTGATATTCTATTGCCGAGAATGTGTCAGGAAAATTTTTTTTTTAATTAATTAAATCACAAGGCATGGGAAAACAATGTTTAAAGTTTATGTATTGAAATCTATTAGAAACAATGCCATCGAAAACATTTGTTTCTTCGTGTGCGCTCGTTGGCGTCATGGTTTTAAAGGGTTGATGAAATGGGTTGTTGTTCCTGATATATATGTATGGTATGTCTCTGTATTTTGGGGTTTTCTTCCATGTCCTCAAAATGTTCACCTTGTTAATTTGGTTTAATAATTGATTTACATATGTGATTAATTATTAATTTTTGTCCTCCAAGTGAATACTGACCAGAGCTGTTTTTTACTCATGTGATCGATTCAAAATCAATAATCAATATACAAGAATGTTCCAAAATAAGTTTAATATAAAAATAAAAATATTGTTTAAGTTCTAAACGTAAAAAATCACGACACTTAATCATTGTTCTTACAGCTGTAGATCTGCATTATATAAATTGTTTTGTCAATAGTAGTAATAATAATAATAATAATGATTATAATTATGGTGTTTATCAAATAATCTTTCGACAAGCTATTTGATTTTACTTCATGAAACATGAAAAACTTGCTAAGGAAATGTGTAGAGGTTGATCAATTATCAGATATTTTCTCAGCGACTGTTTAACATACCATCTGCAAAAACATTTAAAACGACACTCATTTGTTTACGAATTGAGAAGAATATCCTGGATTCGAACTCATATATCTACATTTGTAAACGCTTTGCAAACCACTGATAATGCTAAACACACAACCTCGCTATTACGCCTTGATAAAGTTCAAGATAAACATTTTTTGAGAAAACAACGAGAGTTTGCGAGAATTGGATTGGCCAACCAGAGCACTGCATTCCACACCAACCTCTCTCTCACTAAATTTCTCTTTTAGCTCCCGATTTACACATTGGCCTCCGTATAATAGCGAAATACGGTTCAGTTTAGAAATTTGTGGCAAATATTCTAATAGATTATAACTTTCTAAGACTTAAGGTACAGCTATTATAGAATGGCAACAATTTAAAGTATCTGAAAACAGTGTTAATATTAAAGTTGAATCTTTGTTGCGTGTTTATAATTTAAAAAGCGGAATTAACCTGAACAATAAATAAAATGACGTCGTTCTTTAGATGAGGTTATTTTAGAGACAATTCACGATTTACGTCAAGCTAGTTAAAGAAGAATGTCAAGATTCTTAAAAAGAAACATTCATGCAAGGTTCTTGTCCATGGTCATGTTTGTGAATGTATTATCCCTATATATATTTCAAATAGATATTTTAGTCAGTTATTTTCAAACATGAATTATCTAAGTGTCATAATAGGAAAGAACATCGCTTTTTTCGATTTCGGTTTGTTTTTTATATAGTGATTCATCTGCTTTCATAGGTCAAATCGATGCAATTTTTTTCAATTTGATATACTCACTAACGTAGAAAATTGTGAAATATTTCGTGTTTGCAGTTTGTTCAGAAAAATGGATTTAAAACAACGTGTTTCAAATTTATTCGTAAAATCAAACAAATTAATCACCTTAATATTATTAACATAGTCTGAGGAAAAGCGACGATAACGTAAATTGTTTCGTTATAATATTATCGGTATTATTATATATACAGTTATCAGAAGAACTGAGAAAAGATATCGCATATGTTCCAATGATATGTGACTTATTCAAATGAATGGAAAGAAACATGGTATCAACACAATTGGACCTTCCCACACTCATCTCCAAGTTTTCTTGTGATATTACGTGATAATATTACTTTCCTACTTTCATATAAATATGATTATGTTATTTCTATCGGTTTTTGCCAACTGAAAGGATGAGTTTCAAATTTTTAAATTCCTTTCACATGTTTATGCTTCATTTAAGAAATATGTATGGCGTGCACTCCATTGACTGTACATCTAATCTTATAAAAGAAATTCATTTCATCAAATTCACATTTTTACCTAATTTTGTAAAGCACTTGATATTTTGAAAATATCATAACCCCCCTACCCCCCCCCCCCCCCCCCCCCCCAGGTTGTCTCCGTGACATTCTTAATTTTACGATTGATATTCAAACCACAGACCACAGTATTTCAATGTAGTTAGATAAATTGTGAGACCACGATTAACTGATTTTGATTTACCTCCTATATTCTAATCTCATTAGTGAACAATGTTTTATCATCCTGTAAAGTTACAATAAAACAAAAATCGTCAAAATAAGTCATTCTAATTAATGATTGATGAGAATACAATATCAAAACGCTTTATTATTAACATGTTTTTCTATAAGAATTTCAAAATGATCCATGAATATTTTTACCAAATTACGATTTAAAAAAAAAGAACATTCATTCATTTCAATGTAAAATATGAAAGGACGTTTACCAGGCATATAGGTCACCTATTACATTCATGAAAAACTCAAAAATAGAAGTCAATTGACAAAGACCTTCCGTTTAATGAACTTTGACATCAAAATTAGCAAAGAGGTTCCGTTTATTTTGCTGAAACTGCAAGTCCTGCTAATTGATACACGTGCAGGTCTTCATACAGCTGTAATTGTGCATGAGTTGTGATTTCCACGATTTAGCAGAAAATGTTGACTTCCTCTTCTAATAGGGAGCCACCTTTCCTTTCAACTGTGATTCACTTCACTACCGCTAGGTGGCGCTTCCTTCTCCCACATACATCCTTTACAATTAAAGAGTAGAAAATAAACAAAATAAACAGAGAGTACTTCCGATTATTCATATCATTTCTTGTGAACAAAAAATAGTGTCCATTTTTTTCTGACTCGCAGATAAAGGGAATTATTAATGAAGATATTGTAATATACGTAGTGTGCAGTGCGGATCCAATGGGGTTGAGGGATATTCCCTCTCCCCTCTTCCAAATACCCCCTTTGAAATTCAATTTTGATTAAGTGAAGGTGAAAAGAATAAACTCCTTTAGGTTCAAAAGAACCCCCCCCCCCCCCCCACTTTCTAAATTCCTGGAAACATCACTGAATGTATCTACGATTTGTATCTGAAAACCATCTGCAGACATTTTTTAATTTATTAGGCAATCAAATGATCATGTTAAAAGATCACATATCTTTATTTCGTCATACGATATGGTATGATGGTATTTCAATTAAAAAAGTCAGTTAGTACATTTATTTTACATCATAATTATATAACATTATAAAATCCTTTATGATTTTCTTCAACCCAATTTGGACATCAAAGTTAATTTAGAGTACACCACAATGCCTTACGAAGTTGATTTTCAATATTTACCAATAGAAATTGAATGCGGGTCTTTTCTTTATATTTCGCCACTTTTCACTCCGCGTTCATTCACAGTTGTTATTAGTTGGAATTGATTTGAACCTAAACGCACCGCATCTGTGTGTAAAAGAGCCGCACTCATCAGCAGAAGATAGAACATTTCTCTCCGTTTATTTCCAATCTAATTTCACCCCTTGCTAACAAGTAAACAGACAGAAGAGGGACTTGTTAAACTAGAATTGAGATGTAAGTTCAACTAAAGAACTGACTCGATGGGAAAATACAGCCCGCGTCTCTTTACCGATATACTGATGGTGTTTTCAGTAACGTTAAGGTAATAGTAATCTATATACATTTCCTTCATATCATTGTGGCATATTCTATTTATCTATATAGGTGTATTAGTAATGGTATAATCTAACGTATAAAATGTATTTTATGATAACTTTTATCAAATTAATTTAAAATTAATTATTACTGGAGTAGTAAATCATGACTGTACCTCACTTTCTTTGATGGTGGAGGTTCAGTGGACACTAACATGTCGTCAAAAGGTGTAATCAAGCATAAAGAATAATGTACATCAGTTTATGTTCACAATTAAATCTAAAGGCTTAAAGCGAATTCTTTTGGGTGGCATCGTTTAATGATAGAAAAACATTCTGTATGGCAACTTCTTTATTGTGAAAATCCAATAAATCTCGTCTTTCCTTTCACTTCAATATGCCCTTTTGAGACTTGATTGTTATCACGGTTATGAACTAACAAACGGTTATTTTAGTAACTACAGAACCTTTTCAAGGCAATTTCTTTATTTCACTGAAAATAATATAATTGGTTATATTTGGAACCAACATCTTTTGTTGTAATTGAAGTAAAGAAGCTTGCATAAAAGTTTCGTATTTTATATTCCTTCCACTTGTAGAAAAATCATAATGTAGAATTTACATCTAGATCTGTCGTGTTAGAGAGTCCCCAGATTAGTCTCTTAGAAAAAAATGTATCATCACTTTGAATTTGCTTAACCAAATGAGTAGGCGGTTCATAGCAGGTCTTATTTTGATGAACTAATGATTACTTTCACTATACCTCATAACATTAAATATTTGGGGTTTTTTCTAGTTCAACTGTATCTTATTTTGTGTCTGAATTCATAACAGTTTGCATTAAAATGGTCATCTCCTGATTTGATCCTTTAGGTGATTGTAAGGCGCATCACATATCTTATATAAGAATATATGTACATCTTTTAAGATAATGTCTTGCTACCTTAGGCATCCAATAGAAACGTAATAATGACAAAATTTCATACATTTTTGTGGTAAAATGTCACTTATATTTCCAAATGATTTAAGAAATATTGTTGATTTTGATTTAACTTCACATGCATATGAAAATCATTCTCTCCCATTATTCTGCAAGATCGTAGAAAATAGTGGAAGGAACTTCATTAGAAACGTTATATTATATCTTAACACATAAAAACTGTTTAAATATACTACGGAAAACATTATTTGAAATACACTTGACCATCTAAGAGAACCAGAATCAAAGAGTGTTTTTAACCACCGCTTTCCAATGCATCGATATGCAGGTTTTTCAGAACCATAGTCCTGCAGGTCATAAAGGATATTTAACAAATATTAAAATCTAGTTTCAGCACTTCAATAATCAAGAAGTTCTTAAAGGGACAGTAGCACGTTTTTTTTGGTTGAAAATTTTGTTTATCAGATTTGCCCAAATCATCATTAGTTTATGCCAGATGTGTTCGTTAAACATATAATTACTTAATCCGACCATTTGTAGTCTTAGAAGAAATTATCAAGTATCAAGCAAACACCACCAGTGGCCATGTTTGTGTGAACACCATTTAATCATTTGAGGTAAGGAAATGGATCAGCACAGCTTAGCTTGTCATTGTATGTTTGATCTAAACCTAATCATTTTGATTGTGGTATTTGATTTGCAAATGGAAAGTTAACATGCATATTCGTTTTCGTGAGATCCTTTTATTTGTCTAAAAACACGTGCTAGTGTTCCCTTAAAACAAAAAAGTTCTTACAAGTTTGATTTCGTGTAAAATGTATCATACCAATCTTTACGCAAAACACACACACATACTATATATATCTGAGGTTTTTTTGGATCACGTGTTTATCACTTCCCCGACTCCATCGCTGGGAAGACAAGGACTGTATCAGAGATAGCACGTGCAGCACGGGATATCCGCCCCGCTTTCTGGTCGTGGCTCCAATTCCAGTTACTTGGAGAGTCTTTTGTTTAAAATGTGCGTTTCGTCACTCAGTCCAACAAAAGCTAGGAACAAAACTTAAACTAATTCCCAGCAAAACCATTGTGAGGTCTCCTCTTAGCGTTGTGAATTACGGCCTTGCTTTCTTAATTGCGGTTACTCGCATTTAAAATGTGAACATTGGAAATGTGAAAGTTTTGAAAGTTCAAGCATGAAGTACTGTAGAGAATCTTTTTTCTTTGAGAGGATTTTAGAAGTTATAAAGATGAATGAGTTCTATGGATTTTCAACTTCTTTGTTACAAGAATGCGATGTTTCGGTGTAGATGGTAACATCATATTTCAAATATTTTGTGACTATCTGAGATGCAGTATCAACCTTTCAAATTTATTTAATCCTCCTTTAAATGGTAGCCAGGTTTCAACTCAAACCAAGAAATAACAGTGGATCAGTGGAATTAAGTTTATTGTTTCGGCTTTTCTTTTGTTCTTTAAGACTACACTGCTTTACGTCAATCAAATTTTACAACATAATTCGAATCTGACACGTAATAACATAAAATATTGTTTAGTGTGCCAGGCTTTATGATTATATCTACGACTGACGATGTTTAGTTTATTCTTTTTTAATTAAAGAAATTGCTTCATACGAATGTTTATAGAAATATAAGTCCGTGAATTTTCATTAAAGAAAGAATGGTGAAGTACGTTTCCTGTCTTCTAGATGTTTGTGTAATCCGTCATATCCTATTCATTGCATGGTTTGTATTTCAAGCTACATTGTAACGCAAGTGTTGTCAATAATTCTCACGATTATATTAGATTATACAACTGAGGGTTAATGATTTTACGTGCGCTTCATATTATTCATCAACAACAAACACTGTCACCCAACATTATCTTTGTGAACACAGCTAAACAGCGTGATATCTCTCTGTGGTGTGTCATCTAAACTAAACTTTATGTTTTTCAGTAGAGTCATTGCAAACGTGTGTTTAAACATGAAATATCTACATATGCTTGTCTATATAGAAACCATATCTAGAATCTCTTTGACAAAAAGAATTTGTCCTGCTCCGTAAAACTGGCACTACGTCATAAATGAAGAATGGTACACTTTGTTACCATTGACAAGACCTAGGTTTTGAATTGTGGTTATTGAAAATTCCTCAAACTGAAAAAAAATTGTTAGGCATTTTCTAGATCGAAACTCGTGCACCTCACGACCCTTGTCGCTTGCGCCACCTGGCGGCCAGTTTTCAAAGGACGTAATTTGTTTTGGCAATTCAATTAGAATATGTGAGTTTAGAAGAAGTCAAACTATTGACCACATCCTGCTATTTCAGCGTTTTGGCATCCGTTAAGCTCCTACAATACCCTGGTATATATTAAGTCAAATACCTCGTATTCCTCACAGCTGGTTATTCATCGCTCTATATGGTACGCAATTTAATCAGCCAATTAAATGTAGTTACGTAGGACCCTGGAACATATCATCTCGAACCCCGAGTACTACCCTTTTTTTAATTGAAGTCTTTGCTGGTTATATATCAATCGACACGAGGCATTTGTTTTGATTGAAAAGAGCTTTGTAGATATAATCATGCTGATGTGGCGCGATGCTAAAGTTATTTTAAAATACTAATGTTAGTTTTAATCATTTGTCAATGTATTATAACATGTCGATTGTAATACTATCATTGACGTGGTACATGTATGAGGTCCATTGTATGTGCAATACGCAATAAATGTAGAAGGAAGGGTTGAACGAAGAAAGAGATGAGCTTGGATAAATGGATAACTGAATAAAAGTGCATGTGTCACATTGAAAGATCATATCGATAAACAACTCTGTGGGGGGAAATCATCTAGTTACATCAACACCTAGGACAAATGCAAATACAATGCGATCCGATATTTTTAGAAAGTATGCTTTTCGTTAGTATGAATAGGTAAACAGGATGAAGCATAAAGACTCTCGATTGAGTATAACCATTGAGATCAAATGACACCATTGATTAAGTTTGGCATATATGACTCCAACAACTAACGGAGTGGCTCTTTAAATGATTATACTGTGATGAACCAAAAGTAATGCTCATAAGCTTAACATCTTCAAGACATCAATCATATGGACACATGATCTTTTCATTCTAAATTTCTTTAATATTTACCAAAAGCGGTCAGCAATTTCAAATCGTTACCTCATTCCTCATTCGACTACAAAAATGCTCAAATATATCATTTGTTTTCTATGGGGTATTTCATTGGTTATCTTTAAATCAAATTGTCTTCATAGGATAAGTTAGGTAGAACCACAAAGAACAACAAACAAGATGACAGTTTTGAGACTGTTTGAAAATTCACGTCGTAACAGAACAATTTACAAACACGGTGGCGTTCTTAAAGAAATTTCCGGTTTTCGTATTACAATTGTTTCATTTTCTGTTTATTTATTAGATGACATAATCATTAATATGAATAAGCTTAATTGAACATTCATCAATATTAATCAACGATATGTCAGCCTATTCATATGTAGAAAAAGATTTGTCTTGTACCGTATATTATTTTTGGACAGTGAGGACGTGGCCATTTTACATCAATATGTTTAAACTTAATTAGTTTTTGCTAGTTTTGATATTGGTCATTTTGAAATAATCAAATTTCAAATCATAAACTCATTTTTAAAAATCAATACCTTTGAACTTAATGGGTACTCAGTGAAATGTTAGTTGGCAAATTCTTGGGGAAGTCAATCTGTCTGATCATCCATTTACTCTACCTTATCTCCAACCAACAGCAGCAATTTCGAATTCGCACCTTTTTCTATAATGATATATGTTTCAGTTTAACCTCTTATCTTCTGTGAAAATCTAACTGCAGCGATAATGTGCAGCTTTCTTCTTTCAAGGTATGAACATGTGAAGATTTTAAAACAAAACATTAATCTTTTTCAGAGGGTGTGATACTGAATAACATTTTGGCTGAAAATATGTTTTTTTAATCTGCAAGATGTAGTTCATAAGTACCCTAATTTTTTCCCTTGTGTAGTTGGGTTTTTTTCAGGTCAACTTGGCCACGCCAATTCTGTGTATAGTGGTGCATGCCGGCCTTTAAGCGAAGATTTCGGGTTCTGTATTACTGGTTTTCGCAATTTTTACATATTGACCGATGACAGATAATTAATTATTTCACTTTGTAATAATTCATCGTTAAATATCTTAGTTTTTGGCATGCTCTGTGGTTTTCTATCTTTAGTTTCAAAAGCGAATTGTATCGTATTGGTATGTCAATATATTACAAAATTAAAGACATCTAAATGCATTTGATGACAATGTCCTGGAAATTCTTTTTGAATGCCCCTGAAATATCGTATTTCAAAAATGTATAAAATCATTATCATTACGAATGGGGAAAAAAGAGTAAGTACAGATCTTTAAAAGAGTTTTCTTCCAAAATCTATTTGCTAATTTTTAAAACATTCAAATGGTGGAATAAGATGCATTTATCTGTCTGTCCCAAAAGTCAAATCTTTTCTTCATGTGGTTTCATGTTCGCAGCTATATTCTGCAAATATCACATTGACCTCATTGTATATGCATAACCTTTTATTCATGCAGAGGCCAGTTATAATTTCTTGGTCGAAAGCTGTCCAAATCCTTATTCATAAAGCTTATAAAGCTCTTATTCCTATAAAACAACTCCATTATAAATTCAAAAATCTCCCTCCAACTGTTTCGTTTCAAATGTTTGACACACAAATAAGATTCTTTATTGTTTCGAAATATAGGATCTTCAAGAATGGAAAATGCTGGAAGGTTTATATGTAAACACTTGTAAATATGTTCTTGGTGTTAGTATTTACTCAACAAGTGCAGCTGTTTTATCTGAATGTGGTCGTCAAAATATTTTGTTATACAATTTGTAGATGTATAAAATTCTGGTGTAAACTATCAATATGTGAGAATGAAAATACCTACCCAAAACATTTTTACCTTTTGTTAAAAAGACTTGACGACGATGATCGTAAATCATGGGTTAGTAACATCAAAAACATAATTTGCACATATGGTTTCAGTTATGCATGGGAGTTTAAAAATATCATCAACATTGATATATTTGTTGATCAATTCGCCCAGAGGGTTAAAGACTGTAACACTAAAAAAAATATATTCCCAATTACATGAACATTCAAATTTAGATTTCTACTCATCTGTGAAGACATCTTTTAAAATGGATCATCTTTGATATGTTAACTAAATAAAGATTTAGGAAGATGTCTGACACTTCTACGGATAGGCGAATTCATAAGAATGAAAAATACTGGAAGAAGAAATGATATCCCTAGAGAATTCAGATTTTGTCCTTTCTCCAAAACTGTTTTAGAAGATGAATTACATTATATGCTTTATGTCCATTATATAATGAATTGAGAATAAAATATAAGATCTATTTTGAACGTAAAAATAATGCAACTCTAACTGTTCTTTTGAAAAATGGAAATGAAAATCGCGCATACTTGTGTGCAAAGTATGTCAGAGAAGCTTTTTTGTTACAATGTTCTCTACTTTAAGTCCATGCATATTTTTCTAAAGGCTGTAAATATGTTATGTTTCATTTTTAGCACCAAACCTGTTGGTTGATAAAATTGATCTTTTAAATGTTTTACATGGGCCTGTGGCATTTACACTGAATAAACTTCTAGCTATCTTTGCATGACAATGATTATGACGTCACAGCAATACACATATTTGTACACCGGTTGCTGTTAAAACATGTAGGAGGAAATCGGCTATGTTATTCTTTTAATAATCATTTGAATATATGCTGACTGTACACCTAAATTCAATTATATATATAGGTATGTCACTTTTCTACAAAATCATATCATAAGTGACTCGCCTTCTACATTTTATCTTGGTCCATTTGCGAAATGTTGAGCACTTTCTCTATGTCTTGCCAATGTATAATTCATTTCAACCTTCGCACATGATTACATAGATTTTATTTCTTGAATGGCGATTCGTGTTTTCTTTCTCAAAGAAACGTTTATTGCTTACTTTGAACTCGGCACCTTCTATGATATTTCCACAGGTGTAGCATCGTCCGTCTCCACATTTAGAAACCGTTGATTCTCCCTCGTCTGACATGTCAAATCTTGAACGTGTAAGAATACGTCTCAAACTTGGTGGTTGTTTATGACTGTTTATGAATTTGTATATCCAAATGTATTAAAAAATTAACGAGGAATCATCTTTAGATTAGGCAACAAGATATATATTTGTATATGTATACATCTCATGATTATGCTCCATGATGTACATACATTGATAGTTATATACATATGAAATGTACGATAACATACATTAATCAGTATAATTCTGAAGAATATTTTACAAGATATCTATATTGTAATGGGTATTCATCTGAGGATAAGATATATCGATACTCAACGACGTCTTGTTTGATAACATTCTCCTTAAAATAGTTAGTTGTTTGGTATTTAACGAGCGAAAGCGAGTTTGACACCGATGTAATGTAAGAGATTCATGAAAATGTTATAAAAAGACATTGAGTTTAGTGCTGACATATGCTAACACTTCGACGTCATATTTATCGTTTATGACGTCACCTCAATCGGTCAGCGCGCGATGTTATAACACAGTGTGAAGACCGTGCTACAAGAAAATGGCTTCTCATCAAGTTTGCATAGTTGAACAACAGTGCTGGGTGCATGTGTTAGTGTTACTATGAGCATGCTGTGGGACGTCTTGTGTAAATTCACACTCGGCCACCCTTTCACAGACCTAACATGGCAGTTTTCAATTACACAAGTTGACATTGCGTATTCCTGTATTAGAATCCTCCAACTTATCTCCTCACGTGGCAAGGATGTGCTAATAGCTTGTAAATATTTAAATGTTATCAGTTTAAACAACTTCCAAATTTTCTATTCTCGATTATAATGTGACTAGATAGACTTGTATGACAGTGAAATTGTAAACTTCATCATGGATAACGGTTTGGTGTATATCACAGACAGATAAGAACGTTTGGTAATTCTTAACTTGGTTGCAAATAGAATTGTGTTGGATTTAGATCCCATCTATCATTACTGCCTGAAATTTTATTTTTGATTAAATTTGAATTTTTCGAAGGCGTTTGCTTTGATTATCGTAAAATCCTGTTTTAATGAACATTTCTTGATTTATCAAACCAAATCAATTCTATGTTTCATTCTGTCATTGGGAACTAGATACACCATTACCCGTATAATATCCATAGGTCTCATCTCTCTTCTAATCTAACAGCATAAATATCTGTTCTCAGAAAGTTCCACAGAGAATGTGTTTTTCCACTGAAATACATGTCCCTATGTAAGCTTGAAAAAAAGTGAATGAAGGCATCAATGATATATCTTTAACACTAGCAAACACTACACTAGAAAACACTATAAGTCAGCTTCATTGTAACCGTTAAATATTCATGTTCATGTTCATGTTCATATTCATGTTCATATTCATGTTCATATTCATGTTCATTTACAGTGCTTATTCAGTATAATGATATTAGGCCTTAGTTAAGTATTGATTGAGACAAAAAATTGGTTTGATGCACCTTTCAAACCCATCTCAAGCTAAGAGCTTCTTTTACAGCATTGCTATGTCAATTATAATAGATATAACTTACGTATGTATGACAACTTGATAGTACATGTAATCGATGGATAGAAGGCTATAAGTTTCCGAAAATATTCAGGAATATGCTTATTTACAAAAATTATATAAACTTCCGATTACACACAAAATTGTTCTCATCTTCTATTTATAAATCCAAATCTAATTCTTTTTAAATATTAAATTCCGACAATTCTGCATATTGATTTTCATTTTAAGAGATCATGTGTTTAAATGCAAGAACAAGCTTTAGTACTTTTGCATTATATGACATAGAAAGTGATTGAGATGAGAATATTAACTACTTAATGTTAAACGATGAACCTTTCGTAAACAGACTTAGTAGTAAATGAAAAGTAGAAAAGACTTAATAATAAAAGTATTAAATATGAACTCTTTTGTAAATGATACAAGAAGTAAGTGCAAACGCTTTATAGATTAGGAAATAATACAAGTATTAAACGGTGAGGTGAGGTGATTTGGGTTTTAACGCCGCTTATAAGAGAATTTCACCTTTATCACGGCTGCAAGTATAATTGCAGGGAGAAAGCCCGGACCACGTCAATAAGCATTGCGGTGAAACCTGCGAGAATCGGCTGGATCAAGCGAACCACGGGTGGTACTGCGTTGAAATTCAGTTTAGCATTGCACCCAAACCTTACTGTGTGTAGAACAATTGTCTCGAACACCGGTCATCGAATCCGAAGCCGAACGCGTTATCACGCCTTCAGGAGTATATGTCAAGGCTATAGTAAATGATATAAGTAGTAGAAGGCAGAGTTTAAGTCAATGATACAAGTAGTAAATGACAAGGGGTTAGTTAATGATACAATGGTAAATGACAAGGCTTCAGTTAATGATACAAGTAGAAAATGACAAGGCTTTAGTTAATGATACAAGTAGTAAATGACAAGGCTTCAGTTAATGATACAAGTAGTTAATGGCAAGGTTTTAGTTAATGATACAAGTAGTAAATGGCAAGGTTTTAGTTAATGATACAAGTAGTTAATGGCAAGGTTTTAGTTACGATACAAGTAGAAAATGACAAGGCTTCAGTTAATGATACAAGTAGTTAATGGCAAGGTTTTAGTTAATGATACAAGTAGTTAATGGCAAGGTTTTAGTTAATGATACAAGTAGAAAATGGCAAGGGGTTAGTCAATGATACAAGTAATAAATGACAAGGCTTTAGTTAATGATACAATGGTAAATGACAAGGCTTTAGTTAATGATACAAGTAGTAAATGACAAGGCTTCAGTTAATGATACAAGTAGTTAATGGCAAGGTTTTAGTTAATGATACAAGTAGTAAATGGCAAGGTTTTAGTTAATGATACAAGTAGTTAATGGCAAGGTTTTAGTTACGATACAAGTAGAAAATGACAAGGCTTCAGTTAATGATACAAGTAGTTAATGGCAAGGTTTTAGTTAATGATACAAGTAGTTAATGGCAAGGTTTTAGTTAATGATACAAGTAGAAAATGGCAAGGCTTTAGTCAATGATACAAGTAGTAAATGGCAAGGTTTTAGTTACGATACAAGTAGAAAATGACAAGGTTTTAGTTAATGATACAAGTAGTTAATGGCAAGGTTTTAGTTAATGATACAAGTAGTTAATGGCAAGGTTTTAGTTACGATACAAGTAGAAAATGACAAGGCTTCAGTTAATGATACAAGTAGTTAATGGCAAGGTTTTAGTTAATGATACAAGTAGTAAATGACAAGGCTTTAGTTAATGATAGAAGTAGTAAATGACAAGGTTTTAGTTAATGATACAAGTAGTAAATGACAAGGGGTTAGTCAATGATACAAGTAATAAATGACAAGGCTTTAGTTAATGATACAATGGTAAATGACAAGGCTTTAGTTAATGATACAAGTAGTAAATGACAAGGCTTCAGTTAATGATACAAGTAGTTAATGGCAAGGTTTTAGTTAATGATACAAGTAGTAAATGGCAAGGTTTTAGTTAATGATACAAGTAGTTAATGGCAAGGTTTTAGTTACGATACAAGTAGAAAATGACAAGGCTTCAGTTAATGATACAAGTAGTTAATGGCAAGGTTTTAGTTAATGATACAAGTAGTTAATGGCAAGGTTTTAGTTAATGATACAAGTAGAAAATGGCAAGGCTTTAGTCAATGATACAAGTAGTAAATGGCAAGGTTTTAGTTACGATACAAGTAGAAAATGACAAGGCTTCAGTTAATGATACAAGTAGTTAATGGCAAGGTTTTAGTTAATGATACAAGTAGTAAATGACAAGGTTTTAGTTACGATACAAGTAGAAAATGACAAGGCTTCAGTTAATGATACAAGTAGTTAATGGCAAGGCTTTAGTCAATGATACAAGTAGTAAATGGCAAGGTTTTAGTTACGATACAAGTAGAAAATGGCAAGGTTTTACTTAAAGATACAAGTAGTAAATGGTAAGGTTTTAGTTAAAGAAACAAGAAGTAAATTGCATGGTTTTAGTTAATGATACATGTAGTAAATGGCAAGGTTTTAGTTAATGATACAAGTAGTAAATTGTAAGGTTTTAGTTAACGATACAAGTAGTAAATGACAAGGCTTTAGTTAATGATACAAGTAGTAAATTAGTAAATGGCTAGGCTTTAGTTGATGATACAAGTAGTAAATTGCAAGGTTTTAGTTAATGATATAAGTAGTAAATGACAAGGCTTTAGTTAATGATACAAGTAGTAAATGACAAGGTTTTAGTTAATGATACAAGTAGTAAATGACAAGGTTTTAGTTAATGATACAAGTAGTAAATGGCAAGGTTTTAGTTAATGATACAAGTAGTAAATGACAAGGTTTTAGTTACGATACAAGTAGAAAATGACAAGGCTTCAGTTAATGATACAAGTAGTTAATGGCAAGGCTTTAGTCAATGATACAAGTAGTAAATGGCAAGGCTTTAGTTAAGGATACAAGGAGCAAATGGCAAGGCTTTAGTTAATGATACAAGTAGTAAATGACAAGGTTTTAGTTAAAGATACAAGTAGTAAATTGTAAGGTTTTAGTAAATGATACATGTAGTAAATGGTAAGGCTTTAGTCAATGATACAAGGAGCAAATGGTAAGGTTTTAGTTAATGATACAAGCAGAGAATGGCAAGGCTTTAATAAATGAAACAAGCAGTCAGTAACAAGGATTAAGTAAACGATAAATTGATAATTAAGTAAACTTACTAATTGTGAAACTAAACAACACCAGTAATACTTGGCAATTAATTTAGCACTAAATGAGAGAAAATACAATAATTAAATATAGTCTTTAAATTGGTAAATGGTACAATGTTACAAATATTGCAAAATCAATACAAAGTACACTGACCGTTGCGGCAGCTCAACATACAACAAGTGAGTAATGATACATTCTTAATGGAATGACAATGTTTTACCAAATGACATACATCATTCGAATTATAAATGACACAACCCTATTTTGTCTATTTTACTTTCGCTCTTTTTTTTGGGGTCAATTTCAGGACATTGTCTCTTTTACTTTCGAACTTTTTGAAACCAAATATGAATAATTTACGAGATGTTTGAGAAATTATACAGTTATTTATCACCGTTTGCCTTTTCAGCATTTTTTTCCCAAATATTATATACATGCACATAACAAATCTATATTCAAGGCCTTACTTGAACACTGGTGCCGGTGTTTTTTTAAAATATGATTTATTATTTTAACGAAATTCAAAACATTAATCAAGAGATTCCATCATGCAATCAGAGGACCTACTGATACCATGTAAACGTAATAAAGATACGTCTCCTCATTCTGAGGTGATACGTACTTTACCAGACTTAAACAAAAAGATCAGTTTATTAAATATCTACTCCCAACCCTGTTTGTTGATAAAACGGGCTTATATTCAGCCCGAGGGGTGATACTTGTACAATTTAGGATCATTTAAACTAAACATTGGATTTTTGTGACGATGGACATCACAAATTGAGATAATTTCAAGCTTATAGTCTACCTTCTATATCTGAAATATGTATTCATCTTTGTAGAAATGAATCCATGTGGCCTTTATGTCAGAAATATATTGCTTATTTGTTTGAGTTGGATTTTAGTAATGGTTGTCCCCGGACAACCTTTTAGCATAAATGTTTTTTTCTAAAGAGATCTTTATCTAAGATGCTCATCTTAGTATAAAGGAACCTGAAGGTATATAAGTTTGTGAAGTCATGAAATGGTTTGCTACGACTAATTCATATTTGAAAATTTCAGTCGAAACTTAGAAAATCAAAATAGCGCCAATACAGAAGTTGTTTTAATATATGTATTTTCATGTCACGTTTGTAACTCCACTATCATCCTTTTCCTGATATCTAACAACTTTCTAAATGCACATCAAGCAACTGAATTCTTCAGTCAAGCAAATATTGCTATGAGTGCCGTTTTGTGATAACGTAAACACAACTTACCGAAATTAGAGAAGAAATAAATCTTAAATTGTGAACTGTCTATTTTAATTCCGATATTGAAATACGTAATAAATGGATAAATATATATAAATGGACATCAACGATGTCAGTAATTGTGACATGTCTCCGTTAAATGTTTATCAAGTCTTGATCAATCCGTATCGCTCACTGCCATATACACGGCAATGGTGTATAACTCAGTTGGGTCGCGACCATTGGAGTTCAGCAACAGTAACCGTGGCTCACCGACTGGGTGGGTGATCTCAGTGCTGGACCAACTAAGGGTTAGAAAGTTGATTATCTCCTAATAAATCTTCCCATTCACATGTACTGAATGCATATCTCCAAAACGTCCATGTTCCAAGATTAAGATATGCGATGGACGTGTAGGTACGTGTAGGTACGTGTAGGGACGTGTAGGGACGTGTAGGTACGTGTAGGTACGTGTAGGTACGTGTAGGCACGTGGAGTATAACAAACCATGTTGGAGAATTTGCCATCATTCTTTTATCTGCATATATATTTGCCGGTTTTTGCACTAATTTATAAATTGGAAAACAAAAGGTAAAATAATACATAGACTACAATTATAGAAAACAATTTCCAAAGGGAAACTGTATCAAACAAGAGAAACTATGTCACAACCATAGAAAACTATGTCAAAACAGAGAAAGTATGTCACACCACCAACTACTTTTCTTATAGCTAATTGAAAATGTAATAGCTACTTCATCCATGTAAGAAGTGATTTCAATTACAAAAGGATGGCGTAATGTTAGTAACAGTGCGACTGCGACTGCCCGCGCCCTGCTTCACAAGATGGTCAGATACTGGAGGCTGCAGGAAATGCGCACTAGAGTCAGTCTTAAACACTGCCAACAGGCTACTTGCTTCTTGTACAAGCTCGCCTCGCCAACATAACGCCCATCCATATTAGATGATAAGAGCTGATAAGCTTTTTGTTGAATAATAACAGTGGAATTCTGATATGCTTGACTTTCCAGATTGAAATTGATTGAAATTCATGTTGAGATTTGTCTTTTTACATGTGAAAGTATTTATGAACGTTTTGGTATATGATTCATGAAACATGAAATATTTGAGAGGTTTTTGATTAAGAAATGTTTGGAAGTCTAAAAAGGATATTATTGTGTAGATTTCTTAATTTACTATTAGAAAATTAAATATGAAACTTGAAGGGTATGGTATGTGAATTCATGGATTATTAAACACATCAAAAATGGTTCCTATTTTGAAATTTGACAGTTAACATAATAGATTATATGAATATCTTCAAAATAAAGTTCAACCATGAGGATATGCCAAGATGTTAAATTGGTAATGAAGGATTCCATAGGATGGTGAAGAAATGAGGAAGATAATGAAATTCAGATCGAAATGGGATCATTGTGGGAATAAAACGACAAATAAAATAATGACCATTTTACAACCTCTTGCGTGACACGCCCCTTATTGACCAATATAGGGATAATTTGTTGTTAAACAATAAGCTCTTCCTTCCAATATGCTTGATCTTTGACCTTCAAAGGAGATGGTGAAATGTTGTAAACGTTACGTAGAAAGAGTTGCGATAACGTAGTGCTTGTTCAATTGTTTCTAATTTATGACAGCGTGTTATATTTCCGTTACCACAGCTAATAATTATATGATGTTGCAAAGTGGTTAGACCTGCAAGATTTTAATATTGAAATAGGAAAAGCAAATTCAAATGTATGGAAACGATTCAATTTTTATATTGGCGACTGGTGTTGGTAGAAAGTACACCATTCAACAGAAGACATACGCCATGCTGCGTGTCCATTTTGCATACCTTTTCCCTTCAGATCGCAAAAGTATAAGCAGCCCCTATTCATTATTTGAACCATCAAGAGGATTCGTGATGGGTTTGTTGATTCTTTGTCCTCATTAACTAACCCTTCATTTTAATTTATTTCGTTTAGGTGCCTCACAATGCCCCAGAGGCCAAGTTTACATTAAACTTGCCAAATGTACCATAAAGAACCTCTAACGGTGAAAGGATTCACATTGGTTTTCACACACTTCATAGGGCCATTTCAGTTTAGGAATGCAATATCAAAGATATGTAGCAATGTAGAAGATATGTTTTATGTTCAAAATGATATTTCACTGTTGATGCATATTTGCTTTTCTTAATAAAATATTCCAAAATATTCTCAAATCAAACTCTGGTGAATTCCTGCACAACTTCAAGACTCATTAACTGCACTTGAACCATGTAAAGCTAACAAATATATTCAATTTGTCGCTTCTAATAAAGGGCTTTGCTTTTTTCTTTTACCTTCCGTTAAATAATCGTGGTGGTCTGATCACTTTAAACGATATTTTTATGTTTTCAACTCTTTCATTTAAATTCATAGTGAAAAGGCTAGATATTGTTCATGGGCCGTTTGGCTGTGAGATTGAACGAACTAAACCAGCCCCCTGACACACATTCATCTGCTGAATGAAAGTTCAACTGTTTAAGAGTTTCTCTGTGTAAGCATAATTCTTGAAAAAGTCTCTTTGTCATCATTTCCTTACATTTTGATATTCTCTAGATTCAATGTATAAGACGTTATGTTTACAAATATCAATAGTAATGCAAATCAATAGTAGCTGATGCCAGAAATCTGCAAAATATCTCTACTAGGTAGAGATTATTTCCCGATTAAGTGTGTCATACGACTTTTACAAAACAAATGTGAAATTTTGTATCAACCGAAAGAGAGCGACGGCTATACATGTACACAAATTCGCACGAGTTCCGTAAAAGTCATATGACACACTTCTGATTGTAATAATTTTTTATTGTCGATTCTATTCCATTCGAAACGCATGGAAATATTCAGAAAACGACCGACTTCCCTTGCGGCGGCCCGCTCCAGTGACGTCACGAACAATGATTTTATGACGTCACGTACGACTAAATACGGGAATTCACGCTGAAACAATTGTTTCTAGGCAAAAGTGACAAGTGCACATGTGCTCATATTGAAAATATGTCACCACCTATGATAAACCATATGGGTAATAATCATGATATTATTTTTCTACTAGGTATCCCTATGTAACCATAGTCCTGCGAATTGTATCATTCTGAATGAATCGAAAACTATACACTTTGGCGTAGTTGTGTTGGGGAAAGAGACTCAGAGCATGTGAAGGTTGCATCATTCATTGTGCCAGGCACTTCCGGTTTGAGATTGCTCTTGTTACAAACCCTCTTCTGGAGTATTGATATGTTTAAAACATTTACAAAGAAACCCCATGTTGCTTGCACCATAATGGTACTGTTGGACATGGCAATGTCAGCAGAAACACTGCAAGGTTCTGAATATCGGTGTCAACGATTTGTTGCCAATCATACAATACCTCATGAAATTCAAAGTCAGAAAAAAATGTTTAACATGATTGCTTATAGATAGATAGATAGATAGATAGATAGATAGATAGATAGATAGATAGATAGATAGATAGATAGATAGTGTTTTAGATGAGTTATATTCCTCACACACACACCCTTAATGACATTCCACAACAAATAAAATTTTTAAAAATTTCACATATCTTTGTTGACGTTTTGAAAGCATGATATACAACAGCAGTCTTGTGAGGCCCGGAGAAGCACTGCCCACGGTAGATTTCAAAATTAATATACTGCATACCGAAAGTTTGTTCACTTACCACTGAATCGTAGTGCAAACATCATGTAATTTTGGTTTCGTTTCAACGTCAATAGAAAATAACTTCAGCAAGACTGACAACGGATCCCCCACTGTCCATGTGTGAAATAGCCATTCTTGAACTCATTTTGGCATTGTCTGGATACTCGTGCAAAAATTCGAATTTTGGCATATAGGTATAGACAGAAGGGGTCACATTTTCGAATTTTCGATTTCGTTAAATGTTAAATAAAATGTCCCATATCGACTCTCTGAGATTAAAACCAACATAATCACATTGACTTTGTGGTAAGAAACAAACGTGACTAGTTTTTAAAGAAGTTGATAACTTATAAAGGATTTAATGAAGATAAAACAAATTAGTGTTTTCGGAATTTTGACACCTGGTCACTTCAATGACCTGCCAAAATTGTTACGGGTAATTGTGGGATATGATAAACCTTTGCCTTAAAGAAGAATGGATATGCATATGTGTATTGAAAATTCAATTTTATACCTTTCTTTTTCGCAACGCTCCGATACCTCAAAGGCATCTCAAATTACATGATATTTGCACTAGGACATTCAGGTATGTAAAACTTTTGACATGCAGCTGAATTTAATCAAAAGGTTTGGAGGTATTTCTTGCATTGCTATGATTCTTTAATATTTGAGGATTTATCACATAACGTTTCCAAAGTTTTCAGGGATATATGGATCCCAGATTATATTAAACCAATGCGTCGATTTCTACAAAACGTTAAAGTGACTATCGGGCCTCAGAGGCCCCAAGAGGCTTCTCAAGGGTTCGTGTTTCGTACTCCTATCTGGAGGTGAAGTTCTTAGTTTACAATTAATTATTTGATTGTCATTCGAGAAGTTGCTTGATGTGAGGTGTTATGATGATGAAGAACTAGTTCTATAAGGATGGTCGACATCTTTACTACAATAGATGAGACGATAGACAGGTTGCGATGTATAATGTTTGAGTAAGGGGTATACATTGTATATACATAAATTCAAACATCCTTCTAATGAGTCAAATTTTGGGGATATAATACTTCCCTTGCTTTTAAACGGCTTTAGAACCAATGGTGAATAGTAGGCTACAAGAAACAGTTTCTTTTAATGGGTTTGTTGTTATTTAATAAATCATTTCTTCTTCGTAGTAAAACTGACTCAAATTACGATTTTACTTTTTTATTTAGTAAAACGATAAGAAGCCAAGTGCATCATTGCATAATTTATATTAACTAAAACATCGCTTTATATAAAAGGACGATGATATACCAAAGCCCCAAATTAGATTTCTTGAAAAACTCTTGAGAAACGACTTGTTGAGCAATATTATACAGAACAAATTGGATTGTATCATTGTACCTAAAAATAGAAAGATCGTTTTCATATATGTAGTGTTATTCAGATAAACAAAGTTTTCATTCTTTTATCTATTCTAAGAACAAATTGAAGTTGGGAATTAAATAACGAAATGTTGACAGAATGGCGAAATTGTACATTCCGTATCCGATTATATAGAAATTTTTCTTCATCTTTGCAAAGATTGTTATTTTTGTATCCACTTTCCAAGAAGGCGGAATAGTGCAGCGGTTATCACGATCCTCTTTGGATCAGGAGGTTCGGAGTTCGAATCCCGCTCTACATGCAGTTAGGTTTGGGTGCAATGCTACACTGAATTTCAGCGCAGTACCAACCATTTCTCGAAGATTTCACTACATGGTGTGGTGGGCTTTCTCCTTGCAATAGTACTAGTACGTGATATAAGTGAAATACTTTAGCAAGCAGCGTTTAACCTCAAACCACCTCACCCCACCTCCACTTTCCAATAAAATCGTTATATATTACTTTCCTGAAGAAATCCACTTTTGAGAAGAAGAAGAAGAAGAAAATCATTTTATTTTAAGTAAACAATGAATCTATTATCTTTTCGAAATTCGAAAAATGAAAACATAGACAGAATGACAAATATCAAATAAACACTGACGGACGAGGTGAGTATCAATACACAGACAAGAAAATATATTTCGTGAGAAAACAAAACTTCTAATACGAACATCCAAACGCCGACAACACGTTGAGGGATAAATCTGGCGTTTAAAGGGTTAACAGGTGAGATAATTTGCTGATCAGTTGTGTGTTTTCACGGCTTGTTAACCTGCGACCCCGACTATCTGATGAGATCTCCTACTTACTTACCACCAGCAAATAGTTCACACAGAAGCGATGATCACCTTGTCTCGAGGTCGTTGTGGAAAGAAAACAACTTAACTGATTTGTTTCAACGTGATGTTAGCAATTTAGAATTAAGGATAAATAAAGCAAAGCATGAAACCAATCTTGAATCTTTGTGCTTAGGAAAACAGGTTGATCTCCCTGGCGTCGTCAATTTGTAGAAGCAAAAAGAATTATATAACAAATCAGTGATTTAGATTTTGGCGTATGCTAAAGTATTTAAATTATTTGAAATAAATATGATTATCTTTGATGCCAGAGATATGTTTAGTGCGTGATAAAAAAGAAATATGTATTGATTAATTATGAACTACATACATTTCTTCTTCGAACTAAAGTTTCTATATAAGAAGTTGAGTCATGAAGACAATCATTGATGGGTGACATTTCATTTCATTCAATTTGTCGTTTCAGTTACTTTTCAAAACTTGATAAGGTTATAGTTTTCACCCAAACGTTTCACCCTTTTACGTCCTTGAAAAAAGTGATAATTTGGGATTTGACAATATCACAAAATAGTTTATTGATGACAAGTTAATATACCAAACGTTTCTGAATGTAAAAAAAACATAATTATCATTGCAAAAATATGACTTTCTTATCATAAATTCAATAAAATTATGAAACAGAGCTTTCTTGAAGAAATCGATTTTTAAATCAAACAATGCATCTATTATCTTTTCTGTGTCGAAAAACATATTTGAATAATGAAAACATAGACGTATGGTGAATATTCAAATAAACACTGACGGAAGAGGTGAACATCAAAACACAGACAAGAAAATATATGTCGTAAGAAAACAAAACTTCTAATACGAACATCCGAAACGCCGACAACACGTTGAGTGCTAAATCTGGCGTTTAAAGGGTTAACAGGAGAGATAATTTGCCGATCAGTTGTTGTTTTCACGGCTTGTTAACCTCCGACCCCGACTATCTGATGAGATACACTACTTACTTACCACCAGCAATTAGTTCATATAGAAGAGATATACTACATTCTTACGACTAGTAATTAATTGACGTTGATAATCATCCTGTCTCGACGTCGTTCTGGGAAGAAAAGAAGTTAAGGAGTTTGTTTATCTCTTATGTAGTTTGATTAGGCCAGGTTGCCGTTACTAAAGATAAATATATATGTGTGTCTGTACAGACATAATGGAGTCATTATTATCCAAGAAGAAAACGGTTGAATATAGACAGATGGATACATTTTATATTGAAATCAGACTTTAATACATCTAAGATACGAAAAATATGACATTACATCATGATAGAATCAACAGATAATTCATATAACAAAATGAGGGTTATGTGAGACTATGTTCAAGAAACATATCTTTACGATTGATAGGTAAAATATTGAATCATATACATCTCCTTTATGATCTGTGAATACATATATAGCCGAATTAATATATTTTGTATAGTTACAAAATTGAGGTTAATATTGTGGTTGCTTCCAAGTGAGGAAAGCCTTAGTACAGTTTGACAAGGTATTGCTCATAAGTCGTGCTATGAATCATTTGTAAAATTGTCGGTATCCTGTCACTTTGATGTATTCATTATTTTTAATTTGTGAGATAAGAAAAGTACAGCTTGGTTTCTTTTTATAACGCAATACATCGGATAACAAGACGCTGATATAACGCTCTCTTTCAGTCAGATGTACATGTCCAAAAGATAAAAAAAAAAACATGTTTAACCTTTGAAAAATATATATATGAATTTTAGTATATAAATTTTGTAAATGTTAGCTTTTATGAATCTGAACACAAATTCCATATCACAAATACATACACATGTCTATTTGAATAAAACATATTCCAAAAATGTTACGATTTAAGAAGAAATAACATCAGTGTATGTATTATAAAGAAGTGTAGTTTCTATGCACAGCATCATAAATATCAATAAATATATTTTAAATGATAGAGTTGTTTAAACTACAAAGAAAACAATAACTAAATAAACACATCTCAAGATTATTTTACAATATAAGAGCTGATATTCTGTAACACAATAAATGATTTCATAAATTCAAAAGATCAAACGCTCTCTTTATAATCATAATATCTCGTTTTGATGGTTATCTTTAAATGTTATCTCTTATCGAATTACTGTTGTTTAATTACACCAATGGTTAAAATTATTTGCAATAAGATAACGGTTGAAATAATCCCAGATTTACAAGATGAGATAGAAAGGGCGATAGGCTTACGACCATAAAGTGTGAAATACGGCAATCAGTTACAATTAAGGGGGCGGTAGTGGGAATTACAAGCGACAAATTGAATCTTCTTAAACGCCGAGAAAACATATCTACGTGAAACAAAGTTTGCAGAGGTTTTATCTCGTTAACCCCCTCAACACTCAATTTCACACCTGAAAAAGCGGCGGTTCTTTTGATGTTTACCTGAGAACAAATTGGCAAACATGAATTGTGTCCATTGAGCTGAATTAGGCGGGTCGTCAGACAACCCTTCTTGGTGTATTGAGTGACCAGTGTCCATTGTTATAGGTGTGTATGGGCTAAGGGCCTGAAAATGACCATCGACTTAAACCCTTATGTTCTAATTAATGTGTAGATTTTTCTTAATGATTATTGAATTAATCTTTGATTCTATCATTTGTTGCCTCATTACCCCGGGGGTGATGATCAAGCGTCCGAAATATGTTTGATTCTCTCACGCCGGTGAGAAAGTGAAGCGGTCAGGTGTTTGCTGGTCAAGTGTGTATATAGCGGACCTAAGACCGTTGGTCATCTTGGGAAAGTTTGGTCACTTGAGCCTATAATTGTCCGCATCTTTCAAGTGGCCCTTATCTCACTTGAAAATTATTGAGTCGAAAATAAAATGTTTACGAATTATCACACTTCCTTAACATCAAAGAAAACCGCGTGTTTTTTCAACCCTGAGATTTTCATCTTTCAATATTTTCCTACCGCTTAAGTTGAAAAAATAAATGTTGTGTACTTATCGTTCAAGCTATGTAAACAGTTGTCTGAAAAATGGCAAAATATGTTTATATCAACGAGACAAAGTTGATAGACGTTTTGCTCTCCGTAAGAAAGCACTGATGTTTAGAACAATCTATTCATGTTTACAAACAAACATAATCAGATTAATTATCGGAATGGTTTCTTTACGTTTTCGCTTTACTGCGAACATTCCTTTCCCCCATTGAGTCTACTTTTCTCAGAACTTTATCAAATTCTGTGTTCCCTTTGAAGATTATTTCATCTTTTCATGCCTTAAAAATCAGATGTATTTCAAAATTTTGTTTATGTAAGACGCCCTAAATATGTTTATTTTTCAAATGACTCATTAAGCACAAAGTTTCCTTTGTGTGATTTGAATATGTTTTAAATGTTTATCAGAGGGAAAATAACCAGATCATGCTGGGTGTATATGAATATTCCATAGTCTTTTATCATTTTAAACTGATAGAATATATGAAGGATTTTGAAGAGAGTTTCCAAAACATTTTGTTCTTTTCAAGAATACATAATGTGTATAAAATTTATATCTGATTTCATGTATATATACCACAAAAATGAATTAATAAAAATGTCAATACCATATATCATAAATTATTGAATCCTTATATTTGTGAGAATATCGCTGTCTTAAATTTCCCTAAGCCTTACACGCTTGAAGCATGTTTCCTCATCGAATCCAAACCTCCAGTTAGAGCCCTGAATCTTCCCGTAAAGAACGAGTCGGTTACTCCGTCCGTTCATGTCTCATTCACATTTGGGAGACATTTATTTTTTCTAAATATAATATTCCAAACATTCATATTGACCTCCCAGGTTTTCTACCGTGCAGTTTTTGTGCCACCCACCGGTCCAGAATCTCCATGATACTAGAGTCGAGCTATGGTTATCGCAAAATCGCTTTCATTCCGTCATCAAGCCCCCAATAACATAAACATTTGTACTTCTACCACAATATTACAAATAAACAAATCGCTGGCTTCATATCTGGGGAACCTTCGACATTTCGCTGCCAATCGCTTGTCTAAAGCACTTGTGTACTGGAATCCTGTTTTTACACCACTTCTGACGTTTAAGTTAAAAATAATCTCGCACATGCTTCGTCCCTGCAGACTGCGTCTTTATCGTCGTAAAAAACTGACCTTTGCTGATTTTCCCATGCTAATTCTGGAACGAAATATAGAAATCATTTTTATAGTTTTCTTCACTTTTCTTTCAACGCCGACTGGAATGTGTTGTTTAACATGCCCTTAAAGACGCTCTTTTATATATTGACGTACTTGCAATAACGTTGAAACATGTCTCTTGATAACGGTTTGTATTAAGAAACAACACATTCATATTTTATGTTTGCTGTGGGTTCGGAAGCCATGTCGACTTGACTTTTATCAGTTAAAGATTTCTTATAAAGCCTTCAACATCTATAAAAATCAACAATAACTTTGTTTTTATGAAACTGCTTGTGCACATGATGAATTGACTCCTTAAAAAGGTGATAAAGTCACAGACTGCAAAAAAAACATCCAACGTTTAAAACATTAAATCTTAGCGGTCACTGACCCCGTAACTCAACTAAGAGCAAATGATTTCCCCATAAAAGACGTCCATTAAATATATACACTTGTAATTAATATGGTAAGAAGTAATATGCCGAGCCATTTCTTTAGAAAATATGTAGCAGTAATCAGTGTTTCAAGTATCGTTTTGTCGCAAGGCCTTCTAGATATCCTGAATCTAATCTGCAATTGATATAATCGCCCCTCGACCTCCCACCACTTATTAATAAACATTTAATTCAGATTCCAAAATGAAGGCTTCTTCAGAAACTTAACATACTTCGGCAGTTTAAGTCTTATATGATATACGTATTTTCACATACTTCGTTTAAAATCTTTACAAAAGTCTCTTAGCCACCTCTTTTATTTAAAACTCATGAAGATTCTTTTTTGATGAGTGAACGTATTTTCGTGGACAAATTTCGAGAAAAAGATCAAATCGTTTTGGCAAAATCAGATGTGATTTCGTAATTATTTTCTATGTCATTTATTGTTTTGATTTTCTTGTTTTATCTGCAGCTAAATGATATCAATGTGAACCTGGTGTAAGTGAAGCTATATCGTTGTTTTATTTCACTGATTCCTAACTCATCAGACATACATGGATTTCAAAATGAAAAAAGTATCATTTATTGATTTGTTATCATTGATTTAAATTTTCTATCACTTTTATATGAATGGCAACCTTTTCTATATCTATCTTGATATTGATAAATCTCGATTTAGAGTAATGATTCATTATGCCTCTAGACATACTTGAATCATTACTCATTTTAATACTACTTATTAATTAGAATGAAATCAATTTGTTCATTTGAGTATACATTTTTTCATCAAAAGTGAGTACTATGTTTTTGCCGACGCTTATTTAGAATATACAAATGAACATATTAATCTAATGAACGATTTCAGGTTATCAATTGTTGCGTTTTTTATGATGTAAAAGAAATACAGCTGATACATTAAAACTACAACGTACACATTTATGGGAAAACCCATGTAGTTAACAGAAACAATAAATGAACCATTAAAATCTGATAGCATTGAATTCATTCTTGAAAAGGGACCTTAATGATGAATATAAAATGAAGAGTTATTATAAAAGCATTACTGTACGTGTGCGTGTATAAATTTTCCCACAGTGAAGTTTCGAGCCGTTGTGTAATGGAATACTGTGCACGCCCGTTTGAAGGAGAGAAATCTCTTTCTCCTTCCCTTCGTGGGGATATGGTCACAAACCTACAACCATAATTAATGCAGTTATCAAAACATTGCTTCTTGAACAATTTTTATTAATTGAATTGAATGAAATAAGAATTTCGTTAAATGTTCAATTATCATACATTTACCAGAATATGCAATACATAATTTCCTTATGATTCAGGATCGTTATTAATAAATTTGTTTAATAAGTTTTTATTCACGATATGATAATATAGAATAGGTATAGTTTTCGAAATTGTAAAATTATTATTACAATCTTTTTTTATTCAAGTAATGACGTGGGCATTTATATCTCACAAAATGAAAGTCTTTATTTTCATAATTTCACAATATGTGACCAAAAGACACCAATATTATATAGACTATTCTTGATTGATGTTTTTTCTACTAAGAATACATGTTTTTATGTTATGAATTAAAATGATAATGATAAAACATATGCGCCTCAGATAACGTTTTATTATTCAATTTTGAGTCGATGACAGTAGAGATGTATTTTATTTCTTCACCCCACGCTCCCCGTTCCCTTGCCCTGACACACCCTCGCTCTCGATTCATCTTACACTGTAGAGGCAGAGAGGGGCTTGAAGCGACGTGCAAGGCATGTTATCATGTGTATACATTCTAGCGCCGACTCATACAGCCATTGCAAGCCGCTGTCAAAATACTCCCTAAATACTTGTATGATAGTTTTTGATATGATCGCACGATGCTTAATTAAATGCCGAACCACGCGAAACTGGTTATAAAAAGCCAATCTAATCGCTGTTTGTGTTATGGGTGGTCAATTTCTCGTTTGGAAATTTCCAAATAAACACTAGCGCTGCATCTTGGGTGGGCAAAATAATTGTTAGTAATGTTTTATAAACATTTCACTGGAAATGGCGCGCTCTGATTGGCTGGATGCGGCTAAGTGCTGAGAAACGTAAGTGTAACTGACATTTGCCGCACCGCGGGACAAAAGAAACTTTAACACGCTTGCTCGCGGTTCCATTTATTTGGCTATCAGCGAGTCAAATGCCTATACAAAAACAATAACACAACAATTGGCTGCCGGACGGACGGACAGACCGAGCGGGAGGGTTTAAGAGGCCCGCAGGTAGTGATTGAGTCAGTGCGCTCTCTCTCATTGCTCAAACCAGTCGTTTCGTAACAGAGGCATCATTAGTACTCGGTGGATTTAAACATTGCTCACTGGACGATTCGTTCATTTTACCTTTTCGTCTCGTACAGTGAACTTGAAGAACTGTCACTGGATATCTGTGATTTTTTCATAATTGATTGATGATGGGTTCCCGTGACGGCCTCTTACCCCTGAGCGGTGGGGGATCCATGGGTGGGTTCTACAACCCGTACGCTGCTACCCCCTACCCGTACAGCTTATACTACAGCCCTGCTATCGACATCAACCGAGCCTATGCTTTACGAATGATAGAAGATCTCCAACGTCGTGAACAACCTCAGAAACCGCCGTACTCGTACATCGCTCTGATCGCCATGGCCATCAAGAGTGCGCCAGACAGGAGAATCACACTGAATGGGATCTATCAGTTTATTATGGAGCGCTTTCCTTATTACCACGACAACAAACAAGGGTGGCAGAACTCCATCCGCCACAACCTCAGCCTCAACGACTGCTTCGTGAAGGTTCCCCGCGAGAAGGGCAAGCCGGGCAAGGGCAACTACTGGTCTCTAGATCCTAACTGTGAGGAGATGTTTGAGAACGGAAACTACCGGAGACGCAAGAGGAGGGTGAAGGCGCCCAACAAGATCGAAGATTGTTCAAGTGAGAAATCAGAAAGTATCGACTCCGGAAACTCCAGTGAAAATGATCCTTGTCAGTCGATAGAGGCCGTGTCCTTTGACGACAGTGAACTGCACCACAGCGACAACGTGCCGGACATTTCGGCGGAGAGAGATTCAGAGTTTGAAAAACTTCCTTCACGTGTTTCTGAAGACGACGTTGTGGGGAGTTTCTCCCGGAACACTTTCCACTCCCCCTCTCTCCCCCGAGATTCAGGGTCTCGGGACCGGCTTCTCAGCTCCCCACCCCTCGCCTCCACCCCTCAGCCCCACCGTAAACGTGCTAGCTTCACCATAGACAGTATCATAGGTAACGAGAGCCCTTGTAGCACGAAAGCAGTAAAGACAGAAGTCAAGCATGAAGACAGTGAGTGTAAGAAAACGGACATTTTTGACAAAATACCTAGTCCACCTCCGAAGATAATCGACCTTAAGGCCAATTCCACGTCGTCGTTACCGATGTCGTTGTTTCCGCAGCTGTACGACAACACTTACGGACTTTCTAGGTCGTTCCTGACGAACTTCCAACCCCCGTCGTCTCTCGCTCACACCCGGGGCTCTCTACCCCTCTCTCTTGGTATGAACTCTGTGAATTTCTCAGGCCTTCCTCCAACTAGACACCCCGTCAGCATATCTTTCCCTTACCCTAACGCCATGTCCTGGCAATCCGGTGTGCCCCAGTCGTCGCTACAATCTACAGTGCTTCAATGAACGGTATTTAACATGTGTATGGGAATATTACAGTAAAACTCGACCAAACCAAATAACTATATCCAAAATGACTTTTTCTTAGGAAAATGACTTCTGATTGTGTCAGGACGCTGACTTGTGACACCTGTATTCACCTGTGAGGTGAGATGAGTGTTTCCTGATTACAGGTACATGTTTTTATATATTTGCTTGTTAACGTATATTGTTACGGCCGTGGTTTGTATGTAGACACGCATGGACCTTGCCACAAAGTGGTAGTCTGTACTGTGTATATCTGTTGAATATGTTCATTCCTATTACATGAAAATTAAAACATTAGTTGAAAAAAATCATTTTTGTCATATTTCTATTATTTAGCGGACACCGATACTCTTTTATTCATATCCACCCTCTTCTGTCGATCAGTTGATTGCAAACACGATTATGCCCACACACAGAACTGTATCGCATGAAACGAAACGTTCTGGGTTGGTTTTGAAGAACATCTTGATTTAATGGTTTAAGAAGTGTTGGAGTTTTCAGTTTAATTATTTATTCTAGTGCAGGGAATCGTTATCTGATGTTAATGATGTACGGTGTGTTGATGTAACGAGTTGTACACCTGCCGTTAAGTGAAGAAGTCAACGACCTATAAATGCTTTGAAACATTTCCTTCAATACCGTTATTTGTAGAGATAGGAACTTGCCACACATGCTGGAATCTACACCTGTACCGTACCTGCTGATTACACGTTAAAATAATTTTTATTGTCTTTTGTTTAGTAATTTTACATCTTAGTTAACACATGTAAATAAAATTGGTAAAAACTGGGTTTTATTGTGAAACTGCACGAAAGGTTAGTGAAAGACATATATCATTTGCTGTCATTATCTCAGGTTAAATTTCTATCTTTATCAAAATATTCGTAATCTTCCTTCATGCTATTTGACAATCGCATTACCATACACAACTTAAGATTTTTTTAATTAATTACACAAGATAACAATTAACGATACTTAAAATCGTAGATGTATTTGTACGTTATCGTATTAAGGTGGTTTGATAATTATCTTTTTCTAAAATATCAATGTACTCTTCATCATGCGATTTAATACATTAAATCACGACAATTATTCAAAATAATTTAGATGTATTTCATTATGCTGAATCGTTAATATAATCAGATGTGTAAATGTATCAGTTCAGAAAAGTTTGTAGAAAGGAACATGTAATAACGTGGTGGACTAAATTACTAAAATGTATATTTGAGTAATAATGTACAAGTTTGTTCTGGTAAATATGCAAAGCATTTATATTCAAATGTCGAATATTATTTCAATGAAATGACTGTGAATTGTGAAATATTTCAATCTTAACATTATGCTTGCTTCAACAAAAAGGTTGCCAAAATTAATTGTATCTAAATTGCATAGTAAAACAGAGAAAATGTTTTTTTGCATTGTGATGGGGAAATATCAGATCTAACAGAGTGATATGTCTTCATACGTTATGTAATTCTTCAAAGGCATTTAGAAGTTAGTGTAGTGATACAATACAATATTATGGATGGAAAATTCTTTATACGTTATGTAGTTTGCATAAAATCCAAACGTTTAATTCGAGTTGAAACTATATAGTATAACTTTCATTGTAGTAATATGCATTATATGCAATATGTCTTGTTCCCTTTACATACAGTAAATAATGATCTATTATAATAATAATCTACAATGATAAATTGCATAGACAGAAAGTTATGGTATGTTGATTTGCATTGTTTTGAGATGTCCCTGTTCGCGATAAAGAAGTATTTTTCTGACTTATTTTAGTTTATCAATTATATATATATATTTGCAGGTTGATCATAGTTAAAGACTTTCATCAGTTACAATTAACATTATCACACCTTTAAAATTTGAAGAATAGATTTCGTATTTCCCTTCCTTCTCAATATTATTTCAAGTATAGAAATATACATTTTTCTACACGAAGCATCGTGAAGACTTCAGAGTAACGAGATCAGTCGTCACATAATTTTGATACTCGAAAGAAATACGAACATAAAGACTAATCTTGTTATGATAACCTGTTGCTTATCTAGGAGATTTTATAGTATTTCAAGTTGCTGTAAACAGCTGTCCGTGGAGACTCGACTCGACAAGTGTTGCGCCACATCTGGGGGCCGTCTCCTGCTGATCGTGTAAACATATGTCTGTCATATAGATAGAGAAGGACCCAAACCGTTTCCCTGTCACAATCCTCGCTCTGGTGAAAACCCTTACTTTTTCTATGTTTCCTATTGAACAATGTGGATATATTGAAGAATCATTTAATTATACGTGCTATTTCATGTAAACCCCCTGTCTGTATCAAACATATTAAAGTTTTCCTTTTAAATTTCACCGTTTCGCCAAAAATAAATTGTAGAACGTGATTAAAATAGTATATTTTTTTAATTCCGAAAATATAAGTTTTTAAGAGAGCAAATCATTTTGTACAATTCAAAATGGTCTGCCAAAGAGATAGAGACGGCGCATCGTTCACGTTTCAATGGTAAAAGAAACCGGACAATGTCGCGCGTCAATTAGCCAAACGTAATTTTGTAGCATGTAGAAAAATGAGCTAATATTGTTTGAAAGGTAATATATGTATTATTCATAAAAATGGTACGTTTAATTGAAGGGTAAACCAGAACAGCGGAGGATAAGTGTACTTTACTTTTAGTAGAATTGCCGTATATATAATGCTATCCCAACCTGAAACGGTAAGACGAATATTATTTTCCTCGATGAAACTACATTTATGTCAAATCTAGAAACAGAATTACATTATTTTTTAATTTCCAATTTATTTATTATCAATACTACTTGAATAAAGTAAGATAGTTTTATTATGTTATCAACATTATAAACTAATATGCAAGTCAGGCATATGGGCCTTACATCTCACTGTATATTACGAAGTCTGTGTATATTTTACGAACTCATTGCGTTTATTGCGAACTTTATGCGTATTTTGCAAAATCTATTCTTATAATAAAAACTATACGCGCGAGGACTTGCCATGTGAAACAACCTAGGGAGTAGATGTTTTGGTACCAGATACATTTTTGTTTGTACATATTTTTGTTGATTTCATGTGGAAAGATGAAGATTACTTTCATGTACAAATGTAACAAACATAATTCATAGGATGTAAACAGATTTGTGAACAAGTTGGGAAATGAAAAGGGGGAAAATAGGGAGTAGATGATTTGATATCAGATGCATATTTGTTTGTACATATTTGTGTTGATTTTATGTGGAAAGATAAAGATTATTTACTTGTATAAATGTAACACACATAATTCATAAGATGTGAACAGAATGTGTTTAAGTTGGGGAAATGAAGAGGAAAACAAATTAGGGAGTAGATGTTTTGGTACCAGATACATATTTGTTTGCATATTTTTTTCTAAACATAAAACAGGAAATTATAATCGTAACATTAACATGAAGCTGGAGTACTTTAAGTCCAAATATCAAAATATGTTATAACGATATGCTTTTTATGATCAAATGGTTATATTTGAAGGTACATTTTGCATCAAATACTACATAGAAATATGTTGATATGATACGACACATTGGAGCACGAAGCAAAGTTCCTTACATACAAAAAAACATGAAGAAAGGGGGTCATACATGACCGCCTTGTCGTTTTCACAGGGAGGGTAAAAAAAGAAACATCAATTTCCATCATTTGATGCATATGTTCTCCTAAAACAACAATTAAATCAACAAAATCAACATCACTCGCCGTGACAAGCACATGATGACGTTTCACTCAGCGTAATGGCCCGCGGTATGTAATACTTGTCAGCAAGTCATTGAAACCTTTTGATGGGGGAGTAGTGTTTTACTTGGTAATTACAGGCCAGTGAAATAGCATTCACTGCTTTAGTCAAATATCACTTCTACACAATAACACGGTGATTACCTCCCCAATAATTAGTATTACTTAGTGGCGTAATGACAGGCCATGCCTCCTTTATGTTTCTTGAAAATAATATTACTCGAATACAAAACACGTGTAAAAACATCATGGTGTGTCGTTCAGATAACGCTGGTTATAAGTATGTTTTTACAACATACACACTTGTTGTGATTTTCCTTTTTTAGGACAGTATTTTCTCGGTAAGAGTTTCAACATAAACGTCGTCATGTCAAAAAGAGTTTAACATTGGCTTAGGTTTTCTTAATGTTGTTTTAAAGTTTAATTGCAGCTTAGATATATTTTTCAGTGGTTCTTTCTCAAACAATTTAAACATTTTTTCTCTTTTTTAGTCGAGAACAAGACCTTGCATGTCGATGAGAGCGTAACCTGTGTGCGTGAATATGAATACATGAATCAGTAGGATCTATCTTTGTGAATGAATGAATGAATGCAAGAAAGAAAATTGAATGAATGAACCGCTTATTTGAACATGAAATGTAAACAATGTCTGCATTTTCTTTAGAAAAACGTAGTTCCTGTTTACGTAAGCATTGGCCAATCGGTCAAAAATGTGGATTCGTATTAATGGTTAGGATGTCGGTGTAATGAATAAATCACTTCAATTTCTTAAATGTCGACGCCTTCTGAAGAAGAGGAAATCGGCCTAAATGCGTTCAATGTTGAGGATCTCTTGACAATAAATACAGTCTGGCTAGAACCACATTTCGTTTAATTATTTCAACATGACATCCTTATATGCAGATGTCTGGCTACCTTGCACTTGTTTAAAATCAGCAAACCCGATTATTTCAGTTATTACACGGTTTTATTTTCGAATATTCTATTTCATCAAAGCCAGCACGTTGAAGGACTCGCCCAGGGAGAGGCAGGTGTAGTAGTGTGCGGAATATGCCATGCTACAGCAGGTGTTCGAACTCCTTGCACCGACTGTGTGTCATTCAGAGTGCAATATGCACAGAATGCTGCAAAAGCACGTGCATCCTCAAACCTAGGTGCACGAGATGCATACATCTGCGACCGAAATGTGCCTCATAAATAAATGATGTCTTTATATAAAATAATTATGACTATTTTCACCTGACATCTGTCGACACTTTACAAATATATAAACACTCAATCATCAGGAAGATATTATAATGTGAATGTAAGTGGCTGAAAATGGTATGAGAACTTGATTAAACTATATTATGTAATACAGAATCATACAAAAAAGAACTTCTTGGTGAAGGTTTTCAGGTTTTGTACGATTATCGAGGCGTAACAGTCTTAATTATTTTAAAATGCAAGGTAATACCATTTCACTTTCATTTCATTTTATGTGCAGGAGTAGGACTGCTTGAGCAGTTATTGAATACTCCTAGAAAAATTCAAATTTAAAATGTTTGGCAGGCATAACCGTTTCGATTAGAAATTGGTTATATCGAAATGGGAATATAAATGCATAATGAATTATTCTAAATGTTTTTATTATGACTATTCCGGATGGAATAAAGTCGTAATTTATTCTATGAAGAAGAATCCAAAATCTGTGCTATATACAATAATATCTTACTGTAATCTCTTCAAGAGTTAACGATTCTCTTTGTTCGATTATGATAATCAAAGTACACATTTCATAGTTATTGTCCCAATCGATTGGCCTCTCACATTTCAAAATTGTGAAGTAGATGCATTTACACTGTTTGTTATTAAAATGGATATGAAATCTGTGACCGATAGTATACAAGCCAGACAAACTTCATTACAGATTTTTTGTCCTGGCGGTTATGAAATGAAATAATGATAATGATAATGATAATGATAATGATAATGATAATGATAATGATAATGATAATGATTTAGTCTCTCGTAACTTTTTTGTCGGCTCGCTGTTTTTTTTTTAAATATATGTATTTGTGTGTATATTTGTATTTTTTTTAAATGCGAGGCGAGACTATAATTAAAAAAATCTGTCTGTCTGCCATCAATGCCGTTTAATGGCTAGAATTCAACCTTTCGTTACATATTTCTGTTTAAATGGCATTAATAATTCTGTAAATAAAAGAAGCTAGTTTTCATGTTATCTTCTTACAGCAACTCCAGTATGGTCATCGATCAAATCAACAACCGATAAGGCGTGTTCATCTTGAATAATGACGACGCCAATGCTATTTAACATTACTTACATACCTAAAAGACAAATAAACAAACCATTTAGTTCTTCCCATATCGACCACTAGGGGATCATCGCCGCCCAATGGATTAATTACTAGAGGGGAAACAAGAAGTATGTTAAGTAAGTAGTGTTAAGTCAGATAGTCTGGGTTAAAGGTCAACAAATCGTGAAAATACAACTGATCGGGAAAGTATCACCTTTTAACCCGTTGAACGTAGGATTTATCACTCAAAGTGTTTTGCTTGTTAAAATCTTCATTTAGTAACTGTGATTTCTAACAGAATTATAAATTGTGTCTATATTCATAGAATTACGTATTCCGACAGTGTTTACTCAAATATTCGCCATTCTTAATATTTTCAATATTTGAATTTGGTTAAGTAGTGAAGACAGAAGAAAAGAATGAAGAAGTTTAAAAGAAGAAACCCGTATTCGAATAAATCATTGCCTTCATCAAAAGCTTTTGTACTTTAGCAATTGATGCACAGGTATTAAATGTACAGTCATTTAAACCCTTGAAGTAATGGTCAAATGGATGTCAGCTATTAGCTGTGCTATTTGAAGATGGAACTTAGGTGAATCTGAAGTCTAACAAATACATTCTCAAATGAAAATGTGATGAATTAATCTAGAATTTGAAAAATAATAAATGATCAAAAATTAAATGGAGTCTGATATTTATTCATTTTCAGAAATTAAGCTGTCAATCCCTCTTACAGATTTTTCAGGCTTTTTATGGTTTGAACATATTTTGATTCCGTATGAAATTTGGATTGGCGAACATGCCATTTGGCTTATTTTAATGCCGCTCCAATACAGAATTCATCAAGCTTGATACAGAACATAACAATGAAATCGAGAAATACAAAACTAATGAAAAAATATTTGTGATATAAATATCAAAGCATAATGAAAATTATCAAACGTTGTTGGGTATGTCTAGTCATTGCGTTAACTGCAGCTTATGATTATAAACGATAATTAAATTCAGAGTAATTTTAGTGATTGAGGAAATCAAGGAAATTGTTTACTTTTAGGCTTTTATCTCACTTTAGGATATTTGTTTTCTTTCAGTTCATTTGTCTTTAGTTTTTGCGTATCAGTGTTCTTTCTAATTATGACATTGAATGAAAAAAATCCAATTGAACCGTCAATTATGTTTGAATTTTGCAGTACCTTCTAACACTTCATCATTTGGGAAAAAACTATAACTTTTCATACAATAAACACATTATTCATTACATTTTAAAAACCAGCAACGACATTTTATCCAAACATAGATTTAAACCAAGAAACCAGGTCACGTGACCATCTTTTTTAATTGAAATGGGAGTAAAGGGAGATCAAAACAATGTGTTACTACGTATGTCATTGTTTCAAGAATATTATTTAACCTGGCCTGGTATGTATAGGTTTCGTAAACTTTTCATAAGTAAAATTTCAACTCTCAAAAATCTTTCCAAGGTCATTAGGACTGTTTGTAACCACTTTGATTGTTAATTTTATTCATGCAGTTATCTTGTTGTACATGTTATATTGTTATATTTCTTTACTCATGTACCACCAAAGGTGGATCATTTTTTAGTAATAAACGTGTGATTTAAAACTGTGTTTCTTCTCGAATAAAGGAGACGCCAATACGATTTACCTAATATCAAAACAACTATTACTTTAACAATGTATATAAAGACTCACTTCTCCCCTTAACGACCTCGAGACAGGATCATGATAGCGCCTCTAACAATTAATTAGTCGTGGTAAGAAAGTAGTATATCTCTTTCGTTTGAACTAATTAAAAGTAGCAAATAAGTATTATCTCATCGGATAGTCTGAATTTGAGGTCAACAGGCCGTGAAAGAAACAAGATAACCAATTATCTCACCCGTTAACCCTTTGAACGCCAGATTTATCACTCAACGTGTTGTCGGCGTTTTGGATGTTCCTAATTGAAGTTTGATTTTCTCACGTAATAATTTCTTGTCTACATTTTGATACTCACCTCTTCCGTCAGTGTTTATTTGAATATTCGCCTTTATGTCTATGTTCTCGTTATTCATTTTACAAATATCTCGAATTATAGAATAACCAACATTTGTAAAACAATCGTGAATCAATTATAAAAAAGGTAGAGAACAGCATTCACTGTAATTTTGACAAGGCTTCCAAACTTCTTCTTTAATATTTCTCTTACAGAAGAAAAGAAAATAATCAGTAAATATCCAAAAACAATTTGAATATTCAAATAAACACTGACGTAAGAGGTGAGTATCAAAATATAGATAAGAAATAATTTTCCGTGAAAAAATCAAACTCCCTATTTTTTTAATGTTTTATTTACGTTTTGTGTTTACTACTACGATGACATATTGGACAACTGAATATATTCAAGATAATAATATTAAATAAACACTTTAAAATCGTTCAACATCTAAATTGTTTTCGACAAATTGACGATTCAAGTAAATTAAATCTGTTTTCAAAACAACGAAGACATGACATATATTCATACTGTCCCATAACTAATCTCAATATCGATTCGTTAACATGAATTGTAAACAAATTGGTTCACCCATTTCTTTCCACATCGACCTCGAGACAGGGTGATCATCGCTTCTGTGTGAACTAATTACTAGTGGTAAGTAAGTAGTATATCTCATCAGATAGTCGGGGTCGAAGGTTAACAAGCCGTGAAAACACACAACTGATCGGCAAATTATCTCACCTGTTAACCCTTTGAACGCCAGATTTACCACTCAACGTGTTGTCGGCGTTTTGGATGTTCCCATTGGAAAATTGTTTTTCTCACGGAATGTTATTTCTTGTGTGTATTTTGTTTCTTACCTCTTCCGTCAGTGTTTGTTTGAACATTCGCCATTCTGTCTATGTTTTCTCTTAATTTCCGAATTTGTTTTCGAAATAGATAGATATCAGATTCAGTATATAGTTTGAAATGGATTCCTTAAGTAAAATTTCGTTTAATACTTTTATCAAGTGGTTGTTCACACACAATCGTTTTTGCAAAGGTCAAGAAATGTTTTCATAAAAGGCACTAGTCAATATATTGAGTGTGTTACAGGCTAGTTTTAATAAATATAGTATGTAGTTTATCCATATGTATTCAATGTTTCATTTACGTTTTGCATTTAAATGTAATTTTCTTCATTAGGAACAATATACTCAACGTATTCTTTATGGTCACCAGAGATAATGATATATTCATAAATAAGTGAACATTATTTTTATACGCAAAAATCTAAATAACTGTCTTGTTTAAAATTCTTTTGGCCTTAACAATTTGAGGACGCCAGTAAAATCAATCTGTTTTCAAAAGTACACTAAGACGTTAAATTAGTTCAATCATGTGCTTTATTCAATCTTAATTCTAAATTGCTAACATCACATAACAAATCAGTTATGTTGTTTGCTTTAAACAACGACGTCGAGACAGTGTGATCTGTGCTTCTGTGTGAACTAATTGCTAGTGGTAAATAAGTAGTATATCTCATCAGATAGTCGGGGTCGAAGGTTAACAAGTCGTGATCGGCAAATTATCTCACCTGTTAACCCTTTAAACGCCACATGTATCACTTGTTGGTGTTTCGGATGTTCCGATTTGAAGTTTATTTTTCTCACGGAATATTATTTCTTGTCTGTGTTTTGATATTAACCTTACATTTGTAATTATATCCAAAAACAATTGGGAGGACATTTACTTAACTTCTGGCATGTTAGCCCTTTGAACGCCCGATTTATCAATCAGTATGTTAAAGGCGTTTTAGGTGATTTTGCAGAAATTTTAGTCACGGAATATTGTTTTTTGTCTTTGTTTTGATACCCAAATCCATTCTGTTTATATCATCGTTGTTCATTTCCGAATGTGGTTTCGTAATAAAAATCGAAAAGATAAAACTTCATTGATTTATCATGACAAGGTCAAAATAGTCCACAGCTTAATCTTTAAGAAAAAATGTGGTTTATCTTATGAAAACTGAAGTATATCTTTTTCACTCTAGCATTTCAAACGTATGTGCTTACGGTAATATCTGAATAACTGCCCGTTTATATTATTGAATTTTTCTTCTACAAAAAGGCGAATCAATCTGCTTTTTTAAACCATCGACACGATACATAAATTTTATCTCTCACTTCATCTAATCTTAATAATGAATAGCTAACATGATTAAACGAATCAGTACGCAAACATGTAAATAAATCACTGTCTGGTTATGTAATTCTTTTGGACTTTGTAAATTGACGACGCCAGTAAGATCAGTCTGTTTTCAAAACTACAAAGACATAGAATTAGTTCAACATATTGCTTTATCTAACCTTAATTCGAAATCAAAATCAAATGAACCTGTTTTCATAACCACAAAGATACAAGATTGGTTTGATCCTTTGCTTTATTTATCCTTAATTCTAAATTGCTAACATCACGTTTAAACAAATCAGTTATTTTCATTTCACCTCGAGACAGGATGATCATCGCTTCTGTGTGAACTAATTACTAGTGGTAAGTAAATAGTATAATCAGATAGTCGGGGTCGAAGGTCAAGAAGCCGTGAAAACACAAGTCATCGGCAAATTATCTCACCTGTTGACCCTGCATTAACATAAAGTGTTTTCGGCGTTTTAGATGTCCATACTTGACAATTAAATTCTCGCGGGATATCGTTGTGTAAATGCAGTTTTACAGAAGAAGAAAGAAGAAGAAGAAGAAGAAAAATATTTTATTAAAGTGTCACATGCTGTAGTACAAATCAGATAGCAGTAAAATTCACCTATAAAAACAGCATCCGGCCAGTTGGCCTACGAGACACTATATACATATATATATCTCTAAAACTTTAAAATTAACAGATAAATTTTGCATATACAAACACCCAGGCGTAACAGATCATATCCTACATACCTACATATATAAATACACACATACCGGCATACACACACACCGACATATACACACACATACCAGACAGACAGACGGACAGACAGACAGACAGACAGGCAGACGTACACACGTACCTACATACATACATACATGCACATAAACATACATACATGCAAACACACATAGTACATAAAACATGCTCTCAGGCGTAACCATACCGTACCATACGTAAATACAAGTTGTACATGCATATCTGCATACATACAAAAATATATCAAACATACCCGGTACCCAGAGTATGACAACCATGTAGAAAGATATCAAGAGTAGAAATTCTTGACTTGCAGGCACAACAGTCATCTATACATACACACTGTTGACGGACGCACGGACAGGCGGACGCACAAGCTAACAGCAGGCGTACAATATTCACACATACAGTATTTACAAACGTTCAATTAGTGAATAGGAGTAACATACGAAAATATTAAAATACTATACTCTTAAAATGACAAATATTTCAAAAGGCATTGTTTATCAATAATACATTATAAAATAGCTAACAATTAATATGCATTTTACGTCGTCTATACATACGGTTAACAAGGGCGGCTAGGCAATTAGTGAAACTGTTATTATTCAATAAGTAACATAATTTTTGCATTGATGAAAAGTTCTGGAAGGAGGGCTCTATGGAGGTAACATCTCTGAATAGATCATACCGTAAATCAGAATAAAAGTTACATTCAGTTAAAAAATGAACTTCATTTTCGATTGTATTAGAGTCACAAAATTTACATAATCTTTCTTCTAGTGGGATAGGTGGTCGTGAAAATCGCCCAGTCTCTATCTCTAGGGGTAGAGATCCGCAACGTAACTTGGCAAGAGCACTTCTATGTGATCGATCGGTAGTAACTTGAGCATATGATTCAACACCTGGGAAGTTCTTAAACAATCTATACGTTCTAAGTTTGTTACCGTTTTTAAGTCCACGATCGTTCCAAAGCTGGCAGATCCAATCATGGTGGTCACTGGATATAATCCAAGTCTTAATATAATCCATGTCTGAAACAGTTAAGTTAAATAAGTCTGAAACTGGGAGACGCCACGAATTCATCAGTGTGGAAACCCTACTAGTCCAAGACTTTCGAAAATTTCGTGACCACAGGTTGATTTGACTGCTTATTCGATTATTATCACTGTTTTGAAGTTTATACCAAAGTCGACATATTTCTAACTTTTGCTTGGTGTAAGGCGAGGTCCAGCCCATGTCTCCTCGAACTGATAGGTTTGGTGTCTTGCTTGAAACTCCGAGAAAGAATCTACATGCCCGGTTTTGTACAGCGTTGATGCAACTAAACTGACGCGTGCCCCATACAGCAGCTCCATATGAGAGAATAGGTTGCACAAGATTTTCATATAATTTGTTAAACACATCGTATGCCATACCTCCACTGGCTCTGAATTTACACATAATCACGCCAAGGGCACGGTGAGCTGACTTGGCTATCTCCTTAGCCGTGAAATTTAGATCAAGATTTTCATGGAACCAAACACCAAGACATTTATATGCATGACTATAACACACTTCATTTTCACCAATTATGAAAATGACTGAAGATCTACTGATACCACTTGGACGAAAATGAACAACTTGTGTTTTCTTCAGATTAACAGATAGCCGACATTTAGTACACCAGGAATTAATACACGTTAGCATTTTCTGTAGACAGTTTTCATCAGGTGCTATTAGAGCAATGTCGTCAGCATACAATAAAACACTTACTGTTTTGTCTATGTTTACATAGATCGCTGACATATTCGCTGTTTTAGAATTTTTAGATAAATTCATATTTGGCTCTATAGATGATTACTTTGATGTTAAGATGTTATACTCTAAATCAAGTTTATGCATCTTGTTCAAGTAAAATGTCTTTAACTGATTTTTACCAAAATAATTTTGTAAAAAAAAAGAAGTACAATTAAACATAAAAATGTAGTTTTGTTCGACACACAATAGACATACAAATTTCATGTTAAATGACCCATTAGTGAAGTCTCAGCACGTATTTTGACACATCTGGTTAATATGCTCTGTAATAGCCAATCTGAAACATTAAGACAAGACAAGACACAAGACAAGACAAGCTTATTCCGTGAAAAGGCCTCATGGCCAAAAGCACATGAAAATACAGCTCAAAATCGACGCATGTCAAGTTTACATTAATTATATTGGCAGTTTTCTTTTCAAATAAATGGCCAGATTTTTTATATGCTCAGGATTGCTAGAAGATAATAATTGGTACATTTTTTCCCTTGAAGGGAATATGAAATAGTATGGAGGAATAAGTTTTTCCCGTACATGCCTATAATAGGGGCAGACTAATAAAAATGATATTCATCTTCTATTACCTTCATATTACAATTAATACATAAAAGCTGATCATTATCAATAGCATTGTCGTACCTTAATTTACTAATCTTAAGTTAGTGTGACTGGAATCTGAATTTACAAAATATTCGTAGAAGATAATTTTGACAAAATAATTCCAAAACATATTTCTCTGTATCTAACAGCGGTTTGAAGCTAGAGTAGAATCTGAAATCATTCCTTCCAACAAGTCTGCTATGCCAATCTTGGAACTGAATATCTTTACAGCGTACCAGGAAAGTCTGCAGGAATAAATCATAATTGCCAAAATCCTGCGATATCCAAACATATGAAAATCCCATTGAAAACAATAACATACGAATTCCTGTTTCCCAGTTTACTTTACCATTACTATCCTGTAACTTAAGCATTTCGTAGCATGCTTTAGGATTCCGACTTCTGTCCATACACAGAAGCCGAGACCAAAATCCAACACAGCGACTGAAATAATTTTTATCATTCAAAACTGTGTTCCACAGGAGATATCGCTTGTGGAAGATCAAGTGATATCTCCTAGGAGATATCGTTTTGACAGTAGATTTTGAACAATGCCCTATTACAGTCAAGTTTATGACATCACAATTGTTTTACATCATCAAGTAATGACATCACAATGCTATGACGTCATAAACATGATGACGTCACAATGCTATGATGTCACTCCACTGAGAATCTAAGAGTAGTGCAGTGTTCATAACGAAATCGAAATGAAAAATGATTTTGGATGATAAATAGAATCTCACCCTCGTGTCTTCTGATATCAAATATATCAACACTCGTTGATAAAAGTAAAATATGCCCGGCAAGCCTCGGATATTTGTAACTTTTATCAACTCGTGTTGATATATTTGATATCAAAAGACACTTGGGTGAGATTCTCTATATACAAACCGGATGCCTTCCAACATCGGCTAGTACAACACGATTTGGAGTAAATTTAGAAATATTAAGACACCTCGTAAAGAAAAATTTTTGAACTTTATCGATTCCAACCCCCAAATTTCGGAACCATATAACAATATTGGCATTATCTTTGTATCAAATATTTTCTGAACTACATCAAATGGAAGGGATGGGTTAGCCTGAATCATTTTGTGAATTGGAAACAAAGCTTTTCTAGCATGAACTGAAAGAGTTTCGCAAGCCTTAGACCAAACTAACCTAGAGGAAAAAACAATACCAAGATATTTATAATATGTAACTATTTTAACCTCTTTTCCTGCATATATATAACCATTTCTCGACACCTTTAACACAACGGGAAGCTGAAGTTAGCAGCGGGTTAGTTATTCGTTATTCGAATAACGAATAACTGACGCAGCAGCGGGTTCGTTATTCGAATGACCGATCTCTGATCAGACAAACATTCAAACATTCAAACATTCAATATAGATATACTCACCATATATTCGAATAAACTGACCGGTGATTATAGACAAACATTCAAACAATTAACTTCACTTTTTATATATTGAAGTAACTATGAGGTTATCCAGACAAACATAAGGCATTCAATAGATAACTAGTTTAGTTTCTAAAATTTATTGTTATTCAACACCCGTATATTAAGGATAAAACCATAACGGAAGTGTACATCTATATTGTAACATGACCCATAGTTATAGAATTTTAAGAGCGAACTCTATTCTGGCGTAGGAAAATCCCAGTGATATAAACATTAATATCAAAAGATTGCAGTTTTAATACAGTAAAGTTGCAATGGAAATTATCTTAGATGTTATTTATGATATATTAGAGAGAACACAGTTAGATAATTCATCGACAAACAAGATAAAAAAAAAACCATACATACTCTCACTAGAAACTTGAATAACTGATCAGAGATTCAGACAGACATTCAAACATTCAACTATACTCTTAATAGAAACTTGAATAACTGATCAGAGATGCAGACAGACATTCAAACATTCAAATATACTCTTAGTAGGGATTTGAATAACTGATCAGAGATTCAGACAGACATTCAAACATTCAAATATACTCTTAGTAGGGATTTGAATAACTGATCAGAGATTCACACAGACATTCAAACATTCAAATATACTCTTAGTAGGGATTTGAATGACTGATAAGAGATTCACACAGACATTCAAACATTCAAATATACTTTCACTAGAAACTTGAATAACTGATCAGAGATTCAGACAGACATTCAAACATTCAGATATACTCTTACTAGAAACTTGAATAATTGATCAGAGACTCAGACAGACATTCAAAAATTCAAATCTACTCTTAGTAGGGATTTGAATAACGGATCAGAGATTCAGACAGACATTCAAACATTCAAATATACTCTTAGTAGGGATTTGAATAACTGATCAGAGATTCACACAGACATTCAAACATTCAAATATACTCTTAGTAGGGATGTGAATAACTGATCAGAGATTCACACAGACATTCAAACATTCAAATCTACTTCTGCTAAGGATTTGAATAACTGATCAGAGATTCAGACAGACATTCAAACATTCAAATATACTCTTAGTAGGGATGTGAATAACTGATCAGAGATTCAGACAGACATTCAAACATTCAAATCTACTCCTGCTACGGATTTGAATAACTAACTGATCAGGGATTCAGACAGACATTCAAACATTCAAATCTACTCTTATTAGGGATTTGAATAACTGATCAGAGATTCTTATTTGTTTATTTCACATGAACAAGATAATATAAGATTTCATAACGGTAATTTCTAAGACGGGGTCATCCTTCACGAAGATCAGCTGGTACAACAACAACGTAATAAGAATGGAGGGGAAAGAGCAACATTTTAGGTAAGTAATAAATGTATCATAATCATTTTCAAATATGATTACATCTGCTTATACATTTTAATTGGATGTTATCAAATGTACAATTTGTTAGTAACATTCACCAATGTTGTTTATATTTTACTGTATTACTGCTGTAGATCTATTAGTCATCAAGATAACGGATAGATGCCAGAATGGAATTCAGATAAGGATATTTGATAAGAAACTGGAATTGACAGTCAACTTTAAACATCCGTTTCAGAAGGGAAAGGGGATTGGAAAAAACTTACTTTTGTCCTGCCTCATTCACACGTGGACGAATTGTGGAGAATAATCATAAAGTAAAAAAGTAAGTTTTTATCTATTTTCCCTCATCTTAGTACTTTAAGTAAACCAAAAGGTTATACAACTTTGAAAGTTTAACATAATGATCAATGCATGTTTCTACGAAAATAAATATTCAGATCGTGGTGGTTTTGAAGTCCTTTAGTTCTTTCCGTCAGAAAACATACCCTAATTGTTGGTAAGGCTTGTGATTAGTTAAAACAAACGAATGAATTGAAAGGCATGTCTGTATAATATGGAAATAGGAATTAGGATGGCATCTCAGTTCATTTATTATCATTTTAACGAGAAAAAATATTTTGAAACACTATTGATAATAATTTCTTGAATATTTTTAAAATACCTAACTTTTAGAAGTCAAAATACTATAATTCCCTTAAAACAATGTAATTTGAAATTTTTTTTGTAATTTTTATATAACTTTATATAATTCATTAAAATTTAAATTGATCATTGATTCCAGAAATAGGTTATTCTAGCTAAAAAGCATGTAAAAAAATGTTATTTGATTTAATAGTTATGATGACTTGAACTCAATATAACCCTGCACTAAGCAATGTGAATATACACCTTTGACTTGAAACAGGAGTTACCTCCCTTTACAAATTGGCCTTGACATTGACACTTCACTATAAAGTGATAGAGGTTAGTACAGTTTTGTGCATCGAAAGGCTTATTATTGCCAAAAAAGAGGTAAGGATTGAACAAATACTTAAAAGATTAAAAGAATATGTATTTGCAATGTTGATTGCCACTAGGATTTAGTTGTGACAGGTTTAGATCTATCCTAGTATTTGTCCTAAGTTGGGATATCTTAGCACTGGGATAGTTTTTGAGAAAAAGATAGGATTTCATCTTAAACCTTAGGATCGAAGTTAGGATATCCTAGGGCTAGGATGCTTTCGAGAATAGGCACCCTGTTTCTCAGGTCAGTCGTGAAGTTATCAAGCTATTTATTCTAACTTATAATCGACAGACAGGTGATAGGCTACATAATTCAAATAGAGTGATAAGCAGAATTCTTTTCAAGATCAAAGCATATGTGTTAAGTGTATGTGTTCTCACACAAATTTTTATTTCAAATATCAAGAAATTAACACAATAATCTCCACCAACATTGCAAATTGTCATATACTACAGAAAAGACAATGTGGTTGGAAATTTGATCCTCAATAAGAAGGCATTATAAGTGAGTCGATTGAGTTACGAGTTTAATTTTATAAAACAAAACTGTATTCTATAGTAGACATCTCTTCTCTGAGATCAAGAAATTTGCAAAAAACATATTACATAAAGCATAGTGGATGCGTGGGTTCCGGGTCAGCTCTCCCCAGTGAATTCAAAAATAAAGAGTATCGAGAACATATCATAATCAGATGATCATTTCGAGTAAGGTATAAACTGTTTGGTTTTAGATTTTAATACTTTTTAATATGTCCAACAGGCAAATAGTAGGAAGAAATGGAGGAGGAATCGGAGCCAAATGACACATGTCAAGAAAATGAGGAAGGGCAAGAAGGTAGCTCCGACAAGGGGAATCAGGAAGAAATAGATAACAAGCCTGATACCAGCAAAGAAGATGTTGACTCTGAAAAGTGTGTGGACGTGTTCGCCATTAAGCACAAATTTTCCTTTGTGATAGGTTTTCAAACCTGGTCAAAATTAAACATCAGAACAAACAAAAGAGGCGACAGATTTTTGAGTGGAAATTGGACAGAAGTCTTTTCAAAAGAAATTTCTAAATATAATCCTGCCTGTCCTCTCAAATTCCGCTGGAACCACATTAGGAAAGAAAACTCAAGGAAAGGAAATAGTCCATTTTTCTCAGCTAAGGCACTATGCAAATTTCCTGGCTGTGTGGAGTATGAAATGAAAATAAAGAAAGAACCAAAAGCCGGAAAAAATGTGAAAATAAGAATGAAAACAAAAAACAAGCAAACAACAATACATCACAGTAAAGAGAAGAAAGGTCGCCACATCAAGGGCGAAGAAAGGAATGAAATTGCAAAGGATGTGAGAGTGAAGGGTCCATCAAATGTCTTTTATGAACGAGTTGGCAACACAAATACAATTGCATATGAGTCCGGAAATACTACTGGATATGGCTCGAAGGAAGTCCTTCAAAAGATATCATCCGAGGCATCCCTCCATTCAAGGCTTCATAAAGATGTAATAGCTGAAATAGGTTTGCTCCAAAAAGTTTATGAAAAGGAAGACGAGTCAAGCGGTCATTTAAAAGGAGCAATACAATCATTATCCTTTTCACCGTTTGCTGTCACTGTTTACAGCAATGACCAACTTAGCATATTTGCAGACAAGATCAGGAATGCACAAGCAGTTTTATATTTTGATGCCACTGGACAAGTGATTTCAAATATCCCTTCACAACCCAAAAGGGTCCTGTATTACTCACTTGTAATGAAAGGCCAAGAAAAAGGGGATCCTCCTGTCCCAGTTGCTGAACTGATATCAAACAGCCATAACACGGTGGATATCACATCCTTCTTGATGAAGCTCAACAGAGACCTTCATCTCAGTCATCCCAGTGTTGGTGCACCACAGCGAATCGAGATTGACTTCACATGGAGCTTCATCCACGCAATTGCTTTGGCCTTCAACCATGAAGACATTTCTTTATATCTACAGAGGGCATGGGATGTAGTTCATGGCAATGGAATTTGGACAAACTTCACAAAGATTCACATTTGCTCTGCTCATCTTCTTCACGCCATTTCGGGAAAGCTGGTTAAGGTTGTAAAAAACAAAGATTCAAGAAAATACATGCTATATGTGATTGCTCGCATCCTAGACACGAATAAACTTCAGGCAATCGACAACCATTTTCGAAGTCTGGCATTCTTACTGATGTCTAAACACCTAGGCACACACCCAGAGCTTGATCAGAGCATTGATCACCTCGATAGGGTCGTTTTGCAGAATCAAGACAGTACAGAAGACAACCAAGACAACCAAGATGATGAAACTGAAGATGAAGCATCAGGGGTTAAAGCAAGAGAATCTGCATTCGCCACTCACTTTGCAAGGATACGGGATGAAGTGGTTACAGCAATCGAAAAGCAACCTCTACAATCAGATCTAAAACTAAATCCTCACTACAGTCCAGGTACACTATCCTATCTTCTGAACAACTATTTTCACATCTTGCCATTGTGGACAGGCCTGCTGCTGGAAGATACAAATCATGACACCAATAGCCCAGCGGAGAACTGGATGAAGATAGTTAAGAAAGATATCCTTGGAGGAAAAAAACGCTTAACCCCAAGCAATTTTATCATTGACATGAGAGCGAATTTGAAAGGACGTCTACGCGAATATCAAGATCATTGCAATGACAAACCTGTTAAGCAGGAAACTTCAAGAAAAAGAAAAGGAAAAAACTCCTTTTCAACCTCAGAGGAGAAGTGGGGAGTAAAGAAAACCAAAAAAGGGATGTTCTTCAGCACACCAGCTGATGTGAAACCGTTGAAGACAACATTACTATCAAAGAATACAAGCAAAAGCTTTGATGGACTGCACTGGGGTGGACAGGTCCAGTTTGGAAACCGACTGTTGCATCTTTCCAACACATGCACAGTCGACAATCTTCTGATGATTTTGTTCTACCTGTTGAAGAAAGACTGTATCAGGAAATGGTTTGAGGAACACAAACTTAATTTTTGTCAAACCCTTCTTGACATCAGCAGTCTGTTTGAGTCGGGGCACTGGACAGAAGGACGTGCAATATGGTTACAGAAGTACATCGCTATACCTGAAGAGGCCACGTGGAACGTCTGGGGAGGAGAGTCAGAGAAGTTTGTGCAACACTTCGGGGAAATTCAAGAAACAGAAGTGTCCTCCTCATGCTCCAAACGTTTGTGTCCCAGACATGAGCGAAACTTCCGTAGCAGAGAAATTCTACTTGGGTAAGGATGACAATTTGTTCTCATAGTTTAGGTAATTTTGAAAATGAGTTAATAAGAAATGCAACATAGTGATCTACGTGTGTTTAAAACAAAACAATGGTCCCCTCTTTAATCCTAAGATAATTTGAAAATATTATGTTTAAGTGATGTTGGTGGAGATTCTGAACAATGCAGCCTTCAGAAAAGCGTGGAACACTGGGAGCAAATACCTCCGTCGCGCTGTTTAGCAGGTACGTTTCGGCATGTACTGGTAACATGATAATTATAAAAAATCTCTACTAATTAACAGTAAATTTTTAAAATCAATATCAAAATATGTTAATCATTTGGTTATACAGCAACTCCACACGGACCATGCAAAGGAATAAGAATCAGCACAAAGCGACAATTCCTCATGGAAGACCCTCCAGTCCTCATCATGAGTGTCTCCTATCTGAGTCAATCAAGTCAATCACGCCAACTATGTTGCCAGATGACATCTGCATTCAGAAAAAAACGTAAGTGGAGTTAAAATTATACGATGCTGCTCCTCTAGTAAATTACATAAACGGGTAAATTACTTAACGTTTCACCTATCAAGGCCTTTCAGGTGAGGGAATAACAATAACTTTTGACCTCGTGAATTTGACCTTTGCATTGGAGGCATCAGTGTTCTTGTTTAGTTTCACACTTTTGTTAAGCTCCTAGTGAGAAATTAAAATATGTAGACACGCCATTTATAATTATTGTCCAATCATCATGTACTTTACAGGTACTCCTTGTATGGTTACACGCTCTGCCATTCAAGTCACTTCAAAGCCTTCTTCCTGATCAACAAAGAATGGTACAGATATGACGGATTAAACCGACCGGAAGTTACTTGCTCAGGTATACGCGGATCCAACGGCCAGCTTGAACATGTTGTGTATGTTCTGGACGATACTTACTTGGCATAAAGATGACAAGTTGATAGATTTACAGCAGTTGTGCTTCTGCTGTCCTGGAAGTTTTTGGAATGCCACAAATGTTTAATGTTTTACTATTCTGTCAGCATACCTCACATCATTTTGTCTTTTCATGAATTGAAGTTCTTGAACTTTTATTGCCATGCATGTAATCTAGTGGAAGTATTGTGTATATATACTTATAATGTCATTGAGAAATAGCTTTTTCATTATTTTCACATGTGATTAAATGTTGCAGCTGATACATTTATTCATCTGTTATGTGGTGTACTGCAAAATAATCAGACACATTTTGGTCAAGTTATAATGTAATTGGAATCTATTAATTTGTTTCATTTTGACTAATCTTTTCGTATCCCCGCTACAAAGAAATAGAATAGAAATTATTACGTTTATCTCCGTCCTTCCGTAGGGCCATCAGTTTGCACACATAGTTTTCAAATTTTTGTTTTAAATGTTGGTTGTGTCATTGGAAATGTCATTTTAATCGTATGGTGCATGATGGGGATTTCTCATGAACTTTTTCATCCTGATGAGTGAAATTTTGGTAATTGGTACACCTGGTTATACTCGTGGTCGAGCTAAAAACATATTTCTGAAATATTATTTCTGAGCGAATTAGTCCTTTGAGTCTGCAATTGAATCTATAGCGATTAACAGACGTGATTGTTTTCTCAGACCCTATTGTACGTAGGTATTAATTTAGGTTTCCGAAATAATGCCTTTCATTAAAGTATTACTTGATGCATTGAAGTAACAGTGTCAGCGTGAAACAAAAAGGCAGCGAAATGTAATACAGACTTGTACAGTTAATTGTAATAGGGGGTGCTGTAAAATGTCACAAAAATGTGTGGTAAATTGTTATACAATGTAACAGTAAAATGTAACAAGTTTCATTAATCTTTCCTAAATTTTGTTCAACCAGAGATGTCCATTTCAGGTCGTTGCTTTTACTTCTGATGATACATTACAGATGATTCTTATAAAAGTTTTATTTAAGATAAGAATTTTATTCAGTAAGAAATTTTCAATATGATGTTTATCGAGAACCAGGAACAATAAAAAAATATCATCATACCTGTGTTTAATCTGATTCATTACGTCCATGTTATCATTTATTTTAGAGATAGAACAGCCCTAGTCATTATGTGTTTGCAATAAAGTATAGTTTTGCCCTGGGCCCTGAACCTTTGTAGTTAAAGCACGACACCGTAGGCTGAGTAATTTGGGGTAATAATAGCTCAGTGCAAAACTATATATTAATACTAAACACATAATGGCTAGGGCTATTCTATAAATTTTCTACTAGGTCGATTTTGATTCGTTTAAATTACGTTTCATCCAAAATAAACATATACATCATTAATAGGCCACGAAATTAAGATAATCGACCAGGACCCATCTATTACCAGTAAGAATATATTTGAATGTGTGAATGTTTGAATGTCTGTCTGAGTCTCTGATCAGTTATTCAAATCCCTAGTAAGAGTAGATTTGAATGTTTGAATGTCCGTGTGAATTTCTGATCAGTCATTCAAATCCCTACTAAGAGTATATTTGAATGTTTGAATGTCTGTCTGAATCTCTGATCAGTTATTCAAATCCCTAGTAAGAGTAGATTTGAATCTTTGAATGTCTGTGTGAATTTCTGATCAGTCATTCAAATCGCTAGTAAGAGTAAATTTGAATGTTTGAATGTCTGTCTGAATCTCTGATCAGTTATTGAAATCCTAAGTAGGAGTAGTTTTGAATGTTTGAATGTCTGTCTGAATCTCTGATCAGTTATTCAAATAGCTAGTAAGAGTAAATTTGAATGTTTGAATGTTTGAATGTCTGTCTGAATCTCTGATCAGTTTTTCAAATAGCTAGTAAGAGTAGTTTTGAATGTTTGAATGTTTGAATGTCTGTCTGAATCTCTGATCCGTTATTCAAATTGCTAGTAAGAGTAGATTTTAATGTTTGAATGTTTGAATGTCTGTGTGAATCTCTGATCAGTTATTCAAATAGCTAGTAAGAGTAAATTTGAATGTTTGAATGTTTGAATGTCTGTCTGAATCTCTGATCAGTTATTCAAATCCCAAGTAAGAGTAGATTTGAATGTTTTAATGTCTGTCTGAATCTCTGATCAGTTATTCAAGTTTCTATTAAGAGTATATTTGAATGTTTGAATATCTATCTGAATCTCTGATCAGTTATTCAAATCCCTAGTAAGAGTATATTTGAATGTTTGAATGTCTGTCTGAATCTCTGATCAGTTATTCAAGTTTCTAGTGAGAGAATGTATTTTTTTTAACATGTTTGTCGATGAATTATCTAACTGTGTTCTCTCTAATATATCATAAATAACATCTAAGATAACTTCCATTGCATATTTACTGTATTAAAAGTGCAATCTTTTGATATTAATGTTTATATCACTATTTTTCCTATGCCAAAATAGAGTTCGCTCTTAAAATTCTAATAATTATGGGTCATGTTACAACATCGATATATACACTTCCGTTTGTAATGTTTACGGTTTTATCCTTAATATACGGGTGTTGAATAACAATAAATTTTAGAAACTAAACTAGTTATCTATTGAATGCCTTATGTTTGTCTGGATAACCTCATAGTTACTTCAATATATAAAAAGTGAAGTTAATTGTTTGAATGTTTGTCTATAATCACCGGTCAGTTTATTCGAATATATGGTGAGTATATCTATATTGAATGTTTGAATGTTTGAATGTTTGTCTGATCAGAGATCGGTCATTCGAATAACGAACCCGCTGCTGCGTCAGTTATTCGTTATTCGAATAACGAATAACGAATAACTAACCCGCTGTTAACTTCAGCTTCCCTAACACAACCACCATTTCGAAATACTATAATATTAGATTTATCTAAATTTACCTCTAAAGCCCATTTCAAACAGTAATTATGCAATAAATCCAATTTATGTTGCAAATCAACAACTGTATTGTCAACCAACACTACATCGTCAGCAAACAAAAGCAAAAGAATATCTTCAATTTCTTCTGTGACAAAAATACCTCGCAAACCACTCTGAAACATTAGTGTATAGTATTGGTAAAATTGAACACGAAACGGCCATTCTCTTCACCCTAGACCTCTGGTATAATGGTATGCGTTACAGTTATGTCAGTGAAATGATATTCATAGAAATATGGTAGGATTTCAAGTCTCAATCAATAATCATTTGGAATGTTTGATTCCAATTATGATGAGGTTTGTTATGAAGGACACACCTATTTTAGTCCTAAAAAGTCATTTTGTCCAGACATCCGTGTTTGCATTTTTAATGATGTTCAGAGAACTGACACCGTTGAACCCGTTCAGTACTGAGTGTGATCCTGTGGCATTGTGTTTCAGAAAGTGAAAACCATACAATAAGTGAAGTTTTCATTATGCAGACTTCTTAACATGATAAAAGTGTCTCGCAAAGAATAATAGAGGGAATAGAATATTTGATAGGTGGATGTAATTTGTATTCGCGTGTTTTTCTGCACAACGTCCACAATGCATCCTAGTGGGCAACTACCTTTGCCATACACTATTATACTTACTTGAATATTTGTTCCAAAATTTTTTTTTTAATTGATTGCTGATTTGAACGTCTTTTATGATACAAATATAAGGGGTCAAACAAAATGGGGGACATGATACTGAAGTAAAACCGAAGTAAAATTACTGTAGGTTGAAAAAGATTTAGAATAAAATTTAAATATTAAAACAGCTGCAATTAAATTTTTTCTACTTGAGGCAAACGACATATTTGACACTTTTCCCAACATTACATTGCTATGACGTTGCATCTTTCGAAATATATTAACTTCATTATGGTCTATATCCAATACTCATAACAATTAGTTTTAGTAAAACAAGAGTAATCATGAATTGATACGACCATTATCTAGAGTAATGATTGATGTGGTACAAACAAGTCATTAACAAGAGTAATCATTGATGTGGTATACAACCATTAACAAGAGTAATCACGGATGTAACAACCATAATTAAGAGTAATCATGGATGTAGCAACCATAACCAAAAGTAATCATGGATGTGGTACAACCATTATCAAGAGTATTCATTGATGTGGTACAAACATTATCAAGAGTAATCATGGATGTGGTACAACCATTATCAAGAGCAATCATGGATGTGGTACAACCATTATCAAGAGCAATCATGGATGTGGTACAAATATTATCAAGAGCAATCATGGATGTGGTACAACCATTATCAAGAGTAATCATTGATGTGGTATAACCATTATCAAGAGTGATCATTGATGTGGTACAACCATTATCAAGAGTAATCATTGATGTGGTACAACCATTATCAAGAGTAATCATTGATGAGGTACACACATTGTCACAAGAATAACGCGCAAATCTATGGCTACTGAGCTCTGTTTTCAGTCGAGGGAGAGAGTGAAGTCTGTGGTTAGATATGGAGAACAGGCTTAGTGAGTAACAATCCTGAACCTGTGCCTGCTGAGTGCAACCTGGGCAAGAGGAGCAACAGGTGCATTGTCCTGAAACAGTCACATGCCTTTGTGCATTTGCGTAATATAGGTCTTTGATTTGTAGAACTCGTCTTCAAATAATCAATCGATATTACACATTGTTACTCCAAGAAAAAAGATGTCTTGACCTTAAAACTCGAAGAACATGTTTTGGGTATGGGTTTCCATAGCATGATTTCAAATTAGCTTTTTTGTCTCTGGAGCAAAATCGTGAGCCCGTGTTTCATCCTCAATTTCGACATGGGCCCAAAATGATTCTGGTTCTGCGCAGTATTTGCAAAAGTTGCTGGCTAACCATGACACGTTTTCGCTTTTGGTCTTCAGATTATATCATGGAGACCCGACGTGCCAATACTTTCTTCATAAGAAGATGCTCATGTATTATGCGTTCATAGTAAGCAGTATGTTATGGTCACACGCTTGTCATGCATTATTGTATGGAGATGATGTTCCCTCTGTGATGATATCAGAAGGAGGACCAGATAGGCTCGTCTTAGGTGCTTACTCTTCCCCTAGTAAATTCATCATACGCTGGTTGATGCTCTATGATGGAGCAGTTTCACCTAATGTTTGTAAAAATATCTTCATAGATTTCCTTTGAACCGCATTCTTTCAGACGCAGATACTTGGTAACAGTTCTACATTCAGTTTTGACCAGTTCGCTACACAAGGTGGGTGTACCATTGAAGAACAGGCTATTAAACGCACTAGTGCACACCAATATTTTGTTATAATACTGCATATCTCTCGATATTATTCAAGATCCTCACTCAAGTAATCTACCTCGTAAGTTATTTAACAAATATTTACGTTTTCACGTAGTAAAGCTGATTTTTAAAGACCGGAAGTATTTAATGTTACGTTACAATAAATCCGCATGAACTACAATATCGGAAATATTAAGATTTTGCTTATAACCAAAAAGCGGAACCGGCAGCCGCTTTGGTCAATCTAATAGCAATTCTAATGCTGTGTTATTAAATCTGTTTATTTACAACATTGCTTTCATAAAACATAATTCATTATTTGTTCTCAGTTCAGAGTTTAAGTAAATTCAACAGCTGCACAAAATAATAGTTTAGCCGCTTTCAACTGTCTATAATTTTTCCGTATTGTGCACAGCTAACCTTAGATTTGTTATATGTCCAAGCCGACAGCGGCTGTCTAAAATTTTTCATTGTTGATACCAGGACCGAGTTACTAGCCTTGCGAATTATATTTGAATTCACGTTATGCTGTTCCACATCAGTTACTATTACATATTTGTATCTACTGTTTAAAACTTCTCAATTATCTACTTAACTTGAACTTGATATACAGTTTGCTTACAGTTAATGCATGAACTTCGTGTACTCAAATAACCCCGATGTTCTAAAGTTGACATTAGGTTTTCTAGGAGTCAGAATGGAAAGTGTGCTATGTGTGCTATCTTCTATTGTAATTGGCCCGTGGAAGACGATTTTACGTGACGCATTTTGCTTGCTAGAGACACAAGGCCCAATGAAATTTCACGCTCACCACAAATATTTGTACGTCAAAACAAAACGCCCCTCCATCGTTTAGAAAGCTGTTGAAATGCATCCTAGAAATCCGATAAAAGCCCGACAAAGATTTCTCATTTTCCCGAAATTGCGTGATCACTTTGAGCGTTGCTTGATCGCGTGAAAGAAGTGTTGAAACATACCCATTGCCATGGTAACCTGATGCCGAATCAATCTATGTACGCGTCCACACTCTAAGTCCCCCCTACGAGACTGTCATTTGAAACTGCGTGGGTGGGACTGTCGTCGTCGTGGGGAAATAGCATTTTCTTAATTCAAGCTTGGCGTTTGAAAGTGGCTATAATATTGTCTTTCTAAAAGATTCATGATTGTTATGTAATTCCCAAAACTTGGTTCAACTCAAATTTTGTCACACAGAAAAACTTCTTGAGATGTTTCAGAACTTTCATAATCATGTTTAATTTTACACTGTCAAATTATAAATAAATTATATTCAATCTAGTGAATGTGTATCTCAAACGACCCCTTTGAATGTATCATTCTGGCCAGAACGCAAACTGATTCGCAAAACTATGATTACAGTTTGTCAGACAGTTCATGAAAGGAAAAATATTTTCAAACTTGAAAATTTCTTCTGTAAAGTTTAATTATCGTTTTGAAAATAACATGATAAAAAGATATTCTAATTCTCGTAAGTGCTTCAAACTTATTTTCATTGCAGATGTCTATTATATTTAGTCATCAATGATCTTTTTCATCATTCCTGTGAAATAGCATGGCTATAAACTGTGCTATAATTAGGAAGCCCATATTCGTTTTGAGAAAATTCTACTATTAAATCCTCCTTATTCCATTCATATGTATCATATTATTTTAAAACAAAACGACTATTTATTGTCATTCATCCTTAATATAACTTAGAATTTGGCATGATACCGAATTTGGTGCGTTTGACAGCAACGCCTAGCACGCATATGCGCTACTTCTGAAAACACCATTCCCACTATCTGGCAACAAGGTGCATTACCTTTGTCTCTCATTCTCCCCAAATTAACGTCTTTCAAATAAAACACACTATTATCGTAAATATGACCTTTTCTTTGATTACACAGAGAAGACATGGCGTGTGAAAACACGAAATATATTTTACCTATAAGCTAATGTTTAACAATTTTTTGGCACTCTGCGGATTGTTCGGGAGCAGTTTGAAGATCAGTTGCAAAGAAAACGACATTTCCTGTGGTAGTGTGCCGAAACAGGCATTTATTTGTTATTTTCTGTCACATGTCAAAAGCGACAAATGTTCAAACTCAAACACCGTAGATTCCCGATCGTTTCCGAATGTTGACGTAACAAGGGGAGGGAAGTGATACACTGCCTGCCGCTAGAAAATTTAGAATGCGTGCCGTCCAACACAAGAGACTTCATTGGGGGGTCCATGGTAAGAATAACCTCACACGGTTAAATATTTAACGTTTCCAAAATGACAAGGATATCAAACAATGTGTCATCAGTTGAAATAAAAGTGCGAAGAATCAACAAACCACTTGTTGAGTAATAAACGACAAGAGATTATTTCTCAAGAAGCATCCGCCATAATGGAATTACCATTCATTCCCCATATCCCACTGATAAAAGAACCATCTGTCTTATGCAACTTGTACACTTCTTCTGCAGGCTGACAAGTTCCTCAAATCTTATCTCCAATCAGATTACGCTTGTCACTTTCGCAAATGTCACAAAAATACCCCTCTTGGAATTAGATTTGTATTTGATAACGTGTCTCCTGTGTTTGTGCAAGTATGGACCTCTATGCAGCTCTGGACTGTGTAAGTTTATCGGTTACCCTCCGGTCTACCCGATACTTCCTCGCTTGATTGATAAAGAAATGGCATTCAAAATGAGCGATCCGGCAATGTTCAGCACTATGAGTAGACAGGAAATCAGTTTCTGAAGAAATCTTATTTCTATGAAATTTCAGTTCTTAGTTTTATTGTGATGTCTTAAGAGTTTCCTCGAAATATTCCTTCTTTCCTCGATAATGGACAAATTTGATGTTTCAGAACGAAATGAAGTTAAGTCAATAAAATGATTCAGGTTTGTCGTTAAGACTTTTATACTATTCTATAACTAACTCTGTGTTGCGTATTTTAATATTAAGTCAAAAGGATACATATATGATGTTTTTACCCTTACCAAATCTTTTCCTTGTATTTGACATTCAAAATACTAATAGTAAGTCAATAAACGTAACCAAACGTATTAAAACAGTGAAAATCCAAATTCCATGTGATTATACAGATGGAATTGAGATCTGATAAATATCACTTGGAATTGATTTCAATTTTGATACATGTATATAAAATCTTTGAAAATTTATTGCTATGAAAAACCAGCACAAGATGTTGATGTGTGTTACTTTCAGTACTTGTTTTTAAATCAGCCAGAATTTAAGTCAATCGATAATAAATTACCTCTAGTTAAAACCTAAAACAAGTGCGCGAGTTTAAAATTCGATTAATTAAATGAACTCTTAAAACGCAATAATCAATATCTTTGGCAATTGTTTAATGTTTTCATCCTCGAATTTCGTTTCAGCAAAAATGTGTCGTATTTCCCTTCTGATGCTCCAAGCGACTTCGAACTATAGAACCCTTCATACACGTTGCAATAAACCATCAACGCTTATCAAATATGCTTAACTTTTTATTTCACTATTTATGAAGAAATGTGTTGATAAATTACTTCATCAAAGACAGGCTTAGTGTTTATCAACTGCATAATGTGATGGGGTTTTTTCTCATATTTTTTTCTGAATTAACTGTTTTCTGTGACCACTCCCAAACATCAATGTTCGTTTTTGAAGCGCTTCAAATATCTACTTGTGTGGACATGTATAAACAGTTTGACATTTCAAAACAGAAATATATATAAATTACCAGTGCATATCGCGCCACTTGAGGCTCTGTGTAGATTGCGGGTTAGTTGCGAGGTAAATATCATCAGAGAATTCGTCTTATCATGTAATGGCGGCCCCGACCACACACGCAGACGTGCGTAGTGCAGACGTAACCGAGATCACTGCGGAGTCGATTGTGAAATGAAAAGAGCATATTTTGATTAGCGGTGTTTGTTTGTTCTTGTTTGATTTTAATGCATGTATGTTTGTATGTTTGAATGAGTTAAGACTATTTTCCAACGACTTGTTCCAAAGCTGGACTGCGCATGGACGTATGACAGCAGCGGAAGGTTGGAGTTGTTCCCGACGTATGACTTACGGGGCCTGCTGGGTAAACGTACGCAAATTGAAATGTTTTTCCAACTCTGAAATAAATACCTTTCCTCCATGTTTGATCTCGTTGTGTTAGTGGTAGAGAATTGTCTAAACAAAGCTTATCACCAATGTAAGTAAAAATAATTGCAGCATCCACCAGTTTGCGATTTTCTAAATACAATCAGCGTGTTTGCCTTCTCAAGAAAAAATAAAGTTTGGGAAGTATGCAGATTGGAAGGCGTTTTCTAGTAAATGTGTTTTTCTGTTATTTCTCGGTCCTTTCTCGTCTCTTTAATGTATTGTAATATAACACACAACGAAGATTGTTCCTTTAAGAACTAACATCAACTGGAATAATCGTCTAATATCGTCTGGTCCTGCTTTAATGTCGTGCGCAAGGTTGAATGATTTTGAGGTTCATATTATTAACGTGTTTATTGGGTTAATCAAATAATTTCTATGCAAGGAGAACGTAATCAAATATAGGACTCAGTGAAGAAAATTTAGCTACATGTTTAAGCAAACGAGCCATGACAAAATCATCTCCGAATCACTATATTGAAACGAGTATTATCAAGAATGACAAATGTCCTAAAATCATTTGATAAAATTGTTTTATTCGTTTACTATGATTCTATTGTTACTATGAAGAGCGTTCATACGATACACGTTCCATAGGGTACTGACATCTTTTCCAAATGTTACGAGGGGAGTCAATAAGTTCATTGAAGTGGATATAAAACAGAAGCTAATCGTTGTGATAGTGATTTTATTTTTCAATATAATCTCCCTGGACCTCGATGCACTTTGCCCATTTGTCTTTGAGACTGTCTGTGCCCTTGCAGTAGTAGTCTTCTGACTGGTCCCTCAGCCACGCCTCAGTAGCTGCCTTGAGTTCATCATCATCCCCAAATCTTGTACCACACAAGTGTGATTTCAAATTGTGAAACAAATAGCAGTCGGTTGGGGCCAGATCTGGATTGTAGAGGGGATGGTTAAGTTGTTCAACGCCATATTGTTGAAGTGCAATACGCCTCTTGTGCACTGGAGCGTTGTTATGAAGAACCATAACTCCAGCAGTCGCCACATCGCCGTTTAAATTGACAAGTCGGCATAGTAGGATCCTGTTATTGAACTTTTAGGCGGTTAATCGTCTTTCACGCTCCTTGAATCCCAGAAAATGGTCGCCATGATCTTGCCAGCAGACAAAAAGCCAAAGCATGCATTGGAAACACAGCACATCATCCACCCCTAAAAAGTTTAAGTCCTATTCCTCCAGTCGGAAGGTCATGACATCCGTTTTGTGGGACTTTCAGGGTGTAATTATGATTGATTATTTAAAGAAAGGTTCTACAATTAATGGCACTTATTACGCAAATGAATTACGACAATTACAAGAAAAGGTCAAAGAGAAAGGAAGGGTAAACTGCGCAAAGGTGTGTGGCTGTTGCAGGACAATGCTCCCGTTCACACCGCCCAAATTGCAGTCAGCGCAGCACAGGATTGTGAATTCAGGATTCTCCCCCACCCTGCCTATTCTACAGACCTAGCCCCCTCAGGCTTCTTCCTCTTCCCTCGATTTAAAACAGAGCTCCGTGGCCAAGGGTTTGAGACTGATTTTTCAGTGAACAGTATGCCTTAAAGTGTGTTTGTGTGAATGCTGAACAATTAAATTTTGCATTTCTCGCTTTTTGATTAGCAACATTAACACAATGTCTTTTACGATTTTATAAAACAAGAATTACATTTATGCTTTAATATACATTGCTATAAATCGAAAAGTTAGTATAAGATAGCTTTATCGCCCATGCCAGATCATATCAGGAAGGAAGCTTCGATGTTAATATTCTCCGAATGCTTGCACATCGTTCAAAAGAACACAGAGTTGGTCTGTGTATATCTTCTGTTCACCACATTCCACATATACCTTAGTTCAATATGAAGAAATAAATTCTTCTCGGCAATCTTTTGATACGCCTTGAGAAATAAATATCCTGTCAACAGCCACAGTGACAATTCGTGAAGCAGATTTCAGGGTCGGGCCTCTTGTCGGTCGGTAGGCAACAAATCGCTGATTAACATGAATGTAAACTTTTCTCTCTAACATGCTATAATCAAATAAACAAGCGTCCATCACATTCCCTCAAGTCACGTGACCTGATCCCTCAGAGGGGTGGGGCAATGCACGTGTCAAGTTGCTGTAGCGCGGTGCAGACCACCGTTGTTAGACACGTAAATGAAGACCGCAATTTATTTTCTTAACAATACGTGGCAATATTTCTGATTAAAATATGTCTTGTGTAAGCATGTTCTTTAACCATCGTCGCCATGTGTCTCGTCCCTTGCGGAAAAATCGCCGTATCGCTTTTGGCACCGATGAAAAATGGCGCTGAGTGAATTTTAAACACTCGACGGCCTCCCTTGCCTTCTGCTTGACACAGACCTGACATGCGCGTGTGTGGTCTCGTAACTCATTGCGCAACCCTCCCGCGCAGCCCACGAGTCGCCATTGCCCTTACAAACCGGAAGTGTGGCGGCCGTAAGTTCAGGTCCGCGGAGAATTAGCTTTTGTGTGAAGCATATTGTTTATAATGATGCTTTCCCAATAATATCCTGCAGAGTGTTATGAGAAAATCAAACAATTTACAAGAGGTGAATACGTTTTTCGGGCTATTAAATACACACAGACGTCGAGGCTTATGATTCGTAATCCATTCGTCCAATGCGACGGACTCCGCTCCCGTTACTAAAACTATCGCTTCATTTTTTGGTCGCCCTGGGGATCGATTAGCGCGGTTTTCGGCTGCTCATAAGAATATTTAGCTTATTTCTCGAGTGTTGCACCAAAGAGATGGAAATGGCTTTCGAAATAAACCAGGAACTTCAAACAAATAACCAATACCTCAACGCCCCGGGAGAAACACAGGCGCCTTTGCTATCATGTCTTCAATAGACTTGCAATAAGTCCCTAGAATTTCTAAATTTTCACATATTGCAATAAATTATTCTATTAAATTGGATTTTGAAAAGGAGATTCAAATGACTGGCATTCTCATATTCTTTGATCATAGAAACCTGTGTTTAAATTCACTGACACTTTTCCGTTTTGGTTTTAAGTAAGTGACTGTGGTTGTGTTAATGTTAAAGTGCAATATGTCAAACTATTTTGGACGTCTTCATGTAGATGTTTTTGTAGCGAGAGGTTTTTGACTGTGAATCTTTATAAACCTATCGATAAAAGTTGAGATTTGGACGAATTGTGATGCACTTGAGTCGTAATTTTTGTATGGCAATCAAAATTTCCATCGGAAATTCAAATAGTCAAAATTAAAATTCTGAAATTATGTAATATTTCGATCAAAATTCAAATCTACATGAAGATAATCTCAATTGGTTACAAATTTCGTTCTGATAGGAAATGTCTTCTGTTAATTATTCAAACAAATAATTTTATTTCGTTTCTTTTTATGTAGGATCAAACTTGATCCGGTTTTTTTTTGTTTAATGTGTTTTTTTATATCTTGAAATGTATAATTTAGAATTACCTCCCTTGAAACACAAGCACATGTAAACACCAAATTGACAGCATTAAAAACAGTATGTAGTATGTAGAATAAGGAAAGTAAAGAAGAAATGATTGAAGAAACCACATCTTGTCTTTTATGCTGTTGTAACTCTAAAAAGCTCCGATGACTCCCCTGCACAATTACATCTTCATTCATCACAGTTCGTTAAAATTTGAAAAAAGCAAATCAATTGGTCTGTATTCATTATCATATTTTGATTTCGAACTGTTCAAGGGGCCGTAATACGTTTTTAAATAGACAAAATGATATCAGAGAAACGAAAATAAATGTTTCCAGTTGCAAGACAAATGTTTTTAATCAAAAGAAGCGGTTTTCAAAAGAACTTACCATGATCGGTTAAGCTATGCGAATCCATATCCCTTCCTAAAAAATTACCGCCAGGTTTTTTTCTTGATACTTGATTATATCTTGTACGACTAGGTATGATCAGGTTGAGTTATGAGATGTTTTGACCCCCTGAAGATAATATATTTGGCATAAACTAATGTTAATTTGGGGAAAAAATTGGCATGTAGAATAATCTCATTATAAAGGAAAAGACAAATTACGATTCTATTTTCGTAGGACAAGGATAAATATAAAATGTTACTTTAAATGATAGCAATTTTTGGTTCATATTTACCGTTTCTTAAGGATGTCCGCTCCTCAAATTTTAAGTATTAAACTTTTTTTCTAACTTGTTTTTTTCAAAGGTTTAGTGTATTTGCTTGAAACATCCACCCCAAAAAATAGGGGTTAGTGTGGTTTTTTTTAGATATCTTAAGACAAAGATCCATATGTCAGTCCAAGTGTTAACATGGGAGTCTATGGGGAAATGATGACATTTTCGGAGAAATCTTAAATTTTGATTAGTTCCTGTATTAAACTTTTTTTAATATGAAAACATATTAGAATTAACTTAATCTTCTTCCATAAAAAAATATGTATGGTACTGTGGGTTTTTAGCCGCTACGGCACATCAGGTAATTAAAAATTTCAATTAAATTATCAACATTCAAACTATTTTTGGACTAAATACATGCTTTCTCCCACTCATTATCTTAAAATATACCTGTACGCATTCATACAATCATATTCATTCAACAACATCTACTTTCTAAGAAAAACAGATAATAGAACTTGCTCAAATAATAGTTACAATTAAAATTGCTGAGTCAGCAAAATTGTGAATTATTTCAAAATGGAAATACTACGTTTCTTTATTTTGATGAATATTTAGTCAGGAATCATTAAAAATGATAAATTACCGCTTCATTTTGGTTTATTATATAAGAACATTATGATTTAAGGTTATTTGAATTTTGTAACTGTGACTGAGGAGCGAACATCCTTAAGTGAAACAATTAGGAAGCAATGTTGAAGAGGTAAATATGCTGTTAGACACGTAGGTCTTCAACATCAGATCCATCTTAAATGTTATGGAAACTTCGTTAACACGTGATAAAATAAGTTAATATATACCGAAATTTCTGCATATATACGTAGTTTGGTATTCACCTAACAACTGTTTTCCTGGATTTCGCTAAAGCCATGATATGGGAGAATACTTATATATATTTATGTATATAATGTGTAAACGAAGGAACAATTTTATGTAATTATCTAGCGCTTGATTAAATATACGGATACTGATATCAACAATCACATACAGATGAAAAGCGAAATATATATTAAGAATTCTTTTGAATCGTTTGTTTATAATTTATAAGTAATTATGTATTCAATCTTTGACACTAAAATGACACCTGTGGTTCAACTGAAACATGTTTTCGGAATTCATATTTTCATAATTGATATCATCAAATGTGAATAAAAATATTTGGTAAATATTTAACATGCCCAATATAAAAGGTGTCACATTGGTGTCAACGTTGAAATTATCATATCAAAATACCATATGGAGATTTCTATAATATAAAGGGGTGATCAACTCTATCAACCGGATGCAGCTTTAAGGAAATATTTGAAATAGAATAATAATTTTCATATACACCTCAATGAAAAGTGTTCAATAAACACACTTTCAACGTTCATGTTTATCAAATTTTCCCTTCAATTTAACTTGTCAAAAATCAAGCTGTCGGCGGTATTGAGGAATATGCTGGGACAACATACACGGGAAATAATGATAATTGGGATAGAATAAAGAAAAATATCTTTTGGTGTGAAATACTGACAGTCCATTGACGCGGGAGGTGGGTGTGTTTGGTGGATACACACCTCTCCCTTTACAGGTGAATCAAAGATGACCATTGGTCACCACACAACAAACACAGCGGTCATTTTGTATCGAGTCTAACAATACGCGCACCTGTTCAAGAGCACGAGCTTGGTTTTGTCATTCACGAGCGAGACCATTGGTCATTGAGTCAAAGGACAGTGGTCAGAGTTGGACAATCAATACCACTTAATGAAGACCATTAGAGGAACCAGCCTCTCAGCGTCTGTTTGCTGTGTTTAAAATGAGGATTTTTTTCCACCTGGACCGAGGGAGGGGCCCTTTGTTCTATCTCTCCTGTGTATGAAACAATGTACCTATACAGGGCCGAGTTATCCCTCCCCCTCAATCGTTTGAGATTTCCATATCTTCATCTTAATTGTTGGATGGAAAAATAAACTATTTTTATAAAGTTGTGTCCTTTGTCGAGCTGTAGGCCAAAACTAATACCATATACCACAGTTTGATCCTCTCTCGAGTAAGAGGGGGAAATAGACATTTTCTCCGATGGATAAACAGGAACTGATTGTAGTGTTAGAGAGTGTATCTTGTACAGAAGACTGTACGCTTCAGGCTTGACCAACTCTGGGCTATATAAGCTATACACGAACATCTGACCAGTATGTTTAGTCGGTCAGATTGTGCTGCTATCACAATGGGGATACTCTAGGAATAGCTCAGTTAGCATGGCTTCTAGTCATCACCTATGGAGTATGGGTTTTATAATAATAATAATAATAATAATAATAATAATAATAATAATAATATAGTTTATTACAGTGTCATGTGTTACATTTCATAAAAACAAAAGATTCATTATACAGATAATAACATACAAACATCACGCCTCAAGAGGCCGAAATGACACCTAAATCACACAAATACATTAAATGCAATAAAGATATTGATATTCGATCCCCGACCGCGTCATACCTATAGAGTTTAATGGGGCAGTATCACGTTTTTTTGTTAGATAAAGTGATCTCACGAAAACGGAAATAAATGTTACCAATTGCAAGACAAACAGACAGACATATTGTTTTATTAAAGTCTAACCTCATTTTTACACACAAAAAAACAACATTACAATAAAATTATGATAAAGATATAAAAAGTGTAAAAAGTGAGTCACCCAAAAAAGGTTATGAGAGACTAAAAGATTTACATGATTACACCAATAAAAAGAGTATTTATAGTAAAAATGACACATCATTTCTTACAGAGTAAAAACGTTCTCTTCTGTAAAATAAGCTTGCACGTTTTGGCAGTTAAGAAGACAATATCTGGGCATGACATAATAAAACATATTTTCTGAACATCAGTAAAAGTACTAACATTTTTATTTACGCTATCACAGTAGTTGAATAAAACAGAACGATAATCGCGGTATAATAGGCAGTGGAGTAAAACATACGACTCATCCTCGATGCTGTCGGGGCAGTTAAAACATGTTCTTTCAGTTACCGGTGTGTTGGTGTATCGTCCAGTCTCAATACGTAGTGGGGCGGTGCCACAACGCAATCTGCCTAGTGCTCTTCGATGACTCCTTGGAATATTGCCTGCAATGTATTCTTCAGGTGTAAAAGTACATTTAAAAGTTCGATAAAATCTTAGCTTGTTTCCGGCGTCCCCTGGTTTACTGTTCTGTCGTGATAAGTCACTCTTCCAGTCCTTCAGATACTCGTCCATCACTTTGCCTCGGATCTCGCTGGATATAAAATTAACATGGAAAGTATTATGTATAGGGATAAAATGTTGCAGTTTGAGACTGGCCAGCTTCTTGTGGACTCTCCTATTCCATTTGTTCTTCTGAATCTCTGCCTTCGAATTTGCCCACATAAAAACCTTGAATAAAAGTCTCTCTGAGTTGATGTTACACAGGCGTTTATAAAATTTGTTGACAATGTCCCACTGTCGTACGCAGGGTGGTGTCCAACCCAAGACAAGTTCTTTTCATACAAAGAAGCAGTTCTAAATCATATATAACAGGATCAGCTTAGTTTGCTGATCTGATCCATTTCTCTATCTCAACTGATGAAAAGCTGTTCACACAAAAATGGCCGCCGATGGTACTTGTTTGCTACTCGATACTGTCTTCTACAACAGATGACCGGTTTGAGTAGTGATATATTTGATCCTCTAAAGATTATACATTTGGCATGATAAATTTTCCACACAAAAATGCAACTGCCTCTTTAAGGGATGAGAGATGTAAAGTGTTTGTTTTGTGCTCAAAACAGAAAGGGCGCTTTAATCATTGTTGTAATTATTTAAAGAGTTTTCATTGCCCTCAAAATCATGTAATACACAATACACAATATATAAGAATAACTACAAAGGAAAAGGGTTCAGTATGCAGGCTACAACAGAGTCATTGAATGGTTGTTGATATCGTTTCAAAATCCAACTTGGCGAATGTCATACTGTCGTGTTTTTTGTCGTTTGTTCATTCTCTGTCTCAGATACATTTGTATATGCATTGCTGATATTTACTGAATTGATAAATCCATTGATATTCCAGGAAAATATTTTTATGGCTTGAGATAAAAATAAGACTAAGGGCACTGAAGAAACAAACTGCTGTTGACCTTGATCTTGTATCGGAATAGATTGAAATGAATAATTTTTCTTTTACTTATTTTACAAACAGAACAATGAACTCATTAAATCAATAACATTTAAAAATATAGATAAAACAAACAAGAAGTACAAATACAATTTGAATATTTAGATATATTATATTAAATATGTATTTTAGCCTGGTTGTCAATTAACTTATTTACTGTGATAGTATGAGGCATGCCCGGCGGAACTCCCTGGAGCTGCTGAGGCATCCCCTGAGGAACTACCGGCATCTGCGGAGGGAGACGATGAAGAAGAAGAAGAGAAGAAAGAGAAAAATAGTTTATTTCAGTGTCACGTGCTATTACATTTTGTACACACTTTGGATGATAAAACAATATCACAAGGTATAAAATCATTGCAGATAAAAATAGACAGCACCCGGCCTTGAAGGCCTATGAGACACCATAGTACAATTTTCTATATTAAAATATATAAGTATATAGATATAAAACATTTGGGTACACAATTGGGTATAAAGGATGGGTTAAACATAGTTAGGTAAGACGCAACCTCCTCCTGTACATATTATAGGTGAGAGCAGCTAATGGCTTACAAAATAAACTACTTTGCAAAAGATAACCAGCCTGGTCAGACGGGCTAAGATGCAGAAAGGAAGGATCGGCAATTGACACACATTTCCATAAATCATATCTTAAGTCTGAATAAAAATTACAAACAGTAAGAAAATGGGTCTCGTCTTCTATGCTATTACTATTACAAAATTTACAGATTCTTTGTTCAAGGGGAACTTTAGGACGAGAAAATCTACCTTGCTCTATTTCTAAGGGAAGAGTGCCACAGCGTAATTTACTAAGTATACTTAAATGTGAGCGCTCAATGGGTGCTAAGACATAAGCTTCAGGTTGAAGGGAATGTTTAAACAAGCGGTAAGTCCGCAATTTATTACCACTACACTGGCCACTATCATTCCAAAGTTCATTTAACCAATATTCTTTATCTTTATTCAATAAATGGTTCTTAGCACAAATAAAATCATTTTGGGAAATAAAAGAAATATCAGTAAGAGGTAATTGCCAGGATTGAATTATAGAGTAAACTGTATTGTACCAAGACCTTTTAAAATGGAGAGACCATCTACTAACAGTACTGGGAATTCCAGAGTTATTGGCTAAATGTAGCCGACGCCAAAAACGCAAAATTTCAATATGTTGTTTAGTGAGCGAGGCGGTCCAACCCATATCGCCACGTACAGCTAAGTTTGGAGTCTTACTACCTACAGCTAAGAAAAAACGACACGCCCTATTCTGAACAGCGTTTATACAACTGTACTGTCTTGTACCCCAAACCGCTGAACCATATGACAAAATTGGTTGGACCATATTATCATATAAAGTGTTAAATACGAGATAAATACGGAGATGAAGAACGAACATTGACCTCAGTAAGTTTTAAAATTAATTAAAACAAGGTAAGAGATATTGAAAGCGTGAAAAATAATAACGGAGGGAAATGAATAAATATGATAAGTCAATAGACAAAACGTCTAAGCTAACAAATAGTTTTATCTAAATAATTTTTTAATTTCCTTGTAGAAAAATATTTTCAAATGAACGAAATGATATTTTTAATTCCCATTCTATTAATATATTTCAATTAAAATCAGAAAAAGAGGCCTGGATGACGTGAGGGGAGCTCAATGGTGCGTCTGTTTAGCGGGATTCAAACACAGAACCCTGTTGTCGATATATTCATGTGCATGATAGCTGAAACATCATCGGGGTTTTTAACCTGCATGTTTATAAACAATGCTAATTTGACACGTGTAATCGGCGCGAATTATGTGTGGGATCTTTGTATTTCACTCATTCACTCCCGATAATGCATGTCCCATCCCGCGGTCGAGACGTGAAGGAAAGTACTCGATTGAGCCTCCAAGCATTTACTCGTTACCGGATCTCGAAGGATTTCAACGATTGTTTTTACTTTCTCAAATTCTCCTCCGCTCTACATCGTTATTTATTTATCTTGTATTGCTGATAAGTATTCGGGGAGCACGCGAGAACATTTTTATCAGAACTGGCAACCTTAGGGCAATACGGCGTTTGACACTGTCCGACTGGCCAACACAGCCGCAGGGATAGGCAGAGAAAGCCAAAGTATGAAAACAAACATGGCGTTGTACTCACGCGAGAAATTTATTCTGTACGATAGTGTCACAAATGTGTTTAGAAAACATCTCGCTTGGTTTAGAGTAAATCTACACCGCCTCTGGCCGTTTTGAAAGTCTATCAATTAGTTACAGCACATCCGCTATTTAGTTCCAGAAATTTCACCCCGTGCATTGTCCTCTACCCAAATACAAATTAAAACTCATTGCTGATAAATAAACTATGTGGCTAGCATTTGTAGTCGCTAAACCAACATTGAAAGCTTTACTCCAAAGTTTGACCCGTAACCGTAATTCGTCGTTTGATCAAAGCCCTGTTTACCTGAGTTTGTAAATAAGTTACTCAACGCCTGATCCCCGTAATTATGCAGGTGAGAAGGTATAGTGAGTAAAGCACTTCAACTATAAAGCACGCTCAATTTGTCTCAATTATCGTAATAGCTTGATGTGGATATTGATAGGCTGTAAGGAGCTTACCCTGAAGTCACGGCACAACAAGACTCTCCATAGCGAATTCTTATACTGGTTACACGGGCTGGTGTCAAAACTGTCAAAACTTCAATTGCATCATGTGCTATCAATTAATAAGACGTTAACTGGAAGATAAATGCCACAGCAATGTTATAGGCAAATGACCCGCTGAAATGGAATTCGAAACTGAAGGCCAGGAAGCTAATGTTTCTGAGTAACGTGCTTCATACAGATGATAAGACGTCAAAATGCATCAAAATTTACACCAAATCATATTGATGTAAAAACATTTGAAAAGAATTTCAATGATTTTGAATTAACATTTCCTGTTATCCTTTGGTACCTCTTACTTGACACGATCGAGTCAGATATCAATCTCCAGTATTGAATGTACATATTTCCCAGTACTGAACTTCTCTGTCTCTTTACCATCGAGTTGTATGAATCCTCAGCCTTTGAAAACCACACATAAACATTAATCGAAGAATAAGTATGAATAATTCTTTGAAGGGAATTTAAAAGCGATTTTCTTGATTTTCTAGATCTGGAACACTTATTCATTGCGATTCACGACGTTTGGAGGTATACGATCGCTCCTTCATCAGGTCGGAAAGTACATCTATATGAAAGTACTTGTCTGAGAACGAGCAATTCTTTGAATAAATAATCGGAACGCTATCATGATCAAGTGATCTAATGACGCTGTTACGAGTGTAGCGCCAAGATTTTTAGACATTTATAATTTAAATGGCTTCAATTTCAATTACCTCAGTCACAAAAAAAGTTTGAAATATAAATCTTAAGGAAGTATTTGTCCACTATGCATGAACGAAATGCTGACATGAATGTCAGACGATGACAGACCATTGTTCTTTATGTTCAGAATAGTCTGAACTTCAGATGGTCAAGGGAGATCACCTCTAGCCTGATTATCTGACCATCAGCTCTATGTCTCGGTCCATTCTTACATCTCAATAGCTCATGTCTTTTCCTCCTGGATCAGTAAATGTTAAAAGGGTTTTAGCTGCTATTATTCTCTCTGGATCACCTGGACTCGAGGCGAATCCAGAGCAAGCCGATTCCAGATCGGGAAACAAAACCTCAGTGTTTTCTCTGGAAACACTAGATCTTCTCGCTTGTTTTGAAAACACATTGGCGATTAGATATAAGAGGCTTCTAGTTGTGTCCCAACCCCTATAATTACTTCTTCTTCCAAATGTCTGCCTTGTATTTCAGCCGCCCCTTCCAATCAGTAGACGGTTTATTTAGCAATGCATAGTACTCTCTGTACGACATATTTTATTGTATTGGCAATTCAGAAGCAAACAAGCAAATGGGAGGAGGTTTATTGTGAATGCTCTTGTTAATTAATGTAAATGGAAGTTAAAGATTCTCCTTTTTATGATGTGCAGTCCTTCTGATGAAACATTTGCTTTTCATTAGTAATGTGTGTATTACTAAACATGTGAACGTGCACTTAAATTATTGTTTCAAGAGTTCATTGGTGAGTTGGAATTCTAAATCAAGTATTCTTTCACACATTGCCTGTCATTGAAATGCACGGTGTCCATTGTTGCCATATCTTCAATTTTTACCATCTTTAGACGCACATTAACACATATAACGAAATTAAATATTAGAAATGACAGTTTTCGTTTCTTATTCAATACCACCGTGCTCATATCAAATTATTATCTGGTTTTATAAGATGGTCAATATAACGATTTATATCTCCTGTACCATATAAGTAATAACAACCCTCGATAACGTTTTAATCATACCATTTCTATGACTTGTTACAATGCTACAAGAAATTTGTATTACATTATTTCATGTCTTTCCACTCTCCAAGATGTTAATCAGTATGCATTGCTATATTGCTAATTGATGCTAAATATTCTAAAACGTAATTTAGAATAAAACAATGAGGAGCCTATATGAAATTTGAATCATGAATTTATTGATTTTCTTTATTAAAAAAGTAATACCATCGACTCAGTTTTATTATTATTTACCATGAATTATTTTCTCGTTCTCAATATACTACACATCGACATCACATCTGTGCCAATTCAAAACTACGGTAATCATAACGATAACTACCTCTTCGCAACATTGCAAAATGTACGTCTTCTTTTTTAAAATCTTTCTTTGGATAAATGCTATGTATTTTTATTGTTGTATTTATAAGGAGCGGTGTTCAAATAAGCCTTAAGGCTTGTTCACCAATCCTTATTTCATTTAATGAAATAAAATATATGTTTAAACCAGGTACTCGCTCAGTATGAGACATATCCTGTCATGATATGAACTAATGTCACAATTCATAGATTCAATCATCGTAAATATTTTCATTAAATATTGAAATAGATTATGTTTTATTTACAAAACATTACTACAGCATTCATACAAAAGTAGCAAGTCCTACGTTGCATGTATATTGTAGGTATATGAGGTAAGCATAAATGTTTATAGATTATAGTAAATATTGCTGACAAATAAGATGAATGTTGTTCTGATAAGTGCAATGTTGAAGGGAGAGGCGGAAATATAAGCTTCAAGTTAACGACAAACTGTTGGCGTTCTAGAGCGTTATCAGTTCTTAATGCTGTCAACGTGGCACTGATGTAGCGCTGTGGCGGCTGTTTGCGGTAAGCAGGATAGGCCTATAATCTGAAGAGATGAAATTGAAAATATTTCAACGAAAAATGCAAGATGAAGAAATTGAAGTATGAGTTTTCATGAAATTTTGTAATAACGTATTCATAACAAGTAATGCATTCAATAACTTTCGAAATGCATGACTTGTTTTTAATTTGTAAGAGTATATATTATGATATGTCAATATACTGAAAAAAATTAACTTCTTTGTCATCAACATAAATGCACGAAAGAATCGTGAATCCTTATGATAATACTATCGTCTATAAATTGAGGGAAGAAGGACACGAATAAATGTCAATGTATTTTATATCAGTGCAATCAAAGTAATTGCTTTTTCTGAATTCCTTGATAAAATGTTTTGAAAAATTAATATGAAAGACCTTATTTCATTTTAATTGTAGTGAAATTTGACGAAATTTGCTTGGAATGTGCTCAAGAAGAATTTTGAGAGTCTTATTCTGTCATTCCTATATTCATTTATAGTACTCAGTATTTCCAAATCGAGAGGATGATATCGGTATGTTATGTAAGACAACGTTATTATTCCTACTACCATTTGATCGCTTTCGTTTCCGATAATTTATTCACATTTTTCTTATCATTTTAATAGATTATTTTCATAATTTTTTGGACTATTGTATCATCATCATCATCATCATCATCATCATCTTTATTTCCTCCATTAGGAGATTATTACAGAATATTTACAAAATTGGACAGTAGATTGACATAGACATCTCTTTAAAAAGAGATGTTGGTAATGAAAGAATTTGTGTAAAATATTACCTGTACTCATATTAACTACACTATGTTATTTAATTCAATTTATCAAAAACGTCAAACATTTCTTTTTTTGTAATTTTTAAATGGAAAATAGACTTTATTTCCAAATTAACATTAATCATTATTTGAAACTAAGTATAAATTACTACATGTATGCTGACAGAAATTGTTTTCCGTACACAACTGATGTACGAATTAATGATATAACTTAAGAAAGAATCTAAATTTGTTGCGACATACAAATCGCATCGCTCTCTGAGAAAAATATAAGGAATTTTGGCCACAAAAATAAGGTGACGGATGGTAACGTTTCACATCGTTTTACAATGACTTTGTGTTTTGGGGTAAAAATTTATTATGGAAAATGAAAATAATTATTTGTCGCTGTAATGCGATTAGTGAAATTGGGATAAATAAAGTAGTATGAACCTTCAAAATCTCAAAATTATTACTTTCTCAAATTCAGTAAGATTGCCAAAATGAACAAATTAGGACATTGTTATTAATTATTAATGGTTTATCTAACGCGAGGCGTAGTGTAAGAAATTAAACTCAAAGAGTTTCAAATTTACACTTTTTTCACAAGCCTTTTCTCAATTATTGTTAAAAAGGAATAATAAGTTTGCAGTATAGTTTGTACAATAGTATGTTTTAAATATAAATATCAACTTGTTAGCAAAATGTTTTTTACAAGAAAATAATTTTAACGTTTCTTGTATGTTGTATATTTTGCGTGAATATTCATAACTATCACATCTATCCATATATTTGCAATAATTTTGCTTATGTTTGATATTTTCCAATAACATAGTTAGTAAATAAGAGATTGTTATATCCGGAGTGGTCGAGTCATTAAAATCATATTAACATTCCCAGAGCACCGCATTCAGTTATTTTAATATGAGTTTCGAAATAGGTGTCGCTCTATCAAATAATCACTCTTTATGGATAGATATACTCAGTTCATGGTAAATGCCTCGACTGTGTTCGTTTCCATTCATTTCCTTAATTAATTAAAACGATGATAAATTAATATATACACATAAGAAATACATGCATGTGAACTGACACCAACTATTCATATGAAAGATATTTTTCTATTTTTAAAGTTGCACAGAGTATGTTTCATAAATTTTATATGAGATTTAAATAAGAGCCAAAATATCATATTACCTGAGTTAGTTCAAATCGCATTTCTAAAATCATGTCTTTATCTCCTAACTGTAAACATATTATGGTATTTACCTTTTATTAACTGAAAATGAAAAACAACCATATATAAAGTAGTCGAAATTCAGCGTCCAATGTGCATGTATATAAATTAAATGACCTTTAAGTAATACCAACCTATAATTCTCTCTGTGTCTGCAGTAAATAAGTTTTCAAAATTACGTTTCAGTCATTGGCGGGCGCCACTGTCTGGTTTTCGATCACAAATCTCGACTTTAACCGTTAAACTGTCACTGTTTTGAACTGATAAGCAACAAGACGTAAATCAACCATTACTTCTCGATCAAATGACACCATTTATGAAGTTTGACATATTTGACCCCAACACCATACTCTGTCCCCTTTAAAGTTTCCGTCCCGGGTTGGATCAGTGTTCATGGTTCACTCCCTATCTGCGTGTGGGCTTTTTTTCGGTTTTCAGTTTCCTCGCCAATAAACAATTGAAAATAATATATATATATATATTGTACAATTGTTCCATAGATTCATTAAGTGTTTTGACATTTTGACCAATTGGTAGAACAGCCACCATGCCTCTATCTTGCTTCATCGTGTGCTCAATGCAATTGATGTCTCCCCCTTAAATAAAACAATGTTATATAACTATAGACATATATCCATTATGGTTAGGTAAATTGTTACAGAGCTTTGCGATGCCTTTTGTTAGTTAGGGTAATGGCAGATGAATTAGCATGGCGCATGTTACAAGAGGGTGGGTTATAAGCAGTCACCTTGTCTCAGTATAGCTCCACCGGGTTTCTCTTCGCTCATGGTCTTTCCTGCAATAAAACATGCCGACCAGTCTATGTTTTATAAACCTCGAGCCAATTAGGGGGACAGAACAAATGTTATATAAACTTGATCTTCGCCGTGTGCCAGAGCGAGGGAGTTTTTGTTACAAAATACACATATCAAAACCTGGCCTGTTTATACGAATGTCATTCTTTGGCCAACAACATTAACACGGAGCTGCAACATGTCTGAGGTAAACAGATTTTAGATTCAGAATGTTTTTAATTTTACTACCAAGTGTTATCAGTTAAATTTAACGCGGCTTGATGATCAATATTCCTCTGTGTGTGGTTTTGGTTTATTAAACATCTCCTTTAATAGTTTTTACGAATGAATGTAACGATAAGAAGTGATAGCGGTTAAAAACTCGTTGTTTACAAATCTGAAAGATTTATAGCTTGATTACAATTGCTGGCCGTTTAAAGCCGTTTTTCAACATCTTCACGATTTTGTCAAATATTAATCAAGTACCCACAGTATCTGGTTCTTTCGATTTTGAATGATATTTTTTAAAAGAATAGCCTTTTCCTGTAAGGTACAATAATGATTTACTTAAAATGCAAGTGAAATAATGGACTTGGACGATCCATTTTCTTCACAAGAAAAATTAATTCGCAGTTAGGGTGAGTTTGGTAAAATGTTCATTCATTAACAATTCACTATTTAAACATTTTTCTTTCTTTTTAAAATGTTCATACGATGCTTTTTTTTATATGAATCAATGAAAATATCCCCTGTCAGTTCAGGATTATATAGAAAAATCTATGTGTCAGTTGTGCACAAAACGGAAAAAATATGGACAATTGAAAACGGCTGAACTAGTAATTCGTGCAGCTTATTAATATACGTGAATCATGAACTGAGGACAAAGGATTAAATATCGTTTATAAAAGCAATCTTTTTAATTAACCGATTTAATAACATAGTTTTCGTTTTTCTGGTTGTAAGCAAAATTAAAATATTTCCGATATCGTTGTTCATGTAATCAACTTTATAACCTGAATACGTACATATTTGCTAAATAACTTACAAGGTAGATTATCTGCGTGTGTATCGTTAGTAATATCAAAGGGGAGAGAGTCAATGTTTCGATTTATTGCAGGGTAAATATTTTGAAATCATTTTAGCTAAGATCTTTCCTTGCATTATGATTACCATCTTGTCATTCTAGGCCAATATGCTCCATACCCAATGACTGGCAAATCGAGGCCTTGCAGCATTTCTACAACCTCTCTGCCCATGCCAAACAGTCTGCTACGACAGATGGTGATAGTCTAATGATAAAATCTAATAAGAATTGCAACATTTCGCAGGAGAGGGCGCTGCACTCAAAACATGAATCATGACGGGTAGGCAGCAAGGTTTGAAATAGCCAGTGATGGAAAATGGCGCAACCTCAGGCCCTGCTTGGGAATATGTTCATGTACGTTTACAATCATTTGACAATACTGTAGTTAAAAGGGCAGTAGCCCGTTTTTCAGGTAAAGAAAGTGATCACAAGAAAACGAAAATATATGTTACATTTTTAATCCAGAGGCGCAGTTCTCAATCGAAATGTTACATGTTTGTTTAAGCAAACGAACCTATTTCCTTATATAAAAGGTGTTCACACTAAAACGGTCAGCACTACTTTTTGCTTGTTACTTGATACATTTTTCTTCGAATACGGATTATGCAGTTGAGTAATGAGTTGATAATTCTTTTGCCGTAATTTATTTACCGGGAAAATTTGAAAATATTTTAAAACTTAAAAAAAACGGGTGACTGCCCCTTAAATGTCCAAAGGACTTTATATATCATAGATTTATATTTTTCTAGTATACGCTTTCTACACATTTTTTAGGTGAGTTGAACTAGCGTTTAAAGATGCTTTCAAGAGTGTTTCACTTTCATGAAGGCAACTAGTATTTTTGCAGGGAGTAAGCCTGTAACACTCCTGTGACTATGCATTGGGTTGAAACCTTTCAGCATCGGCTGGAACTAGCTAACCATGGGTGGTACTGCACTGAAATTCGGTTTAGCTTTGCAACCAAACCTTACTGCATGCAGAGCACTTGTCTACTGCAGACAAAGTTGCCAACCCCCTGACATGATTTGAACACCATACAACTGCACTGTCCCACCCACTCAAGCTTTTTGAAATTTTACCGAAATAATATCTGAAAAGGACAACTGGACATGTAACATCTCAAAAACAACAATCAGATTTGGCTTTATCCCTGCCAATTTGAAAAAGTGTCAAATAATATTGAACAATAGTTAAAAAGATGTTTCTTTCATGAACCTTTATTAATTAATATTCATAGTTGGAATCTTTCGCAAGCAGATCATTGGTTATACATTTATCCTTCAGAAAATGATTGTTACATATCCTTAATTTCATTATGCCTAGTCGTATGCTTTTAAGGTTCAACCTTCAAAACAGTTTTGTGACTTGTGTTTCCATGGAAACAACCTAAAGAGTTCTGAAAAAATAGAGCCATGGGCTCTGTAGCTCATCAGACTTTTGATAGAAATAGGTGTTTGGGTTTAGACCATGGGGTCATGGGCAGTGTAGGAAAGATAGCCTGTCCCAACGTCCGAGACGGGTAACTTTGTTAAAAGTTATTCACAATCAAATAAAAAAGGCCCATTGCCCATTTGGGGTCAAGGGGTCACCGAACCTACAATTCAGAATCCCCATTGTCCAAGTAGTCTACACACAACTATAAAGCTATCAAGACCTTTTGGAACTGGAGAAGATGAAAGTAGGATTTTAAAGGTTGACCCCTGTGACCCCATTTGGGGTCAAGTGGTCACCAAACCTACAATTTAGAATCCCCAGTGTCCAAGGAGTCTTCACACAATTTTTCAGCTCTCTAGACCTTTTGGAACTACGGAAAAAGATGAAATTAGGTTTTTTAGGTTTTGACCCCTGTGACCCCATTTGGGGTCATGGGGTCACCAAACCTACAATTTAGAATCTCCAGTGCCCAAGGAGTCTACACACAACTATTCAGCTTTCTGGACCTTTTGGAACTGGAGAAGAAGATGAAAATAGGTTTTTCATGTTTTGACCCCTCTGACCTCATTTAGGGTCATGGGATCACAAAATCTACAATTTAGAATCCCCATTGGCCAAGAAGTCTACACACAACTATTAAGCTATCAAGACCTTTTGGAACTGGAGAAGAAGATGAAAGTAGGATTTTAAGGTTTTGATCCCTGTGACCCCATTTGGGGTCAAGTGGTCACCAAACCTACAATTTAGAATCCCCAGTGTCCAAGGAGTCTTCACACAATTTTTCAGCTCTCTAGACCTTTTGGAACTACGGAAAAAGATGAAATTAGGTTTTTTAGGTTTTGACCCCTGTGACCCCATTTGGAGTCATGGGGTCACCAAACCTACAATTTAGAATCTCCAGTGCCCAAGGAGTCTACACACAACTATTCAGCTCTCTGGACCTTTTGGAACTGGAGAAGAAGATGAAAATAGGTTTTTCATGTTTTGACCCCTCTGACCTCATTTGGGGTCATGGGGTCACAAAATCTACAATTTAGAATCCCCATTGGCCAAGAAGTCTACACACAACTTTTCAGCTCTCTGGACCTTTTGGAACTGGAGAAGAAGATTAAAATAGATTTTTAAGGTTTTGACCCTTGTGACCCCATTTGGGGTCATAGGGTCACGAAATCTACAATTTAGAATCCCCATTTGCCAAGGAGTATGCACATAAAATTTCAGCTCTCTAGAGTCATTGGTTCTGGAGAAGAAGTCGAAAAAGTGAAAAGTTTACGGATGGACGGATGGACGGATGGACGGACGGACGGATGGACGGACGCCGGACGCCATGCCATGCCATAAGCCCATCGGGTCTTTCAGACCTGATGAGCTAAAAATCAAAGGGCACCATAAAACATGCTGATTGTTCTACACACAAAGTTTCAATGAGCTAGAACTTATATTACAACACAAGTTGATAAAAGTTACAAATATCCGAGGCTTGCCGAGGATATTTTACTTTTATCAACGAGTGTTGATATATTTGATATCAGAAGACACGAGGGTGAGATTCTATTTGTCATCCAAAATCATTTTTCATTTCAATTCTGTGAAAATGTGTATTTCTGAACACTGCACTACTCTAAGACTCTCAGTGGAGTGATGACCTAGCATTGTGACGTCATAGCATTGTGATGTCATTACTTGATGATGTAAAACAATTGTGATGTCATGAACTTGACTGTAATAGGGCATTGTTCAAAATCTACTGTCAAAAGAGATATCGCTTGATCTTCCACAAGTGATATCTCCGGTGGAACACAGTTTTGGATGATAAATACATATCCCAAAAGGATACACACTATGATTATTCCACATACCAAGTTTCAATGAGCTAGGCCTTATGGTTTTTGACTTCTGAAAACTAAAAGAGTTTGCAGATGAGGGCCGTCCCTTTTAAATAAACTTTACATAATTCATACACAATCGAAGAAAGATTTGTCACATAACAAGCAAAATGTTCATGCGTTTATGTTAGTGTCAGTCCTTTATTTTTTGTGCAAGGGATATGGACTGACAAAGCAAAGACGCTAATGCATCTCACTTAAATAATTATTCATTAAAAAATTGACAACAATTTTTATTCAAACCCAAGTTTATTTATCATCCCTCATTGTAAGCATATAAATATTATGCGCACAGTAAAGTATTTTCGCACATTGTAACAAATATACCTTCTTCAAAACCATTTTTCATGAGTGATGACTTCAACAATCATTTGACTTTCAGTTTAAGTTAAATAAATCAGTAGGTAAATGGTACAAACTTCAAGCAACTTAAAGGTCACTTCTCATAAAATCAAATGTTATAACCAAGAAATCGATAATTTGTATTCTGCTGAAACCACCTGTGTCAAAACTAACATTTCTGTATATTCCATTGAAAATTTGATTTTTTTTCCTTTTCATAACAATATACATGTTTCAAAATCTCTTGACATGAAAAAACATAACAAACGTTGAATCAATATATTAAGACTGGCATAAGACCAAGAGTAGCACTTGACAATGAACATTAATTTTCACATCTTTGATTTTTTACGGATTTATGTTATTACTTATTGTACAACAACATTGTACTTATTATTAAGTAAAGAATAATGACAGATCTGAACTCATGTTAAATAACTGTAAATTTAGAATGTAAAATGACTTCACATAAATACAATATCATGTTATTGATTGCATTAAATTTTTGACTTCATTAATGTTTTTTTCCTTTTGACCAATAAACAATTAAATCAATCAAAAACACATAGAAAAGACAAAGTCATTTGAATAGTGTTACCCGAATCTTGAATTCTAGGCAACAACAAATCTTAGGAATGTACATTACTTGTTATTTCATTGGAGTATAAATTGACAGATTGTTGTTGACAGTGTTTTCAACACGAATAACACCATGTCTTTAACAAGAAAAGTTTTGATTTCAAGATATCGAAGACATGTTAGATGACAGTATTTTCAAGTTGCATAAGGTTGCGTGGACAAAATTATCATCAAATGAAATTGTAATGACTTCATTACCAACATTCAGCAAGTGCTCAGACCAAGGACACATATATCATATATATAAATATATATACATCATTGATCCAACACTGTAAACATATGAAATTTACAAGTGATGATTTTTTCCTGGAATTCACAAAAGATATACCGGTACTCAACAGCAAGTTGTTGATCTTTCAGCAAACTTTTCTTTATCTTTGACTTGTTTATTTCCAAAACCTTGTAAAAAGGTATCAGCAATGAGTTGATTTTCTGGATTTCCAAATGTAAATACTGTGGAGATTCAAACATGGGTCAAACTTGGCAGCTGAACCTAACCATGAAAATTTTGATATATCATGCTTTATATACAATAAAGATTGTCAGTCTTTTTGGCATCTGGCAATTTGTCATAAAGAATAATGTCAATAAGCGCTTAAAAATATATTATAAATAAAAATTAAGTCTTTCAGTGTGATCTTACGTTAATAGAACCAGCACATAGATCTTGATTTCATTTCAAAATAACAGTATTGTCTTAACATTCACATCAAAATCAGAGGATAATCAAATCATGCGCGACCGAAATTTACATTAAACTAATAATATTTGAGATTCATCACCATATGAATGATAATCTTGATGGGTACAACCTGTGTAAAGAAATGATAAAACAAGATAAGATTTTGTTCTCAGGTAAATCATCTTAAATGATGTTAATTGTCAATAAAGAACACTTTTCATCTAATAGTGATTGTTTTTTCGTGCATCAAGATCTTGACATACTGCAGACAACAAATGCTTGAAAAGATCCATCAATTGTATAGAGCCATTAATTATTGTTCCTAAAGTTGCTTGTACATCAAGTAATTATCACGTTGCTTGGTAAATTCCCACAGTTGTCCATCAATTGTATAGAGCCATTAATTATTGTCCCTAAAGTTGCTTGTACATCAAGTAATTATCACGTTACTTGGTAAGCTCCCACAGTTGTATACATCCTTGTATATGTGTCCCCCACTTTGCTTGTACACCCAGTACAAACAAGTACAAGAGCAGAGTCAGAGGGAAGTCCTTGAAGGCTGCTTCAAGAGACAAGTCTGATTCCTGCAAAAATAGAACAATTTCATCCTGGTGTTCTGGAACTATCATCGTTTTTAAATATTTGAATAAGACACAGTCATCAACATCCCCCCCCCTCCCATACTAAAATTCCTTCGGTAGGTAAATATCACTGTGTCAAAACGTTACAAATGTTCTTCTGATTGTATGTAATGAAAGATATGTCAATGAAAGCTAAAGAATCAATTACTGTGAAAATCATCTGACAAATACCTTGAAACTTTCTTCATGTCAAAATGCACATCATTGGCATAAAACATTATTTTCAACAGGAATGAATAATTAAAGTGTATTACTTGCTCACCTTTTATTGATCATGATTAGAATACCTAGGCTATAGGGTTGGCAGTCATGAGCTTGACGTCGGCCTCCACCATCTCTCTAACCAGAGACTGTGCAGGGAGAGGAAAACAGGAATTAAACATTTGGTATTGACTACCAAAACAACAACATGAACAACACCCAGAGGGGAAAGCTCCACATGTCTTCAGCACAAAGACTAAAGAGACAGGAAGTCATGGTGACACGAATAGCACTCAAAACCAGCTCTCATTTTAGTTATAAATAGGTAGACGTCTACTAGACGATGGAAGAAATAATTCCCCTGAGGTCGAGTCTTCTGATATGAGATATATTTTCCCCTAAACCTTATATGACAAATAGCCTAGTATTGTGATGATTGTTGTGATTGAGGTGACATGGAAATAATTTTATCTTTGAAACATATTCAACTTTCAGGATGATATCATTAGAGTTTAGTTATGAAATAGACAATTGCCAATAATGAAATGAGGCCAAATATCAGCTACCCTATTAGGAAGGACATTTATTGATTAAACTTGACAAGTTGTCTAATAAAACATTCATTATGATTTTCTCATATCAATTCCAACTTATCAGAACAAAGATTCCTCATAAGATGTCAGTTTAATCATGGCAAGTAAAATTCAAGAAGTTTTTTGTCAGGTTTGTCAAAATTTATGATACTTACATCAAAATCATACTTCTTTTTCCATCCCAGTTTCTCCTGAGCTTTTGTGCAGTCACCCAGTAGGAACTCCTGGAGTACAAAAATACAAAATGTATAAAAAATATGGAATTGTGTTTAACTTATGTGCTTAAACATCAATGTGGATAGTATTATTGCATGAAAAAAGCAAACAACACCATTGAGAAGGAAACCAGTGGAGAAACCTGCAACACTTTAAAACATACTGCACCATCCTCTCAACAGATGAATTGACCATGCATGTTGCCAAATCTGTTGGAATAATAATAATAATAATAATAATAATAATAATAATAATAATAATAATAATAATAATAATAATAATAATAATAATAATAATATTTATATTGCGCTAATCCACGTCACTGAGGGAAATGCTCTAAGCGCATCCTGCATTATTACCCTGGTCTAACCCAAGCTGCCGGTTACAGCGCTCAAGGTCACCTCCAACACAATCTACACCAGGTACCCAATTAGTACTGCTGGGTGAACAGAGGCACATTTTGAATAAAGTCCCTTGCTTAAGGAGACACCACAAGTTACTCAACTCGTGCCTCAGTGTGGGGCAGGTAATAACCCTAGAACTCTCAGTTAATACAGCAATCATCAGGTAACCCACCCATCCGGCGAGCCACGCCAGATATTGCTTCATTATTACTCGCTCGTGTAAGATACCGCAGTGTAATATTTATACGGTGATATTAAACTAGTGTAATACCGATCCCCGTATGACGTCATAATATTGTGTGGTTGTGAGGCACCGACGTCCCAATGGCGGCTTAGTCGCGGAAATGCTTCGTTCAGTACACTTTCGGTAATAATCCTTCATTACTGAGGTCAAGTAATTAAACAGAATACTAAACTTCCTTCCATTTAATACTTTTTTTATTAAACTTGTTAATGATTTGGTATCAAACTCGCTTTCGCTCGTTTTATACTTAATCATTAACTCGTTTAATAAAAATAGTATTAAATGGAAGGTCGTTTAGTATCCTCTATTTACAAGACCTTTGTATTTGGAATTCCCCCAAATCTCACACAACTTCCCCAACAAAACAATTTGACAAAATATCAATAACTGGCTTTTTCAAGGCTATCCTGAACTTTCTCAAACTTTTCTGTACTTCTTCTCTGTGACAATGTTTGATGGTCCAATGAGAAAGCTTATCAACATTACAACTTGTTGCCAAAGAGGGCGCTGCACTCACACCAGTATTTCTGGCGCTTAGCAACAAGGTTTATATAGCCAGTAATGGAGACTGACACTATTATACATTGATGGTGAGTGTTCTTTCCAAAGAATCATTGACAAGGGCCATAACCTTTCATTTACACATGTTATTCATAATAGCAATAGTGATTCTGACTATCAGCTGAGTATAATGGATTCATTTCCTTACTTGAAATAAAATAGTTAAAGGAAAATCCTTCTGTAGAAATGAATTCATTTATCCAATAGAAATGTACATTGGAAGCAAGTATCATTGAAAAAAACTAACAAACAATTTTAAAAATGATTTAATTTTTTTTCTAAAAATACCACTTAATAGAATTTTTTTTAACAATGACTTGATCTGTTACATAAAATGGTTTCCGGCTTATTAGATCCAATATTGGATAACATAGATACCATACCTCATCAATCATGAGAGAACAAAGGAGATGAAAAAGTCATCTTTCATGAAGAATCCAAAAACAAAGGAAACATGACCAAAACGGTTTCCTCCCCTTCTGGCATTTAGTTCAACCGGAGTCAACAGATAACACCAAAGATGTTATCAAACTCGCAAACAGCTGATCAGCCGATAACAGAGTCCAAATAAACACAGAAGAAGTCTTATGGCTGCCCACAGCTAAAGGGAGATAACTTGATACAGTCAATCACACTCTTCAGGGATGGAGGTACAAATTTACTTCATCAATGGGGATTGGTTATGACACACTAAGAAAAATAAACACCTCTCTCATGTTCTCAAAATAAATTGTGACATACAATATGTATACAGCAAATTTGACTGAGTACCTCATCTATTTGTATGGACATACAGAGAGTGTTTTGACATCCGGAGTATCCACAGACCAGCATATAATCCTGCTGTTATATCGAGGGATTTAACGGTCAAATTAGCAATGTGCAACTTCAAGCATCATCATATCTATAATAAAGCATTTTCTTTTTCAAAACCACAACCCTCAAGATTCTGAGGGCATTTAGAAGAGCTATCTATATCAAAAGAGCAGTATTTGAATGTGTCAATAATAAACACAGTGTATTTGTTGCTCAAATAACCTTCCGACAAATAGATCCTGAGCATTGGATACGCTCAAAGGAATTCTTTATCGATAATCTTCAAGAATGAAACAGATTTTTATTCATTTGAATGAGTGTCAGATCTTCCCATACCAAATTGAAAAAACATTTTTCATTTGATTGATATCATTTAAACGTAAAACTTGTACCTCCATTTGTTTCTGATATGATATACCATATTGGTGTCATGTGAAGTGATAATTCATTACCGCAAATCAGAAACTAGGCTTTGCCATGACTTGATGTAATATTTTAGTGGGAATATGGTTGGTTGTATTTATGGAAGGCAAAAGACTGAAGACATGATCACATGGTATGAGAGCGAGGTGAGGTGATATGGATTTTAACACCGCTTTCAAGAGTATTTCACTTATTTCACTATGCTAGTGTTATTGCAGAGAGAAAGCCTGAGACACCATTGTGGATTTGCATTGCAGCGAGACCTGCAATAATGGCTGGAACTAGAGAACTTTGGTTGTTACTGCCATGAATTTCAGCATAGCATTGCATCCGAACCTTTCTGCATGTAGAACAGTTCCTTACTGCAGACAAAGTTGCCACATCCCTGACAGGATCCCATGGTATGAAAAAGAACTTGATTCAGATATGCTGCAGGGGTTCAAAATTATTTGAAAGATAACAGAAATTAACTTGCCCCACTTGCAAGTTAGGAGAATTAGTAACCAAAAGTCCAATTCCTTCCAAGTTTTATTTTTATTCAAAATTAAACTCATACCAACGTTTAATCTAGTGGAATTGTTATATATTTAGTAAAAAAATTCATCAATTCATAATGTTTGACATTTGCAGTATGGGCAAGCTTTAGTGTGCAGTTTAGTTGCCCGACATTTAAACTTTACCTTAACCGGGTGTCGGGAAATGGTAATTTTGAACTCCTGTGCTGAGCATTTTGTGGGCTAGGTTTGATCTAAATTTTATGAAAAATGCATTTAAAAAAATAACAAAAAATTTGCTAACGCCTTAATAGCGTCCCAATCTGGTAACAAATTTTTATATTTAAAAAAAGAAATATGTCTCTGCAGTAAAGAACAAATACACAAGAAATTAAATTTTAATTTACAACATTCTAAATACTCGCTGAAAGGCTTTCTCTTTTAAAAAATAAAACATTCCTTCATAACAAGAAAGAGTTACAACCAGCGAAATCGATCCACGTGTAAGCCTTTCTATCACCAGTGAAAACACCTGGTGTAACAATTTTCATCTTTTTTTTCTTTACAAGAATTTACAATGTGCAAATGAACAGTTTAACATGATCCCAGACATAGCAAGGGCTTGATTACCCATAAACATCAAACAGACAAAATCTGCAAAAAAGAACAAAAAAGAACAAAACCTACCATCAATGTGAAAACAATGTCACACAAACAGATTACAGACGAGAAAGGTTACAACTTTTCATCAATAAAAACTATTTAAAAATTTACAAATTGCCACTGGGACTCAAAATTAAACATGCCAAAAAAATCCCTTATCAAATTGCAAACCTTTACTTTTAGAAAAGATAGGCAACACTTTGAACACTTCTTTTCCAAATGAAGAATAATAAAATCAAAATCAAACCAACTATTTCAGTTAATCATTTTCATCCGAAAATCCACATGTTTAACTGGAATCAGACAACATTCCTTTGGCGCCGGGAGGAAAAGGATAGAGTACCTCAAGGATGAATATATGAGTGACACGGCCAAGGCGTATTAATATGTTTCAAATTTGCAGCACACTATCACGAACCAGATATCAGATGAACAACCCCAGCAAATTTGTTTCCAATAAGCTTCGAATCTGTATCATCTGTTGGCAATGGCAGAGCCCAATCCTCCCACAGTTCCATCACCCTTCCAGCCGCCATCCTGCGCCAAGCTTTACCAAGTTCTCTGTTTATTCAGACCTGGAAATTATTTATCATCCAATAACTAGCCGTTTGTTGTGCTTACTTAGATCATAAGTCCGAGCCAACAAGCGACCAGACGACCAACCTGTTTGTGCAACTGATAAGCAGGTATTGATCTGTTATTTCTCTAAACTATCAACAGGAGTTTTGCCGTCTGCTCCCATATAGATAGCTCTCCACTCAATCCAGATGAAAAACAATAAACCCAATTTATGAATATCTAGTATTGAGGATGAATGGCTTCTCCTGTACGTAGTCAAGCTTCAGCGGCAAATTAGTCCAATCTAGTGGGCCATGATGTAGCCAGCATGTGGCTCGGCAATTTCTCCTCCAGTTCTAGATTGACGAGACGGTCCATTCGCTTTCAGCAGACTTTGAATCTCAGCAACATGATATGTTATGAAAAGGATTCCAATGGATGTTCAAATTATTCACAAAGCAAATAATCAATGTTCTGAGGCTTTTAGCTTAAAGTAATTATTCCAAACTTGTGGACATGTAATCTAGCCCTGCTTTTAGCATTAACTTAAAACAAGAAGGGATCATTACTTTGGAAAACTTAACTGAAACCTTAAACCAAAGAAATCCTTTCCTCTTAACTTTCATAGTTTGAAGTCTTGAATTAGAAACTGTTTTTACAATCATCATTTATTTGTTGCATCAATTCAAGGATGAAAACAATCTTTCCACCTTACATTCATAAAATTTTCCAAGAATTCTGAACATCTCTTTTAATAAGTTCTGATTATATGAAATTTCAGAACCAGTAACCTTGCACTGCACCCAAGCCCTGGCTTCATACGAACCATATAGACATATCATTTTTCACCCATCTTAATTCAAATAAACAAAATACTGTGTAGAACTTCAATCAAATTACACACAGTTGGATGGGTGATGTTTATATTCTTGATAGCCTTGTGGTTTCTGTATTTATCATTTCTCTCTTATAATATCTTTGCGAAAATAAATCTATTGATTTTTTTGCACAAGCTTTGAGTAATACTTGAGGAATTTTTAAATTGTTAAGTGAGGATAAAATAATTATTGTCTGGATATCACGACTTTGAAAATACAGTTCAGCCTGAAAACGGTCTGCAGTTGAAAAAATTTGATTATCTTATATTTTGTGTTTCTAAACTAAATGAAAAACAGTCCAATGGTGTAATATGTTTTTTTTACATTTTCTTATCTGTGTCTTCAGAGGTTCAATGAAATGAATTCAATGACCAAGGTGCCCCTGCAACAATCACAGACCAATGCAACAGAAAACATGTTAAAGGTTAATCCTCAAGGCAGTCATTTAGAAAACATATTTTCCTTTCATAAAATCCTTTGACAACAAAAGCATATAGAACTAATGCTTTCTTCCACAGAACTACCAAAAACCTCAGAGACCGAGCTCAATGAGCAAGGTGCCCCTTTAAGTCTCTGAACTACTGCTCAGATGAAGATATTTTGTATGCACATGACAAGGCGTGGAAGGGAATGGTAAACAAATGTGCAAGACAGTCCGGGGAATTCCTCGCCATGCTAACCACCCTGCTTGATTGGACGGAGGCCTTATGAGAAATCCTACGTTTTTCTCCTGCGGGTTGACCCTTCAACAGAGACATCTGGTGGTGATTATTACAATTTCAGTGGTTAATATCTAGATAGTCTGTTGGACAAGCCCTAGGGTATAACAATATCTAAATCATACCAAGTTTATTATTCACTTCTCTGTTGCAAGTCTAGATTTTATTTATAGGTCATTTTAGAATTATGACTTTTCTCAAACACTTTTTTTCACAATAATCTTTGCCATTCAGAGTGAAAGTTAACATCAAATATCATACACTTGAAATGAAAAGTTTTACGTTCCACGACAGTAAAAATATCAAAATGATCCAAGTTTGAAATTGATGAAATGGCATAAATTTTATTGGAAAAACATGACCCATATTCCTTCAATATTGAGATGATCATTCTACTGAGAAGGTCCATTAAAGCCACTAATCAAAAACGTAATTATTACCCCAAAAAAGTATCATTGAAAATTAACAAAGAAGGTTACAAAACATAAAATATAGTTATCAAGGCTCCTCTCTGGGATGTAGGAAGGAACCAATAAATTTTGCTCCACCCACTGATGGGTCCTCTGATTATTATTATTCCCTCACACATACACAAATACATAAATATTTCCCACAAATTCATTTTCCAGAGAGGAGGGCTTCCAGCCACCTGCCCCAGCTAGCAGACATCATCTGGTCAGGTCAGCGGCCATCTTGAATTTTGGTCGACATGTGGAAACATTCACTTTCTTTTGATTGACTTATCCAAAATCTGGTCAAAATGTTTGTTGTGACATCCTACTCGTATATCCAAATCAGCGGATGAATTTATATTTTTTCTGCTTGTATGACAAGCACGGAATATTTATTGTTCTATTTACATAATAAAGGAGTTTGTCAAAAGAAATTTGGTCTATAGTTTTCTAACTATATCTAGGTGTTCATAAGCAAAATATGAAATAACATTTGATTGTTTAGTGACTTGAAAAACTGTAAGAATTTGTATAAAAATTTTTTTATGATTATCTGAAAAATCTACAAAAAAATATCAAATCCTTGTTTTACATGAAAGTGAAGAAAAAATGAAGTGAAGGGAATAGAAGAAAGACTAAATAACCAAAATAAATTTAGTCTCCAGATCCTTTTCATGTTTGCATTATGTCCAAACTTGGTACAGATTGGCAATGATATAATTGGAATATTGTTCACATTTTCAGTATAAAATAATTCATTAGGATAGTGACTCTGCTTTTGCAAAACCATGTCAATTCTTATTTAAAAATTCATTTGTTACATTTCAATGCATTAAGTTTGGGTATTTTGGAAGTTCATGAAAGTAATTTTCTACCCATACTGACATCTTGTCAGTGTAGTATCATGCTTATACACATGGAAGGATAATGATTAGTCTAAGGGAAGTAACTCCAATCGCTTACCACAACAAAGATCGTACTTTACACTGTATACAATAAGTCATAACTCACAAGAATATATTGCGGATAAAAAAAATCATAATTCATAAATCAAAATGCTAAAACTATCTTGAAATCTTGAAACTTAATTTTTTTTTTAAAATCACACGAGAAAATCCAAATGAATGATCTCTATGACTTAACCACAAATCAAAACTCACAAAATATATTTAAAATTTTGAAATTAAAATGAAATATGCAAATGAGGGTAAGCGAGTACAAGCATGTGTGACCCACCCCGTCAGTCTGATAACCATTTAAAGTATTTCATCCTCTGCAGGTGCTGGTCGACAGCAGTTACACAGCTGTTTTTTACTGCTGCGGATATCTAAAAACATAGACACTGTATACAGCTTCACCCCTTTCGGAACTACAAGAGCAAACAAGGCCTGGATCCAGAAAAACAGTTTTGACAGTGCCAACTGAGAAACTCTGTCCAAGCTTCACAATGATTGGATAATGTAGCAGAACATTTGCGTAATACGCCTCGATTTCACAGCTGGCGCCAGTCAAAGAGTACGTTCTACAAAGATGTTCACGTAAAAAGGGTTCGAAGCTGCATATGTAGGAAATGGATCGTCTAGTATAAACACAAATCTCAACCAACAATTATTTCACTCATTAAATTCTGTTTGGACGGCGAAAAAAAGAAATCGAAATAATAATCACATTAATGTAATTAGCGTCCTTACCGTTATGTTGGATTTTGAAGTGTATTGTTTATAAACAAAATATATTTGATCAAGGGAACTTGTTTATAAGCAAAACATATTTCATCTCAATGTATTATTTATAAATAGCATTGTATATTTAAATGAATTTTTCATAAACAAAGCATATTAGATAAGTTATTTGATTAAACAAATTTGAATGTTATGTAAATCTAAGTTGAATCAGTGTCACTTTCAAAAGATAAATTTTTAAAATGGAAGTGTTAAGTCTTTCATCTTCATCAACATAGTTTATAAATAGCATAAATCAAAGAGTTTATGAACTGAATGGAAATTCTTCAAACTCTGAAATCTTGGTTGAAGTGAAGATAAACTAAGACTTGCTTCCTCGATTCAAAGAAATCTAAATTTCCTGTCTACAACATTGTTTTTGATGTCACATTTTCGGGATTTAGGTAACTTTGATGTCAAATATCAAGACAAATACATGATATATTCAATAATTCTATGCAAAGAAAATATACCAATAATTAGATCTGAAATGGAAAATGATAATTCGATCTTGTTATCTTTACAAAGAATTTTGTAACAAGATAGAATTTCCTGAAAATCAAATTTGAACGTTTAAAATTAACAATTCATGAACAGATTTGTCTTACAAGAGTAATGTTTTTGACCAGATCTTGTATACCGAAAGAAAAAGCTTAGTGACAGTTTGCTTTTCAAAATTCTTTCTGTTACCACCATTATCTAGAAATCAATTAAAAAATTTTTTTCAAATTAGCTTTTTAAAAGAAAAAAGTTTTGTATGCTGGTATCATTAATTCTGGTATGGTAGTATATATTTATGGATACATATCTAATTCAAATTAATTAATTTTCTAATGATTTTGACCTTACTAGACTTCAATACAAAAAGAAATGCACTGAAATACATTGTTGATAAATACAAAAACAATCAGCATAATAGAAGAAATGGTTTTATGATGTACTGTTTTCATATCTTTTTTTTTCATATTAATGATTTTGGTTCTTTTCATGAAAAATTATTATGCAAAAAATAACATTCACAGCAAAAATAAAAATTGAAAATTCAAATATAACAAACAATGATTGCATTTATTCAGACTGGCAGTAAGTATTGTATCTAACCATTCAATTCAAACAATAACAGCTTCCCTATTGACACTGGTGCTAAGCAAGAGAAGCTAATCCCGGACATTTCTTATCTCAAATAATTAATTATCATAATTCAAATTACTAGAATTTTCTATGAAATACAAAAAAATTATTGCCCAAATAGGTTCACAGGCAAAAATTGAATATCCAAAAAATAAATATAACAAAATATGAAATCCTGTATACTGTAGTCTTGAACAGAAGGTCCTCAGATGACTGAAATCTAATACTAAATATGGGAGATCTGTATTATACATCAGTCTATAAAAACAGAACGATGACATTAACAAAACTTGCTGACCTTAAGTGACCTGAACACGATGTGTACAATAAAACAGAAGGTTTTCAGATGTTGTCGTCAAGAAACAAGCCAATCATCATCATCTGAACTGCAAGTGTGGTAGCACTGACCCGAGTATGTCCAACAAGTTAATTACCGTATAATGACACAAGTTTTCATTTAAAACAAAACCTAATGATTTGGAAAACTATTTGTAATTGAATCTGCAAGCCTCCAGAGAGAAAGTCAGCAAGTGCTCCACTGGAGGGGAAGATGTAAATTCGGGGAATTCTCTTTGATGCCGAATTCCAACACTCTCCGATATAAAGATATGTCGCTGATCAGATTTTCCCTGTCGTCCGTGACCTCGACCTCAAATAAATCACTCAAGGAATATGGTGCATACATAGGTCATCGAATATTTACCCAGTAAAGTGCTGGGAATGGCATGTTTGGGAGAGTTAATGGAGGGGAAACTATGCTACTGTTTAGTCAGCAATATATCCAAATGTTTATGTGTATCGGTGCATGTTTGCATGAACAACTACAAATGAAGACATCTCTAATTTATTCGTTGCGAACTCATAATTTTTTTCTTATTGATATTTCGCAATAATATCACACAAAGATAATTTTCTCAGAATGTCCTATAAGACACTCAGGTAACCCAAAATTTACACAATACATATATACTTTATACAGTTGTGTACTGCACAAAATAATTTTGGGATATTAAAATTTTTATGATCCAATATGTTATCAGTGTGTCAATCAAAATCCTTATTCATAATTTCAATATTTACAAATATCGAGATCTATTTTATGTCCAGTAAATATTATATATCTTTTTTTTATCAAATTGTCTTGGAGTTATGAAATAGCCTAAAAATATTCTTGTAAAATATACTTCATCATGATCATAAGAATGTTTTCAAAGCACAAAGTGTTGAAGTGAATAATGAATGAAATGTCAAAGTAAGAAAAAAAGATTTGTGTCTACAACACCGAAGGGGAACTGAGTGGGAAACAGATACCTTTGACCGGTTAAATGTTTTCCTTCAAATATCATTGACATCGACCACACACTGATAGTAAGTACAAGTCCTTAAATATGTTTAGAACAAACCATGTGAAACTCCATGTTATTCCAAATGTGTATATTATTTCTAATTAGCAGTCATAACCTCATGTTTATTGTCACAAGATATACAAATATCTACCAAGAAGTAGAATATATAAATCATTACCATCTTGTTGGAATACTTTCTCAGTAGACATGTTCATTTAGCAACATATATGAGGCCTAATCACGTCAAGGAAAAATATTTTCATTGCAATAATTATTTGTTTGTTGAGAAAAATGTCGAGAGAGGGCATGTTTTGGCAATGAAGAGTAGAAATATCCTATCTGTCATCAGTTCGTCTTGATCTGCAATTTTGCGCTTCCACTAATCACATAACCCATGCTCAACTCTCTAACGTCAACCATCTTAAAACTGTCAAAATTGCAATTTTATTCAAAATCCGGATCCCGCGCTGACACACAGACGGAATCTTAATTGCGCTGATAACGCAATTACTCTCAGAAGGTGGGTAATACCAAAACATGGACTGTGAAAACACGTGGAACGGAAGATAAAAGTTTCGCCTGTGACATATGCAGCCTGGTATAGACATCCATTCATGTATGGTAACATCGAACCCATATGCTGCTAAGCGAGCACTCTTCTGTTGGGCATCATTACACACAGGCTGGAGCAGGTCGTAAAGAAAGCAGCCTCCATTTAAATCCCATCTGTGGGTGTTTGAGTGTTGTTGGACCGCCAGACTAATGCCAATACCTGTCACATTGGAACAGAACAAGTGCAAACATGCTACGCTTGAGGTCCCTCATACAAGCTCCTCTCTCACTTCCTGGATCTACCGCTATTCATCAGACTTGAAATATTCCGTATATTTAAATCTTTTTAACAGAACCTGGTCTATGATAGTCAAGAAGAGAAGAATTTTAGGGAAGTTTACAGCCTCAGAGCTATGAGTCGAAACTAAAGGAATAAAAAATAATAGCTCATGAAATGAAAAAATGAAGTTCTGATATAAAAGCTCCAATTTCCAAAACCACCTCACTTAATAGGTTAGAAATATATTCTAAAAAATTAAATCTTCATCCAAAACTTTCACCTTTGACCGAACTGATATATATATATATGTATTAACATAAAAACATTCCAAATATTATCTAGCCTAATATTGTTTATTTTATCTTTGTATAACAAACCACTTACACCTCACTATTCATTTCAATTTATTTCAAAATGCATTGATCCCGAAATGAAAATAATTTATGTCTTCCTAAAGACCTACGATATCATAAACAAGGAATTATAACTCGTATTTTGTAACAGTTATGGGTTTGTTTTCATAGTCAACATTTCAAGCACATTTGCTCCCTCATAAACTGTCAAGGGGTGCAATTATTGAATTGTTTACTACCAAAAAACTTTACGATTCAGAACAAAGCGATTCTGTAAAAGCAAAGAAACAATCATACACTGCAATTCGTTTTCATTTGGAGTTGGAGCAGAAACGATAAAAATGTAACAGTCACATTCTGTCAGCAAAAACAGATGTATTTATGATTTATAAATAAACATTATGTTCATAAATCTGCTCTTGAAAAATCTACAAAAACTATTTAAGAAATTTAAGAGTATGATAATCTAATTACAAGACAACATTAACCAAATGTCACACAAGACATAGAAATAGTGATTGTCTGATTTTTTTGTGGTGATTATGCATCAAAAAATAGATTTCTTTTCTGAACATGCACTTGTCCACAAACAATTTATTTTATTTATTACCACGACAACCTGATTTAAAAGATTTCAAATAGTTAGATAGGGTTGACTTGGGGGAGGAAATAGAAAAAGAGACGGGTAATATTGTGCACCCATTACTGCTTGGCTTCGATCATCATAAAACTGCTATGTCTGACAGGAACATGCTTGTAGGCACACAGGGTGCATGTAGGGACATTATATCCTTGTGCAGAGTGCCACCTTAGCAATTGAACATCATGTAAAGAGGAAAAATCATTTAAACTCAATATCTTAGTGACTGTTTTAAAAAGGTCAAACGTTTCTTTCGAAAAAAGTGAATTGCAGCTAAACCATTTTTAGTGTTGTTTATTATCATATTTATCTATTGATATAATATTTTGCTCTTGTACCACCGTTGGTGGCGATATGAGCTTAATAAATTAATCTGAATCTAAATCTGACACACTGATGAAATATCAATCATAGAAATTTCAAAATCCTTAACCTTATTTTTTCAGTATTTGAAGTAAAACTCATTCATCATACAGTGTCAAAATATACCTAAATACAAATTTTTAAAATTGATAAGAATTGCGGAATTTTTATATACCGGTATTTCTAACTGATTTGCTCATTGCATTTTTCATGATAAATCTCTTAAAGAGCCACTCTGTGAGTTGTTGGAGTCATATTTGCCAAACTTAATCAATGGTGTCATTTGATCGCCAAGTATCGACTGTTATCAAAAAGACACGTTTTAAAGCTTATCGGTTTTTTTACAGTGACAATATGAAGGTAGAACATCGCAATTATGATCGAAAACCGGACAGTGGCGTGCGTCAAATAGTCAAACGTAATTTTGGAAACTTATCTAAAACAGCCAGGAGGGCAGTCAGGAGTTGACAGCGTTTGTTAGGTTATATAACTAGTATCCATGTATATTGGACATGATATCTACACCTCTGTGCATTTATAAGGCTGTTTTTAGATTCTCATGGAAAACCAGTATTTGTCATATATATGTCTTTTGGACATGAAAAGTTAAGATGTTTTGATTTTATATCGCCACATATGACATTTAGTTTCGTATCAAAGGTAAATGATATGTTAAGAAAATCACGAAGTGGCTCTTTAAAAGCAATCCTGATGACGGTTGTTTTGGGTTGCATATCTTTTTTTCAGATATAGATAAAACAACAGTGCTTTGGGAAATTTTTTGTTGAATAGAAATTGAAGGGGGCATTCCAGTTTAATCATGCATGTTGTTTGTATACAGATAAATGAGAGAGCATCCTTGGTAAAACAAGTTGAAAATAAGAAATTAAGCCATTCATCAGCAGTACAAGTGTGAAAAGCCTTGCATTGTTTTATCATAAATTAGTTTAAATGGTGAGGTGAGGTGAGTTGGTGTTTAACGCCGCTTTCAAGATTATTTCACTTATATCGCGGCTGGCGGGATTCGAACCACGGACCTCCTGATCCGAAGCCGACCTCGCTAACCACAGCGCTATCCCGCCCCCTTAGTTTAAATGTGTGGATATTCTAATCTAATCTAACTTCTTGTAATTTATTTCTATAGTGTTGTAAAATTAGTAAAAGTATAGCAATATTATTTTTTCATGTAATTTTCCTGAATTCAAAATTACAGAGTGGATGCCAAAAGGTCAGGCACTTTAAGTAATTTCAGTGCAATGTCATTTCATTGTTTCCCCTGACTTTAATAATTATCATGAAATAATTCAATTAGGCCATCCATAACAGTAACTTGTTTTAAAGAGTTTTTGGGCAAAATGTACAATACAATGGCAGGAGGGCCCCGTAGAATGAAGCTAAAAATTACAAAAGCTAAGTATTCTTAGTTTGACGTACAAGTACATCAATAGAAAGAATCTTCTATGTGATCTCCCCAAGACCCTAAGATAAAGCCTCTGATTGGACAATATCCTCTCCTGGGATCCATATGTTGTACACTGGCCTTCACGCCTCATCATACAATATACACATGAAAAAAACATACACACTTCACATTTAGGAAAACAAAATTTGTGTAAAGTTATTTCAGGCCCGTGTGGAAGAGAAAACACAAATTATCTCCTCTAATGTGTTCTGCAGACTCTGTTCGGAGTGGTTATATGGCCTTACCCGGAGAAGAATTCCATTTCTGTCATTTATTTAATTCTATTTTACAAATTGCAAACATCCAATAACGAGATTATTAAGAAGATATTTTTCAACATCATAAAATCAACAAGGACTAAAATTATTTTCACATTTCACAAAAGAATACACCATAACCATTAATAATTTCTATGCTGACCTTAATATATAGTTAACAACCATAAGTAAAAACCAGAAGAAAAAATCAGTTATATTACTTTTATCCAGCTAATCATCAAAATCTCATCCAATTCTCCAAAGCTTTATGAAATAATCTATATTGTGATTGTAATTTTGCAGAATTTAGAGAAAAGGATTGTTCTTATACATTTTAATTTTCATAAATTCCTAGAACCAGAATCATCATAAAAAAATAACAATGCAAAATATTTTGTGTTCGCTTTTACCAAATATCAGTACAAAAGAAGGCTACACATAAAAAGTCAATGAACTTTAATGAAACTTGAAGTATCGATAGCAAAACTTTGAAACCTCATACCATCAGTTGACCACTTCACCTCTGTGAGTACACACATGGGGAATTCTACTAAAACAGACAATCAGTAACAATAGAAGAGAGATCTGTAACTAAACACAATGAAAACACTGTGGACGAATCATCCTCACCAAGAGACCAATCAGCGATTCGGAGGTGACAGGTTCAATTAGCCGTCATTATTAATTAGAAGAACAGTTCGCTGGCTCTCTTCTGGGACGACAAGCTGCTCTCTTGTGCATCATGTAAAATGTATATATATGTTTTTTTTCTCATGTAACGCCGTTGGTGTGTTCAGAGACATACAGTGTTTGTGTTTGAGACAACATATGAGCTTGTGGCTACAGAAACCATCCATGCATAAAAGTCCTGGAATATTCTAGTGGTTGTCTGATACATTTTGTCCATTTGAATAGATTGAACAGTTGCAAAACGACTTAACAAAACTGAACTTAACTAATGGATGTAAGAAAACACTAAAATTAGTTTGGTATGCATTGTGGTACAGAACCCTCAATTTTTCTGAAATTTCATTTTCTTGAAAATAAAGAAATATAAAAATGACCAAAACCTTATCTGATAGCAACTAATAAATTGTGAACCATTCCACACCGAAAGTAAATTAATGTAGCATTGTTATATGTGCGATTACCTATCCACAAAGGCATACATCCCTGTGGTTATCTGGATAAGTCAATTGTAAGACAGGTATGTACATGCAGCACTGTAGCTCCCAACAACATAACCACTCAACCACTGGAACCTCAACAATAAACTTCTACAAACATTTCAATTCTTCAAAATCATGGCCAGAGTCCTGTTTCAATTTCTTTTTAGGTAACCTAAGTAACTAAGGTAGCCTTAGTGCAATGTTGAAGTACAGCACTAGGGTTACTTAGTGTTAAGCTGCTTTGTGCAACAACCCCTTAATCCTTTACCAAAATGTGACTTTAATATACATGTTTTATCCTGGTTTCCTCTCTATGTGACATCAAGACATTTTCCCTCAATGAGTTTTCAGTACTCTGGACAAACATATATGGTCGTGTCACATAGTGAGAGATGAAAATTTTTGGTTGAGAACATTAAGAAGTCGAATGTTTCTTGTACTCACGACTTCTGTGGGTCTGTAATACTTGGGGTTGACTCTGACGCGCACCTTCCCCGTCTTTTTGTCTTTACCCACTTCGTTTACACCTTCACCCTCCCACCTGCAATAAAGAGGTACAATTAAAAAAGGCAGAACCAAGACTAAGAGTAAGAGTAATAATAATAATAATAATAGTAATTGTAACAGTAGTAGTATTCAGTGTAACCCTTGGTGTCTTTGCTGCAGAAATTTCATATACCTACCTCAAATAAATGAAAAAAATTGAAAAAAAAAATATAAAAAAATTATCAATTATTTCATAATGAAAACTTAATGAGATTGAAATCCAGCAAAATAGTTTTATCATTGCCTTTTTTAAGTCTATCAAATTTCTGAAAAAATTTCTTCCCAATTCCTCATATTTGATCAACTGACAGCACAAGTCTAATGTGTACATCTAATCATGTCAACTAAAGATATTCAAGTTTTTATCTCTTCACATGTTTGCGACTCTTCTTTCAGAATTACCAAACCATAACTAGGAAACTAAATCATAAATCCAGGACAGTTTTATTATTCATTATTACTCGCCTGTGTAAGATACCACAGTGTAATATTTATACAGCAAAATTAAACTAGTGTAATACCGCTTCAAGTATGACGTCACAATAGTGTGTAGTTGTGACGTCACAATGCCAGCCAAGTCACAGAAATGTTTCCTTCAGCACACTTTCAACAATAATGCTTAATTGCTGAGGTCTAGTAATAAACAGAATGGTAAACTCCCTTCCATTAAATATTATTTTTATCAAACTCGTTAATGATTTTGGTATCTTTATATAAAACGTGAAATGTCTCGGTGATGACAATAACAGTGTTTCAAAGAAAACATTTCTTGTGTCTGGCCAAGAAAATTCTGTCTTCAAGTCATCCACAATTTCTTATCTCGAAAGAAAACATCAAAAACTACGATATCAGAAATACAAATATTTCCCTAACGATATTTTGGCCAATTCCTAAACATTTATATTTGAATAATCTGGACTCGAGTACTGAATGGCCCAACATCTTACTGTGTGTATTTAACATTGTAAACAGTTGTTCGAGGGAAGGGGAAAATGTTTTGAGGAAAAAGAACAACTTCACAAGATTCTTTCATACTCAGCTTCCAAACAAAGTCCTTTTGTTACATAAATAAGCTCTTCAACTCCTTCTCAATGGGGCTGGCAATCAAAAGAATAGGAGCAATTCAATATTTATTGATAATCTTTTATCGTTACCACAACAAACCCTGGTAGATACGACTTTATATCTCATGCCACCCTGAGCTGTATTCTATGTACAAACAGTCACACTGACAGATGTGTGGAATTCTTCACATTAACAGTCACAATTTTTTTTGTCAAGAAATTTGGTATGTAAGGTTCTATGTTCCTTACTCAAATCAAACTTTGGTTTCATAAATAGTTTGGTTTTTTTTAAGCCTTGAGAGTTGCAGATAATATATTATCAACAAATTCATATTGTTAGAACATCAATATTTCAATTCATTCAAATTATGAAAAATATTTCAATTACAGCATGATTCTCTATCAAAGACAAATTGTTAGTTCAAAGTTTTTAACACTGATTTATCGAAACCATTAACACACAATGAATAAATAAATTGATAAATAAAGGTACGCAAGTTAGATGAAAGCTAATCTTTGTGAGGTGAGGTGAGGTGATTTGGGGTTTAAAGCTTTCAAGAGTATTCCACTTATATTGAGGCTGCTATTTTTAATGCAGGGAGAAAGCTTGCAACACCACTGTGGCTATGCATTGCGATGAAACCGACGAGCAACAGCTGGAACTAAGGAACAATTGGTGGTACCACGCTGATATGCAGTGTAGCCTTGTACACAAACCTTGCTGCATGTAAAACAATTTTCTACTGCAGAAAAACTTGTCAAGCTAATGGTGGTTATGTTTGCTTTAGCACAACATATCAAGACAATCTATATTATGCTTGGAAACAGTATACATATGCAATAATACCACAGTGAGTGAAAGAATAAAGGACTTTATACATAAAAAACATTGTGTACTTCTTTATGGCTATAACTTACAGAATGCCACCCAGAAAGTGCATTACATGATTTGCTTGTTTTATTGTATGTATGGGATTGGCTTGTATTATTGTATGTATGGGATTGGCTTGTATTACTGTATGTATGGGATTGGCTTGTATCATTGTATGTATGGGATAGGCGTGTATTGTATTGACTTGTGAAAAGGGCTAAAAGTGATGATGTCTGACTTGTATTATGGTCGACAATAATTAAACATTGCCCAATCATTATTGCAGGATTAATCTTCTGCAGATAAAGTCTCTCTCAAGGCCTTTTATTTAACAGACATCTAACTACATACTACTTTCTTCTCAACCAATTGTGCATATAAAACCTCTGACAATGAAAGCATGACTAGGGGCGTGTACTCACACTATCTCAGTGCCAACGATGGAGAAAGACTTCTCCACAAACTCCCTGACACTGTGGTACTCGTTGGTGGAGATGACAAAGTCTTCAGGCTCCTTCTGCTGTAGCATCATCCACATGGCCTGCAAACAGCATTGATACATAAACACATACAAGCACCATCCACGACTTATAAAAAAATAATAAATCGGTACTTATTGTGCGCTATAGTTCATCCAAAGCATGCTCAAAGCGCTGGACATTTATTACTCTGAGGGAGTTGTACTTTCGTTGCTGCTACTAAGCGCTTCACACGACCATATTGGTCCATACATCCTGTATTCAGGTACCCAATTGTACAGCTGGGTGGACTGAGTGCAATGTGGATGAAGTGCCTTGCCCAAGGACACAACAGAGTGTAAAGCCCAGGTCACAAATCTTTGGTGTCTCCACCTGGATTCGAACCCGGGCCGTTAGCGTGAGAGGCCAGCTCGCTGACCACTACACCACCATGCAACTCCTACAACTAAGTCTTGCCAAGGCGATATGGCGAGTGGGTTAGCTGCTGGTATGGACAATGCTGGCATTATTTCCTGACTCTTAGGTTGATGGTCGAAACCAACAGAGAACTCAACCCGAAAAGTACAAGAATTAAATAGTGTGATCCACCATACTGTATTACATCACTGTTACATATCATAGTGAGATATCTGTTGCTTTCTTTTCTAAGCTACAAGGTGGGGTATATGATCAGTATATAAGGAAAATTCTAAATTGTAGTAGTCTATCAAAATCTCAAGTTTAAAGAAAATAACTGAAAATGAGACATTGTATTGATGCAATAAGTCATATCATTCTAAGACACAGCGATACTTCTCATACAGTGAACACCTGTACTGGTCACACCTCTACTTATTTGTCAGAAGTAAGTAAAGCCCTCACCTCCACGTAGTCCTTGGCGTGTCCCCAGTCTCTCTTTGAGTCCAGGTTCCCCAGCTCTAGGTCCTCTTGTTGTCCCAGTGTTATCTTCGCCACCGCTCGCGTGATCTTCCTTGTCACAAACGTAGGACCTGAGGAGAAAGAAGAATGATTTTAAACAAAGACTTCCTGTGAATATTTTCAAAATTTCCTTGTGATTTTCTTTAGACACAAAAACATAAATGTTAAATACATTTTCATACTAGGTTATCTTAACCATTTAAGTGACATGAAAAACTTGACATTTTGCTTGAGACAAAGTTTTTTAAACATGGTTATACAAAAATTAAAAAGTGTATCAATTTAGATTTATATATTTCATATTCTTAAATCCTATCATAATTAAGCTTATTGTTGCTAAGGAAAACATTTGTGAAAGCTCATAGACTAATGTCATGAGAGGCACTGATCAGTAGACAAAGGGAAGTAACTCTTCATGAATAATTTTGTCATACACAGCTTTCATAAAATTACCAAAATGGCAAATATGAAGCAACGAATGTCATATTTGTTTTCTTTCTATAGACTAGCTAACAATTTGCCTTTATGGTTAATCATTTGAAAAACAAACTTTTTAGGAAAATTATTGTACCTGATAACTCGAACAATCTGTATCTCAAAGCTCTTAAAAATAACTGAACGACGTTTTAACCCTTAAATCCTTAAACTATTTTAACTAACAGTTCTGTTATTTTCATGCAAAACAAAAGGCACTCCAACCCAATCAGAAATCCAAGTTTATCTTTAAACACTATACCGAAAAGTCAAGCATGTAATTGCCTTATTGAATGATAAAATAAAAAGCTCCATCTCGTCTCCAACAGCCAATAAGAGAAGTCGGGAGGGCAACACTTGTAAACTGGACCCTAAAATCACAAGGCGCGGCAGGAACCGATAACGGAACACCTTGAGGCTAAAAGCAGGAGTCTCGCTACACCCATCCAGGCAGAAAGTTTGCCGACACAATGTGCTAACTTAATACGATAATTGGTCTAATTACGGCTATCAGGCACTTTCGGCTGCCTCTCTACGATGGATGCACCTGATTAGGACCAGTCGCTAGCCGGAGACTGTCAATAGATGCTTTCGAGGAGAGCCGCACAATGACAATGGATAAATGATCGCTTCCATCATTGTAATTATCACGAGACTGTTCTTGGCTCCCACAGAAGGAGACGAGATCAAACTAATTAAGAAGTAAAAGCTTATTCAAGTCGAGTTTGAGAATTCTGTGAACTCTTTTCAGTACAGCCGTCACCGATGATGTTGACACAGGGGCGAACAGCAGTTGGAATAATTCAGAATTGTTGATACAATCTCGATGGGAAAGGTGAAAATTGTGACGACTACATAGACGGTTAATTATTTCTGTATCTGTTACTTAACATCAGACTGCGGGTTCACAGGTTAATGGAGATGCTATCTCATTTCACTGATCATACAGAGCTTGGGTAATCACTGCAACATTTTCTGTGCATTTTGTAAAATATACCATAGCAAAAGTACCTTACTTTCTTCCATAATTACAACATAATGAGCAAGAAAGATTTTTTTGTGTTATTTTGGCTCATAAAAACTACCAAAAATTATAAATCCATGTAAACATTTATCAGGAAAACACATCAGGGCACTGAATCCTGAACCGTTGAATCGATGTTAATGACAACAGGATGTTTGGTTATTTTTATCAATTAAAACATTTTAGGAAAACAAACAATTATTTTTCCAAATTTAACCATAAAAGTTCTCTGTATGAAGCAAGATAATTTTAATATCATAAGTAAAACACAAAATATATAGTGTACTATGCATTTCAGTATATTTGTAAAGTTTTCATTAAATTTTGTTCAAGGTAAATGCCAATTTGTAAACTTTGTTTTTCAAGAAACACAACGATAATTAAAACATCTGCAAATATCATAAACAAGTAAAGAAGTGAGCTCAGCTCACATACCCCCGCTTCAAACTATAGTCTGGCTTTCTTTGTTGGTCTTACCCTCAAAAAGCTCACTTAGGGATCATGGTTGATAAGTGTATTAAGTTTGTTGAAGCTAGCATGTATAGTTTAGGAGATATGCTCAGGAAAAAGCACTTTGTCAGATAGTCATTGTTTTAGTAATGTTTCCATGTAAAACGCAAAAAATTAAAATAATTTTTTGGTCTTACCCTCAAGAGACGCACCAATATGGATAAGTGTATGAAGTTTGGTGATGATAGCATGTACGGTTTAGAAGATATACTCCGGACAAAGGACTTAGTCATAAATTCACCGTTTTAGTCATGTTTCCATGGAAAGCGCAAAAAAAATAAAAATCATTTGTTGGTCTAACCATCAAAAGGCACATCAATGGATCATGGTTGATAAGTGTATGAAGTTTGGTAAGGATAGCATGTATAGTTATGAAGATATATCCGTACAAAGGACTTTGTCACTGTTTAAGTCATGTTTCCATGGAAACCTCAAAAAATAAAAATCATTTGGTGGTCTAACCCTCAAAAGGCACATCTAGGGATCATGGTTGATAAGTGTATGAAGTTTGTTGAAGCTAGCATGTATAGTTTAGGAGATACGCTCCGGACAAAGGACTTGGTCATAGAGTCACTGTTTTAGTCATGTTTCCATGGAAACCGCAAAAAATAAAAATCATTTGTTAGTCTAACCCTCAAAAGGCACATCTAGGGATCATGGTTGATAAGTGTATGAAGTTTGGTGAAGCTAGCATGTATAGTTTAGGAGATATGCTCCGGACAAAGGACTTGGTCATAGAGTCCTGTTTTAGTCATGTTTCCATGGAAACTGCAAAAAATAAAAATCATTTGTTGGTCTAACCCTCAAAAGGCACATCTAGGGATCATGGTTGATAAGTGTATGAAGTTTGGTGAAGCTAGCATGTATAGTTTAGGAGATATGCTCCGGACAAAGATTTGTGACGGACGGACAGACGTACAGACGGACAGACAGACAGACAGACGGACAGACGGACAGACGGACGGACAGAATGAACGCTATATACCCCCGCTTACGCTGTAAGGCGGGGGTATAATTAAAGTAATTACTACTTTTAACTGATCAAATGAAATTTGTCAAAATTACACCAGAGGAAAATTCAAACAAAAATAATTTTGATTTTATATCCTAAAATTACTGATTTTTCATGTTATTTTTTTACAAAACCAACTGTTTCAAATCAATTTCACTAATGACAATTATCAAACCTATCTGCTTTTTAGATTATTAAGTAAATGCTTACAAAGGAACTTATTTTCTGCATGAAGGATCATCTTGACATCTCTTAAAAACTATTAATTTGCATAATTTCAGCACTATAATTAGAGCCCTGTTGGGCTGGTTCAAGACAGGTGATATGACTCACACATACGGTTATTCAGAATATTTCCCGGGAATTATCAACCAAGTGACAATTTACACACATAATTGAACAATTTATCAAGACGGCTGGTACCCATAAGGCAACCCAATAATTAAACTCTAGAAGGTCTTCATCTCATCAATTAAGTAAACTGTAATTATCAAGTGAATTAAACTGTTATTATTTATTTCATGAAGACTTATCAACAAAAGATGAATCAAAGACAAAAGACAAAATTGATCACTAAATTATGATGATATATTCATTGGGTAATTTAAAAAAAAATTTCAACAAGATATATGCTTTAGTTCCTGTAATAGATGCCCCTCGTGCCAATTTTTTCCGACCAACTTCAGCCCAATGGCGTCAATTTGAGACCAGCTTCTATCTTAGACCAAATTTTCTGTCACCGAATGCTCTCTTCTCGCAAGCGAGTCGCATACTAACTATGCTATCCAATAGTGTTGCAGGTAGAGCCTCTCGACCTACTTCTATCTATACGTGGCAAGATAAGTCATACAGAAAATACAAGAATATATGTATGAACCTATGGTAAACTTATTTGTTTTGGTTAAGGATATATATTTTAATCAAAAGAGTTTATAATTGAACATGAACATATTAAACCATGTGGTATACTAATTTTGGTAGGAAAATATTGATTTTTTATCTTATTGAATATTTATATTATTGAAGTATCAATCAGTCTTCTTATCAAGGGGTGCCTATTCAAGACCAGGCATTTATTAATTTCCAAAGGCATCAATTCAAGGGAATATAGTGGGTCTTTAACTGGTAGCTTATCACAAAGACAGAAAGAAAATATTACTTGGAAATTGTTATCATTTGGCATATTTTATTTCATCATAAATACTTTTTTTGTTACCACTGATGTGGAACTATCGTAATATATGTGGATACCCTTCGACATGTCTTTTGTCTCTTAAAAGACCCATTGTAATTTTGTCTTTTTTCTTGTATAACACCCATTGCGCTGTTCCCGGGTGAACATCACAGGGAGTCAGTTTGGCCAATCCTGATCATATGGGCAATGGTATAAGTATCCCTGTTCTCTAAATTGTAAGGGTCATGAAGCTAGAAAGACGGGCAAATTTCCCCAGAACCTCCTCTAGGAACCTCTAGGAACAACACTGTCTACTCTTATCATTTGAAAGATTAGAACAACAAGGGATGCAGGAATATCATGAGTTCAAATTTAGCTAATTTAAAACATAATATTTGTGATGAAAGATATTTTTAGACAGAAAAAAAAATCAATTTTAGTTGTTGTCAGCATAAGGAAATATTAAAAACTTGTTAAAAACAGTTTTTAATGAAATATTCATTTTGAATACCTCACACCACTGACTTTCATATTCCAAAGTAGTCAAACTGCCTTGTGGAAAGCTTTTTCATGTCAGACTTTAATAAGGTTGACAGATTCATTAATTATGACTTCTATCAGAAGATTTAAGCTACAAGGAATTGTTAAATCATTTCCACACAATGAAGTAGCTGTTTACAAAAGCTTTGAGTAGTGCAAGATGAAATGGTGGGGTATAAAAGCTTTATTACTGGAGTGTAATCAATCTCAGTGACAAATTAATACGCCATCAGATCATCTTCCATGCAATTAGGATCAAACTCTGTTTCTGACGATAGCGTAATGGAAAAAGATACAAGTCCTTTAAAGTCAGGTATGGATTGACTAAGATGCCGAGCCTTGTCTATAAACGTCAAAAATATCATACGATTACCTTCCCAGCAACCCTGACACATTGTGCGCGGGAAGACCACATTTGGTTGGGTAAACAAAGCAGCAATACCTCCTGACAGAGGAATTACGATCGGCAATCCTCCCTGACGGTGCCTGCCTTTGTACGCCGACACAATGACAAACCTAAGAAAACATCTTAGACTGTTTTCACAGTGTCATACAAATTTTAGTGTTTGTGTACCTGTCCATGTTAAAAGGAAATTCTGTCAGAATTTTTTGCAAAGGAATCGGGGAAAAAACATGTCATGCTGTCAGCATAAAGAGATGAAAAAATTCATATCAACTGTCAGTGAGGTGCTTTAACACAAAGCATTTTTATGTTCGGTGGGTTGTTGTGTTTGATGTATTAACTTTTAAAATTGAGTGGCATAGTTTCAGTTGAATCAAGAATCAGTTGGTTGAAAATTATTGAAAACTCTTCTTCCTGTTGAGGATAAACGGTTTTCCAAACTTTTTCCATCGTCACAAAGAACCATTCCTGCAGCAAAGCAACTTATAACTGGTTAAAAACCATCCACCTAGCACAGGGTTAGAAAATTCAAGCTAAACCAAGTGATCTTAACAAGTACCAACCTCTGCGTGGACTCTCGTGGTTGAAGAGGATGCCATTACAAGCAAACATGTTGTAGGCTTCCCTATAGTTGATGACAATCCAGTACCCGTAGAGCTTGGCCACACCTGTAATTAGGAATCATTGCTTTAAAGGGGCAGTAGCATGTATTATAAAAGAGGTATTTCTTCAAATTTTCCCCAATAAACATAGCTTCATGCCAAATGTATTATCTTCAGAGGGTCAAAACATCTCAAAACTCAACCCAATCATTAGTAGTGGAGAGGACATTATCAAGTACCGAGCAAAAGCACCTGTGTGAACACCTTTCAATAAGTTGAGGTAGGGAAATGAATTTGCATAGCTTAACCAATCATGATACGTTCAGTTTAAAACTGCAACTTTTGATAATGAAACATTGTCTTGCAATTGTGAACATCAATTTTTGTTTTTAAAAAAATATAATACTGTCCCTTTAATTCTAATGAAAAAAACTTAGAATTTCAAAGTGCCTCAAAACCAGCTGAATGCTTATCATATTATATTATACCCTTGATGACAGACATCAACTTGCCTTGGATGACACAAATCATGCTGCCACTAGATGCAACTTCATAAACATACATTTATATTTCATTAACAAGCAATCCTTCTGATGAGCAACTTCTTTATACTGCAAAGACAGTTCTGTGAAAAGTTTTTATCCATAAAAGTGCCATTTTTGTTAATCACGTCAACTTCTAGAATGCAGATAAAAAAACCCACAAAATTTGTAATGAAACACATACTAATTTTAAACATTCATTATTCATTAGAGAGCAGAAAACCTTTTATCTGGAAAAAACTTGAAAGCTACTGTTTGAATTTTTTTATAGGCTTCCCATGTCTTTACAGTTTCAGGACACTCTCGATCTCCACTCATGTACAACAACAATGTCATCACGCAAGATGACTTCAGCAAGTGCTTTTCATTACATAAAGGTTAATTTGTCACAAATTCCTTCAACCCTTCCCACTTAACGTAAACCTTCACCAGGTGACCACTACACAATGCTGTACGAGTATCAGATGACCATTGTCCACACCTGTGGATGACCACACTAATTACAGGTGCTTCATACACAGGGTCAAACCAAATGGACAGGTGATGGGCACAGGTAGAATGTATCTCTTACACACACCTGCAAGAAAACTAATTAGGAGGAACAGGTATTGGTAGTAGAGGAGAAAAGGTCAGGTGTGCAGGGTTCGTTTGGTGGGACAGTTTTGGGCAGGCATGTATGTATGAAGAATGATCACAATTTTATGGATAAACAACTTCTTCATACGTGAGTGAATTAGGTTGATCTTATAACTATGTTTAAACAATAGTTACGGATGAAGAAAAATTGAGTTGATCATACAAAAAATTAGGTTGATGTACAAATGTGACATTGAAGCGACATGAGGGTAAAAACAGCTGGTGTTTAATAGATTAGGTTGATGAAGATTATGTTTATACGTCTAACTCCCAACTTAAAAGTTTCAAAGAAGGCATGTATGTTGGTGGAAGGCATCAGATAATGCTGTGAGAAGGATGTTTGAGACAAACAATACTCTGTTGAATATTTCGAAGATCATCAGAGATTCATTAAGTTTGATTTTTGAAAATAATTCTATGATGTAATCCATATTGTCGAATATCTAAATTCAATAAAGTCACATGTCATAAATAATATTTTAGACATACTGTATTCAAAAGTGTCTTTATTTAAAATTTCAAAATCAAGATCATAAGCTTCAGCAAGCGCAAGTCTTAATATCAGAATACTTTTGTGTGTTTTTATTCAAACTCTCTCTCTGACTCCAGTTTCACATCATAAAATGCCAGTGAAATTAATTAAGCATACACGTATATTTAAACAACACTTTAATCAAATCTCGCTGCCTACTTCACACTGGAAACCCAATACACCATAACAGAGGTGTTCAAGTCTGTTCAAACCATACTTTGATTAGATTCTAGTCATAGCAGCTACTCCATGTTTAGGTTGAAACTCAATACAGCACTGAAGTGAAGGGAACCCATGATGGGCAAACAAGAGCTGCTTTAAGTCCAGTTAAACAGGCTACTTGTGTTAGAATGAATCTATTATGTCAAAGATTAGAAATCAATACTCTTATGGTCGGTGCAATTAAATATGACTGCATTTATTTGGAAGTTTAATCAAATATGGCCAAAACAAAGCCTGAAAGGGTCAGAAAGGACAATTATCTGAGGCTGGATAATTGGGAAATTTGAGGATGTGATTTATTCTGTGACCTTGATTAAAGGGTGGATACAATGTGGTAAAATCATAAAGAAAGATTTGTATTACTTAAAACAGCAGCTAATGTATTTGAGAGTTGTGTGGATATTGAATTGTTTGAGAATCATGATACATTCTCACAATGTAAGGATAGTGATACATGTCCGTCCTTGAACCATTGTTGGCTTCTGAATTATTTTTCCCTAAAGTAAAGATGTTTGTCAAACGATAATGTGTTTTCAATTCTGTTTTTAATATCGTAAGGAGGGTATTGTGACATACTTTGTATTGAATTGTATCGCAAGCTTTAACGATATGTATGATGTCAATATCATCCTAACTATAATGTAAATAGTTTACTTTCGATGATGTCTGAAATTATATGTTTGAAAACGGAGAAGAACCTAAATCAAAATGTCGCTATCATTATAATCAAGAAGTTGATAATCCATAAAATTCCTTGTCTACTTGAGTCTACAAACTTCTAGAATGCCACTCAAATAGTTTATTACTTTCTCACCAAGTCATGTAACCCAGTGTCACAACCCCAAAACATTGTTCCTGCAGAATTCATAGGTTATTCTCTGCACAGGATTTTTACCATAAGAAAATCAACAACGAAAGGTACCCTTGATATGACAGATTGTAGGATTTGCTTGCTGAAGTTGAGTGATTGGCAACTCATATTTCTACAACAGTGTTAATCACTGATGATAGGTCCATTATTATTATTATTATTATTATTATTATTATCTTTATTTTGGTGTAATATTACTGTTATCATAAAATGTTCTCAAGACAACTGACCGATAAAAAACGGTATTGCACAAGCATTAAAATAACAAACCCAGTGATTGAGTTTCCCATCTTACCATAGGGGGAGCGTGGGTAGAAGGGCGTTGTCTCCTTCTGAGGGATCTCCTGCACCTTCCCGTACAACTCGCTGGTGGACGCCTGGTAGAACTTCACCTGGTCAGTCAGTCCTGTCGTCCGGATTGCGTCAAGTAGACGCAGCGTTCCCACAGCGTCAACATTTGCCGTGTACTCCGCCAGTTCAAACGATACCTGGTGTACGCCAATGAGGATAATAATTATTGATGACACAATATCAATACATTCAACATTTACATCATACCATGTGAATGGAAGTGAATCTAATGAATAACGACAACTTCAACAACTTTCACACTTGTCCCAGTAATCCTTTAACGGTGGAAAACCCCAAAAAGTCGAAGTTGAATATCCTTAACAAAAGTAAATATTTCTTTAAAAATTTGTTATGTAAACAGGAGTTTAAAAATCTTTGAAGTATCCTGAAATACAAGCAAGCAAAATCTAAGCTCCAAAGTTTCTACTTTTTTCCAGATGTACACGGTCTAAAATCTGGAAGTGAAGGGGCCCTCAGGTTCACCTGCTTTATAAAGCTGTGTATAACAATGTCGCAACTCATTCAACATAGTGATATTTTCATATTTTATTAACAGTAAATTGTAAATAACAAGGCATTCATAACCAAATAGGGAAGAAAATGACATTAAGACACTTCTCATAGAAGCAAAATAAGAAACTACTGTCCAGCTGCCTCATGGGAAAATTTAATAGATTCAGTGACACTTTTGTTGTCAAAAACATTAACAAAAGTTTTCCAATGGTTATAAATCAACACAAAATCTGATGATTCTCGACTGCCACGACATTCTGAGAGGCCAACTTAGAGGAATCCTATTCAAACAAACTAAAGGAATTATCCTTTGGCCAAGGACCTGTGATTGAAAACTTGCATGAAAAAATCATGTGAAACAATTACTTTGAAACCTTATCTAACATTTTTCTTGTCCAAGAAACACATTTAGACTTAAACAATGCCCCGTTGTTAAAAAAACTAAAAGATTATTTAATCTAAAACATTATAAGAGTTACTAATTCGAAACATTTGCTTTACTTTTTATCATCCAGATATTCCTTTAGTTCTGTTTATCATTGTATTGTTCTACAAAGTCAATAACAGATGAACCGATAGAATAGGTTCCTGGAAAAGAATAATACTAAGCCTCTACTACAAACTTCAAACTTAGTACCAAAACTTACATGTTTAAAAATGTTCAAGTAATTCCACTTCTCATACTCTTGTCTTGAAATAATCCATGATCACAGATTTGATAGATTCCACGACAAGAATTTTGACACATGTTTAAACTTTTTCACAAGCAAATCCTTCAAAGTGCTAGTTTTGCCGCTCAGTATCAACCAACATGTGCTAGCATGAGAGACTTGTCCAGTACTAACCACAAATGTAACATTTGACCACAGAACGCAAAGTGATGGGCATACACGGATATTTTAATAGAAAACATTCATGTTTATACACACTACATAGGGGAAAGCTTGCAAACCTTACATAAACATGACTTTCTGACAGCCATATTCAAGCCCTTACAACATAAACATAGCCATTATATTTATTTTAGTATGTGTTTCCACATTACATCAACACATTCACAATATATGCTCAACACTTTCCCCACAAAATGTTTACAAGTTAACCTTTTACGATTAATTACATTTCTTCGATGTGATTGCATCCGTGCAACATTCAGCCCGAGGCAGCTAGATATCAAGTTCTTGATTTTGCCAAAACGTTGGTTAATCCAAATTCCACAAATTTGCTAGATTGGGCCTATCCGCCTGAGTCGTCAGCAATATTTTTCTATGCATTCATTGAATCATTTTCCAAATAAAACAGAGCTCGAGGCAAAAGGAAGGCAAAACTTATAAATTGACCCCCAGCTGTTCTGAATGGCTGAGAGCTTTGTCCCCCTCTCAGTCCCTAACTCGCAAATGGAGTTGTCGCAGGGTTGACAGATATCACGTTTCTGTTTTGAATTAATACATCACACGATTTCCTTTCGAATCAATTAAACGAGATGAGGCCCTCCCATTTAAACAAGCTAGACCCTTCCCTAACATGGAATCAAAACACGGGCCTCAAAGGCAGAATGCAGACGATCACGAACCTTCATCCATGACCAATTCCTAAAAGCCTGCTTCCTAAAATCATCCCGGATCTACGGATTAATTGTAATTTTGCTATAGTTTCTTTGAAATTCCACAATCCTAATTCAAGCATTGTGGTTCCATCGGATGGAAAATCATAGAAAGTGTTTCGAGGCTCTGTGTCAGGCTGGACTGATGGGGATCATGCTATGAAATGATGAGAACACATGTGCCGTGCTACACTAATGTTGTAAAAACTTCCTTTATTAGCTTGTGAATAGCTTCTAGCACACAAGTAATTACAATTTCATGGTGTGCTGCTTTAATATGTACAAAAGATGAGGTGATAACAAGACCCACCAACCTACACAGACATAAACAAAGTCATTGCCACTAACATGTGGCCTAGCGACAACATAATGAATTAATAAGTCCACCAATATTGACTTCATTTTCACAATCAAAATTGAATAGATGTTATCGCATATTTTTGAAAAATTTAGTATTTGACAAAAACATAGAAACAAGAAAATAATATCATTTGTTTCAAGAAAATTTGTTAAATGAAAAAGACCCTGCTATTTTGTGATCTCAAAAAGTTATCTTCCTTTCAAGAATTGCAAGAGTTATCTCCCCTATATAAAGATGTTTCTCAAAGAAAACGGTTACATTAAGAGCTTGCATACAAAATATCAAAGTATTAGGAATTGCTAGATAAGTAAAGTTTATGTATGCTGAAAAATATGTCCTAAATCTAATCTAATATGTCCTGAATCTAATCTAATATATCATATAAAAATACCATGTTAACACAGTATTTGCTCAATAGGTTCACTATCCTAAGTGTCTCTGAAAGCATCGCAGTCTTGATAAGAATTTATGAAGAAAAAAGCAAATTAATGAAAATATGAGGTTAATCACACATTAATTTGTTCATAAAAGACATTGATTTTTGTAAAATATTTATTAATTTATCAAAAAATCCATTTCTCATATTTTAAGCATATCTGACCTCACAATCAAGGTATCCTACACAGTAAAAACCAATATCTAGGGGAGACAACTCTTCATTGTGAAATTATTTTTTTTAAAACTTTTTCATCAGTTTTTAAGGTTATTGAGCAAAATACATTCTATCATGAAACCAATACTACTATAGGTGAGGTGAGGTGAATTGGGTTTACCACCGCTTTCAAGAGTATTTCACTTATATAGCGGCTGCTAGTATTATTGCAGGGAGAAAGCCTGCAACACCACTGTAGCTATCCATTGTGGTGAAACCTGCGAGCATCGGCTGGAATTAGTGAACCATGGGTGGTATTACGCTGAACTTCAGTGTAGCATTGCACCCAAACCTTGGACAAGTTCCCTACTGCAGCCCCTGGCGGGATTCGAACCACGTACCTTTGATCCGAAGCCAAACGCGCTAACCACTGTGCTATTCTGCCCCCAATACTATACACAATTAACCAAGAGTTATCTCCCATAAACAAATCAATCGCCCTTTGACCCCTCCGGCAGTTATTAGAGGCCCTTTGCTTCTTGGAAACTCAGCTCTTATTCCTTTGATAGCTATTTAATTCAGGTTTACATAATATGTATATTGTTTATAAGGGGGCATTTATCTAATGGTCCAGACCCAGCAAATATTAGAGAACCAGGCGGTTGGTTATATAGCACTTATTTTCTCAACTATCCTTGACCCCCAAAGATGAAACACATTATATGAAGTATCTTCACTGGTGATCAATGTTGGCGTTAATCGTATGAAGCAGAATTACTATTATTGTATCTGTCAGCACTCAGATTGGATGCTACTAAAGTATGTGAAATGATACTTACTGTTGAGGAAAATGCATGTCAGCTAAGTCATAACCTCACTACCAGTTTACAATGTCATAGAGCATTAAGGGCTTCCACAGGTTTTAAAGTACATGTATACGAATGAGCAAGTTGGGTTTAGTTTGACTCGAGTCCACCTTCTGGAGTTGTAAATTGTTATGAATCTGACCCCTTGAGTGCTCAAGTACTATTCTTTCAACCTGTGGCAGCCCTAAGAGCATTCCCTTGCTTAGAATGTTTAATTGATTAGATGAAGACCAGATTTGAGCAGAGTCAATTCCCTTATAAAGAGTTGTCTCACCTTGACATGACTCTGAGCGGCCAGATTATAGATTTCCGTGGGTCGGACCTGAGAGACGATCTTCACGAGGCAAGTACTGTCCGTCATGTCGCCGTAGTGCAGATGCATGGCTGAAGAAGGATATTTTTAAGAATATTTCATACAAACATTCAACTCACAGTGACATGCTATTTGTTACCTTGACGATAGATGATCAGCGACAAATATTTATACTGAATTTCTGTTAATTGTCATGTCGGGGTATGCCTACAGAATTGAATCATTCCATTAATTGTTGATATCATATAGTTGTTTTTACAAAAGTCTGGCAATAATGATACAATGTTATATCATAATAATAAAGAAAAATTTCTTCAAACTCAATGACATTTTGTTAAACTACTCAAGAACTCGCGATAAGTAGAAGAATTGCTTTAATTGGACGGGACATACAATCTCTAAAAAGTGAGTATTTTCATAAACAAGACATAATTCACTAAAGATAAAGTGAATTCTAATGAGAAAGTGCATAATTATAAAACTAATTGATGACATCTTAAAATAGTGGATTAGAATAAACAGAGATGAACCAAACAAAACACTTGTCAGAGTGTCCATTTCAAAGTTGAAAAGGTTTGTTACAATTTATTCATCTACTTCATTTATCCAATATTCATACTTGCAAATTACAGTAAAATTATTTCTAAATTGTCATGTTACAAATGATTGATGAGCCTTTGTTAGATGAAAAGTACTTTTAGTTTCATAATAAGATTTCTATAAAAGACATTGTAAGAGTTTTATTTTATCTAGCCTCTGAGAAAGTTCAAAGCATAAGAAGACACACAAAAAAGATGCCAGAGCTAAAGTAGCAATATTTGCATAGCATATATTAAAAAAACTAAATTCTGATTCTTAGACAAACTTATAACTCATTCTTTCAAATTCTGAAAGTACGGATTCTGTTACTAAAACAGATTCGTATATCAAAAAATATTTAATAACTATTTTATCAAATTTGAAAATAAATAAATGAAATTAATTCATTTTAATTTTTCTCTGAATTCTTAAAAACCATTAAAAATGCATGTTTTATATACTCATTCGTCAAAATTCTGACAGTATCCATTTTATTACCTGAACTGATTTTTCTCAACTTCAAAGACATCCAAAGGCTATTTTACACCATGAGAATATTCTCTCTTACCTAATAAATCATCAACCAGAATTTTCACCAAAAATTCTAGAAATTCCATTAACAGTATAGAATAAAGTTACAAAAGCATATCTAAAAGCCAATTTCTTCAAGCCGGCTGTGCACACTCAAGATGTAGTAGTTCAACTACAAAGCAGAACTTTTTGCCAGTGCACTGTGTCGTTTTCTTTGACTAGGTGAAGTAATTGTACGTAGGCAAGCATTTGCTCACTATCACGGCATTTGCTGCACATGGAGCCCATTGTATTAAGGGTACTCACACAACCTACCGCTAACATAAACGTTTCGTCTGACTTCAATTTCTTCTCTTACACAAACAGAAAGGTCAAAGAAGTTTTGATGTTACAAAACACAACACGACAAAGTGGCTGGCGTCATAATCTAAACTTTACTTTCCCGTTATGGGAGGTTCCATGAGGGCCATTAAGGCTAGATTTGCCGAAATTTCCGTATCAGTTGAATGGGGAGTTATTGCGTGTATTTAAGTGTATGAAAACAAACAATAACCATTTCAACAAGGCCTCTTGTAATGGGTTATGGCTTCCGTATGTGTGGTCCCTGCACTATTTATTCTTGATTTCTTTTAAATGTAAGACAGGTATATTTGTGGACTAGATATTGTGTAGCGTCCCATTTACTATTGCAACTTAAATTGGTTTTACAAAATTAGTTTCCCTGTCATCTAAGAAAATTTTTTTAATTAATTAAATATTTCTAATTTTAAAAAATGCGCAATTATTGTTAACAAGGAAATTTGTATTTAATATTACAAAAGAAACGGGTTGTAAAAGATCTTCCTTTATTTCAAATTTTCTGAACTAAATTTTTTAAAAGTTTAAGAATTTCAGGTCTGATTTAGCTAAAACAAATAATCAATGTTTGATTTAAAAGATATTGAATCAAATGTATTTTCTGTGTCAGTAGAAAATATAAAAAATACGCCTACTTGTTTAAATTTCACTACAATATCAATTTCAGTGCAACTTTGTTACTTGTTAATTATGACAATCTTTGATCTTGTTCATTGAGTGATTACATGCATTTATTTTTGCACTTAATCACAATAAGAAGTTGCCATGAAATTAATCTTTAAACCTAATGGATATTTAGAATTTTCAAACAATAACCTCTTGAAATTCACAATCTTACATATATTATTCATCAAACACGGCTAAATTGCCTTTAATGTCTTACTTTGAAAGGTTTATTTTCTCTGGTGAAAAACTAAGATAAACAGAGGAAGGTATCAAATGAAAGGATGTAGCTAATCGATCGCCCAAGTCGTAACATTCGACACCACCTCAAACACCAAGCCAACTCTGCTATCTTCCCCTTGCAGGCAGAACTGCTCTTTTGTTCCCTGTGCAGTTGTCCCCCCTTGGCTAACCTCTTCACTCAGTGGAGGAAGAAAAGAGCACAGCCTTTTGAAACCTGAGATACTTCTCAATTGCATAGCTCAGTTGACAAGGACAAAACGGAAGAAATATTCTTTAGGGGGGAAAAGTTTCACTAGAAATTAATTCACGCATGGAGTCCAACTTGATATTAATCGAAGTAGCTGGACGCCCAAGAAACAGATTCGTCAGGAGTTGACGACAAATTAAGCTACGCAAATAAAACACACGGCCAATAGAATGTCTTAAAACTTTGGACAAAATTACAAAAATTACTGATGAGTCAAGCCGCAACACTTTCTATTCATTTCAAAATTAAATCATCTCTGAAGATTTTGTTGCAGGACCTTCTAGCAAATATTTACTTTACCGCAGGCCTGAATGGGCTTTGCATTGTCATGATATGATGGCGGAGGGGCACAAGAGAGTCCCCACGCCAGTTATTGCCACAGGGACCTAATGGGAACTGTTTTAGGGACATTTGCTCGCTTCCTGCTCGTTAGGATGGAATCTGGTCGTGAAAATTACAGCAATCAGAGTCCAAGTTGGGATCAAACTCTTATCAAATTAGATTATCACCAGCTAAATACAGACAGATGCTAAGCTAACTGCCCACGCCTCAATCCAAATTCTTTTCTCCACTAATACCAACTTACCAGCATGTAATCACACTTGCGTAACATCGTCTTGTAGAGAAGTTTGGAAACAGGACTTTCATCAACATGAATTTTTAATGTTACATAATGCTACTGCTGGCAAGTCCCTAATTTTCAACATCTTGGTGTTGCTGATGAAGACACAGAGTAGCATTACGAATCTAGAGGATACTAAATGACTGTGTGATAATATGTTTATCAAATAAGTTGGCAAAAACTAATTTTGTACCAATCATTCAAAATGTTTCAAAAGAATTGTGTTATATTGAAGGGAGTTTAGTATTGAGTATATTCCTTATCTTAATGTGTAGAGGATAAATTTTACATGCATATAAACAACCATCCGTGGGATAATGATCTTTTAACAACAAATTTGACGTATGATACAAAATGCCAATGTGGTACAAATCATTCAGAAATTTTATGAAATTTAGTTAGTCTGCTGACATTGTAAATGTGGTATTTACATTGTGACAAAACAACTGCAAACTATTGTCTTTTATTACTCGCCCGTGTAAGATACCGCAGTGTAATATTTATACGGCGATATTAAACTAGTGTAATACCGCTGCACGTATGACGTCATAATATTGTGTGGTTATGACGTCACAATGTTGGCACTGCCGTCACAATGGCGGCTAAGTCACGGAAATGTTTCGTTAAGTACACTTTCGGCAATCATGCTTGATTACTGAGGTCAAGTAATAAACAGAATACTAAACTTCCTTCCATCTAATACTATTTTTATTAAACTCGTTAATGATTTTGTATCAAACTCGCTTTCGCTCGTTTTATACATAATCATCAACTCGTTTAATAAAAATTTTATTAAATGGAAGGTCGTTTAGTATCCTCTATTTATCATTGTACAGATAAATATATCACTGCAATATCTTGCACAGGCTTGAAATAACCCATTATACTCAACAAAATAAGTTAAAGCAACAAAAATTTGAAATATCAATTTATAGCATAGTTCATAAAATTATCCATATGATGCTAAATCATTGAATATTTTGATGGTCCTTATCTTTTCTTGTTGAGTATATATCACAGGAATTCTTATTATATTATTATATATATATTATATTATATATATATTATATAAGAGAAAGGCTTAAAGCTCTTTTAGTAATATTATGCAGCCTCTGAGATGTGGGAGAGAGATGCATATGCATATATTGTGTATTGGCAAGAATTTTGCTAGCTCCACAGTAGAGAGGAAGTAAGCTTCACTGATAATCTTACGATAGCTGTGAAATTTCGCAACTACGTTTCACAAAAGACCTAATAAGGCTTTGATAACATGTAGCCTTGGCATATACCATATTGATAAAATATCATCTCTGATCATAGCTTCTACTCACACAAAAATAAAACTAATTTTCACATCATTTCAACACTAAATCCAAACCAAAATAGCTGAACATTTTCTTCAGACATTAATACATCACGTCTACATATTAAATAAGGGGTTTGGCTTCAATATTGGTCAATCTATCAATACACCAAATTGTTGTAATGGTATTGTGTACTATAGAGTCTCAGTTAGTCAAATTATGGTCTACTTTCAGGATCATATGTTATGTAAATGTGGTATTGTGCAAAAAGATTCTAAAATGTGACCTACTTGAATGAAAAGCAGGGATGAGAATTTAAGATACTTGTAGTTTCAAAAATATGAGATCAACCTTAAAATTGACTGACAAACCAGCAGGAATAAAGTGCCAGTGTATGACCTGAGCAACGCCCACATTTGATAAACAATTTCATTTAAGGTCAACCCTTATTAAACATTACATCAACATGCCTTGAGAGAAAAAGAATTTAAATCTGAATCCCTCAAATTCTCATCCCTCTAAATATTCACTTCAATGCACTGAAAATCGGTTTTAATCATTCCATTCAGTCTACAAATTCATATCATTTATTCTTAGAACATTTGAATCATTTTGATGGAGGATTCTCCAGGCATTCCAAAATCTATTTAATCAGATAATCAGATTTCATTGCATTGATCATATTTGGTTAAATCCATTCTCTGCTGAAAACATGTAATTATGTTAACTGCAAAGTTATGTTACTTAAATGAATTCATAAGCAGAAGAAAGATTGACACATAGTAAAAGTAGAAGTTCACCCTCAAGTTGGGGCTGACGAAACACTTCAGAAGAAATTTGTATCATATTATTAATTTTGAAATTTTTCATTGCAAGCATCTTAAAATCAATTTTGGTTTTAATTTTTGATTGCTTATACTCTCAAATTATTATGACACATCAATAGAATTATAAGATACTTTTTTTTACTTATTTTCTTTCTGAAATGAATGTCAAGTGTTCCCTTTATAAACTAATTCCTCTGATATGGATCCCACTTTTACTTACTTCCTTTTGCATGCTCACCTTGAAAATAATGCATACGCAATTAAATCTGAGACAATTATCTAACTACAAAGAACATACCTCAATGCTATGATGATGCAGTAATACAGGGCTCTAGATAATTATTTGGACTCAGGGGTATTTCACTCCTCAAAATAAAAATTGATGAGTAAAATTACCACTTGTAAGAAATTAGGAGTATTTCAAGGTATGTTAGTCATTGATTTTATTTTCCACACGTTTAAGCTAGTATAAATTTGGTAATCTTTGTTTTCAAACAGGTTGGCATCCAGTTCGCCACTTCTAGTATTCGAGATGTAAAAATCAGACATGTAGAAATGAAACTTTTTTATGACAAGTCACGATTATTCCTGCAAACAAATATCTGACTTGTATTCTGGGAAAGTTGTGTGTATAGGTTCATATGAATTACACATGTGTATTTTAAGCAGATATGCATCTTATCTGGAGCCCTGAGTCATACATTTTCTACTCAACTGGTTCAATGTTTGAATGCAAGAATAATGACAGTTTTGGAAAGAGTGTCAACAAATTATCATGACATAAACCAATATCCTGATTATCCTACAGAATCAGCTCTCAAATAAAAGTTGACTACAAGTCAATAAATCACATCAAATGTAAAAAAAAAGCATGTGAAATAACTTTCAAAGTAGCAAGTCTGTTATTTTTGCAAATCAGTTTAATTTCTTATTTGATTAACTTATTGTTAACCAAGGATAAGTTTGTTTTATGAGTAAACAATCAAACATTATACCTGAACAACAAAAATTAATTAATCGAAGCACTCATAAAATCTTCTCTTCACTGACAGCTATTTTGTATTCTCTTTATACTATACAATAACTTTAGATAGCCATGCAGTTCATGCAGACACAAAACCTAAATATAAGTAATTTATCTTTTAATTAAGAATGAATACTTACATCCTTCACGATGAGACTTTGGGTCGGCGTACAAATGCTCGATACGACTTGTGTTGAAGGAACTTGATCTTCTGATGATTCCATGTACCTGACAAGAGAAACAAATTGTGTTACAATCCAGATCTAATGTAAATGTAAATCTAGATTTATGGTCAGGTCATTTGGGGTGTAAAGCCACTTTCAAGAGTATTTCACTTATATAGCGACAAAGTTACTGAGCCCCTGGCAGGATTCAAGCCACTGACCTCTTGATCCGAAGCCAAACGCGCTAACCACTGTGCTTTCCCGCCCCAATACAGATTTAAATGTAAATATAAATATAAATGTAAATGTAAATGTAAATGTAAATTTATGTAAATGTAAATGTAAATGTAAATATGAATGTGAATGTGAAAGTGAATGTAAAGTAAATGTTAACTTCTATTGAGTCCTCACTTTTTATTGGAGTGAAGGTATGAACACATTTGTAGGCATACTTACATGATTTGTCAAAGACAGGTATTATTGAATTACATTTACTTTTCTTATCCTATAATTGTTTTTGTTCCTTTACTTGTCAGATAATGATGATGCACATGACATTAAACTTCAATACAATGAAATTTCCAAAAGGTGGTAAGCTAAAAAAATTATTTACTTGTTCTTATTTTATGTATGTTACATGCTAAGAGGATTTTTAAAGTGGTAAGAAAAATTATAATCAGAGTATCTCAACATCCAAAAAGTTGGCAATTAATAAAGAAACAAAACAAGTAAAAAATAATGCTTTTATCTTATTAAATTCTTTTGCCTCATGTTATAACCTGATATCATCCATTACATAAGATGTTTTCGCATACAAGAAAATAAAGTGCTCAGCCATTCAATTGATAATAGAAAACATGTTCTAGCTTTGGTCAAAGGGAGATAACAAGTCTGAACATAAAACCAACATATGTATGAATGTCTCAGGAGTTCCCTCCCTTTTTTTTTGAATGGGCAACTTTGGTACTTGGATATAAATGGCATAAAGATAGAAAATGAATGTAATATTGAATATAACTGAAGTCTCTATATCTGATGTCATCTCCAACACTCCAACCCTTCAATGCCTGCCACTGAGTCCAGTGTTTCGTCTATGCATTACTCACCTCATAACCCTTGCCCAATAGAAACTCTGCCAAGTATGACCCATCCTGCAAAACAGAAGAGCAATGTCAACCTTTCATAATACATACTACTCATCCTTATTATTGAAAGCGCTAATGAGATATTTATATACGAAAAATTCACAAACACTACTCTCAGGTATATATAGATGAAATAATATTAATGTAGAATTAGGTACATAATCACATTCACATTTACTAACTAATGTGAATGTGATTATGTACCTAATTCTTCAATAATAATATTATTTCATCTATATACATTATACACATATATATAAACACACCTTTGTTTACTATCCTGCAAGAAACTATCTAAACAAGTAATTGTCATACACGTGACAATGTCCACTGTCGCAATTAGAAATAAGCTAATATCGTGGACACACTTCAGAGTACTGAGTTTTTCATGTTTGAAATAACTGTTATTATCCTCATGAAAAGGTACTCAATATTAAGATGACAAACAGCACAAACTGAGGGCTTGGACCTTGTGACATCAACCGGTGTTTGGGTACTATGGGTGCAGCCGTTCATGAGATACCGCCCCAAAAACATTTCCAAAACTGGTTGAATTCTTGAAAATGAAGTCAAGGTCACCCAAATCTACTGGTCTTCTACTGCTCCATTGAAGTCTGATACCAAATTTAAAGACTCATGAGATATTGTGCTAACAAGATCGGGGCGGATGGACGTACAGATCTGTGTAATATGTCCCCAGGGACAAACAAGAGTTAGGCATTCAAATATTTCTTCAAAATTAAATTCATATGATAACTTATTTCCATTTTTCCATTTTGAAAATTTAGATGTAGTGCATATTCCATAATACATACCGTATATAACAGTGTATAAGTCAGGTTTTTTATATACCAGAAATTGAGGGGTCAAGGAGGGGGGGGGGTCGACTTATATATGTCTATGTTTGAGACCTAAACATTCTGTGGTCGAGTGATGATCTACCGGTAGGAGAGGAACAGACGAGATTCAAACCGGAAGCCACGATGTCAACTCATTGTCAAAATATTGAAATAAAATTACTTTTTATAAATATTACATCTTTTTACTGTTTTTTTTAATTATATTTAATTCCTAAAAATAAATAAATTACTACGATTGGGAATCCAGTTTGATGGATTTAAAATTGATCCATTTTGATCCGAGTACCCTACTTTCATTTTATGATCGTCCTCTTGGATGGATTTAAAATAGTCAATTTCAAATGAGATTAAATGTATGACATTTAAACGACTTCAAAATCTAGCTGTAGTTGGTGCATGAATATCTTTATCATCCATGCCCTCGCTTGGGAAATACTAATATTTGCTACTCATGATGTAAACATATTATGTTATGGACACTCATATAATATCTTCTATACTGTAATGAGAATTTTCTCAACCTGAGGAGGGTGTTCCTGTTATTATAGTATATCATCATTACTCTTATCAGAGACTGGACAATACAGCAAGGAACAGAACTCCATAACTCTTGCTAGGTTTCTCTAAAACAAAAAACGGCATTACAACAAATCATTCAGCAGGGATTGGGAAAGGCAGGGGCACTGGGCCATTTTGCACATTGGATAAAAAAATGGCCCATTCAAATTTGAAATTTTACCATTTCTACCAAGGGGAATGGCCCATTCAAAATTCTGAAAATGACTAAAAGTTCTATAGATGGCCCATTATCAAAGGTGTCTTTCCCAATCCCTGCATTCAGGTGAAAAAAGGTATCTTTGGCTTTTTTATAATTTTATTTTCTTTCAACAGATAGAATTTTCACATAAAACAGGAACTTCTTTGATCAACACACAAAAGACAAAATCAAGTGGAATACTATAAATATGCAAACATTACCAAATTAGGGTTTTAACAGGACTTGTCAGAGTTTAGGTAAATAGCCAATGACATAGACTAGTTGTTGGTTAAGTATGATTGTCTATGTATTTGTTACATCTCTTTTGACATATATTATTTGGTGAGTTTTATTTAGGTGATAACCCATTTTCCCCCCATAAAAGCATCAAGAGAATATTTTGTGTTTTCAGTCCAACATTTCTGAATAATTCTTCATCAGGTGGTGATGTTAGAAAATTATGTTGACAAGTGAAGCATCCATAAAATCCAAAAAATACCTTTTTACATAGCCTACTGAAGCACTCATTTCACTTTTATAATAGGCAAACCTTATGCTTAGTAAATATCAGCAAATATAATCTATTGATTGTAAAGCCAAATGCAGAAATTAAGCATTTCGTCAACAAAGTATATAACTTTTTGTATTTCCACTGAACCATCTCTGACAGTGAAGGAAGATTATAGCTGAGCATGTGCCTCAGGAGTTAAAAACTATTTTTTTCAGTGTCAATAGTTTATAGACTTAGCGCAAAAACCTGTCAAAAGTCACAATACTCTGTGTTGAAGTCAAGCCAATATTTTCTTTAATATCTTTTAAAGAGGCAAGTCAATGACATTTTGCTAATGTTTTAAAAAATATTGAACCCTTGTGCATCAATATATTTTCCAGTTTTCTTTGAAAAAAACTCCAGAGCATATGTGGTCTCTATCATTGTATTATTCAGAGAAATATATTTGTTTGTAGAGAAAGAAAATGATATTAAAGAAGAGGACAACTCAACATGAGGGATACCAATGTGATGTAATTTTTAGAATTATACCAATTTTTTACTCTCTGTAAAAACCTGCAAACAACCCAGAAAGGAGATGGTTAAGGAGGTACTCAGTTGTTTCAGTCACATATACCAAACACTATTGATGGTGTTAATTGATCGAGAAGTACCTACTGTTGATGAAAAGTATCATTTTAAAGGTAATCTGTTTTGTACAGAGATATGTAGATATAAAGTCGCAAGTAATTGAACAATGAACAATGATCTGCGTCAATAAGTCAAGAGTATTTCTAAACTTATCTAAAGCAGACAGAAGGAGAGGTAGGGCATTTAGGAGTCGATAGTGTTTGATAGGTAAAATAACTGATATTCATGTAAACAAGTCTGGCTGTGATCTTGACTTCTCCCATCAAATATGGCTGTTTTAAGATTTTCAATGAAAACAATATTTATCATATTTTAACCTTATCTATTTTTCATTTGTTGGTAAAGAATTTAAATGTTTTTGGTATTTATTATCTCTACCAAATCTAAAATATCAATTTTGCTCCAACTACAAAGTGACTGCATACAAATTTCAGAGGTGGGGATGCAGAAGATAAGGTGAAAATGGACGAAGGACGACGGGCCATGCCATAAGCAAAATTGAACCTACAGGTCTGATGAGCTAAATATTGTATAGTCAATATCTAGGACTTTTCTGTCCCAAAATGTCTCTTACAAACATGAACTGTCTATACATTGCCAGAACACAAAGCTAACAAATGTTGTCACAAAGAGGACCTGCATTGAAGAATGACAGGTCATGTTTAACCACACATCTTGGACTTCATGAATGGAAGGTGTGGTCCATATACAACAATGTAGAGCATACTTTTTAAAAATAGCTCCAAACATCACTGTAAGGCATACCTTAATTATGAATAAATTGTCTACATTCATATAGAGAACAGTTGTATTACAGGTCCGTAGATAATATATACCGGTACTGAAATCATACATCACTGGATTGAAGGGTTTGGTGTCTTGCCTAAATGACTTACCAAAACAGCAAATGAATGAATGACTGAATGAATAAACAGACAAATGAAAAACAAACATGAATGATTAGTAATTGTTAAGATATGATCATCAAAGAAACAGCCTTTTGGAATCACTCTTCTATGTAAAACACACTTGTATTAATGTTTTTCAAACAGAATGTAAATGATAAATGGTCAAAGTGAAGTATGTATCATACTTTCAAATCTTTACAATTGTCACCATCCCTTTCATTGCTTAACTACAAATACAACCACAGCATATCTGATTTCAACATACTTCATTCAATTTAAAATTAATTGAACACCAGGCCAGGCTGCCTTTTTTTTCACTGGTCTAACAGCAATGGTATAGTTCTGAAACTGAAATGAATAAGAAGACAATTCAGAGAAGAGGAGGTTACTATTAGCCACATGTTCATTATGGATTCTTCAACATGACATAGTACATTAATGTAAACTTTGTTGAAAACAACTACAGGTAAATGTTCACTGGGACCAGGTGTGCACAGATCAATAGATACAGATTTCACTTCAAGCAGGTAATTGTGACTTCATATATTGTTCGTTGATGCACAAAAAATAGCACACAGCATTGACACTGCAAGGAAATCAATAAGATATTTTGACAACAGCTGTTTAAGAACAGTGCTTATACGATACCACTCCTTAACACGCCATAGGAAATGAAGATATCAATTATTAATACTTGATTGCAAAAAGTTGGTTGTCCATTGCTCCAAGATTAGGTCAATTTAAGAACTATCACATGTCTAAATCATTTCATTTCTCATATGAATCAACAAAGATTTTTTATTTAGTTTGTGTATGAACTTAACCTGATTCAATGTTTGAATGTTCACTCATTGTTTGTTAATATTTTTCATGGACTTCAGAGAGACAGTTGCTTAGAAAACATAAAATATCAGATGGAATATGTACAGTATCATTTGATGTAAGCATGTCATGTTCCTGAAGGATACGAAAAGAATCCCTCGTAATCTGAAATGTTGGCAGATGGCGTCTATGGACGTCTATAATAAAAAATTCAATAAATATTCTTCTAAATCAATGTTGCAGGCTGAAACAATAAGCTTGTGAAGTGACATGCGCAGTATATCATGCCATGTAAAACTAGCAAATAGTCAGGGTGCGCGGTACTAACGGTATATGGGTATTTTACAATACAGAAACAACATTGTATGTATCAGTGTAACAGGCCGAACTTTCCCCTGGCCAGACTTTCCTCGGGGAAGGTTTGGCCTAGGACCATCTTTCCCCGGGGAAACTTTGGCCTAGGCCAAACTTTCCCCACCCTTTATTCTACCTACACCTAATTTTTATTGTCCACATTCATAGCAATTTTGACCCCAATTAGCTTACACGAACTAATACTGTTTTTTATCTATAGTGGGCAGATATTCAATTATGTGTGCAACTCATTTGCCTATGATCTTTATGCACAACTGATAACATTGCGGAGTAACTAGGCTAATATTGAAAATTTGCTGATATCTAGCATTTAACATTCATATCCATGTGGATCTTATTTACAGTGGGAAAGTCTGGCCTAGCTAGGTTATTTCTTCCCCACCCTAAGTTTTTATTTTCAGGGTGGAGAGTGTGGCCTAGCTTGGCTATTTCTTCTTAAACATCGAACACTTGAGCATTGAACGCTGTTCTTATCACTGTTATTTGTTCAAGAGAGCATGTCCAATCTAAATTTTGAAAAGTATCAATATATTGCAATTCGTATTGCAATATGCTTTTCTGTATCGTAATATATTGCAACACAGAAATGAGGAGTGAAACCCGTCCTTAGCACATAGTGTAAAGTATATTTGATTATCAGCTAATGAGTCCCTTCAAACACATACTGATTAAAGGCACTAGTGCACGCTTTTACGGTTTAAATTGGCTATTTTCAGTTTTACGAGGACTTATGCATTCACTTCAACTTTCTATCGATGCAATGAAATACGAAGCATTCTTTACAATTTACCTGCAATCAACAATGAAAACGTTAAGACAGCTGCTGTCGGCTTGGACATATAAAAATCTATGGTTAGCTGTGCACAAAACGGATAAATCATTGACTCTTGGAACTAGTATTTTGTGCAGCTATTGAATTTACCTAAACTCTGAACTGAGAACAAATCATGAAATATGTTTTATGAAAGCAATGTTGTAAATTAACCGATTTAATAACACAGTATTAGCATTGTTATTAGATTGACCATAGCGGCAGCCGTTTCCGCTTTTCTGGTTGTGAGCAAAATTTTAATATTTCCAATATCGTAGTTCATGAGGATTTAATGTAACGTAACATTAAATACTTCCGGCCTTTAAAAATCCACTTTACTACCTGAATACGTAAATATTTGTTAAATAACTTACGAGGTAGATTACTTGAGTGAGGATAGTGAGTAATATTGAGAGATATGCAGTATCTGTGCATTCGTTGTGTTTATGAAATATTGGTGTGCACTAGTGCGTTTAAGATTAACTGAGACTTAGGATAACCTACATGAATCATAAATATGTTGATATTCAATCTCCTATCTCAGAGGAAGATTTCCCTTGATCAATTATCAATCTACTTGTTCACTTCTCTCAGGCTTCAAGGGTTTATTTGCAGGAGGAAAATATAATGACATGTACAGATAATCTAAATTATACACTACACTACATTTAACATATTGGAAGGTGATTTTCTTTTTGTAAAGATGGTAGTATCAGAATATCAACCTTTATAGAGGCAGACGTTCACTCTTGAATTATAAAGAAAAGAAAGCAATCAGTTTAACAAGGAGCGAATGTTAAAAAATTGCCATTATTACTCGTTTGTTGAAGATACTGCCTAAAAAAATACTACAATGTTCTTACACATTGTGTCATAACATTGTGTGCTGACTAACGTCATATGACGTCACAATCTTTAAGCATGACGTCACAATGTTTGCGGCTAGGCATGCGATGGTAATGCCAGCAATTTTAATGGTTTTTCTTTGATATAATTCAGTGAGTAACAAATAAAATACTAAACTCAGTCCCTTTTGATAACATTTTTTATGAATCTTGTAAATGGTATTGGTATCAATAATTTCAAAAAATGTAATCAAACGAGACGTCGATAAGTATTCTCTATACGTACAAGGTAGAAGGAGACCTACATCATCAAAAGCAAACGATGCCTTCAACTTGAAATGAACACTATAAATATAACATGTTATTTTAATATTATTTTCAAGTAGGCTACAACAATACAAACAATTTTCCTAATTATATTATTTTAACTAATTACAATTGATGGTGTTTTAATTAATATCAGACTATGTCTACTTATAAGCTAATCTACATTCAATTTATACATAATGTCCCTATTGATCTAAAGATAGATTAAATACTTTCAAAACTTGAAACCTTTGAGACAGACATAATGTCCACAAGTAGATAATGGCTAGACCAGATTGGATAAACTAAGATCAAGAAGAATAACAGAATTTTAATCTGTCCTTAATTAACTGTCTAATCAACCTAGTTTAATTACAGCTATATAGATCATACAACACTTCGTTATCTCCTCTTGTACCAATGTAATCTTCCTAATTACTGTATTGTTATCTTAATCAACAGAGAAATTGTTAACGAAATAAGCATCAATGACCAATCAATTTAACAGCATCTTTCATCCTTTAGATCACAGTTGATGAGGTATTGATAACTGAATACTGATATATACAGTTTACAAAATAGTGGTAGAATTTGTGTATAAACAAATGGTTGTGTTGCATTTATGTATGATACACCTCAAACCTTGTCAAATGTGCCTCTAAATTGGCTTTCTACAAACGTCATGAAATAAAAGGTGGGAAAATATGCTGACAATATCAACTTTTCATTAATGACAAATGTGCATTTTAGAAACTGGATTTATGAACATGAATAAGTTCTTATGGATAGTCAACTTCTTTATTGCACAAAATGCGACATTTTAGTGTAGATATAAACATTCATATCAAGAAAGTGATAACGGTGTTAGTATTTACATTCATACGTTGTATTTCGTGCGATATAGAAGTTGACTGTCAATCCATTAGAACATGTTTTTCTTCAATATCAACCACAGGCGCCAGACTCTGAATTTACAATATCATGTAAGTATATGTACATGTAGCTATATAACATAAACAAGGTCTGACAGAGTCGTGTCTGCAATAGGACCGGAAATGCGAACTTGGATCTGTCTACGAGGTTTACAAGGGTATTACCGAGCCAGGAAACCTTTTCCGGTCCTATTGCAGACACGACTCTGTCACTAGTGTCAGACCTTGTTTATGTTATATAGATACATGTACATATACTTACATAATATTGTAAATTCAGAGTCTGTCGCCTGTTATATCAACCTTGCCTTAAGCTAATAAACAATACCCATCATATCAACACCCTTTTAAAATATTGTGATTGTTCTTAAAAGGTAGGAAAATTTATTCATCTAGCTTAATGGAACCTGTTACATTTGATTTAAAAAGATTGTCTTGCAATTGGTAACATTTATTTTCGTTTATGTGAGATTACATTCTTTACCTAAGACAATGCAAATCTATCATGCTCAATAAAATAATTTGTTAAAAACTTATTAATATGTATAATTATGTATCAAAATGAATGGTAAACTTAGACTAGCTTAATTGAAGATAATTAAGTTACTGTTTCTTTAAAAAAACAATTATAAATTATGAGTAGATTTACTGTTCAGAGACAGTAATTAGTAACAATCTTACGCCACAATGGACTCACCACGTGATGTCTCACGATTTCCTTAAAACCTGAACAAAATAACAGTCTTAGGAAATATTTGCACTTAAAGCCGACCTTTAAGCACTTATAGTCTGTAAAACACATCACGACACGTTTAAGTACCCTTTACAAAACAATCTTTTATTGTACACGCACTTGCTTTATGTCACACCCAAGAACGTAATGAATGTTCTCTGACAATTATTTATGAATTCAACTTTAAAATATAATTCAAATATTTAACCCTTTAGTATTCAGTACGTTGAAATCTTATTAGTTGTATATTACCTGGCCAGTGATGCCGGTTATGAGAGCAATTTTTCGTTCACTTGACTGGGTCGCCATCTTGCTGTCGTGGAATCCCACAGAAGTCACGTGGTTTTCTATATACAGTGGTATGATCACGTGACTCTCCTTTCGTAAAAGATCGGCGATTTAATCTAATAATAGACCGGGCTTTCCACAATGGGATACCACGATATAGCCGGTGATAATGGTTGATTTGGGTTGGCTATATCCTAGCAACGAAAGACGCGTCCTGGGGATATTGACCAATGGAGTGACGATCCATCTAACTCGGCTTTGTTCGCCAATCTAGACGACCTACATACTGTGCGGGACAGGTTGTAAATATAGGCCTAACTGTAATCTGTAACTGTACATGTCCCCTAGTCCGCGATTAGATGAACATAATTCAGATAACAGCTTGGATCAGTGAGAATCAGGATGAACGAAAATGAAATGGCGATGACGTGCGGCGTTGAAACGTTTTTGGAATCCATCGGATTACACAGTTACGCGTCCACTTTCTTAGCCAAGGGGTTTGACAGGGAGACGGATTTGCAACACCTTGGGGACGAGGAGCTGGACACCATGTTGATAGTTGATCCAGGTCACAGACGGTCTCTTATATCGGCAGGTACGAACACATGCTTGCTTTATCAATATTAGCCTGCACACCGAGTAATTAGTCGTAACGTCGTATGCGGCCTTAGATTTCGATCAAATTGACACTTGGGTATAAATTATAGATATGAATCATTCATATATTAAATAGGTTTTCCTTGCATGTTACAACTTTCCTTTTCATTATATATAACATCGTTTTTGGTATTTGCATATTCTGATTTTCCATTATGTATCATGTTATGTTATTTTCCTTACGTACGTGAGATAAAAGTGTTATATATCAGAAACGTTACGCATGACTCACTCCGTTTATACTATTATTATAGTTGGTTTGCTCAAGAACGTGTTTACGGATGACTGGTCACAAGTATTGATTACAGTAACCGGGTATTCAAACTGGGACACTTAAAATGCTTAGCACACTAACGTTGTTGTTGATTATGTAACACAAAGTAATCAACTTGGAGGTGAGAAATATATTCACTTTGGCTTATAAAGAGGATGTAATTAAGTGAGTGTTACATTCACATTTGCAAGACTTTATCACACTGGCAATGTGCTGTTATAAATATTAATTTACTCTTCACTTCATGTTGGCTCAGGAAGTCGACCTTTGGATTTTGTATAAATCTCAGGTGGTCGAGTTGCTGTATGCTTTGAAGTTAGGATATTCCAGTTTGCAGTCATCTCTGGAGACAAGTTTTAACCTAAATCTAAGCTAGAAAGATATTGACTATTTGCAGTGACTAACCTTTACAACAGAAACCTGGTTCACTTTACTATATTGTAGGTTAAAACAATCGAAGGTCTATAAATTTGTTTCAATTTGTATATCTATCTGGTAGTTCATAATCATTTGTGTCTCATGAGGTAAGATCAATTTGTGATATTTTGTGTTTCTATGTTATAGTAAACTGGTTGATAAAAATGATAATAGTTTTGTATCTGCATTCATTTTGTTCCATTGAATTCTCACATATTCCAACACATGCTTAAGTGACAACAGTGAATAATTGTAGTAGAAGATAAGATAGACTGTCTCAGGAATAAATTTAAACAGTATACAATTTGATGCTAAAATGAAATGGGTGTGGAATTTTAAATATAAAGAGAGACTCTACAAGTTATTTGAGTTGCAATTGCCAAACTTTTTTGAATGGCATCATTTTATCAAGAATTACTTACTGTTGCTGAAAAGAATACTGTACAGTGATTTTGATTGAAAACCTGACAATGACGCAAGCACATAGTCAAACATTATTTTAGAAACTTATCTGAAGAAGTTGAGTTTAAAGTGTTTGAATGTTAATACAACTAGTATTCATGTAAATGGTATTTGTAATAAAGGGTGTTGATTGATTTTAATTGAAAAGTAATAATTGTTATTTAATTCAGCGTTTTTGAAAGGATGCGTGAGTTGTGATCATGTTAGATGCTTTGAAATAGATACATATGAAAGTCAAATGAAAAAGCATGAAAGTCATTGAATGTCTTGTTTATTATTCATGTACATTGTAAGCACATTTGAAAATGAAACAAAACAAATTGCAGTGGCAAAGCTAAGCAAGCAGATTATAATTTATCTGTGTTATTTTCATGCCACTCATCATTAATGGCTACTTCAAGCACAAATTTGTGGTTTAAGCGCTGTGCATTTTTCAGCCATATTTAGCAGCCGCCAGGATATTTCTGATAGGATTATCAAGTTCAGCTGCAGTGAGCTGAAAAGCTTTCACAGAAAAGTTAAAGAAAGCTACAATGCTTGGATTTATAGTCAGTGATTGATTGAGACAGGCATGATTTATGTCTTACAGGGACTTTGCCTTACACCCAAACAGGAATAATATGGTTTCATAATTCTTTCAGCACGCAAGCACAAACCAAGCGAGGACGGTATGTTGTTGCAATGGCTACGGGAGTATGAACTTGAACACTACTTTATAGGCTTTGTACGAAGTGAACTGGTGGAAATGGAAGAGATAGCGCGTCTCAACCTGCCAGACAGCAACATCTACGATGAGCTGGAAATATCAATGCCAGGACATCAACGCAGACTCGAGAGAGCAGGTTTGTGTGTGAATGATGACATTAAGTGTGTCAGGCTTTCTTCCGTTAATTATACCTATACTTATATTTTGATTTTGTTTCTTACTGATACATACAAGAAAAAGCTGTTAGTCCATAAAAACCTATCTGTAGTATACTATAAAAAAATTGAAAGGAGAATATTTTGAACTTTTAAGCAATGAATGGATTATCTGAATCAAAATGTAAACAAGACAGATTTTGTATTGTAATATTAACATTTGGATCTTAAAACATAATAACTTATAATAACAAAATTTACAAATAAAGATTTCAAATCTCTCAGTTGAGCTTTACTTAAATTAAAAGTGTGGTGACTGTTAGGACTGAATAGAAATGTTTGCAGTCTATACTTTTCTAAAATTTTCAAAGGGAACGACTGCTGAGTCCTTAAAATATACAATTTTGAAAGCAATTTGATCATGTTTGCAAAAGCAAACTGAATAATTTTTTACATCAAAGTGTATAAGATATCCAATATACTAACAGGCGAAAGAAGCTACAACAAGCTAAAATATACCCATCTCGCCAGAGCAAAGTCATATTTCAAATTTCAAATATTTTGGTAGCCTTAAAATGTGTATTTGTGAATTCTATTGATATTATATGACAGTTTTATAATTATGATCTCGGACCTTTTTCAGTGCGACAGTTGAATAAAAGAAGGAAACATGAGGAAAATGCTGAATTACCCATCACGGAAGGGTTTTGGGGGAAACCTACAAATCTTGAGGATGCGAAATACGACTTCCTGTGTGTGGAAGCAACAATATCATCTACAAGAGATTCCTCAAGGTCCCACACTATAGGTATTGAATAATCACTCAAAACTAGAAGAACTTTTTCTTTTAAAAAAAATATTTAAAAAATTCAAAACATTTTGAGAATTATAATCAATCATGTCACGTAAACAAAATTGATAAATTTGCAGTTGCATTACGACCTAACCTGTAATTATGATCTCAAATAATTTGTAATTTTTACACAAACACAAACATCCTACATAAGCTATTGTGGCAAATATCTCAATTTAGTTGATTATTCATTATATATACCATGAACCTGTTTCATTTAGTGGTGACCCTTAAAGAGCCACTCCGTGAGTTGTTGGAGTCATATATGCCAAACTTAATCAATGGTGTCATTTGATCGCCAAGTATCGACTGTTACCAAAAAGAAACATTTTAAAGCTAGATTGTTTTGTACAACAGAACAATATGAAGGTAGAACGTTGCAATTATGATCGAAAACTGGACAGTGGCGCTCGTCAAATAGTCAAACGTAATTTTAGAGTCTTATCTAAAACAGCCAGGAGGGCAGTTAGGAGTTGATAGTGTTTTATCTACACCTCTGTGAATTTATAAGGCTGAGTTTAGACTTTCATGGAAAACCAGTATTTGTCATATATGTGTCTTTTGGACATGAAAAGTTAAGATCTTTTGATTTTATATCATCACATATGACATTTAGGTTTGTATCAAAGGTAAATAATATGTTATGAAAATCACGTAGTGGCTCTTTAAGTAAGATATCACTAACTTTAGATGTAACCATCATTTCATCCAGGTACTCACCAATATTTCTTGAGTTAAATTCATTTCTCTGCTGGTTACATAAAGTGTTGGCATTTGACATGAGTTTTATCTGAATATTAAAGGTGTTTTGTGTATATAAATACACTGATGTAGCACTATGCTACACAAAGCACTTACAAATGAATGCTTTGGTTGAAGAATCTCATTGGTCCACGTCATATGTCTTGAAACAATCACTTTATCGATCGATAAGCATGGCATTACTGTTAGGTATGGTTACGGTATGTCTAGAAAATTGTCGATACGAATGTATTTCAATGAATTATAAAATTATAGATTTTCTTAATATTTTCTAACTATTTATAGTAATAAAAACAGTAAAATTATGTAATATTTATCAAAGTAATTTTATTTTGTTATTTTGATAATGAGTTGACATCATGGCTTCCGGTTTGAATCTCGTCTTTTCGTCTTCCACGGCCGCCAGATCGTCGCCCAACCTCCATATTTTTAGGTCTGAAACATAGACCGTGTATAAAAGGTGACCCCCCTCCTTGACCCCTCAATTTCTGGTATAAAAAACTGGCCTTATATGCTGTAATATACGGTAAAAACTTTTAATCTCACATGATTTGAAAAAATCAATTTGATATGTTCCTTCTGTTTCCAGACTTTATGGTAGATTCTGGAAGCGATGTGACCACTCTGCAAGAGGAGCTACTGTACACGCTGAACCCAGAGCTGATTGGTCCAATCAACAGCAAGGGAGTTCACTCATCCTGCCGAAAGAATCTGTACCGCGCCAAGCTGACAGTGGGCACCCATGACTTGGAAATAGAGGTATATAGATATAAGAAGTAAAGTTTGATGAATCCTTGAAATCAGAGATTGAAATTTATGGAAATATTATAATATCATGGAATCACTTTTGCAAATTCAGTTACTTGTTAGAAGAAGTTCCATGTATGTGAAATTAAAGAGTGGAATGGTTAAAATGAAGGGATATTCTAAACTAAACCAGTATGTAGACATGTTGTTATTGCTGTAAATTAGCGACACAAAATGATAGAGAATTTATTTGTTTAGCATTAGGGTGTTGAAGCTTTTTCTAAAGACTGTATATTTATAAGAGAAATATTGAAAAACGAACCTCTAAGAAATAAGCTTTTGAATTAACAATAGAACAATACTATACTATAAATAGATTATGAAAAAATGTAATATTTGGGGTCACACTTTCTGCAATATTACATTTTTTGTACCTTTTGGGGTTGAGTCAATTGCAGGATTCGAAACCCTCAGTGTTTGCAACAACTGCCAGCACTGACCGTACCAACCGCTTAACTATTCAACCATCATGCCTTGACATTAGCTTTGTTTCCTTTCCAGGTTATGGGTGAATCATACAATTCCCTTGGAAGTCGGGTCCTCCGTCACTTCCGCCATTACATCACAGGGTCCAAACATATATGGCTGCCAGGCGATTACTTTGATCCAGTCATGTCAACCAGTCTTAAAATGTTAAATGAAGAACAAAAGACAGAGGATATCGTGGACCCAACAATTTTATTAAACGAAACATCGTCTTCTGAACATTTCAATGAGGAAACATCAATGGATTTGTCAGCAGTTGGACATGAGGAATCTGGTGTAGATGAAGCTTCTTTAGATCATGAAACCTCATCAGATCTTGAAACCTCAAGGGATCATAAAACCCCAAAAGATCATGAGACCTCAAGAGATCATGAAACTTCATCAGACCATGAAACCTCAAGGGATCATAAAACCCCGAAAGATCATGAGACCTCAAGACATCATGAAAGCTCATCAGATCATGAAACCTTTTCAGATCATGAAACCTTTTCAGATCATGAAAACTCATCAGATCATAAGACCTCAAGAGATCATGAAACAGTGTCAGAACAAAGAAGACCTATGGACAAGACGTCTTTAACACATCCATCATCAACAGACAAATTTTCATTACAACAGAAAGATTTGATGGAAAGGACATTATCAGAGGAACAGAACGTGATGACAACAGAGATATCATCAAGTGAAGTGACAGCTAAAATGATTTATTCAAAAACAAAAGGACAATCGTTTATAGGACAGAAATACCAAATACAACAAAATATGAATTCAGAAGAGAGTTCATCATTTGAGGAGACAGTGAGAGATACATCAGTATCCTCAGAAAGCAGAACATGTACAGGACGTGAAGAAACATTTAGACATTCAAAATCATCGGAAGAGAGGACAGAAAGGAGGAGGTTGTTAGATGGTGAGACACCTCAGGAAGCTGCAACAGATGAAACTGATGATATGGACACTATGACAGTTGATGCACACCATCCAAAGAGTGCTTTATCTTGTAGAAAACGTTCCAATTGTGATTCCAATTTGTACACTGAAGCACACATGATTTCAAATTATAGACATCAAAACGCTGTTCAGTCACTCACAGATTTAACATTTCATGAAAATGGATTAAAGTGTCAAAATGGTACTGAGGACACGGTTGGTTGCACGTCATTGCACAAAGGACATGGAACAAGTAATGGTCTACACAACTGACTCCTTATATTCAGAAAAATTTATACATACTTAGTCACCGATAAATCAATCCTGAAAACATTCTTATTTCACGTCATTGAAGTGCCTCTGAAACAGGAATACTTAAAGGCACTAGTGCACGCTTTTATGGTTTAAATTGGCTATTTTAAGGTTTACGAGGACTTATGCATTCACTTAGACTTTCTATCGATGCAATGAAATACGAAACTTTCTTTACAATTTACCTGCAATCAACAATGAAAACGTTGATTGCAGCCGCTGTCGGCTTGGACATATAAAAGTCTATGGTTAGCTGTGCACAAAACGGATAAATCATTGACTCTTGGAAACGGCTGAACTAGTATTTTGTGCAGCTATTGAATTTACCTAAACTCTGAACTGAGAACAAATCATGAAATATGTTTTATGAAAGCAATGTTGTAAATTAACCGATTTAATAACACAGTATTAGCATTGTTATTAGATTGACCATAGCGGCTGCCGTTTCCGCTTTTCTGGTTGTGAGCAAATTTTAATATTTCCGATATCGTAGTTCATGCGGACCTAATGTAACGTAACATTAAATACTTCTGGCCTTTAAAAATCCACTTTACTACCTGAATACGTAAATATTTGTTAAATAACTTACGAGGTAGATTACTTGAGTGAGGATAGTGAGTAATATCGAGAGATATGCAGTATCTGTGCATTCGTTGTGTTTACGAAATATTGGCGTGCACTAGTGCGTTTAAGAATATAGAATGGAATAATTAACATTTCAAGAACTGCAAGATATCTGGATATCAACTTTGCAAGTGATTAATCAAAAGTATGATTTAAATACTGCTATGATTACACCAGTTTCTTGCCTACCCCAAAGCGGTAAAAATACTAAAATGGGTGGGCAGTATTCCATTGACCAATTGACCCATGAGAAAACTTGTATAAAATGAAAAGAGTTATTTACAAGAAAGAGAAAACTACAGAATGTCCCCTTGAATAATATTTTTATCAAACGAGTGAGTGGTTTGGTATTTAACGAGTAAAAGCAAATAAGATACCGATACCATTTACTAATTTCATAAAAATGTAATTAAACATAACTGAATTTAATATTTTTTTCATTACTCTCAGAATGATATAAAATAAAAATATTTTAAATTGCAAAGATTACCATTCCGCCACGCTGCAATCATTGTGACGTCATTTTTAACAAATTGCGACGTCGTGTTATGACACAATTTGTGTTATCATTGTAGATTTTTTGAAAGGAGGCATCTTCAAGGGGCGAGTGACATCACCAATGTCTTTCAACCTGACAGTTATTGTGTTCATAGTTATAGGAAGCATTTCCAGTGCTAGTTTCAAGTGATTGAAAATGTTACAGTTGGTAGATTTCTAATGACTGATTACAAAATTGTTGTTAATTATATCAAATAGCCTTGTCTCAAGTTACTATGATTCATTATATAAGTTTATAATAGATAGTTACTCATTGGAATTTGGAATGTTTGTTTTTATCAAATTTCAGTTTTTTCATTATACATTTGTACACTGATTAAAAACAAATGTACAAAGCTTTAATTTATAAAATTTGCTTCAAAGAAGCAATATTGTTTTTTACCAGACATTTTCTGTTTAACCACTTGTGCAATTCATTTTAACATTATTTTCTTATCTTGTTATGTAATGTGTCTTCATTTATAATTTATAAAAATATTATTCATACTATTTTGTTGACTCACTTTTACGCTCACCAGGCTCGATGGGCTTGTGGTGTCCATCCATCCATCCATCCATCCATGCCTATAAATCTTGCTTTTTCATCTTCTTCCCATAAACCATTGAAACCTTATAGTGTACAGTTATTTTGGCCAAGCGGGAAGCTAAATTGTAAATTTGGTGATTTTGTAGTACCTAATAACACTGAAATTATGTTTACAGATCCCTTTGCTAATTGGTATTATGATTGGTGAACCTTAGTCCTGCTTCATGACTGTGTATATAAAGGAGCATTTAATACAGTCTAGGTCCACAGTCAGCAAGTCTAGATTGACTGAATACAAAATTAGGAGCCAAAAGAAAAAATATTATGGATGAAGGAACAGTAAATTATTAATATTTTTCATAGATTAAATTTTAGTCTAGGTGAATCAGTGTCCCTTGATATATGACTCTGTTGCCTGATATATTATTATTTGAAAAAAGGAGAAACGATTTCTCACTTGAAGAAAGGTTGTGTAAGAGAAGGGTAAACCTGGAAATCTTTTAATATGATGAATACATTTCCACTAGTGCAGCAAAAGGACCTGTAAGAAAAGTCAATTTCACTGGTCGAAATGAATTCATCTTGAGCCTGATGAGCTACAGAGCTAATGGGTATATTACTTCTACTGTTTCCTGTGTTGCCAGGTTTCATCAGTTGTTCCCTCAAGTCTTCATATAGACTGGTTTAGGCTTTAAATATATTTTCAGGTCTGTCTGACAGACTAGAAATGTGCTTACAGACCCTACTTTAGAACTATACAGGATGAAATAAGGTCAATTTTATATGATTGTACTTTAATCATTGTTTCACTGAATAAACATATTATCATCTTCATTTTCAAAAGTTACATATAAACTAAAGTATTTTTGTCCAGTACATATACCAGTAAGGTATATCCATAGCCATTTATACACTTCAAAGGCTATTTTAGCTCAAACTTTTTGACAAGGATTTCATATTATCCAACTTACAATTTAGAACATCCGAGTTCCTGTTTGGTGCTTGGTTAAACCACATGGTATAGCAATGCCCTTTGGAGAAGGTTCCATACATGTCCTATTGGATTAGATCCGACAAAGGAGCAGGCAACTCCATTCCCTCAATCGTTTCAATTTGAAGGTACTGTTCAGACATTGTTTTCCAAAAGGAAGAAGTTCTACCTGATATCTCAAGTGTAAGGTTTGACATAGATATCCCAGATGTCATCCAAGTAACGGGATGTCATCCAAGTCATACCAGTCATGGTGCCATTCTCAAGAACATACAGATTAGTCTTTCATCCCAGCTGATTCCAACCCATACCATGACTGAACGTCATTTATACCTGTTATGTTCAGCAATGTTAACATCTGCCAAACGTTACCCCTGTCTTCTACAAACTCTCGCCCGTCTATCAGTAAAGTTTAGTCTCATCAATGAAAAACACAGGCCTCAAGTTATGAGCAATCCAATCGACATGCTCAGCATGCAGTCCATTCTCGACTGGTAACACAGTGAGTAGGGTGGCTCGAGTTAAAGGGAATTCGAACACATGGTTTGGATGCTAACTATTCTCATGCAGTCGTCTACGCACAGTTTGTGTGGAACCTTGACTCCACGCGTGTTACGGAGATCATATCTCGGCTTAGTGGCATTTCTGTTGTTTTGTCGCAGAGCTTGCAGTTGAAGAAAACGGTCATCACGTGGCGTTGTTGATCTTTCACGACCTCCAGCATGTCGTCTGACAGGAGTACCATAAGTTTGGAACCCTGTTGATGATACTGTGACACTGTGGGCTACACCTAGTTCTTCCCCAACGTTGTGTCGCCCCTTTTTGCAACATTCCCATTCCTCTAGACAATTCTTTTGTGGATTCATCACATCGGCTAAATTAAAGTTCAGGTGTGTTGCAAAATTCTACGGACACGTAGCAAAAGGTCTTACCATACAGATTGTACTGATAACCCTTATTGACGATATCCCTACCTTACTTGGTCCAGATTATATAATTCTGCTTAGCATATTGACGAACATCTTCCCACGCATGGCCAGCCCCAATGACTTGCTAATATAGGATAAGACTGGTGCCTTTTAAAGCCTTAGACTCAAACACAAACCATGCGGGGGCAGATGACTGACGAGAATAAACACTACAGATATTTAATCAGATTACTTTAGCTTTCAGTATTAATGTACATTTGAACGACCTCTTCAAATAAGTAGGCCTGTACTTGCGGAATAAGTTGCCATTCGTAAAAGAATAGAAAAAGTTGTACATTCATGTTGACTGTTCTATACCAGTATAAGATAGTATTATATTGGATTAAGAACACGTGGAGGATAGTCTGGTATATTCAAGCAAACCTACATAATCAAAATAAAATTCATCTGGTTTTTTCTTGTAAATATGATATTCACTTTTGGATTTTAAGTTCATTTCAGATACAGGGAAGATAATATATTGATATATAGAATGAGATATACATTTATAAGAAATGAAAAGTTAGAAAATTAGTAAAAAGGCGATAACATTTCTTTGATCTCCATGAGTATTAAAGTTTCTTATCTAAAGCATAATGACAATGCTTAGGTTAGGGCAAAGTGATTTGAAAACAAACACCTATAGTATGGACACACTTAGACTACGTTAGATTAGAATAGGAATTTCAGAGGGGGGTCTACAGCGACGGATCAAATATGAAATCGATGTTGCAATTTCACATATTGCATTCAATTCGATCACACCATCAATGGTTTCACCGTGATGGCCTAAATTAGCAAAAAAACATTTATCTTATGCATAAATTATAGGCTATGTTTATTTAGATTTTCAAGTTTTTCGACTTTGACCTATATTGTCCTTCCTGTTCACTGCTCGGTTCTCTGTCGACGATTGACGTGTGCAAAAAGTTTAAATCCCGAACTAGGACATATGTATGACATGTAAGGGTTCCAAAGACGTGGAGCCTTAAGCATTAGCTGAAAAATGCTTTTTAAAAAAACGTAGATATTTTAAAGAGCCACTCCGTGATTTTCATAACATATTATTAACTTTTCATGTCCAGAAGACAAATACTGGTTTTCCATGAAAATCTAAAAACAGCCTTATAAATGCACAGAGGTGTAGATATCACGTCCAATATACATGGATACTAGTTATATAACCTAAAAAACACTATCAACTCCTAACTACCATCCTGGGTGTTTTAGATAAGTCTCCAAAATTACGTTTGACTATTTAATTGACGCGCGCCACTGTCCGGTTTTCGATCATAATTGCGATGTTCGACCTTCATATTGTCACTGTAAAAAAACAACAAGCTTTAAAATGTGTGTTTTCGGTAACAGTCGATACTTCGCGATCAAATGACACCATTGATTAAGTTTAGCATATATGACTCCAACAACTCATGGAGTGGCTCTTAAAGACCATTCAATAGAAAAGATTTTTTATCTATTTCGCGATCCTACCCAGAAACACAGTGACATGTATCGCTTAGAAATAGCTCTACTGAGAACGACATGTATGCCTAAATATAGACTCTACACATGTACTATATAGTAGAAGATTAGAGTCTATAGGCCTGTATATGTCTTTCTGAAGCTATTTCTAAGCGATACACGTTCCTGTGATTTAAAGTGTATAGTCAAATCATCTTTTATAATCTGTATAGCCATTTCATTATATATTGACACTTGTAGAATTAATTTGCTTTAATGTTTATTATTGTCTAATCAAACGGAAAAATCAAAACGTTTGGAAAGTTAATTCTTCATGTTTCTTTTTTAATTAGTAACGTATTTAAAATTATATACAGTAGAATGTCCGGCGTCCCTATTGGACAGATTTAAAAGTCTAAGGTATATTTTCATGTTATCGCCAAATCGAAACTAGGACCAGATTACATTGCATTTAAACAGCGTGGATCCTACTTTCTACTAAAAATTTCCCTATGCAACGAGTTCACGCGTAACATAATATTTCCTTCATCGAATAAGAGCTCATGTCAAATATTCACCAGTATTAAAAGGTAAGTAGGCGCATATGGTTAATTCTGTGCAGCCGTTGTCATACGTTTTGCTTAGTTTAAAGTTCAACTTCGCTGAGGTAAACAAATAAATAGGTCATGTTGTGCTGTGTTTTTAATAAGTCGCATGACGTACGTAGAGAGAGAGAGAGAGAGAGAGAGAGAGAGAGAGAGAGAGAGAGAGAGAGAGAGAGAGAGAGAGAGAGAGAGAGAGAGAGAGAGAGAGAGAGAGAGAGAGAGAGAGAGAGCATGCATTGAATACGCGCGAACTTCGACGTCGTCAATATTCGACAGCCGCTGTTATTAATTCAACATCAATAATTATCATCCAAAACTCTGTTCCACAGGAGATATCGCTTGTGGAAGATCAAGCGATATCTCCTAGGAGATATCTTTTTGGCAGTAGATTTTGAACAATGCCCCTCTGACGTCAAGTATATGACATCACAGTTGTTTTACATCATCAAGTAATGACATCACAATGCTATGACGTCACAAACACTACGACGTCACAATGCTATGACATCATCGCAATTGGAGTCTTAGGGCAGCAGGGTGTTCAGTAATGTTAATTTATCAATCAAATGTAATGAAAAATGATTTTGGATGATAAATAGAATCTCACCCTCGTGTCTTCTGATATCAAATATATCAACACTCGTTGATAAAAGTAAAATATCCTCGGCAAGCCTCGGATATTTGTACCTTTTATCAACTCGTGTTGATACATTTGATATCAGAAGACACTTGGGTGAGATTCTCTATTTATACTATGTATAATAAATGAGTGAAGTTACATATATATCTTAATAACAAATATTTCTTTTCGCTGTCCCCAGTTAAGTGATAAAGGTATATGCAAAAGCTGAACATATTATATTTTCAACAATCAATATTTCCGAATTTTGCATTGCATCAACTGAAAGCCAATGTGAGTGCTTATGTCCTCAAATGCCCTAATGTCCACCTTGGGCGCGAAATACGTGCACTATGTAGTGCATTTAGCAATAATATAAGAGGATTGGCAAAGATAAAGAGATAATCTTGAGATATATAATCATTATTTTGTTTTTGGCGTGCTGATTATTTTTTTTCTTTCACGATTTATGTGAACAAAATCCAGGCAAAACGTTTGAATATTCTACAGCCAACACATGTATACTTACAGTCCTCAATGTGAACTTGAGGCGTTAGGATTTAAATTTGGCTCAATCAGAGAAAGTTTGGAAAATTAACAAGGTATTTTTTTCAAAAGGCACTTAATTAATAATATAGATACTATAGCAACTTCTTAAAAAGATGCGCAATAACAAAACACAGTGAAGTTTATTTGTCCGTAAGAAGATAGTGAACAAAATGCTATCACAAGTTCAACCATCTTTTTGTAAATATTTGTACAAAATTGGAATTTCCAAGAAATGGACCTTCGAGTTTTCTGACGAAACACCGAGTCAGCACCATAGCGCGCATGCGTAGAGTCATAGGAAGAAGAGATATCGCGGGAATGCAAATCGAAAATAGATATACCGAGCATGCGAAATCGAAGGAATCATTTCAAGCGTGGGCATTTGCTGAGGTCAAAATGAAGATAACTTTGTAATGGTAGGTGTTTTTCACTACTTTACGACGTTACTAAAAGTTGTCAAGTTATTTTTTCGAGTCGAAACGTGTCATATCCCAACCTTACTGTCAGATAGATCTTGTCTGCAGTAGGCTGCTGTCGCACTGACATGGCCTGTAGGCTACTCTTGTTTACATTTTGTCGTTTCGCTTGTGAACTGAGACTAGGGGACACACCATTGTGCGAATGTTTACCGAAGGTATGCGTTAGTGATGATACAGACTGATAAACATCAATGGAGACCTTAGTCCTTCAAAATGGGAGAGGTTGAGTAGTAGAGTGACCACAGGGGCGTGTATCGCCGAAAATAATAATAGTAATATATAGGGTAAGCACGGCATATTTCGGACACCTTCAACGTTTCCCGGTAACAGGCATATTTGAAAAGTCTGCCTCTGTTTAGACTTGTCAAACAGTGATATTGCTCTCAATCGTTCGATTCCATGTGTTTAAGTAGGTCAAAGCTTTTATTTCAATTAAACAGACTGTAAAAACGGGGTTTTTCATAGCAACGGGTAAATTCGGGGTTCTTCGGTCACCCACGTGGTCGACTGTTAAATGATGCATTTAATTACACTTGATGATCATTTTGGAAGAAAATTACCATAAACTTGTAACCACATAACTGGATCGATTGATGAATTCTAAATAGAGGTCAGTCATTTTTATTTTCAGTTGGTTTTTACATCGTTACATCGATGTCAGTCTTCTAGGACAGTGTGACACCAATTCCGGTTTAAACCCACTTGAGATTACATAATATGGCAAAGGTTAAAAATAGATCGGGGATATTCGGTCAGTGATGTCGGATGATATTAGCAAAAGTAATGAATGCATATTGATCCTGGTCGTAATTTTATTGAGTCTAATTGTCTAAAAATTGACTTTAACACCCGACTGTATTGAATATTATAAACAATACTTATACCGAGAAGGTTGATAAAAATATTTTTCTGGTCGGGTAAATTCGGTCACCTCAGAAACGCTCGATGAGGGCAAAAATTCATAAACCGCGCGAAAATGCTCCTGTCACGTGATTGGACACCACGAGCCTAATGTTCCATATTTGGTACAAAATTTATTCATCCATGTTCTGACATTGGTATTTTTACTATTGTTCTACTATCATTGAAGTCATTGAAGTGTCCGAAGTTACCGACTGACCGAAGTTTGCCGTACTTACCCTAATAAAGAAAAAAAGGGTATCTCTACTATATAAATACATATAGTAGAGATACCCTTTTTTTCTTTTTTATATATTACTATTATTATTTTCGGCGATACACGCCCCTGTGAGAGTGACGGTGCTAAACTTCGCAGTATATACCGTATTTCCTCTAATAGTTTTTTCAACACCACCACCATGCCTATGTGGGTATGATGCCCAAATTTGGAAAACTAATTGGGTATTTAAATTTTCAAGCGAGTATTCTTATTTTTTTATACCCACCACTTTTCTTAAATCCAGGTATTCAGTTCAATTTTTAAAGGTTACATGTCATAAGTTTTTAACCAATTATAATCATCAAACAAGCTATACATTTGCTGCCACTAATAACAAGAATAATGATAAGAAATCAGAAGTACACACCTTGTGAAATCAGTGTATATGGTTCAGCAGTAAGGTTCATCAAAATGCTTACAGTTGACTTGTACTACAGGTGTTTGATTTTCTTTAATAACATTCAAATATAATAGATACCAATTATCCAACTCAACAAGGGCCAGGAAATCAGAACCGTTGTGTGAAAGAAATCAAGAAGTCAATAACCCATAACATCGTCTTGTAACATACAAGATATATAAATAAATAAATAAATGAATGAATGAATGAATAAATAAATTCACTTTTGATGGGTTAGGATCTTTATCATTGTTACTGCATCTGAACCTGGATTGTTGGCAGTTTGAGGTGACGCTAGAGTATATATATATATATTAAAATAGTAACAAGAATGTTCAAACTCTATGGTAATATATATAAAAAAAAGAAGAAGATAAAGTTGAATTACATTTGGCAAACGTTTTCATCAGGTACGAATGTACCTGCTTCATCAGGCTGTTTAATGCAGTATATATATATATATATATATATAAAAAAAACTTGCATTTAAAAGTTATTTTCTTTTTTACAAAATATGCTGTTATGAATAAGATCCTCATCAATCGAATTTTATTCATTTGTATCACGACAGTCATTAAAAAAACATGCTGAAATAGCAAAGGTGAGACAGGAAATCATACAGCAGCCACCGGACGTCATTTTGAAGTTGAAATTTGGTTGATTTCATGTCGGGACATTGATCAACCAATTTTCGCCGTCGGAAACTGACATTGAAATTTTGTTGGTTTTTTAGTAAATTGTGTCAACATTTTTATTATTAATTTTAACCAAAAAATAACCTATGGATTGTTTTAGAGAATGAATTGAAAATGCAAAAGTGAACAGCTATCATTGACATTTGAAAGGTTTATTAATATTGGATTAAGATAAATAAACATCAATTCCTTTCAATTTCACAATAGAGGGAGGTAACTCTGTTCTTTGATCTAATTGGAGTAATCAAAGTATATGGTATTTTTGCAACAGTTTTTATTTTTTCAGTTATCTTCACAACTGACAACACATATTTTCAATTTGAACAAAAAAACATTGCTTACACAACGACTCAACGACTTTTTAATGTTGATACGTCATGGCTTCGACCTATTTCAATGCGCCTCAAGTTTCAAATACAGTCACAACTCAACATTGTTAAACAATGTCATTTCAACGTTGATACTGTAGTATATTGACACTTTGATAATGGTATAAGGGAGATAACTCCGTAAGCCTTGTCATTCAGTACAGTAGTACTAAACAGAGTGACATTCCTTTGGGACCCCTGTGTGTAAACCCCTTGCCCTTCCACATGTCTGCGGTAACTGAACGTTACATTGTTCTGCCATCGACTATGGTCGGTTATAGTAAGACACGACAGAATAAATGGCGACGAGGATGGGATCCCGCTCACAAAGCTACGGCCAAGTGAACTACGTGTTCAGGTGACATTTTAAAACGATCTACGGATCAGAAATAACATGAAAATTGACGCGGTCAACAGATTGTTTCAATATCAAGTAAAACTCGAAAGAAAATATTACAAGTGTCCAAGTGACTATGTTTCTGATTTAAGATTCAGAAAATTTGTTGAACTACGTGTTACAAAACCATTATCAGTCAAACTACGTGTTTCTGATTTGAACATTCATAATTCTTATCACGATAAGGATTCCTTTTGTGACTTTGAAACAATATAAATTTCAAAATGGCGGAGCAAGAAGAAATTCAAAATACTAGTTTTTGTGTTCCAATTACGAAGTTTTCCGGTAAAAAAGAAGATTTTTCAGTGTATGCTGAACGGTTCGAATCAAGTATGACAGCCAATAATATTGTTGATGAAAAGAGAATTATTCACACTTTTATTTCGTCAATGGGAGATCAGCTATACAAATTAGCCCATGACTTGTTTTCACCAGAGAAGGTTAGTGAACAGACATTTAAGAATGTCATAGGTAAACTTTCTCAGCATCTTCACCCACCTCCTAATATCATAACAGCCCGTTGCAATTTTAACAGGACAGTTCAAAAACCTGATGAGAACCTAAGCACATTTGTAGCTAACTTGAGGAGAATTGCAGAAGACTGTAATCATGCTGAACACTTATTGATGTGGTTGAGAGACAGGTTTGTAGCTGGGGTATACAATGAAAACATTAGGCGTAGGTTACTGCAAGAAAAAGCCACAATGACCTTTGATACAGCATCTCAAATAGCCTTGACAAAGGAGACAGCCAGTAAGGAAGCTAGAGCTATACAAGGTAACAATACAGCTTCAGTAAATAAGTTGACAACCCAGAACAGAAAGGGGCCACAGAAAAGTTCGAACAAGGGTAAATCAGGTACTTACAGACCATGCACTAGATGTAACCTACATCTCAGCAACATGTGACAACTGTAGCAAGGTTGGGCATCTTTCCCGCGCATGTCGCGCACCTAAATCAGGGAAAAAGAAGGTTCCTTACAGTAAACACAGAAAATCAACCAATATGATTGATGTGGAAGGAGGGCATTTGAGTCAGGAAGAGGACGTGTTTGAAGAATTATTCATGGTTTCTTCAGTATTGCATGAAGGAAGTACAGGAAAGTGGAAGAAAACTATTATTGTTAACAATCGGCCATTGAAATTTGAAATTGATTCTAGATCAGGTGTAACTATAATCAATGAGGAAATCTACAAGTCAGCATTTCCTGACATGCCTTTGAATAGGACAACCTGCAAGCTGGAAGCGTATCTAGGTACAGACATTCCTGTGTTAGGGAAATTAAGTGTTGAAGTCAACATCGAATCCGAGATGAAGAAGCTATTCCTGATAGTAGTCGGAGGAAAGGGGGCATCACTGTTAGGCAGAGATTGGCTCAAGTACATGGGACCATGGAAAAGCATACTGTCAACTAACAACATAAGCTCAAGGGAAGCAGACTCAGATGCTAGCTATGATCTGTTCGCAGAATTTCCCGAAGTTTTTGACAAGGGTCTAGGACATTTGAAGGAATGTGAAGTATCTCTAGACATTGAAGGAGATGCTCGGCCAATCTTTTGCAAGGAGCGCACTGTACTGTTGGCCCCGCGTGAAAAAATTGAGAGGGAAATAAACAGAATGGAGAATGAAGGCATCATTGAAGCAGTGAAATATTCACAGTGGGCAACTCCAGTCGTTCCCGTGCTCAAGTCATTGGGGGAAGTTCGTCTTTGTGGGGACTACAAGACGACACTCAACAAGTACATACAGGTAGAAACTTACCCAATTCCGAAGGTTGAAGAACTACTAGCCGAACTAAATGGTGGGGAAGAATTCACCAAACTTGATCTGAAACATGCATATCAGCAGCTGCAACTTGATGAGAAGTCTCAGAAACTGACAATCAACACTTCAAAAGGACTGTATCACTTCAGAAGACTTCCGTATGGCGTTAGCACAGCACCAGCATTGTTCCAAAGAACAATTGAGATGGTACTCAAGGGTATCAAGGGAGTAGTGTCGTTCATGGATGACATTTGTGTTACTGGATGCAACCGACAAGAGCATATGTCCAACCTGAAGACGGTGTTACGAGCACTACAGAAAGCAGGATAGAAACTGAGGCCGGACAATGCAAGTTCTTCCTGAAACAAGTTCAGTTTCTAGGTTTCATCGTTGATGAGAAGGGAATTCACCCAACCAGGGAGAAAGTCACAGCAATCCAGCAAGCACCAGAACCGAAAAATGTGTCAGAACTGAGATCCTCTCTCGGAATGCTGAATCACTATGCAAAGTTCATGCCCAACTTGCCAAGCACAGTGGCACCATTGTATGATCTTCTACGGAAAAATCAGCAGTGGAAGTGGTCCAAAAGAGAACAGGAATCATTCAAGAAATCCAAGGAGTTCTTGATGGATGAGACATTCTGGACAAGCCATTAATACTCCCCTGTGATGCTTCACCTTACGGGGTAGGAGCTGTCCTGCAACATAAAATTGATGGAGAAGAAAGGCCAATCGCATATGCATCAAGGAAACTGAACAGTACTGAACAAAACTATTCTCAACTATAGAAAGAAGGACTCGCCATTATCTTTGGAGTGACCAAGTTCAGGCAGTATATTTTAGGACGAACCTTCACACTGGTCACAGATCATCGTCCACTACTTCGACTGTTCTCTCTAACAAAGGAAACTCCTCTCATGGCAGCATCACGTATCAAGAGATGAGGATTGATTCTTGCTTTCTTCGACTACAAAATAGAATACAGGACATCGAAACAAAATGCACCAGCTGATGGGTTAACCAGGCTTCCACAGGCACTGCCAAAAAATGAAAGCACAAATATCAACACCGAATTGATCCTACTGATCAACAGATTTGATAGTGAACTACCCATCACATCACAACAAGTAGCCATGGAAACAGCAAAAGATCCAGTGCTAAGACGAATTCGCCATCTTACCCTAGAAGGATGGCCAGAGCATATTGTCCAAGGCGATTTGACTGCTATAAGAGCTTAAACCCTACTTCCAAAGAAGATTGGAACTGAGTGTAGAGCAAGGTGTTGTTCTATGGGGCACAAAAGTGATCATTCCGAAGAGTTTTCAAGAAACTTTGCTCGGGGAACTTCATGAAGAACATGCAGGAATGGTTAGAATGAAGTCAGTCGCAAGATCAATATTATGGTGGCCAGGACTGGACAGAGAGATTGAGAACAAAGTAAGACTTTGCTTCGACTGCCAGGAGACTGCAAACCAACCCACAGCAGCTCCTCCTACAAGCTGGAAATGGCCTTCGTCACCATGGTCTCGACTTCACATCGATTTTGCTGGACCATTTCAGGGACATTCATTCTTAGTCATAGTGGATGCTCACTCAAAGTGGATGGAAGTTATAGCACTTCAATCAACCACAGCAACTGTCACCATAAGGCATTTGAGAAAACTCTTCTCTGTTTTTGGACCTCCAGAACATATTGTGACAGACAATGGGGCTCAGTTCACCTCCGAGGAATTCCAGACATTCCTACAAATGAACAACATTCATCACACTCGCACAGCACCAAAACATCCCGCTACCAATGGACAAGCTGAACGAGCAGTAGAATCTTTTAAACTGGCTCTGAAGAAGATGAAAAATCAAGAAGGTGACATTTCTGACAAGCTACAGAAATATTTGTTCTCATACAGGACAGCTAACAATGCTGCAACAGGTAAAACTCCAGCCGAGTTGCTCATGCGGCGACAACTGCGTACACGATTGTCAGCATTGAGGCCATCGAGAGAAAGTCTGATGTCGAGGAAAGAAGATCCGACTGATGAACAGCACGATTCATCAAAGTAGGTGAGGCAGTGTTTGTGCTTAATTTCGGAGTTCAAGGCGCCCGATGGGTCCAAGGGACTATTCAAGAGCGACATGGTGATAGAAACTATCAAGTGTCGGTGGGATAGCAGGTCTGGAAGAGACATGTTGATCAAATCAGGCCACGGGAAGCTGATTTGACCACAGAGTTACCCAAAGGTCATGGTGACCTACCTGAGATTACAGTGATCAGTCCTCCAGAAAATCTGCAACCAGAGGTTGTAGATAAACCAGACAGTGCAACATGCATGAAGGAGGAGGTTGAAGTCCCTGGGGCGACTGCATCGGAGACAACCACTTCTACACCGAGGCAGTATCCACAACGAACACGACGTCCACCAGTGCGATTTGACTGCTAAGACGACAGCAGTGAAAATGACTGTTAATTTTAAGTGTTACATGTTTGGTTATGATATTCCTAAGTAGAGGGGAAGCATTTCTTCAAAGACTTTTAAAAGTTGTTATGGTTTACAAGGCATTTCAATTAATTATAATGCATGCAGACTTTTCATTCAATGTTAATCAATAGTTTCAGTAAACATCCAAGTTTTTATAAGTTAAAAATTTAGGGGGAGTGGTGTGGTATATTGACACTTTGATAATGGTATAAGGGAGATAACTCCGTAAGCCTTGTCATTCAGGACTATCAGAATCTGGTACAGTAGTACTAAACAGAGTGACGTCCCTTTGGGACCCCTGTGTGTAAACCCCTTGCCCTTCCGCAATAAACATGTCTGCGGTAACTGGACGTTACGTTGTTCTGCCATCGACTATGGTCGGTTATAGTGAAGACACGACAGATACAACGTCAGATTGCCCACTAGGCAAGCTGTTGACCTAATTCCATGAACAAGGAGCCAAGAATGGTCAATCATTTTGGGGCGTGATTCGGATTGCCTGTGCAATAATATGCAATTACATAACTTTGAATATTTTTCAACCCTTCAACCCACATTGAAATTGACTTCCCAACCAATGAAAGATATAGACAATGGCTAACGGGTGATGGGGAATGATAGATTATCTTTCCCGAGTTATTTTAATTAATTTCGTAATTCTCGAGCCTTGGCAAGAGAAATACACAATTGATATAACGAGGGAAAGATAATCTGTCATTTCCCGTCACAAGTTGGTTATTGAACAGTTCCTGGAATTTATATGTTTTTACCTCATCTGCTTTTATTATCTATATATTTGTTCCGGGCATACAAGTTATAAGTCCTAGAAAGACAGATAACATTTGAAAATGTTGAAAAAATGATGTGTTTTTTATATTAACAATGTTTTCTTATCAAAATCAAATCATACGTTTTACTTGATGCATGACATAAATGTAACAACGTATCTTAATCATATCGGTGATACATCTAAAATCCTTCTCAATATACATCAGAACATCTGAAAAATATCACTCTCGTGGCTGACTTCTTCCCTCGATATTATTCTCTTAAACGAGGTGTGCAGTCATATCCCTTAGAGCTATTCTAAAGAATACGTCTTTAACTGGTGAGCTTTCATCGAGATAAACATGTAAATATTTCAAGAAATCCAACAATCGTAAACAATTTATATAATTATAAGTTACTTAATGTTCTGTAATATGTGAAGTCTTTTAACATTTCAAGAAATGTTAGATATGTAGTGTCATTGTAGTCTGAGCTGTGACAATATATTGTAGTATTTGTGATGCTGACAATACATTTACCTTGATAAAGTCTCTGTATTATGGATTCATAATACGTATCATTACCTTTAAAAAGATTTTTTTCAAGGTATTTGACAAAAGTAAATCTGCCTTTTTATAAAAAGTAGCTGAGAATAGTATAAAGTGATATCTATCATTAATCATAATTTTAATTTTAATGGGCAACTTTTCCGTCCTATGTGCAAAATGACCTGTGGCCCCTACCTTTCCCAATCCCTTGTTATTATGTGATCTTGTGATACACGTGTCGTGAAGCCTCTGTATCTTTAGACCTTTGACCTATATTTGTCAGTAGTATGATAACTGCTGAACGTTTATAGTGGACGAAATATTAACAATGGGTATCGGTACTCATTTCCATGTCGCAATATCCTGCAATACAGAAAAACGAAGTGCAATACATATTGCAATATATTGGTACTGTTATATTTTAGTTTTTCCATGTTATTTAGACTATTTAACAGCAATAAGGACAGTAATCAATGCTAAACTGGACGTCGTTTTGTTTAACGAGATAATCAAGTGACTGGTTCCATACTTTTTACATGTTTGTGCTATTTTCAAACTTGTAGGTTTTTCAGTAAAATCATGGACATCTTTCTGCAATTTTGTCACAAAAATTATTAATTCCAAAACCTCTGACATTTTGGATATTTTCAGAAGACTGTACTGGTACAAATCGCAGTGTTTCTGTATTGCAATATACAGATATACCGATATTTGCACCCTCACTAAATATTGAACGATGTGAATTTCAGATTGCATGTTTGATGACTGTCTAAATTCAAGTCATAATACACCACACAAACAATGTCCTCAAACATTTGTTTGGCATGGTACTATTCAACAATAGAGATAATAATTTTTGAATTTCTTGTTATTTATGGAGTCAGTTGCTCTATATTTCAATCATCTCTTTGTCTGTCACTTTGGAATGTATGTATGTTGCAGTTGGGTCCAGGCAACCAAGTTGTTCATCAATGAGATACGCTGCAAAACCAAAAATGGGCCAAATTGAGAGAGAGTCTGATTCTGATGAGCAACAGCCTACAAACACAGTCTGATTGTCATCGGCAGTTCAATCAGTCAGAATGGCTCGACCTCCAAGACTCAACAACAGTGGTCTCCCTTTGTATCATCTGACAAGGGTGGGGCCGCCAGCCTCACTTCCACAGGTTCCAGACACTATGGAGTGAGTATTTGTGTAGCATATTCATATTCAAACATTCCATTTTTTGTCTTGAACACCTTCAGTGTTACACAGTTATCTTGAACACCAGCGCTACATGGGGTATCTAGAACACCTACAGTGTTACTAAGGACTTAAGCAATTTTGCCCTTTCCCGCTCCCCTACTAGATCCATCAATACAGTAACATTATATGTGTGAGGAAAATTTTATTTTATGATATGTAACGCAGTGATAAACCTAGGATTTTTTTGGGGTGGGTCAATGCCCCACCTGGTCAAATTTGGGTGGGCCCTATTTTTTTGGGAGGTGGTCCCAAGGGCCCCACCTGATCAATTAAGGTGGGCCTTTTCAGAATGTGTACTCGTGCGGAAGTTGTCAGTCCCTATTGTGAAGGCATTGTCCCCGCCTCCATCTTTACACACTTGACAAAACATCTTCCCGTTTTCAAATCTAAGCCATTTATACTCCCCGAGCCATGATGTCTGAAATTTTTTAGCTTTGCTAGGGCCACCAATTTTGGTTTGAACCGTTTCGTCAGATTCAGAATCGCTGTCGTTATCATAATCATAATCAACAAGTGTCCGTTTCTTCGTTATAGGAGGAGACGATTGTGATCTGTCTGTTTGTTTGCTAAAGAAACTCAAAATATTTTTCTGCGACATGATCCATTTGTATATTAGTGCGGGAAATGAAACCGAAAGTGAAAGCGAGATTAGACAGCGAAGTTACAAATCCGTAACTAACACGCTTTTCCATTGGCTGAGAATATTACAATGGCCAATCAGGGACGTTGATGCATATCGTCGTCGGTCGATAAACTGGTTCACTGTCTGAGCGCTTGCGGTGAATGATCGTGATTTAGTGACGGAGTTTTTAGATTACAATTTACTTTCATTTATAAATATAGGCCGCATTCGGATTTTATAGTTGCGTTATTTTACAAAAGAATGCGTTAAAGGGGCGCAGCTTCAATTTATATGTGCGGGAATTTTCATTTGTATGCGGAAATGCCGCAGAAACGCATCCTAGGTTTATCCCTGGTAACGATCTATGATATAATTGCCCGATTTAGATAAAGATCAGATTCCTCTCTTAAAACCTGCTATTTTTTTCTTGTCATCTTTGCAAATCTATCAGAAATATTTTCGAAGGATACATATAATACGGAAAACCCTGACAAGTTTTAGTGTTAGTTATTGGTTGTGTAGGTAAAAACTTTTCTTTGACCCACTTTTTAGCTCATCAGGTCTGAAAGACCCGATGGGCCTATGGCATGGCAAGGCGTCCGGTGTCCGTCCATCCGTCCGTCCGTCCATCCGTAACCTTTCACTTTTTCGACTTCTTCTCCAGAACCAATGACTCTAGAGAGCTGAAATTGTATGTGCATACTCCTTGGCAAATGGGGATTCTAAATTGTAGATTTCGTGACCCCATGACCCCAAATGGGGTCACAAGGGTCAAAACCTTAAAAATCTATTTTAATCTTCTTCTCCAGTTCCAAAAGGTCTAGAGAGCTGAAAAGGTGTGTGTAGACTCCTTGGCCAACGGGGATTCTAAATTGTAGGTTTGGTGACCCCATGACCCCAAATGGGGTCACAGGGGTCAAAACCTAAGAAACCTAATTTAATCTTTTTCCCTAGTTCCAAAAGGTCTAGAGAGCTGAAAAGGTGTGTGTAGACTCCTTGGCCAACGGGGATTCTAAATTGTAGGTTTGGTGACCCCATGACCCCAAATGGGGTCACAGGGGTCAAAACCTAAAAAACCTAATTTCATCTTTTTCCCTAGTTGCAAAAGGTCTAGAGAGCTGAAAAGGTGTGTGTAGACTCCTTGGCCAACGGGGATTCTAAATTGTAGGTTTGGTGACCACTTGACCCCAAATGGGGTAACATGGGTCAAAACCTAAGAAACCTAATTTAATCTTTTTCCCTAGTTCCAAAAGGTCTAGAGAGCTGAAAAGGTGTGTGTAGACTCCTTGGCCAACGGGGATTCTAAATTGTAGGTTTGGTGACCCCATGACCCCAAATGGGGTCACAGGGGTCAAAACCTAAAAAACCTAATTTCATCTTTTTCCCTAGTTGCAAAAGGTCTAGAGAGCTGAAAAGGTGTGTGTAGACTCCTTGGCCAACGGGGATTCTAAATTGTAGGTTTGGTGACCACTTGACCCCAAATGGGGTAACATGGGTCAAAACCTTAAAATCCTTCTTTCATCTTCTTCTCCAGTTCCAAAAGGTCTTGATAGCTTAATAGTTGTGTGTAGACTCCTTGGACAATGGGGATTCTGAATTGTAGGTTCGGTGACCCCTTGACCCCAAATGAGCAAAGGGCCTTTTTTATTTGATTGTGAATAACTCGGACGTTGGGACAGGCTATCTTTCCTACACTGCCCATGACCCCATGGTCTAAACCACAACACCTATTTCTATCAAAAGTCTGATGAGCTACAGAGCCCATGGCTCTATTTTTTTGTGTTAAAATGGGAAAAATTAATTGGAGATTTTGTACATGTACAACTGTTGTTCAGTTCAGATGTCTGAAAATTTTCTTCAATATTGTTCTTCCAGCTTATATCGAGTGACAACTGTAATTGGGCGTAATGCAACCCAGGCTGACTTTGTCCTTGACTCGACCAATCGGATCAGGAGTGCGTACATTTCAAGGCTTCATGCTCGTATAATTCGAGAGGGGGAGATTCACCGGTTGAGGGATGACAGCTTAAATGGAGTCTTCATTAATCATATCAAAATTGCAGGTGAGCCAATATATTGAAATCAGAGGAATAAGTTTAAATCAACTTTTTGTCTCATTACCAGTTTGTGTGTTTGGGCAGTCTGATTTAAATTGACCATTTTCTGAGGAACAAAAGTTTTATTGACTTTATTGAGATTCTAACTCATTCTGTAAAGGGCTTCAATTTCAATTAGACTGTACATTTGGATTGTCAAAATTGGGTTGTGTTATTTTTTAATCTTTAGCTCATCAGGAAATTAAGGCTAGTTGACTTCTGGCGTGGTCGTCGTCTAATGTTTGTCAGTAGGATGGAGTCCATATTCTCCTCATGTGTTCAGCGTCTAAGCCATCCTTTGGACTGTTGAATCTGAAATTTTTAAGATTGAATCTTTTCCAAATTCTTAAGGAAAACTAGAATTTATTCTACTGCACTTTGCATTTCTAGTGTTCTTAACAGAGCACTGTCACGGAATACAGTGACTTAATTATGGTTTAGGCCTTAGTGACAAAAAGCAAGCTTTCAATGTAGGAAGTGTATTCATTGGCTGAAATTTTGTAAATACTTTGTGTTGCAATTTTTTACCTTAAGATTAATCTGTTTAATGCCAGAGATGTTTGATAAGCCGACTAGAGCTTTAATGATATATGTAGGGGCTCGGCAACTTTGTCTGCAGTAGAGAACTGTTCTACACGCAGTGAGGTTTGGGTGCAATGCTACACTGAATATCAGCGCAGTACCACCCATGGTTCGCTAGTTCCAGCCGATGCTCGCAGGTTTCACTGCAATGCATAGCCACAATGGTATTGCAGGCTTTTTCCCTGCAATAATACTAGCAGCCGCGATATAAGTGAAATAATCTTGAAAGTGACGTTAAACAACAACTCACCTCACCTATAATTGATATTGTAATACGACTATTAATTATTGGAAGCATAAGCAAACTCCCTGTAATTGAATTACATTAACTGACATAATAAATCTATAACGAACTTGGTCCTGCAGGCAGCTGTATTCTGCAGGAGGGCGACCTGGTGACCTTCGGACATCCCAACGGGTCCAACATCCTGGTCGGAACGTTCAAGCGGCAGTCGGACTCAGAGTATAAGTTTCTGGTAATGGGTTTCGCTCAATCATAGCATGCTAGAGTGATCTTCAGGTGTGTGTGTGACTGAGGGGGTTCCTTTACTGTTGTTTCTTTTTGTTTGTTTGGGGGGGGGATAACTAAATATTATTTGAATATCTTAAAGTAAGATAGATATATTCTTACATTTTTATGAACATACTCTGTGGCTCTTTAACCTTATTTTCTTGAACCCTTTTTGTAACAAATACAAACCTATTCATTTTCTAGTCACATCTTTAAAGAAATTAATCAATGACTGATATGCAAAATGAGACCTAACCCTACGTCTTACTTGCTGCACATTACCTAATGATTAAATAATTAATAATACTTAATTATGTTTCACAAAAAGCTTTGCGGGAGACATAATGTTTTCAGTCCCGTCTGTGGTTCCGTAATTCTGTAATTCCGAAATGCTTTCGTTTCAGTTTTTTTATCTCAAAAACTGTTCAATATTTTTTTTACCAAAACTTGGTTTGTGGTTAGGTCTAGTGGTGGAGTGATGCCTTTTACTATTTTGGTTATTCTGAATTTTTTTTTCTGGTTTCCATGGAAACAATTTGAACTTTGTGCATATGGGGATTGGGTAAATATCCAACCTATATCTAAAAATCTATTAGTATTATTTTTCCTAACCTGGTATGTGGTTAGATCTAGTGCTTGGGTGGTGCCTTTTGCTACTTTGGTCATTCTTAATTTTTCTTTTGCTTGATTTCCATTGAAACAATTTGAACTTAGTGCATATTGGGGGCTGTAGATGCTAATTGTAATATTTTATGTCTGTGTGAGTATCAAATGTCACATTCCATACAATAAAGAAGTTGACAAATATATAAAACCCTTCCTTATGCACTATTGAACTTGGTATGTTTCACGAGTCTTTATTATGTCAAGTTCATTGATGCTACTATATTAACCTTTTTATTATATGTTTGGTATGGATTGTTTCTGGTATAAGTGGCAATAAGATGATTAGGTTGAATTAAAAGTTTGGAAGGGGGACATCACTGTGGATCACATGCACATATTTCTAGTATATACCTAATATGGAAACTTACAAAATTCAGTCTCAACCTTGGCTTCCTGAACCATGGAAGCCATGGCTTACCCTGAAATACAACTGAAACCATAGTAAATCGAAGGACAAGTGATCACTGGATATCTTATTAGGGAGATGGCTTTGGTATGTTGAAGCAACACTGGACAAGGTACTAGACACTTGAATGTCTAGAAAACATACATGATTTGGTTGATGCTTAAATCTTACCTGCAGAATAAAGGAAGCAGGTTTGGATCTGTCAAAGTTTCAGATGTCATAATTGGATACATCTCATGTCATGGAAATGTCACACACTGAGACATGTTTGCTAGCCTGGGCGTAACCTCTTTTCTTCACAAATCGCACAGTTCTTAAAATACTTTTGTTCTCTTTTCTGTTGTTTTTTTTTGTTACCAATTTCTAAACTTGTTTGAACAGTCGTCATAGGGATTTTTTAAACATATTTTATTCAGTAGAATAGAGATTGGTAAACAATCCATTTGGCTTGCATCAATACCTCTCCCAAAGTAAATTTTCAAAACATTTCAGAGTATGACTTTAAGAAATCAACATTATACAATGTACAAGTATATTAAGTATATTAAAGACAATGATGATAAGATGTTTACATAATGAATACTACTGAATCTTTATGTCGACAGATGTTTGTTCGCATTACGGAGAGAAAAAATTATGTTAATATAACATTGATAACAGATATCGTAAGTTAGCTGTTGTACTTTTTGAAATGGTACATTTACAACATTTTCCTGTAATATTGAATTATTGATACAATATATTCGTGTCATAACATTAAAATTGATATCAGAATCGAACATGATGGAAATGATAAGATAGACATTCAGTCATTTTGTTTCTGTTTCCCAAGAGACGCAACATCATATTGTTTTGCGTCCATTCCCATATTTTATGCGCAAAGGACTCAGGCATTTGCCTCCGGTAAATTCCTGCATCTATCAATGGTAGCTCTCCTCACTCAGTCACTGGCTGTGACCTACCTTCACTACAAGCTAGTCCTGTTCAACATTGTCAGCCTTATCGGTTGTTGCTAATTGGTTTTGGCACATTTGATGATGTGTTTCTAATGTTGTTCCGGAAAACAATTGAAAATCTTTTTATTTTTTTTTTTTTATTTTTCATTTTTGAATCTCCATACAAGACAAGATAAATCACATATTCAGTTCAATACACAGCAAGATTACTTTAACACAGTGTTTGATTTACAAGCAATTGTTTGGAAAGATAGGTACTTTCTAAACAGAAATGTACAAAAAAGAATATCAAAAGGGGTCATGACATACCGACCAGAACTTTATGAAGTTTTCATATTTACAGTTTGAGTAGGCATTAAAGCGGTCAACATAGTACATTGTCTTAATGTCTTCTTTTACGTGTTTAATGTTTGGTATTTTTTCTTGTTGTTTCATTTTGTATATATTGTATTTTACGACAATCATTAACAGATTAAGGACATAGTTTCTATTTTCGCAATAACCTAAAATAACGTTTTTCCTAGTAAAAGTTATATGAGTTCCTGTTTTTTCCAAAATCCATTCTCCAAGTTTTTCCCAAATATTTTTGATGACCTTACATTCATAAAATAAATGTAAAATTGATTCTATCTCGGATTTGCAGAAAGTGCATTTATTAGATTCTTTGTATTTCATTTTAAATAGCAGATCATTTGTTGGTAGAAACCTATGCAGTATACTGTATTGGAACCAAGAATGTTTTACACTGTTGTACGACTTAAACGTCAATTTTTCTATCGTTCCCCATGCTTTATCATCAATAGGTTCAATTAATTAAGGATTCAGCAAATTTTGCTGAATCCTTATTGTTATTGGCGTGTTTTATTATTAAGGATTCAGCAAATTTTGCTGAATCCTTATTGTTATTGGCGTGTTTTATTATTATTATTTTTTTTTTTTTTTTTATTCCACCGATTTTGTCGCCGCGATTTAGCCCAAACCGCTTAAGCTATTACAGCCAAACTTACCAGTCTGGTAGAGCTTCATTACACTTAGCCGCAATAAGCTTTTGCACAGTACGATCCAAAGTTGGGAAAATTAACATGGGATTTTTTTTCAAAATGCACTTAGAGACTTGCAATTTATTTCAAACGATGCGCAATAGCAATGCAAGCACAAAAGTCAATCATGGCGATGTTGTAGCATGCATAGTTTGACCGCCATATTGCTTTTTTTGACTTATGTAAAAATGCAAGACCCCATGCATCTTTAAGAATCTTCTTCTCTGAAGATACTTGCATCTAAGAGCTGAAACTCTCCAATAATGTAGCTGAGACATTGGGAACTTCAGGGTGATTCAGATTTTGATGAAAGTCAAATATTTATTTCTCAGCAACCCTTCAAATTCGGGCGATTTAGCTCATGTAAGCATGTTCAAAGGGAGATAACTCTAAAAGTTAGACTCACAATTGCAACATTTTTTCAGGAATATAAGACCAGTATGTGCACTTGACGAAACTGTTAAAACATTGATCGCGAACAGTCATTTTCGTTCACAATAAACGATCAAAAACAGCAAAAATATTTTGACAAAAAATTAACATGGGGTAATTTTTCAAATTGCACTTAGAGACTTGAAACTTGATTTGAAAGAAGCGTGAGAACAATACAAACAAAAAAGTCAATCATGACGAATTCATAAGTATTATAGTTTTTTCGCATTATGAACTTATTTGTTCCAGAAATCGCTTTCCATTATTCCCCGATTCTTGTGTACACGATTAAGCCCAAACCGCTAAAGCTATGACAACCAAACTTACCAGTATGCTTGAACTTCATGAGACGACGCCACAATAAGCTTTTGGGCTTAATCGGATTAAGTGTTAAAGGCACAGTACCATCCAAAGTGCGAAAAATTAACATAGGATTTTTTTTCAAAATGCACTTAGAGACTTGCAACTTGCTTGAAACGATAGGCAATTACATTTTGAGCAAAAAAGTAAATCATGGCCAATTCCTAGCATGCATAGTTTGGCCGCCATATTGCTTTTATTGACTTTTTGAGATGCATCTTTAAAAATCTTCTTCTCTGAAGATACTTGCATCTAAGAGCTGAAACTCTCAAATAATGTAGCTGAGACATTGGGAATTTCAGGGTGATTCAGATTTTGATGTAAGTCCAATATTTTTTTCTCACCACTTCTTTGCAAAAACCGCAATATGCTTAGGAGATAAGGTCAGATGAAACTTGCTGCAGTAGCTTAATACATGCTCTAATCCTCATGAAACTTTCAGGGAAGCTGGCTAACATCATTATGTTTCTACTGAATGTGTTTTTTTTGCGCTGAATCCTCTTGTCGTCGCTTGCGACTATATTTATTATTATTAAGGATTCAGCAAATTTTGCTGAATCCTTATTGTTATTGGCGTGTTTTATTATTATTATTATTATTATTATTATTATTATTATTATTATTATTATTTTTTTTTTTATTCCACGATTTTTGTGGTCACGATTCAGCCCAAACCGCTAAAGCTATTACAGCCAAACTTACCAGCCTGATAGAGCTTCATTAGGAGACCCCTGTAGAAGCTTTTGGGCTTAATCGGCTTAAAGTCATAGTCTCAATTTTGTAAGGCAACCAAACTGGGCTACTTATTCTTCATGAGCAAAAATCCGATCACTTACACCAATATTTCCTGTCGCGTCTGCAAAGATTTTCATTTTTAAGCCCGTTTTAAAGTTTAGGATGACGCTGCTTATTGGCGTATGCCGTTTCAGACCGAAGAGTTACCGAATCAAGTGCAATCCCATCGCGAGCGCGAAATACCGGAAATTTAGTAACTGCAACGCCGATACTTATGGCAGACGCATTCTTCATTCAGTTTACCACCTTTTTGTTATTTCTGTATTTGAAAAAAGGTAAGCTATTGGCTATTTTCATTGGATACTTAGCTGGGAAATTTCATGTGTTCCACGTCATGGCCTTAGCGAAGTGACGCGGTAAGGACTAACGCTCGCCAAAGACATAGGGTAGGGTGTTTTGAACTTCATTATTGAGGGCTAGAATGCACGCAGATTTCTGGAAATTGTTGCAAACGTCAGGGGAAAGATTTCTGTGAGTGATGAACTATTTGTCCGGCGTGCATTACAATTTGCCTTGCAAAAATGAGACTATGACTTTAAGCGTTAAAGGCACAGTAGCACTCAAAGTGCGAAAAATTAACATAGGAAATTTTTTCAAAATGCACTTAGAGACTTGCAACTTTTTTTAAACGATGCGCAGTATCATTACAAGCAAAAAAGTAAATCATGGCAAATTCGTAGCATCAATAGTTTGGCCGCCATATTGCTTTTTTGGACGTTTTGAAATTTCCGGACCCCATGCATCTTTGAGAATCTTCTTCTCTGAAGATACTTGCATCTAAGAGCTGACATTCATACTCAATGTAGCTGAAGCATTGTAATTTTGAATTTAACTTTTTCAAGGTCCTAACATTAAAACTTTTTTCTCAGCAACCTTGCAAATTCGGGCGACTTAGCTCATATAAGCATGTTCAAGGGATGATAACTCCAAAAGTTAGACTCACAATCGCAATATTTTTTCAGGAATATAAAACCAGTATGTGGACTTGCAGAAACTGTTAAAACATTGATCGCGAACAGTTAATTTCGTTCACAATAAACGATCTAAAATCGCAAAAATACGTTGACTAAAAATTAACATAGGCTATTTTTGAAAAATGCACTTAGAGACCTGAAACTTGTTTTGAATGAAGCGTACTAACAGTATAAACAAAAAAGTAAATCATGACGATTTCATAAGTATTATACTTTTTGCACAATTTCAACTTATTTGTTCCAGAAATAGGTTTTCATTATTCCGCGATTCTTGTGGACACGATTCAGCCCAAACCGCTAAAGCTATTACAGCCAAACTGACCAGTCTGATAGAACTTCATGAGACGACGCCACAATAAGCTTTTGGGCTTAATCGGATTAAGCGTTAAAGGCACAGTACGATCCAAAGTTCAAAAAATTAACATGGGTTATTTTTTCAAAATGCACTTAGAGACTTGCAACTTGCTTTAAACGACAGGCAATTACATTTGGAGCAAAAAAGTAAATCATGGCAAATTCGTAGCATGAATAGTTTGGCCGCCATATTGCTTTTAGTGATTTTTGAGTTTCATCTAAAAAAATCTTCTTCTCTGAAGATACTTGCATCTAAGAGCTCAAACTCTCCAATAATGTAGCTGAGACATTGGGAATTTCAGGGTGATTCAGATTTTGATGTCAGTCAAATATTTTTTGCTCACCACTTCTTTGCAATAACCGGAGTATGCTTTGGAGATAAGGTCAAATAAAACTTGCTGCTGTAGATTAATGCATGCTCCAATCTTCATGAAAATTTCAGTGAAGCTGGCTAACATCACTATGTTTGTACTGAATGTGCTTTTTATGCGCTGAATCCTTTTGTCGTCGCTTGCGACTATATTTCCTTTTGCCATTTTTCTCTGTATTTGAAATGTTTTTGTTTTTTTCTAGTTATGAGTAAATCGTAAATGTCTCTACAACCCTTTGATTCTCCAATAATGTTTTGTAACAGAAAGGGTAAAATTGGGAGCTGGATTTTCTTTTCAATATGGACATTTATAGTTTTGCAGTAGTATTTGATCGCTTCAATTATTCCCTGACATTCTAGAAAGTTAGTTTTGCATCCAAATAATGTTTTTATTTGTTTAGCGTCTAGAAATTTCCCACAGGAATCAAACATATCGTTGATGTAAGTTATTCCTTTACAGGAATAGTGTTTATAATATATTGGTTTTCCATCTATTTTAATATTGTCATTTAACCATAAAGGTTGTGCTAGAACATCTGTTGCATTTTTAGCATTTTCTGCTTTTTTCGTTATGAATTTTCCCCATGCCTTTAAGGTGTCTTTCCAGAAATGGTTTGTTTGTGGAGTTATCACAGTTTTGAGTATGTGTTGTTCGCATGTTTGTATAAAGCTATCAATGTCGTGCTTCATATTTATTTGTGCTAATTTCCTTATTTTTGAATCAGAGCTGTTAATTCTTTTCATCCATGATATTTTTTGTGATTGAATAATACTTGCTATATCTGGGGCTCGTATGCCCCCTTGTTCATAATCTTTAGTAATAGTGTCTCGACTAACTTTGTCAGGTTTGTTTCTCCATATGAACTTAAAGCAGAGTTGCTCTATTTCTTTTATCATTTGTTCATTCGGGTTTGGTAAAGCTGCAAATAAGTGATTAAGTTGTGGTAATAGTAAGCTTTTTAATATAGTATTTCTACCTAAAGGAGTGAGATTTCTGGCCAGCCACTGGTTCATAGATATTTTTAGAGTCTTATAGTTGCGTTCTACCATTTCTGCGGTATTGTGAGTAAAAATAACTCCTAAAAGGGTAAATGTATCATTCTTCCAATCAAGATTCCAATTTGTGCAAAGTTTTTTATCCGAGTTTTTTTTTTAGCCTATCCATAGCACCTGCGTTTTGTTAACATTGATATTTAAGCCTGAAAACGATGCATATTGACAGAGAGTTTCTAATGTCGCCTGTAAGCATTTTTCTGTTCCATCTAATACAAGCGAGGTGTCATCGGCATATTGACAAATAAGGTATTCTGTATTACCGATTTGTATACCTTTTATTTTATTATTGTTTCTGATCATTATTGCCAGGATTTCTGCGCATAATAGAAATATATATGGGGAGATGGGATCACCTTGTCTACATCCTCTTGAGATATCAAAATAATTTGAGAAACCATTTACTACTACACAAGATTGAATGTTGTTATAGAAAGTCTTTATCCATCTAGTAATGGATGGTCCAAAGTTAAAGAAATTCAAAACTTCTTGAATAAAATTCCAGTCAACAGAATCAAATGCTTTTTCGAAATCAATGAGAAGTAAAACCCCGGGTATTTTCATGTATTCAGTGTAGTCAATAATGTCGTAAATCAGTCGAGTACATTCGCCGATATATCTTTTAGACATGAATCCCTTTTGATCTTCATTTATTATAAAGGGCAAGACAGTTTTCATTCTGTTTGCAATAGCTGATGAACCGATCTTATATGCTACATTTAGAAGAGAAATTGGTCTCCAATTTTGGAGCAAATGTTTTGGTTTACCTTTTTTGGGAAAACAGGTTATAACTCCTTGCTTTTGAGTCAAGGATAATTCTCCTTTCTCATAAGCCAGATTTAAAGATCTTATAAGATATACATTAATATTTGACCAAAAAAATTTGTAAAACTCAACAGTAAAACCGGATGAGCCCGGGCTTTTTTCGTTTTTCATTTTCTTAAGAGTATTCAATACTTCTTTATAATGAAGTTTCCCTTCAAGATTATTTTGTTGCACATCTGATAGTTTTTGGACATCGATATCTTTGAATAGTTCCGTTAAGTTTACTTTTTCACATTGCTTTGATTGGTACAAATTTTGATAAAAGGATCTAGTTTCGGTAATGAGATCTTCCTTTTTGGTAAGCGTTTCTTTCTGTTTGTTTTCTATTTTATATATTGCCTTATTCAAAAAGTTTTTATTTTCTAATGACAAAAAATATTGCGTTGGTTTCTCTCCTTCTTCTTTCCATTTAGCTTTAGATCTTAATAATATGCCATCTATTTTATTTTTATTTATCGTTTCTAAATCCTTATTTGCATCATTTATTTGGTTTAATAATGACGTTTTTAAGTCTTTGTCATTTGATGTATCAATTTGTACTTCAAGGTCTTCTATTCTTTTTTCAAGCGTCTGTTTAGCCTTCAAAGTTTCTTTTTTCTTATATGACGCATACTTAATTGTATGTCCTCTTTATCATTAGCAAAAGGGTTTCAAAGAACAGCTGATCATTTATTTTGAAGATATATTCCCCTGTTTCATCTACATATGACTTATATTGTTCTTTTGTTTCATTGATCAACAATTTGATTTCATCTACATATGTTTTATCATAAAGTAAAGAATTATTGAATTTCCAGTAGCTTTTTCCTCTTTCGATTTCGCTCAGTTTTATTTCAATCCAAACAATAGAGTGATCTGATCTATATGCTGCATCAATACCAGTATCATGAATTGAGCTTTCGAGATTTTTTGAAATGAAAAAATAGTCAAGTCTTGCTTGTTTAACTGGATTTTTCTGACGCCATGTATATCGTTTACTTTCTGGATTTTGTTCTCTCCACGGGTCTAATATATCGTTTTCCTCTGTAAATTCTAGCCAGATATCTCTCGCTTTGGCATTATTAATTTTTTTATAATTATAGTAGTCTAAATTTGGATCTTGTACAAAATTCCAGTCGCCGCATATAGAAAAGTTATCTGATTGTAAATCAGTAATTATCGATATAATTTCGTGGTAGAATTCGGGTGTATCAGTGTTTGGTCCGTATAGTGTTATCAAAGTAAATGTTTTATCCATAATTTTCATTTTCAATGCTACATAGTTTCCATTTACATCAATTCTAGATTCTTCAATTGAAAAGTCAAAATTATCATTCATAAGTATGGCTGTCCCTCTGGAGTTGCTTTTAAAAGAGCTAAAGAAACAATATTTGGATCCCCATTCGTCTTTTATTTTACTTTCTATTTCTTTTGTAAAGTGCGTGTCTTGGATACAATAGATGTGTGCCCTTTTACTTTTAAGATGATGAAATACGTCTGTGCGCTTACGCTTATTATTCAGGCCTTGACAATTTGTTGATAGAATTTTTAAGGTATCGAGCATTATGGTGGGTATTTAATCTGAACTATTATGTATGAACTGATGTTACGAAAAAATGCATGGAGATGTTTTAGTTGATTGAGAGGTGAGAGTATAGAAAAGGAGATTAGAGCATCAAGATAGTAGGTAAAGATGTAACTTTTTACCTTCATATTGTTGTTGTTGTTGGTCCGGTTGATGTGTAATCCTGTATGGTTAAAGGCTGTCGAGAAAGAGATAGTGTGGTTTGCTTGTCTTAGCTTTATATGAGACTCGGGTGTCTTGCTTTAGTCGTGGCGATGCATGTCGCACGTGCGATTGGCTTGTTAATTTCAGTACAGCATTGTTACATGTGATCTTTATAATACGTTTACAAGGTTATATAACTTTTGATAGTTATTCTTATTTTCAATGTGCTATCAAGCTTCTGTATATAAAGAATATGATAAGTATGTTTCGTTATGCTTTCTTATTTGATGTTTATATGATCATAACATTATTTACAGCATACATGTAGCCGTAACATTATTTATTATTAATTAGTATTATATTCATCCTTTAGATGTTAGCTATCATGGCAGTGATTTTAAGTATAGAATACTGTGAATTGTTGGTTACAGATATATCAAAATTAATTCTTATATATTTCCTTTACTTATTATGGCAATTTAATATAGTTTCTGATATTGATCCTAAGAATTGGTATTACTTTTAATATATAGTCTGTTAATTCTTGTAGAATAATAATGTGTTTATGTCAAAAGCCTAATTTCATATTTATATCATTACAAACAGTATTGATGACATTGTAACTATAGTGGTAAACTGTACTGTGAGCAAAATATAAAATTTAACAAACATTGTTAATGAATTGACAATTATAGAGAATAACATTAATAGTAAATCAGTATAAACAGCATACAAACTTTAGGTATGTACAAGTTGGTAAGATTAAAAATAACTGGATGCTAATTTAAGCATGCTTTACAATGTTATATAGTATATACAAAAACAAAAAAACAGCAGCAGCATATTGACTTCATATGTGCATATCATAGAAAGAGAAATAAGCATGATCTTTGTCATGACATCTAAGGTGCAAAATAAGCATATGTCATTGTTAATGGTTTTATTGAATTCTTCTTGAATATCTTATATGTATAATCATTAAATTTGATTTCATTATGAAGTGAGAAAGACTATACTTTGATAGTAGACTATACTTTTATACCTTCATAATGATCTTTTTTTTACTTGGTATATGCAATAAGCATTAAGATGTAAAGCATTTCTTAACTGTAACAAATTCCAATATAAAAATTGTTTACTGTTCCTCATGAATTCATTATTGATAATTGAAAATTACAGCTCTACTTATGTATAATTATTAAATTTGATTTCATTATGAAATGAGAAAGACTATACTTTGGTAGTAGATAATGGCTTTTATACATTCATAATGATAATTTTTGTACTTGGTATATGCAATAAGCATTAACCCTCAAGCCGCGGTTTACATAATGGTCCGGGATGAAATTAAACTACGCCGCAGTTAGCCTTAGCGAACCCCGGAAGCCGGACTTATAATCTGACGCATTTACTAATTAACGCAATTGTACCATGTAGCGGATCCCGGAAAAAAATTGCACGGCAGTCGTGTCGGTTGAACGCGTGTATTTTCGTTCCAGCTTTCGGTAAGCTGCCGATTTTTTCCCCGTTGTTGTTCTAAAGAATGGGGGCATATTTTCCGAAAGTTTTATAGATATTGGTCATGTTTATCGTACCGAAAATATGCATTACAAACGCTCAATTTCCCCCCACTACCCGCCGGGCTTGCTATAGGCCTGTGAGTTATTGCTCCCCTCGCGCACGAGGTTATCGAGACGCGCACGTTATTGTTTGCTCAGGCGTGCGCACTCAAAACAAAAGCACACCTTGCTTTCGCACGCCGTATGATCTAAACCCTTGGGCGGATTTCAATACAGGTGGGATCATTTGAAAGAGGAGAAAATTGTCTTTAATTCGATATAAATTACGAATATGCGCTACCTGAACTGAATATACAGCATGTGCCGTAAATGAGGTGATTTTTACATATTTTTAGTTTTACACCATTTTGTCACACCAATTTTCACATGATGTGCTCAACTTATTTTGACAATTTTTATATTGTAAGATAGAGAGAAAGATTGTCTTTCATTCCATGTAAAATTTGTACATGCGCAAAAATAAATAAAGACACAGCAAGCGCCGCACAAAAAGCTAATTTCTCTATTCAAATTATGGAAACTGAACGGCGATTTTGACATGTGCCTTTATTTCGTTCATATCTTCTCAACAGCTAGGCGTATTTTGAAATTGATTACCTCGTGATAAAGAAGAAATAATTGTCTTCGATTTGATGTAAAAAAGTTATATGCAGTATATAAAATAAAGATACAGCAAGTGCCGCAAAATTGCGACTTTTCTATATTCTTTGTGTATTTACCATTTTCTCGCACTTTATATCACATAAACTTCTCGGGACATTTTGAAATTTCATATATCAAAATATAGAGAAAAGGATGATCTATATTTCCACATAAAATTTGTATGTAAACGAAAATCAGTAAAGACCCGACGAGCATCGCGCAAACAGGCAATTTCTCTATTCATATCTTGTTAACCGAGAAGCGATTTTTTCAACTGCTTTTTACACTTCCTATCTATTTAACGGCAGAGCGCATTATCAACATTTTTATATCACAATAAAGAGAAAAGGATCGTCTTCAATTCTATATAAAATTTGCAAATTACAATGAAACAATAAAGGAGCGGTAAGTGATGTCGCAATTATCAAAATCTGTTCTCAAATACCTGAGGGGACAATCTTTGCAAACTATATATATTCCAAACCAAGCGGTACATATTAATCATTTTCATATCAACGTAAAGATGAAATAAATACCTTCATTTTCATGTGTAATTTGCCCATATTTGCATCAAAGTAAAACGTGTGGAAATTATGCGACAAATGTCGCGGTAAGGCGATTATCAAAGACTTTATTCACTAGCTTTACCCACGTTTCGTTGGTAATAACTTCTAAATACACAGCAAAAGATTATTATGATTTATTTATTCGTAAAGAAGAACAAATTGCCTTCAATTCCATATATAATTTGCATGTATACAAAGCGAATAACTTGAATTATAAAATTGGAAATAAAGACAATTTCTGTTAAGTGTGAGTGTATTTTTCAGCGGGGATACCCCGCCTGCACGCGCGTGCGTTTGCCCGGGGCTACTAGCTTAGTAATATTACTGTGGGGGTCAGAACGTTATCGGGGTTTATCACTACCCTGCTTTCGTTATTTATATCTTTCGTTTAGGATGGCGTATCGTAATGAAATTTATCGTAAAATATAGAGCAATAAATTAGCTTCATTTCCGTATATAATTTGTTTATGTGCACTCAGTGATTAAATGATTTTATAGAGTTTGAAATATAGACAATTTTTGAATAATTGTAAAATTCGTGCTAGACAAATTTTTGTAATAATTTTTATATCGATGTCAAGAGGAACTATTCGTCTGTAGTTTCGTTTTCATTTCGCGCATGCGCTCTTAGAATTTATTGAGTTACGGCGCCCGAATTGAAAACAAGTTTACTTCGGTTATAGAAACCGTTCTAGGGGTAATAGAAATTTCATTCAAAGTGTCAGGTAAGAATCTTCCATTTGTAACACGGGATTCGCCGACTAGCTTTGTATACAACGATATTTACATCCGTATTTCGCCACGTAAACAAACCATATATTGGCAAAACGGTCGCGACTCGCGGCACTGGAAAATTCAGCCACTGGTGCTAATTACGCATTAACGGTAGCGAGGCGAGTGCTTGAAAATTCAGCCACGGGGGCAAAACTGGTCAAAATAATATTCAGCAACTTGAGGGTTAAGATGTAAAGCATTTCTTAACTGTAACAAATTCCAATATAAAAATTGTTTACTGTTCCTCATGAATTCATTATTAATAATTGAAAATTACAGCTCTACATATGTATAATTATTAAATTTGATTTCATTATGAAATGAGAAAGACTATACTTTGGTTGTAGATAATGGCTTTTATACATTCATAATGATAATTTTTGTACTTGGTATATGCAATAAGCATTAAAATGTAAAGCATTTCTTAACTAACAAATTTCAATATAAAAATTGTTTACTGTTCCTCATGAATTCATTATTAATAATTGAAAATTACAGCTCTACATATGTATAATTATTAAATTTGATTTCATTATGAAATGAGAAAGACTATACTTTGGTAGTAGATAATGGCTTTTATACATTCATAATGATAATTTTTGTACTTGGTATATGCAATAAGCATTAAAATGTAAAGCATTTCTTAACTGTAACAAATTCCAATATAAAAATTGTTTACTGTTCCTCATGAATTCATTTAAGAAATGAATTTCATCATATGGTTGTCCACACGGTTATAACCTGTTTGAAACTTGTAAGATAAACTTGTATAACCGGCAAGCTTGCGACGCCGGTTATACAAAAGTTTATCTTACAAGTTTCAAACAGGTTATAACCGTGTGGACAACCATATGATGAAATTCATTCTTATAAATTCAAACGTTGTATTTAAAGCGAAAATGCATTCGAAATGCAATTCTATAGCTGCTTGTCGCACTGACCTACGTACCGGTTACACCAAGACGGATCTCTACCCGTATTCAGACGCATAAACAAAATAGTTCCAAAGACTCGGTAAAAATGACACTTTTTTATTCTACAAATAATACATTTTGTGTATCAAAAAACTAACAATGATTATATTTTTGGAAAAAAGTGGAAAATGTAAAGTTTAATTTAAATAGATCAAAGTTAACAAATAACACTCGCGTATTTATACTGTCCAGAATCTAGGTGACAGTACAGCGTGTTTTGGCTAGTTCCGGCACGATATCGTATAACCTGCATTTACTGAAGGTTATTTTGTATAACCCTCAACTTTGGGTTCATTGAAATGTATACCGATCACATGACCATGTCTGATCCAATCAGAATGCAGCATATCGTTTACATCACAAAGTCTGAATTTATTATTAATAATTGAAAATTACAGCTCTACATATGTATAATTATTAAATTTGATTTCATTATGAAATGAGAAAGACTATACTTTGGTAGTAGATAATGGCTTTTATACATTCATAATGATAATTTTTGTACTTGGTATATGCAATAAGCATTAAAATGTAAAGCATTTCTTAACTGTAACAAATTCCAATATAAAAAATTGTTTACTGTTCCTCATGAGTTCATAATACATAATTAAAAATTATTGCTCTACACTCTAGCATGTCAATATCATATGACTTCATGGAGATTATATCCATGATACTCAAACATCATGTTTTAATTAAGCTCTTTGGTATTCCATAGGAATTTTCAAAAGTATCTAATGCACATATAAAATTGTAAATTGTTTATGACATTTCATAATTCTGCTATATTCTTTCTGGTCCTAAATAAATTTTCATAATATTGTTAATTCATACATTTCATTGATTAGTTGATTGTGATAACATGTACCTGATACATATATTATGCATCTTTTCACATTTACTGCCAGTGTCAGTACTGCCTTAGTGCCTCTGGAATGGTTACAGGCACTAGCCTCCAGGCTGTTTGTGGTTCGTTAGGCAGTTTTTTCTCAAGAACAAGGTCTATCCCTTTTATCCTTATGCGTGTGTAGACCTTATCACGCGTTCTTAGTTCATATGCTTTTCTGTTCAAAAAAGCTCGTATCCTCTTCATGCTGATTGGGATGTTCATTTGAGATCCGTAGAGGGCGGATTTAGCTTTAAAAACGTCGTCGCGGTCGGCCATGGATACAAAGGATGCGATGATCGTAGGGTGTCTGGTTAGAGTACTTTCACTGACGTTGTATCGCGGTTTTGGCAATCTGTGGACCGATTTGAAGCAGATTCGATCAATCCGATCAGGGGAAAGTTTCAAGTTTCTACCTAGAACATTTCTTATCACTGATTCCGGATCTTCGTTTCTCTCCTGAGGAATTCCGTTGAACAATAAATTGGGCTTTCTGTCGTGTAATTCCTTCATAATTGCCTCCTGTTTGAGTTGGTTGCATTTTAAATCTAAGTCAGCACGTACAGTATTCACGCTTTCTTTTAGAGATTGGAGTTCCTCTGAATGCATGTCGAGTGATTGTTCAGCATTACCAACCCTAGATTTTATATCGGCTACGTCAGTTTCAATCTTAGCGATAGCCTGTTGTAAATTTGAATCTACACGATCAATTTTTTGGGAAAGGTTCTTCTCTGAGGTCAGTATAAGTTCTTTGATTTCAAGCAAAGTAATCATATCAGGTTCACTAGCGGGTGAAAGAGTATTAGTGGAGGAGCGCGTACTGCCTGACGGGCCTTGTGAACGAGTCGCCATTTTGTGTGTGTTGTGTCTTCTTACAGTTTCACAAGTGTGTCTATCTAATGCTAATAGACAATTAAAGTCTCAAAATCACTTACACTGTGATCTGCAAGGCTGGATATGATAACGATGCAGTTTGTAAGCCTCAAAAGTTCCTTCGTAGTTCAGGATTTTCACATTATCCCCGGAGCTCAAAAAACACTTGTTCACACCATAGTGACCTTCACCTAATTGAAAATCTGGTTTGAAAAAAAAAAGATACAAATTTTGTATAAAGGGTATGTTCCATTCATCCAAAGATGACGTAATCAAAATGGTTAAAAATTGCCATTTAATAGGTTTGATAGATGTAAAATCTTCATCGTAAGTTTGTTCTTAAAAACCACTTTACTAAAAAAAAATTCAGTTTTGTATGGATGACAGGCCTTTTTAGAAAAACATTATCTTCTATTCATTTTGCTAGAAGTAAATTGTCATTGGTACGGAGATGAGAAACATAAAATCAATTAAGCTCACATTTCCCTTATGGCGAGAAACAAGTATGTCATCACTGCCTCACGGAGGTGTAAGTTTCATTGCTAACAGCTATTGAAGTGAGGCAGGCCAGCAAAATGGCTTCGGTCGCCATCCTAGTTATTCTCCTGACTCTTGGATTAAGTTTTGCTCAAAATTTCCCCTTGAGGAAGGACAATGATATGAAAAGTGGGTTTAAAGAGGTCCTACAAAAGCTACATGCCATACAACAAACTATGACTTCAAAGCAGGCTCAAATGTTTGACAAACTTAACAAACGTATAGAAAGTTTTGAGGTGAAGTTAATGGCAAGATTGGAAAAGTCCATCAAAAAAGAAATGAGGAAAATTAAGAACAGAGAAAAAAAGATGGTACGAGATCTGCTTGACAAAATGACGGCTCTCGAGAACCAAGTTATTTCTTCGTGTGGTGTCAAAGCTGGGAGAAATGAGAAAGAAATTGTTGGTCTTAAAGAACAAGTGGACATTTTGTTGAACGGAAGTGGAGGTGCTCAATCTTGCAAACCACGCAATGAGAAGTCTTTAGTTCCAACTGGGACTGAATTAGAAAGTTCAACTCCTACAACAACTTCTACAACATCCTCTACAACGACCTCTGAATCAACTCCTAGGCAAAGCACATCAACTGAACCTCCAGACAAGACATTCCTGGAGTCTTGAGAGTTACGTGCCCCTGGGTGTAGACGTGTGTCACGAGGCGCAGACACGACTTCTTGCATTTTTCAAATAATTCATATATTTGGACAATTACCTATGTGAGTATCTGTGCATTAATGCTTCACTATATCGGGATTGAAAATGGTGACTATTGATCAGTACAGAGCTCGCATTGGAATTTTTACCCACCCTCGTGGTACCCGCCAGGTTAGGCTAGCGAGAGACAGTAAGTACACGCCATTCACGGCCGGGACTGACGTTCATTTCAGGCTTTTCATATGTGCGTTATTGTTCACATTGCATCTACAAACTTCGTTTTGGATACTACAATTCATTGAAAATCTGAATTTTGAAGAACTTGTACCAAAAGAAAATGTATTTATTTGTGTATCGTGTGACGTCACAACATTTGGACGTGGATCGTTGGCAAGCTGCCAGTCACTCAGTGCACGAGACTCATGTTTTCTCGGCGGTGACGTGTCCCCAGCCAGCGTCATCACTCAGATACTCAGGTGTGCGAACGATATCGAAAGCAACCCCGGACCTACCCTGACCCTGCAAGAAGTTAGGGATGCTATAATGGGTGAGCTACGCGAGGTAAAGTCGGAACTCTCTTCATTGAAGTCGGATGTTCAAACTATCAACGTCACTTGTGGTCAACTTGAAAACGCCGTGAAAGAGATTCGCTATGACATAAACGTTATAAAACAGAATCAAGACATGATAAACTCTGACATTGTTGCGGTAAATGATAAGGTTGATGGAATGAATGATAAACTTTTGAAGTTTGATGAAGAATTGGATAGACTCGAATCGATAAGTCGACGTGATAACGTTATTGTCTATGGTATCCCGGAGTCAGAAGATGAGAAATCCATGGCCTGTAAAGAAAATGTGTTGTCAGTTTTTAATGAACATTTAACGTTTAAGACATGGCAGTCTACTGACATCGCACGTGCCCACCGCCTTGGCGTTCGGCGTAGTAACGCTACCAAACCACGTCCTGTGATCGCCAAGTTACTAGTCTCTGATGACAAGGTCAGAGCGCTGAAAGGACGTAACAACCTAAAGGATGCCGGATACGGGATCTCGAGCGATTTGACCACCCGACAACGACAGCAGCTGCAGGAACTCAAAGGAACTGGGCAGTATGGTTTCTTTAAGAACGGGAAGCTTGTGACCAAACAACGCGCGGACAGTGGGACGGATACACAACATAGGACAACACGTCAGCGAACGGTGGCAAGCACAAGGAGAGAGAGGCGGGAGCGCGACACTTCTACCTAGGACACCGGCCAAAGCCCGGATAACTTACCACAAGGAAAAGCTAAAGTAAACACCGGTAACACCAATGTGAATTTTGACTATAACAGTGAACGTGAGGAAAATCAGTCAGTAACTTTCTTATGCTGGAATGTGAACGGACTGTTAAACAAAGTAAACGACTCTAACTTCATTCATTACCTTCGTAAATTTAAGATTATATGTCTGGTTGAAACTTTTGTTGTTACTATCCCTTATGACTGGTTAGAAAGTTATGATATTTTTTACAGTCCTGCAGTAAAACTCGCGAATCACGGTCGTTTATCTGGTGGTGTGTGTGTATGCCTACACAAATCGTTCAGTAAGTTCTGTAAATTGATTCCATCTACACGAAATAATCTATTATGTTTACAATTGTCAAAAGAATTATTTAAGTTAGATAGCCATGTGAATCTTATCTGTACTTATGTACCACCTTCTGGTTCTTCTTATTATGATAGTTGCAGCACGAAATGTGGTTTAGAATATCTTGAGGAATTCATTTTTGCTAATTCATCACTTATACAGGACTCACACACTATTATTTGCGGCGATTTGAATGCTAGAACGGGAGAGATGAATAATCCGAATATTCAAGATGAGGATCATGATAGAAATGATAACATAAAATTCCCTTGGCCTGAAGATAACGATATCACACTTAACGCTCGTCAATCCCATGATAAAGTTTTGAATAAGTTCGGACAATACCTGATTGATCTGTGCTACGCATTTAACCTGTTCATTGTAAATGGGAGAGCAGATGGAGACGATGAAGGGGAATATACTTACTGCAGTCAACAGGGCGCAAGCGTGAATGATTACTTTATTTGTTCACCAAATGTTTTCACGTATATTGATTCCTTCAATGTTTCCGATAAGTTGGATTCTGACCATTTTCCATTAGAGTTAACCTGTACATTTTCTGATTCGACAGTGAGTAACACTAAAACTTCGTTTGATGAAAAGATTGTCTGGAATGAATCGTTTTCCGAAAGCTTTATTCACAATTTGCAGGTACGCCTATCGACATGTAGTAAAAGTTTGAGTGACACAATTGATGTAAATGTGAACCGTGCAATTGATGACTTTATACAGATTATTCTAGATTCTGCGGATTGTATGAAGCGGAGATTTTACCATAATACAAAGAGTAGGACGCGTCAGTACAGGAATACAGAATGCAAAAATGCTAAACGTGTAGCGCGTAGAGCTCTCAGGAACTTTAGAACAAAGCGCACAGATTACCACCGTTCAGTTTATTGTCGACAGAGGAACGCATACAAGACTTGTTGTAGAAAATACAAATCTGATATTGCAAAAGCACGATTAGATAATCTCAGTAAATCTGCTAAATACTCTTCCAAATTTTGGAAACAAATACGATCTCTCCAGGGTCGGGAAAAGATACGTCCATCTATTTCTAAATCGGAATGGCTCATTCACTTCAAAGACCTGTATGCAAATAGTGATATATTCAATAACGATGCGACCCTAAGTGATGATTTTGGCTCTTGTTCCGATAACTATGATGAGGTTGATGAATTAGTGCTAGACTCTCCTATTACAGAAATTGAAATTAGTGAAGCTATAGCACACCTGAAGCGAGGGAAATCAGCCGGACCGGATAACGTTGTCATTGAAATGCTTAAATGTTCACAAACTGCAATTATGCCCTTTCTTTTAAAATGTTTCAATTTTCTTTTTAACGGTGGCATTTTTCCATCTAGCTGGTCTCGTTCTATCATTGTTCCACTTCACAAAAAGGGGGACGTTAATAACCCTGATAATTATAGGGGTATATCATTGATGAGCATATTAGGTAAGGTATTTACAACAATTTTGAATAATAGAATTTCACAGTGGGCAAATATGCGAGATAAAATTCCAGAAACGCAAGCAGGGTTTAGAAAGAACTACTCCACGACTGACCACATCTTCACGTTATATGCCATAATTCAAAAATGTTTGTCCCGAAAAAGACATAAATTGTATGTAGCGTTTGTTGATTTTAAAAAAGCCTTCGATACGGTTGATAGGATGAAATTATGGGAGTGCTTGAGAAATACTGGTTTGAGGGGTAAAATGTTCTATATGTTAAAAGAAATGTATTCAAATATAAAATCCTGTATCCGCTGTGAGAGTGGTGTTACAGACTATTTTGATTGTCCTCTTGGTTTAAGACAAGGATGCATACTTAGTCCCATCCTATTCTCATTTTTTATCAGTGAGCTATATCATGAAATTGCATGTAATGGAAAACATGGTATTCAGTTGTTTCCAGATTATATAGAAATATTAATGCTTCTTTTTGCCGATGATGTTATTTTACTATCAGATACAGTGGCCGGGTTACAGAGACAACTTAACATTCTAGATAATTATACTAAAGAATGGAAGCTTTCAGTAAATCTCGATAAAACTAATGTCGTCATATTTCGGAGGGGTGGTCCAATATCCCATAAAGAGAAGTGGTTTCTAGATAAATACCCTGTGAAAATAGTCGATGGTTATACTTATCTAGGTGTTCGATTTTATCATACTTTCAATATGAAAAAAAGCGTTTTGGATCTTGCCCTTCGAGCTAAAAAATCTCTTTTTCAATTGATATCGGCAACATATAAACTTGGAATATTAACACCTGTTTTATTTTTTAAAATCTTTGATGCCCAAATACAACCAATTCTGTTATACGGGTCAGACATATGGGGTTTCCAACGTTTCCAATCTTTAGAAAAAATTCATTTATTAGCATGTAAAAAGTTTTTGGGAGTTGGGCCTTCAACACCAAATATTATGGTGTATGGAGAATGCGGTAGACACCCCCTCTATATCAACTCGCAAATCAGATGTCTGAAATATTGGCTAAAAATTCTTTTCATGCCTACTCATCGTATTCCAAAGTTATCATACAATATGATGTTTTACTTAGACAGTATTGGTAAAGTAACTTGGGCATCAAGCGTTAGATATTTATTGTTTTCTCATGGCTTTGGCTTTGTCTGGTTAAATCAAACTGTTGGTAATATTGATGCTTTTTTGAAAATATTTCGTAATCAAGCTGTAAGCATGTTTCATCAGGAATGGCAATCGAGTTTGAATAATAGCACACGCTATGACTGTTATAGGACATTTAAAAGTCTACTTCAGCCAGAAAAATATCTATCGATACTTACATGTAAAGATTTAAGGTGTAGCCTGATTAAATTTAGATTAGGATTATTGAAGTTAATGGTAAATGAGGGAAGAAAGATGTCAATAGAAAGAAACCAAAGACTCTGTCCATTATGTAAAGATGCAGTTGAAAACGAAATCCATTTCATGTTTATCTGTAAACCATATGATGAAATCCGAAAGAAATTTTTACCTTATTATTACCTGTCAAAATCCCCGGAAGTAGCCTTTAGGTCATTAGTATCATCATGTGATGAACAAAATATTAAAAATTTGTCTTTGTATATAAAATATGCTTATAAGTTAAGAGACGAATTGTTAAACACATAATTATACACTGTCATTTATTCAGTCCTTATGTAAACTCTGTAAACTGTATATGGGCCGGAGGCCTCGAATACAATAAACTTGACTTGACTTGACTTGACATTCCTGCTTGTTGGATTGTGGTCCTCCTATTTCATCCATCTGAGAGACATCAATTTCAAAGACGATGAACAATTGTACAAGGTATCATACAAGAATGTTGACTCGGCTGCATGTGCACCTAACCTGCAACAGGTTTTTGTGTCAACATACACACCTAACCAAATAATTCAAGTGAACGGAAATGGACGAGACACTAAAAGGATTAAAGGAGGAATCAAAACCTTGGGAATGACTGTTGACAACTCCCTGAACCTCATCTTTCTGACCTCCGGATTCCCTAAAAAAGCCATATATAGTATGACCACTGAAGGCAAGGAATTCAAAGAAATCCTGGGTTACCCAATCTTGGAGCGCAGCCCTAGAGCAATTGCAGTCAATCCCAAAACTCAAGTAATTTATGCCAGCGATGACACGCATCTCTTTTCTATGAACTATGATGGATCTGATTTCACAGAAATAATGATTGGAGGCTTTATTTACGCTATTGCTGTCGATGCTGAAGATAATGTGCTGTATTTTAATACCGTCAATAGGATATACAAAATGAACCTTGAAACCTACGATGCTGACAACATCATTTTTCTGAACTCTACTGTGTACAACTTAGAGTATCATGACGACAAACTGTTCTTCACTCTCTTCAATGATCCCACTATTGGAGTTGTTGACTTGGCGGCTGACCTGCCAACTGTTATCTACACAAGAAAGTATCAGCTTTCAGAAGTCGGCACCTTTGTAATCTGTCCCAAGTGACCTCTGAACTTTGAACTTTTCTTGGATGGGACAAAGATCTGAGAATTGTTTCCTACATCAATTTTGGGTTCTGAATATCAAAATGGAGAAGAACTCTTAATTGTTATACTTTAATCACATAACCTTAGATGGTATTGAACTTGTAATACTTTTTTTTTTGCTTGAATCATCAGGGACTCATTACAACAAAGTACAATAATTTTAACTGTTACTTATTTTGAGATGCAAAACATAACATATTTTTATTAATATATTAAATAAATGATCTTTAATAAATGGGAGGTCTCCAAAATAAATGTTTATTGTCATACTTTTAAATTTTAAAGTCTTTGCAACAGATGAAAACATTTTCTATAGAATTTTTTTCAAAAATTACTTAAAGAGGTTTTCATTCTCTGATGTGCCTGGCCTGTAATAGAACTAAAGTCTTCTCTTCCTTTTTATAATGCTACAATCTTGAAATATCTCTCATGTAAAAATACATCTTCTTTAAAGCATCACATCGAGTGAACAGTAAGTTCACCAAGTGCAGTTTGTATACTTGCACGACAAATGTGGACTGTCGTAAATATTTAGAGGTAATTATTAGCGAAATAATGACTCCAAAATTGTGGGGGCAGGAAAGTGCTGTGGTTAGCGCGTTAGGCTGCGGATCAATAGGTCCTTGGTTCCAATCCTGCCCGGGGCTCAGCAACTTGCAGTAGAGAATTATGCTACACATAGTAATGTTTGGGTGCAAGACTACGCTAAATTTCAGCACAGTACCAGCTGTTGCTCTCAGGTTTCACTGTAATGTATAGCCACAATGGTGTTGGAGGCTTTCTCACTGCAGAACACTAGCAGCCACGGTGGAAGTGAGATACTCTTGAAAGCTGTGTTAAACCCAGATCAACTCATCGCACCTCACCTCATACAGTTGATCAGAAATCAGCAAGCAGTATTTTCATTCTAGTTTTCCTATCAAGTTAAAATTATTGATTATAACCCCTAGGAAATTCTTTTGACATGTTCTTGTTCAAGTTCTTGGTCGTGAGTTATGAAATCATTAACAAAATCCTTGTCCTATGAGGCTCATGCTCGTATATATTAAGTATGGAAAAGTACCTAGATTTGAAAAGACTTTCGGGGGGGAAGGCCCCTTTGGGATCACCATTGGGATCAAATATTGTACATTTGCTCCAGACCCCTCAATGTGAGCAGGCATTTAGAAACAAAATTAAATGATTTCACTGCTAATGCTATTGTTGCCCTCTTTTCTGAACTTTAAGGTGAGATGTCTTGCCCCAAATGGAAAACATTTTGTACATTCGGTGCTGACAAGACAAGCCTTCTCCAATTATGACATACTGTACTTTTACTAATTTTGCAAAATTATGAATAAAACACTATACACATGGATAGAATATCCTCACATATAGAAATGGTTTATGATAAGGCTAATCGACAATGGCAAGTAATGATGTTGCAATGCTTTTCACAGTGTCGATAAATAGCCCTCTCATTTATCTAGTTGTCAAATCTTAATCAACCGGGGGGCGGGATAGCGCAGTGGTTAGCGCGTTTGGCTTCGGTTCAGAAGGTCCGTGGTTCGAATCCCGCCAGGAGCTTGGCAACTTTGTCTGCAGTAGAGAACTGTTCTACACACAGTCAAGTTTGGGTGCAATGCTACACTGAAAATCAGCGCAGTACCACCCATAGTATGCTAGTTCCAGCCGATGCTCGCAGGTTTCACCGCAATGCATAGCCACAATGGTGTTGCGGGCTTTCTTCCTGCAATAATACTAGCAGCCGTGATGTAAGTGAAATAATCTTGAAAGCTGTGTTAAACACCAACTCACCTCACCTCTTAATCAACCGAAATACATGTGTCAACCTGGTTATGTATAAGAATGAAATAATTAAATATGGTTAAAGGGGCACAGAGTATGTTGTTTGGGCCAAATATGTCAAAATTTAAAAATGGTGTTATTATGCCGAGGTCTGGTTGTATCTGAAAATCACCAAATCAATGCTTATCGGTTCAGTATAGTTAGAATAAACAGCTTAGATTTGTGTTTTTGTGATCAAAACCAGGCATGACTCAAACGTAATTTCGGAAACTTGTCAACAGCAGACACAACGACCAATATGGTATGGTAGTGTTAAGCATATCACATAAATTGTATACAAGCAAATGGGACATAGAATTTCAACCTCGTAACATTGATATTGCAGCTTGTCGAATATTATTGAAAACAAGTAAATAATATATTTTTGACATTTAAATGATATTTTAAAAAAATTTCGACATGATTTGAACTTTTACGAAAGACATGGTATATTGGTTATTACTTACCCAACATACAAAATTTTGAAACATACTCTGTGTCACTTTAAACTTAATTGTTTCAGAGCCATACTTGTAATTGCTGTCCTCATATTCATCAAAGTATTTTGATGTTTTCAGTTCACCAGATGTGACTGTGAGCTTCAGACAGACCCTCCAGCTCCCACAGATGTAAGTGAAGTATTTGTTAAACCTTCTTGTGTGTAATCATGAAGTACTGGCTAACGTAATTGCTAGAGGTGTGTTGATACAGACATTTCATGGTATAGTTAGTATCATGATATCTGATAATAATCCGGTTTGATATGATGCACTTAAAGATTCACAATTTTCAGATATGTAAAAGCAAGAAAGATCAACTTTCACAAACACCTTGATTAAAGGAAATTTAAAAAAATTAAAGTCAACAATTTGTATCATGATACATGATACTTACGTTGTCAGATTAAGTATCGTGATACTCTGTAATATCTCTGATACGATAAATTGTCATAGCTCTAGTAATTGGGAAAATGCAACTATATGTGAATTAAAAAATTACAGAAGTGTTGAGGTCATTTGAAGAGTTCGGTAACCGTGAGCTTCACATCATTTTGTTGACATTTTACCCAAAGCACCACAACATCTATAAAAGCATTCACTGATTTTTCTTCATATCTTGAAAGATGGAAACTGTAATGCATTATGAGTTGCTTAGTAAATATTATGTTGAATTGGTTGCAGACTGAGAACAAGTTCAAAACACCCGCTGTTGACACAAAGCATGGAGATGGCCCTGAGAGAGGAGGACAAGACGGAATGTCCTCGACAACCAGCTCGCAGACTCCGATACTTCCTCAACCTGATGTAAGTACATAATAGGTTAAGTTCCTTTTCTTTATCCTTGCTACTAATGAGACTAAGTGCAAATTAATTTGTCTTGCAGGAAAGTTATTCTAGCTAGGTTAATATTCTTAATAATAATGAATAACCATTAGAACTTTATTTGAAAAGTAATTTTCAATTGAGATCATAATTTGTTTAATGATTATAATGCATTTACCTTTGACCCGCTTCAAAAGTTACAAGGTATTTGTTTTGCGTTTGTTCTTGAAAATATGGAGCATGTAGATTAGGCAAAAAAAAACAGTTGTTGAATTACACAATAACATGATAAATTTATTTTCTTAGGATTACTCTTTCTCGTTTTCAGAGTGGTCAAACAGACGATGCAGACAAGTCAAATACATCAATCAATGCTGAAAAAGTCAAAGATGAATCAAAATCCTCGAAGAAGAAATCAACAGATCTGAGCCCTGGCAAATCTGCTGATATTTCTAAAAGTAAACCATCAAACATGGAATCTGCCACCGCTGTCATTCATCCTTATCAATCAAGCTCAAAAAGTTATCAAATTTCTGAAACTGACACTGTAGAAAAGTGTAGTGCTAGGAATGCTCCTGGTGGTGTAGATGACTCCAAGTATGTTGTGAAGGATTCGCTGGACGCATCACAGGAGAGTGACTTGAATCGTGAATACCTGGAGTCTGAGTCTGTAGACTACCAAGGAGAGGCATCAGACGTTGATTCTAGGAATGAGGACAATGGAAGAAATGCAGGAACTGACACTGAGGTTTCTGTTCCCCCCTCTACCGGCAGTCGAACAGATGATGAAGGGCACAGTGATGCCTGTCTGACCGACGAAGCTGCTGTGGAAGTGATTGTGATATCAAGTGAGTCTGAGTCAGAGGAAATGGACCAGGGCAGTGAAACACTCCCCAGAGAGCACATGAAGTGTATTGAAATCTGTGGAATTTCAGAGAGCCCAGAATCAGTGATTGGTCGTGCTTTTAAACATGAACCATGTGAACCATCACCAGTTTTTAAGAAACCCAAACTCTTTCCTGAAGATTCAAAAGGAAGTGACAATGATAAGACTTCTCCGGTGTTTTCAACAGTTGTATGCAAACCAAAACCACCTAAGAGTCAACATCTCAACTCAAAATCCTCCACCAAGCCCAGAAAGAAATCAACAAAGTCCTGGTGTTTTTCGTCCCCAATTGCCGTTGCCCCACCAACCTACAAGCTATCAGACTCGTCCCAGGAAAGCAGTCAGAGCAGTGAAGATGAAGCGGTTCCAAGTCTTGATCTTTTTGACTCTGAATCTGTTGAGTCTACACCTGGAAGTGCTGATGATGGAACTCCTGATTTTAAGGATAGACCAGTCACAGCATTAACCTCAGCTCAACCCTCTGAAGATAATTCAGTAATGAAAATTCATCAGTCCGATAAAAATTCATCAGCAATTGGGAACAAGGAGAAACATGCTACTTCTTTATCACCAAACACAACTTCTGGTGGTTCTGAGGACAAAGCATCGGTCATAGAAGTACAGGATTCTCAATCACCTCATTTGAATTCCAACCAAAGTAATATTTTCACTCCAGATCTTTTCAAGTCAAATGAATCAGCAGATATTGACAGTGAGGACATTGTTGGATTTGGACATTCTGATAAGGCTTGTGCCACTAGTCAGTTGTCCAGCTCCCAACAGTCGGATGGTATCACAGAATATGAAGAAGACGCAGAGCAGCATGTCTCCACTGAATTCATACAACAAGTCATCCACCATGCTAAACAAGAGCTGGGGAAGATCGAGGAAAAGCCCAAAAGTGAACCATTGCAGAAGGAACCTTCAATAACCACGAAAGAAAGCGGAATGCTGCCTGAAGATAATGTTATTTCTGAGGTTCCAGATCTCACCGAAGGTGTGCCTGATTGTATGCAAGGTCACGCTGGAGAGAAAAGCGATATTCTTAAGCAAGATGAAGATGTCATTGAACAATGTTCAATTGAATGTGTCAAGGTACAGCTGACAGATCACCATGTGGCATGTGAAAATGTTGATCAATTGGATCAGCCAAAAGAAGATCCTATAAATCAAGAATTAGATCGACAAGAATCAGTTAATGTCATGGGAGTGAATCGACAACAACTAGGTGAAGTTGGCGTGAAGTATGTGTCAGATCAGCAAAAGTCAACTGAAGTCATGGAACTGAATCAAAAACAGCCAGATGAAGTTGCTGTGAAGCATGTGATAGATCAGCAAGAGTCAGTTGAAGTCATGGAACTGAATCAACATCAGCCAGATGAAGTTGCTTTGAAGCATGTGTCAGATCAGCAAGAGTCAGTTGAAGTCATGGAAGTGAATCAACAGCCAGTTGAAGTTTTTGTGAAGCATGTGTCAGATCAACATGAGTCAGATGAAGTCATGGAACTGAAACAACAACAGCCAGATGAAGTTTTTGTGAAGCATGTGTCAGATCAGCAAGAGTCAGTTGAAGTCATGGAACTGAAACAACAACAGCCAGCTGAAGTTGCTGTGAAGCATGTGTCAAATCAGCAAGAGTCAGTTGAAGTCATGGAACTGAAACAACAACAGCCAGATGAAGTTGCTGTGAAGCATGTGTCAAATCAGCAAGAGTCAGTTGAAGTCATGGAACTGAAACAACAACAGCCAGATGAAGTTGCTGTGAAGCATTTGTCTGATCAGCAAAAGTCAGTTGAAGAGATAATGAAGTCAGATCGGCAAGGGTTAGATGAAGATGTGATGGGACAAGCTATTGATCAACAAGAGCCATTTAAAGATGCCATTGATCATGTCAAAGAACAAACCCTTGATGACAAGGATAATGTACAAGTTGTCATGACACAATTGCTGGATCAGCTTGAGTTAGTTGAGGATAAAGAAGCTAATGATGAACTAGGTTCAGTTGATGCTGTCATAGAAGAGCCTACAGATGATCAAGAACAAATCCAAGATGTAACACAATATGTAACAGATCAGCTGGATGTCATGGAAAATGAAGTGATCGATGAACACCAGTCAGATCATGAAGAGTTCAATGAAAATGCCATGGAACAAGTGATACATGAACAACAACAAGCTGATGATGACACGACTCATCAAAGGAATTTACAGGGAACATTTGATGATGTCACGGTACAAGAATCATTTCAAGCTGTCACAAGACAAGTGATGGATGAGGAAGAGCCATCTAGTAAAATAATGGAACAAGCTACAGATCAGCAAGAGTCATTTGAAGATGTCATGAAGAAAGCACTAGTCGAGCAAGCACCAGTTGATGTCATAGAAGAAGACCCTTCAAATAATCCAGAACCAATCCACGATGTAACAGAATATGTAACAGATCAGCAGGAGGCTGTAAAAGATGTTATGGAACAAGGGTCAGTTGAAGCTATCAGTGAACACCAATCAGAACACGAAGAGTTCAGTGAAAATGCCATGGAACAAGTGATAGATCAACAACAGCAAGCTGAAGATTACGTGGCACTTGAAAGGAATTTAGAGGGAGCAGTTCATGATGTCACTGTACAAGAATCATTTCAAGCTGTCTCAGATCAAGTTATGGATGAGCAAGAGCCATCTAGTAAAATAACAGAACAAGTTACAGATCAGCAAGAGTCATTTGAAGATGTCATGAAGAAAGCACTAGTCGAGCAAGCACCAGTTGATGTCATAGAAGAAGACCCTTCAAATAATCCAGAACCAATCCACGATGTAACAGAATATGTAACAGATCAGCAGGAGGCTGTAAAAGATGTTATGGAACAAGGGTCAGTTGAAGCTATCAGTGAACACCAATCAGAACACGAAGAGTTCAGTGAAAATGCCATGGAACAAGTGATAGATCAACAACAGCAAGCTGAAGATGACGTGGAACTTGAAAGGAATTTAGAGGGAGCAGTTCATGATGTCACTGTACAAGAATCATTTCAAGCTGTCACAAGACAAGTGATGGATGAGCAAGAGCCATCTAGTAAAATAACAGAACAAGCTACAGATCAGCAAGAGTCATTTGAAGATGTCATGAAGAAAGCACTTGTTGAACAAGCACCAGTTGATGTCATAGAAGAAAACCATTCCGATAATCTAGAACCAATCCATGATGTAACAGAATATGTAACAAATCCGCAGGAGGCAGTTAAAGAGGTCATGGAACTAGGCCCAGCTGAAGAGGTCAATGAAAATGAACTTGTGATAAATCAACAACAGCAAGCTGAAGATGACGTGACTCATGAAAGGAATTTACAGGGAACAGTTGATGATGTCACGGTACAAGAATCATTTCAAGCTGTCACAAGACAAGTGATGGATGAGGAAGAGCCATCTAGTAAAATAACAGAACAAGCTACAGATCAGCAAGAGTCATTTGAAGATGTCATGAAGAAAGCACTAGTCGAGCAAGCACCAGTTGATGTCATAGAAGAAGACCCTTCAAATAATCCAGAACCAATCCACGATGTAACAGAATATGTAACAGATCAGCAGGAGGCTGTAAAAGATGTTATTGAACAAGGGTCAGTTGAAGCTATCAGTGAACACCAATCAGAACACGAAGAGTTCAGTGAAAATGCCATGGAACAAGTGATAGATCAACAACAGCAAGCTGAAGATTACGTGGCACTTGAAAGGAATTTAGAGGGAGCAGTTCATGATGTCACTGTACAAGAATCATTTCAAGCTGTCTCAGATCAAGTTATGGATGAGCAAGAGCCATCTAGTAAAATAACAGAACAAGTTACAGATCAGCAAGAGTCATTTGAAGATGTCATGAAGAAAGCACTTGTTGAACAAGCACCAGTTGATGTCATAGAAGAAAACCATTCCGATAATCTAGAACCAATCCATGATGTAACAGAATATGTAACAAATCCGCAGGAGGCAGTTAAAGAGGTCATGGAACTAGGCCCAGCTGAAGAGGTCAATGAAAATGAACTTGTGATAAATCAACAACAGCAAGCTGAAGATGACGTGACTCATGAAAGGAATTTACAGGGAACAGTTGATGATGTCACGGTACAAGAATCATTTCAAGCTGTCACAAGACAAGTGATGGATGAGGAAGAGCCATCTAGTAAAATAACAGAACAAGCTACAGATCAGCAAGAGTCATTTGAAGATGTCATGAAGAAAGCACTAGTCGAGCAAGCACCAGTTGATGTCATAGAAGAAGACCCTTCAAATAATCCAGAACCAATCCACGATGTAACAGAATATGTAACAGATCAGCAGGAGGCTGTAAAAGATGTTATGGAACAAGGGTCAGTTGAAGCTTTCAGTGAACACCAATCAGAACACGAAGAGTTCAGTGAAAATGCCATGGAACAAGTGATAGATCAACAACAGCAAGCTGAAGATGACGTGGCACTTGAAAGGAATTTAGAGGGAGCAGTTCATGATGTCACTGTACAAGAATCATTTCAAGCTGTCTCAGATCAAGTTATGGATGAGCAAGAGCCATCTAGTAAAATAACAGAACAAGCTACAGATCAGCAAGAGTCATTTGAAGATATCATGAAGAAAGCACTAGTCAAGCAAGCACCAGTTGATGTCATAGAAGAAGACCCTTCAGATAATCCAGAACTTATCTACGATATAAGGGAACTTACAGAAGTTAAAGAAGTGATGGTCTTAGATCAGCATGAGTCAGTTGCAGGTGACATGAAGCAAGTTACAGATCAAGATTACCAAAGTGAAACTATTACTGAACAAGGATCAGATCAATTGAAGTCAGTTGGTGATGTCCAAACACAGGATCTGGATCAACAAGAACTAGTTCAAGATGTTACTGAACAAGTGATTGATCAACAAGGGCCAATTGAAACTCTCATGGAGGAAGCACCTATCCAGCACGAGACATGTGATGTTACAGTCAGAGATTCAGATCAACAAGAAGTATTTGAAGATTTCACTGAACAGGTGAAAGACAACCATGGACAAGTTGAAGATCTCTTCGCACAGGATTTGGATAATCAAGAACATGTCCAAGATGTCATGAAACCAGAAGCAGATCGACAAGAGTCTGTTGAAGACATTTCAGAACAGGAAAAATATCCACAAGAACCAATTAATAATGTTTTAGTACAGGAATCAGAAACAACCAAATTAGTCACCATTGAAGCTCCTGTTGTGCCATCAGATAGTGAGCTGAAGTTAATCACAAGCATTGATGAGTGTATTGCTGAAACCATGCCTATGTGTCCTCATGACAAAGAACCTGTCGCTGGACAGGCAGAAACGAGTGAAAGGACAGATTCTATCATTCTGGATTACAATTCTGAGCTATTAGCAGCAAACCAGGAGAAGAAGCAACTGAAGGACGGGGAGGATGATGTAAACCGCGACCCATCAGTTATCAATGAAGAAAACTCTGTTCCTTCCAACATGCCTTCGGAAACATACCTAGCAGTTGATGAGAGTCAAGGATTTTGCTTGGGAGCTTCACCTTTGATTCCTCTGAGTCAAGAAGAGGAGGACATGTTATTAGCGGATGATTCCATGGAGGTCCCGTCATGTTCTTCAGAAGGTGCAGTATCAGGTCACATTACCTTGAATTTAGTTTCTAATCTTCTCGAAGATCTAGTTGAAGAAGTGGTTTTAAAAGGCAAAAATGATTTGAAAGATGAAGTTACTGTTGATCCTTGTGAAACAGACTTTGGCCAAGAACTGCAAGAAAATGTAGCAATTGTTGAATCAATAAAAGTTCATCAACTATCTGATAATGAAGCAAGACCATGTTGTTCAGTGTATCCAAATAAAAGTCAAGCAACAAACAACCAACACACAAACGACAGTTTAAAAGTGAATGTTCCTCCCCCTGAAACTGAGGAAGATGAATTGTCTCCCATTATTCCTCAACAACCAGAAGCAGTTTTGGAACATCAAGACTCTTCTGTTGTTGTTGACAGCTCAGTTCTGGAGCAAGAAGATGATTTTGGATTAACTCCTAATCTGCATCTGCATCTGAGTCAAGCTGATAATTTGGAGACGGAAGATATCTTGGTAGAAGAGGAGGTGTCTGTTGTTGAGGAGAATCATGATGTTGAATCCACCCAGGATCTGCATCTGTATCTTAGCCAAGTTGGAAGTGAAGATTTCTCTGGATCAGATGACAATCCAGAAGCAGATGTCAGGTCTAACAAAGAGACAAGCAATGATTTGCTCGAAGAGTCTGCTTTGGCTTGTAAATCTCCTGCTGAAGCTAATTGTCAAGTATTAGAAGACAGGTGTGAGGAATCAATGGCAACTTCCCAGACAACATATCAATCATTTGATCTAAGCCAAGATGTGGATGAATCTGACAAAGAACAGAACCAGCATGCTCCAGAAACTCCTAGTGAAGTCCCTTTTGAAATGCTGAATGAAGAACAGACTGAACGTGTTAATGTGTTTCTTGGTAAAGGGCCTACCAGTGAAGATAATACTGGGACAAATTTAAAGCTGTCAAATGAAGAAATCGACAACTTAAGTACCATGGAAGACAGCTGCTCTGAAGACAAGGATAAATTTGGAGAACCACATGACTTTGACCATACCGCAGAAAATGTTGACTGTGAGAGTCTGGAACAGAACAAAATTAATTGTTTCAATGAGAAAAGCATCGCATGTGACACAAATGCAACATTGAGTACAAGTAGTGAAGATCACAAAATTGCCAGTGTCGATGACACTGCTGATAATATCAGTAATTCCTCAGTTCAGAAGATTACACTATTTGAGACAACGACAACAGAAGAACAACTGTCAGATGAAGAACTCAACACTTCTTTCAAAGATCCAAAAGCTTTTGAACACCCTAGTATTCCATTTGCCAAGAACATTGTAGCATCAACTCCAAAGAAGTCCTCAGAAGGAAACTCTGACAGTGCATCAACATTGGACTCCTTGGTGGTACAAACTGATGTTAGCACTCACCAGAAAGATCTTTCTCAGACAAAGTCTGAAAGGAGTACAGATGACTTCAATAGTGAACAAACTGTTTTCGGTTCTATCATCAACTCTGCTCAAAGTGACAAAGATGTAGGAAACCAAAATGACAAAAATCCTTCAACTTCTGATGACGATTTGACATCTGATGAAAATTGTATCAATCTCCAGTTATCAGGTATTGAAAGTCAAACAAGTGATTTTGAAAATCGTTCTGACACCCACGAATCACAAGAAGAGAAAGAGGGTGAGAACAGTGCCTATGGAAAGAAATTAGAAGATGTTATTTTAGGAGACATGAGCGATAAGCAGCAAACTATGTTCAAAGCACCTCAATCTGAAACAGATACAAGAGACAAGGCAAATGTTAGTGAACAAGAAGGGGATTTGCTTGGATCTATTACTGCAGTAAAAGATGAAGACAAGCTGAATGAATCTGAAATATCCTTCACAGATGAAGAACTCCATCTTGAGATATCAGCGTCAGATGAGAGTCATGTTAAGACTGAAGAACCAATGAGCACATCATCTGACTCTGAATCTGTAGTCTTTGTAAGTCCAATTATCAAATTCCAAGGTACAGCAAGAGATATCAAAGTTGCATCAGAACGAAGGATCTGTGTTAATGACTCACTGAACACATCTTCTGAGTCTGATGTTCCTCTGATTAGTCCTGTTATAAAATTCATTGGAATTCAAGATAGTGGAGAAATGTCTGATCATCATGGTTCTTCTGTCAGCCTTCTGCATTCTAGTGAAAAAGGTGCATCTGGGATTGACACCAGTACTAGTCAAGTTAATCTCATGAGAATTACTTCCGATGATGATGTTGAAGACCCAACTCAAGATTCCTTTGATTTCATGAAATGTCCAAATGATCCAGACACATGCAGTGAGGAGTCCGATGGTAGTGAGACAGAACTGAACATAAGTGGGGTTGCACCGTTTGAACTAAGTGACAATGAACAAGACAGCGTTATTGAGGTGAAGGTTGATAAACTTAGGTCAAATATCATTGATGCAACTAATAAAGATATTGAACCAGTTACAGATTCAGCAACTAGTGAGAGTGGAGGGCCCAATGATGCGCAGACAAAAACTCCTGAAAGAGACATAAGTACTAAGGCAACAACTGATGGTGCTCCAGAACCAATTCCAGAAGTGGGAAACACAACTGAAAAAGACTTTGTTGAAGATACTGATGACCAAATGAGGATCAGTGTTGATGAACCTCCCGGAATGTTTAGTCCAGCTGCTGTAGGTTCAGACCATGAGGCTGCTGTCAAACTCTACTTGAGTCCATCAGATAGAGAACCAGTGTTCACTGCTCAACCCCTGTTTAAAGTGGATGACAACAATGTTATAATCTTTGATTCAGAGATTAGACAAGTGTGTATTGATGACAATGAGAAGTCAGAGATAGGAGATGCATCTCAGTCTGAAAATAGTCTTTCAACAACAATCAGGTTGTACAGCTGTCCAGATGAAACTTCTCCTCTGTTCTTGGTGAAACCAGTGATCTGTGAATCAACTTCACTCACTGTCAATGATCAAACATTAAAGGTTGATGTGAATCAGTCCCTTCCTGAAGATATGAAAAACACATCAGAGCATCAATCCTCGGCTCCCAAGGAAACTTCTCTAGATGAATTCAAAAACTCTGAAGATAAAAAGTCTTTGGAAACTGAGGAGAAAGAGAATGAGAATTGTGAAGAAGATACAGAGGAGTGTCTAACAGATGGAGTGTGCTTTGAATGTGATAAAGAACAAAAATCTCAACTTGTGAAAGAAATAGAGCAAGCTCAGGAGGTTGAAGAACGGGAGACTGAGAGTTGTGATAAAGAGGGGCAGACGACAGAGAATCTGAAAAATGCAGGTGACACAGAAAGGTTTGTTGATGCAGAAGTCCAGAAAAGTGAAAATGTAGATAAAGAACAAAAATCTCAACTCGTGAAAGCGTCAGGACTAGCTGAGGAGGTTGAAGAACGAGAGTTTGAGAGTTGTGATAAAGAGGGGCAGATGACAGAGAATTTGAAAGCCACCGATGACACAGAAGGGTTTGTTGATACAGGTCTCCAGAAAAGTGAATCGTTTGATAAAGAACAAAGATCTCAACTCATGACAACATCAGGACAAGCTGAAGGGGTTGAAGAACAAAAGACTGAGAGTTGTGATAAAGAGGGGCAGACGACAGGGAATCTGAAAATTGCAGATGACACAGAAGGGTTTGCTGATGCAGATGTCCAGAAAAGTGAAAATGTAGATAAAGGACAAAAATCTCAAGAATGTGACAAGGAAACATCTGAGACTAAAGAAATAAAAGAAAGCAAGAATTTGCCAAAGAAAGAAAGCAATGATGCAAACCTGGTTGAAGACTTAGCTGAAAAACAAATTGAAATCAATGACAAAAGTAAAGGAGAAGAACAGAGTAGATTAAATGCAGCAGTTGAAGAGACAGAAGAAAAGGAAGAAAAAGAAACAGAAATGACACATGAAGAAAATCAGGAGTCAGAACTACATGAAATCAATCAAGAGAATATTTTGGAAGTAAACAAAACTTCTGAAATCTCTAAGCAGGTTTTGGCTGAAAATCAAATGCAAGAAAGTGTTCATTTAAAAGAAGTAACAGTGGTACAAGAAAATGAAAGCCGTTATCTTCAGACCTCGTCAAGTAAGAAAACAAAAGTCAGCAATACGACTTATTCAATTGGTCAAGATATTCCTGAGGACGGTGACAAAGAAAATGAATCCCCAGCTCGTAAGAAAAGAAGAACTTCAGATGATGAACGGAAAATGCTTCAGAGAATGAACATGGTAAACTATGTTGACAGTTTCCCCGAATCTGAGGACTTTGAAATCATTGATCTCACTGAGGAAGCTGCTCCATCTTCTTCAGTTTCTGGGACCAGTTTGTTAACAGGGCAAGTTGAGCAGTCCTTGAAAGATGAACCAGATGGATTGAGTACAGACTCACAACTTCAACTTCAATCAGAAGGTGAGAAAGACATCACAAGCAAGTCAGGCATCCCTGTAGATTTAGTGGAAAGAGCTGATCCTGAGGAAATGATTGCTGATGATGATTCAGAACCACTGAGACATCAAGCTACTGGACCAATAGAAGGTGAGAGTTCAGTTCTATCAGTCAAGGCAGTTACAAGGAAGAGAAAGGCAACAGATGAGGCTTCTGGTCAGGAGAAGAGATTCTGTGAGAGGGATATGCTCATGAGAGATGCCACCTTCATGAAGAAACTTGTGGCTCATTTCTTTAGTATAAGAGACAGAGTGAAAAGAAGGAACTATGTTGATGAAAATTGTAACATAAAAAATGTACCTCCAAATAATACAGTTATTGATGTTGGAATTAAAACTGAAGTTTCAAATGAACTTGCAACTCCTTCAGTTTATGAAAATCTTGAAGGACAAATCAAAGTTGAATCAAAGACTGAAATTTGCATTAAAAGGAAAGAGGAATCAACTTCTGATGTATTGGAACAGGTTATCAGCCCCAAAAAAGAAGAAACTTGTTCAGGAGAAGAAATGACTGGCACCCAAGATATGAAATGTCTGAGGAAAACATTGAATGATGACGACATTATTATCATCAGTGAGTCTGATTCTGAAGGTGTGGTAACTGACGATGTTCGACAAGATCAGGAGCAAATTAGGTTAACATGTGATGAGAGCTCTCTCGGAAGTCCTGAAAATCCCGAAAGAGATGGCGCAGGACATGAACCAAATAAAAAATCAGCATCTTGTGATAACCATAAGGTAGACAATCTTCATGATTCAGATGAACACCAAGATGAAGAAATGATATCTGATGAACATGAGAAAGAAGACAAGAATGCTAATGAAGAAATGACAGATGCTCTTCAATACTCAGATAAAGATGCTAATAACATGAAATCTGATGAGACAAAAGCTAACAGTCCACAATCTATGTCTGCAACCTCACCAGAACCTTCTGCAGAACAGACAGGTGAAGACGAAGATGATTCAACAGCTCCTTTGGATTCTGCTGAAGTAAGTGATGAGGAAGCTGCTCGAAGTGACCAATATAAAAGTGTTCAGTCTCCAGAAAGTTCCTTGAACCTGGCGCTCCTCAGTTCTGACGACTACGAAGTTTACACAGATGAAAACACCCCAGAGTTCTATAGTCCAGCAAAGGGGTCAAGTTTAAAGGAAGTTGGTTCAGGTTCTTTTGATTTGAAGTCAGAGCAAAGTTCATCCAAAGTCCGCTCTAAGATGTCTGGAAATGACTCCAGCAGTTCCCAGACAGACAGAAGCAATGTAAGTGTGCACACATTGGACAGTGACTATGATAGTGATGTGTACATTACTGAGTATAGTCCTCCCAGTAAGTCTGTGGTCAAGACTGAATATATCACATCAGATGATGAAGATGACATGGACTCAAATTCAAGATCAAGGTCTAAACAATTCTCTCTGAAAGGCAACAATTCCAATCGTATGACAAATCCTCATCAAGGCACATTTTCAAAGTTTCAAACAACTCCAGGGAAAGATGACGAAAGGTCTGATAAGGAGGCTGGAGATGCTATAGCTGAAAGGTTTGAAGAAACTACCATGAAAGAAATAGATGAAGACATTGAACAGGATGATATGGCCACTGATCCTTCAACTCCAGTAGAGAAACCACTGGAAGAAAAAGACCAGCCAGACCAAACCTTGACTGCAGATGATCTAGTGGATGAAGAGGACAAACCTGGTGCAGCTGAAACTGCTGGCTCTGAAGAATCTGCTGGACTTGATCAAAACGAGGCCTCAAACATGGCTCAAATAAAACCCTCTGGTTCAAACAAAGACACCCTTAGCAGATCTTCAACTGCTGACAGTCTTGTTGCAGACTTCTCAGAAGATACTGACAGTGTTTGTGGACCTGAAGTAAATGTTGGGGACATCATCGGGATGCTGGAAGAAGAAGACAGATCCTTAAACTTGGCAAGATCAGGTACACCTTATTTCCCTAATTTAGTTACACTAATATGATAAATGTTGAAACTAGATAATAAAATGTTAGGTAAAGAAAATTAAAAATTGCCCTAGCGGAATTAATTGGGTATTTGTTGAAGTGGTCATTGCTGAAGATTGATTATTAAATTTAAAATTATCTTTTTCAATAATATTTTTATGTGCATCAGGTGGTATTTGAAATTTTCTGTGTTTTTACTTTTAAGGTTCTCTTGAGGACATCTTCCAAGGCAACTCTGAGGGGAAGACTGATAATACTCCACTGGAGAAAACAGATTCCCTGAAGGATAAGCAGATAAAGGCAGCAGCTGAAGCCATTGTTGAGAAAGAGCTTCCTGAAAAGAAATCCAAAGAAACTAAAGATTCATCTTCTGGAGCTGTAATTTGCTGCTCTTTGGGACACATGAGTCCAGAAGACCGAGAAGACCCTGCTCTCTGTTCCCAAGCTGCTTTAGAAGATCCACATGAAAAGGTACAAAATGCAGATGAGAGCAGAGCTTGTTCTGATCAAGATGAACTTGAAACTGGAAGTGTCATTTATCCAGATGTGAGTCAAGTGTATGCTGGTGCTCCCTGTGAGGAGGAAATGGCCGTCATGGGTTCATCAGTGGAGAGTGGAGACACCAAGGAGGACTTCCCACAGCTGAGTGGACGGAGAAAGAGAACCAGAAGAAGCTCAGATTCTGGTTCAGAAGTTGATAGCAAGAGGCTGTGTGTGGACAATGCTGAAAAAAATGATAATTCTACCATGTCTACTTTTCTTGGTGTGAATGATGTAGATACCAATATGGACATAGGTGATGAACCACCATATTCAGATGATGACAGTGATTCCATCATGTCTATGCCAGTTCTTGAAAAAGAGATTGAACTGGATATTGGGAGTTTTAAAAAATCAACAGACTTTCCGACAGATCAACAAATGCCAAACCAACGTATAATACCAAACAGTTCTAGTTGGAAAAGCGTTGAAGTCATAAATGATAACTCGCCGAAAATGAAAGATCTTGCATCAGAAGACCCTTCCCGTTTCCATGTTCAGCCAAGTACAAGCAAAGCTGACTGCCCAGCTGATTCCCAGACCATTCTTGATGCCATGGAAGATATGACCAACACACAGATCTCGCAGCTTGATCGGGAACTCACTGCTACTGATAACCCAGAGAACAAGAAGCATAGAACCGCCCTCGACAAGCTCCGGGCTAGAAGGAAAGTTAGTGCCACCTTCCAGAAGACTGAAGTCCCTGTTCCTGTCCCAGTTACTCCAGGGGAACTACCTGGTCCGTCATCCATCCAGCGAAATATCTTCCAGAGTGATGCGCAACAGAAAGTGAAGAAGATGAAGGATTGTGTCACTCGGTAAATCACATGACATTATCCTAGCTTTGAGTTTGGACAATAATCTTTGAAACTGGCAAATTTGAGAATCTTCTTTGTATTTTTACCACTTTTGCCTAGAGTTGTCATTTTCTATTTTCTGTTCAGGTAACATAGTCAATGTCGAACAGTGATATGGGAAAATTTATTCAAAGCATTTTTTTTTAAATGGGATGTTTCAATAATATAGGTTTGGTACAGACTGTTTATACATGATTGTTATTTTATATTGTCATGTGACATTTTTATAAACCTCATTTGTTTGTTTTACTAGACTGTCAATTTGATAAAACCGATTTTGTTCATTGTAGATGCTTGAATGTAACAAGGTTATTGGAACAGGCCTTCCAGCAGAATGAAGAACTTTGTAATATTGAAACTGTGAAGGTTTGGTGGTGAGTCAAATTTGTAATTCTCATACATTATTTAGGTTAAGGTGGAAATATTTCAAAAAGTAAAAACAAAACTTTGTGTTTGTACTTCTCTAGAACCACTGACCCTGCAATCTGAAATCTTGTATGTAGACTCCTTTACAAATAGAGATTGTAGCATATAGATTTGGTGACCCTGTGGCCTAAACTTAGCATCACAGGGGCCAAATTTCCTAGAAACCTATTTTGGTCTCCATCTGCTAATGTGAATTATAGTTCATAAACTATGGCCCCTCAAATTGGTTTAGAATTGGTGGCCCTGATATAGTGACCTGGGACCCTTATTCAATGTATTCAATAGACCTTGTTGAGTTGGGGTTTGGGTAGCACAGTTGTTAGCACTTTCAGCTTTGTATCAGAGGTCTGTGGTTCAAATCCCTCAAGGGCTGAACTACTATTTTTGTAGTAGAGAAACGTTCTACGTGCAGTAAGGTTTGGGTGCAATGCTACACTTGATATTCAGCACAGTACAACCAATGGTGTGCGCAGGTTTCACTGCAATGCATTGCTACAATGGTGTTACGGTTTTCTCTTTGCGATTATGCTAGCAGCAGTGATAGAAGTGAAATACTCTTTGAGCAAATTCATCAACTTTCCTTTGCTATCCACTAGGCATATTGCACCTGAACATGTTAGTCCCATTTGTATCTCATGGATTTTACTCCCTATCATCCATGAGTGCCCTGTACACAAAATAGAAATGATGTACAACACAGCAAGACTTAAGTTAGCTGGTAATGTAGACTGGTGCAAGTTATGACATGTAGTAAAAATGAAGCTATAATAATAATAATCAGTTTTTATAGCACCAAGGAGCTTTACAATCATTATTATCCTGCCCATTACATTGCTTAAAGGTCACCTCCAACGCAATCTGTACAATATACTTTGTTTTCTCCAGGGATGAGCTTATAGAACTATCCAGTAACGTTCAGCTCCCGAGGACAGTGATAGCCGTGGTAGGAGATACAGGGTCGGGGAAGTCCTCCATGTTAAATGCTCTGCTTCACGAACCACGAGTCCTCCCCACTTCTGGGGTTGAGGCCTGTACAGCAGTCGTTGTGGAGGTATCGGAGAACTCGCTGAACAACAAATATGAAGCAGACATTCATTTCTTGTCTCCTGAGGTCAGTGAAAAGAATTTCGTTCAATTTTATTTTAATTTTTTGAAAGGTTGTCAGGAAATTGTATGACATTTTGCATTTGGTCCAAGCTATAAAAACTAACTATGTTCGCTATTTAAATTTATTTCAATGGTGCTGCATCATATTTGCCAGGAGCCACTTGAGCATTTAAGTTGTAGGTTTGAAATGAATAGCATAAAATATCTTTATATTTGTTTTTAAAAAACTGCTACTAAACTCTGTAAAGAGTAAATATTGGGGCTACGCTTTTCTATGTGTGCACAGTTGCGATTATGTAGTAGTCATGTAATCGGAGTAAGGAATTTTAAAAATAGTATCAAATGTGGAACATTGAACAACATGCTAGTTTGAAATGTGTTAGCTGAGGGTTCATGGAAATTAATGCAGTTCCAAAACGATTCCTGTTGATGGTTAAGGTGAAACCTTTTTTTTCTAAGCTATGTCCATTCATATTTAGACTTCAGATGCAATTTGAAGTTTAATCTAGACTTGTCAATTCTGGATACTTGAATCCAGCTATACCGGACCCTTTTGCTCGGTCAAAGCAGACACTTCTTTCTCTATACCCAAAATGTACAAAGTTGAGGGTTTGAAGAATTATTTCACAAACTTTTTGTGTAACTGAAGATGGTAGGAATGATTCTTTCAGGATAATCAATATGTATGAACAGGTACACTTCATGTTGCGGTACAGAAGCCTTGGTTAAGTACCAACAAACTCATATTGCCACAGAGCACATTTTTCCTTGAAACTTTAGTCTGAGTAATGTAAACTGAAAACTAAAAAAAAAAAAATTTAAAGTTTGGTAAGGTAGATAACGTAAAATGTGCTAAACGATATAGATCCAATTTCTCTTTGTCGTACGGTGCATCGAATCATAAACAAAATACTGCAGTTCAGCTACCTCAGTTGTGAACCAATCATTCATATATATTTCTATTGCAGGAGTGGGAGGATGAACTGAAGGTTCTCCTGAAAGACCTGACGAAGATGAACGGGGAACTGCAGAAGAGACAGCCAGACCCGCAAACTGATGCCGGGGTGGCATTTGCGAAGGTGCGCGCAGTTTACGGGAAGATCGACACCATGGAGGCCCTGAAGAAGCAGATGAACATTACACGCTGGCTCGGTCGGGTCAAACATGTCAGTGTTGCTACGGTGAGTTTTGCAAGAGACAGAGTGATTATGACAAGGAATGAGGGATTAACAGTTTAGACAGAAAATTGATAAAGTCATTCTGTAGTTGACATGGTCATTTAGATATATTTGAAGTTTCTTTTGAATTTATTGTTAGGGTATTCAAGCTGCCTGACCTCAAAGAAATATGTATTAGAATTTTCAGTAATAGCAAAATTCAAAACAAAAGATTCCTGAATTTACTGAAGTTCAAAGGATTTGCTTACCCTCAATATTACTTCTGTAGCAGGGGTGGGTGTATGTTTGCAGCCATGTTTGCTTAGAATGTAAATTAAATACGAGAATTCATTGTAATTCAACTGTTATCAAGGCAAAGGAACTGAGAGACAAAGTGAATACTTACATTGAGAGCCGAGATACGGGATCCAAGAGTGGACAGTTCTGGCCAATCGTGAAGAGGGTTGAATTGCGTCTTCCATCCTGTGATGCTTGCAGTTCTGGCGCCATTTTGGTAGATCTGCCAGGAGTTCGTGACGCTAACGCAGCCAGGGATAGGATAGCAAGGGAGGTAAGTCTTTTGCCTCTTTTATCCACCTGTATAGACCAATCTTGTCGCAGGGTAAAATGTATACGCTGACGCAGTACTCTAGTCTAGGACCCTGTTTTAAAACCCCACTAAACCCTGAATGCTGTGACCAATGACTGATATCCATAAATCTAATCACTAACCTTCGCAATAAAGCTATTTGATTGGTTGGAACGTATATCACAATTAATAACTGTACAGAGTGCTCTCAAACGCATCTAATTAATATTACCATTAGACACCATATTTTCTCATTGCACTTAAAGAAGTATCCATGATTGAACAAGTAATGAACATTCACAGACTTTCATCAATTTAAATATATATGTAATATTAATGATTAATGCAGAGGTTGGCCCTAGTGAACCATACATTGTTGTTAACCATATACTAGCCTGGTTTGTGGGATACTGTGCCACAGAACTATTTCAAGTTTACCCAATCTTTGAAGGTTAGCAAGAAATGAACAGTAGCCTGGTTTGTGGGATACTGTGCCACAGAACTATTTCAAGTTTACCCAATCTTTGAAGGTTAGCAAGAAATGAACAGTAGCCTGGTTTGTGGGATACTGTGCCACAGAACTATATCAAGTTTACCCAATCTTTGAAGGTTAGCCCTAGTGAACCATACATTGGTGTTAACCATATACTAGCTGGTTTGTGGGATACTGTGCCACAGAACTATATCAAGTTTACCCAATCTTTGAAGGTTAGCAAGAAATGAACAGTAGCCTGGTTTGTGGGATACTGTGCCACAGAACTATTTCAAGTTTACCCAATCTTTGAAGGTTAGCAAGAAATGAACAGTAGCCTGGTCTGTGGGATACTGTGCCACAGAACTATTTCAAGTTTACCCAATCTTTGAAGGTTAGCAAGGAATGAACAGTAGCCTGGTTTGTGGGATACTGTGCCACAGAACTATTTCAAGTTTACCCAATCTTTGAAGGTTAGCCCTAGTGAACCATACATTGGTGTTAACCATATACTAGCTGGTTTGTGGGATACTGTGCCACAGAACTATTTCAAGTTTACCCAATCTTTGAAGGTTAGCAAGGAATGAACAGTAGCCTGGTTTGTGGGATACTGTGCCACAGAACTATTTCAAGTTTACCCAATCTTTGAAGGTTAGCAAGAAATGAACAGTAGCCTGGTTTGTGGGATACTGTGCCACAGAACTATATCAAGTTTACCCAATCTTTGAAGGTTAGCCCTAGTGAACCATACATTGGTGTTAACCATATACTAGCTGGTTTGTGGGATACTGTGCCACAGAACTATATCAAGTTTACCCAATCTTTGAAGGTTAGCAAGAAATGAACAGTAGCCTGGTTTGTGGGATACTGTGCCACAGAACTATTTCAAGTTTACCCAATCTTTGAAGGTTAGCAAGAAATGAACAGTAGCCTGGTCTGTGGGATACTGTGCCACAGAACTATTTCAAGTTTACCCAATCTTTGAAGGTTAGCAAGGAATGAACAGTAGCCTGGTTTGTGGGATACTGTGCCACAGAACTATTTCAAGTTTACCCAATCTTTGAAGGTTAGCCCTAGTGAACCATACATTGGTGTTAACCATATACTAGCTGGTTTGTGGGATACTGTGCCACAGAACTATTTCAAGTTTACCCAATCTTTGAAGGTTAGCAAGAAATGAACAGTAGCCTGGTTTGTGGGATACTGTGCCACAGAACTATTTCAAGTTTACCCAATCTTTGAAGGTTAGCAAGAAATGAACAGTAGCCTGCTTTGTGGGATACTGTGCCACTGAACTATTTCAAGTTTACCCAATCTTTGAAGGTTAGCCCTAGTGAACCATACATTGGTGTTAACCATATACTAGCTGGTTTGTGGGATACTGTGCCACAGAACTATTTCAAGTTTACCCAATCTTTGAAGGTTAGCCCTAGTGAACCATACATTGGTGTTAACCATATACTAGCTGGTTTGTGGGATACTGTGCCACAGAACTATTTCAAGTTTACCCAATCTTTGAAGGTTAGCAAGAAATGAACAGTAGCCTGGTTTGTGGGATACTGTGCCACAGAACTATTTCAAGTTTACCCAATCTTTGAAGGTTAGCAAGAAATGAACAGTAGCCTGGTTTGTGGGATACTGTGCCACTGAACTATTTCAAGTTTACCCAATCTTTGAAGGTTAGCCCTAGTGAACCATACATTGGTGTTAACCATATACTAGCTGGTTTGTGGGATACTGTGCCACAGAACTATTTCAAGTTTACCCAATCTTTGAAGGTTAGCAAGAAATGAACAGTAGCCTGGTTTGTGGGATACTGTGCCACAGAACTATTTCAAGTTTACCCAATCTTTGAAGGTTAGCAAGAAATGAACAGTAGCCTGGTTTGTGGGATACTGTGCCACTGAACTATTTCAAGTTTACCCAATCTTTGAAGGTTAGCCCTAGTGAACCATACATTGGTGTTAACCATATACTAGCTGGTTTGTGGGATACTGTGCCACAGAACTATTTCAAGTTTACCCAATCTTTGAAGGTTAGCCCTAGTGAACCATACATTGGTGTTAACCATATACTAGCTGGTTTGTGGGATACTGTGCCACAGAACTATTTCAAGTTTACCCAATCTTTGAAGGTTAGCAAGAAATGAACAGTAGCCTGGTTTGTGGGATACTGTGCCACAGAACTATTTCAAGTTTACCCAATCTTTGAAGGTTAGCAAGAAATGAACAGTAGCCTGGTTTGTGGGATACTGTGCCACTGAACTATTTCAAGTTTACCCAATCTTTGAAGGTTAGCCCTAGTGAACCATACATTGGTGTTAACCATATACTAGCTGGTTTGTGGGATACTGTGCCACAGAACTATTTCAAGTTTACCCAATCTTTGAAGGTTAGCAAGAAATGAACAGTAGCCTGGTTTGTGGGATACTGTGCCACAGAACTATTTCAAGTTTACCCAATCTTTGAAGGTTAGCAAGAAATGAACAGTAGCCTGGTTTGTGGGATACTGTGCCACAGAACTATATCAAGTTTACCCAATCTTTGAAGGTTAGCCCTAGTGAACCATACATTGGTGTTAACCATATACTAGCTGGTTTGTGGGATACTGTGCCACAGAACTATATCAAGTTTACCCAATCTTTGAAGGTTAGCAAGAAATGAACAGTAGCCTGGTTTGTGGGATACTGTGCCACAGAACTATATCAAGTTTACCCAATCTTTGAAGGTTAGCCCTAGTGAACCATACATTGGTGTTAACCATATACTAGCTGGTTTGTGGGATACTGTGCCACAGAACTATATCAAGTTTACCCAATCTTTGAAGGTTAGCCCTAGTGAACCATACATTGGTGTTAACCATATACTAGCTGGTTTGTGGGATACTGTGCCACAGAACTATTTCAAGTTTACCCAATCTTTGAAGGTTAGCCCTAGTGAACCATACATTGGTGTTAACCATATACTAGCCTGGTTTGTGGGATACTGTGCCACAGAACTATTTCAAGTTTACCCAATCTTTGAAGGTTAGCAAGAAATAAACAGTAGCCTGGTTTGTGGGATACTGTGCCACAGAACTATTACAAGTTTACCCAATCTTTGAAGGTTAGCAAGGAATGAACAGTAGCCTGGTTTGTGGGATACTGTGCCACAGAACTATATCAAGTTTACCCAATCTTTGAAGGTTAGCCCTAGTGAACCATACATTGGTGTTAACCATATACTAGCTGGTTTGTGGGATACTGTGCCACAGAACTATATCAAGTTTACCCAATCTTTGAAGGTTAGCAAGGAATGAACAGTAGTTTGGTTTTGTGGAATATCGTACCAATCACTGTCAAATTTAAAAATATAACTGATAATTCATTTGTTGTAGTATCTGAAGAACTGCACATCAGTGTGGGTTGTAGCCGAAATTCATCGAGCCAAAGACAACCGGACTGCCAAAGAACTATTGGATGAGAACTTTCGACGTCAACTGCTGATGGACGGACAGTTCAGTAGTGTGGCCTTCATCTGTACCAAGACCGACAGTCTCATTCCTTCCGAACTCAAACAGTGAGCTCTAACAATTTCCCATAGTCTAATTTCATATCTTTATCTATATTTATTAGACCTGTGTATCCTGGCCTTAGTGGCGAGACGATATATCCCGATTCTAGTTTTATTAGGCGAGATGATATATCATGGAATTATTGCCAAGGAACCTGCGAGACGATTATCATGACGATACAGTGGTTGCGATACATTACGTATCCCGATTCTCTACAGTTTATGAAAGAACTATAGATAGGAAATGGAACAGTAATGTTATTTCTTAGATACCAAATTGCCATAGGTTATACATTAAGGGAAATCACAAAATTAGAGTGACTGTGAAATTACATATAAAATATCAGACATATCATATAATTTCTCTTTCTGTTTCTGTTCTAAACACTGTTATCTCTGAAATAGAAGAAAAACCTTTTTACCTTTTATAGTTATTTGTTGGAAACAAATTATGTTAGCAGTATCGGGATATATTGTCTCTTATGGCGATCCATCGATGTATTGTGAACCCTCACGATATAAACATCCTGATATATTGTCTAAACATGTTTTATATCGATGCACTCGTATCGCGTAGTAGACGATGCAAACATCGATAGTATCGATAAATCTTTACACCACTAATATTTATTATCCCTCCCCCCAACGTAGCACAACTCCAAAACGGTGAGACCTAGCTCGACAAAACTTGGTATGTGCAACGGGCATCATGCGTAGATGTGCCTTTTGGGGTTTTCAACTTTTTTGCATTTTTTCCGTCCGTCCGTTCGTCCGTCCGTCCCGATAATGTTTCCGGAGCACAACTCCAAAACGGTGAGACCTATATCGACGAAACTTGGTATGTGCAACGGGCATCATGCGGAGATGTGCCTTTTGGGGTTTTCAACTTCTTTGCATATTTATTTTTACCCATTTCCATGGAAACGTAACATAGGATTTTGTTTCCGGAGCACAACTCCAAAATGGTGAGACCTATCTCGACGAAACTTGGTATGTGCAACAGGCATCATGCGGAGATGTGCCTTTTAGGGTTTTCAACTTCTTTGCATTTTTATTTTTACCCGTTTCCATGGAAACGTAACATAGGATTTTGTTTCCGGACCACAACTCCAAAACTGTGAGACCTATCTCGACGAAACTTGGTATGTGCAACTGGCATCATGCGTAGATGTGCCTTTTGGGGTTTTCAACTTCTTTGCATTTTTATTTTTACCCGTTAATGTTTCCGGAGCACAACTCCAAAACGGTGAGACCTAGCTCGACGAAACTTGGTATGTGCAACGGGCATCATGCGGAGATGTGCCTTTTAGGGTTTTCAACTTCTTTGCATTTTTATTTTGACCCGTTTCCATGGAAACGTAACATAGGATTTTGTTTCCGGACCACAACTCTAAACATGTTTTATATCGATGCACTCGTATCGCGTAGTAGACGATGCAAACATCGATAGTATCGATAAATCTTTACACCACTAATATTTATTATCCCTCCCCCCAACGTAGCACAACTCCAAAACGGTGAGACCTAGCTCGACAAAACTTGGTATGTGCAACGGGCATCATGCGTAGATGTGCCTTTTGGGGTTTTCAACTTTTTTGCATTTTTTCCGTCCGTCCGTTCGTCCGTCCGTCCCGATAATGTTTCCGGAGCACAACTCCAAAACGGTGAGACCTATATCGACGAAACTTGGTATGTGCAACGGGCATCATGCGGAGATGTGCCTTTTGGGGTTTTCAACTTCTTTGCATTTTTATTTTTACCCATTTCCATGGAAACGTAACATAGGATTTTGTTTCCGGAGCACAACTCCAAAATGGTGAGACCTATCTCGACGAAACTTGGTATGTGCAACGGGCATCATGCGGAGATGTGCCTTTTAGGGTTTTCAACTTCTTTGCATTTTTATTTTTACCCGTTTCCATGGAAACGTAACATAGGATTTTGTTTCCGGACCACAACTCCAAAACTGTGAGACCTATCTCGACGAAACTTGGTATGTGCAACGGGCATCATGCGTAGATGTGCCTTTTGGGGTTTTCAACTTCTTTGCATTTTTATTTTTACCCGTTAATGTTTCCGGAGCACAACTCCAAAACGGTGAGACCTAGCTCGACGAAACTTGGTATGTGCAACGGGCATCATGCGAAGATGTGCCTTTTAGGGTTTTCAACTTCTTTGCATTTTTATTTTTACCCGTTTCCATGGAAACGTAACATAGGATTTTGTTTCCGGACCACAACTCCAAAACTGTGAGACCTATCTCGACGAAACTTGGTATGTGCAACGGGCATCATGCGTAGATGTGCCTTTTGGGGTTTTCAACTTCTTTGCATTTTTATTTTTACCCGTTAATGTTTCCGGAGCACAACTCCAAAACGGTGAGACCTAGCTCGACGAAACTTGGTATGTGCAACGGGCATCATGTGTAGATGTGCCTTTTGGGGTTTTCAACTTTTTCGCATTTTTTCCGTCCGCCGTTCGTCCGTCCGTCCCGATAATGTTTCCGGACCACAACTCCAAAACTGTGAGACCTAGCTCGACGAAACTTGGTATGTGCAACGGGCATCATGCGGAGATGTGCCTTTTTGGGTTTTCAACTTCTTTGCATTTTTATTTTTACCCGATTCCATGGAAACGTAACATAGGATTTTGTTTCCGGAGCACAACTCCAAAATGGTGAGACCTATCTCGACGAAACTTGGTATGTGCAACGGGCATCATGCGAAGATGTGCCTTTTAGGGTTTTCAACTTCTTTGCATTTTTATTTTTACCCGTTTCCATGGAAACGTAACATAGGATTTTGTTTCCGGACCACAACTCCAAAACTGTGAGACCTATCTCGACGAAACTTGGTATGTGCAACGGGCATCATGCGTAGATGTGCCTTTTGGGGTTTTCAACTTCTTTGCATTTTTATTTTTACCCGTTAATGTTTCCGGAGCACAACTCCAAAACGGTGAGACCTAGCTCGACGAAACTTGGTATGTGCAACGGGCATCATGTGTAGATGTGCCTTTTGGGGTTTTCAACTTTTTCGCATTTTTTCCGTCCGCCGTTCGTCCGTCCGTCCCGATAATGTTTCCGGACCACAACTCCAAAACTGTGAGACCTAGCTCGACGAAACTTGGTATGTGCAACGGGCATCATGCGGAGATGTGCCTTTTTGGGTTTTCAACTTCTTTGCATTTTTATTTTTACCCGATTCCATGGAAACGTAACATAGGATTTCTTAAAGGTTGTTTGTAGAAAAACAACATGATCACTGTTCAATATTCCACAACTAGTATCCTTAACTACCCTTTCCCTTTGGCGGGGGATATAGCTGACTCTGTCTGCTTGTCTATACCTTTATCTAGTGAATGACTTGTGATTGTTACAAAGAAAATACAGCTTCTATTACTGTCTGAGCAGACGGCATAGCCACATGTAGATCCATAAGAACAACTTTGACAATCTTTTTCAATCTGAGCTGAAACAGTGAGCTTAAGCAATATCTTTTGGACAGTCTTTATCTCTCTGAACTCAAACAGTGAACTGCAGAAATATTGTTTTCAGTGTCTTTTTCCCTCCTCCAAGCTTGAACAATGAGCAGTGGCAATACTAGATCTTTGCCTTGCACATGAAGTTGCTCAGTTATAAGCAGTGATAAACACAAATGATTTGATTCACAGACTGTTGGCTCTCCCGTCCCAGTTTGATGAGCTGGGTGATGAAGTGAGCAGACTGGGGGATGAGATACGCAACCTCTCTGAAGAGAAGGAAGAGCAGGAGGTGGAGCACAAGACCCTCAGGTCCAGGTTCAAATCTCTGCAGGCAGGATACGACGAGTTGGATGCGGAAATCTCTGAGGCAAGAGAGGCTCTCCTTCTGGAAGAGGTAAAAATTAAATTCTGATTGCTTATGATCTATAAGTATGAATCCGCTGGACAGCTTGTTTGAGGTCAGGGCCTCCTTTCAGAAAGCAATGAGCTGATGGGAGTCACAATGGGAATTATTCTTTGTAATTTATGGTCCACTAAAGGAGGCACTGTGCTATATAAAGTAACGATTTGGGATATTGCTTCACTGAATGTCGGTACAGGAAGACCAATTTAGCTGATGATAGTAGCCTTCCCCTCAATGGTTGTCACAATTGTTTTGCAGGATGTATGGATGGGAGTAGTCTTATGCCAATTATCAGTTTTATGCTCCAAGTCAGTTATTCAGACACTGATGTTCTTGTTGGTAAATTGAAGCAATTTCTAAAAAAATATTTGAGGGGGAAATACTGACTGATTTTATCTCCATGCTATGTAACACTGTTTGATAGCGTCATCGCCCTGTATGTTTTGGATCGTCTGTAATCTGTTTCGTTTCCAGAGCATAACTCAAAACTGTTAATTATATCTTTCTGAAAATAACATGAATATATTGCCGACCTACTGTAGTGGTGCTCTTTCATATTTTAAGAGATCTGAAGTTCTTTGGGGTTTTGGTTTCCATTCAAACAAGATGATTTTGGACTCCTTGCAGTGATAGCTTTGTTTCTGGAGCAGAACTAAAAACTGCTCATCACATCTTCCTAAAAGTTAGTGCTTTAATTAGAAATATTTAGATCTAAAAAGTTGTATGTCACAAATTATGGAGATATTATAGGTGGATATGTCATCTTCTGATGTCTGTATGCTTCAGGATGAGGAGGCAGCGGCTGACATCCAGGAAGCAGAACGAGATCTCAGGGAGAAGGACCAAGAGATGAAGGAAACACAAGCTCAGATGGACAGAATCGTGTCGGACATAGACACCCTCAGTAAGCAGGTGGGTGTACGTACTTTGTCGAGCCTGTATACAGAATGTATGAAGTGGTGCACACTGGCTTCACAATAATGGAATTTCTGCCTATTTATTGTTAACCTCCACTAAATATATTTATAATCATGATAAGCATGTTTTTGGAAAAGCAGGGGTATATAGTATTTGAAAGTAACCATACAGTAGGTAGGTCTGTTTTTGCATTAAAATAGAATAGAAGAAAACCAGTGATTGGATTAGTTGTATGTTTTGCACATCAGTTCACTATAATGAGTGTAAGGTGCAAGAACAAATGTTGTGACCTTGAGAAAGACGTTGTCATCTTAACGTTAATTCGTCAACCCAATATCTCTAGCACAATTTATTGGATTCTCTTCTTACCTTGCACATAGCTTAAAGACTCTGGTCCCTGAAGATTTGGGCAACCTTCGCATTATTTTCAAGGTCAAAGCAAGACTTTGAAATCTTTCATCATTGAAACCTAACTTTTGACCTTGTTGACCAACTGTTTGTTGGATTTTCTTTTTAACTGACAAATAGCTTCTTATTTTGAAGATTAGTCCAGTAGATTTTGGTGACCTTCAAACTATTTTCAAGGTCACAGTGAAGAATTGAGTTATTCACTTCAAAACCTGCATGTAAAGCTTGACAGGAGAATATCTCAAGAAACATTTGATGAAAAGTTTCATAATAACCATGAGTGAAGACACTTGATGATGTCTTTTTTGGTGACCTTGACATTGTGCATGTAAAGCTTGACAGGAGAATATCTCAAGAAACATTTGATGAAAAGTTTCATAATAACCATGAGTGAAGACACTTGATGATGTCTTTTTTGGTGACCTTGACATTGTGCTTTTTATTAGGCTTATCTGACATGACACTGTTTTCATTAAGAATTATTATGGCGATTCAACATTCATAATTAAACATTTCAATATACCTAATCTAAGCCATTGATGTTTCTGTTGTCGTGGATATATCTCTTCTTTCTCTTCATTATTATTTCCCCCGCAAAAAGCTTTGCGGAAGACATGATGTTTTCAGTCCCGTCCGTGGTTCCGTAATTCCGTATTTCCGAAATGCTTTCGTTTCCGGACCATATCAAAACTGTTCAATATTTTTTTTACGAAACTTGGTTTGTGGTTAGGTTTAGTGGTGGAGTGGTGCCTTTTGCTATTTTGGTAATTATGAAACAAATTTTTTTCAGGTTTCCATGGAAACAATTATAACTTAGTGCATAAAGGAGGGGGGGGGGGGGGGTGCTTTCGTTTCTGGACCATATCTCAAAAACTGTTCAATATTTTTTTGGAAACTTGGAATGTGGTTAGATCTAGTGATGGAGTAGTGCCTTTTGCTGCTTTGGTTACTCAATTTTTAAATATTTTCTGCTCTCCATGGAAACAATTTGAACTTTGTGCATATTGGAGAAAGGTGACTTTCCAACCTATATCTAATCTAAAGAGTATTATTCTAATAAACCTGGTATGTGATTAGATCTAGTGCTTGGATGGTGCCTTTTGCTACTTTGGTTATCCTTACTTTTTCATTTTATTTGGTTTCTATGGAAACAATTTGAACTTAGTGCATTTTGGAGGCTGTAGATAATAATTATAATATTTGATGACTGTGTGAGTATCAAATGTCACATTCCCTACAATAAAGAAGTTGACAAATATATAGAAATCAATGCACCATTGAACTTGTATATTTCACTAGTCATTATTATGTCAAGTTCATTGATGCTAATATATTAACCTTTTTAGTATATGTTTGGTATGGATTGTTTCTGGTAAAAGTGGCAATAAGATGATTAGGTTGGATTAAAAGTTTGGACGGTCAATTTACTCAAAAACTGTTAGGTCTAGATCAACCAAACTTTGCACACTTGTTAACCATAACCTTGTTTACAGTTTGGACCACTTTTTAATTTCTATGGCAAAGTCATTTTTTAAACTTAGTTATATCATGTACATTGGGGACAGATTTTCTCAGAAACCATTACACCCAGAGGAGAGAAATTTTGGTTATGGATACACCTGATGATAGTCTTGATTGAGTTTGAAAGCTGTTTCCAAAATTTTATTTTTTAAAGAGTTAGGGCCTTGATTGCTGATTTGGACTTGGAGTGATTAACAAATCTGATGCTCCAATGGGGACAAGTTTTCTCAGACAGTATGACACTTAGGTGAATGAAATTTTGTTTTTGGACACACCTGTTGATGCTCTTGATCCAGTTCGAAAGCCATTTCCGAAATATTATTTTTCACTAAGTTATGGCCCTTGATTGCGCAATTGGACTTGTAGCGATTAACAGATCTGTTGCTCCAATGGGGACACATTTACTCCTAAATGTTTAAAGTAACTTTTAGTAAATCATATTATTTCAAACTAGAGGAAGAAGAAATCAGACGGGCTGCTGGGGTATGTGAGCATTGCTCACTTTTTTCTTGTAATAGCAGTTTTCTAATAAGTGAAATAAACTTGAAAGGGGCGTTAAATCCCAAAACACTTCACTTGATGTTGTACAATCTGTTTTCTAATGCAATATTGAATTGTTTCAGATAACTCGGGCTACTTTTAAACAGGAACAGATTCAGAGAGACATCGCAGTGATGTGTGCCAAGGCTCGGAACGAACACGCCAAGAGTCAAATAAAGAAAGGTTTCAGAGCTGGAATCAGGGTAGGAGCCATTATCACAACAGTTTATAGTTACACTGTACAATTCTTATCTACTGTAAATGAATATTGACTTAAATTGGGAGTTTAGAGTTATAATTAGATATTTTCTGTTATGAACTCAAGATGTGAATGTCTTATTATTGATAACAAATTAACCCTTTCACTCCTGCTTGACAGAAATCGGCCTAAAACTTCTTAGGGATGAAAGGCTGAACTATAGAGTCGGCAAGATTTTACAGATTTCCTTTCAATGTCATGATAAATATTTTAGTGTTGAAAGGCCCGGCATAAAGCAGTGTGAACAATCTTTACGTTTGTAAGGGTTAAAAAGCTCAGTGTAGGACATGTTATCCTTGATATAGAATTGAATAACTCATTTTCTATTTGTCATTAATTTTGACAAGACTTTACTTTAATATGTTATCAAGCATTGTTGAAAAGAGCCCCAAAATTATAACATTGTATCTAACATCCCGAATTAAAAATATGAATTAAAAATAATTTCAACAATATCCACTGAACTTAACAATGACCAGGAGTTGAAGCGGAGGTCGTCTAACTTGACGGAGGAGGAAGACATCGAGGACTACGATGACGGGGAAAGTGATGACGATGACGACGAGGAAATGAGCAGTATTATCCACAACCTTCAAGTATTCTGCACCAGCTCGGCAGACTATCAGCGCATGACCAAACTCCTCACAGATGGTGACGGGGATGCCAAGGTTAGAAATAGGAATTCATCGTTATAAATGTAAACATCACTGATTGCAACACCTTTTAGTGTCCAGGTTACCCTTGATATTTGTGACTGAATTCGCAAATTGAGTTAAAAAGAATATTTAATGATTTTATCATAACTGTATATGTAACTAGCAAGGCTATCAGGTTCTCAAGTTGTCATAACTACCACACAAGAGCACTGTCTGACTACAAAATTGTGCTGTGCTGTGCTGTGCTGTGCTGTGCTGTGCTGTGCTGTGCTGTCTAGTTAAGCTGTTACCGTGTTTCATGCCTCTTTGAAATACTTTGAATAATTCAGTTACAGTGATAAAGGGGGGGGGAATTCTTTTGAGTTAAGAATGCAATAGTGAACAAGAATTTTTTGTTCAGGTTTTATACAATTTCACTGGGACATTTTACATAATTTATCTGGAAAAATTAAGTTTAACGCGGATGTAGTTTATAAGTTACCTTTATGTTTTATGTATTATGTAATATCACATACTCAATAAACATAGATGCCCTTATCCATGCTATACAGGACTTAATAAGTTACGGAGGTTTCAAATTATTCGAAGACTTTAAGGTTTATCATCGCAAGAGATTTTAAGATTTAACTTAGGTGCTATTATTATGACCGAGAATGCCCTACCTATACTCATACACATGTTACACATTAAGTGACATCTATCTTCTTTCAATGTTTAAAATAAAATTCTTAAATACGAAAAATTTCACACCAGGTATTCAGCACACCTGAGGAAACGCAGATCCCAGCACTTCGAGAATTTGTGCACTCCACCACCCTGAAGAGACGCGAGCATGGGGTGAAACAAATGGTGGAACGGGTCGGACATTTCATTCTCAACATAGACTCCTATCTCAAGATGTCAGAGCTTGGAAATAAGGTCAGATCAGAAATTGATGCATGTCATTTTAAAATCTTTAAGTTTCATCCTCACTTTGAGGACAGCGGTTAGTAATATTGTTTAGAAGATAAGCAGATTTTGTGTTCATCTTTATTAGTGTCTTTTAGCCTTCTTTTGAATCTTGTGGTCTCATCAAATATCTGCAATGATTGATAACTGAAGTCTAAAATTACCAACCTGAAATATTAGCCTCATTAGCTGATAGATATATTTTTCACAATGAAATTTTTCCAAACGTTCTTTAGAGACTTTTCAAGTCAAATAAATGTTTTGCCTTCCAGGAATCGAGACAAACTCAGCCAGTCGTCAACAAGCACCTGTTTGTCTTGAAGACAAAAGTGGAGGAAATAGTTGTCAAACTTGGAGAGGACATTGTCGACATATATAGCTCTCAGATCTTTGGTCAACTTGAAGCAGGCTCCAAGGTTGCCGCCATGAAGGCTCGACCTACCAGTGATAAATGGGGACAGAAGGTATGAAAGTTAAGTTATAAAACCAAAAGAGGTATAAATACATTCATTCCTTTCAGAGTTCATCTGTTAAAAGATCTTTGAATAAATATAATGGGTTTGTTTATGTATTACATGTATGTTCAAGCTCTGTATTGATACAAACTGAATTCCTTTTAGGGGTAATAAAGTATTATTATTATTATTATTATTGTTATTATTATTATCATTATTGTTATTATTATTTAGCAGTAGCAGTGATGAAATTCATTTTGAAAACATAAAAGTACCTTCATTCTCTTCATTCAAATTTGCAAATTGAAGTTCAAGTCTTCTTCTGATACCAAATATAAGAATATATCCAAGCTCACTGACTTCAGTTAAAGTATTCTATTTGAATCAAAGATAGAGTGGAACTCCGATATGATTACTATATCTAAGTTCAATTATAGAGATTACTACCTGAGGAAGTGTGTCATATGACTTTTACGAAATGAGTGTGAATTTTTAGCTCATCAGGTCTGAAAGACCCGATGGGCTTATGGCATGGCAAGGCGTCCGGCGTGCGTCCGTCCGTCCGTCCATCCGTCCGTCCATCCGTAAACTTTTCACTTTTTCGACTTCTTCTCCAGAACCAATGACTCTAGAGAGCTGAAATTTTATGTGCATACTCCTTGGCAAATGGGGATTCTAAATTGTAGATTTCGTGACCCCATGACCCCAAATGGGGTCACAAGGGTCAAAACCTTAAAAATCTATTTTAATCTTCTTCTCCAGTTCCAAAAGGTCCAGAGAGCTGAAAAGTTGTGTGTAGACTCCTTGGGCACTGGAGATTCTAAATTGTAGATTTTGGGACCCCATGACCCCAAATGAGGTCAGAGGGGTCAAAACATGAAAAACCTATTTTCATCTTCTTCTCCAGTTCCAAAAGGTCTAGAGAGCTGAAAAGGTGTGTGTAGACTCCTTGGCCAACGGGGATTCTAAATTGTAGGTTTGGTGACCCCATGACCCCAAATCAGGTCACGGGTCAAAACCTAAAAGACCTAATTTCATCTTTTTCCCTAGTTGCAAAAGGTCTAGAGAGCTGAAAAGGTGTGTGTAGACTCCTTGGCCAACAAGGATTCTAAATTGTAGGTTTGGTGACCCCATGACGCCAAATGGGGTCACAGGGGTCAAAACCTAAAAAACCTAATTTCATCATTTTCCTTAGTTCCAAAAGGTCTAGAGAGCTGAAAAGGTGTATGTAGACTCCTTGGCCAACAGGGATTCTAAATTGTAGGTTTGGTGACCCCATGACGGCAATTGGGGTCACAGGGGTCAAAACCTAAAAAACCTAATTTCATCTTTTTCCTTAGTTGCAAAAGGTCTAGACAGCTGAAAAATTGTGTGAAGACTCCTTGGACACTGGGGATTCTAAATTGTAGGTTTTGTGACCCCTTGACCCCAAATGGGGTCACAGGGGTCAAAACCTTAAAATCCTACTTTCATCTTCTTCTCCAGTTCCAAAAGGTCCAGAGAGCTGAATAGTTGTGTGTAGACTCCTTGGGCACTGGAGATTCTAAATTGTAGGTTTGGTGACCCCATGACCCCAAATGGGGTCACAGGGGTCAAAACCTGAAAAACCTATTTTCATCTTCTTCTCCAGTTCCAAAAGGTCTAGAGAGCTGAAAAGGTGTGTGTAGACTCCTTGGCCAACGGGGATTCTAAATTGTAGGTTTTGTGACCACTTGACCCCAAATGGGGTCACAGGGGTCAAAACCTTAAAATCCTACTTTCATCTTCTTCTCCAGTTCCAAAAGGTCTTGATAGCTTAATAGTTGTGTGTAGACTCCTTGGACAATGGGGATTCTGAATTGTAGGTTCGGTGACCCCTTGACCCCAAATGGGCAATGGGCCTTTTTTATTTGATTGTGAATAACTCGGACGTTGGGACAGGCTATCTTTCCTACACTGCCCATGACCCCATGGTCTAAACCACAACACCTATTTCTATCAAAAGTCTGATGAGCTACAGAGCCCATGGCTCTATTTTTGCATTACCCGAGCAAGAGCGAGGGTTGTACACAAATTCGCAAGAGTTTCGTAAAAGTCATATGACACACTTCCTCGGGTAATAATTTCTTTATTACCAACTCTATTCCATTTCAAACCCATGGAAATAGTCAGAAAACGGCCTCCTTCCCTTGTGACGGCCCAGTACAGTGATGAACAATGGTTTTATGACATCACAAACAACAGAATATGGTCACTCGCGCTGAAACAATCGTTGCTAGGCAAAAGTGATATGTGCACATGTGCTCATAGTGAAAATACGTCACCGCTTATGATTAACCATATGGGTAATAAAGACCTTTATTAAACCCATAGTGGTATAGACTTGATGTCGCAAGAACCTTTGATGTGATTCCCTCCAACTTACAGGTGAACAAGACAAACCGTGATCAGGGTGGACTATATTATCAGACCTACTTAGCAGTTGTACGGAGGTATGGAAGATTCAAGTCGCCTACAGCTGGAACTATTGACTTCAACGAGCAACTCTCCGACCCTCTTATCAAAGCCATGTCACTCAACTGGGGCAAGATTTTTGGGTGGGTAACATGGATATAGGTTTTTCTCCGACAAACCTTAAATACCATTATCATCTCAATGTGATAGGTAAAGGCGTTCTCACAGTTTAAAATGTACATTGTTTTTTGGGTTTTTTCAAGGGAAAGCGGAAGTAGGAAGGATAAGCTAGTGATTTTGACTGGCATGAATTACTCGTTGTTGGCAAAGTCAGAAACTAAAAGTTGACTTTAAATAGTGAATGTTGGAAACTAAAAGTTGACTATACCTAAAAGTTGACTATACATGGTGAATGTTGGAAACAAAAAGTTGACTATACATAGGGAATGTTGGAAACTAAAAGTTGACTATACAAAGCGAATGTTGGAAACTAAAAGTTGACTATACATAGTGAATGTTGGAAACTAAAAGTTGACTTTACATAAAAGTTGACTATGCAAAGTGAATGTTGGAAACTAAAAGTTGACTTTACATAGTGAATGTTAGAAACTAGAAGTTGACTTTACATAGTGAATGTTGGAAACTAAAAGTTGACTTTACATAGTGAATGTTAGAAACTAAAAGTTGACTATTGAGAGGGAATGTTGGAAACTAAAAGTTGACTTTACATAGTGAATGTTGGAAACTAGAAGTTGACTTTACATAGTGAATGTTGGAAACTAAAAGTTGACTTTACATAGTGAATGTTAGAAACTAAAAGTTGACTATTGATAGTGAATGTTAGAAACTAAAAGTTGACTTTACATAAAAGTTGACTATACATAGTGAATGTTGGAAACTTAAAGTTGACTTTACATAAAAGTTGACTATGCATAGTGAATGTTGGAAACTAAAAGTTGACATTACATAGTGAATGTTGGAAACTAGAAGTTGACTTTACATAGTGAATGTTGGAAACTAAATGTTGAATATAGATAGTGATTGTTGGAAAATAAAATTTAACTATAGATAGCGATTGTAATGTTGCAGTGCACATCTCTTTTGATGTATTTATATCAGAAGACATGAGAGAGAGTTTCTATTCATCATTTAAAATCATTCTTCACATTTTGATAAAATAAAGGTACGTCCCTGTGCAAAGCACTATTCCTAGACTCCCAATGAGGTGATGTCATAGAACTTGGACATTGTTATGTTTATGATGTCATATCATTGTAATATCTTTACTTGATGATGGGAAAAATGTGATGTCATGTTCTTGGTAGGGCTTTGTTCAAAATCTACTTTCATAGTGATATTTCCAGGGAGATATTGTTTGATCTCGCAAAAGCTATGTCTCCTGTGGAGCACAGTTTTGGATGGTAATAAGTTGTCAGAAGAAGTGAATGTCATGTTGCAGAGCACAGATCCTGAGCTGTCTTGACAAGGTGGGGAAGTCCATGAACTCAGCACTGGAGAACTTCTCCAAGGACATAAGGAAAGACTTCAGCAAGGGAGAACTTGACCCGCTTCAGATAGACCATGCTCTCAAACAGATCATCAGGATTGCAAATGCCAAGGTATTCAGGATCCTTTGTCCACTCTGACCAAAATGCAGTTATGAATTTATTTTGAAATTAAAACTTTGCAAATAAGGACAGGAATTGATAAATTTGCTGGTCACATTATTGTTATTCCTGCTGGCAGCTATGAAATTTGTTTGTAGTCGACTGATTTTGAGACAACCCATCTTTTTCTGATGCCGTCTTGCTGTTTGCTGTAAATCAGTTTCGAACCGGACAGATTTCAACTTTATTTTGAGACTATTTAGAAATTAAAGGTAGTATTCAATCTTGAATGTTGTGTTTCAGCTTGCAGAGATGACTGAGCTGATGAAAGAATATATCTCTACTCAACAGAAGGAGATTTCACGTCTTGTCACTCCCAAAATAAAGGTAATTAAACTTCTTGTCGCACCCAAAATGAAGGTATTTAAAGTTCTTGTCACACCTCAAGTGAAGGTATGTAAAGGTTACCAACCGAGTTGGAGGTGAGCATGAATTGAAACACCTAGTCACGTGCAAATTGTGATCCAGAGACGCTAAGCCTGAGGAAATCACGCTGCACGTGCCACATGCTGAAATGTGCATGCAAAATAACAAAGTATAAACAGTGTAAACATCACCAGAGATACCAGAAAAAAACTAAATTCCAAAATGAAAATTAGTAGATGTTTACCACCGTAGAAATTTAATATTTACAAAATTAACTATGTAAATCATTTGGTCGTTAAATTGTTCTTCGTATGTCAGGTGGGTTTGGTCGTCTAGTCGTTAGCACACTTGCAAATAGTTAGGAAGTTGCGGGTTCGATCCCCAGTTTCGACAAACATATTTGTAAATGCTCTTGGTCCAAAATCCAAGATATTTTACGAAATAAGAGAAACAAATATTTCAAATAACTTGTATACAGGTTTGTATGTTAGTTGAATGCATGTATTCTTTCAACGTACCACCTGAGCACAAGCAAAACACGGTGATCAACTTAGTTACCAACCTTAAGAGAACAATAGAGTTGAATGGTAATTAGAGTCCTATGAGGTGATGTCATAGAATTTGGACATTGTTATGTTTAAAGTTCTTATCATGCCCAAAGTGAAGGTAATTAAAGTTCTTGATTAATATAAAAAATGGTCTCAGAAACCATTTTAATCCAGTCATTAATGGCAAGTGATGAGAGAGAAAGTTTATCACTGCAGGATATTTCTCTACTGTGAAAAACGAAATGAGTTTGAGATTTGATAAGCTACAGCATAATGTTATAACAATCAATGTACATCATTATTTGCTCATCAGGCCTTTAAGGCAGATAGGTACCCATCTTCCTACGCAAAGCTTAACTATTGCCAGTCTCGAACTGTCCAAGTTAACCCTTGCTGCCGACACAAGACATTCCTGTGCTAGCTCTCTAACTCACTGCAAAGGAATTAGATAGTCCAATCAGAAAGCTCCTAGCAAAAGCTACATCCGGGAACTCGAACAAACATGGCTGCGCCCATGTCGCAGTCCGTCGACTGAAAGATTTGTAAATAGAAAGTGCTGCCTCCAAAGCGATGAACAATATATTCAAGTTCATTTATGTTTATAGTTAATTGGCGTTATTATTTTTCTACAACCCTATAGCGGACAGCGGCCTGTCAAAGAATTTATTCTTAAATTGCTTCGGTAAACTAATCAAGCTCGATAAAATTGACCATGATTTGAAGCACCGACTCGATGCACCACGCCCGGCAATACTTTATTTCCTGTCATCGTACAATTGTTTTATATTTTGTGCTTGCAAAAACTTTATTGAACACCCGTCGAACTGAGACATTGATTAAGTTTTACATAAATTAACCAAGAAAAGTTAAAAATCTCGCGATGTCATAACACTCGAAATGTAGTAGCCTGTGACCTCGTTGTATCGCAGTAGTAAACGTTACTCTCAACAAACTTTACTTCTTGCAGTCAAAAACCAGGTATGTTGACGTGTACCATTTAAATATCATGTCGTCAAAAAAAAAAGTAAAACAATTGTTATATTTACTTCCATTTTCACTGATTTCACTGGGTCATTTTCATTTTTGAAAATATTACTTTGGTACTTGGTATGTGCTTTGATATAAAAAAATATTCTCTCTCCATGAAATAGTTCCCATTTGGCTTGTACGTGTGTTTGTGAACAGTTGGATAATAAAAAATGAGACTTGTGCACATGTTAAAGATAGACAATTGTTATGTTCTTGATATGGTGTCAAAGCTTACCAACTAAAAAGGTGTGCCTGGTAAAACTAAGACAAGTTAAGTCCACGTGTGTAGTAATTGTACCAGAATATTTTCGTAGTTTTGCAAATGCTTTTATCTAATCTTAATATCAACTAAAATTGAATTAAATTTATTGTAATGATAATATTACTTTTTTTCGTTCACAGATATTAATTTATCAATTAAATCATAATTGCCCTGAAAATAGGGCACCTCTTTTAATATACATTGCATAGACAATATATATTGTCTTCATTGTATGTCTAAAAATATTTTCTCCCCTATAAATTTGATTTTCACATATTTTCCAGGATAATTTTTCAGCTATTTAAAAATAAACAATGTGTAAACTGTACTTATTTGATGTAAAAATACAATTATATAATGGTAACGACCACGATAAATGGGCCTACATACTTCCCTTTGAAAAATAGAAGGGGCGCAGTCATATGTTATTTATTTACCAAAACCGGTCCTAATAACAACAAAAACATCTTTTCCGTCCATCAATACATTAATAAACTGAATCTTCTTGTTTGAAAGGTTTGCAATGCCAACTTCTTTGTAACCTGATCAAACAGTTCACTTTCAATGGGCGCGGCCATTTTGATTATATCGCAAATGACACGACGTCGCCGATTGGCTATAGTAAGGGAGGTAACTGGAGATAACTAAAACTCGCCAGTGAGGGCGCTGGTATCAAGCCAGAAAAGTCTTATCTCGGCAGCAAGGGTTAACTTGGACAGTTCAAGACTGGCAATAGTTAAGCTTTGCGTAGGAAGATGATAGGTACCTGGAGCCGAGAGGATTGAAGTTTGTACCCCCTCTGAGATAAGGGCGTGGCAGCCTGACCCCTCTCATATATAAGCTTGTGGCAGGCGTTGTCACTCAAACCTCTATACAACCTCTTGTCTAGAAATCAATGGGCATAGGAAACTTTATTTTCAGAATAACATCTTTGTACATTCGGTTATGACTCCCCTTCAAAAATGTGTGTGGACAGGTGTTGACCTCTAATCTTTCTTTTATCTTTTCTTCATAGATTACTGGAGCTCAAATTTCATAATATCATCATTGTTTGATAGAGATTAAGATTTTAAAATGTCATTGTCCTTGTTCACAACATGAAGTCATGGCTATAATATGAATTATGTTTCTAAAAGAGGCCCACTCGCTTAAGGACCTTGAGAAAATGTTCAATAACATAAAATGAAATTTATATAAACCAAAATTATATTCATGGATTTTATATATTAACAAATTATCAAATTTTGAAAAGAAGCTTTGAGGAATGTCTCTCTCAAACTCTTGTGGCAAATCATCCAAAGATTGATGAGCTACAGAGCAATGGCACTTTTTATTTTATATTTGTTATGTTGTAAAAAGAAACTTAAAAGTAAATTTGGAAGGTCAAATAATTTTTTTTTAACCTGTTCTGTTGTATTACTATTCATACTTGCATGATTATTTTAATGCCAACATGCAAATTTACCGGTCGACCATTATATTTATGATATGAACACTGCCATGATTACAGGAGAGTTTGGCCGAGACATATGTTGCCATGACGATGGAGACTGGTCCTGGAAGTTTTGGTCGGATGAGGAAGAAAATGGCTGACAGTATAGATTCAGAATGCAAGATGTTTGATGAGAGTGCCTCAGAGATTCATGGCCGCCTCACAATGTTAAAGGTATGTTTCCTTTAATAATGTCAAGTTTGTTCAACTGGATACGATAAGCCTTGCATATAATCTTGATCCAAAGGTTAAGATACTTTTAAGTCTTGTCAACATTTTATAACTATGGTTTCACTTTTTAGCTCATCAGAAATCAAAGGCCAGAAGGACCTTTTGCATGTTGTTTGTAAATTGTTGACATTTTTACTTCACCTCCAGAACTGCTACACCCCAAAACTGAAATTTTATGGAGAAATACCTTGCACCCAGGGGATTTGTAACTTTGAGGACTACTGCGAGTCATTTTCATTTCATGAATCAGGTTAAAATGATAAGTGATGAGAATAGAGTTATCAGCCCTTGGCGTTATGGTAACCGCCAGGGGTTGGGGCCCTGTTAGGGTGGTGTTATATACGAAAACACGTTTTATGTAGTTTTCTGCGTTTAAAAATAACTCACTCACTAGGACTGCTGCCAACACCACACCACACGCTTCACTGCTTTTATATAGCTGTTGCAGAAGAATGTTTTATGGGGGGTAAATATTCGAGTCTACTATTAATGCTAGTAAGAGCTTCTATGCTTTTGTGAGAGGTGGTTCTATGAGTTAAAATCTCCAAGTCTGTTATTGAGTTCACTATGTTTAAACCTAGTAGATACTTCATCCTTAGATATCAAAAATCTTTCTCACTGAAATTCATTTTCAACAAATTTGTAAACTTGGGTGCTATCATTACTATGATGAGACCGCATAGCCAGTATGTTATTATTTGACATGTAAATCAACCTAGGCTTTGTAAAGTAATGCAGTACCTGATGAGCCGCAGAGCCAGTCCTCTACTTTTTATATTGGAACAAGCCACTAAACCTTCATAAAGTTGATTATTTGCTGTGGATGATCATTTAATCATAATGTCCACATACATTATGTCAGACTTACAAAGTATGTTAAACATGGTATACACGTCTTTCAAAAGAAGCACAAAAACAAACAACAAAAAGAAACTCTCTGAAACGTTTCCATGTTATAAGAGTGACGTGAAGACCAAAGTGACAAGAAGCTTTCATAACCACATTCAGTGTAAAGTGTGTATGAACCTCCATGTGTGTAGTGAAGTATTTGATCACGCCCCTCTGTGTGTCTACAGGAGAGTGTGTGTAAGAGGGTGAGGGGGGTGCTGCTGGCTCTGTGCAGCTCCTTCAGAATCTCCTTCCTCCCCCTCTGGCAGTCGGCATCAACCTTCCTGAATATCAAGAAACATCTCGCTCAGAGTAAGTCTTCCAAGTATTTTTCTTGTTTTTAATGAAAAATAAATTTTTAAAAAGTCTTCCAAGTATTGTCTCTGTATGTGTGTATAAGTTTGATTTTGTTTTATGTACATCAGGATTGTCTTAAGATTTTATATTTAAAGAAAGCAAGGGTTACAAAAAATCACATAAGGTTTTACCTTGTCACTGATATTCTTTGTACATTTCGATACAAATCAAATCAATCTCAAGCTGAAGCTTAGTGCCATGTCCTTGTTAAAAAAATCTTGTTTACAGCTTACAGATACTTTATGGTAGCTAATTTGTATAAAACACATTTTCCTCAAATTTTTAATTCCGGGGAAACGGATAGATTTAGAGGCACCAGCCAACCAATACAAGTGTTTTGGAAAATGGCCTGCTTGTCCAGGATCAGAAAATGTCACTGAAAATCCTATGTCATCCCAAATGTCAATATGTTTACCTTCAGAGGAGTAAATAATTAAATCAATGCACATATTGCATTAGGACCCTGTGAGTCCTTATGTATGTTGTTTTCTCGTATGAGATAATCCCTACACATATAAAAAACAAAGCCCTTCCATCTACAGGTGTATCTGAGTGCCTCATCCTCATACAGCAGCTCTACCAGGATATGGGCCTAATGCTGCCAGTGATGGCTGAAGCTCCTCCCGAACTGGACACGTCACTGCCCATTGAACCGGAGGAGACTGTGGACGAGGTTCTGGGGGCGCTGAGGCATGACGTCGAGGATCAGGTCAGCGGAACACTTGCAGATTAACTTCTTCCTTCGTAGTTTAGCACTGCGTAATCAATGTTGTGAGTGTCCGATGCAAAACTCGCATGGAAAGATAGTTTGCCCCATTCTCTGTAGTCTCACTTCGAAGAATTTTTGCTATGTTCATCCTTAGATACCTCAAGTATATGTAATCTTGGCTTGACAAATCTGCAGAGGGCAATGCAAGCTCTCCTCATGTACTGTAACTGTGATTGGAGTAGAATTTAGTTAGTGGTATACACTCCAGACCAAAGATGCCTATGGTGTTTTTGGTTCAAATAGATATGAAATGAATATGTAGATGAAGAGGTTAGGTAAAATCATTCATTGAATTTCCTGGAGGAACTGCAGCAAACAAAAAGTCCACTAACTTGATTATGCTTATCTTAAAGGTGAAGAGGTTAGAGGCGGTGTCTGATGAGGAAGAGGTCATTGCTTTGCCTGGTCAGAAACTTCCAGCCCCTGGACACACAGGCTTGACAGGGGTAAAGAAAGAACCAGAGCCCTATGATGAGTTTTCTTTCAGTCGGCATATGCAAGAGAGTGGTGAGTTGTGAAAGCTTTAAATTATTTAGGTTTTAAAGAGTCAAGATTTGGTAACTAAATGAATGTTGTCCTATATGATTTCATAAACAAAGACGGGTTTAGGGTCTATTGTCTAAAAGCACTTCTTTTCAATGAAGGCTCTTTTGTTAAAAATTCAATGTCAATATTCTCTGGAATCTACAACTAATGCTGCTACAAGGGGCACAATCACAATTCTTGATGATCCACACCAGCTATCCATCAATAGCTGGGTAATTCATAGTAACAGTATTTATAAAAGGCACGTGTTCTCTCATATACCAACTGAAGTACTGCTCAAGTATTTTAGATTCGTTGTCTTGTCCCCTGTACGCAGGAGGTAGGGATAATAGTCAGAGACTTGATGCTAAGTAAAGTGATTTTGAAGACTTTCTTTTGCTTTAAAAAGCTAAAATATTTATTATATTGATTTCTTTTTCCTGTTTTATGTTGAAGGATTTTGACTTTAAAACATGTGCTTAATGAAGAAAGAAATATTTGTTTTACGAATTTCTTGATCCTGTATATGTTGAATATAGATTATCTTTTAATGTAGACAATCCATATGACCTGCTTATGGAGTTGCTACGTACATAGTTCCTATGTAGAATGTTGATAATCTTTGACTGCAGGTCATGTTTTATGTTGAAGGATTTTGACTTTAAAACATCTGCTATTTGAAGAAAGAAATATTTGAGTTATGAATATCTAGATCCTCTTCATGTTGAATATAGATTATTTTGTAACGTAGATAATCCATATATGTAAATATGACCTGCTTATGGAGTTAATACGTACATAGTTCCTGTTTAGAATGTTGATGATCTTTGACTGCAGGTAAGACCATGTTGAGAGAGGTGTCGGTTGAAGGTCAAGTGTGGTTCTGGAACAAGTCTGTGACAGATGCTTTGACTCCCGGCACCCTGCAGGTGATTCAACAGAACGGGGAGTGGTTCTGTAACTTCAACAGCACTGCTTCACCAGCCAGGAATAAATCTTTCAAGGTCAGTTTGGAATTTTATTTCCCACCTATGCATGATCTCCATGGTTAAAAGGTGCTGAAGTACATAGAGGATACTAAATGACTGGGCAGAAAATAATATTTCTGTTAATACAAGTAAATATTTTCACATTGAACGACTGACCGTAAGGTTAATACCGAAACATTCATGTGTTGAAGAAGAAAGTGTTGCATCAAAAAAGATATACTGATATTGAGGCACGAGTGTTGTAAACATAGTGTGTCATGGATATGAATATAATATTCTGTTTATTACCGAAGTCACAAAATCAAAGGAAATAATCTAAATCAACCTCCTAACATGGGCAGTTTACCCCCTGCCGTCACCTTTGGAATGCAACGTCATAGGCAAACTGTGACATTAAAGCATTGTTTTTGACATGACGTCACAATGAAAAAGTTTGAAAATTATTATGATTGCCCTCGTAGTTAATAAACTGCAATATTTTATAGGGTCTATTGATAACAGATATAATGATGCTGTAAAGACTACTGCTAAACCTGACATCACAATGTTGCAGGTATCCAGCAAACTGATCAAGCATCTTGAGCAAACCAAGCTGCAGCTCATCATTGAGCTGACAAACGGACTCAGACTTGGCTGCTTCAGCCAGGACTCCCAGTCTCTCCACCAGGCACATCGACTCCTCCGCGCCATAGTTGATGGGACAACAGGTCAGTAGAACAACACCCTTACAGATTTCAACATGTTTAATTAGTGCCAAAATTCTATGCCCGTAGAAGAGAAAAACTTTATTGAATCATAGATGATTTATGATTGGCCCCTTGCTTCAAGTTAACTTTTAGCTTTCCTTACATAAAATAGCGCAGTGGTTAGTGTGTTCGGCTTCGGATCAGGAGGTCCATGGTTCGAATCCCGCCAAGGGCTCGGCAACTTTGTCTGCAGTAGAGAACTGTTTTACACGCAAACAGGTTTGGGTGCAATGCTACACTGAAATTCAGTGCAGTACCACCCATGGTTCGCTGGTTCCAGCCGATGCTCACAGGTTTCACCGCAATGCATAGCCACGATAGAGTTGCAGGCTTTCTTCCTGCAATAATACTAGCAGCCGCGATTAAAGTGAAATAATCTTGAAAGCGGCGTTAAACCCCAACTCGCCTCACCTCACTACTTTTGCTCCGGAAGTAGACATATTTAGGCAGTGGTGCTTTAAACATGGTATGACATAGACACTCACATGTTGTCCTCTAAGTGTTGGAATGTTTGTGAAGAGATGGTCTTTGTCAACTTATGTACATAAAAATATTTCTGTCAGGAACTTTATATTAGCTAAGAATTGATGTATTTGCTCCAGACCTGGTCTCCAGAGAAAAACCTGCCTCAGTGATGCGCTCAATGGTTACAGGGAAGAGGGTGGTGGTAACTGGAGTGGAGGTTTCTCCAGACACGTCCTCAACTGTTCCAGGGTCCACTAGTATCAGAGACATTCTCCATACTGACTCCAACTCTGGATCATCTACATCTCATCCCACCATCCATACTCATGGATCGTTTGTCACAGCTCCAAGAGTTCCAGCACCAACAAGCATCAGGGACAATCTCCAGCAAAATCCTGAATCAAAGGCATCTCATCAAAAAATTATTGTAGTTAACACACCATCACTGTCTAACACAGATGGAACCAAACCCTTTGCCGAATCTGTTCCAACAGAGAACCAACAAGACCCTGCAGCCTCATCTCAATGTAGAAGCAAAATGTCTACAAAGGTCAATCTTCCAGAGGAGCCAAAACCAACTTACAAATCTTTGATTTCCAAACAGACCAAAGATTCAAAATCTTCCATTGTGCCAAATCGTTGTCCTCAATACAAGCACAAACTTGGCAGACATTCAGTGGGAACTTTCTCAGCTGTAACTTCTCAATCATCAGTTTCAGAAAGCTCTAGTGGTTACCAGGCATCATGTACATCAAAAACTAAAGTCAAATCTTCAGTAACTCCAAAGAAGTTTCCTAAATCTGGAGCAACGTCTCCTGAAAAGATTGTCCAAAAACTATTAAGTTCACCCGAGACATCATCTGCAAAAACTGTATCTTCTCAATCAGTTAAGATGCCTGCAAGTTCTATTAGCCAGCTAAGCAGACCAGAGAGTTTACATGCTAAGGACATTGGTAGAAAACAGAGAGTAACATCAAGAATTTCTCAACCGGACAATAAACAATCAAGTTCTTTGTCTCCATTTGATAAAGTTGAAAGAAGGTCTTCCAAATATTTCAAACTGTATCAACCAGAGACGGCCAAATTAAACCCGCCTGAGACTACTAATGAAACTACAGAGGGCATGAAAAGGACACAAAGTGCCAAAGCAACTGCCTCTGCAACACTTGGGGCATCCCTCACCCAAGACAATCCTTCAAGAATCAGTGTAATGGACACTGGCAGACCCTCCTTAACCCCTCTGAGATCATGTTGCACCCAGAACCAAACTTCAACAAAGATCCAGACCTCGGCCACATTCACACCATCTGAGCCACCTCCTGATTCTTCTCACAAGAAAAGGAAGCACGGAAAGAGTCTAAGTCTCAAGTCCCTGAAGCGGCCGGCTCCTGTGGTGGTCAAGCAGGAACCTCTTGAAGAAGTCGTTGTCCAGAAGAGGTCAAGGCTTGAAGGTGAGGACAGAATGGCGTGTGCTTCTTCTGTCCATGCACGCTTTGCTTACCGCTGATGTGAGTTACGTGATGTAGTTTGATTGTCTTTCATTATAATTCTTTGACCTGTTAGTTATCCTTCTTACTAAACAACCAAGGCTGTATCTTTAACAACCTTAGAGGTTTCTTGCACTCATTGTCGATAGTCTTTGAACTTTATTGAAACTTCTCAACAATTTGAACAAATGTTATAGATTCTTCACTTCTCAAAACAATTAGTAACAATGGCATTAGTCAATTTCATTCAGAGAACCAATTTTCGATAACTTTTCATTGTTTTTGTTTTATCCAGATTGAGCGAGTTTCACTTTTACAAAAACTCTTTGTAATCACTGCTATAAGGCATGTATATAGTAGTCAGCTTGTCTGTCTGATCAGCTATTTTCTTTTGTTCATGACAAATATTGTTATGATTATTATACTTGACATATTAACCACTCTGAAGTGTCAATTTGCCTTTGTTGTTTTGTCGAATATTTTTGTGCTGATATAATTGACATATATATTTGAATATCATCAAAGTTAACATATGATTTCTAGATAATCTTTTGTAATATTCTGACTCTCTTTTGCATGATATAATCTAATCCGCTCTAATCTGTTAACACTTGCTGTGTGAATGTTGGTGATGGTATGAATGAGCTGAACTCACTGTTTTCTCTCGTTACAAAAACAAGCAGAGCCTAACCCTTTCTCAAGACAAAATTAATTAAAATTTCACATTCTAATTCTTACTCAAATATCAGGCCTATTGGTTTAGAGAGAGTTATAGTGTGGTTGATGTCCTTCCATTGTCCTTAAAATTTTCACATATTTTCCATAACGGCAGATTTCATAAAAGCCAAAACTTTGTTCAAAACGGTACTTTGCACCTACCGTAAATGAAATTTTGTATTCGTAGTCCCTATCACACTACATGTAAAAGTCTTCAACGTTATATAAATAATATAAAAACTGAGAAGCTACAGAGCCACTGTCTCCTCTTGATATGAATATATCTATTGCTTTGGGAATATTTCATATGATGATAATATATATTTGGTATCTGTTACATTTTCTCCATTTGGTTTTGCAGATGATGAAGTTGTGATTTTATCAGACTCTGATAATGACTTAGAAGATACCAGTTCAAATCCCTCCAATAACACAGATAACAACCCTGTGGCAAGTTATTATAGCAATATCAAGCCAGGGACAAGTAAAAACAGATTTATCAACCTTGGGACGAGTGGCAAGAGCTCCTCAAAACCAGTGGCCAGTGGTCACAACTACAGCAACCAAGAGATATATAAGGACGGTCAAGAGGGTCAAGAATCTGAGGATAGTGATGGCAGTAGCAGTGACGATGATCTTCCATCCTTTCTCTGATTATTCTCATATCAAAATGTATCATGTATCAACTCCATAATAAACTGTTTTTGAGGTATCCGAACCATTCAGCAAGTCCCATCGTATTGTCATGTATTGTGATGTGTCAAGGTATTTATAATCAAAAGAGGTGCATGATTGTTAAACCTCAAAATAAAATTGACGTTGGTTGATGGTGAACTTGCTGAAATCCAACCACTCAGATTATGATAAAATAATTCACACATCAACATGAAAGTTATTTTTGCAATGTGTGTGATTTGATAATGAGATTTGGGTGATACAATGTGCAATACTGATAAGCTGATACATAATCAGTGTTAGAAAAATGGTTGTAATCTTTCATGTGTATTTCAAGTGCTATTTCTTCTCAGAAAGGTGACATGGTGTTATGTATATATCAAACATCTTTCTTTTAACGGGCAATTTCAAGCTTTGAGTTACAAATCTTTTGATCCATATACATCTGAAAATGTTTGTGTCAAATTCTAGGAGAAAACACCATTAATAGGATACTTTTGATGGATTCTGGAATAAAATGTCACGTTTAAGATTCTGAAACTTATTGGAAATCAAATACACATATATATGTGTATTATGTTTCTCTTTTATACTTAGAGGCATTATTTTTACAAAAATGAGAGATTACTGTAAGTAAGTAAAACTGTAAGTAAACTTCTCACAGCATTTCCACCAGTGCTAACAGATTATGTTTGTACTTGAAATTATTATAATTTTATCAATCTGCTTAAATGTTTAGCTCATCTTGCCTGAAAGGCCTGATGGGTGCATGGCATGGCGTCTGCCGTCCGACTGTCTGTAAACTTTTCACTTTTTAGAATTCTGCTCCAGAACCATTGGCTTAGGAAATCTGACATCTTCTGTTCAAACTCCTTGACTGATGACATTTCTAATTTTTTAATTTGATGACCCTGTGAGCCATAGAAGAGATGACCTAAAAACCTATTTTCATCTTCTTCTCCAGAAGCAAAAGGTCTAGAAAGCTGAAACTTTGTGTACAGACCTTTTCACTTATGGGGATTCTAATTTGTAGATTTGGTGACAATAAGGGCAACAGTGACCACACCCTAAAAAAAGAATTTTTCATTTGCTTTTCCAGAAGCAAGAGACCTAGAAATCTGAAATCTTTCAGTAATGAGGTTTCTTATATATAGATTTGGTGACTCTGCGACCCCTTATAAGGACAACATGGGCCACACCCTAAAAACCAATTTTAATCTTCTTCTCCAGAAGCAAATGATCTAGAAAGCTGAAACTTTGTGAACAGACTCCTCAGCTGAGGGGAATTCTAATTTATAGATTTGGTGACCCTCTGACCCTAGAAAGGGCCAGAATTACCACACCATATTAACCTATTTTCATGTTCTTCTCAAGAAGCAAAAGGCCCAGAGAGCTGAAATTTTGACCACTAATAAGGGCCACATGGACCATGCCATAAAATCCAATCTTAATCTTCTTCTCCAGAAGCAAAAGGCGTAAAAAGCGAAAAATCTTCTGAATGAATTTGATGATCCTGTTGCAGCTCATATGTTGACCCTGTGACCATTTATGAAACAAGTTATAGATAGCATAATGAGCTACAGAGCCAATGACCCTATTTTTGTGTTAATCTGTATTTGTTTCCACTGTGTCTATATCCTGGTGCTAACTAGAACAGTGCTCATAGAATAGATGTAGTATAGTGAATTATTTCATGTCTTGCTCTAGACCAAATCTTTTCAAACTATATCATCGAGTCGAGAGTTTTGGCAGTAAAAAATATTTGTCCTAAAATCAAACCTTTGTAGTTGTTAAATACAAAATTTGAAAAGCTTTAACTTTTCGTGATTGTTTTGGTTGGTAAAAAATACAGTCTTTTCAGATTTCATTGACCTTGACAAACAGATTCTTTTCAACCTTTTCTCATTATAGTATTTATAATTATTTCTTATTTCCCCTGCAATGTATGACTCCAGACTGATTCAAAGACCTCATTTTAACCGCCTCAATGTCATGTACACGCTGCTAATAGCCGTAATATTGCCCAAGCCGCGTTAAACAACAACTCACTCACTCACTCAATGTCATGTACCAGATTTTACAGGTTTGATCTGCCACCATCTACCCCTAACCCTTACTGGGTTCTTCCACGTTTTTGCCTAGACTTATAGAAATGCTTATTTGCAGAGAAACTGTTTTTGCTCCCGTCTCCATTTGCAGGGAAAGTTGCTTGTTGAGGTCAATTATATCTTTTATTATATAAAAATTATATACATTTTTGCCCAGAGTAGATGTTTTCGATGTAATGTTTATTAAGTAAAAGATGTCATTATTTTTCCCCTGTACAATGCTTTGAATGATTGTTGATCAGTGCTTGTACTATCTTGTTGATTATTTTGAAATTTTCTTCAGTGTCATTACGCAAAAATATTACCATAGTATAAAGTATGCTTGAAATAAATATCGAAATTATATTGACAGTTTATGTGGTCATTGTTAAAGTTCAATTATTTTTGCATCAAGAAAACCATTTTCCAGTTTCGTTAATGTTGATTTTGTTTTAGAATGTTCCATGTGTTCATTGATGTTTCTTTTAGTAATTATGTTTTGTAAGTTCTATTTTCTTGCATGATTTAGTTTTATGACATCAAAGATTAGCATATATTGTCTGTAGAAATTCTAGTTAGGTCATGAATAAGTGAATCACCTTGGAACCAAAGCAATTCTCCCATTACAAATCTAGTCAATGTAGTTATGATTGTTATATTTTGTTATTTTAAGTTTAAAAAAAGAAAGAAAATGAAGAAAATATATAACCATATATATAATTTGTTTGTTTTTGTTTCTTCAAAAACAAAGGACATTATCAATGTAGAAGCTTTTACATAGTTTTTTTCATTTTCATGTTTGATCAGTTTTGATTGGATATAGCTAATTAGGTCCCTAACGCCAGGTGAGTTTATGACAAGGGCTGTCATTTGGTTATTGTTGGACATCAGCTGTAAACTTTTCACATTTTCATTTTCTCCCCCATTTTTGCCCATATCCCATATGGTTAGTAAGTGACAAAGATAATTCTCTTCAAGCATGAGCTTCCTATGGCCATCATGAACATAGGCTAACAAAAGATGCCAAACCCATAACTGGTCATGTGATGGGGTCCACATGGGAAGTGCCATGTAAACCTTTGAATTCATTTGTGAATCCGTTCTCTCATACAGGTGTATAGAATTAATTTCTTCCCTTGTAACCTGTTACTAGTATATCACCTTTTGGGCTAGTAATACAGAACCCTGGTTGCAGCCAATTTTCAATCTCATATTTTTAACAGATCCTGTTACAGCGGAGAAGGCTAGAGTTCATTCACTTGTGTGAAACTCACATGGTTATTTTGGCAGTGGTAAAAACAAGGACAATGTCCGTGTTCAAAATTTTCAAAACTACAGGTTTTTGAAAAACCAAGTAATTAAACTTGTAACACATGTTAGGAAGTAAGAAATGACTAGTAGCCTCTGTTAGGCGAGAATGATGCAAGTCTTCTCAGCCTTAAAGAGCCACTCCGTGATTTTCATAACATATTATTTACCTTTGATACTAACCTAAATGTCATATGTGGTGATATAAAATCAAAACATCGTAGCTTTTCATGTCCAAAAGACACATATATGACAAATGCTGGTTTTCCATGAAAATCCAAAAAACAGCCTTATAAATGCACAGGTGTATTTATCACGTCCAATATGCATGGATACTAGTTATATAACCTAACAAACACTATGAACTAACTGCCCTCCTGGCTGTTTTAGATAAGTCTCCAAAATTACCTTTGACTATTTGACGCGCGCCACTGTCCAGTTTCGATCATAATTGGGACGTTCTACCTTCATATTATCACTGTACAATGTCAAAACAAATTAGCTTTAAAATGTTTCTTTTTGGTAACACTCGATATTTCAAGATCAAATGACACCAATGATCAAGTTTGGCATATATGACTCCAACAACTCACGGAGTGGCTCTTTAAGTTGATAATCATACCTCAATTGGGATGTACAGAGATTATATTTTTATATGGTGCTGCTCTTTTAGCGCAAAATGTGGGGTAAAGTGTTAGGTAATTTTTTTTACACAAATCTACCTCAAAATGGTGAAATCTAAGAGTGACCTGCCCTTTCAAAATTCTTGGATCGGCCACTGTATTGGGAGAAGTTCGAACGTGTATACATGAGAGTTGAAGACCAATTTAGTATCATGCAGCGTCCAAACGTACAAAATTGGCTGGTTTTTCATGTTGGTTCAATTCAATGAGGAAAGGTTCCCTACATAAGTTTGCGAAATTTAATTTTAAGATCACAAGAAGACTTTGACAATTTACTCATTCAGCATGATATCTGAAGAACCATTTGCAGGATTCTATTCACAACTTAGAATTAGCTTCTTGTTGGGAAGAAGCCAGACCATGTTAATTACCTTCAAATCATTTTCAAAGTCACAGCGAGGCTTGCAAATTTTAAGCATTTTACACATTGTTTCTTATTAGGAACACGTTTGGACCAGTTGATTTGGGTCACCTTATTATTTTCAGTCAAGGTCACAGCGAGGCTTGCAAATTTTCAGCATTGAAACCTACATTTAAGGGTTGTCAGCTCTATATCTCAAGCGACCGTGCACTAAGCTTACTTTCTCTTCATATTTTGCACCGAGCATCTTATTGCGAAGATTCAGGGCCCAGTTGTTTCACATCCTCTCCAAACAGAGGAAGCTCCGTCATAAATTCCTATACAATCTCTGTCTTTATACGGAGGTTTCTTGGTCTAGAATTGTAGAACGCTGATTGGATGCAATCAAAGTTAGTTGTGCAATCAGCGACGCCGTTTCAAAAGTTATCATTCAAATCGCCTAAGTTATTTCCGTAAGCTTTCTAAAAGCTAAACTTTATTCAAATAAGCACCTTGTACTTCGAGTCGTCATTACAGAACACAAACGCCTCGTTTTACGACTGTATCATTGCACATCTGCACAGGCCTGTGCAAAACAAAATTAATATGATATTCATGCATTCGTTCTTCTTTGGCTGAAATATTGCAAGGTAGTTTAAGTTGCAATATCGTGAGTTGGGGTTTAACGCCGCTTTCAAGGTTATTTCACTTATATCGCGGCTGCTAGTATTATTGCAGGAAGAAAGCCCGCCACACAATTGTGGCTATGCATTGCGGTGAAACCTGCGAGCATCGGCTGGAACTAGCGAACCATGGGTGGTGCAATATCGTGCCGGTAGGGATAACTGCTGGAAGCCCCCAAAACCTTCGTATTAAGACAGAGGTTGTATAGGAATTTATGACGGAGCTACCTCGGTTTGGAGAGAAAGCATATTCACTGCTCGCTGGATTCTCTTCACATTTTGTGCAAAGCTTCATATTGGAAACATGCCAGGCCTAGTCGATTTTGGTCACCTTTGCCCTTTTTTCAAAGTCATTGAAGCGTTTTGTTATACACCGTGGAAACATGCACGTGAAGGTTATCGGCAGAGTATCTCAAGAAACATTTGATTGAAATTTTCATCATAACCCTTTGACACATGATGATGTCTATTTTTGACATTTTTTGGAGTGTTTTTAGCGTGGGGAAACTATATGAAGACGTGACACTGTTTTCACGTTCACAATGAATGTTGAAAATATGATGGAGTTTCAACCACCACAACGAAACATTTCAAGTTACTTAATCCTCCTCATTGACCCGGAATTTTGTCCTCCTCTTCAATATTCAAAAGATAATTTGCAGCGGAGGAGGATCATGTCACCCAAGTGACAAATGCTGGATTTTAGGAGTTTATAAACACGTTTTCATGACTTTTCTAAACAATAAATTTGAACGCTTTTAAGCGTTACATTTCGTCAATCGACTTCTTTATGTTATATTTTATGTAAATGCATGTACGTAATTAGATCAATGTAACGGTCAACATTAGTGACATGTTCAGTTGTTTTTAACGACATAAATGAAGTTTGCACTCTAACAGATGAACGCAGGCAAGTATTATATACATGTATATGTATGTGTGCCAATGAAAAGGTGACCCCTCTGAACCTTTACTTACCATTAAACTTCATCCTACGGCTTCGGGACATAGTGCGTGATGATGGAGTCAAAACGTCGAACTTTAAAAATGGTGTTATTCTATTGAGAACTGCTGGTTGTGTCCGAGATATACCATTTTAATGCTCATTATTTCAGAATATTAAGAATAAACAGCTTAAAAGTCGTGGTATGTTATCGAAAACTGGACAGTGACGCGCGTCAATGACACAAACGTATTTCTGGAAAATTATTGACAGGAGATACAAATAACAAGTATATCACATAACAATTATACAAGCAAATGGGACGTAGAATTTTCACCTCATATATTTATGTGGCCGATTTTCGATTATTATTTAGAAATTATGAATAAATAACACCATTAATGAAGTTTGACATAACTGACTCTTACAACATACTCGTGTCCCTTTTACGAAGACGTTACATTCAGATCTACCAGCACGAACTTGTTCGTCTTTAATATAGCAACTTCTATAATTGCATCTCAAAGAGGTCAATAATAGTTGTCACAATAATTGATGTACCAAGGAAAGCGGCATACACCCTATTCTCAGCACAAAAAACCCCCAAAATGATTCTATCTCATTTATGATTTTATTCGAAAACTAATAAATGATGTACACTGCATAACAATTAATAAAGAATAATTTACTAATTATTTCTATTAATAAAAGGAAAAAACAATCACCCTTTGATATAATATAATTGCCTTGGTTTCACACAACCCAACTGAACACATGCAGGATCACTCAGAAGATATGGAAGAATATATTGGTTTTTATAAATATATATTTAATATGTGTAAGATAATAAATACTGCATTCCATGGTTAGTTAGCTAGAAATGAGCATCTGAAATGAAAGAAAGATATACAAAAATAAACAGCTATACAATATTCAAACAGATGGAATGGAAAGAGTAAATTAGTCTTGGGAAGTTAGTAGTTTAATTGAGGTAATGAAATAAAAGTTAGAATTTACTTGGGAGTTAATTATAAATCTAATCAGGAGATATTATCAAATCATGCATATACCAATTAGACTTTTAAAAAGAAATAATAAGAACGTATAGACAGTGTTTGACAATCACGTACACTTAGTTAATAGGAAATAATGTTATTACCGTATTTCCCGGTTTTAATAAGCAGGGCATCCCGCTATATCAGCGTATTTTTTTTATCCACAAAGCTTCTATCATACCCTGACTCCAAACATTTGGATTTGATAGATATCAGGGTTTTGTTGGCTCTTCGCAGATGCTATTACGCTGATGTAGAATGGTGCCTGTTAAAGGATTTTTAAAAATCTTTTGATATACCTGAAGTTTTTATACCAAGCGACCTTACGCAATTTTTTTCAACAAACTTCATGCATAAATTTTCTAGAGATAGGAGTTGAAATGTGAGCAATGAAACTTGACTTGTTCCAAAAGCGTGTTTGTTTCACGCGAAAGCCCAAAGCTATATCCAAGGAAATATGATATCTCTGACAGAGGGAAACACGGAGGACATCAACTGGAAGGAATTGCTTCATGAAGCGGCATAAAATCTGTCAGTAATCGACGCAAACATTTTGTTGATTTACTTTCTATTTTCCACACTAGATTACAACCTGGTTAAGTAGATTTATTTAAAAATTTGAAAGGTATCCTCTTGAATATTATTAATAACAGCGATGTTTTAAAGTAAGTTTTTAATATATGTAAGATATTTGCAAGCTGTTAAGTGATAAATCTTTCTACCAACGTGAAAAAGGTTTAAACAAATTGATAATTATTTAAAATAGATCAAATTAAAATTACCCAAACTTTAGAGTAGTGCCATATTTATCTTAAAAGTACATGAAAGCGTACTGTATGCGATAATCGGTCACATGACAGTGGCAGAACCAGAGGGGACCAGGGGTTCAACCCCCCCCCCCCCCTTTTTTTTTGGGTATCATTTTTTCAACAAGCTATCATGATCCCCCCTCCCGTTTTCAATAGTGAACCCTCCTCCCATTTCAAAATTCTGGGGTCCGCCACTGCATGAAGAGAAGTTCGAAACTGAATAAATCCGAGTTGAAGACCAATCTTAGATATCGACGTAAGTCTACATGAAAATATTATAAGCCTATAATGTCACCTTCACCGTGTACACTCCTGAATATTTGAAACCATTCTTTCCTTTCCCTATAGCAACTGATTTCTGCTCAACCAGAGACATTCATGGTAATTTATCAAATCAGTTATATTGTCCCTGGTTCAAAGAATCATAGAAACAGAGGGAAACGATTCTCGTAAATTAGTCTATAAAAAGTCAGGCGTACATTGATTAGGAATGTAATAAACTAATTGTCTTCTTGATCTCTTTGAAATATAACGAATTAGTGATTGGTAATTAGGTCTCGTTGTCGTAAATACATACATTGTATTAATTCATAGAAATTTGTTAGATTGGAACACACATGGAAAAGTGCGATAAAATCTAAAATGGGGAAGTGGTGGAGGTGGGTCACAGGTCATCCATAATGGGTCAAGGTCGTCCACACAGGTCAAGGTCATCATTAATAGGGGTCAGGATTCCACAGGAGAAGGAAAATCCACTCGAAATGAACACAGTGAAGTTTCATAAAATGGCACCCATTGCTCGGCGGTCATTCATGCGAAACCGCTAACCTGGAAGAGAAGATGGCGGTAAACAAATGTTGTAACAGAGGTGGAATTAAGCAAAGCTCGAAAACGAAAGACGTTTGACAGTGGAGTACAAGAAACGGAACAATTGTAAACATTTCAACACTTAGACGTTTGAACATTTGTACATACAAAAGCTTAATTGTCAGTTCCATAAGTTAAAATGGTTGCAAATAACACGTGTTTAAAACCAATTCACAAGTCAAAAAGAAAACCAAACAGCGTTCCAAATTATTGTGAACATTTCTCTTAAATACTACCTTCACGTCTCATCTCTTTGAGCATGCGCGGAGAGTGACCAATCACATTCCATCTTTCAAAATGGTGAGGTTAGTGAATGTGAAAGTTATTTATTGGCAGTTACGTAACCTTTCCCCTTTTAACGAGGTTAATAGAATTATTTTAGCAGATACAAGAAACACGTTTAATTCAACATGAACACTGCATATACAATTAGAATCAATAACAAACCTTATTTGTTAAAATCACATTAAGCCATATTGCACCAGAGAAAAGATGATCTTCACAGGCTAGACCATCATCAAGCATATTTCAAACAGCAAATAACAACATCGTGTACAACATCAAATTCATCACACTTAAAAAGTCTCAAGATCACAAAACAAAAAATGCAAAGGAGTGAAATAATACAAAAAAGTATTTGAAAAGTCATTGCTTTACAAAATAGAGGACTACTGAAATCAGATGATTGCATTCAGAGATTGGTTCTGTTACTTCTAAACGATGATGTGTTATGTGAATATATGAATAAACCATTCTCTAATTTGATCTACACATCATAACATTTTATCTTATTTTATATGAACATGAGCTGTCTACAAAACGTTTTTTTTCTCTTGAGGATATTTTTAGATATTAATAATGACACTTAATGACACAAACTTTTCGTAGTATATTGAAATCGTTAATCTATAGATACATAGATCTATATATGTTTTAAATACAAGGAGTGAATCATTGAAATATTTCCTCTGTTACATTGACCTATATGAAGTGTGTGTAAAGTATTATAAATCTCCACTTGGCACGGTGGGGTGAGAATATATGAATTATACATCATGAGAAATAAAGGTCAACTGATATTTCCACATAGCAATCTTAATATTGAAAGTGTTAAGTCACAAACATGGCTTGTGTTTTAACATCGTATGACATTGCATTAAAAGGAGTTTAATGATTAGCATTTCAATGCATTTGTCTACATTGCTGAAAATAAGAGAAGATGCAACACGATGATCACGATGCGCAGAAGATATGCGCAGGGTTATAGAACACTAGCGTTAATTATCAAGTTCATGAACAGGTTAACTGTCTGCGAGAAGAAGGCAGGAAATCCTGACAGCGCGCACATTCGGTAGCTTTTCAGACAGATTCATTGGTTCATATGTTCATCCGGTTCTCACAGTTGTCGGTCATTCAGTTGCGCCGAAGTTGTACCTAAATCTAGAAACTGCAACTACTTAAGCGACTTTAAGCTATATATACTACTAATGATTGCAAAACATGCATATGCAATCATTCTTTCGACAATATGGTCCATGTTGCCATCGCGTTTATAAAAAGGCTGTATTTAACTATACTGTTAGCCTCTACTCCAATAATGTTATATTTTGGCCTTTGTGTATTATTCTATTTCTATATCGTTAGACCAAAGCTAATTTCTATTTTTAATGCAATGATTTGCAAAATGAGCACTCGCTAAGCACCTCAGTGCAAACATGCCATGTGTGCTGTTTGCCTGCAAATGTATACACGAGGTCTATTTTGACGACCGATTTAGCGTTACGACTGCGCTGCGCTTCACAATGCAAACTTATCTTAGTCACTACATGACATTCTTAGGCACTACAGAATTGTATTGAGCAAGTAAGTGCATAATCATGCCATTGTCTGAACTGTACTACACAGAGCACCATGCCTAGCAACTACGACTACTGCAGACCCATCACCTGAGAGTGCTCAGCAGAACAGATTGTCTTATGTCCCTGTTTCCACGCCTTCGTCTGACACGCCACAGAGCAGTACCACGCCTTGTGACACTTGCCGCACGACGGATACTTTTTCCCCTCGTCAGCTTTTGCCTTGCACGTGGTGCACGTGGTTGCGTCGTCACCCTCGAATTTACAGCGCTGGCACTGACACCAGAAGTTAAAGGACCTGTACAGCCAGGCACGTCGCAGTTTCCTCGGCATCGACGTGTCGATGTAAGTCGTCATGAGTTCCTCCCCTTTCTTGATCGGGCGCTTTGCGCTGACGGACACCCCCGGTCGGTCACCTTGGCAACGGCCGTCTCTAACCTCCACGTTGTTGAAACAAGAATGATTCAAACAGGCATGAAGAGCGAACATTCCGGTGAAGGCCGATGGTTTGGGGTTCTTCTTGAGATGAGGGAATATCTTCAGGGCCCTCTCGTCGCCCTGGTCTGCTACATTGGTGAGGAAGATCTGGTAGGGGGTCACCCAGGAGGTGAAAATCTGAAGGTTACAGGAGGCCTGGTAGTACCGCCCGTTGAACTCAGCCTCGGTGATGTCGTATTGGACACCGTCTCCACAGTCGGCAAACGTGTCTTGGTAAATCTTTAACATGTCCGGCATCTTGTCTGTGGCTTTGGCACTCCCGAAAGCAATAAACCTATTTAAATACATCACAAGTGTAAAACATTAATGCATGGAAGTTTACCTCTGCGTTTGCAATTGCAAATGTAGAGCGTCCACCTAAGACAAGTAAAGTTTTATTAAGTTTCACATTTGAATAATATTATCAATACATTATTCCATAAAATAAATTTGCAAGGAATAGAAAGAACAAAATATTTTATCATTTCACATACCAATTCGGTTTGTGTTAATGCAATGATATTATTTAAGGTATCAGAACTTTATATATCTCGTATATGGGATTCATCTGCTTGCTGCAAGATGAACCATTCAAAGTTAAAACAACTCACGTGCATAAAGTGCACATGCAAAGGGTCGCCATTTTAGTTATTAATGTGTAAAATACGTACCTTATATTACTGAATCGGCTTAGACAGTTACACAATTTGAATTTAAAGTCTCTGATAATATTTAAATTTAAATGTAAACCCATTTCCAAGAAATAGAATGAAAGTTATAAAGTAAAAAGACTATAAAAAATAGTGGTTAATCTAAGAGTAAAATTTCACCTTCGAAAGGGAGCCTTAGCCTTAGCCCACTGGTCCTGTGTAGGTATTGACAACCCTTCTTCACGCATCATGGTCTTAGCATCCTGGACAATTTTGGCCCATATTCTGGCTAGTACCAATGGGCTGTAGGAACCAACCCAGAGCTCCTCCATTTTACCGTCAGGTCTGGGGCGAGAACCTTTCCCTGCCAACAAGTCATACAGAGTCTTTGCAGCAGGGTTCCTTCCTGGGCACATGATCTCGTGGTAACTAGCCCATGCCTCGTCTCTACACTTCTCCGTGCAGTAGAAGACACGTGTGCACATCTTGCAGTAGACTGGCGTCGTATCCGGCCAGAATTCTTTAATTACAGACAATTCAGCACTCCCAAACTTCGTCAGTGTTTCTCCGAAATAGTCGGAAGGACTGAGCATAGACATGGCACAATGATGACATCCGGGCACTAAGTTGTTCGTCATACTCTCGCCCACAGCGACCGGCAAGTCCGTGAAGCACTCTACGTCCTTAGGAATGTCCTCCGTGGCTATTATTGAACGGCCAAACTGACCAAAATCTACCTTGATTGGATAGTCTGTTGTGAGCGGGGCATATAAACGCTCTGTCCGAACTTTCTGGAACAAGATGGCGGACTCCTCGTCCTTGTTGTCACTGAGCTTGGTGGCTCGTCTGTACCAGAACTCGGCCGATACTGGGAGCTTCATCTCCTGCAGGATCACCGCTGGTGGGGAGATTCGGTAACTCTTTCACAATGTTAAACTATTCATCATCAAAACGTCATGCTTCTCTAATGTACTCTAAGATAATTCCAATTACTGACTCTTGTTTGATTGCCTTTTATGCATATTAACTGAAATTTCCTTAAAATTTGAGTGAATATTTAACTATCAAGAGAGTTTATGCTTTCGATTTCAGCTCATCATCAAACGTCAAGCTTCTCTAATGTTCTTTAATAAAATTCCGATTACTGTCCCTTATCTTATTGCATTATACAAACATATGAAATTGTCTGAAACATGAAATCTGGTTTCGTTGTCTTGAAAGTGGCCGACTCCTACCTACAATGTGATGTTAACATTATGATTAATCTTAACAAAATCTGGGATAATTTATAACATAACATGCTTAACGGCATACGAAAACGCAATCCCAATATTTCAAACACTGTCTGCATATCGCAAGGAAAATCAAGACAGAGTTGTAGAAAAATGTATTCTCACCTCCTTTCTTCCAAACGTCCGCAGAGCGACTCGTGTTGGGTATAGCGTATAGGTCTCGCAGCGCATCCTTGGTCAATTTCTGGTCTAAGTAGACTTCCGCCCGGAGTTGTCTGTACAGGACGTTAGAAGGATCTATAGCCACAGCTCGGGAACACTCCTGCAGGGCTTCATCTGTCCTGCCGCCCGCCCGACACCGTATCGCCATGGCGGCGTGCTTAGCAGCATCTTCTGGCTTCGTGTTTGGGGTCGATGCAGGGAAAGTTTTCAAGTTGCATATCTTGTACTTCTTCTCCAGTATTTCGAGTTCCATCTGCAGCAGTTCCTTGTCTCCCGGATATGGATCCTGGCTGCAGAAGCGAACGGCGCTGTAAGTCGGTTCCTCGTCAACGTCTTTTTCATGTTCCGCCATGATGGCGCCTTGGAGCTTCTGTAGGTCGTACGCTATTGTTTGGTTCTTGGAATCGATCTTCAAGCCATCTTTAAAATACCGAAATGATTTCTCGAACTGTTTCAGTTTCATTGCAGCCCTCCCGCAGCAGATACATGCCTGTATGCTTGATGAGTCGAGATCATATGCAGTCTTGGCGTCATTGAAAGCCATCTTGTAATCCTTCATTCCAAAATAACATCTTGATCGGCGGAGAAGGAGAGGTATGTCTTCACTACTGTGTTCTAATAATTTGCTGTATTTTACGAGCGCTTTGTCAAAACTCTCCCCTTCAAGCAAGTCATCCGCCTCTTGAAGAGAGGCTGCCTTGTCCTGAGAATTCGTCATTTCGAGTTGAGGCTTCCCCTGAAATCTTCTTCTGTAATCAAACAACAATAGCATCAGAAAGGCAACATTTATATGTCTACAAACATATTCATCAATCCTCACTTAATCGAAATCCTGTTATCACTAACCATTAATCATGGCATGAACACGATTTAAAATAATTCATCTTTCACCATATATCATATATATCACGGAGGGTTAAACTTCTTGCCAAAGAGAAAATACATTTCCTTCTTTGAATCAGATAAGGATGCGCTACGTGATTCACGTGAGGGCGGATCTGTTTACATAGTGATTGTTATCCTTGCATCAGAAGGAGGGGCGGCGTTTGTGACTGCGCCTTCCTCCCCCCCCCCCCCCCCCCCCCCTTTCTTTCTCTAGCAGAACCCCACTCATGCAAGATGTGTATTTTTCTTAGCTGAATCACTGCTTTTGAAGGAATATTAGACTAGACACATAAGCCGATCAGTTCCGAACTTAACCAAGAGGTATTCACTAAACTGAATGATTGGCACGTTTTCGAGAGTTTCAAGGAAATTGTTCATAAAATTTAATTATGGAAGCTTTTTGTTCTCTCCTTGTTAAGTATAGCAACTTAGCAAGCCCGCAATGTATCGTCCTATCAATGTTGATTCACCACATGATGTTCTGTTAAGTGGTAATAGTTTAATGACTTAAACTATTGAGCGATGTTTTAACTTTGGAATAGTTACTTGATAATATGTCAGCTGTGCATTTTGGCATTATCTTTTGAAATACACTGTGCATTATCTTTGAACTTTGACCTCGGTTAAGACCCTGGCAGATAAATAATGATTCTTATTAAAGAGCCACTCCGCGAGTTGTTGGAGTCATATATTTGCCAAACTTAACCAATGGTGTCATTTTATCGCGAAGTATCGACTGTTACCAAAAATACACATTTTAAAGCTTGTTGGGTTTTTACAGTGACAATATTAATATGATCGAAAACCGGACAGTGGCGCGCGTCAAATCGTCAAACGTAATTTTTTAGATTTATCTAAAACAGCCAGGAGGGCAGTTAGGAGTTGATAGTGTTTGTCAGGTTATATAACTAGTATCCATGTATATTAGACGTGATATCTACACCTCTGTTCATTTATAAGGCTGTTTTTAGATTTTCATGGATAACCAGTATTTGTCATATATATGTCTTTTGGACATCAAAAGTTAAGATGTTTTGATTTTATATCATCACAAACGATATTTAGGTTCGTATCAAAGGTAAATAACATGTTATGAAAATCACGGAGTGGCTCTTTAAACAGTAATTGTCATTTACACATTACACACATTTTGTTAGATTTAAAAAAAACACGTCGGATTTGAAGTCATAACAAGAGTAGTATAGCTTCGAGGTTTACGCACCCTTACATTTTGTTGCTTTTCCTTTTTTAAATGTTCGGTAGACTTGTTTTCCGTTAACATTGCCCAATGTCTTTGCCTTTAATTTGTATTTGAATTTGGAAATAGAGACAGCTGCATGTGTGACGCGTTGGTACAAATAATAAACATATACACCACTACATCAAATAAAAAAAGAATTATTTGGTAATTTCAATTTCATCTGTGTAAATTCCATCGAGACAGTTTATATATATCCAGCTATATAGGTTCGGAAAATGATTCATGTTTTGTTGTAGAAAGTGTACTTCTATTCTTCTGCTAATAATAGACAACTACAGTTCTTCCAACGGTGCCTCACAGCAAGCATAAATCAATGTATGCTTGGAACATTGGTATGTCGCCTCTGAAATGATTACATGTCCTTAGGAACTAATAAAAATAGAACGTTTTTTGTTTACCACAAGACATGAAAAAACATAAGCAACACATGTTAAAGGGCCACTCCGTGATTTTAATAACATATTATTTACTTTCGACACGAACCTAAATGTCATATGTGGTGATATAAAATCAAAACATCTTAACGTTTCATGCCCAAAAGACATACATATGACAAATACTGGTTTTCCATGAAAATCTCAAAACAGCCTTATAAATGCACAGAGGTGTAGATAGCACGTCCAAAATGCATGGATACTAGTTATATAACCTAAAAAACACTATCAACTCCTAACTGCTCTCCTGGCTGTTTAAAATAAGTCTCCAAAATTACGTTTGACTATTTGACGCGCGCCACTGTCCGGTTTTCGATCATAATTGCGACCTCCTACCTTCATATTGTCAGTGTAAAAAACCCCAATAAGCTTTAAAATGTATAACTTTGGTAACAGTCGATACTTCGCGATCAAATGACACCATTGATTAAGTTTGGCATATATGACTCCAACAACTCACGGAGTGGCTCTTTAAGATTCTCTCAAAATGGGCTCGGTAGATCATCAGCCTTTGTATTGTTGATTTTCAAGACAAAGATACGTACCATTGTGCCATAAGGCCAACTGGTCTTTCAGGTCTAATGAGTTAAACTTTTTAAAGAAACATTGAAATAAGTTGGGAAATCACTACACATCAATCCAAACTTTTTAAAGTTACTGCGAAAAGGCTGTTATTATTGAATAAACTTATTCATGAAAACACGTGTACAGAATATCAGAGTGTAAAGAGCGTCATGACGTCATGAAATGGTATATCAAGCACCCGAGAGGTGCCCACGTGGTTTTCTCTTGTTTGAAAAATCAAAGCTGATCTTCAAAAAAATATTTTGCATCATAACCTGAATACTTTACGTTACTTAAAGGGACCATTCGAGCGGCTTTCATCCGCCATCTTGAAATGTTAGCGTTGCGAGAAATCAAATGTGCTGTATTATGCCAATTCATTGACAAAAATAAGAAATAACTAATAGATTGATAGAAGAGGGGCATATTTACAAATAATTCATAATAAAAGTTGTCAGTTACGACAATGTTTTGTCGTAGTAATGCATTGGCTTCATTTCACGAAGTTTTTCTTTTTTGATCGATACACTTGATTCTTTGTCAAATTGTTAAATCTTGAACAACTGAAATGTTTACCTCATGTACATATTTGAAATTAAGTGTGAAAAGATGTAAAAATCATATATATTTGTTCACAGGAAAGTCGTCCTTAATTTCGTTTCCACAAAAATACCCCGCTCGAATGGTCCCTTTAAAGAGGAATCTAAGAACCCACGTGTTACTACGAAGGCAGTTTCATTCCACACGACGATTTGATGGTAATAGTAAACGTGTTACTAGTATTCAAATTATGAGTAGTGTTGTTTCTTTACATTAGTAAACAAACAGTGTCATCATGAACTCAAAGAAACTGTAACAATTGTTCTGTTTCACAAGATTTAACAAAATAAACCCTTCATTAAAAAATAAATAAACATTTATTTTTCATCATTTCATATTGAAACAGAGAAAATCCGAGATATATCAATTAATAGGAACAGCCATTAGGATGTAGTAACTTTCCACAGTACAAATACATTATGGGAAATTCTTTAAGCGCACAAAGCACCCGGAGGCCATAGCGCAGCACCAGGTAAAACCTTCACGATGTTCTGTCCAACGCAGAGTGTCAAACAACGAAGCAACAACTCCCATCTTTTAAGGAGCCACTCCGTGAGTTGTTGGAGTCATATATGTCAAACTTTACAATGGTGTCATTTTATAGCGAAGTATATCGACTGTTACCAAAAAGCTTATTGTTTTTTTACAGTGACAATATGAAGGTAGAACGTCGCAATTATGATCGAAAACCGGACAGTGGCTTGCGTCAAATCGTCAAACGTAATTTTGGAGACTTATCTAAAACAGACAGGAGGGCAGTTAGGAGTTGATAGTGTTTGTTAGGTTATATAACTAGTATCTATGTATTTTGGACGTGATATCTACACCTCTGTGCATTAATAAGGCTGTTTTTAGATTTTCATGGAAAATCAGTATTTGTCATATATAGTCTTTTGGACATGAAAAGTTAAGATGTTTTGATTTTAAAACACCACATATGACATTTAGGTTTGCATCAAAGGTAAATAGCATGTTATGAAAATCACGGATGTCATAAGGAATGACGCGACCGAGTATCGACACTCAACTAACCCATCTACACCCCCGGTAGCATGAGGCAAAGGAAGCCTTATAAAGATCAGCATGTGAAATACATACGATCCCGGAAGCAAGGAGAGAAGGCATAGACAAATATTTGTACAGGAATGGAATGTCAGGGTGCCGTCTGTCGGTGTAGGTAATGAAGGCGTACGACAGGTCTGGGTTTACACACAACCGGTTCATGATGTAAATATCTATGAACTTGTGACACGTGGAGCACACATGGGTCTGTACAAAATGATTAATATTTTCTCATAGGTATCTAAATGAGTACAATAAATAATAGATAAGAAAAATTGCTTTTTAATCGAATGATAAATTAGTATAGTATAATGTTGACATGTAAATGGTGTGATAGTAATAGGTAATTAATTGTAGATGTGAAAATGTTTGTTTTATTGAAATATAAATTAGTATACGGTTACATTGAAATGTAAATGGATTTAGTAGTGTTAGATACACAAAATAGTAGATAAGAAAAAGTTTTTTTGGAAGAGTAAATTAGTAGTTTGCTAGTAATAGATGATAAATAGTAGATATGAAAAATTAGTTTTGGGTTGAAATGTTAATTTGTATAGGATTACGTTGACATGGTTTGGTAGTCTAACAATTAGACTCTGAAATGAAAATGCATCAGTTGATGAAAAAAATTTTTTAAAATTAAATGAAATGAAAAGGTGACTAAAATTTCTTCATTTTCAGAATCAAGCTTTAAAGTCTTTAAATATTTTATAGACTTGCCTAGGCTTCTACCTTATTTCAGGGTCTGGCCTACAGACTAATGGTTTGGTGGAAGAACAGTTACCATATCTCCTTCAAGATCAAGCCTGTCAAAAGTGTTCCCACTTAATGCCTGGTTGCAACTAAAAGACATGCCTGTTATATTGACAAAACGCTGAGTGTGGTGATAGATCTTCATATTGTTAAACCCGTATATCAGTTGTTTGGTAGTGAATCGACAACAATGCATGTTTCTTGTCAGAAATGGTGTCCAGTCTCTCCTAGAATACATCAACTAAGAATCAAACGGTTGCTTAGGAAACGACCGCGTTAAATAAGAGAGTACATGCTACTCGTTTCCATTTGTACCCAGAACAATTATATAAGAATTTCATGTGGATTTTACTGTTTTCCAAAGCATTTCTACTTAAGACATTTTTTATTTTGAAATAGCATGTATCTATTTTCTAATGATGTTTCTTCAAATTGACATAATTTTCGTTTTATGGATCAACAATATATAGATAACACTTGCAAAATTTTATTTGATTTGAGTTAAACTAGATTGAAAATAAAAATATTTTGCCTTTATACATGATTCAATATAGAATAATGACCTCCAACTTCTATAATGCCAATCAAAGATAATTCGATGTATCAAAAGAAGAAGAAGAAGAAATGTTAAATCTCAGTCAGAGCTCCTTTGCCCTATCACAGATGGCCAGTATTATCTGATAACACAGGGTCATAAACTCCCTCCCTACTCACAGCACATGGTATAAAGTGATAGTAACGACGATACCATAAAACACGTGCACACACATCACCCCTCGGGGAGGTCACGTGATTCCGACAAGGTGTAGACCTTTGCGCATGTTCACCAAGTACAAACAGATGTGACAGTATATATTTTGGAACCCTCATAGAATATCCCCTGAGGATTATCTGAAATCAACTTAATTTTTTCCCTGAGAATTACATGAAAAGACACCTGATCCGAAATAACTTCCAACTTTTCCTCAAAAGAATATATAAAAAGATACTTGATCTAAACTTTTCACATCCTGAATATGCCTTAAGGCTTACATCTTACACTTGAAATAACACAACACATTCATAAAATATCTCACAACATTACATTATTATAAAATGTTCACGAATAAAAAAAGGTCATAACATTCTCACGGATCAATTTATTAAAGAAGCCCACTTAAAGGGTCCAATTTTGATGATTCCTTCTATATGTTGTATTTTTTTCATCTTTCTCCGTTGAATATTAATTGACAGTTTTGATGTTTTGAATACTAGATAAAATACATCATTCTATACACAGACTACAAGTGAATAGTATTCCAAACTAGACATTGAGAATTATACGACATTTTACCAAGCTATACATTGCATTGTAGTTATAGAACATAATTATTAAAGCTGTACAGTGAACACCAAGCAATATATTGATAAAAAATTGTACCAAGCTCTACATTGAAAACAAGTTGATAGAACATTAATTTAAAGACGTATACAGAACCCTATAACGATAAGATTATCAAAGAGTCAATTGTGCGAGGTCACTAAGTCAAAATTTACTTTTGATGAAAAGTATCCATTTAAAGCCTATGGCCCATTACTATGGGTAGATTAAAGTCGGGAAATTTACTACCTTCTTCAGATCGAACATAGTGATTTATACATGAAAATATGCTAATAATGTGGCCGGTAGACTTCTTTACATCGAAAGTGTAAAACGTATATATCTGAACATAATGGTTTCTATCTGTGATAAGTTTAAAGCTTAGCATCTGTAACGCAAGACCAACTCTGGTATTTTATCCATACTACTTAATCAGGATATGAGAGAAGGTTTTGTTTAAAAAACTAATGATGACGTTAATTCTTGTAATAACCAGTTATAGTCATCGAATGCAATCTTATTAAGGGTATTCTGTACCATGAAGTTTAACTGATAATTATTAATTTAACTGACAAAATTAATATATTAAAGAACTTCCTTCCGTTTTCTATATCAACCTCTCCAATACAAGAACCTCTCCAATACAAGAGCCTTTCAAATACACGGAGTAATAGATGACCGAGAACGTACTATGCAGAATGAAGTTACTCAAAGGCAAGCCTTCTGCTTGTCCTGTCAAAACACCACTCCTGTTACACACGTTATAATCACTTCGTAAGCACCATGTACCCTGCCTCCTCTATGTAGAACCAATGCTGCTACCACCTCACGTGTAAATTAACGTGATATATAATATCAAAGATGATTGAACACCTTTGCAGATGAACTTTCTTAATGATGTACACGACAATCTGGCAGTACGAACACTGCTTCCGTGTAGATCTGAAGGCTTATACCGGTTCACGAGTCAATTAACGCGATAAGCAGGTGCTCCCAGGTCATCTGTTAACCTCGTCCGATAACTCCAACAGATGTACTCTGTATATCCCCCAGTACATAAACACTCCAGTCTCCGCCAAGTTAATGAAAGTTGTACCAGGCTCGGAAACCTTGGTTTGAAGGATATAGTATTCAAGGGTTTGTCATGACATTTGCGGCTACCACTATATGAAGCACAGAACAGTAGTGCCATTTACAGATAAACGTCGGAATGCGGTGTGCTCCGTGCTTAGTCTATTCTTGCTTGGTGCAACCATCCTGGGAGCGTGCTCAGTGGAAAGTTTATATGAGTACGTTAAGTTGCTGTAAATTATAGTAGATGTTTATATATTCCATACATGAGTCCACGAAGCCGTCACCTTCCTATGTCATTCAATGTCTTATATGTCAATCATAACAGATAAATCAGATCGGACCAATCCACTTGGATTCACCGTGTCCAAAACAATCTCAACTCACCTTCAAAACGTCCTGAGTGATTGCAACTTGTTAGCGTTCTGAGGGCAGTTCTGCTAATTCCTGTGTCCTGGCTAAAGCAGTGACGGTCCCTCCCGCCCCTGAGTGTACAGATGTTGACTAACGCAGGGGTTCCCCCCAAATCAGCATGGTCTTCATGGATGAGCGGCGTCGGGTTACAGTGCCCGTATGTTGTGCCACGTGCCATTGATGCCTCGCTAGTCTTGTCTCTATCCTATCAGCTTACAGAACAACCGGCAACTTTGAAACGGGGGAGTGAGGGAAGGATATACGGAAGCGTGGGGATGGCAGGGGGTTTCTGCTTTTAGACACAATCACCTTGCTGGCGTTATGTAACTATATTTAATTTATAGGGGAACACAGTTGTAGGAATAAATGAAAATGACATAGAATGTTCGATGTCTGGGCTGATTTCAGAATAGGGGGAGGGGAGGGTGAAGGGGGTGGTGGTTGCTGGTTGATTTATTAATGATTACTGTTTTTAGCATGCTATCTGGTTATGCAATTTGGTAAATTTTCAAGAACGCTTGTACTGCAGCAATAAAGTCTTGCAGAGGCGGCAGGGTTCAAAGACGTTTGAGTCTTCGTGCTGTTACAGAGTACTATATTACGCGTAACACAAACTTGCCATTGTTTGAGTTAATGTTATAAGTTGTATATTTGATAAGAAGACAAGGCACCAACCAGTTTTAAACGAATTAGAGTAAAATTTAACATGCATTCAAACCCGTAAACGAAGTATCGACGAGGCTCTTTCTCCATTCGAGGATCGAAGCAGGCAATATTTTGAGACACATTGCAAGATAAATTGAAAGATTTTTTTTGAGTGATGAACTTTTTGTCTAGCATGCATATATATTTGCCTTTTTTATTTTGACTTAAATTCACTTAAAAAATGTTTAGTTTCATATTCCAGCCTTTTGCTTACAGCAACAGCAAAGGGCGTGCTTGATTTAGAGCCTCTCTTTAACGAACCCTGCAATCCCAACGCTCATACCACTGTACCACAAAGCTGAGCTGAAGGGTATCAATCATAGACCCTTTTATAACTAAGGTCTAATTTCTGGTTGTGGGACATTTTTACAGTTGCTTCTGTACATATTCTGCCTTTGCATGATCAGTTGAATCCACATAATTATCATTAGGTTATGGTTTATAAAAAAGGATAAAACATCCTTTATTCTTAATAATGCCCTTGGGTCATGTTTTATCCATCAACATGGCCTGGCTTACATGAGAAATTGACCAATCGAGGAGGCATGCCACTTAAAAAATATAAATAAAAACAAAATACAAATAAGAGAAAAATAATGTTTATTGAAAGTTGTTAGAGCAAAAGTTAATAAATTTGTAGTTCCTAAGTTATAGTTGAAACCAAAAAGGACTAAATTGATATGAATCAATAAATAAAATAAATCAATAAACATATGTTTTGTTCTTAAAAACAAAAATCACAGCAATAACATTCTTTTTGACTTTCTTCTGTAAATGACTAAACTGTAGACATATTGAAATCTTCTTGTCCAATCAAATATAAGCCTTGCAATATACGTGGGTACTCTCTCTGATGTTGGACATCTTCTTACATACCGCGTTTATGTAATACATCTCTCTACTAACATCATACACAAAACTTAAGTTCAATCAGTAAAGAACAATAGATAAGGCCATAATAATCAAATGTTTGTCAATATAAAATAAAAATTCTCCTTCTTGAAGTGGCGGATACAGAGTAGGCCATGGGCCGAAAGCTGTATCTTGTCTCTAAAGTGACTTTAGGTCCAGGTTTTTGGTGAAGGCAGAAACAATACATTAATTTGATCCTGGTTGTTTACTGCTTCAAAAAATGCAATGTTGCACCTCGGATACTTGTTTGTTATGATATGATGGCATGTTAAAGTGATGACTCAGCAGTATCCTATTAAACAAACATTATGCAGGAGGGGGATTTGAACATTTTTTGGGCTATAAACTTCGCCTGAAAAGGGTGAACCCCCGACCCCTTTTGAAAAGGTGAACCACAACTTTTAAAACTCCTGGATTCGCCATAGCCTTCTTTCTTCTAATAGCAAACAATGCAAGTTTATTAAAGTTATAAATATCTGAGCCTTGCCAAGGCTATTATTACTTTTATTAACAAATGTTGATGATTTGATATCAGAAGACTTGAGGGTGAGATTCTCTTCATAATCCTAAATCATTTTTTATTACATTCTGAATATAGCACCACCATTAGGCTCCAAACTTGTGAAGTCATGAGATGGTGACGTCATCATACTTTTGATGTCATTACATTGTGGGGTCAGTACTTGGTGATGTATAAGTCAAGAAGTTGACAATGGCAAGGCCTTGTAAAAAATCTACTGTCAAAATAATATCACCTGAGATACATTGCTTGACCTTACTTGCACCAATGGTGGATCCAGAAATTTTGAAAGTTCGCCTATTGGAAAGGGGGTGTGGGGGAGATTCAACCTGGGAATTTCCCGTTTTTATGGTCAATAAAAGTAATTTTGCAACTGTAAACAATATCTCCGGTGTTTTGGGCAGTTGTGGATGGTAAGTTATTGATATTTCACACTTTATTACATTTCTACAATACAGAGGTCAACAGAAAACTCTTGAGGCACTGATAAGGGCAGGTCTTGAGAAACTTTACTTTTCAATGGGTACAATTAGTGATTTACAAAATATTTTCCTCAAATCACATTTTAAAAATATTTCAATAAGATAAATAACAAACTTGTTTAAAAGAACAAGATGTTGATACATAAACATGTCATCATCTGTCATATTCACATTCATGCATTAAATCATAAAAAGGCATCTGACATGCCTTAAGACACATTTGGTCAATGACAAAGTAGTTCATAAAACAAAGTATCTCGCCCAAAAAATACTACAAAATTTGTTTGAAAAATTTGTTATAAAGTAAAGGAAAAAATATTTGTCTATGCAGATTGACACTGAAATGAATATTGTTTTTCTATTCATCTCTTTGATGAAATCCTACCACCATAAGTAGCACATAAATTTATTCCAATTCACATTTTGCAAACAATTTTTCGACCTGATTTGAATGATCCTAAATTTTCATATATCTAAAACTTTGTCAAAAATAAGAAATTTTACTTTGAACAGCTCAATTTACTTTTTTACCTACTAAGAATAAGACATCATAAGTCAAGAAGCCATGAAACTTCATCCCTTAAGAGTCACTAGATTGTGTGTGTGGTTGGAGGCAAAATTTCCAAATATTATCAATATTGTCATTTTATCGAAAAATGCTGTATCATTTCGATGCAAATAGGTACGTGAAAATAATGTTGATTTTGATCGAAATTGGACACATTGTCAATAATGACGCATGTCAATAAGCAAAACAGCAGACAGAATGGAGTGTATGTAATGTTAGGTAGCTTTTATTTCTGGTAAACATATAAATGGGACGTGTGATTTTGAGACTTGATTTCCATTTAATTATCATTTGGGTATGAACATGATTTTTTTAAAAGTAAAAATAGTCTTTTGACGCTCATCAAAGCCAAATAAAATGTCAAGAAAAACAAAGAGTTTCCCTTTAAGCTTAAAGTACAGATATCATATTTTGACTTCACTAGTGTTGTAAATAACTCCTTGATACTGTGGACTGATGGTGTAGAGTTTCACAGGTAATTGTATCATAGTCACTTAGTACACTGGGCCTGTATTTTCAAAGCTCTCTTAGTGCTAAGATTGGCATACACCTGACATTAACATTGGCTTACAAATATCTTAGCACTAAGACAGTTTAAATAATCTTGGCCAAGATCGATAACAAGAACAAGATCATAAGAAGTGAAGATTTTACAAAGCTCTCATAAGATGAATCATTTGAACACACATTTCAAATTAAGCAACTTATTAACTTAATATTATTATTTTATAATCTACATACAAGGACGTTATTTCTTAAGTCCTTTGTTGAATCAATTCATACACAGAGCTTATTTTTTCTAATGCAAACAATAATCCATTAATAAAACAAATATAACCATTATAATGCTTTAAAACATAAAATTATGTAACTGACTTAGTCAAGTACAGAGATCAGACCATTCTATTGAAGGTATTTATGTAAAAATTGCATCATATATATATATATATATATATATATATATTTTAAGTATTATGTCAATCACCATAGAGATCATTAATACTCAAGTTCTATTGTCATGGCAACTGGAATGTGATCTGTAAGCGTTGCAAGGCTTGTAACAAATCTGTATTTTTTCACTTTCTGAAAATTAAATAATAGAAATAAGTTATATATCAATAACAAAAGAACATTAGTGTTTTTCTATCGCTTTGAAATAAATGGCATTAAGGAAAAATTAACTTTAATGAAATACATATTGGATTTTCATGTAATTACCTCTGATAGATAAAAACTGTTTAATACTTGAGACATTTGTATTAGGCCTATTAATAACAATAAATCCTGCAGGTTTTATAGGTGTAAAATTACAATGGCATTTTAGGTCTGACAACCATACTGTATTTCCCATTAGGGGTGAAATGGTACGCTTTTGAGCTTGAGGCACAGGGCCCTCGGTTTGGTACATTTTTTGGTTCGGTATGAAACCAATAGTCGCCATATTTCTTTGAACGTGATCTCGAAACGTCACATCATTCAAACACTATTGTTGAGAGTTAAAGATCAAACTAAATCTTTCTGAATGTTTACTTCCAGGAAAATGGCGACAGGTATCGTTACCACTTTGAAACTTGAAGATGTTTAATGATTAATAAATAAATTTTGTTTTGATCATTGACTTTTTGAATAAATATTATTGGTTTTTTAAGTTATTAAAATGATATTTTTGATACAAATTAAATATGCGGTACGAACCGAAAATCCATCTTAATGTACGGTGCACCGAACCAAACGTGAAATACTGCAGTTCAACTACTGTAGTAGTGAACCGTTTAACCCCTTATTTCCCTTGGAGAAACAACCTTACACCAAGAAAAGATTCCTGTTTATTCTTTATTTTACTCTTAGAATATGCCTCAGAAGCCATAATAATAATACATAATTGGATTCAATTTTGTTTGTTTTTAATTTTGACTAATGAAAAATTAACAAGTTGATTAATGTAAACTTGTCTTTCAGAATGGTTTCCTCAATCAACAGCAACATGGTACTAGACAAAACAAACTCACAGTCAAGTTCTTTCGGTGTAGAACATAATCAACTCGTCGCCGCCCGCCCATTGGAGAAGGAATGATGTTACCATGGGCGTCCATCTTGGGTTTGGTGTTGACGATTGACTCAACAGAGCTGATGGTGAGATCAGAGTCGACAATGAACTGTTGTCGAAGGATGGGGTCCTTCAGGGCGGAACAGAGATTAGAGGGCGTGGCGGCCGGGGCCTCCCATAACATGTTCTGTCTCATCTCAGTACCTAAATCAAAAAGAAACAGAGTACTGTCTTGTGGCAAAGTTGTAAAATAAAAGATTCTTGTCTGGTGAATTTTGGTAGGTTGAGTTGCTGAATGTTGGTGAATGATGGGTGGACAGGTAGTACTAATTAAATCGATTATTACTCGCCCATTGAAGATACCGCCGTTTAATAAATCTACAAAGTTATTACACATTGTGTCATAACATCTAATGCTGACTGACGTAATATAACGTCACAAACATTAAGCATGACGTCACAATGTTAGTGGTGCGGCAGCAATGGTAATCTCGAAGATTTTCATGCTTTTTATTTGATATAATTCAGCAAGCAATAAATAAAATACTAAACTCGGTCCAGTTTAATAACATTTTTATCAAACTTGTGAGTGTTATTTGTATCTAACTCGCTTTCAAACTTCACCAAACCACTCATTCGTTTCATAAAAATGTTATTAAACTGGACGTCGTTTAGTATTCTCTATCTATTAACTAAGTCTGTTGATATTGAGAAATGGCCTTGAGGTCAAAGGTACAATCTTCAGTGGCGGATCGCGGTTCAATACTTGACAAGGGCTTCCACGGGTCCAAAATATTAGACTCGAGTAGTCGAGGGGTCAGACTCAACTCTGACTTGAGTATTCGAATTTGTCACATTTCATGAATAAAGATGTAAATGTAAGTGTAACTGTGTTATCTATTTTGAAACAACGACATTTACCTAAGAGATCAGGCATACACATGCCATTTTAAATCTTCAACTGACAACTTGGCAAGTCAATCACGTCCTAGTTCCGACGATACGACAATGTATCCAAGTTTATTCACTATTATTCATCATTTGTCGTACTTTAACATTTTAAATTTACAAGTAACAATGACATGCGTTACTTAACTAAAGATAACTTGATTAGATTTATCTCCCTTTGTCGAGTCCTCGAGTCCAAGAAAATGGACTCAATCCAACTAAACCCGACTCGTACCCGTGGAAGCCCTATACTCGACTGTAAAATGGAACAACCCTGAGGATGAAAACACATCCCCAACTCCCAACCTCCCCTCTCAGAATTCCTGGAACAACTGACTGGTACTCACTTGAACTTTAAAATGTAGGAGTATAAGCTCCATTTTTGTTGTTTACGATTTTTAAATTTGAAAATTTATTTGAGTTCATGATATCAAATTCTTGGAAATAAAATTAATAGGTGGCAAGTTCTCAGTGAAATTTTATGCATGCTTCTTTCAGTGCCCTAACTTCAGAGTAATGTCCCTTTGATGGGAAATCTTATTTGAGGTCCATGATCAGACAATCATTTAATCTTCAAACTTAACCATATACTAACCAACAGCCCAAACCTTGTCACGTCCAGCTCTCTCGCGACAGGGGTCATCGTAGAGGTCAAACAGCGGGTGCGTGAACAGCTCCTTGTCACCTAGCAACAGAACACAAAGCAATCAACTCAAATAAATGCTACACAAAGTATCAGCAGGATCATCCATTTTTCCATCTTGATAATGTTATCACACACCCTTCTTTTATACATTTCCTACTATTAGACGTACAAGTTAGTTCATATATCTTGATATAGTCTTTTTCAAAATAGCTTTTAAGTAACATTATTTCTCTATTAATTAAACTCTCAAATTTTCACAAAAAATTACAAAAATCTCCATGATCAAATTATTTTCCACTTTTGTTTGCTTGGTTGGCATTATGGGCAAACTATTAGAAATGGTCATTTTCACAAAGGTCCCATGTGATTTTACAGGACAGATTTAATTTTCATTCAGACTTTTCATGAAAAATTCTTAAGTATTATTTTATGTGTAAAACTGATTTTGATAAAATGATGTCTCCCCAGCAAGGGCGGCACGAGTTGTCTCCCCTTGTAGGTGGCTCTTCGTTCTAACGCTTTCGCTCAAATACGGCCGCTAACCGCTCTCGCATTATTTGTGCATGAATATGATATTTCATACATGAATACTAACATGGAGTTAGCTCAAGGATTTGTTATTAACGTCCATGACCAACTTTGTGCCCCTGCTGTCAGAATTAACGTAAATATTCTCTTTTGATTTTGATATTGTGACCTCTACTCACACGGTGACATATTGTCAAAGTTAAAGTCTCCACAAAGACAGTCCAGCCTCACGTTGTCAAGGTTACTTCTCGTCTTCTCACGGAACTCTTTGGTCCACAAGACAATTTCATCCATTTGCTTGTCAACAACCTTCTTCTCACCTGAATAAGAAATATTGTGATAGGAGATGGAACTTTTTATGTTTGAATATGATATCCAAATAAATTAATTACTATAACATAATGTTGCATTTTGAAATACTTAATTTAACTTTGACAGGAAGAAAAGAATCTAACACTCAAATTTTTAGAGATGCATGCCATTCAGATAGTGAATAAATGTAACATTGTTAGTGGAACCACACTATCTGCAATAATACAAATTCTTGAAGTTTCTTGGGGGATTCCAAATACAACAATGTTCAATTTGTTCACTATCTAAATATCATGTATTTATTTGATTTATTATGTCAGAATTTGACAGAGGCTGATCTTAATTGCTACAAAAAAGATGTATAGAAGTGCATATAGAAAAGTGTATAATCAGGGTGTTAAACATATAAAACTAGAAAGTGTTTTTACTCGTAAAAACAGATATATCCCCCTTTCACCATTTCAGCAGAATTTTGTTTTCGAAAATTCCTTACAGTTTTTTTAAATTCTAATAAAATTTGATAATTTTTCTATAAAACAACATAAACTTAAAGTTTTAGTAAATCAACATCCCTTCAGTTTGTCATGCTTGACAAATTATTAACTACATATGATTCAATTTAAGAATACTGATTTTGGGGGGACAGAGTTGTCAAATGTTTAAAGTCCAAATTGTTGCCATGGAAACAAACAAAAATTGAAAAAAAAGTTGAAACCCCAAAAAGGCACATCTACATGATATGAAGAGGGTGTATACCAAATTTGGTGAAGATTGGTCATGTAGTTTCAAAGTTATGCTCTGGCAACTAACCCTACCCTTCAAAATGACAAAGTCCAAACAGTTACCACGGGAAAAAATATACATATATACATATAAAAAGAGTTGAAACCCCAAAAGGCACATCTACATGATATGAAGAGGATGTATACCAAATTTGGTGAAGATTGGTCAAATAATTTCATAGTTATGCTCTGGAAACGAATGGGAACGCGGACACGGAAGGGAACTCAGCCAAAACCAATATGTCTCCTGACCCTTCGGGGGGAGACATATTTTCAACAGCAGTAATTAACTTTTAGAAGTTTTAAGGGCAGACTGCATGATTTACACCTCAGCCTTTTCACTTAGACTGTCAGTGCCAATTAGGCTGTGTTTTAAAACAGGCTTATTTATAAAGGTGTTAATTATCAGTCAAATTCAGATTTTCAGACATGAGTCATGGTGAAATTGAAATCCCTTGTAACAAATTCTGAAAGAAGAAATCGAGTCCATCTCTTAAAGAGCCACTCCGTGATATTCATAACATACTATTTACCTTTGATACAAACATAACTGTCATATGTGGTGATATAAAATCAAAACATCTTAACCTTTCATGTCCAAAAGACATATGTATGACAAATACTGGTTTTCCATGAAAATCTAAAAACAGCCTTATAGATGCACAGAGGTGTAGATACTAGTTATATAACCAAACAAACACTATCAACTCCTTACTGCCCTCCTGTCTGTTTTAGATAAGTCTCCAAAATTACGTTTAGCTACTTGACGCGTGCCACTATCCGGTTTTCAATCATAATTGCGACTTTCTACCTTCATATTGTCACAGTAAAAAAACAAATGAGCTTTAAAACGTGTCTTTTTGGTAACAGTCGATACTTCAAGATCAAATGAAACCATTGATTAAGTTTGGCATATATGACTCCAACAACTTACTGAGTGGCTTTTTAAGAGTCGTGTTTTAGGACACCTATTATCATAGAGTCAAGATAATAATTAAGGGTTAAGTATTTTATCAATCATCTTTATTAATTCATACCCTGATAAGCCTGAAGATGCGTGGCAAAGATATACCCAACATCTCTCTTCTCCCCAGGGTGGGACGGTTCCCTCAGGAGAACCTGCACATAAAGTATCAGTACTTAGAATACTTGTATCTGAAGGTCCTGTTTTCAATAATCAACATCCTTATTTCATTAGATGTCGTCATGACAAATCAAGGATTTTAATCTTCCTCCTATACATTTTTCTTATTGTAAATGATATACCTTATCAATAAGTAAGTCTCATAATAGTTTTGAAAGCAATGACATCTACTTGTACGCAGCAGAAACAGGTCTCCAGATAATTATTTGGACTCAGGGGTATTTCCCTCCTCAAAATAAAAATTGAGGAGTAAAATTACCACATGAAAAATCTAAGAGTATTTCAAGGTCTATCGTTTTCAGTTTCAAGTTAGCATCTCTTTCGGTGTTAGTCGTTGATTATATTTTCCACACGCTTAATCTGTAAATAAATGAGTGATTTCTCTTTGATGAAATATAAACTTGGTAATCTTTGTTTTCATACAGGTTGGCATCAAGTTGGCTACTATTTGAGATGTAAAGATCAGACATGTAGAAAAGAAACTTTATTTTGACAAGTCATTATCATTCCTCTGGACAAATATCTGACTCCTATTCTGGGAAAGTTGTGTGTATCTGTCACTCATTGATTTCAGTTTTAATGCATATACCTGAATTACCTGTGCGTATATTCCGCCGATACGCATGTTATCAGGAGCCCTGAGAAATAACATAGGGATATCTTTGATCATACCTTTATCATTGCTAAACCCTTTGAGTTGATGATACAAAATTGGCACTTGTGTTTGAAGGGTTTAAAATCAAATTCAAGGATCTCGTATCGACTTGCAAACAACAGTCCGCTGTTGTAGACAAAGTAATTACACCCCCAGCTCCAGTGTCCAATGTCATACACGATGTATGGATACACTTTCTTCAACTCGGAGATTAGGGGACGTGCGTAATGTCGCTGCCAAACTTCCTGGAAACACAGGAAGTCAAGCTCGGGAAAATGTGCAACCACATCTGCGTCTATATCATTTTCAGTCTTCTGAATTTGGTGATTTTTAATATTCTTATTGATGCCATTATGTCTGTTTGATAATTGTTTGTCTCCAAAGAAAAACTGATCCACCACTATCCTCTCTCCGATTTGTTTGGCACGCCTCTTGGTCTCATCTAGGTTGTTGTATCGACTAGCAGCATCAGGGAGCAAACACGTGTTTATAGAAGCGATGGAGTATTCCCCCTTAGGTGAAGGTGAACTGTTGTAAGAGTTTCTATGATGGAGATATATATAATTGCGTCTCATTTTCTGCAGAAGTAAGCGAACACCTCCAGCTACAGTGGCTAATGGAATTGTTGAAACATGTAGGAGAAGATATGGTAAGGTCAGGGTCACTTTGCGAACTTTGACCCTTGTAGGAGTTTCAGTCGTCAGCGGATTGTACAAAGACAGAAGCATGGACAGACTTCCAACCCAAGGTCGAATTGCAAGTTCAACAAGGTCAAAGGTCATGGAGAGACAAAATTGGATGATGCCCCATCCTGGGAAAGTGTTTTTCTCCAACATTGGTTCCTCTAGAAGTCCTAGATAAGAAAATAACAATTATTTACAATTTGAACAAACCTACTCCCTATAATAAGAGTTTGAGTAAAATACATAAATGAATTCAAGTACAAAAATGAGTACTTTTGTATTTACCAAGTACGAGTACAAGTTATTTTCAGCTGGTACCTGGCAACAAGTACTTTTGGACAATACTCAAGTACAGGTACTTTACACGCAGTATTAAAATGGTAAGATAAAGTGATAATTTGCTGAAAAACTCATTATTGAATTTTTGAGTATCATGAATTAATGTATGAAGGGAGTAAGTGAGCAACTCGGTTTAACGTTATATATATATAAAACTTTATGACTGTTTTACCTTACTAAGACTTGATAAGTTGCTGAAACTAGTGTATCGCATAAAGACAGGTATATTTTTGAGACAAAGTTCTTTACCTATCTCTATATAAAATGTTTACCTTTTCAAAAGTTAAATATATAATCAATATTTAATCAATCAAAAAACTACCAAAATATTAATATTTATATTAAAATTTTCCAATAATACTAACTTGAGATGTTACGTACATCAGCTGTCACATTTTACATATTTAATCCTGTACAAAACATTACTTACAATTACATACATGCATGTAACTACCTGCTTTTATACCAAATAACCTTTTGTCCAAATTCTGGTCCAAACATTTGTACCTTTTGTCCTCAATTAGACCCAATGACTTGGTAACCATTTTTTGTTTACATGTACACAGGAAAAAACTTTTTTGTCAAAAAAAATTGAATCAACTTTTTCATGAAAAGCAAATTCCGAGACCCTTTCCCCATTGAAATTAAAAACAAATTATATAAATCAAATCTAGTTTAATGGATTAAGCCAGTTAATTATGACTAGCTTATGAGGCTTCATGTCAAAATGATTATATTTACACCTAGAAACTAATAAAAGTAACTAAGGAATTACCACAAACACACCTGAACTCTGTTGACGGGAAAGCAAACTGAAAAGATTAAGGCAGGAGTCCAAAGGTTTGAAAGATTTTCCAACTCAGTAGATATGATCATTGAGAAGCAGGGGATTTGTATTGCTGATAGTAATACACACTAGGTCAACCATTTGATCAATTACTTATCATCTTCATATAAAGTTATTGATTTGTTGATTGTCATCATTCATGAATTCTTTCACCTTGGACGGATTACCATCAGCATGACAAATCCTATCTGCAGAACTTTAGCTATATAATCATAACCTCTTCTGTTTATTTTGTTGAAGCAACTGTAGCTATAGAAACACTGTGGGTCAACCTTCTGATAAAATTAAGAAAAGGATGGAAAACAAGTTCACCAAATAATCACTTTCTACTATTGTTAACAATTCTTTTCTTACAGGTCTTGAGTATTATGAATCGTTAGCAAGTCGAGTAGCAGCTCGTCCTGCCTCCAGCTTGACCAAAGTTAAGGTTGAACTTGAAAATAACATTGCCTTGACTTGTTCGGCAAACATACAGCTCATGCATATGCTATACACATAAATAAACAATTCGCTATCCAACAGTCAATTTTAATTTTGGTATAATAAAATCACATTTAATCAAATATCACTACTCATTGCTAGAGTAACTTACGTTTCCATAGAACACCTACTCGACTTTAGGACAAATAATCAGAGTTACCTCCCCTAGACCACTAAGCCAAAACAACATCACTTGGCTAAGAAACTATAAGAACACCAGTAGTGTTAATTCCTCCTATTGTTACACACCACTAGTCCTTCCATGGATAGTTTACCTTTTTATGTTAACTTTAGCTAATGGTTGATATAATTAAAATGATTAATTTCCAAATTGTTGTATTATGGTTGAAATAACGACCGCAGACCGAGTCAATATCTCTACTAACCGTCGAGCGGTACGCGAGACGGTTAGTAGAGATATGACGAGGTCCAGGTTGTTATTTCATATACACCCTAAGGCACGCGCTGTTGAGAGCTCGCACAGATTTACACCCAGTGAAGGCACCGGTAACCGGCTCAACTTAGAACAGTAAGGCGTATGGGTTTACATATTACAGGACAACAGATTCATTCATTGGTATTCTCATTGGTATATAAGTTGAAATTCATTTACATACTCCTAATCACACGCACTGTATGAAAAAAATAAACGAATAACAATAAAGAACAAAATAGATATGAAAGATCCAACGTCATCTTTACATTCCTGTCAAACTATTTCGTGTATCCAACTAAATAGTTAAGTAGGAAAATAATTATTATTCACCAGTTTTCTGATACCAAAAACTAAATTTTAGATCAAGGAAAAAGTAGATGTGTGTTTTGTGTAAATTTAAGCTCTCTTCCTTGTTTATCCCATGTAGAATGTATCGTTAGCCAACAATCATGGTAAAAGAAAAATATGTCAACTTCAGCAATGCAAAGTTTAAGTGTGTGTTAGGAGACGTAATCGCTAGATGACAGCAATCATGTGAAAACATATTTTCTAACAATCGAAATATATCTTGTATGTTTCTGATGCAGAATTATAATATGTAATTCAATATGATTGCTAAAATTAAATATTTAGTTAACCTTTGTCTTTGAAAATAATTTGGTGTATCCGATGTGATATGAAGAATATAAACGACATACGTGATAAATTTGCGATTATTTCATTTGGTTTTTAGTCCTAAGCCAGTGTTACTATTCTTACGAGTTCATTCATGGTTTTGGTTGTCAATTGCACCGTTGCTATGTCAACGCACGTGAAAATAGTGCTTCGCTTCCCACAGACAGCCACGCAACGTCGCAATAACACGCCCCATTTTATTTAAAGCGCTTCGTTTATTGTCCTTAATTTCATGCATAATGTTCCATTTTTGGAGGAGTTTGTAACAATAGTTTGCTAGATGTACAAAGAATACGTTAAAAATACTTTTTAAAATATCTAAATTGTTCACACTCTGATTGAGGGTCTTTAAACACAAAAATTAGAGTTGGTCTTCTGTTCCTGGACAATAGACACGTCGCGCGCACACTACAATGTCCATGAAAAGCACGTGCATTTTCTGGTTATAAGGAGAGCAAACTTGTTTTTCTCACATATCGACAGCCATGTCTTGTGACGAGGATTATTCTGTTTCACCATCGAAAATTCAGGAGGGATTCGTTATAAGTACGGATGGAGAAGAAGATGTTTTAATTGAAGCTTCACAACGATGTGACACTCCATTGAGCTGTGGACAAGACACAATTCCCTCGATTCTGAAAGAAACTGTGGAAAATGACCTTACCGAGGTATGTCTCCCATTATTTCTATGAATTGTGATTTTAATACTTAGAACTAAGTATATTGACATATATTATGTTTGATAAAATGACATTCAATAACCATTCCAAGTCTCTTATTACTTAAAATGTTACATTTAATCAGACGGCATTTTCTGGCGATTTTCAGCGTTACAAAAATACAAAAGAAAAATTAAAAACAAAGGAGAATGTAAAGAAATTATTAAATTAATTTTACGTTACATAATTAATATTCTGTGCGTTAACGAGGAATTTACCCAAGTTACACATTTGAGTATTTTGAATTGTGAATAAGTTTATAAAGGTAAGGGTATTTCCAAAAATAGTCCCCATTTACAGTGAATTGCACTCGTATCTTTATCCTTTATTTTTTTATCTCGCAGGCGTCCGATCCTACAAACGAAGCAATGACACAATGAAGATGGAAGTCTCGGACTTACTCAATCTGAAACGTCCTAAAGATGACCCGACGATCAACGCCACATCTGCTGCCGCCACGGCCACCACTGTCGCTGCGGCCGTCATGTCGCCCCTCACTAACATGGACCAAGATGACCAAGTTGCCAAATACAATTTCGTAAACTGTACGTTTAACATGGCCAAATAAACTGCTGATCCATTTTTTTGTTTTTTACACCACTAGGGCATGTTATGTCCATTGTTCTGACAGGTTGATTTTCTACGTAACTACACGAACAGAGGTTGATATGTATTTGAATAACTCCCGAGTATGCCATTTGACGTCTCCAATTAGGGGATATTAACACCTTTAATGAATGTTATGTCAAATGTTCTGACTGAAATCACCTTGTACCTGCTCGACTGACGTGACAGTCAAAATTTCGAAGTTTTACAAATAAGAGTAGAAAGGAAGAGTTGAAGCGCGGTTCGAACGCGAATCTTCGGAACAGCGAGCAGCGATCTTATCCATTCAACCACGGAGACTGCGATGGTGATAGGGGTGCATTTTGTCTTGTCATCTTCCTTCATGTTGGGTTTTTAAATACTATATATACAGTAATAGTAAAAGATGTGAAAACGTTATTTTACGATGGGAAAATATTTATTTCGTGTTTTCCACGTGGTGTAATCTCTGTCAGATACCTTACGTCCTCGGCTTCGCCTTGGACTTGGTATCTTCCCTCGAAAATTATACATCGATAATTTTCAAATATTGTCTCTCGGCTTAGCCTCGAGCCAATATTTGAAAATTCCCTCCGTGATAATGTTGTATTTAAAGCAAAATATGAAAACGATGTGCTAATAGTTTTATCAGATGCCATACGAAAGGTTATGTCTAAATACCCTAGGGAGGTTATGTGGAACGTTTTAATTTAAAACTATTTAAATTGATCCTAATTGTTAGAAAATGTTATCATACCTATCAATAAACAAACCCACGTGGTGTAAGACGTTTAGACACCCCATCACGGGAGTTATGGATTAAACCTCTCGACTTCGTCTCGAGGTTATAATCCATAACTCCCTTGACGGGGTGTCTAACCTTAACTTATTTGGACAAACCTGTCACGTCGAGGTGTAGGTTATGTTTGTAACCGCTTCAGCGAGGGGAAAATTACCGAGGGACGATATGGCTAAAGATACGAGGCGAAGCCGAGCATCTTTTGCCATATCGGCCCGAGGCCTCCATTCAGGGAGAAAGCGACTCGCTTGATAACCAACCCATGGTCGGTTATCAGATAACCGACCATGGGTTGGTTATCCGAAATAATGACCTAGATATCGAACCTGATAACCGCTCCATGGGGTGTATAAGTTAAGGATAACATACAAGTAACCGTACATTCGTGAAAAAGAATGTACGAGCCGCGAAGCGGCGAGGACATTGTTTTCACGAATGTACGGTTACGAGTATGTTATCTGACTTAAAATACAGCCTAGTTTAAAGTGTTTTTTGTATGACCTGCTTTGGTTTATGATAATAACATTCGTATTTCATTGCATAATTATAACACAAAAAACGTTTTTCAATAAAACAAAATCCTTTAACAAAATTTGAGATGGTCCCAACTCGTTCACCGGTCATTCTTAATGCACGTGCAACGTAACCATCTTGCCGGTACATTCTTAATGCACGTGCAACGTTACCATTTCGCCAGTACATTCTTAATGCACGTGCAATGTATCCATCTAGCTAGTACATTCTTAATGCACGTGCAACGTTACCAGCTTAATTCACGTGCAAGACGTTTGAAACCGCAATCAGCTTGGGATTTGGTATAAAAGGAAGGTGGTCTTAATTCAACTTAGACATTATGTATGGCAATTTTGTTGTTGAGTGGGAAGACATGGCCGAGTATCCACACTTCGAAGACATTTCTTCAGAGGATGATGTTGTGTTATCAAATAATGAAACCAATTCCCTTCCGGGGACCATCTCAAAATTATTATTGCTCAATTGTCCACATAGAAGCAGTAGATTCTTGTAGGATAATGTATGATTGAAACAATACAATGACGTCACTGCTGTATTTTAATAATCTATAGTATCTAGTACTGTGAGTGTCTGAATTAAATATACATATCTTCTTTGTCCGTCTTTTCTTTGTTGTCAGCTTAATGTATTGATTGCTGTACATTTGAGGATTTGTGCATATGCTTTACAATCAGAAATGAGAAGGGAAGCTATTGAACAGCGCTCTATCTAATGATTTATTTGTCAACTTTAATAAATCTAAACTGTTTACATTTCAAAGTAATAATGATGGACGACAGTTAAAGCAGTCCTTTTAAAGAGGCAGTTGCATGTTTTTTGGAAAATATATTTTTTCACATTTTCCCCAATAAGTTTATGTTCATGCTAAATACATTATCTTGTCAGAGGCTTGAACAACTCATTACTCAACCCCACTATCCCTAGTCAGAGAAAAAGTAAGTGTGAAAACCTTTTAATCATTTAAAGAGCCACTCCGTGAGTTGATGAAGTCATATGTGCCAAACTTAATCAATGGTGTCATTTGATCGCAAAGTATTGACTGTTACCAAAAAGACACATTTTAAAGCTTATTGTTTTTTTACAGTGACAATATGAAGGAAGAACGCCGCAATTATGATCGAAAACCGGACAGGGGCGCGCGTCAGTCAAACATAATTTTGGAGACTTATCTAAAACAGCCAGGAGGGCAGTAAGGAGTTGATAGCGTTTGTTAGGTTATATAACAAGTATCCATGTACATATTGGACGTGATATCTACACCTCTGTGCATTTATAAGGCTGTTTTTAGATTTTCATAGAAAACCAGTATTTGTCATATATATGAAAAGTTAAGATGTTTTGATTTTATATCACCACATATGACATTTCGATTCGTATCAAAGGTAAATAATATGTTATGAAAATCACGGAGTGGCTCTTTAAGTTAGGGGAATGGATTCCCGTTGCTTAACCAAACATATGTTTGTTTGAGAACCACTTCCTTTGTTTAGTAAAGATTGCCTTTCATTTGGTAATCTTTATTTTCCTTTATGACAGAAGACCTTGATAATCTAATAAAACATGCTACTGCCCCTGTAAATGCTACTGATCGAGATGCATTTGGAACCTTGGTGAAATAGGGAACTGCTAAGGACAACACAACACAATTTTCAGAACATATCTTTAATCAATGAAAATTATTTTGTGTCAACATTCATTATTGTGAAAATGTATAAATTTTATATTTTGTAATCACTTTATTTTAGATAACAGTGTCATAATATCATTCAATAGATAAAGATACTTCTATTGAGATAATTCATTGTGAATTATCCTTTGTGTATATCTAACACTAAACAAGAATGATGCTATAGATTTTCAACAAAGCTTATATATTTATATCATAAAGTATTTGTCATCCTGCTCCGTAAGCGTATATAAATTAATATTGCTATCACTATCAATGAAGGTTCTTCATGATGCATTTATATATAATAAGTCCATACATTGTACTTGATGTACTAATAACAAGGGTGAAATATATATGTTTCTTTTTACAATAAACAAATACTGATGCAATGAACTGAATCGACATTATGATTCTGTTTTGAGAGCTGGTATAGCATAAATGCATTTCTAAAACAAGATTATGAATCGATGTTCACGTAATTCATTACAAATCCAATATTTTGGAAAAATTTTTTATACCTTCAGTTAGAAATCTGTTAATAAGAGCGGGGAATTCACATGGGAAGCAACAAAATATATTATGACTCCACATAAAATGCTTCATATATGAGTAGATATCAAAACAATTATCTCTCCACCCTGTGAGTAAACAGCAGATAAGATGCTTAAAATGTATCACAGCACCAGAGAAGATGTTTTTGTAGACCTCCTAAAAGTTTCGTAACATGCAAAATAGAACAATAAAATAGTTCATTTCAATTAGCAAGAGCTACTAAATGAAAAATCTGACATCATAATCTGTAAATGGATCTAAATGCACCAAAAAGTTGCTGATAGAACAAAATGCATGGAAAGGATTAATTGGATAAGCAAGCTGATATTAGAGCCAGTTTAAATCAACTGTCGTATAGTAGTTATTGCCAACACTCAGCATGGCCAATAGAAAATGTATGATAAATGAATCTAAAAGTATCAAGTTCTATCACCCACATAAAGTTTATTGACTTAAAAGTTTAACATGCTAAATAAATATGGCCATGGCACTGGAATCAAATCAAGAGATGCTCTAAACGTAGTCTGATAATAATTGACCATGCTACGAGAAATAAAAGTTTTAGAATTGAGTCTAACAGGTATTGAACTCATTTTATAGGGATTTTTCTAATCAAGGCGGTGTGATTGTTCCGCTGATGACTAAGTTTTGTCTGCACTGCACTGGTGGCGAAACTCACAAGCTATGAGACTGCTTTCAGACCGTTGAGATACAAAGGCCCCTGATAGAATGAGATCGCGTCCCGCTAGAGTCAAATTTTAGGAACTTTTATTTCTCGAAACACGGTTGATTTTAATCGAACTTTTCTAAACTTAAACAGATGTCAGCACCAGTAAACTGTGTCAAGGTAAATTGATAGAATATTCTTTAGCACAATCCAAAACAGCAGTCATAAATAAAGACATTCTTAAATTTAGGATATAAGATTGACAATGACGTCTGGCTACTTCCCACCACAAACACAAATTTTGTAGTGTCCAAGCATAGGCCAGCTTTAGCGTTTCACAACGGGTTTATAATAACCAGTGTTCCCTATGTGCGAAGTGCAAAAACTGGGTATTTCAAATGCATTGTACTACAGTAAACTTTGACTTTGGTCCAGGATGGACTGTGGCTTGGATTCGCTAACTGAATGTTGTTTCACGTATTTTTCACTTAAATTTTAGGGCCATTTTGTTTTCATATCCATTTTTATTGGCATTTCTAGTCGGTAAATATAATCACAAAATGAGATACATATGATCAATGTTTCGAGAAGTAAATAATGTTTGGTGGACTGTTTTTGTGAAACAGTGTATTTCTTATACCCAATAAAAGACTTATGAACATGTAATCATTATTGGATTTCCCTGAATAAATGACTGACAGCATATAACAGGAACATACATAGCACTTGAAGCTAGATCTCACATCAGCACAAACAAACATATCAATATGGCAGAGTTAGAATACTCAAGCTCCCTCTCTGGAATGTGCAAACAACCAACTTTTATGTGTTTCTGACCAGACTTCACACATTAGGCAGGGAAGGCAGGCAACTGACTAAAATATAAGATCTAAGCCTATAGAAGCTGAAGAAAAGGAAATGTACTTTTCTTTAAACCAACCAACCAATCCTCTGTATGGCTTTAAAACTCGTTCACTGGCTAATTCAAATCTTGCTGCCAACCAGTCAAAATTCGTGTTCCGAGTGCAGCTCCCTCTTTGGCAAAAAGTCATTGGGGCTGGTGATTGTATAGGCAATGCAAGGGAAGATGCCAATAAGTGAGCTTAGCAACACATGAAAGTAATGCTAAAAATAGACTATGATCTTCATATAAGCAATTAAGGGGGGAGGGGGGTGGGAAAGAGAACCCTCCCTGGATCCGCCACTGGACAAGGGGTATTAGTGTATGTGTGTGATGATGCCCACACCAATATGTTGGTAGTAATAACATGATGAATTCTAAACCGACTTTTGAAGATCATGTCCCTGTTATACGCCTCATATACAATGGTGACAAACATTGAAAAGATTTCACTTCATAAAGTCAAAAGGCTTTGTCAGTATGTGTATAAAGCTCAAAATAAAGGTTTTATGTTGTTTCATGAGCACTATATATCAAGAACTTGCACTGAGAAAAAAACAACACATTTAAGCACAGAAATGATGTCTTTAACATTGTGGTGACAAAATTAATATTATAGAAGAACTCCCCCTAATAAGGATATTCCCTGGATTAATGAGGATATCCCTGGATATCCACATGATTAATGAGGATATCCCTGGATATCCACATGATTAATGAGGATATCCCTGGATATCCAGATGATTATGAAGATATCCCTCGAAATCTGCATGCTTTAACAAAAGGCAAGCAGAGAAAGATGATAGCTGTTACTTAGTGTAGTAAGGCATAAAATTAAGGTACCTTATTCATTAACAGTGGTTTCCATAACAACTTAAACTTCATTGATACCAGTTTTGAGGGTATGTTTCTTTCAAAATCATCCAACTGTCAAAGGATATAGGTTCTTACAAAATCATGATAAAAAACCTTCTATATCGTATGCATTTGTAGTTCTTTAACAAATTATACAATTTGTTTTTTAAATCAATTTGGGTCAAAATGCAATTAAATATTGTGATCACATAATTATCCACAGAGAAATTCTACAAACTGACTCCGAGTTTCTACGATCACCAAACAACATATAACCATGTCATCCTGCTACATCTGCGTATTTGTCTCTGCCTAGCTCCATCATATACCCTGATATCCTTCGCTTGACCTGCATTCAGCAATGGCTGCACAACCCGGATGAGAGTTCAAACAAATGTCTATGTAGGCTATAAATAGTCATGAGTAACCAGCTGTAAGCGATACGAGCTCGAAGAATATCAGGGTATATGATGGAGCAAGGCGAAGACAAATATGCTGATGTAGCAGGATGAATCAATGTGGAATAACAAACAGTTCACAGTGTTGGCTATATTACATAATCTCCCTGATAGTCTTGTAGTTCAAGATGAGAATAACATTATAAGAGACTAATTAGTGATATAACAAACGATGCAAAACATCAGCTGCCTTATTTGAGTACTTGCATCGTGGGAACGGATTTATATAAAAACATTTTCACAGCAATTTGAGGAAGCAGTGGAATAGCTCGGCTGGTACAGCGTTCTCTCATCACCGGTAAGGTCGGGTTTTGATTCCCGAATTAGTCGTATGTAAATACATAGAAATATTCTTTCTTGCTTTCTGTTCCAACATTAAAATGATTGATTCAACACTCCTGATTAGCAAAGCACTTTCTGAGTCCAGATGAGAAGAACTTTTTACATCAACTTCAGGAAAGAAAATCTGATCTTCCAAAGCTGAGAGTTATACCTTCAGCAAAAATAAAATTGTTTTGCTTAGATAGTAATTCAACAAAAACAATCAACTATTTATCTAACAAATAATGACTATTGACTTCTAGCAAAGATTTAGCTAATTTATACTGACAGCTTGAATGGAGAGTAGCACGACTCTTGAAACTTTATTTCTTAAAAGTTTGCCATGATACATTTTACCAAAATACGTGCTTGTGCCCCTTTAAAAGCATTTGGCATTAGCTTTATTTGGTTGTGAAATGTGCGTCAATAAAATGAGTTCAGGAGTAGGTAATGAATATGTATGTACATTATATGTTAAAATTGAGGATAGATGTTGTGATGTAACATGATCTGATTATAAAACATTGCTATTGTTGATGACATTAAAATCAGATCTTGAAAACCAGTTATCTCCACCATTAGGTTGGCATAGTTATCCCCACCATAAATTTGGCATAGCAAACAGGGTTGTATTGGCAGTTGAAGCAATCAAACCAGATCAAATATATCAGTCCAAATAAATTGGGACACCATATTCATCAATATTGGACACAAATATCGCTTATTATCGACGTTCTCTGTAGCAACATAGCAATTGAGTGCAATGTTAAGATATAAACATGGCTGACTTTCAGACACGACTTTTAAATCAGTAACTCAAGAATATATCATTTGTTCATAATCTCTCCTCCCTTAAATCTTTTTCTATGCAGACATCAGTTGAATACTTCTTAATACTCTTGGCTCTTCTTTACTTGGCGCGGGTCTGGTAATTCTGAAGTGCTTGTCTGATGACCGCGATTGCGTAGTCAACATCTTCATCATTGATACACATGGGCGGCTTGATACGGAAAGTCTGCAATAAGAACAGAGTAATATTTCAACAGTGTACCTTAACCATCAAACTACTCCAAATTTGATTATCTTGACATGTTCAGTTTAGCTGTAATGACTGACAATAAAGTAAAATCTAGGGACACATCATTATCCCCACATTTGAACCAGTTCCAATTCACGTTTTTGTTTTTGGAAGGCATGTCGGTTTAGACCATGAGGTGCAGAAATAAAAGAAAGAAATATAACATTTAAAATATTTTTGGTTGACAGTCATACATGATCACATCTATACGAGTCCCTACAAATGAAAACCCTGTATTCGCCCCAGGGCAACATTGGATGTTTTTATTTATTTTAAAAAAAACCTTTATTTGTTTGGATGTTGTTATGTGGTGCAAGGTGAGGTGAGGTGATTTGGTGATTTCAAGAGTATCACTTATATCACGGCTGCTGGTATTATTGCAGGGAGAAAGCCCACAACACCATTGTGGCTATGCATTGCAGTTTAACCTGCGAACATCAGCTGGAACTAGTGAACCATGGGTAGTATTGCGCTGAAATTCAGTGTAGCATTGCAAACAAAGCTTACTGCGTGTAGTCTGTCTACTGCAGACAAAGTCGCTGAGCCACTGGCGGGATTAGAGTGTTGTAAAAAACCAAGATGGAAGTACTCACATTTCCATACAGTCCTCCTTTACCCAGTAGGATTCCCATGTCCTTGGTGTCCTCCCAGATGGTGGCGATGTCCTCTCCACTCATTGGCTTGCGTGATTTCTGTAAAACATCACAAATATTTTAGAACTCTGAAGTGTGCATGCAGTAAAAAAATAAATTACAAACTGATTGATTATTATCTTCCAAGGAAATAAAACTCAACTTAAATTCACTTGTTTTAGTCAAAACTAATTATTCTGAAAATTGAATTTGGTTATGGATTAAGAGACCAATGCCATGTCTATATATGAAGACAGAGTCATGACCAAATACTTGATATTATGTCTTTCATCCCCTTGGTGTAAAATACCCTCCCACGAAACTATTTAACGTGGTACATCTGTTTTAGATCATAAGTCAAAGTGTCCCCAGTTAACAAATAGTCAACAATGACTTTTACACCAGCTGAGCCGCAAATTTAAATTTTGAGCAGTGTTAGAACACCCCGATGTGTTTTAGGAGGTGAAAGGCTAGGGATTAGAAATTAGGCGGAGCCTTTTTATTGGACAAGCCATTTGTGAGGGTTTTGGGAGACTACCGACCAACCTTATCAGTGACCATCTCCATCCCGATCATCAGACCTTTCCCTCTCACGTCTCCGATACAATCGAACTCGTCCTGCAGTTCTCGTAGTTTGTTGATGAATTGAGTACCCACATTGCTGCAGTGTTCCTGTCGCTTCTCATCTTCGATTATCTTAAAGAGAAAAGGATTATGTTTAATTGTTAAGTTAGTTCTATTTTCAAAAGTGATAGGAAATTTGACACTCACTTAACTTGAGAAAGAATGAAGGCATACATTTTAACATACACAAATTGTAACTTTATGAAAATTCATTTGTTTGTTTTATCTTTTTCTTTCAACATCATTTAATATGTAGTTATCCATTTTTACAACTAGATAGAGAATTGAAAATTTCCAAATTCGAAATGATAAAATCTTTAAAATTGTATTAGAGAGGTGGTATATGATTATAAGTCATGTTTAGCGTTGAGCAACAAAAAAAAAAATCAGTTCTGTGTTATGAAAGGACGAAAAGGTTAGAAACGGTTTTCTCTGAAATCAGTTCAAAATTTCAAAATAAACATCAATTTCCTCATAGAGTTCTGCTAAACTTAGCGAATGATTTAATTAAATATATTTGCTAAAACTAAATGCGTAAAGCCAATTCATATGAATCACCACAATCAACAAGAATAACGGCTTACACAAATATTTTGAGCCCCATTAGTTAAACGTTTATCTTTTTTCTCAATTCATTAAACAGCATCACACTAACACACACCACTCATTATTTACTTACAGTAAATTATTTATCCTGGTAAAAGAATATTAACAAAGCATAATATGTAGTCAGACTTATCGTCACCATAACCAATTGTTATGAGAATGTTATAATTCCTTATTTATACATTTAAAAATTGCTCTCTTTGGAGAGACTAGAAAACATGGCTTTCAATTTGTGAGTAGCTATAGAATAACAGGTAGTAATATTGCTGGCAACAGATGTGGATTATAACCACCATTTCATTGCATCATATTGACAAATATCTATGCTAAAAGTGGCTCCAGTATACATATTGAAGAAACATATGGTTACTCATGACTATATACTTATATTATACTTACAACAAATTTTATTGATTGGCCTAGATATATATGGCAAATAGGTATAGGTAGCCTGCATAAATTCACCAGAATTTGTTTGAAATGTGTGCAGAATGAAATGCAATTTTCTTCAAATTAGGAGAGAAACCTAGTGTGTTTGAAAAAAGACATGTTACACAGGATTGATAGCGAGAACATTTTAAATTGAAACCAAATGCACTTTGAACAATTTGAAGGATTATCAATTGGACATCATACCATCTGTAACATTTGTACCTTTTAGAAAAAGGAATTTACAACTGTTCATTAGATAAAGAGAATGTCTGTCTTCATAATTTTATTCATTTCAATCTTACACGTTTCATTTCAATAATTTTGTTGTGAGAATAAAATAACTTCAGAAATATTTGTCCTCATCTAAAGAGTACAACTCCCATATTCTTTATTTCTGTATAATTCTGTAAGATATGGTCAATAAAATGACAATATGAATACTTTGTAATTGAAAATTTTGATGACATTTTTATATGTAAATGTTCTCACATCAAGGACAGACGAGCCAACAGCACAAGCGACCGGGTTTCCTCCGAATGTGTTGAAGTGGAGAGCCCGACCCAACACTGATGCAATCTCGGGGGTCGTTATCACCGCCCCACACGGGAATCCGTTACCCATTCCCTTTGCCATCGTCACTGGAATAGAGGAATGCTTGGCATAAGAATTATTACGGAAATTAAAATAGTTGTTTATATCTTAACCCTCAAGCCGCGGTTTACGGAATGGTCCGGGAAGAAATTAAACTACGCCGCAGTTAGCCTTGGCGAACCCCGGAAGCCGGACTTATAATCTGACGCATTTACTAATCAACGCAATTGTACTGTGTAGCGGATCCCGGAAAAAAATTGCACGGCAGTCGTGTCGGTTGGAGGCTTGTATTTATGATCCGGCTTTCGCTAAGCCGCCGATGTTTTTTTCGTTGTTGTTCTAAAGAATGGGGGCATATTTTCCGAAAGTTTTATAGATATTGGTCATGTTTATCGTACCGAAAATATGCATTACAAGCGCTCAATTTTCCCCCACTACCCGCCGGGCTTGCTATAGGCTTGTGAATTATTGCTCCCCTCGCCCACGAGCTTATCGAGACGCGCATGTTATCGTTTGCTCAGGCGTGCGCACTCAAAACAAAAGCTCACCTTGCTATCGCACGCCCTGTGATCTAAACCCTTGGGCGGATTTCAATACAGGTGGGATCATTTGAAAGAGCAGAAAATTGTCTTCAATTCGATATAAATTACGAACATGCGCTACCTGAACTGAAGATACAGCATGTGCCGTAAAAAAGGTGATTTTACATAATTTTAGTTTTGCACCATTTTGTCACATCAATTTTCTCATGAGGTGCTCATCGTATTAAAAAAAAAATTATATCACAAAATAGAGAAAAAGATTGTCTTTTATTCCATGTAAAATTTGTGCATGCGCAAAAATAAACTAAGACACAGCAAGCGACACAAAAAAAGCTAATTTCTCTATTCAAATCATGTGAACTGAACGGCGATTTTGACATATGCCTTTCTTTCGCTCGTATCTTCTCAACAGCTAGGCATATATTGAAATTTATTACCTCGTGATAAAGATGGAATAATTGTCTTCGATTTGATATAAAATTTGTATATATGCTATGTAAAATAAAGATACAGCAAGTGCCGCAAAAATGTGAGTTTTGTTTATTCTTTAGGTTTTTACCATTTTCTCGCACTTTATATCACATAAAATTCTCGGCACATTTTGAAATTTTATATATCAAATTAGAGAGAAAAGGATGATCTTCATTTCCATATAAAATTGGTATGAAAACGAAAATCAGTAAAGACCCGGCGAGCATCGCACAAACCGGCAATTTCTCTATTCATATTTTGTTAATCGAGAAGCGATTTTTTTAACCTGATGTTTACACTTCCTATCCATTTAACGGCAGAGCGCATTATCAACATTTCTATATCACAATAAAGAGGAAAGGATCGTCTTCAATTCTATATAAAATTTGCAAATTACTCCGAGAAAATAAACGAGTGTTAAGGGATGTCGCAATGATCAAATTCTGTTCTCAAATACCTAAGGGTACCATATTTATATATATTATATAATGAAGAAATAAATACCTTCCTTTTCATGTGTAATTTGCCCATATTTGCATCAAAATAAAACGTGTGGAAATGATGCGACAAATGTCGCGGTAAGGCGATTATCAAAGATTTTATTCACTAGCTATACCTACGTTTCGTTGGTAATAACTTCTAATTACAGTGCGAAAGATTGTTATGTTTTATTTCTTCGTCAAGAAGTATAAATTGCCTTCAATTCCATATATAAGTTGCATGTATACAAAGCGAAAAACTTGATTTATACAGTTGGAAATAAAGACAATTTATATTATGTGTGAGTGTATTTTTCAGCGGGGGCACCCCGCCTGCACGCGCTGAGCGCGTGTGTTTGCCCGGGGCTACTAGCTTAGTAATATTACTGTGGGGGTCAGAACATTATCGGGGTTTATCACTACCTTGCTTTCGTAATTTATATCTTTCGTTTAGGATGGCGTATCATCATGAAATTTATCGTAAAATATAGAGCAATAAATTAGCTTCATTTCCGTATATAATTTGTCTCTGTGCACTCAGTGATGAAATGATTTTGTAGAGTTTGAAATAAAGACAATTTTTAAATAATCGTAAAATTCGTTCTAGACATATTTTTGTAATAATTTTTATATCGATGTCAAGAGGAACTATTCGCCTTTAGTTTCGTTTTGATTTCGCGCATGCGCTCTCACAATTTTAGAGTTACAGCGCTCGAATTAAAAACAAGTTTACTTCGGTTATAGAAACCGTTCTAGGGTTGATATAAATTCCATTCAAAGTGCCAGGTAAGTATCATCCATTTGTTATACGGTATTCGCCGACTAGTTTTGTATACAACGATATTTACATCCGTATTTCGCCACGTAAACAAACCATATATTGGCAAAACGGTCGCGACTCGCGGCACTGGAAAATTCAGCCACTGGTGCTAATTACGCATTAACGGTAGCGAGGCGAGTGCTTGAAAATTCAGCCACGGGGGCAAAACTGGTCAAAATAATATTCAGCAACTTGAGGGTTAATATATATCACAACTGTAGTAAACCCATCATATGTATAATGTTTTTGATTACAAATATTTATGGATGACAACTTCTTTATTATGAGATTTGCGATGCTTCAATAAGTTGTCAAGCGATAAAATGCCACTCAAAGAATGTATAATGTTTGTCCATACAAAAGATTTTTAAGATATTTATAATTAAACCTAGGTGAAAATAAACTTTTATCTAATTGTGGATTTATACCTCATCGGAAAAGATTTTTTATTAGGTAAATATTCTTTGACCGCTTAATTTAGGAAACCTGTTAACCAGTGATACTTTGTGACATTTCATGATCAATACCAATTTTTTTTCAGAAAAGGAAGTTAAATTTTTTGTTTAATCTTTCAGAAATTAATGTGATAGCATTTCTATTCCTGAAATGAAACTGACACCATCGTATTCTTTCTCTGTAGGGAAATTGAGACTGACTTACCAATATCTGGCATTGCTCCGTAACTCTCGAATCCCCAGTAATGACTGCCAAGTCTTCCAAAACCTGTCTGGACCTACGACATAAAATTCATTATTGAAATTAAAACACTTTCCAGGGAGAAGAAATTCTAAATTTGTATTTATTTGAAAAAAACACACCAAAAACTTCCCTTCAATATAACTTACGAATCAACATTCCCACCTAAAAGATGGCAAGCATAACCAAATAGGCGTGTTGAGAAAAGTAAATTATTTGATTAAATTGATAAAATTCTCAATCTTAATAATCACCTAGATGTGAATTCTATATGCTAACTTAATGAATTATGCACAATTACCACATGGAGCTAATGAAATGATCACGTTTACTAAGTATAGAAATTCTTATTTCAACTTTAAAGAAAACATTACTTTTTTTCAATGACAATAAATAAGGAATTGATATTCTCATAAAAAAAATAACACACAAATTTTTAAGTTTTCATAACGAAAAAATTATTTTGAAACCTTTTCAACTTTCACATGGAAGTGTACTCTATTTTCAACCTTTGTAAATGATTCACAATTACAAAACAGTGTTATTAAAAAATAGTTATTTGATAAAATACAAATTTTTACAAACAGATGAATTTCATATTCACACCTCATCTGCAATGCACACGCCCCCTTTGGAATGAATAAGATCATACGCCCTCTTCAGGTAGGTCTTGGGGAACTGGACTGCCCCGCCCACTCCCTAACAACAAAAACATCAATTAACACAACATACGATGTTGCAAACTCTTTGTATACCACTAAGAAGATATATGTCTCATGACAAACAAACCAGTAATGTTTTTTCTCTTATTGTTTAAGTAATCCATCTAGGAAGTGATGTAAGAGAGAAAAATTCAACTGGTACTTGAGATAGCAAGCTATACAGTTTACTTAAAAGGACAGTCCTATCGGGGTATTTTTATGGAAATTAAAATTCAAGGGACATTCCCGTTTATTCAAGTATGTTATTAGTAGATAACTATAACATAACTATAACATAACTATAACATAACCCAGTTAAAACTTGTAACTGAGGGTTGATTTAGATTTTACAACTAGATAAATGAGAGTGCACATTGAGTAAAATAAAATGAGAATGAAAAATGAAGCCATTCATTGGCATTAAGAGCGTGAGGAGCCTTGCTAGGGCATCACAAGAGATTGTTGATTAGTCTTATCTTAAATCAGTTGTAAATGTGTTGATATTCTATCATCAAAGATAGTTAAATTTTACAATGTTGTAAGATCAGTAAAAGCTTTAGTTCAGGGCCTTTTTTCATGTTATTTTCCCTCAGAACAACATAGTCGACCGTAGCCGTTAGACCAGCATCTTAAATCAATACTCGGAAAATATCTGTCTGCTGTTTTGGTTTTGGCCCAGATTCCATGAACAGAAAAAGCAAAGTTAGTTGCTCGAGAATAGGGGAACTTATGAAGATTTCTGATTGAACATGAAGTGATATTCTGATTGATTGCACACTCTAGCTCTCCATCAACATAAAATTGTGTTATTGATTTGCAAAATTGTGAGAATCTCATAATCACCAACTCTGAATAAAATAATGCCCCGAAACAATATAGGAATGTTTTGCCTTGCACAATTATTGCCTGGCTTACCACTTTTCACACATAACAGAATCATTCTTGCAGTCAGAATAAGAAAAGGTAACAATGAGGTTTAAGGAAAGGAATATTCTTATCCACCCATATAAAATATTTTATCAGTCCTATCTGTCTGCTTACCTGGATGGGTTCTGCGAAGAAAGCTCCGACTTTATCCTTGGGCATAGAGAATCTGATTGTGTCCTCCAGCTGATCAAGGTAAAGGTCACTGGCCTCACATTCACCCTCCGCGCAGTTGCAAGAGCGAATCGTCTGCAACCAGAGATAATTCAAAATTTCAATAAAATTATCTTAATGCACAACATTATTCAATTTTTAGGAATTTTAGAACAAGATTTTAAAAAATTTGGAATAAGATGAAGAGTTTCTTAGAATCCCGCAATTTTTTAAACTAAAATTTATTACAGAAAGAAAATGTGTGAAAATTAAGACATTTTCTTTGGTTTCTGTAGTTTTTTATCAACCTGAAATATTTCATAAACTTTTCATGTCACAAAAGTAAAGTTACTCATTGCCTTTTTATAAAACGATTTTGTAATACATTTGGCTCCTAAAAATCTGTTACACAACTTGTTAATTGTCTGTTCTTAGTTTATAATCCAATCAAAATAAAGATTCAATCATCATAAACTAATAGCAGCTAAGGGAAGTGAGACTTAATTAGTATCAAATCCTTTGGTCCTGAGCAGCTCACTAACCAACATCATTCATTCATTCACCAACTCATTCACGATATAAATATTTGTGATATGCATCTGTAATCTGTTATCATTTTTTGGTTAATGCTAAGCATATATGGAATAATGCTGTATCAGCAGATCATATTTCAGCTTCTCTCATATACACTTAAATTGCATCAGTCTCCATGACTGTCAAATTCAAACTTTGCTGCTGACCGCGAAATTCATGTTTCGAGTGAAGCACCCTCACGAAAAGTTGCAATTCTCATAAGATTTCTCATTTGAACTATCGAGATCAATGACAGCACCCTGGACGGAAATAAATAAATAAAAAATGCTGCAAGGCCTAAAGTAACCAGTCATTATGGCTGGTGCAGTGTGTAGGAAGATGATAATTTGACGGAATGAACATCCTGTAGCGATTCAAACTCACATTTTCAGTGTCTGTTTCAGGCTTACAAAAGAAATCAGTGTAAAGTCCTGTCAGACACAAATCAAATGGTAATCAGCTGGTAAGGCTTTTGTGTTCACCTTTGAAATGTTGATGTCTCCATTAGGTAGGAACTTAACGGTCTTAACCCACCTGAGAAGGGGAGTCCCTGCAGCGAGCACCTCCCCACGGTCCCCGGAATGGGTCGGGGTTCATCGCCTGGAAATACATAGATACACATCCTTTACCTTGATAAACATTTCTTTAAGTGTTGCTGAATATATGGAAATACTTCATTTGAAAGTAAACTCAATTTGTTAGGGCTGTGCAATATCATCGCAATACCAATATATAGTGGTACAGATCGTGCAATACAATATTATTTTTCATATCGCACCAACTAATTTCAAGTTAAATTTATTCAGAAATCCTGTTCTACTTTGTTTCTAACGTGTAAGAAAATTTCTTTTGGTGCATAAGATAGTAAACAGTTTTTAGATATAAATATGCCACAAAAAACATGATCTTTTTCAGTAATGGTCAATTCTATCAAACTTAAAATCTTTAAACTGCATAAAGAAGGATAAAAAGTTGAATCAAGAGTTCATTGAACCAGCGTTTTAACCTTCTTGATGACATCTATATCATCAGTGAGGGCCGTCCAATTACACTGCGCGCCTCAATTTTCCTTATACCGTATATTACCGTGTATAAGACGAGTTTTTTATACCAGAAATTGAGGGGTCAAGGAGGGGGGTCGACTTATATATGAGGTATATGTTTCAGACCTTAAAATTCGGAGGTCGAGTGACGATATGTCGGCCGAAGGAGATGAACAGACGAGATGCAAACCGGAAGCAACACGTTGTCAAAATAATGAAATAAAATTACTTTAACAATCATTACATACTTTACTGTTTGTTATATCTTGCTATTAATAGTTAAAAAATATCATAATCTATTGAAATACATTTTTAATCGACAATTTTATAGACATAGCGTAACGATTCAAACCGGAAGCAACGATGTCAAAACGTTGTCAAAATAATGAAATAAAATTACTTTAACAATCATTACATACTTTACTGTTTGTTACATATTGCTATTAATAGTTAAAAAATATCATAATCTACTGAAATACATTTTTAATCGACAATTTTATAGACATAGCGTAACGATTCAAACCGGAAGCAACGATGTCAACACGTTGTCAAAATAATGAAATAAAATTACTTTAACAATCATTACATACTTTACTGTTTGTTAGTACTATTAATAGTTAGAAAATATTATAATATAATACATTTCTAATCGACAATTTTATGGACATACCGTAACGATTCCTACTACGACATGCTTATCGATCCATATGGCGAGTGTTTCATAACAAGTCATATGACGTGGACCAATGATATTCTACGATCATTCCCGCGCACAGGAACCGGTGAAACATGAGAATGAGCCTCCTGATATATTAGGTTTTAACGTTTTGCAAAAACAAAAGCGTAATATTCAAATCTTTTTAAATCTTGGTAAACTTGTGTTATCTTTACAATTTTAAATAACAATCAGTACATATATTGACGAACGATCGAGAATAATGTATAATATGCCGTTAACAACAAATTAATATATCGGTGTATTGAAGCAAATTTCTTCGTTTGTCTTTATTTACTAGGTATCAATTTAACAATTCACCGGTCACATACCACACTCAGACTATCAATTTCCAAGAAAAGCAGAGCGCGAGTTTTTGACAGAATTATCCAATGAAATGTATCCATACTTTCAAATCACCTACGGGCATTCTGAATTCTTGGAAATGAGCTATAAATAGTTACGGGAATTTCCAATTTTCGTTTTGAAAACAGTAACATTTAAATTGAATTAGAAACCGAATGCTACGCACGATATGCATATAAATGTGTAATGTGTATGTTTATTGCGTATGGTGGGGCCCAGTAGTTATTATTAATAGATATATATTTATTGTAAGATTTGTTATTTACGAATTACACAAATACGCACTGTGCATGTACCGAGACGTAAATGACATAAGATTCTTTTTAAAAAAGGACAAACTCCAGCACACACGTATGTATTTTTTATTATTAATATTTATATCATATATAATATATTTATTACAACAATTTCTTGTTAAACAAATGCTTACTGTATTACAAAACACTGACGTATTACAACTCACTTTTACACTCACAACTCATGTCGACCTGCCTCATAGACGGGGGTCGACTTATAGATGAGGTATATGATTTTGACAGCAATTTGGGGGCCTGAGAAAGGGGGTCGACTTATACACAGGGTCGACTTATACACGGTAATATACGGTAATAGGGGGTACTTTGCTATTTGGTCAACAGACGTAAAACTGGCTGTCGCGAAAAAGACTATTGTTGACCCAGGAACTAGACAAGGATCACTTATGCTACAGTGACCATTTGGTCCGTATTCACCAGTACATTCTTTGTGATAATTGAAACTTTTTGATATCCCCTCGTATTAAAACAGAACAATGTTATCACACACAATGTTATCAAAGCAGAGCAGTGTTATCAAGTACCCACCTGGTGAATACCAAAGCCTGTGGGAGTGTTGTAGCGCCACGTGGATAGGGCTGTCAAACCCATGAGATACGGACTCATACCATGGTAGGCATTCCTGGAATAACAATCTATCACTGAAATTGGTGTTTTTTAAGTTTTAAGGGATTGTCTTCATATCATCTTGCTGGACAATGGTGTGATTACTCATCATGATATCCTAGGATTATATAATAATTTTAAAAGAAATATTTTTATTATCACAGTCACCATGAATAAGGTACAAATATAAGAGATGAGCAAGAGAAAACAAACTGATCCTAAGTCTAAAAGATACTCTTTAACATTTTCAAAATTACTGACACATCAATGAATCAATTTTGAGTATGGGCCTTCATTAGACCGACCAAATCTGAATCAAATCTCCTGTAAGTTCATTATCGATGAATGATTGAGCACTCATGTATGAAGTTAGGTTCTTCAATTAAAATAAATTTAAAAAATGAATAAATCTCACCTGAGTGATATGGTGTCAAAGACCCCTGTGTAGAGTCGTGCCATGTGAAGGGCAAGGTCATTGGCCTCAGAACCACTGTTGGTGAAACACACGACCTGCAAGTTCAAGTTTCAGGTTTATGCTAGGACATGTTATACTGTCTGTCCATGGGATAATCTAATGATGTTAAATTGACGATCAGATGTCTTTTCTAAAAACGTACAGACCTGCCATGAAGAACAAACCCAAGTCAAATTTTTCATCAAGAACAAAGTCAAATTTTTCATCAAGATTGTAAAATCAATATTTGTAAAATTTGTCCTAGGTCATCTATGGTAATCCAGGACTCAACGTTCCGACACTCTTCATAAATCTTCCCTTGGAATTTTTATCAGGAAAAGATTGTTTTCAAATTGTTGCACTTGGGTCTTGCTTTGTAATAATAACCGAATGAGTTTTTAAAAAATGCTTATCAGGGCATGCTCAGGAATTAAATTTCAAAGGGAACCGTATATGTCTCCTGATTACCTGAGAACCCATGAGTTTGAGCTAGGGGCTGGTGAACTTCCTCAGTGCAAGACCAAAGTATGATGTAAAATGTACTTGGAAAGTCTTGATTCAATTGACCTACCAGTATCACCGTCTTTATAAAATCAAGAGCAGATAAATTAACTATAGATTTTTCTGATGAAAAGTCCAAAAACGAATAAAATGGCAGAAGAACCGATGATATAAGGAGGTTTTCTTGTTCAGATTGATTACATTAAGTTTTATTACAATTACTAAAGTGTATGCATAGATAGCTCCTATTATATATTTTTCTAAAATGTGGAAAAATTCCTGCTAATATTTTTGAGAAACTTCTACAATCTAAAAGTACTTGCAGTGTGGCTGAATACAACTAACTTTTTGTCAACAAGGCCTGATTATTCAATGTCCTGATAAGTTATCTCACGGCAATTACAGTGGCTGACCTTGAGATTTCCTGGCATTTTGGAGACAAGTTTTTCAGCATACTCATGAATCTTGGGATGCATGTAGATATTGGTGGTATGCCACAGTTGGTTCAGTTGTTCTGTAGCCGCACTAACCGTCCGTCTGCAGGAGAAATATACAAGAAAGTAGATAAAACAACTCATTGAATATCTACTTTTATTTTCAGAATCTTTTTGGGAATCATTCCTCTCAGCAAAACCAGAGCAATATACGAACTAAAACTTACTGAGCAACTAAGCATCGCTATAGCAATAACAGCTTTCAAGCTTTAGGAGAAAAAAGTCTCAGAAATGTGCCTGGTAGAATTAAGTTAAAAGTAATATGGCAATATCTAATGTTCATTGGTAAACTAATTTTGCTTAAGATCCAATGAAAGGCAACCTCAGCTGTCACTGACCAACATTGGTGATGAAGAAGCAAGCAAACTATCTTGATAGAGTATCCTTGAAGAGTGCCATATATTTTTTGGAGTTAAAGATGCTGGTGGTTCCTTGCAGGATTAACCACAGAGAATCAATCTGTTCCTGCTCAAGTGGTTCAGTAATCAAGAAAAAATAGTTCAACTGCAAGTCATGGACGACGATTTCCAACTCTGACAGTAACAAAAATCAAACACATCTACAACTCTTAAAGACAATGGCTACATTGGAACGGTTTAACCATGGATAAAGAAACCTCAATTTCCAACTCTGACAGTAACAAAATCTGCAAACACATCTACACCTCTTAAAGACAGAGATGGCTCCATTGGAAAGGATTAATCATGGATAAAGAAACCTCAATTTCCAACTCTGACAGTAACAAAATCTGCAAACACATCTACATCTCTTAAAGACAGAGATCACTCCATTGGAAACGATTAATCATGGATAAAGAAACCTCATTTTCCAACTCTGACAGTAACAAAATCTGCAAACACATCTACACCTCTTAAAGACAGAGATGGCTCCATTGGAAAGGTTTAATCATGGATAAAGAAAGCTCAATTTCCAATTCTGACAGTAACAAATATCCGCAAAAACATCTACACCTCTTAAAGACAGAGATGGCTCCATTGGAATGGTTTAATCTTGGATAAAGACACCTCCAAAAGGTGCAACTCACGGATGACAATGTCCAACACTGACAGTGACAATACCAGCGAAGAGGTCGAGGTAGGGGGTGCCCTTGAGGTCATAGAGGTACTGCATGTAGCCCTGGTGGATCATCACTGGCTTCTTGTAGTAGGTCACCAGGCCTGGGTTCAGGTACTTCTTCCTCACCTCCATCTGTCTGTCTGCGTCCATACCCTGGAAGATGGAGAAAATACAAATATGGTCAGATCACGGTCACTTGGACCCTTGATTGGCTTTCAAATCCTCTCTGTGCATTTTTCCACAAATTTGAACTCGGATAACCAGGCGACTTTATATTCGGTTGATTTTCAGCCACATTGTACAGACAAGAGTTTGAATATGAAATATTTTATGTTAAGGAGTTCAGCTCTGAAGAGAAGCCAGAGAAAGTTCATAGGCAATGGAGGCAGACAAAGCTACTAAATTGAATTTACTCTTGCTTAGCAAATAGTTGATCTTACCTGCTGCAAAAAATTTCATTTCTATGCTCGTTTCACAGTTTAGGTGTAGCTGCTTATCGGCATGTTGTGACAAACTAGTTATTTGATGTCCTAGTTAGGTTAAGTGCAACTAAAGGAAAGACACAACTGTGGAGCTAACCTCATACATCTTGGGTTTGAAAGGTGGCGCTGGTATCTCAGGCTTACTTGCTGTACTGTACACAGCATTGGAGGCTAAAACATAAAATGAACATAAATTATATATATGGATAAAAATAAACTTGACAATTAGCAAGTCTTAGTAGGTTCTGTAGAATGTTTAGATGTCTCTCATTTATTCAAATTTTTCTCATCAAAAATAAATGTATTGAGTTCGTAACTTTTTATATTCAATTAAACATTGAATTGAAGATCAAACATCTCAATACTAAAAACCATTACCTGTCGTTCTAGAAATAGGTGTTTTGAAAAAAGCAAAATAAAGTCTTGTGGCCATTTCAGTGAGATAACCTATAATTGATTTGAGCTGGGGTCATGTATTTATGAAGATTAACCAACCATGGCAATTTGTTACAGAACCTGTTTGACTGTCATGTAATTTTCTGTGTAAAATTGCAGAAAACAAAACCTAAGAAACCTGATTTTACTAAAAGTTAACATGTTTAAGGTAAAAAACATTCACTGAATTATCTCTTTTTCAAAGACGAGGAAAGTTCAGCAATGATCGCTGTTCTAATCTCTGTTAATTTGTAAGGAGGAAGAAAATCTAATATTTGAAAAGTGATAATATATTGCAATAAGCATTAAAATACGCTTTCCGTGACCATATATTACAATGCTGAAATGAGTAGCAATACCCATCCATAGAACAGACTGTGTATTTTAGGATCCTGATGTTGATTAGCTTAAGGTTTAAAATAGGGAATATTTCCTTTGTACATTTCCTACTGTCACAGCAAAAAGCCACACTATTTATCATATCCTCTAATAGCGTGAAAGGAAATAAGCCTGTTTTATATTAAACAATAAGATTAATCAAAAATTATTTGATGAAATACTAAAAAAAAAGCTAAGATATTTCAGTTTAAGATCTGAATAGCAATACTTCGATACAGAGTTACTATGAAAGCCTACATGTAGCTCATACAGGCCTAGAGACAGAATTTAGGCCAGACAAAATTACTTACCTTTTTCAAGAAGTTTTGGCCAAAATGGCTAATGGCAGAAGGAAAAATAACCAATTTTGGTCAGGACAAAAATTAAAATTAAAATTAAAAATAAAGGTTAATTGTCTAATAACATGCAAAGAATACAGGCACATTATTCATTGAAAACATCATATTTCCTTTTAAGCTGTTTTTTATTCAAATTTTGCAACTTATATACAGGGGTAATAGAGAGTTCTCTTTTCGTCCAAAATATGTAAAATGATTTTAAGATAGTACAAAGTAATTTTCTTTAAAGAGGTTCGTACCAATTAACAAAATAAATGAAAAATTGCTGTAAATTTGCAAGGTGAAAGCTGAAAATGTATATTTCGTTATTCAAAAATAAAAAACGCATGTCACGGACCTTCTTTTTCAGATAAATGATGATTTTGACGGGTTTATTTAAAAAAATTGGGAAAAGACCAATTTTGCTAATTTAATCTTAAAAACACAAAAAATAAAAGCATTTAGAGTTCAGTTTACTTTTTTCCAATAAATGAGATGATAATGTAATAAAAAATATTATTTCTTGTATTTCCTTTTTTGAGTTTTGTAACTAATCTGCAAATATTAAGATACAAGTTCAATGATGATCGCTACAAAAATAGCTTCAAAAGACGCGTTCAGTAATAAAAATAAATGAAAAATAGTTCAAAAATGTTTTAAATAGAAGAAAACATATTGCAAAGAAATAATTTGAAAGAAAAAAGATATGTCACGGTCCTATTTTCCGAGATAAATGAAGCTGAAGTTAAAATTACTTATGAAAAAAACTCATAAGGGGAGGTAACTCTTCATTTCCCTTGGTTGATAACTCATGATAATGGTTTGAAGTACACATATTATCCCGTTTCAAAGTATTTCTAAGGTCAGTGTTATGAAATATTTGAAGTGTCAAAAGACATTTATGGCCTCTTGGTCAAATCCACGTGTGAACAAAGTATTAGTATCCACAAGCAATTTTTTAAAACACACCTTTTAAATATGACAAATGTTTTCTATTTGTGAATGATTTGAGTTTTTCAAACTGCGTTTGAGTGTACTGGGGCTAGATGAATGTTCCAGATAATGGGATAATTAGGTGGATTGAAGGCACGTAAAAAACCATCACAAAATATTAAGATTTAAATATAGTCGCAAGCGACGACAATGACAGGATTCAGCAAAATATGAGCACCCGTGGCTCTTGGGGGCAAACTAAGTGATTTTCCAAGTTTAGATAGCGTTTTGAAGACATTTTTAGTAGACTGCAGTTGATTTAGCCGTATTGTGAAGCAAAATGACGTTTTGTATACGTTTTCAGTACGTAGGAGCGGAAGTGAGGTTTACTCGATGTACACGGCCTGCTGCCAGTTGAGGCAAAAAGCAACAACATCAAAATGTAAGGGGTATCTGGAGGGGAGGCAGTAGAGGTTTGACAGTTGAATAAGGGCTAGTGTTTTCCTTTGGCGAGATCAGGTGGTTTGCCGACACTGGAATATTGTTCCCGAATGCTGGTACATAGGTTGAGGGTCTTATTTTAAAGAAATAATCAAGACTATGTCAGTCAGTCAGCTCAGGTCAGTCAGGCAGGCTTTTTTGCTCACGTCTCTGTCTGTCTGATCAGATTTTGACAGTGCTTGACGCACTTGTGTGCATTTGCTCATCTCGCACACGTTGAGCATACGTGCAGTCGTAAGGACTTCTGCTTCAAAGAGCGATTTTGTCCTTCTGTAGACTGTCAATTTCGTGCTTGTTTATGAGACATCGGAGAGTATTTCTCTCAAACTTTGCCCCATATAGCATATCTTGACAGTTTTCCTTCAACTTTTCAAATGAACCCTTGCTAACGCACTTAATTGACATATAGTATGATGAAAACTTTGACTCCCTCATGTGAACTGAAATGACTGTTCGCGATCGATTTTGTTCTTGATTCTTAAAGAACTCGATCATGTCTACCTCTCATGCAAAAATCACGACATTCGACTGCTAGGTATTTGAGTTTCCTGCCCTTGAATATGCTAAAACGAGCAAAGTCGCCTGACTTTGAAGGGTTGCTGAGTAAAAAGTATTAAAGTTTAAGCAAAAATTTCACTAACTTTTTCTCCTCAGTACTTCAGCTACAACATATGTAACTTTCAGCTCTGAGATGCTAGTATCTTCGGAGGAGAAGATTCTCAAAGGTGCGTGGGGTCCGAAAACTTCAAAAAGTCAAAAAAGTAATATGGCGGCGTAAGTATGCATGCTACGAAGTCGCCATGATTTACTTTTTTGCTCCGAATGTAATTGCCTATCATTTGAAAAAAGTTTCAGGTCTCTAAGTGCATTTTGAAAAAAAAATCCCATGTTAATTTTTGAAAATTTGAGTGGTACTGTGCCTTTAACGCTTAATCCGATTAAGCCCAAAAGCTTATTAGAACCCCTTCTCATGAAGTTCTACCAGACTGCCAAGTTTGCCTGTTGTAGCTTTAGCGGTTTGGGCTAAATCGGGTCCACAAAATCGGTGGAAAAAAAAAAAAAAAAACACGCCAATAACAATAAGGATTCAGCAAAATTGCTGAATCCTTAATTAACCTCAAAACTTCCTCTCAAAGATCTATTTATTGCCCGATAAAGAACACTGCATCCAAGCGCCGCAAGTTGGCGAAGCTAATACGATGAGCGAGGAATAGACCTCAATCAAGTCGGCCCGGTTCGGGAAGCATTTGGTGCTTACGTTCATATTTAAGTCATACTCTTGAGTTGATAACAAATAACTTTGTTATCTCCAAGATGAATGTAAAATCTTATCAATTTGATTTTCTTCATGAACCGCGCAGACCACGGACATATTTTTAATTTCTTTTTGACATTTTACTTCTGTCAAATATATTTTGGCAAAGTAATTAATTTCACTTGATTAGTAAATGTTACAGTGAATGATATGTTTATAAAAATTTTCCCACAATTGTAAGTGTGTACATGATTGAAAATTACCGCTCATATAATTAATTCGCAAAATAAATGCAGCCAAACCGAAGTGTAAAAATTCCGCGATACATTCCCGATTTTTCAAATCCTCATTTTGTCGCAATGACCGTTTTGACTTTTCCTTTAAACATCTATCTAGAACTTTTCCAAAAAAGATTGCTTATGAGTTCTATATCTATTTTTTATTATGAATTTCTATTCATTGTTTGAGATGACAATGCAACGGTTTATTTACATTTGTTTATGTTCCAGCAAAAAAGCTATTCGAAATGAGATTTTACTTACCGAAACCGCTACTGCTTACGGCCTAATGGGGGTAACTAATATTCCGTTCTAATTATTCTACAAGTTTCATCATTTTCAAGATGGATGAATATCTTTCAATGCATAAAAGTTCCGTTACAAGTCATATATTGTGAAAAATGACGAGGACTATTCCATGCACAGTGTATTTTCCGCACATTGTGTGTCAATGACGTCACTGCAACAATGTTCAACAAAGTGATTGCAACGGATTACTTGGAGAAGATGCTCAACAATCGGTTTTATGCAGAATGTAAACACACAGATGTTATCAGTGACATTTTCTCTGTTTCAAAAATAATAATTGGAGTACATTTTGGAAAACCGCAATCTAATTATAACCTATGAAACAACGGATTGCGAATTCACGTTCAGTGAACATTTGTGTCAGAACATCTCTGTCTATTATGACCAATGCATAGGATTCTTAAAATCTATGACTAATATGTACATGGATCATATAATAGACAACTAATCAGTCCACAGTAAACATTTCCTTATTTTCCGAACATCCATAACGCGTCAGTGACATTTTTTCTACCATGTTTACGCAACTTTAGTTTTCTCAAAATGTTAGCGGCACTTTTTTGGATGCGCGAAAAGATGCGCACTGACAAACGTTCGGAACGTCTTTAAATCTCATCACAGAAAAAACAGTTTATTTAGAGATTCTTTGAAACAACAAAGTAATATCTTTGCAGCGTCATGATAGAAAAATGTTCTTATTGGAGATTCCTCAAAAGAACCAAGTAATATTTTCAAGCCTCATGATAGAAAAAAATTCAATTTACAGGGTCGTGTGAAGTGTCACTCGGAGACTGGGTTACATAATAAGAGTGCACATATCATGGCGAGGTAGGGATGACGTTTCCCGTTAATAGCTACCTTAATGGTCGCACAAGTATGTGTGCATTCAGCCTGTGACAGAATAGCAATTTAGCTGACAATATAAGGTTTGAATATCAGCCCTGCCTTTGGAAAAGGTACTCTCCGTTACTATTACCTTTGAATTGAAAGTCTTTTTTTCTTCTAATAAATACCGTCCCTTTGCCCTTTTGCAGTCATAAAATGGGGTTTTGACAATAGTCTGCTCCTAACTGTCTGCAGTATTTGGAGATTATCATAATTATCATATTTTTAACACTCAATCAATAGTTTGATTTTTTACTGATAATTTAATCAGAATCTTTCAAGAGTTGTTTAATAGAGGTGTACTTCATGACACTAAGTTACACAACAAAGTCTGAATAGTATTGTTAAAATGATTCAGATTTTTCAATATTTTCATAATATATGCAATCTAGTTAAAACTAGCTGTAATATAATACGTCCTAAAGTCTGTTGGTACATCTAGCAAATTACAGGTCTATTCCGTGTTGAGCAGGCGCGAACATCAGCCAATCAAGAGTGCTGGCCCAGCTCTTCGAATCGCGGGTCAATGTGATTGTTTCGCCGTTCTTAAGCACCTCGATTACAAAATCCGAATGTTACCAATGTTTCGCAGTGAATTGTGTTTAAAAATATAGCATAAATTCTGTACTGATAATTTTGACATAATATTTTTGGGTTGTTTACTAGTATTTGGTAATTCGTGCAAAAGCAAATCAACACATTTGGTCAAACAATGACAAAATAATGTTTAAAGGATAACTATAGACAAACGTAGGGTAAACGTTAGGATGTGACATTAACCAAGATGCAAAAGAAACCCGTCTATGATTGGTTGAAAGCTGTCTTCCTGCCCTCATTATATTGGTCGGTTCAAAATCAGTCAAAGGTCAGCTAAACATGACCTCAATCAGTAATTCTCTAGATGTATTGACGGATCAATACATCTTGTTTGAACTAGATTGATATATATGCAAATATGTATCATAAGACAAGTAAAAGGCTTACTGACACATCACAAGTTCTTTATTCATGGAAAAAAAAACGAGCATGCACAATTTAAAACCATGGTTACAGTTAGCAATGTGAGCAAAATCCACGATAGAACTGATCCTAATCAATCCAATCAGTTTTGGTGCGATACAGCTAATAGTCTTTCTAGTTTAAAATTGCTTCCTACTCAATTTTGATTTGCTACTGTGAAAAATAAAAAATCATTTTATTTTGTCCCACTAGTAATTACTTCATCTATTGCATAAGATTACACTTGAGTTTATGACAAACTGAATGGTATTGAGAGAATTCTCAAAATGCTTTCATGCGTTTATAAAATAAGCAGTTACCTTATTCGACATATTAAGGTTGCTTATAAACATTAGAGATGGAGCGCTTAGTAAAATGGCTTTCCATAAAAGTAGAAAAAATTAAGTAAAAATGATTCTGCCTCCAAATTTTTAAAAAAATGTTGGGCGTTTAAAGATATGGCTTGCAAACATAAGAAATAAAAAGAAAGCTGCGTACATGCAAGACTATACTTGAAATGCAACTCCTTGACCAACTCATGTTTTCAATGCAACTACCTAGTTTTATCACACAGGAAAAGTTATGAGGTGCTTGTGGGGTGCTTATTACACTGTGAGTAAGAAATGTGGTTATGTGTTGCTTATAGGAAGAGGGCATTTATTACATTGAATATGTTACTTTGATTAACAAACATTGTAATGAGCAATGTTTAAAGGTATGAAATGCTGAACACGATCATACCAAAACCAGGACAGTCCTTTCTGTTCTTTTTTTAAAAACGCAATTCAATGCGACATTCCACTTGATTTATATTTTACCTACATATGTAAGAGCACACACTCGGTAAAATAAAACACGAATGAGAAGAGAAGCCATTTATCAGCGTTACAAGTGTGGAAAGCCTTGTTACAGCAAAAAGGCCTTGTTGATCAGTCTTACCATAAATCATGTGCAAATATTTGGATCTACTATCAATACATATTATTTATTTTAATAATGTTCAAAATTATATAAAATGCCCCTTTTTTCATACATGTCATTTCCTGAAACAAGATGGAGGATAAGATTTTGATAGGTCAGTCACTTTAAGTTAACAATGCATGTTGGAAAAATTTCTTCAACAAGGTAAGTGATAGATAGCCTTTAAAATTACACAGATTATGTTTCTTGATTTTAATCTGGCTTAAGTAAGAGCCAAAATACCTTATGACCTATGTTGAATTAAAATCACCCCCTTGACTTGCAGCTTATCTTATGATATTTCTTGTTTTCACTGATAATCGGAAAAGTCCTATAAATGTAAAGAATTTGAAATTATGTGATCAATTAACATGTATATTAGATCTACTTAACACTATCAACCTATGTTTGTCTTTGTGTCTGCTGTAAATAATGTTTCAAAATTACGTTTTAGTCATTGGCGTGCGCCACTGTCTCGTTTTCAATCACTAATCAGGACATTAACCCATTTAATGTCCTTAAATTTGGTTGATAAGCATAAGGATTATGACTTCTGAAACAACCGCTACTTCTCGATAAATAACACCATTTATGAAGTTTGACGTCTTCGCCCCCAGCAATATTCTCTGTGCCCCTTTTAAAAGTGCAAACCTAGACTAACATATAGTCCCTGAAAAAAAGGTTTCACCAAAAATGTATTTTTCAATATTTGGTATGAAATAATATAAAGAAGGAGTCCTGTACAATTCTTAATTTCCTATGGCTGAGGCAACTAGACTTGCCAACATTTTCTAGACTTAAGAAGGCTCCTTTAACATTTTGCCATAGGGTCTGGATGATAGACTAGTGCAAACCATGTATATGGTTCTAGTGATTCCACTCCACAATAACAGCTTCACAACTGTTTATTTTCATCAATGCTAAACTCTCCCCTCCGTGACTACCAATACCCCAATTGATAACACGGCATGTATACAAGCATATCTCAATAGTGTATAGGGTTGACCTCAGCTTTTCTGAGCCCATTATAAACCAGCGATAAGAAGTGTTTACTGCGTGCTTTATTCTGAACGTTGTATATTGTTGACAACAAAAAGTTAAATTTAGTTGCAGCTTCAGCTGTGAATATTGTCACTCAAACTGACATTGATTCAACTTTATCCCCAGGGTAATCAACAAAATCATAACTTGTAAGAAGACAGAAAGAAGAAATTAAGAGCTTTGTATAAAACTTTCATTGCCAAACTGATTTTGAAACATACAAAATCAACAACCTAATAGTAGATTGGTATTATTATCATTTGTGCATTGGCACATATGGATATTAGTGTTACATCAGCTATTATGTTGTGTCTTCTTGTCATAAATAAGGCTCTTGGTCATTAAACACATGCTACGTAAGATTCACTGTTATCGCTATGAAGATTTTGGGAAGGGTTATTTGGTTGTGTAGACAAATCTGAGAAGATAAACAAACAAATTTTCTATTCATTCTTCATGCTGCAACTTTTATTAATAATTTTTTTATAACAATTCAAGCAAATTGTAGGCTATCACATCAAATAATCTTTGCCTTACATGTCAAGTTAAGTGAAATAAGTTTAGTGTTTGCTTCACTTTGCTTGCTGCAAGTTGACTTTATTATTATTTAGTTATATAAAATTGATGCAAATAGTTCGATACCTCATGGGCTTTGCCTTACATGTTAAGTACAGAGAAAGAGTTAATTGAAAAAAGTTTTTTTAGCCATGACTTGAAAGATAAAAAGTAAAGATGGAAAGGCAAATGAGCTACATATCCTATTTTCATCAACTTGTATCTCATATCCTTTTTTTTAACAAATTGTTCAGTGTCAATATTTGACAAAGAAACAGCTGATTACTATCAACCCTGCCAGGACCTCTCAGTCGTATTTCAGCAAAATTATTATATGCATTTTTGAAATCAAATCCTAATGTTATTTATGATGTGTGTTATGATGAAACCAGAATGTTGCAATAGTCATGCTTCATGAAGCATTTGCAAACACAGAATATCTCTATTGAGGTCAGGACTGGAGATGAGAGTTATCTGCCCTTGAATCATGTCATTAAGTGCAGCAACCATTTACCAGTTGATTCTTTAAGTAGTCAAGGCAATGTCAAAGCTTACCATTTGCCAAACATTTCTTGAAGATTAATGATTACAGATTGTTATGAAACTCCCGACCAAATTATGATGTTGGTAACAAAAGCTAAGAGTTGTTATAATTACTATAGTCTGACCTGTATATAAACCTAATCTCGTATATAAATCTACCCCCCAGCTCCTGCACCATATACACATAAAATTTAGAAAGGATCTATCAGAATCTGAGCTGTGGGTTTCCTTTGAACACAACTTTGCAAGGTTGAAAAACCATTTTATTCACCTCAACTGCAGTCAACAATTGAATAATGTCAAGAGATCAACTTTAAACCAGTAAACAGAAGGTGTGAAGGAATGAAGCGTCATGGTGACGATAAACATGAGGTGTCAGGAACAATGTACTTGCTTAGAGGTCTCAATTCTACTTACCATATTCAACATATTAAGCGCTCAGAAAATTTAAGAGAGGGGACTTATTAATATCCATGAAATTCTAAAGATTATAAAAAGACCAAATTCTGTCACTTTCATACATTCAAAATAGTTTGAGGTTTAAAAGTTTCGCCTGCCAAAATTGGAATAAAAAGACAGTTATTTACTTGCATTCATGACTAAACTTGAAATGCAGCTTCCTGATTTACAGCATAAGAAGCAAGACTCATACGTAATTCACTAGCCTTCTTATCTGTAATTATCTCGCCTTCTTATCCGTAATTATCTCGCCTTCTTATATGTAATTATCTCGCCTTCCTATCTGTAATCATCTCGCCTTCTTATCTGTAACTATCTCTCCTTATATGTAATTATCTCAACTTCTTATATGTAATTATCTCGCCTTCTTTTCTGTAATTATATATCCTTCCTCTCTGTAATTCTCTCGCCTTCTTATCTGTAATTATCACGCCTTCTTTTCTGTAACTATCACTCCTTCTTATATGTAATTATCTCGCCTTCTTATCTGTAATTATCTCGCCTTCTTATCTGTAATTATCTCGCCTTCTTTTCTGTAACTATCTCTCCTTATATGTAATTATCTCAACTTCTTATATGTAATTATCTCGCCTTCTTTTCTGTAATTATATATCCTTCCTCTCTGTAATTCTCTCGCCTTCTTATATGTAATTCACTAGCCTTCTTATATGTAATTATCTCGCCTTCTTATATGTAATTCTCTCGCCTTCTCTCTGTAATCCTATTACCTTCCTCTCTGTAAATCTCTAGCATTCCCCTCTGTAATTCTCTCACCTTCTTATTCGTAATTCTCTAGTCTTACCCTCTGAAATTCTCCATCCTATCTCTCTGTAACTCCCTAGCTTTCCTCTCTGTATTTATATAGCCTTCCTTTCTGTAACTCCAATCTTTTCTCTCTTTATAATTCCCTTGTTTTCCTCCTTGTAAATCTCCCTGATTATTCTCTTTAATTCTCTAGCATCCCAAGTTGCTCTCTAAAACTCTCATACTCTTCCTATAATGTCATAGCCTACATTACCCCTGTACTTACATAGACAACTTGGCCTCATTACCTTAGCTTTTACCAATATTTCTCAGAACAATGTCTCAATGCATTTGATTATTAAAGAAATGTTTTGTTATTTAGATGATGTAATGTATGCAAGAATACATATATATATATATATATACCCTAAGTTGAATTGAACATATATAAACATATCAGTACATTGTTGCAATGGAATAATTATGGGTTACCTCAATATTACATGCTTAGATATAATGCTCATATTTTTTGTTAGGTTGCTGGCAACGATTGAAAATATAATCATGGTCATGGAATAAAATAATCATGGAATCTGTTTTCACATCATCGATCAGTCATTCCAATTGAAAATAGTCAATACATATTTTCAAGTACACTATTGTAATGTAGAGATTAAACCAATCAAAGAATGAACGCGCGAAGGGAAACACATGAAATGTAAACATTTTCGGCGAAAATATCAACACGTAAACATCCCGATTTCTGTGATGACGGAAATAACAGATGCAGGAAAAACGATGCCTAAAAAAACCGCAATCATACATTACCATATTTTGATGTTTGCACCAAGGCTTGATGCGATCGAACTGCTAATTTAGCAATATTTGCCATTTTGCGTCCCTATTTATCCTTATTATGACGATTTTCAAAGATATTTTGACACACAAGGGTTGCGAGTTGGCTCTGACCGCTTTCAGCTGCAAACAGTGGCCTTGACATGTCAGTGACCTCTTAGCTGAGTTTGATTGGTTGTCATCATCGAGAGGTAATGGCGTCGACCAATCAGCATGCACGGTCATCATTGAGAACGTGCCCACGAGAGTAAACACATAAAGATTAACACGTGTTTTCTGTGTCAAGTTTGTCAACGAATCAATATAGCCTACTTATGAGACAACGTCGTGGCGAGAGTCAATGCCGTTTCTTTTTTGATAATCCCAAATTTAAGACCTAGCTAGCTCACTTATACATATTTAATTTTATATGTATTAGGTCTATATCTAGATACATGTGCAGGCAATGCATATATATGGAATTCACTGCACGCACTGTTATATATTTTGTTATTCGTATCATTGCGAATTTCTATGAAAGCAAAACGTTTACTTGTTCTCTCAATTTGGTTTATTTAACTTTTTTGTCACAATTAAAGGTCACATAGGAGGGCAACATAATGCTTCAGAAATATCAATATTTAACCCAATAAATCACAGCCACGACGCTGAACTAGCTACGTAAATAAACGGAAACTTAATTGTATTATTATGATTGAACCTTGGTGTTCCAATGTATGGAAATTATTAGATAAAATTGTATCGCCCTTTTGGCTATATTAAATTCAAAAGTAGGTCATATTCAAATCATAATTCCTACGTGAACCCGAATGTCCTTTCAATGAAGTCTTTCGACCGTAACTCCCATAATGAAGCATTCCTACAAGACGTTTCGAAGACACAGTTCATTTGCACCTGGCTAGTCTAAGTCAGTTACGCTTCACTCGCTTTGCCTAGTTTAAGCACAAAAATATGAACTTGGCAAGTCAAAACATAATGAATACTATCGCAAGTGGCTAATCTTCCTCCCACTTTCTGATGAGAAGATTTAGGGATACGCGTGCATGATTCCATAGACTTCTTACTTTCCACATAAGCAATGGCTTTGTAACGTTTGTAATTTAAAAAATATATATATGGGATTGTGCGACTGTGTAAAAGTTGGGTATTTTTTTTATTTAATAACGCACAATTACATGTATACATTGGGCAAATGAGCGATGACAAATATTATAAAGCCTATCTTTATGTGAAAAGTATACTGAATCTTTTGTCGTTTCATAATTTTTAGTTTCACGAAGGAATAAAGAAATATGACAAATTTTATTTTCATTCGAAAGTGAATGAAAATGTTTTTCCAAATAAATATTTATGTTTATTTATGGAAGATTATTTAATAAGAATAGAATAATTTAATAAGATAAGAAAAACAATATTCTTGTACATGGTTATAGTTTTAAATTTAAATAAATAGAAAAAGTGTTTCAATGCTGAGCCTAAAGGTAAAAAATCTTCTCTTTGAACATTGTTTTGGATTTGTGTGTCAAAACCAAGGTACTGTCTTTATTAGTTCTTATTATGAGAACCTCTAAATAGCAATGGATATGTACTGATAACCAAAAAGTGGCTAGACACTATTTCTAATCTTTATTATTAAGATGTTAATTTTGTTTTTGGCGTCGACCATGTCAATATATGACATTTACTATGAAATGTTTAATAGGCCTGTAGGGGCCTCGTTACTGAATAATCTCTCTCAATGATATCGAAATTAAAATAATTCAACAAAATGTTTGATCCATTGCACGTTCTATGGTTCTGTTGACAAACTATGCGTAGCTTATTTATAGTCATGACATGTTACCTGTATGAAACTTCCATGATATATGTAAGCCAATTATGCAGGTGGTTTGAATTGGTAAAGACTTAATTAATGGGAGATAATCCGGGAATCGTTTGAGTATGATATATGCACAATACGTTATATAAATGGTTTCATCTCATACAGAAGAACTGACTGTCGATATATCAATTGAAGGCTAACCGGTTCAGTTTATAGTGACAAATGAAACCTATGAAGATGCATTTATGAACGAAAACCGGACAATGGATAGCTGATGGCGCGTGTTAATTGCTATAAATAGTTATTATTGAATAATATCTAAAGAGGACAGGTGGAAAAACAACGTTGATTTGAATTTGTTGTGTTTTATAGGTTAAACAGGAATTTGAAGACAATCAGAATTTGAAAGGATATACATTTTAGATATATTTTAAACCTTATATAGTCTATATTTTATATTGGGGCGGGGCTATTTCTATCTACAAAGTATTTACATACTTTATGATTTATCAATTTTCAATTTTCTGTAGTTATATAAATAGCATTCATGGATATTGGACGTGTGCTCTCGACATCTGCAGAACGCCGACGCAGACGCCTGTGTAAGCCTTTCGTTTGATTTTTACTGAAAACGATAAATTGTCAGTTGTATGTATGAACATGAATGGGGATTGCTGAAGTGAATCTAACTAGAAATACAACTTGAGAGTACTGCTAGTAATAAAACCTATTTATCGTTGACAAATTGATGGTCGAGTTTTAAAAAATGGGTTTTATTTCAGTTATCATTGTTGTTTTATCGAAGGGAAGCGCCGATACCGAGCATCCTTGATAATATAGATTTCTCGTTAAAGGTCAATGAGCCGCGGACATTTTACCTTTTTAGGAATTAGGAGTAACGAGGGTTTTGCCCTGCTTGAATTACACTCAATATATTATTTCTTGAACAACAAACTTCAAATCTGTTAAATCATTAATTTTAAAGGCACTAGTGCACGCTTCAACAATCGGAAAGAAAATAGACATCGAATTCACATTCAATTCTTTTAATAGATATACTTTAATCTATTTTGGAAATTTTTTATATAAACAAATAACCAATTAAATCGAATAAACCCATTCCGACATCTCTTCAATTTGTTCATACCTTTCACTGCTAGACTTGCTGGACTTCGAAAATGGTTCTTGAAATATTAGATAAGGGTGTAGAATAGAATAAATAGAATAAACACTTTTGAAACCAATCCGGCGTTACCTGATTAATATTTACCCAAACTTGACGGAGTAAGAATCATACTATTGACAGTCAGGTATTAACTCTTTTTGTATATAACGGGACACATTGTATATTATTGGCAAAATATTTGTCAAAGTTTTATATGTTACTCTAACGAGAAAAGTCGGTTGTTTCTGAAAATCACAATCGTAGAGCTTATCAGTTCAGTTTAAAGAAAATAAACAAGTTTATTATATAATCTGTGATCGAAAACTAGACAGTGGCGCGCGCCAATGACTCAAACGTAATTTTTCGAACTTTTCTACAGCAGGCACAAAAACAAATATTTGTTGGACGTGCTAAGTAGGTTATTTAACTGATATTCATGTAAAGTCATACCCAGAATTTCGACCTATTATCATGTATATGACTGTTTTTCTATTGTAACTGAAAACTGGAAAAATATCATAATTTTGGCAATGCAGGGAGAGGCACGTTAAGGGAGGATATTTGAAATTAACTCAGTAAAGATATAGTATTCTTATCAAAGCCACATGAACGTAACACATACTCTGTGGCCCTTTAAATTCATAACACAATTTTAAAAAACCTGCTTCCTTTAAATCTTTTACAAAATGAATTACAAGGAAAATATCAAGTTTTGATTTTGTTTGTCTTTGTTACTACAATCTATATACAGTCATGAGCACTGGAAATTCAGCCCTATACAACGGAGCGATTATCAGCAATATCAGGGTTCAATCTCATAGTGCTCACGCTTCATTGCCGATCTGTTTCAGTGACCGGTGGTGGTATCATATTACGTAGCAGCTGTTCCATGCACTATTGATGTCTAAAGTCTAAGGTCTTGTTATCAAACCATGTTTCTTATGACCCCTTATAGTAAACTAAGCAAGTCTAGGAAATCAAAAAATAACTACAAGTCTGGAAGGATTCTAGGTGGGTAATCAAGGAACCGTAATCCTGCTTTATCTAAAATTTTCATTGACTTAATGTTCGTATAAAGGAACCGATTTAGTCCTCTTTTGCCAAATCAGGATGAAAACAATTACGTGCAGCTGACACAATGTTTATGATCCAATAAATAAAAGAAAACCCAGCTTGTCCATTTCAAGTATGCTATCAACCTTGCATTTGTTGATTTATTTATCAAATATGACACTATGAAATGAAAAAAATGGTAACAGTTTTATTCAAAACACATAATGAGACAATAGGCAATCTAATCTAATTTTTGTATATAATCATAATGTACTTCAGTTTTAGTTTTAAAACGCAATGCTTTAATTCAACATGTGCATCAAAGATATGTTAGACAAGATCATCATAATTTTTTCAAACATTCTGTACTTTGTTCCACAATTCAACAAAACAAGCAGAAAGAGTTGTTAAAATCAACCGCCAGGGGTAAACCGTTGAAATAATGGAACTATATATTTAATAAACGTTATATTTCCACCTATATCATTCATGAAATTTCTTATACTTATACAAATGATTGGTATTAGATGTAAAAAATATAATATTTTATATCATTCATTTCATTGGCCGTCGGTTTCAATACAAAACATTTGGGTGTCTGCAGTTCAACTGTCTCTATGCTAGTTGATAATGTTTAATGTTCTACTAGTGGACTTTTGTCTTGGTACTGCTGTAGCTAGGTCACCCCCCCCCCCCCCCCCCCCCCCCTTTTCAGTCCCTCCTCCCATGAGGCCCTGCTCCCCACAGCATATTCTACTGCATAGCAAAATCATGTACACTATGAAACCCTAATTGGTTTATGGGCAGTTGAACATATCATTAATGACATAAATATAAGTAAACTGCTCAACTTAACACTATCAATATAGATATTCCCTTGTATTTGCTGTAAATTAGTTGAAGAATGACGTTCGAGTCATAGATGCGCGCTATTGTCCGGTTACAACTTAAACCTGTTCATTTTCTTCTTCTTCAAGTGATCAGCAATGAGAAGGTGATTTCAGAGACAAACTTTCCTTCTCGATTAAATTATACAATTTTTATGTTTGACACAATTGACTCCAACAACATATTGTGTCCCTATGAGCGGGTCGTAGAAATATGGCGTAGAGTTTCGACAATTTAATATTTACATGGTGGCATGCGAGTACATTTTAATTAACAAATTTCATAATGTTAGCATTCGAGAGATGAAAAATCAACTTGAGCGAGGTGATTTGAACATAACTCATGATATATGACATTTTTGCTCTAAACTAAGATACACATGATACACAAGGATATATGCAATATGTGTCACTTTAACCATTTCAGCATGTAAACTACTTGGAATATCAAATCGATTGCAATCTAGATGTGACCGTTTCATCAAGAACTCTACAACAATTAAACCGTCATAGTCGTATTTCGCCCCGTTGGACAGTGTTTGAGGCATAAAAATGTAAAAATTTGAAAAAGTTTGTTTATCGTTAGTAAGAACGACCAATTTACGATTAACCCGTATAATGTAGTTGCGAGAAGATATTTAAGGAAATATATTAAACAAAAAGACATCCTAAAAATGCGACCAGTATAATAATGATAGAATTTTTGTCTTTGATCTTCAACTTCAGCATGAAGAATACCTGGTGAAATGGAGGAACTATCCCATTAGGGAGTGCACATGGGAGCCAGCCAACCACCTTCCTGACAACTTGATAAGAAGCTATCTGACCCCAGAAGTATCTGCAGACCGCCTCTATTCGGCCGCTGCTGTGTTGCAGTCTGCCGTCCAATCGAGATTGCGACCGGGATCTCCAACTCTGAGATGCCAAATCCCGCTAGATATCTACAGACATGTTTTCGGCGATTCCAAGGAGAGACTTGTCAACCTATCTGACTTTAAGAAACTGCCTCTTATAGATAACTGGTATTTCAAGTTGAATAAGCATGGGCAGGGGTTACGCATAAGATTTCCAGCCAAGATTAAGCCTTCGCTGATGTTCAAGCATGTGTGGATTCCTGTAAATGGACAATTGAAATCCTCTCGTGTTCCACATGAAACGCTCATTATCAAAATGCAAATATGTGCATGTGACATCGATAACCTACTTTCCTAAAACAAGATAGGACAAGAGTGTTCACAATATGTATTTTGTTTTATACGCACTGTTTAAATGTTCCCTAACTTGCTTTTTATCTTGTAACATTTAAAGGATCAGACATCCAATCATGCATTAGGAATGAATGAATCCATGTGTGCAGTATGAATGGCGTCTGCAGTGTTTTTCTTTTGCTAAACATGGCCGTTTTCAGATCCGAAAATGAAATATTCTCTAAAGGTAGAGCTTTGCAAGTAACAAATACAAGTCAGCGTATGCCAAAACAATTCTTATACGATATTGTATTATCTCTTGAAGTTTCAAATCAGTTTTTGAGGGATTTGCAAATCAATCAATCATGTTATCCCAACCTGACTCTTGTAGACATTTTTAATGCCCATTTAACTTCGTTTAGAATTATACAGGGTTCAAAATTGGAAAATAGGATAAGACGTGCAATTTCAGATGTTAGTGTTAAATACCAGAAAAATAAATCAGGTCCATCAAGACTGAAGCTCCTCTCAAACAGCAGGAAGATTTCTATTTTTGAGGATGAAATAGTAAATTTCAATCATTATGAAGAAAAAATAGAAGTTTATGACAAGTCTCTGATTGAATCCGAAGCAAAGTGTTCTTTATTATGGGAGGAAATCATGCTTCTACGAAGGAAAGTCCCCTCTCACAGAAAGGAATGGGATGAAATAACTTCCAAACAACAGAGCAGAAGATTGACATCAATATCCGAAGATACCAAAAAGGCACTTTCCTTTCTCGACGCCCTGGGTTTCAGTCCTCACTCTCTAACGGTTTCGGCTAATGACAAGGAACTAAAACTTGATCTCGGCAATGATGATTTTCAAACTTTGGAGGAGGCAAAGAAGGAGAGACTTCGATGTGTAGTCAGCATCATGGACAGGTTTGGGATCAGTGATGCGGCATACCATGAACTTTCCCAGCATTTCACAGGATTACCAAGAACACATAATGTAATACGTTACAGAACAGAGACATCGAGTGAATTAACTGTCCACCGGGTGACAAGCGGCGTTGTGGGCGCCTATGTTAGCTTCATTGAGGACCTTAATAAAGTGATTTCACAATGTATTGAACGCAGAACACTCTCTTCCAAAGAAATCACAGTTAAAATATCAGGTGATGGCACAAGAGTCAGCAGATCATCAAATTTCGTTGTTTTCTCCTACCAAATCATGGACGTTTGTAACAATGGGCTCCACACTCTCGCCATTGTTAAGTGCCAAGAAACCTATCACTCAATAAAAGACTCACTGTCACATTTTTTTGACGAAATAAGTACCATTGCCAGTGAGGGGAGCATTGTCGTGGGCAAAGAAACGATCCAGGTGAACATCGTGTTCTCATCGGATATGAAAATGCTTCAGCTGATATTGGGACTTGGTGGTTCAACTGGCTTGTATGCATGCCCCTGGTGCAAAGTACACAGAGATGACAGGTGGAAAACTGACAAACCCTTGTCATTTTACAACGTATTGAAAGATATGATACGCAGCCTCATAGATCTGAAAGAAAGTGCGGAGACCCTCGCATTTGGTGTGAAACATCTTCCCCTCCTTGAGATTCCACTTCGAAGCTATGTTGTTGATGAGCTGCACCTTCTGCTCCGCATAACGGATGTTTTAGAGAGGAACTTGATACATCAAGCAAAGAGTCGGGACAACGCACAGGGGAAGAAATCGTCTAAAACACCAAGCCATCTGAACAACATTGTTAATGCAATACGCTCATGTGGTGTCAGCTTTCACGTGTGGCAAGACAAGAACACAGAAGGTACGTTACGATGGACGAGTCTAACCGGTGTAGACAAAAGAAAATTACTGTCAAAGCTGCCAGAGAAGCTTAAGGGGATCCTTCCATCTGAGTCTGAGGCAACAATCATCACTATTTGGACTGTATTCTCGGGAATTTTCAAGGACCTTGTTTATGGGGGCGCTGATGTCACACCGGAGTCACTCTACGACAGAAGTACTCAGTGGTTAAGGACGTTTCTTTCGCTTGGTGGAAAGGAGATCGGGTACGGCAAAGTAAATGTTACCCCATATATGCACGTATTTGTGCATCATGCGCCGTACATGTTTTCTCTCTTTGGACCGTTAGGTCTTTATTCATGTCAAGCTGTAGAGAAATTAAATGATTCCGTCAAAGCGGTTCACCAGAAGAAGTCCAACAAGTGGGACGCCGCTAAAGATGCTCTTACTGTACAGACAAGACTTGAATTCAATCAAGAAATATCACGGACAAAGCGGAAGTATGACAAAATAGACAAATCATTCTGGGACCATAGCCTCTTGTCTCTACGGCAGGCAAAACGGCAGGACATCAGGGACGAGGAGCTGCTAGCGTTCGAGACGATTCGCCTAGACACGGACGCATTGACTATTCCAGAATTGAGAGATGTACTTGAAAAAGAAGGCGTGAACACGAAGTCAACAAAAAGGGATAAACTCCTGAAGTTGGTTGAGAAGGAGCTTCAGTAAACGACATAGGGGGTTGTTAGGGAGATGAAATCTTGAATCATGTTCTTTTGCTCGTTATGCGGAAAATACTTTACGGAAAATGTAAATCATATCCACGATTTCCAAACGTGTGCATTCAGGGTGAAATGATGCGATAGTTGAAACTGTCTATAATTTTATAACGAGAATGTGACGCGAATGTGACACGTAGCTATGATTCTTTTGATTTGAGTTTGAGGTGAGGCAATGATCAGACTCTTAAACATACTTCAAATTGGTTATGTTTCAATAACCTTGTTTTAGTTGATTTTTCCTCTTGCAAAATCTTAGTATGCATTGTTAAATAAATATGAATAAAGTAGAATAGTATTAACGAAAATTTTTTACCATACTTTTCGTGTTAATACTCATTTTTTTAAAACAATTTAGATAAATGGAACAACCTTAAAGTTGATTAACAGAAATCCAAATCTTGTAAATCGTTAAAATACACGGTAATATTGAAAAACAAGATGCGGTTAAAGAGTGCACCTTAGCTATATGTCTAATACAATAGAAACATTTGATATTTTTGTATAAGTAATCCAATTTCCCTTCGTAGTTAACACACTCGAAAAAGTTAATAAAATTAACGAATGATTCAACATATTCACCATTAGTTATTTATGTTGAAAGTAATGAAAGCTTTGATTGTTAATGATGGGGTTGCTATTGCGTAACACATGCAAATAAATTTACCTCAATTGAAAATGTCGTTCGAATTTGTTGCAATAACGGATATTGATGCATTTCACCTGTATTAACTTTTTTTTATAGTGTTTCATTCCCAAGGCCTAGTTCAGAAAAACCTTTATTTTAACTTTGTTTGAATTACTTATAGCTATCGTGTGTGTAATCATTGGTTATGCATTTGAATGTTTCTTGCGAATATTTATGTCTATTCACTTCCTGATGAAGAATGATATACAACACTGAATAAATTGTTGTTACTTCCCTTTTATTTGGTTGTTATTCAATGATGTTAGTCAAGATATACTTCTTACAAGAAATTCAGCAAAATGCATATACATGGATACTCAATAAGCAAGGAAAATTCTAGGATATTAACGTTAAATAAGATGATTTATCACTTCGACTGAACACAATCACTCCCAAAATTCCATGCAAATAAGACACGTATTCCAAACTTTATATGTTTCATATTCTTTTGTGAGGAGTATATTCTTATATAATTTCTTGATTCATTAATTGAATTCATGATTTAAAATAAGAAAAATTTGCGAATGGAGATTTCAATTCACGTATGAATGATACTACTTTTTAACTACTTTTTAATAAGTAGAATGAGTATAAACAATGTCATTCTTAAAGGTATTAAATAAAAAAAATTATTAACAAAATGGAGCACCTATCTAATAGATTAAAAACTGATACAAAGATAATTATCATCCCAATAAACTGGGTGATTTGTAATGAAAAGTGTATGAAACGCTGGTGTAATAAAATCAAGGAGGGTTTGGGACGCCTTGAAGAGTTATCCCCCTTGAAAACTGAATTTAGTAGATTTTAAATGTTTTACGCTTCAAAATTTTGAAAAGTTACCTCCCCTGCGAATGTCCCTAATTCTTGGGTATGTTACGGTTTAAATTGGCCATTTTAAGGTTTACAAGGACTTATGCAATCACTTTCTATCGATGCAATGAAATACTAAACATTCTTTATTATATACCCATGTAAACTTAGGATAGTAATACAAGGGTGCAATACAGGATCCGTCTTCAAATTCCGTATTGCACTCGAGATTCCGTATTGCACCCCTGCCGGTTCTACTTTTTCTGAACCTTGGGACTTCCCGGATTTCCCGAAGCAGCTATTTATAGATATACATTTAGGTCATTGGGATTCCCAGTTTGCGAGAGTTGCACAAAAGCTCTTATAAAACAAGATTGTCATTTCCAAATGATTTGATTACAATTATAAACAAATACCAAGAAACATGAAAATCAGCAGCGAAAGCGTAGACGTGTTATCTTCAACAGTGACTCCGACCAACTGACGGCGCGAGCCAATATGACGACAACGTATTTGAAAATTTTGAAAATGACCTTGAACTTTAAAAGTTAGTGATTTCTATACGATTGTTTATAAACAAAATAGCTTGATCATTGTTTGATTTATGCTTTATCATATTAAATCAATTCTGAATTTGATCAAAATATCTTTCTTTTTATCTATTTGTTGTTATTGAACGATGTGAAATTCGGACTTGCTATACTTGACGTCATGCGGAGGAATGTGGCATTCAGGTCAATTGCGTTATTCGGTCATCGGCGTACTAATACCAATGTCAAGGTAACCTCAACGCTCAAGTATGTATTGCGTGAAAATGTGTATCGCTACGCAACCTTTTATTTTTTTATAAAACATATTTTTATTAATTAAGATCGGGTATATAATAAATATAGAACGTCATACTAGTGCATTTTGATGTTTTGTATTGAACTCGAAAATGTCATGGGTGCATAGAAACAACTCGTTCTTCGAACTCGTTGTTTCTCTGCTCCCATGACATCTTCTCGTTCAATACAAAACATCAAAATGCACTAGTATGACGTTCTATATATTTATTATATACCCATGTAAACTTAAGATAGTAATACAAGGGTGCAATACGGAATCCGTCTTCAAATTCCGTATTGCACTCGAGATTCCGTATTGCACCCCTGCCGGTTCTACTTTTCCTGAACCAGCTATTTACAGATATACATTTAGGTCATTGGGATTCCCAGTTTGCAAGAGTTGCACAAAAGCTCTCATTTCCAAATGATTTGATTACAATTATAAACAAATACCATGGGCGGTATGAACCATGAAAATCACCAGCGAAAGCGTAGACGTGTTATCTTCAACAGTGAATCCGACTAACTGACGACGCGAGCCAATATGGGGACAACGTATTTGGAAATTTTGAAAATAACCTTGAACTTTAAAAGTTACTGATTTCTACACGATTGTTTATAAACAAAATAGCTTGATCATTGTTTGATTTATGCTTTATCATATTAAATCAATTCTGAATTTGATCAAAATATCTTTCTTTTTATCTATTTGTTGTTATTGTAAGATGTGAAAGTCGGACTTGCTATACTTGACGTCATGCGGAGGAATGTTGGTTTCAGGTCAATTGCGTTATTCGGTCATCGGCGTACTAATATCAATGTCAAGGTAACCTCAACGCGGAAGTATGTATGGCGTGAAAATATGTATCGCTACGCGACCTTTTATTTTTTATAAAACATATTTTTATTAATTAAGATCGGGTATATAATAAATATAGAACGTCATACTAGTGCATTTTGATGTTTTGTATTGAACTCGAAAATGTCATGGGTGCAGAGAAACAACTCGTTCTTCGAACTCGTTGTTTCTCTGCTCCCATGACATCTTCTCGTTCAATACAAAACATCAAAATGCACTAGTATGACGTTCTATATATTTACAATTGACCTGCAATCAACAATGAAAACGTTAAGACAGCCGCTGTCGGCTTGGACATATAAAAATCTATGGTTAGCTGTGCACAAAACGGATAAATTATTGACACTTGGAAACGGCTGAACTAGTACTGTGTGCAGCTATTGAATTTACCTAAACTCTGAACAAAGAACAAATCATGAAATATGTTTTATGGAAGCGATGTTGTAAATTAACCGATTTAATAACACAGTATTAGCATTGTTATTAGATTGACCATAGCGGCTGCCGTTTCCGCTTTTCTGGTTATGAGCAAAATCTTAATATTTCCGATATCGTAGTTCATGCGGAATTAATGTAACGTAACATTAAATACTTCCGGCCTATAAAAATCCACTTTACTACCTGAATACGTAAATATTTGTTAAATAACTTACTAGGTATTTCTTGAGTGAGGATAGTGAGTAATATCGAGAGATATGCAGTATCTGTGCATTCGTTGTGTTTACGAAATATCGGCGTGCACTAGTGCGTTTAGAGTGAAATACTTTATGTAATATGTAAGGCAATATGATTGAAAAATAACTGAGCGAGTGAACAATAGGTTGACGTTACAAGTGTAAATAAAACTTTCATTTAAGATTATTACATGTGTCAAAACATCGTCTTCTGACAGATTGACGTCAAGTGCAAAATGTTTGCAGCGCGGTCGCTGTGTCAGCTATCTTCTTGCAATTTTTCGTGACATAATTCAGCAGTAACGAATAAAACACTAAACTCAGTCCCGTGTTAAAAAATTTAATAAAACTCCTGAACGGTTTTGGTTTCGCTTTGCTCGTTAAATAGCCATCCACTCACTCGTTTTAAAAAATGTAAAAAGGGACGTCGATTAGTAGTCTCTTTTCATTTTGCCGTCTTATGATTTTGAGCCTCATTTTTAGCATTAAGTATATAATAACATATTCTCATGCAGGGCAATGTTGCATATGATATAGCATAAAGCTTTTGTTTGCAAGTTTATTTTCCAAGTGATAATAAGAAGAAGGGCTTAATTTGTTATTCTAATATATAGCCCATTACCAACAACTTAATGCGTTCGAGCAGATGATTTTATCACGCCGGCAATAGTCACGTGAAATTCTAAACTAAAATATTGCCATCAATGTGTAATTTTTTATCCATTAAGGATTGTTAGATAAAGGGAGTTTTTTAAATAATATAATAATTTGTTGAATATATAATGTCAATACATTTATGGATCATAAAGTCGGGCAATTTTGACAATCTGTGAGACCAAACTACAGAAACGAGCTGTATTTTCATTATGTTGAATGCTATTTATGTTGAATTAAGGGTGTTCTATAAAATTCAGACACCCATGTATATACAGAGGTCGAAACCACACGTCAAATTTACTTGAATACTAGTTCTATAACCCGTTAACAGTCGAACCCTTTAACTCCTGAACCTGCGACTATGCCAATGTAAAATAAGCTTTCTAACTTATGCTAGCCGGGGTTATTGTCTTGTTCTAGACCCAAAATCACGACTTAGCCTTTACATATTGTCACTTTACTGAACCTATTAGTATTAGAGAGAACTTTTCAGCAACAGACAGTTGTTCTCGATCACATGACACCACTGTTTGGCAAACGTGAATCCAACAATACCCGGAGTGTCTTCTTTCTTAGTTCAGTTTTGATATGAAGGCTACTCCTCAGTGAAGCGTCATAAAATCCGTACCTATTTCCCGTAGTCAATCAAGGTTAAATTAATCGTTTGAAACATTTAAACTACGGAATATATTGGTCACCTTTTTTGGGAGCATTTATGTCAAAAGAAATCAACAGGATGTTTGTGTTACGAAATAATGATATTTTCACCATTAAAAATTGAATAAACTACAATGTCATTGTAGGACCATCTTCCAACGCAAAGCTCAACTATTGCCAGTCTCGAACAGTTCGAGACTGGCATTAGTTAAGCTTTGCGTAGAAAGATGTTGTAGGACGACAAAACAAAAATGTTATTATGCTTAATTATCAATGGGAAATATAATTAAGAAGAAAAAGTAAAAGAGAAAATATTTTATTACCCTTAATGTGAATTTGACCAACGTCATCATGGAACACACTTTAGAGATATAATAAATGCGATGAAATCAATAAACAAACAAATATAAATGAATAAATGAATGAATAACAGAACGAATGAATAGCCAGATAGATATAGGAATTATTACTTTCTATGAATAAATAAATGAAATAAGTTAATCGTGGGTAACCATATTATTATATGTATATGTGAATAGCTAGGAAAAAACCATTACATTTCTCGTCTTTCATCTTAGTAAGGTAAGATAATTGAGTTTATATTATATCTTTCATGAGTTTTTATGAAAATCGAAATATTAGGCAAAAAATTGTATCATGCGTTTAGTGGGCAGCATAAATCAACAGATTCAACTTTCGGTATACATGTACCAAATGCGATACTAGAGTCAAACCCTCACCGCGCAACTCTAAACCATAATGACTGCCTGCGAGGCGAGGTATGACATCAGTGTAAATCTACTTTTCACTTCAGTTATCATCATAACGAAACATGAATATGAATTCAAAGAATCTTACACCATTTACGGAATATCTGTTGTGTTATGGAATCAAGAGATATGAAGTTTTCTGTTTATAACATATTTCAAAATTTAAACTAATAACCTAATCAAAGGGAAACCTTCTTGGTAAAGATAATTAGGGAACAGTGCGTGAACAATACATGAAACTAACAGGTACTAACTACAAACATGTAACTAATCTACTACAAAGGTACACTTCTTGAGAAATAAAACCATTCAATGAAATCTTTGACTTTGAATATGATTTTCCAAATATTTTTTACGTGAGTAAAATCAGACAAGCAACTTCAAAAGGGTCCTTTGCTTGAAAACTGATTAGTCCTCCGATTCTGGAGTGAAACAAACGTCGTGTGTGACGTCCACTCGCAATCTGTGGGAACAGTTCGATTAAAACTTTGCACATTTACGCAGTGCTCGGTTATGTCATTTCATCTGGCGACCAATAATGTCATATCACCTGGAGACCATCGATGTCTTCTCTTCGAGCGAACAATGATGGATCTCATCGAGCGACCAATGGCGTCTAGCGACCCTTCACGTCATCTCATCGGGCGACCAATGATGTCATGTCTTTTCGCGAACAATAAGATGCTCGTAGTTCGGACGATAAATAATGTAATTCAAACTGGCGACCAATGATGTCTTTTCCTAGGGCGACCAATAATGCATTCTGATTTTGCGATCTATGATGTCACGTCATCTGGCGACCATTGATGTCATTTCTTCGGACGACCAATTATGTCAAGTCAGTCGGCCACCTAAGATGTCATCTCATCTGGTGACCACTGATTTTATCAGATCACTTTAGATGTTATTGCATCTCACTACCACGGATGTCATCTCATCGGGCGACTAGTGATGTTTTTCAAATGATTATTATATATAAGATCAGATTCCTACATTCTCCAGGATTAACTGCCTCAGATGTCATCGACATTGCCAGTTTAAGCAACTGTGAAAGAATGCTTCCACTCCATGGTTAAATTTGTTCATCTACCATAAAGCCTAATGAACCAATGAGACAATGACACATCGCTTCTTTATTTGGATGAGCTTGTTTTGAAGAGAGAGAGAGAGAGAGAGAGAGAGAGAGAGAGAGAGAGAGAGAGAGAGAGAGAGAGAGAGAGAGAGAGAGAGAGAGAGAGAGAGAGAGAGAGAGAGAGAGAGAGAGAGAGAGAACTCAGGCCCAACTTGTTCTGACCCCGTTCCCCCATCTTAGCTCCCCTACAGACTTCAACCCCCTTATAGTCTTGTCCATCTAAAAGGTTAGTGCGTTCGGCTGCGTTCGGCTTCAGGTCAAATTCTCTAGGGTCCTGCAACTTTGTCTGCAGTAGAGAACTGTTCAACATGCAGTAAGGTTTGGGTAAAATGCTTCACTGAATTTCAACGCAGTACTATCCATGGTTCGCCGATGCTCGCAAATTTCATCGTAATGACGTAATATGCATAACCACAACACAATAGAGTTGCAGGCTTTCTTCCTGCAATAATACTGGCTTACCTGATATAATTGAATACTCTTGAAAGCGGCTTTAAACCCCAAATTACCACACCTCATCTCAATCTTAACTCCTCCCTGGGGATGCAACAGAAGTACAGGAGTTGAATTTAGCTTGTTTAGTTTGCTTGGGGTCACTCGAAATATGTCATACATTATAACATAATGGGATTAATGACAACTCCCAATCGAAACATGGTATTTAGAGGAAGTTAGATACGCATTCAAGATTCTTAATAGAACCACTGCCCTGGTATGAACTTAAAGCAGTCAAGCGGGAATCTGGAAAATGCACGCCTTGTAACACGCGGATTACGCGTCCCTGGTGAAGGAAGATCACAATAACTTTCTGAATAATTTTTTTCAGACACTTTTATAAAAAAAACCTCGCTTGAATTATCCTAACGGACAACCGGCAAACATGATATCTATAAATCTATATCTCAAAAAAAAAAAGAGAAAGAAAAGAAAAAAAGAGTATTTAAATCAACGAAATATATAAAATAATAACATCTAACAACTCCAAACATTTATTGATTGCACATCAAATATATCGATTATATCACCATAAAACCATATTCAAAGTGTGATTATGAACATTTTAAAATACAGTAAATAATAATAAATCACGTTTTACGCAGCCGTTGATTTTGCTTGTTTAATAGTTTACTACACTCTATTCAGTTTCAATGCGGTAAAAAACGGTAAACATAAATACTAATTCACGAACATGGCTGATCTAGCTTTTGAAACAATCACAAACTAAATTTCCGAATATCTTTAATCAAGTAATTTTAATATTTTATATCATGACTCATGACCAAGTTTGGTCCCTATAAAGCAAGTGATTACAGTCCATCAGCGACGACCAACAGTGCCAGCGATGCACGGAGCTTAGGGAAAGGAAAATGAGAGTTATCTCCCTGTTTGACGTCTGATTACGCGCCATTCAAATAATACACGCAAGAAAACAGTTGTGGTTGGACTATTCAAGCGTGAAATCCTTAATTGACAGACGAATTACCCGCAATCTAAGGTAACTGAAGCTTCCCGATTTACAACAAAATAAGGAGCGCTCTAGCTCTCCCTCTCTCGTGTCAAACTGCCTGCAGTGGCGAGTGTCTCTGTAGTCCCATCTCTTCACAGTGACTTGTCAGCTTACTGCGCGCAGTTGCAATTCTATACACGTCCTATTTGCTTTAGATAAAGACGGACTCTAGACTCAGTACATGTCAAGTACTAATCGTAAGAACGATATCTGTCTATCGACAACCAGAATGGTGACGAGTTTAGATGATATCCAATCCCTGCGCTTCTGGAAAGCGATTGTTGCAGAGTTCATTGGAACCCTCCTGCTAGTCTTTGTAGGTTGTGGTTCCTGCATCCCTTTTGGTACAAAACCTCCAACCACCGAAGGCATTGCATTATGTTTCGGTCTGAGCGTTGCGACGATAGTTTGGGGGATATGTCACGTCAGCGGTGGTCATATCAATCCAGCTGTCACAGCAGCGATGTTGGCAGCAAGGAAGATAAGTCTTGCTCGAGCCGTCTTCTACGTCGTCTTCCAACTTCTCGGAGCCATCGTCGGCGCTGGACTCCTCTACGGACTCACCGTTGACGGCAAACGCGGCAAATTCGGCGTCACTGCCGTGAACACCGACAACGGACTCGACCCCGGACGTGCAGTAGGGATTGAACTGTTCATCACCTTCGTCCTAGTGTTCACGGTGTTCGCATCTGTCGACTCCAAGAGGAAGGATCTGAGTGGTTCCACACCACTTACCATCGGCTTCTCGGTCACCATGTGCCACCTGTTTGCGGTAAGAATTTATTTGGACATTGTCCCAATGTTTAGGCATTTCAAGTTTTATCCAAAATCCAAAACATTTTTGTTTGAGCTGTTCTGCTGCCTTCGATTAAAACCAATGGAATCGGCATAATCCATATCCTATTGCAATTTTTTCATTCGACTATACTATTTTACACATTTCACAGTAGTTAAACATTATCTTATTACTAAATATTGCCTAAGCGGTTCTAATCAATAACTCAAGCAATCACTCTTTTATTTATTTTTTCTTTACCTGACAGTTTGAGAAATAGGAAAATTAAACCTCCAAAACATAATAAATTTTATGCGAATTTCATTTACCTAACCAACTCGTAGCCTGACTGTATTTCACGTGCCCTTTTAGATGATCAGCGAAGCGTTAGATCGAGATTGTGTGTTGTCTAATAACATATGATATATCACGCATTGACAGTCTCGAAGGTGTGCAGTACGGCTCATTGTTAGAAATTCTGTCGCGTAACCTCTCCTTTTACACCTTGTCAAATGAACATGGGTGTATGGGGAAAGCGACGTTATTAGGAGAGGTTTATAATGCCAGGCATAGCATTTCTTTATCATAGGCATCTGATAATTAGAATCACTCCCACTTGAATGAATACAGGTCATACGAGTCAATTCTAGATTTTGTGTGTGGATCCTAGAAATGTTAACGTTAGCATTAACCAAAGAACAATTTGTTATCAAGTCGCCTGTAAGTGTCCAAATAACATCAGTAAATAAGGTTGGAAAGCTGTGAAGCTGAGTTCCCCAAAATTTGTACTCTCCGAAACTTCTATGGCTGAAAAGCAACACATACTTGGTGTATACCGGATGGACTAGCTCAACAAGTTAGCCTTACGCTATGGAACTATTTGTTGACATGCAAATATCATACATAAATGTGTATACATAGCATAGTTACTGAGTATGTGAGATATTTGAAAGTGAAGAACATCGCTCTCCAAAAGATGACCACATAATCTTTGAATATCTAGTGAACATTTGCCTCGTACGGTTTAATCTTTGATTACCAATTATAACTACTCTTGAAATTCAAGTTTAGTTTTTTGCCTCTAGCTGCTCTATGTAAAATGCTGAAATGATTATTTAAATTCCGTTTACCCTTTTGAATACAGTTCAGGTAGTATTTCCCCCATCGAGTTAAGTTAATTTTGAATACAAGGACATTTTCATACAAATGTTGACTAAACTAACGTGATCTTTTAAAACATTCAATTGGTGTCGATTCTCTCTTTTGAATTTTAAAAAATGATTTGTTTCCCTTGAAGCATGAGTTTTTTTCATATATTTGTAATTTTTAAACGTCATTTGAAAAACATTATAATTTTCACATTCAAAATTAATGTCCACTAACGTGTTTTTCCATTTCAACTTAGTATCATATTACAATTATTTCCTTTTCCCCTACAAATTCCCAACTTTCATTAAGATTTTACTGTATTTTAATTTTACGTTTCTCCACTGGGGGCGATATCATGTCATAACTCTTTGCACATAAACATCTTTTCGTATGCAAGTATCAGTTGTTTCTGAATCTGTTTTAATCCCCTAGTCCTGTATTCTGCCTTAACTTTTGTAGAGGTTTGGGCATGGAATAGTTTTGGAGATTATTTTGGAAAGCTAAGCCGTATATATATCCTACAAAATTCGAGATGAACATTTTTCTCACACAGAAATGACAGTGTCTAATTGACTATTGTATAAAGTTATTACTTTTAAAAGATGGAAAAGTGCTATTTTGTTTTACATCGATGAGTTTATTTTCACTCTGACTTCTCTTTAGCTGAGTGGATAACTATCTGAGGGTTCCGAGTTCGAATCTTGACTCACGTACGTTCAAAAGATTTTTATTCATGATTGAAACATGTGATTTGTCATTCTTAATGCACATGAATCGACTCTGATTTTAAAAAAATTGACATCCTCGTGAGCGGGAAATTATATTAGCAGTGAAAACTTAGAAACTTCTAGATTCAAGAAAGTAATCCACAGTTTACACAATAGAGTGACGTGACCACCATTGAGTAAACTTATTCATTTCCATTCATGCATATAAAGGTGTGATATTTAATAGGTATTACCTACATGAAAACGTGTTGAGGTTTTATTTCAATTCAGCCACATTTAGACGCACTTGATATTATGGCCAGTAGGAGTTCCGAGGTTTTAAGTTACAGCGCTGTCCAGTTACTGGATCTACTCGACGCAGTGCATGTTCAGCGATGCAAGCTGTAGGTAATTTGTCAATGTTTCAATTTATTAAAAGGGACATTATCAAGGTTTTAAAAAGGTAAATAAAGTAATCTGATGAAAACGAAAATGAATGTTACAAATTACAAGACAATAGTTTTTATTCTAATGAAGCAGTTCGAAAGCCATATTAACATGTTCATTTAAGTTATTCGAATCCATTTTCCTGAACCAATTGTATTAAAGGTGTTCACACTAAACTGGCCGCCAGTGGTTTTTGCTTGATGTACAAAATAAGATGTTTGACCCTCTGAAAAAATTTCATTTGGCATAAACTTATGTTTATTATTAAACTCGTTTAATAAAAATAGTATTAAATGGAAGGTCGTTTAGTAATAGTCGGTTCCAGGGGGTGAGCTACCCTAGACGTGACGTCAGCAGAATTTGAAATTATAAATCGATAAAGAAGCTGACTGTTTTAAATATAGGTCGTAATGGACAATGACAAACTATCAATCGGATAACTTCTGAAATGAGTGGAATTGTGCAGTTTTAAGTCATGTTTGGATAATTTTTTTCTGACATATAGTCCTATTCAGATATTGAAATTTATTCAGGGATTGGGAAAGATACCTTTGACAATGGGCCATTTTCAGGTCTTTGAGTCATTATCAGAATTTTGAATGGGCCATTCCCCTTAGAACAATGGTAAAATTTCTAATCTGAATGGGCCATATTTTCATCCAATGTGCAAAATGGCCCATGGCCCCTGCCTTTCCCAATCCCTGTTTATTCATTGTAAAAAAATTATATCTGCATGAAAAGGCAAAATTCAATCGGTCAGGCATGAACGGTCTTGTTAATGAATGATTTTGATTATGAAAATATGCCTACAAGAGAAACCATGGATCACATATATATATATATATATATATATATATATATATATATATATATATATTTGAAAATAAAATACTTCAGACGACACTTGCTGTAGATATCATTTTAATGATGACTGGATGCGTCGCATTTCGACTTGATAACAAGTCTTTTCGACTGGATGCGTCGCATTTCGACTTGATAACAAGTCTTTTCAACAGTGTTGAAAAGACTTGTTATCAAGTCGAAATGCGACGCATCCAGTCATCATTAAAATGATATCTACAGCAAGTGTCGTCTGAAGTATTTTATTTTCAAATATACATTTACTTCACGTGCGACCTTTCACCTTTTTACCTATATATATATATATATATATATATATATATATATATATATATATATATATATATATATATATATATATATATTCCCGGTCTATGGAAATGTTATCGAAATTCGAATTCCTAATTGGTTCCAAAGCGATCGGTATATTTCCCCCAAGATTAATGACATTCTCAATATTCGCGATTACAAATAACACCGTCCAGAATATATTTGAATAAAATATCACGTTATTTTGTACACACCAGAAACGTAGCCTAAGTCTGAGGTGAGAATTCTATTTCTTGTCGGAGAAGATTATTGATAATCGATATTCCCGTGGGTAAGCCGAGCTTAAATGTATCTATTTTTAAGGTTCTATTATCAATTTGTGAAGTCTTTCGACCCAAAATAGTGAAAATACATTTGAATAACCTTTGAATTGAGGATAATATTTATAAATCGATAAGAAAGCATATGATATGCTATATTCTTCGGCGAACCAACCTAAATGAATTAAATCAAGCTGGTTTTGGTAAAGATATTTTGAAGCAGTTTGACTGACAGTATAATTATCAAAATTAATTGAAACTAATTACCAAGTACACATGATCTCATACAGTAGGCTACTATACGCATGCCTTACACGCCTACTAGTCATCCGCTGCCACAATGGCTTATTCATTTTTAAAAAGAAAAAGAAGGAATGAATTTAAAAATTCTCATGATTAATCAAGTTTAAATACTTCTTTACTTCTTTTTGAAATAACGGCTCTTTCAATTAGCATGCTATTCCACAATACCCGAAAGCACCCGTTGCATTTACGCCAAGCGTGACGTTGCCTTCGATTAGGGGCAGATAACTCTAAACGTAAAAAATGGTCAATGATTATCTTTTAATGACATGTTATAGTTATTGACCAGGAAAGATCACATGGAAGGTAACCATCGAAATTAAGATTCATAAAAAACAACGTCAAATTTAGATTAACTCAAAATCACGCTCGCGGCATGAACGATCATTTTCATAAAATAGACAAGACGCGAGTCTAGATGCTAAGATGGTCACCAAATTCCTCCGAAGTGTGAGAATGGTTGCCGTCCCCAGAATGCCCGACAGTGTAGTACTAGTTTGTTTGCTGACAGTTTGTGGAACACATAAATACCAGGTCACAAGTTTCGGGAGAAAATTCAAGAAGTGATATCTGTTGACACAATCTGATCTGTTTCTCCCTATTGTGGATTTCTTTTATCAATTGTAAACCTGAAATTAACAGATACACCTTCAATTACCGAAAACGACCATGTTTTGTTGATTTGAAGATATTCCGTTTCTTTTTATTGTCTAGCTGTTGACGAACGATTAACTAACAATTTGTTCGCTAAAGCCGCATTTACCGAGCATGCCTATATTGTGTTTGTTTAACGTAGATTGATAAAAAGAATTCTTGATCCGTCAATACGTTGTAAATACCAGAAAGTACATGTTCATTAGCATTAGATATTTTTATTGACCTGGTATAAAGTACTGAATCACCATATAATGGACATGCATGACTTGATTAGTTAAACGACAAACAAGGTGTGTGTACCTGTAATCGTCAAGGCGTGCAGTAAAGAATCAATAGTGCCGTTTCTGAAACTTTCAAATTGACATGGCTGCATGAACAAGGTTATTAGTTACGTCATGTTATACATTAGTTTTATTTGTCTCTTTGTAATTTTGTATGATGTATTATTTATTCGGTCAGTGAAAAGAAAATAGCTCCCTTTTCTTCCTAGCGTTTATTATTATCGAATTGCATTTTACTGGCTCGTCCTAAGCTGTCCCAAACACTAATTTGATTGTAAATCGTATGGTGCAAAACTAGTCCTTGTACTGCGAAAAACGTTTTTTTTTCAGTAATGTGAAAATGTTTTGAAGTGAATTGCATTAACATACCAAAACTGATTCGGTTGTAACGAAGATTTTAAGATAGACGTTTTTTTAAAAAGAACTTATAATAGAGATATCTCGTCGTCTTGCATTAACAATCATAAGTGGAACAATATGGATATATATATATTTAAAAGTTAAAAACGAAATTGAGAGTTTTACAGCCAATGAAATAAAAATATTAATGTATTGATTCAGTTCTATACAACGTTGTTCCCTGACCTGAATTCAACTCATGAAATATAAACAGTATGCACATGTTCCTATATAGCCTCATCTGAGGAAAGCTAGCTCTATAAATTTTGTTAAAAATTTGTTATACAATATGTTGGTAGTTGTTATTTTGCAGTGAAGCAATGCATTATCAAGCGAATAAGTTCATCCTTTTACATAAGAACTCAATACTGTTCACTCAATACCCAATGGCTCATTTCGTTTGTAAACATAGCCGGTTCCAAGGTAACTCTAACTCATTCATAACTTTTGTCTTGGTACCTAGTTAAAGCTTCGCACTGAACTAAAAACTTGTTACGCCCTTTTGTGAAATATTTTATGCAGGGCCTTATATATGCTCTAAGTATCCTCGTTCTCAAAATATCTCAATTTACATGGTTTCAATTCTGAACCTTTTGGTAAGAGAAGGGTCGCCTCCACCAATGAACAGGCTGATTGGATGTACAACTGGTTTTCACCCAGAAACGGCAGACAAATTAGATGGAACATGAACATGCCGGGAATGTGTCAGTTGTCAACGCATCATTTGAACACAACAGACCAGATGTTGCAAGGGTAGAGTTATCTAGTCAATAAACGTTGTGTGGGCCTATCAAAAACAAGGTTTGACTCATCATTATGTATACATGTAGATATATGATTAAACATAATCTATCTATATAACTACTAAACGGACTAATATTGTCATAATTTTAGGTTTGTACATAGAGAATAAACAATAAACATGATGTCAATTCGGTTGACGCGATAAATGATATATATTTCGGGACAAATACGTATTGTTGTATGAAAGGTACTGAATTTTGTTCTCTTTATCCTTTGTGTACAATTTGGTATGGTGTGCTATAATCACGTTTTGAGAAGTATGACTATATAAATCACTTTCTTAAGCGTCCATATTCAAATTATCATGTAAACTTTTACTATAAACGTTTCAAGAGCATTGACCGCCATTTGTGTGTTTCAATGTTAATGATTATGGGCAATCGTAAACCTCGAATATTGCCTGGAACTGCAATGCAAGTCGTAGAGAGGTTAGGCTGAAAATATACAACACATGAAAACTATATACCGTCGAATAAAACTTTGGGGAGGTAGTAACGAAACGATTAAGTCAGGGGTACTCTTTGAAATATAACCTTGGGATGGTAGTAACGAAACGATGAGGTGCGGGTTCTGAAAGATATAAAACAGAATTCACGGAAATTTGAATTTGTACTCAGACGACGATGAGACAATGGAGTGAATTGAATAGTGATGAACAGAATTCTGTTTTATTCGAGAATATACAATACCGAAATGCCGATGGGGTACAGGAGCGTCGGGGTGTCGAGCCCTGGGGACATGCGGTACAGTAGTTACGCTAGGATAGGGTAAGGTGTGTTTATGCACATGAAGCGTGATGTTATTCTAGGAAACAGATTTGTCCTCACGATGCGATGTCATCATAATAAAAAGGATAGGCGTTAGTTTGATGGGAGTTTTTAAATATATTGTATATGTGCAATACTGCACAAGATAAAAAGAATCGAGGTACATCACATAACTACTTTCAAAAATTGTATGTATCTATTGCTTCTATCTACTACTCGACTATAGAATTCCAATCTGTAAAACCATAACATTCAAATTGTAGGGCTGAGTATTGCATCAAATTTCGTAAAGCAATATATTGCGGTTTGCAGCTCATGTATTGCAATAATGTTGTAATATACTGAATTAAATTTACATTCAACTATTTATACTTAATGCAGTTTAAACATTATTATTTTGATAAAATTCCTTCAGGTCTTCCGAATAATAGACCATTACTAGAAAGAGAAAGTTTGTAAGTACATTTTGATGGATTTAAAGGATTGTTTTAAATTTTGTTGAGCCTCTATCGATTTATAACGTTAACGAATTGTATAAAATCGGGTACCCATTCTATATCTGGTATTGTGATCATGATATTGTACAGCCATGCAACATGGGTACACGTTTTATCAGGTGTATGTTTATATGAACACCAAACTAAGAACCGACGTATTTGCATCGGGCTCTTTTAGCCCAGCAGTATATAAACTGCCATAAGTAGATCCTGAAGGCGAAAATGTTGCATTAAAAAGGTATAAAACGATAGGTCGGACGTTCAAGTCGAAGTTGGTAGGTTTTATTTTCCGTTGTAAATCATTGCGAGAGAAACTGACATACACCACCACTTCAACGTAGGACTGATTTGGGGGAAATGTTTGGTAAAGGCACTTCATTGTAACTTTTCGAACTCGAGTTGAACGAGTTGAACGATTCGATTTGTACATGGAATTGAAAGGGTACGAGTGTCACAATAGTCCTTGGATGGCCATACGTGATAATGTAATACATAGGACAGATCATGCAGGGATTGGGAAAGACATTTTTGACAATGGGCCATTTATAGAGCTTCAAGTCATTTTCATAATTTTGAATGGGCCATTTGGCCCATTCCCCTTAGCAGCAATGGTAAAATTTCAAATTTGAATGGGCCATTTTTTCATCCAATGTGCAGAATGGCCCATGGCCCCTGCCTTTCCCAATCCTTGCCAGATGTAAACAAATGTTGCCTAAGCGTCGTGACGCTATCTTTTCAGGTATACCTTTTGTTTGGTTTGTGTGATTGCCTGATTGGGCTCATGAGAACAGGAAACTCATTCTATCATACAAATCTTTTGGGAATAAATGTACAGAACATTGCATTTTGATTAGGTCTCAAATGGAAGTTTAAATGTTGAAAACTATCACACAAACTTTGGGTGTTTGACCATCAATCATCTTCACCTTTGATTCCCAATATGTTTTAAATATGTTTGTAAGTACCTTTATTCCTCTTTAGTCGCTATTTTGAATAAGAATAAGGTCGTCCACAGAACAGCCTTTCTTACTTACTGATCTTTGACTTACTTAAGCACACTAAATTCACTAGAACATTAAATTAATTTTGTGTCCCGATTATAGGCATTTAACGATTAGTATAATGTATTAAAACCATCAGCGATATACTATAAATCAGCACATTGGGAAACAGATTGCATATGTGACAATAATTGCTTATAATGCATCGTGCAGCAACCTATAAAAGCATATACGTAGATAATTACTGACACGTAGTCTTGGCAAACTCAACTTACCCCGTTTTGATAGGCGGAAATAAAATATCATGACAACTTCGAGTTCGTACTTGGTAATGTTGTCTGAATTGCCTCTGTGAATAGTGTTGGTTCTGAACCCTGTATTGGAAAGCAATGTCCTGTATGAACGTATGCATCGAAATATCGAAATCGTACAGTTAATTAATAGATACGGATAAAATCGAAAGTAATCGTAAACTTGTGATGTCATTGCTTATAGCTAATGATAAGCTTTACGTCAAATAGTTGTGTCATTTGTTGATATTGCATCATTTGTTTGAAATGCGATTTGAGGAAAGTGAACTAAAGCTTTACATGTTTTGTAAGTCGGGAAAATATATTTTCCAAAAATCTATCACCGGTTTTTGACATTTCAACTCAAATAATATTTGAACGAGCTCAAGGCTGGCCAACTTCTCATTAGGTAGCCAATAAGGGTGCATTTTCGTTTACTTACACAGTAATAGCCATGTTATGAGCTTCATTAGCCATGTTATGAGGTTAAATAGCCATAATTTGAGACCGTGGCCATAGCCATGCTAAGGAGTGCACCTCTTTTAGAAACATAATTCATATCAAAGCATTTCATTTATTTTGTGGTCTAGGACAAGGAGGTTCGAATAAAGTTTTAAAAATTATGAGTTCACCGCCAACATTTTCATTGAAATAAAACAAGTAGGAAACACCGGATACGCAAATCTATTCTGAATATCGACAACCTTTTGATCAACAGGTTCCCGTTTCAATTTCACTGTCGTCGTTCATGACACTGTCCTCACTACTAGGGTCAAACCGTTTAAGTTAAAGAGGCAATACGTGCTAAATATCCCCATTTTAACAGAGGAAGTACCTGTTTGCTGTTTTTTCTCTCACCAGTTTCACAACTAAATGATTATGAAACATAAATGATCTTTAAGTTTTGGAACGCATATTGTTTTGATTTACCTAAATGTACAAAGTAGCTCCGCGGCAAGGTAACAATGGGGATAGGCTCTATAACTTGTTTTCAAATCTAAAATCTAAAACTATTATGTAGCTTCGCGACAAGGGGACACTGGTAAAAGGCTCCAAAATTGTTTTCAAATCTAAAATCTAAAACTATTAGGCATGTAATTCTTTCTGAATTTCTTTTGATGGTTGATGTTGAATAATGATGATAGTAGGCTTTTCCATTTGATAGAGTACCAGCTCAACAAGTTCTTATTGAATGTGGTCTGGTAGGCATGTCGTTATTTTAACCAACTGTATGTTGTACGAAGTATTCATAAGGCCTTTAATGAATATGAAAAAACAACATATTTTTCATCTAATTTGCGGAAATATTTACACCTAATCTTTGAAATATAATAGTTTCTTATAATTTATGAAATCAAGCTCTCATTTCATTTGTGAAACCATATTTTAATCTGTGAAATAAAACAATTTCAAATTATTTATGTGAAATGAAAGCATCTCATTTCATTTGTGAATCCATTTTTTAAATTTGATTTATTAATAAAGTAGACCTTTTTTCAACCACATGACAATTTTTCTTGATAGTTGAAGACGTAGCCTGAACAGTAGACAATTTGCCCATAGTAAAATCATTCAGAAGCAGTTAGCCCATGTCTCACCCATCCAGAGAGAAGGGGGACTGGGATCGAGGGTTATCTTCATCTCATTACATAGAGGGCGTGGTTATCAGGCTTGATGAAAGATACGGTAAAGACGGGAAATCTTTTGAAGTCTATAGAGAGAGGCCAGCTCAGATCATATGATTTTTGAAAAGCTCCATTAAAGTTTGTTAAAATGATTAACAATAACTAGAAATTATAAGCAAGTTATTGTTTCCAGAAAAGCCAGCTCTATTACTGTTTTATATCACGATCTTAACGTTAGCTTAATTTAGACTTTAACATTAAGCGTACACTAGACTAACACTTAATCTCTGAATAAGATTCCTTAAAAAATATTTCAGTAAATATACGAAAGGAGCCTTAGAGAAAAGGGCATTTCAATAGAATACAAATCGAGACTTGCTTTGAAGAGTTTAGAATATCACGAGGTAAGGATATCATTATATTAATCACAGTTTGTGGGTTAGACTGAACTTACATATCCTGATCGACTTAACTATGGTCCTTGTTAAACGAGTTTATAAATAATCACAAAACGTTGACAAAAGGTCCCTCATCCTGTATGTGTTGTCTGGTTGTCCTGTTCCATGAAATATATTCCTCATTCTTGGTTGAATATTTCTCATAGTTCTGGTTACTTGTGAAACAGTCTATTGAAGACGGGGCGTTTGCCCGGTGTAAGGTTTTTTCTAGGTGCGTCAGAGTTCAGTTTGGGGTTTCAAGTGTAACACTGAATTGTGTAATGCGCGTCACAGTTGTATACATTGAGTTACAGGCCAGTGGACACCTGATTGATCACCTTGCTCTTTACGCTGATACGTAATGTAATTCACAGGGAGAAAAATATGTTGTGCCTCGGTAGCCCACTGAGGGTTACGTTACGAGGAAGTGTAGACATTGTGGACACGTTAGAATTAAACTAAGCACAAAGCATGAACAGCTGGTGAAGTAGCACCACAAATAATCATATATAAATGGTTTGTTATGTAAGCATGTGTATTGTTCAATGTTTTTGTAATTCAATACCATCAAACCCTAGAATATAAAATTGTGGAATGGGTTTTTCACAAGGAATCCCTCGGCTTAATCTTTGAATTCCCGAGACTTAACTTTAGAATGGAAATAACATGGGTTTAATGATTAAATGTCTTCCTGTTGACATGAAATAACATAATTTTGACAATGATTGTGTTCATGTCGAGTCTCTGCTAAATCGGCAGTATTACCAACTTGGCTACAAAGGACCACGATAATATTCATTAACGTTGTCAGTAAGAACCTCACGTTCTTCGACACGGAAATGCATGCAGCTCAAGTGTACAACATTGGCAGCGTGCAGAGCGCGGATCTTCTCTCCTCGCATAACTCTCACCAACAAATATCACAAAAGTCGTAAAAAAATAAATTATGTCCTTACTTTCTCTTCAACCATTCAACTTATGTGGGTCCAAGGGCATAAGCCATATCGCTGAAATTTCGTTTGATATACAATGAAAACTTCACCAAGGACACCATAGAATCATCAACACCAGACTTCTGAAGAATGCGTGACAGTTAAACTCATGAAAACGTGAGACGATATGCATATTTCTGAAATTAACATTCATCCCTTGTCTCGTCTCTCTCGTATATGTTAATTCGCCAGGTATCGTAAACCAAACACATCTAATTCAATCTTTATCACTTGGTCCGTCTCCCCTGTCCTGTTTACCTGGCGGTGTTCTTTTGATCTTCTCGTATTAGAGATGGCAAGTTTAAGGCGTAAAAAAAAAATGGTTAGTTTTTGCTTCACCATTGAATACTTACAGAACTGCTCCTAAACAAAAGTGTCATCACATATATATATAGTTTGTACTAAATTGCGTAAAATAAATATTTGTCAATGTACTCTTGAAATGTTGATGAATATGCCGACCATAGTTAAGCTGTTGATTGAATTATCAGGAAGTGTGAAGGTACATATCATAAACAGCGTTCATACCAAAGAAGACGAAAATGCCTTTTCCAGATGACGACTGAGTATTAATAGTTTTGATTGACAATGATTTCTTCTATGAAAGAAATTACTCTTTTTAAACAGTAACGTTTTAAGGACAATCCTTCAAAAAATGAACTATGATCTATATAAGGTACTGATAATGAACGTTTGTCAAAATAAAAGGATGCTATAAGTACAGATTCAAAACAGACTTAAAGAATGGAGTCATATCCGCCTTCCGATACTTAACAAAGTACGTTAACATCACTTGAAATCTTTGAATATTAGATAACTTGACTTTTAATATACAATTACAATTTGGGAAAATTAAACACATTTACAAGCAAGTCAAAATGAACTCAGAGATGTTTAATTGATAAAATACCAAATTTAAAAAAGCATGTTTCAGTATCAAATCGTTTTTAACCCGTACCTGAATCGCCGTATACGTTAGCAATAGGCTTATTTAGATGAATAGTTGACATGCAAAGATGTAGTTCTTGTTGTATGCAATGGAGATAAAATTACAAAGAAATGCGTTATCTGATCGGAATAAAGGAGTTGTCACTGACAGAAGAGATGCGTCACACTCGACCCTTGATAGACAGGGCCCTTTTCAATGGCTTTGTTATTGTTTACATCTCTGGTATGGTAATTTGACAAGCTTCTTGAAATTCTACATGCTAAAAATCACCAACCAGACAGAAATCTGAGAAATTTGTATTTGAAATTTGAAATACAACGATAAGCATGAGTTCTGATAACCTTCTTACTGTCAAATGTTTATTATCCTTCCTCAAATTAAAGTGGCAGTGGCACGTTTTTTTAGATACATAAAGTGATCTCACGAAATCGGAAATAAATGTTTCCAATTGAAAGACAACGTTTTTTAATCAGTTAAAAAACGAACGTACTATTGTCGGTTAAGCTAAGATTGCCTTAGTGATGGGACGGGCTTCACTTCAACACATTCGCTTGTGCTGTTGGCTCGTCTGTCATTGACGTGAGAACTTTTTCATACTAGTCATTGGACCACCCAATTTTGTTGTTGGCTTTATCATTTCAAAAGTAGTGAATATTTTGGTGGTAGTTTTTTATTATAAATATTCCATAAGTAACTTGTGCTCTCACGAAGGCACCAATGCAGTCCCGTATTTCAATTAATTAGAATTTGAATAAAATTGTTGTTTATGTTGGATACATTTCAATCAAATTCTATTTAACTAATAAAATCGTGCAGGCCTAGATTGAAATTTACCATATGAGTATCAAGGCCAATCAATTTAAACTTGAAGTAAGTATAGATTCATGAGTTACCATATGCTTCTTATATATGAGATAATGTATAATCGAGTCAGTTTCAGCACAATTATTTGTCAATAAGACACAATGACACCATGGTTATAAATCACAGCTGTTACCAGCAATATTACTTCCCATGGTTGTATGGAAGATAACAAAATGAAATTTCCAAAGAAACACATTTAAAGAAGAGTTATCATATTTTCATTACAAGAATAATATGTTATTGTGATGCTAAGTCTGGCTACAAGTACCAGAGGTTTCTAGTTGGTTCGTTATATGCTGGCTAGACTGACACGAAGTCTGTTAACATAATTTTGTATATCCCCCGCTTACGCTGCAAAGCTGTAAAGCGGGGGGGTATAGCGTTCATTATGTCCGTCGGTCCGTTCGTCCGTCCGTCACAAATCTTTGTCCGGGGCATATCTCCTAAACTATAAATGCTGGCTTCACCAAACTTCATACACTTATCAACCATGATCCCTAGATGAGCTTTTTGAGGGTAAGACCAAAAAATGATATTTATTTTTTGCAGTTTCCATGGAAACATGACTAACAAGGTGGCTATGACAAGGTCCTTTGTCTGGATTGTATGTCCTAAAATATACATCTTAGCTTCACTAAACTGTTTTTTATTTGTAACGTTCGCATATCTTTTTATGTGTCATTGAAACTTACCATTTTACTTTCATCCAACGTCACTCAAATGTTAATCTTTATAGTAGATTTGACGTTTTTTTCTTTCAAGAAAGCCAGACTATAGTTTGAAGCGGGGTATGTGAGCTGTGCTCATTTCTTGTTATTTAACTTTAGCCTGATGTTCCCCTGAAATGCAAGTCTAGAATTTAAAAGAAAGGTCTCTGAATTCCACATTTCTCCGTGGCTGTTTTCAGATAGTCTTTTTTTAAAGGAAAAGGACGATTTATATGGGACTTTTAATGCTTTCAAAGTATAGAAATTACAGTATGATAAACAGACAGATAACCTGAAAATGCGTAAGTTAGACTCTTTGAAACATGATAATTTAATTTTAACCTTTTGAAAATAACTCGATTTTTCATTGTCAAGAATGTCCATGGATTCTCAAAAAATTACGAAAGTAAATAATTTTTGCTCTTATCATAATTACAAACAAATAAATGTTTCAAATATAAAATCTTTTAAAAAGGGAAGTCTTAACAGAACAATAACAGGGGATCTGGAACCTGTTATTGTAAGTTAATATGGCATGTTCCACCAACTGGCATTCCACATAATGGGAATCTTCTTTGTGAGTTGTTGGAATGAATAAAAAGTATTGGACGTGTCATGTTTCTTTCACCGTCAGCTGCTTTGCAGTATTCAGTACAATATTATTTTCTTCCTCTTCTACAAATACAACTACTAATCCTACAATTACTACAACGCTTATCACACTACTACTAGTAATAAGTACTAAGTTCTACTTCTGCGACCAATTCACCATTATCATTTTTTTCAAAACTACTACTACTTCTATGACTAGTTCTACTAGTTCACCTTTTTCTATTTCTGTTACCACTACGAGTCTAAGACTACTTCTGCTATTACTATTTCGCTGATTCGATTGCTTCTTCTACTACTACTACTACTACTACTACTACTACTACTACTACTACTACTACTACCACCACTACTACTACTACTATTACTACTACTACTACTACTACTACTGCAGCTACTACCACCACAACCAACACGACCAACGCCCCTAATACTACTACTTCTACATGAGGGTTGTAGTATCTCTCCATATATTTTTTATCAAAGATTTACTTAGAATGGTTGGCCTCTAAATTAAATAACAAATGTTATGTGGATCATGGCTGTAAAAGAGTAGATGTACGAATAATGCGCTAATTAAGCATTTGACATTCGCCCGGAAATACGACACCGGAAGCTATGACCCTTGACCTTAAGCCAGTTGATAAAAATTTAGTAAACCATGCTGCGTGTAGTTTGAACAGGTTCCAGTCTTGTTTGTGCTGGTACCTTGCGTTTTTTTCTAGTTGTGTTTCTTTTTATGTAGGCTAATGCACTAAGATCCAGTTTGTTGATATACATCAAAAGATGTTTCTTATCTGTCATTGAATTGGTAATGGTTTGGAGTGTAAAAAGGACAATTATTTTATTGTTTTCCTCTCAAAGTAATTAGTGCAATTTTAGAGTTCTCTCGCAAAGAATTTTGAAAGACGGATTTTCCCCAGTAGTTCAGTAGATTCAAATTGAATTGTTACTTGAATCAAAGTTTTCCATTTCTTTTACACATCAAAATTCAGCAAAATCACATTTCGTACAGACAACTCATTCGAAAAGTGTTTTTTATAGATGGAAATCCTGAATATACGGTATTGTGAAATTTATCGTTTGAACCGTATCGGAATAAGATATCGGGATACGTATCGTATCGTGACATTTCTGTATCGTCACAACTTGTTAGAATATAATACCAACGTGGAAAATCAACACATATAATCAAAATGTCATGAAATTACAATCTATTACTGCATTTCCATCGTGTTTTAAGTCAAATCACGAATCCGAAAACTATTTGGGTTTGGTGGATACTGGTTATCTTGTCAGCGACTAGCTGTGTGTCAATTGAGATAGCTTGTGTAATTCTACCATTATGTGGATGAGCTGATGATACATGTTTATCTGTGATTGACGGACAAGATAATTAACTGAAATGTCAAATACCGACCCGAAAGGTCTCTTGTTGTGTCTGTCTCTGGAACTGTGCCTCAGATACAGAGTGCAACAAAACCATAGACTAACATAGAGTCCCTGTGACTGTAAATGAATTTTTGATATTTGGTATGAAATAAGTCCTGTTAACAATACTCTAGTTTATGGCTGAGGCAAATAAACTTGCAAACACTTCCAGACTTAAAAGACTCCTTAAATTTGTTGCTCTTGAAACAACAGCACGGAGCCCTTTATCGTATACACCTTCATTCCATTCGATTTTTGATTTGGTTTACGAACTTTTATATCATTTTAACAATGGTGGGAAAAGGACTAAGGGTTTGCTTTTTTACGTCATGCATTTCACCATACCAATCCGTTTTCAATTTTCATTGGATGTTTTAAAATACCTTTGGTTTACTTCTAATTAGTAAACCTTAATTGCAGTAACACATATTATGTTCCAAAAGATATGAGTAAGGTAATTTATTTGTTCCTTATCGTTCCTTCTTATTGTTGGAATATGCAGTTGTAAAACCACAAGATCATTCGAATCTTTTTAACCTTCTATTATCTACCCAATTTCTGTGACCCGAACTCCCTGTGACCTTGACTACAAGTCAGATAACTTGGTAGCGATAACATGCCTTCCTTGTCAACATGGAGATCCACGCACATATTTATATCACCTGGACCGAGAGTTGATATCACCTGGGTAGAAAGTTGATGACACATCTATTTCCTTATTCTCGCTTGATATCCATTACATGAAACAAAGCAAACCAAAACCAGGCATTGGTACTTAATCTCCAAACCTCGCACGTAACTGCTTCATAAGCATGATCAAATCTTATTGTAAAAAAGATGAATAGATTCAAATCCCGGGTCAGTCTAAAAGTATGCTCTACAACATCACCTGCAGGTGCAGCAGGAACTACTAAGTGGAACTAACCCAATCCGGACAACCTTACGTACTCAAAATAAAACCACAACCATTCTTAAACGATGTGGTACGAAATAATACGTTACGGACAATATAATGGAATTTCTGCAGCGTAACAACAATTTGGACACTGTAACAGCTCTCCAGTGCTACCAATATTACTGCATTAGCCGCAACTTTTATATAGGTGGCTTTAAATAAATTTGGAGAACGAAATAATAAATAATGCGAGCTATAGGTGCAAGCTTATCTAATGAGCTACAAACCATCTTATCATGTAATTATATTAATTGTATTACGACACTCCAATTGCAATTCCCACGTGCACGATTCACTTTGAAAATTGTCCATATCTGCAGCGATACACCATATTCCTTGTCATTAATAGTCTCAAACATGTGTTTGTGAAGGTAAACATTATACCGTAGTATCGATAATCTTGATTCTTATACTAATGCGCATTGTTGATTTTGAATTTATTTTCAAGTTTTGCCAATAAAATCAAGGTGTAACTGTTTGTCCAAAGTCAATCTTTCTTTGTGTTCATTATATGTAAACATAGGGTATTTGATGTGTACTGTATCGTTGCATTGTGAGTTATCGAAATACGAATTCTATCGTGAAATGTCTATATCGTCACAAGGATTACCATATATATGTGTCATATCAAATTTCTTTATGTGTAAATCATTTTAAAATGTTTAATTTCTCTTTGTCGTGGTTGTTTTTCAATGTTCAAAAATATTTCCATGTAATCATACGAATTCATTAGAGCCTAAGTATTAGACTGGGATGTCTATAATATTATGACAGCAATCTAAAAACCCTAAACCATTTTTTGTGTATGTGAGAAGTGACTTTTTTTGGAAGCAATACATTTTATTGGGACAACAAGTAAGCGACAAGCATTTTTTTTATCGATAACAAATGTTTTATTTCTTAAGCCTTGCCAGTAAACGTTTATCTACCTACTTGTGTCAGAGGCCATTCTCTTCGTTCAACAAGTGCAGATTCATTAAATAAATTCAGCCCATTCACTTTTTGGTCAGCCTGTTGCTAGTTGTGAATTGAATATTAATGTATTTGTAGTATGTAAATACCAGGGGACTTGGATTTTTATAGTTGGAATACCAATGGTTTCTTCAAAAGTCCACGATATATTAATATCAAGCAAAGACAATCTATCCTAGCGATAAAAAAACCCTATCCTAACCCATTATATATGTATACCTGTTTAATGCAAACTCACGCTTTACGTCTACGTGACAAACTCACTGTGAGCATATCTAAGGGTTTGAATACGTGTTTTTTGGCAATAAATTTGCCTGTTTCGTGAAGGAACAAGAAATCTTTGTCCTTTTTTAAGGAAAAACAACTAAATCATTTAAGTCTTTATTGTAAACGTAAATCCACACATTCTTGACACAGATGTGTTTCTCAGTTCAACCAGTGCATTGTTTTGTGAAAGGTTCCCATGGGACATCGATGGGAATTCCTAAGTAATTCAAATGTAGATTTTTTATTTTTGTTTCTAATTCTAATTCTGTATGTATGATGGTTGTCGATCTCTTTAATAACAAAATTCTGTTTGTAATCCCTCCCGCCCCCCGCCCCCCCCCCCCCCCTCCCCACCCCTCCCCACCCCCGCCAATAATATATATTAATCTTTACTTACATATGAGGTGATTTGTTCTTGTTTATATACAGACATGTTCTTTAACTGATTAATGTATCCTTTATATTACGTTAAGGTAAGAGGGAACATGTTAACATTGTTAAGTTTGTGTGATTCACGTTTCTCGATTTGATAGGTATCGCTCCCTATTTCTCTACTGCGATTTATTACGATATAGAAAAGGGTATTGTCATAGCACAGCTTTTAATGCTCGGCTGTTCGTCGTTTTGGAAAGGGAGATTTTTCAGTGACTGGCTATGAACTTGAAAACGTTTGAACTATTTTCACCTCACATTTTCACGTTTTATTCGTTTTTTTTTTTAAACTGAAATTTTAGATCGAAATTAATAATATGGAATCGTCCAATATATTTAATATTTTCAGAAGTTTGTGCCGGTACGTAACACGTTCTTTCTGCATTTATATATACCGATATATTTATAATACCGCACACCCAATTTTAATACATGCATTTATTTTTCACAACATGGAAATGTTAATATATTTAATTTCACTTAACTGGCGAAAGGGTGTTTGAATAAGCAACCAAAACAGTGGAGATCAATGCAGAAAACAATTTTTAACAAATGAAGTACCTTGTTTACTATATTTTACGATAATCATAAGGTGACAATAAAGTTTAACAACCCCTGTATCAAACCTCTACTGAACGGTCCAACAAAATCGTCCCAAATACTAGTCTCCAAGTTGTTAAACTTATGAATCTTTACATTTTCATCAAACTTTGTTTTCTCAAACAAAGGTTTGTAATGTGAAATGTGTTTTGCGTCATGACTTCGCCGGTCTCGTCACACTCATAAGGTCGTGTTTGTGTTTGACGTGTATACATTGGAGTTTGATAACTTTCAGAAGTTGGTCAATAGGTGTTGTCAAATCAATGTTTGCCATGTGAAAGCCGCCTGCTTCCAGTTTTTGAAACACTAAATGAATAAAATATATTTTTAATCCAAACAAATTAACATAAATATACAGTGTTGTTCCCAGGTAATCAGCAAAGGGGGACATTTGACCACTTTTGATTTGTAATGGTGTAAGTATCGTTATTCACTAAAAGTAAAAAAAAAGGTTGGCAAAATTCCCCAGGACTCCCTCTAGAAACAACTTTGAATATATATATTTTATCAATTATTAGAAGGAAGTTTTAAAAAATCCGTAATATTCAGAATGCATTATCTAACCTAGACTTTCTTTTGCGGAGAGTTATCATGGAGAAGTTATATTGAAAATATCAGATGAAACAGCCAGATGATTCTAGGAATGCCACTGGTGGCAATTATAGGCTTGTTTACAAGGCAATTACATCTCAATCGACATAGTCAAAACAAAAATTGCCATGAACGTAAAAAATGTGACCTTCTCCAGACCTAGTTCACATGCACCCGTCTTAATTGATCTAAAAAGCCTGCAATACCATTCCAAGGCACGCTGAAAGTGTACACCAGAGCCGGAAAGTATATTAGACATATCCGTCTACATAATACGTATCTGTTATATACAGTGAATTTATGTACATCCAGGTCCTTACGGTCAACCAGAGATCGAGTTTTAAAAAGCTAGATATACACGGTAGGCTGTTTCGGGTGTCGGTAATGTATATGATATGTGGAACACTGGCGTCTGTGGGAGAAATTACAGTAGTGTAAACACTTCTATCTTTATATCTATATACTTATCAGGGCCTGTCCATCTGGGGCTGACGGCAGGGTGAAACTAAATGTAGACGTAACTGATTATAACTGTTGTTGACTTGTCGCGTTACACTCTTAATGTATTCATAATGACAGGGTAACGGATCTAAGGATTAAGATCAAGATTAAGATCCTGGCAGGCGTGAACTGTAGAAGATGATTGTTAAGTTTCTTAAGTGATACTATGAAATTCATGTTGTGACATTTTCAGATGTTCAATGCTAAGTTGACATAGAATAAGTTTAATAAATGTTTCTTTGACTTTGATACCTTCTCATTCTTGTCTGTGGCGACCTAAATAGAAATAACCCACGCCACTTGCATTCTCATTCTTTGAAATAACATTAAGCAATGGTCATTTATATGTCGCGAAGCCACAGGAGCAACACTCGTAAAATCTATTTTATCTTCTGCTCCAGAAACAAAGGATTGAAACCGAATGGAATTTGTTAATCTTCGGCAGCTCTTATAGTGGCATTTTGACCATTTATTAAGTGAATTATAGATAGCCCGATGAGCTACAGAACCAATGGCTCTATTTTAAAAACATATTTTCTTCTCTTTTCAATAGAAAACCATTTGAAGTTAATGCATAAAAAAGTATGCATATTTTTCGCCCTGTATCTGAAAACCAACACAGTATTATGTTATGAGACATTTAGCTATTAGAAACCTTCTTTCATATTAATCACTACGATGACATTTATTTGTGATGTTTTGTTGTCTGCTCAAGTCATAACTAGATAATTTGCTGCGAGCGTTTATCTTACTGTCATGGCTGGAGGATGATCCCATCAAAGTGTTTAAAAAAACAAGTTTCTAAGAGACTAATATTTGACGACAGAGATATCAATCTTTTTGGAGTATTTGACACTTGGAAACGTATCAAAGAGCACATTCTTCTAACGGAAGTCTTTACACTTAAAACACTTGCGATTCTAAGACCTCGCGATTGCGTAATAGCGCCATTAAATTACTGATGTTCAGACATTGCTTCCTTGGAGGAAAATCAATATATCCGTCGTTTGTGACGCACGAGAAAGAGTGAATCCAAGTGCTAACCCACTAACCCAGAATAACGTGACGTGAAGACTGAACAGTTTGAGCGATTTATCTTCCTCAGAACATATATTGCATATGAATTTATACTTGTTTACGTAATTTCTGGGGAGGGGAGATTTTATGTCACTGAATGGCCAAAAAAACGGAGCTGCATGAGAAAGACGTTCATTCTCGTTAACTATCTGTTATAAATCCTGAGTAAGACTTTCGGCATTAGATGAAGTTTGTCAGTGTGACGCTTATAGATTTAGATTAAGATTAGGTCATGGTGAGACAAAAATAGAACTGATTTCATACCGACAAAGGAACATTTATACTTGTATCTAAGATATGATATCAAATTCGAATGATTATATAAGAAGCATATTTTATTTGAATCGTGTAAAAGCCTTTTTCCAGATATATTGTGCATAATTGCTTTTCATCTCATTTTTCTTTGTCGTTGACATTATAATACAAAGATAATGTATGTTTAAAAGTATATTGTTTTTATTTTTTTTTAGATGTTTTCAATCATGTGTATCAAATTCAAGTTGTTCATTTGTGTATATTGTCATGAACGTCTTAACAAATGTTTTCGTTATTTCTGGTTTGATGTATTTAAACTTTTCACCCACTTTTAAAAACGTTTATGATATGGACGCTCCATCTTTGAATATCTTCAGTTTCTGTCTTCAATCTCCCGTCCCCAATATTGGTTCACAGAACATTTTCCGTAATGTTTACATTAACATCTGTACAATATTAAACAAATTCTTAAGATCGAGACCCCTTACTTTAAACAGGAAACTATTTACTGCTGTAATGAAACAAACCGACACTTACATTAGATGTACATTATAAATTTCACGTCTTGCAGGACGTCAACGTAATTATTCACAACCAAGGGGAAATATCAACTTAAAAGCTTTTATCATTTTGGAACATTGTGACGAAACTGCTGGATTCTTGTACGTTGATTAACTCACCCATAGTTACTCGCCGCAGTTGGTGCGCAGTTCGTACAGAACCTGGGAAGACGTGCGACGCGATAGCTTTGGTGTACGCTCGTCATGATCGTGACGCAGACGTTTTTAACGCTTCCTGTCATGTAGGTCCTGCTACTTCAAGCATTCCAAGGAAGACATTATGTATTCTGGCATATTGAGTGATAGCAAATATTTCATGTTTTTGCCAATTTGCCACTTTTTGACATTGTGTGGTCTTTGACGTAGATTCAAATGGACACTTAGTCTCTCTTAAAAATACCATACAGACCTAGCCCTAGAGTCCTTTAAGAGCTATTGGTACCCTTAACCCATAGTTAAAGCATTTAGTTAAGATCACCTTAGCCTAAGGGACCTCTGTGCAAGCGGTTCCTGACCTTTTGATCTTACCACATCGCACCGGTACTACAGTTTTTCGAAGTTAGAACGTTTTCTGCTGCCACCTTATTTCGGATACTAGTATTTGACATAAATGATATCTTCGGGGTGCCGATATTTGATACATATTTCAGTGATTTCCGCCCATCTCAGGGTTTATAACATCAGTAACAGGAAAGTCGATACAAAGTAGAAATCTTTTAAGGCATCAATTGGTCTTTTTCCAGTAGAGGTTCCTCATCATATAAAATTTATCTTTGGAAAGTGCGCATGCATCTATGTCTTTATGTGGCTTATCTTGGTTTAACTTGCTTTTTTAGTTAAGAAGTGAATTCTATAAAGATGCGGATGTGAGAAAAAGTAAAAGAATCTATGCCAATAAAAAAAGTCGTCAATGTGAAAAATTATTGACAAGCCATCAAATCCTTGTCTTTATTATAATAAAAACATATTACTTTTCATTCAACCAATATTTCTGTGATTATAGTTAGAAGTTAAATGATACAAAATGGGAAATTATTTCTTATTCAAAGAACTTTACTCTCTTTCTCAGGATGTATTCAAAGTGTCACGACTTTACAATTTATCAAAAAGAAATACCCATTTCCTCTTAAATGTTTTAACCCGAGCCATGGAATGATAACATTACACCAGAGGATAAATAAACGAACCGTGTCAGTTGAACGTACAGCATCCCCTTATCAGCAAACGTAACACCGACAACATCACGTCTAGTGCCCAGTTATCGCGAGAAGTCAATTAAAGTTTCGTAGTGGTGTCGAATAAAGCATGTTCCACATGACCCTATTATCACATATATCCATCCACTTTCCCGCTCTTAAAGGATCTCTTCGACTCAAAAAAAGTCAAGGCCAGACAAACAATACGAGGGGTGTCCTTTAACTATCTTCTCTTTGTAGTGTCCAATGTTTGAAATTTTTTTAGAACTGACAATGGCGAGACCATCCAGTGCGAACCTTTGGCATCATGTTTGAGAAAGTAAAAACAATACATTAAGTGAAGTTCTTATGATTCAGTTGTCTTAGCATGATACGTTGTGTCTCGCAAGGAAGGTGGTTTGGTATCTTTTATAGGCCACTCCTCGTATGGTTATATTTCATTCATTTGTTCTGTATCCATCAAAGGCTGTATCAAGTACAATGGACAGAATTGGAGGGCAACGTGACTAACTATAGTTAGATATGATATCTTGGTTGCGAAATGTATTTACTTGTATTTACGTGTTTCCACCAAAATACATGCACGAATTTGTTTTTTAATTACATTTGTCGGCATTTTCAATCTTTTTTAAAAACATGGAATCAATGTATAAATATAATACAAAATAAACGTATATTTTACTAGATAAAGACAATTATTAGTTTCACACTTTGGTTCAAGTCTTTTCACGTTTGCGGGTCCAAAATTAGAAATCGTGACAGTATCTTTGAACTGTGAATTCTAGCTTTTTCATTTGTATCTGCGGATATATGTTAAGTCTTTGAAATATATTTTCAATTTACATAGAATCTAGTAAGCATACGCTCCCAAACGAAGACTTTTACAATAAATCGTGCTTCTCTAATGTTATTTAACTTAGTCTTTATGCAATATCTCATCCATATATGTATTCCATGACTGTATTTAAATCAGTGCTTTTCCTGGAATGCAATCTCTGTCTCGATAGCTGCCACACTTCTTCAGCGGATTCAACATCAGATCACTGTCTGTATGTGTGGGTTGCCCCGGTTCTGATAACAGCTCCGCATAATTAGCTGCGGTAGGTTTCTGCAGATACATATCCATATCTCATAAGGGGATCTCACGAAGTAAGGCTTGTTGCATGATTTGATGATTATAATGGGAACTCTGATGACAGTTTCCTAGAATATGCATTAGCAATAACATGTAACTGGAGGACAGTCCATTACGCAGAGAATTAAAAAACCAACATTTTATTCGTCCACCCCTGTTATTGCAATGACCTTTATACCAGGGAAACCAAGGCCACTTACATTACAGGAATATTACAATATTGTTATTGAATGTTTGGAAATCTAGGGAACATTTAGATGTTTTGAATTAGATTTACAAGCCTACGCCTTGTTTCAATTGATAGACATTGAAATGAAGGCGTGCCGACAATGTTTGCCCTACCGATTTCCAATCATGAAAGCAGACAATGTCAGAAAACACGATCTTCATCAATGGAATTCATAGTTCATACAAGGAAGTGAAAATAGACAAATTCCACGCAAAATACAACCTCATTTAGTTGTTTTCAAAAACGTTGTTGTTAGCTCATCAAGTGGGTAGATCCGTGCTCGGCAGTGCAATCTATCTTCTGTTCGGTCATTTAATACAACGAATAGTTATCTTATACACGAACCGGAAGAGTTAGTGTTGATACAACAATTTATGTTGATATTACGAATGCAATACATATCATCAAGGAGGATGTTATAAGTTATTCAGTCACTAAATATGAGGGGCCTATCAATAAAAATGCACGATTTTCACTCACTAAATATTAGGGGGCCTATCTATAAAAAAACTCCATGATTTTTAACCACTAGATATGAGGACTGTCAATAAATATACACATATTACAACGACTAAATATGAGGGGCCTATCAATAAAAACGCACATATAACAACCACTAAATATGAAGGGCCTATCAATAAAAACGCACACATCACACTAACCACTAACATGAGTGTCCTAACAATATATTCGCCTGAACCGCAAGAGGTAGGTTTCATAAGTATGGTTTCTCTCATTTATAACCTTGTCTACATAAAAGATATCTATAGAAAGATGTGATAAACTGAATATACTGTTTCTTGCAGATTCCTTTCACGGGATCTAGTATGAACACTGCACGGAGTTTCGGCCCAGCGGTCGTGTTCGGAGCTTGGGAGCACCACTGGGTAAGTTTCATTTAGAAACTGCACCTAATGAAGGAGTTAGTATACTCCGAAACACGGTGAATTTCACTATAAAGAAGTTGTTGTATTGAAAGTATTGAACTTGTTTGGGACGGCGTTATGATCAATTATTGGTTGATTCAGGGGTAGGTTTATAGGAAGCTTAATCTTGCACAAACGTGCTTACAGGTTAAGCTAAGGGATTTATGATGTAATACTCAGATGAGAAATTTGTGCATTTAGTCCTGAAGACACCACACTTTGAACCGATTTTAGATTCTTTCCAAAGTTAGTACGATCGATCCATCGTTAAATGTGTGATTAAAAAACTACAATTTTTAGTCCCTCGCTCTTTCTCTGAAAATCCCTTAAAACCACAGGGGTCTATTCGAGTTAAATAAAGGTGATGTGAAATAAAGTTTCAAGGTTGCTTATCATGATAGTTTCAATGATATAACAGCAAGGTACTCATAGACATAAATTCATACTTGTTGTGATAAATTAGGAATGATAAATCCTATGATACCTTGAATTACCTGTAACAAAATGGCTTCTTCTTCCAACCAGGTGTACTGGGTTGGACCGATCCTGGGCGGTGTCGCTGCTGGACTAATCTACGAGCACTTGTTCGCCGTCAACGCGTCCCTCTCCAAGGCACGTGCATGCATGTTGGCGAGCGCGTATGATGATGAGAAGTATGAAGCGCAGAAGTTGAAGATCAGGATCATCGAGGAGACGGACGACAACCTGGAGAGCATTCACCTGAAGGAGGCCGAGATCACTGGGGACGGCGACAAGAGCAACCATGATGAGTCCAAACCGGAAGTGTGAAGAGGTGGTTCACAGCTACAGTCATTTGCTGGTGAACGAAATGTTTACATACGTTCTTTTATGGATAAGTTGTTGAACTACGTTTTACAGTAGTTCTATTACGGATAGGATTAACATGAAAGTTTCTAAGAGACTGTTTGTCACTGTCAACTGTAGCTCACAGAGGGAAACTGTTTTTTTCTCCTTTGCGCAACCATTTTTCGCTACAGTTTGCCTGTGCTTACGTCAAGGGACTCTAGTTTAATATACATGTACAGTACATGTTTAAAGCCTCATTAAACGTCATTTCTGGTGAGAGATCCAAGAATATCTTGAATGTAGGCGTTTGGTGACGATCTCCTTCATCATTTTATTGTTTGAGAAGTTAACTTCGTTTCTTACGTATAATTGTTTGAAGTTGACAATAACATACCTGTAATCGATTGTTTAGTAAGCCACTTAATTAAATGATATGACATTCAAAGCAATGTTTCCTTATTTGATATCTTTGCAAATCAGCTCGAAGTGGAAGGAATAAATACGGCAGGAAAACCTGATATATTGCAAAGTGCGCCGTAAGTCGAAGAACAATATCAAAAGCTGAAGAGAAATTTAAAATAATGAGCAGCATGATCTATAACCGAGGCTAACAGTTTTAAATTGATAAAAAGTTTTAATCAGGAGAGATGAGATGATCTAATAACTACTAACTACATTAGCTGAAAATAAAGCGCAAATGTACTTCATTGAATACTGAGCTTTAACTACATGTAAAGGGAGATAATTCAAATAACGAGGAATAAACTTCGTCAGTCACGTGACACATACAGATTACTTTTTCAATGAAATTTTATCACCAGTATTATCAATCAGACATGCATTTGATATTATTGATAACAACATTTTCATTGATCCATTTATGGACAAGTAAATATGTATCCGGGAATATGATAGTTTTACCACCTAGCTTTTAACTTAGATATATAGATTAATTCTTGAGCTACTTTCAAAATGTATCACGATATAATCTAATTAGACATGGATAATATCATAGATATCGAGAAAGGCTTTAGACATTCTGTATGTTTTAAATTTGTGCACATATTCAACTTGTTCATTTCATTTTTGCAAACTTGTTAATTTCATTTGTTGTTGTTATTTCTTAAAAATGGTCATTTACAGAAGCATCCTAGTGCCACAGTCAAAAAATATTTATCCCCTAATTAGGATATACTATCACCTAATTAGGACTTAATCATTGCCTATTTAGGACATAACTATCACCTAACTAGGAGATATTAAGTCCTAATTAGGAGATATTAAGTCCTAATTAGGACATAACTATCACCTATTTAGGAGAAACTATCTCCTAATTAGAAGATATTAAGTCCTAATTAGGAGAAACTATCACCTAATTAGGACTTAATCATCGCCTAATTAGGACATAACTATCACCTAATTAGGAGAAAGTATCTTCTAATTAGGACTTGATATCTTCAAATTAGAAGATAGTATCAACTAATTAGGAAACAAGAAAAATTAGAAGATAACTAAGTCCTAATTAGGTTTTAATTATCACCTAATTAGGCGTTACTATCTCCTAATTAGGTGATAGTATCAACTAATTGGTATAGTAATTAGAGAAAGCATCTCCTAATTAGCAGATAGTAACGCCTAATTAGGCGATAATTAAGTCCTAATTAGGAAATAGCTATGTCCTAAGTAGGACTTAGTTGTCTCCTAATTAGATATTAACTAAGTCCTAATCAGGGGTTACTTATCTCCTAACTAGGCGTTACTATCTCCTAATTAGGAGTTACTATCTCCTTATTAGGTGATAGTGTATCCTAAATAGGAGATTTAAAAAATTTGACTGTGGCACTAGGGTGCTTCCGTAGGTCATTAATGATCAAAAGCTTGGGAAAAAAGTAGCTACCCGCATGTACGAAGGGAGGTAACTCCTGGAAACATTTGCCTAGAATGGAAAGTATCACTCGCGTTAAGCCTTGTTGAATGTGTTTGTATTATGATAGCACGGTGTTTACAATATGTTTTCACTCTTCAATTTAGGAAACAATGTGTTTTCACAATTAAGTATTTGTGTTAGTTATCATAAAACATTCTAGCTGCATGTGTTCATTGTTGTAAAACATTCATAACGTGTTATCCTTAAAGGGAATAAAACCACTCGTTAAATTGATAACTACCATCGAAATACCTTCAATATTGGCATTCCCTTACTAAATGTAAGACCTTTGTAGCTTTTTGTTTCATTTATATGGGTTTTTTTTCTAAAACATTACATTAAGGCGATGGTAATATTTCAGTCGATATACACGGATGGATTTGGTGCTATTTGTTGATAATGAGATGTTTTATTTTTCCAAAGTTTCATTCATCATTGAAAAGTAATCAGTCATTTATGATGTCGTTAGGTTTGATGGTAGCTTACTTGTTTGATCGACATTGTGGCAATCTTCTTATTAGAACTGCTCCCAGCATGATATCACACATGTATTTACGTTCATATACATATATATGTCTATAAAAACTTTTGACAGACTAAATGACGGACGCTGTAGATTAAGTAGATCAGATACTTTTCCATGTTCTTTAATATCCTCATCCATGTTATTCCATTTTATGATATTTTATTTCTATTTTCTTGTACATAAAAGCGTTTGTTCAAAAATCCCGTGTAAGCCAAGAACAAGGGCTATGCTTATATTCAGCCTATTGACAATCGTTTCATGAGTTCAATTCTAGTTAGGGTTTGTTCATTTATTTTACATTTATCGTTTTTGCATGAGCCATTTTTGCCGTGAGACGAATCTTACGATTTTGCCTAGTTCTTTGTATCACTGTTTCAGAAATAAAATTCTTACCTTTTGAATTTCTCTGTCATGGTGAAGATTTATGTTTAGTGAAAGTTGAGATGAGTAGTCGTTTCGTTGAGCTACTTTTACACAATCATTAACAGTATGCATATGATATTTTCGGTGTAAAATAAAAAAACAACTTATAAAAAATCCTCACCTCACTGATACTCATACCTTCAAACACAGAAACCCTTTTAATTCGAACCTTTCTGCGTATCCGGCATCCTGGTTCCCAGGGTATGATACGATGCGCTACACAATGCAACATTAGCCAACGAAAATACTTCTCACATGTGAGGCTTGCTTTCTGTCAGCGAGGCGTATGTCCTGCGTCATGTATGTCCGTGTTCTGTCAATATCACTCGAGTGCGCGGTGTCACCGAGTGCTTCGTTAAATTGTTTTGCCTCTAGTCAGTCCGGAAAGTGCTCAGATTAAACCAGAAGTTAGCATAGGACATTATGGCTTGAGCTATCTCTGTAAGGAGAGAATGCTTGTTTGGGGGCAAGTGTCAAATCAAAACATCCACAAACCCCTCGATAAAACTTAAATCTGGAATACAGGCTCTGAATTACCGAATCTCTGATAAGCAAAACAATTGTTTGAGAGAGATAAAACGTTTTTATGGTTTATTATTGAGCATTAAAAAATCTTGACATGCGATAAGATGACTGTGACTGCCCTACACATAAAACGAAGGTTGAGTTAAAGGTATCTGACACCAATTGGGTTAATATTCCGCTTCTGTCTATTGTATCAACTGCTTCTTTCCAATATGAAAACCCCATGACAGTAAAATAAACCGTCCCTGATTTGAATACACTAGTTTAAATGCTACGTCGATTGATCCCGCGTGCATCTAAACCAACTATACAACACATAAAATAGGAAATTGGCTTGCAATTTCATCTCTTAGCTCGTACTTTTGGTTTCGGTCAGATTGGTGTTGAGTTTGCCTTTTAATTCAAAATCATTTTTTCAAATGAATATCGAGATACCAAGAAACGTAGTTCTGTAACCCACTGCCAAATATCTGTTAACGACAATATTCAAGGGCAGTTAATTTAATAACAGTTTCCCTGAATAAAGGCCTAGGGGTGGTATGTGAAGACTGTTGGAGTAGGTAGTAGTAGTAGTAGTAGTAGTAGTAGTAGTAGTAGAGAGGTAGTAACCACAAATATATAGGTTTAGTTGACACCGACAGAACATGTTTTACTGAAATCAATATTTGAATAAAAGTTTAGTCTATGAAATCGATTAAATTTCTCGTCTTTTAAAGAGATGTTAAATTTGAGGAGATGTTATATTTTGCAAGTTCTTTCAATTCAAAAGAAAAAAGAACTGTCTATTATCATTTAAATTATGAAAAGCAGAGTTAGTTTAAAAGCAGCTTCAAACGGAAAAAACCGCAAATCCTCATAAAGGTGACATTTTAATTCACTATAAGTCGTGAAATTCATCTTCAACATATTAACACGTTAACACTTTAATTTGTTACATTATTTACAATGTCTTTGTAAAAGAGGAACAGGAGGTACTGCATATCTGCCGGTATCAATGTACGTGAGAAAAATACCAAATCTAAATTCGGATAGAAAAACACTGGTCTCTAAAGATAAAATTTTATCATAATTTTCAACAAAGGGAGTGTCTTTATAAAATAGAAATTTTTTTCCATTTGATTTCCCAATAATATTACACAAAGAGGCCTGTTAAACGTTTTGTGCTTGAAGGATATCATTTTTTAAACTAATGTGACATTAAGAAAATAATGAAGTAAAACAAAAAGTTATAATGAGATACCAACATTAAAATCCTCTTATCACGAAAAAATCGTATGTCAAAAGTGTGTTGTTTTTTTTTTATAAGGATACTGTTATACATAGACGTAGGTATAAAAATAAAACGGAAACATTTAACTTTTTGTGAGACATCTACAGAAAACCATCCAATATCCCCTCTATTAAACCCAAAAACTCGCAACGTAAAACAATAGAGGTTCCAAAAGAGAACTATACAACATCATATGAACATCATGAGACATACTCCAAACATTTAAGTACTAATGCAGATACTGTAAACTGGCGTATTTATGTCACGGTAAACTGTGACATAAACAGTAGTTCGTAACCACAGGTGAAAATCACATACAAATATGATATATCAAGATTTTTCATGCAAAGGCCATTTTTTTAACACGTATTCAACAAATGTAGTATATTCTGGAGAGACTGTTCAGTGGGCGATGTAAGTGCAATATCATCTGCGTATAGAAGACTGGGGAACATGTCAGCATCAATCGTTACTAAACATTGTTGATTATTTTTCTCCTAGGAGTAGTTGATATCCACCGAGAAACAGTAACGCAGATGAGGGACCTGGGCCTAGAAATCTAAGCCCCTATTATGTACTGTATGCCTATTGTTAATCAATTAAAAAATCCTGAGCTCAGGATCAGACTAAAGATTAATTTTGCCTTTCCCCCTAAAATCTATCCTTAATGAAACTAGAACAGGGATTCCATTAACAGAACTTGATGGAAGCGCTCATAAAATACCCATAGCACCACTGGCGAGCAACTTTACTTTGTAACGTAAGCAGTGTTTGGGGAGTGTCGATGGCTGATTTTGTTAAGTAAAGCACGCTCATGGTGTTGACAGTCTTCAATGTGATTATTTGGGCAACACTCCTTGTTTATACAATCACTCACTGACACATACAATGTTACTTGATAATTTCAGTGGCCTATATATTTCCCGTTTAACATAACGTGAACACAGTAGAGATTATTTCTATCGATTTTAGATCATGGGGGAAACACAGAAATTTAAACACTTGGTAATTGCAAAATAATAAAATAAAATACCCAGAAAGTTTACAGCACTTTCCGATTTAAACTGTATCATAATGGAAAAATGGCAAAATAAACGTTACAGAGATGGCAAATGACCGATGAACTTGTTCATTGCATAACCAGCTTATTGTTAGAATACCATAGTTATCAAAAAAGAATCCATTAATAACAGACTTTGGAAACATCAACCCTCGTAAGAAATAAGGAGGCACATTTTACAACAGAATTCACACTATGAACTAGAACTTTAGGTGTCTGAAACAGATGATGACCAAGACCTAAATCAAAATAGAACTATCAAATGTTCTTCGGAATAAAAGTTACTAATTGAAACTTATAGTATGTCAGTATGATTGAAATATATGCCTTATTAGTCCACCGGCCACTAGGGGTCGCCATGCTTACCACTTAATTTGGACACTTAATTTGTGTGTCATAAGTACACATTAGTACACAAAATCATAATTCTCCTCTTAGTGCAAATAATGTAATATAAAATGATATACATTAACTGTAGAGAAGAGAAAATAGTTTTTTTCCAAGGCTGATTTGATGTATTTCAATGATAGTAGATTAACGGTAGGTCCCTTGGGTTGCTTTTGGACATTAATTTGTGCGTTATAAGTACACATATGTACACAAAAGGGTTACAAGTACTTATAATTCTACTCTTAGTGCAAATAATGTAAAATAAAATTATATACATTAACTGTAGAGATGAGGAAACAGAAATGTTACCGATCGAAGTCATGAATGAGGAGTTTTTGTAACAGAATCCTAAAATTTCGTACAAATGACTCATGGTAGCTATCTGAAATGTCTGTCAATGGATTCAGTGACCTTCTAAACATACATTTGGATACCAAGATTATGGTTCTATGATAATTAGAACCAAAGATATGGGGACATCCATCTTTCGGTGTGACTCTTCAGAGAATAAGTGGCTGAGAGGGGTACGCATGGAAATATGTAAAAATGACACATTGCGTCCTAGTTTATACACTGTTACCACTCAGATTTGCATAATAGACATGTCAAGGATTTCAAAAAAGTTAGTTTCGTTCTGCCATGGGGGATGGGGGGGGGGGGGGGGGGGGGGGGTGCATGGGGACCACATAGCGGCCGGTGGACTATATAATTCTTACACTATCAGCGATAAGAACGTGAAGGTGAAGGACGAAATGTGAAGCTTGTTGAAAGGCGTTCACATTGTATTGCCGATATGTGTATGATACATTTTAAAGAAGATAAGTGGTCATGTAAAAACTGTTGAGTAATGTGAATGTTTTTTTTCTAACTCTTCAGAATATATAGTCTGCTCCAGGTTTGACCATTATAAATGTCATTTCGTATGTATACTTACAACTGCAATATACTTTATTTTATAGCAGCTTAGTACCTGTTTTCTGTCTCTTACATACAAAGACATGTCGACCGACAAAGATACAGCACTATGCTATTATAATAAACGCCATTTCTTGACGTCCTAAAATATAGTTAAACCTGTGAATTATAGAATGTGGCTGCATGCTTAAAGGTCAAGAGGACGTAAAAATTACGGGGATGAGTATTGAAACCAACATGGACTTCTACAACTTATATATAAGTACTTGAAGGCAGGAACGTGAAGCATTTGGCGAGGTGCCAGAAAAATGTGAAGGCAAACAGTAAGTGGGTGTTACGATCGCAATAAAGAACGATGACATTAGGTTTTTCCCGCGAACTGGTGAATAAAGGCAAAAATAAATAAAATCGCTACCTGTTACTCGAAACTTCTTCTCATCCATTCTGGTCGTTAAGAATTACTTTTCATGCAAAAGCCCCTCACATTGCAAAAAATAGGATAGTATATAATTTCATTTTAAGATAATTGGGTGTTTGTTTTTTTGTTATACCAAACGTATCACTTACTCGTTGTAATGTTTGTCTGTAGAAAAAGCTTGATAATTTATATATTGTGCAATTTTATTTTGTAATTGAAATTGTTATCTTGAATCTGTCAAGTTAATCGTTGTTATACTTCAAAAAGTCTCTTTCAAATACTAATATAGAAAACTGAGTGAAAATATTGGACATTTATAGATTATGTGGTGATAAATGTAATCTATTTGTAACCTAAATGTAATTTACTCTTAACTATATATTGAAAGAATACATGTAAATATCTGCGAATATATTAAAAGTTCGCTGAGGGAAGCCGTTAAGATGCATTTAAGCAGCAATAAAAGTAACTATTAATTCTAGCACTTACTCTATACTGAGTGCTCAGACCATATGATTCAGCAACTGGGCCAATAAAAAAAATAACAGACCCACGAGGGATTGACACTTTTATTCAACTAGCATCGTTGAAATACGTGCGAAATAGTTTTTACACTGTTTGTGACAAGTACGTGAACTGAAGGTGAAGGACGAAATCTAAAGCTTGTTTTTAAATCGTTCATTGTACTGCCGATATACGACGAGATTGATTTAAAAAAGATAAGCGGAAATTCAGACAAGCTCGGTTGAAACTGTTGCGTCATATTAATGTGAATTTTACTCTTTATTTCAGGGTTTGTCTCTTTTGTTTTGTCTTTATATTTCTGGTTTTGTTTCCCTTGTTTTGTCTTTATACTTCTGGTTTTGTCTCTTGTTTTGTCTCTATTTCTGGGTTTGTCTCTCTTGTTTTGTCTTTATATTTCTGGGTTTGTCTCCCTTGCTTTGTCTCTATGTGTCTCTCTTGTTTTGTCTCTATTTCTGGGTTTGTCTCCCTTGTTTTGTCTCTATTTCTGGGTTTGTCTCTCTTGTTTTGTCTCTATTTCTGGGTGTGTCTCTTTTGTTTTGTCTTTATATTTCTGATTTTGTTTCCCTTGTTTTGTCTTTATACTTCTGGTTTTGTCTCTCTTGTTTTGTCTCTATTTGTGGGTTTGTCTCTCTTGTTTTGTCTTTATATTTCTGGGTTTGTCTCCCTTGCTTTGTCTCTATGTGTCTCTCTTGTTTTGTCTCTATTTCTGGGTTTGTCTCCCTTGTTTTGTCTCTATTTCTGGGTTTGTCTCCCTTGTTTTGTCTCTATTTCTGGTTTTGTCTATATTGTATTAATATGAATCAAAGAATCTAAGGTGATTTTCAGCCTGTTTGATATATACATGCACTAATTATTTTGTACAGGGCATTAAGTAAAGTGATTGGTCTCCAGTTCTTTAAGAAGATTTTATTCTTATTATGATTTAGGAATACAAGTGATTACTCCTCTCTTCATAAGTAGCTATCTATCACCATCTGCCCCCTGTCTGAGGAACGTCGCTCATTTTGATTCAATACATTTACGTATCTGGTCTATTCATCTCGGGAGAAACATACCTCTAACAGAATAGTTATCTAGATAGTGTAACTGTAGAAGTTGTTGCTTCCAGAAGTTGATTCTTGCCTCTGAATTTCAGAAGTCGGAAATAAACAATAATTTGAATGCTGCATAAATTGTTTTAACATTCACGCAATGGTGATGATGCAATGTAAATAATTGTTGTCCTTATCACGAATAAGCAAACTCTTGCTAGATATGAGTTTGATTAAAGTGGTGAGAGGTGATGAGAGTGATGAAAGATGTCCCACTTTCTTTATTACCTTTGTATGTTGGCAAATATATACTTAACCCAAAAACGTCGTATGTCACGAACAATAATATTGTGTTGTCCATCTCATAGAATTTGATAATGGACATATAACCAGTTATTCATAATGAATAAACGAAATATGGAATACCATCACTGGATTACATATGATTTAAGACTTGAAGCTTTTTGATTGGTATGGTTGCCCAATTTCTGGAACTGTCTTTTGTATGAATTCATCTCCTGTGCAAAATTGTTTCATAAACACAGACGAGACAGTTCAGTATCGTCTTATCATCTTTAAAAACATCTATTATATTTGTTTCTGCAGAAAAGACCTTCATCATTGGTGCATGCAGGGTCGCCTTTTGATAGTTGGACCATTGTAATGTGCAAGGTAATATTTGTGTTTGGAGAATAAGCTAAAGAGATCTCGTTTATCATGTCAGACAAACAAGCACCTGCTCATCCCGGTGTAAGTGATCCGTGCCCGGGAGTCTTACATTACGTTTTAATTAGCTGAATCTCTTGACAGTCTTCAAAAACGACTGTTTCTAATAGTTCAAGAAGTTAAAGGACACTGAAACTGTTCTTTATTTCACTTAATACTTGTTTGAGACACGTGAATCAGGAGTGCAGATATAATTTTCAAAATCCAGGGGCATTCGAACCCGGAGAGAACCATGGTGACAGTAGAGAAACTTACCAGTTGATCCAATCAGACCATGTTGGTAGGGTGTATTTTGACCTGACACAATCCCCTCTACAAACGAACTTGGGAACATTCAAAAGTATGTCTTATAACTTCATCTCAAACCTATACAATTTCATTCAAATCTATTCACAAAAGATGTTGGTCTTAACTTTTCTGTATACACACAAACGGCCCTCTATCTAATCTCTGCTTAATTTTCCTCTCATTTTTAAAAGTAAGTTTTATTAAGGTAACTTACATAAAGCTCACAATACTGTGTGGATTAGAAACGAAGCCATGGTCGCTCTTCAAATCGCGATATTTACTCACATAAACTGACACAAATGTATCTATATCTTCATGGCCTTGTTTAACTCATATAGCAAGAAGAAAGGGGTGAACATTGTAAACTGGATTGAGGACAAGCGCTTATGTTAAAGGTCGAAATGTGAAGCATTGAATAGGACATGTGAATCACGAATGCCTTACGGGTACTGAAACGTGCAATTGAACTGAATACCTTTAGGTTTTATGGGTATGTCGAATTTGTGAACAATCGATTTGACGTACGTTTCGTATATTTTTAACTTGGTAGTTCAACATTCATTGATGCATAAGTGTTTGGGATATCTTTTAATTCTAAAAGATGACCAACAACTTGACAGGCTTGATAATGGTTTATTGAAATCACAAATTTAAAACCTTGAAATATAGAAAAAAACTAATTTTTAGAGCATTTGATGACTAATAAAGGATGTTTTAGAGAAAAATATAAATTCATTGTTTCGAAATTTTGACCCCTGGTCACTTCAATGACCTGCCAAAACTGTTACGGTAAATTGTAAGGTATGATAAATACTTGCCTTAAAGAGCCACTCCGTGAGTTGTTGGAGTCATATATATGCCAAACTTAATCAATGGTGTCATTTGATCGCGAAGTATCGACCGTTACCAAAAAGATACATTTTAAAGCATATTGTTTTTGTGACAATATCAAGGTAAAACGTCGCAATTATGATCGAAATCAGACAGTGAGGCGCTTCAAAAAGTCAAACGTAATTTTGGAGACTTATCTAAAACAGCCAGGAGGGCAGTTAGGAGTTGATAGTGTTTGTCAGGTTATATAACTAGTATCCATGTATATTGGACGTGATATCTACACCTCTGTGCATTTATAAGGCTGTTTTTAGATTATCATGGAAAACCAGTATTTGTCAAATATATGTCTTTTGGACATGAAAAGTTAAACTGTTTTGATTTTATATCACCACATATGACATTTAGGCTCGTATCAAAGGTAAATAATATGTGATGAAAATCACGGAGTGGCTCTTTAAGACAAAAATGCAATAGACAAACGAATAACTTTAAAATACTCATACAAGTAGGTTGAAAGCTTGCACATGTAACAAAACACGATAAAAAAACTTTATGCATGCTGTACGAGACATGTAAAAGATACATGTAAAAGGGCAATCGGGAACTTGACAAAACGATATATCATCATATTTGATAAATGAAATGAATAATCAGAAAGGGGTTTTACTTTCATTACAAATTTTATACTAATATAAAGATATAAGAAATGTTCAGAACCTTTTTGTCATCTGGGAACTAACAATCTGCGCCCAGATAGTAAAAGTTTAAAACAGGAGTGTACATCATGGGACGGTCAGATAAACTTTTTTCGAAGGGATTGTTTGATAATTGAATTCAAAGTAGGATGATCTATGATAAATACCAAAGATGTGAAAGGTTGTTCAGTTTGTTGAGTATATCGTTGTCTACCTTTTTAAAATTATTCGCGTCTGTCTGTTCTTCTCCACTGTCAACTCAAGGTGGAAAATCTCAACATAAAGCGAATAGGTTACGGTTCACATTGTAGTGTAATTATGTATTACTTTACACCCCTGTTGTATTTCTATATCAATACCTAGGCTTGACAGAATGAGGTTAGCGCAAAACCGACCCACGCCACCACCAGAGCGAGAAGGTGAAGGTCGCTGCAATGTGAAACACTGCAATGTGAAGCAGAAAAACGGGAATAAAAAATAACAACACTAAAGCAGTCAGGCATACTGAAACTGCGGTTTAGGCTGCACTCTTTTCGAGCTGCTCATAGACAGATTTATGACTCTTTTTTTACCATTTACAACGCTTTAACTATTCAAGTAGACTTGATGACAAATGATTTCAACGTCCCTGTTTGGAGAGAATGTTCTGGTCGAGATAAGATCCCATTGCATGTGGATAGTGCCGTGTGCAAGCTACTATATATATGTAAGCCACCCTCCCTCTAACCAGACAACAGAGGGTGGATGCTTGGTAAAGCAAATACTCGAAGATGGCGAAAGTGGACTCGAACAGCAACCGCAATTTCCAACGTTCCTACAGCGAAGACGAAGGATGTTTCTGCCCAAGGCGACTCAAGAGCATTTTCAGCACCGAAGACTTAAAACGAGCCCGTATATTTCAAGAACTCGCAGCAGAATTCCTTGGCTCTGCTCTGCTGGTGATATTCGGGTGTGGTTCAGCCATCACCCTGGAACCAAACTTGGCACCAACTGTACCTTCTATAGCAATAGGGTTCGGTCTGACAGTAGCGACCATTATCTGGACTCTTGGCCATGTGAGTGGGGCCCAAATTAACCCTTGTGTCTCCATCTCACTCTGTTTGACCAGAAAAATAAGTCTGGTGAGATGTATATTTTACTGCGCAATCCAGTGTGTAGGTGCTATAGTAGGAGCGTATATCTTATACGGACTGACTCCCCCCGAGAGACGGGGAATGCTGGGTATAACGCTGGTGTCGGACAAGATCACGTTGTGGCAGGGGGTGGGGGTGGAGATTCTGGCCACTTTTATGCTTGTGTTGGCCATCTACGCTACCATCGATAACGGCATCGCCGACCATCCGGGCTCCAAAGCTCTTAGCATTGGATTCGTCGTCACCATGGATATACCTTGGGCGGTGAGATCTTTACTACTAACTTTGTTAGCAATTTGATATAAATTTTGAAATAACTTTATCATATTCAAATAGAGCATTCACCTATCATGTAAATAGAATATTTGGCCGTCTGTTCTTATAGATTTCATGAGGCATAAAAATTTGTGATTCACATTTCGACTTATCTGATTCACGTTTTGTACTCATATACCTTCAGCCTTTAGAACTGTCACTTTCAAAACCTTAAATACTCATTAACTTCTAACACTTTAAATAATGCACCATCCAGTTTAAAAGGTTTGTCCTACAGGCAAAGAAAATGGTGCTAGATATAAGCTTTTAAAGGCTTAAAACTCCATTTCTGAAAGAATTATGCTTCAGTGAACACCAGTTATAAACCGCGTAAGGACTAGATTTTAGGTCACCTTAATATAGACACTCATATAAACGTGTACACAGGTGGAATCAACCGATTGTTGGTTCGGTCAGCCATACATTATACAAGCCTCATTCTCTCCCTCAACCCGGGTATATAGTATGTATAGAAGCATCGACCTGATTAGGCTAATCCACTTGGGTGCCGATTATCTAAACATTATATGAATGCTTCGAATAAAGCCTGTATACTTAGTTGGATATTATTTACAAGGGTTATTTATCTTTGATATGCTGGAATCACGAAAATGGAAAAGGGACCCATAAGACCATTTCCAGAGGGGGAGAGGGTTTAACTAAGGAGAGGGTTTTACTTAGTTTGATTACTTGTACACGATCCTTTCTTTTGAATAAATATGGTTAAATCAAAATCAATCATACCATATTTCAATGGCCAAATGAAATAACTTCTAAAAACACAATTAAAAGGCACTAGTGCACGCTTTTACGGTTTAAATTGGCTATTTTAAGGTTTAAGAGGACTTATGCATTCACTTAAGCTTTCTATAGATGCAAAGAAATAATTGAAATTCTTTACAGTTGACCTGCAATCAGCAATGCCAAATAAATGGTTAGCTGTGCACAAAACGGATAAATTATGGACAGTTGAACGCGGCTGAACTAGTATTATGTGCAGCTATTGAATTTACCTAAACTCTGAACAGTGAGAACAAAGAATGACATATGTTTTATGAAAACAATGTTGTAAACAAACCGATTTAATAACACAGCATTAGAAGTGTTATTAGATTGACCAAAGCGGCTGCCGTTTCCGCTTTTCTGTTTATAAGCTAAATTTTAATATTTCCGATATCGTAGTTCATGCGGATTTAAAGTTATGTTGCATTAAATACTTCCGGTCTTTAAAAATCAACTTTACTACCTGAATACGTAAATATTTGTTAAATAACTTACGAGGTAGATTACATGAGTGAGGGTCGTGAGTTATATCGACAGATATGCAGTATTTGTGCATTCGTTATGTTAACGAAATATTGGTGTGGACTAGTGAGTTTAAGTTTTAAACGAATAAAATCTAGCATTGGTGCTTGAAACCACATCTTTCTCACCAGGATTTAAGACATATAATTATTTTTAAAACACACTTAAAAGTTGGTGTGCTCTATTCGAATCGGTATTACCGTGCAAACTGAAATTCGAGAGTATTAAACTGATAAAGAAGTACTCATTTCATAGTAGCAGGTTCAACTTGATCACAATAAGTTGCGTATGTGCATACTCAACATAACGTTTTTACATTCCAGATACAGTACACTGGCGCCAGTATGAACCCTGCACGAAGTCTTGGACCAGTGGTTGCAATGGGAATCTGGGACCACCATTGGGTCAGTTTAATCTAAAAATAGACCTAAAATCTTTGAATGTACAAGATAGACTGATATACCGGTGTGTATCATAATGTTTGTCAAAAGATGTAGAGATGTGTTTGACAGAATATTCTAATTAAAGTAAGTTTCTACGAAAAATTTCTCTGTTAAACACCTATTCACATATAACTACCATCACGTAGGCACCTTTCATAAAAAGATGTATAACCGGAAGTACCTATTTTTTCTTCACAGAAGTCATTACACTGTTATGGTAGTACTTCACTGCTTCTAATACGAGCTTGTTCTTGTGCCGGCGCTAATAGCGTTTTCAATGTTTTCCCATTTCATCATCATTATAATATCTCATGTTCGCAGGTATTCTGGGTGGGGCCTATTATCGGAGCAGTTGGTGCTGGTTTTCTGTACGAGAGTTTATTCGCCGCCAATGCATCCCCAAAGAAGTTGCGACGTTGTTTATGCAACCCCGTCTACGGTGACGTCGAGATGGCGCCAGAGACGTCGGAGATGGTGGTCGTCAGAGAGAACAAGGCTGTCACTAGTGGCTTCTGTGATGTGGACTATAATACCCACGTGCATGCTCAATTGTAGACGGGACAATGCTGTATGTTGATTGCGAGACGTATTTTTTGGGTAAAAGTTGCAAACTGACATGTGTTTGTAAATGCACAGAAGGAATCAAAATGAGCATTATGTTAATCAGTTTACGTTTACGTTAATTGTTCATATGTTCAACATATTAATGTAATGTGCCCATATTGGGTGCTTGAATATGTCACTGTTTTAAATGACATATATTAAGCTTCAAATATCAGCCAAACAAGAGTGGTCGAAACTCGTTACAGATCACAGATGACCGATACTGGATGTTCAGTCTCTTCTCACAAGTCGTAAAATAAGCACAGCATTCTATAGTTATGGCGAATGATCCACTCTCGGCCATATCATTATATCTGAACTACATTCATTTCGCTTGTTGCTTTTATCTGCAAGTTGTAGTTTGTAGCTCAAGTCATAAGTTGGTAATTAAGTCTGATCGGAAATTGAGTCAATATCTTTTTGTTGTTGACCTCTCGACCAATCATATTACTTGAACAATAACTTCATAGTCATCAAGATGAATGTAGAAAACTCAAATGTATGTAAACATGGTCCAATATACGTCCGCCGTCTCCCTTTATTCATCAGGAAATGTGATGTGTGTTCAACATTGCATTTAGATTATACAAATGTACATATAAACTTTTTGTTCCAATAAATGTTCTGACATCTTCAATCCTTTATTTTTATGCATGTTTGTTAGTGAAATAATTGTTCGATATTCCTCGTATAAAGTGAAATCGACAACTCCATAAACGGTTACAACAAACTTTTATTTTCATAAAATGCAATAAGGATTGGCAAACGAGGAATAAGGCTTGTTTGAACACCGCTCCTTAAATACAACAAAAAGCTGGACGCAAAAACAAAACATAACAAATGAAAAGGACATCTTTAAAATCAAATGCTTATGCAAATTGGCAATTGTCATGAAGTTGTTAGGGATGCCTAATGATTGGCTGCAGATTAACGTCAAATTTTATCAGGTGTGCTTTGGAAAAATATACCTATTTGAGTGATTATAATTCGAACGAAAACGGTTACTTTAACTGACTGGTGTAAAGAGTTATGGAATTTGCTGCTAGTTGAGTAGTTCAAGGACTCGTTACCATACAATACTGACCTAATATAGTATCCTCGTGTATAGAAATACATATATTTTCTTAAATTATGGTATTTACGCAAACACAAGAGTAGTGAAGAGCGCGTTCATTACAGTCGCCACAAGAACGACTTGGTGTTTCAGATATATCCCGTTTGTATCTGTTTGCATTCAGATCGCTGCATCCGAGGTTGAGGCGACAATGGATGCCTTGGCAAAATTGAGTGGAGAAATTTAAAAGTTGGAGATTCAGGCATTTCATCTTTTGAAATGGGGGTAGAGATATGGCAGAGATGTGAAGGAGTTCAATGACTCAATAATGCAAGGTAAAAAGGTATAAAGCTTAGTTTGAGGCGATAAATAAGCTAAAAATTCTAAATAGCTTTTCTATTATATCACATATAAGCATATTCTTGATTTATACATCGATTCATTGAATAAAATGTACCATTATTATCTATTTCAATGATATCATTACTCTCGATGTTGCTTCATTATATTGAAAGTAACCCCGGATGTATGAAAAGAAAGATTAAGAAATGGCAAAATTGGATATTGTTTTGTAGATTAATTTTCCATGATCTAATTATGATATATGAATAGCATGCATTTATATAACTTCCTTTCAGAAAAATAACGCATACAATTTTAAATTATATTGAAGCTTGTTTAAGTAATCCACATTAAGATAACAAAGTATTACCAGAGGATAACGGCAGTGACTAATCTCAATCAAATCACCGAACTCATTTAAAGATAATATATCCACATAGGGGGTACGATTAGCGGAAATACTTCAAAACATAGTTAAGAATAAATATCAACAACTATTTAGGTTCACATCCACCTAAAAATAGCAGAAAAAACGTGTTTTATAAACACTTCCGGAAAACAGACGCCAAACGTTTTATTAGCCAATCAGGTGCTAGGGGGGTTGTGACGACATAGACAGGACTCGTTAACGACTGGCTGATCTGTGTCATTGTTTACAATATAGATTCCAGCGGTCGTGAACGTATATATTTTCACTGATTGTACTTATAAAAAAGCCCCTTAGTCACCTAAGCTATTAATATCAATACATCGACATATTCTGTTTGACATTAATTAACTTGTTGTTTGTTTGGGTTGTTAATTTCCGATAATGCCGATCGAGTGAACCCAAACTGATATCTGCCGCCATTGTGACTGTTTTTTGGTTGAACATCTAGACAAATCGACTATCCCCTTGTGTAGTAGATTGGCCATTGTATATGTAGATGATTTGTTACTACTTTGTGCCATTGTATAGTGTCAACTCAATATCGTAACTCTGTGTTTCTGCTTTGCATGACTGTAACAATGAGATCTCGCTTTTGATGGACTGCCTCTCGGCAACTTCCGGATCTCGGAATAGGATACGCCGGTTCCTAACAGCTGTTTTGGGGCTTATTAACCAGTTGATAATGACGATTAAATTTTTGATGTGTTTAGTAAATGTACCTCTTGATTCGCGATTTGCCACCTTCATAAAAACGTTGACTTACGTACTAATGTATTTTGCATAGTAAGGATACAGATTATTGTTGTTTTGTGTAAGTTAATGGTCAGTGTTTGAGATAAAGAGTGTGGTACTAATCTAGAATGACGTAGGCCAATATTGTCAATAATAACATAACATTTATTGTTGATTGTGATGTAATTTAAAGCCTGCTTGGAAATGTATTGTAAATATGAAATTCTTTTTCAGTTTTAAGTATTTCAACCAAATGAAAATATTAACGCTGAAAAGCATATTATTTCCATTTCCTTCGGTACTTTAGTATCGGTATTTTACCAGAGAGGTTTTTAGTTACCTAACACTACTTTTTCACACCAGACAATATAGTCATAAAGTTATTACCTAACAGTCTACATGAAATGCCGCACACCTGTACATTATGGCAATTAAGCAATAAACTTAATGACCTCAGCACCTGGCACATTTCCAAAAGGTAATACACAAGGCACTGATTAGTTATCTAAACTTTATCCTCACACATAATCAACAGCCTTTATTGAAACTTGATGAAGGTAATTAGGTTTGTCAATACACGTGACACATGACAAAATATTAACAAATCTGTATTACTAAATATATTATTTCATACTGCAATGTTTATCAATATCAAATAGGTTATAAATTATCCACTGTAAGGCTACATAACATGGTAAATGTTTCTCCGGGGCAGCTTTATGACTTTAATTTTACTTTTTGTTGCTTCTAAAGTGAAGCTGTGGCAATAAATTTTAATTTTTCATAAATGTTATAACCAAAACTGTAGTGTCAACATACAAACATTAGCGACGTGCCCACATTTCTGTATGTATCCTTAGAGTAATCAGCACCAAAAAATATATATACCCCGAAACTAGTAATGTAACAAACTACAAACCTGTCACTGTGTACAATTTACAGATCTATCTATCTATATATGCACCTTATTTCATTATACTCTCCAACATTTTAAATAACTATTTAGTTCAACTCGATGAATTTTTAAACCCCATATGTTATCAAATACTAAAAATGTAAACAATTGTTGGGGTTTGAATTAATAATTTCTGCGACTAATCTTGAGAGACATAAATTCATACTGCAGATAAAAACTCAACATTCGTCTGCAAAATCATCAAATAAAGTCAACTCCCCAAAAGTTTCATGATTATTTATCCCACCTCCCACTGGATAGAATTTTGAATTTGCCTATCTTTCAAATTCCTTACCCTCTTTCGTTCCCTCTTCTCAAAGTATTCCGTCCGTTTTCTCTTCCGATATGGTTGACTGTCATATCTCGCTGGACAGACGGGTAGCGGGCCTATTTTCATCTTTATCTGTTTATTAACTGTTCGTACGGCATTTTTGATGAGTCTTTTCCTTTGTGGGGCAAGTCCAAAGTCCGTTTTGAAATCGTAGGAAAGTTCATAACAGTCCTCTGTGAAATGATCGGAGCAGATGACAGGCCTGTCATTGGGACTCCACTTCGCTCATTTATGACTAACAAACTTTGTCCAATTCGCGAATTGGACAGGATCCTTCGGAAACTGATGCAGTTGAATGTCTCCTGATTTCTTATTAGTACAGTTGGCAGCAACGCGTGAAGAAGGCATGTTTCATTCTCAATGAAAACGTAGACGAATGCGACCCATATCTGCATTGATATATACTTGTCTACAAACAAACGCTGAGCGAGTCCTGTCTATTACGTCACTTCAGCCGAAGGAGAGCTCAGGCCACTTTAGGGACTTTTTTAATTGGGCTTTCGAGGTGGCCAATTTCTACGCACTTTGAACCGTTATATCTTTTTAATTAAAGGACGCATCGAAACTTTGTTTGGTGTTTTATTTACTTGAAGGTATTGTCTTTATGAAAATGGGGATTGAAGTCGGATACAAAACTGGGATATAAAATCTTTAAATTCTGTCTTCAGGAGAGGTCATCGTTCATTGGGAAATTATTTTCTTGCATTGAATGTTTATTTCAAAACAATATATTTATAGTATCATAATGCAAATGCTTTAGTGAGAGAGTAACAAAGAATATAATTCAATTGTCTAACACTTTATATGAATCATGGGTACATAACTATAAGAATAGCTCATTAGATGACAAACAAGGTGCCCATGAACATATACATTCGACATTTTAAAAGATATTAGACTTTTTTTACACCTGAATACCAATTAAATGATTTCATATAAAATAAAAACGGTTGTGTTGGTAATGAAAGCAACATTTCATCTTTGCTATTATGCTATGAAATGAGTGTCACAATAACGAACTAAAAGGAACCGAACATTCATACTTTGTAATTCAAACCTCCTATGAAACGTTTCCACGGTCAATTATGCATAACACTAAGTGGTACCCTCACGTTGTGAATGCTCTCACGTGGTCTTATCACAGATGTGAACACAATGATTTTTATGATAGAATATACAGCTATAAAACGGAAACGTAGCGGTTTCATGCTGCAAGCGCCCGTAAAATCCCCAAATTAAGCGTGTAACATACACTCGGTAACCTACGTTCGTGATGAGATGATGAGTACTGAACTCATAAGAAAATACCATTGAAAAACGGTTGAGCTATAGTGCCCGATGCACCTTCTTATGTAAATGAATGTGAGACAGTCAGATGATACTTCTCTTCTCATGGAACACATGCATTTCTACCCCAAAACAGTTCAATCTCAAATAATATCTTGATACATAGACATTAATGTATGTCTAAATACCTAAGTAGATATTTATCATTTCGCAAGATCTATTTTAGCTATATGTCACAGGACCTCATCTCATTTCATCATCATTCCGAATAGACAGAATTAATACAGTCTGTATAAGTACATCTTATTGTATGCATAACTCCATCATCTCATTTTCATCTGCTGGATTTTCAATATACATTTGGTTTCAAGACTTGGTTAAGGATATGTAACCTGTTTACAAGATAACATTACTACAACGGAAACAGTAAGGACCAGGACAGGTTTATAAACACTATCTAAGCTCACTTCTTTGAAAAGCATAATAGGTTGGTGAGATGAATAGAGAACAAGTTATATGGATTTAAAACTTCTTTATTGCAGGATTACGACGTTTCGGTGAGTCTGATTAAAATCGACCGTGTTCCGAGGAATAAATGTTTCAAACGGTCCGTTGTCGAGAGGAAAGCCCCCCGCTAGAGTCATTAAAAAAAACCTCTTTTATTCCTCGGAACGAGGTCGATTTTAATCAGACTGACGTTTGTACCGTCAAGTGATAACGGTGTTAGTATCTACACCGAAACGTCGCAATTCTGCAATAAAGAAGTTGTAAATCCATATAACTTGTTCTCTACTATCTAAGCTGTCTCACATTGCCGCCATTCTCGTGTAACAGACAGTTATTTGATGTTAACCATCAAGTACAACCTTAAATGATGAAAGAAATCCATACAAGGAAGTAATTGTAGAAAGTTTTCCTATTGTTAATTGTACTGATAATATTTTGATAGGGAATTCAATCTATATATTTGTTTGTGATAAAGTATGTTTGTCATGCGTACAAGCGAATTATTCTTAATTATCCTTACTATAACTCACCATCCTTGATTGAAATCATTGTTATCGTTATTTCTGGACATGTCTTATTTCTTACCAATCACGGGTGCGACATTTATCAGTGGACAGGCAAAAACATTCGTGATTTCGACATTCGAGACTAGTGCCCAATATAGTTGGTTTTTTTGGTGAAAATATACGCGTTTCTCTCGGATGGTTTGCAGTTTTTTTAGTGTGTTTTTTTTTACAACACAGATTAGGATTATCATCGATTTAAGAAGATATTTTACCTTTGTGGTACCAAATTTTGCATAAATAGTAAGGTCACGTGTTTTTATTAAAATTTTCCTAAAAATGTGCGATTTTCAATATAAGTAATAACTATAAATGATATGAAAGTATAACAAAACTATCAAAGTAAAAAAACTACAAAGGTTTAGGCTAAGGCTGTATATTCAACGTTTAATGTTTACATTCATGATATCGTTCAGTTTCTTGTCTTCGGTTTATCCTTACTATACCATATCCAGTGCTTGAACGATCCTTGCTATTACTCACCATTCCTTGAATATTCCTATAACTTTATCTCAACAGTCATTGGCTTATGCTTACTATAACTCACAGGTCTGTTATGCTTTTCACAGTCTGGAAGTGTATTTAACGATCATTCTCTGTTTGTTTCATTGACGATGTGAATCCATTTACATTTAAGGAACATTTTCCTGGTGTTAATTCCTTTAATTTTAGATACCATGCTCATAGGTGTAGCGTGGTACAGAACATTGTTGATAGTCAGTTTCGTATATGTAATACAATGATGTCATGTCTTTGTATAGCATTACATGCGAGACATTGTTTTTATAACGGAAGTATTGCTTTGTTTTGTAAGTCACACTAAATGCCTTAAAAGGCATTGTTTTAGTCTTTAGAGGACAACGATAAGTAAATGTGAAATCAGAGCTGGGCCTTGCTGCATTTAGTTTATTAAAGTCCATTGCAGTGAGGATCAGTTACGTGAAACAATGACGAGGGTGATATGCAGTATCAAAGCTACTGTCGTCACAACTAATGAGCGTCATGCATGTAGTTTTATGCAAGACAAATATTACATTCTCTCTTATATGAATGTAGGACACAGTTCACCTCCGTTCACCAGTGACGGTCTTGTTTGTGAGACAAGGTGAGTTTTGTCTGGCCCGAAGACTTCTTAAAAAGAAAGTCGGGAATTGGCATGCACATCATGCCAATTGTTCCTTATCTATATTTTATAAAACACTTATTTTTTAATTTTACTTTTGAATTATTAGTTACAGAGGCAGAGTGTTGGTCAAAAGATGCATGTTCTCCATTCATGTATTCTTAATTATGACGAATTTGTAAGGAATTATGTCTATCTGAGACCGAGTGTTAGTCATTGACAAAAGTCAAAAGGTCTTTGGCGTATATGCACAATTATCCAAAATGTATCAAATTTTATCATTGCATGCAGAATCGCATTGACAGAAGAGTGTTCGCTCAACATAATTTTCATTTTGTGTGTATGCTGACTGTCAATAAATGAGGTGGAATGTTGGTATCTGATTGTGAATAACTCTGACATAATCTCCTGGCTGCTATATACTCTCTTACCTGGCCTGTATGACTAATTGTGTCAAGGCTTTCCGAGGTGCTGGTGTATTGATCACAAGCTATTCTATTGTCACAGCCCGAAGCACACCTGTGCAACTCTAACCCAGGTGTCAGTCAATGCTTAATAAACTACCTATCCGTCCGTTTATTTGTTTGACTCAATCACACATTAATATAATATGTGCAACATGTGACGTCATGCAATACCAATGTGCTACTCGAGAACAATGGGGGACTTCGACAAATCACTAAACCTAGTAACTTAAAAATGCACATTTTTTGTATGTTAAAATTGCATCGACACCATGCGCACATTTATGTGTAAGGAATGATATATGCGTTAGAAATGCGCGCTTTTGATGCAATACAAAATTAGCACAATATAGAAAGTTAGTGAAGGACATGGTTGAGTCCATTACTTTGGTGGATTGCAAAAAAAAAATATAAAAACCATAACAGTGTGTTTCCGTTTAAACCTATTTGATTGCACTAAGATGAGCGATTTATACATTTGTTTGAAATTTTCAAACATTGATTACACATTTTGATGATAAATTCATATCTTCTGCTAAAGGTGCTTAGGCCAATATATGCCGGCCTACCAAGATCTGTTACAACAGAACCTTAATAACGTAAGATATTGTTACATTACCAGGAAAATTGTTTTATAACACAATGGCATGTGACTGCAGTTTCATAAAAAAGGTTGAAACGTCTATGCAAATTAAGCATAAGCGCTAAACATGCCCTTGATGATCTTGTTCGCAGGTTATGGGATATCGGGTATGGCATTGAAATAGTGTACTCTCATAGTCTTGTCCATGCAGAACATGGCGGTACGTGAACAAAGCATCTACCGCATGGTGACATGATACAACATTAAACTGTCGTTTACTCTTTCATATCAACTCATAACGAAATTGAAAGGATGCACTCTTGGCATGAATGTACATACAAAACTTGTGAAGCGGAAACAGCTTAGCACCATAAGGACTGTCTGGGTCTAAGTCAGAGAGCAAATAAACACGCCGAAACATTCTGCTAACATATACCAAAAATTTGTATGGTTATATAGAAAGTCACGTGTCACAAAACAAATTACTATCTATTATGTACCTAGGCAATAAGCTCAAGACGGGACTGGGAATATGTAAATGTATGTGTTCATGATATAATACATCATTTATTGTGTACGAGAAGCCTAGTTATATAAACAACAATCTATAATGCTTTTTTCTATAAGGAAAAGTAACGAAGCATAGGACCTGAATAAATTGTGGTATTCATGTACATATGGTATGGAACATGCACTCCGTAATCCACAATTCACTGCAAGCGACAAAGCATAGATAGTGTCGAATCATTGGTGATAAAATTTCGTCTTGCTATTTTTGTCAAATCCCTTCGATTTTACATCGTTACTATTTATTATCTTTTCTTCTGATTTCAATCAAAATTTAGATGTTTTATACTGTATTTATAATCCTTTAAGATTCCACGAAATAAAGAAAAATGCATTAGAAAACTAGAATTGAAATCAACATTATAATTCAAAAGTCAGGAAAAAGCAAGAATATCATGTATTTGAATATTGCATGCGGAGATAGTTTCGGTAATGTTCTATTTTTAACAGGGGCTCATTATTTAAAGTAGAGGAATATTTTTAACTTACCTGGTTTATCATTGGTATGATGGGCTGATAAAATTTGGCATCATTTTATTGTGACAAGAACATTGAGTTTAGTTGTGTACATACTTTTATCAGCAAATCAGTCTTAAAATAAAATTGTTAATTTCTTGTACGAACAATAAGCAGGACTACTTGAAAACACATTTTTAAGTAATAGGTGAAATCTTTTCTTTCGGTTTGTCACCCATGGTTATCTAGTTCCAGCCGATGCTCGTAGGTTTCACCTCAAGGCATAGCCACAATAGTGTTGCGGGATTTCTGCCTGCAATAAAACTAGAAGCCGTGATATAATTGAAAGACACTTGAAAGCGGCGTTATTACCTCACCATACCGCCTTTCGGTTTTTAACTAGCTATGCTGGTTGCTTACCCTATCAGAATATTCAACATGAGTCAGATTTATCCTTGCATTTTTATCAACAAAACAATTATAATATAATAAGCTTGTATTTCTTAACAAAATGCAAAACTTCCATATAATCACTATTTTGAGTATCAGTTGAAATCCTTACTTTCCCTTTGTTACTGGCTATGTTAGTTGCTTAATCTATGACGTGGGCGGTTTTTTCGTGAGCTGTCATAATATTTTTATCCGTCTATGTCACACAAATTATTCAGTACCATTTTGTCTGCTGATTGCATAGACACACGTTTTTAGAAAGAGAAACTGATGACAACGTGCACATTTCAATTATAGATCAGTCTGCAGGACGTAGTGTCATCTCACCATGGCGTATTTTGCAAGTCTAACTTAAGTCCTATTTCTCTAAAAGTTTATATAGATGTGTCGCTAAATAGAGACTTTTACCCTCGGAGGTGTGTCATATGAGTTTTACTGAACGATTGTGAATTTTTGTTATACCCGAGCGACAGAGTTTGGTAAAAAATATTATGGTACAATTCCGAGGTAAAAATGTCTTCATTAAAAATTCTATATATAGTTAAATGTTTGTATTAATTACACAATGAATTCACTCTCAGAGGTAAAAAGAGTTAACCCATCAATGTATGATATTTCTCTATTTCAAGTGGCGCTGCATGTTTATATGTTGAATGTTCACTGGACAAAATAAGATAGGGATATTTGAATTGTTATAAACGATATTTTACGTGTGTCAATGACACAGCATATAGTAATTAATAATTTCATAATTTTTAAATTACTCCAACAATTTTGTCCAGTATATAATGGGTTGGCGATCCCCTTTTAGAAATAAACACTTAATGGATACTCGTAATCGTGAATGTGTTTGTTCATTCACATTTGTTCAGTACACTCTCGGCAATCATGCTTGATTACTGAGGTCAAGTGATAAGCAGAATACTAAACTTCCTTCAATTCAATATATTTTTTTTTATGAAACTCGTTAATGATATGGCATCAAACTCGCTTTAGCTCGTTTTATATTTAATCATTAACTCGTAAAAAAGTAGTATTAAGTGGAAGGTCGTTTAGTATCCTCTATATGCTCGTATTCTTCAAGAGCCCACAGAACCAGATGGTGGAAAATCAGAACCGGAAGTTGCAAAGAAAGAGCTTGCAAAGAAGTTGAAGGTTGAAGGAGTCGACTTCGAAATAGCTGCTAACACGAAAGATCACCACACTGAAATGTCTGATTGCACCGAAACCCAAGAGGTCAACGGAGTAAAGGTTCATGCTGAGCTGGTCATCCGAAGGGGTCAAGCTTTCAAGATGACCATCAAGTTTGATCGTCCTTACAACATCAAGAAGAATGACATCACTCTGATTTTCTCACTATTACTCGATGACACATTGCCACTTCTACTGCCCATGAGTTTTAAATCTGAGTGAGCATGAGTAAGCCTTTCTTTATTTGAAAAACCAGAAATTGTAATCATGATATAAAAAGGTAAAATATAAATAAAAAATTGAAACAAAACACATTATCTTACATTCGTTTAATTTTCAAATTTACAATTTACAGGCATACAAAAATGGAAGAATTTTCCTTGTTTTTAAACAAAATTTATCAACGAAAATGGGACCCTTAATTACCCTTCTTGGTTGCAAAGAATCGAACGAATATTGACATATATCTTATAGTATGATCATAGAACGTCATTGGAGTTGACTTAGAAGAAGTTGTCCGTAAGCTAGATCGACTTCAACTCAAATAATGTCTCTCGATCCCGACTCCACTGTGTATTCTTGTGATCAAATAAATCTCTAGATCACAAGTAATATGTGAAGTTGAATAGAAGAACTAACAACAGCTATTTGGATCTTCATAAATCATTTTAAAAAACGTTTGTTTTAAACTGGAACTAGATTTACTGCTGTCAATAGGAAACGTAGTTCGTACACAAAAATGTTTCGTATCTAGATCGAACTCATACCTATATTCAACAAGTTGTTTTTCACATAGGGGAAAAAGTTACACTTTATTTTCATACATTATTGTAGTTTTATATAAGTATCAAAGGTAGTGTTTTTCTCAGTTTTGCAATAATAGGCCTATTTGAGTTTGTATATGCTATATATAGATAAACGGACTTCAGTAATATATCAGCCTATCGGGTATCTCATATCCCCTGTAAGTATATACCATATAAATATATTATCATATCAAAAAGTACGCCTGATTGAATCGATACAGAGCCTGGAGGGTGACGATGTTTCTGGTAAATTAGATTTTTACATGTTCCTTGATCAATAGGGAACTAAAAAGTTTATAATTTAAGACGCAGTAGCCAATTTGTAAGATTTGAAGCTAGAACAATATCAATCAATCAATCTTTATTATGGATGAAGGCCAAATATCCATATACATACTTCTGTTTTTAAATCTTGTAGTCGGAAAACTGTGTCAAAATTGTTTTCCCTTTTCCTTTTCATTCTTAGGCCTGCAGGTTCTATATAACTTTACACGTGTCCCGCCAGGGTTCACAAGCGCAGCGCTAGGCTTAACAGTATATATAACAACGTATAATCCACATCCTTTATTTAAGGAAACTGATGTGAAGCTAGGGATCGCGGACGATGTCCCGCTAGGGAAGAGCGTGCCCATCAAATTGACTGCCGAAAACAAGGGGAAAAACCCATCACTGTGATCCTTTCTGTTGACGTCATGTATGTGGATTACACGGAGGAGATTATAGATTCTGCTCGCACGAAGAAAACAGCGCCAATAAAGCTCAACCCGCAGGAAAGTATGTTCATTCTAAGAATTCTGAGATTGAGACGTAACAGTTGAAGATTATAATCAATACTCTGAAATTCAATGGTAAAACACCCAGTATTTGAAATTACAACAGTTTAAAGTTTAAAAACGAACTCTGGATATATGTAAAGTACGTGTTTGTTAACCTTGGTTTAATCCCAATATGTATTCTAAAATATTCAAGTAAAAACATCTTAATTTATCAATATTGATAGAGAGGGACATCAATCTTGAGATGGGGGTTGAAGCCACCTTGAAATACCCCCAGCACGGATTCCTTTTCAAAGTGAACGACATCATGGAGATAGAAGAGCTTGGTGGTTTCCCCTTCAAGGAGACAGAGACCATCTACATGGACCCACCCAGGGATAGGATCACGGTACGCTCATGATAGTAGTTCATTGATGGCGTTCTAGTAGGGAACAAATTTAACCTGTACATCAAATGTACAGAGAGCATTGTCACAAAATTAACAATAAGTATAAATAATATTGATATTAACAAAATAGATTTTCTTTTTACTTATAAATACTAAACACGCTTGAGAGAAAAACACCTGGAACGAGTTCGTATATATTCTGAAAGTTTATTCATCGGATCACGGTAGATTGTAATACGACTGACTGAAAATTAGCCTATGATATTAACATATGGCATGGTTCGTCCCAAGGGCCTCAATAAGTGTCAAGCTTGGGAAATCGGCAACTAAAATTTGTAACATAAACCCGATATATGTTTTTGATTTTATCTAGGGCCCAAGATTTTCTTGGCAACCGACTCAAGCAAATTTGATCGATTTGTTAATGTTAACACCTAAAACTGTTCTGTTTAGGGTAAGAAATTTAGTAAGGGCGGAGAAACCGTTGAACTCATAATGAAGATGGCCAACCCGCTGAATAAACCTCTGACCAACTGCTCGCTCAAATTTGAAGGCAGTGTGTAATAAAATATTTTTCGAATTAAAAAATACAATATACAAATTAAAACGAGTTTCACTCAGCGAGTAATATATTCTGCCATGTCTGAATACTGAAAACATGGACTCTTTGCTTGAATTCACTGAGAAAAGCAGTTTTGTTATTATTCATATAGAGAGAAAGCTTAGTGATATAGAAACAGCGATTTATGAAATTGTTTATCAGGTTTATAAACATACCATAATATTATGTTGTTTTTGTAGTGTGTAACAATCGTGACATCAGGTAATGTTTTGTTTCTATGAGGATATTTACAGGTTTGCATCTTACATCCTGTATAACAATGGTAATGCCTCGTTTACTGCCAGATTTTGGACTTCTGAAGATGCTCATTTTGATGAATATATGTCACATTTTACATATTGTTGGTTTTGTGTTTTTGTTGGATTCGCATATAAATCGGTGTTACACGTTTCATAGTTCACCTCTTTCAAATGAAACTCGGAATATCGGGTTTGTCATCAGTTTATGTTTTGCCGTGTTTACATGGTGAAATGTTCAACATCAGAAGTATGATATTTGTGTCAATGTTCACATATCAATGATAGAGATATAAAAACCTGGCACGAGAAAGCACGTATTAAAGCGTGTGAATTTTTGAAAGGTTAATAGGTTTAAAGATATACAACACTACATTAAAAGCAACTGCTGTGCTTGCAAGTGATTTGCTGAACACTGTAATAGAAATTCATTAAAATAAAAATTTCTTGACGTTACATCATGTTAAACCACACCCCTCCACGGAACTGTTTGTAGACAAGTAACTTATTAATGATACGATGAATCACGTCGTGACACTTCGTGAAAGTACGATAAATAAACAAATAAAATCAATTAAATACAAAATGATTAATTAATTAATGATAGCTCGATCAGATGCTACAACCGATCGTGTTCCACAGCTCAAAAGTTCATGGTCAGTTGCGTTGTGGATTTTCATTGGTTTACAATTCTTAAATGAGTATAAATCAGGAGCCGAAGGGAATCAAGGAGAAAAAACACAAGAATTGTACCTGAACTAGGAGGAAAACCTGAACAACTAGCAGGAGAAGCGCTAGCGGGTGAACAATGATGAGAACAAAGGGGGGGGGGGAATATTGAGAACCTTGCGAACCAGAAGGAGAAACAGTAAATATGAAGGAGAAAAGGCCAATTTATAGAACAATGAACTTCAAGCATAACCTGGGTAACTATTAAGTGAATATAGAGAAATTTGAGAATCAAGGATAACTATAAGGTGATCAGGGAGAGCCGCGAGAGTCAATTTTCCCTAATCACGGGAAAAAGGAGTAGGGGAAGGTATAACTAAGAGAAAATAAAGGTGGGGAAACAAGGGAACATTTTATGGGAAATCATGGGAACCAAGAGGGGAACAAGGATACTACGGGGAGAACCAGGGATACTATAATGGAGATTCGGGGAAACTATCGTTTACTAAACCATTCTGTAAGTTCGTCCAATTGAGTCGACTATTCATTTATATAATGATATGGTGTCTTTCACAAATATACAAAATTTCAGATTTCACAAAAGAAAACACCAAGTTTCCTTTTAATTTGAAAAGTCAATAAATCACATTTGCGCCAAATCTAAGCTAGATCTGCGTTAAAGTACGTTCTGTATGACTACGTTCATAAACGTAAGTGTGACTGGGGCATAAGGCAGAGAATTCATGGTAATATTTTTATAACCAGTTTTTAAGAATATAAACCAATTTTGCTCAAATTCTGTATCTTTTTTTCATTTACAAAGGCTTTGCGATGTTTCAGCCCGGCTTTCAATTGTTAAAGAAAGATGGTTATATTCCTGTCTATTTTAAAATGACCCTCCCCATCGTTTTGTATTTTTTTCATGACCCTCCCCTGGTGGCTGTATATTTTTTCTGACCCTCCCCTTAAAACCCCCGGCCCATCCCCCCTGTAATAAATGACCGGACCCTAACTGACAGTTTTCACATTGGTTGGCTTGTCGCTATGTCCTAATGAACACTGTTGCCTTGGACTGGGATTTGGACCATTAGGTGATGTCATTAAAGTTTTCAATTTGGATCAAATCCGTCCTCGAATGTGTAAGCTGTACAAATAAGCACATCGTCAAGGGAACATTTGAGCTGTGCCAAGTTTGGATTGTTAACAATAAGAACTTCTTTTATCAACGTCGGTTTGAGTGCAGTAATTATTTTAATGGTATTGTATTTTTAGGATTGTATTAGGTATTGAATTATTTGCAGTTTTCTCTCTTGATTTCGTTGTTTTTGCAGAAGCAATACATAATGGTTAAAATTTTCCTTTTTATCTTTTAGTTTAGAGTAAACGTTAGCATGGGCTCCTTATCTGGATTATGTTGATTAGATAATCAGAAATAGGATCTACAAAGCAGTAAAGATCATATTTTTACACAATCACGGTGCAGGTGTACATGGTGGCTCATTGCTTCGATTGTCTGAGCAATCTATAAGCAATGAAAGCTCTCTATCATCGTAGTATGTTCGGAAATTAAGAATCTCGTTTAGAATTTCGCTGCCTGTCTCATGATTTATCTGTTGAAACAGGTATAAAATAAAAAAAACATGGACTGATTTGGAAAAAGTTGATAGATTATGGAAAAAGAGCATTCAACATTTTTACCATGAACATTAATATTTCTGCGCCGTGCCTTGATAAAACATGTTCTCTCCGCTGCCTAAAAGTGTCTTCATTTAATGTGTGTACCTTAGAACTGTGGCCTCTTAAGTGCAAGTATAGTCGTTAACCGTCACAACCATATATAGCCTATAGTTGTTGGACCCGGCGAACAATTGTCCCATACCACAATAACCGTCTAAACTGCATGACTCGATGAATGTAGCGAGCAGCACATGCCTCAATGAACGCAGCTCCTGTATGGCTCGCTGGATGACAGTGGCGTGGTATAGAGTCATTGGATCTATTTTCCTCAGTTTACAGACAAGTATTGAGGTAGACTTGTCAAGGCTTGTATCTCCATTCCTCCTGGACCCAGTGAGATAATCAACATTTCCTGTCATTAGTAAGTAAGTAACTTCCTTTTTCTCTGTGTATGTTATACTAAAGACGTAATCAGTTCTCCATTCATGTGTTTGATCGGATTTAATTTTAAAATATTTTTTACTGATCTGTTAATTTCTGAAGGTTGTGTTTGATTCTCGTTTAGGTTGTTCTGTTTAGTGTATTGCTCACATTTCAATGTTTCTATGAGTCTATAATGTTCCTCTATAACTAAATCAATAAAAGGTGTCGTCTGCTGTCCATGAACTAGATACTCACTCAACCAGGACCCAGCTGGTAACTCAAAATGTTGTCGCCATATGTATTTACAGGTCGTGTTTTTGTTTGTTTTGATGTTACCATGTTGTTCCATCGAGGTCACGTTTTGTGATGAAGATAAAAGTCAGGACACATTTGACTATTAAGAACCTTTTCCCGTGTCGTCAGGCTCCATTTCCGTATGTGTGGTTAACCCCAACAGCGCTAAAAGCTTGTGTGTGATACATATCTAAAGAATTTGATCAGGCTGTTACATAACCATATGATGTCAAGGACGCTGCACGACAGCTTGTTCAGAGATCTCCAGGAGCATGTGCAGGTGCAAATCAAGTTCAACACTACACCCGGTTCACAGGGGAAATAAATCAGACTTACTTGACTGAGGCTCTCGAATTCATAATACATTGATTTTACGCCTGAGTATTTTAAAAAGGCAGATATTCAATATGTAAATCATTGAATTTCGTGAAAAGATCTATAGTTACGCCAACAGATCAGAAAACATTGTCAACTGGTATTTTTCAGACCCTTAATATATAGTGGATTATATACTGGATAGTGGATTAAATTCACTACCTTAGCGAGTGATGATTATCCCGAATTAACAAATATACAGGATATAAGGAACTGCCGTGAAAACGAATAGAAATTTTGTAAGCTCCGTACGATGAAACGATATTAAATGTAAGACTGACCATTCAACGTAACAAACACAAAAGAGAACAAAGACAGTGATCGAGGAGAGGTTTTTTTTAGAAAAGGGTAACTCATTTTCTTTACTAACAGTTAAAAAAATAGTTATAATGTCGAATATGGTACGAATATATCTAACGAGGTAGAAGTATTGAATTCAGTTATCCGGTTTATTATTAACATCTATCCTACTTCATTCTGACAACAAAGACCATGTATTCTTAGAATAGAAAAACCCAAAAGATCTATCATAAGAGAATAAGAGAAATGTAAATGCGGCACAGTGTAATTCCCTGATTTGAGTGTTGGTCGATATCAACGATGCATAGATGTTTTTTTAAGTATGAAATATATCTCTCAATGTGTGCAACATATGTCTATATATATATTACGTATGTCCGTAATTCACATATGATGATGCATCAAAGAAACATCCGTACAGTATATTCTTGTCATCATATTATGAATGATTCCGTATGCTGGTCCACTGAATTCTTTCAACTATACATGGTGAAGTGCAATGCAAAGGTTAACCTTAGTGAAATGATTTAGCGTGAGGTGAGGTGAGGTGAAATGGGGTTTAACGCCGCCTTCAAGAGTATTTCACTTATATCGCGGCTGCTAGTATCATGGCAGGGAGAAAGCCCGCAACACCATTGTGGCTATGCATTGCGGTGAAACCTGCGAGCATCGGCTGGAACTAGCGAACAATGATTTAGCGTTGTACTAAGGCTTCCGAAGTGACTTTCCGTTACTTCCAAAAAACGTCGCGATCTGAAATGAAGCTCTGAATGACAGTTGATAAAGGGATACATATGCAACATTTTTTGCAACTGTCCCATACACGGTGACGATGAATCTGACAACGTTTCCGTATTTTGTTGTGTATGTGACGTTTAATAGTTGCAGTTTCCGTATTCTGTTGTTTATGTGACGTTTAATAGTTGCAGTGTCTGTATTCTGTTGTATATGTGACGTTTAATAGTTGCAGTTTTCTTTGTAATCATTTGATTCTTCAATGAAAGTTATGTATTTGTAGCTGAGATGATATCTTATTTATGGATTACTTTAAAATATCATTTCTGCCAAAAAAATAATTAGCGAAAATTAATCTTGAAACAGTTAATCAACGTGATGACTCACTTTTGTCCAGGTATTGTAATCTTCCATGTGGTGTAGGACGGTGCAGAATAGCTCTATAACATGAAGAGTCCTACATCAAACTCTCTCAGTAATTCTTCATCTGAAATATCTTTAAATGCATTTATGAACCCAAAAGTGGAAATGCCTTTTGAAAACAAGATATATCTTTTTGAAATAGACTACACCACTAACTAAGTTCTTTGAGTTCAATCTTTGAAGAGCATTTGGAAGTGATATACTTAAAGAGCCACTCCGTGATTTTCATAACATATTATTTACCTTTGATACTAACCTTAATGTCATATGTGGTGATATAAAATCAAAACATCTTAACTTTTCATGTCCAAAAGACATATATATGACAAAAACTGGTTTTCAATGAAAATCTAAAAACAGCCTTATAAATGGACAGAGGTATAGATACCACGTCTAATATACATGGATACTAGATATATAACTTAACAAACACTATCAACTCCTAAGTGCCCTCCTGGCTGTTTTAGATAAGTCTCCAAAATTACGTTTGACTAATTGACGCGCGCCACTGTCCGGTTTTCGATCATAATTTCGACGTTCTAGCTTCATTTTGTCACTGTAAGAAAACCAACAATCTTTAAAATGTGTCTTTTTGGTAACAGTCGATACTTCTCGATCAAATGACACCATTGATTAACTGTGGCATATATGACCCCAACAACTCACGGAGTGGCTCTTTAAGGAAAAAGGATTTTCTGGATTACAACTACTTTATTGTGATATTTTCTTTTAATGGTATACGATATTATTATGTACCCCATGTTATATACCCTCCATCTCATCCGATGAAGGATTAAGCAAGTACTCCCAAACGTCGTGAATTTCACAATATAGAGGATAATATCCAGAAAATCTTGGTTTCCCGACGTGTTTTTTTTTCAGCTGGCCAATGAAATTGCCGCTAGGGATTATCACATATGTAAAACATAAAGTAATTTAAGTCATGACTTATTTGAACACAAATGGATATCGTAAGCTAACTCGAAAGTTGATGTTCATTGGTCGGAGATACCCTTTTGAGTATCTAAGAGTCTGTATCTTATGAATCAATAATTAAAAGTTTTATTTTCAGATTCTCTGTGACAGTATAAAAGCAACTGATGTACACTAGTTACTCGGCCAACATGACAGCTAACGGACCACCACGGTAAGAAAAAGAGATTAAATAGAACAAAAACACCCGCATGTTCGGTGCCAATACATGTAGTTGGGCGTGACATGAAAAAATCTTCGGAAAAACAATCAGTTTCAATGAATAATTCATTACCGTCTTTTCAGAATTTGTTAATTCTATACCCTGGAATTTACATATCAATTTAACCCTAGAATCTAAAGTAAGGGTTAGCCGATGGGGTTGATGTACTCAAATTGAATAGACTATTGACAAAGCAGAGTGAAAGCGTCTTTCCTGCATTCTCAATATTCTCATCCATCCGCTAGGAAAATAATATGTACCTAGCAATAACTAGAGCATAATTAGCCATAAATTATATAATTATTTTACACAAAGCCATCGAAAACAACGAGAGGAAGACAAAAAAGGGCCAATGTCATGCAATCTCTCACATTTTTAGGTTGTATTCCGGTAAGGGATGAAATATTTCCCAAGAGGCGCTATACAATAATTACTTATATATTCTATGAAAGAAAATGGTTTGAAGTGATTTCAGAAGTTTCTAAAGAAAAAACATAGTTTCTATAAAAGACATTATTCCTGTAAAGTTATTCAAGCAAAGAAAAATGGTAGATGAATGTGTCAAAATTAACATGATTCGTCTAACAGGCGGAGATTGCCGGGTGACTTCTCTCGACCGGAAACCAGGAGGCGGAACTCGGACCCCTGTCCTTGTTACACCTCGGGTCGGTACAGGCTCACCCCGGAGGAGCGAGACATCCTGATGGACTTCTTCCGGTCTCACAGTTCAAGGCGCAGAGAGACACGCCCACCACCACGTAAGTAATCTGCATGTCTCAATTACTTTCGAGGACTAAAATATGAAATGTTTGAAATACTTTCATGCCCTGAGACAAAACAAAGCTTTGTCATGGTGACGCGACTTTAACAATGCTATAACTTCATCCTTCTTCAATGTCCTTTGCTGTGAAGAAGAGACTGATGATCAACATCTTCAGTGACGGATCCAGTTAAATGGACGGTCGGAGGGATGGTAGGCGTTCGCTACTTGAAAATGAGGGTGGGGTAGATCCTACTTTCTACAATAAATTTGAAAAGTGGAGGGTTCGGATGGTTCGAACGACAAGAAGGACGTAAATCACCTTTGAAACGCCACTAATATCTTGTACCTCCCCCTCAGGAACACAGGCATCAGCACCAAAACCGGAACCGGTAGTGCCGCCCGAGGAGTTGAAGAGAGAGCTGCACATTGTAGGGATCGACCTACACATCGACGACAACTCCAAGGCGCACCACACGACCGAGTACGACTGTACGGACCTTGATAGGACAAAGGAAGGGGTCAGGGTGCCCGCCGAGCTGGTGGTCAGAAGAGGACAGGAGTTCAAGATGACCATCGAGTTCAATCGAGCATATGACCGAAAAGAAAATGATCTCGCTCTTATTTTTAAACTGGGTATCGTATTCACATTTACGTTCTTTGTTTTATATAATTACATTGAACATTAGATGTATCTTCATCAAAAACATAATAGATTCAGTTTATCCATTGTCATATATGTACTTGATAATGATCGTGACAAATATTAAATGTAGCACTATAATGTTGTGTTTGTCTTTGTGCAGTATTTCTGTCATCTAAAACCCAGGTTCAGTTATTCCAGGAAACAGTCGCAAAAAGCTACGGAATTCGATCAGATTGTCGAGCTATCAAATAAAAAGCATTTTTTTTTTACAATTAAAGCCTTATTTGGATATGCAAACTTATTCCTAGTATATTCATAATTGAAATTATTTAAAATACTTGAAGCGTCTGTAAAATCTAACAAGCAGGTCTCCCATCTCTTATTAAAGGCAGCGGTGTCAATGGTAAACGAACCCTGGAGGAAACAGTACAGGTTGAGGAAGAAAAGCCAAAATCGAAAAAGTTTAAGCAGTGGAGAGCCTACCTGTCAGACAAGACGGGCAAGCACCTAACGGTGTCGGTGTTCATACCCCCTAACTCTCCTGTGGGGGAGTGGGAGATGAGGGTGCGGACCGTGGTGGGGGTGAAGAACGGAGAGGACATCGTGTGGAACTATGTCCACAACCAGGACGTCACCGTGCTCTTTAATCCCTGGTGTAAAAGTGAGTTTCTACTGTTCTTTAAAAGTCAAATAATATTTTGCAAGGGGGTAGTCAATCGTATAAATTGAAAGATTAATGGTAACTAATTTTGGAGAATGAATACGAAAAAGTACTTACAATTTCCCCACTCAACTTCAATGAATATAAGGAATGTGTCCTCTCTCTTCCATTATCTTAACGGATAAAGCAAACAGCTACCAATTTTATGTATAAAGCCTTTAAGTCTGGCATGTAATTAGAAACACAGTTGACTGTAAGACGTGACCAATAAGGTGGAACTAATCTCAATCTAAACATAGAAACACTACTTTCCCAGTGTCTTTAATCTAACAAGAAGCCCGAATTAAGAAAAACCGAAATACATCATTGCATGTAAGCAATGTGGTAAAAGGTTCTATAAGTATATATATACTAAAGTCACAATTTCATATAATTATTTCCCCATTTAACCCATAATTCAACCTCTCGCACCATAATTCAACCTCTCAGACGATGCTCAAACCTCTCACACCATGAGTCAACATTGAACCATTATACAACCTCTTCTTTTGTGTATTCAACCTTTCACAGAATGATTAAATCTCTCACACCATAATCAAATGTCTCACACTATGATAAAACCTCGCACCACCAAGATTCAACTTATCACACTATGATTTTACCGCTCACTCAATATGATTCCAATATCACGAGTCAACTTTCCCACTGTGATCGCACCTCTCGCACCATAATAAATGGTTCAACCTCTCACACAATGTTTCAACTTCTTACCCCGTGATTCAATTTCTCACCACATTATTCAACTTATCAAACCATGATCCGACTTTTCACACAATGATTCAACTTCTTACCCCGTGATTCAATTTCTCACCACATTATTCAACTTATCAAACCATGATCTGACTTTTCACACAATAATTCAACTTCTTACCCCGTGATTCAATTTCTCACCACATTATTCAACTTATCAAACCATGATCCGACTTTTCACACAATGATTCAACCGCAATCATCTCTCATGTAATTATCCAACCTCTCACACCATGATCCAAACTTTAAACCTCATAACCTCTCATATCATTATTCAACCATTATTCACCATATGATTCAACCTCTCACACCACATTTTAATTTCTCACACCATGTTTGAACTTCTCACACCATGGTTTAAGTTCTCACACCATACCCTATCACACAATGTTCACCCCTTTTTGCACCATGTATTTCAGAGGACGTCGTGTACGTAGAAGACGAAGCGTGGTTGAACGAGGCTGTTCTCAACGACAGTGGTGTCATCTACATCGGCAGCGCAGAGTATGTCGGCTACAATGAATGGAACTTCGGCCAGGTACTTATCTCTAACCACTGATACTTTACTCCGCATAAGAACATTCACGAACGACTTTATCATGCATAATCATATAATCACTCATTATGTCTTCAGACGAAAGTCAGAAGAACTACTGTTATTATCCTGTTTATTCTTATTATTTGTACAAAAAGTGTGTCGCTCCTACAGCAAAAACAGCACATGCAAAGTACATGCAACTTAGAGGCATGATAGCCTCTAAGCTGACGTTCATACAGATGCAAGCAAATCTACATTTCCGGTCTCCATTGCAGAGTTACAGCCCCTTTAAATTTCGCAAATTAACATAGGCAAAATTTTCAAAATGCACTTAGAGACTTGCATCTTGCTTCAAAAGATGCGCATTAGCAATTACAAGAAAAAAGTAAATCATGACAAAGTTGTAGGTCACGTACTTCCATCTTGCTTTTACTGCATTTTTCAGCATTTTCGACCCCATGCGTCTTTGAAAATATTCTCCTCTGAAGTACTATTGTTATCATTGCCTTCATCAGCAAAATTCTAAACCCCGATACAATGGAATAAAACGTTTGACAGTTAGCAAACTTCACTTAAAAGGGCAAATATATAGTATATTTCTTATTTACCATATTATTAATTTGTTCCGTGCTTGCTTTCCTTAGTACCATAATTCTTATACTCACAGTCGAGCAAATTATCCTTGTTTAGACATTTTGCCAAACTTATTCTCAACTTTTCATTTTGTCTGACCTCATAATACCATTGCAGTTCGAGGACGGAGTTCTGGATGTATGTCTACATCTGCTGAGGAAAGCTTTCGATGGCGAGGCCACCCCTCTCATGGGCCACGCAGTGGACGTAGTTCGTGCTCTCTCGGCTATTGTAAGTAATGCCGTGATCTGATTTTATGTACCAAGGAACTGAACAATTTGATTTCATTGGTTGCAAATAGTAATTTGATAAGATATATAATGTCATTGGATCTATGAAGGGCATTTGGAAGTGGCATAAAATATATTTATTCCATTATGTAGTTCCCAACGTTCCCATATGACGCCTGGAGGAGTAAGTATGATATACACTGAAACGTCGTGAATTTCACAATAAAGAAGTAGTTAATATCACTGTTCTTAACGCCATTGATTCACGTACGTATTGAAAGAAAGAAAACAATTTTGCAAGGAAGGGGATTTCATTGGCACATGAAATTTAGCGAGTTTAGTGAACTGTTGAGTATGAACATAAGTATAAAATTTCACATGCGTAATTAAGTAATTTTTGTTAGAAATTTAATTTGTTCAATTAATTTAATTCATTGACACAAGAAGGAATCCGATGAGAGTCTTAAAGATATTTTCAAAACTGTGGAAATATAAATTTGCCCTTACAAAAACAAAACGAAATCTATGTTGTAATTTGTCCTTGCTTTGTCCTAAATGTCAAGCATTTAGAGAACACAATTTCCTTGCATTTTACTCCTCCTCAGAATGCACGCGAACTCTTAGGACAACTGTCCATTTCGGACTAAGAAGCTAAGACGACACAAAATACTAAAATATGAATAATTAAATATGATAAACTGCTTACCCTGTCTCCAGGTAAACTCTAACGACGACTCGGGGGTGCTGAGCGGCAACTGGTCCGGGAATTACGAGCATGGGACCAACCCGTCCGACTGGATCGGCAGTGTGAACATACTGAAGGAGTACGCGAAGGGCAAGGGTCCTGTCAGATACGGACAGTGCTGGGTCTTCTCGGGGGTACTCACCACAGGTGCATGTCCTACAAGACAGATACCCATTGACAATGCATTTACTTTCCTTGTCGTCAGCTCTATATGAAGTTTATTAGGAGAAGACGAACTCATAATAGACCATTAAGACGTCGTCATCAGGCCCATAAAAATCACGAGAACTTATAAGAGCGCGCATAAACAGCTTGGCAGGAATACCATCGCAGTTTGGAGTTTACCCTCAGTAAGCAAATACCACTACCTAATCAGATGTACCATCGAACTTATACTGTAACATATATATTGGTTTTGTGTTAAACATTGAGGGTAAAACACACGTAAGAAGAGAGAAAGAATATAAACCCCCAAAATTTTACCTATTTTCAGTGTGTCGAGCCCTTGGGATCCCATGTCGAAGTGTGACCAACTTCGAGTCTGCGCACAACAGCGACCTATGTCACCTAAGCTGTGACGTAATCAACAAGAAGAACCGACATGGGGAATGGTACGAAGAGCGTGCCGATTCGGTCTGGTAGGAGCATTATCAATTTCTTTAAAACAATGCATGTAACCGACTACAACTGTTTGAATAAAGCCACCTAAAATAGCTAAACAATCTTTAAACTCTATTTAGTTACATATGAAGTTAGTGATATTTACACTTAGCGTATTCGTGTATATATACGTGTAAAACTTAGTTATCTTTCTTAAGCTTTTATATTTTTGAAACTTTATAGTGACACATGCTTCCTCGGTTATCTTTAATGTCTAATTGTCCGATACTCTTTAAACGTTCCGAGAATATCCCTTAAGAGTAAATCGAAACATGTAGGAGAAAATGTTGGGTGCTGTTTTTTTTTTATCAACGCTTTCAACTATATATATGCAAGACCAAATCATGTTGTCAGAGTTCTTTTAAGGAGGTTCTAGGAACATGTGACGGAACAAATTCATTAACTCAAATCAAAGACATTTTTTCTGATTGAAAGTTCAAGGAGGGGTATTTGTCTGTAGATGTTAATGTCAAAAATTAAACTCATATTCTTACAGGAACTTCCACGTGTGGAACGAGGTATGGATGAGTCGCCCGGACCTGAAGCTAGACGGGAAGGACTACGGAGGCTGGCAGGTCATCGACGCTACACCACAGGAGCGGAGTGACAGTACGTATCTGTTTAAGACACCGCAGCACGTTTTTATTCCTTACAAATTTCCCCATCCAGTTCCAATGCTCAATTACTCATATATCTCCTGAGAAACGCTTACAATTTAATATTTTAATAATATAGGCAGACATGTTTTTATCAATTAAGGGAGCTCGGTGACCATTTGCTCTAGTCAGTCAATCAATCCATGTATGAAATCGTGGAAATCTGTCATTACTATTATTCTCAATGAGTAAATGATCGTTTGTAAGATAATGTGCAAGCAGTGCCATCGTTGATATTCTAAAATTCAAATAAATAACTTATGAGCATAAATTTAATCAAAATGACATCATAAAACTTTTGGCTTGAGAATAAATTCCTTCATGTCTTACGACCAAATGCTGCGTTTGAGAAATCTGCACTGCACAAAGCAGGATAGCACCATAGTGAAGGACAATGTTATTATCATGAGGTCATTTTTGCCATACACAGTGTTTTATGTCTTTTTAAGAATATCTTTAGATTTTAACTCCTATCTTAACATGCATATATCTCCAGACATATTCCAGTGCGGCCCATGTCCACTGAAAGCGATCAAAGAAGGCGATATTCCGATCGGGTACGACACCGCTTTTGTGTTTGCCGAAGTGAATGGGGACAAGATCGAGTGGACTGAACATCCCAAGACAAAGGTCCTGTATCAGATCGAAAAAGAAAAAGATGCGTACGTAAAATGTTATATATAAGAACCTCAGGCAAGCTGTTTGCTTTTCGTTTCTTGTGGCATGCTTACAAGATAAAGTAGTAGATAGCCGGGAATCTTCGAGTTAAAGATTTTATTTTTTTTTATAAGAGTTTAAACTTCCATGTGAGAAATTACTCGCTACTTCTTAGAAAGCCATGAAGTCACGCAAATTGTGATTGCTTGAAGGTATCTGCGGCAAGCCAATGAGATTAAGAGATCAAATTGAGGCAAAGGTTAACCTGACGGCTTGACCAAAGGAGCCTAGTGATATCTTTAATCTGCGTAACGTAGTACAGCAATATTAGATTTTATTTTAATGTGATTGAGATCAAAGAGATGCTCGGTTGTTATTTCTTAGCATATTCCAGTAATGGTTATACCATATTAAAAATCTTTTCGTCATGTAATATCTTTCGTTTCATATTCGAGTATTATTTTGTATCATTGTCAAGACTGATGTTGAGTCATATAAAATTTTCTATATTCGGTAATATGCTCTTGTCATATTCAAGTTATGTTCCCTGTCATATTCTACAGATATCCAGATAAGGTTTTTAAAATGTGGGTATGACACCAACTGCATTGACATCTAGAGGATATAGTCGAAGTTGTTGGTCTTCATTTTTTCGATACCCACTGTATTTCGGTATCAAAAATGGAAAAATCTAAAACTTCATGTATCTTACATTTATTTATCCGTGAAAGAAATCGTCAGTGTCACTATGTAGCATGTGTTATAATATATTTTGCTGACAAGTTGAAAACTTTTGTATACATGATATCATGTCATGATACAGCTGGTAGTAAAAAACGCAAAAAATAAGACATCACTTGTTTGATTGTCATTTGAAATGTCAAATTGCCGTGAGGGAAGTTCGTAGACATTGCTTCTAAAACTTGACTACCGTACTCAAACTTTTAAAATGTTACCGTAGTTACATGTACTTATCTTGCATATTTAAATTCCAGATTTATGCGTATTTTCTGAAAAAATATCCGCATATTATGCGTAGGTACGCAGTTCATCTGCAACTCTGTTAATCCATAAATGGTTCTTTTCTTATTAGAGTAATGGTTTTTGTCATATTCAAATACTGTCTTCTGTCATATTTCACTAATGTCTCTTGTCATATATTAGTACTGTCTCATGTCATGTTCAACTCATGTCGCATGCAATATTCCAATAATGTTTCTCGTCACCTTTCAGTATCGGTAAGTACATCAGCACCCACTGTCCAACTGGCGAGCCTGTGAAGGACGCGGAGATGGAGAGACTTGATCTGACTAATCTATACAAGTATGAGGAAGGTGTGTTCACTAAATGTTATTCTAATAACTATAAGTGTCTGGCTCGTGGGAAGTATAAACAGATATGAGATAATTCATTTTGAGTTATTTAACCTGTTTATCTAATTTGAATCCAATAGTAATGAATCATCAATAAAACTGATTTAACAGAGTGATTATCAAAATACAATCTTGGTATTTCATCATCAGGTATTTAATGAATTACAGGGATATTATAGAAAAACAGATTTTATTATTCCTTGCTGTAATAAACATCCAAACAGATAAGATGAAAATCTGATTGCAATTAAACAGGAAGCCAAAAAGAACGGGAAGTTGTAAGGAAAGCTGAAAGACTGTTCCGCTCTGCCAACTTTGATGACGACGACGATGATAATGACAATGACCCACCTCAAGTTGTGGTAAATTCCCAAATTATAACAATATGTAAAGCTTTACCATTTTAATACATGTTTGGCACCGCCATCTTATGTACATAGAATATTCGTGGGACCTTGCGAGTGTACACCGTGTAATCGCGGATTAAATGAAAGTCTTGTCAGTTTAAAAGGCACATGGAATATTTGCAAATCCTATTTGAAAGTTGTATGTAAGATGAAACCTCAATTGTAGTATGTTGAAAGTTCTCTTATACTCTAACCACATTCGGTAAAGACAATTCAAATGACTAAACATGCACAAACTGAAATTATATCTCATCAGATATTGGTTCGTTTGTCAAGGGAAATAAAATTTGATAATGTATATGTTTGTACTATGTAATCAAGATCTAACATCAAAAAAGGATTACTCTTTAATGACAGTATTATGATTTTTAAACGTCATAAAGTTAACGCCTAAGAGACAGTTATAAAAGTCAAACATTGCTTTGCTAAATTGCTAAACATTGCGCCAACCAAGGATTTGGCGCTGAAGATCGAGAAGCCAGAGAAGGTCGATGTTGGTGAGACGATCCCGGTCGTCGCCTCAGCAGTCAACAACGGCAGCATCGCCAGCAACATAAACCTCTTCATGGAGATCGTCTATGTCGACTACAGGCGTCGCAACAAGGGGGTCGCTTTTACAAAGAAAACAAACGACATGCTTCTCAAGCCGAAACAGAGTAGGCTGCTTTACACTGACTATCAACCATTTTATTATGTCCCCCGCAAAGGTTTGCGGGAGACACAATGTTTTCAGTTCCGTCCGTGTTTCCGTGGTTCCGTAATTCCGTAATTCCGTAATTCCACAATTTCGCAATTCCGTAATTCCGAAATGCTTTCGTTTCCGGACCATATCTCAAAAACCGTTCAATATTTTTTTACGGAACTTGGTATGTGGTTAGGTCTAGTGGTGGCATGGTACCTTTTGCTATTCAGGTTATTCTGAATTAATTTTTTTCTGGTTTCCATGGAAACAATTTGAACTTAGTGCAAATAGGGGGTAGGGTCCGTTTCTGGGCCATATCTCAAAACCCGTTAAATATCTTTTTAACTTGGTATGTGGTTAGGTCTAGTGGTGGAGTGGTGCCTTTTGCTATTTTTGTTACTCTGAAATTTTTTTCTGGTCTCCATGGAAACAATTTGAACAATTTGAGTGCATATAGGGGGGATGCTTTCGTTTCCGGGCCATATCTAAAAGACCGTTAAATATTTTTCTTCGAAACTTGGTGTGTGGTTAGATCTAGTGATGGAGTGATGCCTTTTGCTACTTTGGTTACTCATTTATATATATTTGTCTGGTTTCCATGGAAACAATTTGAACTTTGTGCATATGGGGTTAGGGTAAATTTCCAAACTATATCTAAAACTCTAATGAGTATTATTTTACTAAACCTGACATGTGTTTAGATCTAGTGCTTCGGTGATGCCTTTTACTACTTTGGTTATTTTTAATTTTTCATTTAACTTGGTTTCCATGGAAACAATTTGAACTTAGTGCATATTGGGGGCTGTAGATGCTAATTATAATATCTGATGACTGTGTGAGTATCAAATGTTACATTCCCTACAATGTAGAAGTTGACAAATATATAAAACTCTTTCATATGCACCATTGAACTTGTTATATGTTTGGTATGGATTGTTTCTGGTATGAGAGGCAATAAGATGATTAGGTTGGATTAAAAGTTTGGAAGGGGGACATCACATGCACATATTTCTAGTTATAGACTGTAGCTGTAGACAAAATCCCCATTGTTCTGAATGTTATACTTTCTAACATTAAACGTTAAACAGCGTTAATAACAATCGTCTCAAGTATCATTGTTACATTTGTTATCATCCAAAAATTAGCATAGCTGTATAATGCAATAGGAAACGAAATAAGATAGGGAATAGAATTGGTTCATTTCTCTCTATTCACTCCAGAAACCGAAATAAAACACGAAATGGATGTAGCAAGTGTATTGAAGCACCCCGAGTTCGGACTCGTCTTCAAGATCAACGTTGTAATGGAACTCAAGGAAGTGGATCTAACTAAGAAAAAATCATTCGTACTCCGGGTCAACAAACCTAAGCTCCAGATAACGGTCAGTACTTGATTACTTGAACCACCTACCCTTTTACTTACCTTCCCATCTACCAAATCACCAATCACAAAACTTCCTGCCAACCTGCTTTTCACTCGACTTACCTAACCACCCGACTACCAACAAACACCTACCTACTTAACCCCCCACGGACCAACCCACCAATACCTACTAGCTACCGTCTACCAACAAACATACCTACCTGCCCTCCTACCTGCCTGTCTTCCTACCTACTTAACCCCCCACGGACCAACCCACCAATACCTACTAGCTACCCGTCTACCAACAAACATACCTACCTGCCCTCCTACCTGCCTGACTTCCTACCTACTTAACCACCCACGGACCAACCCACCTATACCTACTAGCTATATATAGCTACCCGTCTACCAACAAACATACCTACCTGCCCTCCAACTATCTTCCATTAACCTACTTGCCTACTCATCTACATACCTACGTTTTCACTTTCACGGCATTAGATTCTGGTTAAACAGCTTAAAACGTTATTCATAAGTAATATAATGACTGGCAGTTCAATACTGGCGATGAATTCACTTTGCCTTAAAAATAGCTGTTATTTACAGGTATGGAATCAAAATGTATGCAACAATATAATGTAACGTTATGTACATTTTTTTTATCAGTCTACGATAAGTGCCTTTTCCTTCAGGGCCCGGAGATGTGTGGACTGGATGAAACTATCGATGTGATCGTCAAGATGGCCAATCCTCTTGCTGCCCCTCTCACAAAATGCGTTCTTAAACTGGAGGGAGGCCTCAAAGATAAGAAGACGGACGCGGAGATAACAGAAATACAAATTGGGTAGGTTGAAGAAAACAAGTTCAACAGATTTGCATCTGCGCTGAATTGTATTAAAACATATCACTTGACTTGCATTCTTTCCAAAATACTTGCATTCTTTCCAAAATACTATAATGACAATCATTTGTTTAATGAATCGAAACATTAATATATGAACAGAAGCCGAAATCATACGTTCCATTTACGGAAGCTATCAAACACTATTAAATCTAACTTTCTTCTTTGGATATGCTTTCAAAATGAGACTGGTAATAGGCCTGGCTTCAAATCCTTCCTTTCTTGCACTTTTTCGGAAGGCCTTTTCAAAGATAGTCAAAATAATTTTGATTCAATGTATTTGCTTGGTTAGGCATGTACTCATTTGATCTAAATACCATTATGAACCACGAAATTTGACCAAAAAAGGTGAGGTGAGGTGATTTGGGGTTTATCGCCGCTTTAAAGAGTATTCCACTTACATCACGGCTGCTAGTGTTTTTGTATGATGAAAGCACGCAACACCACTGTGGCATTGCATCGCGGTGAAACCTGCGAGCATCATCTTGAACTAGAGAGCCATGTGTGATACTGCACTGCGCCCAGACCTCGCTTTACATGTAGAATAGTTCTCTATTGCAGAAAATGTTGCCGACCCCCTGGCGGGATTCGAGCCCCGGACCCTCTTACTCCGAAGCCGAACGCACTATCCAAAAAAAGCTCCATTCTTAATGCAATACTTTATTTTTGTATTTCTTTAGTTCAACTCTTTATTTCATCTTCCCTCGATGTTTAAAATGATTAAAGTTGAACTCTATTTTAGTTCCATGGCTTTAGTGCATTAGTATAATAGTGATCCGTATTTTGATCTATATGTTCATGTGAATATGAATTCTCAATATTTACATATAACATCATTGCTTTGTAGAACCATTAAAGGCAAGGAAATGTGGTCGACGAAGCTGACTCTGAAGCCCAATAAGTTCCCGAGGTTCCGCCCCTTCCGGTGTTGCCAGCTCGTCCTCTCCTGCAAGGAGATCGGAAGTGTGTATGGGACATACAACGTTAGCATCAAGCAGAAACAGCAGTCATGATTGGCTGTTCACCGCAGAGGTTGACCGATGAAATCTACAGTCTCATATAAAATGGACTTGACAGAGATCAAAATAGAAAGGCTCAAAATGTTGAGTTTGACTTTCAAAGCATATATTCAGTTTAAAACGCCTCAATAGTTTATTTTATTGTGAAGTTCAACCATTGAATATCAATAGTTACCGTGTATAACTATGTGATATATGAAGTTTTTGTTTCACAACTTATGTTACTTATGTTATGTTGATTTGTTTCGAAGTGATAAATCATATACCAATTATTTCAAACAATGGTAATCGAGGTAAATAGATAAATAATTGACGTAATCCATATCATATAAATTGAAAGGCACGAATATAACAATATTTCGTCTCAAATTTAAAAAAGGCAAGACAAACAGACGAAAATGTATAAGATGTTTTTTCTTGCCTGTTAGTATAAAAGAAAAAGATTAAGAGAATCCCTTGTGTTTCGAACTTTGTCATTAATTCTTTCCGTAGAAGCACTTATTTGGATATTCTGATATTTGAAGATCTAGAGTCTAACAGCTCAAAATCTCCATGTATTTGATAAATAAGTAATTTAGGTTTCGATTCATTATCCTTTTTCACAAAAATGTAATATAAATTTGAATACAAGAGGAGTAATTCGTCTTCATAGCTACGTTCAGCTAATGCGCTTGCCAATTGTTTAACTCAAGAATCATACATGAACATTGCCTTGTTGTGGAAAGACCATGTGTATTGACATATAAGAGGAGTTATCATCTATCATTTTCATGTGTCCCAACTTGAGTAAAACATTTTTTGTTCTTTTTTTAAACCATTCTTCTACACAATAGATTCATTTAGAAAAAAATGCTAAATATTTTTTGTTGTTGATAAAAATAACACATTTTGTTATGCTTGACCATCGACGTTTTGTTATTCTTGAAAATTGATATAAATATCTTTTTTATACGTTATTTATTTAACGTTATTATTTTTAGTTTTGAGGTGACACATAACTAGCACAATATAAAACGATTGTAGTAAGAGCGTTTTTAAAAAATATTGTTTGTTAGGTAATTGATCAAAGACACCCAATGTAAGCAATCGGTATCTAAATCTCATCGTGAAATAGGTAGGACCTATTTGACAATCTGTGAAAGTTATGAACGTTGAGCTATTAATACAGTATGTAAGATGTTAACCAGAAAACTTGCCCTACCTGTATTGATGATTTGCTTACTCAGATCACTCTATATATGAATTCAAAGTTTAAGATTGCTTATATTAGCATTAACTCATCAACTCGCATTGGTGAAAATATCATTAAGGTAGTGTTGTACCTTTATGTTCATCTTGTACTAGGCCACAGGGGTTAGTTTTCCTTTTGTTATGGTGCCTGTTTGATATAAAAAGAGGAACAGAGTTATTCATTGGAGTGGGTCACTGACCTAGTAGTTATCAATGTAACTTCATGTCTGGCCATCAACCGTTTTCATGTTAAGATTAATCGAAAACTATCTTTCTATTAGGCCAAAATGATGAGACACAGAAAACAAGCTATGTTATCACGCGATTTCATCAACATAGGTATTAATCATAAAATGATAACCGCCTGGTGGTCAATGCATCTTCATATGCACTCAATTCGTTTCTCGGTCTAAAGAAATTGATAAACAAGATATTTCCTGCAAAATGTTACCAAAGCGTAAACGGTTATAACACATGTTGCAATTACAAAGCACGAAAACGACTTCAAGATATCATTCTGATTTGGACATTTCAGTTCTTTTGGGTAAATTTTCCAAATGTTTTATTTAGATTTTCAATTAATGATACGTATTCAAACTGCCAGTCACATCAAATAAATGCGTAGAATACTTTCACTTTGACACGAAATACACAAAATGGCGGTCTGCTGTGAAATGTAATAGCCCTGATTCCAAATGTAAGAAACCCACGCAGAATCACTGCTTTCATCGAGAGTTTGATTGCTATTCAATTCGCGAGGCATTTATCTCAATCAAAACAAGAACAAATTACAGATGTGTCCATTGATTAGAACCCTGTAACAAATGTGTAACAAAATTAGTCTAAATGCTCGTCTTGGACTAGCCAGATGAACGAGTGATTTGGATAAAAACTCCAGGATGTGATGCATAATTCTGTATCAGACGGGGAGCGACATGTAGTAGACAGTCTTTAATAAAGGAGTGAAGTGTTCAGCACGTTTAAACGACTCTGTGGCAAGAATGAGAACAGCTTTTCATGGAATGTGACATTGCTTGAATGAACCTGTGTGGAGAAAATGTAAAAGCGTGATGAATAATTCAGACAAAGCTTTATGGTTGAAACTTCCTGATCTGGCAGTTCAGCCAGAAATCATGTCTGCTTTCAAATACCAATAGACGATGTGAATTTGTCGTGATATGAATCAATAACATATGGAAGTCTGATTTTCCTTGGTATTCATACAGAGAATTTATCATGAGAGTGTGTTTCGGGATGGTAAATATCATGCATTAGGAATAGACATTGTATTTTACGAACCTTGATGATAGAGGATATTTACTATGCCAAAACATTCGAGTATGTTAACCTCTTTATTATAATGTCATTTTGCAGAATGACGCCCTGACAATATTAAGATAATAGTTGAATGTGTGTAATAATGTATATATTCATTGGTAAATGCAAATGATGAGTGTAATGACATTGACAATAATTAACAAACATAATTTCTCCTCAGAACTGCAATTATAATACTCACTTTTAATTGTACATTGTATATAGGTTACACGGATACAAAGACAAGAAATGCTGCAAGCCATGTAATTTATTTTGATATCTGGCATACCCTGTAACTCCATTAAATTATTTTTCAGGAAAAACTTGAAATTTCTTTCTTTTAAACAATATTATTTTCTATCTTACTTACAGTTCAAATAACTTTCAAAAATCCCTTAGAATGTTATAGTTGATCTGTCTGATAAAGTTCCTTTAATTTCTTTAACCATAGTTATGGACAATTTAGTAAGGAAAAGAACAGTTGTAGTTATCCCATAAATCATTCCGAGTAATACTTAATGGATTAGTTAATATCATTCCGTTAAATAAAATACACTTAAATCAAAATCGTCATGTTATTTATATTACATATTATTTGAACGAAAAATGCCCGACCGCCACAAATACATTTTTCTATCAGTTTGAAACATAGATAATCAATTCATGATTGAATGAATGTTTATTGTTCAAATAAGTACTTGAGGCAAATGAGGTGATTCCACATTTGTATATTTCACAGTAAAACAAAATCCGGGTAAAACAAATATTTGTTTGATTAAACATTCATTTTTCTTTCATTTTTAGCTCATCAGGTCTGAAAGACCCGATGGGCTTATGGCATGGCAAGGCGTCCGGCGTCCGTCCATCCGTCCATCCGTCAATCCGTCCATCCGTCCGTCCATCCGTCCGTAAACTTTTCACTTTTTCGACTTCTTCTCCAGAACCAATGACTCTAGAGAGCTGAAATTTTATGTGCATACTCCTTGGCAAATGGGGATTCTAAATTGTAGATTTCGTGACCCCATGACCCCAAATGGGGTCACAAGGGTCAAAACCTTAAAAATCTATTTTAATCTTCTTCTCCAGTTCCAAAAGGTCCAGAGAGCTGAAAAGTTGTGTGTAGACTCCTTGGGCACTGGAGATTCTAAATTGTAGGTTTGGTGACCCCATGACCCCAAATGGGGTCACAGGGGTCAAAACCTTAAAATCCTACTTTCATCTTCTTCTCCAGTTCCAAAAGGTCTAGAGAGCTGAAAAGGTGTGTGTAGACTCCGTGGCCAACGGGGATTCTAAATTGTAGGTTTGGTGACCCCATGACGCCAAATGGGGTCACAGGGGTCAAAACCTAAAAAACCTAATTTAATCTTTTTCCCTAGTTCCAAAAGGTCTAGAGAGCTGAAAAAGTGTGTGTAGACTCCTTGGCCAACGGGGATTCTAAATTGTAGGTTTGGTGACCCCATGACCCCAAATGGGGTCACAGGGGTCAAAACCTAAAAAAACTAATTTCATCTTTTTCCCTAGTTCCAAAAGGTCCAGAGAGCTGAAAAGTTGTGTGTAGACTCCTTGGGCACTGGAGATTCTAAATTGTAGGTTTGGTGACCCCATGACGCCAAATGGGGTCACAGGGGTCAAAACCTAAAAAACCTAATTTCATCTTTTTCCCTAGTTCCAAAATGTCTAGAGAGCTGAAAAATTGTGTGAAGACTCCTTGGACACTGGGGATTCTAAATTGTAGGTTTGGTGACCACTTGACCCCAAATGGGGTCACAGGGGTCAAAACCTTAAAATCCTACTTTCATCTTCTTCTCCAGTTCCAAAAGGTCTTGATAGCTTAATAGTTGTGTGTAGACTCCTTGGACAATGGGGATTCTGAATTGTAGGTTCGGTGACCCCTTGACCCCAAATGGGCAATGGGCCTTTTTTATTTGATTGTGAATAACTCGGACATTGGGACAGGCTATCTTTCCTACACTGCCCATGACCTCATGGTCTAAACCACAACACCTATTTCTATCAAAAGTCTGATGAGCTACAGAGCCCATGGCTCTATTTTTTACACATACCAACAGAAATTATTACATAGTCGACCAACACTCTGACACTTAATGTAAGTTGCATTTAATTTTATTTAGATCAATGTACATTTTCAAATCAAGGTTTGGTTCAGAAACGAGTCATTCATTTCCCAATGAGTAAATTTTAAAACCTTAAGATTGGTCAACTGTCGTCGTTAACTGCACCGTAGGTTTGATTGATAGGGAAGACTTTGGTGGCTTCAATTTACATGAAGTCGTTGTTTATTTCGTGTCCAAATGTGCTGTTTGTGCTCTAATTAAGCTATAAATGAAGACATCAGGTTACTACATCTACCATAATTGCTTGGCATACTGGAATTGGAACGATGATTAATGGCTATTATTTTATTGATAAGCAGCGTTTTTGTTCTGAAATAGACGATTTCTCGACATAGATTCTGATATCCTTGTCAAGCAAATGACCTAATTTTTCTTATACATCATATGTACAATGATATCAAACGAAAATAGTAAGAAGATGTTATGTTGCTAGGTAGCAAGATATTAAGACAAGAAAATGGTAATTTTCGGTTTCCTAATAATTCTTTTTCAACAATAAGTTATTAAAACGCACAACATTAGGAATTATTATGCTTAAAAGTTTCAAATAATATGCGTTGATATTCTTCGTGCTACAAATGTTTTTTGTTTTTAATACAAATATTTTTTTTAGAGAAATCAAAACATATTGATAAGAAAACTTGCAACAAACATATTATGCTTTTAAGAGCAGGAAGGGTCAGTAGCCGATACCAGAACAAACCAACATTCTGCTAACAGATCCAACTTATCATTATGAGGTGATATGTTTGTATATGTAAAGCTATTTCAGCTATTTCCAAAAACAGTCCCTACATTGCTTTATTCCGGTAATTTCATAGTGATTGTTAACAAGACAAAATTAATGTTTCTTCAGATGTAATGGATGTATGGGTTGATGAGTGCAGAAGGAATTATCGCAATGTGTTTTTGTGTGTTAATATTCAATGTCTTAATTAACGGGATTCGTATTTCGAAAGTCGTATTTTATGTTAAAACCATGATCAATTATCATGTTCTTATTTGTCATCTTAGAATTAAAAAAGTTAATGTTAGTAACATGAATTATCCCCCTCCATGTTGATATAATTTTTTTTATTTGTGCTTAAAACTATCGGCCAAATTAATAGTTAGGTATGCGAGTTGAATTCTCTCGTCTCGTACATAATGAATTTGGACACAAATATAATCCTTAACATTTTCAGAAAAATTTATCCGTTGGCAAGGAGAGATTGATTCATCTGTACTGGTGAGACATTGTGTATAGCATAGTGACCTAAAGAGACTTCTAAATAGCTCCAAGCGATTTGAAATTACCAAAGATTGATATTTGAAAGATGTTTTTTCGTTTCCTGTTTTCATACTATAAGATGTTTCCTAACCAGAGTGTTAAGATTTTGTTGGTAACTATCAATTCTAATTGTCATAAGATTATTGAAACTAAAATCAAAAGGTATGTGCCACACCAAGTGTTTTGGTATTACAGAAGCACATTATTAGCACTTCCTTTTGGTGCTTCAGAAAGTTAAAATGGTTTGTAAGATTGCATTTAACACGTGCCCATGTTAACATTTGATAACCATGTATCCATTTTGTTTGATTTTCTGATAAGTAAGAGGAAGGTTATCTATATCAGTTAAAGGATTCATAAGAAATTGGAACAAGTATCGTTTACACAAGTTGCAATATGCAAGTATATCAACTTGGATAAATATGGTCCTTCTTTTTTCAAATGTAAAAACATTTTTATATATTCTTTGGAACCAAACATATGATGCTTTTAGCATAATGAATTGATATCAGTACTCTTAGATGATGCCGACACAAAAACACTGCCCACTTGGAGAGCATGTTCTTTTTTTGAATGATGTGTTTGTATTTGTCACTTCTTTGTAAGGATGCTTCACGCAGGAATGTTTATTATTTGCTGTAGTCATTATCTGATTGGCCATTTTCCAAAATACACTTCTTATATGACATCATTACTTGCCTGGGAATACTTCGTAATTGGACAAACGTGCATAAATATATTACTTCAGATGTAAGAATGTTTTTGGAGAGGGAAGAATCATCATGTTGAATCATCTGTTCATCTTCGATGACTTAATAAAGGATGAATCTCGACAGCCACAATTTCATGTTAATTACCTTAGCAAGTTTTAGTGCGGAAACTTTGAATTTCTTGTTCCAGATATTTTGAAACAACTGTTGCCATAAAAGTGACCAAATAAAACTGATAAATTGAGAAAATGAGGGAAATAAAATAGTTATTATTGTTGCCGTAGAACAATTTCCATACCGTAACATCAAGTCTTTTGGTAAGAACTGATTCATCTGTCTTGGTGAGAGAAAATATTTCGATGCATATTGGACAGTAATGTAAAAAGACTTTAAAATGCTACCCTTGAGATTCAAATAGCCATGAATTGATGTTCTAAACGTATTTTTATGACCTATGCTATATGCGTTAACTAATGAATAATTCATTCAATCGCCATTATAAAGTTAAAGCTGATAAAGTTCTGTGCAGGTGAATTTTGGTTGACGTATTATTCACATAATCATTGTCGTATTAGTGAATATACAACTAAGTCAACATTTGATCTTGTATGTATCATTTCATAATGTACAGTTGGAAATTAGGAGGAAAACACATAATCGGAAAAATGTGATTATTTGGTAGATTAGATTGATGTAGATAACATGCATTCCTTTAACCTTTACTGTAGACAACTGTGTAATCTTACGAAACAATTCCAAATAGATTGCTTTCAGGAAACCTGGCATCGGAATCCAACAAAAACAAACATTAACCTAAAGAGGACGTATAGTATGTATGATATGTCTTATTTTGAGAACTGCTTTACTTTAAATATGCTATTATCAACAATGTTTATCATTTGCGTATGTCATTAACAAATTTGCTATTTCTTAGAATGTCAAACATGGTATCATCTTATTAACAGCTGTTGGTAATAGAAAATATGTCCATGGAAAAGTTCCTTTACAATTTAAGGGAGTGTACTTTGTTGTTCAATGGCTGTGATTACTGAAATATGTGAAATTACTTAACCAAGTTGTTGTATTTTAGGAACATTTTCAGTTTGCTACGCATAGCAATTTCATACATCGTTTTACTGTTATAAACATCTCCCAGTCCTTCTACTCCACATAGAAGTATTTCATTGAACGGGAAAACCCTTTGTTTCACACCTAGACCTAAACCGAGAGGGAGGCATTTGTAATCTTCTGTCGAACATAGTGTAATAATTCATTTATTATCTATCAGTGTTACGATGTTAGTGCTTGAAGGAAGTTTTCCTATCGTAATTTCCTTTTCATATCCTCACTTTATCTAAATATCTGTGTACTTATTAATCAGATTATATTCAGACTTAGTACGCCTAGTGAGCTGTAGCAAAATTGCAACGAGAATCGACGCAATAACATAGGAAAGTATGATCTACATGCACGATGATTACCACGGGTATCTGTCTAAATTGTAATTGTTTCAAAATGAAAGATGGATCTGATTGGAAATGGATAAGCTTGATAGCGTCATATTTTTACTGAGATCAAAAAACCCCAAGCTATTCCTTAAGTGGCAGATGCTTTTAAACTCAAAGGAGAAATATGAAGAATGAATACATGTAATGAGAATTTATTCATTATATATGGCCTTGAATAACTTATGGAGCAAATCACAGTACATTTCATCAAAGAATTGTTTATATTTAAAGTTGTGAGGTGATTCATAATCATATGAAGAGAACTATGATTGATCTTATTATCAAAGTGTAGTGTTCAATCTAACCAATAGAGTTAACGAATAAGAATTTTCAACAACCGTTGCACTAGGTGATGAGGCGTACCAATCATGTGGTCATAATAATTAAAATAACATTTAATGATTTCATTTTAAGTACTCATGCTAACTCACACTTTATTTCAAATATTTCAAAATATATACAAAGATATTAGTATCTATCTCCAAAACACGTTTCTACTCATTGTGATCCATTACCATTTTAATAGGAGTGCCATGTTTCATATCATAGTTGGTAAGATGGTTAAGATACTTTAAGATCTTTTTTTATCATCTGTAAAATATTGCATCGGCTGACTTTAAAATATAAAAGTTTCTTCTGATAATATTTCGTTGTTACTTCATATGTCTAATGAAATGGTTTTAATAGATCTCCAGCAAGGAAGTAATTAATTTTGAAGATGCTGTGATGTTTTCCTTTTATGTCTAATGAAATGGTTTTAATAGATCTCCCTTTAGAGACGCAATACTGGTTACAATGATTATCTAGAGGGCAATCAGACAATGTCAAACTATATTACCTCCGTGTATGGTATTGATTCCAGCCATTATCAGTTCAAGAGTACGAAGGTTGGACTGACCTGCACAATTAATATTACTTGATGTGTATTTGTCACGATTCCTTGCTTTTTAATTTCGAAATGATCTCCAATTAGTTCCAGTTCCAATAACGATAACCAAAAAAGATCGTCTTGTTGTATAACAGTATTTCAATTGACAGGTTTAATTCCTCCTTTTTGTAACTGTTTTGAAACGCTTGGTGGTACGTAAGATGTACAAGAGGAAATGTATGTATCTATGTATCATTAGGACATCTACGTCCCACGTTAATACTGATCCGAAAGTAATTTTTAAAATGAACAAATTGTTATGTTTTGTAGCAGTTTGATAAAACATTACCATGTCATTACCATGACTTTATTAGTGTTTCACTAATATATAAATTAAAAACCATTAATAGTTCATAATCCATTAACTAAATCTATATCTAAACAATGAATTAATACGATGTATTGTCGGTCGAAGCAGTTTCTCATCATTGAATGTAAGAGTGAAATTTTACCTGTCCAACGGCATATCTTTCCGATGTAACAAACTTTTTAAGGATTAATTTGAATCATACATCAATCTTAAACATATAAAACTTGGGTATCAATGGGTATGAAGCTACGTCACCTTGATCTTGAAATTGTAATTTTAGTTTAATGAAAAAACAAAACTCAAATCATGTTATAGCAGTCTGATTAAAACCGACCGTGTTACGAGGAATAAAACTTTTTAAATTTCAACTCTTGCGGGATTCGAACGTACTATATCAGGGGCTGTCCTCTCCACAACGGACTGAAAGTACCCTCTTCGCACGTTCTGACGCAATCTCAACTAGCCAATCACAATGACACCGGGAAAAAGCTTTCGGTATCAGTATCAAGGGGCAAGTAACTCCCGTTTACCATTCGTTAACCTTTTTCGCCGTTGTCGTTATTTTAAACGGGATGATGTGATTGGTCCGCTAATGACTAGGTTTTGTCTGCGCTATGCACCGAAAGTACTATTCCTCCAGGGTAATAATACTCATGGCGCTTTGAGCATGCTTTGTCATGGATATATGCGCGGTGTATGCGCGGTATAAGAAAGCTATTATGTTCTTCATCGTATTTCCGAAACTTTGCTTCAATATTATGGAGACCAGCAGGGTTTGTTTAACATCACTTGCTTTGTACGACTTCTGGTCATTTGTAAATGACTAGTAGAGAATTGCAATTCAATAGATTTTCGAATGACTCATGCTTAACATAGATTTGCAATAAGAGCAATATAAATTACATAACTCAATTAGTTGTCATGACTGACATGTGATTTTGCATAAAGTCCTGTGATCAACTGATTCCATGAACGGTATGGTTTCGAAGTAAAGTTATAACCATCTCACCAATATTATTTTCAACACATAAAATGTAACTAATTAATTGTACTTGACATTTTGGACGCTGACAATGACTTTTTCACACAGAATCTTCTCAGTACAATTTGCTGATTGTTATGCGGGGTTGATCCAAATTTGAATTACTTGTTTGAAGATTGCATTAAATTCCTGAATGATATTACTTCATCCAGTTGACTCTCTAGTCCAAGTATATAAGGCGGAAACCGTCCGAACTGCCACGAAACTATTAACCATTAAGTTATTGATAGTAGGTAGTTCGGAGTTCTAATGCGCATCTCCTACTGTCAGAGAAAACTTGACCTTGATGACGTCATCTAATGATAGCAATACTCTCCCACACGTGGATATCGAAAGTGATGAAACCCACCATCCCGCATCTGTTGGTTCTATACACAGCGATCACACAATATTACGTGACACATTGGATTGAGGGTCAGGGAAACTTTAGGGGAATATATTTTAGAAAATGGTGTGCCACATGATCATGATATGTTCTATTAACACCACTACAAACTAGCGACAACATTAATAATGTTTCTAATTTTCTTTGAATAAATATTATGGGATAGGGACCAATAATTTTTCATAGAGCACAGCAAGTCAGTTGATCAATAAAAGTACGGGAGTCGTCGTAAAATATTTCATTTAATTTTGAGTTCAGGTGTTCTGGCCGTATCGTTATCACTTGTTCAATATTTTTAGTACAGTGCATTAAACATTTGTGGGGGTTTTCTTCTGTGATGTCTTTGTAATCTAAAGAGTAGTACGAGAGAGATAAACTTAGTGAATAGATAGTAGCCTTGTTAATAATATCTTAATTAATTTGACGGTCTGCTGTATATATACATATACATATATACATACCTCTATGAATATGTATGAAATAGTAAAACAAATTAGCTAAAAACACACATAATGTTCACAAACAATAAGACCTTTAATTTGTCTAGATTTTTGCAGGAAGAAGATGAAAATGCATAAAGACAGTTAGTATAGTTTTTTTTTAGCTGCGTTACATCGATGTGCGGATACTAATTTTGTAATAGGGGATGGTTAACTCTATGACATTTTTAAATGAAAAATTGATACTAGAAATTGACGCTTATTCTTGAGTTATTTGCATACAGATTCAATTTGAAAAAGAAAGGAAAGCTTTTTCGTTTGCACTATAAAGTGCTTGAAATATGTTGCAAAAGTTGATATTTTACGAATGCTTCGCGTTAGAACTGTTTAATGTTAAAACATTTTAACACTTTTTAACGACTGGTCCCTAAGATATTCAGGGGAGCTAAGCCACTTCGTGTCCGACACAAATATTTGAATATGCAGAAAAGGGGTCAACCAGTAAATAGGTGGGGCTTAGCTGCTGTCGGGAGATCAAAACAACAACTAACAGTACACACCTTTCTGGCCAATAAAGTACATTTCCCCAACGAATTTCGCGGAAAACGGTTAGCTTTCTTCTATTGAGTTGGTTTTTGATCAGGATATAGTAAAAGAATTAAGTTTCTATGAATTTAAGTTTTTGATTCGAACTGCCTATTGATAGTATCACTGATGTCTTCAAAAGGCAAGTATATCATACACTTATATTATTCATAAAACTCAAGCTTATGTTGTCTTATCGAGGTCGTTTATAACAACCGATAAAAGAAGACAATGTTTAATGACTTCTTTATAAGTATTTATTGGCCAATCACTGACAAATAATTGTAGTGTAGAAATAATCTTCCACCCACACGGACTCGCTAAAAAGACTTCAAACGATCTAATGTTCGCACTGCATGAAAGGCAATCAAAATGTCAACATAACGCTCAAACACAACTTTCAAATTGGATCTCTTTACAAGTTGAGGTACAACATTAGGGTAAATTGTAATGCTCGTGGATGGATGTCAAGCTACATGCCTAGGTTTCTGTTTCAACGACAGAAATATCACAGACTGTTCCAATAATCTAATTATTATCTCACAAGTTTGAGTATGTATAATACGATCGGTACCCTAGCTGTACCTTTAAAACTTTCGACATACACTTTTAAAATTAAGTATGTCAAATATTGTAAATATATGTCCAATACTATGATTATTTTTGATTGCATTTAGAACTAAAAATATAGTTAACATGGTTGCAGAGAGTAAAGGACATTTAAATAATCCCCAATCTACACGGTCTTACCATAAAGACGAAACAGGGATCACGAGATCTTAATGCTAAACAGTTAGGGTACAATATTTTGATAAATGGCAGATAAAAAGTTTAAGAGTAAATATGCAGACAACTAAAATCATTATATGCCACATTTGGAATTTTTAATAAGTTTAACAAATCGGAATTACAAATACTTTCATATTGTACATAAATCAAAAGAAATATTGAACTATAATAATATCAGCACTACTTCGATCCAGCAATTATGTCAGTCCTGTATTGTGGTCGATGCATTAAGTATTAAGGCATAAATCAAAATCTCCACGGGGTATCATTTCTCAAACTAATGGATTTAGTAAGGGCAAACCAGGAATCAACACGACCTCCTATGAAGATAATTACTTTTGTATCGGTGGATAGATATGTTTTCTATGATGCTTGGACTGGCACACGTGACTGTGTTGTGCCTCTGTTTACAAGCTAAGGGTCGTACTTAATTCCTACAACTTCATTTAATAAAAAGTTTATTAATGCTTACGGGAATAAAATTAATTTCACTCTCTCAAAGATCTTTCATTCTCACGAGAACCGTTTTACTTTCAAACCATAAAGCCCATTATTCGGCTTGTTTTGACTCTGTGTTCGAACTTATAGGTCCATATATAATAACGGTCACAAATATCACAATTATTCTCTAAATTGAAGCATTTGTCGAGACACATTTAAATCAACATGCCATGAGTTGTAAAACGAAATGATAAACGTCCGATCTTCATTGGATATTAACGTATATCAGAGTAGTTTTCCTAATATGCCAGGAAGTCACTCGTAGTCAATTCCAAGGTGTATGGTTTTAAGCAGTTTAGGAATCTCAAACCCTAGCATCGAACAGTGTTCCAGACAGTTTCATCACCCCAACTTATTTCCCTTTTTTTATTATGTGTTGTAACTTAAACATTATATATGGTTTTGAAATCACCCTACGTACCTTAAAGCCTAGCTAGTATCACTCAGTGTGTCAGATAGTTGCAATATCCCCCTTTTCCCCCTTGGTGTATTCATTTTCTTTCCATTTCGATTATGTGTGATAAACCCTGACCTTTTGTAACATCACACATAGAATTGGCAATGTATCATATAGACAATAACGACATTTAACGTGGCACGTTGACAACATCAGCCAATGGTGAGGAGAAGACAAGCGATTCCGCCAGACCTCCATCTGCATAAACCGCTCTTTATCCTGACTGCAGGTGAGTGATGCTGCAAACCGTTCGGGAGGATTTGACCCTCATCAACCATAAATAACAACACCATGTTAAGCTCATTTAGAGCATTTATGCTTACCGAGAAAATATAGACATTTGATTCAATTTCTTTTTCACTATCCATATTTTATATATTTCATGAAAATCTTACTACGTATCTTAAAGCCTAGCTAGTATCACTCAGTGTGTCAGACAGTTGTAAAAAACCCTTTTCCCCCTTGGTATATCCCTTTTCTTTCCATTTCGATTATGTGTCATAAACACTGCATGACCTTTTGTTACAGCACACATAGAATTGGTCATATAGACAAGAACGACATTTAACGTGGTACGTTGACAACATCAGCTAATGGCGAGGAGAAGACAAGCGATACGGCCAGACCTCCATCTGCATAAACCGCTCTTTATCCTGACAGCGCGTGCGTGATGCTGCAAACAGTTCTGGAGGATTTGACCCTCATCAACCATAAATAACAACACCATGTTAACCTCATTTAAAAAAGTTCGTACCAAAAATAAAACAAAGTTCTTATTTGACCTCATATGTCGTAAACAAACATATGCAATGCAAAATAATAAAAAAACCCAGCATGAGCTGCTAATGTTGTTAAAATGAAATCAGACTAAACATTGTCACTTTCAAAATTATAATGGAATCATCTGCTGTCATTTAAGGGCATCTTTTGACGAATTTATAATCACTTTTAGTCAGTTTGTAATTCATACTCAATGAACGCAAGCAAATAAATAAATTCAAATAATTGCTGCAAAAGATTTTTTTACAGGACTCACAGTGATTAAATCCATCTAAAAGAGTAATGAAACGATGTAATGAAAAAATGACACCAGATAATTCTGATTTGCTGATATTCTGAATTACAATTTAAGTAACAGGTTTTCGTTAGTTCAGAAAGCACAACAAAGAAGCTTTGGCATTCACAATCATGTAACCACCTGGCCATGTTGACTCTGCCTCTTGAAGATATGAAATCTTCTTCTGCAGTGATTGCGTTCTCTACCCACAGAGTCATGTTTTCACTGTATAATCTCTGTAAGTTTCAGCACATTCTGTCTTTTATTCTTACAGGTTAAATGATAAGAAGGAACATTCAAGATGTATTCACACACATACGTAATTAGAGTATGGTGATTATGTAAAACACAGAAAATGCAACCAGAAAAACCTTCCAGGCCTGAAACACAGCGAAAGAGAGACGCATACTTCAAAGGTCCAAAGGTCCAAAATTAGGAGATAAACGTACTGTGTTTGAAAGTCAGAGGCATATAACGGAATTATAATAGCTCTAAATTTAATTTAAAGTCGAACGCGTAGCGTGAGGCTTTAAATGGATAATTTTGAGCTATTATAATTCCGTTATATGCCTCTGATTTCCAAACACAGTATGTTTATCTCCATTCAACCATAACAACGATTTAAATTTGAACTATATTATTTCGCGTTAGTTTGATTGTGCTGTGTACATCGATGCCTGTGCACGATTTCCATGGACTGACATTCATACAGAGATGACGTATTTAGGAATCTCGAATAACGTTACTTGTAGCAAACCTCGGGCATTACCGACAATTTCCAAATGCTTTAAAGGTAGCTGACTCTATTCAGACGACATTAGTGTTTCCCCGACCAGCGTCAGCGTTCGAATTAATTTCTGCAATACTTTAATATTTGTAGTTGGTATTTAGGCATTTTTGTTTTGAATAAAGTTATGAGGTGAGTACAAGTTATAATTTGATGATTTTGATGTGATATTTTGTCCGTTTCTGTTTCAAACCATCACTAGCTATAGCCTAGCCCTAACGCCGTGTTATTGAATGCCTCCATTCATGAACTGTCGGGGTTTCGCCGTTTACGCATTTGCATACGTTTATTAAATTGGAATTTTATGTAATTGTGCAATGTTAATCACAATAATGTTATCTTTTGAAAAAATGTCCGGCACACAAGTATTTAGAGAATATTGTTGCTAGGCAACTAGTGAATTCTTGCGCGTTGGACGAAGTAAACTGACGACTGTAAAACCAGATTATACGCCCTCTGATTTTTCACAGCAGCCAATCAGAATTGGGTATTTTGCACAGTTATGGTGAAATACGCAATAACATAGTCATTCTCTCAAACATAGTCGAAAAATCTGTTGTCTTTGCATCTGAAAGGAAAAGTCAAGACAATTCGATGACATAAATTGATTTATTGATATTTTGCATTTGGGGATTCATTTCATATATAATGATTTTCGTTTTTGTGTGACATGAATTTGAAAAAAATTGGGACACCAGCATAGCAGTGAAATTGCAAATTCTAAGATAAATGCATGCATCACATTTCTTTATTAACACTGTGACGTGGTATCGTTCGAAGATTGACAATAAATTTACACAATGAAATGTTCAAATATCAATTTATGGCTTTATTGTTATGTCACTGTGCTATAAACATTCGCTACCTCTAGGCTGAATATCAGGCCAATACAGAGGAATCAATCACTAACTGACACAAAACTTTATGTGACAAAAGCTTCGTAATAAAAGTTTAAAACGTTTTTGGGCAATGCTGTAAAGAAACAATGCCCTTAATCATGATTTTTTGTCTTTAATCTTTTGTCCATCGAAGCGATGTAAAAACAGTAAAAAGTATAAAATTTACATAAAAGGCGTTCTTGTCTAACAATATCAGCTGCTGAAGACAATGGAGACTCCACAGAAGAGTTCATTTCTTGCATGGGAAGAAACTGGTTATGCACACTTTATCCTATTACTAACCTATCAGGAACCAATATGAATAGACTTAATACGTTTTTAGTACTCTCATTTGATTGGTCTTTTTAACCGTAGCAAGCTTTAGCCAAATTGTTTAACTTTTTTCCATATTGAATGAAAGGATATAATGTATTAACTTAAGCTTAATCAGCATGTTTTAAAGCAATTCACACACACAATATTTCATCTTTATCAACTGCAAATATCAGGTTTCCCTGAAAACCTATATTCTTAATGTGACAGTGGAAATCTTCTGCACATCACTAATGTAATTGAGTGTATAAAAGAACAAGAAAATATGGATTCAGCTTTTATTACAGAAGAATGGTAATGAACGATTTGTCCAATAGTAGACGCATCAATCAAATATCATATTCCCACTGTGGCAAGGTATCACTTTCTAATTTGAAAACTAGAACCATGGATACACATTTAGAACATCAATTTATTGTTTCAAATCACTCGGGTGCCATTAACAGCTCTCTTTACGTCACTGTGTCATATACATCGATCAATTTTCTCTAGGCCGAATGTCTCGCCATCACAGATGATTCAAGCTCTACTTACCAAAAGAGTTGCAAATGCTTCGTCAAAGGAAATGTTCGTCGACAATAAAAAAGATTATTTTGTATTTTAATCTTATTCTAACATTTATCATGAACCAAAGTGAAAACATATTGCTCGATTGTTGATTGGGACAGCCAAATTTATAATATGATATGATATGATATATGTTTATGATATGATATGATATCAAACGAGGTAATAAAGTATAACATTATGTAACATAAAGCTATTATCTATAACATAACATAAAATAATGCAATTTAATATTGCTATTTATAACATAAATAATGAAATATAAAATATTATGATTATAACGTTTAGGTTATTACGTGTTAATGCCCCTTCAATTTTCAGCATTAGATATTTGATTATATTAAATATTTGGTTGGAGAAGATGATTATTTTGCAAAATGATAATATAAAACAATTTAGTTGTTTAGTAGTGTATTTCATACAAACTATTATCAATCAATAAAAGATCTAGAGTTGGAAAGAAACGATTCATACTTTATTAAATAACTTATAGACTTTTAATTCAAAACAGACACACGACATTCTGAAACCACAAAGACATGTCTCAATTTCTACCTAATAGCAATTTCACATTACTCGTATGATTGATATGTGCTATAAAAATACATTACCTCGAGGCTGAATGTCTCGCCAACACAGAAGAATCAGTGTCTGCTCAACAAGTTTATGTTACATATACTTCGTTGATACAATGTGATCTGAAATGATAAAGATTATTTTGCAATGATGATATATCTTGTTTTGACATTTAACATGAAGCTTTACTAAGATGAGTTAATTTAGCTCACATAACTCCAATGTGATTGTTTGTTAGAACCACCAGTTTCAACATAATGTAACATTTATTTGGAAGGATATAATCCATATTCCTGACCTTGCATATTCTAAGATGATACAGTAACACTTCATAAAGATTTTTTTACATAAATATTACTGTCAAAATATCTCACTGATTAAGACTATTTAGTTACCTAAGAAGGCAACAACATACTCTGTAATCACCAAACCATACATTCTTCACATCTGAGGAAAAACTCATTCCAATACTAACCAATATAACAAATGTTATCACGCAATAAAGCTGATACATTTTGGGCATAAGCATTACCAATTGGAGCATAAGTACGGAGAAGGGACTCTAAAATTACAAACATATCATCTCATAAAAAGGAAAAATTATCTCAGTTGGAAGAACTTTTACTTAATTAATTTATTCATTGATTCTATTATTGATGAATTAGTTATCTGACGCCGATGAGGACATAAATAATACAATTAATGAATCAGTTATCAGACGCCTATAAGGACACTTTCTATAAATAATCCTAGCGCATACAAACTTGAGATAAACGATTACAAATATTAAATACTATCACAAAATAAAAGTCATATAAGAGACCATTCATCAATCAAGTAAAATAAACGAGGACGTCAAAGGTCACTTAAACAAACTCGTGTGAATGTAATATAACCTTGTACACATTCTCTGAAACTTTCCAACAAAGCTTGTCAATAGAGACCCTTTGTAAAGCTACTTTGGTGACATTTGCAGAAACATGAACCAACAACCACCTACATGTACCTGAACGTGCTGTTCACAATGATTGTTCTTCGATGATGAATGCGTACATTTATACTTTGTACTGAAATGCTTAATCTTTGTTAGCCTTCTTGCATCTATTTGATCCTTATTTTCGAAGGCTAACTTTCATATTACTTATGTACAATGTTAACCTGCATGTCATTCGACATTTATCTGATTGAAGCTGCTGGACTGCTGATTGGACTGCTATATCTGACGTATTACAATAATGTTTTTTTATTCCAATCAGAACATCCAAAAATGGTCTCCTCTTTTAAAGATGTTAATTGATATTGGTTATTTTATCAATTTCTTTTTAGATTGAGCACTCGCAGGTTTATGACAAATAGCGTTTTTCTTATCATACAACACGAAGCTGTATGTATGTTTTTAAAGCAATTTTTCTATGGGTAATAACGGGACCGTTTAAAAAGGAAAGATGATGCTTAAGCTGCAGGACACTATTTAAATAATCAATAAACGAAGTTCAAACAGATCTTATTAAAGGGGCACTGTACCGAAAGCTGTCCAGCCTAATTGACGAACGTTGACTAGACCTTAACCTTAATTCCGGCTTTAAACAGGTAATGAGGTCATATGACAAAACTTTATAGGTGATTTTGTAATCAAATAACCTCTTCCCAATCGGTAATTCGCATCCTACATAAAAAAAGATTTCAGCTTAATTTCGTTTAAAAAACATTTCAGAACTCGTCGTTGAAGCTTAGTTGAGAATGTTTCATATCTGTCCGTATCTTATCTTCATAGTATTTTCATAGAGTGTCGCTTTCAGTCAGTTTGATTTACTTAACAGAATTCTAAAAATCTAAACCCATTTCTCTTTTGATGACAACCGTATATTTGTCGTTCAACGTTGTGTATCTCTTAGCATGACAGGTGGCATATGACTAATGACATATCAGTCCGTCGGTTAATTAATCTGAAATTACAATCGGTGACAGAATGTCTAGCTTAATGACTAACTAGTTTGTTCATGACAGTGACACCAGACTGTCTCGATATTTCCATCACAGACACTAGCTTAGTGACAGTTTGGAAGATAGATCCGAACAATGAAATTAAGAAAGTGGATGGAGGTTATGATAAGACACGCCATCATTATTATTCCAAGTCTTTGAAGGATCAGGTGGGGGGTCATTCGAAACGGTGGATTATATATACATGGATGTAGTCAACAGGTTTGTTATTTTCATTTCTGAACTTGTTCAAAACTAATGGTATTGTATACTCTTTTGGCAGCTGCAATCGAAATATCATCGTATTTGTGATCATGCTCAAAATATCTTTTTACGAAGGTGGTAAATGATGAGAGATAAAAGAAAGGTAGATAATTTAGCGTTGACAGTTAGGTACAGACAGGCGAACACAACGCCGACTGTTTCTAACGAAAGGAAATCTATACTTGTCATATAAGTTTTATCACCTTTGAACAAATACTTGATGTTGTGACTTTGATTCTATCTCGACCTAACCCGATAGTTCGTGAAATGAGATGCATACACAGACAAGAAATACCCTTTCGATTGACGCCTATCGGCATTTTAGCCAGACCTCGGGCTGCGCAAAGAATTCATCGCTGTGTAAAGGGCATAAGAGATTGTTGACTCGCTGAACCCTATCACACTTCGCTAAGAAAATGTTACCAATAAAATCTTCAACGGTACAGTGTTCCTTTAAGCGACGTAAATCCATTTCCCCCTGCTGGAATGAATTACAGATGTTTACGCTGAAGATGATTGAGTGTACTTCAGTGGCATAAACATTCATTATTTAGACATTAAAATACACACATAAAAAAGTTGATACAAACTTAATAGCCACTCTAAAACATGTTGCATCGCATTTTATCTAGATAAATGCACATCTACAAATAAAGCTTGATGTTAATTCCATCGTAGGTCTAATCAAAAGAGAAGACTTTGGTTGATGGGGATGGGGATGTTTTCGTCATGGCTGAATTCGGATACAAGAAGGTATTGTTTGTGATTACTAATTTGGTGCACTCATTCTTCAATCCACCTGATAATTTGAATTGATATGCCTTATAGTTTGGGGTTATCTGCGTAGAAGATCTCCAGCCTAGAAATGTCTGTTCGTTTTGAAAACCATAAATATCCTGGTTTTAGAAAAAGCAATACATATCAGTTACGACAGATAACAGAGGAAACATGCAACAGCAAATGTTTTGCTTTTAGAGAGAGAGCAAAAGAGATCAGTATACGATTCCAACCCAAACAAACATTCTGCCAACTGAGAGAACTTCTCCTCTTATGATATCATTATGTGTCACGTATGAATTCATAGATATGAACTCACTCCCCAGTCAAACCATGAAAATATGACAAACAATTGAATATAACAATTTGATTAAATGATAATAAACAAAGAGTTTAAAGTTACAATATTGACTAATACAAATTTATAGTTAGTTATACAATATCAAATGGGTCAAAATGGGCCAGCTAAAAAGCAATATTCACCAAGTCCTTGATCCATTAGCAATGATAGGTTGAGTCCTGTCCTTTATGGTAATTCCTTGATGAATCAGAAAGAGTTTTAAAAAAGTGGAGAACAATGGCGCAGCAGAATGGTCGCAAAGTCAATAGTAGAAAACAAGGCTGATGAAATGTGTGAGAGAGTGAATGAGTGCTTTCTGGCCCTTTTATATAGATCACAAGATTTCCAGATCCTTCCTTTCTACAAACATCAGAGAGACAAGAGACCCACATATTCCTAAACGTGTAAGTTTATGACTCATTGAATAGTACAACATTGTTAGAGAATGTTACACATTTAAACAATCACGTTCTCATGTCATATGTTTTTAATTCAAGAGCCTCTTCTGAATAAGGATGCTTCAGTTAGTTCTGTTAATTATTGACTGAAGTACAAACTATATCTTCGTCTGGAAATGTAAGAATAAGAAATAATACATGTGTCTTTAAAGGGGCACAGAGTAAATGTATGTTGTTGGAGTAAAAAATGTAAAAACTGGTGTTATTTATGGTTATGGAGGACTAGTGGTTGTTTAAAAAAATCAGTATCCTTTAATGCTTATCATTTTGGTTTAATGACAATGAACGGGTTAGTGCCGTGGTGTGTGATCGAAAACCAGACAGTGGTGCGCGCCAATGCTTCAAACATAATTTCGGAAACTTATTTACAGCAGACACAAAGACAAGCATTGGTTGATAGTGTTTAGTAGGTTATTTTACTACTATACACGTTAATTGGAAACATAATTTCGAACAATTATAGAGCGGTTTTCCGGTTATCCTTGAAAACAAGAACATATCATAATTTTGGCATTTTAGAGATATAGATGCAAATTTAGGGGGGCAATTTTAACTTAACTCAGGTCATAAGGTATTTTGGCTCTTACTAAAGCCACATTCAAAATCTTGAAACATACTCTGTGTCACTTAAAGGACAGAATGATTTGGGTCATCATCTACTATAAGCTATTACCATCTTTATGAATTTACACATTTTTTAATAAAACGATTACATGCTGTTATGATATGTTGTTTTCTTTGATCAGTATCGGATAAGTAAATTTGGTAAATGTTTGTAAAAAACTGTAGCAAATACGGGTATTGACACTCAATAAGTTTACTTAGAGAACAAAAGCTGTGGTCTCTAACTTTTTGACATATTGACCTTCGAAGTATGTGTCTCCCTTCCATGTGTTTCAACTGGCAAGGAATGAAAGGTTTGTCTGGTTTCTCTACGTTTTACATAAACATAATACTCTGATTACATATGTATGTGGGTGCATCTGTAATGTTACCTCTTATCCTATGACCTGTAAGAATGAAGGATGGAATATGCTGAAACAGCGAAAAATTACTCTGTGGGTGGGGAATGCATTCACTGCAGACTGAGTTATCATATGTATAAGGGGCCGAGTCAACATGCTTAGATGGGTACATGAATGTGAATGCCATCCCACATTAGATTCTTTGTTGTGTTTTATGAATTCTGAAACCCTGTTGTTAACTTGTAGGTGCTTAACATTAAATAAATTAAGACATATCTAGTGTCATATTTTTCATTGCTTCATGTCTCTTTTCAGATTGATTTAAAAGCTGTGTGTCCCATGAAGTTTGTTTTAGAATAAATTTGACTTTCTTTATTTCCTTACGTGCATTGAGTATACACCATGAAATTTGTACATTAAGAAATATCTTTCAAACTGACTAAATACCTTATGGGGTTGCGAAGTGATACGCTTCATGATAGCACATTATTACATTGTAATTTTGAAGATTGTAGAATTCACATTTAAGTTGGGTTCTTGACTGCATTCAAGCACATGTCGCTCTGACGAGCTTTCAAAATACAACACAAGATTCAAAGCTGCCAAAGCTGGAGTACCGGATACAAAACTACTGCGCATGCGTTACGCAGGGATTCTCGTAAATCGAGGATTAATCGAGTAATAGTACAAACAATACAAAGATGATAATAATTAGTCTGATTTCTTTTCAACAATATTTGTAACAGCTCATGTTGTTGCCATTATTGTTTTGCGTTGCAAATGTTAGTTTAAACCATACCACTTTGTCTTTTTTTAATTGAAAGTCCTTTTTTTAAATTGAAAGTGCTTCAATCAAATATAGTTACAATATCTATCATTCAACATGCATTATGGGAACGGTGTTCTGAGCTAGATCTCTTATCGGTTTCTTAAAAGCTTGTTGTCTGCTCAGACGGTGTTTAACCGGAACCATGAACCAGCAAGTGGTGCCGGTGATCTGTTTTGGATTTAGTGTCCTGCTTGGAAACAATACCTGAAATTAAAACTGAAGACAATTTCAGTCTGCCCAGTGGCATCAAGGCGTTGTAATGTAGACATTCATCTTATTTCCACTTATTTTCAACACTGGTGTGATATGTTTTCGTCATTGGTATTATTGATCACGTGATATTTGGATTTTTTCAAATATTGTGTTCAGGAGGTCAAATGAAAACTTCTCAACATTGAATCAGAATATATTATTTCATATAGAGCTCAGGTGATAATCTACCTATAGTACACAGTAATGATACAGCATTTCCTTTATATATTACATACATTTCATGAAATATATAAAATCTGGATAGTGAAAAAGAAATTGGATCAACTGTCTATATTTTCTCGGTAAGCATAAATGATCTAAAATGAGGTTAACATGGTGTTGTTATTTATGGTTGATGAGGGTCAAATCCTCCAGAACGGTTTGCAGCATCACGCATGTGCTGTCAGGATGAAGAGCGGTTTATGCAGATGGAGGTCTGGCCGTATCGCTTGTCTTCTCCTCATCATTGGCTGATGTTGTCAACGTGCCAAGTGCAATGTCATTATTATCTATATGAGATATTGCCAATGTCTGTAGGCTGTAACAAACGGGTCAGGGTTTATGACACATAATCGAAATGGAAAGAAAATTGATATACCAATGGGGAAAAGGGGATATTGCAACTGTCTGACACATTGAGTGATATTATGGTAGTGACAGTATACACAGAGTGATTTTCAAACCATATGTAACGACAAAGAGCGATTTCGATGATAATAAAGCTACTAATGTTTGAATATCACAATAAAGATTGAACTTAAATGATTTCCTCATGCCATAATTGCTTGAATATGTCTTGAAAATGGTTCAATCATGAGATCAAAATGATATTGTGCCATTAAATGGACTTGCGAGTTTGGCCAAAGGGTCAACCAGGAAATCTAATGGCGTTATAACAATAGTGTAGGATTAAAACTGTTATAGAGAAGAATGCCAGGTCTTTGAAAGAGTGAAATTAATTTCATTTTCGTAAGCATTAATGAACGATTAATTTAATGTGCTTGTAGGAATCAGTTACGACCGTTAACCATATTATTTTGTGATTATGAGCATAACACATGCCAATTGGTTGGTTATTCATATACACTACGAGATAATAATATTAATATTTCGAGAAAAAGTGATTGATTGATGATGTCAGAATGGATGTGGATGTTGACTTTCTGATGATATAACATATTCGAGTCATTAAATCACATTTTCCTATTCAATTTGCCGGTTTCTTTTTTTTAAGATCCTTTTCATTATTCTTTTTAGGTCTTATTTTTTTTATAAGACATCGATAATGTTTTAAATAAATATCATTTTAAAGGTTAATTTGTTGTAACCCATTGTTTACTTAAAAGTACATGTTTAAGAGTGAAGTGTGGTTCAAATTAACCCTCCTAAGTTTTGTTAGATCCTAAAAATATGCTGTTAAACATTAAACATTTCAATATTGTCATTTATTTATTGGAAACTGTCTCATCGTCATCATATTGATCCATAATATTAAGATATATATTTTGGTCCTTTGACGGGGTGATCTGTACAAGGGACTTCTTCCTTTTATCAAACGGCTACAAAAGAGTAACAATTTGTTCATTTTAGAAACTAATTCCGAATATTAAAAAATATGAAAGATAGATGTCCTAATGATACGCGGGAAAAACCTTTATATCTTTCATTTCATAATACTTGTATATTATATAAATTTACATACCATCAAGCGTAAACAAAACAGTTACAGAAAAAAACAGAATGAGATTTCAATGTGATGAATTAAATATTTCAAATGAAATATTGTTCATAAGAAATGATACTTAAGGTTTTCGTTTTTGAAACTGCAGATGGTTGGAGATCATTACAAATTGAAAAGCAAGGAATCGTGACAAATACACAACAAATGATATTCACTGTGCAGGTCAGTCCAACCTTGGTCCTCTTGGACTGATAATGGCTGGAATCAATACCATACACGGAGGTAATATAGTTTGACATTGCCTGATTGCTCTCCAGATAATCATTCTAACCAGTATTGCGTCTCTAAAGGGAGATCTATAAAAAAAAAATTTCATCAGACATAAAAGGAAAACAACAGACCATTATCTCCAAAATTAATTGTTTCCTTGAGGAAAGCTATTAAAACCGTTACATTATATATAAATTAGATATATATATATAAGGTAACTCCAGAACATAATCAGCAGCAACTTTCTATCTAGAAGTCAGCATGAGCAATATTTTATAGATAATGATGAAAATATTGCATAATGGTATGTCGACCTTCTTTTCAAATTTCACATGCAAAATGAGCATCCTATTGAAATGATAAAGAATCAAAATGCAAAAGAACAAACGCTTTTTGGAGATTTGAATTGATAATTTGGTGTATTCTTAAACGATTCAAAGAAAGAATATAAACAATTTAAAGTAATATACTGATATAGTCCAAACGCTAACAAGACATAACGTATAACATGACTTAGGTGTATCCATTATTTTCGTCATGAAATCGATGATTTGAAAATTTTGCTTTTTGCGATTGACAATGAATATCTGTTTTTTTTGTTCCTAGGGAGAATAATTATCGAATCATATGACATATTTACTGAACTCGGCCCAGCACAAGCTTTAAAACTTCTGGGTTTTTAAAAAAATATTAGAATGTCTAATTGTTATGTTATCTACAAGTTGTGGAACATGAAGCTATCACAAACTCCACTTATTTGACCGAAATTATGCAACTAAATTATTTCTATTGGCTTAATCAGTCCAAGTTTGTCGCCCTGTTTCTTACAAATGCCGTTCCCATGTTAAGGAGTAACAAAGAACAGCGTTTAGGGTCACAATCGTTAAAAGCAATTTTGAGAACTTCGTTCTTTGAGTTTTAAATTGTTACAGAATGAATAACAGAAATAAAATGGTACAGTAAAAATTGTATGATTCCATCGTTATGCCACTGTGTACGTTGTTACGAATGTACATGTATTTTATGCCAAAGTTTCCATTTGTGTCAACCTCTCAACAAAATAATGTTTCTACCTAAAATATGATGAGATGACATGCTAAGCAAATCTGCAGGGATTTACAAACTATCCCTTATCATTCATTTCTCTTACTTGACATGTATCTGGTAATCAGGAGTTTCTGGATAACAACTTCTTTATATTGAAATTCATGACCTTTCGGAGTATACGCTTACTCCTTTATCAGGTGGGATTCCTTATGCATATCACCTCTAAATGCCCTTCAAAGACTTTACAATGTATATGGTAGTCGTCAGGATATCAAAGTACTCGATCTACAGTCAGAAGAAATAAAAACTAGTAAGCTAGTAAATGGGGATTGTTCCAATGTCATTACAATAATTATTCTTCGTCTCAAATAGTACCCATCAAATATCGACAGTATTCACACCAAAGACAGAAATCAAACTTGTATCATTCCTGATTTTATTTTCAACCGCTATGTTAACCTAGCTAGTTGTAACTGGTTATTTCAATGCTTGTAGAGATCTGTATCTTACACATTTTTAAAGTCATCAAGTCTCCCTTGGTCCTAATCCCATATATCACTTCCGGGACCATCTTGGGAGAAAATTCGGCAACGTCGGCATTCTCCATGTGAGAGACAGATGTTGAGGCAGACAATGCACGCAGAGTGGCGTTGGCCATTGTGTGGAAACTGGTAACGTCTCTCCGATCGTGCCAAAGTGTAGATAAACGCTGAAGAGAGACACACTGAATACTGACGATTAAATGTAACTTTCGTGACTCTTTTGTTTGTGAACTTATATTTTACATGTTATGTGCAAGTCATACTCTCGTAAAGGTCAAACATATTTTGATTTGATTTATGATTCATGAAAGGGAACATACGAAACAATATTGGTTTAAGATTAAAGTCCGAACAATTATCTTAATTTTAATCAGGTTTTTGACTATCTAGTTTGGTTTTTAAATACATTCTGTCTGAAGGACGATGTACACATTTAGATGACAAAAGTTTGACATTATAATCCACAGATAGGTCAATGTGTTGGAATGAGCGAATAATGCGTTTCAAGTTGTTTTCAACAATTTAGGCTTTGAACATGTGGGCGAAAAAAAGTGGATAGAACTGGTAGAAAAGGGATCTAAAGTTTGAGGGAAAAGATAGAAAGACAGTCAAAGTCAAAATAGGAGGCTTCTACTTGTTGATCTGTACAGCTTGTGTGACCCTACAGGGGGCTTTTAGGCTCAGGCTGACTTCGTTCTGGATCAATGAACACCCAAATCAACACACCATGATAACGTATTGATTCACGTGATGGCAATGTGATTGTTTGGAAGGGAAGAGGAAAACAGCAGTTAAAATGCATTAATCAGAAATCATCCTCTGAAATAGGTGAGCCTTTCAGCATGAATATGTCTTTCTTTGAGGGGTTAAAAAGGTTGAGGTGATCGCGACACAATGCCATCTTGCACATATCAATTCATAAGAAAGCAAGAACAAAGAAGATCCTTTAAAATAATTAAACGTATTTGTACATACGGTAACTTTTGTTAAACATCAACAGTAAATTTCTTGTCATTTCTACTGTAGCTACGATGTATGATATTGATGTTCAGAAGATTGTAAAAATATTCGTTTTTCTACTATGGACAACACTATTTTTAAATAATGAATACCTGTAGGCATCTTTACAATCATTTATTAAATTTATTTCAAAATGGAAACGAGAATGAAACAATAACAAAGTGAAAAGAGTGATATCAGTTTACATGACTCGTAATCATCTACTGCAACGGTTGTTAAAGTTTAAACTATATTAAAGTTATATTGAACGTGAAAACTGAGACGATAAGATAAATCATAGCTCTCTTGAAATGAATATGACTCATCTTACTACGTGAAATAAATATAAACAATAATTCGATTAAATACTTTGTCATTCGCTGGACAAATAATTGAATGCCATATGATGTATATACTCATGATTCAGTTATCATATTCATCCACGGAGTTCAAAGGCATCTGCCACTTTGGCAATTGCTGATTCTTTCATCTCAATTAACAGATGACACTCATCTGTCAAGCTTATCCATTTCCAATCATATACATTCATTTTGAATGAATTGCAAATCTGCGATAGATACCTGGGGAAATCTTTGTACAATGTTGTCCTCGTTATGGCTTCGGTTCCTTTTTTCAATATCGGCATAGTTCACTAAGGGTACAAAGAAAGCAATACATACAAAGAGATTATTACCAAGGTGGGGATGAAACTTTTTTTTTAAATTACTGAAAAGGGTATTCCTTGAGCGAGTATCAATGTGAGTGTTAATTTCTTTATCATCCAAACCTTAGGAATGGGATAGATAAGAAAATTTGTAAGTTGATAGGCTAAGTCGATATCGATAAGATGTATGGATAAATCTCAAACATTGTAACAAATGATTGGTTACGTGGCTTCACCATATAGCGCCAATAATTAAAGCATGCTTCAATCGCTAACACCATTTCGCTGACAGGTAAAGAATGATTTATTTGTGTTCGAAAGTCAAACCCTGTCAGTTTCATTGATAATGTTTGAGAATATGGTTATGAAGCACAAAAACATCAAGATGCTGAAATAATTTTCTTATATTCAATGATATACTGTTTTTGTTACCTGTACATGAATCAATCCTTCTCTTGCCAAAACAGAGCCCGAAATGGTTAACAAGAGAATTATGATTAAACATGTGTTATCATTCTTGTCTTGTATCACAGCCAATAATGTCATTGTTATGTACACGTATGAAGGTAAAAGGTTGCATTTGACCGAAACATGTTCTTTAATCTTTTTCACAGGTTTTGACATTATCTATGCAAATGATTGCTGATTGTTTTCCACAGTCTAATACACAATGCTATTAATGCAAACAAAATATCTTCTTACATGTCATATCAATGAAAAAGCATGTTTGTCTAGAAACAATTCCTACATGAAATGCCTGGTTTGACATTAACCTGTATATATATTACGTACAAAGGCAGAAAACTTCATTTCTGCGAACACTGACATTCTTTCTGGTTTGGATCCCATGAGACCCCAAACATGGAGACATATGCACTACGAGCATGTGCTGCAAGCCTTTCACGTGGTACCTGAGAACTAGCTAAGTTTGTAAAACAAACATCATTGTGGTTATGTCAAAAAGATCAGTAATTTAAATGCATATAGTTTGTTGAATAAAATACGTATCACAGATATTATTTAAATGAAATAAGTCTTTTCAATTAGGATTCCAGACTAAATACCCCCGTTATGAGGGTCGTCACTATACACAGATATCAGTTTTGACCATGACGAATTTTACAGAGAACAAATGGCATTTAAAACTTTCTTCTTTCAAAGGTTAACTATAATGTTTAAAAAGTTATAAAACGATGTAATGAGATATTATCTTTATGTCAAACTACGATATTTTCATGTCAGACCATTAGAATGACTTGTTTCTACTCCTCCAACTATGTAGGTCAGTCAAAGAGTGAATGACACGCTCTGTAGAGCCTTCTTCGTGTGTTTAAAAATAATTCAATGACTCAGGCAGAGAACATAAGCTAACTAAAATAAATTCAGAATGTGAAATGTGCGCAATATATGTATCCTTCAAATTAGACTAACAATAACATGTGACCGGTATACATTTAAATTAACCCTTAAATAAGGTTAACACAGTATAACCGCTTGGTGGCAAGCTTGTGGGCGCATGTAAAATAAAGCAGTGTGATTTTATTAATATGCCATGATTTAGCTTGTGTAATACCGGCGTATGTATGACAAGAAACAAGAAATGCAATTTTATCAAAAAGCAACTTCTAAAATCTTGTCGTTTTAAAGGAAGTAAAGGAGATAAGTAGCTTATCCAAAGTGTTATTCTTATTCATCATATCAACTTCTAGAATGCAAATCAAAGGAGTGCACTCGTGACGTCACAATGTTGACAGCGCCGTCACAATGCCAGACAATTCACGAGGAAGATATTTTCAAAACACTGTCGAAAAGGGGGCGAGTGAAACATAAATATGAAACTTCCTACCACTGAAGACTGACGTTCGTTTTACACTCAATCTTTAATGATAAAAAAATAACCAGTATTTTATAAAAATAGTGTTAAATGGTATGTCGTTTAGTATACTGTGTGGGAACAATATAAGGTCTAATTAAAAAATCATAACTGCAATTTCCTGAAATGATTGTCTATATTTTATCAGAAAACTTGTGTTCAAATATTTATACGTATATGCTGACCTTTATATTCATGTATTGTATTTGTCCATGGGTCTCAGGTAATTATCAGCTAATGTTTCCTCATCTTGTCAAAAGAGACACTGATGTTTTACTGTGTGAGTTAAGGACAAAATGTTTTCATTTAATTTGCACAATTGAGGATATTGGATGAATATTAGATGTCAGTGACCAAAACATTAACAAAAAAGTACCTTGAAATATTGAATTCTTGTAAAATGCAAGAAACGCTCCTGGCCGAATGCTATGATTAAAGAAATGATTTCATCTAACATTATCAAATTTTTAAAATAAAAATCGTCTTGACAATATAAATACAAAAAATTTCTTTTTTAAGGGAAACAATTAAGGTATATGAATTATAATTTAGTCATCCTAATCAACAAGAATATGAACGCAAACTAATTAACAACTACACTGCCACATCGCTGGTAAAACATCTTCACAAAATTACTTATTGAATGTGATCTATTCTATCTTCTTAGCCTTTCATTCATTAAATTGTTTGACAGAGTACATCAAGGCATCTTATTGGATTGGATGTTTGATTTAGTCATAAAAAACCAATGTGGATATTTAATTAAGTCATTAATCACAAACGTGGACGTTTGATTAAGGCATCAATCGTCAACGTGTGGGCGAAATCGAAATCAGAGATAGTGTCACGACTCAAAAAAATAATTACTTAAATTATATCGTATTATTTACTTGCAAGAATAGTACGATGTGTATGGTTGTCTTGTATCCATGTAATAACTCATTTGCAGTCGTTTCTTTGCGTATTTTATTTCTAAAAGTCGCCATTGCTGCAAATATACACTATCCATCGAACTTGATTACTTTCCTTACCGGTAACCCTCGTATTCATGCCCTGGGCTTAATTCATATTTAAAAGAAACAATTTCCTACAAGACTTTTTTCCTCCTAAAATTAAGCCCTGGGCCAAATTTTCGAGAAAATCTTTGTTCTTATGAACTTTTAATGAAACGAATATCATTTACCCTTGCGGCAAATTAGATCTTGATGGTTTATTTGTTGAATCTATGGCGAATGAGGAAGTCAAACACAGTTTTCATTGTTCAATTTGAAAATGATCGACAAACGTGTTTTACTCATAACAACCAATGTGCATCGATCAAACGCATTTCCATTGACACATTGAGTGTCTAAAATGTCACTTGTACTTGAAAACCAATGCGATAAATCTTATCATATGTGGACACCTGTTTTAACATTCAGAAGGGAAATGATATCAAACTTTCAAAGCTTTCTAAACGTTGCCATAACGAATAATTAAAAAAAAGAAAAATACAATGAAATTTTGATAATTATAATGATAGATTGTTTTCCGCCGATGTGAATAAAAAAAACCTGTATAATGTTCACAACTCCAATTGAAATAGTTGTATTAAACGTGAATCCTGATGCAGGCTTCCAGTACTGCGTGTCGCTACCCATTGTAGCTCATTCGTTAAACATTGGTTAAAATCAACTGTAGTCGTTAAATTAATTGTAAGTGTATTCAACGAACGGAACCCATAAGACTTTGTGACCATGTACCAACTTGCACACTGTTGCGGTACTGGCTTACAGCACTGGTTCACTATTGGGCCAGTGTAAGGTCACAACCAGAACAGTGTGCGTTACTGGCTACACCACTGGTTCACTATTGGGCCAGTGTAAGGTCACAACCAGAGCAGTGTGCGTTACTGGCTTACAGCACTGGTTCACTATTGGGCCAGTATAAGGTCACAACCAGAACAGTGTGCGTTACTGGCTTACACCACTGGTTCACTATTGGGCCACTATAAGGTCACAACCAGAACAGTGTGCGTTACTGGCTTACAGCACTGGTTCACTATTGGGCCACTATAAGGTCACAACCAGAACAGTGTGCGTTACTGGCTTACACCACTGGTTCACTTTTTGGCCAGTATAAGGTCACAACCAGAAATTAATTCGATTTCTTGCCCAATTCAGGTTAGGGTTATGGTCTTTGTATTGGGGCTTGAACTGACCAATTATTATGCTAGAATTATAATGATATCATGTCAGTACTTGCTCAGATATGTTGGTATTACTGTTCTGATACATTAACCCTGAATATATACATTCGAATTCTCAGAAATCAAGGCTGCTTACGTCATTATAATTATTTCATGTTAATTTTACTATCTTACAATCAATATCATTAGCATGAAAAGTAAGAACTTTGCTTCACAAATGATTTTGTTGTATTCCAAAAATATAAAGTTATGGCGAGCACTTGTTATATATAAAAAGATCTCTTAAAACATGTTACATACATGAAGGAAAATTACCTCCTGAATAGGTACATGACTATTGCTAAAAACTGACATAAAACTTACAGAACGTTTAAGTAAGAGCAAAATACAACTGTAGCTAAGGTCGTAAACACAGAATTATCAGAGACGTGTGCAAATTAAGTTTTGTATCTGGATGATATAATTTGAAATGACCTTTCAAGGTTTTCCGACTGAGGCCTTCTTCTGTTATCTCTCTTAAGTTTACAACACAACTTTACCAATAATTCCCTAATAGGACGCCCCAGTACTTGGCATATTTTTAAACATAATAAATTTATAATCTGTAGTGGGTCTATTCAAGGCCACAAATGGTCCTTTCAGAACATTCGATTACACATAGGACAGGGTGTGATATTTGGACATGTATTGGACCGGTACAAAACTTCACTACCGTATTGCCAGTGTTAGGACAAATCAATCCTGCCTAAAATAGCACGATTTAGTTAAACCGATAATAATCCACCGATACTTTCCATACAGTTAGCCCGTAAATGCCTTTATAAAGCCAGCTTTACAAAGCTAGTATCGGGCAAGTTCGTCCTGTTTGCTGGACAGGATGTTGACCTATTTAATACATTTCAACCCTTCAAGGTCAATGACGGTGTCAAAATTCGTAGGTCAAATATAAGGCAAAGTAATAGGTTCAACTTACTAGTTCTAACATTTTTCCTGTTTTAGAAATCATAAAACGCATTTCTTGTTTCTTGCGAGATGTACGGCGATGGCACTGCTTGATGAATACACATCACTGAGAGCCAAAACTGAGACATCCTATCCCAGTGGGTTAACATTTCTTTGAACTATTATGAGACCAAATCCATGCAGTACTGATTAAAATCAGGAAGTGGGTGACAGAGACAGATAGAGGGATCGTGAATATGAACCCCTTGGTGGTATCGTGTGGGCGGTTTTGTATCATTTTTTATTACTTGCCGGCGTTAGACATTGCAGTGTAATATCTCCACAGGGAGATTAAACTAGTGGAAAACCGGTGCACGTATGATGTTACAAACTAGTACTGTCCTCGTGATAAACAGTAAGGAAAATTTTATTGATAAGCAACTTCTTCTTTCTAAGAAAATGACGTTTTGACAAGGATTTTAATGTAAAGAATGTCAAGCAAGCAAAGAAGTAAAACAAATATCTTAATATCCATCACATCAGTGTGTAGACTGTAAATCTAAGAACTGTATTCATGATCGTCCGAGTGATGAGACGCGTCAGCTTCAACACACCATCGGCATATTGGCAAGTAATGATAACATACTTAACGTCCTACCATTGAATACTATTTTTGTAAATTCGTCTTTGCTCATCTTATACTAATCCATTAATGATAAGAAATTAATCATCATATGATGAAAATTACATCATATGAAACGTCGTAAGAAACACCATAGCATCTAATTTATTTATCTATATTTGCTTCATCAATTGTATCCATAATATCAATACATATATGCTGACCTTAACTTTCATATAAATTAACTTCTCCATGGGTCTCAGATGTATAAATAGCATTATGGCGTTATTTCCTAAGAGGCAATTATGCCAACATTTTTCGGGGGTAGCGGATAAAAATGTTTTTATTTAGTTTGCTTATTAACACAATTGAGGACATACATGTTAGTAACTGACCAGAAGCAATACCAGAAAAATACCTGGAATCATTGCTTTTCTTTTAAATGCATGAAACTTGTCTGGCTGAATTTCAGTAAACATTATCGGAAATAACGTCGTTACAACATTGAAAGTATAACACATTTCCTTTTGAAGAGCTATCCTTGTCCACACGTGAAGTCGTTGTATGTTTTATATCTTAAAGTCTCCATTGTGGTGAGAACTTGATATCTTCCTTTCCGGTAAGCCTCCAATCCATTGGCTTAATTTCAAATTTTACACTTTTCATCCAAGAATGTTTTCCTCCTGAAATTAAGCCTTGGGCCTTATTTCGAGAAAATCTTTGTTCTAACGAAGTTTTAATGGAACGAATTTTGTTTTCCCCTGTGGCAAATAAGATCATGATGTTTTACTTGTAAATAATTCTACGTTTTGTTGTAACTCCATGACAAATGAAGAAGTTGAACATAATTTTCTTTGTTCAATTTAAAAATGATTGACAAACGTGTTTTTTTCTAATCGATCCAACGATCAAAACATCTGTTTTGACATTTAGAAGGGGAAAATAATATCAAAGTTACGAATCTAGAAGTTGCTATGAGGAACGACTTTACAAAAATGAAAGTACAATAAATATGATCTTGTTTTTTTTTATGATGGATTGTTTTCCGCCAATGGAAATCACAAAATTACAACAATAACAATAATGTATTCTATAAATGGTCACAGGGTCACGATATGACAAAAAGGTTTAAGGGCATGGAGACTATGACCCTTATCAGGACCATAGGGTCACCAAGATTTTTTTAGGGTCTAGTCCTTCTAGCCCTTATTTGGGATCACATGTTCACCCTATCTAAACTGAAGAACAAAGGAAAGTACACACCCCAGGAATTTGATAATCAAAGAAAACAGGACAAACTTTTGAGCATTTAAAATGTTGAATATTAATAGTGAACCATTTCCAAACATTGCAAAAAATTGTTGGATGTTTTGTTTCTGTTTGTGTCCATTGGGAATATATTTTGAAATTTACATGGACAGAAAAGGCGACATTAGGTTGTATGATTTTCATAGAGTAGTTAGTATCGGGTGTGACCCCCATTACAGTCAATAAATGCATAGACACGTCTTCTCATGGAAAAGGTAAGACGTCGGATGACGTCATTCCGGATACGTTGCCACTCTTCCTGTAGTGCCTGTTCCAGCTGTTGTGTGGTGATTGGTTGCTGTGGGCGACGTCTAAGTCGTCTTCCCAAATGGTCCCATAGATGCTCGATTAGACTAACATATAGTCCCTGAAAAAAAGGTTTCAATAAAAATTTATTTTTAAATTTTTGGTATGAAATAATATAAAAAAGGAGTCCTGTACAATTCTTAATTTCAGGGACTAACCCAATCTGTAGGACTCAAGAATGTTGGAATTTTCTTATCTTGTTAGTTGTCAAAGCCAGTCTCTGTTTACATGTCAGCTCTCCTCAGCTGGTCAATTTATGACCTCTGCAGGTCTCAACCAAAACATTCTGGAGCCTTACATTCCATCTCACCGCTCAGTCTGCTACTTTTATTGGGGGTCTTTTAGGCTTGAAGTTTCATAGATTTAGTCATGAAATTAGAAGGAAACTAATGGCAGAACCAACACGAACTCCTACAAAATTATCTAAATCATTGGATTTATCTCCAAGTTCTAAAACTGGCGTTTGTATCATCTGTGGACTATATATTGATACAACTTACAGGAGAAAGTTGTTTTTAGGAAGCAAGAAGACAGACGTATGTCTTCTCATTGAGAAAGTTCTTAGTATCTGTATACTAAGAGAGTGTACTACACATACAGCGTGCAGGAAATGTGTGACAGATATAACAAGAACCGATAACCTTTTAACAAGATTGCTGTCATCCTACAAGGCAACAGCAACTCAATTGTATGGATCCCATGGTAGGGATGTGACTAAGAGGCTGCGACCAGATGCAGAGACTTCATCTAAAGAATCACGACGAAAGTCATTATTCAAAGATTCTGATCCTGAAGTGTGTGCACCTTTGCATCAAACAAGTACATTGACATGTCAAAGAAACCCTGAGGGATTTAGGGTAAGTGAATTAAATGTCAATATTTACTAGATCACAACATTATTTAAAGCTAAATTAATCAAAAGCGACACAGAGTATGTTTCATGATTTTTCATGTGGCTTTGGTAAGAGCCAAAATACTGTTTGACCTGTGATAAGTTAAAACTGCCTTAGGTAACGAAACTTGCATTTTTATCTCTAAAATGTCAAAATGATGATATGTTCTTGTTTGCAATGATAATTGGAAAATAGCCCTATAAATGTTAAAAAGACGAAATTTTGTGGCAGATAAACATGTAATTCTTATGACCTATTTCCCAATATCAACGCATATGTCTTTTTGTCTGCTGTTAATAGGTTTAAAAATTTCCGTTCATTGGTGTGTGTAACTGTCCGGTTTTCGATCAGAAATCATGACTTTTTCCCGTTTATTGTCACTCTTCTGAACTGATAAGCATAAGAATTCTGATTTTCTAAGATTTAACTTCTTATTCTCGATAAGATAACACCATTTATAAAGTTTGACATATTTGACTTCAACAACTTAGTCTATGCCACTTACAGCTTAGAGATATTATGCAATTTTAGAATGATGTTGTATAAATGGGCGAAATAATTACATAACTAATAAAATTTCTTAAATGATGCAGTAAACACTGTCAAGATATGTTTCAATTTATAACATATAGGTGATATGCTCCTTTTTCTATTACATAATCTATGTTTGATAAGTATAATGCAGAATAAAAAAATAATGATAATAATTTAAAACTAATGAATTGCAACTGTAGTAACAATTCCTAAGTGTCAGATTTATTGTGCAGATTTACACATTCAATTTAAACATCAGTAACAATTGAATACTTCTGATATTTTTTTATTGACATTACATTGTGGACCAAACATGCAACTAAAACATATGTATTCATTCCAGGTAACAATTTGTTTACAAGATGGAGTCAAGCAGAATGTACTTGATAACCTTGGACCTATCGCCTATGCCCTGACCACATCAGATTACAAGTATCTATCAGGAGTTATTTTCCAATGTGAAGACCTTCAGAAATATCTGATTGCAAATTTTTGCCATCAAATCCAAAGAGAAGTATCTGACTTATGCTCAAAACAGAACCCATCCATTTTAAGACAAACTGATTCACAAAGTCTTCTAGATCTCTCATTTGAAGAAATCTCTCATGAATTAAAACAAAAGGCGCCAACCTTTTGGACAATTCTTCAGGTGTTCACATCAAATCCATCGCTTCATAGAAACAAGCGCAAAAATATTGAATCACTATTGCCTTCAATAGTAACAGCTGCTTCAAAGTTGATATCAGCGTACAACAGGGACTTAAATGCTATACAACATCTTAATAGCATTCTTCTTGTAAGAGGAGGGGCAAAGAAATCCTTGTTTCAAAGATTGAGTGCGACAGGAGACTGTTGTGCTTATAATGGATCTTCAAATGACATTGAAATTTTTTCCAAGGCTTGGAACCATGATATTCTTAATTGGAAGGCACAGTGTGAAGAAGACCATCTCCAAGAGAAGGCACTAAGGAACAACGTTCAAACTTTAAAAGAAACAGTTGAAATTGAAGCATCGCCAGACACCGTTCTCTTGTTAGATGATGCAGCAAGAACACTGCAGAAGCACCAGACTGATATGCATCCGGGATTTTACTTTGTTGGAGACAATGTGGACTTTTATACTAAAGTCCGTCACATGACTTTAACAAACCAGAACAAAAGTCAACATATGTTCCAAATATGTGCTTACTTGAATCGTGTTAGCGGCAATCATTTAGACGATTTCAACCCTAAGAATGATCCTGACAAAGTTAAATTTTCTGAATTCATTCCATCTCAAAGTGAACAATCTGTCATTAAGAAGGAGCTGGCCCTCTTGGTTGCATGGAAGTGGACTGAACTCATTCCAAGTCTGTCCAGTTTTTCTGCTGTTCTTCCAGACTATATGTGTCACAAATACATGAAGGAGAGTGGTGGAGACACTCGATACCAAGTTCCTGGATTGCTTTCTCAGCAACAGGGTTCTCATTGACGTTTTTGGAGTTGCCAATGACGAGAGAGATGCCATGTTTAGAGAGTGAAGGGTCTTTTGAAAGGGCTGCAAAGCCTGGTGCTGGATCAACACGAATAGTGATTCCACACTTGATGAGTGGACGTGCTCTAGCACAGAGTATGAGAATTGCATCTCGCAGCGTCTCGTGGCGTTCGTTGTCTATCAGCATCGTGAAGGTCATAGAGGATACTGTTTCACGAAGAACAAGTATCATTTGGCGATATCTGCGCATGACGTCAGCAGCATAGCTAGCGCCAATAACGGTGGGTGGAGGGTTTGAAGTTTGTGGGTAGAGCTGTTTTGGAAATGACTTCAAGGACATGCAGTGATGGCAAGAAGAAGACATTCTGTTGATAGCTTTGTCAATGCCTATAGCAAAGAAGTATCTGTTGAAAAGCGTCTTTGTCTGATGCTGGGAAGGATGATCAAAACGGATATGAATAGCAGTCAGTAGACCATCTAAGACTCCACATGGGACTACTATTCTTTCCCGACATGGTTGAAAGGGTTGATTGTCCTTCACAACAAGGAGACCATCACGAGCTATTGTGACTTCTCTGAGGTACCGTTTTACGTCAGGGATAGATGTCATCTTCTTTGAAGGGCGAGTACCCTGCGTCAAGTGAGAATGAGTGCGTCTGAGGTCAGGACATTCTTGTTGGGTATCCAGCCATGCAGCTCGACTGGTGAAAGGCATTCTGACACTGCTGTTTGTGACATCTTTTATAGACAGTCCTCGAATAACTGAGCTCTCTGAGTTCGAAATAAACTGGCATATCTGGCAGCTTTGGTCCGTACACTCGTTGGGATGTCGACCTGCATAGTCTGAGGGTAAGTTAGCTACCCCAGCGATGTGACGTATTTGTACCATGTATCGATTGACTGTAGCAAGGAATGTGGTTACTCTCGAACTTGCTGAAAACTCGCCTCGTCTGAGCTTTTCATAAGCCTGCACACATGGACGACTGTCTGTAAGGACTTGAGCGGTTTGCTTTGATTGGATGATGTAGGGAGCGAAATGTTTGACAGCACTCCCAATTGCTAAAGCCTCAACTTCACAAGGGAGCCAAGTGAGTTGGTGCTTCTTCAGTTTTGCGTTGAAGAATCCTGCTAGGAAAAGTTTATTGTCTCTTAGGGCATACAGAGTAGCTGCAAGACCCTTGTTCTTCACTGATGCGTCTGTGACGATCCATAGACAGTCTTCTGGTCGGGGAAGGGTGATAGACTTACAGTCTAGAAGGGCAGACTGTGCAGTTTTGAATGCGTCCCTCAGCTCATCAGTCCATAAGACCTTCTCTTGAGACGGTTTACCAGCTGTGAGTTGGTCAAGTGGGTCAAGAAGTTGGGCATAACCACGAAGGACACGGCTCAACACCTTATAGGCACCAATGAAGGAGCGGAGTCCTTGAACAGTATGAGGTGGCTCAACTGATGAAAGGGCAGCAATTCGGTGAGGACTTGCCGTTAGGGCACCTTGTGTCCAAGTCCATCCAAGTATTGTCGTAGATTGCGGACAGATGATTGTTTTGGCAGCAGTGAGTCTCAAGTTGTTGTCCTTCAAAGCTGTGAGGACTCGTCTCCAGTTGTACAGAACTTCATCAGGAGTGTCACCTCCACAGAACAGGTCATCAGCAATCTTTGCCACGCAGCCTTCTTCTATGAGATTTCCAAGGACTCTGCACATCAGTTCTTCAAGACAGGTTTCAGATCCTGGCATCCCCATAGCACATCTAGTGTACACCCGTACACCTTTGAATGGGGTAACTACGCCGCAGTACTTCATTGAAGCATGTTCCAGGGGTATTTGATAAAAGGCTTTGAGTAGGTCAGAGACGATTATGTACCTCCATTTGCCGATATCTCGGAGAACATTGTCAACGTTCGGCATGAGTGATGGTTGGGGCTTGCTGTAGTGACCAACTTCACCAAAGGAGGTCACAAGACGACTTCCCCCTTTGGGCTTGCGAACCAGAAAGGAGAGATTGAGATACTCAACGGGTACATTAACTTGTTCAGGCTTGGCAAATACACCTGCAGATTCCAGTTCATCAAACTTGTGTTGGAGTTCAACTAGCATGTCTCGGTTGTATTGAGGTAGTCTGCCTTTTCTCTGTGGCGGTAGTGTAGGACCCATATTCACAATTGCTTTGATGTTACCACTGAAGCCATTGTATTTTGAAATGGCAGGGTTAAATACATCATCGATCTCTTCGTTTAGGTCAAGGAACTGGTCTCTGATTTCCTTGGGAAGGTGGTTGTCTGGGTCAAGGGAGATGTTTGCTGAGTATGGTGACGATGCCTTCATGGTAATGGGTGGTTTATCTGGACAATCTGGTGTGTCTGTAGGGGTGGTAATTGATCGAATCTGACACAGGTGTTCATTGCGTTTGAGGACAATTGGATCTTCAAGGCTGTTAGTAATCCGAAGTGTGTGTCCAACAGAGCATATTTCCTGAGGTGGAGGCCAAACCTTTTGGAATTTGATTGAGTTTGATGGACAGTCTAGTCTTGGCTCAAGGGCCCACTGTGTGTCTGGCGCACAAGTACTGGGTGTAGTCAATTCTACATATTCCCCAGGTAGGATCACTGTTTGATGTGAAGGTCCACGAAGTAGAAATGCCTGGGTTCTGCGAATGGAAGCATCCTTGTGTTCAACACTACCATACTGAACTATCTCGGAACCTTTGATGACTATCTGTCGCTTTGCTGGACGGGTAGCGATGTCATTGACTGAGAGAAATGGTATACCTGCGATTATGTCCACGTCAAGATATTTAACTACAAGAGCATGTAGTTTGAAACTGTGGGATCCTCTTGTCAAGTTACAGTGTATTTCACCTGTCACCTCCAATGGTGTTACACCATCTGCTTGTCTAGCTGACTGTGAAGCAGGTTTAATTGAAAGACCAATACTTCTGGCAAAGGATGCAGTAACCATGTTTGTGGTTGCACCTGTGTCGAGGGTCAACTTCAATGGGTGGTGTAGGTAGTAAGCAAACAGGACTGGGGACTGGATAACGTCTACGCGGCAAACAGTTGGAGAGTCAATAAGAGCATCGTTGCTTGAGGGACTGTCACAGGGTATCTCATCATCTTGTTCAAGTTCCATGAACTCTTCATTGTCGTCATCGATGACAAGACGAGAGAGACCAAAACTTCTTTTGTCAGATTCGGGTAAGTATCTGCAGTCAGCAAGATTATGAGATGAATGGGAAGGCCGACCAGCAGTCTTGCAAAGAATACAGGTTTTGAATGGTTTGCGTTTTACAGAGTGGCGGGAGTTACTCTGAAATTTTCTACTGTGGTTGAAAGTTGAGCTCCTGAGTACCTTGGTGTCTTCAATTGTACGAAGCTCATCTAGAAGTGAAGAAAGAGCTTGTGATATCTCTGGCTTAAGGGAAGCAATTGATCGATTTCGAAGTTCAGAGCCGTATTTCTGCTTAACAAGCTGGGGCAGACCTGGGTTGATAAGTTGGAGCCATAGAACAACGATGGTATTTTCAAGTGTTGGGGTTAGATCCTCATCAGTATCTATTTCGGCGCCATGGTGGGTGATATTTCCGTTTGCAGTTAGCAGATTATCCTCAAAGAAGGCCATTAGACGCTGAAAAAGGTCTTCTGGTCGCTCTGCAGGCTTGAGATTGATGTTGACCAAATCTAAAAGGTGCGCGCCTGTAGACTGAAACCCATAGTGCTGCCTTATCTTTTGCCAGATATCAGGTAGCGAGGTTGATCCTTTAATTATGGAATTCCTTGAGATAACAGAACAATAGTTTGCTATCTGACCGTGCATAAGTTCAAGTCAGGCAGTTTTGCGGCGTGCCTCGGCTACATCCTCACCATCCGGTTGCAGGCCTCTGTTCGGGTTTGCAGCATTTTTCTTGCGCCAAGTGAATCCGTCACTAAGGAAAGGGGCAAAATTATTGTCCAAGGAGAGTATATATAGAAGGTTTTGCCTCCAGTTCTCAAATGAATTGATTGTCTCATTTGTGGTTAATTGCCACTGTTTTGGAGCACGAGCTGCAGCCATTGTAAAGGAGTATTATTTTACAAGGTATAGTTGTTTTGGAGATATGCACATGTAAGAGTGAATAGAATTAATTGAGTTTGCTGATGATGCACAAAACTGTCAATGTTCACCATAAAACGTACATTATGATACAGCCGTTTTCAGCAGGACGTAATTCCGAATTGCACTGTGCTGATCTGCACTCACAGTAAGATGATGTAGTGATAGTATTTGTGGCGTCTGTGTGATTATTCAGTCACACAAGTATCAAACTGCACATAATCACTGAATTAAGTTAATGTGTGAGTATAGCACGTTACAGTGAATCCTTTTTAGTGAGTAGAACTCGCGTGGAAAGAACGCTCTGTCGGCGCACTAGGCCTAATAACGTCACTTTGCATCGAGTCAGTGGATTCTGATTTTTACGTTAAACGTGACATAAGGCACTCAGCCAAGCTGCTTACCGAAGGTGAAAGGTGATGAAAATTACTTTGTTTGTCAAGTTATTTGTCTCCGACGTAGGTAAAAACCGCTGCCACCACGCCAGTAAACAACAACACCAATTCTCCAGTGCAGTCAAGGCGAGGCCCGACGTTTAATACAAAAACTAGGAATGGGTTACACGAAAAGTGGAAACACAAAACGAAACGAAATAAAAGTAATGGCGCACCAGTTTGTTCCAAACCATGACTTGGAAGATTCAAGCAAAGTGCCACTAAAGACACTCAGTGGTGGTGACTACCTCACTTTTGAGCGTCACAAGCGAGCCCAACAATGCAGAGAAAATGGCAGAACACCATCAAAAAGTTTGCAAGGCCTGATTCCAAAGATGGAAGAGTTTCACAATCAGGCGGAGTTTCTCAAATTGATTTGGAGCCAATTGTACAAATCAGAATCTTTCAAGTGCATAGGAACCCTGGCTGCTGCAAAGAACCGTATAAATGCAAAAAATGTACCTGCTGATTCTCACAATGATTACTATGCATCTGCTGAATTCATGGACAAGGTCACGGCTGCTTACATAGTATCAGGAGGCTTACAACATTTCAAAATAGAAAACCTGGAATCTAAGCCCACACCAGAGTATGATGGACCTATTGGAGATGAAAAGTCAATGTATGATTACATCATGGGAAATGCTTTGGCATTTGTTGAACAACATGTTGAGATACTAGTGCCTAAACTTCCTGATTTTGGACCTCAATCAAACACCATAGCCTGTCGATACTGTCATAAAGAGTATGTAAGGCCATCAGCTCTCAGACCCTTTTTACAATTCCGAAGGGATAACTTCGGCCTCAGAATCTCAAGAGAAGGGAACAGTGTACAACTACACAAAGCTGTGTCTGACATTGGGACTTTTGAGACTGAACCACAATGATGCCATCAAAATGGGTGACGGAGAGCGAATGATGAGGATTACCAAGTATTTTTGTATTTATTACAAGGCCTGCAAATGTCCAAAATATGCCTTTGGTATGCTCGAAACAACAGCCCAGGCCCAGGTTCTTCTCTCTGAGAGACAGGCAGAACGTCTTATATGGAACAGAACAGTTAATCATCAAGGAAAACCAGACACTAACCATCCAAATGATCTGGATATTGAACACTGCAACAAAGTTTTCAAGGACGAAGTGCACACCTATAGAGGAAAGTACACTGAGAAAACAATTCTAAGAGTGAGTCGAAGTGCACTCACAACAAACAAAATATGTAAGCACTTTGATAAATTAGCCAATGTCCGTCACAATGCCGGAAAGCATACCAGTGCAAATTTCTCAGAGGACATTTTGTGTCTTGTGGATCAGTTCCATATAAGGGGAAAAGTGTACATTCAAGATGACAGAAATTATGAACACTTTTCAAACTTGCAAAATCCCCTTGATACTCTTGACATGGCAGCAATACAACTTTGGATATCCGACAGCCTGAAAACATTCAGAAAAAGACTATTCTATGAGACTTAATCAGATTCAGAACTGTAAACAAGCACTATCCGTTTGTGTAGGCGTGCAGATTCTAGTTCACCATCAGAAGAGTCTCTTGAGCTTTCATCACTGCTACTATTAGAAATGGAATCGTGAGATGATAGTATTGACTTCATTACAAATGAAGTGCCTCCATTGCAAGTGTTGTAACATTGACATTCCTGAAGACAATTGCATGCACATTTGCAACTTTGAGCACATCTATCACAACATGCATGTAACGGTGTCACTGGTGAAGGAGCAATCTCAAAATGTTTCATGAGCTGCATGCGTCGACACGTTGATTGGTCCTTGCAATATTGCCTCATGCAGGGCTGTATCACCCCTCTTCCCGACAGACACCTCTTGTATTTAATGAGAATGGCATTTGCCTTTGTCACTTCAATTCTTCCACATCTTCCTGTTTCCTGGATATAATCCTCCACATCGTCAGCTGGTCCGTAGTGGATGACATCATCCACCCCTTTTATATCTAAGCCCATGCTGAAGGAAGTAGAGACTAAAACAACTCTCTTTATCCCATTAGGATCCATGTAAGAAGAACAAATACTTTCCTTGACTTCTTCATCTGTCTTGGAATGGAACATGTCAAACAATCTATTCCGGTCATCATTTACACCATCTTCCTTGTAATCAAGGTATGCTTTCTTACCCAGTGTGTAGCGTAGGTGGGAATAGAGTTCTCCAATCTGAGTTCTCCGAAAAAAGATTATCATTCGAGGGCAATCTCTCCCTGTAGCTAACATCTATTCCTGATGCTTCACACATCCAGTATTTTATGTTTTCTTTGTTAGGACTCATAATGATTTTTTCGCATTTCTCCATTCCCAATTTTTTAAGAATAATAGCCTGGGTCTTCATAGATGCTGTTGCAGTTAATGCAATCAGCGGTACAGTGGTCAGTGATCTCAATTCACCAAGTTGACTGTAAAAGGGCCGGAAGGGAGCTTTTATCTTGTTGTTTGATATTCCACTGAAGTTTGAAAAGTAAACTTCAGTTAATATTGTCACACTTGCAAATTCTAAATGTAAATAAACTAATAGTATTTTTTATAATGCTGTTGTCATATTCTCAATTCGTGTGTATGTTATGCATAAAACCATTTGATAGAAAAGTATTTCCCTATATCAAAATGGCAAGACGACAAGTTTAGTAATGATTTTATTTACACTCAATATCAACAATAATCATCTTTGCATAAAATATACATGGAAAGCATATTGACTTTATTATGATTGAATGTTGATGATTTTGTAAATAAAATTGCATCAGTAAATTTGTATTCTTCTTAATGAATGTATTATAAATTTATAAATCCTCTTCATGCAAACTAATAGATCTGGTTTTGAACCAAGGAAGCTATATTTATAAAGGTTCATTATAATCTATTTTTTACTTTAGACTGACAATTGAATTCATGTCCCAAGTATGCTGAATTTCAATGATGGAATAAATAAGTTTTGTATGGAATCACTTTCTGACTTTTATTAAGAAAAAAGTTTATAAAAAGGTAAAAAACAATTGTTTTTCTAATAACTTACAATTTTTGAATGCAATGGGCTTCATCAATGAAGATTGCCTTGAGGTGATTTCCTTTGTCGAGATCCGAAATCAGGTTCCGATGTTTTCCAAGAATTGATTCAGGGCTTGTGAAAATTATATCAGCTTCACCATCCCTGATATCTTCCACAGATAATTTCTCGATAGTGGATACGAGACTGTCATCAAGGATTTCCTTGCATTCATTTGTCTCATTTAGGTAAACTGCTTTTAATCCAAAAGACAAGCATTTCTCAGTTTGAGATTTCATTAGAGCTACAAGGGGAGATACAACAATAACAGTAGCTGTATTTGTGTTATCTCTTGCCTTGAAAAGGATAGGAGACAGTTCAAATGTCAATGATTTTCCACTACCTGTGGGTGAACACATAAAAACATCTTTTCCACGCAAGTAGGATCTAATGACTTGATCCTGATGTGGACGAATAGCTTGAATGTTCACCTTTTTCAGGGCTAGATTAAGAATATCCTGTATATCCATATTTATTTTCTGACTCAGTGGTTTTCTTACTCTCTGTGTTGTAGATAAAATGTACAATTCTCAGCAACAGGGTTCTCATTGACGTTTTTGGAGTTGCCAATGACGAGAGAGATGCCATGTTTAGAGAGTGAAGGGTCTTTTGAAAGGGCTGCAAAGCCTGGTGCTGGATCAACACGAATAGTGATTCCACACTTGATGAGTGGACGTGCTCTAGCACAGAGTATGAGAATTGCATCTCGCAGCGTCTCGTGGCGTTCGTTGTCTATCAGCATCGTGAAGGTCATAGAGGATACTGTTTCACGAAGAACAAGTATCATTTGGCGATATCTGCGCATGACGTCAGCAGCATAGCTAGCGCCAATAACGGTGGGTGGAGGGTTTGAAGTTTGTGGGTAGAGCTGTTTTGGAAATGACTTCAAGGACATGCAGTGATGGCAAGAAGAAGACATTCTGTTGATAGCTTTGTCAATGCCTATAGCAAAGAAGTATCTGTTGAAAAGCGTCTTTGTCTGATGCTGGGAAGGATGATCAAAACGGATATGAATAGCAGTCAGTAGACCATCTAAGACTCCACATGGGACTACTATTCTTTCCCGACATGGTTGAAAGGGTTGATTGTCCTTCACAACAAGGAGACCATCACGAGCTATTGTGACTTCTCTGAGGTACCGTTTTACGTCAGGGATAGATGTCATCTTCTTTGAAGGGCGAGTACCCTGCGTCAAGTGAGAATGAGTGCGTCTGAGGTCAGGACATTCTTGTTGGGTATCCAGCCATGCAGCTCGACTGGTGAAAGGCATTCTGACACTGCTGTTTGTGACATCTTTAATAGACAGTCCTCGAATAACTGAGCTCTCTGAGTTCGAAATAAACTGGCATATCTGGCAGCTTTGGTCCGTACACTCGTTGGGATGTCGACCTGCATAGTCTGAGGGTAAGTTAGCTACCCCAGCGATGTGACGTATTTGTACCATGTATCGATTGACTGTAGCAAGGAATGTGGTTACTCTCGAACTTGCTGAAAACTCGCCTCGTCTGAGCTTTTCATAAGCCTGCACACATGGACGACTGTCTGTAAGGACTTGAGCGGTTTGCTTTGATTGGATGATGTAGGGAGCGAAATGTTTGACAGCACTCCCAATTGCTAAAGCCTCAACTTCACAAGGGAGCCAAGTGAGTTGGTGCTTCTTCAGTTTTGCGTTGAAGAATCCTGCTAGGAAAAGTTTATTGTCTCTTAGGGCATACAGAGTAGCTGCAAGACCCTTGTTCTTCACTGATGCGTCTGTGACGATCCATAGACAGTCTTCTGGTCGGGGAAGGGTGATAGACTTACAGTCTAGAAGGGCAGACTGTGCAGTTTTGAATGCGTCCCTCAGCTCATCAGTCCATAAGACCTTCTCTTGAGACGGTTTACCAGCTGTGAGTTGGTCAAGTGGGTCAAGAAGTTGGGCATAACCACGAAGGACACGGCTCAACACCTTATAGGCACCAATGAAGGAGCGGAGTCCTTGAACAGTATGAGGTGGCTCAACTGATGAAAGGGCAGCAATTCGGTGAGGACTTGCCGTTAGGGCACCTTGTGTCCAAGTCCATCCAAGTATTGTCGTAGATTGCGGACAGATGATTGTTTTGGCAGCAGTGAGTCTCAAGTTGTTGTCCTTCAAAGCTGTGAGGACTCGTCTCCAGTTGTACAGAACTTCATCAGGAGTGTCACCTCCACAGAACAGGTCATCAGCAATCTTTGCCACGCAGCCTTCTTCTATGAGATTTCCAAGGACTCTGCACATCAGTTCTTCAAGACAGGTTTCAGATCCTGGCATCCCCATAGCACATCTAGTGTACACCCGTACACCTTTGAATGGGGTAACTACGCCGCAGTACTTCATTGAAGCATGTTCCAGGGGTATTTGATAAAAGGCTTTGAGTAGGTCAGAGACGATTATGTACCTCCATTTGCCGATATCTCGGAGAACATTGTCAACGTTCGGCATGAGTGATGGTTGGGGCTTGCTGTAGTGACCAACTTCACCAAAGGAGGTCACAAGACGACTTCCCCCTTTGGGCTTGCGAACCAGAAAGGAGAGATTGAGATACTCAACGGGTACATTAACTTGTTCAGGCTTGGCAAATACACCTGCAGATTCCAGTTCATCAAACTTGTGTTGGAGTTCAACTAGCATGTCTCGGTTGTATTGAGGTAGTCTGCCTTTTCTCTGTGGCGGTAGTGTAGGACCCATATTCACAATTGCTTTGATGTTACCACTGAAGCCATTGTATTTTGAAATGGCAGGGTTAAATACATCATCGATCTCTTCGTTTAGGTCAAGGAACTGGTCTCTGATTTCCTTGGGAAGGTGGTTGTCTGGGTCAAGGGAGATGTTTGCTGAGTATGGTGACGATGCCTTCATGGTAATGGGTGGTTTATCTGGACAATCTGGTGTGTCTGTAGGGGTGGTAATTGATCGAATCTGACACAGGTGTTCATTGCGTTTGAGGACAATTGGATCTTCAAGGCTGTTAGTAATCCGAAGTGTGTGTCCAACAGAGCATATTTCCTGAGGTGGAGGCCAAACCTTTTGGAATTTGATTGAGTTTGATGGACAGTCTAGTCTTGGCTCAAGGGCCCACTGTGTGTCTGGCGCACAAGTACTGGGTGTAGTCAATTCTACATATTCCCCAGGTAGGATCACTGTTTGATGTGAAGGTCCACGAAGTAGAAATGCCTGGGTTCTGCGAATGGAAGCATCCTTGTGTTCAACACTACCATACTGAACTATCTCGGAACCTTTGATGACTATCTGTCGCTTTGCTGGACGGGTAGCGATGTCATTGACTGAGAGAAATGGTATACCTGCGATTATGTCCACGTCAAGATATTTAACTACAAGAGCATGTAGTTTGAAACTGTGGGATCCTCTTGTCAAGTTACAGTGTATTTCACCTGTCACCTCCAATGGTGTTACACCATCTGCTTGTCTAGCTGACTGTGAAGCAGGTTTAATTGAAAGACCAATACTTCTGGCAAAGGATGCAGTAACCATGTTTGTGGTTGCACCTGTGTCGAGGGTCAACTTCAATGGGTGGTGTAGGTAGTAAGCAAACAGGACTGGGGACTGGATAACGTCTACGCGGCAAACAGTTGGAGAGTCAATAAGAGCATCGTTGCTTGAGGGACTGTCACAGGGTATCTCATCATCTTGTTCAAGTTCCATGAACTCTTCATTGTCGTCATCGATGACAAGACGAGAGAGACCAAAACTTCTTTTGTCAGATTCGGGTAAGTATCTGCAGTCAGCAAGATTATGAGATGAATGGGAAGGCCGACCAGCAGTCTTGCAAAGAATACAGGTTTTGAATGGTTTGCGTTTTACAGAGTGGCGGGAGTTACTCTGAAATTTTCTACTGTGGTTGAAAGTTGAGCTCCTGAGTACCTTGGTGTCTTCAATTGTACGAAGCTCATCTAGAAGTGAAGAAAGAGCTTGTGATATCTCTGGCTTAAGGGAAGCAATTGATCGATTTCGAAGTTCAGAGCCGTATTTCTGCTTAACAAGCTGGGGCAGACCTGGGTTGATAAGTTGGAGCCATAGAACAACGATGGTATTTTCAAGTGTTGGGGTTAGATCCTCATCAGTATCTATTTCGGCGCCATGGTGGGTGATATTTCCGTTTGCAGTTAGCAGATTATCCTCAAAGAAGGCCATTAGACGCTGAAAAAGGTCTTCTGGTCGCTCTGCAGGCTTGAGATTGATGTTGACCAAATCTAAAAGGTGCGCGCCTGTAGACTGAAACCCATAGTGCTGCCTTATCTTTTGCCAGATATCAGGTAGCGAGGTTGATCCTTTAATTATGGAATTCCTTGAGATAACAGAACAATAGTTTGCTATCTGACCGTGCATAAGTTCAAGTCAGGCAGTTTTGCGGCGTGCCTCGGCTACATCCTCACCATCCGGTTGCAGGCCTCTGTTCGGGTTTGCAGCATTTTTCTTGCGCCAAGTGAATCCGTCACTAAGGAAAGGGGCAAAATTATTGTCCAAGGAGAGTATATATAGAAGGTTTTGCCTCCAGTTCTCAAATGAATTGATTGTCTCATTTGTGGTTAATTGCCACTGTTTTGGAGCACGAGCTGCAGCCATTGTAAAGGAGTATTATTTTACAAGGTATAGTTGTTTTGGAGATATGCACATGTAAGAGTGAATAGAATTAATTGAGTTTGCTGATGATGCACAAAACTGTCAATGTTCACCATAAAACGTACATTATGATACAGCCGTTTTCAGCAGGACGTAATTCCGAATTGCACTGTGCTGATCTGCACTCACAGTAAGATGATGTAGTGATAGTATTTGTGGCGTCTGTGTGATTATTCAGTCACACAAGTATCAAACTGCACATAATCACTGAATTAAGTTAATGTGTGAGTATAGCACGTTACAGTGAATCCTTTTTAGTGAGTAGAACTCGCGTGGAAAGAACGCTCTGTCGGCGCACTAGGCCTAATAACGTCACTTTGCATCGAGTCAGTGGATTCTGATTTTTACGTTAAACGTGACATAAGGCACTCAGCCAAGCTGCTTACCGAAGGTGAAAGGTGATGAAAATTACTTTGTTTGTCAAGTTATTTGTCTCCGACGTAGGTAAAAACCGCTGCCACCACGCCAGTAAACAACAACACCAATTCTCCAGTGCAGTCAAGGCGAGGCCCGACGTTTAATACAAAAACTAGGAATGGGTTACACGAAAAGTGGAAACACAAAACGAAACGAAATAAAAGTAATGGCGCACCAGTTTGTTCCAAACCATGACTTGGAAGATTCAAGCAAAGTGCCACTAAAGACACTCAGTGGTGGTGACTACCTCACTTTTGAGCGTCACAAGCGAGCCCAACAATGCAGAGAAAATGGCAGAACACCATCAAAAAGTTTGCAAGGCCTGATTCCAAAGATGGAAGAGTTTCACAATCAGGCGGAGTTTCTCAAATTGATTTGGAGCCAATTGTACAAATCAGAATCTTTCAAGTGCATAGGAACCCTGGCTGCTGCAAAGAACCGTATAAATGCAAAAAATGTACCTGCTGATTCTCACAATGATTACTATGCATCTGCTGAATTCATGGACAAGGTCACGGCTGCTTACATAGTATCAGGAGGCTTACAACATTTCAAAATAGAAAACCTGGAATCTAAGCCCACACCAGAGTATGATGGACCTATTGGAGATGAAAAGTCAATGTATGATTACATCATGGGAAATGCTTTGGCATTTGTTGAACAACATGTTGAGATACTAGTGCCTAAACTTCCTGATTTTGGACCTCAATCAAACACCATAGCCTGTCGATACTGTCATAAAGAGTATGTAAGGCCATCAGCTCTCAGACCCTTTTTACAATTCCGAAGGGATAACTTCGGCCTCAGAATCTCAAGAGAAGGGAACAGTGTACAACTACACAAAGCTGTGTCTGACATTGGGACTTTTGAGACTGAACCACAATGATGCCATCAAAATGGGTGACGGAGAGCGAATGATGAGGATTACCAAGTATTTTTGTATTTATTACAAGGCCTGCAAATGTCCAAAATATGCCTTTGGTATGCTCGAAACAACAGCCCAGGCCCAGGTTCTTCTCTCTGAGAGACAGGCAGAACGTCTTATATGGAACAGAACAGTTAATCATCAAGGAAAACCAGACACTAACCATCCAAATGATCTGGATATTGAACACTGCAACAAAGTTTTCAAGGACGAAGTGCACACCTATAGAGGAAAGTACACTGAGAAAACAATTCTAAGAGTGAGTCGAAGTGCACTCACAACAAACAAAATATGTAAGCACTTTGATAAATTAGCCAATGTCCGTCACAATGCCGGAAAGCATACCAGTGCAAATTTCTCAGAGGACATTTTGTGTCTTGTGGATCAGTTCCATATAAGGGGAAAAGTGTACATTCAAGATGACAGAAATTATGAACACTTTTCAAACTTGCAAAATCCCCTTGATACTCTTGACATGGCAGCAATACAACTTTGGATATCCGACAGCCTGAAAACATTCAGAAAAAGACTATTCTATGAGACTTAATCAGATTCAGAACTGTAAACAAGCACTATCCGTTTGTGTAGGCGTGCAGATTCTAGTTCACCATCAGAAGAGTCTCTTGAGCTTTCATCACTGCTACTATTAGAAATGGAATCGTGAGATGATAGTATTGACTTCATTACAAATGAAGTGCCTCCATTGCAAGTGTTGTAACATTGACATTCCTGAAGACAATTGCATGCACATTTGCAACTTTGAGCACATCTATCACAACATGCATGTAACGGTGTCACTGGTGAAGGAGCAATCTCAAAATGTTTCATGAGCTGCATGCGTCGACACGTTGATTGGTCCTTGCAATATTGCCTCATGCAGGGCTGTATCACCCCTCTTCCCGACAGACACCTCTTGTATTTAATGAGAATGGCATTTGCCTTTGTCACTTCAATTCTTCCACATCTTCCTGTTTCCTGGATATAATCCTCCACATCGTCAGCTGGTCCGTAGTGGATGACATCATCCACCCCTTTTATATCTAAGCCCATGCTGAAGGAAGTAGAGACTAAAACAACTCTCTTTATCCCATTAGGATCCATGTAAGAAGAACAAATACTTTCCTTGACTTCTTCATCTGTCTTGGAATGGAACATGTCAAACAATCTATTCCGGTCATCATTTACACCATCTTCCTTGTAATCAAGGTATGCTTTCTTACCCAGTGTGTAGCGTAGGTGGGAATAGAGTTCTCCAATCTGAGTTCTCCGAAAAAAGATTATCATTCGAGGGCAATCTCTCCCTGTAGCTAACATCTATTCCTGATGCTTCACACATCCAGTATTTTATGTTTTCTTTGTTAGGACTCATAATGATTTTTTCGCATTTCTCCATTCCCAATTTTTTAAGAATAATAGCCTGGGTCTTCATAGATGCTGTTGCAGTTAATGCAATCAGCGGTACAGTGGTCAGTGATCTCAATTCACCAAGTTGACTGTAAAAGGGCCGGAAGGGAGCTTTTATCTTGTTGTTTGATATTCCACTGAAGTTTGAAAAGTAAACTTCAGTTAATATTGTCACACTTGCAAATTCTAAATGTAAATAAACTAATAGTATTTTTTATAATGCTGTTGTCATATTCTCAATTCGTGTGTATGTTATGCATAAAACCATTTGATAGAAAAGTATTTCCCTATATCAAAATGGCAAGACGACAAGTTTAGTAATGATTTTATTTACACTCAATATCAACAATAATCATCTTTGCATAAAATATACATGGAAAGCATATTGACTTTATTATGATTGAATGTTGATGATTTTGTAAATAAAATTGCATCAGTAAATTTGTATTCTTCTTAATGAATGTATTATAAATTTATAAATCCTCTTCATGCAAACTAATAGATCTGGTTTTGAACCAAGGAAGCTATATTTATAAAGGTTCATTATAATCTATTTTTTACTTTAGACTGACAATTGAATTCATGTCCCAAGTATGCTGAATTTCAATGATGGAATAAATAAGTTTTGTATGGAATCACTTTCTGACTTTTATTAAGAAAAAAGTTTATAAAAAGGTAAAAAACAATTGTTTTTCTAATAACTTACAATTTTTGAATGCAATGGGCTTCATCAATGAAGATTGCCTTGAGGTGATTTCCTTTGTCGAGATCCGAAATCAGGTTCCGATGTTTTCCAAGAATTGATTCAGGGCTTGTGAAAATTATATCAGCTTCACCATCCCTGATATCTTCCACAGATAATTTCTCGATAGTGGATACGAGACTGTCATCAAGGATTTCCTTGCATTCATTTGTCTCATTTAGGTAAACTGCTTTTAATCCAAAAGACAAGCATTTCTCAGTTTGAGATTTCATTAGAGCTACAAGGGGAGATACAACAATAACAGTAGCTGTATTTGTGTTATCTCTTGCCTTGAAAAGGATAGGAGACAGTTCAAATGTCAATGATTTTCCACTACCTGTGGGTGAACACATAAAAACATCTTTTCCACGCAAGTAGGATCTAATGACTTGATCCTGATGTGGACGAATAGCTTGAATGTTCACCTTTTTCAGGGCTAGATTAAGAATATCCTGTATATCCATATTTATTTTCTGACTCAGTGGTTTTCTTACTCTCTGTGTTGTAGATAAAATGTACAATGCTACTCTGATCGGTTCTGGTCTTATACTTCTAGCCTCACTCAAAGTCCATCTTGTATATTTTGAACTTTAATGCTTGCAATGTTGAAACGTTGTATCCTCATTAAAAGCAAGTGTATAGTTTACCTGAAAAGAGAGTTCTAATTCTCCAGGGCTGAACATAGTTATTTAATAAAATAACCCCTATACTAATCATTAAGATAATACATAACAAGATTTCAGGGACTATGTGTCAGTCTATCTCACAGCTGGTAGTCATTGAGCAGTGCAGGGGAGAGAGGATCAGAGCCCAGTTGGGGCCAAGAAGTGGGGGAGGGTCAAGAAGTCTCATTAATTTACATCTCTGGAACAGCAGTTGACAGGAGAGATCAAGAGATAAAAATCACCAAGAATCCTGTCGACTGGGACTGCAGATTGGGACAGACCCTATGGCTGAGGCAACTAGACTTGCCAACATTTTCTAGACTTAAGAAGGCTCCTTTAATATTTTGCCATAGGGTCTGGATGACAGACTAATGCTCGATTGGTGATAAGTCAGGGGAGCGTGATTGCCAAGGCAAAACCTGAATGTTTTGTCTGTTTAGGAAGTCCATGGTGATCCTGGCGGTGAGGTCTTGCGTTGTTCTGTTGAACAAATCACCCCTTGCTGCTACATCTGTATGAATGGGACCACCACAGGCTGCAACACTTGATCCTTGTATTTCTGGGCTCTAAGGGTCTGACGAATTGTCACCAAATCTGTCTTATGGTGTCCGCATATTCCGTCCCAGACCATGACGCTGCCACTACCATAGGGTACAACTTCTTGGACACATGCTGCAGCCGTCACTCTGCCGTCTGCTTGTAACGGGTTGAATCGACTTTTTCGCTGAAGACGACTCTTGCCCAGTATCGACGTTGCAAGCGACTCACTCTCCTTGCCAAACGTAGACAGTTGAGGCGATGTTCGAGGGTCAAGGTCATTCGGCGGAACGGTTGATATGCCCGAATACCGGTACCTTGAAGACGTTTCATCCGGTGGTCCTGTTGACATGCATGGTGCCCTAACGCCACCGATGCCGTTGCCGTGACATCGACGAATCTTTTGCTATCTATGGGAGTTGTCACCCTCGGTCTTCCGCTTCTAGGATAGTCAGGTTTCGGGTTAAGGCGATGAAAGAGTCGAATGATCGTTTGTCTGGTGCAATCAAACGCCCTTGCAATCAGATTGTTCGAAACCCCCTAGGACATTCCGATGACTCTTTATTACTCTGCTGCTGTTAAACGTGGCATTTTCTTCTGTTTGTTCCGCAACACGAGTGATGAATGATCGAATTCACCATTTTTTATACTCTTAGCGTATTTAATTCATGTGCAAATAAAAAAATCGTTGTTTCTGAAAAATCATTTTTCCATCAACTGATATGCCTCAGTTGCGTTTGGGCGATATGATTTCATTGTTTCCATTCGTTACATTAGGATGAAACATTAAAAATACGAAAATCTTTGGATGTGGACTTCCATTTATGAATTATAATCTTCATTTGTCAAGGCGTTTGTTCACAAGAGTTCAGATTTCCTGCGTCGATGGTTCTGGAGAAGAAGATAAGACACTGAAAAGTTTACAGACGGACAAACGTGAATTCTTGCTTCCGTCGAACAGTAAGTTATTGGATGAGTTAGATGGAATCCATTACATATAGGTGCTACACGAGTATTCGGTGTCTGAAGCAAATAGTGAATGGATATCAATTTAGATTCGCTAAATAACGAGAAATTTTGATTTTTTAAAAATTCACTGCTTATAACGTTAATGTATAGAATTGTCTTCAGGCAGATACACCTCGTGACTGTCAACGCAAATTGTCTTGTTCGTGCTGTTATGTTTTAAGAAAATATTATATTCTTAACAAGAGCAATCAACAGAAAAAGATTTGGTATCCATCGACGTTTTTCGTATGATGAACTTAATTTTTGTTGCTAATCTTTAAGTCTTATCTTAAAGAATTAAATATGCAAAATGTTCCTTTGTCAAACCAACTGAATATAGATAAAATTATATAAAGAAATATGTTATCAAGTTAAGTCCTATTGGTAGATCTGTATCCGAGTGTCAATTGACATTGAAAGTTTGCACGTAAAAGTTACCAATTCTGATGAAAGGGTTACTTATAGGCAACAACTAAAGACGCAGTAAAGTAAATATAGTGCCTGGTTTGAAATGAAAAGCAGCATGAAAATTTAGATAGCCGAACTTTCAGAACATTCGACTTTACTGGCTTTTCTCAGCCCGTTGTATACAGTAAATTATTCGATGGTTCGAGTCCATATCCCGAATAAGGCAACTTATAGAAACCGTTATCAAATTGATTTTTTAAAAATGAAAACGATAATGGAAAAATATCACATTGAATTGATGTATCAGTATCTGTTTATGATTTATTTAGATCAATCATGTTCTTCGTTAGTTCAGTTCTCATGATTACGTGTATTATATTGATATTCAGTTGTAAGTGGAAAAGGAATTTTTAGCATGCATTCTGAATGATTGATACACGTAATCATCTACTGCAACGGTTGTTAAACTTTAATTTTTGGATGAATTACAAATCTACAATAGATACCTTAGGGTAATTTTGCATAAACAGATAATGTTTTTTTCTATTGTATTACATCGGTTTGCTTGCATTAAGTTCAAAGCTAAGTGTACAAAGAAATCAAGATGTAAAGAGATTAAAACTAAAGTGACGATGAGATATTTCTTTATCACAGTAAGAGTGATTGATAAGGTATTTCTCTGCCGTAAAATGAACGTCCATAAAAGTGTTAACGTTGTTCATGTTCATCTCAACAAAATCTAGAATGAAAACTCTAAAGAGTGTAATCTGTACGTCACAATTTTGACAGCGCCATCACAAATGCAGACAGGTCCCGTGAATGTTAAGTTCAACACATTATTGTGGGCGAGTAAAACAAAAATACCCAAATTCCTAACATTGATTACTTTCTCAGTCTATACCCAATCATTTATGATATAATAAAACCAAGCATTTTATAAAAATAGTATCAAATGATATATGACGTCTAGTATCCTTTATGGAAACAATCTAATGTCTTAATCATTAACAGCAATTTCTGGAAATGATTGTCCGTATTGGCTCAGAAGACTTGATAAATTGTGTCCTAAAAGACAATACATATATGCTTACCTTAAACGTTCATATAAATAATCTTTGTTCATGGATCTCAGATGTATACATGTATATGGTAATGCGGCATTAGAAAATAATGACGACAATTTGCAGGGGTAGAGGATGTTTTCGTTTTATCTGCCTATGGGCAGAATATAAGTAAGTGAACCAAAAACAATAACAGAAGACCTGTAAATGTTGATTTTCTTTGAAAGGTAAGGAACATGGGTGGCTAACTTTCAGTTTACATTAGCGGAAACATCGTCGTGACCATGGGCCCCGCTAACAGAGTCCCCTATGTATAGACTATTGACAGGGTAATTCACCCGCCATCTTCGATCTAAAAAATCTAATTTTACGCTATTGTCGACTCAAATTGCATTATGTAGTAATAGAACACATTCCCAGAGATACTCCGCCGCTAACCTTTCCTTCATACTTATCGTTTTATTCCTGCTTTTAATCTTTCTTTCGCGAAGCGGTCAGGTCACATTTACCTTACCCGGAAGTTTACAATGGCTGCCGACATGGCCGCAGCCAACACGCTTCTTGAACCTCATTGGTTGATTAGTAGAATGCCATAAACACTTGATTAAGCGAGGGAAATTCAAATTTTTTCGCATGACATTTTTAACACGTGAGAGATAACAACAATGTCAGAGGTCAACTTAACTCAGTGGTAATATTTTTTTAAAGACATTAATTTTACAATAACTCGTCATAAACAATAACTGGTCGACCGCCATTGACAACTTCCGGGTGGGGTAAATGTAACCAGGCTCGCTTCGCGAAAATTAAGTCAGAAATAGGCATTATTAAAAAAAAAATAAGGTAAGATTAGCGGCGGAGTATCAAAGGATATATGTCCGATCATTTCGTGATATACTTTTAGTTTTTATTTGCGTTTAAAGAGCATTTTACACGCTAGAGTTCGAAGATGGCGGGTGAATTACCCTGTCAATAGTCTATACATAGGGGACTCTGTTAGCGGGGCCCATGGTCGTGACAACATTAAAAGTATAACGAAATTTCTTTTGAAGGGAAACAAATAAAGTCTATGGATTATAATTCAGTGATCCTACAACCAATTAGAACATTACACGTAAAATACACTGCCACCTAAAAGTGAAAATGGGTGATCTTACACGATCGCCTTAGCCTTTCAAACATTGAATTGTTTGGCAGTTTATATCAAGGCATGTTTTTGCATTAGATGAGATATTAAGTCATAAAAAACCAATCTGGATATTTGATTAAGTCATTACTCACAAACGTGGATGTTTGATAAAGGCATCAACCGTCAACGTGTGGGCGAAATTCAGGGCATGTTATTATATCGGAACGTTTACGTACGACATTTATCACCATCGTGCTATTTGATTAAGGCATTCATTGCATTACCGGAGATAGTGTCACGACTCTTAACAAATTATTCCTTTAATTATAACGTAGTAAGTATTTGCGACCCGTAACCAGGTCATGATGTGTATGGTTATCCTTTTTCTATCTACTTTTAAAGCTCACTTGCAGTCGTTTAATTGCGATATTCATTGTCGTATATTTACACAATCAACCGAACTTGACAATCCTCATATTCAAACACAGGGGTTATTTTCAAGTTTGACCCGTTTCATCAGGGTGCTTCATCCTCCTAAAATTAAACTCAGGGTCTAATTTCGATTAAAAAAAAATGGTAAACAAACAAATACAAGCCTTGTCTGTTTCCACTAGGATTTAGTTAGGACAGGTCAAATCCGATCCCAGTATTTGTATATCCTAGCTCTGAGGTAGTTTTCCAGAATAGGTTAAGATTTTATGCAAGGATCAAAGTAAGGATTTCATAGGTCTATGACAGTTTCGAAAACAGCCACCATGATTTGAATGAGGACCCCTACACAAAACCGGTTCTCTTTGGATTCTGTTCTATTTACTCATAGAGAAAAAAGGTGTCGTTATCGTGCATATTTCATCTCATAATGGTACATCTTGTTCAGAAAGTATTTGCGTTCACATTAAATTACAGTCTGGACAACATCTGAAATCATTTAAAAATCAAACTGAAATTTAAAATCTAATGATGATGATTACAGTGACGTGAACTGTAAAAACGCTGAAGTATTAATAGTTATTTATTGCTCTATGACAGAACTATTCAATTTCCAACAATTTAAGTTTGAATTCGGTTTTGAAGGTTATTTAATGAACGTTATTTGTTATGTCCATTCATTTATGAGGTATCTGATAATATTAGTTGAATAAATATCATAAAAAATAACTAACTTTTACCGTCCTTTGTTCATAGGTAAGTGACGGTTGAAACAAATATCCAAAACACACACACGATCCACATCAGAAAAAGCTAAAAGTTTGTAGTGACATATTTTACGACATGCAAATTTTATTCAAGGCTAGAAGTTGAGATATGAAAATTATATGTTTAGTCTAATTGAAATAGACTGTTGTCAGTGGAGTAACAGTTTCAACTATTTATCGGGCCATTATCGGGATACGAACTCATTTGGTGCTTTCCTCTCGTCTAGGTTTGACGACAGCCGGTATAGGCGCGTTTTCTTAACCAGTTTTGTGGAGATAAAACCTAGTTATTAGCAGACATGAAATATGATTCTGATATAGAATTTTTATTTTGATGCCTTGCGCTTGGATAGCAATTTTTCCGAACATTCGATTATACTGACTGTTCTCAGTCCATTGTGAAGATGTGTTTATGTCCATTTGATATCTTTAGATTAACCAAAGCTGTTGCTGATAGTTATAGATATATATCAGTTGGTGTTTCGATATATTTTCTGGAAGGAAATGTGCTTTTCGCCTTTAATTGATGATAACGTTTTTTTTTAAAATCCTGTTTTAAGAAAGGATTTCTAGATCTGTCGTTATCAATCTAATAAGTTGTGTTTAATGTCTCTTATGAACATAAATTGTAATACGTGAAGTAGGCGATTAAATAATTGGATCACTGAATTTTGACACAATTCATATCTATCAATCTATCAGATAACATCACAAAATATGTGAATGAAAAAGGATAGGACATGTGGTATATAAACAAAAATATATGTTGAGAGTAACATATATATTTTTGGCGACCGTTTATAAAAATAAAGCACATTAAAGACTAAAAAGGTGTCATTAATCTTAAATAATAGATTGTGACAGTTGCACATGATAGATACTTCCTAAGGGTTTTTAATTTCAATTTACAGATATGGCGGCCACAGTCTCTCTGAACAAAAACATTTTTTGCCAGAAGTTCATAGAGTATGTTGTGCTTTGTGATAAGGAGACAACCATTTACGAAGAGCAAATAGGTTAAGACGAGAAACATAATGCTTGAGTCAACAACTTCTCTGCCAAGAAAAAGAAGATGATCACTTTATGAGGCCTTTCTCTGTGTTTGTGCAACTAAGTCTATGATACTCTCTTTACCAGTTGATTATTTACACACTGTTGAAGTCGTTAACTGATTGATTCACTTCCAGATATACAATTCTTTCCTTCTGGTTCCTTACAATGGTTTAGACGACTCGGGTTTTGAGAAAATTTTCTAAAACATTACGTTATGATCTATGCGAGAAGTGTATATTCAATGTAGGATTTCATTTGTGTCCTCTGAATTTAGATGGGTGAACTAAAGATGCTTATTATAATTGTAAAAGATTGGTTGTTGAAATGTCAGCACGTTTTCAATATTAATGACAAAAAAGCTCTGCTTTGACAGCTAAATTGTGACTTTTAAAAGGTTATTATCCATAACAGGCTATGATAATTCCATAAAATGAATTTACGTTATCGGATTCCAAGCTACATGTAGCTCTTATGTGACATTGTACTTTTTATGACACTTTTTCTTATATAAAAGGATATTTCGAATTTTTTTCAAAAGTATTGTTTAATTCATGTTCTCAGTAAATGGACGTTTTACTTCATTGTGAATACTGATTTGATACTGTGTATCAGTGTTACTCAGCTAATTTGATAACCGATGAAATATTCATTAATCATGTAGAGATTTTTCATTGAATCATTCCAACCCTAAAGAAATAAGTGGTAATAATTAGATCAATTGATCGTATTAAATATTGTTTTAAAAGTAAAATTATGTAAATTTGTTTTAACATGTTTGTTGACAGGTTCGTATCAGTATTCATATAATATAGGTCAGTGACGACTTTAAATTGAAATATTGATAATCATTATATTCAAGTCATTTGCACATCTTGACATTTTGCGAGTTGTATTCAAGAAAGCTTTTCACGTTCCTCTCCTTCAAACCGGAAAATTATGATAAAGACCATGAATCCGCATTTTTCATTAATTAATTCAACATTGCTTCTTCAATACAGTCATCCTACATTTTGCCAGAGTCATTTAAACGATTTCGATTAATCAATTTCTGTTTGAAACTTCCCGATACTACTCAAATTTATAAGATGTTACTTAAAATGTTTGTAGAAAAAGGCACATCATTAAATGATATTGAATTTTTATGATTGCAGATGAAAATAAATTTCAGTAAGTATTGTTTTGTCAGTGTCCAACGATGTTATCTTTTTATCTTCTTCTAAGATTGAGATTTTGCATTAGAAATTGCTTTGGTTTTACTTCGACTTAATTATTATCATTAAATCGTCATCCTGTCAATCGAAAATATCATATACTATCATGCAAGCTAAAATAATCATTTAGTTTTGAAGAACATTTGTTTTCTTTAAGCTTCACAGCAACTGTATGCAATCAGAAGCTAGTTTTTAATCATTAGAAATATAAAATCTATGTGTCAAAATCCTTGTAGAAATAGAATAAAATATGTTGTACAAAATATTAGTATCGCAACATTTATTAAACTCGTTAAAAATATCTTTCGATCATTATCATGTACCGTTAAAGCACTACATCATGTTGTTTGGTTGTTTTGTTTGTTTTGATTTCTCCACTTAATGATCAGTTTATCCAAATTATATGAAAAAATGTCGGGTTCTTTTCAAAATTCAATACTCCTCACATATGTTCAGTTGCACGGAATATGAATAACATTCACGCGCGTTCGAAATTATTACTAAATGATACTATCAAAAGTTACAATGTGATCAAAGTGGATCATTATTAAGTTTTAATGGATTTATCAATCTTAACCATTTTGTCCATGACGACAAGCAATTATTATAAACTTATCATGATTTAAGAAATGACAAAACTAGTTTTGAGATTAAAATAACTTGTCAAATTTCTTATAAATACTAGTGTATCATTAATGTTAAAGACATCCTGCAATCACTCAACGCAAAAAAGGAAATGATATATATATGAAACATAATTTTTTATAATAATTAATATCTAATATGTAATTAATATTTGCATAAGCCCAGGGTCTTCAATCAACTGGCCGAGGAGGGATAAAAACTTCCGCAAATGATGATATCATGAGGAAAAAGCGTTTTGGTTTTTATTGCTAAAATGGATAAAATACGTTCTTTTGCACCAGGTTGACGCTCTTACTTTTAAGATTGACGTAATTCTGGTGTATCATTTTTATATTTATTCTTTTTACTTGCGGTTTCGGTTTTGGGTGGGAAAATCAAGAAGTAGATGTTTACCCCCTGAATTTAAAAGATCATGACGTAGAATTTATTTTTCGTGAGACACATTAACCATTGGAACCAAATTGTTCTACAAAGGGAAACGAATGATGACAGTAACTTACTATAAATATTTAGGAATTGTTTTCTCTTCGAGGCTGTGTTGGTCGAAAGCATGTGAAACATTAGCTGTTCAGGCATCGAAAGCTTGTTTTCCAATTCATCAGCTTATGAAATTGTATCCGCATCTTACGACTAAATTTTTTATTTCAATATTTGATAGTAAAATAGCACCAATTGCATCTTATGGCAGCGAAATATTGGTTTTACCTACCGAGAAAGTATTGAAAAGGTATACAGAGTAATTATCCTCTAGCGCAGTACTTGGAGAAACCGGTCGTTATCATCCATCTATTACACACATACAGCTGATGTTTACGATATCGATATAGTGTCGTTTAATTCAAAAAGACATGCCCATGCCTGCTATAAGATGCAAAAAAATGCAAAATGAAAATGAAGAATCAATTGGGCTTCTTATATAAGAATGCTATCGTTTCAAACAGGTTTTTCTTATGTCTGGATAATCGAAACGTACAAACTTTTTTCAAAGTTTAAGTGGAGCTGTATCGATTTAGATATACAAGCTATAGGTATCAGAAATATATATTTTCAATATTTCATAGTCATCGACAAGGGGTTCACCTCGTACATCATGCGTCCCGATAGTTCCGATATGGGATTTCTGATTACGAATGGATAAGAATAAGAATGACTTGAAAAATGATGTATACAAACCTGGCAGTGATTTTTAACGTATATGTATTCATCAGTCTTACAGAGAAAAGGGCACCAACAATCTGAGCCATAATTAATGATAGATTCACTTTAGTAAATGACAATAAAAATTATCTCGTCCTAATCCCGGATTGACAAATAGTTACTTTGTTTTGATTTTTTTCGCCAATTCACAGTAAATGAACACTTGCTTTTGACATTTAAAAGATAGTGAAAAATATATAATAAAGTTGGATTCATCTTGAACATAATCAAAACCACATAAGTTACATTTTGTTATAGATATATCTTATTCCACGTAGTCTCTCAGACATTATACAATGCATGAACGGTAAAACTTAAATCAACAATGATGTTATCTAATTTATCAACCAGCCAGCCAGGCATAGAGCAATTAAGCACAGCTGTCCTCGGAACAGGAAATGATAATAAGTATATTACGTAACAGATCGATCACAAACGCTGTTTATAACACTTCAAGGAAGTTATATAGTACTGGTCTAAACAGTCACTGTAATCTCGCTCTATTCCCATGTTTTCAGTTGACGAGCTGGAATAAACATTGTCAATTCACTTCCTCTCTAATTCTGTTTTATTTGTATATTATTGTATGTGGGCGTAAGGCACCTTTCTGAAATAAAAGAATTGAAATATTTATTCATAACTAGTGAGACAATTTTAAAGTGACACAGAGTATGCTTTAAAATTGTTTATGTCGCTTAATTAGTAACCAATATACCATGTAAAAAGGTAGGCAATGCTTAATATTAATTTCAGTTCTATAAGAATAATTGCAAATATATAATTCCACCAATATATTTAATATCCTAATCATTTCATGTTTTTCAGGAGAAGCATTTATATAGGCATTTGCTGCCTGTTTGCTAATCCTTTTTCCTTTTTTGTTTTTAAGTATATATATATATATATATATATATATATAAATATATATAATTTACAATATATCCTTGTACATTGTACGTATATTTTGTTATATATCGTTTCATCCCTGATGAGTCAATACTATTGACGAAATACTAGTATCGGATTAAAATGTTTCTGCAAACGACTATGTGAAGTATGTTATATTTAATCTATAATATATATATATATATATATATTCTGAATGTTGTGTATTACATGTTTTATGGAAATAAAATACTGTTTAAATCATATACCATGTGTCCTACATAAAGTTCAAGTCATGTCGAAATAATTGCATTTTCATCACTTAAATACCAAATTTATGATATTTACTTATTTTCAATAATTATCGACAAAAGGCAATATACGGCTGTACGGCAAGGACATGCTCCCCTATTAGTCGACCGATTGCAGGTGTTCTTACAGCGACATGTGATAGTAGAAAAGCTAGCCATTTTGGACTGCAGGCAGTTGGGATGAAGTTTAACGTCTGCTTCCACCATTGGGTGAGGTCGCCGACGTGGGGCCTATGCCTTAGTTATTTGCAATGAATGGGGGAATAAGATTTAGAATAGGTCAAAGAAACCCAAATAAAGTTAATAAAATTTCTAAAGTGGTAAAAAATAAAAACAATTTGGAATTTGGAATTCAGGCATCGTGTCACACGACATTGTTTATAAAAAGAGGAACGAAAATGAATCAGCCAATCAACGATCGCATGTCATAGAGGGGATTCCCCTGTCACAATGACGCTTGGCCGGCGCCCAGTCCCTGTCATGTGACCTTTTTCCCGGCTATGGCAATTACGTAACTGCTGGTCAATTAGGTCTGAAAGGCTAGGGTTGTTGTTCCCCTTTAATCTTTAGCTAGTTGATGCTGAACAGATATGTTAAACTATTGATAAGGTAACCTAGCTTCGGGTTGCGATATCCTATATATAGTGAAAACAACCTCATATTGCGGCTGTATTGACTCTTTTTCTTTTTTGCCTGTTGTAAAATGGAACATCTTGCCCAAGTGTCCTCTGATATCAAATATATCAACACGGGTTGATTCATTTGATATCAGTAGACACGAGGGTGAGGTTTATATATTAATAAAAATCATGCGTCAACAGTTTTCAGTAATAAAATAAATATCTGACCATAAAACTGCAAATACGCATCTTGAATAATGAGGTCATAGGATTGTGTCTTCACCATTACGATATGAGGGCATTTTAACATCATCAACATGGTAACGTCATAGCATTGTTATCAGTGATGCCAACGAATTGTCCGCTTGTCTGTTCTGGCAATACAACTATCGTCAAGTTCATAAGAACATAGGAACTATCACACACTCAAACCATTATTAGACAACCATGAAGTGGTCAACGAGTCAATGATGAAGTGCGCGCATTGTTTCTGAGCTTTACCTGAGGGTAATAAATCATCATATACCATCACTTAATCTATGACTGAAAGGCAATTTGCATACTCAGCCCATACGTGTTTCAAGCAAAATTCTTCCAAACTAATTAACCGTTAACGCGAAATCTGGATCTCTTTAAAGTTAATTTCGCACACCAAACCTCGTTATAATTGACATTAATTCCACACACACCACTGATATAATAAACAACCTGTCATCAAGTTTTAACTCTGACAGATTCCAGCATGTATGAATAAAGCACCATGATCTCTGTTGAATCTGGAATCTCTGACGAACAAGAAAAATGCTAAGGTTTCTTAACATTTAAAGGTACCACTAACATCCTCTTTTACTCGCCAGTTGAAGATACTTCATCGCACTATTTATACGCTAAACTAGTTTATTACCTTTGATATAAGAGTTCACAATTTCATACAAAATGCACTCTTCCGGGAAATACCAATATTTAGGCACTCGTGTCGCAAACGTATAGTATGTCATGGACATTCATATATAGTCCTCTTTGTAATACGCTATATCTGTGATGTCACAGTCCTGTTTAGTTGCGACGTTAAAATGTCTTAATTTGTATCAAAATGATTGTCTTGGTGCCAGCACACTGTCGGCAATAACGTCTTATCTATGTAGGCGAGAAACAATAGAATACCAATCTTCCATGCATATATATCGAATTGTTAACGAGAACGGTATATATTGTACTAAACGTGCTGTCACTCGCTTTATACGAGATCGATTAACTCGTTTACTATATATATTGTGTATGGAAGGTCGTTAAGTATCCTTTAAGAATTTAACTTTTCAAACATTTCAGTCAAGTTATGAAACACTTGGAGAGAGTGAATGAGTTTGGGTCTAACGTGCTTACAATAAATGCTTTTGTCTGCCAAAAGCCGTTTCACTGGCACACAATGAATACAGCCATGCAATCAGCGGATATACTTGTGTGCCATTCAATTTAAGAAAAGATTATACAAAGTAAAATAATAAATTTGTTTGTCTTATTTTTTCCATAATTCGGAATTTGAAGTATGAATTTTAAGTTTTTGAAAGGTATCTTGAAGTTAAATACGTAATAAAAGGGTGATTATTTTCATAGTAATTTGAAACAACCTGTTTCTCCGCTATAAGAAAGTTGGTATCCGTATACTTAGATTCTCCAGTGACTGGTTGCTACATGTATATGAGGAAAGAATACATTTTCATTTTCATTTCAATCTTACAAATCATCCCTAAGTATTTCGGCAACATAATGCGTGATAATATTAACTTTATTCCTCGTTCTTTAAGATAATCATGGTCACTAGTGATGTGGTATTGTTATTTTCACTAGAGACTTAATTAGTGTCATTGATCTGGGTATTTAACCGGCAATCATATATAAGTATTTGTCGACATCTTTATCGCGTGAGAACAGAGTTAAAATATAGTGAGGCTTGCACCCGCATAGTTCGTTGCTACTGTAATATTTCTCTATTCATTAAATTAAAGATGATTACCACCAACTAGATCAATTATCAATAAGTATAGAGTATAACTCTGGGGTATGTTCATGTGCCGTATGTTAAATTTTTAACATAGAGAGGTGATAGTGCATGTCTTGATTTAAAAAAAGTTCAATATGTACTATTCTTTGAAAAATAAACCTTTGTAAAAAAATAAGAATGATTATCATGAAACTTGATTACTATTCTACTTATGATCCATTTGTGTTGGGTTTTTTTTATCAAGTTTTCTTCATATAACGCGGTCAAAGTGAATGTTTATTCAGTTATTATTACCATTTAACTTCTATTATTAGCAGTTCTACATCGCACATCCTCTAATATTAATTTTCTTGTACTTTTTCAATGACTGTTTTCATTGCAAGTTTGGAAAGGGCAAGGAACTATTATAAAGACTGAAGTATTGGCATCAGGCGTCAATGCTTCTGGTCTCTAAGCGCGAAAATCATCAAGTGGCTCTAATATGAACTGCAGCTTACTTCCGCCCCGACTTCAGCTCCCTCCAGCGTCTGTTTGGTACCAAGCTTCGATCGGTGACTACAGTGCAGGAACACGCTCCTAACAGCGTTTCTCTCTGCCAGCTTGAACCGAGTACCCACTCAACAGGTGATTTGTTCTTATCTCGACACTTTAGTGCAGCTGTGTGGAGCTTCGATTGATTTTCCTGATTTCTACGCGCATGCGCGTCATGTACAGCAGACGACACAAAGTGCCAAGAACATTTGAAAGTAACAGGCGCTAGATTTCTTCTTTCTTCCTGGAAATTTTTGACAAATTATTTTGAGATTTCATGCGACAGAACTGCTGTCAGTGGAACTGATTTAGATACAAAACCAATAAGTAATTTGGGAATTTTTATTTGGATTATAACTATTTGGACACCATAACCGCATCACGGCAGCCGAGGAGAGACACGCACAGCGGTACAACAGGTAATTACAAGCATGTTTCTAGATAACGGGCGTTCGTGACCGACAAATTATCAAATATTCATGTCACTTTGAACTAATTTAAATATAATTTCAAGCACAGTAAGGATAATTACTGGAGACACGATTCAAATCAGGCACAATTTAACTTCAGTATGTGGTTTTTAAGTTCACTCAAAAACTGTTATTTTTTCACCTTCGCTGATTTGAAAGATAATTCAAAAACGTTTTTACGTCTTTCAGATTTGTAAAGAGGAACCAACAGTCCAAATGGTTTACATGCCAAGAAGAAAACCACGACCGTGCTTCAAACAAGTGTTAAGTAGGATTTAGTTTACAATGTTAAACACAGCTGCATTGGATATACAGGTCGCCTAGGAATAAGTCACCTTGGTATTGAAGTGGGTCACATTTGTAAAAGGGATGTTAACTGCAACGTCTATCCCCATTAAAGAATTCCCTTCCACCTCATCAGGAACCAGCGTGAAGGAGGCGTTGCAATTAACCTACTAATCAAGGGAAAAAATAGGAAATAGAAATGTTAGATCCTTCTCTTTATTGGAAACACGAAGTGAGTAACGAATCCCACCTGTTGCAGACCCAGCTGGCTGATCTAAAAGGTATCGGATTTTCTTATTAAGAGTCTACGTTTTCATATGTAATGAATACTAGGCGTTCTTTTGTGGTGAAAAGGAGTAATCTGATTCACCTTTTCAATTCCACGCCGTTCACCTGTAAATGTAATCTCAAGGATACAAGGATCAGCGAACTTTCAACTTCTTTCTAGGGAAATGTGCCTTTGATGTTTTCAAGAAGTTGGGATATAGCTAGAACTTATGCCTCGATTAATAATATCGACTATTGCCATTTTCGAGGCACCTTGGCTTCAGTGGTGTCCTGCATATTCTCTGTGACTGAACAGGCCTTTGTTTGCCGCGGTGATTACTTGGAGTGCACTAGAAGTTCTCAGAGTGGCGTCTCAGAACTGACAAGATTTATCTCCGGGCCATCTAGACAGATCCACCTGTAAACTTCTGCTAGGTAGAAGCGATGCAAATCACTTCAAAGCGCTATGGCAACAAGTAGGGCTAGTTCGGAGCTTAATTACCTGGTATCATTCGAGAGAAAGAGAAATGTTTTTACAGCCCTCTCCTACTATTTCTGAATTCCCCAACGTCAGCGAGGGATCACGATGCTATTTCAGTGCCAGTGAATAGGTTTAAAATATCTTTCCGTTGCCGGAATTAGTATAAACCTATTTGGGAAATCGGTGGTGCGTTACAGTGAGCTAATTTGATGAATCCACTTGTTTGTAGTCCATAGGCTTAACGATTCTTCGATGGACGGGCCGAACCAAGCGATTAATTACATGTAATGATAGGGGATGTTATTGAAGTAAGAACAACTTGGAATGAAAATGGCTAAAGGTCGTCGATATCAAGATTGGAAATCAATATAAAGACAGTCGGGGCTTTAAATTAGATTAAGCGTGAACTGCCTCTAAACGTTACTTGCCTTTTGTTACAAGCCCTTGCTTCGAGCACTTCTTCGAAAGTTAATTTCGGTTGTCAGGCGCGTGATTTAATTATGTCGTTTAAGTTTGGCATATTTCATATAATGCTTTGTGCACTGGTTATTTTAGTATGTGTGCTGGACACGTTAAGTTTTCCCGATGACGTCTTCAACAAGAAATACAGCGCGAGCGTAGACGGGGATATCAACATTGGCGCCATATTGTCTATCCACACGTACGAAGATGGACACTGCAGTGACAAGCTCGTCGGATTCAGTGCAATAGAGTACCTTGAAGCAGTCAAATTTGCTATTAGTGAGATTAACAACCGTACGGACATCCTTAACAATATTACTTTAGGGACGACAATTCTGGACGATTGTTACCACCCAACACTGGCCCTGGCTCGTGCCCTACAGTTTATGCCTCAAGCAAGCAGAGCGAAACGAGTGTGTAACAATTCCATATGCCAAGCTGAAAAGTTGCCGACGTTTTACGACGTGGTTGGGGTGTTAGGGTCCTACACGAGTTCGTTGAGTATTGTCGTGGCTAACGTTATGACCATCTTTCAAATACCGCAGATTAGTCACACAGCAACAAGTGACCTTCTCAGCGACAAACAGAGGTTTCCGTATTTTCTAAGGATGGTTCCACCGGATAAAAACCAGGTTATGGTTATCGCGGATCTGCTTGAGTACTTTAATTGGACTTACGTGTCCGTGGTATACTCAGAAGGGAGCTATGGTCAAGAAAGTGAGAAAAAGCTTAAACCACGTTTGAGAAAGTTGGATATTTGTGTAGCACAATCCATTGAACTTAGGGAAGGAATGAGTGACATGGAATACGATCAGGTCATTGTGTCTTTACGAAGGTACACAACTGCTAGAGTTATCGTTCTTTATACAGAGATTAATCACACGGAGTTGCTGATGCAAGCCGTGAATAGGACTGGTGCATCACGGGAATTCATATGGACCGGAAGTGACGGTTTGTCAGTACTTATTGACCATGATCCGGTGTTTTGTGAACTTACACCTGGAGCTTTAACAGTTAGGCCGTATTCACCTGCTCTCCCAAGATTTGCTTCCTACATGAAAAATCTTTCAAAAGCGAAAAAATATAATCAGAAACATACGTCAAGTCTTAAAACGTTTTCAAAATGGTTTGAATTCGACGAAAATAATCTGAAGGAAGATGATGTGGACTATATTGATAAGGCTGCAAACGATCAAGTTGACTATATACCCCAGTTCGCAACGTCGTTCGTTATTGACGCAATGTATGCTTTTGCGTACGCACTACACAGCTACATTCTCGATGAATGTCCAACGGCGAAAGGTAGCGAGGTAAGGAAATGCGTTAAACCTGATAAACTGCTAAATTATTTAAGGGAGATACAATACAAAGGCTCAATCGGACAGATATCCTTTGATGACAATGGCGATGTTGTTGGTAAGTTTGACGTCCGTCAGTGCCAGATTATAGGCGGCGCTGCTCATCATCTGAATGTCGGCATGTGGGACATGCGGACTAAAGAACTCAGTATAAATGACTCTTATCTACAATGGCCGATATTCAACAAGCAAAAGGAAGCAGTTCCGCATTCTGTATGCGCCGAACCATGTGCAGTAGGTCAGATAGCGACGTTTCCCAGAGAGACATGTTGTTGGAAATGCGTCACGTGTAAAAACAATGAGGTAACATCCGCAAATTCATCCCTATGTCAGAGCTGTGAGGAGTTCTACTGGCCAGATAACAGGACACGAAAGTCTTGCTATGAGATCGAACCGACGTATGTACGAATGGCGGACCCTATCGCCATTGTTTTGTTTTTCCTAACCGTCGTAGGACTAGCAATGACAACCTTTGTGATTCTTTTCTTCCATAACTTTCGAAAAGAACGCATTATCAGGTCCTCAAGCCGAGAACTCTCGCAGATGATGCTGGTTGGGATTTGCGCTGCGTATCTTCTTGTCTTTGGCTTCCTGACCTTTCCTAACGTCTTCTCCTGCTACGTCAACAATATCGGCTTCAGTTTGACCTTCACCTTCGTTTATGCGCCTCTTCTTGTAAAGACCAATCGGATCTACCGAATATTCCAAGCGGGTAAGAAGACTACTGTCCTCCCTCGATGTACCAGCTCGTCCTCCCAGGTCGTCATAGTTACAGGCCTCTTAATATTTCAGGTGAGTTATAGTTATTTAGGTTACTTTACATAGGTAATTCCATAGAAAGTCGTTGTTGCCCTGCTTGAGAGTTTCCTAAGTGCTACAAGCTTGGCCCTTGTACTGTAACACCATCAAACTGTGTTTCCTCACTGACCCGGTTAATTTGTCACAAGACATTTTCTTTTCAAAATAAATATCCTAATTGGCTCTGATTCTTTGACACGCTGTAACGCTGTGGCGGAAATTCATCGACCTCATTGGTAGGCGCCGATCGTGTTCTATTGATATTGTAGTAAATAACCTAGCCGCGCTGTTCGAAGAAAATATGTGAGAAGAAGGTTTGATAATATTGCCATTTACGCAAATGTTTTACGAGGCGTGATTGATTTCTTTTCCCTGAAAGTTGCTACAAACGTTTTGGTATGAGTTGTGAAACTTGGCGAATATGCGTATATCGTTCTTCACCTTGGTTGTGGAAAAACATTTACTCGTTTAACATTCCTGCTCAAATGCAAACAAGTTTAGGTCTTTAATAGAGGAATAAGAACTTTATGCGAATTTCATATTATTAATATTGTGTTTTTGTCATAAAACTTTGAAAGTTTACAATTTGCATATTTGAAGTTATAATCAAAGAGAAATATATTTATAAACTAAAACCGAAAAAATAATTTATCTTAATGTGATTTAAATAAAAACTTATTTGTTTCTTGGTGGTATTTTTGTAGGAAGAAATCGCATTGGTATAATAATTATGAAATAAACTCAGTTTGGGTAAAGTATTTAAGTCTTTGTCAAATGTTTGCTTTTATTTTAAAGTTACGAAATATTATTTGTGCGTAAGGAAGAGTTCAGTTATCAGTTATTGTGTCAGTTAGACATTTTATCGGATGTAACCTTATAAACATGATAAACGCATATGAGTTCATTTAACGTACGTTTTAATCAACTATGCCGTTAATAAAAAGACACGAACTTTATTATAATTCCCTTTCTATCTACCATCATACTTGATATGTTCCCTTCATGCTATTTCCTCATTCCCGATTATGTTATGGATGGAACATGAACCGCGCGCATTATTAATAAGTAAGGATTTGCCCGCGGGCTGTAGATACTGGAAAATATACAAACATTATCGATGAAATATCTTATTCAAAAATATCTTTAATAATTAAATCCTTTGTTCAAAGGTATTCTATACCACTTTGGATAGAAACTCCGACCACGTCACATGAATATCAAACTTCATTCTGGTTCAAATGATCGTTTCCATGATTAAATAAAAACAATTGTAAATGTCATTTGAGAAATCCTACGAACGTTCACATTGTATCTAGCGATGACATATAAAATTCATCATAATCATTTCGAAATTTTCCCTGCTAATCGCAAACGAAAATCTGCTAGGTAATTGGAAAAAAACTAAATCATTTTAAAAATAATTTTTATTCCTCTATAACCGGAGTCATTATATTGTACTTTTAAAAGTTTGTTTTGATATACATTTCAGGAATGTATGGCATTCCTTTGTATCTTATGATATCATATATCTCTCTATTTCTTAACCACTGAAAAAAACGTATATTATGATTACAATATCTTAGTGTTTAATTAACGTTGCAGGAAAGTCCAGACCATTCTGGAATTAATTCCATCTACCTTTATGTGAGATATATCCCTGCAATGGTACATAACTGTCATTAGAATAGAGTTATGCAACTTGAAATAGTTGCTTATTAGACAGGTGATTGATCGCGTGTCTGGACGAACCGAGATAATGAGAAATAGAAATTAGACATAGCCTGCAAATTCTCGTCTAGAGCACGTCTACCTTACTCGTCCATAGCACGTTCACCTCTCTCGTTTATAGCACGTCTACCTTCCTCGTCAATAGCACGTTCACCTCTCTCGTTTATAGCACGTCTACCTTCCTCGTCCATAGCACGTTCACCTCTCTCCTTTATAGCACGTTCACTTCTCTCGTTTAAAGCACGTTCATCTTTCTGATCTGTAGCACGTCCACATTTCTCGTCTATTGCACGTCAAACGACATCGTCTATGGCACCTGATATAAGTTGGCAAAGTAAAACCAAGTGTAGCCATCCAAAGACATATGATTTTCCCTTAAGATTGTTTATTTTAGTGACTACAACTCGGTGAGACATGAAATTAGTCGATTGGTACATGTTTCGTGAGAATATGCGCTTCACCTTTCTTGTCTATAGCACGTCCACTTCTTTCTACCACCTTCACCTCTCTCGTTCACCTTCTGGTCAATGGAACGTCCACCTTTCTCGTCTATAGCACGTCCAACTACATCGTCTGTAAAACCTTCACTTTCTCGTCTACAGCACGTACACCTCTCTCGTCTACAGCACGTCCATCTTTCTCGTATAAAACACGTATAACTTTCTCGTCTTTTGCAAGTTCATCTCTTTCTTCTATACCAAGTTCACCTCTCTCGTCTATAGCACTTCCATCTTTCTAGTCTATAGCATCTTCACCTCTCTCGTCAATAGCTCATTCACCTTTCTCGTCTATAGCATCTTCCTCGCTGTAGCTAACATAATCCCTTCCCTCTCGTGTGAATTAAAGTCTATACGATCATTTACATGGCAGTCTTTGAATGTTAGTGTTTACTACTAGTAAGTACATTATTAAATTAGCACGTCAGACATATCACAACAGTGCGATTTATAAAAATCGTGTCTGACATTCAATCAAAATAAACGAACGGGTTGTGTGGTTGAACAACATAAATCTTATGATTATGAAATTAAAACCATCACAGGCTTATTAAAATCGACTGTGTTCCGAGGAATATAAATTTCCAAAATTGGTTCTACTCTATTCCTCTCCACAACGGTCTGACAGCGGCCCCATTAGTGGCATGTTCTGAAATATTCTAAGCAAGCTGATCGCAAAGTCAATGTTTAGGGGCAAGTAGGTACCATAAACTATTCGTGAGAATAGTTCGCTGCCATCATATTTTTAAACGTGGTCCGCAAGGTTTTGTCTCCATGGAACTGGTGTCAGGTCATGCAACTAATGCGGCAGCTGTCAAACCGTTGTGGTGAGAAAAACCCAAAAAGAACGAGTTCGAATTCCAGTATAGTCAACATTTATTCCTCGGAACAGGGTCGATCTTAATCACACTGAGAACAAAGCACGTATGGTCATGTTTACTCTTAGCTATTCCGTCAAGTGCGCAGCGAATTGCGTGGTCAGATGGATCGTATGAAGCGGAAAGCTACATGCATGTGATTCTCACATGTAGCTATACCATATAATATGAATAGAGATTAATAACCATGCAGCTATTTCATGTTGTTTTTTTTTAAAAAAACGAGTGACTGTGAAATTATTTTTAATTGTGAAATATCATTTTAATATCACGAGTCTGATAAGAACAATATGACATCTCGTGAATGTGTTAATTTCTTTTTATCCGATATAGCTTCAGTAGGTAAGAATTCAATTATTTAAAACGTGAACGGCATAACATCTGGTGGAACAATTGTGCCAACGTGATGCCAAACAGCATTATTTAAACACAAAGATTTTTGTTGATATATATCGGTTTAAATTTAAACAAATATCAATTGTAACATTATATGCAGTCTTCCAAATTAAAATCACCTTTTGATGTAAAACATCATGCCGATAAATTGACACTTTCGCACTCATTCACCCATCCGATGTGTCAACGGACGCTAATCTGCACGTGTTGCATGCTTTCCGCGTGCTTCTCGAATGCCCTTATTCTGAGGCAACCGCACTCGCGGCACTGCTAAATTACTTGACAGAAAGGTCCGTATGATTTGTCTTTGTATACAACAGATGAAGTAAATAAATGGAAACAAAATAGTTTTACCATTCGTATCGGTTTTAAAAAAAATTAGATTTTTCCACATTTACGAAATATACTTGTTGCTACATTGTAAGTTTAGGTAGCAATTTCCTTAATGAGAACTTGGTCAAAGGAATAAATCTGGTTACTGGTAAAGAGTCTAATTTTGCATGGTTTTCTTAATCAGCCAATGAAATTGTCGCTAGGATTTTATTACACATATGCAACATTTTGTACTTAATGTAATTTCAACACATGGATAATTAAATAATGGTAATATATTCTGTATTTGTACCTGTAACCCTTCAAGGGCATTTACTGTTAAATGTCAGCAACAGCTTGTCGTCAATGAACTTATACTATGAAACTGTGTATCTTTTTTCATTAATAAACATGGCATAGATTCTATGGTATATCGCTTTACATAGTTGTACAGAAAAGGCGGAATATCACCCTAAGTATGCAAGGACCTTAACTTTGTTGGTATCATTTAAGGACTTTACATATTTGTATCAAGTCATATACCGTAGGCGTTCTGACATTGACTGACTGTTGATCGTAAATTTATGTGATGCTTTGTCCTCTATCATTTGTAATCCGATGTTCGAAGTACGTACTGTGATAGAAGTATCAAGTTATCAGTATTTAATGGCGGATGATACAAAGGGTGACCCTGTCAGTACAGTATTGGCGTTCAAACTAAATCAAGATTGCATATTATTTGCAATTTGATATACTGGTAGCTGATTAAACTTTTAGGATGTAGCTGTTTAAATAAAATTAATAATAAAAACAATTGAATGTACGGTGGCATATTTACGGTGGCATATTAGGGCCATCTGTTTTTTTATTTTTATCTTGAAATTTCAAGAAAAAAGTTGAAATTTCAACATGTCTATCTTGAAATTTCAAGATACGTAAGTTGAAATTTCAAGATAATAAGTTGAAATTTCAACTTATTATCTTGAAATTTCAAGAAACTTAAGTTGAAAATTCAAGATAATAAGTTGAAAATTCAAGATAATAAGTTGAAATTTCAAGATAAAAACAAAAAAACAGATGGCCCTAATATGCCACCGTATGAATGTGTACAACGCGACATACGACTTTAAACACACTTCATGAATTTCGTTCCAAAGGAATTTTTTGCGATTGCTGTGCCTGCTAATCCACCATAAATCACATGGATCCTGGTTTATACTCCTGTTTTTTTAAATGCCCAAAACAGAATTACGTTGACGACGTTGCATGATTCGACATAAAAATGTTCGGTCTCTAATCCTGCAAAAGGATCGTGATGAATTACTGTGACCAGCCTTCTTTCCTATTAGGGTGACCCAAGTTATCGCTCAAATCAATTTACATAATTCCCCGATGCCGTAACTCAAACCGAATAGAGTCCGGAAAAAGTAAATAGCCTCGTCAGCTCTCGTGGAATCGCGTGTGGACGGAATAAGGCTGCTATTTATCATGATGACACCTTCACTTAGTCTGTCCAGAAGGCCATTAATATGGCTTAAAGTTCCCTAAAGAATCTCTTTTATCTGTGTTGAGGTACCCGATTGGATAGAAATATGATTTCATGACGGATTTTCCGAACAGGATATGGTAAACATGACATGCATTTATAGGGTAATTGATAGGTTTCCACTCTGATTGAAAGCTTTTCACTTTACTGAAAAGGGGGGAATTATTCAAACATAGAAATTTATCAATCAGTTTACGACATCTTGATGCGACGCTTATCATCAAATTAACTGACATGCTGATCCGAATGCTTCTTAATGTTTTGAGGGTAGTCCTTGCATCGATGACATTGAGAATATTGTACTTAGAATCACCATGATAACTGGTCGTGCTCCCTACACATATTTACATAATGTATTGGTAATATTTAAGGTCATTGTAACCCCAAAGTTTGAGTTGTTGGGAGAAACATATACAAAGATTTATCAGTGGTGCTTTCATGTCCATCAAGAAGAACTTGTACTGAATGTTGCTTAAAAGTATCGTTTTAGAGATAATCGGTTCTATATTGACAGTATGAATGTTTAAAGTCGCGATTTATATGTAAAAGAGTCGTGGTTTTTACGGCTTCTGTGCATGTTTTTAGATTTTTATTGAAATCTATTACTTGCCATATATTTGTCATGATGAGATGAATTATATGATGGCATTAATTCATATAAGCATATAGTATTAAAACACCTATCAAAGCAAAATATATGTCGCAAAAAACAAGGAGTGTCTATTTAACACTAGGAACGTAAAGGACTCACCTTGATCCACCTCAGACATGATTTCCCTCCTTACCAAATTATGTCTTTATAATGGGTCATTACATAGACCGGTTCTTCTGACCGTCCTAATGTCCGGTCATTTTTCTCAAAGAATTTTAATGAACATAAACCAAACTTCGCAACTTGTTAACCACATCCTTCTTCATAGTTTGAGTCAATTAACAGCTATCTAGAATTTCATATTTTTACTTTTTCATGTCACTTTTTGGACTTGGTTTCACTGTAAACAATTACACCAAAATGAGCGAAATTTGGTTGTGGGTACTCCTGATGATACTCTTAATGGAGTGCGAACGTCGATTTCGAAATACTTTATTTTTGACAGAGTTATGGTTATTAAGTTCGAGTGAACTTGGTGCAAATGTCAGTTCTGATGGTCCAATTGTTACAATATTTTCAGTAACAATTACATCTAGTTGAATGAAATTGTGGTTGTAATTACACCTGATGTTAAATTGCACTTGATTGAGTTTGAAAGCTGACTCTGAAATATTATTTTTGACGGAGTAACGACCACTTGAAGGTTTGATAGAGCTCGGTGCAGATAACAGGTCGGAAACAAGTTCATTTTACACACTGTTACATTTAGGGAAGTAAGATTCATGAAAATGTTCTTGATTGAGTTTGAAGGCTGTTTAAAATAACGCTTTCTGCTAGCACATAGATCTTGGCACATAGTTGATTGCGGGTATATGAACAATGTTCCCTTTTTTCTAGCACTTTTAAAAAAACAACACTTAAATATTAAAATAACTCTTACAGTGTTCATAAAACATATTGCCTCGGTCAGTGTCAATGATCGGAATACCACCCATTAAGCATAACAGGACCTTCAATATCTTGACTGTAGACCCTGATCCGAGACCTAAGTCTGCAAGAAGCGTAATATATTGATATGTTCATTCTCACTTATTAGATGACCACCTTTCCCCATTTTCCAATGTGGGGCTCAATCACTAATGAAAATTTTGCACGATACAAGGATTTCATTTCAGCCAATGGAATATATCTGTCAACAATTTATACATATATGACCCATTATAGTGGTAATGTGATGGGCATCGTGTCTCTGATAATGAATACTTGATCACATAAAGTATGAAGGATATTGGATTCATGAATATTTTTCATGATAGAAATGACATTAACAACATGTCTGCACACACAAATAACGGGTTTCGCCCACTTGACCCCCATCAACAAGTCCCATTAGTGGTTTCATATGATATTCTGTTGGACACATCAAACGTCGTGAGCGGTAAGTAATTCGTCTGAGAAAGAAACCTAAGCTATATACTTGATATTTATTTATTCACAATCTGGGGATATACAAAGCTGTTATTTGGCGTTTAGTCTTGTCGGTTACGTTTATCGTTTATACGTATGAAATGTTCGTATACATGTATACGTTGAAACATTAGAAACAGCAAATCCTATCATGACATTTTAATAGCATATCTATTAAAAATCAACGTACGAAATATATCATTTCATTATCTATTGGCGTTATGAATAAAGCACTTGATGTATTTATGACTTCAACACATGTGGTTAACACTTAATTATTTTAGAAGTTAGATACATTTTTAAACTATGACACAAGGCTCACTCCAGTGACTCCAATCTCAAATGATATATTTATGAATTTTTAAATGCATATACTCTGCGTTTTTTTCCAATTAACTTACTTTACATTCATTTTCATCCCAAAATTTCTAAATCGAGAAAAGACAATTTTAATTGATAATCGAACTATACCTTATACAAGTCTACGTCTATTTCATATGTATGATTATACATTAGTTGTACTTGTATGATCTGTCCAACACTATCAACTCATAGGTTTGTTATCTGCAGTTTCCATGGTTGGCTAGTTCCAGTCGTTGCTCGGAGGTTTCACCGCAGTGCATAGCCCCCATGGTGTTACGGGCTTTTCCCCTGCAATAGTACTAGCAGCCTTAGTATATGTGAAATACTCTTGAAAGCGGCGTTAAACTATGCACCTCCCCTCATCTCCCCTAGAACAGTTTCCAAGATTACGTTCGTTGGCGCGCGTCAAAAAAGGTTTTGTCACTTTTGTCAAAAAAGTAGAAATGCAATTGTAATTTTTCTTGATAAAATTGACGTCGTTTGACATATTTTCTACTAACGACCTACTCTATGTCACTTCAAATGACAGCTACATGACAACATAGACTTTTAAACGATCAATTTTTCTTCTTTTTTTTTAAATCTAAAGCAATGAAAACAATACTATTTTAAGAAATCTGATTTTAGAAATAATTCGTTTTCATGATGTATTCAAGGCAAATGTCCCCAAACAGGAATACCCTCTCAAAAGGTGTTTATTAAAAAAATATCAAAGTATGAGTTTTTCTTTAAACTATCATGATCAGTCTTGTTAAACGACGTATGGAATTCGTTTATGGGTCTTGTATACTTATTTACACATCATTATTCATCATTATTGAAACTAGAAATAATGTGATCATATTCATAGAAACTTGTTAAATTAATAGCCAATCAAGGGAGGAAACGAAGTAGCTCCTCCACACGCAGCGATGACAGATAGGTGACATATAGAACTGGACTTTGGCGTGACTGAGTAATTCTTGTGTGTCCCGAGGGATTCACTGCCAATCTCTTAACGAGACAATACTTTGGCAGGAGGACCAACATCCTGAGAGGAAGTATGAGTGATCCGTCTGCATTACGTTACGATTGAATTCTTGACATCAAGGTCTCATCTACTCAAGAATCGAATTTAAGCATGTATTAAGCATGACCTCATTTCATGGCCAGGGGAAATGTTTGAAATAGAAATTGAAACTAGAATGACGTATACCTATGGAAAACAATTGTGACATGTAAGATTGAAAATTCTGACTTGATTTGGACATATTTTGGAAAGGCTGTTAAGATCTTTTTAAAATAATATTTTGGCGAAACTATTCTACAGTAACTAACAGAAAGAATCTTGTCACATTCAGACTAAATTCTGTGCCTGTTGTGCGTAACAGATGGCGTTCAGGTTAATGCTCATATACGACAAACCAATGTTTCTTTATACCAACTCCGTACCAAAAACAAAATCTTTATAGCAAGTGGTACGTTTTTTCGCAATCTCATTAAAAGAAAATCTCATATTGCTGCACTACTTTACGCAGATTATAGATCTCACTAAGCTCCCTTACTCAAGCCGTCAGGTTAACCTTTGCTTCAGCTTGACCTCTAAATCTCATTGGCTTGCCGCAGATACCTTCAAGCAATCACAATGCGCATCTCTTGGCGGCCTTCTAAGAGATTACAAGTTCATGAAGAGATAGAAGTTGAAACTCTTATAAATTTTCGATTATACAGAGAAAAAGTTGAAGTCATTTGCATATATCTATTAAAACCATTTAACCCAGCCGATTTACTTATAACATTTCAGCCGTTGACAAAACAAGGGTCAATCTCATTAGCATATAAACGTCGCATATGACTAGTATATAATTATTAAGAAACATAGTCTTGGTATTTGTACAGGTTTTGGTTGTTTTTGTTTCTCAGGATGTTTATTGTTAATTTGTTTCACGAAATTTAAAATTATTCAATGATTACTACAAACTAAAAGACGAATCGTTTATTCAACGTATCTGTTTCCAGAATAAGCATTTGGATTGTTACGGTCTTTTAAATGATAACGTTGAGGAATGCAGAGTTTGCATTGCGAAAGATAACTTCATAGCTTTTGATTTGACTTGTTTGTCCAACAAACTGAGCTAGGGTTAATCGAATGTACATGAAATACATTAATACATTTGGGCAGTTCGACATTCGGAAAACAGTCGGAAAGGTTTGGATTCCGAGATCTGAAAAGCGTACAATCGAAATGCTATTCGCCTGCACCATAGATTACGGGGCGAATTCGCTGATTGGCTGATTTGAATTATGTCAGAGGCAAACCTGACGGCTCACGTAACGGAGCCTGGTGAGATCTACACGCGTAATGTAGTGGAGCATTTAGATTTCATTTCAATGAGATTGGTTTTTTCGTGCCTTATGAAAGTTATAATCAAATAGTATATAAGGGACCGGGTAAATTATGATGTGATCATTTATTTAACGACAAGTACAGTTTCATGTCTTCATCTTCTATGAATATGAATACGCACGGCTTACTATTTATCGCAAATACGCGTAATGTTGATCTTACAATGTATATATACAGTGTTTGATTCGCAAAGAAAGAACTTTCAGGTTGATATTCCATCTAACGTTATATTCCAATCCCTGCCTGGAATTTATTTTCGATAATATCAATGTATTTTATATATGTACCATTTTATATGTCATTTATTTTGTTTTTAATTTTTTATATTGTTTTATAGCTCCCACTTACTTACAACATATTTTGGTAGGGTGTTCTTTATGCTACAAATGCATGAGAGGTAGCATTGAAGTATCAGCGTTCTGTCAATATATGGTATAGTTTTGTATTTTATACATTTTCTTGTTCATATCGCCGATTAACCTCTGAGAACTGCTGATAATTAATAAACAGCGATACAAATAAACATATTAAAACCAGATAACTGCATTAAAATTGAATGAATTGAAGACCATTTGAAATGAAGATTTTTAAAATTTGTGTTTACAACGAAAGGTATACATGCCAAAAAACTAAATTTAACTGCTGATTCAAGAATAGACGTTCCCATGAGTATGTTTATATGACTCGACAATATCAAGTGTTTAACTTTAGACTCTTAGAGAACGGGGATCTTGGTAACATCTGGGTGTCATGGCAACCGCATGTATACAAGAGTTCCAGAGGTACACAGCTGTAACGAGCATGACACATCGTTAGTTCCAACTTTACTTTAAAGAAGAAAAGTTCGTTTGAACGAATAGATGTAATCTCATCACATCAGTGTTCCCCTCTGAGCACAAGTGGATTACATTGTTACGTTAGGTTGAATGTTTATATTAAGACATGCATTCGGAAAATTCTTCACTTAATGTCACTTCACTTTCTACTGAAATGTTACTTTTAGTTAACACGAAAATAGAAATGTAATTTGTAGATATAACGTCGAATTTCTTAGCGCGTTCTTTAGAATACGAAAGTACTTGCGTATATGTCATTATCTTTAATTAGTACAGACGCTTAGAATGTGGTTTACATATTCAACGTCTTTGAGGAACGGTGGGGGCAACTCTTGACGTCACGGTCAAGACGCTCACTGTATATTGTACAATTGTATAAAAGTTTGATGGAAAGTATAATGTAAGTAGCGTCTCGAGTAGCACAGAATGTATAATCCAGGTACCAACCGTACCTCAATATTGAATCCTCACTCTGAGGTGTTGAATATTCTATGTTTTACATGGGTTTATCGCTTGCCTAGTATATTTCTAACCAATATAGAACCAAGATCGTATCAATACAAATCTATAAAACAGGACAATTGTGAGTTCATGTATTGCACTCATAGATTGTTTAATTCTTGTAGATCGTGGTTAGAGTTTGATGAAAGTTCTCCATAGAAATAGTTGTCTTAGGTGAACGGTTATTATTGTTGATAAAATCACAAGTCCAAGTATCTTTTATGAAGGTAGATCAGAATAAAAATTTGACATTTCAGTGTTAAGTAGTGCTACATCATTCTCTAAATCACCATCAACCAATAACGAGTGACGGAATTCACTTGTGTTAACCAAAAGAAAGTTCCGAAAGTTGTAGGCCTATGCCCAAAGATATTAAACACCAAAATAATGAAAGTGTAATAAGAAGAAAGACTACACATGACCTAAAACATTTCTATTTCTGCTTTATATAATGAGTATGCAGTACGACAAATAGCATGCAGTCAAATAGCATGATGGGATGTAAGTTCTGACCCTAATTATAGCCACAATTAAATTTCTTTGTAATAATACATTTTCTCTGAAACTATAGACATTTATTAAATTTAGTATTTTTAAATGATTAATTAATTTTGTAAATGTATACATAAATTATTGAAAAATGATAATTGATATGGTTCTTTTATATTTGCAGATTATACTTGTTACCATAACAACAAATATGGCGCCGCCTCAAGTGTCACTGCGCATGCCCGTGAGGACGGAGAAATTTGTCGAGTTGTATTGCGATATGCCATTGGCTGGTCTTGTCTCTTCACTGTCTTTCAACCTCGTTCTGGTTATCATTTGCGTCTTTTACGCTTTCAAAACGAGGCGACTTCCGGATAATTACAACGAGTCACGTTACATCGCATTTTGTGTTGACACTACCCTCCTTGTCTGGATCTCCTTCGTTCCGACCTACTTCACCACTTCTCGAGCCTACTTCAAGGTGATCATTCTCTCCCTTGCATTAATCGTCAACAGCTCGGTTTGCCTTCTGTGTCTCTTTATTCCGAAAGTGTACGCTCTTTACCAGCAGAAGAAAATGAGTAGTGGAACCCAAGACAGATGTTATGACCCTCTCAACACAGGGAGGAAGGAAGCTGGTATGCCACCAAACCGGTTCTCGAATAGTGATTTCTTCACCTCGAAGTCTTCTTTCAACATGACAGAACAAACAGAACTTCCGGTTCCGTCCAGTGGAACCGGATTGTCAAGACATGTAGAAATCGTCTTGAAACCAGAAGCGGATTCCTCCCCAGCAAATTCAGATTTAAGTGTTAACTGTCAGTGACTCGATGCTCATGCTGCCGTTAAAGAATGAATCTAATATACGAACAGTGCAGAGTTTACATGTGCTTGTTTGACTGTGAATTGTAAGCATGGAACTGCAATTGTTGACTGAAAAAATATTTTTTTACAAAGCTCAATATTTGGAATTCGTTCAAGTATTTGCTTTGATATATAACTAGTTATAATAAGTTATGAGTTATAAGTTATAAATCGCCATTCACGTTATCGTCGTTGAAGTACGTGTAGATTAGTCAACAGAAAATAATCCAAACAAAAGTGTTTTTTCATAATTCTAGAATCCAAATACCATGTCTTTTTGTGTTACTGTAACAAAATTTTTTCACAATCTTCTAAAATATGTATATTTTGAATTTGACCACTCTGACAAAATAACGCATAATATAAGGAGGCTACATAAGTATAAACCTATACAAAATTTTACCTTTAGCCATGTGTAACGCATCAAAATTTATAGTGATAAAAATTGATTCCTCAATGTTATATTGTTTAGTACAACTTTCAATAATGTGAGTTGGAAAAAAATACTTGCAAGGTTCTCCATTGAGATGTCACTGTGAACGATAAAATAATATTACGTTTTCGCACATCTAGCGTGAAAGTTCCGATAGGCTCATGGCAGGGCGTCCAGCGTCCGTCCATCCGTTCGTTTGGAAACTTTTCACTATTTCGATTTTCTTTCCAGAACCATTAACCCAAAATCTTAAATCTTGTGTATAAACTCCTTGACTAATGAGGTTTTTAAATAACGATTTAGTGACCCTGTGACACTAGTAAGGGCCACACAAGCCACGTCCTAGAAACCTATTTCCATCTCCTTCCCAAGAAGCAAAATGACTAGAAGGTTGAAACCTTGTCTTCAGACTCCTTAGCTGGTAGGAAATGTGATTTATATATTTGGTAACCCTTTGACCCCTTATAAGAACCGCAGGGACAACGCCTTCAAAACCTACTTTCATACTTTTCTCCAGAAGCAAGAGGCCTAGAAAGTTGAAACTATGAAGAGACTCTTCTTTACTAATGAGGTTTTTAATTTCCAGATTAATTCACCCTGTGACCCCAAGCGGCCTATAAAACTCATTTTTATGGGCTAGAAAGTTGAAGTTTGTAGAAGAAATATAGATACCCCGATGAGCTACAGAGCCAATGGTTTTTTTCTGCTTCTTAAACTTATATGAAATTAATTTATGTTGTGAATTTTGCCCCATGACATCTCGAAACTCTATAAGCATTTCTACTCAACAAGCCTTTCTATTATTATTGATAATGTGAAACATTCCATTGTACCCATGTGTAAAACGTTTCCGGTGACGTGTTTGTTCTGAGTATTAGAGATGATATTAGGAAGATTATCTCACCATGTCTTTATGAAATCCTGTTCAACCTTTTTTCATGAACCATCGTCTCACAAGTTGAGTTTTTGACATGTTATTGCTTAAGCATATTTCAGAATGGGTATTTATATCCTACTGAAAATACATGCATTGGTTTGTTTTGTCATTGCAATAAATACATTGTTTAAGGCAAATGCGTTACTGTCTTACATCAATAACTATAAAGCATTATCTAGCATAATAACAGGGACCTTCTCATGAGAAGTGAGGGCGTTAATAGCGATACCATGTGTCATATTCGCTTTCAAGTACACCAAACTCAATGTAAATGTGAAACAGATTAGATATTTGAGACATTATTCAGATTATTGCGAAATACATTTACGAATACAACACATTCAAGAAATTCACAAGTAAGAACCGTGTTAACGTATTAACGCCTTGGTGCATGACTAAGGAAATACGCGAAAGGATAAATGGTATTTTTCCCCTTAAAATTTTTATTTACGGTATCCTAATTTCCTTGTTCATCGCAAGGTTATGTTACCCACTGAATTTGGTACCGTTCGCACTCGCATTATAAAAGCAGTGGAAGCAGTATAAGAACCTTCCCTTTAATACGTTCAATTGACAAAGCCCTTGAAGTTTGTATTAAACCTTCCGGTTTCATACAGATTTATTTTCTCGTTTGATAAATTATTGTACTGTTTTTCTGATAAAGGATTATAATTATTGATAAAACCTTTGTACGCGTCCTTAAATCTTAATATATTTTAGTGATTTCTGATGTCAAATGTATTTGAAAACAACGTTACGAAAGATTAACAAACTGATTTTTATATACAAATAAAAATAATTCCTCCGTTTTTAAGTGGGAAACGAACATGAAAGTGGGACAAAAGCATTGAAACAACGTTAATGTGTCATTTCATGAAGCCTTAATTGATAACGACATAACATTTTAAAGAAAATACCTAGGATCAAGTCCTCATTCATTAGTAACGACAGAGGCATTATGTGGCGTTATAGTGAAGGCATTGAGTGAAAATCCTGACTTCGGATAACCATAGTGCCATGCAACCTAATCCTACCTCGAAAACCATTTTACCATTTTTGTGGGATTTTTAATGGCACCACCATACTATTTTCGTCAATTGTGTATTTCTGACCAAATTTATGGATCCAGTTATAACTTCTGACAGACATAAACCTTCCCTTTTCATGTTACATCAACGGAGTCTAAAGTCGTATTGTGCATGCCATTGTTGATTAGCAACATCGATCCATTGATGTTAGCATAAATCAGTGTTGGCGACCACCATACAGATGACTTCGTTGTTAAAGATGCGAGGATACAGTATGTTATTTGATTTGACGACTGATAATATCAGACTACTTCCGCCCCTTTTTAGCCGACAGTTATAAATCATTATGCATGAAACAAAATGTCATATTTTTACTCATACCTGAGTAATAAAGATAGCGTTGAAATTTTATTGGTTATTCAACAAAGATTTGCTTTTCAAGTTTGAAATAATTGCAATACAAACGACACATAGCCTATGAAAACATTGCAGTTTGATAAGGAAGTGATTTACGTTGAATAAATAACATACAGAATTAAATTATTATGTTGAGTTAAACTATCTGATTCTGGTATCTATATTTGTTTGCAATCGAAACGAGCTGAATAAAACTAAATCAAAAGTACTTATACTGATGAAATTGTTAATATTATTTAGTTCGTTTATTCTTAAGTTTGTGTTTACTCTGATAATTCATGTTCACGTATAAAATTCAAGGATAATTCAGATATTTAAGTGTGTTAAACAAGCGCTGCAATCTACATAAGTGAAGGAAATTGTATTAAATCTTTAACGGAAATAACGTGGTTTCTTTTGATACCGGATAAACAACGATTTACCAGCAAGGTTTTTATGTGTTTAATTTCAGTATTCAATTGGTCACCTGACAACTTGCGGGTAGTGGAGAAGGTGGAAAGGATTGATCGTCCGAGAACCTTCGGGTAGTGAAGAAATAGCAAGGATGTTTGTAAACCTATAACATGACGATTACAATGCTGACTAATAATAACCACTGTATTTGGTTAAAATAATTACCTTAAAATATATGTTGAATGTCATACATTAACCTCTAAGAATGATCAAAGGATTTCCTAAAATCTCGAGAAAATTCGCATTTTTTCTCTTCTATCAGCTCTTGTTTTGCTCTATTAGTTCCGGGTCGTACATGGAATCCAGCCTACTTCCCGTAGTTGATAGGATATGCTCACGAATGTGTACAATCTGTCAGACCACAGTAAACACATTATCAAATCGATAGTCCATTACTTGAGAAAGGCTTTTATTGTTAATATGAAGCAATCTACCATATGTTAGAATCCCACAAAAATCATTGTGCAGTGTCAATTGTCTTTACCAAATGTCCGCGTTGATAAAATGATTCGATAAATTCTTGAAAGTGTTTACATCAAGGTTACAAAAATGAAAATCATTTGGAAAGGGCATTTGCAATAGTTTATATGCCAAATTACTTCCCATGTGTTTCCATGATATTAGATGAAAATAGAATCAAAGCAAGGTTTTTTATGAAAAGTTTTGATGAAAACGTCTTTCAACATTGCAGTTCTAAATGTTAGCTATTTAAAAGTAAGCAAGCCGGAAAATTGCAAACATTTACCACAAGTTCAGCAGACTTCATTGTTATGATGAAGATGAAGATGAAGATGAAACTTAATGCATCGGGTTTTTTTCATGACGATTGATTTTAAAAGGTCTCCGCAGGAAATAATAAGAACAATGACTGAGGAAACACTGATTCATCCATTCAAAGTTTCAAATACAGTTGTTAATTTCAATTCTGAGAGCAATGAAGTTAGCGTTTACGCACATTACAAGTATAGGAATAAAAGTAAAGAAGATGCAAAGTAACATTCAAGATTCTGAATAAGGTTTTATTTCATTGAACAAGAATTCCAATATCAGAGATTTGTTTAACAAAAAAGTACTTTATGCGTTTACAATTAGTTAGTTGTTTTCTGGTATTGGTGTAAGTTAAGGTGAAACTAGATTTATTTATAAGAGGGTCGTTGCGGTTTTTATATACTTGTAATACTTAACATAAAATCATCAGATGATAACACAATCCACAATGCAGTGTCTTTTTTATTATCACTGATAATTATTACTGATTATATTGAGTCATAGGTTAAATGTAGGGAACAAGGTTAATTACATGTCAATAGCTATCAAATTGTTTATGTCCTTAACACGACTCTGCGGAAGAGAACGTTGATGACCCAGTAGGGAATAGTAACGGTTTCATTAGGGCACTCAGGAAACTAATAAATAGGCGTACTGTAATTTCCTCTCTTAACCGGACAGAAATGACTGGAGTTTATGTTTTATGTTAGACATAAAACGAATTCTATCTGTTAGCTGTATGAATAAAAAAAAAGATTTTATGTGGATATCATGATTGTTATTTTCTGAGCATTTGACTGTTATAACTCGCAGTGATAATTCACCAATTAACCGTTATTAAAACAAAGCACCTCTTTTTTTGCAATTTTTGCTAAACGATGCTATATATATCCTGAAAATTTAGTCAACTGGGTCCCGTTGCACTAAAGTGACCTTGATATAATTTTAAAGAATTCTACTTATGTTAATTCAAGAGATGATGAAATACACGTTTTTTAAATTTAAATTGTAGAAGTACATCATTTTATATGAAAAAGATACACAATAAAGACAACATACCTGTATAAAGTCGGTTATGATCTATGTCTAAAAATTTGAAAAGAAACAATTTGAAGGTTTTATCGAATTTCTAAGAAATTTCCATTAAAACAAGAAATAATCACACTCATCAATGAAGCTATCATCAAAACATGAACTTTTTACTACACATTGCGTAGAAGATAAATTAGATGGTTGTCTTGGTTAATATTGAAATAAACAAATAAACCTTGGCCTCAAATCTAAAAATCTTACAAAAACAACTAGACGAGGTATAATATGTGTGTATAAAAAGACCTAGTTTTATATATAAAACGATAACATAAATCTTTCTTTAAAAAAATCCAATAATGTTTGCCATCTGAATAGGCATTTGAGTACTTTAAGTTTTATCTCATCGTGGGTAAGTATTGATTCCATATTCCGTATTCAGTACAAGACAACCTAGGTTGGACTGACCTGCTTTGGCTGTTGTTAAAGCCTCATCATGATTCCTCCTTTACGGTCTCATAAAAAATGTCTGCAGGTGTCAATAATGGTAATCACCAAAATCCTAACAGAAATGAAAGACTCCAAGACCGCCTACAGGACACAAAATAGACACATGGCCTCTGCAGCTCACCAAACCTCAGCAGTTTCATAAATTTACAAAATGGATCAAATGGATCTGGAAATTTTTAATATAAATAGTTGCGTTTGTATATTCCCAGGATTCATGTTTGTTACTGCAAATTTAGTTTAAAACCAACGGCGTTATCAACTTTTTTTTCGTAGGAACTTCTGAGAAGAAACGACTTTGTGACTGTTACATTTTTTAGGAGTTGTAAACAAAGTCAAAACAAAAACGAACTTTCGAAACAGCTTAAATGCAATACCGAACAGTGGCATTAAAATAAAGAAAGAATCTAAGAATCACTATGACATTTTAGACAAATATATACATATGTGTAACTCGTTGTAAAACATCGACTCAGAGAGATTAACTGGGACTCGTTGGAGAAAAGAAAACATGAATACGTTCATAGCTTGTCCTCGGTGGTACCTCTAAGGGAGTCATGGAATCTACAATTCTTAATACACAAGTTTTCAGCTATCTAGTATATACTGATCTTAAAAGAAGACGAAATATGCTTTAAGGCATGGACATTGTGACCAACAAGGTCACCATATTTGCAGTTATTATATCATATCTTCCATGGACTCTAGATTTCAGTCAAGAAAAGATAACTTTTCTATCTATTTAATGATTTAATCGTTGTATTATTACGGGAACCGAAGAGCATTTACGTTGAGTTGGATCCTGAAAGAGCCCGTCCAGTGTCCGCAACACGTTCCAAAGTTTTTTCACTTTTGACTCATAAAACGGTTTATTTCATATAATAAAGGGTGAAGATTACTGTTACATTTGGAATCATATTACCTCTTCTCAGAGACGATATACTAATCTTTCAATGTTGCTGATGTTTCAATAGTTTCAACAGTAAGTGGTCCTTGAAATAATCACAGATTCAATACTAGACAACGTGGCATTTTTATAACTGACTTCATTAATAACTCCTTTGTCCATAAAATAATGTCAACAGTATAAGATATTTTAAAGCAAGAATAAGATTGCCATCAGAAGAGAACATTCTTAATTTCTTCAAGACAAATTATTCAAAATTGTTCATGTCAAAGTGTGCCAAATGTTAAGCAGGCGTTTGATACGTTATTTCAAGATGTATTTTCAATGTATGTTTAGAGAAATATACCAACGTACAGTTTTATCTTTTAATAGAGTCTTGGTAAGAAAGGAGCATTCTGAGGTAGATCGTTATACTACTAGCTTATAGTATGAATGTATAGGCGTGACCTCTGGGCGTCATGTAGACAGAAAAGTAAGCAAGGATCTATATGTGGAGAGAGAATGAGATTGTATTCGTAATAAAAGTTTATGCATTAAGCTGAAAAAAGACCGTGTCTATTCGTGAAATCTTATTAGAAATCTTATTCATAAAGGTCTAGTTCCATCCACAACCAGGATGTATACAACAACATTCCAATAACAATCCTAATTAGGTGTATTTATACCTTTTTCTTACTTAAATGTCCTTACCAGACGTCAAAGGTATCTGAACAGCAGGGGCTGGTTTCCATTGCCTTGTGAGGTTTCTATTTCTTAAAGTGGTTGTTTCCAAATTAGAAATTTTGCCTTAAAAGGCTTTAGCTTAATTGATTATTCTTAAATACCTATGCCGATTCGGATGCAATGGATAACGTGAAATCAGTCAAGTTGGCTGAGAATAATTCCTTGGAAGTATTTACCGAGGCGGTATTTCAGACTTCATATAACCATGCACAGTAACTTCTCTGCACTTACTCTAAGCAATTGACAATACTTTCCAGGGATAAATTGCTCCAAATATGATATATAAATTACACAATTTTGAAAATATTGTTTGTCAATATTCAAACACAAAAAAATCATTGGTAATAATCATCAGTCTTATAAACATTGCTAGGTCATCAGAACTAGTGCGAATGCAATGGCTAATTGGTTCCAAGGCGACTCTATCGCAAATAAGTTGTACAAAAAAGCCCAACGGACATACTGCTGTCGTTTCTACAGCTGCATGCCAAAAGTTTGTTCACATACCTGAATATACTAGTGCAAATACATGTATCATGTTATTTGAGGTGTCTTTGAGGTATCGTAGCGTTGCGGAAAAGAAACGTTTAATATTGAATTTTCATTACACATATGCATATCCATTCTTCTTTATGTTTATCGTACTCCACAAATACCCGTAACAATTCTGGAAGGTCATTGAAGTGACCATGGGTCAAAATTCCCAAAACACTTATTTTTATCTTTCTCCATAAAATCCTTTATAACTTATCAACTTCTTTAAAAACTAGTCACGTTTGTTTCTCAGCACAAAGTCATTGTGATTATGTTGGTTTTAATCTCAGAGAGTCGATATGGGACATTTTATTTGACATTTAACGTAATCAAAATTTCGAAAATGTGACCCCTGCTGTCTTTATCAGTTTGCCAAAATTTGAATTTTTGCACGATTGTCCAGACAATGCCAAAATGAGTTCAAGAATGGCTATTTCATACATGGACAGTGGGTGATCCATTGTCATTCTTGCTGAAGTTATTGTATTGACGTTGAAACGAAACCAAAATTACATGATATTTGCCCTACGATTCAGTGGTAAGTGAACAAACTTTCGGTATGCAGCTGTACATTGCGTGACTCATCTACGCAATCCAAACGCCCATGCTCGATACGCCTTTAGATATGATGCTGAAAATATCAATACAATTACACTGACTCTAAAAACAATGTCATCGGGAGAATACGTTCCATGAACTTCGGAAGACCAGCAAAAGATTTAGCAAATAAAGATGGTAATTAAGTTTCTTTAAAGCAGCAGGGATTAGACACGTGGTTGATGGGAATGCGGAGAAAAATTTACGAAATGCAATTCACTTGCCAAGTGACATTGACAGCCTTGGAATGTGAATTCATAGACTCAAAGAAAAAAATTTTAAAAATAAATTATGATATATCGATATAATTAATGAGACTTGTTTTAATTTCTTTGATATAAAAACATATGTAAAGGATATAAAACTGTAGCAAGGAAGGTGCAGAACGATAAACAGACTATCATCATGAAAAAAAGTAATAAAAACAAGGTTTTTACTGGAAATAAAAACCGTTAATAAAAATGAGCCATGTAGTAAATTGTCTATATTCTTCAATTTAGACACTGTTCGTGAATAACATGGAAGTAAATCTGTTCAATCTTAAACAAGTAATGAACGTGTGGCTGATTGTCTGATCGATAAAGAAAGCCATTTAACTACAATAAACGATCGGGAATGAGATACTCAGATGTTTTTAGCGTTCTGTCAAATCACCGCCATTTAAATCTATTGCATCTGCCCTATTGCTTCTCTCCAAGTGGTAACGTAAACTGCATTTTTTCATATTTGTTTCTTTCCAAAATTTTGAAAATCTTAAAACAACTAAAACTTTCTAATATTGATGATTGAACTTTCATCGCCAATAATTTGTATCTGATTGCCTGTAATTTGCATCCGGTACTAACTTTAATCTTTATGCAATCGTCTGTTGAAAAAACGGTAGACTCTACGGTATATACGGTGCTCACAAATCACATAATTGTTTCGAACATACTTAACCACAATCGTAATTTCAGTTAGATTGACCACTAAATGCTGAATAACCCAAACAAAGATTTGTTTATCCATATGATTTATTGTGAATGACAGATATACTTATTTTTAAAAATTATCATATCGAGAATCAATTGAATTACAACCTTCTATCATCTGACCCTATTATTCCTGAATAAATATGTATTATCGATGCTTGTCAAATGAAAATCGCTTTGAAACTTATGTTTTTGAAGATTCCCATCAGCAACTTCTAATGGGCAGTGAAATGACAGATTTGCAAGAATGATTAGACAAAAGATTAGTTTTGCCCTTCAATCTAATATTGTCGTAATAGTATTGACAATTTCTGCATTACGGAAATTTTAAGAGCTTTTCAGATTTTGTGGGAAAACAAAGGCATGAACTACTGATTAACATTGTAGTTGTTAACTGTGTTGATTTGTGCAAAGAGCATCTTCAGTATGTTGTACATTATTCAGAACATCGAAATTTTATTTCAGTACATAATCAAAGTTAAAATGTGAATAACAAGTGACACAGAAATAGTTTTTATTGGTTTAATTTACCCGATATTTTAAAATCGTACAAAGAGTACAGTCAAATATATGACTTTGATGATATTTGACTTCATTGGTCATAATAAGTTATTTATAAAATCTTACAAAAGTGTCTTCTGAAAATTGATAGACTATGTGTTAATATATTTGACGTAAATAAGTATGAGGGTGACATTCTTATTTGTTTTTCATCAAAATTATTTGTCATTACTTTTTAATTAAAACAAAACTCCTTTGACTCCTAATGCAGCGATGCGATGACGTAGTGATATTAATGACGTCATGTCATGCACTTGCCGATGGCTCAAAATCTACTGTACAAAACTATATGTCTTGGGAGAAATCGTTTGAATTACCAAAAATCTTATCTCCATTTTCAAATAAAAAACATCTGTTTATTAAGTTGTCAATGATTTAAATTTCTACGAACTGCAACACAATGTATAATTTCTGATCCTGCTCTTTTAAAACGCTAAATTCTAGGCTAGATTACGTTCTATAAACATGTTTATTAACATGTATAATGAAGTTATATAAATATGTTTTTGAATATGTTAAATTGTCGCATGGGTTTCTAACATGTAAAAGAGTATTTCCTTTTATCAATTATTGATCATTGATATATATTATAAAATGGTTTTGCGAAGAAAGTTGTTTGTTTGGTGTGTCACATTATGTATGGTGTGATGGCAGATAGCGATGTAGTATAGAAGTTTTGACTGTGATGTGACAAATTGTCCTGTACTGTGACAAATGATACTTTTGAATGAAAATTATGCTATGTTATTCCATATTGCATTTTGGTATGACTGCCTGTTCTTTGGTTTAACAAATCGTAATTTCATCAAAACCACGCCGGCTAAACACTAACCTCGATAGCAGGAGAGTCGTTGTTCAATTAAACAGTGCTTTATAAGGTTTCATTTTCTAGAGGTAGTTATTTGTAAATCAGTAATTACTATTTCTAAGGTTTGACAACAAATGATCGCAGCCTAACAGAGAATTACCTCCTATCTAATTGCTAAATTCTTAAAATGTAAAGTACTTCCCTTGAGCATAATGACGCCATCATTCCAAAAACGTTGGTTAGTAAGAAATAAAACTTCTCAGTACTGTTAAAGGATTGATGATGACCATGTAACAAGATAATGACCTTATTTGAAAGCTAATTAGACAATTTCAAGATTGAATTTGAACATTTCAACATCTCCGTAAAATACCAGTATTCTATTAGATTTGCAACATGTGAAGATAAAGAATAATAACACAAAAAGTTTAGAGTATCGGCATCTTTCTAGGTTTAAGCATAACAGCATACTTAGACCAACGGTATGTTTTGATCAATCATCAATAACAATTGCTGGATTTGCTCAATATCAAATATTAAAAACATTTTAGCATTTGTTTTATAACTTTCAAGACCTTATTCAGCATGACTGAAGTGGAATTTTCTAGAAAGGTTATCACTAACCTTTGCATGATATACAGCTGCATATGGAAAGTTTGTTCACATAAATGTATCTGTGTATCCTAGTGCACATATCATGTAATTGGGGATGTCTTTGGGGCATCATAGCATTATGAAAAAGAAACGGATAATGTTGAATGTTCAATACAAAAGTGAAGATTCATTGTACTTTAACGTAATTCAATTTCTTTATTCAGGTGTATGTAGGCCATCGGCCCTTAATACAATACAATCATACAATCATACAGCCAACAAGCGGCTATAGCGCAACTTATTTGCATGGTATATGTACATGCCCAGGTTTCTTATTAGAATATAGTTTTCTACAGACATCAAAGTGTTAAATTTGTGCAACGATGGATAGGCGTAATAGTTCAGTGGGATGTATAAAGAGCGAAGATGGTCATAGGCAGAACATATTAACAAAAAATGATATTCGTCTTCAATGTGGTTATCAGAACACATGTGACATAACCTCTGCTGCCTAGGCTTACTGATATATCTACCAGTTTCAATATTCAATTGATGAGAGCTACAGCGAAACTGTGCAAGAGCAATACGGAACTTTTCAATATGAATGCAGCTCAAATACGGTTCAACACGGAATATCTGTTTATATAAGGAATAAGAGTAACTTTTAGAACTTGAAGTTAATGATTCATGCCAGCCTTGTAGGTACATATCCTTTGTCCTAGACATAAGTTCAGAAAGAAAGGCATCGAAATGAGTAATATACTGTCTTTCCCATACATATCCGAAACCCGTACTATTCAATAAAAGCCTAAGTTTTGAGACCCAATTAAGTTTACCATGAGAAGCATCAAGCAACATAAGATTATAACACTTTTTGGGAAAACGGGTAACTGGCATATTCAGCAGTTTATACCAGTATTTAATGCAGCGCTTGTACGCATAAATAAACAGTGGATATCTGCCACATTCCCCACGAACAACCTGGTTGGAGGTGGAAGATTTAACACCAAGTAAATGTTTACACGCTAAAGTATGTACTTTCTCCAAGTTAGAGGTGATGTTACAATCTAATCCCCACACTTCAGCCCCATAAAGGAGAATAGGAGTTACTTTAGAGTCAAAAATCTTAAAAAAGACATGATGTTGCAAAGGGTGTAGATTTGTTAGAGACCGGATTATACTAAACAAAGCCTTTTTTGATTGTAAAATAGAATTGTTAAAGTGCTTACACCAAGCTAGGGTTGAAGAGAACTGTACACCCAAATATTTATATGAAGCGACACAATCAATTAAAGAGCCACCTAGAAACCATTTTTCTTTCTTAGAAAGATGACCACCTTTTCTAAAGACAACAATTTTGGATTTATCCAGATTAATTGTAAGATTATAATCAATACAATGATGTTCTAGAACGTTGATACGTTTTTGCAGACCATAAATAGTATCAGATAGAAGAATTACGTCATCTGCAAACAAGAGAAGAAACAGTTGTGTTAATTCGGGATGAAGTTGGATACCAGGATAGCAGTCACACTCAATTTTTTCTACCAATTCATTAATGAACATGGAAAACAGGAGGGGACTGTAATTGTATATTGTACCCAACATTCAACCATAGCAATTTTGCCAGGTTTTCCATTTAAAGTGTTTAACAGCATTAAACACAAGTCATGTTTATTCCCATGCACTAAGCCAATGTGATTGTGCTGATGTTTTTAGAGATTGAAACTGGAATATTATAATAGAAATTTCAGGGAAATAGGAATTTCGATAGTCACTCCTTCTGTCCAGTGACATTATTGCATGAGAGACAATATGATCCAAAATTTGAACTTTGAATGAGGGTAAGGTTAAGATACGCTATGTGAGAAAGTTTTGAAAACTTTCATGTAAACATCATATAAACTTTTCAGATCAACTCAAATATATGCAGACCTTTGCATAAAAAAGTATACATTTTCCGATGAATAAACTTTTGAAACTGTCAGCAACAGTTGTTTTCTTATAAATATATCACGTTGAGGTGTTTATTGTAGAACTCTCATAGTTATCCATATGCATTAACATAACAAAATGCCACACATATAATCAAACCAACTATATGGTAATCATAAGACCTTACTTCTATAAGCATTCGAGTAACTAATTTGGAATCTAAATTCATCGTTTATAACACAACAGTCAGTCGATATCGAGACGGACAGACGAACGAAAATAGGCAGTTTCGATATCCTCCGGCAACTTTGTTAGGCGGTTGTTATTATCTTATGGTTAATTGAATTTGGTTTATCATTACACTTAGAGTTTTATGTTCGACATTCAAACGCTTTAATTTTTTTCTGTGGAAAAGTTGTGAATAAAGGTAGCACGAACGGCAAAAATAAGGAAACTCTTATTATTTTCATGTAATACTTTGTGTTCTTAGTTTTTTAATTATTCTTACTTCTCGGTTACAAATGAAAGTATTGGACACTAATACATCATATATACTCAAAAGGTTCCCTAAAGTGTGTTGTACTTTAAAAAAATCATTCGGAACTCAATGAAGAGATTTTAGGGCTACTACAATAATAATTGGTATTTATCACAGTTCCTTTTAACATAGTTGGCATAAATAAAGATTGGTGTATCTTTCGTATAACATTGATTTTTTTGCCTGAGTTTGACATTGATTTCCTTCTTGAATGCTAAAGATGAAATTCAAGTTTGTTATTTCCTTACATGATTGCCGGGAGTAGATACTCACGAGATATAGTTCATCAACTGACTCGTTGTTTAAGCAGATTATTTAAGTGTATATCAAAGTGACACAGAGTATGTCGTTAGAGTCAAATTTGCCAATGTTATCCATTCTCCATTCCATTATCTTTATTTCAAGAGGTTCATAATGATAATTATCACTATAATGATTATTGTAAAACAGTATACCTCAATGTCGTGCTTTCAAACTACTTTACATGAATAGGTCTTTAATTTTGGGATGAATCATTTTTCAAGGTTAGCAAAAAATAATAAGTCAGATCACGACAACCATGACATAAGCGTATGCGAATTAACACTTTTGTAAAATATGAGCCCAATTTATGTAAACCCGTATAAAAATGTGTAATTTTGTCTTTTGTGAAACATTGCACCGTGATTCCTTTCACTCTTGCAGCCTGTAACTGTCTTCTATGTCTCTATCTCACTCTCTCAATTTTTTTTTTCTGTCTGGTTATAACTATTTATTTGTTGAAATTATGTAATTTGATTGTACCATTCTTTTGTCTGTAAAAAAAGAAAATATGAAATGATTCCAATTTCGTTTGTTAGATGGTACTTCAATAATAAATGCTTATTTGTTTCTGTATAGCCAAAATATCATGCTCAGCAGTTCATAAATACCAATTGCTTATTTTCTTTTTCAATCATTGCGAAATTACAATTGAATTTGAGTTTTATTTCAAACAATTCGTTTGATTTATAAAGTTATAAAGAAATTAGTGAACAATGAAAGAAATTGATATTTTAAGTAATCATAACTCATAAATGATAACATAAAATAATGGCTGATGCCTGATAATGTGTTATTTGAATATCAATGTGCGTAACACTGCGAATCTAAGAAACGAAATACGTACGTTAAATGACAAAAACAAAAGACAATTAAAAAGTCTGGTTCTAAAAAGGTTGAAAGGAAGAGAAATGTGTCATTTGGAAATATTTTACCATTTTTGTGAAATAAATACTTTTATCTCCGGGCCAAACGTGACATTAACAGAATTAAACAAGGATTTGGTTACAACGTGATTGCATGTTCTCTAAGAAAACATCGTCTACAACTGTTTTTGAAATTGTTTCAAAGAAGGTATCTTTTATCGGAAATGATTTTAAGTAAATACTTGTTTGCTTGTTGAACGGTTTGTATGGATATCTACGGTCTCCTAGAGCTGAATGTTTTGATACTCTTCTTTCACTATCATATTAATTTCCAATTAATGCTCTGATCTTATGAAACAAACAAACAATGAAAAGTTTTAGCAAAAGATTATGGACGTATGTGTTTTTCTAGTGTTCGAATAATGCTATTCTAGGTATGCTAAAGGTTTGTTTTGAAAGTTTAAAGGCAAACTGGCAACCTCAATGAACAAACAGATGTTTCATCTAGGAGCTGGAGTTATAGACAATTACCTAAGCGGAAGACCGACATGCCTTGTAAGAAGTCGTCGGAATAGTATTTACAATTTTAACTATATATTTGTTTACGTGAACTATGAGCAATTAAGAAGTTTTTTTTTTAAAAACACAACTAAACCAGGACATCACTCAAACATGAATTCATTCCATAAGACGTTGAATTTCTTTTCTATCAGCCAAAGATTCATTCTCTCCCAAAAGAGGTAGCTCCGTCATAAATTCATATACAACCTCTGTCTAAATTCGAAGGTTTCTTGGTCTAGAAATGTAGAACGCTGATTGGATACAAAGTTAGTTGTGCAATCAGCGACGCCGTTTTAAAAGTTATCATTCAAATAGCCTAAGTTATTTCCGTAAGCTTTCCATAAGCTAACCTTTATTCGAATATGCACCATGCACATTGAGTCGTCTTTACAGAACACAAACGCCTCATTTTGCGACTGAATCATTGCATTGCACAGGCCTGTGTAACAACAAATATGTTATTCATGAATTCGTTGTTTTCATTGGCTGAAATATTTCCAGGTAGTTTAAGTTGCAATATTGTTCCGGTAAGGGAAACTGTCCGAAGTCCGAGAAACCTTCGTATTAAGACAGAGTTTGTATAGGAATTTATGACGGAGCAACCAATGTTGGGAGAGAATGAAAGATTAGTAACACAGGTTATTAAGGGCAACAACCAAATAACGAAAACAATGGATTTTATTAGATTTCCTTGAAATTTTATTATGCAACATCAAGTGAAAGGACCAAAACAGTAAAAAACCTTTAATAAATCTAATATGTAAATAATAAACATTGCATATAGGGGTACCATTACTCTAAAACTAACACATGACCTCATTGAGAGAAGAATTTACCTCAGTAGGTGGAATGTTTGTTTGTGTTGGTATCAGTCCACGGAGGTGATTCCATGTTCGCATACTGTAAGCGTAATATTTCACAGATGAACAGCCTCACAGGTACAACAAATATTTGTTAATCATAAAAACACCCTACTTCTTTTGTTTTTGTTCCAAGTCGATTGCATCTATGAACATGTTTGCCTCTTAATTACAAGTTAAATGATCTCCCTCATGTTCAGTCCACAGGTTCGTCAGGTACAGTGTCTAGGTGGACAGTGACGTCTATAAGAGTATCATTTTGGTATCGTTCAGCTTAAGATTACAGGCAATTAATTTTTCAAAATTTCTCTCGGACAGTTGGAATTTTCCTTGGTACCAACTGATTGAAAATATCTGCAAAATTACTTATTAATTCTGCGGTTATATCGAAATATGTCTGGGATATCTATCCTCTCTCGGTTGCAAGTGCGACGTCTTCGGACCGTATTGAATAAGATAAAACTCGTCAAAAACTGAAAATACTGTAACGTCATCGAAAATTGTTTAGAGTAGGATGTTGACGTCATTAAATCTTAGAATGTATTACTGTTGAAACGGCTTTAAATACATGAAATTTTCATGAAATCTTCAAATGATGCTTTAGACAGCATATGTCAACTTGAAGTTGTACAATCATCAGCATGATATTTAAGGCACTATACCACGCTTTTCAACCTTTTTGATATTCTAAGGCATATGGGGTTGTAGGCACTCAATTTAGGTTTCAGTAGATACTTATTATTCTTTACAGTTGACCTGTAATGACCAATGAAAAAGTTAAGATGGCAGATATAAAAATCTTCGGTCAGCTGTGCACAAAAGGGATTAGATTTGGACCATTGAAAACGACTGAATTAGTAGTGTGTGCAGCTATTGAACTAACCAAAACTCTGAACTAGGTTGATGGATGAAATATTGTTTATAAAAGCAACCATGTTACTCAACCGATTTTATAAAGAAAGTATAAGCACTGTTATTTGATTAAGATTTCCGATATCGTAGTGCATGCTGATTTAATGCTTCAAGTCTTTAAGAATAAATTTCATAACCTGAATAACTTACGAGGATTACCTGAGTGTGGATCGTTAATAATATCAAGAGATATGAATTATCTGTGCATTCTTTGTATTTGTCTTTGAAATAGTGTGCACTTGTGCCTTTTACAATTCTAACGATAAAGATAATTGCTGTAAATCTTTACAGTTTCCTTTAGCAAAACACTGATTAACCTTTCGATACGTTATGATGACAATGCCTTCTTGTATCCACATTTCAACACAACTACTAACACCCAACCTTTAAAAAATGCCAGACAGTTTAACTGTGCAATTAAATCTGTATTGTAATTGCTTCCGCTGTTCCTAGCGACTGATTACAATTCAAAGGTTTCCCAATCAACTCTGAAGGCAAAGTAAATAAACGAATCACTACAGTGTACCTGAAACTAGCCCCATGGGACATGTTCCTCAAAGCCAAAATGTGAATCGAAATTCAACGGTTTAAATGAGATATTGAGAGGTTGTGAATAATGGAAGCTATCATTACATTGGCAGTCCCTGAAAGTGTTGATAATAATATCTTTGATGAATATATACCTTTCATTTCAAATCAACACATTCGACTTAAATGGTCAGACAAATTGATAGAAATTAATATTTTTCAATTATATATAGGTGCATGTGAAATAATCCTCAGTTCAGCGTCCTCCCAGTGGAAGTTTGCAGACTTTATACACTTATAGATTAAAAAACATTTGGTTCAAATTTTTCATATTTGATATGAATCAGTATCATATTTCTCTCAATGACACGGGATTTTTTCTATATTTGATAGATGTAATATTGCTGCCACGCCCGCAGATCCATATCAATATCAGCCCGAGGGACCGTAGCTTCGAGTTATCTTCCTCTGCAGGGTAACATCATGTACCCAAATATGTAGCCACAATAATGCTTTTTCGTCTACAAACGGTATGATGTTGACCTTTTTAACATATTTGTTTGAGAGACTAAAATGATCAATTGTGCCTTTTATTGTTGAATAAATACATGGCGCCACTCACATATTGAACAAATTTTAACATATGAAAACAACATACTCAATTTTTTAAAACTTAGAACCATTTATAGTCAAAAGCAAAGTATGATATTCGATAACAGATTATAACATTTCATTTTTTAGATCATACTCCATATCAGCCCTCGACCCATACTAACCCTCTGGCCTGTGGCCCTCGAGCTGATAAGGACGTCTCGGGCTGCTGTTGAAAAATGGAAAATGGCATGTTATAACCTCTATATACATTAGAGACAAAGATGAATATAATGTTGATTGTTAATTCAATTCTACTTATCCAAAAAAAGTGGACATGGGTTTACCCCCGGATTTCGGTGCGAATTCGTTGAGAATGGTTTGTTTTGGGTACGAATTCATCACAACTCCGATCTACTTATAGATGTCACTTCTGATTGACAGTCATATAGGTAAGTGACATTACTAATCCAAAAAGAAAATTATGGGACGACTTCACCGCCCTATTTGGGTACGAACTGTCGCCGACAGCCTTCTATTTCCCTTTTATTCCATCAGAAGGTTGTTTCTCCACTGTCTTTATGTAGTGAGTTGTATGTGCTACCCGTATTTGGCTACACGCCAAATCACGTGCGTTCCATGCCTGTGACGTGTGACACTTTCATGTCACCACCCGACCATGTCGGATGTGTTTTCAACATCTTTCTAATGTTGAATAATCGTCTTTCTGCAGGTAAGCACCCTCTCTACATATCTTTTTATGTCTTTGCTAGTAAATGTATTATTATCATAATCTTAATAACAACCTTAAGTTAGTAATTGATCGCGATCGCGTATGTAAACTTATTCTCGCGTGTAGCACATTCTAACTTAAGCACTAGCATAGCACGTATGGCAGTGTATGATTGATTATGATTATTTTAAACATATCAAATCATCAGTTTTTTATATATTTCTGACCGATCGCTAATGCGTGACGTACTTTCAATTGTAAATATACCGGACTTAACGCTAAAGCGTGACGTCACTCATATTTTATCAATTATGCAATTATAGAATAACAATCGTTTATGAAGCTTTTATATCTATAATTGTATTGTTTATTGCATCTTTATATATGTATTTCATAACATATATGTAAAGAGAGACACTTTCATGTCACCACCCGACCATGTCGGATGTGTTTTCAACATCTTTCTAATGTTGAATAATCGTCTTTCTGCAGGCAATAAACTGGTTTAGAACTGAAGCGACGTTCCCCGTCTTTTATATTGTCCACGGACGACAAATGACCTGAACCCGTGACAATTGGCGCCCGAACAGGGACGGGGATCATCACAACATCGCCGTCAACCAGTGCCAACGAACCGTGACCACCCCTCTGTACCATCACTACACCATCACGTCACTTCAGCTCACCACGCCGTCATCTTCCAGGATCGACATATGTGAGATTGTGCTTTTGATTTTGTGAATATGTGTATGTGATATCAGCTTCTTCTTCATTGACTGTGATAAGACACTTTACATCTATTATATTTTACCCATTGATCTGTGATATGCATATATACATGTGACACTATAAACAAGACTGTGATAACCGTGATATGTGATATCTGTGAGCATCAATGAGACATTGGGAGACATTCATCAGTAATGAAATGTGACATTTGATTGATATCCATGGACCTCCTTTATTCTTATTATTGAACTGACATTTTGGAAAACCTTTATGGATCAACTGTTTTCATGCTTTTGATTGCTGTTTAGACGCTTGTGATATTTCTTTACGTGCTATCAACCTGTGTTTTCATGCAATGCTATTACTTTTCATGTAATTTGTGTATGAATCTAATGCTTTGAAGCTCACATTGCGTTGCATTGTTTACATAAGTTCGTGTATGACATGATGTTTACTCAAGCTTGATTAGTTTAATTAGATTAATTAGATTAATTTTGATTAGACAGCTTATTTGAATAAAACCATAAGCTATTGATATTGTCTGTAAAAACGACAATGCATTCTTAAGTATTACATTAGCATTCTAGTGTTTTGACTTAGTGCAATAGTTGTTTGTTTACATTTTGTGTTTGCTTGTGTGTTTGAGTCAGTCATTTTGCACTTATACTAATTATACAGCCATGCACTCGCGTTGCTCATTCTCGCGTTCTATATTTCCGCGTTCGCGTCCGTTCACTAAATAAATTGTTAGGATAATAAATTTTTATTGGGTTTTTCATTTTCTCTATTCTATACTACTTTCTTCGCTGTATCATTTTGGCGATTACCTCCCTTTGGTTCACATCAACTTGTGTCGTGTTTGTTTCTTTATCATGGTTTTGTTCGCTCTTTGCCTTTGGTAAGTTTGTTGCTATTGGGTGCTCAAGTTTGCAATATATATGAACATATTTTGAATATTGACATATATATATATGTAGTTTGTTTGTTTTTTCGTTGAATTTTCCTTTTCAAATTCAATGCTTTTTCCATACCCTTAGTATTTAATTACCTTAGTCACTCTAGAGTTGCGCTTGCGTTTACTTCTTACATCACCCCATGATACATCAAACACTGTATCACACACTCTGCAATATCAGAGCATAGAATATCTCATCACATCACCATTCATGTTTATCCATGGTTTATCTTGTTTAATCTTTGTGCACAGTAAATACTTAAGCTAGAGTAATAGCGTGAACAAAGTTTATAATACACTACTGTAACTCTTTGAGTGAGTCGACATGTAGTTATATAGACTTTTGAACACACTGCATTTATCTTTGTTAGTCTACTGTTTGATTCAACACTTGCACTGTTCGTGTTTACGTTGTTTATATTATTACTGATCGTGGACAACATGGCTCAAGGTGGTGAAGATTGGGAAATAAAATCAGAGGTTATTTCCGATGCGGATGAAGCCAGGATGTTGGATTATCTTCAGAAGACGGGAAAATACAGCATCCACTCACTACCCACTTCTTCTACACCATACTCTAGGCACATCCCTTCTTACACCCACACACCTAGTTTTCCACCATATGTTCCTACCCCAGGTTCGTTTCCTTTCCCTCCTCCCACCTTTCCACCTGCACCTTGGACTACGCTTCAGCAGCCACCAAGGATTTCAGCCTTCTCAGGTGAAGAGCCGGTGCCGAAAGGGGAGACAACCTTTGAAAACTGGAAGTTCGAGGTCCGTTGCTTGATGAAGGATGACAGCATTACGTCGTCTGCTCTTATGCAATCTGTGAGGAAGTCCCTAAGAGGAGGTGCCGCTCGTGTTTTGATATCCCTAGGAGAGTTCGCCACAGCTTCAGATATACTTCAGCGTCTGGAAGGCCCCTACGGAACCATCATCACAGCGGAGCAACTTCTTCAACAGTTTCATCAAGCAACTCAAAAGGAATCGGAGACAGTCGCTTCATGGGGAATACGGCTCGAGGACATATTACAGAGTGTGTTTGAGAGAGGATCCTACTTGGATGCCCAAGCAAGTCAGGCTATGCTGCGGAATCGTTTCTGGACAGGTTTGAGGAATGCGGCATTGAAGGATGCAACACGCCATGCCTTCTACTCGGCGATGGATTTCCACACACTTCTACAGACCGTCCGACTGATTGAGCAGGAAATCAACAGCAGTCAACCTGTCAAGCCAAGACCAAGTCGTAGCCAGCATCAGTCTCATACCTTGGGATCCACTCAGCCACTAGGAGGACCATCTTCATCTCCTCAGGATCAAACTGCTCGACAGCTGTCTGACATCACCAAGAGACTTGAGAAGTTGGAAGTGGACTCAAGAAAGCCGTCCACAGACAGTCATCTTCTCCAACAGATTCTTGACAGGCTGAAGACGTTGGAATCCAAGGAGACACAACCTCAACAGTACTCCCTGCCACCACAAAGGACTCGAGGTAGAGGAAGAAGAGGACAAGGTCGGGGCCGAGGATCCTCAAACAAGAAGGAAGAAGAGAAAACTTTAAACTGATCCAGCCTACTGCTGCGGGGCATGCACAGGCTGAGGGAACTACTAGCCCCACATCAGACTTACACCAACGGATGGTAGGCAAGGCCAACGAAGCAGTCATCGACATCGAGGGACTCGACTGTCCTGCCTTGATTGATCCTGGGTCGATGGTCTCAACTGTATCGGAGGGATTCTACGCATCAAGCCTCTCTCACCTTCCCCTACGACATCTTGAAGACTTTGAGATTGAAGTGATGGGAGCAGGCGACAACATCCTTCCATACTCAGGTTACCTGGAGGCCAAGATCTACATCCCCTTCATCAACAAGGAGTTGGACATCGTACTGCTAGTCACCATAGACACAGAGTATAACAGGCGAGTACCTTTAGTGATAGGCACCAACGTTATAGACCTTGTTGAGAGATTCATGGAACCTGTAGATAGCACCATACCAGCCTCTTGGGTAACAGCGCTACGATCACAAGCCAATGGAATCATCGGACAAGTGAGATCTACCAACAAGACACCGATCCACATTCAGCCAAACCAGATGATGATCATCGATGGATTTGTGCGTCACCAGCCTGGAATAGCCACAGCTATTACAGAACACCATGATCTGGACTCAGACCTCCGGACAGGACTCTCTGTTTGCCCACGACTTGTAGAGATCGGTAAGCGGGGTAACTCCTCTAGAGTTCCTGTTCGCATTTGTAACATGTCAGCTAGGACCATCACTATACCCGCCAAGACAAGACTCTGTCAACTTCACGAAGTTCACGTGGTAAGTGGAGTACCTGTCGATGCTTTGCCAACGAAGACCAGCAACAACCACGAGACTCTCCCCTCACCTGTAGACATCGATCTCTCAACTAGTTGTCTTACAGATGGACAGAAGGATGAAGCTTTGACTATGCTTTCGAAATGGAGTTGCATCATGTCTAAGAGCCTCATAGACTTGGGACACACCACAGCTGTGCAACATGAAATCAACCTCATGGATGACACTCCGTTCAAGGAACCTCATCGACGTATCCCACCCGGAATGTTTGAGGAAGTGAGGGAACACCTTCATGAGATGTTGACATGTGGAGCCATTCGTGAGTCTCATAGTCCTTTCTCGTCTAACATTGTGCTTGTGAGGAAGAAGGACAAGTCTCTCCGGCTCTGCCTGGATTTTCGTCGTATTAATCAACGAACGGTTAAAGACGCCTACTCCATCCCCAGAATTGATGAAACTTTGGATTGTCTGTCAGGAGCATCCATGTTCTCAAAGTTAGATCTGCGCTCGGGCTACTGGCAAGTGGAGCTAAAGGAAGAGGACAAGCATAAAACTGCCTTTTCAGCCGGTCCTCTCGGATTCTATGAATGTAACCGAATGCCGTTTGGACTTACCAACGCACCTGCTACATTCCAGCGCCTAATGGAGAAATGTATGGGAGATTTGAACCTCAAGGAGTGTCTCATTTACCTGGATGACATTATCATTTTCTCAAAGACATTTGAGGAACATTTGGAACGTCTTGAAGCAGTATTCAAGCGCCTCAAAGACAACGGACTCAAGCTCAAGCCTTCCAAGTGTGAGTTATTCAGGGATCGTGTGACATACCTTGGGCATGTTGTATCTTGCAACGGGATAGAGACGGACCCAGAGAAGGTTTCAGCACTCAAGAACTGGCCTGTTCCTACCAACGTACATGAGGTCCGAAGATTTCTTGGATTCACAGGCTATTACCGTCGTTTTGTGAAAAACTTCTCCCGGATTGCAAGACCTCTCAACGATCTTTTGACTGATCAGCCAAAGAAGAAGAGACGAAGCTCAAAACCAGATCCCAACTGGAAGTGGAATGATGAGCAACAAGAAGCGTTTGATGCCCTTATCCAGCGCCTCACATCACCACCAATCCTAGCATATGCTGACTACTCTCTCCCTTTTGAGGTCCACACAGATGCCAGCGCTAATGGACTGGGAGCTGTTCTTTATCAGAAGCAGGATGACAAGATGAGAGTGATCGCATATGCAAGCAGAGGACTCAGAAAGGGTGAGAGGAACTATCCTGCACACAAGCTGGAGTTTTTAGCACTAAAGTGGGCAGTCACAGATAAGTTTCACGAGTACCTGTATGGAAATAAGTTCGAGGTCAAGACTGATAACAACCCTCTTACCTACGTTTTGACATCCGCCAAGCTCGACGCAACAGGACACAGGTGGCTCGCAGCTCTGTCAGCTTATGACTTTATCATCTCCTACCGTGCAGGCAATACCAACATGGACGCTGATGGACTATCAAGAAGACCAGATTACGCTGATAGCAAGGAATCTCAAATTGAACTACCTTCAATCAAAGCCATCTGTCAAGTCCATCACACCGACTGCATTGCTGCTGAAAGCTTGTCTTGTGATGAGAAAGTTGTTTGCCCAGATGACGTCATTCCCTTGACCCCTACTTCGCTGTCCTGGAAGAAGGAACAACTCAGTGACATCCACCTTGGACGTGTTATAAACCTCATCAGCAAAGGAGTTAAACTCACTGCACGTCAGCGATCACTTGAGGATCCCACAGTGAGGAGATTACTTCAGGACTGGGACAAGTTGTTTCTAAAGAACGGGATCTTGTTCAGACACGTCAACAACACCGAAGGTATTGAACAGCAGTTAGTTCTACCCAGAGACAAGATTAAAGATGTACTCCAATCTCTCCATGACGACTCAGGACACCAAGGACGCGACAGAACTCTCCATCTTGTGAGATCACGGTTCTTCTGGCCAGGAATGTCTGAGGATGTGGAGAAGTACATCAAGAACTGTGGAAATTGTGTTCGACGCAAGTCCAAGACTTCTGTGAAAGCTGCATCACTGGTAAGCATCCACACATCACAGCCCATGGAACTTGTCTGTCTGGACTATCTAAAGCTAGAGGAATCCAAAGGAGGCTACGAAAACATCCTTGTGATCACGGATCATTTTACACGTTACGCTATTGCAATTCCAACTCGCAACCAATCAGCCAAGACTACAGCAAGAGTGTTATTTGACAACTTCTTAGTGCACTATGGATTCCCGGCTAAGCTCCACAGTGACCAAGGGAGGAACTTCGAGGGCAACATTATCAGAGAACTGTGCCAACTAACTGGGATTAAAAAGACAAGAACAACGCCATATCATCCTCAGGGCAATGGTATGACGGAACGTTTCAACCAGACTCTGATGAACATGTTGGGAACCTTAGATGAAGAGAAGAAGAGTGACTGGAAAACGTACGTTCCTGCTCTCGTACATTCCTACAACGCTACGAGGCATGAGAGCACTGGATTCACTCCCTTCTACCTCATGTTTGGAAGGCACCCTCGACTCCCAGTTGACGCTTTTCTAGGATTCGACCTTGGACAAGGACAAGCTACCAGCACTCAGTATGCCAACAACCTGAAGAAACGGCTACAGTTTGCTTACAACATAGCTTCCAAGGAATCCAGGAAGGCAGGACAACGCCACAAACAACAGTACGACAAGAAAGTTAGAGAGTCATTTCTTCAACCCAACGATCGTGTTCTTGTGCGACTTGTAGGACTTACAGGAAGAAACAAGCTTGCCAACAAGTGGGGAAAGGACGTCTACATCGTTGCAAAACAACCCAACAAGGACATTCCCGTCTACACTTTGAGGCAAGAGAGTGGTCAGGGGCAATTGAAGACTCTCCATCGTAACATGCTCCTGCCACTGGAATCTGTTTCCCTACTTCAAGACACGTCCGGGACCGAACGACGCCAATCTGGAAGAAGTAAGAAGTCTGTATCACTCAGAGTGAAAGACTTTCAAGCTTCTGACAGATCCGAAGAAGACAGCCAGGATGAAGACGAGATAATGCTGCTGCCGAGACTTAGGAGTCAAGCCAGACCAAGTGGTCGAACTCCATTTCAGCGCTCAGGATCTTCTGCAAGCCGTCAAGAGACCATGGAGCCAGCAGCAGTTATCTCCCCTGTCAACACGTCTGTTCCAGGAAGGTCGACTTCAACGTCGACCATAGAGACCCCGGAAGCACCAGAAGATGTTGAAGTCTCACCTGCTGAACCCACATCGCCTGCCCAGAACGACTGTCTGCAGTCGGGGAGGCCTACCCGACTCAGAACCCGCCCAGCCTGGATGCAGAGTGACCAGTGGGTTACAAACTTCGGAGCCGTTGTGTTGCAACACAAAGAAGAAGAAGAAGAAGAAGTGTTTGTATGAAATCGTTGTATATAGTTTATTTCGTTTGTTTTGGGGTTTGGTCAGTTTTTGTTTGTTTCTTCAGTGATTTCAAAATCATTGAACTTAAGTTTTCAACTTCCCTTTTGCTTGCTTAGAAGTACCGTTGGAAGCTTATCCCATCAAGTTTTCACATTATTTCAGTTTGTTTTGGCTCCTTTCCTTGTCCCAGTGATTCTCATCATTGGCCGTTTCCTTTGTTCTTTTAATGTTGAGGACAACATTTTCCAAAGGGGGGGAAGATGTCGCCGACAGCCTTCTATTTCCCTTTTATTCCATCAGAAGGTTGTTTCTCCACTGTCTTTATGTAGTGAGTTGTATGTGCTACCCGTATTTGGCTACACGCCAAATCACGTGCGTTCCATGCCTGTGACGTGTGACACTTTCATGTCACCACCCGACCATGTCGGATGTGTTTTCAACATCTTTCTAATGTTGAATAATCGTCTTTCTGCAGGTAAGCACCCTCTCTACATATCTTTTTATGTCTTTGCTAGTAAATGTATTATTATCATAATCTTAATAACAACCTTAAGTTAGTAATTGATCGCGATCGCGTATGTAAACTTATTCTCGCGTGTAGCACATTCTAACTTAAGCACTAGCATAGCACGTATGGCAGTGTATGATTGATTATGATTATTTTAAACATATCAAATCATCAGTTTTTTATATATTTCTGACCGATCGCTAATGCGTGACGTACTTTCAATTGTAAATATACCGGACTTAACGCTAAAGCGTGACGTCACTCATATTTTATCAATTATGCAATTATAGAATAACAATCGTTTATGAAGCTTTTATATCTATAATTGTATTGTTTATTGCATCTTTATATATGTATTTCATAACATATATGTAAAGAGAGACACTTTCATGTCACCACCCGACCATGTCGGATGTGTTTTCAACATCTTTCTAATGTTGAATAATCGTCTTTCTGCAGGCAATAAACTGGTTTAGAACTGAAGCGACGTTCCCCGTCTTTTATATTGTCCACGGACGACAAATGACCTGAACCCGTGACAGAACCACCAAAGATTTTTTGGGTATTAGATCGTTTTGGGTACGAATTCGACGCAGTCCGGTATATTGAAGTCTACTCAATATCCCTTTTACCTTCAACTCGAACATTAATGCGTATGTGTTGTAAAAAGATGAAAATTGAACTACAGTTGTAGTTTGTGATTCAACCAGAAAAACGTCAGCAAGTAAAGGTAAAGTCAGTATGTTTAAGAGAACTTTCTATTACTGGGAAACATTTTCTTATTTCCCGGTCTTCTAGGTAACCTGATTTTTAATTGTGTTTTTTCGCTTGATGGATATTTATTGACACGAAATGAAAGACCACTAAACTTTCATGACGTGTCAGTTCTACACGTTTAACTCTTTATTTCATAATGAATAAGCAAAAGAATCATCAGTCTTATATAATCTCTAAAACTTAGTCTTAATAAGTACAATCAAGAATTCTAAACTTTATAGTCTGAGAAAAATATACAAGATCATCCTCGGGATCACTTAAAATAGGCAAAGCATATCTTTTATATAATCCTTAGCGATACGTTGTCTTCGAAGAGAGTACTTGAATACCGTTTCCTTTCTCTCTCTCTCGTTTTCAACGGCAAAGTATTTTCAAAGAAGCTATATGGAATGAATGTTAATCCCCTGGCTACTCTACACAATAATCTAAGCCTCAAGTTAACTTCTTTAAAAGGGGCATTAGCACGATTATTCAGGTAAACAAAGGGATCTCACGTAAAAAAGTCACAAATTGAAAAACAACCTTTTTAATCAACAGAAGTAGTTTTGAAACGAATGTAAACTTTTCGGTTTAGGTACGCAAATTAATTTACCTACCTCAAATGATGAAAAGATGTTAACAATAAAATGGCCGACAGCAGTTTTAGCTTGATAATTCATACTTTCTTTCACGACTGCGGATAATCAGCTTGAGTAGCGAGATGTTTGACCGTCTGAAAATAAGGCATTTTGCATAAACATTATATCTGAATATAACATTTTTAAAATTTTAATTTAAAATCCAACGTGGTACCGCCCCTTTAACATTAGCTAATATACAATAAATCTGGATCGCAAGATCGTTAAAAGGAGAAGCCCGAGTTCGTTCCTGTCCCTTATCAAAGTATCATTTAGAATACATCTAAACATATTTATTCCAAAACAAGCTTTATCATCGTTAATACAACAATGGTAATCTAATGACTTTGTTGGTTGGCGTACGTTTGGTTAGATTTAAAGCAAGCATGATTTTGATTTAGATAGCTTTAAGAAACGTTGTTATTGAAAAGGACTCCAACTAACTGACATCTCATTTCTGGACATTCAAACAAAATATACTCTTCCTTCTCATTAACTTTCGCGAAATGCATTTGGAAACATGACACCATGACGACCACACATCCCCAACGAACTTACGATAACCTAGGAGAAGTCAGAGACATTGAGATCGAAACTTGTTAAAAGTTTTTGAGGACAATAACACGACTCTTGTAGACAAACTGCTCAGTTCGATTTTGATAAACTATTCCTGCTAATTTGAGTGGCATTTTAGAAGTTCGTATGAAAAAGAAATAACAATTTTATGGAATTACAACTTCTTTACTGCAAAAGATGCTTAGTTTCGGTGTATATACTAACACCGTTATCAAACAAACGATATATCCAAAAAATGTGTTCATTAAAAAATTAATGCCAGCGGTAGAAATTTATCTTGATATATTTTGGCTTATATATCTAAAGTTTTAATAGTAATATAAACAAAAAGATATGAAAGAAATGTGTTTGCAACTTGTGTTTGATTTACATTTATTCATATACTTAAAGAATTTAATCTGAACAGCCAAATATCAACAAAACGGGAATAAATGCAACGTTACCTTTCAGTTTACTTTTTTCCATATAATGAAAAAAATTAGAAATTGTAGACTTTTTCTTCTTTTTTTTAACATTGTGATGATAAAAATCAATGTGAAACAAGGCTCATACTAGTCATCAGGTGTCTTCACTACTCGAACATAACGCAGTCAACCTATCTTGATAAGGTCTATGGGAGCATTTGCTTCCTCGATTATCTTAACGACACTCTTTGGACGTTAGTGAAGGGGGAAACGTGATTTTGGGTTTCGACTATTTCACTTATTCCAAGGGGCTACAAATAATGCAGGGAGAAAGTCCCGTGACCAGTCATTGCATTGACACTTGTGAGCGTTGGCTGGAATTATTGGTATGGGTGGTACTTGATTGTCTGTATCATTCACGGGTGACGGGTGTCTATGTTCCGTGCAATCTGGGAATGATCACAATCTACAGATTGTTCGCTTACAATCTGCAGATTTTTTTTCATTCCTAGATTGTTTAAACAATCTGAAGATTGTGAGACCTGAACAATCTGGGAATGTTCACAATCTGGGAATTTGCTTGTTTGTAGTATATTTTGAATTATGAAATTAGAATTGTCTAGTTTATTTAGGTTCTCAGATTATGAAAGGCTTTAATATATTTTCAATATGATGCTGCCATTTTCCATCTTCATTTTCCATTTTCATCTGTGTTAACATGCTTCTATACTCCCTAATTTGACGTAAAGACGAGCTATGAGCCCTTTACAATCTGATAATCGACTCCTATACCCTCTCAGTTTGATACATTGGCGAGCTGTAAGCCCTTCACAATCTGGGAATCGACCCCTATACCCCTCAGTTTGACATATAGGCGAGCTGTGAGCCCTTCACAATCAAGGAATCGATCCCTTTACTCCCTCAGTTACACATAAAGACGAGCTATGAGCCCTTCACAATCTGAGAATTGACACCTATACTCCGTCCGTTTGATTTATAGGCGAGCTATGAGCCCCTCACAATCTAGGAATCGATCCCTATACTCCCTCAGTTACACATAAAGACGAACTATGAGCCCTTCACAATCTGAGAATTGACACCTATACTCCGTCCGTTTGATTTATAGCCGAGGTGTGAGGGCTTCACAATCTAGGAATCGGCCCCTATACTACGTCAGTTGGATTTATAGGCGAGCTGTGAGCTCTTCACAATCTAAGAATCGACTGCTTTACCCTCCAAGTTTGTTGGATTTACGTCATTTGGATTTATAGGCGAGCTGTAAGCCCTTCACAATCTAAGAATCGATCCCTATACTCCCTCAGTTTGACATGTAGGAGAGATGTGAGGCCTTAACAATCTGAGAATTGAACCATATACTCTGTCAGTTGGATTTATAGGCGAGCTGTGAGCCCTTCACAATCTAAGAATCGACTGCCATACCCTCTCAGTTTAAATAAAGGTGAGCTATGAGCCCTTCACAATTAAGGAATCGACCCTTACACCTCCTAAGTTTGACATAAAGACGAGCTGAGAGTATTTCACAATCTGGGAATCGGCCCCCATACCCCCTCATTTTGAGAAAGAAACAAGCTGATTGCTCATCACAATCTAGAAATCGATCTTAATTTTAGCTAAATGGAAAAATCTTAATAAGCTAGATAATTCCCATTTTATAATGATGAAAATACTACTAAAACACAAATTCCCAGATTGTGATCATTCCCAGATTGTTCAGGTCGCACAATCTGCAGATTGTTTAAACAACCTAGGAATTCCTAGATTGTGAGCAAACAATCTGCAGATTGTGAGCAAACAATCTGCAGATTGTGATATACATTTGTACCCCAGATTGTTCGTAACATCTACATGTTGCCAAACTTCCCACCAATATATGAAAAAGGTCATAAGTGGAATGTCATTAAATTTGACGCCTCCAGGTAACAGGTGAGAAAGTTCAGAGCAGGATATTGACGACAAAGTCTGTGTAATGATGTATACATGTATAGATTGATTGCTGGAGAGCCATCAACGCGTAGAGCACGTTCAGGTGGGTGGTTGTTGGTTCATATTCCTGCAAATGTCACCGGAATAGCTTTAATTACTGTCTGTATTGACAAGCACTGTTTGTGGAAAGTGACTAGAGAATTGTGCAAGTTAACATTGCATTCACACATGCTCTGTTGAGACTACCTTAGATGGCATCGTGACTGTTTTGTCCGGTGAGTGTTTATCATGTACAGCAGCGGAAATGTTTGTACTGTTAGCAGAAAGTGTGCAAATTGAGAGGTTGGTTATTTTTCTTTAAATAAAATTGGTCTGTTTGATTGTCTCCAACTGAACTGCAAAGATTAAAAGCGTGGCTCTTCGAACAATAATCTGTTCCTGAAAATGCCTTTTATCAGCTCTCCTATCTACTTTGTAGTACATAAGTATCAACAGATCTTGTAAACAATGGATATTCAAAATGATATCATTTGAAGTTCATCACTGAGTTAGAAATTTATGTTTCTTTAAATCTTTATTTTTATTCCAATAATGCTCGTCACGTAAAATGGCACGGTACATGCGGTTCGATTGTCGATTGAATGCGGCTTTATTTCATATGCTGGATGAAATACATGCATGTTCTCATATTTCTTTTCCATCATCGCGATAAAGATACACTTTATGAATAGAGCTTGTGAGATATTTTGATTTCTTTATTCAATATTAAAAATCGATTTGAGCAATTCAAAATGTAATTTAATTAATTTAATTATTTGTTAGCGGTTAGAAGATTTCTCATTTTCCTTTCACAGTAACAACTGACCCAAACTTTTAATCCTAAAAGTATAGACCATGCTGGTTATACAAACGTGTAGAGGAAAAAAAATCTCTTTATAAGAAATGTTCATAATTCGATTTTGATCATTTCAATTTGATTTTTTCAAACTACGTCATGCTTAAAAAATGACATGTGTAAAGCATCTGTGAAACGTTGGAACGTGTTTTTAAAGAGGAAGATAAATACCGATGGGTGGAGTCAACCTTCCCAGTGGAGAGTTTCTTTCCAGCTGAGATATAGTTGGGTACACTCTTGTCTAACAAATTATCAAAACAATTACTTATAATTTCAGAATTATTTTTTGCATCCATGTTAACCAGTATTTCAGAGGCATAGAGTTGTAGTTTTGAAACAATATACTTACTCTATAAAGAGAATTTTAAAAATTCAAATACACCTACCTAAGATTCAAATTTGCCTCTGTATGTGTCATGTGATTAGATATGTGTGAGTTGCCATAAAAACAGTCTCTGAGTGGCTTACAACTTTCCATTCATGGTATCAATTTCACCCCAGCTTTCCCCTCACTCTCAAGTAGAAACAATCCCCCACTCCAAGACAGCTTTGGCCCACTGCTGCCTGTGGGACGGACTGGGCAGCTAACACTAGAGATGATGTTGAACCTCATTTTATAATGCTATGACAAAACTAGACACATAGAAGTACTAGTAGCTTCGTCATAAATTCCTATTCAACCTCTGTCTTAATTCGAAGGGTTCTCTCGAAATGTAGAACGCTGATTGGATGCAATGAAAGTTAGTTGTGCAATCAGCAACGGCGTTTCAAAAGTTATCATTCAAATCGCCTAAATTAATTCCGTTAGCTTTCGAAAAGCTAAACTGTATTCGAAGATGCACCTTGCACTTTGAGTCGTCTTTACATTTTGCGTCTGCATCATTGCAAAGGCCTGTGTGACGTCAAATATGTTATTCATGCATTCGTTGTTTTCATTGGATGAAATATAACCAGGTAGTTCAAGTTGCAATAGTTTCCCATTATATGTTACCTTTATGAAATTTGATAGCCATGGTCATGGTCCTCGAGATGTGAAGTTCGAGCTCTGACCACATGCATTATGCATTATTCGCCCAAAACGGGACGCGGGGGTTTATGAGTGAGCTTATCTCACTTATGCACATGTTAACAGGAAGAGACTATCTCATACCCTTCAAAGTTACAAATATCTTTGTCATGAACAAACTTTGTTCCAGAATTATTTTTTAAAGATTCATCAATTTCCAATTTATAAGTTTGCATCCTTCCATCAATAACGAGCTTCAAACTTGAACGACATGACCTCGGAATCATATTTTATATATCGTATTCGATGGAAAACCGCTTATAGGTCTTGCAACATCTGCGCATGTATCATTATTGGCTTATGTACGTTTTACCCTCTGCGTCATTGTCTGTGTCAAAGTAACCTTATACCTTATTGAATTCGTTTCTGGTATAACGACATGTGATACGGTTTGTAAGTTGTTGGTTGAAAATGTCAAGTGTTAAGATATGATAATTCAAAACAAGAATGAAACTTGAATCAAATTGAATGTCTGGCTTATATTGTTCCTTGGTGTGAATGCTAATTGCATCTCAATCTCTAATTGCATAACTTAAATCATTTTGTTCTTTCTTTAAGGTTATATTCTCATCAAAGGCAATATTTTCGAATGAACGTACTTTATTCTCAGTTCTATGAATGCGATCTGTTTTATATAAATTAATCCATTATAATATATGTTTATAACATTACTATATATGTTTTAGTTATATCAATGACAAGTATTTACAAATCACAAGCAAAAGACATGTAACCACAATTCAAACACAATTAAAAAATACTGTTGCCAGAGCAAGGCTACCTTGAATGTCTGTAACATGCAGGAAGTACTCACAATTTCAAACATCAGAGTGTGATATGTTTTATTCTTTTGTCTGCTTCAATACAGTTAGAGTACTGAAATCGCTTTTTCAAAGTGTATAGGGGCTAGAGTGTTTGCATTTAAGTTAAAAATTCATTGTATTTTACGTGACTAAAGATGTTATCGACCTTTGTTACCCACCTGTAGTACAGTGGTGTAGTGGTTAGCGTGCAAGCCAATCAGACCTACGACTCGGGTTCGAATCCCGGTGGACACACCAAATGTTTTGACCTGGGTCCTTAGGCAAGGCTCTTCATCCACATTGCATTCAGTCCACCCAGCTGTTAAAATAGGGATGTACGGACCTAAAGCTGCTTTGAAAGTACACTTCCCTCAGGGTAATGATGTAGGTAGCATTTTAAACATGTCTTAGAACGTGGAAATGGTGCCATATAAATATCCACATTATTATTATTTGGAAATTACTTTGTAGACGCATCATTACCGTATGCCGCTATAAAACATGGCAAAAAGCGCATTATTTTTCTCCTATCTCGTCTGGTTAAGGACAATTCCGAAGTCCTGTTTAAAAATTTAAGAAGTAGTGTAGTAAGCTTCTGAAAACATGATATAATTCAGTTTCAGGCATAGGAATATCTAGTGGATATTGAGATATCTCGTATCCTGTGGATGTTTCATTTACTCGGGATTTTCAGAGAACACTGAATTATCAAGTGTCATATGACACCATGATTAAAAGATTTTCTAGGAATTCAAGTGATTAAATAAGGTATTGGTTTGGTCTCAATTGTGGTTGAATCGAAAACATATATAAATCTGAAAATCAAACCGAATACTAACCAGAAAGTAACATTTGTGATAGGGTTGTTAGTTCATAAATCAATTAATTAGGACACAACTACCTTGAGATGACAGTGACATAGTGCCTAAGTGTGATTTTGTTGAAAATATATGCTATTTTTTGTGATTGATGTTGAACAAATGGTTCACAGTCGGAGGCATGCAATGTGAAGACGTTGTTTGTGAACTGGTTTTATATCGAAATCCTCTGAACAACTACTGAATCAGTTATACATTATCACACTGTCTCAACCGACAGAATGAAACAATTGGCAAAGTGTCCATTTTCCCAACGATAAACAGTACAAAGACACATTATTTTTAAGCTCACAGTTGCAGAGGAAATGGTGATTCAACCCAATATATATACATGTGTATAGATATTATAATATGCTTGCTACATGGAAATGGTATTTGCTACACGCTTTTTCCACTGTTGCGAATCATGATTGACATGACATCAAATGTATAATACGGCGTTAGAATAACTGCGTCAATCCTAATTATATTATAACTTCTGAACTGTACACGTGAAGCTTTACATCTTCATAACATCATCTTGGTCATGTGACAGTAATGTGTTTTTGGCATGACAAAATTGACCTTTTGTGCGATGTGACCTACAAAAAGAAAGCAACCAGATTGATTTCTTTATTGACATAACCATTAATAATCTTTAATGAAAAGTAAGATACCCTACTGTAGCATTGGATAAATCTGATAATCGAGCGGTCAGTGACCAGAAGCACACAGTAACAAAAGGTGAACGACCTATTTTGAGCTCCGCACATATACAAAATATTAATGGTCATTATTAAAGAAATGGGAAATAATAGGACGATTATTTTGCTTTGCGAAAAATGTTGGTGCCTATTTCAGCAATCGTGGCCATCCATTTTCCATATGAATGGTAATTTTCTCCTTTTCATTTTCATTATTTTGTGTACATGTTAAGAATTCCCATGCTCTGCATGCGAAGAAAACCAAGGCGGTTGCAATTTGTCTAGGATAATTGTCTAATGTTACCATGGAGTTCTCAGCATGGACGGAAGCATTTTTTTTATATATCGCGCTTTTCACTAACCGTGTGTTTTTTAAATTCTCAAAACAAATTTAGAATAATTTTTACACGAAATAATTCGATTTCTTCATTCATGTGATTTTTAGAAGCAGCAAAATATTTTATTTTAGTTTGTTCACCAGTTTTGAAGGCATTTGGTTGTATTCCGAAACAAGCAGCATTCAACCATTATCCTTGCATGGATAACTCAGGTAGTCTTTAAATAACATAAAGAATTTTATTGATTTTAATTATCTCAAACATTGTCAATGCCATTACTTTATTTAAAAAAATACTGATTGTTGCTAAAAGTACTATTTTGATGCTTAATGGTTAAGTAAAGTGAGAGATAAGGTTAATGTCGTATTTTCTATCGAAACAGGTCAAATGTACAGCAAATGGTCCACATCAACATGTGAAAGGTTTTTTTTCAATACAGATTAAAAACTATAAGATATACTATTGGTTGGTAGAGTAGAAATTGGATAGGTCATATAAGTAGAGTTAATTTATTGTAATTTGGCCCTTGAACATTGTTATTTGTTCTATAAATAACGATATAAAAAATTGTAGCATTTTAATTACCACGTATGATAGGAGTTAACTTGGTGTCGTTGATTTTCTGTCCACTTTCTTATTGCATTAAAAAAGTAAAGAATCATTCTTTGTCAAAAACGGTTATTAATCTGTAATTGGAAGACTGTAATTTCATAGGCAATCTCTCATTCCATTTCATAAAAATATTTTAAAGAATGTTTCTAGCATACCTAAGCTGTTTTGGTACAGTTAAATAATTTTCAGCAGGCATATAGTTAAAATGTGCCAGAAAGGATTTATTAAAGATATCATTCCGGCATCTACTTATAGTATACGACATTATAAAATGACGAAAATAAAAGGCTTTAATTTTACAACATAGTTAGCTGATTAATTGTCCACTGTATAATCTAAAGCAACCATACTTTGGCCCTCAGTAACATATTTAACCTGGAATGTGTATTGACCATGCATCGATAACATTTATAACATCTATTAACCGGGTCGTCGCAAAACGTTTCCACTTATCATTCACATATAGAACTGTCCCATTTAAACAACCGATAGACAGTGAAGCCTTGAGACTTTTCTTATCTGCATCATGATTATCAATCTTGCAACTATGAAATCGATACTTGAGTACTTAGATGCGTCATTGTAGATCTTTAGTAATTGTTACCATATCTTATTCAAAGAGGTCTAGCTTTGTCCATGATTAATCTTCTTGTAATCTGACATTGACAAATGCTATCAACAATGTATCTATTTCCGATACTGATACAGTTGTCCGTGGTCACAGGCAGCTCTTATTCGAGTCATTAACAAAAGCAAAAATAAATGTTTCCAATTGCAAGGCAACGTTTTAAATAAAAAAGAGTACTTCTAAATCGAACGTAGCGTGCTTCCTTGCTCAAATGATTAAAATGTGTTCACATAAAATAGCCACAGTTTGCTTGATAATTGATAATTTATTCTACAACGACGGTTGAAAAGGTTCGGTAATGAGAATGTGTACACCTTGAAGATAATACATTTGACATACACTTTCAAAAATCGTGCTCCTTCGCCTTTGATACAATCATTCTATAGAAGGAGTAAGTAAAGAACTACTAACGAATTTTTTACTGATACATAAAAACATCAAACCTTTTAGTATTTGTTGAAATTTGATTCCATGTTCATGAATATATTTGTTTGATTACAACGATTTAAATTTACTTATTTTTCACAGTTGTATCGGGTTCTCTGTGTGTGAGGAAGAGGCCTCAAATGAAAAGCATATACATGTATGTAGCATCATTTTGTTTGTTCCCCCTTAAAGATTAGTCATTATAGTTCTATGTTCAATGTAGAGTGAAAAAAATTCCTTTGTTCATTCCATTTCAAAACCTGTCGAAATGTTAAATAACTTCTGCAACTGGGTGGGCATCTGCCTGACATTATCTAATCTCTTTTGGGTAATATTCAAACAGACAATTGTGATATTGGGATTAAGATTACGGATGTGAAATTAGCACTTTAAAATCCTTTTTCCACGTCGTTTTTATTTTTCATCGAGGCGCAATTTAATCAAGTCTATTCAGGTATTTGATTCATGTAAAATGATATGATGGTTATAAGAATTCCCTTACACATTGTATTTGTCCTTCGGAGACAGATGTAGCTCTTCATCCTGTTTGAATTTTTAACATTAACTATTTATAAATTAAGGGTGTTCGCGGTGGTTAAAAGCGGCTAAAAAGGTTAAAATGTATTGGACAACAGATAATTTGGAGAAAACCTTTAGAACTTGATACTCTTGGTACTACTATTTAGGCAATTGACTTTATTATTTTCAGATTTATCGAGAATTGAATATGGTGTTGCTAAATTAAATTCCGTATGTGTATAATGGCAACCTTGTTAAAATAACAACTTGAATTCTTGAAGAAGTTTGTAACAACGTAAAATTTCTAATGTAAATAATTGTGCTTTAAAGTTCACGATCAGCAACCATCATCAAAACTTTGTACAATTTAAGTTTCTAACCCCAAACGTTTTTTATCGAACACGGTTACGAAATTTTGGGAACGAAGTGTGGCCTTCATTGACTACATTTCTTACAACATTACTATAAAATATAAAGTTAATGACGATCAAAACTGTGTATTGAAATGAAGTATATTCAATTAAGGATAAAAAAACGTAATAACTAAAAAACCTTTGTGTGAGAAATCAGAAACTTTGGTCACCAGGTTTCATCCTCAGGATTGTTTTACCGAACATAATAAGATACAACCTTCCTTCTTCAAGCCTTCCAAACTGGCACCATTCGACCTTCGGCGTAGTAGACAAATGCTTGAACCCAGTTTATTAAGTTTTCTTCTAAACATTTTGACTTACTTTGAAGGATCAGATCATCTTGCAACATGTGACTATTTTTTATTGACTCCAAGTACACTTACCCTAGTCGCGGAACTTCGATTTGTTGCCTTGAACTGCCCCACGTGATTATTGTCAGGAGATTGAACCAGATTATGTGATGTGGTTTCAGTTGAATAACCTCTTTGATGAAAAGAATAGCGGTTTCCAATGGCTTTAGGGCAGGACTATCACTTTTACATCGTGCGTCATTGTTGTCTGTGTCAAAGTAACCTTAGAACTTAATGGATTCTTTTCCAATATTAAAACATGTTATATGGCTTGAACTAAGTTGGTTGATACTTTTTTCAAATAAAAATGTTTTTGATGGAATGAAAATATTTTTAATTCAAAACCCCCAAATAAAAACGAACACCTTGATCAGAATAAACGTCTTGTATATAATACACTTTGAAAGTGTATTTTATTCCCACTTTTATGTTAAAACTTTGTTTATACAGTATTTTGGAACACACGTGTTATATACTTTGTTCTATAATTGTATCGAACAAAATTAATTTGCATACATAATTATCTTAATCTTTTGAATGAATGAATTGTAAAAAGAAATTATAATTAAAAACGATTAGTTAACAAGCGATCTTATAGTTTTATATCTTTTGGTAACTGACTTGCTCCAATAGATCGAAACAGTTCTTTGCTAATGGAAAATGAGCACTGGTGAGCGAAGTGAAGCATTCATACACCTATTCCTATAGCGGCCACAGGCACTTCGGATAAAAATATAGATATTCAAAATTCCATCTACGCCGAGATAAAACTAATTCCTATACAGATTCTATCCTCAAACCGCATGTCCAGGCATTCCGGTCAAAATATGCGGCACTTTAAGGAACTTAAGCATTAAAAAAACACATCTATACATCAAAATGATTAAATTCGTCAGGTCTTATTACATTATAATAACTAGTGTCCAGGTTGTAGGGGAAAAAAACAGGGTTCGTTTCCATTTCATACTGATTACAGGTTTCCAGCTTCATAATATTTAAAACAATTAGTGTCAGAGATATTAGCGAATCAACTTGAATGCGTTTGCAATACTTAAAACTATATTGAACACAGCAAATATTTTACATAGGAACAAAGTAAATTTATTTAACTAAATTACATGTTCATATATATCTTCTTATGCATATCTACGTTATAAATATGTAATATCTAATAAATATCTAGACAAAGCAAATTTTGATAATGTAAAACATATATACCATGTGTTCTTTAGGCCATATGATCCTCAATATTTATGTCAAATGAACCAGATTGATTGATTTAATGGCAAAACCATTACTCATCATTACAGAATTTTATGAGGTAAATTATCTCTACTGTAGCAGTGGGCAAATCTGAAAATCGAAAGGTCAACGACCACAAGCATATAGTAATGTCCCTTCGGTATACAAACTCTCTTGATATGTATGGATAGGAAATATGTGTTACATGTAAATATATAACGTGAAATGGAAATTAAAAGCTAAAAGAGATTTTTTGCTATACGATTATTTCTTTTATTGTTTTTCAAGCAAAAGGGGTCATTTTTCACGTGCATGATAAAGGCGTTTCCTTCCAATAAAAGATTTCTATTAGTTTAGAGTTGATGTAACCATTAGAATTTCATCCTTGTTTCATGCAAATATCATATTCCTTATTCCTGGTTTTGAAATACTAAGAAGTAATGATATTTAAATTTGAAACAACAGTTAGGTTATGAACGAAGTATTGCGCTGTCAAATCTGTAACCAAGTTATTCCAAAACCAACGCCGTATTTAGTTTGATTTGTGACATAACAAGTTTTGAAGCTTCAGTGAATATATCATATCCTCAACTTAAATGTTAAAATATAAAATTACAGATGAGAATTCATAATTACCATAAATTTTATTAAGAATTAAGAAATACTGATGTTTTGTGATCTTTGAACTTGAGGCTATGTGCTATATTATTAAGACAGATTAAAAGTTTTTTAAAGTTTTTTTAAGTTTTTAAAAAATTAGATTTATTTCATTTATTGCCCATAGCAAATGTGATAAGCAATTGCTACTAACTATACAACTGGAAACCAAACCATGCTCTTTCTCGAGTGCCTGTCCAGATGGATTATCGAAAGGTGATTTACTAATATTTCTTTTCACATGCTAAATCCATCGATCACTTGGCGAATGTAACTTAACATAAACCTCATCTGAACATAGATATTCTCTTATAATTAACATGATCAATAGAGTGTTTATCTATGAGATGTTATCTTTTTCAAATATGATAAATATATCCTTTTAGAGTTTAATATTAAATTATTTGCTTGAAACATAGTATTAAATACATTTGTATACGTTTTCTGCGACTAAATTGACCTTATAGTATGCCCTTTGAATGCACAATTGATTCCCTAAACAAGCAAAAAAATGAATAGCTTTAATCAAAAGATACTATAATGTTATATTGATCACCATTTAGGATTAGATTTCTTTGATTGGCTTGGTAGTTCTGACCTCATCTTGTCGGGAGAAAAGACAGGGCAGAGGTCAAACGTTTGAAAGATTCGACATTTTTAAGAAATATATAAAGGTACCACTTCAGTAGTTTGGTTATACTCATACAGAATTTCAGATATGATTCATGGATTTTTAGGTCTCCTTCAGAAATGTAGCTGTTACCAGAGTTCAAATTCAACTAGTTTCCATGGACAGGGTCAAAATACAAATCTCAGAAAAATGAAAATGTTAAAACGCAGAAAAATAAGAAAATTATTTACCAGTTTGTAATTTTGGCCATGTCATACGGACGGACGAGCAATGTCTATGTATCATCCCAATTGCGGATCCGCCCCACCTTAAGATGGGATATACATGTACTTTCGTTCCTGCATAGAAATTTTGATTTTATAATCGATTACTTGACCTTGTGGCTCGAAATTAACTCTCATTTTCTACGAGCCATTGCAAATAAAATGCATTGTATATAAAAACTTATTTAAATGTTCATTTGATGAAAAATCGAATGTTTGTGCCGTATTATATCTATAGTATAGATTGTTGATATTTATCACATTCTTCTTGCATTTCTTAAAAAATAGTTCTGTCATTACATTATACTGATGATTAATTGAGGATTGAATGAAAAAATAAATTTTAAAAATCTTATGAGCGGCAAAGTTGAATATCCTTTTGATTTTTAAAAACAATCTGAAAAAATGAATAGCAAACTAATCTTCTCTCTCTTTCTTGATTTGTTAGCTTAAGATCGTTGTTACGTAAAAAAAATCAAAAGTCAATGATTCAACTCACATAAAAAAAACACAAATGATACATCCTCATTTTTTACATGAAGAACAGCCAAGTACAGCCATGCCTTCGATTTATTTCGGGTTGACCGACCTCGTGAAGAGATAATGAATAAACTTATATAACGACAGATATGTTTCCTATTTGACGTTTAGGCGCCACTTAGACGGACTAATCTGAATATTTTACCGCGACTGGTGATTTAAACATAATTTTTGTGTCTGAGAAATATACCTTATCACCCCCTCGCATTTTAGTCAAGCATTATTCCAAAAAATATGAATCCTTGATAATTATATGAAAATGATATCATTTTCATTATAGTCATATATGTGTGTACTTCATTTCAACGACACATACAGTATAAGTATTTTCACACAATATTTGATCCTACTATGTAACTGCTCAATCGCTGGCAATAAAGCAAAAATAAAATCCACAAAACAACAAATGAACACCCTGCTAGATAAGAACTTGAAGTTGCTCAAGAAAAAAGGCATGTACCTTTTATGAAACTAGATCCTAACGACCTATTCTTTTGGTCAAATTCCCAAAATAGATGAATATTCTAAAATTAGATTGACGCAAATGACAACAAGAATTAAATAAGTTTTTAAAACATAACTATGTGTTATTCCATCCTCATGAAAAGTCAGATAATATTTAGGATGTATACATCAAGCACATGCATAAATTTTCAATCAGTTCATTATTTGAGCAGTAACGTTTCCCTGATCATGACTTGACACGCTGATACATCAAGACAGTCTTATTTCGTATCTCATCAATATCTTGCTAATAGTGCCTGCAGAAATATCTCATTAGAAGTCTGCATGGACCAGATTCTGGGGGATCATACTACGTCTGATTAGATTTACCAGAGTATGCCGTTTTTTATTTATCTGTTAATTACAATTATCATACAATGTAGGGTGTTTTTTCTTAACTTTCTTAACATGATAATTACAAAGCAAACCGAGAATATAATGCACAAATTAAGAAATAATTTTTTTTATCTAAATAAAATATCACCAAGTGGCTGATTTTCTTGTAAAAACAAACCAAGTTGCTTCATACAAAAAAATTTCACAAGACCAATTATTTGTACTTGCATGTTTAGTCATCATCTCAAACATACCAAATGTCAGGACTTGCATGTCCTGTTTCTATCACCAAATCTCCTTTTATAGATGAACCTTTTTTCGTGATAGTTTATTACAATTACATATACAGAGGTGAATAGTCTGAGCCAAACGATTTTATTCATTTGCTATGGTTTACAAAAATGTGACGTACATTGGACATTCAGATCATTCAGATGTGTGAACATCTTGCAGCATTCGAGTTGATTTTTTTTATGTTTGTACAGAAGACGAATACAATTTCCTTTTCATTATCAGTTATGATGAATAAAGGAGTGGATTAATTGCAAAGAGATGTTAAAGCAAATTATGTTTTAATTTCTTCATGCAACCTGCATCACTTCAAAAGTTGTCAACTTTCTATGTCAGAGCTACATGTTTTTTATTAGAAGAATTACTTCTGTGATACGTTAATTCGAGTGAATAAACATATGGATATTAGCTTATCAATATTGTTACACTATAAGACATTTGCTGCAGGATATGATTACCATGTATTTATTTGTGATAGAGATCATTCCACTGAATTCAGCAAATAAATTAGTATACAAAGGAACAAAATACATCCATTTAACTAAACTGCATGTTCATTTCTATCTTCTCTATCTAAGCTCGATATCTAGACAAACCAAAAGTTTGGGTAATGTAACACCTTTTTGTATTAAACATGATGAAAGTGTTCTTTACGCCATGTAGCCTAAAATAAGAATTTCGAATTATCCAGATTGATTGATTCAATGACAAAACCATTACTCATCATTACAGAACTATATGAGGTAAAGTATATTTACTGTAGCAGTGGCAAATCGCAAGGTCAATGAACAGAAGCATACATTAATACCCCTTGGTGAACGAACTCTTTTGATAGATATGTATAAGAGATATGTGGTTAATATAGACTTGTAATATTTATTAATTTAGACTTGTTGAGACCATTAACATTTTATGCTATAACCTTGTTACATGCAAAGCTCAAATTCCTTAATTTTGGTTTTGAAATACTGTCAAATACGGTATCAAACACTCAAGGTTGATGGTCAAATATCAAATAAGAATTGGGAATCCCTAATTATCCTTAATTTCATTTTTAAAATTTTTATGTTTTTTAAAATTTGTATAATCAGTGTGATGTCTTTTACAAATATGCTGGCATTTTTCATTTCATCTCTTGCCATGTGTGGAATAGATAAAGCAACAACTACAAACTCTTTACTGTTAACTAAACCATGCTCTTTAAAGAGTGCTTGTCCAGATGGATTATCGGAAAGTGATTTCCTAATATTGGCCATCCGATCGATAACTTGGCGGATATCAGTTAACACAAAGCTCGGCTGAAAATAACTACTCTCTTAAGATTAACATGATTCATAGCAAGTTGATTTATAACTTTAATTTTCATGCAAAGTTTCAGAAAGATTTGATAGCGGTTTTGGAGTTTTGTTCAGGAAACGGAGCCATCCGTGCACAGTCCAAGTTCAACTTGTCTTCATTGATACGATAAAACTTATAAGCTTCAGTAATCTGAAAATGTCAAAAGCCACCACAACAGTATGTCGGTAACACACGCAAAGTTTTATTAAGATTTGATGAACAGTTTTGGAGTTCTGCTCCGTATTGGAAATTTTGCGGATGGAAGGACGAACTGTATCCCACGATATTGCATTCCAACGGGATAAAAATGAGCAGAGCTCACATACTAACAAAAGTCAATTTTCGTATACATTCCAACATATAAGTTTTACATAAATTTGCGAATACAGGTGCTATATAGGATTAAAAAAAGAAAAAACAAGAATGGATGCATGGAATGTACATAATTTTATTTTTTCTTATTTAATCTTTTTTACTGTCAGTATCACAATTCAAATGTCTTTGTTGACATTCTCCTTATCAACTTATTTATCTAAATATAATATTATAATTATCCTTTTCGGTATCGAATGCAAGAAATTAGCTAAGTACAGAGTGTTGATATTTGTATCATCCTCTTGCATTGTAAAAGTTATTATTTCTTTTACTATAATGTCTGAAGCAAATGACCAAATGGTATACCTTTCTCCATCAAACTGTACCATGCAGACCGTATGTCTATTTTTTTTAAACAGGACCAAAAAACATGACCAATATTTTCCTCAGTGTCAAACATTCTCGGATGGCGTGCTCCGACGTTATTTGGGTTTGATCACCAAATTATAGACATATAAAGCGCAATTGGTTCTAGACTCTTTTTCATCATAAAAAAGGATTTAAGCTAACCTATGAAATTTTTTTAAGAAACTTCATCCTAATTTACCTTTTAGTAAGAACAATTTTGTTTCCTGCTGTTGCGGTTTATCCTTCATGTTAAAGTCACACACACACACAAATCGATATTCAATTCGAATGATACCTATAACACAGTTTCTATTTTAGAATTATCATGTTAAGGTGTATTTTTCTTTCAAAACTAAACTTTATGATTCTGTTTGTCCAAAAAACAATATAATGATATATTTAAAAAATTTTTAGACTAACGAGATTTCACGTAAACCCATTTTTTAAAAATAACTCTAGTTAGATATATTCTAGATTAGATTAAAGACTATGTTATTGTATGATCGAAAAAACAGTCATTGTGCATCGTCTCCCACATTTATCCCAATTTTTTAAGATTTACCTACAGCTTAGCAATGAACAATTGGTGAGACGTTTTCGAAATGTCATAGAAGTTATAGGTGCAAATTCGTGTTGGGAACATGCGTAAGAGCGTCAGTTAATTTCCATTGAAAACAAGAAAGTATATATTTGGTGAAGAATATTTAAGTCCGGTGAAATGATTTGAACCTAAATTATAACATTTTACATTTTGTGACAAATCATAGCTTATTTTGTTTTAAGAAAAATACACATTGTCACTTTAAGGTAACCTGCATCGGGCATTCAGTTACTACATGCCATGTGAGAATTCCACATTCATGTCCTTGGGACTGTTGATAATGTTTTGAAAGAATTCCAACTTCATCGCCATGATGGCTCCTCCCGCTGGTTGATCAATACTTGACTATCAATTTCATTGTAGTTGTTGAAATAATTGTAACCATAGATAATTCTTTTAGTTCAAAGAGGTTTATCTGGGTTTTTTTTCTATCAGAATCATCTTGATCGATGTTTCAACTATTTAGTCGATACATGAGTACTTAGATGCGTCATTGTATAAATCTTTGGATAATTGTAACGTTAATTCTAATCATTTAGTTGAAAGAGGTCTATCTTTGTCCATAATTAATCTCCTTGTAATCTGACAATGACAGATGCTTTCAACAATGTATCTATTTCTGATACTGATATAGTTGTCTGTGGTAGTCATAGAGACCTCTTGATCGAGCATTGGTTTGAGATGGATAAATGACTGTGCGAATATTAATAGTTAAAGTTACTCTCTCTGAGGGACACAATAAGAAGATTTGTTTCATTCAATAATTGCATACCCTAGAAGCAAATTGACATCAGTCCTCTATTCTCCTTTGAATAGAAACTTAAAACATAGATCAATCTGTCTGATTAGTCATCTCTGGTTCAAGACGGAATTAAAGTTTCATTTATAAAGTATCTAAAAGTGGTTTAATTACTAGTGTTGCCGCAGAACCTGTTAGTTTTGTACCGTTTTGTGTATAACTGTATGTAATCAACTTCTGTGGTAATTAGTTGCTTGTATTGTCTTGTTATTATTAGTTTGAGCTTACCTGACTTGCATTATTTTTATACAATGTTTTATTCATCTTAATGTCAGATTGTATAGTCAGTTTACTATTGGTTTTGTATTACAGTCACATTTATCACGGACTAAAACTGAAAATGAAAACGCCTCTTACGTCATTAGCCACTTCTTCTTTATGACAATAACGAAAGGATTTCAAAGGAGAAATGGTTAAACAGATTAGGAATGCCGGAAAAAAGGTTATTGGAAAAACGGAAGCATGTACGAAGACCATGAAGCATGCTAGCATCAGTTACAGGCATTCTAAGAAATCCTTTACCACTCTGTAAATGTATTACACGTACGTCACAAGAATGGGAGATTGTGTATTGCATTTTTCTGTTTATATAGTATATTAATTACATTAGCTTTTTTTTCGATCATATTTATCAAAAGCAATTAGACAGCATTATACAAAGTAACAAGAGGGTTTAATACGCCATACTAAGTTGGCCACTCTGACAGGAAACTAAAATACATCATTCTAGTGTGCGAGGTAGTGATTTAGGAGATAAACCTATTGTGTTTTTAATTTTTTGTGATTCGAACGTAGATTCGAAACCTGTTGATTTGATTCGGAGCCGAACGCGTAGCGTGAGGCTTCGAATTCAAAATCAACAGGTTTCGAATCTACGTTCGAATCACAAAAAATTAAAAACACAATTGGTTTATCTCCATTCTACCATGACGAGTTAAACAAACTTTCAAATTACATTTCTTTGATATCGCGAATAGGCGTGACGCGGTCATAGGCAATTCCATTTGAGATGGGTATAATGGGTAACACTCGAACTAATACTGAAGTGAAAAGATAGAGTAGGGAACGTTAAAAATCAAAGAATTGTCAAGTTAACACGTTACAGCATTGAGTTTTTCTTGACACTCATGACGTCAGCACAAAACATGACAATTTGACTTCCAAAAAGTACTGAATCACCTCCAACAAAATGGCCGATACCAAATTCCTTAGCTGATCACGTGACCAGTCTTGTGACGTCACGTCACACGGAACAAGTCTATGACGTCACTGTGTTCGAATGAAAACTATCGTGGCCGAGTCTGATCCAGTCATCGCGGCTTGAAATTAAACGTTTTCAAAATTAACGCAAATAAGGCATACGATTGAGTAATAAACTGTTTATATAAGGGTGAAGAAGTATGTATTCCTAATGGTAATTGGTAACAGCAGGCTATCAAAAGCACGTTTTCATCATGTTTAGCGGTAGAGCGTCAAACTCCGCGCAGTGCTGTTACGTCTCTTCTTTGCAGAGAGCCTTGGGACGATGTATTCCAACGCGGTCATTCGGTTGTCTAAAAATCGTGTTCGAACGTAGATTCAAAAACAAGGATTTTAAAATGTCATGGTAGAATTGGTAACAAGCAAGTGAAAGCGAGTTTAATACAAGATCATTGACAGATTTCATAAATCCTGTAACGCATAGAAGAAAGTTAGGAATTGTATCTACTTCTAGACCACTTTTATCAAGTGAATAGCCAACTTTGAGACGAAGTTTACAGTCTGAATCCAGTGTGATGTTTTTTTCTTACTGTGTGACATTAAACTTTTTTTTCATTACACTGACTTATTACTGACGCTCACATTCTAAGTGTAGTGTACTCTATTAGCCAAATAATTTTAGTCTCCTCTATAAACCTTTCAGGCATTAGGCCTTTTCATCTTCAAAAGAACACAAAGGACTTTACCTTAGTGCATTATGGTGTTTATGATTTAAGCAAAGACCTCTATAAGTAGAACGCCTGAGGATGAGGGTGTTATTAATTTTCTATGATACCTTACAGATTGTTTCTTCAAGTTTTCTTCAAAGTTCTGAGCATTTGATTTGCTGACCTAATCATAGTGCTGTCCAATTGAACACATCTCCAGTGATCAATGGCCACAGGATTACTCTTAAAATGTCACACAGGTAATGTTTAATCAAATTATACTTACGTTGCTGTTACTGATAAAGCAAAAGAAGACCTTGGTTATGAAAGGTCCTATGTTTACATACCTCTCAATTTACTGTGGTACAGTTGTATGACCGTTGAGATAGGCCTGTGGGTTTACGGTGTAGCCAAGTTCAAGATGGGATATTATCTAAACATGTACAGTGTTAAAAAAACAAAGCAGTTACTTTTTATAAATCATAGATAGTAAACACTTTGACTTTGATAGGAAAAGCGATGATCATATCGTTTAAGAATAATTATTTGAAGTAGGATACTTAAAGGACCTCGTCCTGAAGGATACTCTACTTGGAGGGCCTAATTTCAAATAATACCCTTAAATTGGGTAATATCTAGTATAAAGCAGTCACAATAGAATTCTATGTGGGTTTGTAAAGCCATACTTCCTTTCCTTTAAAAACACTTCTGCAAATGTAAAGAACATCTAGATTCCTTTCTTTCAATACTGCAAAATATTCTGTTAGAAACAAGCATCAATTCAACACGAAGAACACGATTCAACACCATCTTAGTCTTTTATATGAAGAGCGGTCAATAACAGCCATGCCTTTGATTTATTTTAGGCCACCGACCTCGTGAAGAGATGGCGAAATATATATCCTTGACTTCTAATGACAGATATGCTTCCTGTTTGATGTTCAGGCGCCACTAAGACGGACTAGTCTGAATATTTTACCCCCACTCGTGATTTAAACATCATTTTTTTGTCTAAGAAATATACCTTATCACCCCACGCATGTTAGGCAGGCATTACCTAACAATAATATGAATACTTGATGTTTATGTGAAAAATATGTATGCGTTTAATTTCAGTCACACTTTAAAAGGCAAGAAATACTCCCTACAGCTTGTTCAATCACTGGCAAAATGGTACAAATTTACCATGGGTTATTATGTGATGAGCCCACACGAAAGAGCCCACACTGTCTATTCAAACAGATCTGACCAATCTCTTTCAACATTACCTGGTGGAACATCTCAATCAAAGTCTACAGGGATTAGGACCGAAATTTGATACAACTGACCTATTCTTTTGATCTAAATTCCAAAATAGATGAATATTCCAAAATTTGATTTATGCATATGTCAACAAGAGCAAAATCAGAATTAAAACTTTGATTAGTTAGTGTTGTATCCTCAAGAAAAGTCAGATAATATTGATGGTGAATTCATCAAACACATGCACAAAGCTTCTATCAGTTAATCATTTGAGCAGTTGCGTTTCTCTGATCATGACTTGTCTCGCTGATACATCAAGACAGTCTAATTTCGTATCTCATCAATCTCTTGCTGGTAGTGCCTGCAGGAATAACTCATCAGAACTCTGCATGGACCAGATACTAGATGATCATAATACGTCTGACAAAATTGTGTTGTGGTATTATCACTGCGCGATGCTTACATGTACTGCAGTTGATGAAAGGGAGATTTCTATTTATCTGTAAATTGACTCTTAAAATATTGATAAACCTTTCTCAGTTTAATATTGACATGACATAATTGTCACCTTTTGACTTGCTAAAGTAAAATTATATGAACGTCCTCTATATTGCAGAGCGTCATGGGGCAAAACGCCAGGTGATGGATTACCGGGTTCTGAAATGTTTGATATTTCAAAACACGAATGTAGATTACCTCTTGTCAGGCACCATTTATGAAGTCTAAATCTGATGCAGCTGACCTATTCTTTTGATCTAAATTCCAAAATAGATGAATATTCCAAAATTAGATTTATGCATATGTCAACAAGAGCAAAATCAGAATTAAAACTTTGATTAGTTAATGTTGTCTCCTCAAGAAAAGTCAGATAATATTGATGGTGACTTCATCAAACACATGCACAGAGCTTCTATCAGTTAATCATTTGAGCAGTTGCGTTTCTCTGATCATGACTTGTCTTGCTGATACATCAAGACAGTCTAATTTCGTATCTCATCAATCTCTTGCTAGTAGTGCCTGCAGGAATAACTCATCAGAACTCTGCATGGACCAGATACTAGATGATCATAATACGTCTGACAAAATTGCGTTGTGGTATTATCACTGCGTAATGCTTACTGCAGTTGTTGAAAGGGATTGAGATTTTATTTATCTGTAAATTTACTCTTAAAATATTGATAAACCTTTCTCAGTTTTATATTGACATGACATAATTGTCACCTTTTGACTTGCTAAAGTAAAATTATATGAACGTCCTCTATATTGCAGAGCGTCATGGGGCAAGACGCCAGTTGATGGATTACCGGGTTCTGAAATGTTTGATATTTCAAAACACGAATGTAGATTACCTCTTGTCAGGCACCATTTATGAAGTCTAAATCTTTACAGGACATATATTGTTAGTCCAGAAGATGACGGGTGACAACGCAGATATTTCAGAACCTGATAACAGACAACCTATCGTCATGCAATATATGTTTATGCCCATGTGGTCTTCAAGAATGCAGGGTGCAAATCAGCATGAGGTATAGTAACCTTACACGCAAAAGGTCAAATTGTACCAGACTGTCTTTTCTACTTAATCTTAATTTATATTTGAAACGTTTTTTTGATGATTTGTTAAAATTATATATACAGAGATGAAAGTCTGAGCAAAACACTTGATGCTTTGGCGATGATTTACAATGCATAGTGTGACGCATATTGGACATTCAGTCGCCTATGGAGAAGTATCCATGAGCAGTTTGTAATGTATATATATATTTGACAGGCGTTTGTATTTGAGTTTACATATGTTTCTATGTTGAGAACATTCCTTATACAACTTTCTCATTAAAGTAAGCGAAACTTTGAATAGAAGTAGGATTCCCCCAACTATAATTTCTATTATTTTGATAACTCATTACTAGTGTCACTCCATGAGATTATCATTTATTTTTTTTAAAACCGTGCAATATCAGAAATATCTCTAATCTTGATAGAAAAAATCCTATTTCAATGTATGTCTTAGTGACGTTAGCTGTAATATATATCTAAAAAGATTCACAAATGTAATAGAACATATTCTTACCACCATAATTATATTTAGAATATTACAATTAGATACTTAATTTGAGTGACAATCACAAATATGAAATACGAATGTGGAATATTATTTGGTAAATTGAATACATCTGTATAAGTATGATCAGTCATCACACACTTTACATAAATTACATCTAATTGGTTATATTTATGAAGAAAGGCTTCAATCCATCACGATTTACTTTAATCTACAGCCTTATTCTCGTTTCGTTAATTTACATTAATAAACATTTTCACTCTAGATTATCTTTGCTACTTTCAATCAACACACAAAATAGATTACATAAGACACTAATCACACCAATAAACACCATTTACTGATTACAAAATATTTATATGGAATAACTGGCATTATTGTAATCTTTTCGGATTTACGAACAACTCATGTTCCGTGGGGAAAGGAGGTTAATGCGTTATTAGAATTATTTGTGATACGTCCCAAAAGAAAATGATATTTGTTTGACAAAAATGGTGTTTCTGAGATGTTTATATGGTGGCTTAAGTACGAGAGAGTACATTTCCTAGATGAAATTATGTTGGTTGTTGTAAGATGAATTTGGCCAGCTTATTTTCTAGTGGCAATAAATAAACATTTACCTTTTCGATAAGTGTTTATATCAGGTACCTCTTGTACGTCACCAAGAATACATAAGCTTCTCAAAACGCTGTTGTCCGGACCATTTCCATTCAGACACAAACTATTGGTACGAAAAACTTCAAATTAAGATTGTTGCAAGTTAAAGACACTAGAACAAGTTTAGCAAAATGTCATTAGTTAATTGCTCCTTCTTAAAACTAGTCTATGTAAAATATTGTTTCTATAAAGGGTAAAACATCATTAACTACACCGATTGTCAGAAGTAATTGAAATATATAGAGTTAGGAGATAAACCTAGTGTGTTTGAAAATCAGAGACATGTTATACTGGATTGATAGTGAGTAAATTAAAAATTTAAACCGAACATGCTAGTCCTGATGGATTTCTACTTGATTTGTTCTTGTATGTTACAAAATGCAAAAGACGGTATGTTCACCTGACATTTATGTTTTGCTAAAACCGTTTTAATGTATATGGCACAATAAATATATAATACACAACTTTACTAATGCTTTACAGCCAAGCGTAGAGCTTTTCAGTCTTGTGCTTTAACAAAGGACATCCAATGACACTTATGATTGAAATTTTAAAATAAAGAACCTTTACTGTTAACGAATTCAGAGGCCATCAGCTACATTTTTAATGACAAATTCTGTGTTTCAGTTTAGTATATCTGTTAGCATTATGTTACCAAAACAATATCTAACTCATAAGATATATTCGTCAACTGTTTTAGATATTCATGATTTAGACCATGTTAAAATCAACCAAACCATTAAATAGAGCGCCTATTATATATGTTTGTACTCTCTGTTTGGTTAGATACAATTTCCTGCATTTTGTTTAATAGCTGTGACCATGCATATGATTTTTCCATATGTCATTACATTCTGTTACCATAGAAATAGGTGTTTCACCTTATGTTGTTTCATCATATTATAAATCCAATGGGTGAATTTGTAAGGTCATATTTTGCAAACCAAATGATAAATTCTTAACTAGAGAGTATTATATTCGCACAATGCGCGTGACAACCCCCTGTTCAAATAAAACCTATGAAATATAGGGAAAACCTTAAACTTTCACATTTCTTGTTCTTTTTTTGAAAAGCACTTTGAAAATGAAAACGTCAACGTTCATAGAATTTCATTTAAGATAAACTGCCAGGTTTTTTTCAAGTTTAGGAAATGCTTTATTACATCGATAAAAAGTTCCCCAGTCAATGTCTGTCCTAAGTAACTAACTTTAATTGCACTAGACAATATCCAATCCTCGGTCAAATTTGTGAATATTTTTCTTTTAGAATTATTGCCATTTTGAAAAAAAATGTTTTTTGCAATTTTAACAATTGATCATTTAGATATTTATTTAGGAATTTCTCATTTTTCTTTTTAGAATCCAATGTCATTCTCTTTTCATATTTTCAAATCTCCATTAACAAGCCCAAAAAAGCCTCTCCGATTCTATTATTAGATGCTCGAATTTGAATGTTAACTAAATGTTTTATACAAATAGTATAATAAGCTAAATTGTTGTTCCGATCTTTTCCCAATCTCATACAAATCTATCAATCTCATTTCTATCTGTGCCAAGAGCTACATTCCGAAATATCTTTGATATTATAAATCGAGCCGCTACACACTGGCACACGAATCACAAATCACAAACCAAAACACACCATTTGCTGATTAACCCAGATGTTACATACAAATAGGTAACTGACATTATTCTAATGTTTTCGGGTTTGCAAACAATTTATGTTTTATTGAGATTAGGAAAAGGAAATCCATTACTGACATCATTTGAATCATGTCAGAAAGTTTGTTGTTCTTTCAGAAACCCCTTTGGGAAATGATGTTTGTTAAAAATGGAGTTCATAATATGTTTATATGATGGCTTAGGTATCAAAAATAGGTGAGTTGTATATAGGATGTTGAAAGATTATTTCAGCTTAATGACTAGTACTGACAACGACTTACTGGTACAGGTCTACTGATATCTTTTTTTGCAGATTGTTTTCTATGTGCAGTATGCTATATATAGCTGGTCCGCTGAATTTATAATTATATCTTTTTAACACAGTTTAAAACAACATGACACAATAAAAAGGTCTTTAAACATTATTTTACTGATGCAGAACAGACTAAAGTAGAGGTGTTCAGTCGTCATCATCATCAATAAGTGTTCCAAGATGTTATTGTTATTTTAACCAAATATTTGAATGCCTGACATTGGTATAAAAAACGTATTCTTGGAGTAGACAAGTTCCCTAAGGAAACCGATAGACAATACTTTTGATGGGTTGTGTTTGGATATTTATCATTGTAAAAACTTCCTCTCAAGGTTTATGAGCTAACAATACATGGACACAATACCTAGGTAAACTATTAATATTATACTCTGTAAGTTTGAATGCTGTCAGGTTTTTTATCTTTCAATTCAAGAGCTAAAATATAAATATAACTTTACGGAAGATTTCGCCTAAGTTACAAGTTTCTTACAGGTAAAGCATGTCTCTATTAAAATATTTCTGATTATGTTAGATATGAAACATTATTAGCTTTACGTCATTGCGAAATACACAATGAATTTGTTTGATTTAACTAATCCTTACAATTTCATGCAATGGTTTCAAATTAGCATCAATTACTTGAACTTATTAATTCGACATAGTTCAATTATAATATTCTTACAGCATTTAATTTGATTTCCTCAAAGTACAAATATAGGCGTCGCCACAGTTCTTCGTTCTCACACAAAAACTTCATTGTGGCAAAGGTCTGACATAGGTTTTTCCAAAAAAGGTCTTAAAGAAACATTGGTTTTATCTGACAAGATATTCATTTGCATAGGCGACAGTATTAAGAACGCCACTGAAGTACTGTTATTGGAGTGCCAGAAATAGAATTCTCCAATTACGAACTGTCAAAGTTGCAACAGGAACGAATAGGTTGAAACAACGTACACACGTTTTCGATAACCTACACCAATTGAGTTCACCCTACCATTCATAGACTGATGCACATTAGAATAATTTAAAAGTATAAAACTGAAAACACATCGGTCTAGTATTTCCTCAGAATCTGATATAAGAAAAAGCTGGAACATATTTTTAATTACGAAATATCTGATGCACAAATGCTACTAATTTGGCTCTTAGGAATGTCTTAAGTGAATTCCATCAAATAAACTACCAATTGCAACGACAATAATTAGTTTGTTATTGAAATAATGAATAAAATCTGTCAAAGAATTGATGGCTCCGACTTCCATACAATTTCGAAATTGCCAATTCTGTGTCGTGGTTAACTAAGACTTCCTAGGGCAGTTTTACTGATAACATTATTTTGCAAACCGTTTAAAGGTGTGGATTTTTTATATACAATTTGTTCACCGAATTTGAAATTTCTTTTTGTAAAACGCTTTTAACTACAAACATGTAGCACAATAAACAATTTTGAAATGCAACTTTCCTGATGCTAGATAGTCAGGATAACTTTTCAGTTACCAATCATTAGATGAACATGTTTCATTTCGGCTCAATAAGAGTTACTTCTAACGGCAAAAATAGATATGGTTGAAGTTTAGAAATTTTGAATCTTTCATTTAACTAATTCACTGGTCATTAGAGTACATTTCTAATAACAAGTTTAATAATAATGAAGTGATGCATATGTTATGTTTTAAAAAATTGCTTACATGTGTCTTTGAATTAGTTTCATTTAAAAAAGTAAATGCGTAAAATCATGCCGTCAATATAATCATTGAATTATAGGTCTCTATGACTATTTCCTTTTGTTCTCTTCTCAATCAAAGGTCATTTAATTTTAATATTAACAAACGATCTTCATCAACAGGCCTCAAGAGTCACTGATGAAGTCAGTACAATTTATAACATCGTTATATATGACAAAAAGGCGTCTGGTGTTAAGCAAACACTTGTCTATAAACGATCTCAAATACAAGCACGACGGTTTAGACTAATAGTACATTTACCAAAGCAACCAGCTAGTCAGTTTGTTTCGTTTGGCACTTAACCTAATAAATGGCGGAGAGACATATTGAAAGGCTTCGAATGAACAATGCTCCCCACCATTATTTTTTTTCATGTCTCAAAGAAATATTGCTGAGTAAACACATATTGTAAATCTTCCATCTACACTCTAGGCTGTATAATTGTATACACCCGAGGACTTCTGTCTGCTGAAAGATGACAGGTCATGTCTACAGGAAGTGACAATGAGCCTCTTTGTTCACTCCGTCGTCTGCATCGTCTCTAGAATAGGTCATTAATAGATAGAAATGCATAATAAAGAAAAATAGTCCAAAAAGTTCACACAGACATAACAATATTTCAATATGTACATTACTGATGTATGGACTAATAGACAAAATCATAACAAAATATCAATACAGATTTGATTAAATCAGTGAAAATGTGACTAAAAACAACTAAAGTAACTAAATAATATGATTCTCAATCATATGTTATCATGATAATCAAGCATTGAGACGTTTGCAAAAACAATATCGGATTGGCACATAAGAGAGTCTGGATGAGTAATGAGGTTTCTAATTCAAAATTCGGGACACTGATAATAAACAGCTTCTTATCCTCGTGAAAAGAATGACGTTGGAACTCATCAGCTTCATTAGGTGTCCTTAGCAATGTTGTAAGGTTGTAAACAAGAAAACAACCATCGATGCATTTTTAGGTGATGTTTCGATATCACATATAATCCAATGACAACCCAGTATTATATGAAAACACGCCAATCTCACACACTTCAGTCTACAAACATCCATTATTTGAAGCTAGAATCCTCCATAAATAATATGTAAAGAGAGATACTCACCCATACAACAGTTATCGTTCGTCAGAACATGATCTTCACTGAATTAACAGTTAAATGTGATAAAATAAAAAGGATAATATTGAGAACGAACTTTAATTTTAATACAAAATCAAAGTATGTCCACACAAAAATAAAGAAAATTATCACAAGTGTGGAAAAGTTCAAAGATTATGCCTGTACCATCGATTTCAAAGCAGTCGCTCTATTCTCAATAGCTATGAAAAGTTTTTAGCAAGAGTAGCACCAATGCTGATAGAATAATCTGAAGTATGCATTAGTAATTAAAACTCTGGTGGTTGTTAGGGGAACATTGTAAAGAATAATCTGAAGTATGCATTAGTAATTAAAACTCTGGTGGTTGTTAGGGAAACATTGTAAAGAATAATCTGAAGTATGCATTAGTAATTAAAACTCTGGTGGTTGTTAGGGGAACATTGTAAAGACATCCGGTAACTTTAAGATAACATTGTTCGTATGTTACCAAGCGTATTTTCAAGTGTGTCCGATTTTCAGAACATAATTATGTAAACCTTATCCTGTCATTGATGTCTTTATTTGATTTGGATTGAATGCTTATTACAATTGATAATTAAAGGTCAAAACAGCATATATTTGTTTTGTTTTTGTAAGTCACCATGATGCTAGTGACCAAGATTATGTAACACAATTGTAACCGATTAAACATAATTGTTATTCGAACCATTTTAACAAACTTATAGTAATTTAGTTACTGTGAAACTAAAGTTATAATTTCTATGGACATTCCATCCATGGTTTCATCCCTTAGCAGACCAGTACACATAGGTGCTGTGCAATAAGAGATGACTGAGTCAGGATTTAAAAACGTCTTCTCAGATTGACAAGCAAAATCTCTTGAGGGACTAATTCGATGTATAAATACCTGAAACTGAAATGTCATTCTTCATGTTTGAATTATCAGCATTATATATTGTATCAAATCATGGCCCTCCTTGAAGAGCAACGGTGGACTACAGCTAAAATGTCATTTGTACTTTTCCTTTATCGCTGGCGTCAATTTGTAAAATTTCAACTAGAAGTTTGTAACAAGTATAGAAAGATCTGATAACAAACTTCTAAAATGTCGACTTGAGACACTCACTATTGTGGCTATGCATAGCAAATTTTAAAGGTGTATTTTTTAATGTTTTAATTACATAAAAAAACAGATTGTACAAAAATTTTAAAAAACCAGTATCAGCTCTATGGTTTGCATTGAATTATTAAGAAGTTATAATAAAACTTAATATTTTCTTTAAATGGGGAAAACTTATCTTTTGAAAATGTGTGTGTTTATCAGACATCTCTTGTTATCAGTTGGACCACTAAACAATAATGAGCGACGAAGACCTAATTAGCACTTATTTTGAAAAACATGGTGATAGAATGAAAAAAAGTTCTTAAATATTTTTAAAAAAACAGTGAAATCTAATCTTCTGTTTAAAACATCGATATTTTGACGTAGTCGCAGCTCTTCTCACTTCGGTGTACTTAATGTCTGGACAAAGGTTAGATCTAAAATGTCTTAGGTAAAAAAATTGGTTTTATTTAACCTTATTTCCTTTTCGACATTTCTGGGATTGAAATTACTGATAGTAAACGACTGCCGGAAATAGAATTTTTCGATTTCGAACTGTCCACGCTGCCATTTCAACGGAGTGGTTGAAACTACTTATGATATTGTTAATTTACTATCTATTGCTAGTTTCACACGACAGCCTGCAAGAGCCAAAGTGAATGACAACTTTATATAAATGTAATGTCAACGGTTAAAGGTGTTATTCAAAGTTGTATATTCACGTTTTGAAATTGTAAATACAACCTTTCAAGGTTTGATAAAAAATATTTTAAAATATTAGAACATGTTATGCAAGTTTTATTTTCAAGTTTTTAAAGTTGTATATTCAAGTTTTTAAAGTTGTATATTCAAGTTTTTAACGTTGTATATTCAAGTTTTTAAAGTTGTATATTCAAGTTTTTAAAGCTGTGAATTCAAGTTTTTAAAGTTGTATAATCAAGATTTGAAGTTGTATATTCAAATTTTGAAGTTGTATCTTCAAATTTTAAAGTTAAATTTACATTTTTAAAAGCTGTAATTACAATTTTAGGATGTTTCATCTACACATTTTAAAGTTGCACATATAAAGTTTTTAAAGTTATATTTTAAAGTTCTGAACTTTGTCCATTTAAGTTTTAAAGTTGTTTCTTCAAGTTTCTAAGATGAAATTACAACTTTTAGGTCTACTTACAAATTTTGAAAATTGCATATCAGTTGAAGTTGAAATACGAATTCTTAAGGTGAAACTACATGTTATGAATATCGAAATAAACTTACATCTTTGAAGGTGTAAATACAAGTTGCTGAGGTAGTGTATTCAATTTTTAAAGGTGTTATTTCAAATTCATTCATTATAAAAACAGAATCAATACTTCATATTAGATGAAACGTTGAAACATGGAGGATAGAGCACAATCTTTTTGGGATTTCCTGGATACGCTGGATACTATGACAAGAAAAATGAAAGAGGGAATGTCAATATAAACAATCCATTTTAAAATGCAGTTTTGGATATATGTTGTGGTAACTTATTGTGTGTCATATTGTAAGTATTAGAGATATATAATTAGATATTTCCTATTCATCATTTCGTTTTCGTGTTTGTTTTTGAATAATGAAACATAAAATCAATTAGAAATATTCATATATTTTATTTTGAAATTGTTGTTGATTATCATACATAAAGTAAGGTACAATTCCATGGAGACGTCATGACTTGGACGAAAATGAATGGTGCGCAGTTGCAAAAAGTTATTATGACGTTGTGCTGGGAAGATGGAAGAGCGTTTTTTGGTTTGAATGTTGAATCAAACCTGCAAGAGGACTTCCTGTTGTATTTTGCAGAAGCAGATCGTGATGACATCACCAGTGCTGATATGTCTGAACACCTTGACCTCATGAACAGGTGAGATGCAAAGGTAATGGCAACGCAAGAAAATGTAACGCATGTGGTGGAGAAACTTGTACACAAGGAGCCTTTGCAGAAACCAGTGTCTGTAGTGGATTCCACTACTTGACTCAATACCTTATCGTGGTGTGGTGGTTTGCGTGCTTCAGAGACCCTCAGAGCCGTAGCTTACATGCTCCTGGTAGGGGCACTCAAGCTGGACAGGTCGACGGGTAGAGGCCAGACCAATTTTGAGTCGTTCTAATACCTGCTGTCTACCTTTCTTTCCGTCTTTTCTCTCATCCTTTCCATCCCTTTTTCTCTCATCCTTTCCATTCCTTTAATTTCTCCCTGATGTGTCCACTCTCTTTTGGATGCTTGCCATCCACGTGTTTAATAACTGTTCAAAACACGTTAAGCCCCAACTCACTCACTTGTAGTGGATTGCTTCAAGTATGTTGACTCAGATATAGGACAGAAACAGAAATACTGAAAACGTTACCAGGGTTATTATTCAATATTTTAAGGATTAAAATCAAAATTGTCTGAAATCACACCTGCTGAAGAAACAGAAACTGCGAATCCCGTGAAAAGATTGTTAAGGGAACTTGATGGTGAAATCTGCAAACGCTCCCAGATCGATGTAGTCTCTGTTGTCAAGTCATTTTGCAAGGTCGCTTACACCTGTTTCTGCCGGCCGTGTTTCTGAACTCCCCATAGCCGTGGAATATTTCCTAACTACATAGGATTATTTGGTTAAGAAATTTAAGTTCAAAAAGTTCACAAATGCATAAACATAATCCTGCTAAATGTTTGTCAATATGTAAATGCTGGATCTAAAATGCATACTTAATATATGTCAAAATCAGTTCTTGGATTCAATATCATTAAATTTATGAATTTAATATATATATTTATATATAATTTATGAATTTTAGATTTTAGTATAAATATATATATCACCGTATATTAGATTTTAGTGTATATATATATATCACCGTAATATTTGGACGTTGTTGCAGTTCTTCTTACTTCATTTTACAAAATGTCTAGACAAAGGTTTAAACAAAAATGTCTTAGGAGTTATTGGTTTCATATAACCTAGTAAGCATTTGCACGGGCGCTAGTTCTTGTATTGAAATTACTGACAGTAAAAAAACTGCCAGGAATAGAAGTTTCCCATTACGAACTGTTTACTCCTCAATTGGAATGATGAGTCCAACCGTCTTATGCCTTCTATGGTACAGATGCATACCACAATCGAAAAATTAACAAATGAAACAGTCATTTAAATGATGATGACTAGATGTATGATCATATTTATTGACCGGAGTGCAAAATGATAATACAGCTGCATACCAAAAGTTTGTTCACAAACCACTGAATCGTAGTGCAAATATCATGTAATTTGGGTTTCGCTTCAACGTCATTAGAATAACTTCTGCAAGAATGACAATGGATCACCCACTGTCCATGTGTGAAAAAGCCATTCTTGATCTCATTTTGGCATTTTCTGGTCACTCGTGCAAAAATTCGAATTTTGGCATATTGATATAGACAGAAGGGGTCAAATTTTCGAAAAATCGATTTCGTTAAATGTCGAATAAAATGTTCCATATCGACTCTCTGAGATTAAAACCAGGATAATCACATTGACTTTGTGCTAAGAAACTAACGTCACTAATTTTTAAAGAAGTTGATAAGTTTTTTATGTAGAAAAAGAAAAATAAGCCTTTCGGAATTTCAACCCCTGGTCACTTTAATGACCTGCCAAAACTGTTACGGGAAATTGTGGGGTACGATAAACCTTTGCCTTAAAGAAGAATGGATCTACATATGTGTAGAGAAAATTCAATATTACACATTTCTTTTTCGCAACGCTACGATACCTCAAAGGCATCTCAAATTACATGATAATTGCACTAGTATATTCAGGTATGTGAACAAACTTTTGGCATGCAGCTGTAGGTTTTCTCATTCTAAACTCATAAAAATAAATACAAGGCATTAAGCAGCTACTTAACATAAGTAGACGCGCATGCAACAACGACTCAATAACAACTTTGTCAGCAACCAAATTATTTACAGGTTTGTTATCATGTTTTAATTACGAAGATTACGATTTTGTCACTTAAAACCAAATTTTAGAAGCAATTTTGAAATAAAAATTACGGTATACGATATTTTGAGAAATAATTCATTGATATTGAGATATCAATAAGCGTTGATTCTGTGTGCTTCCTGATATCACGCCTATCATATCATTTTTTATCATTGAGTAGTTATTGAACCGAAATATTGATCTGAATCAGACATTAGCCTGTACAAACATCATATAGATCCTGAAGTGCTACAGAAATAGCTTGCAAAGAGAATTACGCAAAGGGCGATAACTTATCTATAAACAGAGCTAGCTTTCAATCGCAAGTAGATGACCTTCGCAGATAAATTTATACACAATTAATTACAAATTATTTATGATGAGTTCTCTGTCTGTAGATTAACATTACTGATTGATAAGGTAAGACAACACTTAATAACCCGGAAGGAAATTTTGGTTGAAATAAAGACATACAGGCATGTATGTAAATAAGAGGATATGTGTTTATTTAATTAAATTGTAGCGTGTCAAACGATGATAAATTATAATTTTGCAAGCCATCCTTGATGATACAATGAAAATTCTAATCATTATTTCATGAAATGTATTATGTATTCTAATATGTGAGACATTAAATGGTTTGTGATATTGGTACAATATGTAGCAAATGAGAAATGCTTACCTCAAGATTTGTAAAGAAATTTAATTATATTGATGACTTGGACATGCTGATTTATCTGAAACTTTTTCAAAACAGTACCATACAAAACAGTATCATACATTGATAACCTAGTAGAGGTTATAGTTTAATGTTTCGTTCAATTCAGGGACGTTTGATATTAAACAAGGAAACTTAATAGAATGGAATTTCAGAGACTTACTGGTGGAAAGCGGCGTCGGGAGGAGAGCAGTTTCACCTGAAAACATATATTCGGACTAGAAGACCTGAGAGTTGGAATACTGTTATATCTGCATGATATTAAAGCCATTGCCTTGGCCGTTCAAGAATGGCCCAAACCAAGTTGAGGCTTAGGGATGTGTACAGATTCGGACAATATATCAAGGAATAAATGGAGGATGTTCCTCTTGTACTCGAAGAACATAGTCTGTGTTTCCATCTTAAAGGGACACAGAGTATGTTGTTGGAGTCAAATATGTCAACTATATAAATGCTGTTATTTTATTGAGAAGTAGTGGTTGTCTCCGAAAATTACCATCTTTTAATTATTGCTGATAAGTTCAGTGTGGAGACAATAAACAGGTTAAAGTTGTAATTTATGATCGAAAACCGGACAATGGCTGAAAATGAAGTACAGCAGAAACAGTGTAAAAAAGGTTTCTAGTGTTCAGTAGATCAATTAACTAATATTCATGTAAATAAGTTGCAAAAATTTGTCCTGTTAAAATCTATGTTACAGTTTTTCTGTTATCATTGAAAAAAGAAAATATCCCAATTTTGGCATTTAGAGATAATGATGCAAGTTTAGGGACAATAGTTGAATTTAACTCAAGGCAGCTGGTATTTTGGCTCTCATTTCAGCCAAATGCTTATCTATGAAACATACTCTGTGTCACTTTAAAATTGTATCCGCAATGAGAAATGTAAATATTTTTATGACAAGACAAATCACGTTATTGTTTATGAATTGACGTTATATTAGCGGTGATAGAATTATTTACAGCAGCCTGCATTTCTCTGTTTACGTGATCAATATCATTTCGGGTAAATTGCAAAATACATGTTTTAAGTAATTTCAAATATTTAGCTTTTTTGAATGAAATAGGAATTTGTTTTACCAGTACGATTGAATATGTCTCAGATATCACATTTGGTTTTTGAAATTTTAAAAAGATAACCCTTATTTCTTGACAAATGTTAAATTGGTACTGGAATTGGTATTGATATATGTGGACGCCGTGTTGAAATGTTTATAAAAACTCAGGAAAATGTTGTTTATAAAACCGCACTGTCATTTTTACAAGAACCAATCTGTAGAAGCAGCTTCCTTCATTTCACACAGTCTACAGTCCATCTCAAATAATTTAGCAGAACATAAACATTACGGTGTGCCATTTTTACCATTTACTTAAGTGAAGCGAACATCGTACATGTCACATTACTGTTTCAAATATTTTTCAATCTCTTATAGGAAACCCAGAAATAGAATAGTTCAATTACTGAATGTCAAATTTACAATCGATTCCAATTTGGCTCAAATCGATAAATTGCCAACGGCAAGGACAAACACGGGTGCGATCTATTGAAATAATGAATCAATTCAGTCACGATATTGAGGGCTCAGAGTTCAAAGGTGTTTCGACATAGTTAATCCTTGTTTGTCGCTGACAATGATGAAGACAGTTTCTCTGAAACCTTCAGACATACTGTTACATTTTGTTGTTTACCTCATGTATTTATCTTAAGTTAAATTATCGGATTTCAAATTGCAAAAGAAATTCAATATTTGTTTTTGAATAAAAGAAATCGGTTGAATTGTTTACACTTACTTTTGTAAAATTGTCTTGGGTGTTGTGAAAATGGAAGAAATCGGCTGAAATTTTCCCGCTTACTTTTGTAGATACGTGAGGGGTTTCAAGTCAGTGAGATTAATTTAGCGGATTTGGGTATAATAAATATTACGTTGATTATGTAAGATCCTAATAATTTGGGCTTTGTTTGGTGCAATCTTTCTGAATTCATAGTATTCAATATAGAGTAATGATTGTTATAATAATCGAATTTGGACAAAATAAGTCTATCGTTTCATTTGTTCCCCAGTAAAGAAACCATGTCACATTAGAATGTTACTAAGTGTTACCAACCTGGTAGAATGATCAGTTAGATTTAGTTTAGCAATGTCATATTGAAGTAAAAGCTGTTCTGATTAAATAAGAAAAGCGGTTGTTAATATAATATATGAAAGCCTAAGCCCTGTCATCGTTATTGCCACCTTAAATGGGTATGTTTTGATAACAAAAAATTCTGGTGTTTCGGTTTGTTTCATTAATTGTCTCATTATGCAAAACAAAATAGGATCTAATCTCTATTGATAACACCGGCAATTTTCATCAACTCTCATATGTCTTTCTTGATTCAATGCTAATCTTTCAAACATCCCCTATATATGGTGCATGAAGAAGATTGGATTCATGAAAATAACCAGCGAGACCTGGTGGAATATGTATTTCTCATATGAAATAAAAAAACGACCATATGTTTCTCTAGTATTTAGCTTAAATGACAAATTTTCGGTGCACACTCATCGGACATGAGACACAACCTTAATGGGTTCATTCAAGCTTTTTTCCGCAACAAGACACATAGACAACCAATTATACGTGTTTAATCATGCTAAAGGCAAAATAGCTCTAATTATCTGTTAGCCCTCCGTAGCCTAGTGGATAAAAACACCATATTGCCATTCGGAAGGTTGCATAATCGAGTCTTGACACACATACTTAACATACACTGAAGTTATATTTCCTGTTTGAGACATTTTAGAGTACTACATAATTAGACTCTGAATCATTTAAGAAGATTTTAAAACTTCACAACCTCCATGAACTGGAAAGTCAATTCTTTCTCTCAGTGGATTCTTTAAGGTAATTCGTTGAAAACACAATAGAGTGACGTCACCATCATTGATTAATTGTATGTGATTTATAAAAAAATCTCTTCTTGAGGAAACCTTCACATGGATTACGAAAACAGTTAGAGCAATCATTTAAATTTTAGCAGACGGTGTTGTCAGCCATATTCTATAAGATTTATAGGATTGAAATTACTGGATCTAAGAATATCGATGGGAGATCAACACATAGAAAAACATGTTATCAGTAGAATTTAACGTTGGTAATTTTTATAAGAACTTGTTAATACAAATTGATATAAAAGAAATTGATAGTCTGGGGCATTGGTGTCTTACAAGCACCTGTTAATTAACGGTCTGGTGTACAAGCACGGTGGTATGGACATCAAAAGTTCAACAAGTTCACACAGTAATCACTCAATCAATCCTTTTGCATTAAACATTTCAGCGTGTTTTTGGAGAAAGAATAATCGAAATGATTTTAAAACTGAACTTAATCAACGGCTCACACAATATTCGTTTATCATTTCAAGACTATCCAAACACTGCACTGCTTTTACACTTGTATTTATCAGACGTCCGGATCCTTATGATATTCTGCTACATCCTTAGGACATCTGTCTTGCTAAAGATTACTAGACATGTCACCGGAACTTGTCAATATGTCTCCTATCATCATCTCAACACAGTTCACCCGCACTCTGGAATATGTAGTTGAATTATTTAGCATGACAAATGGTATTAGTGATTTTATTGATTACCACAATATTGTCAGCAATACATTGTTACTGGCGAGGAAGATGTCAAAATTTCTGACCACAACTTGTAGGCAAAATACACTTATTCCATTCAATATCAGCAAAGACTTTTAGATAAGAAACATGGAACCCATCAAAACGGGACCATGATTGAAAAAGCTCATATTTCAGTCTGACATTTCCCAATACCAATTTCCACTCAATGTTCAGTGTTCTTGTCTTATTAAAAGTTGCATCAATTATATCAACAACATAGAACCTTTATGAAGTCGGGAGTTTCATTAGGTGAGCTATTTCCGGAGAATACCAGAACTCTGTATTCGTTTCTCTAATAACGATTATGTAAAAGTAGCTGAAATTTCAGATAAACCAATATGGTTTATCGTGACATGCGTAAGACTAAGGCGATACATTTCTTAAAGTTTTATCTCTCTTCTAAAGTGAGTTTGTTATTTCATATACATTCTTAACAATGAAGATATCATCAATATGAGGGTAATATATATCAACGTCAAAATTAAATAAAAATGCATGTACTTATTATTCATTCATATTTTCAAAACGTAATATGTCCCCCTGACCATCAGTAATGAAACTCAACAGTGCGTTAAAAATATTAGTTTTGTTTTAAATAACATTGCATTCATTGTTATTGCCCATGCCTTACAATCACATTTTGTTACTTTATGATATTGCATTAGCTCAACTAGACTCTCTCGATTCATGATGATTTATAATAATAATAGGACACCAATTATCTTTTGGCTAACTATTACTATAGATTATGTAACGTTTCAAAGACAATTTCCATATGTCATTAATGGTGGTTATCTTTTTAATGACGAATGTCAGAAATGGCGATATTGATCTCTTAATTCTAAGATGTTACTCTTGATTTAGCAAATGGAAATATCTCCGATGAATAACATAGGTGATGTTGCACCGCCAGGTCAAATGACCCATTTAGAAGTGATGAACAAGACATCACATTGAACATCAACATCACTTCTCGAGAACAATATTATTACTTCTATATACATGATATGGTATATTTATTATCAGTCATGTCTTCATGGCCATTCCGATAACCACTTAAATATTTTCTTGTTTAAAACTTGGAGAATATGATTTTCATAACTTTGAAAAATTAATCAATTTTTAAGATACAATGATGATACATTCCACACTACAATGTTGAAAAAATGTAATCGTTGATGCATGATAGGTGATATTTCCATATTAGTCAATTCGGGATTATACAGCTTTCTGATGACACCCTATTTCATAATTCACGTCCATTTCATATAATTTGCGTCTAAGCTATCGATCTCGGTCAGATACTTCATTCTACAAACATCCATTAGTTGAAGCTGAAGTGCTACAGAAATAGCCTTTAAAGAGTACCTGGCAAGGAGGTGATAACTTATCGACAACACGGTTATTACTCTCCACTGCATGGCATTGACCTAGACTCTCATTACGCATGTTGAAATAGCAAAAAATTAGTGTTAGTTGGTGATAAATTGGTTCATATTGCTAATGAAATTTCATAAGCTAAGGAGATATTAGTTTCGATGACTTTATAACTTGATTAAAAAATTTAAGTAACTTTCATTTTTTCTGCAAGTGAATTTAAACCTCTCTACCATCGGTGATTCATCCAGCAGATAATTTACGACGCCCATTGGTACGTTTTCTTACATGGATTTATTCACAGGAAGTTGAAATTGAAGCTTAAATTGACTCTTTAAAGATGGTAATTCTTTATGCTTATATTCTGCTGCTTTGTCATTTATGAGATATATAGTAGTTAAACGTTCGAGCCTCACAATTTACCAATGATACTAAATATGACAAACGGTCACTTATTCTTACTTTATAAAGGACAATTACCTTTTACAATGAATTTATTTCCTAACCTAATTTTCTCTCACCGTGGATTACTTCCAGGACATGCTGGATTCAGTTTGCACAATATCTTCAACGTATGTTTTGAATCTGCGAATAGATATCTAGATAAAACACCAGTAAACATCAGTTATTGTCTGTTTCAATAAGTTGTAACATAATTCTATTGTCTAGTTTTGACAAAACCTGTAATCATGCAATTGTCATATTGTTGATATAAGCTATGCAGTAATTACGGAAGAACTTCGTCCTGGCTGAAAACCATCTTTTAATTTTCTGAAGTTCAACAATAGCTTTTTAAGAGTATTCGACAACATGTTTATATCATATGGATTGCTCTGTTCAACCGACTTTATGAATAACTTGATTGGGATAACATATAAGCAAATAATGTTGCCCTAATAGTTATGAGTATAGGAAATATTAGCAGGTCAGTAAAACGTGAGTGTTTGTTATGTAATCAATGTCTTATTCAGGTTAACTGGGGTGGTTTACAATACTATGCCGTTAAAGAGGAGGTTACGAACATATTTATAATATAATGAGTAGCTCTGTTCACATATCAGTAAGACATTATAAGTTCATATAAAGAAGATAACATCTTAAAGTACCGATAGCCCTTGTGTAATTTTGACAAGTTCGACGTTTTTAAAACACTCAGTACGATTTTTTAAAGTGTTTCCATATTCGCTTGCTTCACGTTATGACAGCACTTGACAAATGCCATTCAAAGCTAATTATTCCAAAATTGCAATGAGCCTTGTTGTTATTATCAAACTTTGGTGTCGAATGCAGGCAGGATTTTGCCATAGTCAATATTAGATTCCTTAGAAGATTCAATTGTAAGAACACGTTCAATCAAGATTTCACTGTACAATATTTAATGTACAAATACTTTTGTAGGTATTTTTAAAAGATTTCCATCTATGAGGAGTCACTCCAATTCATTTTCTGAAATCTTTGTTGAGATTTCTCAATATCGATAGACTGCAGCTGAAATAACTTGCAGTACCTGTCAGTATGGACATACAACTTGTGCCATCAGCGATTTTCTTTCATAAGTTAAAATTTTTCAGCAATACAATAGTTTCATAAAATGTTAATGGTATAGTGACAGTTTCAATATTCAAAACTATTTGTGTAGTTTCCTCTTGGGGATTAAGGGATGTTTTTCAAAATAATGTTATAAAATTATATATCAAGATTTACGTTTCAATATTTCTATCCCAAGGACTGGCGATACTATTATGTTAAGTCCAACATATCACCATTTTATCTCTTGAAATCTTGTTGAAAATCCTAATCTCATATAGTTCACAGATTTCAGTACAGATATAATGCTGATGTACAAAAGATGGTTCAAACCTCTTCTGAATAATCGCAGATATTAATGTTTCCTTGGCGCCTCCCGGTTAGATGGTTACTGCAAAGAAACCATTTCAGAAACATAATATAAGGATACGACGTCATTAAATAAAAAAGGGAAAGTCTAACATGTCGGAGCGTTTTATGCACAAATAAATATTTTATGATTATTTACAAAAGTATCGACTGAACATATCAAGTCAAATCGCCAAATTCGTCATTAAAGAATTTTTTATACATTATTTTGTACATATTACCTTAAAACACTATATTGTCTTTAAAAAAGTCATCATGATAAGACAATTGTAGAAGAACTGAATAAATTGTTAAATGCACGTTTTCACTGAATGACTCAATACTTAAAGACAAATTTTATATCAACCATATATCAACCATCGACATTTCAATTTTAAAAGAAACGCTCAGAGGCTTCTGGGCTCTTCGAACAGGATGAATTTTCAATAATTAAACAGTTGTGAAAATTTCTCAATGTAAATCAAGCAGAAATATTTATATGTCATCTATATTATATGTTCATTACAGTTCATAAAATGAAGGTCTCATTTAATGCATTTGACCAAAGATTTTGTTTATCTTATCTCAGGATTCGGAACAAAACATTACCTAATAGCCCTGGCACTCTCAGCTACTTTGTAACATTTTTTTCCACTAGTCAACGATTTAATTTTTTTACACTTTTCATATTCTGTTGACAATGCGTTTCTAAGATACAGCTCAATTATTTGCATCAGAACGTGAGATAAAAAGAAACAGTTTTGTTTACGACATCCAGTATTAACGAAGAACAATTTAGATATCCACTACGCACTATATATATGTGTTCAAAATTACTGCTTACAAAGTAAATCTTAAAGATAATATATCCCAGTTTTGTATCCGACTTCAATCCCCATTTTCATAAAGACAATGCATTCAAGTAAATAAAACACCAAACAGAGTTTCGATGCGTCCTTTAATAAGAAAGATATAACGGTTCAAAGTGCGTAGAAATTGGCCAGCTTGAAAGCCCAATTAAGAAAGTCCCTAGAGTGGCCTGAGCTCTCCTTCGGCGGATGTGACGTCATAGACAGGACTCGCTCCGCGTTTGTTTGTAAACAACGTATATATCAATGCAGATATGGGTCGCATTCGTCTACGTTTTCTTTGCGAAAGAGACATGCCTTCTTCTTTCGTTGCTGCCAACTGTACTAATAAGAAATCAGGAGACATTCAACTGCATCGGTTTCAGAAGGATCGCGAATTGGACAAAGTTTGTTAGTCAGAAAAGAGCGAAGTGGAGTCCCAATGACAGGTCTGTCATCTGCTCCGATTTCACAGAGGACTGTTATGATCTTTCCTACGATTTCAAAATGGGTTTTGGACTTGCCCCACAAAGGAAAAGACTCGTCAAAATGCCGTACCAACAGTTAATAAACAGATGAAGATGATAACGGGTCCGCAACCTGTCTGTCCAGCGAGATATGACAGTCAACCATATCGGAAGAGAAAACGGACGGAATATTTTGAGAAGAGGGAACGAAAGAGGATAAGATAGGCTAAATCAAAATTCTATTTAGGGGGAGGTGGGATAAATAATCATGAAACCTTTGGGGAGTTGACTATAATTGATGATTTTGCAGACGAATGTTGAGTTTTTATCTGCAGGATGAATTTATGTTTCTTTAGATTAGTCGCAGAGATTATTAATTCAAACCCCACCAATTGTTTGAATTTTTAGTATTTGATTGCATATGGGGTTGAAAAATTCATCGGGTTGAACTAAATAGTTATTTCAACATGTTGGAGACTATAATGAAATAAGGTGCATGTGAATATATAGATCTGTAAATGATACACAGTGACAGGTTTGTAGTTTGTTACATTACTAGTGTTGGGGTATATATGATTTTTTTTGGTGCTCATTACTCTAAGGATACATACAAAATTGTGGGCACGTCACTTATGTTTGTATGTTTACACTACAGTTTGGTTATAACATTTATGAAAAATTAAAATTTCTTGCTTCAGCGTCATTTTAGAAGCAACAAAAAGTAAAATTAAAGTCGTAAGATGCCCCGGAGAAACATTTACAATTTTATGTAGCCTTACAGTGGATAATTTATAACCTATTTGATATTGATAAACATTGCAGTATGAAATACGATATTCAGTAATACAGATTTATTAATATATTGTCATGTGTCACGTGAATTGACAAACCTAATTACTTTCATCAAGTTTCAATAAAGGCTGTTGATTATGTGTTAGGATAAAGTTTAGATAACTAATCAGTGCCTTGTGTGTTACCTATTAGAAATGTGCCAGGTGCTGAGGTCATTAAGTTTATTGCTTAATTGCCATAATGTACAGGTGTGTGGCATTTCATAGACTGTTAGGTAATAACTTTATGACTATATTTTCTGGTGTGAAAAAGTAATGTTAAGTAACTAAAAACCTCTCTCTGGTAATATACCGGTAATAAAGTACTGAAGGAAATGGAAATAATATGCTTTTCAGCGTTAATATATTTATTTGTTTGAAATAGTTCAAAATGAAAAAGAATTTCATATTTACAATACATTTCAAAGCAGGCTTTAACTTTTCACAATCAACAATAAATGTTGTCTTATTATTGATAATATTGGCCTACGTCACTCTAGATTAGTACCACAGTCTTTATCTCAAACACTGACCATTAACTCACACAAAACAACAATATAATCTGTATCCTTACTATGCAAAAATACATTAGTACGTAACTCTAAGTTTTTATGAAGGTGGCAAATCGCGAATCAAGAGGTACATTTACTAAACACATCAAAGATTTAATCTTCATTATCACTAATAACTGGTAAATAAGGCCAAAAACAGCTGCTCGGAACCGTCGTATCCCAATGACGAGATCCGGAAGTTGCCGAGAGACAGTCCATCAAAAGCGAGATCTCATTGTTACAGTCATACAAAGCAGAAACACGGAGTTACGATATTGAGTTGACACTTTAAAATTGCACAAAATAGTAACAAACATTCCAAATATACAATGGTCAATCAACTACACAGGGGGATAGTCGATTTGTCTAGATGTTCAAACAAAAAACAGTCACAATGGCGGCAGATATCAGTTTGGGTTCACTCGATCGGCATTATCGGAGATTAACAACCCAAACAAATAAATTAATTGATGTCAAACAGAATATGTACATGTATTGATATTAATAGCTTTGGTGACTTAGGGGATTTTAAGTACAATCAGTGAAAATATATACGTTCACGACCGCTCGAATCTATAATGTAAACAATGACTCAGATCATCCAGTCGTTAACGAGTCCTGTCTATGTCGTCACAACCCCCCTAGCACCTGATTGGCTAATAAAACGTTTGGCGTCTGTTTTCCGGAAGTTTTTATAAAACACGTTTTTTTCTGCTATTTTCAGGTGGATGTGAACCTAAATAGTTGTTTATATTTATTCTTAACTGTGTTATGAAGTATTTCCGCTAATCGTACCCCCTATGTGGATATATCATCTTTTAAATTGTGTTTGATTATATTCCCCCATATACAGTAGAGAATTGTTCTAAACGCAGCTAGGTTTTGGTGCAATGTCACTGAATTCTAGTACAACACATGGTTCGCTAGTTCCAGCCGATGCTCGTAGATTTCACCGCAATGCATAGCTACAATGGTGTTGCGGGCTTTCTTCCTGCAATAATACTAGAAACTTGAAAGCGGCGTTAAACCCCATATCACCTCACCTCAATACATGTAAGTGTCTGTATCATTGGATTACACGATGATCCAATAGATTAAATTTCAACCACAATACCAAGAGACAACTACATGCTTAAACCCTCTATGTCAGAGCTTATGTTGATGATATCAATGGATTGTGCGCTTTTAAATTGAAAGGTCAATAATCTAGCTTGCTTTATAAGAAAGACGTCAAGTTTCGTGAGTGGTGTGAATACTCCACTTCTTTTGCGTCAGTCATGACTAAAGTTTCATAAAATGAGGTCCAATAACCATTAATATATACAACATAATATTCCAAGGCTGCATCCATCCTAGCGACTGGATATTATCAATGTGATCCACTTGAAAAGAAATCACGTTATATTCTTGATTTCAGGTTTATCTTTAATCGATAAAATATGCACTTAAATAAAAACTTGATCCAGTGACTTAAAGTGATAAAACATTTAAGTGAACAAAATATATAATTTACCTTTACCAGTGGCCAGAACATTTAGTAGTTTTCTGCACTCCTAGAGTCTCCCACACTTTGTTGTAAAGACATTTGTTCTAATAAGCAAAAATTCAACAATTTATTTAGAAGACTAAATTCTAATAGAATCTGAATCAAATACTAATGATATTGAATTCCTATTGTTATAAAAAATTGTGTACACATGTCTTCATGTACACATAAATTCACAAAGCCTTGAAAAGTCAAAAAGGTGTTATCCAGTCTAATTAATCTTGGATCATTTGAGAGATTTACAATTAAGAACTTGGAATTAGAAGCAATCTTTATCAAAATCATTAAGTGCAATAACCAAAAAATACCTTGAAAATAAATGTTACAGGAACATCAATTGAATAGTTAAAATAAACTGAACACCAAAATAAATGTTACACTTACTCTAACTTTGGGTATCATAAAAATTTATGTCCTCATAGGAATATGGTTTGGTTCCATATGTTTTTGAATGCCGACGGCCGGCTTACCAGATACTAATATAAGATGTATGTCGTTAAACTATTGATTTTACTATGCTTTCTTCGTTTATGAATGATCGAAAATAGGTCAATTGACAACATGCAAATATCAGATAACAACTTTATCATGGTAAGAAAGCTCCTTACTTGCCGGGAGCAAGCTATTATAAAGGCTTAGTAATGGTACGGTTGGTGGTATATTCAGATATATAATGTAGTTTGGTGTCTGGTGTGGCATCCCTTCCAGCCAATCACATTCCTTGGGACATTTTTTGATAGGTTATCGAGCCAAACGAGAAAAGATAAGTTCAAATTTTGATTAATATGCAGAAAGCGTAGTACTTGTTTATAGATAAAGCGTATAATCGTTTTCCTTTATCATGTTATAACTGTAAATATGATTATGAATTTGTTTCCCCCTATATCAAGTTATTAGTCTTAATGAGATATAATATCGAACATAAATATCTTATATGATATTTCTGAGTTATGAAACAAAGCGCGATTTTCTAGTAAAAACATATTTATTGTGAACATAATATATATTTTAAGGAATATAGTTATTGTTACTAAAGTTATAAACACCCTTCAAAATATGATGACATAATTATTGAATAATGTCATAATTACTAAACAAGATTCTGTGACAGTTTCTCGACTAGGTAACTGAGATTTAAAATACGACATTACGTGGCATGCCGTTCCCTTAAACATTGCTAAGCGTATGACAAACACACTAGCCTTTTCCATATATATGGAATGGCAAAGACACAATAAGAATGTCCTAAAACTCTTCAATGCTGAACTCTTTGATTAGTTAGAATCAATTAATAATAGGAAGAAACGAGGCAAAGCTTATAAGTGTGTTTCTTTGATCTTCGGTTTGCTGACACCAAATGAAACCAAACGCATTAACAGTTTGCATATTACACTTGTAATCTACCACGTGTTGTAGAAGAAAACAATTCAGATGGGTTTTTTTATTTAATTCCTTGACAGAGGATTACTGATGGATGGCGAAAAGTTTACTAATGATGTCAATGATTTAGGTAGAGTCGGAATTACAAAAAATCACATTCACTCTGAAATGAAATGAAAATTTTCAGCATTTGTCGTCTCCCTGCTGAGTGTCGTCTCTCTGCTCACTGCTGTAAGTGTTAGGGACTTAAACAGGCCAAGAACACGCCAAGCTCCATTCTTTCATGAAGAAAATAACACCAATGATGTGTTTTAATAGCACCAAATATAAATTTTAGTTTAAAAAAAAGAAATTGAACTGCATCAACTTATCATGTTAACTTCTTTGTTTCAATATTGCAAATGAAATACATGTTTTATGTCATTATCTTAATGTCTCTGATTGAATTTGTATTTATAAAAATCCTTTTGGAATGATTAATAGATGTTTTATATCTATTTTCGAAATGGCTTCTGAATGAGGTTCCATTACGACAAATATCGATAAACATGGGAGAAACAGAACATATAGACATACACACGTAAGGTTTAGAATGGAAAGCAAAGTCGAGGTGCAATATGAACACCCACAGTACCGGTTAAATAGAAGCATTCTAATGACTGCTTTGTCCAGGCAAAGAGCACGATGTCGCTGGAAGAGAGCACTTTAAAAAAAATTTAAAAGCTTTTCCTGTGAAAATATGTAAGAGAACTGTCACTTTGAACTCACATCTGAAACATTGTAACCGGTATCGAATATGCCCTATCTTTAGGTCGTATTCATGGAATGTATTATGCCACTAATGCCCCATTATTTTCCTACACTGAAACGCTTTGACTCATCACAATTAGTCAATGATCAAATAAGCAATAGGCAATGCAGAAGAGTTACTGTCTTTGATCTTTGGTTTACTGACGTCAAGATGAAACCACACATTAACAGTTTTTTAATATTTGAGAATGTTTTATTTCATTTTCCACATTTGGTAATAGAAAATAATTCAGATTCAAAGCTTCTTTATACGAGGTGTTGAAAGATGATGCTCTAATGGATGGCAAAGATATTGCTAATGGTATCTTTTTAGATAACGCTCACATCCGTTCTGTAATGAAAGATTTTCATGTTTCTTTTCTATTCATTAGTGTCATTTATGTTTTAAGCATTAAATGTCAAAACCTATTTTTGCATGAAATAAATGGTTCCATTGCTGTGTATGAAAAGGCACTAAAAAGTAGCAAAACAGATAACATATAAAACGAGCTATCGACGATATCACAGTAAACATGTATACAAATATTCTTAAAGTAAAACTACTTTTTGTGCAATTGGCCTCAAAAATTTCATTTTATGAATAACATTTTGCATTTACTAGTTTTGATTATACTACATTATTGAATTATATTTATATTTAGTAAATTTTGATGATTTTTATGAAGGCCAATATGTGAGAATGGACTTTGTTCATTTACTGGTGTGGCTTAGAATGGACAAACATGGTACAAAACAGAACGAAAAAACAAACAGAGACAGCTATGGACATTAACAAAAATTGATAAAAAATAGTTCAAAAGTAAAACTCCTTTTTGTACCATTGACATAATGTTTCGATTTGAATCATTTTGTAACTTATTCAAAGTCTATTACATTATGTTTTCGCTTATCAAGAATGTTCCTGATGTGAGACACTAGGGCCTAGAAGTATATGGACATGTACTTGTGTGGCCTAAAATTGGCAAGCATGATCCAGTTATAACAACAGTAATCACCACACAGTTTACCCAAGAAACACTGAAGTTCACTTAATAGGCGGCTCTGTCCATGTTTAGAGCCTTGTGTCACTGACCGAAGGATCCATAGTGTTGAATGTGATATATGTTATAAACTGTGCAAGGAAAGCATAGTTCAAGATTATCAAATCTTCTAAAAGTTTTCAAAATGTACGTGTCATTGGTAAAGAGGCAAAAGGAATAATATTTCTCTTGGTGTAGTTTTATTTTCATTTTAAATCGAACTGAAAGGTAGATTTCAACATAAAACATTATTACATGTCAACATATACTTAGTATCACAATATTTCTGAGCTTGTAAAATATAGTGCAAAAATATTGATAAAATATGGAATATTTCGAAGCGAATCATCAATGTATAGATTATGCATACAGTCAAATCAACCTCCAAAGACTCCTCGATGGCTTTGGTGTGTTCGGTCTGACTGACGAAACATGAATGATAACTTGAAAAACGCTTAACATAGCCAGGACTGCAGAGCATATCTGTCTTCCTTGCAAACATGACCGTAATGTCAATGACCGCTGTTATATATGACACTTCGCAAACTAGCTTCTTTATGTCATTCAACTCAAATTGCGAACTGAATTAAGGTGTTCGTCATGCAAAACTCTTAAGGTGTTCAAAATGTTTCCCTTTAAAAGCTATGAACACATGATACTAACATTTCTTCATCTGAAATTTATAAAACTTTAATCAACTTTCAAAAACACAAATTTCAACAAAAGATATTTGCGAATACGTCAATCGAAAGATGGAATCAAACCTGTCCATAATCGTTTTAATTCCAGAATAAAAGCCCCGATAAACCAGGATAACAGCCCACTCTTTTTTTAAGTTCTTTAAAACAACTTATATATACTGAAGAACTTTGGAAACGCATAGCTTAGTTTGATATGATATAAGAGAAAACAAAACAAAGGATGGCAAATTTTTTTTTTTTTCGAAAAGCACATGAAATGTGGACACACTTCATCGAAGAAAGAAATGAAATGTCATCAATATGAAAAGCACAACAATATTTAAACAAAGGCACCCCACATCAGCGGTCAGTATCTGGTGTGACCCCCATCGGCCCTGGCACAGGCATGAAGACGTTGTGGCATAGAGTCACAGAGACGATTGATAAAGTCCATGCGGATGTTCCTCCACTCTTGCTGCTAGGCCAAGGTCAAATCTGCAACATTTGCTGGCGGTATTTGACGTCAGTAAACTCGCCTTCCAAGCTCATCCCACACGTGTAAGTCAGGCGAATAAACCGGCCAATCCATTACATTGATTCCATTCTTGCGGCATGGGGACGTGCATAGCCATGCTGGAAAATCAAGTGCCGTTGACGTCGCTTGTGACGGTGCAGCAGAGGAACGACTTCAGGCCTTAGAATTTCATCCACATAACGCTGTGCTGTAAGATTTCCCTGAATAATGTGAAGATCGCTTCTTAAATGTGCGTTTATTGCACCCCAAACCCTAACACTTCCACCCCCAAATCGATCTCGCTGCCTAACACATGCATTGGCGTATCGTTCACCATGTTGCCGATATACCCGCTCTCTCCCATCAACAAAGGAAACACAGTACCTCGATTCGTCAGAAAACACAATTCTACGGAAAAAGGGTCGAGGTTGACGTCCAAATTGATGTGCAAACTGACGTTAGGCCTGACGGTGTCGTGGCTGCAAGATCGGGCCACGGTAGGGACGTCTTGGTCGCAATCCCGCAAGTCTCAGATGCCTCCTAACTGTGATAGGGTGGATTCGTCTCCCGTGTCTCCCAATTGTGTTTGATGCCCTTGTTGTTGCTGTCCGGACTCGATCTCAGAGGTGGGCAAGTCGAATGAGTCGATCCTGTCTAGCAGTGGTAACCGGAAGTTGACCTGGTCTGGGTCGGTCGGCAACACTTCCTGTTAGCTGATTTCTACTGATAAGACGGCTTATGGTTGACTGGCTTACATGGAAACGTCTTGCGACAGCTGTCTGTGAAGCCCCCGCATGAAGCTTTCCAAGAGCACGTTCACGTTCCGGCATAGTCAGTCGTGGCAAATCGATGTTCTGCCTTTGAAGTCATTGCCTTATATGCATAACACATCACGCAATGCACGTGCATTGTCATTTTCATGATTGAATTCAAATGTCTATGTGTGGAGGAAATGTTGCGTTTTAGCTGCTTTTTCTGCTTCAAAGAACATGAAATGGATTTGAACTCGGAAAATGGGTTTAAAACATGTCTTTGATTACCCATTTTAACGTACTTTACATAATTAAGTTTACATATACTTTGTTGGGGAAATGAGTTAAAATATCATCTATGCATTTTCAAAGTTCTTCAGTATATGAACAATATATGTACACATCGGCATATCTATAATTAGGATTATTTGTGTTTTATTCGAGAAACTTCAGTTTGATATGATAATGCATTAATACAATGAATGAGTATAATATTTTGGGGGTTTCTTATGGGTTTATAACATTTAAAAAACACATTTATATGAGGACATCTAAACTATATTAGAATCAAAAAGGACTCTCATCATGTTATATAACACTAGAAGCAAGTTTGATATAGCCACCGGAATCAATTGGCCTGATTTGAATAATCATTAGGGAGTTCACAGTAAATTGGCCAAATGCAAGTTTTACTTGATGCAGGGCATTTTATGGACATTTCGGTTGAATGAAAAGAGTTATCATCCCTTTAATTAAGATCTGTTTTACATAAAAACAAATATACAAGGGCGAAAAATTGAACAATAAACTGCTACAGTGACATAGAATGAGGAATAAATAAATGATAAATAGAATCCCATCTTTGGATCTTCCTGATTATAACGCATCGATCACTCGGAAGGCTTCACATCTTGACGAATCACTAGGCACTGAATGGAATCATCTATATATCATTAGTTATTTTCTTACCATTTCATTTGATTATCTATTTCTGTACTGAATTTCAGGAATGTTTTGAACATGAAAATATTTCTATTATTGAAAAATATTGATTCCTACAATTTGTTTGTTTTTATATGCCAAAATATGATGTTTCAGTTTCCAAAGATAGTATCAGAGGTTCCTGATTTCGAAACGGGAACACATTTTCAATGATAAAACTGCAGCAGATTTAAATCCGTTCCTTTAATTGACGTCAATTCTCAATGCAGATTGACTGAAATATTACTGAAAGATTCTTTCCCATCCTTATCCATCATTTATTGAGTTTTGGGAAAGGTCTCTTTTCCCCTTCATTTCATGTTATAATTACGAGACAGAAAAATGATTTGTAGTATGGAACTCGGAGGTACATGTAACATTTTTTTAGCATTGGGTCGTTTCCATCTAGGATTGATCGATGATAAGCTTCTGTACATTGGGTTTTATTTTACTCTGTCATTTGATTTAATTGAAAATGATTGGTGTCTTTAGCAGTAATTCTCTTTGAGTTGTGGCATAAAGACGTTAGTTTATTATCTCGCTTTCCCATCACATTTAGTTTTAAATAGATTTGTAGTCAACGATTGAGGCTTTACTTATAGATCAATTTTCTTACTTGACTGGTACTGCATGTCTACACATACATCGTATGAAACTGGTTTGTTCACAGTATCCAATATTAACTGAGGTCATTTCAGATACCAATAACGATTTTATGTGAGAAATTTATCAGTGTTCAAAATGATTGTTTTCAAGGTATGCCTCCTAATTTTGTCCGGTTATATAACCCATTTATTTGATATTGATGTAATATTTGTTTTTAAAATTACATTCGTTTTAAGAAATATTAATATATAGCCAAATTTCTTTCTTCTCTTGCTATTCAATAAGATTGAAGTCTATTAGATTCAGTCAAAGTGGCGGGTGCTGTACATTTATTCTAAAATTTGGTTTAGCGATAAATTTTAATTTAAAGTCAATAATCAATTATCATTACAGTCCAGAAGGGCTTTAATTTACAGAGCAGCACTTTTATTTGTTACCCGAAGTCTTTTTATCAATGGCATCTCATTAGAATATGTATTTAATTGCATGGGAAAAACGTTTCTCAACGTAAAAAATATGCAAATAGACTACATTTAACATCTAAACGAGAATGGGAATTTTATGTAAATTAAGTAAATGTTCGAAAGCTTTTTAAAAAAATTTAAAAATACAAGTATAAGCAAAATTTAAATTTAGATTTTAAATTTTATTGGTCTTGCTCTTACGTAGACTACATCAAAGTGTCAGTAGCATGAAACAAACCAATCAAGTAGATATTGTATTTTTCTTTTACTAAATGAGAATCCTTCAACATTAGATATCTTAAACTCCTACCACCATGCAAAATAAATTACATACATAGGCCCTATCTTTGGTCTAAATTTTAATAATATGCACGGGCAGAGCAATGTATATTGTTTTTAAAATGGAAAGATAAATGAAATAGAGAAATCAAGCATATAAGTATGAGCAAAGTCTTGTTAGGTATCTAAACTGATTGTCATCACAAAAGTTTCACATATTAGGTCTATAACAACCTTCATAAAGATATACTACATAATAACCAAAGCCTGCATCCATGCTCGGAACTGGATATTAACAACAGGGTTCACTCGCTTGAAATCATTGACATTTCATATTTTTTATTTAGAGGCATATCTGGCATTCGTAAAAACAACCACTTTAATATATCTAATATAAGCATCTGAATGAATTAAACATACGTCAGTAGCCAGAACATTTTGATCTTTTCTCCTAACTGTTATAGTCTCTTACACTTGATTGTGAAAGACGATTGCAACGAGTTATTTAGAATATTTAACTATAATTGAACAAAAATAAAAAACTAACAAGATTAAGGTGACGTTTTATGACAACTTTATTGAGTCCTTATACATGTACATTGCTATTATTCCCCATTGAAATCAAAATAAAGTTCCATCCAGTTCCATCTGGTCATTGTTTAATATTTCTAGATATTTTAATAGACAAATTTGGAATTAGAAACGATCATTGCCTTTAACAAAATGAATCAGTAAAGTGAAAAAGTGCCTAAAAATAGTAAGTATCACAGCGATGTGCATGTATATTGAATAGTCAAAACATAACATGCAGATGTTAGAAAAGATGTCTCTCAGTCAGAAAGCTCTTTACTTGCCGGCAGCAAATTATTATCAAGGCTTTGTGGAAGTACAGTTGGTGGTATCTTCACGTATAATGCAGTTTGGTGTCTGTTGTGAGATCCATTCCAGACAAACACATAGAATCATATTCCTTAGAGAAAGTTTTTATCGGTTGTTGACCAGAAAGAGAAAATGATAAGTTTGTAAGTTGTGAAATATACAGAAACAATCAGATGACGTGCAATGTTTGAATTTTTGCATTTTTTTATTTATTTTTTTTCAATTTACCAAATAACAGAAAATAATTCAGATGCAAAGCTTCTTTATAAGAGTTGGTGAAAGATGACAGGCTAATGGATAGCAAAACATTTGGCTAATGATGTCGTTTTAGATAGTGTTGGAAAATACAAAACTCTCACATTCGTTCTGCATTGAAAGATTTTCAGCATATGTTGTTATTATTCAGTGACATTAGTGTTACAAACACAAAACGTCGTTCTCATTTTTTTGCATGAAGCAAATGGTATCGATTCTGTGTTTAAAGGAAGCAACACGAGGTGGCATAAGAGAGAAAATAAAAAAGAGATTAGACAGTAATCGATATAATTTAAAACTTCTACAAATATGTTTTACTTTTTGAATAATGTTTGTGTCATTGGCCTACTGTGTAAATACAGGACAATCTTTTATTAAAAACATTTTGTAACTAATTCGAAGTCTATTACATCATGCTTTTGTTAAACATGGCTTTTGGTGAAGGCAAATACATATGATTATATAGGACCAATGGTCGTGTACTTATATGCTTTAAAATGGACAAAACGTTACCCAGTTATAACAAGAGTGATCACACCACAGTATACATATGAAACGCTGAAGTTTATTGAAATGGCTGCCTTATCCAGAGTAGAGCAACTTGTCACTGTCCGAACGATCATTCAGGTTATAGAGTGTTAGAATTGCATGTGACGAAACAATGTAAGAACTAAGAACCGGCGTTGAAAATTTTTGATAAAAACTATTTTAATGTAATTATTAAATTTTTTATTAAATGCCTCAACAATATTGGTTGAAAAGCTAAAGAGAACATATTCCAATTGATTTTGTTTTCATTTAAATCAATTTTGTAAACAGATATCATCTTATTACATTAAATATTTCGTATCATAATGATATTTACGTAGTTTCACAATATTTCGGAGCTAGATATAACTACGATATAAATGTACAAAGATAATAATGCACCATGAACAGTTCTAATTTGATGGAGAAATTGGCATACACCTCTTTCTTTTATCTATGGTATAAATGAATAGAAGGAATTATCTATTTTTTGATAGTCGTATATATTTACCTTATTACAATCTTTTCGTGTCTGGATTTCACAACTTAGAGTTTTATAAAAGTGGTCAATTCATCTTCGTTCTTCAAAACATGATAACATATTATTCACCATTATTCTCCAATAGGTTATACCTCTCTATGACAATGAGCGTTAAGGATGAAATATCCCGATGTAAGGAAATGGGCGTGAATAAAAATCATTTATCCTGTTGTTTTACATTCGCATGAATATATATGTTGGATCTATATTTATCCAAATAAGATTGTGAATTAACCACACTAACTTCAAAAAAGTGTTAGTCAAAAGTGTCAAAAGCATATTTGATTTTCCATGTGTACAAGTCGTGATACTTTCTGATTAAAGAAAGAAATATTGATCATTATACAAACTCAGTGGAAAGCATATGAGATGTAATTTCCGAAGATAATGTTATCATTTAGAAACCTCACCATCTCCTTGACAACTGTCCGCAGTTTATTGACTGTGACAATTGACTCATCTAAATATACAGTTTATATACAGACAGGATATGTTTTTGTAATGTTGGTTTTAATACCAACACAATTACTGGTTGTGGACTTCTAAATGTCATGTCAAAGTTAAAAAAGTTAAAACTGGAGATTTATTACGTTATTTGTTTGGCATTCTAGAAAAGAATAAAGACTATTTTAACGTCAACACAACTTCTTTATTCTATAGATATTGATGTATAATGGAGCTTGCCAGACATACACCCGAGTTAGAATTTCTATTGAATCTGTTTCGCTTTGAATTAGGAAAGTAATGCTTGTGATATTTTGTTGTTCACCCTTATTTTTTTATACTTACTTCCATATATGTGTTGATGAGTAATCTATAATATCAAACGTAGACCACATATTAAAATTTGTTGCAAAAGCAACGATTGACTTGTTGTTGTGTCAAAAGTATTTGTGCAATTCTGCTTATATTTGAATTACCCATAGATCTTTTGAAAACAAAGATGAATAAGTTCCTGTGCATAAAGTCTTGACAAGAGGAAGCAGTAAGACCTTGTATAACAAACCTTTGGACACTCATTGTATGGCTTCTGAGTGTTCTGGTCTGACTGAAGAAACATGATTAACATATCAATTCTGCAGAACACATTTTGCTTAATTCACAAACCTGACCTAATTGTCAAACAAAGTTTTTATAAACATAAATATCATTTGATAAACATTGAATCAGGGTAAGAGATCATTAAATAAGTGAATGACAAACAGGTCGGGTTGTTGTATGTCCAAACAGAGATCTGAAAAGTATTAAGAAAGTATTGACCTTGCTAAATTCTTTTTACCTACCTACTGTTGAAAATCTTTTTCAAAGCTAAAATTTTTACCCGTTTTTTTAGAGATAGATGCTGATTTTCTTAAATTAAGCTTTAGGGTGGAATACACGATGGTGTCTTAACCATGATTCAACCGACCCGATAAAATCTGCTTATTTCAAGAGAAAGTTTCATCAAGTCTAGGCATTTCAAATGAGAAACAATCTAGCTTTATCTTTTTCAAAATAAATCTAAAATATTAGCAAAAAGCCCAGACAAGTGAATATATAGGCGACTTAAACTGAATAGCCAAAACATTACATGTTAAAGAATAAATTGTCATGGTCGGAAAGCTGTTTACTCGCCGGCAGTAAGTTATCATTAAAGCTTTTTGATAATACAGTTGGTGGTATGTTCAAGTATATAATGAAGTTTGGTGTCTGGTGTGGGATCCATTCCAGACAAGCACATAGAATCATATTCCTAAGGGTAAGTTTTTATCGGTTGTTGACCAGAAAGAGAAAAGATAAGTTTGTATCTTGTGGAATATACATAAACATTCAGATGACGTACTTGATCTTTCGCATCATCCTCCGTTACCTTGTTATAACTCTAAATGAGACACATTATTGAATAGAATATTTGATATAATTATATTTAATGATTTATGAACAAAAGCTATTTGTTTTTTAAGTAAGAACACATTCATCCTGGAAAATCAGCGTAGATGAATCCTCTCTCGCTCCTTCCTAAAATCCTCTCTCTGTATTTTATACACAATATAAAGTAAAATATACCATATGATAAAGTAACGTTCTTGAAATTCACTAAAGTATTTAAGGTATCAGAATGGGTTTCTTGAAGATATATCAAATTTGATGACAAAAAGTTCGAACTTCAACGTTAAATGGAACTGGAGATAAACATTATTTGTTTGATTTGCATTAAAAAATTGGTGTGATGAAAATTAGAATAATTTAATGTAAACCACACCTTCTTTCTTCTACATCATTGTAAAACAACGAGAATTTGTACAGAATTTGTACAGATGTACATGTTTATATAAGAGAAGAGTAGAATTTGAGTTGTTTATACGTTAGATTGTCTTGATGTGACCAATAAACATTGTCAGCAGTTGTAGAAAGCGAGGGCTTCATTTGGGGTTGTTTCGGGGATTTGAACTGTTATTATCCTTATTGTGTTACCTAAATACATTAGGAACAAGTAAACTCTTGTTTAATACGGTATCAAACAAGTACACAAAAACAAACCATGCATACAATTTATAAATTTTGAAACATTATCTTCGCAGTGTTTGGTGAGCTATCGCGATAATAATGTTTTTAAATGGTCATAGTCTTGTAGGGATCTTGAAAATTTGGTGAAGGTTACGCAAAAGAACGTACCTCCTCCAACGGGAACACATTTCAATACAAAAACTGCAGCTGTCATACATCCACCACTTGTTTTGACGCCAGTGTAATATCGGAGGAAATATCACTTAAATGTTCATTGTAGTGGGGAAAATAGGACTTCCCTTTCCGTCCTGCATATGCAGGACTCATTTATTGAGTTTCGCCAAAGATCTTTTTCAACTTACCTCATGATTTGGGATATTTTAAAATTCTAAACACACTCGTCATCTTTAGGTCGTTGCCCCTTAGAAATTATCGATGATAAAACTTCTGTCCCTGAAAAAATAAAACCTTTTGCATTTTTCATGATTTAATGCTGTAAATTTTAAAGAATGTCGTCTATGAATAGTGTCTTTAGCTGCACGTCCCTTTTAATTGGAGCCTAAAGATGTTGATTTATAACCTCTCCTCCATCACATGTTTTTTTTAGAATTTTAGTCTCCTATTGAATTCTGTTCTTATTGATCAACTTTCATGTTATGTGGGAAATGCATTTCTATAGATACAGCTTTATTATGTGAATCAAAACGTGTAATCAAAATAACCCAGATTTGTTCACGGCATCAAATATTAAAGAGCCACTCCGTGAGTTGTTGGAGTCATATATGCCAAACTTAATCAATGGTGTCATTTGATCTCGAAGTATCGACTGTTACCAAAAACACACATTTTAAAGCTTATTTGTTTTTACAGTGACAATATTAAGGTAGAACGTCTTAATTATGATCGAAAACCGGACAGTGGCGTGCGTCAAATAGTCAAACGTAATTTTGGAGACTTATCTAAAACAGCCAGGAGGGCAGTTAGGAGTTGACAGTGTTTGTTAGGCTATATAACTAGTATCCATGTATATATGAAATATATGTATATAAATGTTTGTTCACATACCAGACTATACTAGTGCAAATATCATGTAATTTGAGATGCCTTTGAGGCATCGTAGCGTTGCGAAAAAGAGACGTATAATATTGAATTTTCAATACACATATGCAGATCCTTTCTTCTTTAAGGCTAAGATTTATCGTACCCCACAATTACCCGTAACAGTTTTGGCAGGTCATTGAAGTGACCAGGGGTCAAAATTCCGAAAAGACTGATTTTGATTTTTCTCCATAAAATCATTTATAAGTTATCAACTTCACGTTTGTTTCTTAGCACAAAGTCAATGTGATTGTGTTGGTTTTAATCTCAGAGAGTCAATATGGAACATTTTATTCGAAATCTAAGTTTCGAAAATGTGACCCCGTCTGTCATATATATCAATATGCCAAAATTCTATGTCTACTAACACTGTCATTGATTTGAGTCGGAATAACACTAATGCATCTGTTCTGCAATGACACAAAACATTTCAGCAACTGCTAAACTTCTGATACTGACAGTTTTATTAAACAGAGCAAGCACATCAAGTCCTGTTCTTTCATGAAGAAAATGATACCAATGCTGTGTTGTGATACGACAAAAATTAGGAAATGTGGATAAAGTAAAAACAAACTGCTAAAATCAGGTTAATTATTGTTTTCTGTTCATGTCATTGGCTTGATATTATATTATATCATATTATTATTATATTATATTATATTATATTATATTATATTATATTATATTATATTATATTATATTATATCATATTATATTATATCATATTATATTATTATTATTATATTATTATTATTATATTATTATATTATATTATATTATATTATATTATATTATATTATATTATATTATATTATATTATATTATATTATATTATATTATATTATATTATATCATATTATATTATATTATATTTCAACATGAGTTTTGAAGATAGCTTTACTAAAACAAACACCGATAAACATAGGAGCAATAGAACACATTGACATATACTTGTATGACTTAGAATTGAAAGCAACAATAAGAATAACCACAGTACCGTTTACTTAGTAGCACTTAAATTGCTTCTTGGTCCATGTGTAGAGTGCAGTGTCACTGACCTGTCGAGCATTTTATGATTGTGATGGTAAGTGTTTCTTGTCATAAGATAATGAACTATAACTTTGAACTCAAAAAGTGAAATGCTAAATTAAAGAAGTCCCTTTTTAAAACTTTGTAAGCAGTATGCAATACACACTTCCTTATTTCGTATTCATTTCCTTTATGATGTCATTAATGTCCCGTTACTCTTCATATGATAAAACCCTTTGACTCGTCAGAATTAGTTAATGATCAGATGAAAAGAGGCAATTGAGAGGACATAGTTTCTTTCAACTTTTGTTTATTGACGTCAAGAAGAAATCAGACGCAATAACATTTTTCATTGGGTTTTTTTTTATGTTTTATCTTTTCACCACGTTTGGTACTGAAAAACTGCAAATCTTCCTCATACTTTAGCTAAACGATGCGCTAATGGATAGCAAAACATTTGTCATTTTAGATAGTGTTGGAAGATACAAAACTCTAGCATCCGTTCTGCAAAGAAAGATTTTCAGAAGGTGGTGTTATTATCTATTGAAATTAGCGATTCAAACATGAAACGGCGATCCCCATTTTTTGCATGAAGTAAATAAATTAATGCTTTGTATGAAAATAGACCTGAAGGCGGCAAAGGAGAGAAAATACAAAACGCGTGAGGCAGCAACAGGATAAAATCATTTTAAGTTTTTAATTACTATTTGTGCAATTGGCTTAATGTGTTTTTTAATGAAACATTTTGTAAATTATTCGGGGATTTTAACACATTTTTTTGTTAAACATGACTTTTGATGGAGGTGAAAACATGTATATATAAGGCATACGAGCATGTACTTATATGGCTTAGAATGGACAGTAAATGTCCAGTTATAACAAAAATAATCAAAGCACAATTTACACGAGAAACACTTAAGTTCACTTAAATGGCTGCTTTATCCATGCGTTGAGCACGGTGTCACTGACCGAAAGATCATATAGGTTATAGTGTTTCAGTGTTGAACTGGATACAATAATGGCATAGGACAGCATGGATCAAGATATTGTTACATCTTGTTAAAGTTTGGAAGACGTATTTTGACTTCTTCTGTTGCATGTGGAACATTTTTAATAAAAACTATTTTTTTAATTCCTCTCAAGAATGTTGGTTAAAACGCTATGGAGATCATATTGCAACTGATTAAGTATAATTTCATTTTAAATCGATTTCTAAAGACAGATATGATAATATTACATTATCAAAGATACAACGTTTACGTAGTTTCATAAAATTTGTGAGCTGCAAGTTAATATGAAAAACACGTGTTCATAGAATTTGACGTACAATGAAATATGTGAACGCCAATATTTGATGGAGATTTGGGAATACGTTTTGTCTATGATATAATTGAATAAAAAGCAACAATTCAACTTTGGACTTGTCTTGTCTGGATTCATCAAGAAAGAGTTTTTATAAAGTGGTAAATTCATCCCGTTTCTTCAAAACATGAAAACATTGCTAAGGGTACCATTATTTTCTCCCAGGGTTTATTTATCTGCTAGTGTCTGACGATGAGTGTTTGTAGTGTTAAGAGTAATTGTTTCCTGATGTAGGTAGAAGAGAGTATACCTGTCATTCATTATATATCCAGTCACATGTATAAATAATATTCATATAAATAAGATATTTGTCTCCTGTGAATTAAAGAGCCACTCCGTGAGTTGTTGGAGTCATATACGCCAAACTTAATCAATGGTGTCATTTGATCGGGAAGTATTGACTGTTACCTTAAAGACACATTTTAAAGCTTATTTATTTTTTTACAGTGACAATATGAAGGTAGAACGTCGCAATTATGATCGAAAACCGGACAGTGGCGCGCGTCAAATAGTCAAACGTAATTTTGGAGACTTATCTAAAACAGCCAGCAGGGCAGTGAGGAGTTGATAGTGTTTGTTAGGTTATATAACTAGTATCCATGCATGTGTATTGGACGTGATATCTAAACATCTGTGCATTTATAAGGCTGTTTTCTTTTTTATTTTCATGAAAAACCAGTATTTGTCATACAGAAATATGCATATTGGAAAAAAGATAAAGTCATGATTTTGAAAGTTGATTTACATCTTCTCTGTATTCTTTAATACTTTCATATATATATATATATATTAACATACTTCACATAGTCGTTTGTCTTCAAACGACTATGTGAAGTATGTTATATTTAATCTATATGTGACCACATATGACATTTAGGTTCGTATCAAAGGTAAATAATATGTTATGAAAATCATAGATTGGCTCTTTAACCATACTCGCTTCAAAAGAAGTTACAGAAAAACATCAATATGGGAAGCAAATTACATTTTCCATCTGCAATTGTGATATTTTCAGAATCATTTTCTTTGGAACACAACCCAACAAATGCTAATTGTTTAAAGGAAGAAATATTGATTTTATACAAACGCAATTGAAAGTATTTGGTTTCTAATTTCCAAAGATAATAGTTTCGTTACGAAACGCAATCAACTGGGTGCAGTTTATTGAAGGTGAATATTGACAAATCTAAATATAGTTTTATCAGGATAAATCTTCGTAACGGTGGTTTTGATACCAACTGATTTAATGGTTATGGTTTATTAAAAACTATATCAAATTTGACAACGAACAGATCAAAATTCAACATTAAATCGGATTGTAGATAAACATTATTTGTTTGATTTGCGTTCTTGAAATGAAGAATTTTTTAAAGGATATACGACTCTTTTATTCTGCATATTCTTTGTTCTGAAGACCACGAAAGATAGAATAGTTATGAGGGGTTTGTACAGATTATATGTTCATAATGAGGGGTACGAGGGGGATTTGAGTTTATTATACGCTGAATTGGGTTGATGTAACAGATTAACTTTTTCAGCTTTAGCAAGCATGCAACCGTCGAAACTGAAACTGAAATACCTTAAGTTTTTTAATCGATCCAAGATTAGTGAGTTGAGGTTTTACTGTATATAAAAGTTGAGCGTGTCAAGTCATAATAAGGTATTTCCTATGAGATGTCAAAAGAAAACCTTAGAAAATGATAACTTCATGATCATAATAAACATAATCTTTTGCTAAAAATGCGTAAATGAATTGCATGAGAAATGCTTCATCCTTTTCTAAATGTGTTCAAGTTACAGTTTTGCTTTTCACTAAGAAAATCAAATGCTAACATTCGTGATCCTATTCATGGATTCTGATTGTATTAAAAAAACTTGGTTAAACGCACTAGTGCACACCAATATTTCGTAAACACAACGAATGCACAGATACTGCATATCTCTCGCTATTACTCACGAACCTCACTCAAGTAATCTACCTCGTAAGTTATTTAACAAATATTTACTTATTCAGGTAGTAAAGTTGATTTTTATTGACCGGAAGTATTTAATGCATCGTAACTTTAAATCCGCATGAACTACGATATCGGAAATATTAAAATTTTGGCTTATAAACAGAAACGCGGAAACGGCAGCCGTTTTGGTCAATCTAATAACAATGCTAATGCTGTGTTATTAAATCGGTTTATTTACAACATTGCTTTCATAAAACATATTTCATTCTTTGTTCTCAGTTCAGAGTTTACGCGTTCAACTGTCCATAATTTATCCGTTTTGTGCACAGCTAACCATAGATTGTTTATATGTCCAAGCCGACAGCGGCTGTCTAAACTTTGTCATTGTTGATTGCAGGTCAACTGTAAAGAATTTAAGTATTTCTTTGCATCGATAGAAAGCTTAAGTGAATGCATAAGTCCTCTTAAACCTTAAAATAGCCAATTTAAACCGTAAAAGCGTGGACTAGTGTTCACTTCTTTAGAACATTTTTCATCTGGAGACGTTAAGAAGTGAAATGAATTGAAATAAAATTACTTGAAGTAGTTGTACAAATGATCTTAGATATAATTAATCCAGGACAATTAACTCTTTCGATACCACCAGTATTTCATCTTACAATCGATTAATCGCAATAATCCCTATCGATGAAGTACAATCGCAAAGATAGCCATATATTTAAAGTAGTTGCAATAGCCCAAATGACTTGTTTTTGCGTCGTGAGAACTAAACACTTTACATTTTGCATTTCTGCTTATTATTTTGTTTTATATTTGTTAAGTCCATTGATCATATTGAAACCTTCACAAAGTTGATAAAGTTTCCGTGCATAACGTCTTGACTAAAGGAAGCAGTAATTGTCAACTTCGTCGTTTACACAGTTGACCTTGCATACCATACCTTCAAAGACTACTCGTATGGCTTCTGTGTGTTCTGGTCTGACTGACAAAACATAAATGATAACTGGGAAAACGCTGAACATAGCCAGCACTGCAGACTTATTTGGCTTCCTTGCAAGGGTCAAAGCGACTTACACATTACATGGTAGTTTCTTTGTTTTATTCGGGTATTCAACTCATAGGACTTTTGAATGCAGGAGTTGTTCATTATGGACACTAGGTACAGCGGCTACAACAGCCATGAAAATATGAGAAGGTAATATTTCATTTTCTGAAATTTCCGAAGTTTGACCTTATTATCGGCAAATATTTCAATAACAACTGTTCTACTTAAGTTATTTTCGAATTTATCAATCGAAACCTGTGTTTCGTTTTATGAGTGTGTGTGTGTGTCTGTGTGTGAGTTGGGGTTTAACACCGCTTTCAAGATTATTTCACTTATATCGCGGCTGCTAGTATTATTGCAGGGGGAAAGCCCGCAACACTATTGTGGCTACCGCAATGCATAGCCACAATAGTGTTGCGAGCATCGGCTGGAACTAGTGAACCATGGGTGGTACTACGCTGAAACTCAGTGTAGCATTGCACCCAAACCTGACTGCGTGTAGAACAATTCTCTACTGCAGACAAAGTTGAAGAGCCCCTGGCGCGATTCGAACCACGGACCTTTTGATCCGAAGCCAAACGCGCTAACCACTGCGCTATCCCCCCCCCCCCCCCCCCCCCTTTTTATGACAAAAGCCCTCCAGACAAAAACTACATACAAAACTAGGATAAAAGCCCAATCTAGATTTGTATGCTTTTTTTTTTTATCTTTTTTATTTGGAAATATTTAAGCAATATATGAATGAATGAATATTTCAAAGTAACATTTCTTTATTGCCTTTTTACAAACATGGACAATTCAAACAAGGATATTCAGACAAGATTAATAAAAAAAAAACTATAGTCATGTTTCAATGTTACTTATATCCACATGTCTTGTTTTATAACACAAAACTTTCATTTAAACGATATTTTAAAGTTTGATGTTATGTCCAAAACCTGTCGAACTTTTTAAATGCCAATCGTGTTGAAGTGAAAGTATGTACACAAGATCAGGAGGCTTGCATTTTGGAACAGCGAAGTGTTGGGATGTCTGACTTGTTTCTCATCCCTGCCTCATCCTGTAAACGTGGTGCTACCAAAGTTTAGTCACGGTTAGATCATCTGACAGCTGCCAAAATTGGGATGGCCCTTGTCCTTGAAGTTTTCACTTTTTTGACTTCCCAAAAACTACTGCACCCCAGCTGAAATTGTGGGAATGTACCTTGCACCAAGGTGATCCGACTTTGTAGATTTGGAAGTGAATCAACCCCTACCCCTATCCCCCTACCTCTCCAACAATAATTGCCGGAACCTTGTGACTGAACCTAGCCTATGATAAGACGCCATCCACAAAATCACAATCACTTGCTGAGCACTCAAAATCACTCTCCATTGGTCAGTAATACGTCACAGGAACCATCATGACTTAAGTTTCCAGTAACTTGGGATCACACTGGGACCTTGGAGAGATCGCCACTGACTGTGGAAGCCAGTTGAAATTTTTAAAATGTTTGTTCATTGACCAATTTATTTAATTGATGGATTCTTGATCATTTTAATTAATCTTTGGTGCAAGCTGTATATAAACATACTGAAATTGTTTTGTTTTATTTCAACTCTGGTCATATTGACATTTAACTGAGGATAACTGACAATGGCCGTTCAGTCTAGTGCAATTACCCTTACAATTCAGCTTGATGAACATGTCTTTGTTTCTTACTTGAAATAGACATTGTTTCTCTTATTCTGAGATATAGACGTCAACATTACATCTATATAACATATTTGTTTCGTTAATATTAAATAAGAAATGCATTATCTTGTTATATTTTCATTATCATACTAAACACTGTGAGACAGTGAGACAGTTACCGACCTCAACCTTGAAGTTTCAATTAACCTTCATGCAAATGAAACATGAACGCCTGCACGCAACACCTCTGTGTTCGTGTGTTCACATGTGCTAGGTTACATCTGACTTGAATCACTACATACTGAGAACAGTAGGAACAAGTAATAGCCAAAGTAAAAGTTGATATTTTTATGAAACTCCTTTTAAAATAACATCATCCATTTCAATATCAAAGGCTCGATCACAATTTCTGAAAAAAGTTGATAAAGTGATGCAATAATGCCAAAATCGTGAAGCGCCAACGAGAGCGATTAGTAGGAATATTCAAAAGACTTCTGATAAGACTTTCAAGAGCTGGTGCAGTAGGCTGATAAGAAAGCAGTTGCTGAGACTGGTGCATGTAATGCATCATGGGATAATTACTGCTTGATATGACATGAAATTTTTTCTCTTGGCGACAACAACGTTCTCTTGAAAACAAACAAATATATGTCACACTGGTTTACAGCTAGCAGACGTCAGTGACATCAACAAATTACATTAGAGAATGTTAAAGGAAGTCATGTTTTATTCATCACATTAAAACCCTTTAATACTTCCAAGTAGGAATCATGTATTAAATCTCTTACTGTATTTTGTTCAGGGACTATTTTATGGACATATATTACAACAACAACAAAAACAGCGATACATGAATATTTTACTAAGTCAATTAAGTGAAATTTTCTAGGGAGACAACTTTTATCAACAGCATTGTCCCTTACAAAAAGAACATTACCATCCCTAAACATTTATAGAAATTAATGTCCCAAAAGGGTCTAAGGTCCAAAGAATATACACTATGAATCCAAGAATTAGAATAAACTACTGATGATGGTGTGTTCTGTTAATTGCAGACCAGTCAAGTTTTCTTTTATTAAGATTCGTATAATTGTTTCTTCACAAATGAAGTTGAAAATATCACAATTTCTTGGGTACATGAGAAATTATTGGTTTTGGCCTTGTTTTGAATAAAATCTTTTTCTTGATGATTGCTTTCACAATATAGTTTGTGTTTGTCTGGTTGGTTTCCATGGCAACATCTTCATTTTCTCTCCCTTCCTTTGCAATTACCACAAAGGGTTTTTCAAGTTCGACAACTTTCCCAAACAGGATGTGGTGACCTATGATGAGAACTGGTGCATCCTGAAAGATAGGATAAATAATTTTAGTTGACGACTTAAAATTACATAAAAAAATATTCCTGTAGTAGTACTAGTAGTGCACTTTACGTAATAGAATGACCCATTTCTCATTGGTTGCAATCATAGTTAGTTGTGCGAAAGGACACTGATATAAATTGAGCATTTGAACTTGTCCAATGACCATTGAATAGAGTGAGTTATTGTTTAGCGCCGCTTGGGAAATATTTCAGCCATTAGCATTGAACACTGAATAGACTAAAGTTCATTAACCTTTTTCATGGGTAAATAATCAGTCTGAATAAAAGTGGCTTTGTTCTGAGGAATAAAAGTTTCAAAATAACGACTACTGGGATACAAACTCGTTAACATAGGGGGTTTCTTTTCCACACATCTGACTGCAGTCTTTACTTTATATGTTTTGTTATAAGTGAAGGTCAGCGAAACTTAATCACTAGCAGACAAATCGTATCATTAGGGCTTAATTCCAGGTAGAGGCATTAATGCAGAACAAATGGTTCTTAGGAGTTTCTTGCCCCTAGTTAGGACACAAAAGGCTTCAGCCAGATGCCTTGTGATTGGCTAGTTGAGCTTACATCAGAACATGCAACTCACAGGGCTGCTGTTAGACCATGTTGGGAGTGGACTCCCTAATGGACCGAGTCTTTATCCCAGTAGTCATCATTTGGTAACATTTATTCCTCTGAATTCTTTCGATTTTAATCAGTTACATTTTTAAATTGTAACAGGACAGAAATTAGTTGTAGGTGTAACCAGTACGGATATAAATAAGGGCTGTATTCATGCTAAATATTGTCACTGCCAGGGTATTTTCTAAAGAACCCAAAATATGGCCTACTTGTAATAGAGGTGACAAGGGGAGAAATGACTTCACTAACCTCTGTGGGGAGAGAAGGAGTTCTGTTGGTCACATTATCATTTATTTCATTTGTCCATTGAACACTTAATCCAGGGTTTGAAGTTACTACATAGTCAGGCTAGCGTTAAAGATGCTTGTCAAAGTCAGTCAAATAATCATTTTTAGCCAAAAGGATTAGTTTCAATTCAAAGAGAGTTAACATGTTTTTTTAAAGTGACACAGAGTATGTTTTATGATTATTTTTAATAAGAGCCAAAATACTATAATAATATGTGCTATGTTAAGTTCAAATCTCCCTTTAAAGTTGCATTTTTATTGCTAAAATGCCAAAATAAAAATATTTTCTTGTTTTCAAAGATTTATGAAAAAAACCAGCCGAAATTCTGCTTCCAGTTTAGATACATATTATTCAAATTACCTACAATACACTACCAATCAATATTTTTTCTCGTGTCTTTTGTAAATGAATTTCCAAAATTACGTTTGAGCCATTTTCCGTATTGAAATAATATACCATCATTTTTTAAAAGTGTATAAAAATATCTGTAATGCTCGGTCCTACATTTACATACTTGTATACCAGTAATATTACCCAGCCCTAACAGTGAGGAAAATCATTTATCTTAATTTCCTTAATTGCTGTTAATACCTTTTTTGTAAAATGAAGGTCCCCAATGAATTTCCCCTGAAGAGGCACCGGGTGTCTTGTTTCTAGGTTGCCTTGGAGATCAACAATTGCCCATTCAGGACAATCCTTTCCTTCTCCTGGTCTGCAAAGATAAATAACTTCAATAAATTTTTATAAATGCAATAAATCTAATTTAGAGAAATAAGTATCCTCTGTTCCAAACATGCATGTATCTCTTTTAAATAAATGTGACTACAAATGAATCATGTATATTTATGTTGAATGTCACTTTTTCTTTATATTTAAGCTCTGTTTATATGTAAAACAAATTACTGAAAATGGCGATAAAGTATTACTATTTTTGAGTTTTTACTTCCATCCTCTAAACTGTACTTAAGTGTCCTTATTTAGTTTTTTAATTGACATACCATGTGACTAAGGCATATGACATCATGTGAAAGTTTTGAATACTGATCAAATGTGAGCATAGCTTACATTAGGTACACCAACCACAATTCTGAATCATTTGAATCAAGGATTTGAATAGGCCTATACAAGTCATTGTTTGAACAATATGTTATTAAACATATAGTGCCAATTTTAAAGCCTAACATGTAAGTTAATGTCAACAAGACATTGAAAAATCAGAACTAAACCTAAAGCTGATTAGATATAGTATGATTAATGGCCCCAAACAAAAAATTTTGGAAATATACAAGATGATTTGATAAAATTTGATAAAATTTCTAAAGAAGACAAAATTTCAACCATCTAGATATCACATTCAGTAAAAATGAATAGCTTTAATTATTCAATTTCTGATGACATTCAAATATTTTACTTTAAATTTCTTAAGAAAATATATTTGGGGTTTACATTTCTTCTCATTGATGAGTCTTATTTTACTTTGTAGGTATAAAAGGTCAAACTCTGAAGACATAAAAACTCACTGCTACCCTGAGTTGTACTATGGCCAATGACTCTATTATCGAGGTTACCCTATAATCATGTCAAAATTGTCTCCAGTGCTAAACAAGAACATTCATATTTGCAAAAGGCGTACCAAATAGGGTGTAGAGAGTATTATTTACAAAGACGCGTGTCATATTAGCCTACTTTTACAAAACGAGCGTGAATTTTTAAGATAAGATAAGATAAGATAATCTTTATTGTCCCAAAAGGGAAATTTGTTTTGTATAATTACAATTCTCCAGAATGAAGACAAATAATAACATAATATTAAAAAAATTCATGTCAAAACAGTTAAGATAGACAGATAATTTACTTAATTTACATGAAAAACATGATGCAACATTAGGCAGAATTTATTTCTCTAATGCTGCAGGGAATGAATGATTGGCGGAACCTGTTTGTTCGAAAAGTCGGCATACGCAGCCTACGTCCAGAAGGTAATGTCGTATATTCTAAGAAAAGTGGATGGGAAGAATCTCCCAAAATTTTGTTTCCTTTTTTCGATAACTGCTTCTCATAAAAACTGAAGATCGTTTCAATAGGAAGCCCAATAATCTTAGATGCGGTATTCACGATTTTTATCAATTTGTTTCTTTTTTGAACAGACAGGTTCCCAAACCAACTTAAAAAGTTAAATGTAAGGACACTTTGAATGAAGGTTCTGTAAAACAGCATCAAGATGGTTTGATCTATTTTAAAGTATTTTAGTTTCCACAAGAAATGTAAACGTTGTTGTCCTTTCTTATATATTTTCTCAGTATTCTCATTCCAAGAGAGTTTAGAATCAATGATAGTACCTAAGTATTTATATTCATTTACTCTTTCTATTTCATTGCCATCAATACACACAGATTCTAATGTTGACTTAGTTCTCCTAAAATCAATTATCATTTCTTTAGTTTTTTGAACGTTCAAATATAAAAAATTAGATTTACACCAATCCACAAATCTTGATAGCTCGGATCTATAGGCAAGTTCTGACTCTCTAATTAGGCCTACAACTGCAGCGTCGTCAGCAAATTTGATGGTAAAACACGAATCAGCATTTGAGACAATCATTTGTGTACAAAATGAACAAAATTGGCGAAACAACACAACCCTGTGGAGCACCAGTAGATGTACATAAAGTTGAAGATTTAACATTATTGACTTGTACAAATTGCTGTCTGCTAACAAGGAAAGAATGTATCCATCTAATGATATTTGAGTTAACATTCATATGACAAAGTTTATCAAGTAACAGATGTGGCTGAATCGTATTAAAAGCAGAGGAGAAGTCAACAAACATTATTCGGACATAAGAACTATAATTTTCCAAGTGTTTATAGATGTTATTAAGCAGAGTTATTGTTGCATCATTGTTATAAAAACCATGTCATAGTTAAACTTTAAGCTTCACTGATAATATTAATGTAAAATATACATGTTGAAATGTGTTTGTCAGTGACACTAATAGTTTTCAAAAAACTTCCTGTGATGACTTGGGCATTATAACAAACACTGTACGTTCCGGAGGATTCGTGTATTGATGCTTGTTCGATATTACATGACAGTCAAGTACAATCAGCAGCCATGAGGTCTGCTCTCTCGCTAACGGCACATCCGGTACAGTAACTGGCGCGCACTCGTTCATACAAAGACATCGTATGGATAACAGAGTTCATTATAACTGGTTTTGTGTTATGAATACAAATACGCTACATTCCTCCACCTTTAGTTAATAACATCAAAAGTGATTTATAAACAACCTTACTCAGCCAAACATCCTGAGAATGAGATACTGATCAAATCAAAGAGTTCACTGGAATCCTTCCAATATAACAAACTGTTTAACAGTATAACACTGAAAGTCACAAATTAATGTTCATTCACTTGGTTTCTGAAATGAACACAATGTAAAAAACACAAAGTTCAATATCCTGAAAGGAAAAACACTGAACAATTTCTACAGTATGTTTACAGATTGAGTCTATCAGGAGCTCTGCGTTCGCGAGTAGATCTTCTTAACTCAACTGATGAAGACAGTTCCAGACTAGTGTCACATGAAGGTGATGTGGCACCAGAAGTTGGTTTGTCTGTGGATAGTATTGGTAGAGGACTCTGTTCTGGAAGTTCTGGTGAGAATGTAATAGCTGATTTCTGCATATCACTTTCTTCTGACCTTCCGGGAGAATTGGGTTCCGACAAGTCACTGTCCATATACCGCTTGATGAGGTGATCTACGTGTCTTTTAGCAACCTTGTCATTTGCCAAGCTGACCTTGTAGGAGACAGGACCTGTACACTGGATTATCTCGCCTGGTAACCATTTTGGCTTACCAAGAAAGTTTCTGACGTAAACCAGATCACCTAAGGTGAACTGTCGTGACTTGGCATGTCTATCGTGATAGCTTGCCTGCTTCTCTTGTTTCTGCTGGACTTTAGAACCAATGTCTGGGTGAAGTAAGTCCAGATGGGAACGCGGACGTCTCCCAAATAGTAACTGCGCTGGAGATAACCCTGTTGTGGTCTGTGGAGTGTTGCGATACCTGAACAAGAACCTTGACACCCTAGTGTCGATGGAACCTCCGCTGAGTTTCGTAAATCCCTGTTTGAATGTCTGAACACTCCTCTCTGCTAGTCCATTGGACGCTGGGTGATAAGGGGATGTACAGATGTGCTGAATACCATTCCTTTTGATGAACAAGGCAAATTCATCGCTTGTGAAACATGTCCCGTTGTCTGAAACGATTGTCTCGGGTATACCATGGATTGAAAATGTTCTCCGAAGACACTCAAGAGTGGCGCTTGTTGTTGCGTTATTGACAGGGAACACATCCATCCACTTAGAGTGGGAGTCCACAATGATGAGAAACATTTTACCTTGTAAGGGACCTGCATAATCAATGTGCAGACGTGACCAAGGCTTAGATGGCCAGTCCCACGGATGCAGTTTCGCTTCGCAGGGTGAGGAGCGACTCTGTTGACATACTGAACACATCTTGACCTTGTTCTCTAGCTCTGAATCTATGCATGGCCACCACACAAGACCTCTGGCAATAGCCTTCATCCTCGCTATTCCAGGGTGTGCTTCATGCAACACATCTACACACTGTTTCCTACCCTGAGGTGGAACCACTACTCTGTTGCCCCAGAGCACCACACCATCTTGAACACTCAATTCAAGCTTCCTTTGAACATATGGCTTGAGCTCTGAATCTGGCTTCATGTTTTCAGGAAAACCACATTCCACTAATTTTTTCACTCTAGACAACAAGGGATCCTTCCTTGTCCAAATCTGAATTTGTTTCACATTCACTGGGAATTCAGCCATGTTCTCAAGGAGCATTATTGTGTCTCCTGGAACAGGCGGCACAGACACTGGAGTTTGCAGAGGCAATCTGCTCAAACAATCAGCATTCGCTAACTTGGAGCCTGGTTTATACACAATACTGTAATCATAAGCCGCGAGCATCAAGGCCCATCTCTGAAGTCTGGCTGACGCCATCACTGGGATGCCTTTCTCTGCATCAAGTAGACCCATGAGAGGTTTGTGATCCGACAACAGCTGAAATTTCCTGCCGAACAAATACTGATGGAATTTCTTTATCCCAAACACTATGGCCAGTGCTTCTTTGTCCAGTTGTGAATAATTCTTTTCTGCAGGAGACAATGTACGTGACGCAAACGCCACAGGTTTCTCAGTACCATCTGGCATTATGTGCGACAAGACCGCACCAACTCCATAAGGAGAAGCATCAGCTGCTAAGTTGAGTGGAAGAACCGGGTTGTAGTGCGTCAAGACTTTACACGAAGACAAGTGAGATTTCACCTTCTGGAATACTGTATCATGTTTCTTGGTCCATGCATATGGAGAGTCCTTTTGCAATAGACTATGAAGTGGAGCTAATGTTGTGGAAAGATTTGGCAGAAACCTCTGGTAGTACTGTACCATTCCAAGAAATGACTTTAACTCTGTCACATTCTGGGGAGCTGGTGCAGACACAACAGCGTTGACTTTTTCCTCCAGTGGATGCAGTCCATGTGCATCTATCCGGTGTCCCAGGTAAGTAACGGAGTCTTTCTTGATGTGACACTTTGATGCATTGAGACGTAACCCTGCTCTCTGCAATCTATCAAGAACTTCATTTAAATTCCTATTGTGTTCTGCGTCATCAACACCTGTGACGAGAATATCATCAAGATACACACACACATGTGGTAAGTCACTGAGTAGACATTCCATTGTCCGCTGGAAAATTGCAGGAGCTGCTGACACCCCAAAAGGTAATCGTTGATATTCGTAGAGACCCTTGTGAGTATTTATTGTGGTGAGTTTCTTGGACTCATCGTCCAACACTAGCTGCTGGTAGGCGTTACTCATGTCCAATTTGGTAAATTGCTTGCCTCAGGAGAGTGATGCAAATAAGTCCTCTATCCTGGGTATAGGGTAACAGTCTGGTTTCGCAACCTGGTTGACTGTAAGTTTGTAGTCTCCACAAATGCGCACAGAAGATTGATCTGACTTCAATACTGGTACAATGGGTGCAGCCCATTCTGCGTACTGTACAGGTTTGATGACACCTTGCTGTTCCAATCGTTCCAGTTCATTCTCAACCTTGTCCCTCAAGGCATACGCCATATTCCGGTGTTTGTAGAAACGTGGTTGTGAAGGAATAGATATGTTAATGTTCACCTTGGTATCCTTTAGTTCACCAAGTTCCTCCTTGAAGACATCAGGATGAGAGTTTAGGATAGTCTGAACATCATCACAATCCACTCTGAGGATTGTTCCCCAGTCGAGACGAACATGTCGCAGCCAGTCACGGCCGAACAGATTGGCTCTTTTCCCTTTCACTACGATAACTGGCAGTTCTATTGTCTGTTTGCCATAACCCACTTTCACTGAGCAGGAACCAAGAAGGGGTATCTTTTCACCTAGATAAGTGCGTAACATGGTATGAGGAGGTCCAAGTTTGGGTGGATCTTTCCCTAACGAGCTGTAAGTGTCCTCATTTATCACTGAAAATGTTGCACCTGTATCTAGTTCCATGCTTAATGGCTGACCATTAAGTGATAAGTTAACAAACATTGGTGGTTCCTTTTCTCTCCTCCCAACTATAGGAGAAGAGATGGTCTCCATCTTGTAAATGTCATACACTTCACTTTCCTTTTCAACATCACTGCTGTCATCAGGAATGACCTTTGTTGATGAACGTTTATGGTGACCCCTACTTCGACCTTGACCTCTTGATCGATGGGAGCCACGTCCACGATGAGAGCCTCTTATGCTTTGTGACTGGCGACACACTTGCCCTATGTGGCCAATCTTACCACAGTTGTAACACTTTGAATTGCGGAAATGACAGTCCGGAGATTTGTGATTCCGTAAACCACATCTGTCACATGGTCGGTTGACACCTGGAGTATGTTGAGATGATGACATCTTGTGCATATTGCCCCCTGTAGGTGTTGAAATGCCTGAAGTACCACTTTTAATATCCTCTACATTCTTTGCCGCCAATTGACCATTTTCCAGTTTTGACGTTTAGAGTTATCTGCCCTTGACCGCGGGCATGGTGACATGTAAACAAACTGCTGTCAGATTTCCCGCGATAATCATACATCAGTTCCTTCGCGTTCTTTGCAATGCAATAATTAATAATGGCAGTTGCCTTTCAATCCTACGATGTTGTATCTCTCAAATATTACTTAAAAGAAAGAGGTGTTACATTTACGGGATACAATCGGTCCCAACTCGTCGACTTATGCAAATGTGTTTCCGACTTGGATTTGCCGACAAATCCTGACCTGACGACAAACGGGTGCACAAATCTCCGAAAAACGATATTGTCTGACCTTGGAATTGATGTTGACCCTCTATATTTGACTGGATATTCAAATGATTTATCAGAATCACCAGAAATTGGACTGTATGATGTTTTCAATTATCTGATTACTAACAGACCAGATTACGACAGGCGGAAACTAAGAGCATACAAATCGTTTCAAGATTACAGGCTGTTTGCTGATGGACACATTGAAAATCTTCAGTTTATGTCCATCAATTCAATAGGATTTTTCAAAGCTGCAGTTAAACCCACTCAACGTATCAAACGTGACTGCTATAACCTCTGGATTGCAGTTGATGTAAAGATGTGTGAAATAAAGACAGCCTATTGTCAATGTCCTGGAGGGTGAGTGTTTGAAATATTCAAAAATTTCATCAGAGTTAAGTAAATATGGCTTATGTGAAGAAAATGGAAATACATTTAATGAAAATAAAATTTGAATAATTCACTACGCATAAACAACTTATTTCTTTTACTCCTAATAAGTTTATAACCCGATTTTCAGACAAATGTACGTATTTCTCTATTTCAAGTAATAACTCTAAAATTTCCTTTTAAAAAGTACTCAAGTGATTTGAGATTTATTTACAATATTTCAATTCATCTATCAATTTTGTGTAACATATTGTACTTGTACTCAACTAGATAAACCCTAGAAATATTTGAAAAAGAAAACTTTCTGACGCTGTTGAATGTTTAAACTATTTTCAGGGCTGATGGTGCATGTCGACACATTGGTGCTGTACTATATGACATAGAGTCATTTGAGAAAAAAGGGGTCACTGATGGACCTTCACAATGGACAAAAAAGGCTCGCAGTCACGATGAACCAGTTCCAATCAAGCAACTCAAAATCCAAAAAATCAAGTAAATTTAATTTTTTACACCTTTCTGAACTCAAAGTTTTAAATTACCTATGGAAAATAAATTGCTTTTTAATAAGATTTGCTATTTTACTTGAAATTTTTTTGGAAGCAATGAACTTATAATGTGTTTGCATTTGTATGTATATAAATAATGAGCAAGATATTATGTCACTTATCAATCTTGATCAAATTTTAAAGATTGATTGTAACAGTTATCATAATGAAGTTGAAATACATTTGATACCCAAACATACAACTGGAATGAGATCCAAGAATAAAAAAAATAATTTAAAAACAATGATTTGAAAAAAAATTATTATTTCCAGTTATGGTCAAGATATTGCATGTGCTGATGGCAGACAGGAGGCCTTTGACCCCAGACATGAAAATGACAGATGTGAACCATCTCTGAACGAACTAGCTGATTTTGCATCTACATTACATCAAGTAAGATCCATCAGCTTTCACTTATTAATGTGAATAACTAATATCAGCTGTAAAAATATATAAAAATATGCTGTGCTGATCATGTGGGCTCAGAGAAAAAAACAAAACATCAATATACTTGTATCAACAACAAAAAAATCTTTGATAATTTACGCTAGCTATGTAATATTTAATATTGCAGATCAACCCTGATGCTTGTGCCTTGGAGCTCCTTCCAACAGATCATCTTCCCAAAAATTATACCAAGAAAGTGATCAGTGATGATTGTGTGTCATTATCTTTTATTAGTAAAGTGACCTCTTCCACACTTAATTGTGAATCATTGTCTGAAGAAGCACTTAATGATCTTAACCCTTAAGATGCGGGTCCCGGAATATTCCGGGATGAAATTAGCTTTGCCCGCAAGTCCTCTTAGCGGGATGCGAGTAGCACACTCTATTTTTCTCACGCTAACTAATTATGACCGCGGGTCTCGGTAGCGGGTCCCGGAAATTTATTGCCTAGCAGTAGTCTCAGTTCAACGCTTGTATTTTCGTTCCGGCTGCCGCTAAGCTACCGTGTTTTGTTTCGTTGGTGGTCTAAATAATGCGCGAACATGCTCCGAAAGTTATGAGAATATTGATAATGTTTATCGTACCGAAAATAAGCGTTAAAATCACTCAATTTTCCCCCACTCCCCGCCGCACGTGCTAATAGCCTGTGGGCACTTTCTAGCCTCTCGCACGAGCTTACCGACCCGCGCGTGCTATCGTTTACTGAGACGCGTGCATTTTGACCCTATGCACGCCTTCCTATCGCACGCCCTATGTTCTGAACCCTTAGGCGGATTTCAATATAGGTGGGATCATTTGAAAGAGAAAAAAAATGTCTTTAATTCGATGTAAAAAACATATGTGCGCCTCGTGAAATAAAGATACCGCATGTGCCGCAAAAAAGGTGATTTTTATATATTTTTAGTTTTACACTGTTTTGTCACACCAATTTTCTCATGATGTGCTCAACATATTTTGACATTTTTTATATCACAAGATAGAGAAAAAGATTGTCTTTAATCCCATGTAAAATGTGTACATGCGCAACAATTCATAAAGATACAGCAAGCGCCGCACAAAAAGGTAATTTTGCCGACTTCCTTATCATGTGATCTGAAGCGCGATTTTCATGTGCCTTTCTTTCACAATGAATTTCTTTTACACCGTGAAAAAGATTTTGTTGAATTTTACATCACTATAAAGACAAATGAATTGTCTCTAATTCCCTATATCAATTATTATGCGCGCAAATAAATAAAGACTCAACAAGTGCCGTAAAAAGAACAACTTTCGCACTTCGCAATTCCGTTAGTGACGCAAATAGGGAAACTTTGGCACTTCATATCCCCGTGTACAAATGACACATTTCAAAACCATTTATATCATTATCAAGAGGAATAAATTGTCTACAAAGTGATATATAAAATGTACATGCGCTAAAACAAACGACGATGCAGCAAGCGCCGCTCAAAGGGTTCTTTTCATGTGATCTGAAGTTCGATTTTCATGTACCTTTCTTTGGCACTCGATATTTTCTATACCACTTGGCGGATTTTGATAAATATTACGTCTAAATAAAGACGGAACGTTGTTCTTCATTTCAATATATTGATCATACATGCGCACACAAAAATAAAGGCACAAGAAGTGCCGCAAATTTGGCAAGTTTCGCATTTCGTATTTCTGTAACAAAGTGGCGCGCTCAACAACGTTTGGTATCAGCGTAAAGAGCAGAAAATTCTCTTCAATTTGATATACAATTTGTTTATGCGCTCATAGAAATAAAGACTCAACAAGCGCCGCGAAAATGTTATAAATAAATGTAATAAGTAAAAAAAATTATGAAGGAAACCCTGTTTCTTTAGTGTTCAATTATAGAGTTTTATAAACCATGAAAGTTGAAGGAAAAAAAACTTTTGGATTTACATTCATAGCGTTATTGATGTCTTTTTTGAGTTAGGGGATTTTTGCGTCGGGCACCGCCATCAGTTCATGGGAAAATTGTCCAACGAAAATGTTGTGGTTGAGACACAGTATGTCGGGGATGCCGTCGGGAACCGCCATCAGGTCAAGGCAAAGTTGTCCAACGAAAATGTTTGTGGTTGAGACACAATATGTCGGGGATCTTTCGCCGGGCACCGCCATCAGGTCATGAGAAAATGTGTCCAACGAAAATGTTCGTGTTCGAGAAAAAAAATTTCAGCGGACTTTCGTCGGGCACCGCCAGCAGGTATGTGTTTTTTTCTGCCAAATTTTTGTTGGTCGAGGAAACTCATTTTTGAAAAAAAAGTTTGGTAGCATTCCGATGTGTTAAATAATTTGCTATATATGTCGGGATGGCATGAGTTCCTTCCAGTGAACTAAAGACAAGGGGCCGGGTGCTCGTTGACTACGGCCGTCCCGACGGATAGGCCCGTGGAACCTATCATTCTCGGAAGAGAAGTCAAAAGTTGAAAAACTTTTGTAATCCACAACTGACAATCAGAACTTTCCTGACGTAGAAGGCAGTTGTTCGCGACTCGCCGGCTCGTTGCATAGGAGTCAGAAGGCGGCATCAGGGTTGATAATGTTGATACAACGTCGGCGGCCGTCGGTGCCATCGGCACCTTCGGCGGGATTGTGAAAAGTCGTCCAAAAGTTAGAAAGTGTCCGGCGACATTAGAACTTGTTCGGCTGGATTGTGAAAAGTTGTCCGAAAGTTAGAAATTGTCCAGCAATGTTAGAATTTGTCCTGATTTGTTATTTTTGCAAATCGTGAAACAAAATGTCCGGCTTTCGCCAGGACAATTAGAAAATGTCCGGATTATTGATGACCGCTGGCGCCAAAGGCGCGCAACGGCAAATTTGTTTCAAACACTTACAAAATGTGGCAATTGAATGTCCATGAAGCTCACATTGAATTTCTCTGTACAACAGGTCATGTGTTGATGTTATTATATCTTGCGTGTGCCTAAATTATTTTCAATCATTTACAGATTGATGTGAAAGATGCCTAAGGCCAGGAGGCCGCGAACCAGGAGTTGGGAAGGTCCGTCAACGTCTAGCGACGACGACTTCATCAACGAGGTCCATGCCGATGAAGCTTCTGATATGGAATCAACTGATGAGAGTGATAGTGACAGTGACAGTGACAGTGATAGTGAAAGTGACATTGATAGTGATCAAGAAATAAGAAACATTGCAAGAGACATATTAGCTGGTACGGGTGAAACTGCTATGGCTGGTACTTCCACAGAGGAAGAGTTCAGTGGCTTTGACGAGCAATATAATGAAATGGACACACATTTTGATGACCAAGATAATTTTATGGATCGCTGGGAAGAGGGGCCGAGGCAACGTGGACGTGTCGACTTGCATTTTACTGGCGCAACGGGATTAGGACGGTTTATAGAATTGCCTGATAACCCGCAACCTGTAGACTTTTTCGGACTGTTTTTTCATGAAGATGATTATGGATCATTGGCAGCAGAAACCAACAGATACTTCCACCAACAGGTCGATGATAAGGTTCTGAAACCCTGTTCACGGTTGAGGCACTGGTATGATACGAATGCCGAAGAAATGAAAGTATTCATTGCAATGACAATAGCAATGTCTCTGGTTGTACAGAGAAACTTTTCTGAGTATTGGTCAACAAGTGATGTTACGTCGACGCCCTTCTTTTCCAAGTGCATGCCCCGCGACAGGTTCTGGCTACTGCTAACGTATCTACATTTGAATGATAACAACCTAATGCCGGGACGAAACACTCCGCATTTTTCACCAATGAATAAACTTGGCTATCTGTACCAACGCATCGTGCATCGTTTTTCCAGAGTTTATAAGCCGCATCAAAACATTTGTGTTGACGAAGGGTTGGTGCCTTGGAAAGGCAATCTGAGTTTCAAAGTATATAATCCCGACAAGCCGAAGAAGTATGGGATAAAGGCCTACATGTTGTGCGACTCAACAAATGGTTATGTTTGCAAGTTCAAACTCTACACTGGAAAAACAAATGAAGCTGTTTCTGTTGGTGGGAAAACGTATGATCTCGTCATGGACTTGGTGAAGGAATATGCTGGGAAAGGGTATCATGTGTTCATGGACAATTTCTATTCCTCGGTGGCATTGTATATAAACTTGTGGGAAATGGGAACTGGTGCGACGGGAACTTTGAGAGGAAATCGCAAAGGCATTCCTGAAAAGCTAAAGAAGGCACAGAAGAATCAGAAGAAAGGGGATATGACAATCTATCACAATCAAGACCTACTCGTTTTGCGGTATGAGGACAGGAAGTCAGTGTTGCTCATGTCAACCGTAGAAGACGCCGAAATTGTAGAGACAGGAAAGAAGAACCGAGTGACTGGGGAAGCAAATACGAGACCACGTATTGTGCACGAATACAACAAATATATGGGAGGTGTGGATCGGGCCGACCAGATGCTGTCGTACACCCCGTTCAAAATGAAAACTCTTAAATGGTGGAAGCGCGTGTGGTTTCATGTGTTGAACGTTGCCATGTTGAATTCTTACATTATCTATAAAGAATTCTCAGAAGACAAACCTTTGAAAACAAGCCGTCAATTTAGAAAAGATTTGGTGCAGCATATGATCACCTTCGCCGAAACAGAAAAAGTGCCCTCCCTGCGCAGACGTCCTCGCGGCCGGCCGAGCACGAGCGACGATAGTGTCTTGCGACTCCATGGTCGTCACTTTCCATCAAAGATTCAGCCTGTTGGAAAGAAGAAAAACCTAACACGCATGTGTGTTGTTTGCTCCAAAGCGAATAGAGAACTTCGTCGAAGGGAATTCGAAGAAACAAATCAGCCAGTTCGAAAGAAGAAAAGGGTAGGCAAAGAATCTTCTTTCGAATGTATCGAGTGTAATGTGGCTCTATGTGCAGCACCATGTTTCAGAATTTATCACACGTCACAAGATTGCACTAAAGCTTATATCAGTTTGATGTCAGAGAAGGAAAATGAGGGGGATAATCAAGAAGATTGAAGAAAGAAGAAAGAAGCAGAAGTGTGGATGAGCGTTACTCTCCTTATAAAGTTTATTCTTCACATCAATAAGGTGAATAAGTGTAATATAAAATACTGATTGTCAATAAAATAATCTTTTTTTTAAGTCGTAAAAGAGACAGAGAAAGTCAATGTGAGCTGTCACTGGACGTTCGATACGAGCCGCATCACGAACCTACCCCCGATCTTTCGCAATTTGTTTTCTTAGAATCGGGTGGCGAAACTTCATACTTTTTACATCATCGTAAAGGGAAAGGAACTGGCTTTGATTCATTATGAAATGTGTATGTGCGCAACACATAATAAAGAAGCGGCAAATAATGCGAGAAATGTCGCAATTATCAATTTTTTTCCCCAAATGTCTGAGGGTACCCCTCTTTAACGGTTCATATCTCCCGAACTATTTGGCACTTTTTAAATTTTTTTCCACCTTTCTCAAGCGGAAAGAATGATCTTTAATTCCATGTATAATATGCATGTGCGCAATTAATAAAAATGGTGCGGCGAGTGCTGCGACAAATGTCGCAAATAAAACGATTGTCAAAATCTATTTTCAAGTAGTTGAGGGTGTCGCTCTTTCGCGGTTCATATCTCCCGAACTATTTTATACTTTTTTATATTTTTTTCACCTATTTCAAGGGAATATAATTGTTTTTAATTCCATGTATAATATGCATATGCGCAGTCAATAATAACGATGCGGTGGATGATGCGACTGGTGTCGCAAATAGAACGCTTATCAAAATTTGTTTTCAACTAGTTGAGGGTATCACTCTTTCGTTTTTCATATCTTTTGAACCAGTTGGCACCTTTTCATTATTTTTTCACAGTCGTAAGGACGAAAGATTTATCTTTATTTCCATGTATAATTTGTACATGCGCAGCAAGAAATAACGATGCGGCGTGCGTATAGAATGATTGATTTTATTATCTCGGAATGTTCGCCCGCGTGTGACTGCACGCGCCGAGAGGATCGGTACAGCAGGAAGCAACGCTGGTGCTTAGAACACTGGCACTCGCATGCTGGTGCCTCGGGGGTGCCCCGGGGGTATAACGGTACTAATTAGCGTACCGATGCCAGACTGCCCAAGGGAGAATTAGTTCTGGCTAAAAATCCCGTTATGTCGGAGCATCCTCGGGGTACCCCCAACCATCTTTCGCGGCGTATATCTTTTGAACAGGGTGACATTTTCTAACAATCTTTTATCATCATAAAGAAGAATAAATTGTCTACAATTCCATATATAATACATGTATGCGCGCTAAGTATTAGGGATTTTATTCAGCCGGAAATAAAGACAATCTTTAGATAATTGTAGAAATCTAACTAGAGGTCGCATTGTAAAAAGACATATATCATCGTAAAGAGGAATAATGTATCTTCAATTCCATATAAAAAAATCAATTGTGCGATTATATTTAAGGATTTTCCGTAACTCTAAATAAAGACAATCTTCATATTGCAATAGAAACCGTTCTAGGTAGGATAAAAATTTCATTCAAAGTGTCGGATAAAGATCGTTCATTTGTGTACGGGATTGGCGGGCTACTTTTGTATCGAACGGTCAATTTCATCCGTAATCCGCCATGTGAATACACCATTTATCGAAAAAACAGCCGCGACTCGCGGTGCGAAATAATTCAGCCACAGGGGCTAATTGCGTTATTACCGTAGCGAGGCGAGTGCTGGAAAATTCAGCCACGGGGGCAAAACTGGTCAAAATAATATTCAGCAACGGAAGGGTTAACTATACAGAAAAGGAAATAGAATTCATAGAGAGGGAGACTAGGGGTCAGTTTAACAACCCTACATGGGGTCAGATGAGGAAGGGTATAGTCACCAGCTCTAACTGTAAGCGAGTTTTCACTCGAGCTGAGACCTATGCAAATGATGCCAATACTGATTGTTCAAAGTTAGCTACTCATTTAATGGCTAGCCCTAATGTTGATGAGGACAGGGTGCCTCTTTCACTTGCCTGGGGAAGGGCAAAAGAGATTAAAGCCAAGAAAATGTACATTCAGATTGAAAAAAGAAAACACAGGCATTTAGAACTTTAAGGGAAAGGTTTAATAATAGACAAATGTTGCCCATTTTTAGGCTCTTCTGTAGATGGCTTTGTTTCATGCAAATGCAAACCCCCTCATGGTAAACGTTTGATTGAAGTTAAATGCCCATGGGCACTGAGAGATTGTGATCCCAAAGTAGCCTCCCAAAAGAGAGGATGTTATTTAAAAAATAACACATGGATGTTAAAAAGGAGCAGTGATTATTATTACCAAATCCAGAGTCAGTTAGGAATTTGTAATATTCAATCATGTGATTTGGTTATCTACACCAAAAGAGGTGTTCATGTTGTTCAAGTTCCATTTGATGGAGAATTTTATGAAGAAATGACATCAAAAATTAAACAATTGTACTTGGTGAAGTTGCTTCCAATGATTGTGTGCTATGAAAGAAAGGAAGATTGAGTAAACTCTGGATTCAGTACTTGAAATGTATTAAAGTTTTCATTTACATTGCACAGGATAGATTGCCTATTTAAATTGACTGAACTGAACTTTTATTAAACGCAGGCTGCAAACTGCAGCATAAGAGGTACATGGATAAATATACAATGATACATTAAAATACAATAAGAGGCTGACATGCCATTCTAAGGTTACCTACCGTATGTTATTTCCTAAAATGAGACATGATGATTTTACAAAATAATGACAATTTTCTGAAGAGTTCCTAGCTTTTAGGCATTGAACATAGTTTTCATTTTGTGCATATTTGGTCAGATATAAAAATATTTGTGAATATACTTTTTTTATTTCTAGTTCTAATTTCGGACATAGAAATAAATAGTTATTGTAGTACAGGGAGTTAAGGTATTGTTCAAAATTGAGAGATGGATTTTTTACTGATGATGACTTTGTAATGTACAAATTCTGTTGTATTTATATCTTTATACACATTGCTTTATTATTGTATTATTGTATTTATTTCACTAGTACAGAGTCTAAGTTACAAAGTGAAGCTGCCACAAACACAGATTGATTAAGTGAGCCTTTCATTTTGAGAGGTATGACACCTTGCAATAACTTGAATTCTTTTAATCTACCAATAGCCCTCTCTACATGTATCCTTGCAGTAGCAATCCTTCTTGTTTTTGTAACTGCATGGGATGAAAGTTGTTTTCCATAACAGAAGGGAGGAATGTTTAAGGTGGCCTTTCTAGTTGCTAATAAATCTCTTATCAAGAACCCTTTATCAGCCATAATGTCATCACCTTCACAGACTAAATCTAAAAAGCAAGACTTTTGAACAACCTTTCTATCAGAGATACTGCCTGACCACAAGTCTGATACAAATGTAAAAGTCCCCTTTGGTGAACATGCAACTAAACATTTCAAAGTATTACTATGTTTGTATGAGGACCATGTAATTCTCTGACTTGAGGGTATGCTAGGTTTCTGTAGAAAGAATTCAGTACAGTCAATGATAGCAATAGTTTTAGGGAAATACTTGAAACATTTAGGTAGATTCTGTTTAACAATGTCAGAGGAAGGCCATTTTATCAAAAAGCTTAACTCTCTATACATTAGAGAAATCCATGAATTATATATCCTGCTAATATGTGACACAGAAACGCCAAACATATCTGATATTTGCTCAGTATCATTCCCTCGCCTGAGTCGAAAGAGAGTGATCAAATATTCTTGGTACAGAGTGAGTCCTCTTGATGGGCCTCTGCTTGATGAGTTCTGGGGAACAAAATTAAATAGGAATAAATATATAATATTGTCATATGGTTTGTAAAGTAACAAATTGAGGAATGTGTTAATTAAATCATCTCAATAGTGGTGAAGCGTCACTGTACTGTACTGTATTCACTCTATTCATAACAAAAGAATTCATTCTAGCAGAGGGATAAAATTTAATCAGGTTTCTAACACTTAAGTACAAGTCAATCAAAATGTATAAATTTTGAATCATTCAGATTTGTATCTAAAATCATTACTCAATGTTTGAATCTGCTGTTATACTTACACCTTCGGTCCTTGTTTCTGTAGGCCCCCTCCAGTAGGACATACGCTCTGCTTTCTGCTTCAGCCAGTTGAAAACCAACAGCAAGACGGCCAGGTTCAAACCTTAGTACATATGGCCAAAGAATTAGAGACATGGTCCTGATGAGCTTGTGAATATATATTTATTGTATACATATATATATTTTATATTTGTTGCAAACTGAAACATTGGCTTCATTTATAAATGATTTTGACTTTGAAATGTCTTTTTGGTATCCATGGCTAACCAACAAGCAAGAGGTCATTTTAATCTCATAGCATAAAAGAAAATAATTTAAAATTTATTTCTATCTGGTGACATTATGCTTTTCATAATATACCATATCACTATGGTTTCATTTGTATTATCTTTTGTACCAACCCGTGTAATATCTGCATGACTTGTCATCCCTTGTGATGATTTTGATCGTCATGTCCCTTTGGAGCAGTGAAGGTGCTGCTGGGAGTAGGGGTGATCACATAGGGCAGTCATCGGTCCAACTGCGTCAATGCCGCTTGCATCTGGGGGTAAAAATTTGGCGTTTAACTTGGTAATAAGATTCATGTTTTGACTATAGCACATATGACAGCTAAGGATTAGTTTGTTTTTAATAATACAAGTGTCCAATTTTCAAATGTAATTCTTAGAGTGACTTGTTCTCACATTATGTCATGTGGAAAACATTTAAACAAACATGCATTAAATACCAACCTTTCACCTCCACATGTTCTTCTGTCTTTTGTTTCTTGGAAGAAGGCTGACAGACTCCATGATCACTGTGTCTTACTCTGGGTGTTGGGCGTGTTGATCTGGAGTCATGGTATGCTACTGGGTCAGGGTGATCGATTGTCGGTCCTCTCCCACCTTCACATTGTCAAACATAATAATCAGGCACAAAAACATTTGGAATAAACATCAAAAACACTCTGTTGCATTTATATTTTATTAGAATTGATTCATATCAAACAGTTATGTTTTTTAAAATGATTTTAATCTTGTTTCTTCATAAATAATTTTTTTAATAATGAATAATAATAACATTTTTCAGAGATATACTGGGCAATATTAAGAACTGGATTTCTAGTCAACTCGATACAAGTCGCAACAAAATTCATTAAATTCACGCGGATTCATAATTACGAAGGATGAGACTTTTACTTATCTACTTACCTACAAAGTGTTTAGAGCACATATACGTGTGTCTTGTAACTTCAGAGGTCCCAAAATCTTTCCGGCCACAAGCTCTCACCCACCGTTGACATTTCTCAAGTTGTGATTTCGGTTTCGGAAACGGTATAAAAAACACATCTTGCATGTCAACTCGAGTTTTATATCGTGCATCAGACGTGCACACACCGTAACAACAATGGTGTGCAGGCATAATTCTTCTTCAAGTCTGATAATGGAGAAAAAGTTATATATTTCCCGCGAAGCCGCGATATACTTGACAGCGGTTTGTTGTGACAGCTTGCCCGCGGTCACGTGACTTTTCAAAGGGACGTCACTCTAAACCGACTCGTTTCGCGAAACTGGAAAATGGTCAATTCCATTGACTGTGCTAATGTGAAAGCCTTGTTGTAATCAAGCGCCTTCTCACCTAACAATCTTCTCTGAATAGCATCATTGTTAATGCCACAAACTAATCTGTCTCTAAGTGAATCATCCAGATTAGTACCAAAGTCACATGTACTGGCCAATTTGCGCAACTCTGAAGCATACGCGGCAACACTTTCTTGAGATTTTCTATCCCTCTTATGAAATCTAAGTCTCTCAACTATCACTGACGGGGTTGGGTGTTGATGATCTTGCATGAGTTTCACTATGTCAGCAAACGACATTTCTTTAGGTTTCGTAGGAGCACACAAATTCCTGAGAAGTGTGTAGGCCGTCTTACCCATTTCACTAAGTAGAATAGCCCTCTTCTTATCATTATCATCATCCACACCTCTAGCAGTAAAGAACAGCTCTAATCGTTCACAATAAATTTCCCAACTGTCTGTCTCTGGATTGAATTCGTCGATCTTCCCGGAGGTAGACGACGCCATGTTTTTTGGAAGCGAGTGACACACGACGGACGTAATCACACACAAAATGTCCACAAAAACGTTAAGACATCCAGCTTTTTACCTCGTCGCCAAAATATGTGATGACTTGGGCATTATAACAAACACTGTACGTTCCGGAGGATTCGTGTATTGATGCTTGTTCGATATTACATGACAGTCAAGTACAATCAGCAGCCATGAGGTCTGCTCTCTCGCTAACGGCACATCCGGTACAGTAACTGGCGCGCACTCGTTCATACAAAGACATCGTATGGATAACAGAGTTCATTATAACTGGTTTTGTGTTATGAATACAAATACGCTACACTTCCCCACTATTTCCATATGTCGGCATGTGTAGGCTAAAGATACGCAGGCAGTGTTTGAATACACCTAACATTTCCATTTTTATGATTTTGAACTGTTTTCTGAAGTTTAGGTAAGCACAAACCTATAGTCAGATCAATATTTTGGTTTCTACTGACAATTATTATGTGAAAAGGCAAACTGTTTGGTGACGCCATGTTTGCTAGAATTTTGTCAGTTTTTACCAATTTGTCAGTCATTTGTGCGACTAATCAACATTTAAGTCCTTTTTACCTTTTTAAATAATTCATGATATTTTCGAAATTGGTTAAATATGTAAAGACATCAATCTATTACACGCTAACACTCATCCTGATTTACTAGGTTAAGTTTTTTGGGATTGCGTATCTTTACCCGACACGGCTGTACCTAGTCCATTCCAAGTCTTGCAACTAATGCAAGTGCCAGATGTAATGAGTTAGACTGGTATGCATGTATAATGGTATATACGACTCTATCGCCCGCATATTTTGACAAAACAAGCAGTTATAATAATCTTACATTACATGCTGTTTGATTATTTAATTTCATTCGTAAGATAATTTACACTATGCTTACATTTGAACATAAACTTGGACCATTCTCCTGTTTGACAACAAATCTCCCGCAATATCTTGACTTCCGGGAAATCTTTATTTCCATTGGTCGTTTATGTAGAATATTTGTCCAATGATAACGGATTGTCCACTTTAGCCCTGATCTGCAATATGTCTGCGCCCTAACAGAAACGTGAGTCGGTATTTACTGTTATGTGTTATACTGTTAGTATTGTTTTTCGATAGATTTTCTCACACATTCTGTTAATTTTACATCAATGATATGAAACAGCTTCTGGACGCGTATTATTCCTTTTGTTGGTATATTTATAACTAAGCATTATAAATTGCGGGACATTTTTCAAACAAATTAATTATCTATATTGATTTGAGTGTTGTAAAATGTGTGTTTACTTTCTTATCATTAAAATTTCCAGGTAGATATATATATCTAATTTGAATTATGTAATTTTCATATTATGCCTTTAGACTATATTTAGATCTTTAGTAGATAGCAAATCATACCTTTTCATAATCATTATCAATGTCAAAGTTGTTGATAAATTCATAATTATTTTGTTTCTTATGTACATGAATGTCTTGTTTTGATAATTGATATGTAGTAAATATGTCTGTTCAATTCACAGATTACCAAATACCAATACAATGGGGGACTTCCGTGTGCACCATGTGCGATTCTTTGAATACAAACCTAAAGCAATACATTGCCTGGCCTATGAGAAAGAGTCAAAGAGGCTAGCAGTTTCAAGGTAATTTTGCAAATATTGTAATCTAAAGATAAAAGCTGATCCTTAAAGTCTCAAAGTGACAAAAGTATGGATGTAGAAATATGTCAAATGTTGTCAACAGCGCAGGGTGTTATTTTATCAATGCATTGATTGTCTGTTGCTGAAAATTACCATGTCTAATGGGTATCGGTTCAGTATGATGACATAGAAATGTTCAAGTATAGATATCTTGTTGAAAACCAAACAATTTCCTGAGGCAAGCAAGCATGAATGAGTCCGACATTTTTTAAACTTATCTATAGCAGTAGAGGTACAAGTATGCACATACATGCAGTTTCCATATCGGCTCATGTATGAGACTATTGAATGATTATCATTGAGAAGAAGTTAATTTCATATCATGGAATTTGGGTATGAATAACAAGTCAAGGGAGATGAATTAAAGTAAGAAAATCAGTATATCAAACGTGTCAAAGCAATGTTCACTTTCACAAGGTTTTGTTAAGCCGAGCAGATTTAAGTAAGTAAACAAACAGAACCACAGAACAAAAATTACATCCTAGATGGCAACGAGATTTTTTTGGGGTCTTTTCCAAATTTTATGAACATTTGACACTGTAATATATCAGTGTCAAAGCTGTAAAAAAAATTGAGAAATATGCTCTTTGTTGCTTTTATAACTGATGGTACATGAGAAATCATGACATCATAGGTAAGATAAATTTGATAGAGATGTAATATCTAAACAGTGCAGCTAATATATTAGATTAAAAACATTAAAAAAGCACTGTATGACTGATGTACTGCATGACAATTCATATTATTGTATCTTAAAGAAACAGAAATGAGACATAAAGATGTTAGAATGTAAGGAATAAGGGGATGGCGGTGATTATTTCCAAAAAGTCCAGTTTTAATTTTATTATATCTCCTGAAGATGATATCAATAAAGTTTGTACTGTTCAATCCTTATGTATAATTGTTTCTATGTCATATACATATTGTGAAATTATCATTCAAGGTCTGATGGGTCACTAGAAATATGGAGCGAGCAAGACAATTGGTTTCAAGAGAGGGTAAGTAGTTCCTGGGTGAATATCTTTCTTTTCTTGTTCCCTATTGATAAAGTACCTTGTACATCCAATATTTGGATCCATTGAAAGTTTGATGGATCCTTACGACCCTACGAAGTTGGTCTGTCGCCTTTATTGAGTAGGAATCATAGTCAAGAAACATCATGCAAATGCATGAAACTAACTAGAAATATAAAGGGTACAAATATTCAAAGTATCATTTTGACTCCAGACTAAAGGAAACACTGTTCCTCGTTAACATACTACTGGCGATGGTGTAGCTGTAATAATAAAATCATTGAATTTAGCAGTGTCTGGAGCTTTGATGTGCTCATTTACTTCTTTTGAAATTATGGAAATAATTATTGACAGTTAACAGTCAAGCTCTATGCTTGTTCGGTCTTTACAGGCCACCTCCATCGAAGGCAAACAAGTTATCATATTGCAAATTTTATGATTTTTCCAAGTTACTAGATGATATTGCTCTGAGAAATGGGAACTTGCTCCTAATTGGCGATTTCAACATTCATTATGACAGTGTGTATAGACGGAAGGTCAAGAAATGTGTCAAGCTGTTGGAGTCACATGGTCTTAATGAGCTTGTTCTTGAACTGACACATAAGAATGGTCACACATTAGATTGGATTATTGCAAGGCATAAAGAAAATGTTGTTCCAAGGTGGAAACTCAAATCTTTTGGACATAAATCCTTTGAAAACATTGCATCAGTGAAATTGAATTCTTTCCCTGTTGAACTAAAACATTCCCAAACCCTTGAAAACTTTAAAGGCCATCTTAAAACTCATCTCCAGAAAAAATGTTATATCAATTGACCCTTTTCATTTTTTATGTTTATTGTCAGCGCTATGAGCATACCTGGTGTGAAGTTTGGCGCTATATAAACGCACACATTATTAAGAGTGAAGGAAAATTGTTGACTGTTTTTTTATTACAGGTTTATTACTGTTAACCGTTGATGTTTCAGGGTATATGATCTCGCCTTTATCAGAAGTATCAACATCTGAATTCCTTTCAGCTGCCCGAAAATGAATGTGAAAAGTGATTGAATAAAATAACTATTCATAGCCCTTTAAAATTTTTACTTATTGTTAGTGATGTTTGTTTCCTACTTTCAGGTTATCCCAGGCAGCGGTGACAGATCAGTTGAGGCTGTCATATGGGAAGGGAGACGACTCTTCACTGCAGGCCTTGACGGAGAAGTTACTGAATATGATTTGATCAAACTACAGGCAAAGGTAAAATAGTGTTTAAAGTAAATAAAGAAACAGATTAAACAGTTTTGATACTTAATCATAAAAGGAATCAACTTGATGTGACCTCCATAAAAATACTGAAAAAATTTGAAATGTCTGAAGGACAAACTCTGTGTGGTGTTTATATGAAGTGTTTTTATCTTTCAGCATTCAGCTTTTTCTCATGCAGGGCCGATCTGGTGCTTGACAAAGAACTCAGATGGGACAAGAATAGCTGTGAGTTAACCACTTTAGAGGAGCCTTTTGGGTTACATCAGATTGTTTAACGAAGGAAATTTCTTATTGGATACTTTTCAAAATGAGTCTGGTTACAGATGTAATTTAATTTGATGTTTAACACTCAGCAAATCATAAAGCGCTACCACCAGCAGTATGAGTTTATGTGTGTCAAAAAACAACTGGAAATTGAACAAATTTGGAACAGAATTTTGTCCATTTGCCCTGTTATATCTGTTCATACTGATTTCAAATGAATTTTTCTTCTATTTTTCATCTTTTTATTCTTTTTAGAAAATTTGTAAAGCAAACCCCTGGACGGCAATAACTGTTTTGCTATGAGTTATTATTAAACAACTCCATATTTCTCCTACAGGCAGGCACGGAGGAAGGGTGTGTGGTTATTTTTGACATTGAGATGGACAACTTGCAGTACCTCAAATCTTTTGACAGACAAGAAGGTAAAGATGGCGGTAATTTGCAACGTCAATGAAATCAGCTGAAAACTGTCAGCATTCAACATTTATCTTATTATAAATTTAACTGTTTAATTTGGATATCCTGTTCTGTGATAAGAAGAAGATCAAGTAAAATCAATGAAAGTTGTCATGAAGCATGAAGAAGACAATAAAACAAATGTTTATAATTACGATGCTTGAGAGTGTCATTAAATAAACTCCAGCTTTTATCTGAGTATATTATGTGACATGTGTAAAGTACACTTACAAATTCTGTGCAGGCCGTATACTATCCATTGCATGGCACGAAGTAGAAAATATGATTGTGACCGGAGGAGTAGACAACATCCGTCTGTGGAGCTCCAACTCGGGCCACGCAGTACAGAGGCTGATGATTGGTCGAGAGGAAGTTCAGAAGGAGACCATTGTCTGGTGTGTTGCTGTCACAAGGTATGTCTGGTGTATAGGCATAATCATAACCAATATATTGGGTGATCCATGTCCACACTTCTACTCAAGCCCATAGCACAGGAGATGAGGGAGATGAGTAAAGAAAATATAAGTTTTCAGCTATAATATAGAGGAACTTAGTCTGAACAAATTCTTGTTTTAAAGGGGCATTAGCATATTTTTGAAAAGATTATTTTCTTCCATTTTCCTGAAAAACATAAGTTTATGCCAAATGGATTACATTCAGAAGGTCCAACATCTCATTACTCCACCTGGTCATCCGTAGTCATAAAGGAAGTAATCAAGTGTATAGCCAGTTTATAAATTTACTGGCTATCAATCCAGTATAACATGTCTCTAATTTTCAAACACACTAGGTTTATCTCCATTCTACCATAACAATTTTAATGATGAACTCTTGTTCCTAGCGAAAAGCACAGTGTAAAAGGTTCCGACTTCAGGAGACAAAAATGAACTCGTCTGTATTGGGGATTTTGCATCTTAGTATTGAAAATATATTGAACCGTTAACAAAGTTAAACCTAATACTGCATGTTCACAAAATGGTTTTGTCATAGTACGTAGTACAAATGTAAATATAGAATTGTTAAAAAGTCTGTTACCATGTGTTGATAGCGAACAAGGACCGCAACATCCCTATGAAGCAAATAGATGACTCTAACAGCAACTTCAATCGTGAATTGATATCCTGTGAATCAGACAATAACCAAAATCGAGTATCCAGCACTTTCATGGTAGAATGATGTTTAACAGTCATCTTGTCAAGAATCTTGATAATATCTAAATCTCTTTCACCTATTTAACACTTTGTTATATTTCTCTTTTAGTGACATGACAGTTATCAGTGGTGATTCACGGGGGAAGACCTGTTTCTGGAATGGAAAGATGGGCACGCTTCTCAGGGTAACAATGAAATAAGATTTTACCATACAAAACATCTTTTTCTTTCTGAATATTTAATTCAACAGAAATCACTACTTTAAAGTTGTTCCATTTCTCCCCATACAATTTGTATAGATTAATGTTTGAAAGAGTTAATATTAGAGACTAAAATGAGTTTATTAAGACATTTATGATAGCACAACATGATTGAACATGGGCTTCAGTAATGTGAAAATGTTTACAATCCCACAAGAGTTATTTCCCTTTGACCATTGCACATTAATATTTCTGTTGATTAAAGTTAACAGGTATGAAATAAATATGAATGAATAGATTGAATATTTTTGTTACTATCATAAGAGAAAATGCTGGTAAATATTATTGAAACATATTTTGTTGCAGAGTTTTCAAAGTCATAAAGCAGATGTCCTCTGTCTGTGCATTAATCAGGTAGGTTCAAAATTTCAGTGGCAATGCTTGATTGGTTACCCGGCGAACTATCTGGCGTACGCCGCCGGAAATGACGAGAGCGGCAAATCACTTTATTGACAACCGGCATACGCCTTAGGAGCACGTCGGATTCGCCGGTTTGAAATGACAGGCAAACACGCCGTATAATGGCGGACAGATATTTTTGTTGCGACTATTCCACAATGTTTTTTAATAGTCATCATTATTTTTTTAAATAACATCTCAAAATGATTTAATTGGCAATATGTATATAATTATTAATTACCATCCATAACTTGATAGTGACATTTAAAGTCATATTTCAAAATGTTTGATTCAACTTACGCCTGTTCCATGTCCCGGGTATACGCCGCTTAAACGAATCAAGCATAGCCAGTGCTTTGATGTCCCTGCCCCCTCCCCAGTGACGCGGAACAGGGAGTCACTTTTCATCAGTGTCTGTACATTCGTATATAGTCCATATTCCTGTTTTTATATGAATTGTATGGTCATCAATGGTAATGAAACTTGAGTGTTGAAATATGAATTATTGAAAAGTAGCTTCTATACTGTGAAGGTTCACACATTTTGGAGTATATACTTACTTCTTTATTAATAGTGATGAGGGAGTAAGCATAGACAGTGTGATTTCCGAAGTTGTGTATTTTTACCATAAGTAATTTTTTTCTAGATTCCTTGTTTTGAGCCCCAAAATATTTCATACAAACCCCAAATACACTTAATATGCCATATTTGTTTGTTACATTTGAATTCTAATGTCATTATGTTTTCTAAGAGAGAATCATCTCTTTTTATATGATCAAGTCATGTTTGAGAGATGTCCTAATCTTGTTGTGATCTTTTCTTGAACGGTCATGGCATAGCGTCTTATATTTGTAGTTAATTTAGGCCTCTATCTTCATTAGAGAAAATAGATGAATTGGCTTTCTGACAGTGTCTCATGTTATGATATACTTATCAATTCATTCATTTTGTGAATTCTGTTTATCACAATGAGCAGTAAGTACAAAGAAAGAATGTTCTTATCCTATGCAGTACTCTATATTTACGTATTAGCTTAATTAAAACTACCTGATATTCACTTGTAAACTACTTGTTTTGAAAAGACAATGACATGTTAGTGTATAGGTATCTTATTTTAATACTCTATTGATCTAACTCAACTTTAGAACTAAATTGTTTTCAACATTACGATATTCATTTCATGCACAATTCATTCAGCCTGAAAAGGTTTTATTTTCTAGATAAAGATTAATACCCAGTAATAGAAAATATTTAATGGGACTGAATCAAACTTCGTTGAAATTGAGGGCTTCACCATTGGCAGATCCAGAAAGGCAGGTGCAGAGGTTGATAGGGGGTTAACAATGATGTAAAGCTCCCCCAGGCCTTCATACAATAGTCCTGTTCTAACATTGGTGTTGATATGAATACAAAATGTGTCGATTAAGCCTAGGTGTCTGTTTACTGCAGACAGAGGACAGCGTTTACACAGTGGGAGTGGACCCAACAATTGTACAGTTTGAGCGAGTACGGAGTACGGTGGAGGATACGCCCACTATGGGTAGATGGACCCGTACGATTGTCAGGTCAAGTCACACTCACGATATCCGGGCTGTCACCCTGGCCGGGCAGAACATCATCTCAGGAGGTGAGAGAGAGATGGGCCATCACAGCCATGTTGGTTATTTTAACAGTGTATTGTTGTCAAATCTACCATTTTAACTTGTAATAATAAAAATATGTTTCATAAATAGATCTGATTCCTTGTAAATTTGAGACTCAGAATTGTTCACCACTTATGATTTTTACCACAAATGATGACATTTCTGAATAACTTTGTCGATATTGACAACAAATATTGCTGTGTTTAAAGAGAAGTGGTTGCACATTCACATGTTTGAGAGCTTTCATCCAATCAGAGGGACCTAAATTAATGTTACAAAGTTATTCTTTTTTTGTAATCTATTAACATGTAAGTTTCTATATTTTCTACATTTGATACATCATATTACAGGAGTTGATACAAATTTAGTATTCCACAACATGAAACACAAGGGGCAGAGGAAAGGCAAGAAGATTGCTGCGATACCACAGGTACTTCTCATTTCAGTCTTTGAGTGTTGACGTATTTCACCAGAAATGCTTTCAATCAAACCAACATTTGTAGTTCATTAATCCATCCATTTTTTAACTTGTGATTTAGGAGACGATATCAAGATATTTGAACCCAAAAAATATATCGTATTTCGTGCCTTTTTTTTCAAATTCATCAAGCAATATTATCCTGCCATATAAATGAATATATTTGCCTGGATGAAGGAAATATATATTGAAACATTGTGTATTTTCACTATTAAGAAGTTGTTGTAAAGAAATACCTTGTCACAGTTCTGATACAAAGATATCGTGTATATACTGACTATGTGAGCTGGCAGAATGTGTCATGTTGCAGCGCTCCCTAGTGAGAGTGGCCCCGACGTCAGAGCTTGTTCTGCTGCAGTATCCCACCATGCTGGAGGTCTGGAGACTCGGATCTACCAAGAGAACATCAGGTTAGTGACGCCTCATAAACTGTTGTGTTAATCGTGTATACATCGTCAGAGAGATAATTGTCACACAAACAGATGTTTGTTTATATACATCATAATTATTACTCGCCTGTTGAAGATACTGGGATTTAATAAATCTACAATATTATTACAATTGTGTAATAACATCTTCTGTTGACTGACGTCACATGACGTCACAATTGTAGTAGCAATGGTAATCTTAGCAATTTTCATGCTTTTTCTTTCATATAGTTCAGCAAGTAATAAATAAAATACTAAACTTAGTCCCGTTTAATTACATTTTTATGAAACTCGTGAATGGTGTTGGTATCTAACTTGTTTTCACTCGTTATGTACCAAACCACTCACTCGTGTCATGATAGTGTTATTAAATTGGGCGTCGCTTAGTATTATCTATTTGTTACACAGCTATGTTTGTATGTATAGATCGTCAAGGAGAGATAATTGTGACACAGATTTATACTTTGTATGTAAATATCATCGCAGAGTGAAAACTAATTGTGATACAGCTATATCTGTATGTATAGATTGTCAAGGAGAATTAATTGTGACACAACTATATCTGTATGTATAGATTGTCAAGGAGAATTAATTGTGACACAGCTATATCTGTATGTATAGATTGTCAAGGAGAATTAATTGTGACACAGCTATATCTGGATGTATAGATTGTCAAGGAGAATTAATTGTGACACAGCTATATCTGTATGTATAAATTGTCAAGGAGAATTAATTGTGACACAGCTATATCTGTATGTATAGATTGTCAAGGAGAATTAATTGTGACACAACTATATCTGTATGTATAGATTGTCAAGGAGAATTAATTGTGACACAACTATATCTGTATGTATAGATCGTCATGGGGAGATCCTGCAGCTGGACAGTAAGCCTATGAAGATAGTGCAGCTGCGAGCAAGGATAGGTGACTGTATAGTGTGTAGTGCTATATCGGCTGACGGAACTCTGGTGGCGTACTCTGATGAGAGGACTGTTCGTCTCTACAGTCTCTCAGTGGTGAGTTGTCTTATGTAATGTTGCGTGAGCGTTTCACTCCATTTAGGCCTGCATTCTATGAAACTTCTACATTCATTTTAAATGATTAATAACTTAAAACGAATTGTGTACCACCATAAAATCTTCACATCTACACACCAGCACTTGTACCAATTTGATGGGTCAGTAACTAATATGTGTAAAGAGTAAAGTTAGTGCAGTCTTTCTAATCTGATATATTAACGGCCTTTTACTAACAGGGATCGAAATTCCCTTCATTTCAGTGCCGAACGCACGGGTAAATTTCATAGGGCACGGATGAAATCGAACTGCCGTGCCCTGTGGGCACGTCAAAAAGAATCGCTTAGAATCATGAAGTTTAATTGGACTGACAAGATCTTTGATTTTAAACCTTTCTCCAAGTTCTAAGAATGATTTTTCTGAGGCCGTGTTACCCATTTAAATTGTTTGATTGACAAAATTTCAAAATTATTAATATCTATTGGTTGAAATCAAAACAAATATTTGTAAGAAATACAATCGCAAGAGCACGTTGTTATAGTACGCCGGTGATTCCAGAATTTGTTACGGAGTAATTTTTGCGCCTATAGGATAGCTGAAGCCCGATGAATTACGTTTAAGTGAATGATAGAATAAAACAATATCAATATGATAGAATAATAAAGATCGATGATATACCTCTCAAACTTCAAAAGATTTAATAATCACACAAATTACCGAAAAATGGCGCTGAAGCCGGTAACATTATCTTACAGAAGCTATAAAAAGGAAACACCGTTTAGAATATCGATGCATTTTCTTAACAACAAATAACATTGAAATTATGCTCTCGGGTCCATGATAATCTTTTCGATTGTCTTTATTCGAGTAATATATGAATAAATATAAGCATTTATTTATTTTTCATTTTTTAAATGTAATACGAGTAACTACAAAGCAGTTTATTCAAACATTTAATATTGTATCAGTAATATGTTGCCATGAAATTATCACGACCACGTGTGTCAACCAACTTGTAAAATTTACTTCGGCAGTTCGGAGTCATATGTTCGTACATACAACATTAAAATTTGTACATTCGTACATTAAACACTCGATCCAATTTATGTTTTTAGGAAAAATATTTGTACACAAAACATATTATCGATGTTTTGATAAGGCATGTACAAATAAACTATTTGAAATTTCGGTTAAGTTTACCTGAAGAAAACGCGCTCATTCATTCCGGCAGTATCAACAAACCATCGTTCAAAAACACTTTGAACTATTCTTGCAAGAAGTGCATTTGTAAATAAATTAATAAGTCATTTTAATTTTGAAACCAGATTTAAGTGATAATTCAATCTAAGTTGATTAAGATAATAATAACAAAACTTTTTTACCATGATTGATAGACACAATTAATAAACTTCTCATGTTAATAATTGATATCCTGTTTAATAGACTTATGTTATGGTATGTTAGAAATAACTTTCTTGATTCTTATGGATTGTGACAATAAACAAACTCGGGAAATCTCCAGAGCTGGCCTCTACCAAAATACAGGAAATGGTTTGTTTGTGACAGGGGAAACGATCTCTAATTTTGTAGATTGCAAAGATTGCAGATTGGTAATAGGGAGGGATGAAAAGCCTACCGGTAATTACATCTTGATGCATTTTCTACAATGTCTGTACAAATTGTTTTTGCGCTGAATTTACAACAAATTCAGTAAATAAATTTTGCATCTTCATTGTTTTGATCTTATGATCCTGATCTCTGTTGGCACACTCAATTTGTTCAGGGCACACAGAAATTTTCCATTGGGTGCCTTGGGGCACACTTAGAAAAAATCTCATTTCTATCCCTGACTTATGACTAACGAAAACAGTTCTTCTGAATACGTTGCCTCTATTATGGAGCTATTATCTTTCTTAGAATGGATAATGAACTTGAAGTTGAACTTAATCAATGATGTCACAGGAAGAATTAGAGACGATGCAGCCAGTGGTATCATTAACCCGCATCAAGAACATGGATGAAGATATTTTCTCCGCACATCTCATGGCCTTCACCCCAACTAACCAGCTTGTTACTGCGACCTCAACCGCCGCTGTACAGGTCGTTGAGGTCAAGGACACAGAGGTGAAGGTCAGTCATACCTTCCCACCCCAGAAAGGTCAGTTCAGTTTGTTTGTTAATTTGTAAGGCACAGTTTTAATCAAAATCATCACATCAACTTTAAACAGTAAAGAGGAAGAGTTTTTCTCAGTATAATTATAATCAAGCTAGAATCAATACTGCAGCAGTAGATACACAACTGAATGGGAGTAAAATGAGAGTTCAACATAATTTTGTATCTTCTCATGAGTTGAGTGGCATTAAGATAAGGGAGTGTTGAAATGTCCCTCATCACCATGTTGTCATCATCCTTAGGACGTCTACTTGCATGGTTTTCAATATGTCTTATGACACAATAGGCACAATCAACACAATTTTTTACCATGTCAACCTTTAAGCTGACCCTTTTCTCAAAATACAATCCATTATGATCTGATGCTGCCAGACGAAGAAGCGATCCACCTATTGAGCGTGTCGGGGACGGGAGAGTTGGTGGCTGTAGCGGACCACAGGCGGAGAATCAGAGTGTACAACATACACACCAAACAGGTACTTGTCCAGGAGGCGTCACACAAGAGATTATAGAAACCTATACTCAATGGATAGTCTACCTTTTAATGCAATATATTTGACATTTTCTTTGTCGATACAAACACCACTTGTTTTAAAACCATGTTGGCATCTACACAGTGGCGTCACATACTTTTGTAAAAATCAGTCGACTGTTTCTGATACTTGGTTTTCCGTCAACAAACATATTCTTAACTTTGTCTGTTAATGGCAGTGTTGAGTGGTAAACATAACTAAAAGGATGAAAAGCTAAGTGTAGTCTATTTGGTTGACAGATGACTTTACCCTTTATACTTCCAAAGGTCAACTGAACTTTATTAGTATTCAGACGTCAAGAAAATTGTTTTACTAGATTGGGTACAGCTGCAATAAGTCCTCAGATGTACCAGGAAAAAAGTCCAGATGAAAGATGATTCCACTGGGTTTCATCATATGTCTGGAGCAGTGTCAAGAAAAGCTATCAAGCTTGTTTGCCAATCCCAATTCATGTACACCGTACAAGAGGCAACAGGTGCTCTGTCCGTATAAGCTCCCCCTAACCACATTAGTAATTCACACACAAATTAGCACCCCCACCCCTATAAACTTTTATTCTGTGCCAAAGCTAGGAAATTCATGAAAACCTGAGTCTCACTGTTTCTTTCATTGGTCAGGGAGCAGTGTTTCATGTGTTTTTATTCCATTTGATTGCAAGAACAATCTCATAATTTTAAACATATTTAGATGGCAGAATTTGAATTTAATCTTTTGAATTTTTTGGAATGCCAACTCAATAAGCGCTTGGTAACTATGCTGGGTCAAATATTATTTTATGTCTTCTTTTCTCATGTTATTTTTTAGTTTTTTTAATATTCCCAGTTTATCCATATTTGGGTGATTTTACAACAACAATGGATTTGTACCAAACATAGTAACTGTGAAAATAAGTTGTTTTTCAACATTGACTCCTACACTGCCCCTCCGACACCTCTTTCCCAGGTGATCATCCTCCCCAGCGAGAAGACTCAAGCCACTGCCATGACCTTCTCCTCTTCCTCCTCCGAGCTGTGCATCGTCTACAGCGACCGGTCCGTGTTCGAGTATGACATAACCAAGAGCGAACTGACACCATGGAGTCGAGCCAACAGTCGCCAGCTGCCCGACCAGTGGACCAATCGGAAGAGTGTCGCATTTCAGATCTCGGTGAACCCAGACAATTGTCAGCAGTACTTTATTCATGATGAAGAGGTCTTCACTATCTTGGATAAAACAAAGGTGTGTATGCAAAATGTTGGAGGGTCCTATTCTACTCTTTAATCTCACTCTACCTTGATGTCTGTGTCTATATCTTCCATCTGGTTGCTTTGAAAAAGGATTTTTTTCTCCAACTAAGAGGCTAAACATATTTTTTTTCTATCATGCCTATCTTGAATAGGGTAAGGAAATTCATTGGTAAATTTGTGATCAATTAATTGAAATCTTATAGAATCATAAATGACACCTTCCTGGCTTATTCTTTTCCCATTGCAGGCTTGAAATGAGTTATCTCCCTTGCACTATGACAATGAATTGATTTTCATAAACAATTACTTTGAATTTCATCTGAAGTTAGTTTGCAATTTGTCTATGTTTTCAGTATTTTTTATATAACTTACCTCCCTTTCACTTTGATTATTCATGAATTGTTTCCATCATAAAGATTTTTAAATTGTGTGTATGATGTTTATACATTTTCCCTCAATAATCCACTCAGTCGATGAATCCGACAGTCCGGAAGCAAAAGAAGACACCAGGCACAGACTCTGCCTTCAAGTTCTGCTCTAAATATAAGGTGAGTCTTGTATCAGTGTTGGAAACTTACCATAAAAGTCTACCAGACACCAGGGCTAGTAACTTTGAAAATTAACCAGCCCTCCTGAAAAGTTGCCAGTCCTATCATAATTTAATATTTTATCTAAGTTATAAGTTTAGCGTTTGCTTTATCGCACTGAAGATAGAAACTGCAGTTGATTCCAAGATAAGCGACATATACATATAAATTTCATTTTCTGTCACTGATATGTCCGTGGAATTATCAGACACCATGGAACAATAATTTGCAGATTCGATATCATGATAATTTGAGCCCGACCATCGGGCGTTTAAGAGTTATTTTTTACCAGCCCTCAACAGAATTAACCCGTTCGGGCGGGCGGTAGTTTCCTACACTGCTAGTATGCTTTACATTACCACCAACATGTCTCCATCAAGGAGTAGATTCAATGGGTATCTCACATTTTCATCAGACCCAAATTTTTCCGAATTACCAAGAAAAGGTATGATACGAATTATTTCATAAGTTTTCGTAAAATCTGGTGATCAGTATTTACACTTATAAGAAACATTATGAAAATTTGTAGATTTTCATGCTGAAAACCCTGTAACATGTACAAATTATTTACGAATTGTTACGAATTATAAGAAAATAACAAGACACAAAAGCAAATACACTACGGATTTCCAAGAATAAAATACAACACCATTATTGATGTCCGAAGAGTTTACAACAGGTCGTAACAATTCAGAGATTAATCGTAATCGTGACCCCTTCATTGATGGCCATGGCCAGGTGTCCATCCTGAGATTTTCTCCTCTTTTCTCCCAGAAACCATTTCTGCTAGGAATCTGAGTGAGACCAAGATTTGTAAATTTCATATTATCGTTCTACGCCTAAAATTAGCGTGTGTCAGTGACCAATTTTAGGGTCATTGACCAAAACCAGACCCTTTGGCAGTGGAAGCTTATATTTTCAGAATAACAACTTTACTACATGAAGATTAATTTTTTTGAGAGTTGGTCCTGATCCTCATCAGATATGGGTGTGGCAGATTGTCCACCCTTAAGAAGCTTTTGTCTTTTCTCCAGAAACCATTAATGTTAGGAATGTCAATGTTTGAGAATGTCTTCTTTGTGTGATGAAGACTAAGAAGTTTACTATTTCCATTGTCCTACCCCAAAAATAAGGGCGTAGCAGGGGTGCAACTTAAGAGTGTTTAACAGTATAACATTGGTACCGTTTCTCAGCTAATGTATTATGCTGAATGTAATGAAATTGCTTTGTTCGTGTTCTCCCAAATTCATGTTAACGGCACTTATACCAACAAAGATATACCTCAGTACTGAAGTTGTAACTTGCCAACAGCCCCATGTAATGTATGTGTATGTGATATTTGTCAGCACAAGAGCTCACTTGCAATTTCACTAGCATATTGCGTTTGGTTTAGGGGAAATGTCTTTGGGTATTTCATGTTTCAAACTGCTATCAATGTTATTTTGAGTTTCCGTACCATCGTGAGAGATTGTGCCTTGAGTTAAAATATGCGAATTTGTAATATCTGTTACAGAAGCAAAAAAGCTTAAAAGCTGTTAGTTATTCCTGAGGTGGAAAAAGGTAACATATTGAAATGTGTGTTAATTCTCTTCATTTTGGTAACACCAGACTTTCCTTTCCTAGTAACCTGTTAATTTAAAGTCGGGCATTTTTTGTGGTTGAAAATACTGAACCAAAGTTACTGCGCCATCAGCAATGTTCTTAAAAACTAAGCATTTTATCTGTTACCATGTAGAAAACTTACAATGTACATTTATTTAATGCAAGACAGAAGTCATTTGGAAATGAATTAATCGGAGAGAAATCTTAACAGTTTTTTAGTGCAAATTTTAACCTGCTTTTGATGGATTAATCGCGCTATGTGTTCCAACAAATTCCGGCCAAATTTTGGCTGCTCATCCCTTTTTTTTAAATTAAAGATATAATTTTTTCGAGGTTGATCCAATGCTACAATTGTCTATAAAGCAAAATTATATGTTACTATTGGAAACTGTCCCAAATGAATAATTTAGATTCACAGCAAAATTTTGTAAACAATTTTCTTAGACTTAAGCATTTTTCCTTAAACGACTCAGTTTTTGGCTTCAATATTGGTTGCAGCAATTTTTTGTAATTAAATTATGAGTTTATGATAGATTATGTCAGATGTGATAGTGATCAAACGCAATAGTCTGTTTAGGCATGTATTTCAATTGTTTGTAATGACTTCTCTTCCTCGTGGATGATGAATCATGTTACTGCTGTGTTCCAGTACTTGCTACACCTAGAGGTACTAGCCGGGGGCTGGCTGGTTGCCGTGGAGAGGACCCCGGTTGCCGTCACAGAGTCACTTCCTGCCACGCTCAGACAGAAGAAGTTTGGAACATGATCCTGTATTAAATTCTTTGTGGGAGATTGTTTGTTTGTTTGTTTTTCATCGTAGAGATGTCATGATACAGGCGTTCTGACATGGTACTCGTCGACTTAATTATTATCCTAAGCAGGGGAGGGAAATGTTTATTTAGTCATGAAAGTGTGATAATCAAGATTTTTCTCAACTTCCTCCTACTCACCCATGGTCACATGGTATTTTGAGTTAAACTATTATTAAAATCTTGTTTTTAAGCAAATTCTGTCACATTTAGGAGACACTTTTTAGTTCATCAAACATGTCCGTCATTTACAAACTATTCACATTTTTTACTTCTCCAAAACTGCTGCTTCCCCCAAAACTGAAATTTTGACGGGAATATCCTTGCTCATAGGTGATCCAAATTTGTACATTTAGGACATTTTGTACAAATAGCATAGGTGGCTGAAATTTGAAGAGTAACATTTTTCTATCATTAAGACCCAAGTTTGTAACTTCGGTGTTGACCCCCCCCCCCCCCCTTTCAAATAAAGATATTGCAGGGTGTACTTCCTCAAATCTTCTTTCATCTATTTCTTAGACACTTTCAATGTGTGGAATCTAAAATTTTGATATGGGTGTGGCAGGGGTGCATATTTTGGGTGATTAAAAATGAGAATTTGTGGTCAAAGGAAGCTTAAATTTTCAGAACAACATCTTTTTACCTGGTGATTAAAGATTGTTGCTTCTAATATGGGCGTGATAAGAAACTCAAATTTTAAGAATATCATTTTTGTAAAATGGAGACTTGAGATTTGTAAATTTTATTGTCCTACCCCCAAAAATAAGGGTGTTGGTGCAGACATAAATGATTAAGTTTCTGAAAAAGAATTGATATGATTTCAATTTGATCATAATGTTGTGGTAATAAGTGAAAGACTGAACCAATGGCTCTTTATATTCTATATCATGTATTTTGTCGAGATAGTGTTTAATAAAATTCAGAATATACGTTTTAAGTTTCAGGCCCTCATGTACTCAGGTGCTGTTAATAATGTTAATACACGACTAATGTAGATTTTCTATGAACAAGATCAATTCAATTGTCTCCAATCCTGGTCAGTACAGGTTCAGGTGATATCTCATTAACAGAAATACATTAGTGACACTTCACGCTCGTGATTTGAGAGTTCAGTTTCCAAGGCAACAAATTTAGCTGTGACTTCTTGGTGACATTTCTACAGTTGAGGAAAGCAGGAAATGCTATTGAATCTTGAAAATGATGCCCAAGTTTGTGTAAATTTATGTTAACTTTTATCCAGACAGACTACAGAAATTTGCATTTCTTGTTCTATTAATCCCTCTGGAGGTCAATCAGCAGATAATGCACATGGTTAATGGTTTACTGCAGCGAGTGAGTTATGGAGCTCTACTTCCTGGAAACAGTGCCAGAACAGTAACTGATTGACAAAATGTGTGTGTCACGCTTACATCCCCTCTGGTAAAGGGAAATAAAGAAGTGACTTTCAACACTTGAATGGGAACTTTTTAGAGAAGTGTCAAATCCCTTTGAAGATATCAATCCTTTCACCCCTAAGAAACCATTAAGAAATATATGGTTAGAGCACTGTACTCTGAACTTTGCACAAGGTGATATAGAAGTAAAGAAATACCTTGGCAGTTGAAAATGTTAAATCTGAAACACTTAATAACAATGTACTATGAAAAATGGTGCTGTTGCAAAAGTTTTGAAATAAATGTTGCGCCTGTGAATTGCTCCTAACAGCAAGTGTAAATCGAATTGTCATTTCAGTTTTTGTGAATAATTTTTAATGTATCCTATCAGGCATAAAGCCGATACCTGGTTTGCCAAAAAGAGCCTCCTTTCTTGCTGGTCATCCAATCAAACATATCTATGAACAAGTTCCCAATGAAACTGAATGTTCTCCTTCAAGCATTGTGCATACCGTATTTCCTCAAATTTGAGGCCCAAGAGACACAAGGGGCATTAGATGACTAATTGGTTCTTCCATAAACCAAGATAAATAGTACACGACCTGATTTTAAAGATAATGTTCAAATACGATTTCATAATCTTAACAAAATCAGATTGTCATGGTTTGCTCTCTATATTTTGATTCCTTTCAAATTTATCATGCTAAATCTACTTAAGGCTGAAGATGATCCTCGGGTGTTTATTCGAGAAAATACGATGTAGGGATTTGAATAGGTTTTAGATCACATTTACTCTTTGAAACAAAGTTTGATTTCAACTCGTGACAGCTCTACCAATGGGTAGGCATTATGTCAGAGGTTCTTTGGAAAGCCAAGACTTTTGAAGAATGTATTTAACTTAAAAGTTAAGTAGTTCCATCCTCAACCTTATTGTGTCTCTTTCAAGGTCTCGGTCATTATTTCAGGAAATACTGTTTTACTCCTATTTCTGTTACAAACTCTTGTCTTGTCATCAACAAGCACATCACAAAACAAAAACGTTGCAACTTTTGGAATATTTTTATTGAGTGTCAACAGCTCACAACATAGATTCTGGAGCATTGACAATGAGAACCAACTGCTTGGAGACTTTCTCTGTTGATTAAATAGAAGCTGACGGGCGGGCGGGCGGGGATGCAGGATATTGCCACGGCAACCATGTGTGTGTAAGGTGTGTGTGACCGCGAAACCAGCAGTAGCAGGGCCTGATGGGATAGCAGGAAGCGGGCGTTTGTAGGCACTGGTATATAGCACAGTTCTCTTGAGTAATGAAATCATATCTCTTTTGGAAAATATTCTGAAAATGTATTGGTGTATATATACCATTTTGAAAATTAATTTCTTAGTTTATTGTAAAATAATTTTCACCCGTAAGAAAACAGTAATAAATGCCTTTTTGAGCCTGATTTCAGGCCTGAAGAGTGAAAGGGATCAATTAATGTTCCATACATTTTAGAAGTAAAAATTATGAATTCACACTTAAAAGAATTTGTGTCATAAGTGAAATAATTATTTTGATATTTGGTTTAAATGATAAAATATTGTTAATTTTACATGCCTTTGATAAAAAAAAGTCGCTGATGAAAGCAATTCCAAAATAATCCAACATGTTTAAATCTCACTTTCAATTCCTTTCAATAACAAAAACAAACTCTTCTCGAAATTCGGACTAGTTCTACATTCTTATTATCAGATGGTAATTTCCAAAATTCTACAAACCAGCGAGCTGGTAAACCAATTTTCATCTGGACTGACCTGAAAATGACAATCATATCCGACTAGAAACTAGATTTTATGCATTGGTAAGCTTTTCCAACATAACACGTGCTTGTCCGACAGCAATTCACTTGGTCTATATATTCAGGGCAGTAAACGTTATTACATATCCTTTGAAATTTGTCTTAAACTGAGTAAAGTACTTTTGAGTGCTACCTTTCAAAAGGATTTCAAAAGCTGACTTAACCCTCAACCTGCCACTCAGGAATGCGTGACATTAAGTGTTAGTGCCTCTAAGCGTGAGGTAACTTTTCCTAGATAAAAGTTTTTGCTAAGAAGGGAAGTGTGCTGTATACCAAGTGTCGTAAGATAATGGAGTGGAGACGTCAGGGGAGCCATCACATGCGGTTTGGGAACTAGCAAATGTTTAGAATATGAAACCACTTTACATTAGCATTATAATTCAACCTTGACCTAGGTCAGAGGTCTATTTGTGATGTCCTTGATTGGTGACCTTGACAATTTCAATTGGAACAATGTGTGTCTTCAATGGTAGGATCTGTATTCAATGAAATTCACAGCTCCTCATAGAAAATTTTCAGAACATTCTTGTGGAAATTTCTTTCATGAATCACTCAATATGTACAAGTCACCATAAAATTTGTTGCCCTGGTCACAGAAACATAAGCGTCAACTGGTTCACATACTTGAAATGAATCCCAAACTGTTCTTTATTCTAAAACGCTGCATATCATCAAACATGGTTATTACACCTCAAGGACATGTGATACACTTGTATAAAGCTCTTATTCCAATGATGTTCGTAAGTTAATGCCACAACCATGGATTAGCTTCCCTTGTCATTAAGGAGACTTTGTGAAGTTGAGAGTCAGGACCCCTTGCACAAAGATCCCTCAGAACAGGTTAGCCTTAGCAAAGTCATAGCATTGAGTTAAAATCATCAACGGGTAAGGGTGGTCAGTTTGAATTTTAGTATGGCAGAGCATCCTGTTTCTGTTTGTCAGAATAATTCTTCTAATTTAAATTTCTTATCTAGTGGGACTGCCATGGTAGCAAATGTGAACAGATGGCTCACAATGGCCATTTAACCCAACTTAGGAACCACAGGAACAATGCCCAAAACCCCAATTTTCAACCTTTGCTCCGTAAGCAAAAGCTAGTAAGCTGAAATCTTAGACGATCTTAGGTACTGTAAGTCTGCTGATTTACATAATACATATAATTTAGCTATATTTCATATAAAATACTTATCTAACAATTCATAAAAATAAGGCAAAAATACCCCTTTTATAACAGTTTTGGATCCATTTCAAATTGGTGACAATTTAAATAACAGCAATACATTGATGAGGAGCAGAGAAAACGCAAACTATGTAGAAATGAATCTGCCATTTTATGGCCTTCAAGCAAATATAACAAATGTGCATTGAAAAGGCTTGCAGCTAGAAGGGCCTGGCCCATATTTTAAATGTCAAAAACTCTATAAATTTTTCAAAAAATTATTTATGGCCTCATTGTTATCGTATGCCTTCCACCCCTCCAGTCATGAATGGAACAGTCCCTATCTAGGTTGGGAGCATCCATTAGAGAATGCAAGGGTGGAAGGGTGGCCAAAGCCAACACAATTGAGTACAGTGTAATCTTAACAACGTCCGTTTTGACACATGTTGTATGGACTATCTCAAAATATGCATTTGTTGCAAGCTTAGTGTTGCATGAAATATTCCAACATGGGACAGTCCCATCCTCTGCCATGTTTTCTGCCCCAGGCCTCATAGAGAGAGACAGACTTAAAAATGAAGGCAAGCGATACAACTTTGCCAAGAAAAAGCATGAAAACATTTGATTGAGATGAACATTACAGCTTTCCTACAAAATGGAAGCATATTGCTCTTTGGAGGGAAAGGAAGACTACAAGGGCATCGTTAACTCGATTTATTCCTACACATATACTGTATAAAAAAACTGATGTAACTTTTACTTCAACCTATCCACTTGTTACCTTTTTCATCATCAAACTTACCAGAAACTTTAAAAACATTTTTTTGGGGAAAAAAATAACCAGTCAAAAATATGATACTCCAAAAGTACCTAATCATTCATAAATTGTTTCATAGTCAGATGAGAATAATGAGGTTTTACTACACCATTCAATCGAGTGTTCACTACACTTGAATCTATATGACAATGCCTAAGACTGTATTATGACAATTGGAGGCCAGCCAGCCAGCCTATCCAAGTGCCTGTATCACAATGACACTATGGACTTGACGAGTGATAGTGAGAGGGGGTTGGTGGGACAGAAAATATGGCAGAAGTCGTGACCTCAAGGTAAGCACTTGTTGCACACATCTGTTTGTACTCAGATGCCATTTTATATTCTTCCAACAAAGGCTGAGATCTAGACAATACATAAACAAAATATTCACAACAAACAAAAGGCTAGACCATCATCGGCATTGATATCATTAACTCGGTGAATAAGGGCTCCCAATACTACATACACTTGCTGTGTCCCATAGGATTCAACTTGGCTCAGAAGTTTGTACATGGAAACTGCCATCGTCACCATGGCAACCGGCTAGCGTGTCCTAGAAACAAAACTGTGTTACCTTGGAAACCCACAATTGGCAAATCAACCACTGCCAATGTTTGATATATATTTCAGTCTCTGTCACCATGGTACCATCTACAATGAAAATTTCGTAACCATGGAAACAGTTTTATCTCTTGGAAACGGCCATAATCCTGAATCAACGTCCAGTCAATGAAGGTGAATGTTAGACATTATTTGTGTGTTGAATTACGGAGCCTGTTAGTTGAGAGACGACGCATGGAACATAAAGTACAAATATGATGTTCAGTCTTTGGTCTCTGGAGGAATCTGCAGACAACTCAAACAGTAGGCTGACGTGAAGCACTGACAGATCGATTGACCAAGATGCACAAGTGTACACGCAACTGGCAAAGCGGCTAGCCACATGGCAGCTGTTGGCGACCAAATGTGGAGATAGATTAACAGCGTCAAAGGTTTACAATTTGGGTCGTACAGTCAGTCAGTCGGATCTGCCAGATTGCGAATTGTTCAGTACAGTTTCTACAAGTTTCTCTTCACCCTGGCTGCTTGACAGTCCACTGTTCCTCTGATGAACGCGAGAGCATGCAGGCATATCAACCTTGAACAGAACACAATTTATCACATGTTGTCTGCTTATATCACACCAGTCAAGGTCAAGGTTGTTCACAAGCTAAGAGGTTCCACCTGAAGCACGACTGTTCAAAGTTTTTTGACCATTCAATGGACAGAAAGTCTGGCACTTTACAGAATGCCCTGCCCGTCCATCCGTCCAACCATCCATCCATCCGTCAATTAATCCACACAGCACACACACACTCACACGCTGTAGTGCACACAGGTTTCACCTGTCTCCAGTCTATAGCACAGAGATCGGTCGGCAGGTCCGTTAGTCGGTGGTCGACAGCTAAGATCAAACTTGGGTTCACATACACAATACCTCTGTCCATTATGCAGCTAACTTAGTGTCGTCCTTTGTTACACCCTCAAGAGTTGCATTAGTCCCTTAGCTTACCAACCTGGAGCAATCACATGACGCTGGACTTGTCGGTCTTATCCACCAGCTGTCGTTGCTTTGGAAGATGATCGGGTATTGCATGTCAATAGTATATCACAAAATGTCGCAGACACCACAGTCAGTGCCCCGTCCACAATGAAGACGTGAAATAATGGAAAACTTTCAAACCTCATGTACAATTTCAAATGATTCAATTTAGTTGTGCATCCGTTAACAGGCATCCCTTTTCTCACTTAAACCTTATTCATCCTTTTTTTCTACGCTTTTATTTCATATTTCCTGTATTTTCATTAATTTCAAAGTCTCAATTATTATATTTGACATAACTGTTTCATGTTTTATCCATGTGTTTACTTCTGTGAATTTGCCATTTATGGATAAGTTATATTTTACTTCATTTTGTTATATTAACCTTTGTGTTTAATAAACAATAAAACATACTTTAATTAGAATTTCTTTGCTGTTTCAGCTTTTTCATTGAAATGATAATTTATCAATTAATCATACTACATATTGAATAAATACAAGATACTCATGGGTATTAATACTAGTTTTGTAAATTAACTTTTTTTGTTGAAAATACCCCTATGAATTTGATCCTTGACAATTCCAATGAATTTTTACAGAAAAATCTGTTTAGGCTGAACTTATTTTCTTAATTTCTACTGATACTGATTTTAATGCAATAAACAACTAATCTTTAAGAATTTGTCTTCAGATATGTGAGCAACTTGTCTTAGTCATTTGATTACAGATCTTGTTTCTAACAAGCAATGAATTTCTAAAAACAACCGAGCACATTACTTCACCATTCATTCATTATAATACTCCAAATATTAACACAGCATTCGTCCAAATTTCACTTCCTCAGATGTCATACTAAGCTTCTCCACTTGTTTTGAAGCAACATAAGCTAAAGCTCGACACACTGCCGTTTCCTGATAAAAGTGGCAATTATACAGCTGCAGAGGCCTGTACATTCACATCCACAGCCCCTACCAAGCACAATCAAATAGCCACCAAATCCTTCATCTATAATCACCATGTAAACTTGTCACACTGAAACTATGCTTGGAGCATAATGATTAGCACACGTCCACATTGTTTTTCTTCGTATTTGTTACCCAGGTATTATCTCCCCTTGGATGGGTCACATGTCAGGATGATGACAAGAAATACTGGTTCAACGTGTCGACACAGGAATATTAGCGTTGAGAACGTCACTGCATGATCGAGTTTCAGTCATTTTGAGCTAATTATTCAACTGAACATCACAACATGAATTTTAGTGTGTCGCAATCTCTCTTGGGCAACAAAAAGTAGACAGACTATATCTTAAATACTAATTCTCAAATTCTGGAATTTGATGGTCAAATCTGCAGTTCTTTTGAAGAGGCAGAGTTTTGTGTTTTCACCCATTACATTTGTCTATTTTCATTTCATCGTCAAGCATTTCCAAATGCTCTGGAATAATCCCTGGTGTTAGATTTGTGGACTTCAGGGCTTCTTAGACTTGCACAAAATCGGACATCCATCTCTTTTATCAGCACTTGAGGAAGCTTTTTGTTTAAAAAATATAACACATTTAAATAGAACGTCTGTTTCAGGCCCTATTTGAAACTAGAAAACTATTATTTACCAGAAGCACAGAATCCATGTACGGAGTGAGCACACGGGCCACGTCCATGAGAAGAAGAAAAGCAAACAAATCTGTATGATAAATACTAAATCATTTTACACGTAGCATTGATGCATGGACAATGCCTACCAGAGACCTAAAAAGGTGTTCCTTTCACTGTGAGTCAAGTGTCTCCCTTTGTATGTCAGTTATTGTGCTGGGTCGACTATAAGATATCACAACGTCCTGTTTTAATTCACAGCATGGCTAGGAAAGTTGTACAGAGGTTAGCAACCCAACACGTACGTTCGGAACCGCCCCTGACGGAGCCTTCATTCCCTAGGCACCTTGGACACTTTGTGACTAGCACCAATGTTCAACCAGTATTCCTTGGCGGTCATTTCTCCGGTCAGCCAGGAACCCTCGTAAAAAGAAGTCCTTACATCTTCATCCTACCCTGGCTCCACAGTTTCCCAGGGAGCACAGGATGATTCTCTTCTAACAGTTTAGCCCATGATATCACTCACAAAGAGGTCAGACATTGGCTTTGTCCGATGTTGACCTATACATATTAGCACTAGTAACACTGAAAGCATTGTGGTAGTCCGGAGGACTGCTCCTCACTGAGCTCGACCTTGACCCTCGGCCTTGGCCTTCACCTTCAGGGGCAGATTGGCAGGCACCGTGAGTCTGCCCGTTCATAATTGATGGCGCCGTGGGTGCCGAGTTTGAGTTATAGTTCTCGTAGCGTGGCGGTGGACGCCCTGAAGGTAAATTCCCGGCTCCGTTTCCCACAGACACCGACGAGTGAGTCCGAGAATAGGAATTTGAATAAAAATCTGGGTGACTTTCTCCACTGGCTGAGCCTGATAAACTATAGCAACGTATCACAACTGGACACCCATTGTAGTCCCGCAAAGAGGGTGGTGTCTTTGAAGAAAAAGAATCAAAAGATCTACTAGTCGAGTCTGAATAATAAGGGGGAGGGGACTCTGTGTCATGCACTGTCCTATTAGGCGGAGGCCTGAAACACTCCTGGGCGGCTGAATTCTGCCGATGACTTAAAATATCCTTCTGACTCTCCCTGTAGCCCTCCTCGCCATCCTTGGAACGCTGGACTTGAGGGGGGTAACCCAGCTCACTGTCGCGCATCATTGCGTTGATCTGGCTGTACCTCTCACGTAACAAGGACACTTGCTGCTCAAGCTGCTCCTGGGTCGGGCTCGGCACCAGCGTCTGCAATACAAAGTACCAGGTAAGGGTATTATCACAAAAGCTACTATAATTTAATGACCTAATAAGAAACCCAGGCATAAGATTAATTCATATGGGCAACTAAGAAACCAAGGCACAACCATTAATTCATATTGGCAACTAATTAGAACAAAGGATATTTTTACAATAGTTTCCATAAGCTTAGTAATAAGCACTGCAGGCATTAGGCATTAAATTTAAAGGGCCACTAATTAGGACACCAATTTTGAGGGAGTTTCAAAGTTACAGATGTCAGATTCATTTTTGCGCCTTTGTAAGAAGACATGTTTTCTATAAAGAAGACCATTTCCTTTCTTTTAGACTGAATAAGATGAAGAACACATACCAAGAAAGTGCACATTGTTGATTTACAGTTATGGCCATGTGTAAAGGGGTAGAGGGTGGTTTTCACATGTTTGCTTGTTATTGGTCAAACTAATAATTGACATTAAATCTTACATTTCTCTAACTTTCGATCAATCACAAAAATTAAATATAACCCAAATGTGAACAGTATCCCTCTTTTGGAAAGTAGGTTTCAGACAAGAAATACTACTAAAAAGCAGAGAGATCAAATGTCAAGATGATGTCAGTGGTCCTTATGTTTGGGGATACTCAAGGTAAAACAATTCTAGTACAATAATGACGATTATTGTCTTATTTATCACATATTTGCAAATAAATTTTCACAACAGTGTTTTTGATAAGCTCAAAGCATCTCATGCTCTTCTTACAGTAAATATTCTAGGTGGAGTATAAACGAAATGTAACATCAGCTACCACAGCAACCTACCTCAGAGTGCTGGGACTGCGGACGTAGCTGTCCCTCTCTGGGTGTGTGCCGTTGTCGAATGCGCGACATCAGTCGACAGTTGTTGTGCTTCACAAAACACACGATCACTCCAAGAAGGGTTATCAGTACCACAAAGGCTACTATCACAATGTAGGGGATGTGCTCACTCCCTGCAACAAATTAGTTATAACTTGTTATTGTATGCTAGACAGAGTGCAGTGGTAACATTTCCCTGAAATAAATCAGTTATTATTTGTTACTATGTTAAAGAAGGCAGACCAGTGTAAGTGAGGAGTGGTAACATCTCCCTGAAATAAATCAGTTATATTATGTTATTGTTTCAAGAGGTGCTAGACATTTGATCAACATTTGATCAACTTGAGGTTACAGGTTACAGTGACAGAGCCAACAGGATTTAGGTAAAACTAGAAATATGTGCATGTGATGCACAGTGATGTCCCCCTTCCAAACTTTTAATCCAACCTAATCATCTTATCGCCACTTATACCAGAAACAATCCATACCAAACATATAATAAAAAGGTTAATATATTAGCATCAATGAACTTGACATAATAATGACTTGTGGCAGGAAGTGTTTTATATATTTGTCAACTTCTTTATTGTAAGGAATGTGACATTTGATACTCACACAGACATTAAATATTATAAATAGCATCTACAGGCCCCAATATGCACTAAGTTCAAATTGATTCCATGGAAACCAAGTAAAAGAAAAATTAAGAATAACCAAACTAGCAAAAGGCACCACCGAAGCACTAGATCTAACCACATACCAGGTTAAGTAAAATAATACTTATAGATTTTTAGATATAGGATGGATAACACCCTACCCCAATATGCACAAAGTTCAAATTGTTTCCATGGAAACCAGAATTTTTTTTTTTTTTAAATTGAGTAACCCTACTCCCTATTTGCACTCAGAATAACCAAAATAGTAAAAGGCAGCACTCCACCACTAAACCTAACCAAAAACCAAGCTTCGTAAAATAATATTGAACAGTTTTTGAGATATGGCCCGGAAACGGACCCTACCCCCATTTGCACTAAGTTGAAATTGTTTCCAAGGAAATCAGGAAAAAAAATAATTTCAGAATAACCAAAATAGCAAAAGGCACCACTCCACCACTAAACCTAACCACATACCAAGTTTCATAAAAAAAATATTGAACAGTTTTTGAGATATGGCCAGGAAGCGAAAGCATTTCAGAATTACGGAACCTCGGAACCATGGAAGGGACTGAAAACATTTTTGAAAGCTTTTTGCGGGGGGGCGGGGGACATAATTAATTATAGATGGGGGTGGTGTTTTCCACGGTCTGGATACAGCAAGGCGGGTATTTTTTTCCGAACATTTTGCGGATAATTCCATGTGTTGACATCCACAATTATCCACATACAACTTCATTTTTATTTTACTTTCTTTTCCATTGATGTTGTATTTGCCAATTCTTAATTGATTTCAAAATCTTGAAAATGTGCATTTCTATCTTATAGTAATGCAAATAACAGGATGCCCATTGTGAACAATATGTTACTGATGGCAGGGCATTGCATGGTCAATGCAAATGATATTTTTATTAGGTCGAGGTCCTTTTAGCTAACCTGTACCAGTTCCTCATCAGCAGTACAGTCTCAGAGTAACAGTCCTTTAAAAATTAGTTCATTTTTCAAGCCTCAAAATTCTTTCATATCATATCAAAATACAAAATCCTTTCCTTATAAGTAAAAACGATAGTGTGTTTACATCTGAACACACCGACATCAAAATTTTTAAAAATGTTTTCTAGCTTTGTCTCAAAAATATCTAAAAATGTTTTATCAATCTTTTATCAATATTAATATTTATACTGTTATTGATTAATACATGTTTGTTTATTACGTTAAACTATTTAGTTTCTAATTTTGACAATAAAACTCATATATAAGAGTATTTCTATCTTTGAATACTTTTGAAGATTGTAAATATTCCAAACAGGAATGAAAACAACAAACTAGATTTACTCCTTATAGAACTCGCTTCAGTGATAAGAAGTAAAGAAATGGTGTGAGGAGCTTTTATAACATTCGGTTTCTTCAAGTGACGGAAAAACCGAGACGTGTATGATAACTTATAAATTTTTGGATTTAGTTGACATCGTTTTGATCTTTAGATAAGATGGCTTGATGTTTTTAATGACAAGCACAAAACTGATTTCACAGTTTAATAAATTCAATGCACCCTCACCTGAACAGGTGAGTTTTTTGGCGTGAAATTCAATGCGTGAAATCCCGCAGCCTGGCTTGAACACTGTACAGGTCTAATGGTATGTCATTAGACAAGACACTTGATTGTCAAAAATTGCCATTGGAATACTATCATGATATATAGATGCAATGGACACAATAAAACACTCTGTTTATTATCGAAGTCATGTAATCAAAGGAATTGTCAAAATTTATATCAAAACAGATTCCAATTACCTGTCGCGTAACAGTTTGAATGCAACATTATAAACAAACATGGCTTTGAATTGACATCACCATGAAAAAGTGATATTTTGCCCCATTTTTTTGTAGGAAAATATGAGACCTACTATGATAGCCCCATACAAATACAGGTAATGTCCTGGCTAAAGTAAGGGTATGGGGCCCTCCTCAGTAAAGGGTTAAGCTCTGAAATCCTTCATGCTTTAGCATACAGAGTAATGTTTGCATATCTATGAACATTTAACATAGGACCAAATGTTCATTATTTGGATCAATCACTTCATCAATATTTCAATACTGAAAATTTGGATAGTCTTTAAGTTTCCCAGTTGAATACATATCATAAAGAAACTAAGTGTAACTATCTCGATTTCAACTTATTTGAACTATTTTCACATAAAGTCATTCTGAGTCATCTTATTAATTCAGAAAGTTTGTAAATCTAAAACCAAATTTCATGAAACTAAACATAAAGAGAAAAACAATTAGTACCTAACTTGCAAAATCGAATAACATCAAGATAATACAACCATACCTAACAATAGAAAAGAGCACTCAGGTTATATTCCCAGCAAAGATCTGAATTATAAAGGACCTCAATTTCTAGTTTCATAATTTGGCCTTCTCATCTCACATATAATAAAGATGCAAAAGGCTAACATAAACTGTTAATACCTTGTTTTATATCTACATTTTTAAATATTCTTTACGAAACCAACAATTAAATTTCATTCATAAAATATAATTGAAATAAACACAATAATTGTTATATTCATTCAAAACAGCCACATCATCTTATCCTTTTCCAACATAACCAATTTTGTCTGACCTTGAAGAAAATATATACAACCGTTTTACCACCACTACAAAAGTAAAAACAAAAAAATCCTAAATCTCAAACAAGATTGAATCCTGAGATGAGAAGATGTGTTATGTGAGAAGAATGAGAAACACGGAGACGTTGATGCCTAGGAAAGTAGCCAAATACGCGGCCGGCCACTCCTCGGTTACGTAATGCGCATTACGAGTGCAGCAACACAGCCACTGTACACCGCTACACCGCCTCTATGTCATGTCCTCTGATCAAACTCCTCGCCATATGTAGAATACAAGCTCCAAACAGCGCAGATCGAGGTCACAGAGACGGCTAACCTGCTTATTCATGGCTGTGTAATCCAGACAAAACTAAATCCTTGCTAGCCGACATTGAGTCAAGTTCGAGTCAGTGGAGCACGGCTGGTCACTCAAGCATGATGACTTACGACGAGGGACAAATAACCGTGGCATGCGGTGGGGGAAATCTGCATCAGAGCTGCGTGTAACTGCCACCAGTCTACCTCTCACTTGGTCTGTCTGTCTCGACTGCTACACCACTAGCTTGGCACTCGGCCAGGTCGCTATGACCCAGCGACGCAGAACAGGTGGCTAGTCTACTGTTGGGAATTAAGCAGTAGTGCTTGACATACCTTATCTCTACGCTAGCAGATCACCTGTGACCTAATGCTTAACCCTACACCTGCCATTGGCAAGCTAATGCCCAAAAATGTAAATCAGATTCACTCTGACTCAAAAGATCTATCCTTGAAATTATACAGAAACCCTCTCTGCTGCTAATTTGATGATACTTTATTTCCAGTGAACCATCAGTGACATTACAGCTCCAATCCTTCCCTCCCAAAGATGAGACAACTAATCTATGTTAATAGTAATTTTATTGAATATGCAGTGACAATTCATATAGACATGTAGGAGGAAACAATTTCTAAAATTAACTCTGATTTGATAAAACCGCAACAGTATGATATCACCCTGTAATGACATCAAGGCAGATGATTAGCCTGAACATGATAATAAAATAATCAAGGTTTAAGAGAAGATAAATGACTGATAAATGAGTTATCCTTGCCCCTCCTGAGAGTGTTATAATACTTATCTCTAGACTAGCAGATCACCTATGACATATCTGTTAAACTTCTGTTAGCAGGCATGATAATTTGGCCATGTTTTAGCAAAATCAGACCAGGTATAGGGTGACATTACAAAGTAAACTTCTGAATGCTGTAGGAGAGATAAGATATGTAAACAACTATTTTAAAAGCTAATCTAGTTTTGATAACCCTGTGACATTATGGTTTAACCCTTAAAAGCTCATAGGACTTGACAACTAAGTACAAAACCATTCTGTGTGACCATGTTGACTGTCAATAGCCAGAAGTGTTTAACCCTATAATTGTAATGGTTAATTAGTTAGTACCAAATCATTTTGTGTTAGTGTCTTTGAAGACAAAATACACATTTTGTTGCTTAAAATTGGCTATTTTAAGGAAAAAAGGACATATCCACCTACCAAAACTTTTTACCGATGATATCAAATGATTTTTAGACTTAACCATTGACCAACAATCAAAAATGAAAAAAGTTTTCACCACCTCTAGCCTATTGTGACGGTGGCGGATCTTATGGAGGGGGGTTGTTTGAAACCCTTGAATGCCCTGAACTACAAAAACCTACTGTGGTGACACCTATCTCTCTTCCTGGTTCCTGTACCTGCCACTGAATTAGAAGATAAATAGTTGCAATTGTAAAATTTCCAGGATTCATTGTTATTCAACACCCTCAAATTTAGTTTAAAACCGACAGCGTTAGCCGGAGGTTTTAAACGCTTAAATTTGCGGGCGTTGAATAACAATGAATCCCAGAAATTTTACAAACACAATTATTTATCGATATTGTAACATGACCGTTAGTTATTAGAAGTTTCAGAGCGAACTCTGTTTTGGCGTAAATATTTTTGTGTGGAAAGGACTTTGCGACTGTTCTATTTCTGTAAGAGGTGTGATAAGGTCTAACTAATGTGAATTTCCGGTATAATTTACATTACAAACATCGCACTGATAATACAAAATAGTGGCATTCTTAACGGCGAGACCTTACAACATACTTCTTTAGTTTTAGACTGAATTCAACAATTATAAAGCTCGTAGAAGATATCGTAAAACCCCAAGTACAAAAGTCTTCGACTAGCCCAAGACCACTATGACAGCGACGCAAACATTGTGACGTCAAAACGGTTGGCCTTTGTGATGTCATACCATGGGGACTGCATTCGAAAGAAGGCGGTCGCATGAAACTTTGCGGCAAACTTGAAATAATCAAGCCAGTTGAAATTATTTTCGTTCTTCAAAAATAAATCATATTAAAATGTATTTGTAATATCTAACGGTAGACACAATGTAAAAACTGACAAAGACAACTGTCAAATAGGAGTACGGCAAGAATTTTCTAAGAAACTGGAAAATTAAAACTTGAGTCAGGCCGGCACTAGTGAACATGTTGTTTCAATTCGCCTCAGCTAATTTGCGTATATTCATTGTCATTCAACATACAGGGCTCCAGATAAGATCTGCGTATCTGCGTAAAATACGCACCGGTAATTCATATATATACGCATTAAAAATTAAATCAATGAGTGACAGATACGCACAAGTTTCCCAGAATACAAGTCGGATATTTGTTTTGAGGAGTGACCATAACTTGTCAAAAAAATGTTTTATTTCTACATTTCTGATCGAATGTCTCGAATAGTAGCCAACTTGATGCCAACCTGTATAAAGAAAAGTTTACCGAGTTTATATTTGATAAATCACTCGTTTATTTTCAGCTTAAACGTATGGAAAACATAATCAACGACTAACATCGAAAAAGAAAAACTTTGAATGAGGATCCGAAAATGATAAACCTTGAAATACTCCTAGATTATTTCATGTGGAAATTTTACTCCTCAATTTTTTTTTGAGTCCAAATAATAATCAGGAGCCCTGTTAATTTTTTCATATCAACCAATCAGAATCTAGAATAAAACGAAGTCATGTTACAATCTGGTATATCACTGCTTTCAAAGGGTTAATAATGACCTAAATCTGTGTTCTCACACTCCAATGCCATAAAAGATATATGACTTGTTTGTTTCAGAATTATTCATGTTGAAACGGAATAATATATGTTGACATTGCAGTAACCTTTCCTCAGCTGTGAGAAGATAAAGCCAGCAGCAATTAATGTTGGAATTAATCTTGGCTGAGAGGAAGATGTATGTGCAGTGAAGTTTCAAACCGTCGTTAGGTCATGGAAAGAGATCTAAATTTTTTTCAAAATTGATTTAGTAGGTATCATAGAAAAATAAGGTATCATAATAAAAATTATGTTAGTGTTGACTTTGCTTCTCTCTGTAAAAAAAACATTGAAGTCAAGCAGTTTTTTAAAAGCGTTGCTGTTAAGCTCTTTTTAGGATTTCAGAAGATTATGTGGATGGAAAAAGATTGATATGAATAATAACCTATTTGGGGAAAACTCATAACTCTACAATGGCTTGGAATAGGAATTTGTATTCTTTTTATCATAAAGTCACAACTATTGTTCACTGACAATCCCTAAATCTGAATTTAAACAAGCCACAACCTATGTTTCAAGGTAATATGTTAAACAGTAAAAATAATACGGAGAGGTTTTGTCTCTTGTATTCCCTGGGTGTGGGGTCAGCAACAGGTATGGGAACGAAGGCCACATGGGGCACCTTATACCTAATGAATTACTGTAATTGCCCAGTTTGAGAGGGGGGAGTTGGGATTATAATGAACATGCTACAATTTGTACTCGTGACGCTTAGGCAGTCTTGCATATTTACATCGTAGATTATGAGAACAGCAATATTTTCTGGAAATCAACTTCTATATTCTGAAAAAAACAATGTTCTGGAATATATACTTAATCCTTCATCCCTGGTAATCTGGTGTAACCAAAACAATCTGGTGTAACCAAAAACAATGACAAATACAAAAACAGATAGATATCAATAAAAACCCTTTCTGGGCAAAATAGTCACTATCATTTATGCTCATTGATACAGGTAACGGTCACTTACTTGAGTTGACGCACTTCCCGATATCCTCGTCGGAGTGGTCTGCACAGTCCACTGTCCCGTCACACACGCTGCCTTCGGGCAGACACTTACTGCCGTCACACAGGAATGCACAAGCTGCAAATAAATACACAACAACATCGCATCACACATTTTAAAATTATACCATTACTTGAGAAACTAATCACGAAAATTATTTCAAATTTCTTTTTAAAAAAAGGGGGAAATATCCTTGATAAGTCTAGAGTATATGTAACCTTTGTAAATTTTTGTTGACACAGAGATTCTGAATTCATCCAAACTCATATCTTATACGCTGCATGAAAAACTAAACACAGCAACGACATCAACTTCCAGTTTGTGGATATTATAGCATTGTGACATCGTTATGGTTATGACATCATGACATCGTGATATCATGAAGTTGATTTAGCAGAGATAACTCCCCCTCATCAAAAAGATCCAGAACTAAATGACAGAATAAGACTAAGATATTTCTTTCTTGTCTACAAGACCCCAAACTTTATATCGTAACAAGGCAAGGATCACTCCCTTACTTCTACAAGATCCTGGACTAGATTTCGTAACACCACGAAGATATACAAGATTCTACAAGATCCAAGACTTAATATCATAACAAGATCACTCTACATTGTACAAGAACAGAGATTAAATGTAAGTAGAAAAATAGACTAAGTTAACTCCCTCAGTGCTGCAGAAGCCAAATGTTACAATGAAAAGGTCAGAGCGACTCTACTGGCACAAGGTCATCACCCGTAGCGCCATGACATCATAGGCCTGCCATTAGATTAATTTACCACCAAATGTCAATCTAGAGGAATCATTGCTCCTTAAGAAAGAGATAGAAACAGGTCATCTCCTAATTCACATGACCTATTCAAGAGATAAAGGTCAAACCATAATTCCTGTTTCAAATGCTTAAAACCAGACAGGAAAACCATGTCCCATGTTTGTTTTTTTTTGAAAATGTGACATCTTACGAACATGACCAGTAGAGGAAACTCATACATCACCCGGTGTGGCATGACCTGTTGGGAGTAGTCGGACAGGTATATACATCAACATCACACTTTAAAAATCAGGACAACATAGTCATTAATTCAGAGTGTCCTTGAAACTTTTATCATGGTTAGAATTGAATTTGTTTCCTCTTATTATTATTTCAGCAGATTGATTGAAAAACGCATGTTCAAATGATTATGCATTTACATGCATTCAATCAACAAGTATATGTGCATATATAAAAAAAACATTAAGAGCTGTGTTTGACAATCCTGTTCACCATCAATATAATCTCAGCATTGAAGCAGCTTGAGCAAAAATGGCTTATGTACCTATCGATTAATAATGGCAAACAAGTTTATGACGAGATTAATGAGTGATTGACTTACAGAAATCCTCTCTTGTTCCTTCCAATAATAAACCCTGTCTGGCCATGGCAGATAAAAGGTGTTTTCATATCATTCTGAGTGAACAGGGTCAAGAATTTAATTTTGATAGAAAAATTTATTAAGTACAATAATACATGCATTGTGAAGCCTCAAAACCAAATATACAAAGATTGGTGAGAAGCGACTCATTGACTGGAAAAAAACGTGAGATGAGGTGAGGTGATTCGGGGTTTAAATCGGCTTTCAAGAGTATTTCACTTATATCGCAACTGCTAGTATTAATGCAGGGAGAAGGCTCGCAACACCATTGTGGCTATGCATTGCATTGAAGCCTATGTGCATCGGCTGGAACTAGCAAACCATGGGTGATAATGCGCCAAAATTCAGTGTAGCATTTAGGGCTGGGACGGGTCTAAATTTTCTACCCGGGTACCCGACCCCCTATTACCCGACCCGACCCGGGTACCCGTCAATACACTAATTGTGAGTTATTCCCCTTCAATAAAAACCGGCATGGCCGAGATCAAGAGTGGCGTGTGGAAATATTTTGAATCGGTGGCATCAGGCACGAAAACAAAATGCATTTTCTGTTCCACTCAGCTAAGCCACAAAGGAGGGGGTACATCATCGATGTGGAAGCATTTGAACAACAAACACCCCTCTGTAACAAACAAACGGCTTCAAACTACCGTCCTTCAATCAACGGTGTACAGGCAAAATACAATTGAAGGTATAAATAAATAATGTTAAGATAAGTTAAGTTTAGTTAACGCTTTCAAAGTAAATAATAAATAGATATCCTTACCTGTCTCACAACAAATGAACTCGCCTCATGTCAAGTAAATATATCCAAATATCCAATCACAATTCAGCTACTTTCGCTATGAATGTATAAGGGAGGTAACTCTTGCGAACACAAATAGAACGGTTCAAAGTAGGATAGCTTTAGTGTTTCGGAATCGCGTTCAAATCACAGAAAGATTTGCTTTTGATTGCATTGAAAAGTATTTTTCGCTATGAATGAAAGGAGATATATTAATATCATTTAAAATAATATTAATTAATAAAAAGATGAATAAAAAGAAACTTAAATTATTTTAAGTGGATATTATTGACAATAATTGATTCTCTAAACACTATTTAAAACCAAAATTACTACAGGGAAAAAATATTAAATTTACTCCCTTTGCGTTTTAGGTCATGTACGACGTCCTCTTTCAAAAAGTACCTATCAGGCCTACACAGAAATGGCAGCAATGGCGTGTGTTAGGGACCTCAGACCCCTAAGTGTATTTGAGGGGGAAGGTTTGAGGAATTTCTGCCTAGCGTTGAACCCAAGCTATACACCGCCCTCACACAAAACCATACGAAAATACATAATGAATATGTATGAGGACTGTAAAACAGAGCTAATGTTGAAACTCAACAAGAAATCAGTGGCTCTTACCACGGATATGTGGACAAGCCTTGGGGGGACAGGTTACATCACAGTGACTGGTCACTACATCTCAGACGACTGGAAAATATCCAACATTATGCTCGCTACCAGAGATCTTGAAGACCGTCATACCGGTGTCAATATTGCAGAGGCTCTTGTAAACTTAACCAAAGAGTTTAAACTACACGAGGTAGTCGGCATCGTTACCGATAATGCAGCAAATATGGATCTTGCCTGCAGGACTGCAGGTATGAAACGAGTAAAGTGTTTCGCCCACACTCTGCAACTTGCAGTCAATGCTGGACTTGCCCTTGCAACCTTAAATGGATTGATTATCCATGCAAGAAAGCTAGTTGCGTACTTTTCAAAATCAATTCCAGCAACAAACAACCTCAAAGAGCACCAAAGAAAGTTAGGCAAGAATCAGAGAGGTGTTGTGTCCGATGTTCAGACCAGGTGGAACTCTATTTTCTTCATGCTTGAGCGGCTTCATCTAATCAAGGCAGATATTTATGCTGTCTTGAATGATCAAAGCTTTGCAAAACACAAGCATCTGAACCTTAAAGAGAACCACTGGACACTGATTGAACAAATGCTTCCTGTCCTAAAACCACTGGTCTCGGCAACTGAAGTGCTTTGCACTGAGGAATATGCAAGTTGTGGGGCAGTACACCCCTTGATTCATGGTCTTCTGGCCAATCATCTCAAACCAAGCGAGCTTGAAAGTGGAATAGTGAGGGAATTCAAAACAACTGTCTCAGAAGGATTAAAAAAACGCCTCCTGAGTGAGACAGAGTCATTTCACCTTACACTGAACATGATCTGCAGTGTGCTTGATCCCCAATACAAGAAACTTCGTTTTCTTTCTGATGAGCAACGTACGGAAACGTATGATTACGTCCGTGGTCTCTTGAGTGGGACTGTGTTGCCGCTTCATGCACCTATCAGTTCAGACGATGACAAGGTTGGCACTGTCGATGACACCGCCGATGATACGGCAGACACCAACGACACAGAAAGCAGTTCAGCAGCAGATAGTCAGGAACTGCTTCATGTCAAAATCGAAACGGAGGAACCACCAGTCAAGCGACGCAAATCGGTTCACAATGATGTACTCAAATATCTCATGGGTGACATCATTGAAATCGATGACACGCCTAATGAAACAATTGAAATGGAGTTCAGATCATACTTATCAGACCCCGTTAAGGGTAATCAGCTATCCTCTCTTGAATGGTGGCACGAAAATTGCTACCGTTACCCACATGTGAGTCAGTTGGCCAAAAAATACTTATGCCTTCCAGCCACCAGTGTCCCATCAGAGAGAGCATTTAGCACTGCGGGTCTTACAATCACAAAACAAAGGTCAAGTTTGGAATCTGATATTGCTGATGCAATCATCTTTTTGAACAAGAACCTCAAAACAAAATCCACACGCCCCAGTGGAAATAATGTCATTGGGATGCCTATCAAATCTGAGCCAACATCTACTCAAGAATCTCAAGTCCCATTACCTCAGCTTCCAACACTTGACAACGAAAGTGATGAAGAGAATGGTGACTAGGGTGACGGATCATATTTGTAACGAATGAGAGACATGTTACAAAACGTTTGAGACAATAAAATCGTTTGTTTTATTGACTGCATTGACTGTTAACGTTAAAAGTTAAATAAAACGTTTACTGCTCCAGAAAGAATACATAATTGACACAAGCCACAAATGAACCCTGTTATTGACGTTTGTTATAATTGACTGTTTTAACTTTTCAAAGTTGAAGAAAGTAAAGTTGCTTTTCTGTTTCCTGACATCAAATTAGTATGTTGTCTTTTAACATCATTATCATGTTGACTGTTCAAACCTGAAGGTTGAAAAGGAATAGTTGATACAGAGACGTTGCATTTATGTTGTTATCAATATCAATAATTATTATGATCCCGTTATCGTCACCAGATTCAGGTAAATATACTACCGGTATATTAAAGTGTCAGAAGTAAATAAGATTCACCAGTCATTGGTATAATGTTTATGTCAAATGATTTAACTTGTGTTATAGATAAAATGTATGAACACGAACATCATCTTTGACAGTAACTCGTCAGAATCAATTACTTTCATGAAATGGAAAGCAATTTATAAAATCCGTTTCTCTTACATTTATTAAGTACACGATAACTCAGTAAGTAACTGTGCGTGTTTCTTGTGGGGAAATTCCTGATGACAATCATTCTGTCACATATGCGTTGCTGATTGGATGAAGGGTTGGTCTAAGTTACCAATCACCAAGCGATACGTCAGAGGTAAATATCATACATCATTTATATCATAATTAGCCTTCCAATGAAAATGTAGGTTACATGAGTCGCGGTAACATCAGATCGATGGCAATTAGATGGCAATGTTCCTTGAACTTCCTTCAACATGGATTCGTTTTCTAAGTATTTAAGGTTGGTTTCTATTTCTAACATTCTGTTTGTAATGAAAAGGTCTGATCCAGTTGTTATCATGCACGTTATTTTTGATAGCTAATGATATTTGCATAGAATATGAGGTGTCGACAGCGACTTTCCCGGGCTGACCATGTTTCTTGAAATTCTTGTTATTGTTGACAACGATGCCGACAGTTCGTATTACGTTTCTGGCTTCCTGCTGCTGCATGAACTTCGACCAAAATGCTACAACTTCGTTGTAATTGAAAATACAACAAACACTGAAACACTTTCAATAAATTCGTTATTTATTTGTCACGTGATTAAAACGGGTCCGGGTAATGTTATGGGTACCCGGGTCCTACTATATACCCACCCGTCCCGGGTATCCGGGTTACCCGTCCCAGCCCTAGTAGCATTGCACCCCAACCTTACTGCATGCAGAACAGTTCTCTACTGCAGACAAAGTTGCCGAGCCCCTGGCAGGATTCAAATCTATACCTCCAGATCCAAAGCAGAACACACTGGAGTGAAAGAAACCTATTGGATATACTGAGGTAATTTTGATTTAATTTGCTGTACAGTATGCATAGAATTTTAGCTTAGTGAGGTTATCATAGCAGTACACAAGTCTTCAAGAAATAGACAGATTTAGTCTGAGGCTATTCTTGGGGGAAAAAATATATGACATAATTAGAATGTTTAAGTTATGAAGAGAGAAACAGATGTGCGAGACTGCACCCTGACCTGTTTACAGTTCAAGATTAAAAGAGAAAAATTTAGCAAATTATTCATGTAGTTGTTCACTTTCTTCATGTCGGTATTCTAAGGATAAATGATCCAAACATATTTTTTTCAAATTATATAAACACTCACCACTTTCAAATATTTAAAATAAAATAATATCATAAAGTATAAACTCATTGTGTCAAACTCTGCGTAGCTTTTGAGGAGTTAGTAAAATTTTGCATTTTCAGAGTTACTTCCCTTTGACCAACTCTTGCCAAGAAAGAGAGTGTTGTCAAATTCCTGTTATAATTTTTCAAATTGTCAAGTATTTCATTAAAGTTTAGTATATGAGATACACAGAAACTATTTCCTTTGCAACATATGCATTTGAAATGCAGTTTAATGTGAACAATGAAAAAAAAGGATATGTATTTCTGCTATCTTTTTTCTATACAATGAACATAAAGCAATAAAAAGTATCCTTGTTGGATAATACTTTGGTACTAGAAAAATAGTAATATCAATAAAAGAAATAAGTGCAACATATGAACATTTATCTCATTGTCAGAGAATAACTAACAATATTGTTTCAATAAAAGAGAAAATAAAAAATTATCAGTTTTGATAAAATGGTTTACAAGTAGTGAATAATGAAAATTCAAACATTTTACAAAAATGTCCACCTTCAAGTACTTGATCTACTTTCCTGTCTGGATTGTTTTAAGTAGGGTAAAGCAGTATTAAGGGGAATCCCCTGTAGGGAATTCCCCTGATTTGACCTTAGATTTGAAGAAAGTGCTTATCCTCGCTGCTCCCTCTCTTAAAGAGCCACTCTGTGATTTTCATAGCATATTATTTACCTTTGATACGAACTTAAATGTCATATGTGGTGATATAAAATCAAAGCATCTGATCTTTTCATGTCCAAAAGACATATACATGGTTTCCATGAAAATCTAAATAAAAAGCCATATAAATGAACAAAGGTGTAGATATCACGTCCAATATACAATATACTATAAACTCCTAACTGCCCTCCTGGCTGTTTTAGATAAGTCTCCGAAATTACGTTGACTATTTGACGCGCGCCAATGTCCGGTTTTCGATCATAATTGCAACGTTCTACCTTCATATTGTAACTGTAAAAAACAATTAGCTTTAAAATGTGTCTTATTGGTAATTGACTACATACTACGCGATAAAATGACACCATTGATTAAGTTTGGCATATATGCCTCCAACAACTCACAGAGTGGCTCTTTAACAAATCAAACACTCGTGATCAAGGTCTTAACTCCTTAGTTGGTCAGAATCTTGACAACAGTATTACATCTTTGACAAAAATAAATTACAAATTTAAGAAAAACAAATAAACATTTTGAAACCAGTTATGAAGACAAGAAAATAAGCAAGTTATACATGATTATTTTAGTAAGCATATAACTCCTGGAGCAGAAACTATCCTCACACAAACCAAGCAAACTAAGGGCAGCAAGCTAATGCTTAAGTCATCAAACAAGCATTATCAGGTTTAACTGAATTCAATTAAAATGGAGCTAGTTGAACCCTTTCTGAGTGACCATTTCAACTTGTGAATTATAATTTTAGTACAACTTATCAACAAGGGTTGACACCAATGCTGCTAAATCAATATTATTAGTAAAACCCATTCTGAGTGACCTTTTATCTTGGAGAATTAGAAGTCCCATGATTCATACAGATTTATCCTCTAATCTCGTTAAGTGCTATGGTCAGTAACATAATAATGTAGTAAGATCTCAATTGATGCCAAAATCATAGGTATTTTGTCTTGAAGTATTGTCAACATTACATCAACAAAAGCATTTCAAACATTCACAAATCAAAACATAGGTATCCCGAGACGAATTTGAAACCACTTACCTTGTGAATGGTACTCTGTAGGAGTCTTTTGTGAGACAACTTCTGTCTGTTTCATTTAGTTCGAGATAAACACACAGACTGTCACTTACTTCACCATGTTTGTAACAACTTTCAAATCACAGAAATAGTTTGATAAAAATATAATCATAATTTGTCCTTGAGATATTTGTCATATCAAAATGACTTAGAACATTTGTCACCGGCACACAAAAAATCTCAACAATCTATATATGTTCTCAGATGATCAAAATCAATAGAAATCACAAATCTTTATAAATATTATATAGCCAGGAAGGTCCTCAAATGATAAAAGAAATCCAAAACTGATGAGAGATATCCATCAAAATCCATATGAGTATTACAACAGAGCGACACACACCTTCTTAAAAGCACACTACAACATGAGTATGTATTCACTGCACTTGGTTAACAAGTAAATCCCTATCCATCATGCAAGACAATATGTTGTCTGCCACAACCCTCGACCAATCAGCTGACACTCGTCTACTCCTCGTGTGCAGACCTTATCAGACTCAGACGGTCACAGTGTCACCTGCTATCTCCGTCTGTCCTTCCGTCCATCCCTGGTCTATATGTCTACCCAGTTCACAGTCTAGCCGAGCCCAGCCTATCTCATGATGCATGCGTTAGTTATCAGCAAGCCGACATTCTTGTTAGGCTTCGACATCGTGTGTATGAGCCTCTTCTGATAGCAATACAGGCTACAAGCGAGTGAGCGAGCAAGTGAGTGAGAAAGAGCCAGCTAACTGACTGACTGACTGACTGGCTGACTGGCTGGCTGGGGGATATTCAGAAGAGTAAAGTCCATACCTCCAAAGACCCCCCTCCACCTTTTCTTCTTCAAATCATAACAGCCAGGCTGAATGCCAGTGCTTGGATCATTCACTATAAGATAGGGCCTATGTGCATACTAATCCAACCAAGTGTCTATGTTCTGTATATCACCAGGCTGTGTGGTAAAAATTTGATGAATACTACTGATACATAACAACTGGTGTTGTATTGCAGATAGTGTAATCCCAAATACAACATTGTTACATTTGTTCACTATCTAAATGTCACGTTTGGTGTTGATAAGATACAAATATTTAACAATCTGATACATATCAAAATACATTTCTTTACAACACATTTCACAGCATCTAAATTTTGTTTCTTTCCTTATACAGACAATTACTTTTGTGGATGAATAATTTGTGTCCATATAAAGTACGATGATGTGTATGCCATCAAATTAAATATCATGATACTTGCTTCTAAGATACAGAACCACACTTCTGTTGACAAAATGCTTATTTATTTGAACCTTACATCAGAGAAGAAATGCCTGACTTGACCTTTGATCTTTCTTTTGAATTATTGTACTAAATGAAACACTTGATCTGAAACAAGGACACTATGCAAGAGACAATATGGATATTGAAAAGGAAAAATAACGGTTCTATGGGTTTCGAAATCAAGCTTATTAGAAAAGGAAAATACTATATCAAGGGTTTAACTGACAGGGAATTAGAGAAACAGTAAAACTGATAGAGAATGTTTTAGGAAGAAATAATGATGAGGGGACTGTCATCAAGGCTATGTCTGTATGAGTACTCTCCTATCAACGTTAGGCAACAAACCAAGTGATTCACTAATAGGCTAATTGTCTGGGTATTATAGATACTATTAGACAGTCTGCAGCTTGAATCATTTACTGCAATGTCTGTCTGTCTGTACATCTGTGCACTTTACTAGATTTGTTTGTTCAAACCAGCCCCAGCAAGACACTAATACTTCATTCAAGCTTCATTTGAATCACTTACAATGAATTGAAAATAATTGTCACGGTTGTGGTTCAGTCTCTTCTTCTTATATAAATGTTTTGTTAAGAAAAGTTAACCAAATACTGCAATAGATGTTAAATGTCTATTGAAAAGGTGGAAATCTGCAGTGCCCCTAAATTATGGACACATAACAAACTGTGGAAAATAGTAAATCCCTGTATTCCAAATTCAGATTAACTTTGTGCACTGGAGTAACAAAAGGTCAATCATATGTAAGTAAAGTTATGACTAACGATAAGAGTCTGGCAGACACGAGAAAAGGTCAACACCTAAATATTGTCAAATATAGTACTGTGGATCACAGAGTATTTTAACTAAGCGAAACATAAAAGATGAATTCTTTTTATGTTTGCAAAATATTACTAGCAATTAATACACTAGAACATTCATTTAGTAACAAATAAAAGGGCAGACAAGAGTCTTCTTTATCCTGTGCCAGGAAAATAATGTGAAATATATAGAGTATACTAAACAACCTTCCATTTGATACTATTTTTATTAAACAAGTTATGGTCAGGTATAAAACAGGCGAAAGCAAGTTTGATATCAAATCAATAACAAGTTTAATATAAAAAAATATTGAATTTAAGTAAGTTTAGTATTCTGTTTATTACTTTACCTCAGTAGTCAAGCATGATTGCCAAAAGTGTACTGAACGAAACCTTTAGGCGACTTGGCCACTATTGTGACATCACAACCATTTAATAATAGGTCAAACGTGCAACGATATTACACTAGTTTAATATCGCCGTATAAATATTACACTGCGGTATCTTACACAGGCAAGTAATAAATAGAGTTATGACTATCATTTTGAAACAATCTCAAGTCACTCACATTTTTTACATTGAAAATTGTTTTTACATTATACAAATCATTAGCAATGAATAAAGGCTACACATGATGATAGTTCACAATGCTTTTTAATAAAACTACCAGAATTATATTTTTTTAAAGTTAACTTATCAAAAGGCACATTAACACATGCTGGTTGTTCCACATACCAAGTTTCATCAAGCTAGGTTTTATATCTTTTTAGTCCCCCTTTTAAGAAGCAAAATTCTTAGTTTTGTTTCAATGGCAACAGCCAAATGGTTGAAAGCCCCAAAAGGCACAGCTAGACATCCTCATACCAAGTTTCATTGAGCTAAATCTTACACGTTTTTTTAGTTCTGCTTAAGGAACGATATCAGGACGGACAGATTAGTAAACTGGGCACATTTCAATATTCCAACCAGGGGGATATGGTCAAATATTAAACTAATCTTTCTGAATAATGCAACTGAATCTCATTCAAATTCATTGGCAAACCACTTTCTTCCCCGCACATTGAAAAATAATGCTCAAAGTAACTGATAATCAGCCTTGCATGAAACTCCACACAACCTCCAGGTACCCAGTTGACTGCTTTGCGAACAGAGACATAATCTGAGCAAAGTGTCCTGCCAATGAATAAACAAACTAAAAACACAATCTCCTAGAAGAGGAATGACCTGAGCTCAGCTCAATACAATGATAAACCATGATAACAATGAAACAATGATAAAGTCGATCATGGCTATGGAAAGTCAAGATTGCATATTACTGCTTTTGCTTTGATATGTTAAGCAGTGCACGAAATAAATCTGAAAAGTTACAAGCCCAAAAGCAGGATTTTGTTAACTTTCATAGCATACATTCATACACAAACCTCAAAGAGTTAGCAGCACAAAAGCATTATTTTGTTAATTTCTGTGACAAATAATCGTACACAAACATTCAAAGTTATAAGGCTGACCAATAATCTCCAGGTTAAAGGCTGTCCAACTGGTCTTATTTCATACATTGTTTAAAGGGTTACTCGTATCTTTTTTCAAATTCTGTATTTGGTTTGTAACCGTAGCATGAGAAGGCCCCATATCGCAGGCTGATACTGAAGACGATTTGTAACGAGATAGACTGAACAAGATGTGTATCTGAGGTATGTCTGGAGATACTCACCCAGACATGTCCTCGTGCATTGTTGTGTGCCCCGATCTTCTATACATGATTAGTCAAACTGATAAAGGGAGCTGTGATGTCATTGTCCTATACAAGCCTTATGATAATATGAAAACGCAAGATGCAATGAAGGCAAGGAATGAATGTGAAAATTTTTAATTTTTTGTTCTCTCCTGAAATGAACATATACACCCAGATTTTCAATGTTGAGGTTTTCGAGTTCAAATGATGATCCTGGTTTGATATTGAATGTTGGGGTGGTCCTTAAGTTTTTTTTGTGAGAATATATGGCATTTACTTGTTGACTTGGTTCCTTAAAGTTGGTCTCTAAGAATGTTTCAATTCAATTGTCGAAGTGTTCATCATATTTGAAACCATATCAAGACAAACCAAGTTAATCAGCACATACAGGGCTCCAGATAAGATGCGTATCTGCGTAAAATACGCACAGGTAAATCATATAGACGCATTCAAAATGAAATCAATGAGTGACAGCTACGCACAATTTTCCCAGAATACGAGTCAGATATTTGCATGTTTACAAGAGTGATCGTCACTAATCAAAAAAAAGTTTCATTTCTACATGTTTGTTCTTTACATTTCAAACGGTAGCCAACTTGATGCCAAACTGTATGAAAACAAAGATTACAGAATTTATATTTTGTCAAAGAGAAATCCTTCGTTTATCAACGACTAACATAAAAAAAGATGCTCACTTGGAATGAGGATATGATAATGATAAACCTTGAAATACTCAGTCTTTTTCATGTGGTATTTTTACTCCTCAATTTTTATTTTGAGGAGTGAAATACCCGAGTCCAAAAAATTATCTGGAGCACTGCACATATGTGTTTTACAATACAAAGTGATTACCAATGCCAGAGGATTATACACCACTTTGCTTAAGTTTTAAAGAAGTACAAGACATTTTGGTATTTCATAATTTCTTTTTTCATTATTTTTCATTTGAATGTTATAAAAATAGCCGGAAAGCCGCCCCTTGTCTTGAAAATTTGCAACCAACAGTGATTTTTGATGACTAAAAACCTTAAAGGTGGCATTTGGGTGATAATGCTCATGTACACATATGAAAATTGTCACTTCTGTTATGTTTATTAATATCATATCCTCCTATTTCATCCTGTCTGATTCACATTAAGAAAATTTGATCCTGAATAATAAGCCACTATACAATGAATTGTAATGAATACGGCTATCTAAGGGTAAAATATAAAACACTGAAATTCAAAAGAAAACTTCACACACAAATCTCATAAATGTAAATCGTCAACTATCTGCACTAGTTAATTCTACAAGAGCAAGCGTCAGGTTGCATTATGTTAAGGAGTTCCCTTATACACAACAGTAGTTGCTCTTTAAGGGCAAGGCTCTGTGATATTGAGCAACCTGAACAACGTTTGCTAAGCAACAGTGAAGGACTTATCCCCCTTCACTTGAAATTGTTTTCACACAATTTGCACTAAGAAATGTGAACAACCATACTGAACACACTCGTCCCCCACTGACACTTGCATACAAGAACACGACATTTAAAAGTACATGCAGTCCTTTCGAGGTATTTTTTGTGGAAACAAAATTCATGAGGACATTACATTTTATACGTATTACGTACATGATTTTAACACAACCTAGCTGAAACATGTTACTGAGGGTAACATTTTTGTTGACTTAGATTTGATAACTTGATAAAGAACAGTGCACATTCTGTAAAATAAACAATACAATGGGAAATGAAGCCATTTAAAACCTACTTTGACAATTGAACCATGCTTACAGTTGCATGCTTTGTCAAATTCGTAATTGGCCAAGTACTATTCAGTATGTTCCCAAATATTTTTTCTGGAGCTCAGCAGTGTAAGCCAAAATTGATCCCCTGTTAAAATTAATATGGACTTCTTTATAATAATAACAAAACACAAAATCCCTTGTTAAAATTAATACTCAATCATAAAATTATTTAGTTCATTTACAAAAACATACAAAATCCCTTATTGCTACTAAATCATAAAATTATTTAGTTCATTTACAAAACCACACAAAATCCCTTGCTAAAATTGATACTGAATCATAAGATAATTTACTTCATTTACAAAACCACTCAAAATCCCTTGCTAAATCATTCAATATTTACAAAACCTCAGCGTCATATGCTAAACTTGATACAAAATCATATCATTTTGTTCACTACTTTTAGAAAACCACACATCCCCCACTAAAATTAATACTAACTGATACGAAGTTTTTCATTAAACTGACAAAACCAGACATCCCTGATAAAACTGATATTAATTGATCAGAAAAAATTCCTCTCTATATTTACAAAACGACACAACATCCCCTGCATCAATACACTCTCCTGTCAGAGCTTGTCAAAACATTACTTGTGTGGTCTGAAATCCTCAATGAATATAATAGCAAGGTTTGCTGGTTGCCTGCTGGCATATCAAGATGTAATCTTGTGGATACAAGGACCAACTTCTCTAGCGCCTCATACAGTGTAACACAGTACCCATCGACATTCCAAGAAGTATACATTAAATAATCTCACTGCAGTTCTCTAGCAGTGCAGCTCTTGCCCATCTCATACAGTGTAACGCGGTACCCATCGACATTCCAAGAAGTATACATTAAATAATCTCACTGCAGTTCTCTAGCAGTGCAGCTCTTGCCCATCTCATACAGTGTAACGCGGTACCCATCGACATTCCAAGAAGTATACATTAAATAATCTCACTGCAGTTCTCTAGCAGTGCAGCTCTTGCCCATCTTATACAGTGTAACGCAGTGCCCACCGACATTCTAAGTATACATTCACTAATCTCACTGCAGTTCTCTAGCGGTGCAGCTCTTGCCCTTCAATGGCGGAAGACTCAGACGCCAGTCAACATTGGTGACCTTGACCTCATTTTCAAGGTCACCACAACATTTTGACCACTGTGTAATACATAGTCTACGCAACATCTCGTAAAGCTTAGCCCCTAAATATCTCATAATGGCGAGGGACCTTGCCATGTTAGCGGCAAACACTTGTTCTGCAAGGATTCTCGGTCAGCGAAGGCTGAATGTTCCAATCATTTACGCTTATTACCCCTGGAACTTTACATCAGGAAATTTCGTACTGAAATTATTCGCCCTTGATTTGAGTAACCCCAAATTCTAAGTCAGTTATCACCTTGTTCTTACCTCAAGAAAAATTCCAAAAACTTTCAAAAAACGTTCAAAACTAAGAAACCAAGGTATATAATCCATCATATCATGTTTAGACTTTTCATTGGTTATTGGCATGTTTCAAGGGTGGTTAATTTGAGCATAAGATAACTAGCTAATTCAAGCTTTGCCACGGTAACATTTGTGGTGGGAGTGCAATGCCCTCATCAGTGATTTGAAGTTACCTAGGTAAAAAACCTGAACTGGCACAGAAATGAAGATATGCAGTAAGGCTTTAATACTCCAGTGATGGATATGGGTGAGAATTATGCCTTGTTGAGGATCGAAGTAATGCATCTGAAACTGTGATTGCTGCTATATTTCTTAAAACCTGAAATAGGAACAAATCACAACTTACGTTTTTCTTTCCGTAGGAAGTTGAAGGACAACGTGAAACCACTCTCCCGTGGGCAACTGTTTAGTTTATAGATTATTTTAATTGAGTCTGAGTTTGATTGAAAGACGTAAGGGGTTCTGTATGATTCATCTATTGTTGTCGTGTTTCCTCTGCCATCCATTCTTCTGTCTATCAACAGCATAGGTGCACAAGATGTGTTTGAGCCCAACTTTGGCGCAACAAATCCGAATAGACTGGTGAAGTTAAGTTGAATGAAATAATGACTGGGCGCGGAGATCTGATAAACACACGTTTCATAACCCTCGCTGGACGTGTTCCTGGAATCCACAGATATTGCTTGGCTTGTACTTGAGAAGGCGTATCTACATTCAGCTGCAAGGTAAAGTAGCAAACATTTAGTATTCTTTGAGGCAAGGAAGGAGAATGATAGAGATATATACTTGAGATGATAACACGACTAAAGTGAGCATGGCTCATTCACCCCAACAATCACGATCCACAAAGGGTAATAGGTCCATGAAACATAATTTCAGAAATAGATTCTAAACTTGAACAAGAATCTTAACAGCACCATAAATTTTATTCACCATAAGGAGTAGTTTCTGGGAAAAAATTCCCCATTGAAGCATAATGGAGGTTATTTTCCAAAACTTTAATTGTTAGTTTAGTTTTTAAAATTGATATAATGTGAACATGATTTTTCAAATAATTGATTATAAAATCTTGGAAACTTCCAATGATATATGATGAAATAGTTTTGATAATAAAAAGAAAAATATTCAGACATAAATGACAGTCAATATTACCTAACTAAAACACCTCTAAACAAAACGGTACGAAACAAGTACATTCTATTCTCAAGTTCCAAAAGATGATAAAAACTATTTGACTGTTAACTTCCAAACAATGAGCATCTGTGGATTTTCTTAAATATTTCAATTTATGTGTCCAAATTATTAATGGATTAACAACAAACAATTAAAAACAGGACAGTACTGATTACTTACAAAGAGTTCAGTGAACTCACTATCAATGCAACTCTGATAAAAACTGAAGATGTTTCTCTTTACAGTAAAAAAATGGGTCAAAAGATAAAATGAAGAATTATATCTCAACTTCCAATAATATTAACGTCTGTCAATTGAAACCTTTCAAATAAAGAGAAAAGATAAATTTCATTGCATTTTTCAAAATCTAATTGAAAATATCATTATTCAAACTATGACAGCAGCTTTGATAAGAAATGAGGAAATATATCTTTTTATCTAATGAAACATTTCTTTGTCAAATCATCCAAATGTTTGTCATCAATTTTCCTCTGTTGAATTAAAAAATAGTTTTAATCTAAGACATTAACTGTAGCCTGATTCTCTTTTCAATTTGTTTGCAAAAATATTGTCACTTCAAGTCACAGATTGCTTTTTATTTCAAAATATTTTTTTTGTCTTTGCCTTGATAGCACTTCAAGTAAACGATTGTACTGTCATTTATGTCTAAGGTATTTCTATTTTCTAAACTATCTTATCATATATTCGTGAAAGTTTCAAGGATTTTAAAATCAATAATGTTAGAATCGTGTTCATGTTACATCAATTTTGATAACAAAACTTCCTCAACGGTTTGGCAAAAAAATGGGACAAAGTTTTTCATTTTCTCTTCTGAACCTATCCTGGAGACACAGACACATATATATATCTATCTCTATTTATCTATTTATCTATCTATATACCCCAACTCTTAGAAAGTGGGCGACGTAGTAGATAGCCTTTAAGGACGAGAATACACTTAGAAATATATATACACACACACACACACACATATATATACATGTATATATTCAAACTTTGAAAACTTTAAATGCGTTAAATTTTCAGGTTTGAGGATACAGTAGTTGTGGACAAAAAGTCAAAAACTTTAAAAGTTTGCAGACTGACGGGGCCAGAGGCCTTACAAAGATTTCAGAGTTTGATCTTAATTTCTAATATATAACACATATCTCACTAATAGCAATATTGCTCCTGAATGACATTTTACAGATAATAAATATCTTTTAATTCCATTCTAAAGTTGTATAAACAATAGTCCTACATCCTACACTTTACATTAATGAGTTGACATTGTTTTTGGTTGAAAGCAGCAATAAAAGTGTAGAAGCTAGCAAAGGATGACATACCCCAGCCAACTTACAACAAAAAAATATGTCAGATTAGTTAAAAAAACCACATCTTTTGCAACTGATAAAGGAAAGCATGAAGTTGGATGAAAATGGATCAGAAAGTTTCATAGGTATTTTTACTTTTATCAGCTTCTCAAATCCTAGTTGATTAATTCATTGATTATTGTTACTACCATCAAGTATTTCAAAAGTAACAGTAAGAATGAGAATACAGATATCTAAATGGTTGTCATCTTCACATGTTTTCATCCTTGAAATTCAAATTCAAAGCGTAAGTCTAGGTATCATGCTTGATATAGCAAATTTGATGGAGATAACAGTTGAGATATAAACCACTCGCAAATGAATTTCTCATACACAATGTTAAAATTATGTTTCCATAGAAACCGTAGAATATATAATTTAGAGTTTGGTCTTCCGTTCAAAAGATACAAGTATGGATCACAGCTAGACTAACGTATAGTCCCTGAAAAAAAGATTTCACTGAAAATGTATTGTTCAATATTTGTTATGAAATAATATTAAAAAAGGAGTCCTGTACAATACTTAATTTCCGGCCATGGCTGTGGCAACTGGACTTGCCAACATTTTCTAGACTTAAGAAGGCTCCTTTAATATTTTGCCATAGGGTCTGGATGACAGGCTAGATCACAGCTGACATGCGTTACTGTATCAAGTTTGGTGAAGATAGCTTGAATAACTGAGGGACACTAAAGGCTGGCTCTGAGAGTCATTGCTTAGATCTGTTTCCATGGTCACCCCAATCAAGAGTGCTCCAAGAGCACAACCCCTGCAATGTGCCCTTTTATTGCACAATGAATCCATAGAATGAGCAGTAATTTGAAAGATTATTTACAAAGGATTATGTCTTAATCTTGATTTATTTTTTATGTACAAAGGTTCTAGATCCATCGGCTGCCACATCTACATTTGACACCGAAACAAAACTTTGATTCCCTAGCAGCAAGTACTTCCCAGATGTTGAGGTTTGGGACTACAGCAGTTGTGGACGCAAAGTCGAAGACTTTAAAAGTTGGCAGACTGACGGACTCAAGGCCTTATAAAGATTTCAAATTTGGGTCTAACCATTTGGGATCCTGGTTGACATGTGTATCAAGTTTGATGAAGCTAGCATGTATGTATGCATGTATGTATGGATTTCTGCTCTGGACTATATATTTGGTGACAGATGGACAGACAGAATGTATGTATGTTATATATTCTGAAGTAGGGGTATGAAAGCCAATCAAAGAATACTCCATTCTGAGTGAGCAAGTGAGTTATTGTTTAGTAAAGCTTGGACAATATTTCAGCCATTAGCTGTGTGTACTCCATTATCAAAATTTCTATGTTTCAAATGTTCAAGCAGCAAATCGGGCAATTGGGTAGATTTTATACTGTAGATTGCAGATTGGTTTCAAGACATCATTTATTACTTAATACAAGACCTTTCCATATAAACCTTTTAATCAACTGGTGAGGTAAAGGGAAATACCAAAAAGATGGAAGCATCAATTACCGGCATAATTTACCATTTTATTATACCATTTATTATATGGCCCTTCATTGAACTAAATTCTTAATAAATGAGACCATGATTGGTAGCAATTCAACCCACCTGGAGTCATCACCATTATGAAAGCTATATAAACATTGTGACTTAAGAAGCACAGTGGTGTAGTGGTTAGTATGCTGGCCTCTCACGCCGACGACTTGGTTCGAATCCCAGTGGAGACACCAAAAATTTGTGACCTGGGTCCAAAACTGTATTGTGTCCTTAGGCAAGGCTCTTCATCCACATTGCACTCAGTCCACCCAGCTGTTAAAATGGGTACCTGAATATAGGGATGTACGGACCGATACGGTCGCGCTTAGCGCTAAGTAGCTGCTTTGTACACTTCCCTCATACTCATTCTTCAAAGTAATAATCATCCTTAACCCCTACCTTGCTGATTATTGAAACTCTTTCTCCTGGCTGAGTTACTACACTAACTTGAATATAATGGCAGGAGGACATACTTGTTACATTTATATGAGAAACATCCTTGTTGTGCTTGTAAGTCAATCTTTTGGTTTCAATTAATGAAATGCTTTTAAAGCATTTAGTGATATTTAAATTTGTACTTAATACTATGTACATATCTCCTGAAGAAGAGAAGACAGGCGACTTATTCATTCCTATTAATGGAAAGATTAACCATTAAATGTTTATTAACTTTTCAAATAAGACCTCAAAGAAATTCAAATATCTGAATATCTCCATAATGATTTTTATTGAACCGGTTTCCTTTTTGAATTCAAACTGATTATATTAAAACTATATAACCTTAGAATGAAGTTTCAAAATGGCCTCATTGTAGCTTTAACCATTTTCATTTTTTAGCTTTCATTCTAAGATTTCTAAAACATACTAATGAGAAAGTAAAAAAGAAATTTATTTTTGTTTAGGATGAGATGCCCATGTTAGAGAAAATAAAAGTTTTACAAATATAATTCTGTTTGCTTTGAGAAAATCAAATTGGATATTTCATCGTAAAAGGTATTGGCACGTTTAAATGTAACATTGTTCTTATGTACAATCTAAATATTTTCTTGCCCCTAAAACAATCTTAATAGCATTATGCAAATAAATTTAAGATATTTGATATTTGAAATAAATAAATATAACTGAGACAGAATATGAAAGCAGCAGTTTACAGTGACAAATTAAACACAAAACAAAACAAATTTGATCTAATTATGAAATGTCATGGCAACGCATTACACATTTGACACGTAAATCACTGCTTTCAAAAGAGAAAACTTTTCCTCTTTCCCCTAAATTATTTAACTTTACAGCATGTGGATTCATTATTTCATCTAACGACTCCATAACATGTCTGAGGATTACGTCATTAAACTTTCCTGCATTATCTAAGTCTACTCATCCCCTTCAAGACCACATAACATATAAATGGACTCAGTTGTTTCCAAGGTTACAGACAGAATCCGCTGCAAGTTTTTCAACGTCTGAGCCACTCAAGCACTTTATCCAATAGTTCAATATTTTTATCAAAGGATTTTTTTTTAGTTCAGTGGCAATTCTGTGGGTGAAATGTAGAGACATACCAGTCAGAGTGTTTATTATCAACGACCCAATCGGGTCAAGTCACCGGTTCTTCGCGTTGATTTCTGTCACAATCGAGGTCACTGTGACCTCACAATGCATTACCTCACAGTCTCATTTCTCTCTTGCATCGCCTAGTAATGTTCCGAGCTTTCCCCTGTTGTTTCATAATCCAAGAATATATATTACTTAATCAGTGCAGTCCCTTAGTGCCCAGTCCAGGTCAGTATGCCTTCAGACATTTAGCATCCAGCAAATTGAGAGAAAGCACAATGTTACATATCTCAAGAGTTTCTAATCTAAACATTGTTCCTTGATGATCACCGAAAGTTTCGTTATGTTTTTAGAACTACTAGGTACCATTGGTGCTCTGAAATGGTAAGTATGCCTTTCAACATTTAGCATCCAGGAAAATGAGGGTAAGAACAACATTACATATCTCAAAAGAATGTTAACTTAACATTGTTTCTTGATGATCACCCGAGGTCTCTTTTTGTTTTTAGAACTACTAGGTACCATTGGTGCTCTGAAATGGTAAGTATGCCTTTCAACATTTAGCATCTCGCAAAATTAGGGAGAGCACAAATTAAGAAGCGTATCTAAATATAGTTTTTGGATAATCAACAGAGGGAAGTTCTGTTTTTTATCGAAATATTAGATACCTGTGCCTTGAGTTGGTTAGTATGCCGTTTAACATTTAGAATCGAGCAAAATGAGGGAAAGCACAATGTAATAATTACAAATTGATGTTGTTACACGTTTTTCGGCGATTCTGATTGGACGAGAGCTCTCAAAAATATGCAACCATTTCTCAATGAATGCAGAAAATTTGGCTGTTATACCTTGTGCATTCATACTTTATGACGTCACAATCCGACAGAACAAATTGACACAACAGCTAGTCCGGTTATGACAACAACGCGTTACTTTAGTTTTTTTTGCAAAATAAGAAATGTACGCATGTCATCATCTTCATAACTGAGTGGATAACCAGATAATACTTTCCTCCCCCAAAAGAAACAATTACCTTCACCGAAAACTCTTGATTTTAATAAGTATGAGTCCTGAAGATTGATAGCTCGAATCGTTTCACAAACGGTAGCCATTTTGAATGTCACGTGATATGCTAATGAGGGTTATTTTAAAAATGCGGACTCGAGTTAAGACGAACTTTGATTACATACGCGTCAATGCTGATAAAAACAAAATTAAATCATTTTCCGTTTTAGTACATGAAATTCGCAATGTTGATTCCACCATGTATAGTTGTGTGTAACAAACTGCAAACTAACGTAATGTTGAGGACAAGTATTCAAGATGTGTTAAAATCTTTGGAAATATAGTTGACTTTGTACATTATAAGGATTGTTTTACATTTTTTGTGCCTCTATCGATCTATAACAGCAACAAATTGTGTATAACATCGCTACGCTACGCAATGTTATACAATTTGTTGCTGTTATACATCGATAGAGGCACAAAAAATGTAAAACAATCCTTAAATAGATCTCCAAGAGTGTCCTATCTAAATCTTGTTTCTTGATGATTAGCCGAGATCACTTTTGGTTTTGGAATATATCGAGTACTTTTTGTGCTCCTATTTGTTGAGGTGGCGCAACATCTGATTTAAGACCACTTAGAGCATCAACTCCACCATTACCATTACCAAGCATTTGATAGTTCATAAAGAGAAAGAAAAGTATAAAAGCAAAAAATGTTATAAATTTAGACAGTGAACATCAAATTTTACTGTTCCAAAGTCAAGAATATCAACAAGTTGTCTTTAGGTCTTACACAAAATGATTTTGGATATGCAATAATATGAAACCTAAACAGCTAATGCATTGCACCTCAACATTAATAGATTCAGGACAGTTCACTACTGCAGAAGAAAAAAGAGGAACGTGACAAGACGCAGAGAATTTTGCAAGCACTTGATTAAGTGACAGTGACAACACTTTTGGGAAAGAACTCAACCATTATGTTAACTTGACAATAGCGATAAAACGATACAGATATTTCCCAATATGATACGTTTAACAATAACTCACTGCCACATGATTTGACTTGATAAAGTCAGGATACACTATTAATTAAGGATTAACTCTAGATTAACTTTGACATATTGATTATTAGCGGAAATAACCCATTTTTTAAAGTCAATGATACACAAGACAGAGACGGTATCACAATACATATATATTTTCAGATTAAGTATAGCAATTCTGAATACTACCATTTATTGTCACAGGTCAACTTGACACCCTATCCTGTACAAGAACCTCAAGAAAGAATAAAGAGGCGTTGTTTTCTCTCAGGGTCTTGAAAGATCTTAAGTATTAGTATAGGAAATTGTCGTAAAGGTTTCATGTATTTTTCCTAAGAACTTGCAACTCTTCTGTAATGATGATAATAATGATGATAACGAGGATACATATATTGACTGAATCCATTACACTATAAGGGCAATGCTTAAAGCGCTACAAACATTACTTGACTTGGAATACAGTCTGTAATTGTCTTACTTGGTCAAACTTAAGGTGAGGTGAGGTGAGTTGGTGTTTAACGCCGCTTTCAAGATTACTTATATCGCGGCTGCTAGTATTATTGCAGAGAGAAAGCCCGCAACACCATTGTGGCTATGCATTGCGGTGAAACCTGCGAGCATCGGCTGGAACTAGTGAACCATGGGTGGTACTGCGCTGAATTTCAGTGTAGCATTGCACCCAAACCTGACCGCATGTAGAACAGTTCTCTACAGGTTCTCTACTGCAGACAAAGTTGCCGAGCCCCTGTCGGGATTCGAACCACGGACCTCCCGATCCGAAGCCGAACGCGCTAACCACTGCGCTATCCCGCCCCTCAAACTTAAGGGGTATACGTTTAAAATAATTATTGTTAAAAAAAAGATGTAAAACAGAAACTAGAACATATTACAACAGAAAAAAAACATCTGTAGCTCATCATTACATAATCCATTATAATCAAGATGGGATAATAATACATATGAGAAAATAGGTTATCTCAAAGACTGAAGCTTCAAACATGTAATTATTATCTGCAAGATGAGGTATGGCATCACTACATAGGGAGACATGACAAAAGAAGTTTAGACACCCTGTCAGGCATACATTTGAAGTTGGTGTCTAGACCAAATCTATAAACATGAGTCTTCCCATTACGAAGATTATTCCAAAAGATTTAGCTTCCTAAACCAGCTGAAATGGGAGATGAAGTTTTTTTAAAATGGTTTAGGTCTTCTGCCTGCCACATCCGTATTTCAAGGGGGTCATTACCAAAAGTAAAAACTTTGATCCCCTGGACGCAAGACCCCCCTAACTAGATTTGTTAAAAAACAAAAAAAGTCATTTAGTGAAGGTACTTGATATTTAAGAGTAAGATATGCAAAATTTGCAATAACTTCTACATCAAGTCAAACTATTAATTTGAAGTCAAGGAGAAAAATGACAGATACCAAAATGTGAAAAATGAATTACTGAAGATTTTTAAAATCCTTTCTGGACCATGTAGTTCTAATTACAAAATTTGAAAAAGTTATTGCTGATCAAGATTTGAAAGTAAGGAAGTGAGTGAGGTCTGAAAGAATGATATGAACACTTATTACCGTCTTGTATCTAAGAGCAAGAAATATAAGCTATTATAAATTTCTGAATATTCAAGAGAGGAGGGAAAATCATGATTTACTTGACTTTCAAGAATGACAATTGTGACCACTAATATAAGAAAGAATAAGATAGGGAATTATTGATATAAATATATTAAGCTAAACTATATATGAAATTTCATCAATTAAAAATAACATTACTCACACGGGATAAACAGTTTTTTAAAGTAACACACAAATGATTATTTTGTTGATATTAGAGACCACATTCTATGATAAGTTACATTCACATGAAGAAATAACAATAGGTAACAAGCGCAACAAGAAAATGTTTTTAAAATTTCTTTCAGTGTCTATTTACTTTTAGAGGTTTTGTGAATGAAACTTTTCGTATGTATACCTTGGTTATTCTTTGAATAAAAACTTATTTATTCAAGTTTCAAGTGGGGAGAAAAACAGACAAGAACATTACAGAATTAAAATTTTCTCCGTCAAAACTATTAACTGTAAACAGGTGAACAACAAGACAACAAAAACTAATTATCATAAAAGTGAGCAATCAAATTCAGTGCACTCCCTCTAAACTGTCATCCCTCTAAACCAACAAACTGTGTAAACCAACAAAATGATTCAGTTCAAAATGTGTTCATATAACATGAAAAAAACTGCTTATTTGACACTGTCAAAAGGCTATCTTTGACAAGGTACGTTCAACACCAGTTTATAAGGAGCACACTGTAATTGTCTCAGTCCAAAAGCTTGCCACTTACCGTCATGAGTTTTGGCAGGTTCAGAAGGGGATATCCATAGAACTGTTGCGCAGTAAACAAGCCATAGAACCCTAGGACTATTCATTCCGCCAGCACGTGCATTAACCCATTCCGCAGAAATCTACTGTCACCCCATCTAATGTCTACCCAGTCAGTCATCAAGAAGCTTTCAACCAAACATCAGAGGCATAAAACTCACAGTTTCCACAACTGGATTAATTCAATTTTGAGAAATGTTTTCTTGTATGACTGGAGTTTTGGGGTTTCTTGGTACTGTTGTACCTTATTCCGCAAATGTTTTTGGGTCTAATTGAAACTGTTAAATATATATCCTGATTGGCTGTTTTTATTTTGAGACAATTCCACCAGAGACCCGAGTTTAGAGTCTGCTCCAGTCCAGACAGTTTGAATTACGACAAGTAATACTTCTCAATACATCACTGGCTATTTCCTTAAATTGATAGTCTCATTCGCAGAACCAGACAACCAATTTCGCAAGCACTTGGGTAACTGCAAGCCTGCGGCAGACACATTTTTTCCTCTACCGGCAGTCTTTTGATAATTTACTTTTAACTGCTCTGTAAACCAAGTTGAGCTCTCACATTGTGGAGGGGAACCCTTAGAGGCAGACAGCACACCGTTGAATGAATGTCACAATGATGTCACAGCCGAGAGCCTGCATCTCAAAACATGCACACCAGGGCCATGTCAAGTCAGCTTGAGGGTGGGGGGAGGGGTACCACTTGTCTCGCTGGGGAGGGATAGAAGTCCTCCTTACTTCCTCCTATGTTCTGCCTCAGTGAACATGGCTATTGCTGGATGAGGTCATCCATGACGATGGCAGTGGTATTAGAACACGGGCAGCTCCTGGTGCCAGAGTAAGCCTCACTAGGCATGTGTGTAGGCTATGTCAAGCAGACCCCTTTCCATACATTAACACAACTTATCCTCCCCGCTCCATACACACTAACTTTGAGGTCAACAACTGCGCATATTGCATGAGTGCATCAAATTCCTTGTGTAATTTCTCCCGGCACAATCAGCCTGTGCGTTACACTTCACATGCGCACTTGTGGGTGTGACGTCATATGTAGACACCGGCCACAGCTAAGTGTAGCACTGAGGACCTGTCTGACAGCCTGCTGTCTGTCTGTCTGTCTGTCTGTCTGATGTAGAGGATGGCAGGGTGCACCAACATGCAACTGTACACCTCTCCGGTGTTGTTGTTGCTGTAGTCCACTGCAGATCAAGAACCGCAACTCTGCTGGGCTTTCTGCCTGTGCCCACCTCTCTTCACCTGCAAGAGATAGAGAGAAAAGGTTAGTTGTTGAGGGTAGGCAGTACCTAATGCTGCCTATCGGCAGTTCCATCATTTAATATGCATGCATTCACGTCTGGAAAGAGTCATATTCAAGTCATTAGCATGCCGGCTGAGAGCGTGAGTCTAGTTTCAACAACCAATTTAAGATTTCGTAGCCACACACTGCTGTACAGGAGGAAACATCTTGCAGGATCAACATGATAAATGCTGCTTTTCATTCTTCATACATGACGATTTAGACGACAGCACATCTGTGCAATTAAAGCCATAAAAGGAGTCAAATTAAACTTAACCCTGTGACCTAACCCTTTTGTGGGTTTCAAATTATATTGGAAAATTAGAGGTATTCAGCCCGTGTATGTCACCTGCCCTCAAATAATGACACACACCGGGTGATTTATCTTGCCACAGCACAGAACCACTGTGCCTTGAAGCCTAAATTATACCACAGTTTTTACCTCTGGCGTAAAAAGACGTGAAAATTGGAAAAGTGAGATCCTGGCTTTGCCAGCCTGAGACCAGGTGAACTAACGACTGGACTTGTTAAAGAGATTTCACGCAATTACAGTAAGGTAATACCCTCCATGATGGCGAGGATGATATCTTTATGATGATTTCTTTTAAGTGTCATGACTTTAAATCAATATGTAACTCATTCCTGGAAAGATCATTATCATAATTTCAAATTTCCTTTTGAGAGTTAAATCATAAATAGATGCTTTGGCATTAGTGAAAATAATACCTGTTATATATTTTGGATATCTAAAGGCAGATTAGGTTAGAGACCTGATTGCTTTTGACAATGTTAACCAAGTATTTGAAAGGATATTGTAAAATATGCAATTTACATTAATAATTTACACAGCGAAGTCAATATTTGGGTACAACAGATGGTCATATTTGAAATCAATACCAATACATCAAAAACAAACCTCTAACATGTAAATGATCAAACTCAAACATGAAAATATGTATGATACTTTTCCAAGACTCATATATTAAGATAATACTTTAACCATATATAGGTGTTTGAACTAGTTTCGCAATGCTGAGAACACTTGGTGGTTAACCCTCTTCATGCCGAGTGCGGCATGGAAACAAAGCATTAAATCTTACTGCTAAGGGAAGGCCAGAGGTATTTGTGACTATGCGCTAGTATGAAACCTAGACAGAAAACCATGGATATATGCACTGGATTCAATTTTAATGCTGCATTGTACCCAAACCAAAATACATGTAGAACAATTCTCTACAGTAAACAAAGTTGCTAAACTCTGGTTGGTTTGAACCTCATACTTTTCTATTGTCGCTATTATCACAGCGCATTATCAGTGGTGCATGCCTGCTGCTAAGAGTCTGAGAGATGATCTCCCCCTTTTTACAACATGCTAAGAGAAGGTTGTTACAAATGACTTCATTCTAACCCTTTAAGAGCAGGAACCATCAATTCAACCTTTCAGGTTGGCTGAATTACAGGAAGCAGTAGTTAATGATAGCCATGTCTTGAGTTAGGCAGGTGAAGGGTTAAAGTGCAGAATTTCAAATATTTTTAAGTAGCTAGCTTATTTTGTCTGCTTTGATGACCCCCTTTGGTCAACTATTGGTTGATTAAAGCAATTAGGTTAACTACAGCAACACATACAGTAGGAACTTTAGAACTGTGGTTTAAAGAGATTAATCATATGACACATATCATTTGCTAAAATAGATAATGATTAAGATCTTAAATAGTTTTATGCGTGTGACAAAATCATTTTTATTTCTCATATCATCAAATGGTACAAAACTGTTTTGATGGAAGTTCACACTCCTGATAATAGAATTAAGTAAAGGAGAAAATTATAATTTATTAACGTTTTCAAACACTTTTTAAAACTAATTTTGTTAACAAGTTTCAAAATTGATAAATATTCATAGGAATAAATCTTAGACATATTCTTTTTTACTATCACTAAATGACGCATGACTGTGTATAACATAAATAGGCAGACAAAATTCAAAAGAGCTTTGTCCATGAGAAATCCAGTTAAATTACAGTAGTCTGGGCCGGATGAAAATAGACGGTAAGTACGGAGTCCTCCCGCTAAAGCTTAATTACTCGTCTAGCTTGTGAGAGAGCTATTGTAGGCAAGACAGGCTAACGATCAGTAAACATCTCAATTAGTAGAGAAAACTTATTCAAAGTCTGTCTGATCACAAAATACTTCTTACATTACATAAATGATCAGAGGACATAAAACCATAAAACTTCAGAAATTGGAAATCATTAATCGATTTTCTGTAAGTGAACATTTATCCAATCAAGAAGAATTTGTGATTGCTAATAACTGATAATGTTTAACATTTTAATATTGCTTCAACACTTAAAATATTAATGATTAAATCGAAAATTATATTAACAGGCTACATAAGATATCAAAAAAACACAATAACTTTACATAAGAGAAGAAACATAACTTATATGATAATTACCACAAAAAAACAAACTATTAATCACCAAATAACAAAATTGACACAGATGACATGCGTCCAGTTGAACATAGCCAGCTAGACAGCCAGAGTCAGATAAACATGAAACAGACTATAACATGTCTGGCTAGGTCTGCTTGGAGAGGTATTCATAAAATGTCTTAAGACTGACAAAGATATTTGGGCCCAACACTCCCCTAATACACAATTACAAGCAAAAAAGACATACAGGGCAAGGACTCTACCTGTCGATGGTACTCAGGCAAGCAAAGTCGTGCCGTCTGCTCTCTTCAACTGCAGTGGCGTGTCGTCTGCTAGCCAGTCGGCAGACACACAGAGCAGGCAGGCAAGCAGGCGAGCGAGCGACCCACTGCCAGTCCACAATTGATTTCCTCACGAAGCAAAGCAAAGCAGAGAGGCAGAGAGGCAGAGAGAGAGAGAGAGAGGCAGAGAGAGAGAGAGAGGCAGAGAGAGAGAGAGAGAGAGAGAGAGAGGGAGGGAGAGAGAGAGAGAGAGGGAGGGAGGGAGAGAGAGAGAGGGAGGGAGAGAGAAAGGATCTCACTTATAACCATATAAAAGTTACTGAGGGCAAAATATGCAGCTGAACAGCAGGGTAGAGATATTGTAAGAAAAACAAGATCTTACACTGTCAAGTCACAGGAAATAGCCGAGAGATAGTTTTCTTGTACAACTGGTTGTTCAAGGAATCTTTTTATTTTGTCTATGAGAAAAGGTAGTAAGGTGAAGGCATTCAAAGTTTGACTCCGCTTTACGAGTAATTCACAGCTGAAGGTACAAATGCAGAGAGACAAGTAACAATAACCATGTAGCTATGCACTGTAATGGAACCTGCAAAATCAGTTGGAAGCGGCAAGCCATGGGTTCCACTTCTTTAAATTTCATAAAGTATTGCAGCCATTGCTGACTGTGTTATGAACAGTTTTTTACAGCAGAGACAGTTGGGGATCAAGTTGCCAGATTCAAAGACAGACCGCTTGATCAAAGTAAAAACAAACACACTTTCTGAACCAGAGGACAAAGAGAAGAAGATTTATTTAAACCCATCAAAATTGAGCATTGTGGTGTAGGCCTAGTGATTAGCATTTTGGCCTATCAAACCAATGCCCTGGATTTGAATATATTGGAGGCATATATTGTGACCTGGGCCTTGCAATTTATCCAGTCTATTCGGTCTACCCAGCTGTACAAATGGGTAACTAAAAACTGGAATGTATGGACCTTTACTGTCATGCAAAATCAGTTGCATCAAGTATTATTCCTTCCCGGTAGAAATAGTAATTTTTCAGTATCTACACAGATATTGCACCATAGAAATCTACATTAATTATTATTCATTAAAAGAAATACTTGGTATAATGTTTTATTTTGACAAGTAAGTGGGTGTATGACTCAGGGTCTGTTACTTGCAAGCTGTTGCATAGACATCTCTCATTGTCATTCATTACATCATATGTAATTCTTTGTTAGAATGAATTTTACAGTTACAAACATGTCTGATTTGAATTCCAATGAGCTTACAATCATCTACCTTGTCGAGTAGAGATAGAGGCTAACCCTAGATCTACACAATATAATGCACCCATGATGTTTTAGCAACTTACTATCACATTCTATAACAATCCTATGACTAAACAAGACTTAGTAAACATTAAAGTCAAGTTAAGAAATAAACATGTATGATCTCAGTTGTTCAAACATTGCAAGCCATGTAAATGCGATAATTTCAATGTTTAAAAATCTCATGTTGAATGAATCTGTAACATTTCATCTCACCATGAACAACATGTGGATATCATGGGTTTTGACAGTGCAAGTGTCTAAGAGACTTTATACCTGCACAGATATATCTTTTCAAAAAGTAAAGAGCTCAAGGTCCAAGCACACAATTTTAGCTGTTCATGTTTTAGTGCGCATTCATGTTTGAAACCAGGTTACTGTGATAGCATGTTCTACACACTGTTAAACACATTCCTATACCCCCTCCATTTATCCTGATACCTGCTTTCTCTTATTCCATCCCCTTTTCCACTTGTTTCAATGCCCCCTCATACCCCCTTTCCAATTATTCCAATACCCCTCATACCGCATTTCAAATCATTACTATATCCCCTCATACCCCCTTTCCAATTATTCCTATAACCCCTTCTACCCTCTTGCCACTTAATACTATCCCTATTTTCCAATAAATTCTATACCCACCCCTCCACTACCCTCTTGCCACTTAATACTATCCCTATTTTCCAATAAATTCTATACCCACCCCTCCACTACCCTCTTGCCACTTAATACACATACCTAAAACTTTAAAATGTCATGAAACTGATTTAATTTTGAAATGATTAAGGGTATTAGTCTTAATATACTGGTGAGATAAAATGAGTTTATTTTTGGTTAAGCACCTGATATGAAGGTAATTTGGCTACATCAATCACGTAATCATCGCTGAAGCCAGACCCAGTGAACCATGGGAGCATTTGAACTTGCAGCACTGCACTTGTACTTGACTTCATGCAGTAGTTGTCAACAGCAGACAATACTGCCGTGCAGAGCCTAGTAGGAATCAGCCCTAGTTCAAAACACTGGATTGTGTAAGTAGAATGGGCTAACCACTGGTTTATCCTCTACCCTCCTGTGCCTATGATCATAACACACGTAATTAAACAAAAATAGAGTCATGGGCTCTGTAGTCTCTTCTACAATCTATTTATGCAATATTTCAGTTTTCTGACCCTTTTCATTTATGAGAAGAAAATGGAAGTAGGATTTTAGGGCCAGGCCCTTATGGCCCTTATTAGGATGACATACCATAAGCCCATTGGGCCCTTCAGTTCTGAAGCTAAAAATTCAACCTATAAGACAAATCAATGCCTTTCTTGAAAGGAGCTGAAACAAAAATTCAAAATTCAAAATCATTCCACCTATTTCTGTCAGTCAGTCACCTGATTACAAAATCATATTGTGTCTGTAGTGATAGACACAATATGATTTTGTAGGAAAGTGATTTACATTCTACATGCCCTCATAAAATACTTTCACCCACAAGAAATCAGACATAAAAACACTAAGCACTAAGATAGCCATAAGTACCCTTCACTATCATTGGCTTACAATTATCTCAGCAGAAGGTGTGGCGAGTTGGTGTTTAACGCCGCTTTCAAGATTATTTCCCTTATATCGCTGCTAGTACTATTGCAGGGAGAAAGCCCGCAACACCATTGTGGCTATGCATTGCGGTGAAACCTGCGAGCATCGGCTGGAACTAGCAAACCATGGGTGGTACTGCACTGAATTTCAGTGTAGCATTGCACCCAAACCTGACTGCGTATAGAACAGTTCTCTACTGCAGACAAAGTTGCCGAGCCCCTGGCGGGATTCGAACCACAGACCTCCTGATCCGAAGCCGAACGCGCTAACCACTGCGCTATCCCGCCCCTTATCTCAGCAGAACGAGAGCTTTGAAAATCTAGGAAATAATTTCGGGCTTGTAGGGTTGTAGGGTTTATAACAAACCTGCGTCATTGATATAAACATATATCTACCCTTAAAAATAATAAACCAAAACATGATCAGTGAAAAGGTTTACAAGGACAATGTCTGATCATAGAATTCTATACCTTCATGACGATAGAAAAAATTGTAGACTATGGAACACATGATTCATGAGACCTCGGCAACTATCCCTTAGCTGGAAAAAACTCTCCACTCAATGAGAGTAAAATGTCAAGAAACTTGAATCAAAGCTTTCTCTGATATAGGAGACATGTGCAATGAAACGACAGAACAGCACAATCCCTCCTCCTCCTCCTCCCCCTCCCCCCCCCCCCCCCCCCCCCCCCCCCTCCCTCCAAAAAAGTGTCTGAAACGAATTTTGACTTAAACATCTCTTTACAAAAACGTATCAGACAGATGAAGGAGAAATGCATGACAGTATTAAATATCTTAAACACAATTAAAACTTTAAACTACGAGTGAAAGTTCCTTTCAAAGATAAGCACACAACTCTGTTTTGGGAGATACGATTAAAAGGTTTCACTTGAACCATCTGATTGCCCTCAATCATGTGAGGCTATCTTTTGTTTTATTAGATTTCATAGAAATAAGTATTCTTGTAGAAGTCAAGCTGGAATTCAATGTGTACGCATTCGTGTGCGTTGCATTTTAAGTGATGTTTGTTGCTATGCCTAACCTGTAAGGTCAGTTTGCATGTGTACGTAAGAATTGAGTTCGATATTTTTTTGTGAGACATATATATATATATATATATAGATATATATATATTTTTTTTCCACATTCCGTATTCATGGAATCAACTTCTACTATTTTTGTGCAAGTACGGAGAACGTACTGCACATTAAACTCTATGCACTAGGTAAGCACTGGTTCAGTAGCTTGTGTGTTGTCATCTGTCATAGTGAATCCCATGAGCTGTACCAGCTGTCATCTCCATTGAACGTGACATTAAAAGTAAAAAAACGTTAAGGCTACATGCAAATTTTGAAAGAATAAAAAACAGTATATTCATATTAAACAACTTAGTGAAATATCTATGAAGAAAATTACTATATCCTTAAGTTATTTTGTTCAGTACTTATTTTAGTAATTATTTTGTTCAACAGTACTCAATTGTAATGAATTTGCCAAACCAAAGATCAAAGCTCCTTTTAGTTTTTAAACAAAGATAATTTTTTAATGACAACCATTGGGCTGGCCTTCAATAACTTTTAAGCGAGTAAGTGAGTTATTGTTTAGCGCCTCTTGGGTATTATTTCAGCCATTAGCGGAGTCTACTTTTCGGTAAAAATGTCATTCCACGATGTAATACTTTGAATGAAGATATAAAAATTAGAACCTAGATTACATTGGTAAGTATTATGTCACAAATCAATGACATTGCAAGTTCACCTTCAGGCAAAATTATTTTAAAAAGTCAATTCATTTACTTCAGAAAACATAATAGAAGGTTGCAATAAAGTAGTGAAACTATTTAGTCTGAAACAGATTAGATTCCAATCACTTAGAGATAAGATATACCAATGATTCTTTACCTGTCTGAGTTCTCTATGAATAATTGAATTACAAGTCAAAAACAATTAGACTATTTTAACTGTTTCAAAAATAAATTTAAATTTTAAAAAGATGACAGAATTTGTAAGGGAAAAATTGTATTTTGATTCATACATTCTTCATTCATTTGCATTTGTATTTACCTACTCTCATATCGAAAGTGTTCCTGTTGCCAATGATGTTGAAGAGTTCCATCTAACTGCTATTACAATGCATCTGTACTCCTACATTGATGCAGCTGTATTCATATTCCCATATGCATCTGTACTACTACATTGATGCAGCTGTATTCATATTCCCATATGCATCTGTACTCCTACATTGATGCAGCTGTATTCAGATTCCCATATGCATCTGTACTACTACATTGATGCAGCTGTATTCAGATTCCCATATGCATCTGTACTCCTACATTGATGCAGCTGTATTCATATTCCCATATGCATCTGTACTCCTACATTGATGCAGCTGTATTCAGATTCCCATATGCATCTGTACTACTACATTGATGCAGCTGTATTCAGATTCCCATATGCATCTGTACTACTACATTGATGCAGCTGTATTCAGATTCCCATATGCATCTGTACTACTACATTGATGCAGCTGTATTCAAATTCCCATATGCATCTGTACTCCTACATTGATGCAGCTGTATTCAGATTCCCATATGCATCTGTACTACTACATTGATGCAGCTGTATTCAGATTCCCATATGCATCTGTACTACTACATTGATGCAGCTGTATTCAGATTCCCATATGCATCTGTACTACTACATTGATGCAGCTGTATTCAGATTCCCATATGCATCTGTACTCCTACATTGATGCAGCTGTATTCAGATTCCCATATGCATCTGTACTACTACATTGATGCAGCTGTATTCAGATTCCCATATGCATCTGTACTACTACATTGATGCAGCTGTATTCAAATTCCCATATGCATCTGTACTCCTACATTGATGCAGCTGTATTCAGATTCCCATATGCATCTGTACTCCTACATTGATGCAGCTGTATTCAGATTCCCATATGCATCTGTACTACTACATTGATGCAGCTGTATTCAAATTCCCATATGCATCTGTACTACTACATTGATGCAGCTGTATTCAAATTCCCATATGCATCTGTACTCCTACATTGATGCAGCTGTATTCAAATTCCCATATGCATCTGTACTCCTACATTGATGCAGCTGTATTCAAATTCCCATATGCAGCTATAACCCATTGATGCAGTTTTATTCATACCCCCTGATTCAGCCATATTACTACTTCCTTATGAATTAAGACTAGTAGTACTAGTATGAAGGCTTATTACACAGTTATAAGCCCAATGTTGATGCAGAGCACAACTATTCCCTACTTTGATGCAGCCATAACTCCTATCTTGTTGCTTAGCTACAATCCCTGCTTTCATGCAGTTTCATTTCCTTCCTAAATGCAGCTTTATTTCTACTGATCGAGCAGGAATCTCTTACTGCTTTGGTGCAGCCTTATTTCTATTGAGGCAACTATAACCCTTTATCTAAGGTACAGCTAATAACAAATGTAACTTTTGCCTTATTTCCGTGCCTGAGCATGCAAAACATTATCCTGTCTTAGGGTAAAACACTTAAGTGCCCGCATCACTTACGTACCCTGGGATAAAACCCAACTAAATATTACGCACCAATCAAACAGTTTTATCCCAATGGTTTACGATAAAATTTCAGCCAACTACAGAGAGCACTCTTCCCTAGATAGTTCAGGTTACAGTACGTATCATACAGTGGGGTTATATCCCAGGGTATTTGAGTGGGGCGAGAGTGTATACATTTTACCCTGAGACAGCATGGCAAAGCACATATATTCTATCAATATCCTGGAGGAATAGTAATTTTCCATTCCTTCCAATGTTTAAATGTTCAAGTGCCCATTGTGCTGTTGGGTAGACTGAGTGCAAAGGTAATAAAGTACCTTGCTCAGGGACACACGAGCCAGGTTATAAATTTGATGCGAGAGGCCAGAATATTAACCATAAGATCACTGTGGTTCATATTCTTCATACTTTGATACAGTCATATTTCCTTTCTTAATGCAGCTGTATCTCCTTCCCAGTTGCAGCTGCAAGACAACTTTGATGCAAAGATGTTCCCTGCCTTTTTCTGGCCATATTCAAATAATTCAATAAATCACAGATGATGCTTGTATATTACAACTAAAATTCAGTCAGCAATACATCTACTTTGATTAAGCTGCACCTCTAGATTGATCAGGTGCATCTCTACTTTGATTCAGCTGCACCTCTACTTTGATTAAGCTGCACCTCTAGTTTGATCAGGTGCATCTCTACTTTGATTCAGCTGCACCTCTTCTTTGATTCAGGTGCATCTCTACTTTGATTCAGGTGCATCTCTACTTTGATTCAGCTGCACCTCTACTTTGATCAGCTGCAACTCTACTTTGATCAGCTGTAACTCTACTTTGATCAGCTGCAACTCTACTTTGATTCAGCTGCACCTCTACTTTGATTCAGCTGCACCTCTACTTTGATTCAGCTGCACCTCTACTTTGATCAGGTGCATCTCTTGATCAGCTGCAACTCTACTTTGATCAGCTGTAACTCTACTTTGATCAGCTGCAACTCTACTTTGATTCAGCTGCACCTCTACTTTGATTCAGCTGCACCTCTACTTTGATCAGGTGCATCTCTACTTTGATCAGGTGCATCTCTACTTTGATCAGCTGCAACTCTACTTTGATCAGCTGCAACTCTACTTTGATCAGCTGCAACTCTACTTTGATTCAGCTGCACCTCTACTTTGATCAGCTGCACCTCTACTTTGATCAGCTGTACCTTTACTTCTATTCAGATGACAGCACAACAAGCACCTGTATGCTATGCAAGCACATGTTTGCAAAGATCTACTAGATGGCAACAGCCTCTTCCACCATCTGCAAGACCTTCCATTGCTTGTGCCAAGCATATCCAAATTCTGGCAACTCCGTGCTTGGTTTGCAAGACCAGATGACACAAACCAATGAAACTTAATCAGACTGTATTGCCTTATCAAGCTGATCACATGCAGACCTGCACACCTCAAATATGAATCCAGTAAAGCTGACAGCCCAAAACAACATGACCCATACCAGCAAACAGCCAGGCTGCAGGCAGGCAGGCTGGTCCTATTTGGCAGTCGTGTTCTCATCAGAAGACGATTCTCACCCAGACTGCCATCAACAATCCTCCAATTTTCCCATTATCCACTCTAACCAACAAACAGACCGTCCATCAGCTCCATCTTAGTCCTTCAGACTGAACACCATGTGCATAGTAGCATCCCTTACAACCACTGCCTCTACTCATTCTATATATCTACACATACAGTGTCAGTATATACACAGCTGCTCTCTTCCCTCACTTCTCTAAAGGTAGGTTGGTAGATACATACACAGGACAGGGTAAGAGTATAAAAGATGTGAGGGGGGGCTCCCCAACAGGTAAGAAGTTAGATACATAGACAGGGGGCAGAGTAGGAATATTAAAGATGGGGGGGGGGGGGGGGGGGCTGGCTCCCCAACAGGTAAGTAGGTAGATACATAGACAGGGACAGAGGAGAAGCATAAATGATGTTAGGAGGGTGTCCCTACAGGTAAGTAGGTAGATACATAGATGGAGACAGGGGAGAAGTATAAAAGATGTTAGGAGGGCTTCCTTACGTAGGTAGATACATAGACGGGGACAGAGTAGCAGTATAAAAGATGTAAGGCAAAGGAAATTTCTCTCACAACTGATCAATCCCTAAGAATTTTAGCATCATATAACATGCTTTAGGTGGGTTGATATAAAATTAATGCATCAGGTGTTTATTAAATGATGCAATAATTTGTAAACCTATTAGGAACGTCCAGTAAAAGGGACATGTATGTGTCATTTGAATAGTTAATTGAGAAAAGGCACATCTTTACATCATAGTGTTTACATGCGACAAGTTTTGTTACATTCCTAGAATTAGAGGAGTTAAGAGCCGAACAAATGTGTGACAGACGGTCAGACGCACTGACCTTTATATCACTCCCTCCATAATCCCCCCACCCACCCTCCATGGAACATCCCTACCAAATAATAGGTAATATATTCAAGCTACACTCTGGAAACAAAACAATGTCAGGGAAAAAGGCTGTTGTAATAGAAGATTTGAGAAAAGTTTGGCACTCTTGAGATGTTATCACTAAAAGGTATACCACAACCACAACATAAAAGGCACAACGCAACCACAATGCTATCGTCCATATTGAATTTGAAGTTTCCAGGTCATTTAAACAACTTAAACGACACACTAAGTGCTAAATATCATAGGGTTTATTCTGTAGCAGCGGGATGATAAGCCAAAAAGAAGTATAAATCTATCAGTAACATTTGGTATCATTAAATTCTATAGGGAAAAAAATTCTCAACAACTTATTAGCACTTAAACTGAATTTTTTGTCTTGTAATCTTATTAAAAACAAGGCCAATCTTCTTTTTTCTGACCCATTTTTTTAACCTTACATCAAAATTTGAATAGATATTTTTTAATTGCATTACACCTGACATTTTAATGACTTATATGCATATGTCAAGAGCAGGTTCTCTCAAGTGTTGGCAATCATTCTGTATTTTTTGTCACCTGTCTCGCAAATACAAATCCCTGACTTATCCCTGTCTGATAAATCTATTTTGGACTGTGAAAGTGTATAAGAGAAAACACCAGTAGGCTAAGAAAGATCAAATTCAAGAAATTCTTGATTGAAGTCATTATTTACTTTGAGCTAATTTAAACTCTTTGAAAATTTGGTGTGGTATATTAGATTCTTTAGCTCACAGGTGAATCTTAACCAGGCAGAACATTCCCAAGGGTAAAAGTTTTCTGATGGCCATTTTCTCACTGTCTTAAGGGATGGGAATTCTTTTTGAACTTTTAAGGTTTCTTCCCCCTCCCCCAAATGAAGAATTGACATAAACTTGAACCCCTTCCCCCCTACAGGCCTATAAAAAGGCCTGTAAATATATTTGTTACTCGTTTCATAGGGGTGTGAGGGATATAAGAAAAAAATAATCTTAAGGCACGCCTACCTTGGAGTTTGATCGTGCGTAGCTACCAGTACCAAACTAAGAGATGCAGTCCAAATGCAACAAACACTGTTTGATGAAAATTTTTCTCGATCATAAAATCAATCGCAGACAGGGTCTTATAAATCGTTCAGCCTGACCTGGACGAACTGTCTGTCTGTCTGTCTGTTCGTCTGTCTGTCTGTCCCTCTCAAATTTGTCTAGACTGAAGCTTTTGTCCCCCCCCCCCCCCCCCCCCCCAGTCATTTCATACCACTTCTTCCGGCTCTTAAAACATATAATTAGCCTTAGAAACAAGACACAAACAATTAGCCTACCACTAATATGCCTGTTTGAATATGAAGTCAAGCATGGCTATTTCCCTTCTTAGGTCATCATGTCCTTGTTGTATGTACTTTCATATTCATTTCATTCCTAACTTTTGTGATAACATCTAGATCTTGTAAGTTTTAAGTCCTAAGATCTTGTAAGTTTTAAGTCCTAAACATATACTAAGTGAGGTAATTTATCAAGACAACTTAAAATTCTTGATGAAGTTTTACCCACAAAACTGACTATGATATATCATGTAATGTGATGGGAACTAAGAAATATTTACATATTTCTTAATCCAGTAACTTCCCTTTTTAAAATGCATAAAATATTGAAACAAAACTTTTGAAATTTGTTAACCAAGTTGAATTTCATTGTTAATTTTGTCGTTATTTTTCAAAAAGGGGTTTCAAAAATATTTTGTAAAAGGACCTTTACATAAAGCTTTATGTAATAATGTAATATAAGTCAATAACATGTAATGAACACATTATCACACCATGTGATGTCATATCATTTATCATACATATCAAATATCTTTATTAGATTTCTGAATTATATTCTGAAACAGTGTTATCCTTTCCGATTGGATGTTCCTTTTAGAATACAATAACATGTCGTATTTATTGACACCGACGTAAGCATTTTAAATGTTTACTTTTTGAATATCAAGTCATGCGTGACTACATCACACTGCAGTGAACAACAATCAGCTTGACATCAGATTTCATTAAAATAGAAGATGCAGTGCTTTCTTTCATAATAAATAAACATCAACAAGCCAGTAAAACATAATTTTTTTCTAATTTTAGTGGTTCACAAAGTCATAAAATCACATTCAAAGTCGAAAGAAAGTTAATTCTAAAATGAATTCATGTTTCTAGAATACTATTCTAGTCGCAAAATTAAAGCAAAAAACAGCACTGTTTATTCAGATACACAGTTCAGAAGGTACATTTTAAGCAAATATTAAATATTGAGTATATGTCATAACATTAATCTAAATAAATGTTAAAATATTTCTTGCATCTGTTAAATAAAGTTTTAACAGAACAAAAGACCAAATTAACTTAACCTTTTCTTTGCTGTGAGCATGATAAGCTGCCAGAACTAAGGTTGAGACAAGGTACATAACTTGTGATCTTATATGTCATACCTTTTGTCTCTCCTGTGTTGTTGCAATACCTTTATTGTGTTTACTAGCTGTTTCTTCAGTTGGAAAGCTTAAATCAAGATTCACAGGTTGGTGATGATGTTTACCAATTATATTGTGATGATTTACCAGATTTTTTCATGCTACTTTTCGTTACCTGTGATTGCATACAGCATTGTAAAGGAAATCTCTTATTTAAATTGTTAAGGGGTCTACCTTAAAGAGGCATTGGCACGTTTTTAGAAAATAAATAAAGCGATCTTTAAAAACGAAAATAAATGTTTCTAATCGCAAGACAATGTCTTCAATAAGAAGAAGCAGTTTTAAAATGAACATACCATGATCGGTTAAGCTATGTCAATCCTTTTCCTTACCTCAAATGATTAAAAGGTGTTCCTACAAAAATGGCCGCCATTGTTTTTAGCTTGATTATTACCTCTATGACTAAGGATGATAAGATTGACCCTCTGAAGACATACATTTGGCATGAACTAATGTTTATTGGGAAAATTTTCAAGAAACAACTTTTTTTTAAAATGTCCCACTGCCCCTCTTAAATATTAGGCTAGAGAATGAAAGAAATAATTGAACAGACAAGCTAACAGCACAATAGTGTTCACTAAGCTATGTAGTGACTAAGTCAAGAATTGATATCTTAGTCTACAAAGGATTAACATGAAATATACATGATACAGGATGAAATATTGCTCTCTGGACAGGATATCCTGTTTCTATGTCTAGTCGATTGACACTGTCTAGACAGACAACCAGACATATTCTAGATACAGTTTCCTCCTTCCGACCTTTGAGCGTCTGATGAATCCAATGTGAAAATGAAATTTAATACAACTTAAATTTGTCTGTGAATCTTTAACATTTGTTTTCAATTAGTGAGGAAACAGAGAAATTGATCTTGGTGATAAATGTTATCAATTAACACAGATAATGATATGATTTGGTCTGTCTGTTTTGTTGAAAGAAATTATCATGACGATTAACAACCATTTTTTGGTGTTTCTAGCTGAGAATTCTGAAATTCATTTGTCTGGTTTAGTATATAGATATTAATCGAGAAATGTACAGCATCTTATGTCCCATTAAACTACAAAAAGTTTTACAATTACAAATTTACAACATAAATACAATATGTATAAAGTCAATTGGTGTCTAGCATCATAAAGTAATCAAAATGACATATCTCACAGACAAAATTTATTTTTTCTGTAAAGTAGAGACAAAAACCATCAAAACAACATTTTTACTGTCAAAACAAGTACACAAGCTTGGTAAATATTTTGAGAACAAGCCTAGAGTAAGCAGGCTTACATACCTGTCGCTAAAGTTTGACCGACTAAATGATGATCCCATGCAGAACATTTGAATTCTTTAAGTCAGATTTAGCTTTCAAATAACGCTCTAGAATATAAAAAAATCTCAGGAAATTATTCATTTTTGATTAATATTTTTGATAATTTGGCATTATCAAGTTGTAACCAAAAAAGGTTTAACACAAACACATCAGTAACATCCTAAAAAAAATTAAAGTTTCTAAGTGATAGTCTACAAAGCGATGTTCCGGAAACGTCAAAATCAACCGATTTTTTCATAGCTATCAAAGCAAAGAATGACATGTAACTGAGTGAAAATCACTAAAAAAATCTCCCAGTTTAAAAAATGGCATGTCAAGAAATTAGTTGTATCTGCTGCACAGGTCAAACAGAAAAAGGTTAGAGTGCTGGCTGGGTAATGTCCACAGACAAGGCTAGGGTGCAGATGGTTGTTTGTCTGCTACAGATGCTGGATCCCCTATCCACCTACACGCAGACATTGTAGTTTGATGAAAACCATTGTGTCAACGTATCGCTACAATATCATCATCACAGAACACTGCTCGGCTCGACTCGCAGGTAAACAAAGTAACTAATAAAGAGGCGGTTCGTTAAGTCACAGTAAGGTTTCATGTTAATTATGTATCTAAACTGCCTGAACTCTCTAACTAGTATTTGCCTGTAATATCAAGGCATATCAACAAACAGTTTTTCGAAAATTTTCAAACAATATGTATGAGAATTAATACAAATTTATTCAATAAAACGCTGAACAAATTTATAAAACACTTTTCATACAGTTTCATCACGGAATAAAATCTTAATTCTTCAACTCAAGATGGAGGAATTTTCCATGTGTCCTTGAAGAAACACCATGTACAAAACTGGGTAAGCATCATCTTCATCATAATCAGATTCAATTATTTCAATTTATATCAACTCATGTACAGTTTACGCTATTACCACAAGCAACCTATCTTAACTGTAGATTGTCTCATCTAAATTAGCTCCAAACCATTCTGAGCAAGAAATTTGCAGGAATCATACCTCCGTTACAAAGCCATTAATATGTAAATGAAAACAATTTAGAGACGCTATCTTGAAAAACTGCTGTAGATTGCTGCATTGGTAGACATGAAATATTTTTTTTCTAATCATCTCTCTCAGACACTCAGGAATAATTAAGGTGCCAAAAGATCAAACTGACTACATATCTTTTTTGTTATTATTTAGATAATACTGAAAACACCTACAAGAACCAAATGTATAAACCAAAAGATATTCTAAAGCAAACACTCCTTTATCATTCCAAAATATACTGTCTTTTCCTATTGATTTTCAAGTCCTTTCACAACAAAGGCATATATTTATCTACATCATTGATCACGCTAAATTCAGCCAGGTCTCTACAAGTTATTTTCATACACTGACGCCACCTTCCTCTGCATGCATACCATATAAAGAGAACAAAAACATCCTTATTTAAAAATATTTCAAAGGTCTTGTGACTTTTAATCACTGCATCGAACAAAAAAGTGGGTTTCTTATAAAAGGGTATGTGTGATAAAAAGACATTTATAACTAATGGACATTTCTAATCAAATGGTATCTCTAATTACATGGCTTATCTCAAGTAGTGATATGATTATTTGGTGATATTTGGTCAATTTGCAATGGTGTTATAGCAATACATCAAACTATAACCTGGTCGGAATTTTCAGCTATTCAAACTTTATCAAGGTGATGTGATACGGGGTTTAATGCCGCTTTCAAGAGTATTTCACTTATATAGCGGCTGTATGGCAGGGAGAAAGCCTGCAACACCATTGTGGCTATGCATTGTGGTGAAACCTGCGAGCATCGGCTGGAACTAAGGAATCATGGGTGGTAATGCACTAAAATTTAGTGTAGCATTGCACCCAAACCTGACTGCGTGTGGAACAGTTTTCTACTGCAGTCAAAGTTGCCGAGCCCCTGGCGGCATTCAAACCACAAACTTTATCAAAAGGACACATGAATACAGAATTGATGCATCAATAGATATAGAAATAGTGTAGTGTTTCCTGGAAAGAAATTAATTTATTTACTTGCCTGTGTCTGTCTTGTGTCTCTGTGTACGGTTTTGGTGTAGTGTGCCTGTACTAACTGCCTCTGCAGTGTCTTAACACAGTGTCTGTGCTGTGTTTTTAAGCTGTCTGTGTTTTTTGTCTGTGCTTATGGTCTGTGCAATGTGTCTGTGGTATGTATCTGTGCAGTGTGCCTGTGCTTATGATCTGTGCAATGTGTCTGTGCAGTGTGGCTTTGCCGAGTCTGAGCAGTTTATCTGTGGTGTTTGGATGTGTGTCTGTACAGGATGTTGGGTCTTACCCCATGTGTCTGTGCAATCTCCACTTGGTGTTTGTGATATCTGTGTTATGTGTCTGTGCTAGGCAGTCTGTGGTCTGCATCTGTCTCTTCAAGTTTATGGAAGAGGAAATCATAGTGTTTTAATATGTCAAAAATGTGCATACCTTTAATTTTTCAATCAAAACATTTCCAGTGTTTAAATCATGCCTTGACAGAACATTTTCAAAGTGTAGTACACTGTGGAAACTCAACAAAGTACCAAAGTTGTTGTAATGTTGCTTTAAGGTCTCTCAGTGTGTCTGTCCATCTGCAATTCTGTAGTCATTCATTCAAAAGGCAGGTCAATTCGACTGCGAGCTGCAATCCTTTCTTCCCACTGCGTTGAAAAAAGCCTTGAGCTACCAGACAGAAAGAAATCTTCGGAACCATCAATTCCTTCCAGCCTCTCTAACTAGCTGGTCTCACCAGATAAGATTGTGTAGACAAAAAAGTACCAGGGAAGCCATTAGTTTACATTAGATTTCGCTCTGGTGTGTATTGGAGGTATTGGCTATTTTGAAGGATTTTGCATTCATATTAATACCAGGCTAGACAGACAAATACAGTGGTTAAGGCTGGATTTAACAACCAAAATAGTCTAACTGCAATCTAGAACAGTATTGGTTCAGAATAAGAAACATTTCATGTCCAATGATACAATACTCTCATGTCCAATGTTCATTTGATAAGACATTTCAGTTTACTGAAAAACATGGAGTAGCAAATTCGTTTTTTGACTTGATCATATTGGTCAGTGAGATCTTCAAAATACCTAAAATCGTTCCCTCATAAAAAATGAATTCCAATTTTAGTGATCTTAAAGTTTTGAGAATTTATAGCGATGAAAATACAAGACAAGAGAAAAATCTTCTCTTTAGATCTCATTTATGTAATTTTAAGAAGTAAACAAAATTTCAAGACAGATTTTAAGTATGATCTCACAAATGTTTAGACAAGGTATATTCAGTTCATCAAATAATGAAAAAATAGCAATTCAGTTAATCATTTACATTTTTACAGGTTCAGACACATTGGTAGAGTTTCATAAAATACCATTTTTTCTCAAAAGGAAATCACTCTCACCTACACTGTTTAAAACTATTGATGTTGAAATCATAACATATATAAATTTGCCTTGAAATATATAACCCTACAAAATAAGGATAAAAATTTCCTATGTTGACAGATTTTTTAAAATTCCTTTGATAGAAACCAATAAATTTTTTACTTAAACTCAAACTCTTTATTTTATGTTAAACCACCAGTGGCGGTACATGAGATAAACATATTTTAATTTTACTTAATACACAAGATAGTAGCTTACTGGCAATAAGAAAATTCATTTTCTTAAAGCATTAAGTACATGATTGAGAAATTTAGACAGGCTTTTAAGATCTTTTATGCTGGTGGTAGTTAGTTGGGGTTTTTTAAATGAACACATTTGGAAATTTGAAGTATTTGTCATTTACATATTCTTGACAATTTTGGAGAAAAGTTACACATCTAAACAGGTATTGAAACTCGTCTCAAAACTGCCAAAATTCAATTCTACATGGCAAGTAAGATCTCCAAGTCAACCAGAGCCATCATGTTGACCAAGCAAGGCAGAATGAGGAAGAGCAATTGTCTGGCCTTACCAGAACAGAGAAGAGAGACTAGTGAGGAACAAATGGATGCCAGTGTTCGTCTGGGTCACTCCGCTACCTCAGACCAACTAATTGATTCCAACCCATCAGAAATTGATCTGTCTGTTTCCAAGCTAAGTCTGTGCTTTTACAAGGTTGGTCCATCAGTTGGGTTCCTCACAAGGTCTCAACTGCTGGTGTAAATTTTTGGACTTTGGTTGAAGTTATGGCATCTTTAACCCCGTGATTAAGGGCCTTGTTGTAACGGCAGCGCCGCCAACAACATGAGAAAATCAATGTCAAAGAGATACATCATTTCACAAGCACAATAAGGCAGTGTCGAGCTTGTTCTTTGCCATGATAGGATCTGCTTCAATTTGAAAAATTGCCTAACACAAGGTACATTGAAAAAACTTTCAATGGTAATCGATGAATAAATTCGAGGTGTTGTGCGGTAAACAGTTGAACAAACCCCATAAAACTGAATTGAATTGATCTGAGCAAGCTCATGGGCCTATTCAGGGGTGGTGACGTTACTGATGACACAACAGAATTTGCCCTGAATGAATCTCATTCTCACACACAATAGAAGTATTTCAACGATAACGACAATCTAAAAGTCACTGTTAGGCTCAAAATAGTTTTGGTGTAGGTCAATGCGATGGCCAGCCATTTTAATCCTATTTTCTATCCTTCTTCAATGAAGAGTTCATTGATTGATGGCTTTTTCCCAACAGGGTGATTATATGGCTCCGAAAACCAATTTCAAACCTGTTCGTGCTCAATAGCCTTTGTTGTAATTCATAATTTCTACATTATTTTGTTCAAGCCACTTTATTCTGATTTCGGCATCAAACCACTTTCTTGGGAAATGGAAATGTACCGGTCAAACTGGCGGTAATTTTGCCTATCTTAAACCTCAAAAGAGAACTGAAAACCATGGCTCCCCAAAAGATTACATTACTCGTTGAAAGTTTAAATAAACATTGCACACCAGGTAAGGAATAAAATTATTTGGTTCAAGACATTATCATAAATTATCATAATTCATTGCTTTAAACAGTGATTGAATTGTGCTGATTTTACAAAACATGCATTCATTTTTCTGAATATATGTTCACATTTACCTGTATCAAATATCCATTACATCTTACACTCTGCTGTTACATCTTCACATCAGAAACACTAAAGCAACAAGTAACAACATTAAAGGTCATAAATGAATATAATATAGCAATAACATGAATACATGTAGTAACTGAATGTGAATTTAATTTCAGCTTCTTCTGATACCCTTTAACTGCACTGGGACTATGCTTTCCAGACAGAAATTGAGAACTTTAAATTAAGTTCCATCCTATCTATAATTTACTCCCTGAGAAGAAAGAGAGACATAAATGGTCAAATTTTACAATGGTCTAGATAACAAATCATATGAAACACTTAAAGTGCAAGAAATAGTTCCTCATGTGAAACATTATTTCCCATTACCATTTTAGAGAATTGTAATTATAATCAAAGTTTTTCACCTACATTTAGGAGCTTTGCAATTATAAAACTAATGAAATTATTTGACCTACCATTTTGGAGATTGGAAATAATAATACTAATGAAATTATTTGACCTACCATTTTGGAGATTGGAAATAATAATACTAATGAAATTATTCGACCTACCATTTAGGAGTCTTGCAAGTGTAGTACAAATGAAATTGTTGAACCTAGCTTTTAGGAGCTTTGAAATTATAATACTAATGAAATGTTTTCACCTACCATTTAGGACCTTTGAAATTTTAATACTAATGAAATCTTTTCACCTATCATTTAGGAGCTTTGAAATTATTATACTAATGAAATCTTTTCACAAACCATTTAGGACCTTTGCAAATACAATACTAATTAAATCAATTGACCTACCATTTAGGACCTTTGCAGCAGGAATCAATGTTGGCCTCAAACCTTCTACGCTGACTGCCTATCATGTATCACATGACATACCTCATTCTGTTCTACTTATTTCCCTATACTTATTACAGAAATATAATTTTCCTTTGTTACTCTCCACCACATGTATGTGACCTGAACATGAAAAGGAAACAAAACGACATAATCCATTTTACGCAAGTTGACCCGGAATAGCAGTTATTGTGATTATCAGCTACGGACATCTGTCTAGACGAATACTTGTAAGTGCGAGGCGATACCACCACCAATAACAACGGAGTGACCTCTGACCCTATCAGACAGACTAAATCTTTTAAGGCCACTGATAAGGACAACAACACGCGATATAATAATCTTACATTTAAGTCTTTGTACTCGAGGGCCTCAAATGAGGGCTTATTTGTTTATCAAGTTAGCAATGTCTGCAGACGACGAGGTTGAAAGTGTTGACATTGCTGCGGTGGATTGGTTTTTATGTTCCATGACTCTGATGTTGTTAAGTCAGGACGGCCAATATTTGTTGCAACCAACGGTCTTAAATAGGGATAAACCACACGTATATTATGCGATAATATCACCGAATATTAGTACAACAGTGGAGATCGTTTCATGTGTGCATGGAGTCCCATATAGCCCACTTGAAGGGTATCTCTCATGGTTTAAAGAGATCATAGAGTGGTAAAGTCCAAAGTTGAAGTCACAGGACTTGTTCTGTTGCCTGAGTACAAGATTAGCATTAACTCCTCTCATGCAATAAAAAAACTGAAGAAATAAATGTACGAGTCTGAAGAAGGGGGTCTAACCCAAAAAGCATGTAACTACACGACAATGCTCCTCAGAGTCCTCTTGCAGCTAAATCCATGTGTTGATGATAACAGATTTATCCCCCTTCTTCTTGAAATAAATATAACATGCCCTGGATAGGTTCCTGCTACTAGGGGGAAAAAAAAGGGTTGGGTACACTTATGAGCGCCTTCTTTGAATACTTTAAATAATGTTATGTAAATTATGGCAGAGATGAGGGACAATAATTGAACAGTTGTCTCTCTTTAATGTAAAGGGTAAGCAAGCAACCATGTATACTTATAAAATATATATAACTTTCAAACAAACTTTTCGGACAAATTTTTCCTTTCTGACAGGTGCCAGAATGATTTTACAATTTTTTAAGGAGTTTTAAAGAGCTTTTGTCTCGCTCATGTTGAGTGAACATGACCTCTAATGATAACAACAAAAACAATAATCAATTATGATAATAATCAGCTGTTTTCTGTATTTAGGTGACTATTTAAAAAAACAAATGGAGCAAACGCAATTTGAACAAAGTGCCTTGCCAGGGGACACAACAGTGACAACAGTGTGAAAATTAAGAAATCAAGAGTCTGTAATAAAGATGTGAATAAACCTTCTGAAAACAATGATAACAAGAGGAAAGAAGACTGTTCTGTACGTCTCTGACACTCAAACATTGATAAGTTAATAAAGGAGAGCTGAGATTCTCTGATACAAGATTATCATTCTAATCCCAGAAGTAGCTGAAATTAAGGTTAATACTGTCTTTTAGTATACAACTACAAAGTCTGTACTTTAAAGTTGATTTCCAAAGTTTCAGTTTTCCTTTATAGAGCTTGCAAGGAACTTAATTTAAGACATGATTTGAGAACTTGAAACTTCTTGTTAAATTATACAAAAATGATGTAGAAATATAATCTGTAGATATCAATATCTTCAAAACATTATAAAATTCCAGGTAACTTGTTGAATGATTTATATCAAATCTCAGCATCTACACAAATTGAGCAAACCTTCATTCCTTACCCTTCTTAAAACAACCTAGACTTTCAATGAAAACAAACTACTAATTGGAACTTCTTGTTCCAAGGCATGCACAGACTGTATCAATTTCTCAACCACATTGAGGAAGTGGCTTTACAGCCATATTGGCCAAGTCTAACTGGACAAATGTATAGGCAACTGACAGGGCAGACAGTATGAGTGTATTTACAGCAATAGATAATGGCTTCGATGGTCTCAGAGCCAGACTGCTCATAATGGACAGATATAAGCAGATAGAGCTTTCAAATTTATCTCCAGCGCTAGGATATGATTGTCACGCCTGGGGCTTGATCAGACACATACACAAGATTACAAAGTGTTGTCTAGGCTGAGGAGGTGGCTCCGCTAGGTGGAGGCAGGGACCATTAGTCAACCTGATCCTCATCCTATTATCCTGCTGTAGCTCCACAAGGTGTCCAGTCCAGTCCAGTCAGTCCATAAAGGGCGAGTCTGTCTACACCATACTCTCCGTGTACAGAAGGTCACTTGCTATATCTACACTGACTTTCTGACTTAACATTTTCTCTTGAGTCACAGACCAAAAAGACATTGATCTGCAGTTTAAAATTATTTCTTTTTGATCAGGTTGTTTATCAGCTTTTTGATGAAAATATTTTTATGTATTATCCAAAACTGCTCCACACAAGGTACTAAAAGCGTGAGATTGAGTAAGATGTCTTTGAAGGAATTTTTTAAACATCTTTAGGGTTTCTAAAATTACACTGATGAAAATACTTTATCTATTAACCAAAACTGTTCTACAGGAGATACTAAAAGCATGACATAAAGTAAGAAGTCTTTGAAGAACTTTTAAAAAAACTTAAGGATTCATGAAATTACAATGATTGAACATAATCAAACATATGACTCAAAACTTCATTTTTGTGCCAAATCATCTATTGTCAAGAGAGTAGTTTAAAATCTCCGATCAACCTTCTTTCATTTTGAGAGATCAAGTACAAACAATACATTAACCTCTGTCACGGTGCAGTTAGGAGACAGACTGACCATCATCTTACCACAAGGACAGTCTACAGAGTCGTGCAGTCATCACAAGCTCTGGTCTCCACAACACACTCAGTGCACAGATCCTTTGCTATACCTAGACTTCTACTCAGTCAGGGTGAAGTAAGCAGACTGACCATCATCTTATCACAAGGAAAGTCTACAGAAGTGTGAGGTCATTACGTGCTCTAGTCTTCAAACACCTTTAGTGCAGAGATCACTTGTTAGACCTAGGCTTCAACTCAGTCATGATGAAGTTATGAGACAGACTGACCATCATTTTATCACCAGGAAAGTCTACAGAGATGCCAGTACATCACACACTCTGGTCTCAAAAATATCTTCAGTGCATAGATCACTTGCTTTGACTTAAACTTTAACTTCAGTCATGATGAAGTTAAGAGTAGGAGACACACTGACCAGCATCTTACCACAAGGACAGTCTCCACAACACCCTCGGTGCACAGATCATTTGCTAGACCTAGACTTGAAATCAGTCTTTGCACTCTTAGACTGTATCCCACATTATGTTGCAAGCAAAATATTGGTTTTAAATTTAAATGACAAATTTTAAAGAGAAGACTCAAAAAGCTGCAGGGCCAAAAGTTACCGGATGACATGCTTTGCATCCGACATAGTCTTATACACTGGACAATGCTTGACCATGCACTTTAACCCTTGAACTTAGAAACATAAAGACATTAATAAATATATAGCAAAACACCCATTTTGGTTACATCAAATTCAAAATATAAAAAGGACACTATTGGGCATGGCTCGCATCCCATGGAAATTATCACCAAACTTTCAAGGTCCATTATTAAAAAGGCAACTTACATATTGGTGTATCTCATCTCATATTACTACATCAAGAAACAAAGTATTCTCAGATAGAAGTTCTTTCTCCCCTCAGATTATTCATGTTAAATATCTGACTCATTCATAACAAATTATACCTATTTCTTTTCTACCGATTTAAGGGTTATTTTACTCACCGAGCTGGCAACGTAACCACTTGTTAACCAGTTGTTATCCCAATGATTTTCTATGCTAATTGTGAAGTCCACAGCTGCAGTTTTGTCAGGTAAACTCAGAGTGCACCTTGGGTCACACACTCATCTAGACTTACTACACATCTCTATTATGACTTAGTCTTAGTTCATTAAATAAAACTCCTTTAAAGTCTGCTATCTCTGGAAAACTTCATATGTTTCAAATAAAATGTTCTCTTAATGGGGTAAAAGTTACTTCTTAAAATTCTAATTTTGCAGACTGAAAGTCTTTCACCAGTACATCAATCTATGAGAATATTTTAATCATGGACATTTTCTTAGATGATTTGGGTGTTACTGAACACAGACATTAATAATACTTCTCAAAATATCTCACATTAGCTTTTTTTCATGTAAGGCCACACACAGAGGATGACTGCTGTATTCCAGCTGTTTTCTTAAAGCCTTTATTGCTAACCAGGCATATACTTGCAATATGCAACGGCATTTGGAAAACAATTTGTAATCCTCATATGAACGAGTTAGAAATTAATGTCTACTATTTACAAGTTAAAGATGTTGCTGTAGATGCACAAACTACAAAGGCTCCAGAAATGATTCAGTAGAATTCAAGCAAGTCTAGGCTTGACATGTAATTCTAAGAACTATGTTAGTATGTCGCAGATTTGCTCAGCGAAATCATCATAGAAGAAATCTATAGCAACATTTCCCAATATCAGCGGTTCAAAATTTGTTGAAAAGTTTACTTGTCATAAACAAAATGTCAACATTATGTTCACTTGATCCATTTTTTCAACTCCCTCACGAAAAAGGGAAGAAATGACTGTAATATCTTACAAAATCAAAAACATATTTTCAGTTTCACAAATTTAATGGCTCCTGCTTCTTGAACCATGAGAAAGTTAGCTTTGGAGTTTAAATACGTGAAATGGCATTTTGTTGTACCCGAAAGCATTACAAATTATCATTATCATTATTATTATTATTGTTGTTGATTCTACCATAAACACTGCATTTCAATGCACAGACAATGCTAATCAGAAAAAGTAAACACACATGTATTGATGGCTAATTCTACTGACAAGACACTTTTAATGGAACCATAAGCAAATTTATGTGCGACATTGAAAGCCATTGATTGTTTTCGCATATCCTTTTTAATTTTAGGAATTTTGTAAGAATTTACAATTTTAAGAGTGACTGTGCTTCTACATGACCTTCCACAAATAAAAAACTTATTTCATTAGTAACTTAACGCAAGTCTATTGATGACAATGTAAGTGTGTGTTTCTACAAAATAAACCACAAATGAACATTACACGAGGCTGTTTCTGTATAACTTGTCCAAGTTGAGCTCCCACCAAGATGATGTCTATCTCCTTCCATTAGACATTTGCATATAGAAAGAGTGCATGGCTACTGTTCTGTCTTGACTCGCAAGTCAATAAGTGTGAAATTATGACTGTCTGTGCATGTGCAAGACTCCAAATGTCTGGAAAATAAGATCTTGCAGAGGTGGGAGCCTGGAATCGGATAAAGTCTTATAACGATTCAAATTCATTGTTTCGGACTATCAATTACAACCATACATTTTGCACTGCTGAATGGAAGCTTGTGATGTGACATGCTTCTGACTAAACACTATCAAAACTTCATCGGGAAGATCTGAGATGTAGATCAGAGCCATGGGCTCTGCAGCTCATTAAATTGAATAACACTAATTGAAATAAATATGCATGATAGAAAGCCATGTAGAGGTACCTGCTTAACTGCAGATTCCACTGTCAACAGATAAGGCAATAAGGGACTGACCACAGTCAAGCACTAATTGCAGCAATAGGGTGTTAACAGAAATAAACCATGAAAATCAAGGAATATGTGGACGCCTGTAAATATTTGGTGAAAAAAAAGTTTGATGTATCAGAGATTTTTCAGTATTTCACTTATATCACGGCTGCTTGTTTTATTGCAGGAAGAAAGCCCACAACAAGAATGTGGCTATAAACTGCAGTGAAACCTGCGAGCATCGGCTGGAACTAAGGAATCATGGGTGGTAATGCACTAAAATTCAGGGAAGCATTGCACCCAAACCTTACTGTGTGTAGGACCCTGGCGGTATTCGAACCACAGATCTCTTGATCTGAAGCCGAACACGCTAACACTGCACTATCCCTCCCGCTACGGTATCAGAACCTTAAGTTGAATATCCAAGGTCACCTTAATGACATGTCGAGAGAGGTGCAAGGGAAGTCAGGTTTACACAGAGATGTATGAAATATAAATTTATGACTAGGTTTCTTAATCCCCTTTAGTCTTTTTTAGTTTTTCTGCATTTCTGAATGATTTACTTCATTCAGATTCAGCAGATAAACGTTCAAGAAAACGTCCATTTCAAATAATGCTCTAATATTCATTCATTGTTATTGGTTTGTAGTTTTTCAACACAGACAAATATTTGTCAAATATGTATGAAGTTTCTCAAGTATCACTGCACCAGACGATGTCTAGACGATTAAAACAAAAGCTTAACCTTTCAGTGCTAATAGGACACCAGTTACTACACAACTTGCACAGAACAAAGTGTCATTTGATATTCAAATGAGCTAATAAACCTAGAAATAATTACGTTTAGAAACACAAGACGGCTTTCCTATGCACCTTAGTCTTGTTAATTGATGTGTCAGCATGAAATATTAAACAAGCTGAACGATATTCCAGTAAATTCTCTCTGTTAGCTAGTGTTTAAAACATAGTAGGATACTTAAATAAGTTCTTTACATCCGTTTCTCATGTTTACATTTTCAAACATACCATATTTCCTCGAATAGATGCGGGTTTTTTTTAGGTCAACTGCACCCACGGCATCAATTCAAAACCAAGCCTCTATTCAAGACCGGTCTCACTATATATTTTAATGCAAGATAAATTATCTCATTTTCAAAGTACATGAATGCATTCATGACAACCTCACTTCAAAATTATTGTTTAGGATAAATATTAATACATTACTGGACGTGAATATATGAAAACATGTTGCATATGTTCCAACAAGTGGAGATTTGTTAAGTATCTTGAATTACTGAAAAATAATTAGGTTTTACTTTTTATGTTGCACAGCTATATATGCAGCATTATATGCACTACAAAACTGTCAAAATTGAAACTTCAAATTAAACTCCACCCCCTATGAAGGTATGCGATAAATCAACTACAACTCATATTTGCAGGGATTATATCTCAAAACCCCTCAACCCAAAACCACTACATCTAGTTCCCCTACAACTGGTAGAAAACACAGAAGTTTACTTGTCTCAGTATTGCATCCACCTTAACAAGTGGTAAATCGTGAAGTAGGGGTGGTTGACATTGAAAAGATTTGGGGAATAAAGTTCAAACATTTTCTCAGACTTTCATTTGTCTGTGTGTCTCAATCTGGACCATGCGATTATATTTGTCAGACTACTGTTTATAGGTGCAGTCGACCATAAATTTGTTTTGATAACCTGTAAGGAAAATAGGATGTTGGGGTTTTGGGAGACCACCTCAGGTTGAGAGGTAACAGACTGATAGATGTGTAGAAGACACCTACATGAATTGTCACTCTCCCAGGAGTACCATGTGCTATAATGTAATAGAGATTCTGAAATAGTCAAGATACAGATTCAAGCTTAGTTAAACTGGCACGAGACGAAGTTGAGGGTCAGTACACTGGACCTGTGACATGGCCTATACAGAAATGATATATTAAGATTTCTTGAATAGCATTTCTTCATTTATTACCTGCAATAAGTATAGAGTTCATTTGAATCAATCATAGTAAAGGGAAGATGAAAAAAAGACATCACTTGCAAAGAAAGAGACAAAAGTAGTGTGACCACACTTGCTCAGAGGTGTATTTGGCCATTTTTCTTTTAATGGCCGTTAATGGTTATTGGACCAGATCTGAACCATATGGTCCAGGATATATATACTGAATATATACCATAAGTAAGGTGTACATGAATGTGTATAGGTGTTAACCACCAAATTCACACCCGTAAACAGCAGTAGGCCTTTAAACTGTGAGTTCTGCAAATTGAGATGGTAACATGCTCAAAAGAAGGAATGACTAAGTTAAGCCTATTTTTTTTTAAAGTCTACAAGGAGTCTCAAGTTCTTTATTCATGTGAACTGCCAGTTTTGGGAATTAATTTTTGGATCATTTTTAAGCAAATCTAACTGTGGTATACACTGCATCACCATTGCCTGAAACATATTTGTGACTGTATATCAAAATGTTGGCAATTCAATATATGAAGAAGTTGAGAAAGACAGATAGTAGAAGATGTATAGTAAATAGTAAAAGGAGACTGGGAGATGGTCTACAAAAGAATGCACTCATGAGACTACACTCCAAGCCCTTTGAGCAGAGAGCAAAACTTCACCTCCCTTAATTGCAAAGAAACATGTTGAACAGGGTGGAATAACATGCGCAAATGTTGTCATTTCATACCTATTGATAATAACCCTTAAGATGAAAATATGAGTCATTACTGTCAGCCTGCAAGCCATATACTATGGTCAACTGCGTGGGTGGATGTGTCAGGAAATATAAATACCTTCGCTTCAAGATCAGACAGTGGCACTTGGTATTATGTTCTCTTCAAGATTAACTTCAATAATCTTGCAAGTATTCAAGATCTAACAACAATTCTATAGCTTTATGATATTCAATAACCCTTATCAACTGATGGCATGACAGCTAGCAGATCAATATGTATACTTATATGTATGAACAAATGTTTTGCTGATTTTACTGAAAGTGTGTACTTTTGGATCATCAATTTGAAAATAAATCTTTCAGATGACTATTTCAAGGTTTCTCTGTTGTTTTTTTCATCAATAAAACTTTCAGGAATTCACAGCTTGGTCATATTTGCAAAGCAATTATATCTGGTCTGTAGAAAAATTTCAAGTACTATTATCGAAATTCAATAAAACAATTTTTTTTAACAAAATTTATTTATTTTCAAGATTTAATAGAAAGGTTTTATGAAAATCTCAATTTCAATTATCAAAATATTGAACAAATTTTTCATAGAAATATTACCATTATGTTCAGTTCTAACGTAACAGAACAAAATTGTCCAATTCATCCATTCCCCTGCTAATTCTTACGTAAGCATAAGCATGATAGCAGGTATTCACCTATAAATAATTCCAGTCTGGCCAGAAATGACAATCAAAAAATCCATTTCCCTGTTAGTATCAAAGTAATTGTACAGACAGTTCCTAAAAAATGATGCAAGATTAAGAACTTTCTTTCCCCGAACCAGCGCATTAATCAATCAAATCTTTCTCTGTCTGTCCAGCGAGTCAATCAACACTCCACGCCAGCTGCAAGCCGGGCTGGACTCCTGGGTCAAAGGAGGTCAATCAACGACCTCTGGCCAAGGTCAATATGAGGCAGCCAGACAGCTGAGCTGTGGTGACCTAGGTCGGGGTGACCTGCCGATTAGCGCACACATGCTCACACGCTAGTGGGTTTGCGAGCAAGCGGCTTTCCACTCACTCAGGGACTAGTTCAGTGAGGTAAATGTTGTGTTGGGGCCGGCACTTGCTTTGTGTCAGCTATCTGGCTTGGGTAACAACTGCACTGGAATGTGAGATGTGGCCACGATAAAGTATACTATTGACAGGTCGCAGTGTATGCCGCTCTCCCGGCTGGTAATTGAGGCTAGGAAGGAGAGGATCGAAGACGAATTACCGTACTGATACACGAGATAGCTGGCCAAGATCGCAGTATCACTGACACACCAGCTTTGAGCGAGAAGACACTGGATAGATATTAGATAACACAGTTCTTCTGAATTGATATATGACAACAGTGGAACCGGCAGCATGTGGACATGATAGCTGCTAGTTTATCATTATTATCATTATCATCATCAAAATGCTGTGATGTTTCTCAAATCACAGACCTTTACAATCAGTTTTAGACAAATCAGTCCCGACAAGGATGACAGCTGACCATACATCCACATATATAAATGCATTACGGTTGTTTGTTCAGAATGGTCGCAATGTTTCTGTTTCACTATTGATCTGTCTGGATGAAAACATCAGAGCCTGGCAGAAATCACGGCCCTATTAGCAGTAGTGACATCCAAGATTACCAGGCATGATAGCAGAGAGACGGAGATGATTTAAGAAACTCTGTTTAAGAAATGGCATTGATGGAAGTGAATCTGTTGAAAATCTGATATCATTAGGTTCATAAGACTTTATTTTATTTAATTTTCTGTTCTGTTGCATAAACTCCATCAAATAAATGAGTGTTCTTACTTAACCCAGATTTGTAACGAAGTGGTTTGGAGGATGCCCGACCATCCCAACATCGAGGGTGCAACTTCCTGCAGGGGATTGCAGCAGGTGCCCCCGGTCATTGACTCTTCTTAAATAGATAGAGTATTGACTTCAACATAAATATATAAAACCTGTTCTCCATCGCAACAGTTATTGAATTCCTTTAAAGTGTTTCTTGCACCAGGTGCAAGCTGCCTGCTTTTTACTAAACTTGTAAAATTAGGAAATAAATACAACCGATATTGACTGACCCATACAAACAGAACTGAAATTCACCATTACACTACTAAGGACATTTTTCAAAGGGACGTTCATTGAATGTTCCATTAAAAATTTTCATCATTTCCTCTTAAGACAATATATTTTGTTTGTTATGATTGTTTTACAAAACCAGAAACAACACAGCTTGAACTGCAAAATGTGTAATGTGTACAAGCTCAAAACTGTTCAATTCTAATTATGGAAAGCCTCAAAATAACATGCTTCACTATGTAATGAATGCCACAAAGTCACTAAAAACATTAGAGTGCATACATGTCAATGAACAGTAAAGCATTACAATCTCAGTGTATGAATATTTCCTTTCTATTTGAAAATATATTCACAACGAGACACTCTAACATGATATGGATGTCATAAGAACATTAAAACCAATTGTGTGTATGTATCAATGGAGAAACTATAAACAAGCTGTCCCTTTCTAAATGAAGGTAGCTTTAGATGGCACAATAGTATGCCATGGTTTGTAAGAATCCTGACATTGCTTTAAAATTTCAGTGGCACAAAATGATCTAGTTTGATTATAAAAATTATTTGAATGATGTAAATGTTTGTAAGAATCCAGATATTACTTTAAAATTTTAGTGGCACAAAATGATGTAGTTTGATTATAAAATTATTTTAATGATGTGAATGTTTTTTAGAATCCAGATATTGCGTTAAAACTTCAGTGGCATAAATTATGATCTAGTTTGATTATAAGCATTATATGATTGATGGCAAATGTTTCTAAAAATCCAGATATTGTTTTAAAAACTTCAGTGGCAAAAATGATGTAGACTGATTATAAGCATTAATTGAATATTGGCAAATGTTTGTAATAATCCAGATTCTGCTCTTAAAACTTCAGTGGCACAAATGATGTAGTTTGATTATAAGCATTTTTTTAATGGTCGCAAATGTTTGTGAAAAGGTTTGTACATACCTTCTCTCCAAGTAGTGAATTTCTCCTCAAAGAAGTTAGATTCCCTTTGTTCTGAAATGAAAGTTTACAATTAAGTTTTGCATTACAGCCTGCATACATAAACAGATACATGAAACAAAGCCTTAACTCCTGATTTTGGTTCAGTAATCAGACAGCAATTCATAAAAAAATTCATCACTTTTAGATGAGGTGAGGTGATATGGGGTTTAACACCGCTCTCAAGAGTATTTCACTTATATCACGATTGCCAGTATTATTGCAGGGAGAAAGACCGCAACACATCGCTATGCATTGCGGTGAAACAGCATCGCCTGGAACTAGCAAACCGTGGGTGGTACTGCTCTGAAATTAAGTGTAGCATTGCACCCAAACCTGACTGCGAGTAGAACAGTTCTCTACTGCAGACAAAGTTGCCGAGCCCGTTGGGATTCATCACTTTTAATGGCAGCAAATGATTCAACATCCCTTCATAGGGATTTAACAAGAGGTGAAAGAAACCAATTCATAAAAAGGATGCTGCCACCTCAGTGTTACAACTAATTTCTTCACCCATCTGGTTCTACATGTAACCTCAAATTTTCAAAAATTAATTCATCCTTGCTCCAGTTATGAAGTATCAGTGTTGCGTATGAGTGTTTCATTTTGAGGTGTCTCATTTATACTGCTGGTGATCTTTTGATTGATGCTATTCCATGGTGCTAAATTGTATATTTAGCAGCTTTACACAGTGATTCAATTCTTCCTTTGTTAGGCCTACTTAAGCCCAACATCGCCCAAACCAATAGGCTAGTAGTCACAGACAAGTACACTAGTTGCACATCTGACATAAAAACTAGTTGCATTGGGTAGCTCTCATTATCCAAACATATATCAGTATAGCCTAGTATTCAGGAGCCTAGAAGCCCATCATAGCCCAGTAGCCTAATAAACAAATAGCCTAGCATAAACCTGCGTAACCAAGAAGCCTCTTAGACCATCATAGCCCAGTAGCCCAGCAATAACCAGCATAGACCAGAAGCCTAGAAGCTCATCATAGCCCAGTAGCCTAGTAACCTAGAAGCCTCAAAGCCTGTCATGGCCCAGCAATAACCAGCATACACCAGAAGCCTAGAAGCCAATCATAGCCTAGTAGCCTAGTAACCTCGAAGCCCATCATAGCCTAGTAGCCTAGTAACCTCGAAGCCCATCATAGCCCAGGAGGCCAGCAATAACCAGCATACACCAGAAGCCTAGAAGCCCATCATAGCCTAGTAGCCTCGAAGCCCATCATAGCCCAGGAGGCCAGCAATAACCAGCATACACCAGAAGCCTAGAAGCTCATCATAGCCTAGTAGCCTAGTAACCTCGAAGCCCATCATAGCCCAGGAGGCCAGCAATAACCAGCATAGCCCAGAAGCCTAGAAGCCCATCATAGCCCAGTAGCCTGGTAACCTAGAAGCCTCGAAGCTCGTTAAAGCCCAGCAATAACCAGCATAGACCAGAAGCCTAGAAGCCCATCATAGCCCATTCTACCATGAAAGTGCTGGATACTCGATTCTGATTGGCTGTTTTCTCCGATTCACAGGGAATCAATTCACCATTGAAGTCGCTTTGTTTACCCGAAATCTGTTTTCAATGTATTAACACATACATTGACTTCCAGCTATCCGACTGGTAACTTCAGAGTTGATATTCCGCTTGAAAGTGGGATTAATCTCTTTCCAAAAGGAATTAACTGTATTTGTGTTCGTGTGTTTACACGAAGAGAGCAAATTGTTTTAAATTTATGTCATATTTTTTACAAAATAAGAAGTTTGAGTGAAAAATCATCGTAAACTAAGCTTTCTGCTACTGGGCATGCAACATCATTCCTTCGAATGCGGCAACAAAACAATGATGTCATTTTGCAAGCGCTTCTGACGTCATAAACCCTATTACGACGCCATAGTGGTCTACTGTTAGAGTCATCTATTAGCGTCATAGGGGTGTTGTGGTCTTTGTTTGCTATCAAAACAAGAAAAAGGACTTTTTAAACGATTTGATATTTACATTTGTACTACATACTATGACAAAAGAATTTTGTGAACACGCTTTAATAGGTTTAACTTTGTTAACGGTTTAATTTAAGTTCAATACTAAGACGCAAAATCCCTGATGCAGACGAGTTTATGTTTGTCTCCGGAAGTCGGAACATTTTACACTGTGCATTTCGCTATGAAAAAGAGTTCAGCATAAAAATCGTCATGGTAGAATGGAGATAAACCTAGTGTGTTTGAAAATCAGAGACATGTTATACTGGATTGATAGCGAGTAAATTTTAAATTGAAACCGATTCGGTTTCAATTTAAAATTTACTCGCTATCAATCCAGTATAACATGTCTCTGATTTTCAAACACACTAGGTTTATCGAATCGGTTTCAATTTAAAATTTACTCGCTATCAATCCAGTATAACATGTCTCTGATTTTCAAACACACTAGGTTTATCTCCTAAGTAGCCTAGTAACCTAGAAGCACAGTAGCCGAGGAGCCTACAGTAGTATAGACCAGTAGCCTTGCTGCTTCCATCACCAGACTAAAAGAGCAGTCATACAGATAATGACCAGTCTCACACGAAAGCCTGCATAGCTCCATCTGCCCAATCCATGAAAGTTCCAATACAATCAGCCTCACAGACAGGTCACTCCTGGTCATGGAGTACTCAAGTCTTGAATGTGTCCTTTTTTCTATGTTTATGGAATATGGTTCAACATTATAGAAGCTCATCTAATTTAGTAAAATATGGGCCAACATTTTAAAAGCTTCAATATATAAATCCAAAATGGGGTGACATCTTAGAATCTTTTCAGTGTTATCAGAATTTTGACCAGCAGTTAGAAGCATTTTATAGTTCAATCAAAGCTTTTTAGAACCATTTCGCACTTCCAGAATTCAAACCAACATTTTAGCAGCTTTTTAGGGTAATCAGAATTCTGACAAACACTTTAGAAAAAGTTTAGTGTAATCAGAATTCAAACAAACATTTTAGAAGCCTTTGGTGTTATCATAATTCTGAGAAACACTTTAGAAGCTGTCTTTAGTTTCATAGATTAAGTACTATGAGCTTCAGACGTCTGCATTAATTGCTACATAAATGATTCTCATATGTTTTCTACAATTAAAATTTGACTTGAAAGGCATGACAGACATTTACTGACACTATAATGACACACCAAACATTAAAAAATATTTAAACCAAGGTTAGTCCATTATCGAACCAGACTATAATTTGTTATTCCTGAGAGACTGTTTCTAAGTATATGGTAAGCGTGCACGGTATTATCAGTATATACTGTAATACAGTAACAACATGATACGTAACGGTACACTCTTCTGATAATATCCAATATTTTGGAGGTTTTAAAATAAACAATTTCCGTGTAAAATTGTAAAAATCGTACAAAAAAACGTGATTTTACTGAAAGTTTCAAACAAAGTGTGAACTCGCAAAGTGAAAATAGCACAGACATGTTAAAGTCCGAAACCAGTGTCTGAATTATCTTTCATTACAAAACGATTGCCAGTTGAGCATTGATCAATGATATAATTGCTGCTATTTAGTCAAGAGAGCAAGGTAAACCTAAATATTAAAAGTACCAGTATATTGCAATACATACTACAAGACGCTTTTCTGTATGGCAATATATTGCAATACGGAAATCAGGAGGGATACCCATCCTTAGTATATGGTATGATTAAAGTATGTTTTGTTTGACTAAAGGCTTTTTGCCAAATATAAGTATCTCAATTTCTTCTTTGTAAGGCTTCCACTCCAGTGGTAACAGATCAAAGATACAAATAATGTATACATGTAGGTACATTCATTATAAGTAAAAATTTATTAGGCTGCAATCCAGGGTATCAATATTGATCTCCAGTAATCATTGTATGCAAATGAAATCAAAACAGAATCTGTTTGCAGAGAGTTTGCCAGAGTAGAATGCATTTGTTACATTGCAATAATTACTCTAATTACTCTAATTACTATATCAGAATTTGCAGTAATATGTAAACAAATGATTGATTATATACTTTTAATAACGAAATAGTCATTAAAGATGATCTTCATATTCAGAATGCAACAAAAACTTAATTGATTTTCAACTTGAAGAGAGCGCCTTTCTATTCAAAATTTTGAAAGTATTAACTGCAAAAAGAACAATGAATATCTTAAATTGGAACCTTCTTCTTCAAAAAGAATAAATATGACCATAGGGAAATATATCATTCGTCAATATTATCTCCTACAAATTTACATATACAAGTAAGTATAAAAAATGTCAGCAAACTTCAATTATCAAAAGAACAAGACAATGCTAATGGCTGAAATATTACACAAGTTGTGCTTAATATTTACTCACTGACTCAAGGACAAGAATCAACAGACAAAACAATTTATTTTCTCAAAATCTGTTCCATCCTGATTTTGGAAGAGAATACAAACATGCCAAAAACGATTCCTTTATCTAGTTTATGTTAAAAAGATTCCTATATCTAGTTTATGCTAAAAAGATTCCTATCGCTAGTTTTCTAACTATGCCCAGGTATCCAGACAGCTAGATTGCTTCACACTAACCCTGTTCTCTGTGAACTGTGATTAATAACGACAAGTGAAAATTATTGATGAATATTTAATGTTTTGCTGAGAGTCCCGCTGTCCACGCCGGCAATTCCTATTCCCTTATCATCTCACTTCCTGTCCAATATTCTCAACTTTCGACAAAAGTTGATAAAATATTTACACAATCTTCTCCCTGCATGACACAAGACAGCTTCACTCCTGTGATAAGTACAGGGCCAGACATTGGAGACAGGTTACTCAAAAAGTTACAGTCTCTCACTACAGATAAGCTCAATTGTACAATAGACTGTGACAATAGCAATCCTGTGGGTTTCATTGTTAGAAGGTTTGCAAGTCTGGGGTTACATTGACTCTTTGACTAAGACAGACTTAGGAGGGCACTTACTTAAAGTTACTCTCACCACAGATAACTGCATAATACTGTGTGATATTAGCAGATTATGTTATGTGTCAGAAGGTTTGTGAGTCTGGGGTTGAATTGACTATTTGATTGGGAAACAAATTTACTTACAAAGTTATTCTCACCACAGATAAGTGGAACTGCATAACACTCTGTGACGTTAGCGGATCATTTAATTGTCAGAAGGTTTGTAAGTCAGGTTTGAAGGTTTGACAAGAGTTGTCTACAGTTTTTTGAATGAAGAAGTCAGTCACAAAGTCAAACCTTCTGACATAAGGTGAGAGAGAATTTACATCAAAGAGTTTTTGAAGGGCATTTAGAAGTGATATACATTAGGATATACTCCGAAGTGCTGTAAATTTCACAATAAAGAAGCTGTTATCTAAAACATCTTGTCTTCCTTACAGCAAAGAGGTCATTAAAAATGTTACATGTCACCTCCTGGGTCCATGTATTTGTAATCCTGGACTTAAATTATTCCTTAGCTTTCCTTGAGTTAACCAGTTGTATAAAACATCACCATGAGAATGGGACAACCTCAAACCTCCATCTAAATCCCACCAATTACTAATAAAATCTGGCAACTTTGTGGCAAGAATTCTATCATTTAACAATAAGGCTGTAACTTTGATTGTAGATACACTGTGATAATACAAAATCAGTTTGATTTAAACATCTCTTCTTCAGTGAAGAAAGGGATTAGGTACAAGTTATCCAACTTAGGCAATCTTCTCCCACTGTCTCTAAATGGTTTGTTTCATTGGTTAAACTTTCGGTTTGAAGGAACTCGACAAACTTACCATTGCAGATGCAACATGACCTTGATTGGGGTTTTCAAAGAAAGTGGTAGTATTGCAAGGAGAACGCCCACAATCAGGTTATTAATGGAAGTCAAACCTACAAACCTCAGCTGGAAATCACAATCTTTACTAAAGGAACACAAAAGGAAGATTTCATATTGTTGAAATCAATGAAATATTGACAGAACAAAAACTAAAGGAATGACACAGCCTAAAGTGATTTACGATCTTGAGTGAATTATTATTTGGCCCCCCCTTCAGTGTAATCGCAAAAGCACACAGTTGATATGGATCTTTTGGTTTCAGTCTTCTAGTAAACCTTTTAGGGGCAGAACGAAGATACAGGTAAAGCATGCGCTCAAATTATATACATAATTATTATCATCCATTTATGTTTTTAGAATATGGTATGAAATAAACTGAAGATATTTAATGGGTGCTACAACAAAATCTAAAATGTCATTCTTTAACCTACGTTGCTTGTAGTTTTTGACCCTGAAATGGCATTTCACAATCTAAGAATGGGTTGATGTAGCAAAAAACCTAAAAGCTGATGTTTATCGTCACATGTTATGTAAGGTTTGCTGAACCGTTTTTAAACCTTAACACCAAAATAAGATTTCCTAACTACAACTACATATATACCAACAATAACACAGTAACCAAATTGGATGTTTGGAACTGAATTTCAAAAGAATCATCTAGAAGAATAATAACAAAAGACTTTAAAACGTCTTAAAGGACATATGAATACATATTTGTCATGGTTTCTTTGTAAACAAATTCCCCATCAAATTTGATTTTCTGCAACTCATTAAAGTGAACGTCATTAAATTGAACCTCACATGAGTAAATGACTAGGTTCCTGTTTAGCCCTGCTTGGGTAATATTTCAGCCATTAGCGGAGCGGCTGTAAAATGTAGACTTACCAAACTGTGAAAGACTTGCTTATGTTTTATCTTAGCATCAATCTTTGAATGCAAATGCAATAACGTTAAAAATAGCCACATCAACCAAAAACATAACTAAGATGTTGTCAAGACTTTTGGCACATGTACCTTTATATTATGATAAGTGATCCAGACTGCACAGAACAAAAACTCCCCAAATGGACATCAATTTCTCTTATCTTAAACATGTTATAAAATTTCCGGAAATTAATGGTCATGTCAGGTTTAAATATGAAATGTCAGTGTTATGTGTGAAAAATTTTGACACTAATACGAAACAATCACATTTCGGTAAGATCCAAGATTAAAAAAATTCTGATCTCACCACGTCTCCTCAAAAAACCAAGTGAATGTTATGAACAAGAACATACTCCATATTTTAAAGACAGTCGACGTTCAGAACAAGGGAACAAAAACAAAAAACATTTAGCTGTTCAAGCAGTTATGTAATTTGAGATACCAACATCTTTTTTTTCACATTGCCTGCCACATGCCATGGGAGTAAATAAGAGCTGCAGTCGCGGCTTATATGACACAAGATGCTTCTTTAGCAGGAGATCATTAGTCATAAATCTCAGACTATCTCTTGATACACACACTTTCTGCACAGCCCAAGCCACCATGATATTATTCTGAATTTATGTCTCCCTTCATTCGTTCTGCAACGTCTGGCTTGATAAGGGATTCATGACGGCATGAGAAGCAACTCGGAGCTCCGTGGGCTGAGTTAAAAGTACGAGAAGAACTAGGAGCTTAGCTAGCTAGCTAGCACAAGGGGGAGAAAATTTGGGCTTCGCAAATTTCAGGATTTTAACCCTTGTCTTATGCTCTTGTTACATAAATCAACACTACCATTATCACTATGTTGTTGCAAAGGAAATTGTATCAGCTGGAACGAGGGAGTGAGGTCGGAGGTCAGGGTTTAAACCATCTGAACAGTTAGCTTTCATCACTGTGTAGAACCTATTGTAGGAAGGACACTTGCAACTGTAACCATATTGTTGTATGAAACCTGAGCAAACCAACTAAATTGATCATTTAATGCTTTCAAGTATACCTAACTTTATCCACTGAAAAAATCAAAGGCATTATTTGCTACATTTATAGTAAGATATTATTTTCGATTTGTTTTCTTCTTCATCTAATACATATTGGCGCTTTAACTCGGCAGGATGTCCTATTCACTGCGACTGCCGGCCCATCTCTGCTTTTTCAGCCTTCTCTGCGTTTGAGGTCTTTCAAAATCTTCTGGGCCTTCTGGTATTTCTGGGCCTTCCAGACTCTCAGCACATTCTCTGCAGGGGTGGATATTAGGGTGCAGATTGTTCCAATTTTTGTGTAAAAGTTTAATAAATTTAAATTCCTTGCCCTACACTTTCTTAGTATACTTTTACCATGTATGAGAAACACGACCTCCTCTGGGAATCCGCCAATGCTCTGCTCCCTAGGTCATCTAGCCTCTCTAGGCCTTCTGTTCTATCAGTGCCTTCTGTTCTATCAGTGCCTTCTGTTCAATCAGTGCCTTCTGGGCGTTCTGTTCTATGTGGGCCTTCTGTTCTATCAGTGCCTTCTGGGCCTTCCGTCCTATGTGGGCCTTCTGTTCTATCAGTGCCTTCTGTTCTATCAGTGCCTTCTGTTCAATCAGTGCCTTCTGGGCCTTCTGTTCTATGTGGGCCTTCTGTTCTATCAGTGCCTTCTGGGCCTTCCGTCCTATGTGGGCCTTCTGTTCTATCAGTGCCTTCTGGGCCTTCCATCCTATGTGGGCCTTCTGTTCAATCAGTGCCTTCTGGGCCTTCCATCCTATGTGGGCCTTCTGTTCAATCAGTGCCTTCTGGGCCTTCCGTCCTATGTGGGCCTTCTGATCTATCAGTGCCTTCTGGGCCTTCCGTCCTATGTGGGCCTTCTGTTCTATCAGTGCCTTCTGGGCCTTCCGTCCTATGTGGGCCTTCTGTTCTATCAGTGCCTTCTGGGCCTTCTGTTCTATCAGTGCCTTCTGTCCTATCTGGACCTTCAGGGCCTTCTGTTCTATCAGTGCCTTCTGGGCCTTCCGTCCTATCTGGGCTTTCTAGGCTAATGAACACCCAACATGAAGCAGGTCATAGCATTCAAAATGTTTTCATATGCCACAGAAAACCTTGATGCTTGAATCTAAAAATACCAACACTCAGTAAGATTTCATCTTAGTTTAGACGATCTGGGCGAAACACAAGTGGAAAAGAGAATAAATCTATAAATCTTATCACCAGAGGCTCAGGAATGAAATTTAAATCTCGCTCATGTTTTGATTTTTTTTTTACATCTATCCACTTGAGTTACACCCATACAATTTCAACTAAAAGCTGTAATTGAAAGCAAGATTTTTAGAATTATCATTTGTTGTTTGTTTTAAATAGATAGTCATCAAGAATTTAAATATCATTATATTCTGAATACATAAAATTAAATAGCCTTGATCTGACATTGACTGAAGAAGATAAATGGATAAATACAAAATTAAAACATGTGCATGTAAACTGGTCTGATTATGATATAAATGATCTTTCATAAGCACACAGGAATTCCAGTAGGTTCCCAGACAGGTATGGGGCGTCTAACGAGGTTACCTGGTTCAGGTGAGCCTCCCTATCTTACCTGGGTTCGTTCAGGTGGGGAGGAAGGGAGCTACCAGGTGCACACTGCACGAGAACCCAGTCTACTCCCCTGTGAACTATACTCCAGCATGCATACACCGACTGCATCAAAACAGAAGAGTGCAGAATGTAGGGAAACTATCAACATCAAGAGTCATTCAGGAGATATATCTGTAGATAACACACGTACACCGCTTTCAGAAGTGGCACTGCACTCGCAGGGTTTTTCAGTTGATCATAACAAAATGTCCCTTATGTATGAACTCGATCACAGTGAGCGGATCAAGGAATTTTCGAAAGGGAGAAGGAGGATCATCATTGAGGTGTAACCTACCTTTATCTTTAGACATATTTTAACCCAATGGACTTCTCACCCTTCCCCTATGGGCCTTTTACATACTGAAGAAGATGGAGTAAACCTGGTAGTTCATAATAAAGGTATCTTGCAATGATAAGGACTTGTTAGTTTTTCACGTGCTGCATAAGAATGCATCTGTCATGGGTTGTTAGTGGTTAACAAATGAAGACTTTTTTCAAACACAAGACTGATCTGTAATAATTATGTGAGGAGCTCATAACAAAACATTTTCGGACTTACACAGCACATGCATCTGTGATACTAGTTCAGACAGATCAAGTGCTTGAGTACTAAAAATTGCTTTTTATGATAAAAAGTCAAGTTCTCCAAAACAAATGTGACAATCTTTACTCATATACTATAGATAAGAAACTTAACTTAAAGAGACGATCAATTGGACATTGGTCATTGCACCTGAGGGCTAACCTGCAGATCAAGACCTTTTTGGGATAGCCCGTTATTAACCAGTTGTCACTTGTCTATGATTCCATTGTCCATAAGTTGCCTCTCAGAAAGGTTTGGCATGCTTTCTACATACAGGATACTAAATGACCTTCCATTTAATACTATTTATATCAAACTATTTAATGATTAAGTATAAAATGAGCGAAAGCAAGTTTGATACCAAATTATTACCGAGTTTAATAAAAATAGTCTACGCACAGTATAGTATATGCGTCATACGCGTATATATATGGTATAACACTATTTTAATATCATCATATAAATATCACACAGGCGAGTTATAAATATTCTTATTACACAATAAATATCCAAATTGCACTGTTCCTTTAAATTCAGTATGCAACCAAAAGGAAAAGAAAATGTTAGATGTGAACAAAAAGGTTTCTCAGGGGTAAAGGCACTATGGCTTGTGGCTCCCTTAGATTTAGGTGATTCTTATTAAATGTTATAACTATGGGCTAAGGGCACCCTTAGGGGAGCTTTGTGAAATTAGGGCCAGACCTCTAGTTTACCATCAGGTCCTCCTATGATTTATGAAGACACTAGATAAGAGCACAGTGTATCTAAAGGAATAGGCCAATGGTGAAGGGTAGTGGAAGGGCAAGATGGTCTGGCATCTTTTTGCCATTTTATCAAATAGTTTGACGTATCTGGGTGAGCAGTCCACATAGCTTTGAGACAAAACAGCACTAGAGACAGGCAAGTCTTATAGCTAGTCTCTCAAATATAGATATTGATAGCTATAGTCCAAACCTGAAGACATAGATGGCAATGTTCCGACTATCGACCCTTTACCTGTAATTGAGGATTGTTCCAGAAAGCACTATGCTAGATCCCCATAACCTATAGCTCACAACTGTGAGGAGGCGATTCAGAGTCGAAAGTCAGTTTCAAGATTATTTCACTAAAAAGGAACAATCATTGGGTAAAAGCTGACAACCCTTATGCATCCTGTTGAAACCTGTTCGAGTGTTTAATTACTGAACCATGTCATTTACAGGACCGATCATTCAGGAAATTCATTCATATAGTACTGCATGTACTACTTATTATTTTTCCAGCACCCCTTGACTCACACCCTCTCCTCCTCCCCCCCGGCATTCTTTGAGGCCCAGATTTAAAAGGAGATCATGCATTTAATGCTTTAGACCAAGCACTTCTCAACTACCTTTGACCCCCCTTGCTTATTGGAGGCCTGGTCTAATTGGAGATCAGGCACTTGGAGGAAATATGGTATGTTGGACACAACAGACACAGCAGCGACATTTCAAGTCTCGTTCTCTAATCGGACATGCTTTTATGTAATGATCCCTGTATTTCACCCACACTGGAATTGTTAAGCAGTACACCACAGCAGGAAATAAGTCAAATAAAACTCTCAATCTCAGCAGGAAAAAGGTTAAATTTTGAAAAAACTAACAGAGGAAATGAATTTCAAATGATTGCCATCTTTACGATACTTTGAAAACATGTTGCATAAGCTGGTTGTTTAGATGCCTGGTCCTGTGCACCTAATGCAACTGCATGTTTACATAACTTTTGGAAAAAGCTCAACAAGCGGTGATTACATTTACAGATATGTAAGTTGTTGCCAGGTTATCATGATATATTTTGTCTCCCGCCTTTCAACATAGTAACAAACCGTGCTTTGATAGCTTGCAATTCTTTTATCAGCAGTGTCTGTTGTGGCTCTTGACATAGACGCAGATGAGACCCGTTCAAAATAGACTTGAGAGTATTATGTGTCCATGTTATACTAAGTTTAGAGAGATAATTCCTTACTCTTTAATGGCTTCGACAACGTCTTTCAGTACAGTTTTTTTGTCCCTTTCATTTCATAAGCAACCCATTTTCTGTTCCCAAGAACTACTTTTTATTATTTAACAAGGATAAAATAAGAAGACAGCAATTAATGAAGAGTTTCACAGAGCTTCTGATGACATTTTGAAGTTTTGGGTTTCTAGAGGCCTCCAAGTTTCCATTCACACAAGTCTGTCAAGGGCAGAAGCCCCTCCACAGACCCAGGCTGAACATCACTACAGGTTATACAACATGAATTCCTCTCATACTTTCCCAGGTAAACCCATTGGCTGCAGCGGCATCAACGGTGGCAGTGGCTACATGGGGCCAAATTTTCTTTTCATCTCCCCTTATATCAACTCTGGTATCAACCATTATAGAAGAAACAAATTTAATTTACATAAAATTACTCTCTCTTTTTGTTTGTGCCTATTTCACCCTTATTTTTGTTGCTTTCCCAAATTCGAGATCCCTTTCATGGTTTTATCAGCTACAGTAAGAAATGGAACCATTGGCTTGGAATCACGAAACCAGTCTTTCTACTCTTCCTCCTGTCTTCCTAACTTCTTCTCTCTTCCTCTCGCATTCCCTAATTCACCCTTTTTCACTATCCTCTTCTCCCCTTCCTCCCTTTCTCTCCCCTTCCTCCCTTTCTCTCCCCCTCTCTCGCCCCCCATTCCTCCCACGATGTCAGATTCAGTACTCACCAATATAGAAGCATCTGTTGCAGGTATGCATTAATCCATCTGTTTCGGGGCTTAGCAGCAGCACCAGTCATAACACATTGTTTGCCTTGATATTATAAAGTAATTAGCAGCGGTGCGTGAATATATTTCTGATTTAGAGGATTAACACTTATCAGGCTGAGTTTCTGGGCAGACAATACTTATGGATGTGCAGTCAATGATTATCTATTTCAGTATCAAATCCACTACGAAGCATTGTGGTACTTATGAGAGGTCATTCTGACCATGATCAGGGTATCCTGTTCTGGTTCCTATATCTACAGAAAAGTTTAGTAGTATGTCTTTAAGAAGGTGAATTTTTATAAGCAAAGAATATTTCATCTTGTTTGACAGGCAAGGCTTTACTGGACATTAATAACTGGGGATACTTGAAAATTCTGAAATCATTAACAATGACATACTTTATGACATTGAACACCATAAAATTGGTAATATTCCTAACTTATTTGAAAATTTATAAGAAAATCCAAAATACCCAGTGTTGATGATAACCCTATATGAAGTGGCTACAAGAGGAACATCTCAGGATGCATCTAAACCAAGTACAATCAATAAATTTCAACTGTATACAAGAACCATTGAGCTACATGTTCAGAAATAAAACTTGTCACAGATGACCATTAATGTAGAATACTGTGAGGGAGTGTGTGAGTTATTGTTTAACGCTTCTTGGGCAATATTTCGGCCATAAGTCATGTTGTAGAATACCGTAAATCCTAGAATAATTATCTCCATTATTTAAATGGCAATGACCTGAATACCTGGAATTTTTAAGTTCCCTGTTTTTAAAACTTCTTGCACATTGGGCAATTCTATGGAACATTTAACCTCATTTCAAAAGTTAATATCATATAACTTTACAAAACCACAACAAAAAAATTCCATTAATGATGTTCTGTATAAATTGTTAATCATTGCAAAAACATTAAATGGATAAGAAAAGTAAAAAATTCATGAAGGGAATGGGGTTGCCCAGCGAAGAGTTTAGATCTGAGAAAAATTGGATAGGATAACAATTTCACTATTAACTTACTTACCATGGTGTTGTAGTGGTATTGTTAGGTTATATTGCCTTTGAAATGTGTGAAGATTGTAAAGTTTGAGGGTCAGTGATACGTTCACGCTCCCCACGATGGGGTAGGGAGACATAACATTGGTAGACATAAAACGTCACAAAACACTTTTCGAACAATGAGCTATAGAGGATACAAAATGAAAGTGGGATTGACATTTTAAAAGAAAGATAAAATTTTAAGAGTTCCCAGTTCCAAACTTAAAAAATATGGAGGGGGATAATGTATATTTTAACTGAAGAAGGGGAGTTACAGCCATGAGAGGGGGGATGTTATGAGGGCACCTGCTAACATCACCCCAGGTCTCGCTTCTATGCTGCTGTATGCCAAAATCATGTCCATTCAATTTAAACAGGTCTCCCAGTCTGGCGAGGAAGGGGAGAGATTTCTATCCTACTCAGACTCCAGCCGCTGTCATACTGCTCCATAAAAATAGATTGTGTACTGCAGGGGATGTTCAATTTCCATCAGCTATTTGTATTTCTGGCATGCGAGCAATGCAGAGCGCCTGTTCCGGACTATATGCATGCTCGACTGTACTGCAGAGATTTTTTTGTACGGCATCTCCAAGTTTGTAGTTTTTATGGCAGCTTAGTCTAGTCCCGCTGTGAGAGATAAGCAGCTGAGGGGCTCATGCCTTCCTCCCCATTCACATACTTTCATCTGCACCATCAAAATATTTTATGAAAATATATTCGCAGTGGCAGACACTTGGCAAATTAATAATGGACTTAAAAAAGAGAGCTGAAAACATTATTGCTTTCGTAGCAAATATTCGTAAAGAAATCCCAAGAGTGTGTTTTTGGGGCAAATTATTCGAGTTGTTTGGATGATTCATAAAAACTTGTTAGTGCTTAATGAAGCAGAAAGGAGGAATGAAAGCTCCTTGTTGAAGACCTCCTGCTTTATTCTTATTTCATATCCAGTTTATTTTCTTGCAAATTTTATCAGCAACATAAAGTCCGTTTTCATCTGCCAACTAATTGTGACGATCGAATTTGAAACGAACTCTTCAAACAAATGCTAAGTCGTATTGTGAAATCAAAAGAAAGCGAACCGCCTAGAATGACAAAAGGGCAGTCGGCTTCTGATCAACTTGTCCAAATTAACATTGCTTTATGTTAGAGACAATACCCTTATCATTACTGCCTCCCCCATCAAAGTGAACAAAAGCATATCATGAATATCATTACGTAATTCACTTCATGTATTTCCTTTGAAGAAAACATACATATATCATTAATGATTTCTGGTGATTAAATTGTCTGCATGTATCAAAACAAGAATAAGACTTAAGAATAGAATTAAGCTCAAAGTGGACATAAAATGAGATGTGAAGATTAACCATGAAATGTTGAATCCACAGGGCTTTTTATTCAATGGTTAAAACAATAAATGCAAGTTTGAATCAAGTTGATGAACAACTTAACAATACTACTAGCCAAAAGCCTTTTAATAGTCAAAAGCAAATCCTGAAGTATTCCCTTCAATAGCAATGATTCCTGCAAGTCAACCACTCAGAACGATTTTACTATTAGCAATTAAGCCTATAAATGGCTTAGTTTCTTGGGCCTTTATTTTTTAAGCTCTCGTACTGCTGAGCTAGTGGTAAGTACCATACATTAACATTGCCCTACAACTATCTAAGCGCTAAGAAAGCTTAGAAAATTTTTGCCCTGAAGTCTACAAATGAACCAAATGTATCGGAGGAAACAAGTCATATGAACTGGTCTTCCAGAGATTTTGTTGGAAATGATTCAGATTTTCTTCATTATACCATTCATAATTATTCAATGGAGCAAGTATAAATAAATCATTTTATTGAGCCAACATCAAACAACAAAAGGGTAAATTAGAGAGAAAAAGAAAATTCTGAAAGTATGATGTATGGATGCCGGAAGTTTTTATCAAAGGTTCTGAAAAATATTTCCAGTTATCATGAGAGATTTTATTGACCAGGATTGCCTAATTGATGGCAATAAAAAAATAACATATAATTATTGGTATGGATTTACCACGTTCATTCCGTTAATGTGAATGCTAATGATAAAGGTTAATTATCTCAGCACCAAAATCTACCAATTAACAAGTTATTATGACCACTTGTAATGATCCTTATTAGATGATATTGAATCTGCATAAATGGCATTGAAAAGATTATGAAAGAAAAAACACTGAATGAATAGAATCTTTAATTCAACACTGAATCCAATTTCTTAAAAAATTATTGCAATTTATGAAAATTTGATCTTGTGTTGGTTTCAGATTGAAAGAAATATCTTGAATAAGACCTCACCTAAATTTGACCCACAGGGAATTCTCAGGCTTAAAAGACACACCTAATCTATACATATTCTAAATTTGAATTCAGTCTATGAAAGTTCATGATTAGTTAAAAATTTAAAGTGCATAGAGTCTGTCTTCCAAACTTCAATTCACTAATGCAGGTACTGAAATAAGATAGATGCTCCCTTATGAGTGAATTTGTAGTTGGATGAGAAAGCACTGGGGCCATTCCAAGCCTGTGACAACGAGTAACCAGTTTGATTCAAGGTGCAAGATTTTATTGCACAAGCACCTCATTTAGACAGAGTACAAATTTAAACTAAATCATCAATCGAACATCTATTTATCGTTTTCACTTAAGATCAATAATGGTCATAAAACATACTACGTAAAATATTATTTAAAAGTCAATTAAGCCAGTTAGAAGGAAATAATCTTTCATTTTGTATACTTGTTCATCTTTTTCAGCATGAAAAAAAATATGATTAGTCTAACTTTGTAAGACTGAAAATGGTATCAACAAGCTGCTGGACTAACATGGGAGACAGGAGTCTGACATGTACATAAAACAGGATGAGACAGTATGTTCACCCTAAGATTGAGCTATTATTTCTTAATGTCAATGAATAAAAATACCCAGCCCAATAATGACAAAGACAGATACACAGACTATTTCAGGCCTAGTACGAGGGTATTTGTAGCATGTTCAGACGAGGGTTATCTATCTGTGTCATATGGGATGGGATAGCAGGCTGACCACAAGCATGTGACCTTAGCTTCTCAGTGGTCCCGACTGCTACATTTCAGACTACCCACACATTAGGTGTTTCGACAACCATTAATCTGGAGCTCAGAACTTGGTTGAACGCTCAAATGGTAAAGTTGGTTTAAATCAGAGTTACTGCTTTTACAAAACAGTTTGGGATTTGCGTTCAGAACAACTGAGAAAGACTACACCTGGTTCGGCTCTGGGGACTATTAATAGCTCCAGCATGCAGACAGTTGTTATCTCTACCCCACCATGGGAAGCTCCAGTGATCAGTTGGACTTGTGGCTGACCACAAATATGTGGTATTGACTGTTTCTCTACTTCACAGTCTCTCTGTCTGGAACCTAGACTTGCTTCTGATCTTCAAAGGGTTGAACTTGATAAGGTCAAAATGGTCAATTTTGAGCTATACGTTTTAAATTTTAGATGAGGTGAGGTTGGAGAAATGTCACATCTGGGGTAGGTTGAGATTGGGGTGGTGGAAGGTAGGGTGGCTGGTAAAGTAAGTAAGATGTAGGGTGGGTGAGGTTTGAGATGTGGTGAGGACTGGGGTTAGGCTATGTGAGATTTGGGGGGGGGGGGGGGGGTTACTGGTAAATAAGGTGCGATGTTGTGGGGTAGGGTTAGGCGAGCACTAGGGTTAGGAGAGGTGAGATGGTGTGGTGCGTGTTACTGGTAAATAAGGTGCGATGTTGTGGGGTGGGGTTAGGCGAAGACTGGGGTTAATCGAGGTGAGATGGGGTGGTGCAGGGACGGGGTGACCGGCAAAGTAAGGTGAGATGTGGTTGGGTTGAGTAATGGTCCGAGATGTTGTGAAGACAGGTTTGAAGTAAGATGGGGTTAGATTATGCGAGGTAAAATATAGGGCGAGGCAAAGCAAGGTAGGGTAGGATATGGGGTTAGGTAAGGTCTGGGGGTGGGGTGGTGATATGAGGTGAGGTCTAGATAATCTTGGATTTTCCACTTAAAATAGAAAGGCTGACAAAGAAACATTTAAACTGAAGTAAAAAGTTTGTTATTTCAGAAAAATCTTATCTGAGGACAATAGGCGTAGTACAAACTTCTTGTCAGAATATTACTGGACTTGACAAACTGTAATAAATATTTTATTGGTAGAAATGTGACTATGTGTGACTTTTAACTTGAAACAATATCGTAATGATTTTGCACCTAATTTTAACTCAACTATTGAAAAGTTTTATGCTCATCTGGTATGGCAATACTGAGCACCGATGTACTGGGTTACTGAAGCACTTAATTACCTGAAGTAAAAGACCTACTATTCATGTCTTATTATGCTATTTTTCTATAAGAAAGATCTGTTTAACGGAAATTTTAAACAAATGACGAATGCAACTGTTGTATAAGAATGTTTCATTAGTTTCATCTGGATCAACACATCAATACATGTTTCAAAGCAAAATATAGAGAAAGAAACATTAACCTGAACCACAAATATCTAGATTTTTTTCTCAATACCATTGTTCCTCACTTTATATATGAAAAATTCACAATGGATAGGCTTACAACTGTTAGAATTACATAAATTTGTATTTTCAAAGCATTTCCCCTTTTCCTTCTGCTGAATAGGACAAACAGCCTTGGCAAGTAACCTTAGAAAAAAATTATCAAAAATATGAATTAAAGAAAAAAGATGTGCTTGAGACCTTGAAGAAATCAAATCTTATAAACTCATATCTACCTTCTCATTCCCTCAAAAAATTTGGTAAGGAGAACTTCAGGGTATCTGCGTTAAAAAGTTTCTACATATATAACATGTTACTTAACAGTGGAGCAAGACAAAACCTTCAACTACATAAGACTTGTCGTACCTGAGAGCTGTCCTGTCTAAAGATATTGTTTTACCAATCAACTACACAGAATTTACCCATCAACTGCCCAGAATAATTCAAGAGTCTCTCTTTGCCAGTGACTGATCAAGGAATAATTGAATTGCTAATGAGGTGATGCCTGTAAATTAGTCCCTCAGCATTGAAAACCACCAATTAACGCTTACACTAAAGTATTCTTCTGGTAATGTACACTACGTCAATATTGCATGTGAATATCAGTCGTGTACACCTTGTATCTGTCAATGCAATTCATATATATTATTTTTCTATAGCTTATGTTTGACATTTGGTACAACTTGAGTAAGTAAACACTTCTGATTCTGCTAGTATTATTAATTTTATCAGACCCTGGTTCATCTCAAGACTATTCCTGTTATTGATAGGAATTGTCACGTCTTCAAGTCAGTCGTTTAGGAGGAGCTTTGCATAAATTAACCAAGTCCAAGATATTTGAAGAACAAACCCCTGATGTCTTCTTGACTAGCATTCATCACCCGTTTCTGTCCGCTGCTTCTTTGACTGTCTAGACGATGGACCGAGAGCCTTTCATAATGAATGCTTAAGCATCCTTGCAGACATCCAATGACTCTATATCATTGGTGGATTGCAGAAACTCTCCAATGTCTTCTAGAGATTGATTGTTGTCTGGGAATAGAATATGTTTCTTTCCATTAATGATCTGTCTAGGACTTCTAAATTACCTATAAACATTGTCGCCCAAACTAACTGCCATCATATAAAAGTCCAGGCCATAAAGTTCAAATTTATATGATCATTGGATCAAATGGTTTGTTTTACGATAATTGACATTTTGCCCGATGGGTTTGTATTTCCATCATCAACTAATAAGTTGGGAGATTTATGTTGAATCTGGCTTGTATCTTACATAAAGGTTTCAGAATATACTGTTCTAATCATGTCGTTAAGGAATCTAACTGACTTCATTTGTAATGTCTTAGCAAGTCAATAAAAGAAAACAGTCACTTCATCACCAATCACAAAAAAGGTTTGACATTCTAAAATGTAAGTTGAACATTACCTGACATTATATGTGATCACTAACAACTGCCTACTAATACTATTCATTCTGAACAGATTTTAAAAAACATTTTATTTCAGTTTTGCCACTACCTTATGCTATTGTGAGATGTTCCAGTTTTGCCACTACCTTATGCTATTGTGAGATGTTCCAGTTTTGCCACTACCTTATGCTATTGTGAGATGTTCCAGTTTTGCCACTACCTTATGCTATTGTGAGATGTTCCAGTTTTGGCCACCACCTTATGCTATTGTGAGATGTTCCAGGTTTGCCACTACCTTATGCTATTGTGAGATGTTCCAGTTTTGGCCACCACCTTATGCTATTGTGAGATGTTCAAGTTTTGGCCACTAGTTTATGCTATCCAGTCATATTCCATTTTAACCATGTTTTATACTATGTCATGAGGATCCAGTTTGCCACATGCTTATACTATCTTCTGATATTCCGATTGGGCTACTGGCTAAAACTCTCTTATAATATCAAATGTTTGGCCACTGGCTTGTGATATCTTATGATATTAAATTTTTTGTCACTAGCTCATGATATCTTATGATATAAAATTTTTGGTCACTAACTCGTGATATCTTATGATATCAAATTTTTGGTCCCTGGCTCATGATATCTTATGATATTAAATTTTTGGTCACTGGCTCATGATATCTTATGATATTAAATTTTTGGTCACTAGCTCATGATATCTTGTGATAAAAGTGAGGTTTTTTTAATTTTTCATAATATTCATGAATGTCAGTGACAAGAAAATAGTAGACAATATTTTTGTCTGAAAGTCAGAAGAAAGGTAAAAAATAATGAAGGTATTAAACAACAACCGTAAAGGGAAATTTATAAGATCTTGCATTTAGCAACTATCTTCTCAAGAGAAAAAAACCTTTTCCGTATAAAAACTTTACTGTATATTTATATGAAAATTAAATCATATGATTACTTCTTCAGTTCATCAGGTGAAAAGTGGGTTTCAAGAATTATTACGCTGTAATGTCAATGACTGATTTGATAAAATAAGCAACCAATGAAACCATCTAATAAACATCGAGACTCACGTTAAAGAAGATATTCTTCCAGACATGACAGACATTAGGAGCAGAGTGAACAACCTTCATTCAAATATCAGAACACATTATATGTTTGTTTTACGAGTCTGTGTAGCCTTATATGAACTAGGTCTACTTTCTTCTGCTCTTAGTAGGTACCAGACAATTGCTCTCATCACATACATAAAAACCATCTCCCAGGGCTCAATGATATGACGATAAATTTTATCAAGTGTAAAGTTGGTCTTGCAAACACTCTTTGTGAAATTCAAAATTTTTTTTGCAGTGTTCTTATGAGTCTCCTATTACAGTTTATAGCATTGTGTGTGAAATGTTTTTGTATTATGGACAGATTTGTTTAAAATCGCATAAAATATTATTATTAAAATTGATTTATCATTTAGATGAACCGTAGGTATTTTAATGTTTTTCATCGAGTTAATCTAAATTAAAAGCTAAATAGTGTCTATTTCAAGTGATCATAATATATTTGATTTTCCCAATGAGTATCATTGATTTCTTATCAACACAAAAGGGTCACATAATTATTTTGAGAATATAACATTTCAGATTTCCATGTGACATTTCAGTGTGTGAATGTCCCCTGAACGACACCAGAAAAAAAATCGCTCTAAAATACAGAAAATACTACACATACATGAAGGTAACCTTATATCGCTTTTGATTAAATGTTACTTATCCCCAAAGATTTGACTAAGTACAAATGTTTCAGCACTTTTTCTCATACTCTTATCCATTTTCTACAATAACCATACGAACGTTGTGACCACATGAGGTGGGGTGATATAGGTTTTAACATCGCTTTCAAGAGTATTTCACTTATATAGCGGCTGCAAGTATTATTGCAGGGAGAAAGCCTGCAACACCATTGTGGCTATGTTTGATTACATGATTATTTGTGTAATTGTATGTAGAATTTAAAAAACTGCAATGAGTAAGGACACTTGAATGCTTTTTCGTCTGACGATTAAAAAGTTCAAATCAAGTTGCGTCACCTACGACGCAGGACAAATGACAAATCCACAGTGTGTTTGCTCCATCACTTTGCATCAATAAATATACCCAAAAAATATCACAACACGCTGGGCAACCAACAATTTCCATGGAAAGTTTCTATCACCTTTAATGTGTTATGTCAAATTTTGGGGTTTACTATTTACAGCTGGAAGTTTGAAAATTTTATAAGAGGTCAGACCTATCTTTGGAGACGAAGACAACCATGAGGGAGACAGGAGATGAACTATTTATCATGATATACAAGAAGTCCCTCCGACATCGCCGTTTTAATACCAAGTATCTTGCAGGTTGTTATGGTTACAAGACAGCTTGACAGTTAACATTGAAATTGAAAAGAAAGGCTTTTGAACTTTGCTCTTATAAGTATCATCCCTCATAACCTTTCTCTTTTCAAGATGAAATCTTTACCTGCAACCTTACCTACAGTTTGCAAATCAAATTCCTATATAAACCTTAACTACAGTTTGCAAATCAAATTCCTATATAAACCTTACCTACAGTTTGCAAATCAAATTCCTATATAAACCTTACCTACAGTTTGCAAATCAAACTCCTATATAAACCTTACCTACAGTTTGCAAATCAAACTCCTATATAAAGCTTACCTACAGTTTGCAAATCAAACTCCTATATAAACCATAACTACAGTTTGCAAATAAAACTCCTATAAAAACCATAACTACAGTTTGCAAATAAAACTCTTATATAAATATCAACGTAGTCTAACCATTACACTCTAAAATGAAAATTTGGTCAATAAATTTGAAATTCAAATTCTTTTCCAAACAGAACTAAAAAGAAGCTGTGATTTCATCATTTTCAGAAAAGTGAGCTCTCAAGTCTTCCTATAGACTTGATTTGGCTTTTATCTTATCTTATCACTACCCCAAAGAGTATTCTGATATTAAAGCATTTAAAACCTTGGAAGAGGGCTCAATGATTTAAACAAGTACAATAAATATTTTGGTAATATACTACTCAGAAATAGTATATGAAACAACTTTCAAATTACTCTTTAAATCACAGCTACCCACATAGTCTAACCAAAGATAAAGAACTTATCAAATTCCCAAGTAACAAGGAATTTAGATGATTCGAAAAGCCTTTTCTATCTACAGACAGTCAGACTTCCAAACTTCGTAATAAATTATACAGTAAGTCTACAATATTCACAAGAATCTCAAATCAGTCATAAAATACCCTTTTTCTGTATTATATTACTGTATCCATGGGGAGTGAATAAATAAATAAAATAAATAAAACCAAACCTTTTCTACCCTTCAAAAATTGTTTCTTACACAATTTTTTTCAAAAGCGCTGAGGGCTGTAGGATTTCAGTTTTTATTGGAACAAATATTGATGCAGAGGGGACACTTTATCTCTATCACAGTAAATAATCAGTTTAGAAGTGTTGTCATCATACAAAACAATGTAATAGTCATCGTTCACATCCTTTCAAATGACAAATGGATGATTAGTTGAATAGTAATGACATATAGATAATTCAAAATTCAGTTATCTAAATGGCAACAAGACGCTGTCTGGCACATACATAAGTGATGTGCTGATACCTGCAAAACATTTCGTTTTATTTTTATCCAGCCATCTCATCTAGAAGTGCTCTAAACATAATATTGTCTGTCAAGTTACCAAAGTCATAAACTCAATTAACTATGGTTATTGATCTAAACAGTGTCTACATCGTAATTTAATCCAGTTATCTTTAATCTACCCTGTCTACGTCCCTTAAATCATTAAGATCTGTTCCCATGGAAATACAAGTTTGTTTGATATATTCCTTACTGGTTCTGCATTCTAAAAACACAAACAAAATTGTCAGTGGAAAAGTGTCAAATCACCACCTATTTACTAGGATATTCCTACATGCATCAAATCTTGTTGACCATACAGTTTACAAGCTGTGCCAAAGTAACGATTCATGACAGACAAGTGTACCAAAAAGCAAATTCAAACACGCCCAACCAATAATGACAGAGGGAACCAAAGATGGAAAAGAAATTAAATACCTTTGAAAACCGAGAAGAAGTCAAACATCATACAACACACACCTGAAAAGCTGCATAAGATCGGCAAGACAATCGGTATTCATGTTAAAAGACTGAATATACAACCCTTATAAATATTTCATCTCACTCTATGGATGGAAAAAGAGTTGTGACCTGAAATAACAATCTGTGCTGGGAACGCTTTCAACATTTGGCCTTCAAAACAATAGAGTAGGTCTCCTAAGCCAAGTTTTGTTATGACTATAGAGCAAACAGCAGACAGAGCTTCAGTCAGGTGACCTATTGCCTAGTCAAAACTTACAATAGAGCATGGATGTTTAGGGCTACATGAAAGTGATGACACTGTTGATAGGTGCATGTTTATGGTGATCTCACCATTAATGCATGCACGCTAAATGCAACTGGGATGATATGTCCAGTGTCCAGTATGCATTTATATCGTGATCTCACCATTAATGCATGCATGTTAAATGCAACAGGGATGAGATTTCAATGTCCAGTATGCATTTATATGGTGATCTCACCATTAATGCATGCATGTTAAATGCAACAGGGATGAGATTTCAATGTCCAGTATGCATTTATATGGTGATCTCACCATTAAAGCATGCATGTTAAATGCATCAGGGATGAGATGTCTAGTGTCCAGCATGCATGTATAACTTTATCTCACCATTAAAGCATGCATGATAAACGCAACAGGGATGAGATGTCCAGTATGCATGCATATGATGATACAGCTTTTTGAAACATTTGGGAATCTTTATTAGGTTATTGTTATGGAACGAGTTTAAGAAGATATCATTGCTGTAACACAGCAATGCAGGAATGGTTTGCACCTCATCAATTTGACTATCAAACAGGTTGACAAGTTCTTTGCAAAAGTGTATTGCCGAACATCTATGTCATAGTTGAAAAGATTTTTAGATACTTAACCAAATGCTACATCCTAAAAGGACTGCCATAAATACATGAAGACTGAAGGACATTAATAAAATAACCAACACTTTGTACCAACAGACAGCAGCATACTTAAGTTCTGTCTGCCACTAGGTTTTGTTTGACAATTGTACAGCTATATACCAACAATCTGACAGACACTGAAATACAGTTCTACAGTACATGCCAGACACCCACTAACTGTTGGATACTAAGCTACTAACAATCAATGATTTACATTACTAAAGTACATGCCAGACACCAACTAACTGCTGTACTTAAAGGCAGACACAGAATTACTGTATTAACATATGTGCTGTTTACCAACAGACTGATGGATAATTAAGTACTGACAGACACTTAAGTAATGTACCAGAATACTGACAGACACTGAATTACGTCTTTAGAATACTGACAGACACTGAATTACTGTACCAGAGACTGACAGACACTGAATTACTTTTATAGTATACTGACAGACACTGAATTACTGTACCAGAGTACCGATAGACACTGAATTACTGTACCAGAGTACTGATAGACACTGAATTATTGTACCAGAGACTGATAGACACTGAATTACTGTACCAGAGTACTGACACACACTGAATTACTGTACCAGAGTACTGATAGACACTGAATTATTGTACCAGAGACTGATAGACACTGAATTACTGTACCAGAGTACAGACAGACACTGAATTACTGTACTAGAGACTGACTGACACTGGATTACTGTACCAGAGACTGACAGACACTATATTACTGTACCAGAGTACCGACAGACAGTGAATTACTGTACCAGAGTACTGACAGACACTGAATTACTGTACGAGAATATTGACAGACACTGAATTAGTGTACTAAAGTACATGCTAGATGTGAACAAACTGTGAGACACTAAGTGCTGCCAGACGAAGTCAAACTGCTAGTTTCTTGTCAAGCTGACACCAGCCAGCACTGCCAAATCGATAGATTATTGATCAAAGACGGTATGACTACTACCCTACTTCAGCATTAGCATGGACACCTGCTGTGTCTCCTGCTGTAATGTAAGCACGAGGCATCGGTTGTGTAATGGAGAGACATCATTAGAGAAAGTGGAGACCATAACTCCCAACCATAAGGCATTAGTTGGATCATGAGAGAATAGAAACATCATAATATCAAGCCATCAGGCGTCAATTGTCTTATTGAGAGAGAAATTCAAATTAAGAGAAAACAAAAAGATGAAAATACCTAACAAGACATAACTTCCATAATTTAGACATAGAAGATTAGAGAATATCAAAAACTTAAGACATCAAATCATCAGGCATTGGTTTTGTAGTTTTGGCATGGTCTGTAATGATCAACCTTGGCAAACTCTACATTTTTAAATATGCAAAATAAAAAACGCATACAGGTAATTATCGTAATAAAGACAACATTTAAATCCTGTAATGACCTCAACTATATTCATAACCGTGACAGTCCCATTAAGACGTAGCTGTGTGGAGGAAGAAGAAGTGTCTAGACAGGTTGCAGGTGCTGCCTACTGATCACAATCAAGTCTCTGTTCTTGTCAAGGAGTCTTCTCACAAGGTGACCAGCTAATGCATTGGAAATTTTTTTTCAAATTTAAACAAAAGGAAACCCCTGCAGTGAAAAAAGGATTGAGCACTTCCAATATTTAAGGGAGAAATTTGGACAAATTCAAGCGAAAATCCATGACACTATCAAGTACTTATGTCCTAAACTTATGTCCAAGCCAAATCAGAATGTTTCAGCAACATCTTGTTTCAAGACAATGTCAGAATGTTTCTGCAGCATCTCAGAGAAGAATATTTCAAGTGACACAGAGTATGCTTAATACATTTTGTATGTGGCTTCAATACGAGCCAAAATATCAATAATCCTGAGTTAGTTTAAGATGCATCCCTAAACTTACATCTTAATCTCTTAAATGTCAAAATTATGGTATTTTCTTCTTTAAAGAAAAATTTTAAAACAGCCATATACAATTTTAAGAAGATAAAATTTTGTGATCTGATTACATGTTCTTTAGTTAAAAAGACCTACTTAACACTACCAACCATTATTTGTATTTGTGGGTGCCATAAATAATAACGTTTGATTCATTGGCCCGCGCCATTGCCCGGTTTTTGGTCACAAAACTTGACTTTAATCTGTTAACTGTCACTAAACATAAGTGAAAAGCACTAATATGTTCATTTTCAGAAACAACCACTACTACTGGATAGAATAACATATTTATGAAATTTGACATATTTGACTCCATTTACATACTATCTGCGCCATTAAGCAATATCTTATTTCAAAGCCTTGTCTGAGTGTTTAAACAATATTTCTTTTTTAGGCCATGTCTGAATTCTCTAGTTTTTAAATTCATTGAATACCAAAGCCATATCTTAATATCTCAGCCATTATCTAAATACTCAAGCAATGTCTGAATGCCCTGCCATGTCGAAATGTTTAGCTATGTTTGAATTTCAAACCACTATTTGAATATCAAAGCACTATCTGAAGCTATGTCTGAATATCTAAGCCATGTCTTAATATCAGAGCCATGTCTAAACATTTTAGCAAAGTGTCAATGGAGTGGCCATATCTGAATGTCAAAACTATGAATGCTCATCCATCCCTGAATGTTTAAGCCATATCTGAATATCCCACTTGGCATCGTGTTTCAGTTATGTCCTGATCTGGTTGTGATGACTGAAACGTCCGAATGTCCTTAATATATGTTGCAGATGTGTTTTCATAACAAGTTATGTTATACAGATTTTCAATGCTACAGTCATAACAGATCATCCAATTACTAACAAAAACGAACAAAGAATGAATGTCCTGGTTTTGTCTTAATTCCTAGGCTATGTCTAAATGACAGGATTATGTCCGAATTTCATAGATATGTCTTAATTCCTAGGCTAGTTCTGAGTTCCTGGGGTTTGTCTGCATGCCTAGGCTATATCTAAATTCCTAGCCCGTGTCTCAATTCCAAGGCTTTGTCTCAATTCAAGGGATATGTCTCAATTTCCAGGCTATGTCTGAATGACAGGGCTTTGTATAAATTCATGGATATGACTGAATTCCTAGGCTAAATGAAAGGGCTTGTCTGAATGACAGGACTTTTATCTGAATGCTCAGGCTGTCTGAAGTCCCTGGACATGTTTGAATATCCTAGTTAAGTCTGACAGTCCTGGCTAGGTGAACATCTTAGTTTTCCCTGTTTGATTATCTTGGCCAGGTCTGAATGTCTGTGCAATGTCTGAAGAAACGGGTCACTCTGACCTGTACTGCCAAAGATTATAGTCATTAGATGGGTGTGCAAATACCCTGTAATTACAACTGCAGCATTAAAGTAATAAAGTGACTTTTGAACTAGGACATTCAGCTGCTTTGTCAGAATACAAACACTTGCTTCAATTCATGGCTCAACAGAATTTGGTTCTCTTAAGAATAAACAATTGAATTATTTATGAGTAAATGAGGTTTAATCAATATATATTTTAACGGTATTTATCAATTTTGTGAAAAATGATTTGGTAAATTAACATGTTAAAAAGAAGGTAAAATCTAAGTGTCCAAAACTAAGCCGGTCTGAAGAACATGTACTGGACTCCAAAAAAATAATAGAATCCAGCAACCAGAGGAGCTATGGAAAATTCCTATCACTGTTTAACAGTTTTGTTGATTATAATAACACATGGATTCCAAGACCACAACTACATAATAACCACTAGGTTCTGTAAGTGCACTAGAGACACAATAAATAGCCAGTTAATGTAACAGCATGATTAGTTAAATAAAACAATGCTTTTGTAAATCATCAAACTTTACATGATTTACTGAAGACTTACACAAGAATAATAGATTTTTATCATAAAATTAATTTTCACCAATATCAATCTGGTCTGGTAGTCAAGTTACGTCTACAAAATATTTGAGCATTTTAGGTCAGAAAAATAGTTTTAAGTAGTTACAATTCAAGATTCCATGAACAGTAAAAACATGTATTACAAAAAAATAATTACATTATAAACTTACATAAATGATTTGGGTTTTTTTCAAATAAGCAATAGATGCCTTCAAACAGACAAAGGGAATCTATACAAGATTACATAAATTTGTAAAGCATCTATGCAGTTTTTGGGGTCCTTTTCATATTATCTATTTTCTAGTCAGTTTACCTTTTTCAGCAGATTAATAAAATAATAACACTGAGACAAAATCATTTAAGTTTTTCAACAACAATTCCCTTGTCTTTTTCATTCCACTGATTTCATTATGATTCAGGACATCGATGCCATTATGAAACATTTCATATTGTGCTAAACAGATATTTGACATTAATGATAATAATGGAAATTGTTATATATAATAAAAGCATTTACATGCACTGATACATTGTTTAATACTGGTAATTTTAGATATTATTCTTATCAACCAGTAGATGATTTAATCAACAACATAACTTGTACTTTCATCCTTTCTACATTTCTACTTTTTATCACATAGTATCCCTTAGCTTAGCCTTTACTATCTGTTCATATCTAATATGTAACAGAACTGTGTAACAATTGTTTCTACATTACCTTACAAGATAGGGATATAACTCTTTTACTACATATCAACATCTGTGCCACAATGTTTATTTTGTATTACAACTTCATGGTAACAGATGCTGCTAGTGACTTATTGTAAATTCAACTGTGAAAGAATGTTTGTAATATAATATACAAAACCACAATGACAGCCCACTTAAACAACAATTCAGCCACTGCAGCAAATGGTTATTATTATCAAATTACTCCATTGAAATAAGGTCCTTGAGATGTGCACACACACCCTTGCTACAAGGTCAACTTGAAAAGTTGACAAATCCATTACAATACCATACTTCATATCTTTAACTCAACTATGACACTTTTAATATGACATAAAAGATATTACACAGTTAACATAAAGTCAACTCTTAACTTTCTAAACTGCCAAAAACAAAGACAAACATGGCCAACTTTGCCAGTCAAAACAAGGTCAAATTACATATACAGTAATGCAGTGCAAAAACTGCTCAGTTATGCCTACTACTTTCTACCGCAGACTTTAACTTTGCTGAGATTATTTCATCCATAGGCATTGTTGAGTTATGCTGTGAAGCCAGGAGATAAGCACTAATAATGAGTTGTTGATTAATGATCAAGATAAGCTAACATGTGTGCATCACAGGACAGCTGCACACAAGACTAGGTCAAATACGTCGTTCGCCATTTTCATAACACTTCTAACGTAACGATCAAGTTTTGTTACGAGACTAACCCACATAAAAACACAGGATTGAAGTTTAAGTCAGTGAAAGAATTAAATGCATTAAATATTCTAGCGGTGTGTTGCGATGCGGAGGTTGGCTTTATATAGGAGAGGCGCTTACACTGCACATTACGTAAGCGAGCTTTATATAGACCGGTGACTGTTACTCAAAGTGTCGAGCCCGGTAACTAAGCCGGTGGGATTCGCTTTACCATGCGTGGGTCGCTCTTGTTTAGAATATCCACTGAATATTTTGAGGGAAAGGAACAAATTAAAATTGAAAATCATATTTACCATTTATGGCCCCCGTGTAATACGCCAATAGAACTGAAAAATATAAAAGCATTGAAAATAACATAAACCAAACAGTACATTTCGGAGGAAGTTGATTTTCAGACCGGAAGCCCGTAGTAAAAAAAAGTACTACATTTTTAAACTATATAATTAGCAGTGTCTTACCAATTCGTCCAAAGGACGATAGCATGTCGTGAAAGCCCCACACTCCCCCTGCTAGCACTTGTGCTGCATAAATTCGCTAAGCGACGTTCTCCGCTCATAAATGCAGAATTTACAACCTAGTGCACAACTCGAACGTCCGCCATTACTCTACAGTAAAGTGCGCACAAACTTGTCTGCGCATCTGTGAACTCAGTAGGTCACATGTTGAAGTTCGCCGCCTATGGAAAGACAGTGAAGGCAAATTTCGTATTTGATAAGAGGCGATTTCTGAATACAACCCAGCATTCGAGTGACAGACTGGCAGAAATTAATCAATATTCGGAATGATGCGACTGTCTGTTTGTAGCGATTGCCCTGTAGCGCTGAAATCAACCGCTGCAATCACAATTCCGGACTCGCAGACAAGACACAAGAACTGTTCCAGATTTAAGACACTTATCTGGTCGCTTTGCCCGGAGGTTACAGGCTCCTATGTCAGACAAATGATGTTTCTTTACATTTGAATATTGTATATTTACATTTCCTTACACCGTTTACGCGATTTGAGACGTGCAAGTCGTTAAATAGTTTAGAGCGCGGTCACACACATTTCTCGATTACCAAAACAAATCTGTGTAAGGAATTCCGTTCTAGGGCCATTTTTTAAGTAAGCAGAAAAAATATTCTATTCTCTAAATCATCTGTCTCAAATTAACTTTATTTCAATTGATTTAAAAGGATTTTAAATCTCAGTTATGATTAATGCGTGCGCTTTAAGGTATCTGATTCTTTTCATATCATATCATCTGCAACATGGAATGTCATAAACATATCTTTCAACTCAAGACGAAGCACTGATAATTGTTTCCAAGAGACCCATTAGCAGACGTAACGTCATTTTTATCCACCCCTTCAAACTAGATTACATTTTCAATGTCCCGAGTATGTATTCTTTTGATGTCCCATGGGCGTGAGACAAATGACAGTTGGAGATTGAATTGTTGTTGAGCCCTGGTTGAAATCCTTTTACGAGATCAGAAATGCTACTCACAGGAATAATTTCAAGCAAATGAAAAACGTGATATTTCTAAATGTGAAAATGAAGAACGAATGGAACAAACTCTAGCATACCCTTGTTTCACGTCACATATGGAAAAAGGTTAACTTTTTAAACATTTACTTTCAACAGGTAGGCCTACTTGTCAAAATTCATTATATCGTTTTCTTCATGTAAAAATTATAATCCTGAAATTCAGAGTAAATTTCGTCCTTTTTACATCGCATGTTTACACTTATCGCTTAGTATCCGAAATATTAATTGACATTACAATACACATGATACATATCGAAACATTGATATAACTATAAATTATGGGCTATATAAAGAAACATTGTTATATTTGGGATCACACTATGTTGAATGTTTCACAAAGTAACACAGCTGCGTTGGATAACCAACAATTCTAGTCAGTTTGCAAACGAAACATTTAGAAATGCCTTATTTCTCGATGGTGGAATAACTAAATTAGCCAGTTAAAATCATAAAATCATATATAATTGAGTAATATTCAGAGTAGTTTGTTGGATAAGTAGAGGATACTAAACGACTTTCCATTTAATACTATTTTTATTAAACGAGTTAATGATTAAGTATAAAACGAGCGAAAGCGAGTTTGATACCAAATCATTAACGAGTTAAATAAAAATAGTATTAGTTTTCTGTTTATTTACTTTGTCTCAATGATGTAGCAATTCTCGTAATCGTCTTAAATTTGTACATTTTATAGGATGTCTAATATCACAAAACAGAGTAAAGAAGTCACTAATGTCATGATAAAGAAAAAAACCCAGCAATTCCTTCATCGGGCTTTCGATATTTAAATGTTTCTAAAATTCAAGAGTCAATGTCACATCATAAATGTTACATACACAAAGTGGTTCTTGGAATGTGTTACGAAAACAAGAGGTTGAGGAATGACAATGTAAATGGCAAGATGATAATTATGTTCACTATATATAGGGTAGGACATTACCTTACCTCACATGCGGAACTATACAACACTATATGACTGTCAGTCCGTTTATTATGTAGTATTTTGCCATTGTGTAGAATTTGGAAACGAACAATCCCGAAATGTATTCTACTAATGAAAGACGGTAACAGTAGTTCTTATTATAAATTCTCATGTATTGAATTATTAATAGCGCCGTTTTCATTATAATATGTTCACCTTTATTTCTTGAAAAAATCATTCAGCAAACCAAATGTAATTTAACTGAAACTGGGCGTGGGTAACTTAACAACATAAAACTAGCGAATTAAGCCAAAGATGACGAATGCAATATACAACAGGATTAACTTCAATTCTTTAAAGTATCATTTTAGAATTTTTTGAGAATTGACGGGACCAAGTTGTACCATGAAAAATTTGATAAATTGAAATTTCCCTGTGGCAACGGGATGTACACGAGAAAGTTTGTGTTGATGCAGTAGCCTCTGGCATTGCATGACGGGAAAACATGTCTTCGTGCACAAAACACCGGCACGGCCTTGCCCTGTCAAATACGGGAACATGAACAGTGCCTGTAGTGAAACGCAATTCATAATATCTTTTTTTTCACGCCACACTTGATATTATTTTTTTGGTCATAAATGCAACTCAAGATTTAGGCTTGTTTGAAAAATACGGCATACTTTCATGTTGTTCTCAAAGCACGAATGCCAAATTCGTCGCCTACGGTCCCATGGATGTCTAATTTTGTAACAGCGTCTTAAATCAACGACTTCAGGAACGTCGCCTGATGAACTTGTCACTATGGACGAAAAGGTTAAACGGTCGTGGCAGTAATAACCGACGAAGAAGTATCAAATTTGGTTGTCTTATTAGTCACACAGCAACAGTAACGATTCTGAGTGTATCTGTCACTTGTCACGTATTGTCCTACAGAGTTCGTTCTCAGAAAATCCTCATTTTCTCGGTGCATTTCAACGGTACGTGCGGTGTCGTTCAATTTGTTTGGCACCTAAACGAAACACAGACAATACAACGGGATGACGTGATTTAGGTGAAGTCTCACGAGAACACGTCACTACCGTCTAGACTTGCCACAGGGCGTAACAATATTTCTTTGGGGTCAAAATCCGTTCACTTTTTGTCCGTGCCTGGCGATGACCCAAACAGATAGCACGACTGGTGTACCAGTGAACCCATATGCTTATCGCGACGTGCATACCGAAGCACCAGAAATGCCTACATTTCACCATTCTCATTGGCATGTGATGTCCATATACTAGTATTTACCTTAAATCTTTGCCGTTTAGAATAAGTTCTATCGATATTTGTTTTGCAGAATACTCTTATCATATGGATGTCGTTACCTAATTTTTGCTCTATTTTACACAGTGTTCTATACAACGGATTCATTTCCGAATTTAGACTGTTTATGAAGGAAATGGTTCATCGATAGATGATTTTTACGGAAGTATTTCAGAGCATCACTACCGTCTTTATACGGATGGGTGATATAGAGGCCAGCTTTCTTTCATTGACGATCAACGTGTTTATTTTATCAGGTTTGGAAGAAAAGTCTATATCTAAACATTTCGTCCGCACGAGATTAGAAAAAGGTAAATGACATGGAAAACGAATATTTTATCTATTACATGATTACCTATATGTTATAATTTTTTCAAAGGTATCATTTAGCTCTTAGAAAGCCAGTACAATGAACGTGAGGTCACGGCATTGTTCTAATGACGTCACGCTAGTTGGATAAACTGTATAATGAATGCAATGGGATTACATATGGGCGATGGCCTATAACGTCACTCAGTATAATGTATAATGACGTTATAGGCCATCGCCACTATACCCTTATATAATCATATAACATATATATGGTTAGATTATTACTCGAGTATTTATGTCAAGTGATAAATATGTTCAGGACAGGTGAAGGGTAGAGACCGGAATTAAAAATAACAAACGACGCGAGCTTGTGGACGCCAGGGCGCCGATATATCTCTTCTGAGGACGAAAACAAGGATTAGGACCTAATTTCCCAAAGCCTCCTTTGTTCTAAGGGTGCCCTGCAATCACCTTAGTCCAAAAGAGCGCTGTGCAAGTGGGCTCTCAGAAATCTGTTTGAGTTTAGTAAAAGAGCACAAGTGAATACATCCCGCCAGGGGCTCGGCAACGTTGTCTGCATTAGAGAACTGTTGTACACGCAGTCAGGTTTGCTACACCGAATTTCAGTGCATTACCACCCATGGGTCGCTAGTTCCAGCCGATGCTCGCAGGTTTCACCGCAATACATAGCCACAATGGTGTTGCGAGCTATCTCCTTGCAATAATACTAGCAGCCGCGATATAAGTGAAATACTCCAGAAAGCGGCGTTAAACCCCATATCACCTCGCCTCACAAGTAAATACAAAGACGATACAATCTGAAGATACTTGGCCGGACGAGACAAGATGGATAGGACCAGGACGGACAAGACTGAGATGAGACACCACCCTATACTCTTTAACAAGATGGCCAGCCACATATATATGCATGTAGTAGAGCCGCTGGTGACACCAAGCTACGCGAGCACTGCTCTTCTAGGTCTCCTTTCAGAAAACCTGAAAAGATCGTCAGACTCTATACGGCAAAGGATGGAATTTAAGTTTGATCTTGGCAAAGGTATTTTTTGAAAGAAGGCTCTTGAAACCAGTTTCACCAAGGATCCTCCTGGAAGGTTCAACTCTAAGGTTCAAAGAGCAGGAAAGTGCTACGCCTCTACACAGGCAGAGGCATTAGAGGAAAGGAGCATTCTTATATAGAAAACCGAACCAATCATAGACAAACCACGAAAGGATGATTGAGAGATCCCCATTCAGACCTGAATTCAGAGTATTGGACAAACAACTGGGGCAGTGAAACTATCATGGATAGCCTTTGAGTTAGAGAGCAGGATGAAATCACGAACTCTTGGTGTTTTTCACGTTCACCGTACAGTATTTAACGATTAAAAACATCTGGAATTTCTAATTCTTCTACAACCCCCTCGCATACATATAAGCATTGTGTTAACAATTCTAATAAGAAAACGAAATACATGTACTTCAAAACTTTAAACTAGAAGCACTTCGAATTACATTATATGATATCTTACGTAAATTCGACTGCTTGTAAAGTAATAGGGATCATAGAAATAAGTAAATGCACATATTTCATCCACTCATATGAATATTGTAACTATGAAATTGAACTAAATGTTCGTGTTTACCGTGTTCCCAATAGCCAAGTCAAAGTAAGCAACAGTTATGTGGATACTATAAGGTTATGTCCACGACCTAAAGAAGAGGGCAAACATTTCTTGAGTTCAACTTTATTGATAAGAATAAAACTTAGAAGAATTTTGGCCAAGTTTTACTCTTAATTGCCGGCAACATAACAATAAAGAAATTGCAATGCAGCTTGTCACCCTGTTTTGTGTCCTGTGTAAACTCGTACTTTGCATGTCAACACTCAATTTACACCCAGACACCGGAAGTATCGCTTGTCAATTACGCATGTCCGGAACTTACACAATGGTCACGTGACTTCAAAGCACCACTTGTAGGACAATAACATGGGACGGACGTTGCTACTCCATTTAAGTGTATGGTCCAGACATACAAGTGACATGATCTTAATGCCTTCTAGACTACAGCCTTGTGGTGTTACATGAGTTCTGGTCAACGTAACGGACAGGTTTATTTCATATAAAATGGTATAAATGCGTTGCAAGTTTCTACCTAAATAAATACGGTTTGATGTAGCTCTTCATTTCATGATTTTGTACCTGTAGAAGTATAACCTATGCAAACCTGCATGCGTAACTCTGTTATATAGTGGACAGCATGCACATGCATCTGGTCATCCGACATTCATCATTCATTCTCCCAATGTTACAAGGACTAGCATTAGTAAATTATATTTGTCGAAGAACGATTAATGTTTGAAATGCATTCCAGCCGAAGAGTGTCAGTCAAACTATGTTGATACATCGCCACCAATTATTTATTTCCAATGCTGTTTAACTGTCATTGGAGAGTAACGATTTTATTTCTTCTTCTCATAGAACTTACGTGCCAAGAAAGATTTATCATACAGTAAGACGTATTCACGAGATGGAAGTGGAAGTGGGTTGTTTTCTGTCAGGACATCTTCAGATGTGATTTCAACCGCTAACCACGTTTAGTCATGTATGTAAATTTAAACATATATTATTCTTCAATATGTACTGTAGTCAAATTTACACCCATGCTGCTTGGCTTCTTCGGTGCAATTGGTGGTTGACCGTCCTTTCTTATGAGAACTACAAGCTTATTGATCATATATGTTTTAAGAGTTTAAGTTTTTTTAGACCCTTTCATACGAACTGATAGATGTCATATGCTTTTCTCCTTGGATGCTGTTTCTCCTACTGGTATTCAAACTACTTGATGATAGGTGTTCACTATTTATGAAGAAAATGGGTAAACTTGAATTTCGAATTTCATTAAGCTCATAGATGATCAGATATTTTTATTTAGGAACTATCATTTCTATAATGGTATAGACAAACTCATGGATGATAGATGTTTTGTAAGAACGGCACTTCTACTGGTATCCAAGCTCCAAGTTGAAGTTGATAGATGTTACAGAATAATTAAGTTGTTTATCCCTACGTTTTTTTTTCATTTTTATTTTTTTCTATCATTGTTTTAACATGGCAATACCTGGCCGAACCTATTGAGAAACATCTTAACGATATACAGTGTCAAGAAACAATTGATTTATTTAGTACGTGTTCTTAGTAGGATAAAGCGCCGAGCATTGAATAAAGTCCGGAAAATCGACTTTTGGGGCCATTGGTTTGACTTGGTTTCCTTGGTTTCCTGGGTTAGCCGAATTTCGGAGACTAATATTTGCGTGAATGGTTGATAGAAAAACAAACTCAAATTAACTTCATCACTTATTGTGTTATTGTGTCAACATTACCATCACACTATGGTAATATATAGAGCTAATATCTTGATATAAACACAGGGATTTGTATTGCTGTAAAAATATGTGCTAAGTAAAAACTTGGTAAACTGATAACCATTATGCAAATAGACATCTATATGCGTAACGGTTATCAGGACATATTTTTGTCAACAATACAATTCCCTGGACATCAGACCCGTCTGCTTACAGCGCGATTAAATAAAATATCAAAATTTGGGGGGGTTCTATTACGGAAAGCATTTTCGCCACGATTTCACACATGAGACCCCAACATGACCCACGTGGCCAGGGATCGGCGGGGTAGATTCTTTTAAAAGGTAGCGGACAATAATATAAAATGTTACATAAGTATCGTTGGCTTGAATGTCACGTTGGCAGACTAGCATAAGAGCAAAAATGTCGCTTAAAAATATAATGGTTTTTTTAAATCCTTTTTTCCCTCCCGTATCAAGATATGATAAACAAGGCCTCACGACTGTTTTATGACTTTTATTTGTGAACATGAAACCTGCATCTCATTTAATCCCTATTTCTTAAATTTTGTACTGTTTGTCTATGCTCAACGCGTTTAACAGGCTCATAAACCTATTTTTAAAAAATCAAAATCAAAACTTTATGTGAATGAATGACTGCTCTGTTTTGAATACACTAGTGAAATAATGCGCATTTTATGTCACTGTTTGCATTTTAGAACATTAAGTTTGTTGTAAAGCAATAAAAGAAATTTAAATTTGCTTTAGATCTTTTTCGAAATTCGAAATAATCTTGTAATACGCGGTGAAGTTAATTTAAAAAAAACTTGTTTTATTCCCTTTAGCCTTGACAACAGCAATTCTGTACATTATTTAAATGTGCCCAGCATTTCAGTTGGTAATTTGGTAAGGCTTATATCGGAATGTGTTTGCTGATAATAAATATCGCCAAACATACAATTTCACCCGTTGATCAGTCAATATTGTTTTGCTGCGAGGCTAAGAAGGTTTCAACATTGTTTTCATGCATGTTCTTCGTTGGTTTCAATGGTCAGAAAGTAACAGCTTATTCCTTGTTGGTCCCGTTATTCAGATAAAGTAATTAGTAAGTTTTCGGTTTCCATGTTTCGAATATATGGATGAGTTTAAGTAAAAATTTCGTATCAAATTTCTTTAAGAGGTCCCGGATCCACAAATGGCAAAAGAATAGCAGGCCAAGTGCATCAAATTATGTTTGATAGCCGAATTTCAGGAAAATACTTATTGACTCGTCCTTGTTGATGACTTCAGTTGTTAGTAGGTATCCACTATCTAATCTCAGATGTGGGTTTGTGAGTGTCATTAATGATAAGTCCTCAGCCCGCTTTTGAGAGTTTCATAAGATACTTGAAAACGGGAAGACATACCTTGACGAAAAGTTAAAAGCTCGTTCATAGTCCTTCCGTAGCTCGGACTTTATCAGGAAATTGTGAGACACTATAAGTTACATTTTATAAGTGTTACATAAAACGTAAAGCTTTAATTCAACATGGGTAAGTCGGTCAAAATTTGAAATGAAAGAATCGTTTAAACGCAAAATAACGACTTGATGACGACATGAATATATTTTTCCATCACGCTATCAAGCTAAGGTTAACTCGACTTGGCCTCTTGTTTTGAAACGCAATATGCACTCAAATCATTTGTCAAACCTGTCTACATGTGTGACATACGTCGAAAAAACATTTGCAAAATTAAAAATTACATTCTTTTCATTGTATCAGTTTGCCCAAAAAACTCCCAACTGAAAGATAAAAGATTAACATACCAAAATTACAGATTATGTTCACATACTCGATGACCCGCTGTTACAGAGAATTCTACTTAATCACGTTGTCGTCATAGGAAGTCTATATCGTAAGTAAAACATAGGCAAAACGTAGACGTAAAAACTCTAGTTTTTTACGTCTTGGTTTTTTACATATGTTTCACTTACGATATAGACTTCATGTGGTTGTATAACGTGAATAAGAAAATTCACTGTAACGTTATTTCAATATCTTAAATATTTGAATATACTAAATGGCACGATACGAAATGATGTCTTACCTAACGTTCATTAATGAAATTACATTCTTCATGAATACAGCCATTGATAAAGAAAAATGAGTTTGCACTAACTAAATCTTTATTTGTAATTTCCCCCATTAAACATTCCTTCCTGTCATTAGACTAATTTGATTGAAAATTAACTCACGTTAGGGCGTGTCGACTATCAACTTCCGAAACATGATGTTTATCACAGACTTGTTTATTACAAATGAAGATTTTAATAGGATAAGTAAAACATAGATCCGTTCTGCGCTGAATAGATGGCGGAAGATGGCATGGCTAATTAAAATTCAATCTTACTCGAAGATAAAAGGTTGCCTAACACGACTTAAATGTGCCGAAACAATCGAAATACCGCTTTAAATCATCCGCTAGCGTAATTATTTTCAAATTCTGTCCCGACTGGCGCACCATACTCGCCGCTCTGCGCCTTAGTAGTAACTATCTATAGCTGTGATGTCTACTTGTAGGGTGAGCGCTCGGTCCTGCTTACACACACACGTCTTGAACAGAGCCTTATGAGATAACGTTCGTAGTGTGTATATATCCTCTACAGATCTTATTTACTGCTTGCAATGTGCGCCGCCCTAGTTTAACGCTCTTCGCCAAAGTTTTGTTGTTTTGACGTGTTGTTCTTATAACGAGGGAAGTTTCGACTGTCGTCAATACATCCTTAAAGTGTTTTATTATTGACAGTTTTTTTAATTTGTAATTTCACTTATTGAATAGATACTTCGACTTTGTTTTCTGGAGATTTTAAATAAATGTTATGACATACATAATGTATGAATAAAGGGGAAGGAATAATGATAATTTCTGTGAAGCTCGATGTGGTTATTATGTGAATTGCATGTACTTTGATTTGGAAAAGAAGTGTTATTTTTAGTTTCCGTCAGATATTACAAGAATCACGTAATATCGTAATATTTTGATAACAACATAGAACATTCAACCATAGATAAAAGAAATGAATGAATTTAAAGCTTTATCACTTGGCACTTTGTCGTACTATTTCTTATGAAATATTTTCCATAGTTATTTTCGTTTATATTTTAGTTGAATATACTTCATTCTTAACTTAATTCTGTTTGAATGCATTACGCTTATTGTTGAAAATCACTGGCTTTGAGTTATTCAAGTTATCACATCTGCTGCAATCGTTCAAACTACGCGAACTAATAAACTTGTGTCAATCTTTCTTACACCGAGTAGAAATATTTTGGAATTGTATCGATTGTCACACATTTCAATAATAACTAATCTATTGAGGTAAGATTATACAATAAAAAAGCACAGTCTACTTTACAAAGTATGGATTCGTCTTCAATATTCCACGTTCTATCAGTATATGTAAATAGTGACATATAGTGGTAACCGTCAACGCGGGAGGGACTTTTACCGCCGCTTCTATTTTTCCTCAACCATAGCTTTTATTCGTCGAATCCTCAACAAAGTCTAGAGCAGTGAAATACCGATATCAGTGTATTTGTTGGGTCATTTATCCCCTCATCAGTCAAATGCTGCATGACAGACATCCCCATTGTCGAAATTTAAGGCCATCCCTTTGATTTCTTAACGAATGATTGATTTTCAGAGATGGTATTCTGTGTATTTATTTTGTTATTGGTTTACAACCATTTAAGGATCCCTACCCGCAGCTTGTTGAAATAATACCCGCATGCATACCTGAACTGAAGACATTGATTTTCAACTATCGCTACATTTACCTCAAGTTCTATAAAAATCGGAGTGTTTATGTTTTGAAAATATGATTTGATACGTGATGACTTACGTGTTGTTCCCGACCAACTTATCTTATAATTAAGAAAAATTGTATTTATCAAAGTAGGAACAAACTAAAGACCCACTACGTTTTCCTTGCGTCATAGAATATGCCAGATGTTTATATTTTAAATAATCATTGGAAAGCATCCGGCATTAAAAAAACAAATGAATTACGGGTCAACTTTTTAAATGCATTGTCAAATTATCATCAATACATGCCATCTGATTATCGACAGGTGCCATTGTTTAACTTTAAAAAAAAGGAAAATATTCGGACGATCATAGGATAAATTAGCGCTTTGTTTTAGTGATTTTTAATTGAACTTGGTAACTTTATTTGGTTCATTATTGGTAATTATATTCCATTACATTACTCCATAAATATAACCTTTGACCTTGTGTATATGTAAACAGATATCCATATTAAAATCATTATATTTCCGATTCTGAATTGATAATTCAACTAAAGTATAACTTTCTTCGATAATCAATATATTAAAACATAAATAATCGTTTAATAATAAAAAAAAAAAGTCTTGTGCGTTTACTATTTTCTTGAAAACAACTCAACCTTACACATAACGAGATAAACATCTAAAACATATCAAGATAATTAAAGCTGTCTATGTTGGAAAATACAACTGGATACGACTTTTTTCGTTTTCAGTTTTGCTGACATTAAAAGTGAGCATGATTAAAAAGTTCCGGCATCAAAATCAAATGTCAAATATCAAAATTCTATTTACATATTAAGCCAGACATTTTCTTTATCTTTTTATCAACGTTTATTTTAAGACACATGATCCATTGCAACGGTTATAAAGTTGAAATAAACCTTTTGGAGATAAGATTTTCATTAATTTAAAATCAAGTAATAAACAAAAGAAATAATGATTCAATTATCAACAAAAAGCACATACTTCCAATTTTGACGTTGAGCTTTTAAAGAGTCTTTATGTCGATATTAAAACATAAATTCAACTGAAAAAGACACGAAATTCAAAATTTCATGACTTGGAACAAAATTTTAATATCAATAAAACGAGAATGTCATTTGATAAAACGACATATACGTAATACGTCGGAACGTGAAAACAGAACAACGGCTGTACCGCCTCGGTCCACGTATACGTCTTTAGGTCGTGAAGTTGAATGCACTGTAGGACAATGAACCGGTAGGTATTTGCTAGTTGACGATATACCTTCTTTATCTTTAAGTCTAAATGTCACACAGAAAATACAGACAGAGAACACCTACGTAAGTTTGTGGAAGGTACTATGTTGTCATATATATATATTTATAACAGAATAAACTAAAGAATATAATTACACTATATACATTGGCATGAAGCTGCGGTTAAAGATAGCAAGGTAAGAAAACCATTTGCCATTACAAAATATCTGTTGATTGCATTATCATAAATGGCTATAATACTGGAAACTAGTTTTGCAGTGATGTGTCTACAAGTATATATAGCATAACGACCAACCTAAGATATCACGATCCTTAAGAAAGATATCAGATAATTGATATCGATATGGGTTTCTTGTGTGTGACAATTTCGTTAACGTAAAATATAAACAAAACCGTGTTTGATCCCATTTCTTATTCCATTTGATCGCTCTGATAGCAAAAACTAAGAAACAGGATCAGACACGCTCCGTTCATATTGTATGGTAAAGAAATCGATGATAATATCTTCAAAACTCCAAGAATAACAACATGTAGTAACAAGACATCAACCCAGTCATTAAATGATCCCGCTGTTGCTGAACTTCAATCAAAAATGAGTAAGTGGTAAACTCAGGACTAATCTTTAGAACGGATTTCAGCACTTACAAATACTTGGCCTAGTGTTTTATCACTATGAAGATAACTATTTAAAAAAAAAACCCAATATGGATGGTCAATTCTATATTGCCGTTTTAAAAAATCACCACAACTTGTATCATGCCTCATGATTGCTAACAGCGGTATACAATCCCTTATAGACAATTTAGCAGTATTGAATTTCACCGATTCCCATTCTTTTTACATTTTATGAGAACCAGTGGAAAACATTTATTTGAAGTTTAAGTTAGCATAGTATGCAAAAACTTTGGTGTATTTGCAAAGATCCTTTACTGCATGGTTTTCTCTACTTTACAGGTTTTGTCTCGAATTCTCGGGTTTCATGTCCTACTCCACCACCATCGTAGACCTGGGTCTTACTTAGGTCGGTCTCCTACGTCTCTTGACTTCATTAAGCCTAAGTCTAGTGAGTTCATCAAGCCTACATGTACGTCTCTTGACTTCATTAAACCTACATGAACTTCTCGACTTCATGAAGTCTCAGTCTTTTGACTTCATCAAGCCTAAGTCTCTTGGCATCATCAATCCTACATATACGTCTCTTGACTTAATTAAGCCTACATGTACGTCTCGACTTTATGAAGTCTCAGTCTCTTGACTTCATCAAGCCTAAGTCTAGTGAGTTCATCAAGCCTACATGTACGTCTCTTGACTTCATTAAACCTACATGAACTTCTCGACTTCATGAAGTCTCAGTCTTTTGACTTCATCAAGCCTAAGTCTCTTGGCATCATCAATCCTACATATACGTCTCTTGACTTAATTAAGCCTACATGTACGTCTCGACTTTATGAAGTCTCAGTCTCTTGACTTCATCAAGCCTAAGTCTATTGAGTTCATCAAGCCTACATGTACGTCTCTTGACTTCATTAAACCTACATGAACTTCTCGACTTCATGAAGTCTCGGTCTCTTGACTTCATCAAGCCTAAGTCTATTGAGTTCATCAAGCCTACATGTACGTCTCTTGGCTTCATTAAACCTACATGTACGTCTCGACTTCATGAAGTCTCAGTCTCTTGACTTCATCAAGCCTAAGTCTAGTGAGTTCATCAAGCCTACATGCACGTCTCTTGACTTCATTAAACCTACATGTACGTCTCTTGACTTCATCAAGCCTAAGTTTCTTGACTTAATCAAGCCTAATTCTCAGTTTTCATGGAGACTGCGGTGAGAACACTCACCATGAATATTTTACTTACTTACTTACTTAATATCAAGAAAAGGTCAATACATCCTGGAAACAGTTAAGAAGCGAAAAATATTTAACGTTTTTTAATACAAAAGTAAATTTGTTTGTCAAGATTTAATGTGTTTGTGAAACTAAAACTTTCAAATCGTTTTGCCAGTAACAACAATAATCGTGCTTAGTTTTTCATGTTTCTAAGTAGATCATATGATTAAGTCTATTTTCCCATTACCATAGTTGATGATAATTTCCTAATTTATATTCAAAATATTATCTGGAATAGTAATATATCAGAACAAGACCAAGTTATTGTCTTTATGAATAAGCCATTATTGAAAACAACCAAAGAGGTAATTTCGTATACATGATGTTTGAAAGCTTACCGTTTATCTAACATTGGTCCTTTGCTATGACTTTATCTGCTTTCAAAATATCATTTGATTTGTGTTGATAGATGACTTGGAATCCTCTGGCAGCTAGATATTTGATAATTTCTTAGCTTACTACGTCGTGCGCCAGGTCGCAAGAGATTTAAGCGAATACCGTGACGGACATCATTTTGATGTCTATAAAAAATATATATAAAATATTGCGAAACAAAGACACGTCTGGGTGTGATAATGAAATGTTTGCAAAAACAAATCTATTTTTTTAACTCCCTAAATGAACACGAGCTTTAAAAAAGCGCGTTTTACATGTAAGTGATGCACGTGCTTGCCGAAACACGTGATACCGCGAGATACGACGACATCCTTACACAAGTCACGTGATTTGATAAGTTGCAGTGGAAATGAACGCTTGAGATAAAGTGCAGATGTAGGTCACATCGCGGTCTGAGTTAGCCCATATGACTTATTAGATGATATGTAATGCTATATGTGTGAAGAACGTTGGATTTAAATGCATTTTTAGTGGCAATATGTTAACTGACTCTCTTTAGTTGAAATGGCGGTTCTTTTGAAGGTCAAGTCGAGTTTGGAAATATTTTTTTGCAACCATATACATTTTCGGTGATACTATTCGCCCGGAAATACAAAAAAATCCCAAAATGGTTTCGAAAGCGATTGGTATTCGAGTGATTGGAACTAGAACTGTAGTTAGAGCATAAAACACCTCATGACGAAATCGGTTAAAAACAACCTTCTATTCTTTGACAATTTATTGACAAGATTGGGGATAGAGTAACAAAACCTTGGGAAATGTGTGAATATATCTAAAACCGAAGTGATAACAAATGTTTATTCTATACACATATAAGGGAAACGTAACTTTCTTTATACTACTTTTGTGTTGAGTTCTTGAGTTCATGCTGTCACAAGCAGTGCACTAATTTCAATTTGTTGATTTTTTACTATAAAACGTAACCAATAGTTATTTAGATGTTCTATTCACCAAACACAATTTGAAAATCATTCAAGAACGCAGACGGAAAATACGCTTGTCAAAGGTTCGTGACTCGATGAAATTAAATCCTTACCTTGCAAACTATGGTCTTGTTTTTTTAATTCAGTACTTATATATCATGTTCACAATTGGGAAAGGTCATTTGTAACGATATAAAATAACCTCATCATAAAGTTGTCGTTTCAAGACGTTATTTACAGCCCGAACTATGGTCATGTGTAAACTGAGGAAAAGTAATTCAATAAGGAAATTAAAATTTATATATTTCTTTTAATTTTCACAATTTGTTACACATTTAAACGCCATCATTATTTATCACATTTGCAAGGGTATACAGTTCATCAATAGTGCTCAGTTATCGGACTTGTTTGGAAAGTGTTGCAATATGTTAGTCGTGTTATGTATATTACTTAATGGCTGTCGTTTTAAAGTGTAATACCAATGTTAATAAAATTGATACAGAGGAAATATTAACCCGGAAGAAAGTATGCAATAAATTAATTTTCAATAACTCTCATGATAAAAAAAAACCTAATGCTATTCTATTGATAAGGACGTTATTCACAGTAAAGTTGTTATTTTACGATTAAACCAGATCTTAAGATACAAAAAAAAATAAATCTTTTCGGTAATTACCAAGTTAATCATTTAAAAAGCAGCCATCGACGTAACTCTTATTAAACAGTGTTCACAGTCGTAAACCATATAGTGAAACAGCAATGAGCAGTTAGTAAAGATGGAAAGCATCATTCATTTTGGTAAATTCAAACTCGGCTCATACGCTCATGGCAGATTATAAGGACATCACATAATGTTGTCCTGTTTGTAAAATTATAATCTTACTTTAATTGAAGATGAAATGTATGTTCTTCTCTCACTTAAAGCCCATTTAGATATTAGGAATATTTTTCTTGATAAATATTTGAAAGTCCCATTATCAAATCACACTTATCTTATGTCATCATCAAATGTAGATGTTATTAAGATGTATGGCTTTTATTATAAGAAGTTAGCAAAATAAGAAGTTGATGATTTTGTCATAAAGCTCATGCAATGATAATCCGTATATGAGTCTGTTATGGGCCAATGGCCTTTTAATGAATAAAATGTCTGTCTGTCTATCTGTCTGTCGGAAATCATCATTCAGATTGATGACTGAAGAAACACAACAAATATTGAAGAAGATCAGTATCTGGATGCCGGAAACCATCACCTCATTTAGTGAACAAGGCGCTGGGCTACCATTGGTTTAATTCTTTTTTGTAATGCATTTCTCAGAAGAACTCTTAATATGACTTGATACCCCCATGTGTTCAAATGGGTTGCACTACATAGGAAGAAGCTTGGTGTTGTTAAAAAAAATCTTGCCACGTACGAATCATTTCTGTAGTATGTATATCGTTTACAATGTAGTTTAAATTGGGCAATGATATTATGGCATGCTTATATATACGAGATATGCGATATTGATATTGACATAGATTATCCTTAAAACGTTTTTTTTTCTAAAGAGAATATATCAAGCGAAAGAGCACATCTTTATATTTAAAAGTTTACAATATGAAAAGTGATTAGAAATAAGGGAATAAGACAACATTTTATACAGCTGGAAGTTTTCCGTCAATGCTTTCTTGATTTATTTCCATGTTTTATGGTATCCCCAGTTATATTCAGAGCTATTCTGAAAATTTCTTTAACAACAAAGAATAGAACTATCGGCCTCGCGGACAGCTCAGCGTCATGTTCATGCAAAGAGATGTTTTGCGCCAACCATTTGTGCTCATATGCTTAATTACACCAAAACCTGACTCTCCTTTTTGTTTCTTTTAAGTTATCAATCTAAGTCAATAAATGTTGACATCCACCGCTACTAATCGAAATAAGCTGTTACACCAAACATTTTTCGGCTTTGAAAGTTGGCTGTTCTACAAGGGCATCGCAGATGACTGTTTAACAACTGGTTTATTATATGAATGGATTATTTCCGTCTTTCTGATTGGCCTACTTGGTCACATGACAGCAATGACGTCAAGTGATGTCAATCTGCGTGGATCGCGAGATGTTGATTTACAATCCAAACACCTCCGGTGGATAAAAATAGATTTCGAAAATCCCGATCTACCGGAAATAGCAGAAGAATGGTAGTTTAAGACCTATTTCATATAATAAAACTATTATAGACTTCAGACTCGGTTGATCCAATGATTTATCGACCTTGGACATGTGATATTCACCTCGGCTTCGCCTCTGTGAATATCACATGTCCAAAGTCGATAAATCATTGGATCAACCTCACTTGAAGTCAATAATTGTTTAATATCTGAGAGATTATTGGGTTTGATATCTCCATGGTTTACTCATAAACACCTTAATATGAATCATAATCAATCGAACATCAATAGTTTTTATCATGACAGCCATTAAAAGAAAACAGGCGTCGAAAACTTTGTTCAGGTGTAGACCTGTTTTTGTCATATTATACGATGTACTCCTGAGCGTCCTTCACAAAGCAACCTTTATTAAGGTTAACCTTAACTCCCATGCTTTAACATTGCACTAAAGTAACCTTAAAGACTTACGATCACCTTAAGGCTTTATGAAAGGAAGACCAGTCAAATAATCTGTCATGTGACAGTGGACAGGTAATTCTTTGTACATCTAAACATGCAGCAACATTAGGTCAGTCGCAATTAAATCGTTCATATAACATGGAATCATCAAGCGTGCTTTTCAGCGTGGACACTCATTACGCAAACTCTCCAACTGCCGACATCCATGAATATATATACTGAACCACAAAAGAAACGTCGCAGATTAATGAAATGGAGACTGATTTATTTACAGGTAGCCAAGGTATTTGTATAAGAGTGCCAGTCAATTAAAAATATTTAAAATATAAATTTGTTTTATCTGATGATAAAGAGTTCTCCTCGGAACAGGTTTCGTTATGGCTGGTGTCACGGGACGGAAGAATGTCCTTGATCTTGGCAGTGGATCTTAATACAGGGTGTAACCACCATTTGCGTTGATAACTGTCATGCACCGCCTGTACATGCAATGCAATAAACGGTTGATGAAGGCCATGGGGAAATCAGTCATAACTCTTCGAAAGCTTGCAGCAAGTTGTATGGTAGTTGTCGTCCATGGTCGAATGACATAAAGTCGTCTCTGAATTTCGCCCCACAAGTGCTCTTTAGGATTTAAATCAGGAGTCAGAGCAAGCGACGGTAGTGTACTGATGTTATGCTGGAGGATGCTTGTTGTTTAACTTGCAGGGTGGGTACGAACGTTGTCCTGCTGAAACACGCGATTCCAATGACGGGCAAAGTGTGGCACAACATGGGGTTAATGATCTGGAAGATGACGGTTAAGTGCAATTTTACTGGGCCCACTAGAGATGTAGACGTCGACAAGACAGGTTGTAACTTTTCAGCCGGCGTCTCTGCATACATCGGTCAGTGTCGATTGTCAATAGTCTGCCGAGCTGATTTTGTGGTCCTGCCGAGGCGGTCCTGCAAGTATTGTCGGCGTACGTGACAGTCTTGACGTGCCGTCGTAACTCCATCCTCCCACGCATGGCATTTGCTTGCGCCAGACCCATTAACTTGGCTTTGCAGGATTTCCCCAGATTTTCTGTTCTTGTCGTCCAGGTTGCTGCGACGGATCTTGATAGTCCAATCATGAGAAATCATTTGAGAATTGCTTCTTTTCGCCGTAGAGGGCTCTTCATTCGAACACGAATTTTAACCGATTGTCAGCAAGGTTTGAATTAGCCCGTGATAGAGACTGGTTTTCCGCTGCATGGACAGTCTTCCGTGCTGTTGGTGACGTCGACCCGCTCTATTAATCATTCAAATTTCCGAATGCCACAGTTTAAGTCATTAGCGATGTACCTTGGGCGCTGCCCAGTATGGAGACGTCCGATGGCGTGTTCTCTCTGATTTCGTTTGTATCTCAACATACTCAGACTAGTTCAAGAAACGAATGACAGCTGGTAATTTTTGGTACCTATTATACCCATTTTCCCCTTTCATCCTGATTTTCATTAAGGTTGGTTTGTGATTATCGCCATGTTCATGGATGTTAAAAGTGTTAACATCCTTCACTAAGTCCCTTTTATGGATGTAAGGAATGCGGTTTTCCGAAATAACCGTGCCACCGACACATATTCGTATAATGTTTATATGATGTGGGTCGTTGTAAACTACGACGTTTCCTTTAAATACTCTAATTTTTATTCTCCTCGAAGAGAGTACGTTGATGATTATAGATTTACTTTAAGAGGTGATTACAGAGGATATTGAATTGTAATAAAGAGAGATCATTAAAGGCAATTCAATGAATGCGAAATATGCGACAGTCACGATTTTACATTGTGTGCTTTTTGTCACAGGAAGAACGCGGTTCGATTCCGGGCAACGTTAGTAGTAATGAACAGGAGTTGTTGCTTTCCTGCTTGACGCTCAGGACTATGAGGATAGCACAACGATTATAATGGCGCTAAAATATGGCTTCCGGGTCCGCACGCCCGAACAAAATTTCAAACCTTTACCTGTATTGAGGATAATAAAGAGGTATCGATGATAGAATTGTGTATATATGAATAATGTGAGCTTCCGGTTGGTAAAACCTTACGGATCTGTTAACTCTTTTTCATTAGGATCGCCGCTTTATGTCCGTTTAATGGAGCGGGCGTTATTTACATTATAGTTTTATCAGTGGGAAAAAAATCCTCTTTAGCAGAACTTTAACTATTTTGTTACTTTGGACGAAGGTAAATCATATGATATTCCCGATTGGGACACATATGTGTCTGGATAAATGTATGTCAATTAGCAACCGTTTTCTATACAGACTGGTCACGATGTTCTACAAACACATATACATTTGTCTCGACACTGATTAGTACGGTTTAATCGCATTTATGTCTTGGAAAGACACGAAAACAAAGTAATTTATTGATCAATTAAAAAAGTCTGGAAATGGAAAACTGGATTCTTCTTATGTGTCTTACTAACCTATATTACAAATTTGTCATATCCAAAAAATTCAAAGTTACTTGAACAATGTTAATAAATCAATAAATCACGCTTTTCGAAAAACTATTCACGATTTGCAAAGATATAGAGTTGTCAAAAAACAAAAGACTTTAGGATTTTGATTGGAGAAACTTCTAAATAAGCAAAAATAGTTCTGTGTCGGCACTATAGTTCAAATAGGTAGCTTGGTACTCTGAGCTTGTAAAGACATTGAGATATATAAAGACATATATCCAAACCCAAGTTGTTGCCACCTAAAATACGCTCATGGTTTGGGGAAAGGAAACACCGGCATAGACACGGCTATCATATGAAGTTCATGCTCGACTACCACGTACATGGAAGGACAGATAGACACCCGATTGGATGATTGACGAGTCTTAAAATTTGCAGATTAAGTCGTGATTGAAATAAGGGCTAGCATTAGCGCGTTAGAGTGTCGGAGCGTCTAACCCGAAATTGTCGATTGGTGGTTCGAATCTTGCTTTTAAGAGGGGCAATAATCCACTTGTCTCTCTACTCACTGGCATGTCAGCTTGTGCACGCCCTATGACAAGGTGAGAGCACATTGGTTACAACGTTAATTTATTACATCACAGAACAAACATCATTAAGGAGGTAGACTCAAGCAAGATGTTTTGGAAGTTTCTACTTCGGCACCATCCGTGTGTTTTGGTTATTGCATTATGTAACTCAGTCATAACCCCGTATATAAATATCAAGTCTCTCTCTCTCTCTCTCTCTCTCTCTCTCTCTCTCTCTCTCTCTCTCTCTCTCTCTCTCTCTCTCTCTCTCTCTCTCTCTCTCTCTCTCTCTCTCTCTCTCTCTCTCTCTCTCTATATATATATATATATGTATAAATATTAATACTCACATCATGAATGTGTATGTATCTTGATTTCTGTAAATCTGTAAATCTGCGTCTGAAAAAAAAGCATATTTGCATGAAGGAATGATAATTCCAGTCGATGAGGGCTGTTATAATTGATAATTTCGCCAACGGCAGTCTTAACGAAACACATTTCAACTGAAGTTGCCCTGCGGCGATATCGGATAGCCATTTTTCCTTGACAATATCGAAAGCTCTTTTGATCTCGTTTGCACTGCCGGCCGACTCTCTGTTCAATTTAATTGAAAACTTGAACTATGAGTTTTTGATAACAAACGTAAAAGCCGAAAAAAGACAAATTGGCCTGTCATTGGGCTTCCCGGCCCCCTACAATGAAGATTTGCCGATGAAAAAACGCATTAAATATTCTCGTCGCAGTTTAGCATGGCAAAAACAGCAGACTCTGTAATCGATGAAAATTTGATCTGATTGAGCTTCCCTCAAAACAGCTGCTACTTGAAACCGCTAAAAGCTGCGGGGCTGGGGGCAGCGAGACCTAAATGTTAAAATAATGTTATCAAAATGTTGCAAAGCGATACATCTCATCAATCACATTCGTTTTATTGACTGGGATAAATGAAACAACACAGGATTATTTCCGCAATATCTTGGGGTAGAGTTGCATCACGGGGGAAAAAGTCATTACAACTGGAGTTACACAACGACGCGTTTGCGCAAAGACAGATCACACTTGTCGCGCGGAGTATTACTGAGCAGGCTCCGTCTACTTACCACATCATTATGGTTTAGCGGTGAGATGTTGCGCATACAAACACAATAACCAATTCATCTAGGAACGTGGAGCACAACGTGTTGTCTGGGATTCCAATTACGACATTGAATAGCAACATTAAAGAACGTTTTATATGTTATATTTGACTTCTCTGTGTATTCGTTAGGTTATTCCCTTTTCAAGAAACTAAAAGCAAAGGATAATTGAAAACCGGCTTTAAAAAGCATCGACGTCTCCTGAAATTCCTCGTAAAATAAAAAAACCCTTAAAGGGTCATCATCAATATCAATCTTCAATATTCAAACATGGCATATTAATCATCGATCACAATTCATCATCATCATCATCATAATCAACCATTTTATCAATAATCAGCCTCCTCATCAACATTTCATCATCAATGATTAATGTTATCCATCAACATCATTATAATTAAACATCCATCAATATTGCATCATCGTCATCATAAACAACATCATCATCATAATCACATCATCCTACATCATAATCATCATCACTATCGTCGTCGTCGACAACCATATCATAATTCCTCAACATCATTTATCATCATAATCATATCATCCATCATTCATCATCATTATCACCATCCTCATCCTCATCATCTTCCTCATGCTCATCCTCATCCTCATACTCATCCTCATACTCATACTCATCCTCATACTCATCCTCATACTCATCCTCATACTCATCCTCATCCTCATACTCATCCTCATACTCATCCTCATACTCATACTCATCCTCATACTCATCCTCATACTCATCCTCATCCTCATACTCATCCTCATACTCATCCTCATACTCATCCTCATACTCATACTCATCCTCATACTCATCCTCATACTCATCCTCATACTCATCCTCATACTCATCCTCATACTCATCCTCATACTCATACTCATCCTCATACTCATACTCATCCTCATACTCATCCTCATACTCATCCTCATACTCATACTCATACTCATCCTCATACTCATCCTCATACTCATCGTCATCCTCATACTCATCCTCATACTCATCCTCATACTCATCCTCATACTCATCCTCATACTCATACTCATCCTCATCCTCATACTCATCCTCATCCTCATCCTCATACTCATACTCATCCTCATACTCATCCTCATACTCATCCTCATCCTCATCCTCATCCTCATACTCATCCTCATACTCATCCTCATACTCATCCTCATCCTCATACTCATCCTCATACTCATCCTCATACTCATCGTCATCCTCATACTCATCGTCATCCTCATACTCATCCTCATCCTCATACTCATCCTCATACTCATCCTCATACTCATACTCATCCTCATACTCATCCTCATACTCATCCTCATCCTCATACTCATCCTCATACTCATCGTCATCCTCATACTCATACTCATACTCATCCTCATCCTCATACTCATCCTCATACTCATCCTCATACTCATCCTCATACTCATCCTCATACTCATCCTCATACTCATACTCATCCTCATACTCATCCTCATACTCATCCTCATACTCATCCTCATACTCATCATCATCCTCATACTCATACTCATACTCATCCTCATCCTCATCCTCATACTCATCCTCATACTCATACTCATCGTCATCCTCATACTCATCATCATCCTCATACTCATACTCATCGTCATCCTCATACTCATCCTCATACTCATCCTCATACTCATCCTCATACTCATCCTCATACTCATCCTCATACTCATACTCATCCTCATACTCATACTCATACGCATCCTCATACTCATCCTCATACTCATCATCATCCTCATACTCATACTCATCCTCATACTCATCCTCATTTTTATCCTCATCATCATACTCATCACCATCCTCATCCTCATACTCATACTCATCATCATACTCATCACCATCCTCATACTCATACTCATCATCATACTCATACTCATCCTCATCATCATCCTCATACTCATCATCATTGCCACCATCGTCGTCAACATCATCATCACGAATCAATAATATCGACCTTCAAACTTTTATTTCTTGTTTCTCTTGTTTTCAAAACCACAATGTTTGTGAGAGTTTTGAACTTATATAGATATTAAAAGTATTTGGCTGAACGAAATTAATTCTTCCAAAAATATAAACATGATTCAAACGACACACGTTCATATCGTAATGCATAATCAACAAGGACTCTACACAGATGGAGCAGATAGCTGCCATATCGATCCAGTTAAAACGACTGATTGTGACATAATCTACACACGCATTAAGTTACTAACTTTTGATCAAGTAAAAAATCATTGACGGTTGACTATGATTTCTCCTTGTTTTCAAACATAGCATTTTTTGTTCAATATTCTTATTCATTAGACCATTCCAAGAGGGTGACATCAAGTGAGGTTTAATGTTAACAAAACTGCAAATACTATATTCTTGTCAGTTTGTAAAAAGAGTATATGTTGCAGATAAGAAGCATTCTTAGTAATTAGATCATTATGGTTATAAAAGTTCTTATCAGCATATTGTTCCTGTTTAAAAACTTACAGTTATCATTTATAAAATTTACTTTAATATCAATTATTTTCAAAGTAAGACAATGTTGTATGTTGTAGATTTGCAAATTTTAATGTAAAAATAGCTACGAAATTATCAATATTGTGATTATGAGTTTTCTAACCGATAAGAATATCAATGTTTAAGATCCTAGACGTCCAACGTGCTAGATCATATGCGATCATTTCGTTTAAGATCATGTTTTAAAGAGCCACTACGTGATTTTCATAACATATCATTTACCTTTGATACGAACCTAAATGTCATTTGTGGTGATATAAAATCAAAACATCTTAATTAAGTATAAAACGAGCGAAAGCGAGTTTGATACCATATCATTAACGAGTTTAATAAAAATAGTATTAAATTGAAGGAAGTTTAGTATTCTGTACATTACTTGACCATAGTAATTAAGCGTGATTGCCGAAATTTTACTGAACCAAAGATTCAGCGACTAAGCTGCCATAGTGACGTCGGTGCTAAATTGTAACGCTTTTTACATGTAAAATTCAATATTATACGTTTCTTTTTCGCAACGCAAAGATACCTCAAAGGCACCTCAATTTATATGATATTTGCACAAGTATATTCAGTCATGTGAACAAATTTTTGGCATGCAGCTGTATGTATGTATGCATGTAGGTATGTCTGCAGTTTTGTATGTCTGTATGTTGATTGATAGGTGTTTACAGGTTGAGGTACGTAAGTAGGCATGTATGTATGTATGCATGCATGTTTGTGTGTGTATGTATGGGTGTATGCGTACATGTGTATGTGCATTCATATGTATTTGTCTTAGTATGTATGTAATAATGTGCTAACGTGTGGATGCGTGCGTATATGTGTGTAGTGTATACATGTATGTACATACTAATGTACTAACGTATGGGTTTGTGTATGTATGTAATGTAGGAATGTACTAATGCACTAATGTACTAACGTATGGGTATGTTCGTACATGTATGTATTCTATACATGTACATGTACGTACTAATGTACTAACGTATTTGTGTGTGTGTATGAATATACTGTACGTATGAACTAATCCACTAATGTACTAATTTAGTGGCATGTGCGCATATGTATGTAATGTATACATGTATGTACTAATGTACAATAGTATGGGTGGGTGTTTGTATGTACTGTACGCATGTGCTAACGTACTGATGCTTGGGTGTGTGTATGGTATGTACTCTATGCGTGTATTAATGTATGTATGCATTAATGTATGTATTAATGTATGTATGTATGCGTGTATTAATGTATGTATGTATGCTTGTAAGCTCGTATGTTTGTATGTATGTATTGTTATGGTTTAATGTATGCTTATTAGTGTCTCATAGGCCTGTGTAGGCCGGGCCCTGTTTCAGGGTGTGACACTTTTTGCAATAAACTATTCTTAAAATAAAATATTCTGTATGTAAATATTTTCTGTCAACTTTAAAGAATTCTCCATTCCAAATTTCGTTTGCTTCGATCTTAAATATTTTTAAGAATTTAAATCTGATTTAATAATTTTGGTTAAGAAATCGGATATTATTTTCATATCATTTAAGAAATATATTGTATAATGTATTTGTTCACTGGCTTATAAACGGTTTGAGTGGTAAAATTTAACTGGTATAAATGCTGGAGCTTGTCAAGTTGGAAACTGTTTATAAACCAGTGAACAAACACATCTATTTCTAATCTTTGAAAATTATTCGATATTGAAAATTACACATAGATGCTAAAGACATACAACGTAAAACTACCAAATGAGCTCCGCCCAAATTCGTGCCTTATCACTTTTGTCATCATGAAAAAAGTAGTTCAGAGAAAATATTACCTAAGTAATGAATCTGTGGTTTTAGTGAGCGGATTAAATCAAGTCCTGACAGATATTATCATATTATGTTATTATGAACATAAGCCACAAAGTGAAGAGGTTATCCATTTCAACATGTTAATCGGAATGTACACCTGTCACATGACCTTGCTTAATCCAATCAGAGGATGTCATGATTAAATTTCAAACTCTGAATTTATCCTAAGATAATCATTTCATTTCAAAGATAGTAATAACAATGTCGTAAAATGCCAAATATTTTGTCCACATTATAAATTATCAGCATTATTTCCCAAAGATTTGCTTTTCACAGATAAATGATTTGTGGCTAAACAGTTACCTGTACATAGGGATGTACGGACCTATACGGTCGCGCTTAGCGCTTATAGTAGCTGCTTGGAAAGTACACTTCCCTCAGGGCAATAATGTAGGTTGCGCTTTGAGCATGTCCTTGAACGTTGAAAAGGCGCCATATAAATATCCTAATTATTTATTATTTATGTCGAAATATTTCAGGTAACTTTTAAAAGACTTCAAGATTACTTCACTAATCACTCATACAAACAGTGATCACTTTGATGGCGTTACATCTCCAAAACCCACCTGTTGTTCCGGGCCATATCAGCAACTACCTGTTACGTGAAGATTATGATAAATGAATACAAATGACGATGTGACATAAAGCTTAATGTGGCTTAAGTAACAGTCAAAATACCACATATGAATTCAGTTCAAATCGAAATCCTCAAGATACACCTTCAACTCCGAAATGCCAAATTTATTATATTTTCTGTGTTCAATTGAAATCGAAAACTTGCTATATAAATGTTAAGAAATCTACATTCTATGTCCCGTTTACATGTTTGTAAGTAAAATGACCTTCTATGCACTACGAAGCTATGTTTGTCGTTGTATCTGCTGTAAATGCGTTTCAAAATTACGTTTTAATCGTTGGCGCGCTCCACTGTCCGTTCACAAATATCGACTTTAGCCTCTTTATTTTCACTATTGTGAACTCATAGACATTAAAATGCTTAAATCAGAAAAAACACTATTTCTCGATAAAATAATAAAATTTATGGATTTGACAAATTTGATCTCAACTACATACTCTTTGCCCCTTCAACAACTACCTGTTACGTAAAGAAAACGAAAAGATGAAATGCATAAACAAATTATCGTTATCATTATTCATGTAATGAATTATTTAGCAATTTCCCTGTGGTATAAATCAACTAACATGTCCATGAGGTGACACATGATAGACTCCTAAACTAATACTGCACGTTTTGTTGTGTTGAGTCATACACTGTTTTGTCAGTGTTAATACATATTCATTTTAATGAATGAAGATTATAAGGAAAACAGAATTGTATATCATTTTTATAAATACTGACCCGTGCAACAAAGCCTGGTCATAAGGAACTGTATAGAAATATACTATACGATTCACCGTTATCAAAACCTTTTCCACACTGTACTGGTGATCAAACGTACTTTTCATAGGCTTACCGTCACTTGCTTTATCTTATATATATCCTGTGCCGTGACTACATATAAACAATTAACCAATAGTAATTGTGATTTCCAAAGACTTCGAGGGTAAAACTAGTTTCCATTTGGAGAATGAATACATGAATGAATGAATGAATGAATGAATGAATAAACTATTTTTCATTTGGAGAATGTAGCCTGATAATTATTCATTTCACAGGCAAACAGAAATTCAGGGACATATGATATTTACATTCCTTGAAGTCAAGTAGTTACAACATGTAAGTTCCCGACAAAGTTTTCATAACATTATGTTTCAACACCCTCGTTGAAGCCTATGTAGGCCTAAACATGTCATTCGTTGTCAGGAGAGAGGACATTCATCATTGTCCTCCTTGGATAGATAAATGAAATATGATAATGACGTGTTTGTACGTAAATTAGATTAATTTAACACAGACATCAAACGAACATTTTTATTGAAATTTATTTTTCATACACTAAAATATGTGCAGAATAGTTTATTGGCTATATTACTGGGACTGAATTACTACAGTTATTAGTTGTTATAATCAAGATATAATTTAGCTCAAATGAATTGTGTTGCTGATATCACCATTTTTGTCTGTTTATGTTTATGTAATATATGCATATTTGTATTCTCTTGTACCACCGTGGGTGTTTTTCGAGAAATAAACATTGAGTGATTGATTGATTGATTACATATCGAAAGCAGTTGGTATTACAAAAGCATCAAACGAAAAGGAAATTAATTTATCGATTAAAATGAAAATTATGTGAAATCAATTTATGGTCAGAGACTGAATTACGAAAACAGTCACTTATGAAAGTAGTACTAATTTCACTTATTACATATCGAAAACATGTGCTGTTGTATTGATATTCTGTTATTATTTCAAATCAACATTGTAAATCAATCCAATTGTTTACGAGTTCGGGATTCCATCTGATACCGCTTCCCACAATGTTATCACAGTTGGACTCGAACCCCGACCGCTTCAGTCAATACTTCTATAGAACCTCACACGGCGGGAAACCGTGCAAACGCTTTCTACAACCATTTCATCAATTGAACGAGGTTGGCAAATACCACTTATACGCCCGAATAGAGAGCGTTTGAGATTTCTCTTTTGAACTTGAATTCAACACATCATTTTGCTCAAAATAGGGCTGTATTTGTTAAGTTATTTTCAGTCAATATTTACCCAACGGGTGTATGTCCAGACGGGTGTATGACGTCATACTCGATTCTGATTGGTTGACATCAGCGGGTATCATATTGACATAACGCAGTTTTGTTTGCAAACGCGTCTATGAAAAATATCCTCATATTTTTATATCCTCCTCAAAGCGTTTTCAAAATAGCTGTTAAATCGCCGAACTGTTGTGAAATACATTATCAAATTACAAATTCATATTATCATAATACATCGTAGAAGTAATAGCGTTCAAACAGGGCGTCTTAACTCATCCTTTTCCGTGTTTGAAAAATGAAAACAAAAAAATGAATCGATTAACACCCGATACTGAAATTCCACTCGAATTATTTTCTATTTTATATTCAAATTAAAAACTGAACATTGCTTTAGACATTGAAGGTATGGAATAAGACACCTTATTGCGTATAATAATATTATCCCACCCAGTTATAAACACATTTCCGTTCATTAATATTTGATAGATGATTTTGGTACATTCATTCACCTTAAAATTAGATACAAAATGTCTGGCGACTATTTAATCTTGAGAAACAATTTTTAATGGTATAGAAAACCGAGTTTATGAAGTCAATATGACATAGGCGCTTTCCTCATATCTAAAATACGCTGTACGCGATTATATTTGATCTCCCTCCAAACTGCTATAAGAGAGATACGGACAGAGAGACAGCGAGTCAGAAGTACGGGCGGACGGACGGACAGACGACCAGACGAATAGAGAGACGGATAACTTGCTGATCTTCATCGATAACTGAACAGAACAGATAACATTGATTTTAATATGTTGGATAGTATAGTTGTCAATCATTACATGTGTCAGAAATCATTCAAAACGCAAAATAGTTATTGTTTTCTGCATTGATATCATTTCCTGTTTTGTTTTCAACGATTTCTAGCGAAGAAAAAGCTCTACATTTTTATTGTTCGACCTTTTAACTTGGTTTGTTATATGTTCTAGTTTTTCGAAATGACTTAGATTTTATTATTACCAACTAATGCCATACCGTAGTACACGAAAAAAAATACAAAAATATAACAATATATAACAAAATACGCTTTTTATGAGAACATGGTTAAAAAGATAAAAAGGACATTATGAAGTGTAATACTAAAACAGCAAAATATCTTGATAACATCTTCAGAGAAACTATATAGCTAATTAACAAGAATTAAATAATAAAAACTTGGACCAATTAGTATAATACTATGACTATTAGCATTTTTCATCCTAAACACAAGCGTACCAACATCCATATTCAAATAAAATGTCAAAGTTAGTAAAGTTTATGCGTTAGCAAAGAGGAAAAGACATTTTAATTTTGAAAATGTTGGAATCCGGAAACAAACCACAAAGACATGTAAAATGGTAAATTCTATACCCAATTATATTCAATCTTGTTACCATTTGTCTGCAACACAACGCACGAACACAAATATAAACGCTTTTATGTCTTAACGCCATAATTTTTGTCATGAGAATTCATATTGAAAACCAGTTTCGAATATAGGTAAATGTAAGAACAGAAAAAATTCAAATTGACTTTAGAGCACTCCTAGTGTATCTGAGCCCGGGTACAAGTCCAAACCACTCTGCGCCTTCCTTAGGCGTGAATGAGGTGGTGTTTAACCACGCCCAATCACGCGCAAGCGTCTAAAACCACGCCCCTTGGTCGAGAGGGTAAGCCCTGTCTGTAATGTAGGTATTGTAAAAGTCGAGCTGTGACGGGGTTTTCTGTATATCATCTCTCTGGCTTAATAGCTGTAGACTAAGTCACGTGACCCTTTGACACATTTATTCCCGCGTTTAGGTCGAGGCGCCCTGCTCTTGTCGGAGAATGGTCGTGCTGTATATACACTATAAGTAAAATATGATACATGTAGGTCGCATTATATAATTACGTCCGAGCAATGGAAGAGGGTTTTTTAAAGAAAAATATGTGCCTTGTACTGTGTTTTGTTAGGGTCGTTAATGCTATCACGGTGACATTTAGAAGAAACAGAGATATGATGTTGTGTTTATTTATCTGATGTTGTGTTTATTAGAAACCTATATGCAACATTGGTTAATACATAGGGTAATCTATTTCACAGACATTCTTTTTCAAATGCAGATGGGTTTTTAAAATTATAATCTATAGCCCAGTGAGCAACACAAATGTCAACATCATTTTTTTGTGTAGATATCGTATTGAGTTTTATTTCTTTTTTTCATGCTAGTTAAGTGAACGAAAACGAGATGTCAAACATATAAACCTCTTAATAGTGAAACCGCTTAACTACTATGTTTTTTGTTGCGCAATAACGACTTCATTATCGTGTAAATATTCACAAACTATTTAAAAATACGGGAATTGATCATCCGAAAACTTATCTCCATTATTTGCAAATTTTAATATTCATCAGAGCTCACGGTTTGGTACATTTATCGAACTGATGATTCAAATAAGTAATGAATACGTGAGTAATAAAAATATCATTGTACTTGATTCCAGAGAAGGGGAATTGACGTGACTTTCAAGGTTACTTTGAAATCTTTCTTGAAGATGCATCTTAATTACACAGGATGTTTTGAGTGTGAGCCTGAAACATTAATATCCGACGGCAATTAAAAACATAAAGTCATAATACAATGTTTAAAAGCATATATTGATGATGTTCTTGCATGCTTAGGGTAATTTTGCATGTTGTTGACGTAACAGGTGGTTATAATCATTCTACAGACACAACGGAAGCAAGTAACGAGATTACAGCATAGGCAATCTTAATGATTTGAACGGTTCTGTGTATGTGCCACGTTTTGAGAGAGAGAGAGAGAGAGAGAGAGAGAGAGAGAGAGAGACAGAGAGAGAGAGACAGAGAGAGAGAGAGAGAGACAGACAGACAGACAGACAGACAGAGACAGACAGACAGACAGACAGACAGACAGAGACAGAGACAGAGAGACAGAGACAAAGAAACAGAGAGAGACAGAGACAGAGAAACAGTGAGAGAGAAACAGAGAAACAGAGAGAGAGAGAGAGAAATAGGGACAGACAGGCAGTTACACAGACAGACAGAGATAGACAGAGACAGACAGAGACGCAGCTAAATAGAGAAGTGAGAGACAGAAAGATAAAGAGAGGGGCATCGAGAGAGAGAAGCAGAGAAAGTGAGTGTGACAGAGAGAAGGACAGACAAACATAGACGGAAGAGGCAGAGAAAGGGGACGGGAGGGGGGGGGGGGGGGGGGGGGAGAGAGACGGAGGTACAAATAATTTGCGTCAGTGAATATATTAGAATCAAGTTAATACGGACTCGTAACTTGCATACCATTATCCATACCCAGCTACAATCGGCTAAAAACCTACCAAATTTCTGAGTTAATCTAGTCATAAGGATTTAGATCATGTGAAGGAATTGCCGAAGAAACTAATTCAAAATGATTATGGATTACACCGTTTAATGTGAGTTGTAAGCATGGCAAATTTCTAAATGGAAATTAAGATGTTATACAAATAATGCATTTTCCCATTATATGAAACGCCTCATCGCTGTATATGCTAACGCTCCTCCTTCTCAATTACGTTGAATTACACACAGTTATACAAATATGTTTATAAAAATTCAAACATCTTACGACGATAGAAATATATGCTATTTGGTTAGTGAACAGAATTATAAGCAACAATCTTACATTTTTCAAGAAATTTTTTCTTTTCTGGACGAGTCCCTTTGCGGGATTCGAACCCACACCCTCAAAGTACGACACCAGCCGCCAGCACTGACAGTCCCAACAGGTTACCCTCTCGACCACAGAGACATTAACAAAACGTCCGATCGCACAATTTTGACAAATGAAAAGGTTTTCAAGTCAATGAGATCTTGACAAGATCGTCTCTTCTTCAACTAAAATTTAGTCTATGAAATACTTTAATAATTTAATGTTCCTTCATCCAAAATATTCTTTTATTCAGGCTCTCAATTTCATACGTGTGTGCAGTCAAATCTAGACTTGCTGAATAAGGACCTAGACTGTATCTATACACTTTCATGAAGCAGGACTAGTCTTTTCTCTGAAATGTGGATTATCAACGGCCCCTTTTTTTTATTTTTAAGAACCAAATTGTTGATATTTTCCGAAGGACATCATATTTCTCTACTCATGTTTGTGAATAACGCAAATATCATTTGGAAATATTTCCATAATTTTACCTTTCAAAAAGATTGTCAGTTACATAATCATAAACTTATTCCCAGTCTTGAATTATCAAATACGTAAAATGTCTTTCTGCACTCGCCGCTATATACTTACTGTTCGATTATGATTAACATTGCAGTAGTAACATTTGTTTTCATTATGTATAAACCTCCTAACACCTTTTATTGATATGCAATCATTTATGAATGGAAATTTAATAGCTTACATTCGAAATAAGAAAAAAAAAATTTCGACAGTACATAAAATGCCTTTCCCCTTTTCCGACATTCATAGAAAGCGGGATTAATCTATTTATTGACAATCGTACATATAATGTAAATAAAACAAATATTTCGTCATATATGAAGTTTCTTACCGTCTGTGGCCAACAGGCAATCAATGTCGAGTGATCCCAACACAAACTGATCTGGCGTTAGAGTGTCTGCAATACGTCGCGTTCCGTCGCACTCTACAATGCGTAACGCGATACAAGCAACAGATAAGAATGCTATATGTTAGTTAGTTGTTAGCACAATGGATTTATTGCACCGAGCTGGCATTACACACGCAGCTACGGTGCACTATTGCTATTGACTTTATTTGAGTCTCCTTTCAATATTTGATTTTTTACTCAATTTAATCGTTAAATGCATCAGTGCGCTGAATGATTCAAAATGATATGTGTGGATGGTTTTGGGATTAGATACGCTGTGTGATTTGTGTTTCGGCTAATTAACTTCAATTAAAAACGCAACGAAATTTTTATAAATTATCTTCTTATAAATAACTATTAAATAATTTTAAATTGTCAAAAGGCACCGTTGCACGTATACCATTGTATATTAGGATCAAGCATAACAAGCTTGTATTGGAAGTTACACATCGGTAGTTGTGGTAAGAAAAATCATCTCTCAACTTCGTGACACAGCGACTCATAAGACTCCCAAAGCACGTCACGTGTAGCCTGACTATCACAATCTTACTTTGGATCCGTTTCAATAGCAATTTGTCCGACGCGACTTTTTGGAAAAAAGTTTAAATCAAACTGGAATGATTTGTTTATAATTTTGCGAAGATAAACATTTATTTAGGAATGGTTTGAATAACAAGCCACGAGAGTTCGTAACTTCGAGGAAGCAACTGATTTGAAACTCAATTCCCGGTAAACTCTAATTTTGACGATTCTAAAGGGTATTAGTAAAATAATATTTATCTCATATGTAGTTGAATAAATCCTCGATTGATGACTACAAAATCTGTTTGTTGGAAGCTAAATATAGATTTACAATAATGCCGGATTAAAAAGAAGAAAAATGCAACATTTTAATTTCACATTTGACAAATTACAAACAAACGACTTTTTGATAAAATTGTTCGAAAATAATTTCGAGACATTGGATGGAAGGTGGGCTGGAGAACACGAAGGAGAATTACATTCTTTGAATTTTTTTTATCAGCAGAAAAGCAGAAATTAACCCGGCTCCTTGCCAAATGAACAACCTTTTTAAACATGTCATAAAAAACTTTAACCTGTCTTAGTTATGGCTTTTTAGTTTAAGGAACTTTGAATATCAAATTAAAAGGTCAAAACATGTCAAATGGATAATTGTCTCGATTAGAAAAAAATATGAAAGCAAAGCATTGTTACCTTCAAGGACAATTTTTAAAATTGAATTACGAATATAAGAGGAGTATTGTTCGAAATGAAACTTTAAAAATACTCTTTTTAAAGTTTGACATTTTGTGAATAGAAATGGTTTCTTATGGCATAATATTACATTTAACCTCAAAGTTAAATTATGATGCACAGTGTCTCCTTGAGTTTTATAATTATGATAATAATATCTCCATTTATAGAATGCACTTATCTATCCAATCAGTGATTGCTCAAGGTGCTATAGTAATATCATTACCCTGGTCTAACCAAGCTGACGTCACTACGAAGACACCCCCTTCACCAGGTACCCATTTCCTGCTGGGTCTCTCTTGCCCAAGAAAACACCGCAAGCATCTTAACTTTTGTCTCAGGGTGGGGCAGAGAATCACTCTTCAAAGTCTCAGTTAATACAGCTTATACACGGTAAACCCAACCATCCGACGAGCTGCGGCTGATGTTGCTGAACATCACTGATAGCGCTCGGCTTTGTTACGGCATGTGGTCTTGTGCATAGCTCAGGTGAAACGTGAAAATAGTGTTTGTTTCATTTTCACTTTTACGTGAAAATTCTAAAACCGACCAATCATAGATATTACTTACAAAGACAATCTCCGATTGCTATTGTCATTAGACATAGAATACCTGTTTCAAATGTTACCATGTGCATATGTTAACATTTTAATGCTAAAATAATTTTGATCATGACTGTGCTCCCGCTGAAAATAATAATTAAAATATTAATCAGTCTAGTAAAGTGACAATACATAAATATACTCCTTGATATCTTCTCATTGTCAGATAACGTGCCGCGTGCGAATTGTTCAACATGATTTTGCAACTTATTTACAGATCTCAGTCAGAAAGATTGGGATTTGATACACCCTACTCTTTCGTTGGTTATTAAAACTGTAAATGGGACGATTGAGTAAGGCTGCTGCCCATATATGAGACTGTTGTTTGGCTCTCCAATGAAATTAAATGTCATTAGCATTTGGGGATAATTATGCAATCCTAGTGATATATTTTTAATTCATAACTGCACTTATGATATATCAGCACGTATCAAAACCAAAGAAAAATTAATGAAAAATACAGATGATATTTTTGATAAAACGCCAGAGTTACCATACGATCGTATCGCAGTGAATATGCTATTGGCCACATAATCACTTAATATTAAAACATTAAACCTTGAATATGCATCTTCAGTATAATAATTATAATAGGCCATTTATAGAGCGCCTTTCCACGTCACTTGGATATGCTCAAAGCCCTTTCTGAGCTCAATTTAAAAAACTATATACAGATGGTAGGTGGTTTTCAATATCGAAGGAATAGATGGGTCTTCAGTTGTTTTTTGAACATGCTAAGGGATGGACAAGATTTAAGCTCGAATGGGAGAGAGTTCCATAGCGAAGCTGCTGTACTAAGAAGTATGTACTGAGCACTTGAGAATTGGCAACTTTATAAAGGTCTGGAAGTTGAAGCCTAGCCAAATACAGGTTGTAATCGAGTACCCGTATGCAACATGCCCGAGTATTGGAATTCGAGAACTTACTTGGATGATTCCGATATACAGAATAAATAAAATATCTAAAAGTGTTATTGTAAGCAGATATTTAACCATGTTTGAACTAGTGCAGGGTTGCGAGCAGCGTCGCCTTACTGGACGGAAAACGTTTTCAACTTGTATCGCAAGCATTATAGACCAGGTCCCGTTGCACAAAACACTAAGGTGACGTTAAGTCACTAAGGTAGCCTTAGTGCAATGGTAAAAGATGGCACTAAGGTTAACACAGTGTTAAGTTGTTTTGTGCAACGACCCCCAGGGAACCAGGTTGATATAAATACTAAAATCGATTCCAAAACTTAAATGAAGTACACGAGTAATCATTTCAGAAGATCATATTTCATATACAAAATGTAGTTGTTAGTTTTGATTTTGGACTTATACACACTGAATCCGGTAAATACTGTCAAGATCCATATTTATAATTTTTCATGAATATTTGTTGATCAATGTATGACCTACAAAAGTTTCATTTTTTTGGACTAGACTAGAAAATCTTAACTTAATTGGAGTCTGAAAAGAAATTAATCTCTTTTTAATTGATATCTGAATTACCAATGTAGTAAAAACTAAATCCAAAGAGCTAATGTGAACCAATGATATTTCCCAGACCCTTGAATGGTCTACACTTCAGAGGAGGTTTGGGCACTGTTATTACGTCTCACACTTTTGGATCAACTTGTCACGACGTATATGCTTCTGTTAACTATAGATACTATTTCAATCTTAAAGAATGACAAAGTAGGTTTGTGTTTCTAATACATTATTTTCAAAACACATAAAATGATATCAATCGGTAGGTAAATCTTTCATCTACAACATGTCGATGTGATTATGTTCCGAAGATACCTTTTCGTACGAGTAGCGCGCGCTCGTTCAGGTGACGTCACTACCCGGATTTACTTTTCTTGCGTACTATGTTATACGCCTGCGTTGTAGTCAAAACGAATAGACGAATAAACGTTTCCTCTTTAAATTTGGTATTTTTAATGAATACTCTTTAAATCGTGAACAGAGACAAACTTAAACACGTTGACACAAAACGAAGACCAAAACTGGCACAAAAAACACGGAATAATTTTGTTGTTGGTTTAATATCACACATATTCGAAGTATAAATGCAACTTAAAAAGAGTTTTGTTCCGTCAAAAAGTGAGAAATTATTTAAACTGGATTCCGTCATTATATATGTGATGGGATGAATTTATGAAAATTACCTCAACTTGTACTTTGCAAAACGAAAATTTTCGTCTTGGCAGGCAATTTTCTCGTTTTGTACAGCGATTTTGATTTTAAGGCTATTGATTAATGTGTTAATCTGTGCTAGTTAGTCGTCATCCTGAGCGTATCCCGTTTTCTTTTCCGTCAGTCGACGTCTTCGTTTACATGATGCAGCCGACTACGAGAACAATTATTTGCGCGTGAAAATAATAAACTCGATCGAGATGTAGACTCGGGAAACACCTTTTCTAATTAGTTCGATTCCTTGGCTTAGCAAAGGTCGAAAAATATATATGCGTATACTTTCAACAAAATAAAGTTGAAACAACCGTACGACCCTGTATCGTAGTTCTAAGAGCGGTGCAAATTTACGGATCCAGAAGTATATCCTAATCAGATTACTCGAGCTACTACCCTACAGAACCCTTGGTTTACGAGTTTCGTAGTTCCAACCGAAGCTCTTAAATATGAAAGTAGATGCATTTTCTAATCAAATTTCATAATTTTTCAAAATGTTAATGAAAAGACTAATAACACGTATTTAGCTCACAGTCATGTTGATTAAAATCTATTTGAATATTTATGGTTTGTTCATGTGCATTTGCAAGAAATTCTTCTTACGAGATGGCGGCGTGATCAAATAGGATGATACAACCAGGGCGTACTGACAATGTCATCATAATGTCATCGTATGCATGTTAATGAGGCGAACAGACATCACGTTGCCAACTGTTATAGAAACACGTGGGGTATAACCTGAGGATTGTTTACATTTAGAATTTTATGTACTGCAAATGCAAGTTGACACTAGCTTTAGCCAGACGATCCTTTATGTAACATGGTTATTTCAAAGCTCATCATAGATGTAGTTGCAAACTCAAAGTACGCACCGATTTAGATTTAGTAAGAGATCTGAAAGTTTTGGTGAAATGTGAATATGATATATGCCGTTCGTTCTAGGTTAACGAATCCTCATTATAAGCTGTAATTGTAATAACTTTTAGATATCTATTTATCAAAACATTTACCTGTCATTTGAGACGTATAAAAGACATGATATGAATCGCGTGTTTAATGACCAAACTATGCATGGTAAGATGACAGCTTGTCGAGAAGACAGAACTGTTTTAAGGATTGATTTGAAATACGTACTTTTTACTCATACCAAATTATGGACGTTCATTTCAACCGAGACATGGCGTTAGTGAGTCAATGGTTGCTAACAGGTAAATATATTGAATAAAATAATGAAAAATAAAATCATAACTCAAAATGCCACATATTTTCAAAGTGAGATAACATTGCTTGACGATTGAAAAGATTATTGTTTCATTTTAAGGAATTGGTTTAGAATAAGGGCATTTTACTAATATTATTACACCAAGATGCTTGCCAAGATGTAAATATGACTCTAAGATATTGTAGAATATAATGAGAAATGAAATCAGCACTCAAATATGCCCCCGTACATTTCTTCGACAGATGCCCTCAATCGGGGGAACCAAAGATAGAAGATGTGAGTTATGGTGACTTTTCAGCTGATAGTCTTCGCGTCCCGGAAAACAATGACCAGAACTCTCTTCTTTGTACTTTGGGATTTGAACTTTCGATGCGGAGAAGAAATGGTTTGTTGACTTCGTGTGTTAAAGTTTTGACTTTAGAAATCAGCGAGATAATCAAAGCTATCAAAAGTCGATTCCATTAAATTTTCCTTAAAATATGAGTTCTTTATATCTTGAAATCAAGATTGTTAAAGTTGATAATCAATTGTTCACGGAAAATCGACATAAACATCAGTTTACAATGACCCATGGCTTGGGGAAGTTCAGTGATGGTCACATGTCAGTATGCAAATAAACACCTCTACACAAACTTTCTTGAAACTTAATTCATCGTCGTTTTGGGCAGTTCACACCTCATCGAAATTCGTCTTGAAATGAGAACCATTAGACAATCATCCCCATGGGTCTTAGGTACTTTCACGGATCAACTAAGTTCAAAAAGATTATGATTTGTTGAAGTGATGTTGGTAGACAACATGCACCTTCTGTTTTCCAAACTTTCCTCCTAATTTTTGTTGTTGAGAATTGTTGGTGATCCTTTTCGCAATGGAAAATCAATTTATTGATGGACAAAAGTTTTAGTAAAATCTAATCATATAATTGTAGTACCTTGAGGATAATGACCAAACTTTCCGTAGTAATTTATTGCAATCCAGAAAACTGAGTGCTGACGATTTGTACCGCATTCACATTGGAGGATTTTACTGAGATTTCGGAACGATGACACTTGATTGGTTAAGCGTTGTTGAAATAGGTAAACAAAATAGCATGTGTTACACCGCAAGGTATTGAAAGTTGAAACATTGAGGAGTAACTTTGACGTCAATTCGAAAGGAACAATTTGACAATTAAATTGAAAGAATATAAGCGGTAGTAGCAGTACGTAATGTAAACATCAAATATATAAATGAACCCTATTTGACTTTTGACTGTTGAGTATAAGCCACACGAAGGATAATTTAAACTTCAATATATAAAAAAGGAAGTCTACTATTAAAAACACTTTACAATAATAAAACAAAACAACCGGAAACAACGTTTGAAATTTTACTTCGGATCTTATGTCCGTATGCCATTGATCTGAGAAGCACTAAGCGATGTTGATGTATCAGTTATGCTAAGGACTTGTAACTTATAACTTGCGACCAGAAGAACTTATAACCACAGACCAAAAGCGTGATTTTCTTACGATACGAGGACTGGTGTATCTTACCGAACTCACGTACTTAAAATGGAATGATCAACAAGCTACGTTTTTTCGTCTTCAGTAGATCATGACAAATCCCCTATAGAAATATAGCAAGATAACTTTTATTGTAAGATCCCCCCTCCCACTGGCTTTTAGATCATCGGTGATACGCCCACAGCTGTAAATCTGTGTGAGTACTTGAAGGCCGTGACACGTCAACGACAAAAAAACAAACACCCAACAATCGGAAACTCGTGAAACATGAGCTCCGTCTTGAAGTTTGCGGCTCGAAAAGAAATGGATCGACAATGAAAAAACACCACGACACTTTACTCGACATAATTAACATATCTAGGTTTCCAGGCACTAGCTCCTATTCAAAGCTCTGCCTTTATTTCTACCAACAAGGAGATGTATTTTGACAGCAGTTCTTTGACCGTAGACACGAAAACCTCGCAGGCCTGAACTTCCTGTTTTCAGGTGCTCATGTAAAGAGATTTAGTGTAATTTTTTTAAAGGTGGCTTGCATAGAGTGTCACAGAGATACGCAGGTTATAAAAGTATTGGTACCTCCACCAGGATTCGAACATTTGTCTTTGGCCAAAATGCTAATCACTTACTCACTGTGTAACTAAAGACACATGAAATAGCTGTTCGAATACTCCTCATATTTCACTCTAATCTAACCTTTAGTTATAGAGGGTAGGGCGATATAACTGTTTACTGCATTAAATGTCCTTATGGTGTGTTTTGTATTGTCTTATTCTTGCGGACTGAAAGGTACATATAATATTCAAAGACGTTGCCACATACTCAAAATCCAAAAAAATTCAAAAAATAGATCACACTCAATTAGATCAATAAATGCATGAATCTACAGTAAGCTTTTTCAAAGTTGACTGAAATATGGGATACCATAATGTCCGGGTATACAAGAAACAACAAATATCAATTTCAGCTGAATATTTGATGTTGCTGTTTATCTATTGCACTACCGTCTCGAGGTCCAGGTGAACTAGTGTCCAATTATTAAATCCGTTCAAATAACGAATCTAGCTCGAGGTCGAGGTGAACTAGTGTCCGATTAATAAATCCGTTCAAATAACGAATCTAGCTCGAGGTCGAGGTGAACAAGTGTCCAATTAATAAATCCGTTCAAATAACGAATCTAGCTCGAGGTCGTGGTGAACTAGTGTTCAATTATCAAATCCTTTCAAATAACGAATCTAGCTCGATGTCGAGGTGAACTAGTGTCCAATTAATAAATCCGTTCAAATAACGAATCTAGCTCGAGGTCTTGGTGAACTAGTGTCCAATTAATAAATCCGTTCAAATAACGAATCTAGCTCGAGGTCGAGGTGAACAAGTGTCCAATTAATAAATCCGTTCAAATAACGAATCTAGCTCCAGGTCGTGGTGAACTAGTGTCTAATTAATAAATCCGTACAAATAACGAATCTAGCTCGAGGTCGAGGTGAACTAGTGTCCGATTAATAAATCCGTTCAAATAACGAATCTAGCTCGAGGTCGAGGTGAACTAGTGTCCAATTAATAAATCCGTTCAAATAACGAATCTAGCTACAACTATTGTCATCATTAAAACGGGTTTAAATGTCTATTCAAACATAACGACAAAATAAATTGCAGTGTGATAAGAAATTAAATTGTCCCTTTTATTGGAAAAGTTTTTCATCTTAACAATAATTGCATCCGATCAATGCATGACAATAATTCTAAGAATTGGCAATAACTATAGAATGGTATAGAATTTACACTCCATCGGTCCTATCACAAGCATATTTGAAAAACCAAAAGTGAAGAAGAAGTTGAAGAAGTTGTGATAGTAGTAGTACATGTAAAAGAATAGGTGTGGCAGCAGGAGTAAATTAGGAGTTCCGATAGAACCACCAGCTGTTGAAGTTGTGGTAGTAGTAGAAGTAGTAGAAGTCGTGGTACTAGAAGTAGTAGTGGAAGCAATAATAGTAGTGGTAGTAGTAGTTGTAGTAGAAGAAATATAGTGGTAGTAGTGGAAATAGTAGTATTGGTGGTAGTAGTAGTAGTGCTAGTAATAGAAGTAGTAGTGAAAGCAGTGGTAGTATTAGTAGTTGTAGTGATAGTAGCAGTAGAAGTAGACGGAGTAATAGTAGACGTAGTAGTAGTAGTAGTAGTAGTAGTAGTAGCAGTGCTAGTACTAGTAGTGGAAGCAGTGGTAGTAGTAGAAGTATGATGGTAGAATAAGTAGTAGAAGAAGCAGCAGCAACAGTAGTAGTAGTAGTAGTAGTAGTAGTAGTAGTAGTAGTAGTAGTAGTAGTAGTAGTAGTAGCAGAAAGAGTAGTAGTAGTTATGCATTAAAGAAAGATGGTTAGACGTACTAAAAATACAAACACGGATTTCAGTCAATCCAATTATCAATGCAAAATGTTATATATGTAATGCTATAACGAGGCTGATTTCGTTGAAAGTAATGTAACTTTTGAATCTCTCGCGTGTAATATCTGCTCAGATGTTTCAGTTAATAAGATTTCCCGTGCTGATTATTATATATGCGAAGTTGTAATTTAAAACTGATTTTGTTGAAAGTTGTGTAAGTTTTGAATCTATTCTGTACAATGTATCTCCGATTGAATGTCATAAATCTTGTTTAATTACAAACTGATCATAATTCATTTATAAACTTAAAAACAATTTATGAAATATACATGTATCAAGCAGTCATTACAGCAGTTTTGCATGTCGCGAATTAATGATCGTGCAGTATTTTTTGTCCCGATCTAAAAATCTCGGCGATTGATTTCATAACGTCGTGATCTCAAATGACAAATGTCAAATGTCTGAAACACGTTAAATTTTTTCAGACAGAATAATTACAATTGCAGCATGTCACATTGATCATTTTAGTATGTATGCAGATTATAATAGCTATAGTTGCGTTAGTCTCGCAAACACGCCTCCTCTTTTTTGACACTTCAGAAAGTCCATCCTAAGTCGTGTGCGATGTAGGCGATATGAGATGTAGGCGAAATGGAGGCAAGTCCCTTGGAACAAAAAGGGTAGTCCTTTTATAGATTGCACCCTGCACGGACCAAAGGTATGTACTGGCAAAATTTCCAGGACTTCCACACGCTCTGTCAGAAAACCGGTAGGAGATCGTGGAGGATTTTGATAGTTGAACAGTGAAACTTTTTAGTGGAAGAGGGCTGCACCATGATATGATTTCAGCAGCAAGGTTTGAATCAGTCGGCGATGTAGACTGGCGCAAGTTAAAGTCAAGCGGGGGAAGTTACTCTCATACTGAAAAAGGACAACTTGAAAGGGAAATAGTTTTTCAGATTTAAGAATTCAGAAAGTTAGAAAAAAACATAATCTTTTTATTCAATATGAAAACAGCCTTGAGTGCAACTGCAACAAATAAAGAGCGTTTGTCAAAATATGGTTCACCAATCAGATAAATGTAACATGGCGATATTCGTGTCAAAACTAATGAATAATGATTCTGTCTTAACTGATAAGATGGTCCTATCTTGTAAAATTATTCAGCGCACATGTGATTGCGATAAGAACTAATCAGACTGGAGGAAGCATGGAGCAATGTGAAGGCCGTAGGTGCATGATGGGAACTGAGAGCACGTGGATAGTGTTTCAAAGTTTACATGAATGTACAAGTAAAATAACATTAGCCTCGTCGGATGCCCTTGCTATGAATCAAAAAAGAAACTGACAGATATTGAAGGAATTTCTTTTTTCAATTTAAGACTTAAAATATTAATGAAGTACACCATTTTATGGATATTCAACTTCTTTATTAACAGATTTGCATTTTTTTCATGTTCAATGCAAATCTAATTTATAATTAAATATCTAATTAATAAATAGATAATTACAACCAGACAGCAAAATACGGTTGAAAGTATTGATCATCAATTAGTCTATAAACCGCACCGTTTATAAGTATTCAGCTAACAAGTTGTTAAAGTATGTACAAATTATTTGCCATGAAACGTTTTTTTACATCAAACGTTAGCAGAGTTTTCAAATAATGAATATTCTGCCAAATTGTGATGTTTACATCGACACCAACAACAGTTTTGCAGTATGTATGAATAAGACGCCATCGAAATGAATTATTTCATATTTAACAGGCAACAATTTGCATTCTATATATTTTACAAGTCAACATGATGCAGTGGTTAGAACAAAAAGGTCAACATGTTGCAATGTTTATAGATAGATCCAACAATAGGCTGTGTTTGTAATAAAACAGTCAACAACTTACAATACTTATTGTTAAACAGCCAACAAGTAAGAGTGTTTATAAAAGCCAACATGCTCAGAAGTGTTTATTTTAGAACAGATAAGCAGTTTAAGTGTTTATAAATAAACAAAAAACCCACTAAAATTGTTATAAATATACGGCCAACATGTTTCATTGTTCATCATTCAACAGTCAAGAAGTTTCATTGTTCATAATTCAACAGTCAAGAAGTTTCATTGTTCATTATTCAACAGCCAAGAAGCTTCATTGTTCATCATTCAATAGCCAACAGGTTTTATTGTTCATCATTCAACAGTCAAGAAGTTTCATTGTTCATCATTCAACAGCCAAGAAGTTTCATTGTTCATCATTCAACAGCCAAGAAGTTTCATTGTTCATCATTCAACAGTCAAGATGTTTCATTGTTCATCATTCAACAGTCAAGAAGTTTCATTGTTCATCATTCAACAGCCAAGAAGTTTCATTGTTCATCATTCAACAGTCACGAAGTTTCATTGTTCATCATTCAACAGTCAAGATGTTTCACTGTTCATCATTCAACAGCCAAGAAGTTTCATTGTTCATCATTCAACAGTCAAGATGTTTCATTGTTCATCATTCAACAGTCAAGAAGTTTCATTGTTCATCATTCAACAGCCAAGAAGTTTCATTGTTCATCATTCAACAGTCAAGAAGTTTCATTGTTAATCATTCAACAGTCACGAAGTTTCATTGTTCATCATTCAACAGTCAAGATGTTTCATTGTTCCTCATTCAACAGTCAAGAAGATTCATTGTTAATCATTCAACAGTCTAGATGTTTCATTGTTCATCATTCAACAGTCACGAAGTTTCATTGTTCACCATTCAACAGTCTAGATGTTTCATTGTTCCTCATTCAACAGTCAAGAAGTTTCATTGTTCACCATACAATAGTCAAGAAGTTTCATTGTTCATCATTCAACAGTCAAGAAGATTCATTGTTAATCATTCAACAGTCTAGATGTTTCATTGTTCATCATTCAACAGTCAAGAAGTTTATTTGTTTGTAATAAAAACAACCCCAGATATATTTTATTTAAAATTTAACAGTCAACAATTTGCAATCTCTATGATAGAACAACCATAACAGTGTTCACATTCAAACTTTCATGCGGATGTTTAAAAGCTAACATTCACTTGCAATATTAATGCATGTATGTAAATTTTCATTATTTCGACATTGTGAAACATGTTTATTGGTCACACAGTCATGTTTTCACTATAACTTTCACTTGCAATATTGCACGCAGACATTGTGTTACATGTTTATATTGGTCAGACAGTCTTGTTTTGATTATAACTTTATATCTAACGTTTCAATACGCAGACATTGTGTTACATGTTTATATTGGTCAGACAGTCTTGTTTTGGTTATAACTTTATATTTAACGTTTCAATACGCAGACATTATGTTACATGTATATATTGGTCAGACAATCTTGTGTTGATTATAACTGTATATCTAACGTTTCAATACGCAGACATTGTGTAACATCTTTATATTGGTCAGACAGTTTTGTTTTGCTTATGTAACCTAAATTGAGTCTAAAAATCCATAGATTTCTAGAATACCAAAGACAGGCATTTATTGCTTTGTGTCCTGTCTGGATGTTTCTGGAAATAAATTAACCCAACAACACATTCAATTAATGACATGACAATATTAAACAGACAATACTTCATAAACAGAGCATGACATGACAATATTAAACAGACAATACTTCATTAACAAGCAAATTGCATAACAGACCATCTGGAAACTTGATTGATTTGATATTTTATAATTAATTTGTATTAAGCTGATATTTTGCAGTGTTAATATCAAACAGCCAACAGGTGGCAGCGTTATTATCCAACAGCCAACAAGTTGCAGCGTTATTATCAAACAGCCAACAAGTTGCAGTGTTAATATCAAACAGCCAACAAGTGGCAGCGTTATTATCAAACAGCCAACAAGTGGCAGCGTTATTATCAAACAGCCAACAAGTGGCAGCGTTATTATCAAACAGCCAACAAGTTGCAGCGTTAATATCTAACAGCCAACAAGTTGCAGCGTTAATATCTAACAGCCAACAAGTTGCAGCGTTAATATCAAACAACCAACAAGTTGCAGCGTTAATATCAAACAGCCAACAAGTTGCAAAATTATTATCCAACATCCAATAAATTACAGCATTAATATACAACAGTCAACTATTTGCATCGCTACTATCCGACAGCCAACAAGATTATATTATTGATTAGTCAACTCAAATTGTTTAGTATTGATAAGAGTAGTTGATAAAGAAGTAAGCACATGCTATAAATATCGTGCTTTTGACAACAAACATGTTATCCTCTTACAAAACAAGGTTGCTGATCAATTATCAAGAGATGAAAGAAGGTTTCTAGTCCTATCCTTTAACACGATACCAGCACGAGCGATTTGTCTGGTGACATGAAGCAAGTCAACTTATCACTGACAAGAAACTGGAAACTAAATATCTACTGCGCTATTAGAACGTGTCACGTGTAGTGGGTAATAGACACCCATGAAAACTCTCCTTTACATTAGTAGAATATACCTTTATTGTCTCTTTCAAGAATAATTCGTTTAAGCTGTTACTACATTCAATTAAGAGTTGTTTTGAAGTTATAAACCAATTATATACGTTTTCTGGATCATAATAGCAAAATGAGATAGGGTTACAAAAGCATTTTAGTAACAATGTTTGTAATCATAGAATCTATCATGATTACCCACTTTTACTCTATAACCTCTACAGAAGGTTAACTATGCCATACAGTGAATTAGAAATGATAAATGCTTCTTAGTACAAACGCCGAAGAAGAGCAAGGCTTTAATTTATTAAACGATTGCTGGTGGAATACCGGGATCTATAATGATCATAAACTATGTTATCACTCACCATTGAAAATAACAATGGAACGTATTATCTACCAAATTTCACTGGCAATCATGTGTTAACATCTAGAATATATATAGAATCAATTTTCATAGTACAATAGCAGTAGAAGAGAAAGACATGTTAAATCTGAAGAGGTCAAAAGATTTTGGTTGGCAAACAATGAGTAAATATAACCACGGTATTCCCTAAAGTAGGACCGATCTTCCCACAAATTATAAAGGACAAAATGTGAAGTCAGTTTAAAACTGAAACCATTTGAGATTTCATACACGCTGAGCAATCTGCCATCACTGTCTACTTCTGATGAAGAAATAAAAATATATAACATTGTCTTCCCAAAAGTAGGACTGATATTCATACAAGTTATATACGAAAGATGTGTTGGTTTTAGAATTAGAATTGAGCTGTCATACAAGGTTAGGAATATGTCATCATTGCCTACTTCTAGTCAAACTAAAAGGCATTAGACAATGTTTTAAAACTTTTATGACGTTTAAGTGTCACGCAACATAATACAGAAGAGCTTGTTAGTGACAGCAGATCTCAGGAATTGTTGGAAAAGGAGAAATATTAAACGCCTTTATAGTAAAAATGGAATTAACCCAAGCTGCCGATTAAGCGCTTAAAGGTCACCTCCAACACAATCTAAAACAGGTACCCAATTAGTACTGCTGGGTGAACAGAAGCACATTTTGAATATAACTGGTATTTGAGAAAGTAGTCTCATGTTAAATGTTAACCATTAACCAGAATACTAAAACTTTCAAATAACCACTTATAATCATAACTTTCCTTATACATCCATAATGTTAACTCATTTATATATTGCCTGATAACAATAATGAGGATATTTCTATGGCACTGGACTTCAAACCACAAGGTCGTGATCAAGGCGCCACAAACATTATTTCCCTGGTGTAAGGACAAACATCACTTTTTTTTATTCCCAACTTCTAAAAAGTATATTATCCAGCAGCCAATTTAGCGCTTTCAGGCTATCTGTCACTTTGCCATTACTTTCAAACCAGGTACTCAATTGTACTGCTAAGTTATGACAGGCACATTTCGAATGAAGAATCTTGCCTAAGGTAACACCACAAGTCTCTCAACTGGTGTCTCAGTGTGGGGCAGGAAATCACCCTTCAAATTCTAAGTTTATCGAGCAATAAATCGAGTAACCAACCCATTCGGCGAGTCATGCCTGATGTTGCTGAACTTGCTGAAAGCGATCAACTTAGCAATACAAAGGACCACGTGCTACCACACTTTGAAATATTGAACAACAATAATAATGTGGTTACTAAATGAATACATAGACTACCATATTTTATGAACATGTGCTATTCTTGTTGTAGTAGAATGTGATGAAACAAGTGAATGTTACTGCTGTTTGTTTATAACATTAAATGTGAACCATATTAAGCAATCAAACTTGCCAGTACCTGTATGGCAAAAATGATTCATATAATCGATGATGAAATATCACTTGAGAATTGCCGCCTGTAATTCTATCAGCTTTATTAGGAAATAAACGAAATTTAATTTGTGTGCACATCAAATTCTGCCTAATCAAGTTATGGTTATAATTCAAGGAAATTTTCATATGAAGGAGTTGTCAGGCAATTAGCGACGTTACGTTTAAAATTCCGTTGAAGATCATTGTTACAATATACACTTACTAATCATTAAATGCTCTTCAAAGTATAGACAGGAAGTTAGCGATACATGCGATAAACACAACCGTACAATAGACGATGAATCATCGCCTTGCAGTTGTAAAAAATGGATAATTATGAAATTTAATATTTTGACATCCTGCAATGAAAAACAACTTTGGTACTGCACTCAACTGCTTAGCATTGATTGATATTGAGACGTGTTTCTGACCATCGAGTTGCAGGGGTGATCTGTTGTTGTGATTTTACTGATGACGTAAGTCTAAAGAGGAATCGAAATTTATTTATGATAACTGATAGAACCCTGATAAAGCCCAAATGGAATTTGACAATCGATTTCCAACCAAATGAATAAAATCAGGATCTTGGTTTAACATATTACCATTTTGTTAACCATCAAGTTGCAGGGGTGATCTGTTGTTGGGATTTTACTGATGAATTAAGTCTGAAGAGGAATCGAAATTTAATTATCATTAGTGACAGAATGCTGATAAAGCCCATATGAAATTTGACAATCGATTTCCAACCAAATGAACAAAATCAGGATCTTGGTTTAGCATATCACCATTTGAAGCGATTTGACCACGTCAATAGACGACTAATCTTGAAGAGAAATTAACTTTCCTGAATCTAACAATAAACTAAAAAAATGTGGATACTTATATTCATTCATTTATACCTAATGAAAGCGATACCTACAGCATTACCCTGACGGGATTGTACTTAAAAATCAGCTTCTTAGAACCAAGTGCAAACATGTAGGTCCTTACATCCTGTTTTCAGGTACCCAGTTTACCAGCTGGGTGGATTGAGTGCAAGGTGGATGAAGGAATACATATGCCATTCGAAAGCTATTTCGTCCCTGTGGCTTATGCACGACTCTTTTCAGATTCAGCAAGTTTAATCTTTGGAAAGTGTTTGCGCATTCGTTGACCGGGAGTGTCAAGTTAAATAATATCGAATTAATTTAATGAAACTAGTGCAACGTCGGTTTTCTAGAGGCTGAGATTCGGATGGAGATATACAGTCCACTTTGGATTGAGTTAAATATAAACTTGTACATTTAATCGTGTTGCACGTGCAACATGTTTTCCTTTGCATAACACCTGCCTTGTCGCTTCAACAACCACGTTTAAAAACTCCCATTAGAGGCACTACACCTACACATTTCCTCTGAGAAATACCAATTTTGGCAAAAGAAACCACAGCTACGAATTCCTGGATAAAGGATAGGATCAGAGTATAGCCCTGAATGTTTAATGTACATTGAGCTGCATCCACAAAGTTGGAAACGCTTCTCCTGGGTAGACTTTGGTTTACTTTGGTTCATTTTGAAAAGCCTAAGGATCACTGCAAGCACAGCAAAGTGTATTGTCGAAAACAGCAGCTGGGGTCAACGATCAAGCACCTATGGAACTACAAAAAGTAAAGGGATTTAACTAGGGCAACACCCCAAGTCTCTTTGGAAAACATTTTCGAAAATTTATATCCAGATATTACACACCCCAATGTCAACTATTAACTATTACTAACAAGAGTTTAATTGAATAACAATAGTTTACGGATTTTAATTTCATACTGCAATACAACTGAATATCCTAAATCTCATGAAATCAAAATGAATTTGAAAAAAAGGATTACCTGGTTTGTGATAAAAACTGGAAACTAAATGCGCAAAATAAAGGATTCGGTTATTTTACGTTTGCCTGGCATTTGGTCTTCTTAACATATCGCACTTAACTGTCCGTGTATTGGTTGATATCTATTTGCAACATTCGTTATTGGTTGATATCTTATATTACTGCGTTGTTCGTTATTGGTTTATCTTCAATATTAGATATAATGTTCGTTAATAGTTGATATTTAATATTGTATGCAATGTTCGTTATTGGTTGATATTTGATATTGATGCAAATGATTGTTATTACATACGTGTTCTAAATATCTGTATGAGATATGTTTTGTTATTTGAAACAACTGTTGTGTAACCAGAACAAAGTTTTCAACAATAGTGACGTCATACTACTTTTGACACAGTCCTACGTAGTCCTACGGCTAAGCACAGGAGAATTGCGAGGGCTGAGTGTCACCTACAGATTGATGGTTTGTTCAAGGGACCAATGCATGCCCGCTTTCGTATGTAATGAATAGATCCAATAACTCGTAAGTGTTGAATATGAAAAATATGCCAACTCAATATTTTTGAATTTCTGATTTATTCAAATGCTTTCGCTCGTGAATTAATCAAAACATTTATGAATAGGCGACACAATAACCGGGAGCATTTGGCATCTATTTAAGCACACAAAACACCCGTAGGTGCTGAGACAGAGAGAAATATTTTTCACCAGCATAAAAACTTTGCTGTTTTCCTTTCTGCTTTCCTCGCAGTTTAAGGACATCAAATAAACAATTACATCTATGTGCAACAAATTCAACTCCAAACAACAAAATAATTGTCAGGAATATTCATAAAACCTCTAGAGAAATATAACAGCCTTTAATCTGCGAGCACCGATTGTCAACAAAGTAAATTTGTCTGCAGATGAAAGGTGTCCCTGTGTGAAGAGCTGTTAGATTACCCTTCATGGACGTACTGCCCTTCTTCTTATCATGTATGACGAGCCTCGAGTTATATGTAAAGCCGGTCTGACATTAAGCGAGTTAATCAACTGGTCTGATTAATCTCGGAGAGTAAATAAATAGTTAACTATCTTGTGTCTAGACGCTCGCTACAAATAATTCATATGATTCATAATTCTAAACTACAGATTGATGAATCATCAGTGAAAGAAATATATCAAACAGGTAAAAATACCTTTGCTTATCATTTACAAAAATCATTACTACAATGGATATTTTTCATTCTTCATATGTCATCATAAATCTGAAATCAAATAGGTTTCAACTCTGAAATGATAAAGAAGATAGGTTTATTAAGTATTGTCGACATTGTATCTTTCTGTGATGCACTGAAAGTTATCACGATCATATTAAATAAAAGCTAGCCATAAGCATCATGTCTCCAGATATAATATAAGGTAAATCTAACAAAAGCTGATAATCAACAGCAAATACAGCTATTGCAACAAGATAGTCACGTACATTACGGAAGATAATCCAACAGCTAACTGTTCACATTGAATATGACTATTACAACAAGATAGCCACGTACATTACGGAAGATAACCAACAGCTAACTGTTCACATTGAATATGGCTATTGCAACAAGATAGCCACGTACATCACGGATGATAAAGCAACAGCTAACTGTTCACATTGAATATGGCTATTGCAACAAGATAGCCACGTAGGTTAGGGACGATAAAGCAACAGCTAACTGTTCACATTGAATATGGCTATTGTAATACGATAGCCACGTACATTACGGATGATAAAGCAACAGCTAACTGTTCACATTGAATATGGCCATTGCAATACGATAGCTACGTATACATTAAGGTAGATATGATAATCGTATAATGATAATCATATAATATAAGGAAGGTATTCTAACAGCTAACTGTTCACGTTGAATATGGCTATTTCAATACGATAATCGTATAATGATAATCATATAATATAAGGAATTTATACTAACAGCTAACTGTTCACATTCAATATGGCTATTACAATATGATAATTGTATATCGATAATCATATAATATGAGGAAGGTATTCTACCAGCTAACTGTTCACATTGAACATGGCCATTGCAATACGATAATCATATAATGATAATCATATAATATAAGAAGGGTATACCATTACGATAATAATATAATGATAATCATATAAGAAAGGTATTCTAACAGCTAACTGATTGAATATGACTATTGCACTACGATAATCGTACAATGATAATCATATAATATAAGGAAGGCATTCTACCAGCTAACTGTTCACATTGAACATGGCTATTGCAATATGATAATCGTATAATGATAATCATATAATATAAGGAAGGTATTCTAACAGCTAACTGTTCACGTTGAATATGGCTATTTCAATACGATAATCGTATAATGATAATCATATAATATAAGGAATTTATACTAACAGCTAACTGTTCACATTCAATATGGCTATTGCATATGATAATTGTATATCGATAATCATATAATATGAGGACGGTATTCTAACAGCTAACTGTTCACATTGAACATGGCTATTGCAATATGATAAATGTATATCGATAATCATAAAATATAAGGAAGGTATTCTAACAGCTAACTGTTCACATTGAACATGGCTATTGCAATATGATAATTGTATATCGATAATCATATAATATAAGGAAGGTATTCTAACAGCTAACTGTTCACATTGAACATGGCTATTGCAATATGATAATTGTATATCGATAATCATATAATATAAGGAAGGTATTCTATAACTGTTCACATTGAACATAGCTATTGCAATATGATAATCGTACAATGATAATCATATAATATAAGGAAGGTTTACCAACAACATCTGGATAAAACCAAATCCAAGCCCCTGTATTGTTTGCGTTAAAGAAATTAAGCATAACACAATAGATAACTAAATTAAAAGTAAACGAATATTGAGAAAAGAGGTTAAGTTAATAAATCTTGTGATTTTGTTTAAAGTTTAAATTATATACACATGAATCAACGGGAATTAAAAACTTTTGATTTTCGAGCAGTGATTTCATTTTAACCAATATCTAATTTTTAATAAATTCTAATATTCATCGACATAATAATTCAATGCGTTTTGCACTTTAAAACAGCAGTTGTTGAAGGTACTTCAGGAATTCAGTTGAGTTTCTTTGCAAATCAGACCTCTAAGATAGTTCTAGGGTCATGGATTCTGATAAACGCTTATCTAAATCACATGTGCATTGGATAAATCATCAGGATAAGACTCCCCAATCAGCTAACTCAACATCACATATTCACAGTTTCTTGATATGCGGTACATAATTTCTAAATAATCTAATTGCATTTGAAAAAAATAATTCCAAGAAATATCAAGGTTTTTTTTACAAGTTTTCCAAATGTATTTGAAGTATTTGAGTGCACTTTTGATTTTAGAGATTTAAGCACGATTTGTTGATTAAGAATATTTTAAGTAATGATAGAACATGTTATGATAAACGTTTTTCAAGAAAACGTTTGTTATTAAAAATACCAACATTACAAATTTGGAACAGTGCTAAAAAGCCATTTCTAAGAGCTAATTGGGTATATAAAGGAACATAACTACACGGGGCTTTCAAGTTGAATCAATTTTTTAAAAACTTTATTATTCTAATTTTCGGAATAAGTTCAAAACATATATCGTATTACAGAATACGTGACGTCAACATAGAATTGATGAGTGAAAACCTAAATGTATAAGTCATAATTTGATAATAAATCACATCATTAACATTTATAGAAATCTTATCTAACATACCAATTCTTATAAGGCAATGTTTCATTTCGACATAGACATATTCTTTACTTATCATTTAAATTCTTCTAAGGGTAGCTCTTGTAGTTTATTCAGTGTCCTAGGCATATTCCTATGCGGTATACAGTAAGTTGGTTTATATGATAATACTTCATCATTTCTAAAAAATGAAAAAACTTTATCATTTTAACATAAACACGAATTGGTTACCTTAACGTTTCCGAAATAAGCCCAAAGTATCACACTTAACTCTTAAACAGAACTATTATACCATGGTTACCTGGTAAATAATATACTTAAATGGTTCAATAATGTTCATAATTATACATTGATAGAAAACACTACCATAGGTAGATGTACGTTAACTTTAATCTACAAAAAAGACAATGCGACAATATGAGTTAATAAATTACATTGTACCATATTATTGGCATTGCGACTTATGATTTCATTGTTACTGACACTGCTCTCTGTACTACTACCACTTACGCCGACATTATCCTCACTCCTACCTCTAGATCTGTTCAATGTCATAACGATTATATTTTACAGAGAATTTAAAGGGGCAGTCGCATTTTTTAGGTAAGCAAACTTAGGCCGAGAAAACACACAAAAATGTTTCAAATTGCATGTAATGTTTTTTAATCAAAGGAAGCAGTTTTAAAACGAATGTACCATGATTAGTTAAGCTATGTTTATCCTTCTAACGAATAAACGGTGTTCACACACAAATGGCCGCCAGTGCTTGGTCCTTGATTATTTATTTTACGACTACGGATGATAGGGTCAAGTAATGAGAATTGTTTTTCTCAAAAGTTAATTAATTTGGCATAAATTAATGTTTATTGGGGAAAATTTGAAGAAATTAATCTTTCAAAATATGAAAATGTCCCTTTATAGCTTGCATTAAATAAAACAGACACAACTACGCAAAACTAAACTGTTTATGATATTTACGTAAGTTGGTAGAGCTCCATCACACAACTGCTCTCGGTGTATTTGGTCTCGCGTCACAGGTCACTATATAAATGTTAAAGATCAAGTTCACCTGTCAAAAACGACGTCATGTGTTGAACATACTTGCGGCATTATCTGCGGCAGAATGAAGTCAATAAGTCACATCGAGTTAGTAATACGTACGTTCTTATCTTGCATAAAAACGTTCTTAATTTTTGTATTGGTAAGGTACATTTAGTCTGATATCGCCGCCACACATTAACTGTTTCCATGCATTCGTCATTCAAAGGGCTCCTCTATCTTCAAGCTACAACAATCTTATAAAAGCAACACACCCAACACCATAACACCAATACCGACACTACTCCTTACATTTCTCCACCCTGTACAGCTCCTGTTTACTACCCTATCTTCCAATAGCAACATACCCCACATCATTACTCCAATACCCACACTACTCCTTACATTTCTCTACCCGTACTGCTCTTGTTTACTACCCTATCTTCCAATAGCAACATACCCCACATCATTACTCCAATACCCACACTACTCCATACATTTCTCTACCCGTACTGCTCCTGTTTTACTACCCTATCTTCTGATACCCAACATACCCCACAACACTATACTCCAATACCCACACTACTCTCTCTCCTCAACATTCCACTACCTACTCCTACTGCTACTGCTACTCAAATGACTCACAGTACTACTCCTATTTCTCCACCCTGTACTGCTCCTGTTTTACTACCTTATTTTCTAATACTAACATTCCTTCTAACCACTACCCTATTACTCACACTACTGCGTCTATTTCTCAACCCAGTACTTCTCCTGTTTTACTACCCTATCTTCTGATACCAACATACCCCACACCATTACCCTGATACCCATACTATCCTCGGTTCAACACATACTGCTTCTCAATTACTCATTCTACTATTCCTCATTTGGTTATAATCAACATGAAGTCACTACAAGCAGCTACTCATCAACAACTCTAACATGATAAAAGTAACGTTTAAATAAGTCGAGAAACCACTGCATGACTGGGACAATGAATACCCAATGCCGTACCCAATTTTAGCACTTTTACACTTCAAATCAAATTTAATTCCGGAAAAATGTCTGAACGCCTATCAGTGAGAAATAAACGTATATGTTCAGAATCAAAATTTTCACGAGAGTGCGTTCTGTCGTTATTCGTCTTTCGGGAGAACCCAAGCATCTTTTGCGACCACAACATTTTCATTTGAACGAAGTCTGTTTAATAAAAAATTCGAAGAAAAAAACTAAAAAATATTTTGTCCTACTCCGCTCCAGTGAATCTCCCATCTCCAATGGCGTTCAGGTGGTTTCACACTACACTGCTTTAATGTGTCTCTTGGGGAATAACTACTGCTTAAATATTTCAATTATTAATGCAGAAAACGTTTGAATACAATGCAGTCTGTCATTCATTTCACTCTCTGAATAGAGCAGCACGATAAAGAATGAACGACTTAAAACTATTTGTTAAAGAAAAGAAATTATTATGCATGTGTGACTATGTTTTCTTTCATTCCACCAAGTGTATGCTTTGTACACTAAAATTTTTTGTACGTTATTTGAATATTTTGTTTTCGATTTAGTAATGTCTCGTTCAGTCAATGCCACAATCGACAGTATATTATACATATAATAAATCCGTCATATCCGTCATAGAGGAAAAGGCTGTAAATCAAAATTGAAATTCGATATTTTGATATACAAAGTAAGTGTCATCTTTAGGTATATCCTTTTACTGTACTAAGGATTGTGAAAAACAAAGTAAAAATCATCAAAAGAATATCTGTCTTTTCTTTACAAAATGAAATGTTGCATTCTAAAGTGTGGAACAGTCAAATGGTAGGATTTATGAAATAAAACATATATAATTAACTATTCAATCACTTCGTAAACAACAATAATTTACTTCTTTATTTCCGATGCAATTAAATGACTAACGATTTCAAAGTAGATAACGATGGTCAATTTAGAACCAGGCTTACTGCAATTGAAATGTCTAGGTACTGGTGGCTGACTGGAATGACACTTGGGTGCGTCCGTGCCCTTCGATGTGTGATCCCACAGATAACAATACTTCACGTGTTCACATGTTAATAACATGCCTTTTACGTGTGTAAACACACATATTATATATTTGATATCACTGATATCATGCTTATCAGGAAATGAGTTATTTACAAGTAAAATGAAAGTATGTTTTTTAAATGTAACATTGTTCTTATATTTAAATAATTTTTTAAACAAAATCAAGCAATTGTTTTAAACAGTTTTTTAAAAAGAATTTAAAAAGACACTATTTAATAGGAAATATCAACATGTTTTTTATAACTTATTTGTCATTGTCAAAGTAAACATAATCCCATATTTTGATCAACTATACGATAGACCGAGTTTTCGAAATATTGAATGCAGTGCATGAGACAGTCTCTCTATCTCTGTCTCTCTCTGTCTCTCTCTCTCTCTGTCTCTCTCTCTCTCTCTATCTCTCTCTCTCTCAAACTTATCGAATAGTACCTAACGAGTAACTACTGCAAGTATAAAAAGTTATCAAATCGATAGCCAGCGTTACGCCTAACAATTACCTCTTATTGCGGACATGTAATCAATATGATATAATAACAAAATCACTGTAAAAATTTAGCATAAAATGAAATTCTTGTTGACAGTATTCAATCTTTGTATTCCCAATATTATGTTGACAATCAAGCATAAAATGTCATCAATTGCCACAGTATTCATAAACTAATATAACCATTTAATTTAAACAATGAATAAAATGAATTATGAAAAGACAACATGCAAACGTTTACTTACAATGAAGATGTCGTCAACAAACTTCAAATGTTACTTCACACAGCTTCTCACACATGAGATTCACGGCCTTACTTTGTAACAAACCAGTGAGTGTACAGTTTATGCATTTCAAAATATTACAAATACAGATCTCGAGTTGGAACACGTGACCACCATGCACAGAAAATCTTTTGATTACTAAAAGGACCCCGTGATAACTTTATTACAAACCCTAGATCTACTTGAAAACTGTAGAATGGGAGAAAAACAGTTTACAGTATAATTATTCAGCCTGCTATTTTCAGCGTTGTTGTCCTTCTTCGTCTCTTCCTTTATATACCACCGTAGGCTGTAGCGGTCTGACCTCGTGTCACGGTGACCCTAACCCATCAAGGTGAAGGTCGTATAAATACCTAGATAAGTGTAATGGCATAACACGATGCTTGTAGTTAATTAATGGTTCTACTTGAAGTCGTAACGTGACAGGGGGTGATTGCGTTAATCATTTGACTATTGAGCTCACATTATAAATGTACAAAAATATAAATATAGACAAGTGTTTGTAAGTTCATAGAAATCATGAGGCGATTCGCAACAGGTGGTGGAAAGAGAAGTTGGATATATCGGCATGATGTGAACATACGACGCTATTTGCACGTTTCATCGTTAGAAATAAGTGTCATTTCGATCTTTGGAACTGTGACGCGAACCTTTTAACTTGATGATATCCTGTTGGTGTTTTATAAAGATTAAAGTGAACATTACGTAAGGACCGCTTGCATTGGTCCAGATCTAAGCATTACATGTATTAAAAGTTGAATAAACATTAGATCAATTGTTGTTTCCCAGTATCTTAAAAACTCTTATATTTGCAAAATGTATTTTCCGTTTATATAAAGCTCTGATACGTCAAACATGCAATTAAAAAAAATACTTGAACATCTATGAGGTCGCCTTTGAAGTCCGTTACTGAATTTTCTGAAAAGTTCAAGGAAAAATCCACAAGTGGCAGTTTTATCGTGAATCCTTAATGTGACAATTTAATAATTTCACTTTTCCAAAAGATCTTAATGTACATGTATATTTCTTATTTGATTGATAGGTGATGACAATGCCCACTGCTTTGAAATACATGACACGAGGCAGATGATGGAAACAGAAATTATTTTTAAAAAACCTGTGATTAAAATCACAGATGGTGTCTATCCCTACTGCATTAGTTTTATCAATTAGGTCGGTGAGTGATAAGGCAGTGGGAATGTCATGGTTGGTTAATTAACAGATGTAACCAAGGTGATATGGATAAGGACGAGTTCAAGTTCCACATCTTACCCATCTCATTAAAATCTTAAAAGATACGACACACAAATTGATATATTGTTTTTCCAAATCATTACCAAATACTCTAGACGGATATTCACAACCTTTGTTTCATCATTTTGTCTTATCATACATTCAAGAATTTCATCTACAGAACAACAATTACGGTGATATAGCATCGGAGAGATATTCATTCGATGAAATATTTGAAGAAAAAAACACGGTGTCACAAATGCATGTCTATTCATGAAAGTTTTAATTGTCAGAGGATATGATGAATGAATGAATTCATTAACCTAATTTGAATAGAAGTAAGTTTGTTAATTGAAGGAACATTTCAGACAAAAATGATCCCAAAGGCAAAGGAGATCCGTTTATTTAAAACATGTTTTATAAAACTGCGAAACCCTAAAAAAAATCGAAAGCTGAGGGGAAGAGAATGAAACCTTGCAACAATGCCTAAAACGTACACACACACATTATCAATGAGTTCCTATGTTTATGATACGCTACACCATTAGACCTTATACATAGGTAGTGCATTTTATGACGTTAGGTTTGGAAACTATGGTTAATTTATTCAACTGTCAGGACTTCGAAATACTAATTTATCCTATTTTATAGAGAACTGTTTATTCAATCACTCTATCATATTTTATCACAGGCCAATTTGCAAAATCTACTCCAAACCATACCTTGTCTTTTGTCAATAAGTCTTGATTCTATTTTTAGGTATATAAGTATAGGCAACAAACAAAGTATAACTCTTTAAAAAAAACATAACTAACTACACAACGAGGTTGTAGATATACATTCGGATCACTGTAAACCTAAATGACAGATACACTTTTCCATGGCCAAAAACCATCCATATTTATATTTTGTCATATATATAAAATGATACTCTCACCTCGTCCATGGTTGAATAAGTCATGGACATAGAGATGCAGAGTTTCATAACCCGAAAAAACATGATAATCTAACTCTACAGTTACTGAACTTAAGTGTGTTACACTGATAATAATTCAATTCATGTAAAATAATTATTATTCAAAAAAAGGGTTGAACCGTCACCATTTCTTAACAGAAACGTTTAAAGAACATACTTTTGGACCAATATGTTAAGGGTTCATATCTACACTAAATGTACAAGATATATGTGCTTTGCCAGAAACAATCAGTAAAAATTAAACATTTTCTGAAATAAAATTTTAAACACACATTTATGGCACAATTTCGACAGCATAGTTAATAATGGTAAGCGTTATAATATATATTATGTAACTTTGAAAAAATATTTAGAAATAAAAACATAATGAGAAATTAATTTTTTTCATTAGTTTTTGCATTCATGACCCCAGTTTCACAAATCCATGTCAAATGTGTTTAGGTGGAAATATGAATATGATATTTAAGTTTTTGATATGAACAGGATTTTTCTGATCTCCTCAAACATATCATGAACTTTGCCAAAAAATGATTGAACAAGTCAAACTTAAGTGAACACATATTTAGTTTGCAAGTAATGTAACAAACCTTTGTTAAGCAGCTGTTTACATGTGTTGAAGCCTCGGTAGAAAATAAATGAACACGCCTCTTACACGGTCATTGACACAACCTTAAGATAATGTATACGTGCATTCGGATATGGATGAATGACATCTGCAGATAAAAATAATGATAGCTTTGTTTCGGATCAATAATCATGCACCCCGTTTAGAAATCTTTATAAATTCATCAGGAAACCTGAATAAACCGCGAAATTGAAGCTTTTAGCTTCTGGATTAAACTTTTAGAAACTTTATTCCATCCTATAGCCAGAGAAACTCTTATGGTTCCAGGTAGTTAAAAGTGTTGCGTTTGAATTGTTGTGGTCCAGCCTGACTCGAAATAACACAAAATTGTGTCTCGCTATGCTATTTCAAAATTATCCATCACCCCGTTTCTATCCATACAAACTCACTTCAGCTGGTTGTCAAAAAAGCTTCTTGTCAGAAAAGCTTCTTGTATTTGTATGTATCTCTCCATGGGAAGAATACCGCCTTAACAATACGCTCGTAATTATGGAGTATGCATATGGTTTGCAAGTGCATGAGGGAGTATGTCGGGACAGACAGTGTTTTCAACAATATTTCAATTACAAAACATGTGAATATATAGTTTATAAATCAAAGTATTTTTAAAAATAAAACTACAAACATACATGATTTTATAAAACGATAATATAATTTTTTTGGTTTTATAAATATTTTTTATTTCAGCATTCGTATCATGGGAAGTGTAGTCACAGCTTTACCCTAGTGAATGGGGCAAAAATGACAGAGATAGAAGGGAAACACAACGATATGCAAGCCATTAATACCTCAAAGGTAGAATGATAAATTATAGGACACAGAGACTTTTATTAGGAAATAAAAAAAACCCAAACAAATTAAAATGTAAGAAATTATTTATGACGACGCATTTACGAAATTATAAACAGAAAAAGAAGGAAGAGGGTAGGGGTGAACGAATGCAGACATACAGAAGAAACAGTTGAAAATGTGCAAAGCAAAAAATAAAAGGATGATAATAGATATACTCATCAGACAGTAGAAATAAAATAGACAAAAAGCATTATAATTAAGTAAAAGAGGTATGATATGAGGTTTAACGCCGCTTTCAAGAGTATTTCACTCATATCGCGGCTGCTAGTATTCTTGCGGGGAGAAAGCCCGCAACAAAATTGTGGCTATGTAATGCGGTGAAACCTGCAAGCATCGGCTGGAACTAGCGAACCATGGGTGGTACTGCAATGAAATTCAGTGCAGCATTGCACCCAAACCTTACTACAGTAGAACTCTACTGCAGACAAAGCTGTCGAGCCCCTGGCGTGATTTGAACCATGGACCTCTTGATCCGAAGCCGACCGCGCTAACCACTGCGCTAAAGTAAAAGAGTAAACCGCAGATAAAAAATCAAATAAACGGAAGAATAAATCTTAAACTTAAAAAATCGTTCTGCTGTTTGTTTCTTTATTTGTTAAATTTTAAATTGTTATCGTTTAATAACTCTTATTTTGCCACGGAATGGCATGCACTGTTAGTGAAAATAACTATTTATAACAGTCATTTAGATCGAACGTTTATTCGAAAGAGATTTTGTCATGGTTGGTGTTATTTCCTGGTATTTTAAATCATTAAAAATACTCCAAGAATGGATATTCATTACTCAATAACCTTACACAGGGACAATGGGTAGAGATAGTTCTAAAACAGGCACATGCTCTTCATAATTCACATGTATTCAAATAATTCAAGTATATTGAAATAATATTTTATTATCATTAATGTAATCAAGATAAAATATTTACGACACTTACATGGTACATCCCCTTGAAATGATTGTTTTGCAGATGTGAGGTGAGCGGCTCCGTGCTTTGGACGTTCGGTGTCGGTTCGTCATTTGTAAGACAAGAATGGTAATATTTACATATCAACATCATACGTCTGATCCACCTTCAATCAATACATTGGAGCTCTTACTTCCCTGGGTAGGAGCCCCTTCATGTAACAGGGATTTCTGTATTAATTTTTTTATGGTGTTAATGATTCCTCATGGAGCAATTTGAACTGTCGACAAACATGAAGGAAATTATCAGACATTTTCGGCAGAACATATGTTTTTTAGATGACGATTCTAAGTTGATACATGAAAGCTTTTTTTATATATTTCAAGACACAATTTGTTTATGACGTTTTTATCAAAATATTCATAGAAAGATATTGAAGAAAATGAGAGCATAATAATATCCTTAAATTTGGCCTAAAAGTGATCATTAAGTGATCGGAGTCAAGAGCCTCTGCAGTGATCCTATCACTAAACATATAAAATTCACATGTTTTCAATAACGTTTTATTCTTCTCACCTGAATGTCTTCAAATCTAAAATGAAGTTTAAAAAAATTCTATGATTTTAAGAGAAGACAAATATAAATGTATTTAAATAAGCTTCGAATTTATCAACCTGAAAATATGCGTTCTGCCGATAATCTATGATAACTTTCTTCATGTTTAACATAGCAGCTTAAATCTTTCTATGAATAACAATTATAACCATAGAGTCCGTGTAATGTTGATAAGTAATGCATTTTAATCTAATTCAAGAAACGACTAACCCGATTTTTAACACCGAACACCCAATAATGTCCGCAACAAGAGGTAATGGTTAGGCGTAAGGTTGGCTATCGATTTGTTAACTTTACTTTACTTTACTCGGTAGGTTCTTTTCGATAAGTTTGAGAGAGAGAGAGAGAGAGAGAGAGAGAGAGAGAGAGAGAGAGAGAGAGAGAGAGAGAGAGAGAGAGAGAGAGAGAGAGAGAGAGAGAGAGAGAGAGAGAGAGAGAGAGAGAGAGAGAGAGAGAGAGAGAGAGAGAGAGAGAGAGAGAGAGATTTTTTAAGACATCTTCGCAACTGTCAAGCAAAACAACAGTCTCATACGTTGCATTCAATATTTCGAACTATCGTATAGTTGATCAATACATATGGCATTATGATTACTTTGACAATGAGAAATATGTAATAAAAACAGCCATAGAAGCTACAGAAGTTATCACCCAAAGTTTGCTCATTCAAAAATTACCCCGCCCCCGGCTTGTTTAGAAGAAAGTCGTGTTTCTATTGGTTTCATCGCAGTTAGGCAGTAAGTTCCTTGGTGCATTTCGTTGTCTTATTCCGCAAGTGAATTTTCTTCTCGTTGAGAAGATGCCAAGGTTGGTTGTTAAGCAACATAGTTAATTGTTATTGTGAGAAACTAAGTATACAAGAAGACGAGACGAAGAGGAAAACGCACAATAATTTCAAGCTTCCTTGACTTGGGCGACCCCCTCTGATCAACTTTAAACATATATTAGTCTTGCGTGGCTTGTAATTCCAGCGCTTAGCACATACCTTTGTTTTCAACTGGGAGGCCCGAATTTAAAATTATGGGGTTTATAGAATACCCCCCCCCCCTCCCCCCTCCCCCCCCCCCCCCCCAGAGCAGGCTCGGGGAATGAGCTTAAGAATTGTGTGAAGGCAGGACATGTACATTTTGTACGTAGCTTTGAAATTCTCATCACATTTTCGGCAAGGAAAGGGATAGAAGAACCTCACAACTTGTCAGGGAGGAGAGGGTTAGAAAGTTTTTGCTTCTGAACAGAATATACGAAAGGGCATGGTACTACTTTAGGCTAAGGGGTTACCAAAAGTAAATTTATAAATCATAATCAAAATTAGCTAAGGGCTTTTGCTTCTTGAGTTCTTGAAAAGAAGAAGTATGTGGGACTTTAGAGGTTTGAGTTACTTTTGAACTAATAAGGAGCCATAGGGTCTTTTTATATAGATTATAATACCGAGGAGTCAAGGGGTCTGTGCCGGATCCAGCTTCCTGGAGACAATTGATTTACATTGTATTCGAACGCACGAAGTAAGTTAAACATTAGTGGATGTTCAAGACCTGAAATGTCTTGTTTACGTGTTCTACCTGACAAACCAGCTGTAAACATAGCTCTTGATGTGCAAATTGGTTGAAGTTGTCAGACGCTTCGAATCGCCAGTATAATAATTTGACATGACCGTGACAGAAGATGACTTCATTCAACTGACATGGGATCCTTTCGGCAGAAAAATGACATCACATCATTGACATTTGCTATACAAAGGCGATAACTTAAATGTCAAAATTGTTTGCTGTCGTCTGTTACTAGCTAATGTCGTCTGCTTGCACAATAATATCGTCTGCTAACTGGACTCTCTCGACGATGAGAAGGGAATGGTTAACAGGAGTATATTTGATTAAGTGCGTTATGAAATATCGGACCCAGACAAGATGGTTGTTGAGTATGTGTTTGATTTATTTAGCGACATTTACGATCGCAATATAGACAAATGTATCGCCGGAGCAAAATGGCATATCGAGCTATCTAACAAAAGGTGCTAAAACTTTACAAAGTTGAAGCTCCTAATTGACAGAGAAACGTAGGTGTTGTTAAATGCCATTCCATTAACACGGTGCGTACGGAAGGTGGACATTGTCATAACAGCGACGCTACTGCATTGCATAACATGGCTATTCTTTATCAATTGATGTACATCCCTTTTAAGGACAGTTTTGAATTATTATCATTCCTATCTATGAGTCATAGAGCCGGTGACATACAGCTTTATTTCAAACACGATATGGTTTGATAAGATGATATCATTTATTTATCATAGTCATTTTTGAAAATGTAAAAATAAAACACATATGGAAACAATTTTTAAACATGCAGAACACTTCTATTTTCTTCGTTTTTAAGCTCTCCAATTTATTTGCAGTTTACCAACCCTTTCTTTTATGTATGATCAATTCATGCACGTTATTTTCAATAGTCAACCGTTTCCTATGTTTAAGTTTACAAACTGTTTCATGTATCTAAGTTGAATAGCTGTTTCCTATATAATGTTTACCGGGCGTTTTAAGTTTTTGAGTTGCATAAATTTTCCTGTACAGCTGCATGCTAAAAGTTTGTTCACATACATGAATATACTAGTGCAAATATCATGTAATTTAAAGCCTTTGAGGTATCGTAGCGATGCGAAAAACCCCGTAAATTACTGAATTTTCAAAACACATATGCAGATCCATTCTTCTTTTAGGCAAATGTTTCTCGTACCCCACAATTACCCGTAGCAGTTTTGGCAGTTCATTGAAGTGACCAGGGGTCAAAATTCCGAAAACACATATTTTTATTTTTATCCATAAAATCCTCACGTCACGTTTTTTCCTTAGTACAAAGTCAATGTGATTATGTTGGTTTTAATCTCAGAGAGTCGATATGGAACATTTTATTTGACATCTAACGAAATCGAAATTTTAAAAATGTAACCCCTTCTGTCTATACCTATATGCTAAACTTCAAATGTTTGCACAAGAAACCAGACGATCCCAAAATGAGTTCAAGAATGGCTTTTTCACATATGGACAGTGGGTGATCCATTGTCAGTTTTGCTAAAGATAGTCTATTGACGTTGAAACGAAACCAAAATTATATGATATTTACACTACGATTCATCGGTAAGTGAACAAATTTTCGGTATGCAGCTAGGTTACAAACTGTTTCTTAAGTGTATGTTTGACAGTTTTTAAAGTTTACAAACTTTCCTCTAGGTAATCGAGTTTACAAACCGTTTCTCATGTTTACGTTTACCGGCCGTTTTAACTTTTTAAGTTTACAAACTGTTTGTTCATATCAAATTCTAGTTTTCAAACTGTTTCTTATGTTGAAGGAATATGCTCAGAAAACGACACACACTATTATCACCCCATTTTCATTCTTTACTCTTTCAGAGTATAAAACCTAGCTGACAATGAGGCGCTTTTTAAGGTTGTCTCTCCCATTGCCTTATTTTCCAAACCAGGTACCCAGTTGTACTGCTCGGTGAACGGATGCACATTTCGAATACAATCTCTTGCCGTAAAGGGGACACCACAAGTCTCTCAAACTGTGTCTCAAACTGTGTCTCAGTGTGGAGCAGGTGATCACCCCTCAACCTCTCAGTTTATCCAGCAATGAGGCGTGTCACCTACCCATCCAGGGAGTCACGCCCGTTGTTGCTGAACTAAACTGATAGCGTTTGTCTGAGCTATGCACAGGACCACGTGCCAACACGTTACTGGCCGTTTTCACTGTTTAAGTTTTCATCTTGTTTCCTGTCTTTTTAATTTAAGTTTACAATTCGTTTATTAAGCGTACTTTATCGTTTCCTATATTCGTTGACTATATTAGTCTACCAAAAATTTGCCATGCTGGATTTAATTTGTCAGCCGTTGCCTGTGTTTTAATTTGTCAACCGTTTCATGGATGTTTGATCAGTCAACCGTTACTTCGTTTAATTTGTCAAGCATTCACGTGTTTGATTAGCCCCCGTAGCCTGTGTTTAATTAGTAAGCTGCTACCCGCGTTTTAATTGTTCATCCCTTTGATGAGTAGACCTCTGATTGTATTTCGATTTGTCAGTCTTTTCACACGTGTTTGATTAGTCAATCGCTGCTTGTGTTTTAATTTGTCAAGGTGTCTAGGGTTAACAAGCGCTCAGCGCGACCGTATAGGTCCGTACTCCCCCCTTGTTTAGGTACCCATTTGTACAGCTGGGTGAACTGAGTACAAAGTGGATGAAGTGTCTTTCCTAGGTGTCTCCACCGGGATTCGAACCCTGGTCTCTGACGTGAGAGGCAAGCATGCTAACCACTACACCACTGTGTCAACGTTTTTTGTAGTTTTTTTTGTTCCATTGAGACCACAAGATGGCGTAATAAGTTGAGTATTTGAATGGTTGCCATTGGCAGCAATGCTTGCTTGTTATAATTTCGGCAATGAGAGGATAAGTCGATTAAGTCTCTTCGCAACATTCTTCTCTTCTCTTCCTGAAATGCGATCGCCAATTGTAGTGGTGTCTTAGACGTATTGTGACGTTGACGAAGACGCCGATCGAGTTCATTCTTTCGGAGGTCTATTGAGTTTACATCTGTTGATCAGGAAGGCCATTGCAAAATTTTGACGCAGTGCACCACGTTGTGATTTCTGTGAATTAGCATTGCCGTGCAAGAACATCTCCCTCTGTCAGTCCACTGTTGGAATCACGTGACGCCATAGGACAATATTGATGTGCCACTGTGTTATTGAATTATCCTTGATCACAACGAAATCAGATTTTTTTTGCTGGATATCGTAATTCGCACAAACAAATTGTCTCAACCAAAAATGATGATCTTTAAAGATTGAAATAAGAATGAAAGTGATCATTTCTCCTATAGTAAACAGTATTGTGACGTTGTACTTCAACTCTCTATCGCAGACTAAATTGTGATTCATCACTGCCGCTTCCAGTTCTGGACAAAAACACTCAAAGCGATTACGCAGTTTGGTGTCCTTCAAAAAGGACGGTAAGAGGGTTTCTTGGTTGAAAATCCACTTCAAACAATCAATTAATGACAGTTTTGTTGGAACCTTTCTAAAAACAGGGATGTAGCGTGTGGTCTCCACGGCTTTGACAGATGACCGACCTGGATGTAACGGTTCTGGTTTGTCGTTAACTCTTGAAAAACCCTTCGCGGGCGCTTTTTACCGGAAGTAGCTTTCATTAAACGTTCTTAAAGGCACTATGAGGTGTCCCAGCGAACACCGAAATGTCTGGAAACTGCAACCTGCATTGTCACAGCTTCAATTCGAAATATGGCGATGTTTCGATCTTCGTCTATCAGTCGTGTCATGATGATATGTTATGTTATATGATAACCTCTTTTCTATGCAAAAAACGAATGCTAAAATGTGAAACAGTATTATCATATTAAAGTAATCACTACCACTTGCTTTTTTGCTTACTATAAAAAAAACATTCTCAGTTTGCGAAAACCTCTTCTTTTGCCTGTACAAAAAACCCCAGAAAAGCTGTTAACAGTCATCCAACAGGGAATATCTGAAATAATAATCATATCTGTTTTGGGTTTTCAAACTGATTTTACACGAGTTAAACATTTCCAAAATCTTTTTTGCGTTTTCTTACAAGTTTGGAAATGCACCACGCCTTCTTTCCCATAGCAGTCTTTACTAAAGTTAACCCTAACCACCTTATTTTAACATTAAACATAATTACTCTTGTGACTTGCAATTGCGATAAGTATGAACAATTTTAGCGTATGTAGGCCGAGGGCGATACCCTTTTTTACGTTGGCAGTATTACAAATCTTGCCGGACTCGTAATTTGGATCTTGGATCTTTAACATATGGAGCAGAAATGATAAAAGCCCAGGTGGACATAGTTTTGAACGACAGTTACATAACTGACTAAACGTTTTAAATCAGGTAATATGACCGTAATGACCGTCAAAAGATCAAATAAGCCTTGACTAAACACAAGACAGATATCTAGGACGACCACAATAGAAAAAATCTATGTAATGACATAATGTTCTTAGTCCAATACCTAAGCCACTACAAAAATGAAAGCAAACCTCTTAGTAAAATTATTCCGCCGATTTGAACACCGTTTGATATCAGTTTGGTAGATGTAAATTTGTTTATCATACCCGCGCTCACTTATTTATCACTTAAGCCTTCAGAACGAGAGGTTAACACCCACTAAGCCATTAAGTATTTACGCATGTTTTCCTATCTCAAAATAACAGCTTGAGCCGGTGTTATAACGGAATAAATACCCCAGTAGATTTATAGACCCAGGGTCATGGAAAGCGAACTCTATCCCCACCTCGCCTCATTGTTTGCCAACATGACAGGTGTAAGATAGCGTCCTGTTGTCATGGCAGCACGTGGTGAGGGAAGCACGCAATCTGAGCTCTGTCGACTTTGAGACCGATAGATCGCCTAGTAAGGTCTTGTTCGGGGTATAGTGGTCAAAGATGGCGACGGGAGGTACTGGGGCCAAACCCATGGGCAAAGCTCTCCCGAATTACAACTTTGTCGCTCAGGATCAGATTTGGTGAGTTGAATATCGCCTGCTTTTGATCCGCCATTTTGTTTAGGTGATTTTGACCGTGAGTTGGATACAGCTCTACCGCACCCGTATAACTTTTGACAAGTTCATAGTCTCCCCAAATCTTTCAATTCACATAAGCAAAATATTTTTTATGAAAATGAGTCCGCAGTCCTTAGAGCCAACCCTGCCATGACGGTTCGGTCGGACAGTAGAGTTCAATATACACTGGGCTTATCTGCGTGAAACCAATACTGCTTTACTCTATTTGTGCTCATCAAAGCAGGATATATCTATCTATCTGTCACTCCCCCGGTTTTTGATTATGTTTGTACACAAGACCCGCTCAAGCGTTCTACAGATTGAACGTTGCCAGTATGTTAAAACGCAGTTAAGAATACAACGGTTATCATAATGGCATTTTTAACGTCATTATATCATTTCACTTTAACTCTATGTACATGAGTACAGAATGTGGAGACATCTGGCGTTACAGATTCGGAGCTTGATTTGTAGACGGATATGTTCATTTCTATGAATGATATCTGTCAGAGAAATACAATTTATGCACTGCCGTTGCATTGTTTCAATTTGAATCTATTGCAACTGAAATATGCATTAAATTTTTTAATAGCCTTAATGAGATTAATGAATCAATTTTGTTGAAACGTTCATTAGACTTAATGACGAATGACATGAGTGATACAAAAAGGTTTGATATTTTCTATTAACCAGTATGAACATACATTCTCTTAGGTAGCTCCGTTATAAATTCCTATACTAACCTTTGTCTAAATACGAGCGTCGTTTGGTCTTGAAATGTAGAAGCCGTTTCAGTTAGTAATCATTCCGTATTCAGTTTGCACTTTAAGTCTTCTTTACACAGTCACATCATTTAGCGACTACACTACTGCATAGATATAAGTCATAACAAATATGTTATCCATACATGCGGTGTTTCATTGGCTGAATTTTTTTTTGTAATTCATGCTTCATTTTGCCGCTAGGGGAATATCTTGGAAGGCCGGAAAGGGCTGGTATTAGCACATAGGTTGTATAGGAATTAATACAACCTCTGTGGGCAGAGAATGATTAACACGTATAATAAAAGCTATGAAAGAATGAACAGCAAAATAAAAAGTTATGATGACTTGATCATTTCCAGCTCATCAGACACCAGGTAGCAATTTTAGGGTGGTTATTCCGAACCAAAACCAAATGTCAACTAATGATAATCACTTCAAAAGAGGTATTTCTTACTTCTTCTAATATACAATTCACCAAACAGATGACATCTTGTGTCGACATATGATATAATTGTATATCTTGTGGAGTGAGTGATTGAGTTATTGTTTAACGTCGCTTGGGCACTATTTCAGCCATTACCGGCGATATATCTGGTGGAAAATCATTGCATATTGTAAACCTTTTATTAGCATTGTAGCTTGAATGATACATTCTTTGTACAGTGTTAATGTCGTTAGAGAAATAGAAATAAGATCATACCTTAGTAAATATGGCGAGTGATTGTTAGATGTTTAATGGAATCAAATTGGTCTGGAAATGATTATCTTTCAAAGATGGCTGCATCTGCATAAGGAGAATCAGTATAAAACATGATAGCTTGCGATTTCAGTGAACCCCGTCTCATGAAGATGTATATTGGATTCGTATATTTACAGTGGATGGGTAACCCTATACCCGATACCTGCGATTTCAGTGGTCCTGTGTCTAGCTAATGTATCTTCAGTGGTCGGGACGAGAGAAAGTAACATTTTGGTTGATATGTATTTGTGATATGGATTTGGGTTGATGAGAATATTAGGAGGGGGATGGGGGTAGGATGTTGGTAAGAAAGGGTGTTATCCCGATTTCAAGCATATTTAAAGCTGTTTTTAAAGTTTTGTTTTGCTAACAGTTGTACCCAACAGAATTTTGTTTATAAGATCTTTGTTTCCACATTTGTATCATGATTTGATGAATTATATATATTTTAGCTTTTTCCATTTTTTAAGTCGTCTTTGTCTCATGCGCTGATAAGGGAATTTTTTTTATAATGTTGTGTTTCACTTGGATAACTATGAATTACAGTCTTCAGCAACAAACAATGCAATACTCGATGAGCTACAGAGCCCATGGAACAATTTTTAGCATTTACGATAAGGATTCCTTGGCACTAACCAACAGAAAAAGAAGCTGTAGTTTTTTGGCTGAAAAAGATCATTTGTATTTCAATGAACAAAGCATACACCATATACTGAGTACAGCTGCATGACAAACGTGTGTTCGCATACCTGCGTATCTAGTACAAGTATATTGTAATTTTGGATGTCTTTGCGACATCGTAGTATTGCGAAAAGAAATGGATAATGTTGAACTTTCAATACAGAACCTCAACGCCATCGTATATTATACACAACAATGAACAGTTTTGGCTCAACATTTCAAAAAGTCAATGTGATTGTGTTGATTTTTTCCTCAAATAGTAGATTTAGAATATTTAAATCGAAATCAAAGGAAATCAGAGTCTCAAAAATACGAACCCTTTCGTCTATTTCCCCATGCCAAGATTATGTTTTATGCACAAGAGACAAGACGAACATAAATACAAGGATTTTACAAATGGATAATGGGTGATCCTTTGTCAGTTTTGCTAAAGTAATGTTATTGAAATCCAAACGAAACCCAAATTTCATGATATTTATTCTACGATACATTGGTAAGTGAACAAACTTTCGGTATGCAGTTGAATAGCAGTTCTTGGTTATTGCCAGTAGGCAAGCTCGCTTAAGTTGTCAAACATAAACATTTAAAGTATTGGTACACTTCCCTTTAAACCTTGTTATATATCATGTTAGTCATTCTATGGGAGCATTTATATGATAGATCACAGCAATAGCTTCTATCGTTACATAGTGGCATCTGGTGAATGTTTAGTTTGAATTATGTTACTGAACGTAAATCTCCGAAATGAAAAACTATGCACGTGAAAAAATGTTTAAACAAGTAAAACAACCAATGACATATGGACATTTTCAGAAAGAAAACTTTCTAGACTTGCTCTATTGTGGCCTTTATAATTGTTTAACTATTAACTTAACTAATAAAATGTTCATAAATAACATGTATTCATGTCTTAAAAAGCAACGATCACGTTCTAATAGTTACAATAAAACCTATCATCATGCTAGAAATCATACACTAGCACTTGTTTAAAATACAGAGCAGACTTGAATATTTGAAAGATGAATATATCCTTTGGAGATTATTTTTTCCAATAAGATTACCATTAACGAACGTAGATGTTGATTTTGTTTCGTTTTTGATTCAAACTTATACTGATTTAATAGAAGGTATACGACGAGTTAAAATTGTCTGTGGGACATCATACAGATTTGAAAGTACGAAAAAGTCAAACAAGTTTTCTGAAGTTGTCTACGAACTTCATCATGAAATACATTTCTAAATAATTTTCAGCCAAACCATTTTCGGTGGTTCATATTGATGTTCATATTTTCAGGGCCTAGAAAACTGATGAATTATAACATGAACATGTTTATCTCTTGCTATCGGATAGGTTAGACGTGCACTTTTCTATGAAACTATGATTGTGGATTATGTTAGGGTAATAATTTGTTTATCGAGATTTGGACTTGCTTTCAGTGATACCTTGGGCATACATTCTTTTCCAACAAAGGTACATCAAGGCATAAGTTGTTCCTATGCTAACACCTGTTCTAATACGAGCTTTAATTGGGCTTCCGCCAGTTGTCCATGTGTAAATTACCATATTTAACCAAGCAGTGGATAGTTAGATGCGTGCAAATGCAAGTTGCAAGTGGAAGTTTCGAACTTTGGCAAGACATAAACAGGAAGGTCAGATATACGTAATATCCTAATTAACGTTAGCATAAATTGACCAAGATAATCTTAAGGACATCAAACAAGTATAAAAGAAAACAAATCTATAATGTGAAACGCTGTTGAGCCCTAATTAGAGATTTACAGTGTACTGGAATAAAACCTGTTACTGGGACATTGAATTGTCCAATTCGAAGTGGAAATTCAAAGTTATCAGTTCCGATTTCTCTAGACTGCGGTGCCTCGATGAGGTTACGTGATATTTGCAGATACGCAAATGGGTGAACAAATATTTTGGATGTAACTGTAGTAATTGATTGACTCAATTTTGGTCGACCTCAAATAATTTTTATATTAAAATAAAGATAATATTATTAATGGCCATATTTACCTGAAAAGTTTATGCTAATAATCACAACTCTCTCTGTATGTTTACCACCGAAACATGAATGGATTTTGATTGTCTAAAAGAGACAATTTCAAGAAAAACTCCGTGAGTTGTTTGGGTCACATATGCCAAACATTTTCAGTGGTGTCATCTTATCCCAAACACCCATTGTTGTTGAAAAGCATCATTTGAAGGCTAATATGGACTGAGTACAGGGACAGTATGAAGGCTTGGGGTTGCTAATGTGATCCAAAACTGCATCAATTTGGCAAACGTAATTTAGGAAACTTATCTATACCAGACAGAAAAGTTTGAAGTTGAAAGTATTTGATAGGTTATAATCTTAATATTTATGTCCATTAGACGTGTGGTTTCGGCTTCACCATTATGAGCCTCTTTTCATTGAAAACTATCTACAGCCATACAGCTGCATACTGAAAGTTTGTTCACTTACCTGCGTATCATAGTGCAAATATCATGTAATTTGGGATGTCTTTGTGGCATCCTAACTTTGCGAAAATATACGGATAATGTTGAACTTTTGAATATAGAAGTGAAGACCTATTGTTCTTTCATGCACTCGTATATCATACCCAACAGTTACACGTAACAGTTTCAGCAGGTCATAAAAGTGACCAGGACTCATAATTTTGAAAATACTCATGTACATTTTTCTCTACAAAAACCTTGATAAGTGTTTAAGCTTTAAACATTTTTTGTTCTTTTGTATTACGTCAAAATGATTGACCTGTTGTTTTTTCTCAGAGAGTCTAAATGAAACATTTTGATTGAAATTTAAGGAAATCGGAATTTCGAAAACATGACTTAACATGAAAGCCAGACTTGAAACCTATCTGTTTGACATACAAGATTGACTTTCTAATTACTTTCCATATCTGTTTGTTATGCAAGACTTACTTATCATTATTATTATTATTATTATTATTATTATTATTATTATTATTATTATTATTATTATTATTATTATTATTATTATTATTATTATCAGTCTATTTCATCAGTTTATGTTCCCATGATATTGTTTTAAGGTTGGTTTCAAAACAAGACACGGAGTGTCCCTTCAAATATGAAATAATTTCAGAAGATAGTCTATATTATAATATTTGAAAAATATAAATTACATATCTGATTCCTTTGTCCTCAACAGGAAAGGCCACATAGAGCATGAAGAATCTGCAGCAAAAACCTGGTCCGCCAAATGGGACTTTCTTCGGGGATCTCATCGAGATGTAAGTACCCTTGTAAAGTATGTCTTGTTTTTACACGAACAGCTTCGAATTCATCCCGAAGTTTGTTCACCTACCTGTGTATTTTAGTGTAAATATCATGTAATTTGATTTTCGTTTGGATGTCAATTGTAGTAACTGTTTGGAACTTAATGTGTAACATGATAATTCTGCAATTTATCATTGAATTGTCAGCTTTATAGTACATAATTAATTAAAAACTAGACAAATTGAGTAAGATTTTTTAATTCTGGTTTGTTATATTATGAAGGAAAACTATCCTATGGACTTATATATTATATACTTATATATTTATAGGGATATATTATTATATATATCTCTATAAAACAGTTGCGTAAATTGAGTGAAAATAAGATAAATTCCATGACTTATATTTGACGCTGTTGATCGCTAATTAGATCTTTACAATGAAAAAAATAAGATTATACTTTTCGATCGCCGGTCACCTCAACGAAAGTGCCAAAACTTTGCAGTTAACTATTTGGTATGAAATTAAACACTTATGGAACATTCAATCTTCACTTCTGATCTTCAACACAACATTGTTGGTTTGAATTTCTTAATGCTTTGATGCATAAAAAAATTTCCTAATATATATATGATATCTGTAACATCATTGGTAAGTAAGTGAACAAACTTTCGAGATGCATCCATATTGATAGACACCATCCATTTTTAGAGACAGCATCCATATTGAGAGACATCATCCATATTGAGAGAAAAAACCATGTTGGATACATGTAGTTGTCATAAATTACAAAAACGTCTTTTGAGCAGAAACAAGACCGCCAAATGAAGTTTGTCTAAAATTGTCACGGGTTGTTGTATACAATAAACATAGTATATAAAAAAATAAAAAAATATATCATTGATTATATTGATAATCATTTCAACTTGCACGAGATAGTTTAACATCCTAAATTTCATTGTACCCAGTCTTAATGTTTTTATATTTGCTTTGAAAAAGTAATGCAACTTGTATTTCCATCGATCTTACCGAAAATAAAATTCTGAAGAAGTCGAAAATCTCATGAGGCACCACTACAGATGATTATTGTTCAACATGTCAAATTTCAATGAGCTAAGCTTTGTGGTTTTCTGAGATTTGGTCCTGAAACAAACAAATAACTGAATTACGTTTCCATGGGAACGGCCAAAAGTAAGGTAGGAATTATTTTACGACAAAAGGTACCACTTCACATAATGGTTGTTTTACTTAACAATTACCATTTACTTACCATTTCTGAGTTGTAGTCCGGAAACAAGTTGAAACATGTTTCAATGGAAGCGACCAAAATAAGTGTAGGAAAATTTTCAAATCCCATGATGATTATTCTATATTGAAGTTTCAATGATTTGGCCCTATGATATTTTTGGTGCAGTCGGGAAACAAAATTTTAGATGTAGTCAATGGAAAAAGCCAAAAGTAAATGAAGGAAGAAGCTATTCTATATCATTCTCTCCCAACAGAGGTAGCTCCGTCATAAATTCCTGTAGTATAGGAATTTATGACGGAGCTACCTCTGTTGGGAGAGAATGATTCCATATATAAAGTTCCAATGACGTACACCTTATAGTTTCTTAGTTTTGGACTTGATAAGAACAGCCCGCACGAACGGACGGAGGTTATTCCCTTAACCTTAACGCCGCCTTCGTGTTGACGGGGGATAACATTATTACAATTCACGTATATGATACAGTGTATAAGGGAGACAGTTTAATTAAAGTCACCTTTGTAATATTGTAAGAATTAAAACCAGTGAGGTACAATTTCAGAATTAAGTAAACATTTGTGTTTTCTTGGGAAGTCTCCTCTCAGAATACTTAAACGTGATGATGTGTAATTTGGGGACAACCTGAAGGGTTTCACGTTCTGAGGACAACCTAAAGGGTTTCTAACGACAACCTGAAGGGTTTCACGATCTGAGGACAACCTAAAGGGTTTCTAACGACAACCTGGAGGGTTTTTCGATCTGAGATACAACCTGAAGGGTTTTTCGATCTGAGATACAACCTGAAGAGTTTCTCGATCTGAGATACAACCTGAAGGGTTTCTCGATCTCAGATACAACCTGAAGGGTTTCTTGATCTGAGATACAACCTGAAGGGTTTCACGATCTGAGATATCTAAAGGGTTTCTAACGACAACCTGAAGGGTTTCTCGATCTGAGATACAACCTGGAGGGTTTCTCGATCTGAGATACAACCTGGAGGGTTTTTCGATCTGATATACAACCTGAAGGGTACCTGCAGGGTTTTTCGATCTGAGATACAACCTGGAGGGTTTCTCGATCTGAGATACAACGTGAAGGGTTTCTCGATCTGAGATACAACATGAAGGGTTTTTCGATCTGAGATACAAGCTGGAGGGTTTCTCAAATACAAGCAGGTTAACGTATTTATATGTACATCTTATTCGCCATGCATAAAGTTCGCCAGCTGTCATTTCTATGTGTATATATATATATATATATATATATATATATATATATATATATATATATATATATATATATATATATATATATATATATTATATTATAGCGGTCCATTGCTATTGCCTATCCTTTTGAGTTGGTCATCACTAAGAGAAATAACTATTGGTCGATTGGTTGGCGCCAGCCAGAGTGACTGTAGTTTGATCTGATAACAAAATCTAAACTTCATCTCGTACTGCATGATATGAAGTTTTTAGAACTTTAAAGAAGGAAATAAATCTGACTTCTGTATTATCGATTGTACAAAATTTGGAAACCATTGTTCTGATCATAAAGTTATTAAAGGGTCGTTTGTTGAGATTCTATATTAACATTTGTCTGTGTTTATCTCCATGATGTTCTGTTGTTCTGTCCCAGGGGTGTTACACAATGTACACCAATTTATCATATTATGTCATAACAGTTATGACTCACCACGGCACTCAACTGCTGTCATCCCAGGTATTTGATAAGCACATCTATACTGTTAAGCTTCCGGCGAGGGGACTTCATGGTAACATATGGAGATTGGCAATTGTCATGAGAACAGAATGTACTAATTAACACAATCAATAAACTCTTTATCAAAAAGATCTAGAAATAAATTGTACGATACGTAGTCAACTACTCAAACTCATTAACATCAAATCCATTTACAAAATTCCCAAATTAGTACATTATATTCCCAAGTTCCAATGCAAATGTTACAGATGGTGAAAGACGAGTTCCCCAAAGAGCGGAAGAGGAAACGGGACGTCCCTACTCTCATTCAGATCCGTCCCGTCACCCCTATTGAGGAATATATCCATGTGGAACCTTCACCACGCCCCTTTCCGACAACCACGTCTAAACAGATCGGTTGGAGGTCTACGAGCAAAGATCTAGCCCTGGAAAAATACGGAAAATACGCCAAGCCAAAAGGCGGACTTGTTAAACAATTGAACTGGCCACAAGAGGCTGTAAATTAGATTGCATTTAACAGGGGCTTATTGAAATGATCCTTCTGCAATTTCTATTTCTCGGGAAAATGTATTTAAAAATATTCCAATAGAATCGCTGTTGTCATATCTGTGGTGACGTCTATTATACAAATGCTTTCAAAAAATATTTAATTGAGGAAATGTATAAAAAGAGCTAATTTTGTTGCGTTTTTATAATTACGTTATCACTCGATGTTGGTTGTGAAGAACATTTTTATTTGAGTAAAAGTCAGTTATTGTTCATATAAAAAAAATCAAAATTATATTTTCCCTTTCATTTGAATGTAAAAGTACATGGGTAATCAACCCTGAAACCTTATATTGCTCATCCACGACCTGTTAAAACATGCACACTGATACCTTTATTTCATCTGATACAGATGTTAGTTAGTGTTGGAAAATTGTAACATAATCGGTTTTGGTAACACCTGTAACCCTTATTCTGAAGCAGTGCGGAAAAGTAACATATTGTTATCATTACATAAACTGTTGTTGTAACAAAGGCAAACAATAAAGTGTTACAAACAGTAAATTTGTTCTGCAAATATGTGAATAAATCATAATGACAGCAGACATTTGAAAACATGATTTCAATTATATTCTTTTGTATTATTTTATATCTTTCTAAGAAAAAAATAAAATTGACTAGAGAGAAGTTACAAGGTCTGTGGATATAAAAGTACTTACGTCTTGAATGACATTTTGAGAAATTGTAAATGTTTTATTTAAGGATTGTTCTTATAACTTTCATGTGCTTTGAAATGAAACTAATGAACTCTTTATACATTTATAATGTGGATATTCATATAGCGCTATTTCAAGGCACTAAAACCTGCTCAAAGCGCTACTTGCATTTTTACCCTAATGGAATTGTACTTTCAAAGCTGCTTTTCCGCTATATGGTCCATGCGTATTGTTTTTCAGGTTATAAATTTACATATTACAGGCGGTATGTGTTACGTAAAACACTGAACTGTCACCTATAAATTTAGATAGTTTTTCAAAGTTTTCATGGATGAATGATTTAATTAAGAGGGGGAAAAGTGTCTCGAACGCTATGCTGTGACGTTGTGACATTCTTAATGTCATAACGTCATGACATTGTTATCATATTTGTCCGCTGTAATCTGTTTTTATTCTTACGTTTTGGTATCAAAATTGATTGTAATTTAAATGTTTGAGGCATAATTAAATTACCATGTCAATGAAACTTCATTCCGTCTCCATGCATTGAGATTAAAATGATTTTTATTTGTATTTAGAAAGAAGTAACTAAATTCAAATATTGCTCTCTGCTTTTTCGGTTTAAATGATTTAATCAGTATGAAGTCATTTGTTTGATAATTTCAGTCCACGTTAAAGACTTCAATCACGCCTTAATGACTATCATGGAAATTTTCCAGTTCATGGATGCATTAGCAAGCGCGTTGTGCCGATTTACTCAATATTGTGTAAGAACCATGTTAATTCATAGTGTATTTCCAAGCTGTTCACATTAAGACGATTAATAGTTCATAATTATAGAGTAGGACTCTTTCTAATACAGTTTCCTTAATTTGACAATCCGTGGTTTGATAATTTCATATCAAGAAACATGCTTATGAATAGACAATCGCAATATATATTCAAAATAGATTGATTGGGTGAATTAATAAGTAAGCCATCCTAATAATATATAACCTATTTTTACTTATGTGTCTCAGTACACCCAGTATTAGCCAAGTATCCACCGTCAAAGTATTATTGTTAGCTATTGTATATAGTTTTCCTGCAGATGCTTCTACCATGGTTACCAACCAGTATTATGTGTACATCTCTGTTATATTTGATATGCTTGTTTAATCATCCACATTGCTCTACCTCTTGATGAATAAAGTTTATTAAAACAAATGCTGGTCGATTTAATTAATCTGTCATGTATGGAGCTCACATTGTCTTAGAGTGTCTGTCCGAGGATTGCCTTTGAAAAAGTATTGTAACTTGATTTTCCATCGACCCTAAATAAAATTCTGAATAAGTCGAAAATCTCATGAGGCACCACTATGGAATGATGATTATTGTTCAACATGTCGAATTTCAATGAGCATAGCCTTATGGTTTTTGAGATTCGGTCATGAAACAAACAAAAAACTGAATTACGTTTCCATGGGAACGGCCAAAATTAAGGTAGGAAGTATTTAACGACAAAAGGTGCCGCGTCACATTATGATTGTTTTACTTAACAAGTTTCAATGAGCTACCCTCGATGCCAGACAAAATTTGAGTCGTTCTAAAACCTGCTGGGTATGTTTCACTATGCCTTTCTTTACGTATGTACATCCTGTCCATCCCTTTTCTCCCTGGTATTTCCACTCGTTATTGGACGGTTTTCATCCCCGTGTTTTATTATTGGAATTGTGTTGAAAACACGTAAAACCCACCTCACTCACTCAAGTATGGTGTTTTATAGGTTGGATCCAATTTGACCACATTTTCTATAGAGTGTTAGTGTCATAGTTCAATTGTCAATTTTTGAAATCAATTTCGAGTGTATCTTTCTTACAGTTGCCTATGATTTCCATGTTTGGTCATTGAACTCACGATTCTCACGACATTAAGTTAACCAGGAAGCTTAATAAATACACTGCCTCAAGATGTATTTTAGTGCCACTTGTAAACCAGCTGCTAATACCAAAATGCTTACCAATTAAAATAAACCAAGCAGAAACTTACATGTAGCAATAATAGTAGAAAGATATATATAACTGTTAAGAAAAAAAGTATTTTTGAAATCTGGATACTTAAAATAGATAAAACACTTTAATAATCTTATGTTCAAGCTTCATCCTATAACAGCTCCTATCATGACTTGTGTTTTTCAGTAGAAATTACGTATACATGTAAATTGAGGAACGATTGATATTAAAATGACATAGTCTGAACCCCGTAATGTACAAACATTCATACATTATAGAGGTGACTAGACGCTACGTCACATGTATGAGGCACTTATATTGATTAAATAATAGAAAATTGTTTTAAATTCATGTAGATAGCTTGTTTATCTCTGCCACAGTGAATATTGATGTGGTAATGCCGTTTGAAGGTTTCCTCGCTTACCTATTTAGCAACATAAATGAAATCTGATATACTGCTCTAATTCTGCATCCTGACAGTAAAAGGCTGCAGGATCGATGTTGATAATGTGAAATGCTTATTCGATGAGATCACAGACCGATGTCAAAACAGCCGTGTTCAATTTGAATATGCATGAGAAAATCTATCGCGGAATCCTTGTTCATCAGATAAAATTCCCTACGCAACTGTATCGTTTGATAGAATTACTCGACTGACTAATCGTTATTAATATATCAAAGACCGAAGTGCCTACAGTAGCCCCAGTCAGTTAATGCTTCTTCATTCTGACCAATCACAATCGAGTATTTTGGCCAAACAGCCGGCCGGTTCTTTATCGAGGTAGTCATTCGGGAGTTCTAATGGCTTTCATGTTTCAATTCACGACCTGTTTTTTTTTTAATGGTGAATTGTTCTGAAAGGAAACTTATAGGAGTTCACTTAATTTCAGTAAATTATTTCGGATTTTTAAAAATTCAATATTTCAAACAATAGAAAATTATAACTTAAATGAGAAAATATGATTATAATGACAATCATAATGTAAGATGGGAGGCAAAGCATTCTGTGTTGCATGGGAGTCTCATGTTGATTTTTAGACATAACCTTTTAATACATGATAACATGAAAATATCATCTATTAAGAGACAGACCAGAATAATTATCAAAAAACGTTCCTTGTGTAATATCATGAGTGTAGTCATGCAAATGAAATAATTTTGAAATAAGAAATAACGTTTGTTAGGAAACTTTCCTGGAAAGACACAAACAAAGGAATATTAACTGTATACACAAATCATAATTTAATAAACAAGGCACGACATCTTAACTCGTCAGACAAGAAAAAGAAAAAAAGGAGTCTGAAAACTATCTGCAAAAAATTAAAGGAGTGTTATGTAAGCTGAAGATAACATGTTGAATAATAAATTCGTTAATCAAGGAAAAGTCGGTATCAATTCTAACCATTCAGCTTCCACATTGTTGTTGTATCACGGGCATCGTTAAATAACAATTGTTATCAATATTGAAGTCGATCATCAACACCGTATCCAGACAACGATATAGAAACATAATTAATACTCTTTTAACCAAAACCTCGATAGGGCTCCATTATGTAACAATAGATTTGAATACTGAAGCTGGTTATCAAAACCAACCATGAGTAATTACATAAAGACTTTCCAAAAGACGTATTATCGAAACTTGATATGCAAACAACCTCTAATATGGGCAGGTATTGAACAAGGAACTTCCTCTTCATAATGTTATTTTTTCATAATACGTTGATGGATGTTGCCTTTATCGCAATATGCTAAGTTTCCCGGCAACCAGGATATTATCCGAGCAATTTTCGTTACGATGGAATTGAAAATCGACTTGCTAACTGTTTCCCCCGTACTACAAACAACCTCTTCCATTGTATGAAAGGGCTGTACTGCTGCATTCATCGAATATTTGAAAGCAGTTTCCTTGTCGTTTTTCAGCTGTTAATATCGGTTGCAATTTTGTTTGATGCTGTGCATTAAGTTAGGCTTTTATAGTTGTTTAATTGGTTTGATTATCAGGAATAAACGATGGAGGTTATCAAGTACTCCGATAGTTAAAGTCTTTACCGCAGGGATGGTTATTGAAGCGTCTTCTCGACAGCGTCTAGCTGTCAGCGAGATATATTGTTGTTGAATTATTTAGGTTATTTGGTTAAATCTAGTTATGTATAACATTTACACCATTAGCGTTACAAGAACTATATCTGTGCATACAAAACGAAACGAAAACTATTTCGCAATTTGGAAAATCTGCTCATCAACATATGAATGCAGAACTGACTAAAGTGGATATTCGGCAACTCATGTAGTATACGTTGCGGGATATATCTTGACCAGACAGGTTGAACAGAATCTGATGCCAAAAACTTTTGGTGGGATTCGAATTTCAGAGAACAATCCGTTTTACGGTTCTTCTTCCCATGCTTATCAGACGAAGATCCGAATCTTTGTTTCAATGGAAATTGCTTCAATCATTAACATAAGTATATTATTAGAGTCACTCCGACCTTCAGGAGAATCAAATTCTTTTTTCAAAGGAAAACTGTTTCAATCACGCATCATAATTATATATATATATATAACGGTTCATTCGTTACTCACCCTCTCATCAGGAGAAGATAAAAAAATTCAAAGGGAATGGTTTCAATCATGAATTATCATCATCATACATATTAGAGTGTCCCCTCGAAAGTCATCCCGCTCATCAGGAGAAGATCCAAATGCCTTCGTTGTATTAAATTGAAATCGTTTCAATCAAAGGTATCAATTTATACATGCGAGTGTCCACTCGTCCTACCGACATTTTTTGTGTTATCATATTACGTGTATAAAACTTTCATCGTCTGATATTCATATATGCTATATATCCATAAAAACGCCTAACACGTGATGATAAACCTTCTACTGGAGAGATTATTTCTTTTTATCATCAAATAGGGTCGAAATAACTGCCAATAACCAAAGGAATCTTTTAATGATAATTGAACAATGTACAACTTTCTAAACAAGACTTATCGGAAATGAACTGTATAAGTTTACTCATCCTATGACATGAAATACCGTACAAGTATCACTTGAATACAAAGTTTCTCTAACTTCCCAATTACTTCAGCAAGTGCCGATGATACAATTTATTGATCTCATAAATGAACCGAGGCAATACCACGAGGACATTTTACTTAATAATTTTCCTTATTTCGCATCATTTCTCATAGAAAATTAACTACATCCTTTCTAAAGGTAAAAGAGATCTTAAAACATATCAAGTTAAACAATTTCATATATACAGTTACGTAACCTTATCTCCTACACTACCGACACGCACGGTAAAACGTACGAATACTTTCACATAAGTAATTATTATATAATAACTTTTCAATAGAAAATGGATCATCTTTAACGATTATTCCATTATATTGACATTTTGTCTCATTTCTAGACGGAAATTCATTTTACCACTGTGAAATTTAAAAGTCTGAAAAAGTGTATGATAAATCGCCGACACATGGCTAAATGATTGGAATCCATTCGGGAGCTGTTTGATGTATTGTTTGGAAATCTCGCATGCTTTTCACACTGATATAAACACGCTCAGGTTCCTTTGGTCCTCGTTGCTGAACTGCCCAGTTCCCAAGATGGAGCTTTCTCACATAGAGCAATAAAACATACAAACGTTCTTTGTATAACGCAAGCCAGTTAGGGCCATGTAAAAAAAACGTGTTCTCCCAGCGCGTCAATTGCAGAGGAATAACAAACGCCGAATCGATTTTATAATTACAAGATTCATGTTTTGTTAATATGATTTGTCGTTTGAAACCGTAGAGTGCTATAAATGTTTTATAATTTTTTAATTGTCTATCAAATAATATAATTGGAAGAATGATCTGCTAAACTTCGTTTCCGTACATATTGCTTAATATCATGTTTATTTATTGGAATGCTTAAAACATGTTAACGTTTTCTCTCCATAAATCATATGCACATGATGGTAAGGAATGCAGTGGATGCAAGTTGCGAATCCGAGTGGGTTCCTGGGTGTAGAACACCCATTTTGCAATAATTATATTTCATAAATCAACCGTGAGTGAGTCAACCTCGCTCCGCCTTTTTTAAATAAACTGAACACCAAAAGAAATGTTACACCTCTATAGATTGGAATATAATAAAGAGTTGTTCTCAGAGAAACTTGATCTGTGGAGTTTTGACATCCCATGATTTTAGTCTTCTGTGTTAAAATAATAGTCTGAAAATTTACATATTATTAATATGTCATCGCCATATTTTCATGGGTGGGGTCAGTTGTCCTATTTAAGATTATCCTTTAAAACAACGAAGTCATAGACAAATAATGAGTTAATGACATACTCGCTTTGATTAGTACCTGGCACGTCCGCCGTTGGCATTCCAACGTGCTTGGATTCCTCTCATCACAAACATGATGAAAGCAGGTGGTATCTGTTGACGCGTATGTGGTTCACTGTTGTAACCGGACCCTTCGATCAATGTAATCCAAGAGGTGCTTAATGGGATTCATTTCCGGAGTTCTGGGAGGCCAAGGCAAGACATGAACGTTGTTAACGTTGAGGAACTGTAACCTCTGTCTTGCCACACAAAGTTGGGCGTTTTCCTGTTGGAAAAGCCTGTTGGGATTCTGTTGCATGAATGGGATGACCACTGGCTGTAGGACACTGTCAAAGTATCCTTGTGCGGTGAGGTTAGTTGTTGCGTTGTCGCGTATTACGCCCCAGACTTTGACGCAGCCTCCACCGAAGGGGATAACCTCCTGTTCCAACTCAAATGTATAACATTTTCACTAGTAAGAATAAGACAAAAGGTTAGTCGGTTAACATGTGTCAATGGTTCCTAATATGGTCGAAATATATTTGGAACAAAACAATTATCTTAGTAATATGGAGTTGTGTTTAGAAGAGAAAAATGCAAATCTCAGTATTCGATCATTCCTTAAAGAAAATAACGAAAAAATCGTATCCAAAACATAACTGATTTCGTTTTTATAAAATTTGCATGATTTGCAAAGTAGACTATAACAGTTAAGCTCACTTTCTTACATTTATACAATTTTCCCCTTCATTTTTCTATGATCGAAAATAGGACAATTGACCCCATCCAGGAAAATATGGCGATTACATGATTAACAGAAAATGCTCAAGTCTGTTCTTTTAACACAAAATACTAAACTCATGGTATGTTAGAATACAACAAACCAAGTTCCTCTGATGACATAACTTTTTATGAGGTGTAACATTTATTTTTTTTATAATTTTATTTCTTTACAACAGGTACAATTAAACATAAACGTGTAGTTTTGTTCAACACAATAGACATACCACATTTCTTTTGATGTTCAATTGGAGTAAAATAATTTTTAAGGAATGAAGATTTACTAAGTCATTAACCTACTTAACCTAACCGGCTTCATTACACTTATTTAATTCTTTTTACATTAATTAAGTTAAAACAGTTTTAAGATTAACTTTAGTGTTCGAAAATGTGATGTGAAGTGCAACTCTCCATTACTGAAAAAAATGGAGCTTGAGAACAAACAGATTACGTCACAGGTGTAATCTAAAGACTTGCATTCACTAGACAGAAAGGGAGATGAAAACAGACTGACAGACAAATAGGGATGTTTAACAGAAAAAACAGCCAGGGACAAATAGCTGATAGATCATTTGTCTATGTATGATCTTTTATGATTGATGTATATTAACAAGAAACGGGAACACTGCCAGAAAAAACGCAAAGATTATTACCTACGAGGACAATCATATCGGGGTTCATATTTTTCATACGATGCCCCAGGGCAAAATATCACTTTTCATTGTGACGTCACGTCAAAAACAATGCTTTGGCGTCACAGTTAGCCTATGGCGTTGTGTTCAAAATGTGCCCTTTCCTATGCTTGGATGTTGATTTTAAGTAGTTTTTTTGCGTTCTCGACTTCGGTAATTAACAGACTAGCACATTCGTGTTCATGACATATTATGTTTACGACACTCGTGCCTTAATATCAATATATTGCTCGCTCTCGCTCGGGAAATACTAATATCAAGCTCTCTTGTCATAAACATAGTATATCATGGATACTCATATAATATCCTCTATTTATTGGGACGATGGTGTACAAAGCCCCATTCGATATTGTTTTTGAACATGGTAAATGCATGAATCTCTTCTTGCTCTCCTACTGGAACAGGAGTAACATCTTATCTTGGACTGGTGTCTACTCTACTGAATATGGTCTAATAAAATTTGGTTCTCCTGAGTGCTGTTGCTGTGCTGACCACAACAACAGGGATGTTGCTGACGTCGTCGCCTCACCTGAGTCTCATCTAGCCAGGACTTTTCTTGATCAACTGTAACGTGTGTTCTTCATCCTGAGTATCTTTGGATATCTCTGGTGTTATTTCTTCTTGAAATATAAGTATGTATGCTTAAACGAAGTTCAGGAAATACTGCAAATAATATTTAAGAAAACATGACAAAAAGATCTTAATAAACTATCAAATAACTCTTTTTTTAATTAAGGCTTTGTTCCCAACCGGTTCATTATTATTCAAATCATTCAGTCCCAAATAGTCTGTCATGCTAATGCTCAGATTGAACCAAAAAAAACAAGTCTAACGTGTCCAAAATTTTTGAAAGCTGATAATGATTCAGGAATATGGAAAATTCAATTCAGGCATGCTTCGGATAATTTAATCTTATAGACTAAACGTTATAGCCTGTACATTTGTTAAAATAAAAACTTGTTGATCCTCATATTTCCTGTCGAAGGATACACACTGAATTGTTGTAGCTGGATAAATATGGAATGCTTCAAAAACATGCAAATAAATGACATACAAGAAAAGCTCATTATATTTTAAATCAACCACTATATCATTGTATGCAGATCTCGTCATGTAACACTCGCCGTTCAATTAAAACATCAAGTAAAGTATGTAATGGGTTACTCAGGTGTGAGGATTTGTATCAAATTACATGCACGAGTAGATCGTATTGCCTAACCTTGGAAATATGACAGCATCAGTGTAACATTGATCTTCACAATCAGAGCCTGGGGGAGGCTGAAATAAATTTATGTGAGGCTTCATTAGCCTTTCCAATTGTTGTGTCTGTCGTTTGAAGTCCGTAGCAATGTTTGCCGATTCATATCAATCCTCATTACGATTTATCGACAAATATGTGTGCTTTAGAAATCGTTATTGTCCTTGAGTTGAACTGGTGCTGGGGCTGTAGGTCTAGACGATCGCTTACAGCGTAATGGCCCATAGAGCCGTCACCCGACACCCAACAGCAACTGCACTGGGCGTCTGCTCGTTAGAGAACAGTGTTGAATAACGTTTTTAGGTGATTATTTCACGTTTGACATTCAAATTAGGAGCTACATACAAATAAACTAAAGGTTTATAGCTACCATGACGTTTAATCATTCATAACGGCGCAATAAAACAATCAATGGAGGATATTAATTAAAACTTGTCACGCAGCAAGTAGAATAGCAATGAAAGATTCTAAATGTTTTGTCGAAGAAGTCGTGCGACTGTGAGCATTTCAACTGACTTTCAGTATTTATTATGCAAGGCACGGCCGAGGCTTTGACATGAATTCAAAGGAAGCTAACTATGAAAGATAATTAAAAAATGAAGTTGACATGTAAAACAATATTTCTAACATACCAGGCGTTGTTCGTGTAAATATAATAATAGGTCAATATAACATCACATGCAGAACATATTTTGAACATGCGTGTCTTGTTTTTTCACATGGAACGTCAAAGAATAAGTTTTGTTTTTTAAATATTTGGTAATGTGAACTTATTAATGATAAACTGACCAACATTTGGTACATGAAGTATATTAGAAAATGTAAATAAGTCAAACGCCAAAACATATTAATCTGTCAAATGTTAAACCATTAATTTTTATTATACCGTTCGATTTAATCGATTTACCTTTATTTTTATCTATCAAAAAATTGTAGACTTATCGACGAAAAATCGCTATTATGTTTACCTTTCAAAAGGTAAACGATCTCGTGATCATAGTTTTCATCTTTCAAAATTACAAGATAATTGGACATAGAAATGTTCTTCATACCAAAAGACGTTTAACAACGGTAATTGTTGCTACCTTGCTCGGCGTTCAGAAAATAATTAAAATTATTATAATGGTTGTTTAATGATCTTCATAAAGGTCCTGTACGTGTAACGATATTGATCCGAGTGATGCGTCGTAATTGTCATTAAACCAATATTTATTTGTGTAGATCAGAAAACATCCCAGTAATCCATATCTGAAATTGTTCTTCAATCACCAGTCCGATGTAATCAATATGTTTCCATTAAATGACGTCAGTAGATGTAGCACATTCTTATACATGCATATTCTGTTAACCTGTATTCAACAAAGGAATACTGCATTTAATATTTTAAATCGGTCCCCAAGACCATCAATGATGAATTGAAACAGGCTATTTCATAACGTCCATTCATGAGGTACAGATAAACAAACATTGAATCATCCATAAGCATTTACAATGTTTGGAGATGTGTATGAGAGTTACTCTAACATTAATCGATAACAAAAGAAAATAGAAAAAAGAGAAAAAGGGCAAAACTGACGAAAGAAAATCCATCCATATTTTTCAGAAATATGATTATTTGAAGTCCATTAAGCTTTTGAATAACCGCACGATAAAGATCACACAAAAAGCGTCTGATTCGTACACATTCTGCAGAAATGAAATTAGTTTCATTGATCAAACATTTTGTTTTACGATCTTAACGACATTTGCTCTTCCTTCCCAGACCTTTAATAAGCACTGGTGTTCTCATTTTCTGATAGTACCTTCGTTGTTACTTGTAGTGACTCATTCCAACCATCTTGCATTGACATGCAATGTGTCGTGTTACTCACAGAAAATATGTTTTTAAACACAACAACATTGAATTAAGGAAAATATTATATTCTTGTATATCCTTTTGCCTGGTTATAAAGACTGAGAGAATGATCACAGATTGTGTTGGTATGTTGATTAAAAAGATGAACCCTATCCGAATTACAATGCGTGATAGCATAAATGCATTGGAATTTGAATGGTTTGGTGTCAGGATACAAGACAGGAATTTTAAAATTCTGTAATTCTTGAATAAAACGGTTATATATTCAATTACATTTTTGTCTTTTAATCTTGTTTTCATTATTAGCAATATAAGAAGAGTAAATGATCATGATTTCATTACATAGGATTTAAATCAGCCTCCCCTCAGAACATTGGAATTGTAACGTTAGTATATATAGTTTCCTCATCAATATTTTCATACAACAAGATAAAATATCTTTACTTTGAAATATGTGATCATTTTACATCCCATAAAGAGTATTTTTACTTCTAGGGTATTTCACTTCTACTCCGGTTAATAAAAATCAAAAAAAAAATTATTATTGATATTTTTTAGGGAAGTTTTGAGGAGGAAAAAGTGTCTCGTTAATGAAGCATTTGCAAATTCTCTCTTCAATAAAAGAAACTATTTTCAAAGAGATTTCTTTTGCAAACAAATACAACTTAAATTGTAATAAGGGTGAAAATGACACGACATCAACTGTTTTGACATGTTTTTGTGCCTTGTGTCCCCAGGTGATTCCAAAGTCAGTCAGATAATTCCTTTCGATAATGAAATAAGCTTATGATGTCCATTTAATGAAATTCTTCCTCATTCTTCCTGAGAAGCATAGTGATGTTGACGAATACATCGATCAAATCAATTCCATTTGTGTTATAATGGGTTTAGATCTGGCGTTTGAGAAGACTGCTGCAAGGTTTTGACGTTGGAATTGACAAGGTAGTGGGCCATGTCGCGTGCTGAATATAAATGAACGTTATCATGTTTGAACAACTCCGTCTGTCGATCAAAATTCGGTTGCATGTGATACTTCGATGATATAACGCCTTGATACCAAATCTCCCTAAATCACCTCTATAGCTGATCTGTGAGTGGTGAATATGAAACCTCGCCACATGTTCCAACAGAACCTGGAGACCTGTCACAGAACCTTGGTGTGTAAATCAGGGGCAAAATATTCATTTTGACGGGAAACAGTACGACAGTCATGTTCTATTCAATTTTGTTGATGCAGACAAAAGCGTTGTTAATCACTGAACTAGACATTCGTATACTTTTTAAGATACACATTTATAACAATCAAGCGGGCAATTTAGCAACTGGAAGTCTATAACAATGGCGACAGCTTGTCTTCTTGCGGGTCGTCTATCCACGTTGCCAGAACGATTCATTCCGAAGTTTGGTCGGAAATTTTCTCAAAACAGTGTTTTGTAGACAGCTTTGACAAGGGGATAAATCAATTAAATTGACTCGGATGTAGCGCTCACAATTTTTGGGTGATTTTGGCGAATGAGTGGTCCAATGTGAAGTTATGAAAGAGAAAGTATAAAAGTGCGGGAAGTGCAAATTTCAACTAAAATATAAATTTGACATATATATATGGCGACATTTCGTTTTTCGTGGTAGCATAATGAAAAATGTCCCAGGACTTAATTTTTTAAAACAATAAAGCCACATTTACCTTGTCACGGTAATCAGTACCTTACAGTACTCTTACGCTCACTTCCACATGCATCTTGCTTTTCGTATACAAAGCTGATGCTGCCAAGATAATATATTTCACTCAAAGGTAGATACAGGTGAGTCTGACCCAACATAAAGTAAGTGAAGCAAAGTCTTCTTATATATCATTGTTTTATGGTTCCCTTCCTATATAGACGTAACTGAAGGGCAAGTGATTATCGTATTTCCGGCGTTATTCCCCTAGTATATAGGTACATGTTTATCATCTGGTAAAGCGACACCGGTGTCTTCACAATCATTAGGAACAGAGAGCAAGTAAATTTTTGTATTTTGTATAAAATATCAGGTCTCTCTCTCTCTCTCTCTCTCTCTCTCTCTCTCTCTCTCTCTCTCTCTCTCTCTCTCTCTCTCTCTCTCTCTCTCTCTCTCTCTCTCTCTCTCTCTCTCGTCACGTCATTATGACGTCACAATGCTGGACATGTACAAAGAGCTTGTGTAAGGATTACGCTCTACCTGTTTAATGATGGACAGTATTTTTCAATAAAGAATTCTTCCTTTATTTTGCGCATCATGGGATCATCTGTTGACAGTTGATAAAAGGGAAAGATTGTAAATTTAATTGTTTTTCCTTTTGCGCACGAGTCTATGTGTGCACTGAGGGGTATACAGCGGGTGTCTGGGTCCTTAAACTTTGACTTGGTACTATCAGGTCAACCATGACTCCCTCTCTTGTGTTAGAGCTTAAATTGTTAGGTAATCACTGAAATGCACTTCGCGATACAATGAACTTAACTCGGAGAAACATCTGTCCACAATGTGTGGTGCCTAACAACCTTACCTTAAACCTTTTCTAAAGTGACTAGATCTCTTAAAAGCTTAGATTTCTAAATAAACGCATGTACTACGTAAAGCATATTCTCAAACCGTATTGAAAGATTCAAGATTTCCAATGAAGGTCAACATTGTAGGTTTTCCAAATTTTTGTTTTGGAGAAATACACATTAACATGCATAAAGAAATAGGTAACAAAGGTATGAAATCACTCGTTTGTTAGTGCTATCCATGTAATCAAATTTGCGTTATTTTTTAAAAACATTATGTAACAAACAGATGCATCAGAATAATCGATGATCAACAGTTTGATATAATATTGAAACCCATTGTTATTGCGTATGAAGGGTATTTTTGTTAGCTATGACAATAGTCATCACTGAATCCATTTACATGATAATAAATATATAGTTCATGTGATAGGTAATTTCAGATCGGTGTCAGTGTGACATACAGTCGTCCCAGTGCATCGTGACTTTACATCTCTAAAATGCGTAATGCCCTTGACCTCGGTGACGTTATAAGGGCATATTCTCTGTGTCACTTGTCATTGTGTGCTCAAGATCATTTTGCTTTTGAACTGAAAATAAATAAAATTTCAAATTATATGACATTATTCATAAACCTCGAGATTTGTTTACAAAGTTGTATGACTGTACTATGATATCGATAAGTGTTTAAGTTTTGAAGGGCATTTAGAAGTGCCATACACAAACAGCAAAATTTTCTGGAAAACTACTCCAAACTTTAATGGTTTATTCATAAGTTTATTTTCTTTGGACTCGAAAGCAGGTATGAACTAACGTCTTATTTGATCGAATTAAAAGAAACTTGGAATGAATCTAGGAGTTTTCTAACATCATAGATAAGAGGCGTTAGCTAAATTAAACTATGGACGAAGCTAATCTTATTTTGAAAAAGTTAGGTAAACAGAGTAGTCTTTCTAGCAGCAAGGTAAGTACAAAGGAATAGTTTAGTACTTACCTGAACGAGAATATGCTTGACTTTTAATGTTCATATTTGTTTGATATTTAAATATGAAATAGAAGGCATTTTTATTGTCAGATGATATAACAGTCGGAAATCTGAAGCAAGAAAATCAATGTTCTAAATGAATATTTTTGACACTATACAGTACTATACACGCTGTATTCAATCTCGTTGATGCGAAAAAAATCCTCATTCATCACTGAACAAGACTTTCGAATAGTTTCCAAGGTTCAAACTCTGAACTTAACAACAACCCAGTAGGTGAGTGTGCATTCTGAGGTCTTTCAAAGCAGGGTCGATAACTGGTCTCCTAAGTCGACTTTCAACTTCACCCAAATGATTCCTGAAATTGTGGTTTCATGATGATAACCTCTTTACAATGCTAAGACAAAAATACAAAATACTTTATATCGATCATTAGCTTCCCATGCTCTAACGTTTACTCCCACAAGCATTTTGCTTTGCGTTTGTATATTTTCAAAGTCATATTTTTGCCAAAAGTCTTAAATGCTTTTAAGTAATTAGGAATGGTTATAAATTGCAGGTTCTGACAAATGACTTTATAGAAATGAATATTGTTTAAACCCGTTTTAAACTCTTAAAATCCCTTTGCGTTTCATTTTTTTAAGAAGTATTTATTTCTTAACATCAGTCTTTCTTGATATATGAAATCAATGGATTTTCAAATGTATACAGATTTAATATTGTTATATTTGAGTCTTTTGTAGGTTTCGAGTCCACAGCCTAAGAGTCAGGCAACGCCAGCTCCACTGGCCCTTTTACGTTGCTGTTACCTGCTGGTATGGTCATTGCTGGCGATGTTTCCGGGCTGAGAGTGTGGCTTCGAATCCCGCAAGGGACAAGACACGAATAAATTACAGGAATTTGTGCTTTTGCAGATAGTGTGACCCCAAATAATTTAACAATGTAACATTCGATCACTATATATGTGGCATGTTTCTCTTGTACAGAGAATTAAATTTTTTTTATTCGGATGAAATGTCTTAGTATGTATTTTGTATTCCAGTAGCATACGTCCCTGTACGTTCAAGCCCATTGTATACATCATTTACTAAGCATTGTCTTGATTTCTTAACAAACCACGTATGAGCCTAGGAGTTCTATTGGATCAATAAGACTTTAAATCTTTAACGAGATAGACAAAGTTTCAATACCAGTATCTGTGTTTTCAGCCTTTGCTTGGTTTTTCAGATTAGACTGCCAATATGATAGTTCCTATGTACACAGGTGTAGATACATTGCACTCAAAGGTAGATTTGATGACATAAGGTAGATACAGGTGAGTCTGACCCAACATTAAGTAAGTCAACCAAAGTTTTCTAATATATCACTGCTTTATGGCTCCCTTCCTGTCTAGACGAACCTGAAGGGTTAGTGATTAGCGTATTTCCGGCGTTATGCCCCAAGCAATTATGTATTTGTTTATCATTTGGTTAAGAAACACAGGTTTGTTCATTATCATTATGAATCGAAAGCATTTTGTTATTTTCTTTCAATGGAAAAATATTGTAGGTTTACCAGACATCGTTCATTTGACACATCAATGTCCTGGAAAATAAGATGGCACTTTATTATCGTTGGCTATACGAAAACTATTCTTGTTTTTAAACCTCGCCCGTTGCAAATTAAAAGAGAAGAATAAAAGAAAAAAAGTATATGCAACAATTATCTGGTAAGATACAAGCATCTATTTATATATACAGCTGCTGAACAAATTTTTTACATTTGCTTTCAAACTTAGTGCAAATATCATGTAAATACGTGTAGGTGTTCACATCAGTTCAAACATTCCACCATCTCTCTATCAAAACTTCTGATTATTTTAAGAGATGAAGAAACATAATGGTCCTTTCACATACTTAAATATCATATTAATAATCCCATATTTGGCATTGATTTGTGAAACACTGGGGTCGAAATGTCTCATAAAATTTTCATTTCGAAATAGTTTCTGTAGGTAATGCCATACATAGTATGACGTCAACCGTTATCAAACCTTTTTCCAATAGAAATTTTGTCTGAAATGGATCTAATATTCTTTTGCAGAAATCTGAATATCTGAAATGAGTAAGTAAAGAATTATTGTCCTGCACTATGAGGTCAACAATAACTCTCTCTCTCTCTCTGTCTCTGTCCCTCTCTCTCTCTCTGTCTCTGTCTCTGTCTCTGTCTCTCTGTCTCTGTCTCTGTCTCTGTCTGTCTCTGTCTGTCTGTCTGTCTGTCTGTCTGTCTGTCTGTCTCTCTCTCTCTCTCTCTCTCTCTCTCTCTCTCTCTCTCTCTCTCTCTCTCTCTCTCTCTCTCTCTCTTGTCAGAGCTTAAATTGTTAGGTAATCACTGAAATGAACTTCGCGCGATGCAATAAAACTGTACAAAGAGAGTCATCTTTCCACAATGACAGAAGACTTATAACCTTACCTTTACGTGTAGCATATCATCAAACCATATTGAAAAGTACCAGATAGTTTTTGTACGAAGGGTAACATTCTAGGTTTTGTTTTTGAGAGATACATATAGAGATTGTTATCAAAGGTATGGAATCCCTCGTTTGTAAGTGCTATCCATGGATTTTTTATTTTTTTTATTTTTTTTTATTCCAAATTTTTTTGTGCACATATATATACAAATTTCATTCACATAGTTCATTCATAGTTACATATTGGATGATGGATATAGGGCACAATTGGTATTGAGCATCGTCTTTTTAAATATTTTTCTTTTCTATGGACAAAAGGCAAAGCGATTGAGTAAGTGAACAAGTGGTGACAACTTGAATACACTAATAGTGTGATAACTCCCTTTGGATTCTTCCAATAGTTATGTTTGACTCTTTATTATGGCATTTCAGAATAATTTGTTTGATCAACAAAATTATAACATTTAATGGGTCGTTGTTTTTGGATACATATCCAAGTATTATTTCTTTCTTTGTGAACACTATATTAAGATGGGCGTTGATATTGATCAATTGTTGGATATCTTTCAAAAGAGAGTTAATACATTCACAGTCCCAGAATAAATGGTCAATATTACATGTTTCATTTTTGCAGAATAAGCATAATGGTGAATCAATATAGTTAAGTTTGTAGAGATAGGAACTCACAGGTAAAATTCTATGTATAAGTTGGTATTGAAAACATCTCAATTCAGTACATTCGGTACATCTAAAAGGCATTTCATTAATCATTTTCCACTCAGAGTCAGAATAGATTTCGTTAAGAATTTGTTCCCATTTATATGATTATATTTCATTTTTTGGAAAGAATTATTCAATAATATATCGTAGTAGTGTTTTGATCCTTTACGTCCAGCTTGTATTTGCATATGATTATAAGGCAATATTGGAATTTTAGGTAACTGATAAGCATTGGGTTGAAATTTATTAAGATATTCCTTTATATAATTTTTAAGTCCATAGTAGGTCACCAGGTCTCATTTAGCTGTGTACAAAGTTATAAATTGTTCATATGATAATAAGCAGCCTGTATCAGTAATTAGATAACTAAAAAATTTCACACCAGCGAAGTACATGTTTTTATAGAAAACGGATTGGTTGCTTATCTTTATGTTATCATTGTACCAAATAAATTCAGAATATATTTCCCTCTTCAAGGATTTAAAGTTCGATAGATATACACTCCATGCTTGTCATGTATCTTTCCAGAACTTGTTGGTCACATTTGGAACAATAAAATCCTGGATATATTTTGAATCCATCTCTAATATATTTGCCGGTATGATATAATTGTGAAAAACAAAAAAAGGTTTTCTCACTATATATGTGTTATAATAGCGTTTCAACCATGCTATCTTCTGAGCAGCTATGTAATAGGATATTTGTGGGACTTTGATACCTCCATTAGGTCTACTGCCTACTATAATTTCCCGTTTTACTTTGTCCGGTTTTCCTTTCCATATAAAATCATATAATCATATAGAATTTTGATTGGAAAGCTTTTATAATATGATCAGACGGCGATGGGAGAGATGCGCAAATATGAGTTATTTTGGGTAGCAGCAATGATTTAAGGACTATATTTCTACCCAAAGGGGTCAATATTCAACATTTCCAGATTTTCATTTGGTTTTCAATATCCTTGAACCTATATCCAAATAGTTGATTTCAATCATATTTTCAAGAACAATATGAAACATTATTCCTAATAGCTTAAAAGAATGTACCCATCCGAGTTTCTCCTCGTTACAAAGCTTAATCCTACTACGTTTCTTTGAGCCGATCCAAATTAATTTAGTTTTTTCCACATTTACCTTTGATCACCAAGATCCATGGAAAATTTTATAAATCATTATACTCTAGCCATGTATGTTGTAATGTTGATTTGGATGAAATAGTCCCAGAACATTCCTGTAATAAACTTGACGACAGTGTATCGACTAAACTTGAGGGAGAATTAACTTACAATGAAGTACTATCTGCTTTAAAGCGCATGAAAAATTAAAAAAAGTCGAGGTCCTGATGGTTTTACAGCCGAATTCATTAAGTTTTTCTGGCGAGATTTAAACAAATATTAAACAAATATTTACACATTTACCTTAAGTCCAGAGAAGCGCTCAAAAAGGGTAAGAGTAACAAAAACTGCATAGAGGCATTTTTCAGATCCATCTAACATCAAGGACATATCGTCAGCAAACTGAGCTAGAAGATGTTCAATATTTCCTTTTTTGATACCTTTAATCTGCTTGTTATTTTTTAATAATTTTGTCAATATTTCCGTACACAGGATAAACAGATAAGGTGAGATGGGATCTCCTTGACGACATCCTCTACCGAGCCTAAAGAATGAGGACGGAACTCCATTAATTAAAACACATGATTCAGAATTGTGATATAGACTATTAACCCATTTACGAAACGAAGGTCCGAAATTAAAAAAAATTCAGGACATTTTGTATGAATTTCCAATCAACAGAATCAAAAGCTTTTTCAAAGTCTACCAACATCAAAAGGCCCGGAATTTGATATTTCTCTGTGTGTTCCATTACGTCATAGATTTGTCTGGTGACTTCAGCTATATACCTACCGGGAAGGAATCCTTTTTGTTCTTCGCTTATTATGGTTACGGGAACTGATTTAAGACGACCTGCGATGGCGGAGGCTAGTTTATAGGTAACATTTAGTAGAGCTATTGGTCTCCAATTTTTTAAGTATCTTTTTGGTTTATTTTCCTTTGGAATACATGTTATAACACACTGTGTTTGAGTAACTGATAGTGAACCATTCTTGTAAGCATAATTAAGAGAGTTTAGTAAATATTTGTTTAAATCTCGCCAGAAAAACTTAATGAATTCGGCTGTAAAACCATCAGGACCTCGACTTTTTTCATTTTTTCATGCGCTTTAAAGCAGATAGTACTTCATTGTAAGTTAATTCTCCCTCAAGTTTAGTCGATACACTGTCGTCAAGTTTATTACAGGAATGTTCTGGGACTATTTCATCCAAATCAACATTACAACATACTTGGCTAGAGTATAATGATTTATAAAATTTTCCATGGAGTTTGGTGATCAATTTTGCGTTTAGTTTTTCAAAACATTATGCAACAAGCAGGTGCATCGTAATAACTCTGTGATCAACAGTTTGATTAAGTATAGACACCCATTGTTATTGCGTGTTCTTAAAGCATTAAGGGTATTTTTGTTTGCTATGACGAAACTCATCTTTGAATCCATTTACATGATAATATAGTTCACGCGATTGGTAATTTCAGATCGGTGTCAACGTGACATAAAGACGCCCCATCGCATCGTGACTTTACATTTCTTAATGCGTAATAACCTTGACCTTAGTGTCTATATAAGAAAAAATTCCCTGTGTCATTCTTCGATAAAGATCATTATGTTTCATAATACATAAACTTTCAAATAACATGCGTTTTTTTAAAAAAGTATACTCGAGATTTTACAGAGTCATAGGGCATTTCTAAAGTTTTCTTTTATACAGCGTTATATCTTTTTAAGGTATTTAGAGATGCCATACATTCAAACAGCAAAATTTTCTGGAAAACAACTTCAAACTTCAATGTTTATCTAAAGAAGTTACATCACTAACTCTATGAAAGACATTTGATTTTTTTTACATTAGAGTGGGTATAAAATGCATCATATTTATTCAAATAAAAAGTAACGACACACAGTTTTTTCCCTTGAACTCGAAAATTTTGTTTCTACGATTGATCTAAAAACGAGTCTGATAGAAATTTTTCAGAAAATTTAATTGTATTTTATGATAGAATCATTTCTTAAAGTTTAACAAGGAAAAATTCATTCAGATGACATTTCAATACTTTTGTGTATTTGAATTTTTAAAACTGTGGTAAATTTGCTGACCAAAAACAAGTTAAATGATACTTAGAAATGAAACTTAATATTGGTTAATGTGGAAAGGCCATTCAGTCAGGTGAACTGAGCATTCCTTTATCAACTACCTTTCACCAAATGTGACTGGTTTCAGCACGATGTATCTTCAAAATTGCAAAATTTTGGGAATTAAAAAAAATCCAGTAAAAGTTTTCCTATGACAAAATTGGTTCTGTATTAACTGTAATGATCGCTCTATATAAAATGAAACGTTTAATTAACGAACTGTACAAAAAAGATTCCCATTGATATTATTCCATTTGTAAATTTGCATGCATTTGTTACTGTTACTGTTCCTGATTTCTACAAAGATTTTCTTTGTTGAAAATCAATAAATAAATTTATTGCTGCATTAGCCCACAGAGTACAATTCAACAATCTTTCCACTATATGTTCATCTTATTTGAATTACACGTTAATTAAAGTTATAAATATTAAAGGCTTCCAGAAAAATCTTTTATTTCAATCGGTGACTATTGATTATATATGATATCAAATGACAATTGCCATAATTCCGCATGACCTTACAGGCATGGTCACGCATTCTTAATAAGTGATTTGTAAATTGCTAATTAAAAATATTCGAACGCAAAACCTTCAATTTGGATCAGTCATTTTTCAGTAACGCCAAAGCAAGGAGATGTTACCAACGCAAAGAAGTCAAAGCTGCGTATGATCAAATTTATAACTTCAAAATGTTGTCAAATGTTTTTAGTAATGTCATAAAGTTAAGACAATAAGTAATTTCTTGATGCCATTATTTAATGACAACTTTCATAACATACGGCCGAAGCCTTATATTTCCCCAATTAAAGATGATACGAAACTTTGGCACCTGAAGTAATTATAAACAATATTTTAAGAGTAGTTTGCAATAGGTAAGAATTTTCAAACCTAAGGAGTATGGGGTTGTTACCAAAAATGTTAGTTTAAAAATCTGCATACATCTACATATATATACCCTAAATTTCATAGTTGTCTTGTCATAGTTGTGCGACAAGATAGTTTAAAGTAGCTGTTCAGATTTGATTCTGATTCATAGATTCTGATGAAAAGAGTTACAGAAGTGGTCAGCGACTTGCAGTTGCCGTTCCATACACTTGCTTACAAGAGAAACTTAACATACTTCAAAGGCAATTGTGCAGTTTGAAAACAAGAAAAAGTGCAGATACTATCTAATTGAATATAACAAGGTGATGTTCAGCATGTTTGCCTAGCCAAGTAGTAATTGAGTTTCTCCAGTGTGTATAAAAAAGAACTTTCTTCTCTGATAGGGATACCAAAAACGTAATTGAAGTTGGAATTCAAAAGGCTTTGCAGGTAATCGACAAAATCTATCTATTATCTGGACGGCAAAATCAACACAATCAAGAAAAAAATCATTGCGTCTGTATCAACATATATCCCAAGAAATTCAAACATAACAAAACGAATTCTGATTCAAGATGTGAAAATGAAATCTATCTTTGAAACAAGAAACATTATAAACAGTAAACGATAAAGTCATAACTTTAAAAGTATATTAACAAAAGCTTGATTTTTTTTCCAATGAAGAAACTGAAACTCAACCAACTGTGAGGAAAAGTAAAAGAGGCAATTGTGGATTGTGTCCCTGTCTACTTAAAGGGAACTCGGCGAGCGTTAGAGAACAAGAGTATTCAAAATTCAACATTATCTTCATATTTCATCCAAACACATCTTATATTAATATTTCACTTGCACGAGTTTTTAGGAACAGTGCACTGGAAAAACGGAAAACCTACACTCCCATGAGTGCCCAGAAGGACGATGTATCCCGCTCGGTGAAAACCTTGACGTTCGTGGCAAGGGGAAAGAAATAAAATGTATAAGTGAGAAAAAAATAGTTGATTATTGTATTAATATATTCAAACCTAAACTTAATTCGGTTACATGCTAACCGCAATTCATGTTGTTGCTTCTGTATGTTGTACCTTTACTGTGACGTCATAATCGATACGATGACGTCAACGTCTTTTGTAATTTTTTATTCTCCCTGAAGATCAAATTATGAAACCGGTGGTAGAAAATCCCCCAGTATGTTTTTATTCAAGTAGAACAAGTAAGACCACACAACTTGATCATCAACTTTTTGTATGTATTGATATAACAGAAGGAAACATATAGCAACATCGATCAATTGTCGTGCTTATTCTCACTGAATACTTTATTCAATTGGCAAAGTATTTCACTATCTGAAGTATCTTTAAAAGGTCGCCAAACTCGTAAAGTTGATAATCATTCTAATGTAATACGTTTCAGACCTTTTCGTATGCAGGAAAGGAACCTCCGTCTAATGGCACCACCTTAATGTTATTTCTGTTATTGTAAAGTGTTGATGTAAGATTAATTATATCGTTTACACTTTCTGATAAAACATTTGTAAAAGAATCAATAACAAAATCAAAGGATGTTAATCATAAGGTAGATACATTAATGACAATCTATTCACTATGGTCTATAAACTAATATACTTAATTTCCAGGATGTCTTGGAAAGGTCAGACAGTTAAGGTAACATCGTGACGTGTTGTAATGTCACAACTGTCTAGACAGGTTACATACTTCAAAGGGCCGACAATGGATTCAAGCTGACAATGGAAAATGCCAGAGAGAATTTTTTACAATTGCGCAAAAACATCTGTCAAAACAAGATTTAAAAAGTTTTAGCTACCTGTCTGTGTAAGTGTTAATTTATACAAGTGCCAGGGCTGTATGCCGATACATTGTTTAGAAGTAAAAGACAGTTTACCTTTTCAATTAAAGGCAAAGTGTTAATGTATGAAATGCTGTTCCTTAATCATAATATTTACAATCTTTAATCAAAATCCAAGAAATATCTAAAGTATTTTTTTAATAACTATCGCTACATCAAAGTGGAATGTAAGAACTTTTTTATCCTAATTGCAGTGCTCTAATAATTGCTTTTCGACAAGACAAGTTATGAAATGAAATTTTCAATTTATTTCTGTTTAAGAAGAATTTTATAAATGAACATAATCTATTGCCATGCGTAACATTTTTATGTTTAGATTTCGTTGTCACTTTTGACATTTGGGAATATGTGCTCGATCGCTTTATAATGCTTCTAAATTTTCCTTTATCTGGATTAATGCTTTCTCCTTTACCATATTAACTACTTAGTTTAATATCAGGATTGATGCTAACTCCTTTATCGGGTTTAATAATATGTCATGTTGCGTTATCAATGCGTATTCCTACATCAGGTATCACGCTAACTCCTCTATCTTACATTGAACTAAAATATACTCCAAAATAATGATGATATCTATATCTCAATAAAGAAATTGTTTGTATTGGATGTATAGACATTTATTAAATCTCCCTGTATAATCATTATAATCAAAATGTGCAAAACGTTAACAGTAATCAAAGTTTAAAAATAATGTATTCATCCCTGTTCTAGAATATGTTGGTTTACAGTTTTGCTCGTCCATCGAATGACACTTTTGTTTTTAGTCTATTTTTTTTTATTGCAGAACGACATTTGAATACCCCCACATTTCTTTTTGATTAAAACATGCATCTGAGAAGAAGCAATATCTACAAACGCATGAGATGGTTTGTCACCCTTCAGATGAATTGGTAGAATCTGAGAGCCCAATACCCAATGCATACGAAACCCCCTTAAACGTTTATAGACGGGATATCGCTTCATTTGCTATAAAATTTGTGACAAGATAAGATAAGAGATCATACGGGTAAATTATACGTCACATGGTGTATTGAAAGGGTGTACTGTCCTGTAACCCTTGCATATTGAGTATGTCTTTGGCTGCACTTCAGGAAATCCAAAATCTTCAAGGGTCTTACAGTCCCATCACCCTTTAAAATACCGTGTAACTGGCAATTCATTCACTCCTAACAGAGGTAGCTCCGTCATATATTCCTGTCTTAATTCGAAGGTTTCCTGTGCACGAAATGTAGAACGCTGATTGGATGCAATCAAAGTCAGTTGTGCAATCAGCGACGCGTTTCAAAAGTTATAGTTCAATTCGCCCAAGTTATTTCCGTAAGCCTAAACTTTATTCGAATAGGCACCTTGCACTTTGAGTTGTCTTTACAAAACACATACGCCTCATTTTGCGACTGTTTCATTGCACAGGCCTGTGTGACAGCAAATATGTTATTCATGCATATGCATTCGTTGTTTTCATTGGCTGAAATATAGCCAGGTAGTTTGAGTTACAATTTTGTCCCGCGAGGGGACACTGCCAGAAGCCCGAGAAACCTTCGTATTAAGAAGACAGAGGTTGTATAGGAATTTATGACGGAGCTACCTCTGTCGGGAGAGAATGCTGGCAATCATGAATCAATAAATCACCATATCTACTGATAGTATATAGTAAAAAAATACACAACTTCGGTCTTTATTCAGTGGTTGAAACGCGATTAGAATATATAAAGCAGTGTTTATCTACAAGACAGGCAATCAGTCAGCAGTGACTGATAACACTAATTTACTGACGTCATTGGAGTTTGCTTGACGTCAAATTACAGAGGTCATCTTATTGGCCCGGCAATTTGCTCTTTCTCAAAGTTAACCATTTTGATAACTTCTTAACACCGACATTAAATCATATGATGAAAGGAAAATCAGTCTTTTCAAGACAAATGCCTGTTGATGCATTCCTTATTTGGTGGTGAACAACGAACTCTCATGGTATTTGGCAAGGAAAAGATACTTCACATGTTTGTGTGCGGGATGTTTCCATTTTAAGTCAGCGATTTAATATATGGTTAAGTATAAAAAAGGGTCGCAATTGAAAACCACGACCTCTCATGACCCTGACGAGTATAAGAGCCCTGTGACTAACTCACATATACAGAATAAGTGCTGTGACTAACTCACATATACTACAGAATAAGTGCCCTGTGACTAACTCACATAAACAGAATAAGTGCTATGTGACTAACTCACATAAACAGAATAAGTACTGTGACTAACTCACATAAACAGAATAAGTGCTCTGTGACTAACTCAAATATACAGAATAAGTGCTCTGTGACTAACTCGCATAAACAGAATAAGTGCTCTGTGACTAACTCACATATACAGAATAAGTGCTATGTGACTAACTCTCATACAGACGATTACAAGAACAGTGTGACAAACTCACCATAAAGACGAGTATAATGACCTTGCCAAAAACTAAGATACGGACAAAAGTGAAGCCAATGTGGTAAACTTACAATAAAACATTATATATGAGACTCACATGTGGACGATTATAAGTACCCTGTTAGAAACACATTTAAAGACGATTAGAAGTAATCTGTAAGAAACTCGCATATAGACGATTAGAAGTAATCTGTAAGAAACTCGCATATAGACGATTAGAAGTAATCTGTGAGAAACTCGCATATAGACGATTAGAAGTAATCTGTGAGAAACTCGCATATAGACGATTAGAAGTGATCTGTGAGAAACTCGCATATAGACGATTAGAAGTGATCTGTGAGAAACTCGCATATAGACGATTAGAAGTGATCTGTGAGAAACTCATATGTAGACGATTATTAGTACCCTGTGGCAAACTCGCACACAAACGATTATAAGTCCCTGTGACAAACTCACATATCGACGATTATAAATACTTTGTGGAAAACTCGCATATTGAGGACTAACAGAACCCTTCGAAAAGAAAAGTAGTGAAACTTTCCCAAAACAGTTTTCATAAATCTTTTGATCAAAAAGTTATTCGGTACAAAGTTACACTCGTCACATCAATGAAAAAGATCTGATCACATCTTGCACCCAATAGCTTCAGATGATTGGTCCGTCTGGATGAAGAGATAAAGCACGGAAAATATCGTCTGCTCTTCATATCGATCTCCTCAAGAAGCTCGTGTAGCCCATGAAGCTCGCGCTCATTACGTGCCACGTGCACGCGACTGATGTAACCGGGGGTCACACGGGATCCAAGCAAGAAGAAAGAACTAAAGGGTCGTAATAGCCGCGGTTTATTTGGACTCAAATGATTTCGTAGGACCAGATCGCGAACATGCCTTAATTACGTGGAATAAGCAGCATCTGACCCCGTATAACCTTGCTCATTTCAGTTAATTACCGTCCTTTGATGGCTCTTCAAAACATTGAAATGGATTTCGGAGTTTTCATCCTTGCTGACTTGGAGCAGATGAGAGGCTTTGGGCTTTGAGATTCGTCATGACGATACTTGCCTCCCTTGAACAAAACTGCATGATTAATGACATCACAGTAATGCGGCATTTAAACATAGCTCATTAATTTACAGCCTCTGAAGGGTAAAACATCTTTTGATCTTTGGATTCCACATAGTACACAATAAAAATCTCTTGCCGCCTTACTGAAGTCAGGTTGGCCTAATCTGTACTTTTGCCGTTTATTTACCGACTGTTGGCATGTCTACTGGGAAACGGCTCAACGAAACGCAAACAGTATAATCGCTTGATTTCATTTCAGCTTTTGATATGAAAATTTATAAAAAGTTCAGAGTTTTCTCTTGTAATATTAACTTAACTTGCCTGACAATTGACAATTTAGAACTATGACCTGACCTTAATAAAAATTCAAACTCTTACATTCGTTACTTATGAACTCCCTAGTTTTCAAATGAACACGTTCATTATTTCTAATAAATAACATGTCGAGCAAGTAATGGTCGGCCGTTAGTTGTCCTCTGTTTTCATTTTCATCAAATTGAAGAACATGTCTCATGAAAAAGTTTTTATTTTCACAAGAAGAAAAACTATACACCAATGGTTTTGAAAAACAGTGACATTGTTCAGACAGCATTATTTGTAGTGATGTAGAAGAAAAACCAATATTTATGGTAAATTTATCAATATATTACAATTTATATAAATTTGATAGCTGCTGTGAAGATCTTCAACGAAACAATTACTGTCTTTAAGACGAACACTGGTGTACGTCAGGGATGTCCACACACTCAATAATTGTTCCCAACATTTAAAGTGGATGTTGAAGGAATGCTAAAACAATCACATTTGAGAGGAAGTTTCGTCTGACAGGAATTTCTGGATGCTTTTAAGTTTTTGTAGACAGATATCTGTACGTAACTGGCCTTATAGGAAGAAAAACTTGCCTTAAGAATTTTGAAGTAATTTGGAGCTCGATGTTAATCTAAACAAGATAAAATGATACTTTTCAGAAGTAGGCATTATAAAACAATGTAACATGGAAATGAACAAATTGATGAAAACATATTATAATAACTCGTATCTTATTTTCATATAAAGGGCGTGAGTGAGTTGGGGTTTTAGGTGTTTTCAACAATATTTCAGTTATTAAACAAGTGGATGATAAACATCCAAAAGAGAGTGGACAGATCAAGGAGAAAGGGATCGAAAGGATGAAAGAAAAGACAGAAAGAAAGGCACAGTGAGAGGAAGGCACACGTTTTAGAACGTCTAAAATTTGGTCTGCCCCTACCCGTCGACCTATCCAGCTTTGGTGACCCGAGCAGAAACATATAAGCTTCTACTGGCAAAGCTCTTAGGGTCTCTGAAGCACCCAAATCATCATCATACCACGAAAAGCTATTGGGTCAAGGGTTGGTATCGAATCAAGTCAATGAGGTCATTACTTACATGTAAAATGTAAGATAAACAAGCAGCAAAAGGCAAAACAGCAAAGTTGTTTCGATATTATGAATATTTATCTTATCTTATCTTCAGGACTTTCATGGAGTAAGGCAGTAAGCACACTATCCATCAAAGGAAGCATTGCTCTCTTTGACATCAAGTCTCCTGTAACGATTAAGAAATATATCACCTCGTTTGTTATTAGGGTTGTTTGATATTCAGATTTAACAAATGCTCGTCTATATACTCGAAATTTCGAGGTTTGTACGACGATCTACGATTGAACAATTCCATGCAAAGTTTACTATTCCATGTATCGGAGTTGGAAGACGTTGATCGAGCGCTCAGCGGACGTTACGGGATTTCTGTGAATTATCATCCAAAACTTATCAAGTTCGGGCTAAAGGTTACATCAATGCCTCTTCACTTCTAGATATTCGAAACCAGTTTAGCTATATTTCTTTAACGATCAAACAAAAAACCTTGGCGACATATATTCGACAACTTCTTTTTATGTCCGGATTAGGCTACATTAAGCTGTTGGCATTGTCAGAAAGATTTGGATATTTTTAAACAGAGACTTAAAGATCTTCGTAATCGCCTCCCTCAGATCACAGAGTCGAAGAAACTTAATACTAAAGGGACACAAAGTATGGTGTTAGGGTCCAATACGTCAAACTTTATAAATGGTGTTATTTCATCGACAAGTAGTGGTTGTTTCTGAAAATCGCTTATCACTTAGCATAGTGACAATAAAAGGGGAAATAGATGAGATTTTGTATCGAAAACCGGTCAATGACTCAAACGTAATTTTGGTAACTTATTTATAACAGACGCAACGAGAAATACCGGTTGGTATGGCTTAGCAGATCCTTTATCAAATATACATGTAAATGTCACGGTGAATTTCGACGTGTCAACATTTATATGTCCGTTTTCAATTTACAATTATTATAGAAAACTATAAAATGTCATAATGGTGATATTTGAAGGTTTACGGTTAATATTTCCTGAATTACATTCTTTAAAAAAAATCAGCAATTTTCAACAAGCTGCTTAAATCATCCTTGATACACGAGGGACATACGAGTATATGTAATCGACTTCACTTTCACTTCTAGCTAATATACCCATCAATAAGTATTGAAGTGAACTTGAAACTGACGGTAACCTATATTTGGTCTATGTAAAGTTACTTCATAGTGACCAGTCATGAATAACATGAAATGTTGTGTTCTAATAAATCTGACTTGTGTTTTGCTCTTATTTTTCATCTTCGTCCTACATGACGTCTGCTCGCGTGGAATACTTAGAGCAAGACTGAAGCTAGCGCCCCCTGTCGCTAGTGGGTCACATGACTGGTCACATGATTACACACGCGGTACCTCCATTTAAAGGGCATGTAGCGCGGTTTCTCATGGAAAACAAACATTGCCAAATGCAACAGTCTGATCTAATCACTACAAAGATTTCCCCTCCACTAGACTTATCTATGGGTCGTTGTTTGCGTGCTTCAGAGACCCCGAGAGCTACTCCAGCCGTAGGTAACATGCTCTTGGAAGGGGCACCCAAGCTGGACAGGTCGACGGGTAGAAGCAAGACCAATTTTGAGTCCTTCTTAGACCTGCTTTCTTTCTCTCACTGTGCCTTTCTATCTTTTCCTTCATCCTTTCGACTCTTTCTTTCTGATCTGTCCATTTTTTAGGATGTAGTTGATTATCGAAATACATTTTAAAACACGTTACTGAAGTGTCTTTTGGGCAACAGGACTTTAATAAAAAATTCGGGGAGTCTAAAATATAATCATAATTGTCCATATAGATGTGATCAAAGAACTCGTACATCAAATTGTTCTACTTACATCTATGACCCGAGAGTCATGGTTCATTAGTAAATTATCTTCTCTCTTAATTATTATATGCATTGGTCATTAATTTCTCCGAGAAATAACATCACAAGTTTCATTCGATATTAATTGGATGAAGATATGGAAGAGGGGTTTGACCAATAACATTGCTGAAAGGAAAACAGTTACGATTTCATGAAAAACAAGATCAAAGAGTTTCTTATGCATTGGTTGGGTACTTACGGCAAGATATTCATTCGTGCATTGGCCGCTTATCTTCGAGTATCAAATTATCATAAAAATCTTGATATGATATAAAACCGTCTAAAGACCCAATTCTGAAAATAGTATCGAATTAGAGTCTGCAAGTGACGTCTAAGTTAGTCATGGTGTAGCCAAGTTATGCAAAACACGACCAAAGAATCAGAGGCAACCGAGTACAGATTTTAGCATCATGCTTAGAAACCATGCGTCAAGCTCCTCACTTCTTTTCAAACAGAATCATAAAGGCTGCAGAATGCTCGCGATCATGTTGGGGTCGTTTCGGAGACATGATCAAAACCTCGGAGGGTAACAGAGCGTTTGATGTCTAGCCCCCTCCCCCCTCAAACATGTGCCTGGAATTGTTCAAGCTGCCGTCATATCGGAATTAATTTATACTAGCTCTGGAAACATTCACCGTATAAAAGAGGAAAGGTTGGAAATATCGGTAAACCTTATTGAAGACGTTGTTGGCCTTGTTTAGAATTCGGTTTTAAACCAATGTTGTTCCAATGTATCCATTTTAGATATTTTCAGGAATCGCTTCAGACTTATAAAAACTTATCAGCATGCCAGGCATTTTGATAAGGAAGACCTGATGACCATTTTGCTTAAATGAATGAATTAATCGAATCGAATTCAATGGAGCAACTACAGTCTTGCCACCAATTTCTTAACACGATAGTCAACCTACGTGAAAACCTACACATGTTGAAATTAAGAAAGCAAGACCAAACAAGCGTACAAAGATGTCTCATGACCAGGCGACCACATATGATAATATCACCTGCTGATCAGGAGACCAAGGTTAAAACTAAAGAAGACTAAAGTAAAATATGCTGTTGGAAGAGTAAAGCGCCATATTACTAATATAATCAAGTTGAGTCTTTTATACAGGCTAATTTTCACAATACTTCAATCTATATGAATAGGCATATATGTGGTTTCAATCAATGGGGGAAAACAGTTAAACGATATTAGCCTTGCATATATTAATATAGAAACAGTGTAGCTAAGTTTTCGTCTAGGCAATGTAGCTTCGAGATACCAGCACATGCAGTGTATGAAAGGAAGAAATGTATGAGTATATATATGATTACTCACTATGACGCATCTAGGAATTTTCGTAAATTGTAATTCTAATGGGTTATTTTTCTATAAAATATTTTAAAAGAGGAGGGGAGGTTATCGAACCCCCAGAAGAACCAACAAACACACCCAACAAAAGCTTAGGATACCACTGCGTCAGGGGCATTTGTTCACTTTAACTTCAATTCCAGCCGTCATTGGGAGCCTTCGTTGAACGTTATAGGTCATATTTTCGACTCTTTAAGGGGTAAACAGTGCGGCATGACTCAACATGACGTTCTGCAAATAGTCTACATAGCCTCTGATGACTGTCTGTCGGTCTGTCAGTCTGTTTGAAGACTGGTCGGCTGGAACTTTGATAAATGAGATATGTGCACAATTGAGTTAACAAATTAACTTATATTTTGAATCAGGCGATGCGTGGGCATTTGCTACGTCTAAATTTGTTTTGATGTTGTGTATTATATAATTGTACCTCAAGGCTTGTTGGTAATCAAATAAACGCAAAATCAATTGTGTTTTATTAATTATGTTACGAAGAGCCATATTCAATTTCTGAACATTCGGTTCTTTTGGGAACATGTTTAATGTACATTGAGAAGACATCGGTTAAACCGTTTATTTTCTGCTTGGATCAAACTAATGTGTTTCGAAGATAAGGATAATTGTGACTACTCATCTTTGTTCTGCAAAGTCCTTGTTATAAGAATAATCATTTTGAAGTTCTCGGAAATAGATTTATGTAGAAAATAAATCACATGCAGTCAAGTGGCATCTACATTTAGAAAATTCTTCTGGAGAATGTTTAATACGAATTAATGTTCACTATCAATTTAGTATTGATTTGTCTAGTAAACTTGAATATTATCCTTGGTCCGATGTTCGTCTCACATAACTAAAAAGCTTTCCACCAGGAAGGAGCGATCATTTATAATTCTTTTTACCGCGTGTAGGTTTTTTTCCCAAGAAATGTTCGCATACAATAACTTTTGATATGCTAAAAATTATGCGAAAACGAATAATTCTTATGTTAACAATTTATTTCATAGAGAAAACTTAAACTAACGATAAACATTATTTTCAATGTCTTTATTTTCATCATAACTGATAAGAGCCCTGTTCAATAGTACAGATATCACTGTAATTTCATTTGGTGATTAATTAATCATTAAGTTACATATATGTTGTTAGGACCTTTTCAGTTTGGCAAAATAACTTTTTAATGGTACAAAACTTTGGTGCTGAAAAGATATAAAAAAACCTTTATCATAACTAGAACTATAGTAATATAGATTTTACTCAAATCTTAAAATCATGCTTTCCAGAATACAAACATGTTGATAGTGTTTAGGAAGATTCACATTTGAAAGACGGTCGTTCCGGTTTTATGATATACAAACTACATCGTAGAATATAAGTGATTTAACGGGACACTAACATGATTTTTGAATAATAAAAAGGATCTCCCGAAATCGAAAATAAATGTTACCCACTGAAAGACCGTAGATTTTTTTAGTGAAAAAGGGGTAGTTCTTAAAAACCATTTTCATATGCGGAACCTTTCCCAAACGCAAATGATTAAAAGGTGTTCACACGAAATTGACTGCCAGTGGAGTTTGCTTGATACTTGATAATTTCTTCTACGATTCCGGATGATAGGAATGAGCAGTGAGATTTCAGATAAATATCCTTCATATTGTTTATGTTCTATACATAATTCTGTCTATAATGATATAAAAAAATTACACTACCAAACCACTTTTTTCACCAATGGTCTCCATTTTTGTTCAAATATGAAGTTTTTGTTGTGTTTTGTTGCAATATATTTATCTATTTTCATTATCTTTGCAAGAGATTTGTAAATTGTTATAATTCTGAAATGTAGGAGTTTTCCTTATTTCTTGGCTAGTAGAATTATATGATTTGAAAGATATTTGGAGCATTGTGAGCAAAAAAAGACTACAAACTTAGTTCAAACAAAATCGGGTATAAGAAGACCAGAAGTGTTTGATATGCTTACACTAACAAAACACATGTTCTACATTTCCTTTTTCTTTCATACAAAACGAACATACATCATCATCATCATCACCAATGTTCACATCCAGCTTAGCGTAACTTTTCTTTTGGATGAATCTGTATTGAAATCAATCATTTTTTTACATTTTCTAAATTTATTAAGTACAGATTTCCAATTAATCTCTTCACGAAATAAACTAATGTCAATTGAGAGGAATTAAAAACAAAATCAATAAACGTGCTACTGCCCCTTTTAACCAAAGGAGGATCCGTCTAATTAGATATATCTAAAAAAATAATTCTAGACACAATTCGACTCTTGAAGTGAGAATCCTTGATACAATATTCTCTAATTATCAGTTGTAAATTATGAGATAATGTAAGTAATCGCAGTTTTAATCAATGCCTTACCGCGTCCGTATAATTACGTTCCCTAGATTTGATCTTCTTTAAGGTATATTGGAGCAAAATTAACGTCACGCAGTCGCCATTTCACTTTCAGAAACAACAGGTGACAATGCTTGCTTGGCGATACGAATTCTATGTGGAGAAACTGGCATATATCTGAAAATAATAACATATGTAAGGGCTAAATATTTCTTAGTACAAATATGGGAGCAATCTGTTATATGGTAACATATAGTGCAAAGTTAGCAGATTTCACAATCACTGTCATTGATGAGCAATACTTTATTTTGATAATATATTATGTATTATGGATGTAACAACAATTTCTTGACGTTTCATAATCTTCTGTAAATGGAAAGTTTCTCTCGAAGACATTCCGTTTTTCAACAAACAAAAATTCTGTCAAATTTATTCTCACAAAATATAACTAACATCAAGTACTGCGTGTGTCCAGTAGAGCCTTGAATCTTCATTTTCTTGTGAAATTTCGAAAAATAAATTTAAAGGTAACTGTTTATTTCGAATTTCTATTAAAACCAATTGCAGAGAATTCCTAGTCTTGTTTTAACAACATATATCAATGCTTTACTGTTGATCTTCTTCAGCAATATGTTCATGAATGTAGGTACACATTTGCTAAATGATGGCATTAATTAAAATTCGAAACTTATCTTTTTATACATACTTGGTAATTGCAAGAAAATCTAGAATGGGGGTAAAAACATCAAAAGTATTTTCAAAATTATTTTGTTCAGGTTTCTTCGTTTGGCTAACTCAAAATCGTTAACGTCTAACTAAAATAATGTGCCCTGGATACATAATTTGGTCAAAAGCATGTTCATGTATATCATTCATAAATGAATATTGATCTTAAAAGCGATGCATTTTATTATTACGGGTCGCACAGCACATGATATTGGGATTTTTTAAAGTTAATGAGGAAAATGAACGAAATTGAATATACTTTTTCAAGGTGTAGAAAGAAAAATCTTGTGTACATGTAAGGAAATGGATTTGCTGAATATATGAACTGATGTTTCCCATCTTTCACTTATTTTTCATAGAATGTGGTTAAGAGTTTTCGATGCATTTAAATAGCACCATAAAACAAATATGGACGACTGGCTACTTACTCAATATTTTATTTTTTATATCACATATTTCGTTATAGGATATTAACAAATATCTGCTTTTATTCTAAAGATGTTATGTCAATTGTTATTCCCAAAAACCTTCTTCAACGCAAACATTATGATATCTAGTTTTTTTCATTTTGTACTATCATGGTCAATTCATGTATAGCTCTACACCATTTGATATTCATTTCTTAAATTTGGATATATGTTGCGGCTGAATATCATAACAATTTAGTAATCTCTATTATAGGTTCACACATATTTTATTGACAATTATGTAAAATGGATAAGGCACTAGTGAAAACACTTACAATGTATAGTACTTGGTCTCTGCTATGTAAAATTAATTATAGAAATATGTTATAAGGTTATCAAATATTAGTTCATGAACACATTTGTAATGATAGGAATTTATGCAAGAAAATGTACAGTGCACCATAGGAAAATAAAATCGAACTAAACCGGATATCATTAAGGGCAATATCGAATATGAGACATAAATAAAGTTGATAATCAAATGAGTATTAATAAATACACATGTCCTTAAAAAGTAATATTTTATAGATAAGATAAAACCACAATAGAATAGAATAATGCTCTTAAATAAAATTATTAAAAATATATTAGTTGTATTGATAAAACATTGTACGTGTTAAAAAAGGTAGATATTATGTTCCCTTGTTAGATTAACATTATCTTTCAAACTTGTATCTATTCTTGTATTAACTACAAGATAAATAGTAGAGAATAAGGTTAATCGTTCAAGATTATATAATTTGCTTTCGATGAATATATGATTACCTTTTTAGAAGGAAATCCACTTAAACGAACCATTTCGTTTGATAAACAATTTCTTAAAAGGCCGTCTTTTTAAGTTACTACATCTATTAGCTTAATCGTGTATGTCAGCATACCTAATCGTCTATTTTCTAGTGTTGTAAAATAAGTCTGCATTCTTGTTCTTTAGTTTATAATGTGTTTTAATTTAAATTGTTTATCTTTGTTATTTTTATCATCTTATTATTCAAAGCTCAAAATGATTCATTTGTTCGCTCCTCATGGCGGCTCATTTTATAATGAAACAACCTGTGAATATTTTCTTTTTTTCGTTGCCGTCACTGAAAAAACCAGGTAATTTAAATTGCAGGTTATAAAACTCGGTAGCATCATGATTGTCATGAATATATTGATATAGTTTGGCAGATGTGATGATCACAAACTTGCCAAACCGTTAAAATGCATTCATCAGATGATTTTATTATGCCTTTTTCTAACAAGTTCGCAATGAACATATGTGGTAATAATTTCATATTTCTTTTTTCAGCGATAAGAAAGAACTTTTTTTATTAGTTGGCATTGTTCTTAGACCCGCACTGCTTACTAGTCTGACAGTTTTATTGGAAGATTGTAAATTCTGCAATTGTAGCAAACATTCGTTTATGACAAGTCGAGGTTTTTTTTAGCTGTTTTCCTCGAAACAAGAACGCTGTTTAAAAGGAAGGTACATGATAAAGTTTTTTAACTTCCTTTACGATAGGTTCACACATATTTTATTGACAATTATGTAAAATGGATAAGGCACTAGTGAAAACACTTACAATGTATAGTACTTGGTCTCTGCTATGTAAAATTAATTATAGAAATATGTTATAAGGTTATCAAATATTATTTCATGAACACATTTGTAATAATAAGAATTTATGCAAGAAAAGGTACAGTGCACCATAGGAAAATAAAATCAAACTAAACCGGATATCATTAAGGGCAATATTGAATATAAGACATAAATAAAGTTGATAATCAAATGAGTATTAATAGATACACATGTCCTTAAAAGTAATATTTTATAGATAAGATAAAACCACAATAGAATAGAATAATGCTCTTAAATAAAATTATTAAAAATATATTAGTTGTATTGATAAAACATTGTACGTGTTAAAAAAGGTAGATATTATTTTCCCTTGTTAGATTAACATTATCTTTCAAACTTGTATCTATTCTTGCATTAACTACAAGATAAATAGTAAAGAATAAGGTTAATCGTTCAAGATTATATAATTTGCTTTCGATGAATATATGATTACCTTTTTAGAGGGAAATCCACTTAAACGAACCATTTCGTTTGATAAACAATTTCTTAAAAGGCCGTCTTTTTAAGTTACTACATCTATTAGCTTAATCGTGTATGTCAGCATACCTAATCGTCTATTTTCTAGTGTTGTAAAATAAGTCTGCATTCTTGTTCTTTAGTTGATAACGTGTTTTAATTTAAATTGTTTATCTTTGTTATTTTTATCATCTTATTATTCAAAGCTCAAAATGATTCATTTGTTCGCTCCTCATGGTGGCCCATTTAATAATAAAACAACCTGTGAATATTTTCTATTTTTTCGTTGCCATAACTGAAAAAAACAGGTAATTTAAATTGCAGGTTATAAAACTCGGTAGCATCATGATTGTCATGAATATATTGATATAGTTTGGCAGATGTGATGATCACAAACTTGCCAAACCGTTAAAATGCATTCATCAGATGATTTTATTATGCCTTTTTCTAACAAGTTCGCAATGAACATATGTGGTAATAATTTCATATTTCTTTTTTCAGCGATAAGAAAGAACTTTTTTTTATTGAGGTGGCATTGTTCCTAGACCCGCACTGCTTGCTAGTCTGACAGTTTTATTGGAAGATTGTAAATTCTGCAATTGATGGCAAACATTCGTTTATGACAAGTCGAGGGTTTTTTTTAGCTGTTTTCCTCGAAACAAGAAGCTGTTTAAAAGGAAGGTACATGATAAAGTTTTTTAACTTCCTTTACGATGTACTGAAACACACATAACTTGAATTGAAATGGGATGAGAGAAATGAAAGCTTATTTACCTACTGAAATGGCATAACGCCTTTAACAAGTACATGGAAATGGAAACCATGGAGAAATACTTGGAAGTATTTGAAGTAAAATTACATAATTTATAGTTTAATTGAAATTCGAAAGAGTATAATTTGTATAAGAATAAAATGGATATCAGTAATCAAAATCGCATGACAATCTTGAATTCTAATCTAGAAATTCCTATGACTTATGTCTTTAATTTATACACATACTTCACTTTCATTTCACTTGTTCTCTACTCGTGAATATCGTGAACTAAACAGTGATGTTTGTTTCATATCTCCTTCCTTGGTTATATAACCATCTCAGCGATGTTTGTTTACGATTCAGCAGGAGGCGACCTGTGATGAACTTGGGGCACCTACTTGCGCTGTATATCGGCAACACTCAGCTCTCAAGCAAACTGCCAAAGTCTGATACCGCCCACTTCCAAATTCAACCAATGACTGCACGGGGCAAGGTCTTGGAAACATGAAAAATCCCCAATCAGACAGCAGACAACAGGTCACCAAAGAGTGAAACCGTAACAGATCTGGCACTGCTAGGTCAGAACGACCTAGGTGAAATCAACATAGTTGAATAATGATTGGAGGATTTGCAGACGTTATCTAATCATAAGTGTAATAAGATTAATATCCCCTCTTCTTATTCACATATATTTGAACATAACATAGAAACTTTGAATTGAAGAAACATAACCATAAAATTATATATTATTGCCACGTGAAATTGAATAAGTAATTAATAACTTACGTGCATTGAATGCATTAGGATAATTGTGTATGTGACAGAATGATGAATGTTTGTTCCCAGCTGGTGGTATAGGGTAAGTATCATATTTTGGCACGGTATTAAGGACTCTGAAATCCCATCAATAACTAATTTATTCAGTGACGTCCGGAAACGAATACAGATGTTATCAGATCAGACAGTTAAACAACATGTTGATTGTCTGTTAATTTTTCATTCAATGATTTATGATGCTATAAATACGGTTTATATCCCTTAAACTTTTAAGTTAATATCTTTACTGTGTAGCGGCAAAAAGCATTACTAGTTAAATGGATTTTAGCAGTTAGATATGGAGACATCGATCACGTCTCTTATCTTAGAGTTTTGTTTAATTCCACAGTAAGTTTCAAATCCGCAATAAACTTTTCGGCCAATAGAAATCGTTCAAATTATTACACTAATGATAAGTATGATTTTGCTCGATGAAAATATATGAAAATATCCACGTCCTGTTGCAAATATGTGTACCCAAGCGGCTATACCACAAGTTGAAATATGCATGTCATATTAAACCACGTGCATATTTCATAAGGAAAGTCAAACTTCAGTAATGAATCGTCATTATGTTCTCGTCATACAAAACAAACCAGTTTTGTCTACGTATCAGCTTAAACCTGGCCTTGTTTAAAGATAAAAAAACACTGGCTGTTTATTTCACATCCGGAAGTATGAAAAAAACTGGAATTTACCCGGAGGCTATGGTTCGTGATTTATTAAAATTGTCTCGTTTCAAATTGATGTATGTATACGATTCATTATTCATTGAATATACATTTAATTAAAGTTTTACCAAACCAGTTTATCTATTTTGAATCATTTCGTTTCAGAATCTCAAGTTCAGTTGTCATTCTTGCTTTTGGCTGTTTGAATTGTGGAATTGAAGGTCGCCATACTTTGTGTCTACATAACTTTTCAGTTTGTCAGCGACTTAGTATCAAACCCTTGCTAAAAACGTAATCGGTTCCTTACAGATCAAATGTCTGCTAGAAGCGCTATATGGCAAGTCCTTCAACACAGCAGGAAAATGTACTCGTTGGCTGTTCCATGGAGAGAATAAACTTTTTTATATGTTCAAAAGCTCTTTTAACAGCCCTTCGCTGCAGTATTGTGACAGCTATGACAACTTTCAACAACATGCTATTAACGATTTGTTACTTGTCTGGTTTCCTCATCCATCGGTTTTGTGGTTAGAATAGACTTTCCATAACACAGGCAGTTTGTGAACTAGTCGGCAGAAGCGTTTCATCAACAAAAACCAAAGTTTCTTTTCTTCATCGATTTTTCTTATATTCACCGTACTTTAAACGAGCAATGAGTTTTCGTTAGATATTTGAAATCGGTTTAATCAAAACTAATTCACGACGAATTCGAATTATCAAGAAAGTGGTCAAATTTCATTTACAACTGCATTTTTTAATATTAATATCAATATCAATAATAATTAAATATTTTAATATTTTATTTCTTTACACCATCTTATATTTATGTTAATTATTACGAGCACCGAGAAATTTCGACTACTATTATTCATGCCCAATTAATCAATTCAAGGAAAACAATCAAAATAATTTCAAATCAAAATCAGAAATATCAATAAACTAACATATTTTTTGCATATCTTAATTATATAAAAAATAATAATAAAAAGTTCTAGTCGAACCATGGTAGCTATAGGTTGCATGAAACATGGTAAACCTTTGTATTGCTTATCTTATTGTAATCATTAAGTTAAACGAGATGTTTTCAAAATGAACTAAATTAGGGATTCCAAAATAAGAAATATCTCTCGTGAATAATGTCTTCTTCAATATGTTGTAAAGAAAGTAATTTAGAAATTGAAACATATATTTCATGGTTAGTCCAATAGAGAAAAACCACTATTATGTCATTCAACCTTTGTCATGATTCAGCTTAAAAATCAATTTCAAATAAAATTACAAAATTTATTAAACACATTCAACATGTGTGACAAATGATGTATGATGATGCCAATATAGAATTCTAATTTTATTTTTTTAAAACCTTGTTCTGTGATATTTTTGTCAAAATGGCATTTATGAATAAATTTGTCAATATTCAACACATCTACATGTAAAAAAATTTCTAAAAAAATATTCAGTCATAAATTGTATTCGAAAGCCTGATTTGCCAAATGCATTGTGACTGTGTCTCTACTTGTTAATATTACATCTATTTATACTAATTTAATTTTTAAAATCATTAATAGTTAAATTAATTTTAAAGTTAAATGTATCTAAATGTATGTATATATGTGAATTCAAACATAACTTGAAGTTTTTAAAAATGAATATTTTTATTTTTATTTTGTGTTTTAGTATGTCATAAAACCTTGACTTCAAGAAGACGATTAATTTAAAGCATTGGGAAACACAAACATCCTGTTTTGTTCCTGGCATAATATAACATTGGTTGATTCTAATGACCAGATTTTTATTTTAAATGTTTATCACGCTCTACTTGTAAATACAACACTTATAATCAAAAAAGGGAAGAATTTTAAGATTTATGCTAAGAAATTTTTCAAAAGAATATCTTTAATAAATAAATATAAGGTGGACATTCGAATGCAAATTCATTTTCACAAAGTGACTATCATTATTGATCAATCACTAACGTTCCAAACAGAAGTGCAAGAAATCCATGACCAAAATTGCAACAATTTAAACCAATCTATTCATACAAGATATGATGATTGTATATTTCATTTTGTTAACACGTGATGTAATCCATTTCATTGATGAATATTTGTTCAGTAACTATTACTTTATTCAAAAATGCAAAATGTAAATATCAATCACTACTGATAATAATAATAAAAGTTAGCAGGGGTAGAACTGACGAACAGATGAGTGATGTAACGCTTATTGATTGTTGTAGATATAAACAAGTATAGTCATGTGCTACCTGTAGAATTTACCTTTAGTAGTACCTTTAATAGTAACACTGCCAGTAGCATTACATTATTATTATTATTATTATTAGTAGTAGTAGTAGTAGTAATAGTAGTAGTAGTAGTAGTAGTACTAGTAGTAGTAGTAGTAGTAGTAGTAGTAGTAGTAGTAGTAGTAGTAGTAGTAGTAGTAGTAGTAGTAGTAGTAGTAGTAGTAGAAACAGCAGTAGCTATAATAATAATGATAATTATAATAATAGTAGTCGTAGTAGTACTATAAATTGTAGTTGTGCACCAAACAAAGACAGTTAGGCGTAATATTTGAAAAGGGAGGGGGGAGGGGGGAGGAGGATCAAACCCCATTAGCGTCATATCCACAATATCTCAACTCCCTAAATGATACTAGATTCATCATTGTCCCTCTGATATAAACAAATGGTAGCTACAATACAAGCTCCAGTTGTGTCGTTTTATATAATAATGTTTGAGTGTATAATCAAACATGGTAGAGAAAAATATTCAAATGAAAATATTGTCCTTATATGGACCATCTCTGGTTCTAATATCAGCATACTTTGCTGAAGGATGTAGTTGGTAGTAGTTTTAATCCGTGCTGTATAGGGTCTTCAATTACATAAATGTAGCTTTTCATGTATTAAATGATAACTACGTTCTACACATAATGTGTTTCTTTTTAAACAATAATTTTGGAAAGTGAATATTTAAGTAGCAATGTTGCAACGAGACGTACAGAGAGAAGGGGAGAGATCAGTGGAAGAAAGTCATAGGTCAAGATCAGAGCTAAGAGGTTAATAGACAACAACACTCTCACAGACATTTTTTATACCTTGAATGTGTCCTGTAGCTGGAAATGGGATTCACCTCTGCCGCTACTACTACTACTACTACTACTACTACTACTACTACTACTACTACTACTGCTACCGCTACTGCTGCTTCTACTACTATTGCTGCTGGTACTACTACTACTTGTGTTGTTGCTGAGACTACTACTACTACTGGTGCTGCTTCTGCTTCTACTACTTATACTAGTGCTACTACTACTTGTGTTGCTGCTGCTACTACTACTACTACTACTGCTACTGCGGCTTCTACTACTATTGCTGCTGATACTACTACTTGTGTTGCTGCTGATACTACTACTACTACTGCTGCGGCTGCTGTTACTACTATTACTGCTTCTACTGCTACTACTGGTGCTGCTGCTGCTGCTGTTACTACTACTACTACTACTACTACTACTGCTACTACTTTCACTGCTTCTATTATTCAGAGCTGGTGTTTTTATTACTGAGAGTCGCTAATGACGATTGCAATAAATGACATAATTGTAACACAAGTATCCGACGTTGACAAAATATCAAAATATGAGAAATAAGGATATCCACAACAATTGTATTTAAACTTAATTTATGATTACGATGTATAATCACTGACTCATTACAATATCGAAATTGGTAACAAGAAAATAAACCTATTTCAAATCAAATTACCATACAGTTCAATAAGTAAACTTTGACCTCTTCAGTGCCTTTGATCGTCTGGCGTGTTACGGTTAGTAAAAGAAGCTACATATCTGAAACAGACTATAGTGACCGAGTTATAGAAGTTCCGCAAAGCCAAGTCGACACACGGCAGCTATTGTATAATGAAACGGTAACACGCGTGATCTGTTTCAACGTTTCAGATTAAGATATGCTGTACAAGCGTCTGGCTGGGGAAACCAGCGATTAACGAGCCGATATCTTAACCCTCACTTTAAAAACAGGCGATCGATAAGTTAAAATAACCACGTTACGCAACAGCCAGACTTGACTGATTCTGTTTCCTGCCGCTAGATGGCAGCAGGTGACGGAGACATGCAGTGCACCCTTCGCCCCAGACAGGAGGTCACAGTCTGTTAGATGGGTCACGTGACTGCCCTTGGTGACCTTTCTGAACCACGCCCTCAGTATGCCATTTGCCTTAGCTTTCTGCACTGTACTTTCTCATTGAAACATGCTTTGACCCAAGGTAGAACGAAGCAAACGTGATGTGAGAAGTATTTGAAGTGAAAAATGAGGCCAACCTTTACACTTGTAGACGGAGCAGCCGAGTGTTGACGTTTACTTGGCTGACATGGCTATGATTTAGTCTTCTTTTGATTTGCTTTTTAATATGTTTCGTTTCTTGAGGTATCTGTTTTGGTGAGTTTGAAATTTTGAAGAAATTGGAAACTCTGACGGTAGATATTTCCAGTTGATCAAACGCTGTCATGTCAGGTTCCCTTGACTTGACAATTTGTTGATTTTATCATCGTGAAAAACAAATAGGAAGACATCAGGAAACATAATTAAATTTGTTTCTTTAATGTTAATCATGACACTTTGAATATTGAAATATCAATCTATCTCTTCACTTACAATCTATGTATGATGTTATTTTTCCTAAAGTTCTTACTAGTAGCTGTCATTTACAGTGATGTGTTAGTATCCTTCGTATATTTTACGAAATGTCTGCCTTCAGATAACATAATTGCATCTTTACATATCTTATAGAAAGTAATTTTAACAAATTCATTTATTTGAGTCTGAATACAGGGTATAAAGTTCTTTATCATATAATGATATACTCGCATTTCCTTGTCTGTTTAGACACTAAAGTTTAAACCTAGACTAATAAGGATAAGGAATGATAAGGATTAGTTATGGAAATCTACTTTTTCAGTAAAGTTTAGTGATGAGAAATGACCACAAAAAGTTAAATTTGAATAATTGCTCAAAATTTAACATCAATGTTTGTATTGATATCTTAGCATGTAAATCTAAATGTTAGTACGAACTAATGCGTGACCAGATAGTTATGAATGATGTTTTCAAATAAATTATTCGAAATATTCTATACCTGTCCATTTATTATCTCACATGCTCAAAGGTTTTACACTGTTTGTTTGGTACTCTTTGATATGTTTAATTATGACGGCTTACCACAATTTCAGGATCATAGTTATTTGAATAAAATAAATCTATAATGATGATATTTGCATGGTAATTTGGATTCATTTGACACTGAAATTCGTATATTTTCTCACATTCTAATTTTTCTGATTTTCAGGGGTCACAAATATTCCTATGTTACTTCCATACATTGTGATTATAGTCAAACATAAAAACACGACTGCTTGATATTATATCAGTTGCTATCGTTAGTATAAATCAATTTTTCCTTTAATATCCCACTCCGTACATCTTGGTAATCAACTTTATATAGAGGGAAATGAGAAAACTGCATGGACAATGGCAAATCAGAATTCTTTCGACGTAGACCAATGTGAAATCCCTAAAGATAGAGATACTGAATTTGACTGCCTTTTAGATTAATATTTGAATAGATTGAAAGAAGAATTAGTTGTCATTAATGTATAGTTTTCGACATTCTCCTCGCCTCAAGAAGTTGGTTTTTTTAAAGTTTTTTTTTTAAATTATCCATGAATAAAACTATGATGGAGAGAACATTTATATTGAAGAGATATATGAGAATATCTGAATGATGAGATATAATGAGACTGAAAATAACAAGTCTCGTTATAACCTTTCTTGATTGTACATGTACATCTATAAAAAAAAAATTTTTAAAACCCACTAAATATTTCTTTACATATAAACTAATTATCAAAACATGTCATGCCGATCAATTCATTTCTGTGCATTTGATAACCATTGTGATTAAATATTTGTATTCTTTTCTTAATGCCAATATAAAAACGACAAAATTGAATAATATCTGACACCTGAGTGTCATCGTAATGCAATCTTAATAATTTTTTCTTCATGAAAATATCGATTAGAGTATGTATATAAAGTACGATAAGATCATTATCACGCCCGTTTACCTTGTGTAAAGTATGAATGTTTTAGATGCAAACATTGTTGGATTTATTTGTAAGTTTTTTTGCAAGGGACAAATGAAAGGAATAATCATTGGTTCCCTAATTGATATAAATTTGGGAATCATTTTCTGACAGTTTTTTCTCGTAAGTGATGTTTTTACTGTTTTTCCAAGGTGATGATGAACTGTTGTATATAGCAGGTAACATGTTATGAATTTACAGGTTTCATACGTAGTTTCTGAAAATTTATTATGAAGATTGTGATCACTTTTGAGATTATTATCACGGCTTTTAAGCAATGACAATTTTTTCAAATATTACTTACATAATAGACGAGTGTATTGTTCTATATGTTATATGTAACTAACGATGAATACGTAAATTTATGTGCCTTATGGTATTTGATATTAAAGATGATACTTAGAAAAAATGGTATTAACATTCCTTATATAAAGGTAAATTCATGGTATATTTGTTTTTACTTAAGATTTTGAAAGAATTTTCAAATTAGATACTTTACTTATCTACTGACGTGTGGCAATCGTATTGAAAAAGATCATTATTAATAGGCTGTTGCATGTCTGTTCATTTTTCTCAAAACTTCATTGTCTTTCAGCAAATCATTGTAAACTATGTGTTTACAATATAATGTATAGAAGGTGGTCCTTTATGTATGATACATGTGCTTTTTATTATATTGCCACATGTATTTCGAAAGTTAGTTTTTGTTATAGAAGAAAGTGTAAAATGTGAATTGTCACTGTACATAAAAAAAACGTAGACCAAACTGTGTGTATTTAGTAAATTGATTTATCAAAATAAAAGGTTTCCCAAAGCGTCAGACGAAAGAATGAGTCTGTGTTATTCAACATCTGTGCAGTTTCATGCTTGGTGGAAAAAATCGTAGATTTAGAGAAAACGACTTTTCATAGACAAAGCACAAACACATTGCCAAATCAACAGAAAATACATTTCAGTGAGGAGTAGCAAATTAGACTGTTTCCATGGCAACGTGAAATCTTGTAGGGAAAGCGAAAAGAAAAGATTGAAGCACATTCATATACAAGTATACATGTACAACTTTCAAGATCTATCTTATTGTAAACTAAGTAAACCCGACAGATAAACATTTTGGAATGACAGAAAGTCTTTACACCACCAAGTTTTTGTGAAGGCCATAAACGGCTCGAGTCGAGGATAATTCGGTTTACATACATTTTCTATTCTGAAAGTTTGCTGTTTGTGAATTTTCATTAATGAGTTTCAATTACTTTATAAACATGGGTTTGTTATGAATCTGATATAAAGAGTATAGATTAAGTTCGAACATGATAAAAACAGCCATGCAAGAGTGTATCAGTAATAAAAATGGTACACCAAAATATAAAAAAATAATTAAAAAGCATTTATGGATCCCAATTCTAGTTACCATGCAAATATCGAAACATCATGCTTTAATGACTTGTAAATTTCCCAACAAGCTGTTTTGTTTAATATTCTATCAGTTTTGAAGGAATAAATGAATAAACTGTTAATGAAATATGACTCCTCGCTTTCATTCGGCCGATGGTTGGGGAGTCGATGAGTAACGAATCCTAATTACCTTATTAAAATCAATTAATCATTTATTAACAAAAGAGCCTGGATGGTGATATTCTTTGATATTCTTAAACTATTACATTTGTTATTAATCATGCTCCTTTGATATTCTTGAAATATTAGATTTGGGATCAATCTCTATTTTATCTCGTATTCAGAACCAAGAAAAGCTGGTGAATATTTGTTGGGTCATGTCATATTATAATAAATCTGCAACTTAATGAAAGATCGATTATTAAGAGTATGAGCCTATCAGTAAGAAAGAGTATTAATTCGAATATATTAATATTTTCAAAATGACGAAAATATGAATTATTCATTAATCATGTAACAAATGGGAAAATCTGGAATTCAAAACGATTTAATCCAAATGTACAAGTCATGTATGTAAATGATTTAGCTAAATTGGAAATTTGAATAATTTCCTAATTGAACAAAAACAGGATTTATTATGCATACCATTCACCGTGGATATAACAGTACCTTGATACTGCGGAGAAATGTTCTTTCATTGAATGATTGATTTACATTTGTCACACATTGTTGTGTATATATTCATGACATTTTAAACGATTCCAAAAGTAAGTTCTCAGCAAGGAACGTTAACAACATTTCTTCATTTTTACTTTCCAAGTCAATGTGTTTCGTTTAAACCATCAAACCATCTGTTCCATATTAACACGTGGTAATTATCTAGATGATAAACATGTGACCATCTGAGTTTTATGAATAACTGTTAAAAATGAGTCGAATTAATGAGTGATGACAGTAAATATCTTAGAAAATATAAATGCGAAACAATTTGCTTAAACAAACTCTCCTCTCCATCACGAAGCCCACCTTATTGAACGAGGAAATTTGGTGCACAATCGTCACATTTTTTTTTTCAAAATTCCATTATGACGGAATGTGATACGGATTCCGTTAAATTCTAGCAGTCTTCTGTTATAAAATAATGAGCACAAATGTAAGCAAAATACAAGTTCTATAAAAACTTTGCCGTAAGTGATTCACGATATTTCGACAAGTTGTAAGCATTATTCTATCGGTTACGGAAAATATATTAGTTTCAAAGTTCCACTTAATTATCAGTAAGCGTTGGTATTTCGACAGAAAAAGTACATGGTCTCAAATTTATTCCGCCTAGTATTAACAATTAACAATAACTATCTCATGCTAACATGCTTTTCAAGACCGTTGTCAGGCTATTAGTTTTTGTATATCGACTGATGTTAACCGGAAGTGTCAGCATAAAAAGCCAACAATTTATGACGTTATTGCAGCAGCATTCTCACGCTTTGCACGTGCAAGGTCAATATCCCGTGTTTCCCGGGTCGGCGCTTATTCCAGATGATTTATTTCAAACATAAACAATGTCTGTTCTGTTAACGAGTTTTTGTACAAGGCTTATACAATAAAACGTTAGTGTGCGGTTTTGTTTCGGGGATGAAATTGTGAGCTTTTCGGGATACATTTTGGAAGGGAATTAAGTAAAGATATATATTGTTATATAACAACAGAAAAAAGAGCGAGAAAACATAATAGATTGATGGGGCTGATGCAATTATGGATTTATTCAGTTATGCATTTAAGGCGAACTTGCCTTTTAAAACCTTATTCACAGTGTTTAATTATTTTTATACAGCATGTAATCAAAACAACAAGACAAAGTAAAATGTAAAATGCTTAGCAATCATTTAATATGACGGATGCTAATTCGATCTCAAATGTGATCAAACTGATCCTATTTTCCCTCTATCAAGCTCCAACACTTAACATTTATGTAGAAACTTGTCATCAAACCAGTAGAAAAAGAAATGTTACGTAAAGGTCGTATCACTTGGCATATTCGTGACAATAAGCAGAGACACTTTGTTGCATTATTCGCCTCGGCGACGAGGGTGCCAGGCTCGGAACGCTATTAAAGATTTAGTATACTAGATACGTGACAGTTATCGAATATTCGAAGTCATGTGGTGCTTCAAGTTTTGAATTATCGTCACATGTGATCAACAAAGGAATAACCTTACTTCGACGTACATTTACATGTCACAAGTAATTTAAGCCTCTTTTTACGTCTCATATCTGTTAAGTTTGACTTTTAAGGGAACGATGAAGGTCGAGGATCGTACATTAAGACCGGTGATTTTCTATATGTCAGTCGAATGTTTTACATATCCATTTCCTCCAAACTGTACTCCATCTGATCAATTACTTTTACATTCCAGCATTCCTTCAAACCTAGTTCATATAATCATTTTATAAAATAATATCGTGATACGAATTCCATTTACACGAACCGTAATAAATCTAAAAGGTATATGGTGGTCAAAATTCCAATATTCGTGTTCTACAAAACACAAAACTGCATGCCCTATGGCACTAACTAAGTGAACAATTTTTTTTTTTTATTTTGCCAAAGGGCTTTGCTAATTCCGATCAAACTAATAGCAATTACTCGTGACAGGTTTCAGATGTTAACTTGATCATATACTTATCTGTAGAGCCTGTATAACACAAAGAAAGTTCCTTTTTCTCCCTACGGAGGTTACCCGAGACACGTCTTCCCCAATACCCCATGTTACAAGTCGAGCACTTCCTGGGCTGGAAATACCAGATTTGTTGTAATCAAGGTTAGTTGTGTTATCGGCACCGTTGTTTCAAACGTAATCATTACAAGACAGAGTTCAGTAACGGAGTTCTTAATTTTGTAATTTTTAGATTAATAAAAAAAAATATATGCATCTTTTCTTAAATAGGAATATTTAATTGTTTTGTATTTCATATTTGTATCATAAGATCAGATTTTTTCTTTTTTTAATATCACATGTTTGATTAAAAATATTTATGCAACTATTTTTAATAAGAATATGTATCTGATTTATCTTGAGAGTGCCTTTAATGCTACCTTCGTATACGGTTTTCTTTTAAAGGGGCAGTAGAATGCTATTATGTTTTTTATAAAAAAATAATTTCTCCAAATTTTTCCTAATAAAATTTACTTTATTCCAAATATATAATCTTCAGAAGCTGAAAACATTAATGAACTCGGTCATCCGTTGCTGTAGAAGAAATAATAAAGTGTCAAGCCAAAACTACTGGCGGCTATTTTTGTGTGAAGACCTAATTGTCTGAGGTAGGGGATTTGCATAGCTGAACTGATCGTGGTGCGTTCGTTTAAAACTGCTTCTTTTGGAAAATTTTATTGCAATAGGAAACACAACAATAATTCAATAAAATCATCGTATCCCATCAGGCCAAAATAATTCTTAACGTATATCTTTACAGTCATAAAATACAAATTTTTGATAAAACGAGAGTAGAGATTGAGAAAGATATGATGAGCAGTTTTTAAGTTTTGCTCCGGAAACGAATCTACCCCTGTAAAGTTTCCAAACTCAACACAATTCCATGGAAATAAAATGATTAAATTATCAGATTCTGCAAATATCACAAGGGCACCACTCCATTAAGTTTCAGAAAGATCAAATAACCGGTTTCCTAGTTCTGCTCCGGAAACGTAATTATTACGGACGGATGGACGGAAAGACGGAAAGGGCGACGACAATGTCCAAAGGTATTAAGTACCGCGGAATAACGATGTGAACATTTGTACCATAACCATCATATTAACCCTAAGCCGCATCGCAAACACAATAACTAACCACAGACACAAACGTTCAATAGCAAGGACCCCTATCCCAACAGTCACCACAACCACTCTATGCCTAGTGGGCAAGGCGACCATTACTGTCATAACTGGCCATAACAATAAACATGGCATCCACAGTGGGTCACTAAAAGACTACAAGCAACACCACAGCCATTGTCTTAAGTAAATCCCTTATGAATAGTTATAATGACCGCCCGAACGATATTCAACATTGCCACAACCAACTGTCATAATAACTACAGCATACATTGTAGGCAACCACGAGAAAAATTACAAACAAACAACACCCTAAGACACAAAAAACCACCTGAATTCCAAAATTATTTTAAACGCTACATTCCAATATTCGAACTAATTCTCATTTTAAGTTTCAATTACAGGAAGTCTTGCCCTATTAGGTGATAATTAACACCAATAAAAACCGTTTTAAAGCGTTTTTAAACTAAAGCCTAAGGAACAACCTCAACCACATCAACTCATCTTTCGAATATGTTATTGGGACGTAGTTGTAATTCTCCATCCATATATAATTTCGAGTAACGTTTCCAACATTCCAAATATAGCTCGTAGAAGATCAAAATCCAGAATTTTCTTACACATCAGTGATAAATTGCGTATCATCTACAATGGTTATTGTTCATATTGTTAACGTCTTGTAAATCGGTTGATACTAGCGCACGGTATTATAGATATAATACGAAACCTTCGTCTCGCAAACGCAATTGGAATATCTTGTAGGTTAACTATGCGAAAAATGTTGGTCACTAACTGTGAGTAACACGTGACCTTCAGACGTACTCATGAATCTTTAATTCACTCGAACTTATGTTTCCAATGGATGCATGTATATATCTTTGTCTGAAAATAACACTTACAGTATTTTAAGAAATTATAATCACGACTACTCAGACTGCGACGGTTGCATATTTTTTTATCAAGACTAGCATTGTCTAAAACCTACACGATCATGATCACTTTAATCTTCTGGACAGTTAGATTCCGGGATCACAGGTGCTTGGTGCATGGGAATGTATTAGACACGAACGAAAATATCGTTTAGTGCGCAAGCACAGAGTAAGCTCTTTTCATTAATGTGGCATTCTTCGACGTCAACATTCCGGCGCTCTGTAAGGTATTAAAAAGTTATAGCCTTAGCAAGTACTGAAGGCTGGTCTTTGTGACCAGCACTGATCTTTTTGACGGATAGTAGTAGTAATATCAGTTTATTTAACGGACAGAACTCTATTCAATTTCATAAATGTATTTTTCACAACGATTTCCGGAAACTGCATGAAATACTCTTCGATTTGATGATATAATAATTTTTTCTTAAACTCAAAACGAACTCTGCAGAAGTTGAAGACAAAAAGAATATTCATTGACATTTCACTTGTACGCCCTTTGACCATTAGACCTACAGATTTCATCAGATTTCAACGGTGGTTAGTGTTGTTGTGGTGGCGGTTACGTCAACGAACAAAATATGTTATATGTTTATTTCTTTATTCCTTGTCGACATACATAAAAAGAAATGTAAAAGCCCGACATCGATAAAGGTTTAAGAATTGTACGATTACAAACAGAAAAAAATTTAGTGAATGGCATTGAATTTAATGGTATGTCCTGGCAGCGCTACTTTCACTTCAACCTGGAGAGACACGAGGTCTTACTGAACGAGAAGTTCGATTTTATAACAGCGTTAAGATAAATGTAGGCCAGTGTTTACTTATAGCACTGACAATGATAATTTGTCAAGTGTCATACACTGAAAATGTAGTTAAGCGTTTTCTGATTCTAGAGCTGTCTAGTGTCACGATGTGGTCTTTCGGATCGAACCTTTAATTTCTTCGTCACCAGGCTTATTCTCTTGTCATCGTCATGTTAGATCTGCTCGCCTGAGGTAAAAGCAACAGTACCTCACATTAATTTCCTAATAACTTCGTAGATACATACATTCTCCCCCGACATATGTGACGGAGCTACCTATGAAGGGAGAGCATTAATGAGATACACAGAGGATACTAAACAACCTTCCATTGAATGCTATTTCTAGTAAAAGAATTAATGATTTGGTATGAAACGACCGAAACTTCTCGAATCGAAGCTCACCTAAACACTCAAGACAAGATACCAATCACAAAAGCCAATTCATTTTCCAAAACGAAAAACACTACAGTGACCATCTCAAATACCCACCAAATGCAAACTGTAACGGATATTTGAAATTGAATGACTACACTTCATCTTTCAATAACACTAGTCGATTCGAACCTTTGGAAGTTTTGAGTAATATACTCTAAAGGACATAACTGTCATTCGAACCTTTGGTAGTTTTCATTAAGACGCAGTGAAGGACATAATTGTCATTCGAACCTGTGGAAGTTGTAAGTGAGTGAGTAATATATCCTAAACGATATAATTGTCATTCAAACGTTGGGAATGTGTGAACAATATACAATAAGGGACATAATTGCCACTTGAAACTCGAATTTCTGAGTGATAATATATACTGAAGGACATACCTGTCTCCAAAATCTCGTCATAATCAGGAGGTAGGCTTCCGTTACATTACATGTATGTTAGAGGTATTTACGAGGCCTTAAAGAACATTTATAACCGTACATACTCTCACAGAACAGAGACGTTTTGAAGAATTTTCCATCGTTTATTTCATGCTTTACACATACATATGCAAATTTATACACACATATCTGATCATTAGAAACTGCTGCTTTTAGTAGGGATAGTTTAAGATTTGATACTAAATGATGAATTACGTTAAAAGAATTGAATATCATTATCCTACCAAATTAGTGTGTTTAATAATAGAGGTTTATTTTCAGTATTATAAAATAAATAGACGTGTAAAATTGAGATTAATGTAGCCTTGTTAGAAGGTTAATCAACATATCAGTATATTACAACGTAGGTCGCTAAATACAACTGAGTTCGTCACACCTTTAAGGCCACCAATCTATACTCAATGATCATACAAAATTTAATTTATAAAAACAAGTTTCAAAGTACGCAACCTATCGATTTTTACCTTGGCGATGTTTTCATATTTATGTCAAATTGACTTTGTTTTGAATATATTGTATACGACCTGTAGCGATGTCGCAAGTCGCATTGTCAAAGAAGCGAGACACACATCTGGTGTACACACATTACAAAGCAGTCACAGCTTTCCTTCACATCTCACTACAATCAATAGCTCACTGGCATTCAATGTCTGTCTGGCCTTTCTGTGACCCGGTCCCACATCTGGGTCACTGCGACTAGTGATGTCCGCAGGTCGAAGCGATCTGGAACCAAGCCCATGGGTATTTGCCGGCCGCTTCATTCACTTTTTCTTGATGTTTTGATTTTAGTTCTAACATATCACATTGTGATATTTTTTTTTCTTTCGTTCGGGGTGTTATTTCATGAAGAAGTATTAATCATTCCATAATGTAATATCTGACAAGACTTATTATACGCCTGTATTTTTTTACGTTGAAAATGAAAATATAAATGTCTTATCAACGACATGTCGTCTTTAATGAACAGTATTATATATGTCTTCATCCTGTTATTTCAGTTATACACCCTTGTTTAGAGATTTGCCAGACTTTTGGACTAGAGATTTTTTAGCTTAGAAACGTAATTGTAAATATACCCATGATCTCTCAGCGAGTAAGAGACAGAATCAAATCTATTAGTAATTGACGACGATATTTTTTTCAAAGTTAATCAAATTTCGTCCCGATTAAAAATTCATAGATGTCAAATCAGTGAAAAATGTCATAATCATAGAAATTTTCTTAATCATTGTGAAAACAAATATGGTAGCTTACAAAGTACATGTACCTACCTTGCTTTATAATAACACATAATAAGACATTGTGCATGAACCAAAGATGTTGCAGTTAAACACGTCTTTGTCATTGGCGTTTAATTTGGTCTGAACTGAAAGTATGTTATTGTTATTAATTTATTTAATTTTCTGATACTCATTATCGTACATATGAACAAATTTATTGGGGGTTTTCCCCCCAAAAAAATTGACGAGTTTTGACAAAGTATTTTTTGAAGATTACTGACTACAGATAATAATAATAATGCACCCGTTCTGTCACATTTAAATCATTTTATCAATTAGGTCTGACTTATCATAATCATTCTAATCCACATTTCAAATAAAAACAACTTTTAAGCAAAGAATACAATGTTTAGAAATATCAGGATTTGTTTTCATATAGCATTTAAATCCATTCTAGTAATCTAGAATCCAATTATCTACTCCTGCGTCCATTCACCATTCTGTTAATATCAGTCAACGAAAGAAACACCATCTACAAAATCTACATTGTATATTCAATATTTATATATAATCGAAACTTAATCCCCGTTTTAAAAAGTAAAAACTTTCTTTAGCAACGAATTTAACGACATAACGCAAGGCTATTTGTCCTTTCAACGCGGTGTGAAGATTACGTGTGAATGACCGAACTTTTCGTGATTCTATTGAAGTGTGCGGTTCGTGCAATATCGTGCACGTGGCGCATTAAACATATGCCAGACGTCGGTCTAGTCGGTTGTTTTGTCTTCAACAATTGATGTCTCTTTTACGTTCATAAGGCGCTGCACTTGTGGGGCATGTTTGCATTTAACATTTGCTTAATTTGAATATCGATTAATCAATTAAGCTAGAGAAATGTAATCGTTTTCATGATATTTCTGTTTACTGCAGGATTTTTCTATTTCGAATGTTCAAAAGATATTACTATGATATTAATTGTATTTTAATAGATTTGTTTTTAATACCATAATTATATTTATAATATTTGGAGAAATTAAATCGTTTTTACAATATTTCAGTTTACATCCGCTTTTTTTAATTCTTATGTTTTTAAACTATTATTTTGATATTTGTTGTATTTTGTAAACTTGATATTTTGTTTATCACTGAATATTTTATTTTTTATGTTTGGAAATATAAATAAATTTAAATGATTTTACGTAATGTCAGTCAACAGATTTTAATATAAGAATTGACCAACACATATCATCGATGTAAGTTAGAAAAAGATGCAATGTATGAAAATAGCAGATTAACCTCAAAATGATATAATTAAATTAACGGCTTAAATGGTACTCCTGAGATGAATACCTGACACCACATCCTAGATATGAAACTAAAACTTTTAAGACTTGGTCAAATTTTGGTGGACATGATCTTATCAAAACATATAGTAATAAATTAAACTGTCGTTTGCTATGCACAAAGTTTCTATCCTACTTTTTGAAAAATACGATTCAAAATTTTAAATTTTACCTTGAAACGTTACATAACATAGTGTAGATAGTAATTATAAGTACATCTTACGCAAACTTCTTATTTACCGTTAAGTGTGTTTCATGTTCACGGGTTTTTAATCTATGAAAACAGTCTTTGGTAAAGTTTTTGATCTGGTCGTAATTTGTTTGTACTTCTCCAGATAATAATACGCTATGAATTTTTAGAAACATTTTTTTACAAATTCACAAGCTACACATAATCACTGTTGAAATTTTGTTCGAGCATCAAATTACGAATATTTCAAATTTAGGAATCAGTGTGAATGTAAATCGTTCATTTAGAATGCAAGATATCGTAAATGAATTATAAATTGCAATAAAAAGTTAATTGAAATTAAAATGTAAACATGTTTAGTAAATTGTACGTGTGAGAAAAAAATCAAACATGAGATTGAATGATCTACCTTCGTTGTTTAGAGTTGTGTAATGTGCAAGTGCTTACTTTATTAGCGAGAACTACACCTGCAATCTATCAATAGTTTTTCTTCCATCTGATGATCGAAATAATACGTGCCAATAAAATGTCATATATCGGTATTGCTGTAGAAACTACCTAGCTAAAGAAGGTATATGTTTGTAATTCTTGTTTTTCAATAATGCTTCAGTACACACATTACAAATCGTGTTTACCGACGAGTACCTACTGAAAGCCATCTGTAAACAAACGTGGGGACGCAAGCCAATTTTGGCAAAATTTTCAGTTTCAGTCCCATTTGACAATTTCAAGATTGTTCAAGCAGTACCATACAACAGGTTAAACACCGGAAATGACATGATGTGGGTAACCATTTGTCACCACCGAACAAGAGGACCGCACCTTTAACTATGAACCGCTTTCTGATTGCGTGCTTCAGAGACCCCGAGAGCTATGCCAGCCGGAGCTTACATGCTCCTTGTAGGGGCACCCTAGCTGGACAAGGTCGACGGAGAGAAGTCAGACAAAATTTGAGTCGTTCTAAAACCTGCTTTCCATCTCTCACTATGCCTTTCTTTCCGTCTTATTCCTCATCCCATCGATACCTTTCTCCCTGATCTGTCCACTCTCTTTAAGATGCTTGTCATCCACGTGTTTAACAACTGATGTATTGTCCAAAACACGTTAAACCCCAACTCACTCGCTCTGAGAGTAATATCAACAGTGACAACAGCGTTGGGTTGACACATGAACATTGTTCCATCTCTGATATGACCTTGACCCATCTGTCTCGACAGAACCGGTTACGTTTGGAAGGGGGAATTTCACTTAAGCAAGTGAGAAATTTCCAAAGAGTACTGTACAGTGATGAATGTCGATTACATGAATGTTAGCTCCGCCGGAGATAAAGGATATTTTGCTTTCGGCAAAACGCTCGGGAATTTCAATATCCACTGTTGAAGGGCGACGTATCGGTTCAACGTTTCCAAATTTATGGTGCGACGTGTACAGGCATATGTTGATGACGCAGGAGATCAAACGCGATACTGTTATTGAAATTATCATTTAAATAAAGTTTTGATATCTTTGCTGTTTTACAAACATTGACAAAATAGGACAAATTCACGACCCAAACGTGTTTGACGTCGGATAATTGCTCAACGTGTTAAGGTTATCCCTTAAACGTCAATTCTCAACATATGTCTGGCACACTTAACCTTTTTCAAGTTTCACCTACCATATTTTGGCTTTTTGACAATTCAATAACTTTCGCTATAATGTTTAATGACGATCAATGAATAAGGATTGAATGCACATGCAAGTGTTTATTTCAGGTTAAACCATAACTGTAGATAAAATAAAAAACCAACAAGATCTTTAGTAATTATCCAGTTTTAGATTAAAAACCAACAAGATCTTTAGTAGTTATCCAGTTTTAGATTAAAAACCAACAAGATCTTTAGTAATTATCCAGTTTTAGATAAGAAACCAACAAGATCTTTAGTAATCTTCCAGTTTATCATTTTTAAAAACAGGCATCGCAGTAACTATTGTAAAGGAGTTAAGTTTCGATGCATTGTAATAACAATTGTCGATTCGTAGAGGTGAGTGTCTACAGTTGCTAACCTGGTTGATGACAGGAGACAAAAGAGCAGTATTTGATGTAAGACAAAGGAGCACAAAGGGTCTCGCAAAACTCGCCCTCATGTATGGAACAAGACGATGAGCTGTCCTCGTGACCTGTGTTAGAGTCCTTCCAATGGTAATATGTTTGCAGAAGAGGCCTGAACGTAACTGAGAAACCCTCATGTGTTCAGATGGGTTGTATAACATAGGAAGTAGTTAAGAGCAAAAATGGCCATGCAATACTTTCTTCAAGAAGTATATTATGATATGAATTTATAAACGCATAAGAAAGATTCATATTAATGATAAATGATATCATGAGTTGACTTAACCAATTATTTTGGTACATTATTGTAAATAATGGTTGTCACCTTGACAAGGATTTGCATAGCGAAAAAAGATCGATCACTGTAAACTGCTGCAAAAATCCAAAGGCAGTTTAGAGTCGAGAATGGCTTGTTTTCACAATTGTGAACAACTACACGTGAGTGGTGCTGGAAGTGTGGAAAATTTGTTTCAACCATGACTTTTTGTAGTTGAAATTCTCCATGTAATATTGTGATTATCATGAGAAATAGCAGCAATTACTTTGCATATAGAACGAAAATCAAGAAGCTTTGCCCTTGACAATGCTCACAACACCATAGGCTATGTAGAACCGAACCCCGTTGTATCATTATGGCTGACGCACAACATAACTGATGCCACTACGACAGAACCATAGCCGAGGCGAGAGAAGATGTCAAGACGCTACTTAAAGGCAGGTGCGTGACATGTACACTTCCTATCACAATGAGAAAACTTGGTGCCACGGCAGATTCATCCCTCAACATGGAGCCGACATGGTTTAGAACTATTGCTTCCAACCTCGTAACACCAATGCCATTTTTTGACCGGGGAGGCAGTAGCTATTGTCAGGTCTTTATATTCTATCCTGCATAAACTACTGCAGTTGTCTACTTGGAGGCCCATCATCGGAACTCATGATCATCAGTTGTTTTACTGGGAGTGATGAACAGTGCCGCTGGATTGGTTACTTCATTCCGCCATATCACTCCCATCTATCATAACAGAGAATTCAATTTGCAATGTTCTCATTGACCTATCAGTGCTTACAAATGACACCCTAAAGCCTAAATGACATGAAACTATAAAACGTATTTCTCTTAACTTGACACAGCTTTACATTTTCAAAGTTCAAAAACTTATATTTCACATTTTTATTCAACTATTTTTTCTAGAAAATTTGAATTCTATATTCATCGAATTTATTATATACTACCTATGTTAGCATTTACAGTTCTATAATCAGTTCCCAGACATTGTCAAGTCATGAGATTGCTTGCATATTTACAATGAAGTATTTCTGATTTTAAATTCTCAGACTACAGAGAAATGTTTTCTTTTCCATACAATGACAACTTACACGAGCTTGAATAATTTGGATAATCAATACTCTTGGTTATATACATATTCTCAAAATCAATATTTTTCATATTTCCCATTACAAGTGATCGGTACTTTGTTTCGGCATATTCATATCATTTTGATTTAAACATTTTCTCACATGCTTATACTAACAAATTCGAGACTCTTTGGTTTGATAATATTCAAATAAGCTCATCTAAATAACTCGAAAAGTCGTTCTCTTACATTATTATACTTCTAACAGATTCGAGACTCTTTGTTTTGATAATATTCAAATATATTCATCTAAACATCTTGAAAAGTTGTACTTTTAATAACCATAGTAATTCAAATATTTTCAATAATCATTCGGATTCAAACGTTTTCCTCAAATGAATGATTAAAGCAGTTAATGTTCACTCCTTTACAGAAGCAAGATCGAGTTGAGCTGATGAATGGTCGACTTTACCATCACATGTAGTGTTCCATTAATCAGGGTGACGTATGTTGTCAAGTCGACCGGGATGAAGGTGATTAAAATACCGTAAACTATTCATACTTCTACACCATTCCAAAAGGCTTTACTGAATTTATAACGCGCATTAAATCTAAAACTGATCAGGAGATTAATTGACAAAAAATAAAACATTTCAAGAGTGAGATGAAAATATATCCTCAAAATCTGCTTTCATCTTAATTGGTGAAGCAAATCGATTAAAATTGGAGCCAAAGCAGACATTTGCTGTACAAACAACGCTGCGTGTCGTCTGTTAGAAACCACTTTTGATCAAAATCCATCCCATCTCATCGATTAAATGACAAATGACGTCACGGCACCTTTCAGATGACGTCTGCTTTTCATTATCCCCTTTAACATGCTTATGGACGAGATAGCAAAACACCTTATACATGGCGACACATCTCTTAGAGAGATGTCATAAAGTTGGCAATACGTCAGTGTCGCGGAGAAATCTTCAGATGCGACGACGATGCTGTTGGTAACCGCTCAATAAAAACCGGTGAAGACAACGCGGTCAATGTCCTACCGGGTCACGTGACATGCCATGACATAGCCGGGTTATAATGACCTGATCATCTGCGGAAAAAAACGTCTGTAGCCTGAGGCCGTGCGTACAGACGACAGCATCCATCGATTAGCGCGTAACTTTAAGTTTACCTTTGCCTTGGGGATTGTTCGATAAGGATTGGGTAGACGTGATTAAAACGACCTTCTTTTTCGTTCAGACTCTTCCGTGATTATGAAAGAAAAAAACCCTTTGAACCTTGAGGTTGGAAATCCTCACAATCCCCACTGAGCGTAATGAAGCAAAATAACCACATCATCTTTGAGCAATATCAAAATGAAAATTGTTTCATTGAATAATGCAATGTTTTTTTGGCATTTATTCATACGAGATTCCCTGAAACAGTGAGATCTCTCGATGCGCTCAGCCAATGAATTGAAAATAAGAGCTTATTTTCAGATTATGGGCTAATAATACCTCGTGTGAAACCTATCAACAAGGGTTTTGTTTATCGAAAAATATTTGAAACCAGAACCTAATTAACTTTGAATTGTTTATCTTACTGTTAATTGCTTTATGTAATTATGCTATTTGTGGCGACATGAAAACGCTATATTTATACAGCTTGACGCACAAACGAGTACAGAGGACGGAAATGAAACGCATGAGCATGTATCATAGTAACAGACAGTGCGCAGACCAGCCGTATCAATACTACTGTGACGCAATTCCTATAGACAGACATGTTAATTAACCTTTACAGAAATAACTTTCATGAATAAAGCATCTGTCAAATTGCTTTCGACCTTTACCCCACTGTTCGAACATTAATGAAGATAAAAAGACATGCTATGTACTCAACATCCCTTGATAATTGTAAACTGGTAAAATCTAAACAATTCTTTACAACACTAGTGAACTTAAAGAGCCACTCCGTGAGTTGTTGGAGTCATATATGGCAAACTTTATCAATGGTGTCATTTGATCGCGAACTATCGACTGTTACCATAAAGACACATTTTAAAACTAATTGGTTTTTGACAGTGACAATATGAAGGTAGAACGTCGCAATTATGATCGAAAACCGGACAGTGGCGCGCGTCAAATAGTCAAACGTAATTTTGGAGACTTATCTGAAACAGCCAGGAGGGCAGTTAGGAGTTGATAGTGTTTGTTAGGTTATATAACTAGTATATATGTATATTGGACGTGATATCTACACATTTGTGCATTTATAAGGATGTTTTTATAATTTCATAGAAAACCAGTATTTGTCTTTTGGACATGAAAAGTTAAGATGTTTTGATTTTAGATCACCACATATGACATTTAGGTAAGTAAAAAAAAGTATAAAAAGTAAATAATATGTTATGAAAATCACGGAGTGGCTCTGTAATAGTTTTCTAAATGACGTCCAAATGAATGGTTATCTGATGTGATGCCTGTAACACTGCAGCCTCGATTACGTGACTTTATGTTAGAATCGGCTGTATTGTATATCGGTGTGTGTTAAGTCCAAACTGACGGAGACGGTTCCTGATTGTGTTAGGATGCATGGTTCTGGCTGTTTTGACGGGATTTCGCATACGGTTACGTAAGTGAAGAAGCCCAATCCATCTGTCCTGAGCAGGGGTGGTAACTCTTGGGTGCTCTCTCCGCGGCCCGTTGTTAACGTCGGTTGTCTGGCTATAGCGTTGCCTAACATTGTTGCCTGCCTGCCAATTTCTTGTTGAGAGACAGACCTCAAACAAACCAATTGCATTAACTGGATTTCATCAGTGAATGTGATGTGTTTTTGCACGTGCAGAACACTTGGCAATTCTATAATGTATTTCTCGAAAAATGCACAATAAACAATTATTAACAATTTGGTCAAAAAAGGTTTATCAAATAATAATAAATACTTTTTCCATAATTATGTAGGGATTTTTGAGATGCACAGGTTTTTTTTAACCTAGTATACATGTATATAGATATTATCAACTGACAGTCTCTATGTGAGACTACATTAATACTCGTCACCTAGGATGGCACCAGTCGTTTCGCCGACAATGTGTATATGTAACAACCATTGCATAAACTGGGTGTGAAGTACATCAATTGCACAGGTACCAGATGGTCCACGCAATATACAGGTGTGATCTTCAAATACACACAACACCTGCAAGTTAATCAACCGACCTGGACAGGCGTTAAATATTGATATGACAGAACATAAATAACTGGTCGAGGTGATGACAGACTGATTAAATACTGTCTGACACGCACTCTCGTGTCACAAGCTGTTAAAGAGCTCATGGATGCAGTCTGTTCTTTAGATCCCACGTACATGGTGTGCATCAATCATTGTTAGTTCTAAAGACACGAAACCATTATCAATGCTCCACCTTTGCATATTAATACTTCAGAAACCAAAACGATCTGTACACAAGGTATGACCTGTCATTGTAATGTTTAATTAACATGTAACGTTATATTGTAAAGGACGCATCTTTGACCTTGTTAGTTCAAGTGTTAACCACGGGCCCGTCAGGACGATATTCTTATAGTAGGTTTCACTTAGTTATGGCAAACAAGAGATAATTTAACTCGATTGCATGTTCCTAAACATCTACTTACACCACTAATGTTGCGCTATTCAGGCTGTTTCAGACAATTTTGAACAGTGTAAACTATATACTTAAAGGGGCCTATGCAACTGTTTTTTCCAATAAACATTAGTAATGCAAAGTGTTTTGTCCTCCGATCTCAAGGTTAAAAACGCCTTTTCTCAATTCATTTCTCACCCTCTAGTACTGTGACGTGACGTGATGTGGCGTGGCGTGACGGTTGTGGTTTAATATAATATAATATAATATAATATGATATGATAAAATATGATATAATAAAATATAATATAATATGTAATGTTGTTTAATATAATATGATATCATATGATATGATATAATATGATATAATATGATAAAATAAAATATAATATATAATCCTTCCCTCATAATACACTTCAAGAGTTTTTCTTTCCTTTGTGACATAATATAAACAACCTTGCGCTTCAATTTACTGCACTTTAAGCCGTTTACATGATCTGTCATTCATATAAAAGTCAACAAACATTGAAAGATGTCACCCAAATGTAACAATCTGGTTCGGCGGTCTGCAAATTGAGACTCGCATCCTGACCCAGGTCAAACGACCGCTCTCATCCCGAAGTTCAGACGTGACATTACTTTGTTCAAAAGGAAATCCTCAAGGGATTAAACTTTTTGTCTACAAACTGGCATGTGTCATTTGGGGATTCATCGACTCAAAACCTGGAGAGCAGTTTCCGCGCTTTGTCTGTAAATCTAATTAAACAGGAAGTTCTTTTGAGACGCTTGGAGATAAATGAGATTTAGAAATATTTTAATGTATCATAATTGTTCCTTAGTTCTACAAGACGGATTTTGCGACTAATGCAAGCCGATGTAAAGTGTAAAGAGTGATTCTCATAAGGAGATTTATCTCATTTCTTTTACAATTTATTTCTGATTTGAAATTTAAATCAATATGAAAGTTCTCGTAATTTGGTTGATCATTCGTAACGATTGGGTCAATTTTGGTATTAAAGAATATTTTATTTGAAATTTCTTTAAGGCAATGGATTTGAAGATTGATATTTGAACCGAAAATCAATCGAATTGCCAAATCCATGGTGAGACTCCAGTTTTAAGCTTTAATTAAGACCCTAAAACAGACTTAACAATTGATAACAATAGTGCAACAATAGTGAAAAATTTACAAGTGACGAATATTCAATTGAAAAGAGATGTAGTAAGCAAGGAGTTCGATATACACTTGGTATAACTAATGTTTTAGCACCACTGAGCATCTTGAGGTGGATATTAGGCGCTTTACAAATGCATTATTATTATCATTATTAATATCAAAGATTTATATAAAAACATGTTTTGCCTCAGGTTTTCAAGTGTCGGTATTCCAGACATTTTAACAAACATAGTTCTTTGAAATTGCTGCAAGTTCTTTATAATGAACTGTAAGAGGATACTTGTGTTATTTTAGAGCGGCCACTTTTTCTCATTTTAGAATTGAAATTTAAGTCCGCAGATTTGTCCTTACTGTGACCTCTGCCAGTTATGAAACGGCGGCAATGATAGAAACATCAAGTATGGTATGCATATCAAATCTCTTTTATAAGGAAAATTGGATTTTCTCAACTGCAAAAACGATTTTTGGAATGTTGGATTTGTAGATATAAAACCTCAAAGCAGATTAAACAATATACATATAGCACTATTATATACTATTTTGTTCATTTCTTCATTTGTGTTTTTAACTTTTAACACAATTTTGACACTGTACGTTGTTTAAGTAGCATATGATTTAAAAGTAAAACATTATTTCGAAAACGTGAACATAAATTTGCACCAAAAGTTAAGAAATTATAAGAATTTTGAACTTTAAATGTGACTTTTCTTTTCCTGCGTTTAGTTCTGCAACAAAAAAGCAAAGAGTTACAGGACCAAAACATTTTGGTCACACTATTGTGTCATCATCTTGTTATGGTTAATGAGACCACACAGCGCATTACTGGTTTGTCAAGAATTTAACTTAAACTTGACTGTCAGGAACTTTTTGCGTCAAATAGATCTGCGACCAAGTAGGCCAGTAATCTCCATCGTTTTAAATACCTTCATCGTTGCTATTGGTTCAAGTGTATTTTGTTCCATTTTACAACTGCCCCTTCAGAAACTACAGTTGACTCTTTACAGTGATTATCATGAATAATTCTTTACCAGCGAAGTTTTAACCGTCAGCCGTTAGCCTGTTTAGAAGTAGTTGTTCCAGTATTATAACGCTTATTTACATACAACAATGGTCATTGAATGCTTCCTGGACAATTTTAACATCAACATCCTTGCATGGTCTTCCCGATCACCAGATCTTAACCCGATAGAACATAAATTCAAAAGACCCATACCTCAACATTCCGACCATCCCCAGACACTTCCTAATTTGATTATTTCATTCATTTGACAGTTGGGGGGAGTCGGATTTCACATGAACGACTTCATCAAGTTATCCTAGTCTTTGCCACTAAATTGAACTTATTATTCATGGTGATTATTCGTGATCACTTACACCAATATTTCCTGATTTGCAATAATTTTCAATTTTTTATTTTGATTTTTATGCCCTTTTAAAGATTCGTTGACACTGCTCATCAGTGCCTGCCGATTCAGCTCGGTCGGCAATACTGTCAAGTGCGCCTAATTAGGCGTCTCATCGCAAGTGCGATATACCGAGACTCTATTAATTGCATCGATACTAATGACAGACGCATTTCTAATTGAGTTTATTGCCTTTTATGTTCATTTTGTTTTTGAATAAGGTAAGCATGAACTTTTTTCTTTGCAATTTCAGCTTGCAATTTTCATTTGTTCTTCTTCACGGCCGCGCGTATGATATGGTAAGACCTGTCGGACGACAACAGCGAATGGTAGAGGGTTTGAATTTCAATATTGAGAGCTAGAATGCACACAAAGTTTTGAAATCATTTGCCTGGCGTGCATTCGAAATTTGCCTTTCAAAAGTGAGCAAATGACTTCAATCCAGATTCGCTGCCAATTAATGCTATACTGTCTTTGACCCCTATTCTGTGGACTTATCCCAAACACAATAAATTTAGTTGTTGTGTTGGACAAGAAATTGTGCAGACATGATTGTAAACGTTTTACAATTGAAAAGCAAAATACAACTTTCTATTGAATTAAAGTGATAAATTTTTAGAAAATATATCAGATATATCATATAAAAGTGTCAGAATTTCTTGTTTAAAGCTCTTCTAGTGTATCGCTCTGTAAGCTGAGTTTTCATCTACTTTCTATAGGAGACAAAGTGTGCAGAACTATAAATTCACGTGCTACAATTTAAAGAATGCTTTGGTAGAAAAAGGTAAACATTGATATCAAGACCGATTGAGATGTCAGGTTTAAGTATTGAGTTCATTCATTGTTGCGTTGCCTTGAGCCAAGTTAGGATTTATGGTAAGCGTTAAAATTTTATTGAGTATAAAAATGACATAAAGTTACAAAAAAAGAAAATACAACATATACGGAAGGATGACACGTTTATTTGTTGAAAATTCAATTTCGTTTTGTTGTATGCCTTGTATAAAGCAACCAGGTGAGTCGTGATTCATGTTATAGTTGCTCTGACTTGTCGAAATGTACGTATATCATTGGTAATTACTATGCTCGTAGTTTGTGTAATCTTTTTGAGATCTAAAAGATGTTATGTTAGAAAAGGCATTTATGGTATCAATTTTTCATATGATTAATCTTTTGATAGTGAAAAGAAACGACAGAACAACAAATCATTTTGCAGGGTAATTTGATATTAACACCATGCTCAGAATATGGGGAAAAATGAAGATAAAGATCTTGCTTGTGAACGTGACGTTTCCCAAAAGCTTCTGTCCTGACAATGAAAATTGAAGAACCTTTCAAATGTTTTATATGACTTATTTTTCGAGATAATCATCCATGACCTCCAATGCATGTTCCTATCAGCATCAACGTATCTGAAAACAACTTATTGTCACGTGACCCTCAATCCTTTACTGAGACCCTTTACTGCCGCAATAACGTTCTCGTCAGTCTCAAATTTGTGATAAGTTTTGAGCCATCGTCTTAGCGGGCTGGATATAGAGAAATTCAAGAATTCCAAACCTACTGTCTACAAAAATAAAACCGGATGCTATGACTTTACCACTAGAATAACATGTTTTGAATTTTAGAAGATGTGGGATTGCATGCTTTGGCATATTGTTTCTGGAACAAAATCGTGAATCCAAGTTTCATCCTTCGTAACGACAAGTAATTCTCCCAGTATTCGTCAATACATTGCTGACTGGACATGACACGTTTTCGCCTTTGGTCTTCAGACAACATCCTTGTGACCCATGTCCCGATGTCTTATTCTTATTTTGATGATAATGTGTATTCGCTCAATTGGTTTTTATGTGGTGAGCTGAAGCTATGTATTAAGTGGTCACACCCATGTCTTGAATTATTTATCAAGCACAGCGATAACGATTTCCTGTGTATTTTATCAGATGGGCAATGAGGATGTGACTCGTCATCGGTTTTCTTTCTATCACTAGTAAATTGACCAAACCACCGTTTAACGCAGCTATATGATGGAGCAAAGGGACCTATCTTGATGAACTTCCTTTGAACTAAAGTATTCTTAACGCAGTTGCTTAAACACAGCTCGACGTTCATTTCTGTTTAATGTGGTACTCAATTTCGGGATACCATTGAAGAACTATTACAGGCAAATGAAGTATATGCTTCTTGTCATTATCTGACATTTACACTCCATTGGGATGTTATTCATGAATGTGCAATCTGGTATCGTTTTTGTTCATATTCAGGCCAGAAACTTTTGGGACACCCCTCGTAGGGATTTGTCACAATAACAAAGGTTGGGTCGGATTGACATTTTGTATTGTCCTCAAATGAATAGTTAATAGCATCCGAGAGATTTTATTGAAGCAGAAGAACCTATCATTTTCACATCCAGATAATTCAGTAACACAACAGGATCGTTAATGACAGGACTGCTTGAAGACACACAGGCAATTAATCATTTTCTGAGCTTTTGTGAATTATCTAGAGATGGGGACAACTTTGTACTATAGACATACTTAAATCCCATAAATGTTTATAACTTTTTCTAAATTTGCTTAATATTGTGGAATTTGAGTTTTATGTTATGCAAAAGAATAGTTCAATTGGGTTTGACTGTCATGTGCATTTAGTATGAGGATATGTTTCTTGACCTCGACCTTCTCTGTCTCTTTGTGCCTGTTCTTGGTTTTCTGTCTGTCTGTCTGTCTGGCACTGTCTATTTCTCTCTGTCTGTTTGTCTCTGTCTGTCTGTCTCTCTCTTTTTTTGTATATTTTGGGTAGGTTTTTAAACATCAATGTTGTCACCTTTTAATCTACTCACTGCCTTTAACAATGTATTTCTCTCTCTCTCTCTCTCTCTCTCTCTCTCTCTCTCTCTCTCTCTCTCTCTCTCTCTCTCTCTCTCTCTCTCTCTCTCTCTCTCTCTCTCTCTCTCTCTCTCTCTCTCATTTTAACATTTCATAACCTTCTCTGGACACCATGGTCCATTAACTGTTGATGTTTGTAACTCCATATCCCCAGGATATATTGTCGGAGTGAAATGCAGCCTGTCTAAACATTATACACGTTTTCTTTTGAGTGGCAGCTTCTTAAGATTTCTCTGGTTTACAAGGGTTAGAGTAAGACTCGAAAACGAGTCAAGCTCTGTCCGTCCATGTGATGTGATCAAAGAGGGAAACATTAACGGTTTGCTTGATATGATAATACAAGACTTGCAAATGACCATCAAAATCTTCGCAGCTGACATTGAAATTAAAACTTCTGACCGACAACTATGGACTTATATCACGACTTGGGTCAAAACGACCATTAACATTTAAATGGGCGACTTTTCTTTGTACAAAAGGAAGTTCGCAGTTGATTTAACCTTTTACCTACAATTTAACTTGAATCATTTGGGAATACATCACTCAAAGTCTGGGGAGCAATGTCTGATTGTCTGTCAAGTCACTGGAAGGTAAACAAGATCTAAAATATTTTTAAACATTCAGTATTTTTTTTATTTCTACACGAAGGTTGGCGCATGCACTTTTACCGGAACAGCGTATCAATATATTCTTTTGAATCTGATAATACTATACAGCATACTGTACAGCTGCTTCCAAATACTTTAACTTTTGACCAAGAAACGACAACTTCCTTCTCATCAAATTACGTTATGTGAAGTCCATTACATCATAATCTATTCCGTGTCGATATTGTTGATAATCCATGTTGCTCCTCTGGAAATAATCGTAAGAATTCTTATCACATCCATTTGAATGTAAATTATATGATTAAGAAAGAACTGACATAACGTCAAATTAACTAAGCGTTACCAACATCACATGTGATATACTTATACATTGCAATGTAGATCTTTCTATCAAAAAACAATCAAAACATATTTGGGATTGTTCATACCCACACTTTACCATTGTGTTCCTACTTAATGTTCTCTTCTGTAAATATTTTATAAAGAATGCAAATAATATTTGACGTAAATTGAGGGTGATCTGAGTTTTATTACATACATACCAATACATTATAGGATAATACAATGAAAATAGCATCCGTGTTTAAACAGGAGCAGTGGAAAGTCATATTTTCACTGCAGTGAGAAAAGTAGGACTAGGCATATGACCTCCATTTGATACACTCGTTCGTGAAAATATCACTTTCTCACTCCACTCAATGCAATAGAAATAGTATGAAATAATATGGGGAAAAAAGGAAAAAGTGTACCCAATCTTTTTATCATGAATAAAATATGTTTTTAAAAAAACAAGGGTGATGCAAACCAACAAAATATAAAACAACCGAGATAGTCAAAGTTTTTTGATCATTTAAATATATATTCTTAATAATCAATATCAACTTATTTGTAATCTGGTTAGTAATCTGAATGAGTGTGTCAAATTTGTTAGTAAAGATAAGTTATTTTAAAAAAGGAATATAGGAGTAGTTTGTCTTATACAACCTTTTTTAATTCTTAAAAGGGGTTCATTGGGCTCCAATTCAGACTCTTAAAAGAGACTTAGCTGAAGAATACCCTGTATGGTGAAATTCAAGAGGATCATTTTCACAAAAATTCCCAATTTTTTAATTTAATATCAGAACATGATATAAGTAAAGATGGTAGTTGTGGTCTTTGATCACCATCTTAGCAGCATTATTCCCAATAAATTTGATTAAATACTCACCATCTCACCAGAAAAAAGTTTCGTCATTGTAAGGAATATATACGTTTTTACAATACAACCTTCCCCAGTGATATTAATGTGGTCTAATGTTCAGCAACTTGACCAAGAATCCAAAACAAAACCTTAAAAACTTAAGCACACTTTCTGAAAGGTGAGATCAAATTGGCAAGCCATATCAAAATCAACTTTAATGCAACAGTATACAAATCTGAATTTACTTCCATCATATGACAAGACACTTTACTCGGGAAAAGATTTACTTGCATATGCAGAAAGAGCGACTCTATCATTTATCACACTGATAGAGTGGTCCTATCGTTGCGATGATACTATAAGACTTTTGAGATGCACTCATAATCAAAATGTTCTTTTCGAAGAGCTTGAGCGTGAATTATCGGAGTCTGCAGCCGTTGCCAGAAGATTGAAGTTAATCATCTGTACAGAGAAACACCTCTTTGGTTTATCACTCAATACGCTGGGTTCTCGTCTGCTTTTCTGTAGCAGACGAACTTTACGACAACATATAATGCACGTGCATCAATAAACAGATTGCATCTTGTGAGAAAATGTTAATATAGATACCCAGACTGATTAAGATATCAGGCGCACGTGCAGGATTTATTGATCTTTCTGTAGCTGTTCTCTTTAGCGGAGTTGTTTTAGGGTAGTCGTCAGTGATAAAATATAAGTAGGTGAAATGTTAGTAAGTAAGTTACCAAAAGGTAGATAGCAAGATACCAAATACGTCTATGGAAGAAAAATATACATTGATTTTTAAAAAAGTAAATAACATTTTGTTTTAAGTCATCTATGAAATAATGTTTATGGATAATTATTTCTGTTGATTAAAAACTATGTGTAATATCATACGTCCATAATTATTATTGATGTAGGACTTCAGATACGTTAATATTGCATCTGGTTTTAAAAAGACTGAATTTCTTTTCGACTTGACTTACAATATGTATTTTGTGGGTGATATCCCCGTGATTTTAAGGATCTTAACATTCAGCGCTGGGTAATAGAACATTCATAAGTCACCTAATCGTTTATCGAATGTTTATCTTCCAAATGATATCGTTTTAGATATCTGAGATCTTCACTTAGTAGATAGTAAGTTAGCTGAGACAATAATACTTTATCTTATCATATATATCTTAGGTTTTTTTATTGAGAACGAAAACTTTAAATAATTCTATAATATAAAAATTGATTTTACATACAAACCTATCAGGCTATATTTGCTATTAGGCAAACTGGAGACAAAGTTTTTGCTTATAGAAGGATTTACCACAAGAGAAAAGAAAAGAGCAAGGCTGTCTCTCTGGTCACCATGGCCAATAAGCTGTTGATGTGGGTGACTCCATATTTCCTGAGTATGTTGCGGTGTGAGACAAGAGATAACATGTAAGCTTGGTTGAAGTGACATGTGCTATTTAAGAACTAAAGCTTATCTAAGCACCACAGACCTTGTCTTGTAAGTAAAAGCAGCTAAGTTATGAGTTTCTAGTGCATCAAAAATATGTTGTTCTTGAAATGGCTCTGGTAGACAAAAGGTCGGGCTAACATGATATTATGTTAACACTTTGCTTGAATTGAAGTTTACATGAGGGACAACCAACTGACCGAAGTTAAGACAGTCTAATTATTCAAATATTTTGAAAGACTGTATAATTTATAAATATCTGAAGAAAGTAATAATCAGCACACGAAACTATCAACAAAATTGAATATTTAGAGTATTTATATCTCAATATGCATAATATTTCTAAATTAACGGTATAAATTGTGTTTATCGATTCGGCCGAGGTTTGGACACTTCTGCCCTAACTTCAGACTTCCTGATTTCAGACGTCCCGAAACACGCAGTAAATAATCGATGTACAGTAATATAGATTTCAAATCTATCACTGGTACAGAGTATGCTTTCCTATGTGAAATTCTAGAAAACTCTCGCATGCTTCGTTACAGAATAATGACGTCACAAACACATTTGTAGGCATTTGACCCAAAACGCCGTTATAGGGCTTAACCGTTTGGTAATCGTTTTATCATACGTGTTAGTCGTATGTTTATTCATCTTTCCTGAACTTTTGTCGGTTGAATTAAGACATCAGAAATCCTACAAAAGAAAATTTAAGAAGTGTCAGAACCATTGTCAAAATTGTCCAAAAACGGTAAGTTTCACAAATTGTCAAAATCTCAATATTTACTTATGTATTCACTTTATATGTACCACCAAAAAAAATTTAATTTTCTTTCTTGAATCCGTTTATTGTACCCCCAGAAAAAAGTGCGAATAAAATTATTACAACAATTAGATGTTTATCAAAAGTAATAAGTACAAAAGGAAACTGAAGAGAAACACTCTAAAAAAACAGATAGCAGGAATCGCACGTATTATTATTGCGTCAGCTCCAGAAAAAAATGTCCAAACGGGTCACTTTTGCCTATTGTTTGTATTGCTCTTCATCAATCAATTGTTTAACTAAAGTTTTACAAAAGTATTTTTGAGTTACATCGTACATTTATATTTCAAATATATCATAAGAGATAAAAACAACCTTTTGTAAAGGGTCGCTATGTCTGTCTTTTCATAATTTAAGAATGTTTATCTAACCTTCGAACATGAGTCACAAAGTTTTCACAATTCATTTCAAGATTTACTTTTTTGTACAAATGTCTCTTGTTTTGTATTCTATGAATAAAGACACTTACAGACGTGTTATTAGATAACTTAAAAGAACAACGTTTACTACTTTTCTGCGAGGTATTCAAAAGGTCCATGTAATGTTCGAGACACAATTAGGTTACATAACCAAAAGACATGTCTGTCACACAAACACAATTCAACAGTGTTACACAATGTTCAACAATGTTTTAATTCTGTTTAGGAATAGTTACATATATTTATAACTGAATTGAAATATAATCCTTAATGACTATGAATTTGTGCTTACTTTTGAAAAGCATTATTTTTCATAACTAAGTGAAGACATGTAGTCATCTAAGAAAAAATGAAAAGTATTGTTCATTAAAGTATAGTATGGTTTTTAAGGTTGTTACTCACATTATGAAGTGAACGTGGAATAGTCGAAATCCTTAGATCAAAAACAATGTGATTCAAATGTTCAAAAACGTTAAGATTGATATTTTTATCCAAGATTCTAAAAAAATATATTTCAACTTTCATGAGGAGACCTCTTTAAGTCGACAACACATGACGCACAAACTCTAGGCAAGAAAAAAACTACCAGGCAAAAGAAAGATTTCACTCATTTTTCAAGTATATAAAATAAATGAGATATGAGAATTCTGACGATTGGTTTAAAAACAGAAATAAAAACGAAGTCGACGAAGGGTTGTTCTTGTGCTGATGACATGGCCGAGTCGCTTTCGGAGGTGAATCTGCCTGATGTAGCGATCTTCGGCCGCAGTTGTTACCCTCGGTCTTTCCGATCTTGGTCTGTCCTGTGTTTGGCCTGTCTGCTGGTAGAGTATTAACAGCCTTCTGATGGTGGTTTGGCTGCACTTGAATGTTCTTGCCATTTGACGTTGGGAAGCCCCCAAAGTGGACATACCGATCGCTGGGTCACGTTGCGCTTGCGTAAGTCTTAGCATACCGTGTTCTTTATGTTACTGAATGTCTGCTCTTTCCAACAGGGGTATTAACGTAACATTTCTGCACGTGCATCACGACTCGTGCTTCAAAAACACGTGCATACGTTATGCACGTGTTTGTGAATGCACAATTCCAATGGCTGCGTTCGATGCGTTGCGTTCGTGCAGAGGAAACGATGCAGTAATACTATCATTTCCTGCTTAGAATCAAACCCGTATCATTCATGAAAACAAAAGTGAAACCGTTCTTATTGCCAGGGAGTTTAAATTTTTTTCAAAATCCTACATGAGAAATTGCAAAAAAGATAGGTTTTACTCTCTGAATAAACACCTATATCACTTGATTATGTTGATGCTTATGGACTGTGCTGTATCGGCCACCGTGCTAATGGCTCCATATCTGAATTACATGAGAAATACAACAGGATTTTGAGAATGCTTCATTCATGTATAAACAGTATAAACAATATAAACATGTTTCAATAACATATTATTGTATCATTGTTAACAGATTCAGTGTTATAAGGGTTGTAATATGTAAATCGGTGTTGTAGTGGCACTTGCAGTGAGACTGGTCAGCTGACCCTATGATTTCCATGATCTATTAGTTATCGATTTTATGACCAAATATTTATGCATAAATATAAGCTTGATTGTAGTGTCATGTTAATTCAGATTAGTCTTTATGAAAGCATCACAATCCTTGTCTTATAAATGTCTATCTAGTGCATATCAAACATTTTTTGTCGATGTTGTTGTTGTTGTTGTTGTTGTTGAAAAACCTGCAAAAAGTCAATAATGTCAAGCAGACACGGTAAACTGTTAAAACCTATTGAATGTTTTTGGATGATCGTTTTTGTTTAATCCTCAAAATCAATTGCTCGATTTGTTGCTCTCAATTTTGAGTGATAGTAGACTCTAATGTTTCAAATATTGATATTACTTATATTAATATACTTTGGATCAATTTATCTTTTGGCATTAACATCTCTTGTTAATAACATTATACGAGCAGTAAATCCTTAATTTAAAAGTTTTAATACGTTTCAGTGAGTAAAAGATAAACATTCTTATCTTCTTGATACCTACCCATCTTAATCAAGATAAATATTTAGATGAATAACTATTAACATTAAGATCCTGTGTCATAAAGAATTTCTCATGTCATAAAGACATATGTAAGAGGAGATAGATTATAGAAGCAGGCTATCCGTGAATAAATATGTCACTGACGATTGTTACCTTAAATCATCAAACAATGTCAACAACGTATAACAATCCGGTTCTACAAGTGTTGACTCTAAAGCAGTTTTCACACAACAAACATAAGTTTGACAAAGCATGTTGGCCAACTTCAGAAAGTTGTCAAACTCGCATGTTCACACATGAAAACATGTCGCTAAACTTGATGTGCAAGTGAGATTATATACGTGACATCACAAAGTCACGTGTCAAATTATGCATGTCATTGGTTACTTCCGGACAACACTAGTTCGACAACACTTCACATTACACCATCTTGTTTGAAAACTCTAAAAGTTTGATTGAAATGCTGTTAAGAATTTAGACGGTTCCTCTTTCTCACCAATAGTTTGACAACAACTCGGGAATTAGTATTTGACCGAACCCTCTCTCAAATTTGAGTTTAACAAATTTTAGTCTGCGTGTGAAGGTCCTTTTATGGTAAGAAGACCTTTAGCAAAGAAATAGACGACACATTAGTACGTTAAACAGAGGGAAATTCTCACGGGATTTAACTTGTTGTCTGCAAACTAACATCTGCCATTTTGAAGTTCATCCTCTCAAAACATGGAGAACTTTCTGATTAATCTGTCAGTTTCGTTTGAAAATCTCGTGAAACAGGATGTCTTTCAAGAAACTTGGATTTGGAAGAAGGAAATTGGATGTAGAAAATTTCAAAAGTTTAAATGAATCATTACTTTAATTTGTATTTCTATCAAAGTGATATCCAAACTGATGCAAGGCGATAAAAAGTAAAACAATGTCAGAGGCGTTCATGAGTTACAACCCATGCATAGGACCGCTCTTTTGGAGCACTCAAGTTGTGACATCGTCTTGTCACATCCATGGAGACAACACAGTCCATCCCTGTCAAGAACTGTCGGTAATCGTTGGCTTAATATTGATATTCATACAAGATTACTCCTGTTTTGAGACTTTCAACGTCTCAATTACCTTCCTCAAGCACTTTAATCTTTCAAAACGTTTTACTTTAATCAGGATTTTGTCTGCAATGACGAGATTGAAAACAACGTATTGACGACTGTTTACTGTCGGAGAAATGAACATTTGCCGTAAGTTCATTCGATCCAACGGATTCGGAGACATTGTGGTGAAGTGATGTGCGATACTTGCATACAAGGATCTGATGAAATGTTGCTTTAGGTTACTTTGACAACAAATCAGTTCCTGAATCATGTCCAAAACACCAGATATTGGACCGACAAAGAGTGTTGTTCCAGCCTGATGACGCTAATTGACGAACGACACAAGCCATACATGTAGTTCACTCCCTTGCAAAATCTAACGTCAAATTCTTGCAATGGCCTCCCAACTCCCTAAAACCCTAAAAGAACACCAATTGAATGAACGTCTCGGACACTTCCAACACTTGTAATCGCATCAGATTAGGAAGAGTTGGTAAGACTTTCGCAAATGAGACTTAAGGAAGTCATCGATATCAAAATGATATTTTCTTTTCTCTAAACCCAGAGGTTTTAGATTTAAAAATATCTAACTTACGTGGGACACTATTTTGTAACAAATAAGAATATATATATATCTATATAGTATAAACCTTGCCTTTACTCTTTTTACAGCCAAATGATGGCATATATCTATCAAGAATTTCTGCATCTAAAGAGCTGAAATCTTTTGTAATGTCAATTTTAAATTTTGTTCCCTTATATAATCATAGCTGCTAAACCTTTTCAAAACCTCATTTTCCCCATTAGAAGAGGAGTCTGAAAGTAAGTTTACATGTCTTCATGCGTCTCAGCTTCTTTTCTCACGAGTTTTCTTGTTATCGGGTAGTGTAGCCTTTTTACTACGGAATACCTAAAATGACATTTCACAACAGGAAACCAAAGAGTTTACCACCTTTACGATTCTAGAATACTGTTTCACATCACTGCCACAAAAAATGAAGTTGTCCGACTCACTTATACTGAATTGATGATGCATCACTTAGATATGCAAACGTGTTGTTATGCTCGAACTTCTTAAGCATTCGTATAAAAAAATACCGAACCAATGTCAACAAATGCCAATGTCATTGTTTAAAAAACATTATTATAGGATTTTGTTTGCTGGAGAATTTAAGATGATGTAAAGGGAATGGTTCGGGCGATGATGCTAAAATGCTTATGTCGTCATCTCTGCAATCAAAATTGTTAATACACTTTTATCTGTCTTTTTAAGACTCTTTTTGCAGTAAGGGCCTTTGAACATTTTAGAACTGAAAATGTTTCCTTGTTAAAATATTCAAAAGGTTTTTTCGTTTGTAATTCTAAGTATGATGTTCATGTAAAGAGGTTAACGTTATCTGACTGTTTAATTCAATTCAAGATTAATTAAACTGTGTAGGATGACCATCAAATTGTACAGTCTGTTTTGTTAACTGTCGGCATACATTTCAGCAAGAGTGCAGAGTTAGAACTACCTTCAGTTACGTTCTATTCGTTGGTAGTCTTGACTTAGATCAAAATAGAAAACCATCAAATACCAGTAGAAAAGACAATGCATTATTTTCAACTAAATGATGATTTTGTAATATTTTCTTTACGATCTGAATAGTAAAGTCACAAATTAAGTAAAACGGTAAACAAATTTTTTCAAGGTAGATTTATAAGGGAGTATTATATACGCCATATTTATTAACAATCAAGAATAAGTCTTTGGTAGCAAATCTTGTTTTTCTAGATTAGCTCAAATGCGCACTCCGTGATACGATTTTCAGGAAAGTTTATTTCACTTTCATACACATTCACATTTCACCCCAAAATACAAAAATAAGTTATATCTATCTAAAGTGATAGTTTTCAATTTGGGACGTGACATCCCTTTTCCATTGCCAATTTTTCCGTGATAAAAAGTTAACGATATCGATTTCTGCAGCTCATAAGACTTTTAAATGATATAATATATCATTCGACATAAAACAAACATAAAAAGTATGATTTTCAATACAACCATAACTGAAAAGAAAATGGTTTACCCATCGCAAGACAGGACAACGGGTTAAAAAGTTTGTAATTATCTCCCCTACAAAACTTTTTGAAGTCAATAATGTCAAATTCAGGAATCAAAGGTGATGACAAATCTTACAATCTAGGAAGAATTCTTTCCCTGATACATAAAAACCAAAACCATACACTTATTCTTACGTCAGCATAACATATATTCAAAGTTACTGACGAAAGCGTTTTACAATTTAAAGTGACACAGAATATGTTTAATAAATTTAGTATGTGGCTTGAATAGAGTCAAAATACCATTTTCCGTACGGAAAGTTCAAATTGCCTTTCTGAAGTTCCATTTTTAACATTCAATTGTCAAAATTACGATATTTTCTTGTTGATGATAATCGAAAAACGGCCATATAGATATTAAGAAGTCAAAATTCTGCGTCCCATTTATATTTACATGCTTATATGTTATATGACTTACTTTACCCTATCAACCCCTTTCTGTCTTGTTATCTCCTGTAAATAAGATTCCAAAATTGCGTTTCAGTCATTGGCGCGCGCCATTGTCCGGTTTTCGATCATAAATTAAGACTTTAACCGGTTTATTGTCACTTTTGTGAACTGATAAGTACCATAGTGACAATACCATTTATGAAGTTTGACATATTTGACTTCAACAACATACTCTATTGCTCTTTACTTTCAAAATACGTTTGATGTGTAACTTCACAAGTTCAACAAAATGTCACTTTCACTGTTAGTTCCATCAGAACATTTGGGTATGCACATCAACCGAATATCAGAGGTTCATCTGATTGTTTTAACGGGCGAGGCAACATGTCCGCGAAGATAATATCTGGCTATCTGGCGGATTTGCTGTGACGTTATAATAAATAAAGTAAAATGTAAAAACTGTAATTAATGCTTTTGAGATACAGACACTTGGCTAAAGAGTGTCTAAAAACCGACATGACAGTCAGAATAAATATTATAAATGTATGTCATTTCTATCTTATTGCAATGTGTAGCTACTGTTAAACAGTATCCAGCTTAACACCAAATCAATTAAATGAAATCTATTCAAAAGTGTCGATTGATATCGTCGATGTTTTCATCACAATACGTTCACGACAAGGCTGTGATATTGAAATAGATTTAATGTTTTCAATAGGAAAAAGAAACAAGAAACATTATATATGTTTTAATTCATGGAATATTCCATAGTGACGCTTGGATAATGATTAATAAGACTCTATTCATTTGCTCAACTTATTCAAAATACAAATTTATAAACTAATAAAGTAAGATTATTAAGATAAAGATAACATTCAGTAGACAACTATATATAAAAAAAGGTTGTTTTAATTATAACATTTTATTTTCCTAATTTGTTTAGATGTCAGTTATTTGGGGAATAACATTTACGTCATTGATGAACAAGTTGCCTCATTTCTTATCATATTTTCACTGATTTGATAAACATGTCTCCATTTTTCGAGCAAATCTAAATTGAAAAATAAGTAAGGTTTTAAAAACTTAGTTAAAGTGACAGACTTCAAAACTACTTGAATAATTTTGCATGACGTCTTTTTCGCTAACATCAAAGATATGTTTAAAGATAGTCTTTAATTAACACTCATGTCTGGACAGTATCTATAAAGTTTATCGAGTTGTCAAAGCATTATCAAGATGATCTTTGTTATTAGTTGACATAATGAAGTTAAGCATACAAACTTGGCCTGATCATTCAGCAGTTCATTTGTAAAATAATTTTGTAAAGGGAAGGGGAGGGGGTTTCAGGGGAGTATAACAAACATAATTGGAAAAAACAAATATGAAGTCTTTCAAACAATGATGATTAATTTTGGGTTTTTAGCTGTAAAATTAAAAATTCATTTCTTATCATTTTAGTCCACCGGCCACTAGGGGTCCCCATGGCAGAACAAAACTAACTCTTTTTGAAGCCTTGACATGTCTATTATGGAAATTTGAGTGGTAACAGTGTATAAACTGGGATGCAATGTGTCATTTTTACATATTTCCATGGGTACCCCCCTCAGCCACTTATTCTCTGAAGCGTCACACCAAAAGGTGGATGTCCCCATATCTTTGGTTCTAATTATCATAGAACCATAATCTTGGTATCTAAATGTATGTTTAGAAGGTCACTGAATCCATTGACAGACATTTCAGATAGCTACCATGAGTCATTTGTACGAAATTTTAGGTTTCCGTTACAAAAACTCATCTTTCATGACTTCGATCGGTAACAATTCTATTTTCTCTTCTCTACAGTTAATGTATACCATTTTATTTTACATTATTTGTACTGAGAATAGAATTATGAGTACATGTAACCCTTTTGTGTACTTATGTGTACTTATAACACACAAATTAAGTGTCAGATCAAGTGACTATAAAGTTGTGCCATCAGATTTGTTTGGTGAGCTAGGTGCCTTCATAGGTGCATTAACTGGAAATCCATATTGTATTACATTCTCATATGATTAATCTCGGGGGGACCCCTAGTGGCCGGTGGACTATTTAGGGAGATTTTTTACTGATAGAATATACAGTCTATATACGGAAGTCTGATATATATTTTTTTCAATTTAAAAATTACGATGTTTCAGGTTAAATGGCAAGTTCTCTTTCAGGTATTCTGGGACGCAGGCGTAGCTTGTAGTGATATTGTGTTCAGACACTTTGTTCCTGAAGTTTTTGTAATCTTAAACTGTGTCTGAATAATTCTTTACTGAACTCGAATATTGAACTGATTAAAATCACGACCATGGTAAACAAAACTGTAACAACGTTCCATAGATTTCGATAAAACAAATCGATAGACTTGTAAACCTGTCGACACTCTATGAAAATTAAGTTTTTCTGCGTTTTTTTTTAATTTTTCGATCTAGTTATCATCTGATATTCATTTGATCTGTTTCTAATACAAAGTATCCACAAAGAGTACAGCAAATTTTGCTAAATAGTCTTATTTTAGATATATTGATGAAAAGAATTATATCATTTAATGTCATTTTGTATGCGAGAAGTATCATTTGGATTAAGTAATTGGAAAGAAAACTTCACTTTAACCAAAGAAAGGAATTTACTAAACACCAAAATCAGAGATCCACCTCGCTTATCTAACAATGTGAACATTTGTTACCTTCGAGGGCAATCATATCGGGGTTCATAATTTTGAGACTTTTTCATTGTGACTTCACATAAAAACAATGCTTTGACGTCACAGTTCGCCTATGACGTTGTGTTCTATATGCGCCTATGCTTACATGTATGTTTGGATGTTGATTTTGATTTCTTTGATTTATCGACATCGGTAATAAATAGAATATCATATTCGTGTCCATGACATACTATGTTTTTGACACTCGTGCTTTAATATTAGTGTCGTAAAAATGGTATGTCATGGACACTCATATAATATCCTCTATGTACACAGATAAAACAGGATGATTATTTTGTTCATAAATTCTTTAGCAGACGAAAAATCATTCAATGTAAAGTTGACTTGAATTGCTTTACTAATGACACATTGAATTGCTTGACTAATGACACATTGAATTGCTTTACTAATGACACATTGAATTGCTTTACTAATGACACATTGAATTGCTTGACTAATGACACATTGAATTGCTTGACTAATGACACATTGAATTGCTTTACTAACGACACATTGAATTGCTTTACTAATCACACATTGAATTGCTTTACTTATGACACATGGAGCCTTAGAATAAGTATAGACATTTGTCAAATCTTTAAAAGGGGATTATAAAACACATTTAGATGTAATGCAAAAAGTCATTTGCATGTTATATCTTGAGATTTGTTTCCTTAATGACCTTTTGAACAAACCATCTTTTTAAGAAAATAATAATTGCTTCTGTATGCTTTCTATTAATGTGTTATGACGATGCCTTAATCTGAAAATAGAAATGCGAGAAAAGAATATATTAGATGGCATGTACTTCTCATGCATTCGGCCTTGAAAGCTGGGCAAATATATATCTATCAGATGGGGAGTGAATGTGAAAATAGCTTACTTGAAGATTGTTTGACCTTTTTGTCAAAGTATTGTTGGCGTGTCGAGAAGAGTTTAAAAGTTCAGGAAAATACTAATTCATGACATGGTCAGAACACTAAATATTTGACACTTTAATTTTTTACTCTTTTGTCATATTTGAATTTTTTTTATATCCAATACATTAGTCCATTTGTGAAAGTCTGATCAAATTACATCAGTTGCAAAAGATTTTAACCCAAAAAAAAACATAATAAGTTATTCGAAAATACTGATTTGCTGACATCGACAAAAAGTGGAGATATATTTGACACATGAATATGCCATCTTTGATCTCTGATAATACTTTGACCATATTGCTATATATATCATACCCTACCCTTAACAGAACTAGCCTGATTTCATATACAATAGTTTAATTTATGTAGGTTACTTCAAAATCATTGAAACATTTTAAAAATGCATTATTGTTGAAATCAAGTTAGTTCAAGAACTTTCTCATTTTATACCATGCATGCCATAGGACACGATCAAGCTAGTGATTCTACAAGGAAATTCAGAAACTTCATAAATCAAAGTCACAAGTTCATATTTCATTTCATCTCTTGATCTTTCATATTTCGTCCTCGTGGTTTATTTTGACATTTATTATAAACGAAAATGACTACATGAGATAAACTGTATAAAAAATTCCCCTCCCTTTCCTTTTCAATGCATGTTATTCATATTCTATTTCACTGCCACATGTAAATATTTTAATCTAATACAACTGTAATTGGATTCAGAATTCATCTTCAGGCAAATTGATATCAAGGTTGATTTCAATTCATAATTTTTATGATATTCATTTACCAATTTATTATCATGATATTATCATTCAATGTTTATTGTGTTTAGTTAAAGACGTTGTTATTGCCTTCAAAGAAACGCTGTCCTTGTTACTGTCTTACCTCAAGATTAATACATGTGTTTCGTCAGAGAAAGTCTGGAACGAAAGGTTAATTTGTTTCGATTCCTAATATACATTATTGAATCTCCAGACATGAGTGACTGTATATAATTACGAGGTCGTGTAATTAAGCTGAGTCATCAATAAACTTGGACGTCTAGACATTCCATTATACGACAATAACTCATAAATTACACATGTTCCTTTGTTGTATCTGCCTCTTATTAAGCGAACATCAGAAGGGAGCAGACAAAGCATAAATTATCGTTGGATATAAATTAGTATAAAATGATACATCATCAACTTATTGGATTGTCATTATACAGCTACATTCCGAAAGTTTGTTCACTTACCATTGATTCGTAGTGCAAATATCATGTAATTTGTGTTTACTTTGGACACCAATAAAATAATTTCAGAAAAACTGACAAAGGATCACATAGTGTCCATATGTGAAATAGCCAGTCTTGAACATATAGGGGTCGTCTAGTCTCTGGTGCAAATTTTCGAATTTGGCATGTTGAAACAGACAGAAATTGTTCCATATCGACTCCCTGAGAAAAAAATCAGCATACTCAGTGCAAAGGTACAAGCATGACTAATTTTTAAAGCATTTGAAGACTTATAAAGGAGGTTGTAGAGAAAAATAGAAATTGATTTTTTCGAAATTTTGACCCCTGGTCACTTCAATGACCTGCCAAAACTGTTACGGTAAATTGTGAGGGATGATAAATACTTGCCTTAAAGAAGGATGAATCTGCACATCTGTATTGCAATTTTAACATTATGCGTTGCTTTTTCGCAATGCTACGATACCTCAAAGACATCACACATTTAATGGTATTTGCACTAGTATAACTAGTTATGTGAGAAAAACTATGGCATGCAGCTGTACATGAGTGTCATTCGAAAGGAGTTACAAGAACATTTGTATTGTGATGCTGTAAGTCGAAATTTGATTTTGTAATATTTGTATCTAACGATAATATTGATAGCGAAAAACCGTTTCTTTCAAAGACAAGAAGGAATTTTTACTCTTTTAAATCATAATTCGGAGTTTATAGAAGAAACGTGTCGAAACTCAAGGCCTGGGATGATGAACGTAATCATCAGGAAAATATATACCATATTATATATAGTCGTTTTTATGATCATCTTCTTGGAAAATCTATTATACGTCACGCAGGAAATGGGTCTACCAAACAAACATTGAAACGTTGATGCTGCTGTTGATGAAACTTGATTGATGTACGACATTTGATAAATGACGAAAACGGCGCATGTTTCGTTGCTTTTAACTTTGAAGATAATGTTTGTTGTTATCTACATTTTCAAAACATTATGACACTCGTTCATTTAGAAAGCTGTATATCCGACAAAAACGAAATACAACTTCAGTCTGGTACCATTGTGTACATTTTCTTTTGCAGATGCAGTATGTTTATTGATGCACGTGCATTATACGTTGTCATAAAATCTGCTACAGGAAAGTCAGCATAGAGAGCGGTATACCAGAAGAGCTGTTACTCTGTCTAGATGATTAACTTCAATCTTCAAGCAACGGCTGCAGACTCCAGAAATTCGCGCAAAGGCTCATGCATCACACTTAGATAATTCTGATAAGGAGTGCATTACAATAGTCGGTTAGTAGGATAGCTACGATGGAAAATCCTTCTGTCAATGTGAAAAGTGATAAAGTTGTTCTTTCTGATAATGAGATTCAGAAAGTAAAGTTACTTGTCAAGTGCAAAAAAACCCCAGCCGTATATCGTTGCATTAAAAGCTGGTTTTGTTATGGTTGGACATCAACATCTCACCACCTTTCAAAATTGGTCCTTCCGGTGGTTTCAGATATTTTAATCATGAGCACAGTTATCTTCTATGCTTGTATCATGTTCGAAAAGGACGTAAAAATGCAGAAGTTTTTCTGAAATTTACCCAAATCAAAAAGGTAATATTGACCAAAGTCTGCTTTGGTTGGCGACCAACAAAATCCATTTTAGAATAAGATGATTGGAATCAAACAAACAACCTATTTATCCCTTTTTCGAATCAAATAATGTGTGAAACCAAATTTAGCACAACGTGCAAATTGTCAACCGGATTAAAATTGATTTGATATTTATTCTTATGAATGATTTTATGAATTGAATTAAAATGATTGAAATGCTTTGAATAATCTCGTTTTTTGTGTGAAAATGACTCTTGTAAAGACCTTTATAGGATCGTCCCAGCCTGGGTAATCTTCGTGTAGAAATACAAAAACAATATTACATATGGTTGTTTAAATAGATTCCAAATGTAGATTTTCTACCAGTGACTTTTCACAAACAAAGCCAAAATCAATAAGACAGTGCTCTCCACACTGTGAGTGATGAATTCCAAAACGATACAAGTAAGTTTGTATATTAAAACTTAAATCCACTGAGATTATATTTATGTTCAACGGTCGGTAAAGTCAGTCGGTAAAGTCGCCATATAAATGTTAATGTTAGGTTTGACCTGAGTCGTGATGTCAGTCCGGAGTTGCCGATTAGACTCTTATATATTACATTTCTGACTCTTAAGGCTGATGGCCCAGGAGATATTCTGTGCATTTCGTGTCACGCTCACTGACTTTTAAATGTACCTAAATGACTTTGGTCTGTCAAAGAAGTTATTAACAACATCAACTTTAATCTTTCATCTCTAATGTGAAAATGTTGGTCTATTGTTTAATAAGTAACTTTCCTTGGTTAAAGTTACTAAATAAAAGATTCCTTCCGAGCAGCCAATATGACATTAAATGTTATGAAACTTTTATCGATGTACCTTAAATATGACGACCCTTTACTAAGAACCAGTCTATCACTTCCATTGGATAATGTAAGCCACATCAAACGACACAATATATTAAATTAAAACACTTTATTCCGATTTTTGTAAAATTCTGTTGTAATCTTTATTGATAGTTTAAAATTAAAAACATCAAATAAACAATCAGATGTATGGAGACAGACAAATGAAAAAAACACAGATAAACTCAATTTTCACAGGAAGTGTTTACAAGTTTACATGTCTATGGATTTTATTCATTGAAATATATGGCAAGTTATAACAGCATGTTCATAATATTCGTAATTAAACTAATTACGATTTTAACCTTAAATCAGTTCAATTTTCAGGTTTAATAAATCATGTATTGTATTCAGAAAAACTTAAATATTCTTAAACCCAGGAGAACAAGAACAAGGTGCCTGGGCACGACAACACCACAAGCTACAACTGACATAAAAAAAATATCTGACAAAGAACTTAGCATTTGTACCGATACACCGTGATATACAAAATAATGAAGTTTTCTAGAAATCCAACTTTCGTATGTTTTCGACTTTTATAAACCTTTCAAATAGTGAACAACTATATGGATTTCCCCTAATATCAAAAAATGACTTGATATGATTCAAAGACTGTTATTAGGTCTGATTTTGCTTTACAATCATTATACATTTCCATAATGTCTTGGATACTGGCCTTAAATGAAACATGTACTTGTTTTACAAATGGATTGTTGATGGATAAAGCCAAGTCTGTTTGCTTAACTCCATTATGTCAACTAATAAAATGGATCATCTTGATAATGCTTTGATAAGCCTCACAGATAGTGAATGTGTATATGAACCTAATGAAACATTTTGATGTATATTTCTGACAGAGAGACACACAAGATCTTTTGTCTACAGCAGGGGATTGATAGACTTTCTTAAAACATTATCTTGGTTGATAGGGAAAAAGACGTATGGCAAATTATTCAAGTCGTCTTGAAGTCTGAAACTTTCGCTAGGTTTTTAACACCATGTATAAGGACGTGATTATTTTCAATTCAAGATTGTTCAGAAAAAAGGAGTCATTAGAATTACATAGTTTATAGACACGTTTTTTTTTAAAATTCAAAAGATGAGATAAGAAATTAGGGTACTAGTCTATTGATGACGTTAATGTTGTACTTATAAGCTGATATCCAAACAAATTAGCAGAATAAAATTTTATATACAGTAACATTTTGACATAGTTCTCTCAATGGTACATATTATGTTAATGTTACTGTCATAGAACAATTGTGCATGAGTTTTGAAACAAAGGTTGAGCAAATACTTTTTACGCGAATACGTACTACTGAATACGCAGTTTTAAAATCTTGTCACGTTTGTATAGATAAGATTAAAACAATTCCATAGCATCTGCAAGTGAATTGTCATGGGAAAATGTACGACATCGAGTGACAATGTTGAAAAGATTCTATCTATTCATTTATATTTATATAACTCTGACTTTCTTATTTGCATTCAATACAATACTTATCAAAATATCATCAAAAATATTCATTTTAATTCCCTTATTACAACTTAAGTCATGTGGCCATTAATAAGTGTGTACTGATGAAACTTACAGTGATAGTTATTGTTACAAGGATCATTTTATACAGTTACATCCCTGTATTTACACACCATAAATATTGTAAACCTGTAGATGTAAGATGCCCGTGTCAATGGATGAGACTATGTTATACTTTAGTAAGATCGAGTCTACATACGTATGGTTTTGGTTTTTATGTACCAGGCAAATTCATCATAATTCTTTAGATTTATCGCCTTCACGTTTGATTCCAGATCATACTCTAGGGAGACAAAGAAGAGACTCATGAAATTTTGTAGGGAAGATAATGAACAATCTTTTATGGCTGTAATAAGGAATTCATCTTTTTAAAATCTGTTTGACCTCAAATGATGGGCCTAACTACCTGCAGGAATCTATTTCCTTATTTTTTAATGTAAAATTTGATCATGAAAAAAGAATGTCTTGCCTGCAAATAAATTATGATATTTTGAAAGATGTCATCTTTTGGCATTTGGAAACTATTTTGAAATGTTTTGAAAACGTATTTTGACACGTATTTGGGCGAAATAAATGAAAATTATTTGCTGGCATTTGAGCAAATGATTAAATGTAAGATTGTAAAAACTTACTTATGTGCGTACTCCTACACAAATCCAGTTCAAGAATGTTACATAAAATGCCTGTCCTATTACGATTCTCGTCATTTTATGTCATTTAACTTTGGTTTACTGTTTTTTTAATTAGTGTCTATACAATTCAGATTTTCAAGCTACCAAATTATCAATTAGTTGAAATCTTCATACCTCAAGAAGTACTTGGCTGAAGGAAATGCATCGCCCTTTCGACTGGTAATTGCAAGATTTATAATTTGTTCTCCAGTAAGTCGTGACTTCCCTCGAACGAAATTCGTGCAAGTGTTTTTTTATCCTGCACATGTGCCTGATATCAACCACCAAATAGAATGGAACTCTATGAAACTCTAACTCTTTGCATGTATGTGCTACTTCAAGTAGTCTTGATACCTGAGAGCGCATTTTTTTCAACTAGAAACAATCTGTTTATTAATGTCCACGTATCATATGGTTTCGTCAAGTTCGTCTTCTAAAGTTAACGTGAACCAAGCGACAAACCAAAAGAGCTGTTACTGTGTGGAGATTATTCATTTCAATATTCAGGCACCGGTTTCAGACCCCTAAATATCTTCTTTTTTTTCTTAGATAATTGTGCATTGTCACTTATGTTGTTTGTATTGTTTCTTTTCGAGATCTCGCTTCTCTTTCATTATATTGGCACTGGTATTTGTTATGAACATTTGTAGGAGAACAAAGACACAACGGGAGACACAAGTACATTCACTAGATTAACACAAGATGTCCATTCAGACCAATTGTTATAAACCATACGCACAACTGTAAATTCAATTCTAAACTTGATGAATTTGTTTTAATTACATTTGTATGGTTCACAGGTTTCTATAATCATGCAACTAAAATTTCTTTCTTCTTCACATTATTAGATTCTAAAATGAAAACAGTGTAAGGATTTTAGCAAAACAAAAAGCAATTTAACATATAGAGCTTTTTCAGTTCACAAAATTAACTTTTACCAACGACAAGTAAAAGCACCTCACAATAGATTTGGTTGAGACAGGTTCGTATTAGATCTCTAACTCAAAATCGTCGTTATCATCTTGAAGAAACGAAGTTTGGCAGTTTACAAACCAGAATGTACAATTTGATGGTCTATAACACTCAGTCTGATAATCCCGTTCGAGTCAATATTCAAAAACTTGTAGTCCTCGGAACACGGTCGCTTTTAATCAGACTGTTTAATACTTTGCTTAATTTTAAATTCAATTCAATATTCAGATTACGTTTACCTCTGTACATAAACATCATACTCAGAATATATGAGGATTTTAAATAAGTAACGTTTTCTGTTGAAATTTCCTCGACGATAAATGTTAAGTAAAAAGGCTACTGTTATACAGTATTATCAAGACTCATAAGAAAAGACGCTAATATACATACAAATACATGTACATACAAATACATATATCTCGAAGCAGGATACTCATTTTGTTGTTGAGATACTTACTATTTAAGTACAATACCTTTACGACTCTATAAAGACATCAATCTCAATTAATCACTTACTGCAGCTGGAGATCAGACTAAGTAGAAGATATTTATATTCCACAAAATTTTAAGTCACCAGACATGGTTATAAAGATCGATTCAAGGATGAAGGATTCAAGGAGGTTATTCAGATCTGAAGATGCGATCAGAGAGTTGTGAAGTTTCTTAAAGTCATCACTTAACAGATCTTTGTGTGATGGATATCGCACTTCTTATAACCACACTGTATCCACTGATTTGAATAGCCTGCTGAATAAAATTGGAGCAAAATCTTCATTTCCCCGACGGTAAACAGTCTCAGGCAACTTTTCATCTCGCCATTGCAGCTTCATCACTGAACCAGACTATGCAAGATTTCTATTGTGTCTTGTGCTGTACTTGAGCACACCAGTAGAGATGAAAGTCTCTCAAAATCGAGGGATAAAAACTTGCCTTCTTGGTTGAATATCAGTTCAAAGCAACACTTTCTGATGTCTTGGTTTTAAAGTTTTCTCAAAAGAGAGAATTGTTGTGAAGTCTCTTTGACTGTTGCAAGACGATGACGCAAACGAGTGTCCCGGGTGTAGCTGTTCCGGGCAGGGTGGAAACTCATGAACGCACATCAGGCACATCATTGGGGAATTGGTGTGCAGGAATGCATCAAAATGAAAGATTTGATGAAGGTGTAATTTTTGTAACTGGGGACTGCCACTCTTCAGTTTCAATTCGATCTCATCTCATTCGTTGCATGATGAGAAAATTGAATAACAAAATTTGAAACCCCGTTTGTTTTGTAATGGCCTCGGCACCACATGCTTTCCGCATATTCTCAAGTGCATGTTTCTTTATACGTTTTTGGTTACGTCCTTGCCAATCGTCCTAAAATGCCTCTTAAACAAATGAAAATTTTGAATATGTAGCTCTTATGCACTGAAACTTAAAACAATCACTTAAAAATGACATTTGCGTAAGAAAAATCATATCAGTATTGTTTCAACCCCTTTCCCCCAGTCAAATATTCTCAAAATCATTCGAAGGCTTTTTCAAGAATGTTCTACTTTTTGTCAACTTGCACTAGTTTGAATATCTCTCTGGTAGATATACCAAAAAAAGTAATGAATAACTTTTCAAAAGTACTCTTAATCTAATTTCACGTTTCCCATCCGAGAAAATTGAAAGAATAGCTGACAGATTAAGTTCTCCAAGTTTTGAGTCGATGAACTCCAAAACGACATACTGATAGTTAGTAGACAGCGAGTTAAATTCCTTTTGTATAAAATACTGACATGATGTCTATTTGAATGTCATAATTACTTATTCACCAACTGTTAGATTACAGCATAGATTTCTCTGTATAATGACGACATCTAAATGTGTAGCATTCTTTGTGACTTACTTTTAAAGGTGGCAGACCTATACATGGAATTCAAAAATAGAATTAAATCATTTAATTGCCAATGACATATTTATTCAAGGACTGACAAGAGAAATTCTCTAACACATAGAATCTACATGATGAATAGTTTATCTAAGAATTTATCGTACTAACCAGATTATTTGTGTCTGTTTTGGTGTTAATCTTTTATCAAAATGTTTAATGTTATTTTTTTCACGAATTTGAAAAGTATTCAACAGATATTATATTCGACATTATTCAACATATAACAATAAAATATATGTTGCCACAAATAGCAGTTGGAATGGTCTCGTCCACCAAAGTTTCAGTAGAGCGTGCATAGATTGCTTTTGCAATGGTGAGAGATCAGTAAATTGGGCACCAGGTATAATGGGATTGTTTATTAAACCTTGAGCTCCTGACAGGCAATTCTCACAAGGGAATGTTTTGCACTAAATGACCAGCCTTGATAGGTCACCCAGCGCTTAGGACATACATGTACTATGTCATCCATACAAGGCTATATATTGGACTTTATTTTCAGACCCGACACTTTTTCTCTAGCTGTTTATCGTTTACAAAGGTGCAATACAACTTGATTCAGTTTGTAATGACAGTTTAGATGGTTCCTTTCCACAGAGTTCGATACAATTTTTCTCAGGCTAAAATACAGTGGTCGAAAAGAGTTTTTATATCATCTTTACATATCAAATTCATATAATTAAACTTGGAAAGAACTTTTATGCCAGATTTATTTTACACAAAAATTCTATATACATCGGGACAACCTTTTTTTTTAGTTTTCTTTGATTAACAATTTCCGTGAACTGTTTGTCTGTCATGTTTGTCTAAACGTATGTCACTTTAAAGTTTTAAAAATATCCATGATGACATGTCCCAGGAAATTAGCAAACATTGCTCTTGTTAAAACTGCTTTTGAGATAAATTTCATCGAATATTCCTTTAATTACATTCTCGTCTGCTGCAGATTGTAAATCCAGGCTTCTTATCTTAAGAATATCTTGCATTTTACAAAATCACTGAAAACACCGAAGATTTAATAGAAGATACAAAAGTGTTAAAACGACAATTAGATGATAGATATACTCTGACAAATCGTTCGTATGTTAATAACTCTTTATCGATTTAGCGAACATCAGTTTGCATTAACCTGGAAATTCGCCTAGCAGATAAAAAGAAACAACAAAATAAATAATATCTTTTTAAAAACGTCCAAACTCAATTTTCCTCCTGGCGTCTAAAACCAAGTTCCTGTTTAATTTGATTCACAGAAAAAGCAGACAGATTAATCAGGTTCCATGTTTCCAAGTTTCAAGTGGAAGAAATCCCAATGGCACATTTTAAATTGAAGCAAAAATGTTGGTTCCACATTTGCACAGGTGTCATGTCGTCCATTTGAATATTATTAGCAAGAGACTTTATGTAAGGTTTGCAACTCCTAAATATCACATATAAACACACAAGATTCTATAAACTTCTAATGTTCAACTTACGTTGATTCATTTGTTTGTTTGCAATTTTCCTTTCTTCCAAAAGATCTTTCAAGGTGGTCTAAATGTCTACTTTATTTGATGACCAGGAACAGACAAAGAAACAGACAGATAAAGATATATACAGATAGACAGATGGAAAGATAAGAAGAAAGATAGAGAGGCTGATAGAATCCTTTAATAATGATGGTAAATGATGTATTTCTCCAGTGATTTATCTGATAAGTGTAAATGATCGCGTCAGAATTATCCTATTCTCACAATGTTGAACCGAGTGGCCAAGGATTATGTAGCGTAGGTAGAACAGATTATAAACTTTGAGATCTACAGAACTAATAGGTCATCGTTAAAAGAAACAATTCTCCATACGACAAGGAATAATATGATTGTGTGATCACCAGCACAAACAATGGTCACGATACGTATAAGCCAATCTACGACTTCCTCCACGTGGTATCAGTGTAAATAGAAGCATGAATTGGATATTAACATTATTGGGAACATCATAAAGGTAAAGAAATATCCGAATTTATATATATGTTGAAACGCAGTTAAGAAGTTGATGTCTAGAATATCCCGACGAAATACTCAGTTCTTCAAGACAGGTTGCTAGAGGGACGGTTGGATTATTATCAACATATACTTTTCTTACATACATTCCATGATAGTACTTTTCTTTCAAATCAAGTACTTTCCTCCTTTATCGCATAATATATGATATCATGACCAACCACTTAACTATAGCTAATGTTTATGTTTTTTCCTGAAAAGAAAACAATATTCAGATTCTTAATGGTAAAGAAAACATACGAAAGATAGCGTATATCTCACGTTAATAAACGGTCTATCTTAATGACTTGTAATCTCTAGTTGAAGACAAATAAACATGCGTTGTTTTATAATTAACAGAGTGTTGATAGAAATATGCATAGCTGTATACATAACCTGGTCATGCTAACTCGTAAAACTGTTCACTAACTTAATTCTTTGGTAGCTTAATTCGGTTACCAGACCACGTCTAGACACCAGTGTAACTTACGTCAATTGAACAAAATTGAACTTGAATTTGAAGAAATCCGGAGATAAGATGAAGAAATGCAGTGATCGCAATCGTCGTAATGCTCATATCTCATAATCATCATATTATTTCAGTTCATTGTCTCCGATGGTATGTCAGAGTGATTGCAGTATTACTGTTACAGCAGTTTTTAAAACCGATGTAAATTAGGAAGTTTTCTCATGAGAGGATAAAGACACATGTATTCATTCTTAGAACAAACAAATTACTGATTTGACAACCGGTAATAGTTGTTTTTACATTTCAATCGAAATAAAGCTGTATATTTCGTATTTAGGTTTTAAGAAATTTCAGTGAATGAAAATACATGTAAAGTGTAAGCAATTATAAGATATTTAGTGATTTCATAAAGTTCAATGCAAATTACTCAAAGATTTGTTTTCCTAAGCTAACAATATCGTCTTGAATATATCATCAAAAGCGTTCATAATAATACTTACAATACAGTATAAGATTTTTTTGCAAACACTTTTGAAATTGTATTTTTCCTACACAGAATGTAAAAAAACACTTACCAAATGTACTAACAATTTGCTCTGAGAAATGAATTGGGAGAAAATACGTGTTATTTGTTTGCAATGCATCTCGATCTATATTGAGGGCTTTTTTACATAACGATTTTGAAATACAGCACAGTTTGTAGGATTGTTTGAGGTTTTGAAAAGTAATTGGAAATGTAAATTTCAGGCAACTGTTTCTCATAATAGAGTCTTTCTTTCCAAATATGAACCTCACTCCACTGCATCAATGCATCATCACCATTTTTGCACATAGACTAAATATTTGTAGATCCACCGTCAGTTTTGATGGTTCAGGAGTTCATCTCGAGGTCAGGCAGCGGCATGAATGACACCTGGATTTCTGACTGGAGAACCCAGACGAGTGATTTGAGGTGAGGGTTGAAAGACTGGATGCATTAACTAGAACAGACACGTCAGGATCTGGATGTGGTGAGATGTGTTTACATAATGAAGTTTTCTGTAATTTACTCTGCTCGATGAACTTTTAAAAGTCCCTCTGTGTTTAACATATGTGTAATTTAAAACAAGATAATACCAAAACATGAGCAGTCGGATAACGGAACATCAACTTTATCTCAATACAGACTTCAACGATTTACGAATTTTCGTCATAAACTAACTTTGTTTTTTTTCTTTTTCAGAATAGATATTCAAACATTCCCGTTTTCTTCTCATGAAGGTGGAGATATGTTCCATTCTTTTATTGTTAAGATATAGACTATTCAATATTGACTCCAAATGGATATAAATACAAGACAACAACCTTAAAATCAATTCCATACTTCAATGAACAACACCGCTCTCTTCAGAAAAAATGCAAACGTATTTGTTTAGAATGTTGGACGCTTATAAAAGCATTAAACACAATAGAATAAAACAAATTTCTAAAACATCATTATTGTATGATTGCGCAAACCTTGGGCATAAAAAATGCAGCACTATTCATCTTTATTCTGTTTGAGAAGCAATTGTAAAGATGTTTTTAAAAAGATGTATATGTTAAGCAGTTTGCATCCGGGCGTGAGTTGATTCTCACAACAATTCAATGTTTGTATAAAAAAGAGGTTGCTAAATGCTGAAAACTGACCAAAAAAACATTGCAAAGATCAAATTGAAGTAGGGCAAAATGACAGGTTTGGACAGTGTACTGATTCAAACATTTTGAAAGACTGTATAATTCATAACTATCTGAAGTGAAGGTCAGCAAATCAAGCTATAAAATTTTTATATTTTATCTGATTTATTTCTCAAAATGCATAATTTTTTCTACAGTAACCAAAAAAACGGTTTTATAAGCGTGCATCGACACTTCTTCGGACAGTTGCACCGAGTCGTCTTGCATGCATCCCTGGCTGACATGTTTATCAAACTGAGAGACTTTCAACTGTACAATTGCCTGTAGTAGTAGTAGTAGTAGTAGTAGTAGTAGTAGTAGTAGTAGTAGTAGTAGTAGTAGTAGTAGTAGTAGTAGTAGTAGTAGTAGTAGTAGTAGTAGTAGTAGTAGTAAATATCATGTTTATCAAACTGCTCTCGAACATCCCAAACGCAGAGAGAAGTCCATGTACACTAATACTATAGTTTTTCGGAAACATAAAATAATATGTAATTGGTGCAGTTCATGTTTCATGTCAACTTTTTGAACACTGCTGCATGCGTCGTTACCGAATGGTGACATCACTTTCATATTTGTAGGGATTCGACACAAACACTCTTTCAGTGATTGACTGTATGTTTTCAAAATTAATAATTTGTCATATGTGTTAATCTTTTGTTTATTCATGTTTACTTTTGTCAGATGAATTAAATAGCTTTAAATTTTCTGAAGCAATCTGGTATTTTCTGTTGCAATACCTCGAGTTTTGGAAGAAATACTAAGTGTTCAAAACATTTGTGCAAAAATCCGATCCAGGAAGAAAATATTCTAGATATGCTACTTGAAGAAATTTTGAATCGATATTCTAAATCCTTTAATAAAAGTCCAAGTTTGAGTGTCATCAGTACGAAGAGGAATTCATCTACAAGTCTAAGCTTGTCTCAACATTCAACTTATCAGCTCCATGAAGTATTCAACTCTGAAACAAGGCATCGAAGGTTGAATAGTTGGGCAGGCCTGTATAGAACATCATGTTTGAATCTGACGTCTTTATATCTTCTGTAGATATCTCTGGCTAAATTGTTGAAATATGCGAATCTCTTGTGTCAACACACGATGTCTGAGTTACTGTACCTATATCCTCTTTCCCGCTCTCTGACTGATCCTGAACCTCCGCATAACTGAAAACGTAAATTAGAAACAAATATAGAAACAAATCAAACCGTCTTCGGCTATCTGTCATGCGAGTACATAATATACTACATATATTAGTGGATGGCATAAGATATTAAAAAGAAATATTGTTAAAAATAAAATATTCCTCTTTCACAATAAATTTCATTGTTGTTTTTATTTCCGATTTTCTGATTAATTGAAGTTATGGCGGTAACGTCAACCAACCGGAAGTGCACATACCTGTTCCCAAGGACGGATAACTCTAATCACGAACGATAACTCTAGATTCCTTCGGCATCCTCCAAACAGGGATGTGCGCATGTCAAGCCAAGGCTTACACATCCCTGCCGTTATGAGTTTGACCTTGACCCTTGGTGAGCTCGGTGCAGCGTTCGATTACCTTCATCCAACGGATGTAAACAATATGGCTGATCGAAAATGCCTAACGTAACGCCGCGGCCTTCACTTGAATGAATTTGTGCTTGTAGTTTCAGTGATCAAATGGATGTAATTGCACTGATTAAGATATAAATGAGAAATTACCCCAAGGTTTTGATGATTCCATTATAAATATAACCTACACATTATTTTGTTGATAAGCAAACAGAAGAACTACTTGACAACAGACTTCTTACGCACAAAGATGTAACACTCCCCTTAATTACAATTTATTTATTAATATCAGCCCAAAATATCACTTTAATCTATTTAATTTTTAATAACATTCATTGCCGATAAGAATTTCAAAACGATATCGTTACACCTTTCCTTTAACACATCCTCAAAAGTTTCTGCTAAATTTTAGCAGGCGGAGGAAATCCTTTGTGGCAGGGGTCTGAGGTGCGCAGACCGCCTGCGTGGAGGATGTTCCTTCGGGTGCGCAGTGATCGCACATGAACCGGTTTAGATTTTCTGAACTAGCCAAGAGATAGACCGAAGAAAAACATACAATCATAGCTGCTTTATCTATATTTTTTTACACTCAAGATTTGTCTAGGATTCGAAGCAAATTTCGCCTTGGGATAACAAATTAGTTATGAGTAAAGAAAAATCAATATTTTTTTGTATTTCGATGGCTTGAACTTATACGGCTGATCGCACGTATCTATGCGGATCTTAAACCCCATTATGTTGGTAGATGATAAAGTTTCACCCTCTTACCGAACCTGCCAATGATTCCAGCTGAATTACTGCCGTCTTTTATGGCCCAATAATCACGACCCATGGCGGTAACGTCAACCAACCGGAAGTGCACATACCTGTTCCCAAGGATTCCCTTTATCCCATACCTGTTCCCTAGATTCCGCAAGTAACGATATTAAGCCCTTAAAAATCATATTTAACAGATGTCTTAATCAAGATGTAAAAAATACCTGTCCAAACCAAACCAAGATCATTTTACATATCATCATGATCTAAATATTTACTTATGTGTTCACTTTAAATGTACCAATCTTCAGAAATATTTAACTATTTGGTTGTTTCTCTTTGTTAATAAACCCAGTTTAAGATATTTTGGCACTCTCTACATTTCCTGACATATAAGAGTCAACATTTACAATGAAACAAATGTTTTGCCATTTCTATTTTGAATCCATTAATTGTACCTCACAGTAAAGTTCGATTTGAAATATTACAGACGATAACATTTTATGAAAAACAATTAGTAAAATAACATACAGCAAGGAAGATTGCAGAAAGTGCACGTATAATTTCGTCAACTCCTGGTAAAACGTGTCCGAGGTTAGAGGAATCTAAAGAGGTGTCCGAACTCGGTAGTTTTCCCGATATGATTGTAGTCTGCAGTTCACCATCTCTCTGAATGTTCACTAGGGTATCATATAATGCATTAGCGACGGTTTTTTGCGGACTGTTTCCACCTAAAATCGTCATAGCAATACCACCAAAGCCTAGGAACGCTACACCATCTTCTCTAAGTCCTGGAGACTAGTTTGAATTAATTTAGATTCAAACAAATTATTACCAGAGTGTATAATTACATTAAAGATAACTTCATCCACTTTGCACTCAATTCACCCAGCTGTACAAATGAGTAACTGAACAAGGGGGAAGTACGGACCTATACAGTCGCGCGGAGCTTGTTAATCGGCGGCACCGAACATACCATCCCTCCAGGGTAATAAAACTCATGGCGCTTTGAGCATGCTTTGTCATGGATATATGCGCGGTATAAGAATGCTATTATCATTTATTTATTATCTATCTGTTGCTAATTTCGTTTTACTAATTTACATTATATCACTGACGACTGCCATGATACAAACCTGCGGACAGCAGCGGCTAGAGAGATGAATGAATCTTGCATGTGTGCCTGATATCTTAATCAGTCTGGATATCTGCGTGAACATTTTCTCACAAGATGCCATCTGTTTATTGATGCACGTGCATCATATGGTGTCATGAAGTTCGTCTGCTTTCCTGTAGCACACGAGAACCCAGCGTACAGAGCGATAAAGCAGAGGAACTGTTAGTCTTCGCAGATGATTAACTTCAATCTTCAAGCTACGGCTGCAGACTCACGAAATTTATGCTCAAGCTGATCTCACTCTGTCTCATAACATTGTGAAAAGGAGAGAATGTCTCAAGTTTTTTGGTGGGAAATGTTGCTGTGTTCTCTTAAATACGAAATGTATAAAACAAGAATGGTGTTCAACACCTGTGATGTCTATGTAGATGTTATATGTCACCAAGATGATGACACGTACACCTGTATAAAACTCAGCTGACCACGATCAGCGTGGTTCAGCAACAACGGGCCTGGCTCGCCAGACCTGCTTCATTGCTTGATTACCTGCGGTTTTGAAGGGTTGATTACCTGCTATACACTGAGACGTGATTTGAAGTTCATTTGGTACCAAATATTATGCGATTTTGTATTAAACCTCTTGCTGTTAACAGGTGACCCTAAATGTACAGGCCAGATCCTGAAATAATGTAGAAGCCTAAGCAAGTCTATAAAAAGACTTCAGAGCTTCATTTCTAAGAACCTGCCCATCTCTTTAGACTCCTAAAATGAAGAAATTGTCTTCTTTTCATTTCATTTGATAATTTTTTTAATTTTTCGATTAACTGATGCATTTTTCATTTCAGAGTCTAATTGTTAGTAAAGTTATGTTACTAGTTAATACTGTAGGAGGTATAAATCCAATTTGCAGGAAGAATCTCTAACAGGCTTAAGGGTTAGTCAAATTTGACTTAAGCATTGAAAAACACAAAGGAATTATATAAAATAGGTAAGTCATAAATACAAAAATTAAATGATAGATAGATTCTGACAAATCGTTCGTATGCTCATAACTCTCAATCGTTTTAGCGAACATCAGTTTGCATTAACCTGGAAATCCGCCTAGCAGAAATAAAGAAACAACTAAATAGATAATATCTTTTTAAAAACGTCCAAACTCAATTTTCCTCCTGGCGTCTAAAACCAAGTTCCTGTTTAATTAGATTTACAGAAAAGGCAGACAGATTAATCAGAAACTGCTTTCCAAGTTTCAAGTGGAAGAAATCCCAATGGCACATGTTAAATTGAAGCAAAAATGTTGATTCCATATTTTCACAGGTGTCATATCGTCCATTTGAATATTATACGACGTGATGTTGGGTTTGCAAGTCGTAAATCTGTTCTTTTTACATGTCCTTTCCTCTGATATGCCACGGACGTCTAAACCACTACTTTATTTGATGAACAGGAACAGACAAACAAACAGATACAGAGACATACAGGCAGACAGATGGAAAGATAGAGAGACAGATAGAATCCTTTCTTTTGTATGATGTATATCTCCATCAATTATCCGATAAGATGCAAATTATCGTGTCAGAATTATCCTCTCATCACAAGCTGAAGCGAGTGGTCAAGGGAAATGAAATAGATGGTTTGTGCAATACAAATTCTTGAATCTACAGAACATGACAACTTCATACTTTTACAGAACCAGAAGAGAAGATCTGGTTTAGGTAGTAGCTCTGTATTGAGTTCGATTCATCCAAAACATGTTGACCTAAAACTACTTTTAAAGATAAGTTCAATCATTTCAAACACTTGATTAAATGACACTATTCTCGAAAGTACAAACCTGCGTCATGAACCCCTGCAAAAACAAAGGGCATGGTATGTATTAACCAATCTAAGGCTTTCTCCACGTGATAAAAAAAAAGAAAAGAAAAGAAAAAAGCAACAAAAAGGGCGTCCACATTATTGTGAACATCAGGTTGATAAAGGAATACGCTAAACGTCAATCAAGAGGTTTGTGTCTAAAAACAAACTGCTCCAGAATACGCAATACTCTAGCCTTAAAATCAGAATGAAATCGCGAGAGTACCGAAATACTATCAGTATAACATGTATCTAATATTCCATGATAGTACTTTTCTTTCAAATAGAGTAATTTCCTTCTTTATCTTAAAAGACCCTCGCATAACACATAATATCATGAGCAACCACTTAACTATGGCCGATGTTGTTTGTTAGGAAGAGATAACATACATACGTTTTAAAGGTCTATCTTAAAGATCCACTTCGTGAGTTGTTGGAGTCATACATGTATATGCCAAACCTAATCGGTGGTGTCATTTGATCGCGACTGTTACCAAAAAGACACATGTTAAAGCTTATTGTTTTTTTTACTGTGACAATATGAAGGTAGAACGTCGCAATTATGATCGAAAACCGGACAGTGGCGCGCGTCAAATAGTCAAACGTAACTTTGGAGACTTATCTGAAACAGTCAGGAGGGCAGTTAGGATTTGATAGTGTTTGTTAGGTTATATAACTAGTATTCATGTATATTGGACGTGATATCTACACCACTGTGCATTTATAAGGCTGTTTTTAGATTTTTGTGGAAAACCAGTATTTGTACACATATGCAGATCCATTCTTCTTTAAGGCAAAGGTTTATCGTTCCCCACAATTTCCCGTAACAATTTTGGCAGGTCATTAAAGTGACCAGGGTCGAAATTCCGAAAACACTTATTTATATTTTTCTCCATAAAATCCTTTTAAACTTATCAACTTCTTTAAAAATTAGTCACGTTTGTTTCTTAGCACAAAGTCAATGTGATTATCTTGGTTTTAATCTCAGAGAGTCGATAAAGAACACTTTATTCGACATTTAACGAAATCGAATTTTCGAAAATGTGACCCCTTCTGTCTATATCAATATGCCAAAATTCGAATTTTTGCACGAGTGACCAAAAAATGCCAAAGTGAGATCAAGAATGGCTATTTCACACATGGACAGTGGTTGATACATTGTCAGTCTTGCTGAAGTTATTCTATTGACGCTGAAACGAAACCCAAATTTCATATTTGCACTACGATTCAGTGGTATGTGAACAAACTTTCGGTATGCAGCTGTATGGCTTTTGTACATGAAAAGTTAAGATTTTTTAAATTTTATATCAACACATATGGCATTTAGGTTCGTATCAAAGGTAAATAATATGTTATGAAAATCACGGAGTGGCTCTTTAATGACTTGGATGTCTAGTTGAAGAATAATGTACATGCGTTGTTTTATGATTAACGGAGTGTTGATAGAAATATGCATAGCTGTATACATAACCTGGTCATGCTAACTCGTAAAACTGTTCACTAACTTAATTCTTTGATAGCTTAATTCGGTTACCAGACCACGTCTAGACACCAGTGTAACTTACGTCAATTGAACAAAATTAAATTTGAATTTGAAGACTTCTGAAGATAAGATGAAGAAATGCAGCGATCGCAATCATTGCAATGTTCAAATCTAATAATTATCATATTAGTTGAGTTCATTGTCTCCGATGGTATGTCAGAGTTATTGTTGTTTTAAGTCAGCTTTTAAAGCCGATACAATTTTTCAAAACCAATCACAATTATGTACTGATGTCTTCACATGAGACCATATGGACATCATTATTCATCCTAGTTCAAACTTAAATAACTCAGTTGACACCCGAGTTTAATTTGTTTTTACATCTTAAATATAAGATAGGCTTTATAATTCGTATTCGTATATTAAAGAAATCAATACCTGTAAAGTGTAGAAAAACATAAGACTTGGTAATTTCAGAAACATAATGCAAATTGCATGTACTAAATGCGTTAGATTATTTCCTCAGCTATTAATGTCATCTTTAATATGTCATTCAGATTGTTCTTGCCTTTACGAATCAGCCAATATTACTTATTTTTTTTTTTTTTTAATCTTCTCGATCTACATGGTTATACTACTTGAAGTATTTTAAAAATAACATTCTCTATATAAAAACAGCTTTGAAAGATTGATTAAGGCTTTGAAATGTTACTTAAAAGGAAACTGTTTCCAAGTAAAGAGTCTTTCTCTCGAAATAGCAATCTCAGTCCATTGCATCGATGCATCATCGCGTTTACACATAGACTAAATAGATGTGGTTCCACCATAGGGTTTGATGGTTCAGGAGTTCAACAAAGGTCAGATGGCGGCATGAATGACACCTGGATTTCTGGCTGGAGAACCCACACGAGTGATTTGAGGTGAGGTTTGAAAGACTGGGTGCATTAATTAGAACAGACACGTCAGTGTTCGGAAGTGGTGAAATGTATTTGATAATTGAATGCTCTATGTAGTAGTTACTTCATCCATAAACGAGAGGTGGATCCAGTTACACCACACCTGATCGCTGTTTGATTGACAGCTGAATTCGTCGAGGACGGTAGTCCGAGACGCAAATTCAGCTGTCAATCAAACAGCGATCAGGTGTGGTGTAACTAGATCCATCTCGAGTGATTGGATGAAGGAACTGCTTTGTACCACGCCCACATTGCATGTTGTCAAAATCTGAACGAGATCTGCGCGGGATATTTGAATTTGTAATCATTCAGTTTCACACCGCCACAATGTCGAGTCACGAGTGGGATGACATGATTGACGCCGCCACACAAATAATGAAAAATGGATTATCTTTGATAGTTCAATTTGTTTGAATGTGTATGGTGCTCGTTGCCATTAAAACTTGAATTACTTGTCATTTTTTTAGAAAATTTACATCCTTTCAACTAATTCCTTAAGGGCGTGAACAAACGGCGTGGCTTGCTAAACTGCAGCGAGCCAATGAAATATCTACCTTCAATGGTTACTTCAGGCCGTGGTGTAACTATTAGATACACCACGGCCGACATCAAAGGGACCGACGAGTGGGCATGGTACAAGCTCAATGTTATATTTACTCTGCTCGATAAACTTTTAAAAATCACTCTATCAGTCACTCAGTCAGAACTATAACGGAGCATCAACTTTATGTCATTACAGACTTCAACTGATTACGAATTTTAAAAAAAAAATTATTTTACATTGTTAAGAAAAAAATTATTAAAAATATTTTTTTCCGAGCGAATTGTCAGTCTTGGGTTCAAGTTTCGCACTTGTTAACTTATAAACTGAACAATGTTACACCTCTTTACCATGACACAGAGTATGTTTCAAAATCGTGTGTGGTGCTTGATTATTTACCAATATACCTTGTTGATATACCAAGTTTAAATCATTTCGAAAAAAAAATACTTTCATCACTTAAATGCTTTATATCTTTACATCACTTTATAATTATACAGCTTTAAAACACAAGAGGTATGGAAATGGATTCGAGTAGCTTGACCGATGGTTCGTACGTTTAAGAACCGTTTCTATTGATTAAAAACAATGTCTTGCAATTGGTCTGATATATTTCGTCTTCTTGGGGAAACTTCATATCTTTAAACACATTCTGCTGTAGTGTCTTCAACGTTCGTTCATTAGACTATGTCTTAGACAAGAACTTACATTCAAACTATATACGATATGGTTGTTGCTTTCTTATACTGAGTATGGCATCGTTTTTCATTAAAGGAGCACTACCACGGTTTTTAACTGATTTATGTCTTAAAATTTTCCCAAATATATATTAGTTTATGTCGAATGTATTATTTTCAGACGATCAAATGATCTCACTACTCAAGCTGATCTGCTGTTGAATATCTAGCAAAAACCACTAGCGGCCATTTTTGAGTGAACACCTTTCAATCATATGAAGCAGGAAAATGAATTCGAAAAGCTTAACTGATCACTGTAAATTCATTTCTGCTGCTTTTAATCATAAAACATTGTTGTGCATTTCAAAATATTTATTTTTGTTTTCGTGAGATCATTTATCTATAAAATAAAAGTGCTTCTACACCTTTAAAAGAAAATTCTGGATTCTATTTAATAGTTGATTAACAAAAATCTTTAAAGTATTATTCTTAGTAGTAAAAGATTTTTTGGACAGATATAATGTTATAGTGCTGATGTTTGCCCACGCTGTAGGACGCTATTAACCTTTATATTTCTGTTTCGATGTAAATAAAGACAAACTAGATGAAGATCAAAAGATCGCATTTGGAAACATGATCAGGGTATACCAGCGCGTATAAAGGCAAAGATATATCAAGTCATCAGGGTAAGTTGATAATTAAATGATACTTGATTTAACGGAAGACGCCTGGAAAGAAAGACTCAACTTAATCCTTATTCTAATTAGAGGACAAAATGCCTTCATGAGTGGAAATGAACCAGATTCCACTATTTAAAAGGGGCAGTAGTATGGGTTTTTAAATTTTTTATGTTTCAATCTTTTTCAAGATAAACATTATTTCATGTCAAATGCATTATCTTCAGATGGTAAAAAATCTCATTAATCGACTTGGTCATCCATAGTCGAAGACGAAATTATCAAATATCAAGCAAAGACCACTGGCGGCCATTTTGTTTTATGAAAACCTACTTATCATCTGAGGTAGGAGAATTCATTTTCATAGCTTCACTGAACATGGTACGGGCGTTTTGAATTGCTTCTTATTTCATAAGATTGCAATCAATTGGTAACATTTATTTTCATTTTCGTGAGATGATTTTATCTATCAAAAAACATGCAACTGCCCCTTTTACTAGTAGACTGGCACAAATATAAGGTTCCGGGCGAGAGATGTTACCAGTTTCAAGGGAGAATTTACAGCATCTGGTTACATTTCTTTGGGAGTAGCACAATATGTTGTTACAATGTGTGTAGAGTCTTTAAAAGTCAGATCATTTATATCAGAGACATCTCTGTGCAGGATTTTTAAAGTAAAAGGGATAAAATAATCATAGATATCAATTTACTTAAAACATGTTTAATGTTATTCGCGTAAACTTTACAGCAAGTTTTAGTTAGATTTATGATTATTCAGTGACGAACATATTTCTTTCTTCATTTTGACGTTTCGATTACGAATGGTTCAAGGGACTGAACCCTCTCACGCAGGAAGATGGTAGAACATTGACCAGCCAGACAATTTATGTCAGCCCCGAAATATATTAACTATGATTAGAGTTGAGTAACAGTGGGTTTTTCAGTTTCAAAGGTGTTTTCAGCCTTTTTATTTTTAATAATTTTATTAATGTTTATTACTATACATGATAGCTACAATATTGAAACATAAAAAGAAAAGAAACAGATAATTCACATTCACGCTTTTATGTAAACAGCTAAAAGATAAATATTTAAAAAAGCCAGTTTTTTTTTCAAACTGATTTTGGTGAATGAATTAATAATTTAATGGGGACGTATTTAGGCAAAATGACTACAGCTCGAAGTCACTGGGAGAGTCATGTTTCCATGGAAACCGCAAAAATGTATTCGAACGAAAGTAGGTTCATCAAGAGACAGATCTAGGGATCATGGCTGACAAGTGTATCAAGTCATGTGAAGCTAGCGTGTATAGTTTAGATCAGCTCTGGACAAAATGAATGTTTCCATGGAAATTCCCAAAACTAAAATACATATACATAGGATTAAATGGCAGATCTAACTCATGCTTGAGAATTTTACTGAAGCTAGAAAGGGTTTAAAGAGCCACTCCGTGAGTTGTTAGAGTCATATATGCCAAACTTAATCATTGGTGTCATTTGATCGCGAAGTATCGACTGTTACCAAAAATACACATTTTAAAGCTTATTGGGTTTTTTTACAGTGGACTTATAAAGGTAGAATGTCGCAATTATGATCGAAAACCGGACAGTGGTGCGCGTCAAATAGTCAAACGTAATTTTGAAGACTTATCTAAAATAGCCAGGAGGGCAGTTAGGAGTTGATAGTGTTTGTTAGGACGTGATATCTACACCTCTGTGCATTTATAAGGCTGTTTTTAAATTTCATGGAAATCCAGTATTTGTCATAAATATGTCTTTTGGACATGAAAAGTTGAGATGTTTTGATTTTATATCAGCAAATATTACATTTAGGTTCGTATCAAAGGTAAATAATATGTTATGAAAATCACGGAGTGGCTCTTTAAGAGATATACGAGGGGTGTCCCCAAAAAAATCCCAAAGAAACATTCAAATGTTTATGACTTATTTTTCGACATAATCACCCTTGACCTCAATGCATTTGCTAGCGTTTTTGTAACATCTGATACCACTCTGAAAAACCACTTCTTATCACGAGACCCCAAAAACTGTAGAACCTTTCTTTAAATAATCAATCATTATTACACCCTGCGAGTCCCAGAAAACGGATGACATGAGCTTCCGACTGGAGGAACAAGATATTAACTTTTTAGGGGTGGGTAATGGTGGGTAATGTGCTGTGTTTCCATTGCATGCTTTGGCCTTTTGTTTCAGGATCAGAATGATGAGCCAAGGTTTCATCTTGAGTAAGGACATGAGAGAAAAATGATTCTGGGTCTGCGCGATACTCGTCAAGAAGTTGCTGACTGACCATGACACGTTTTCGCTTTTGGTCCTCAGATAAAATTATTGGGACCCAGCGTGCTGATATATTTTTCATATTTAAATGTTCATGTATTCGTTCAACTGATGTTTTACTGAATTGGTGAGTATCAGTTAAGCATCTGATAGTCACTCGCCTGTCTTGCCTTATTGTGTCAAGAACAGCCTCAATGTTTTCACCTGTGGTGACATCAAATGGACGACCAGGACGGGGCTCGTCTTCAGTGCTTACTCTTTCCCCGTTTAAATTCAGCACACCAATGTTTAATGGTGCTATATGAAGGAGCAGAGTCACTTAATGTCCGTAACATATCCACATGAATTTCCTTTGGAGTATATTTTTAAATTCAGATATTTGATAACAGCCCTACATTCACTTTTCTCCATTTCGGTAAAAGATGTGCGGGTACCTTTGAATGACAGGCAATTATATGCAACTGAAGAGTATGCATCTCGTGATTTTCATGTCATTTACTCGTCAATGAAGGTTCTTCATGCACGCACAGTATGGTTGCGTTTCAGGCATGTTTTCATATTTAGGCCTGATACTTTTGGGACAACCCTCGTACTAAATTAGTTTATCATGGTCACTGGATTAGTCACGTTTCCATGGAATCCGCAGAAAAAAATAAATCCATATGTAGATCTAACCATCAAAGGCACATCTAGGGATAATGGTTGACCTGTGTGTCAAATTTGTAGATGCTAGCAAAATAGTTTTGGAAATATTCTCCGGAAACAAAATTTCAATTTCTACATCTGAATTTCAGAATCCCAATCAAGAATGTTTTCTGAAATACAATGCACTGATCTCGATCAAGAACTGAACCTTGTGGTACTTCACAGCAAAATTGCCAAATGATGGAACTTTATTCAAATATAAACTGTTTAAGTTCCCAGTAAGGTTTTGAAATTTCAAAAGTATAACAGGGAGCCTTTTCTCATATTTGTGTTTTACTTTTCCCTCACAACAACTTTAGTAGTGTAGGAAAGTAATCATTTTCACCATAACAGTGCAAACCTTTGTTGAAAGTGATCAGCCAAGAAAATCATCAATGAACAGTTTTCTAGTGCAGAAATAACTTTACAACAACTTGAAAGATTTAAACTTGTATCAACAACCAAAAAAGGTATAAAAAACTAATATGAAGTTGATTTCAGTCAGTCAATGTAATGCCTTAGAATAGAGCCATGGGCTCTGTACCACATAATTTTTTTGTCTTGTTTGATGTTTACATAGTTCTCCAAGACTAAAGACTAACGAAGGTTTGATGGTGGCCACCTAGCCATGATAATATTTGAAGGGGAGTCGAGACGTTACCTACAACCTTGAGTCTCCATTAACAAAGATGTCATTCTGAAAATGTAGCTCTGGGTTGGTCAACCACCATAAATATGCACCCTTGCCATGTCCATTCTAGCATTGATATTTTTTTGGAAAATAGCCGGAAGAAGATTTGAGGGTGGACTCTCTGCAATGCCCATTTTGAAGGGGTCAACACCAATTTACAACTTTTGGTCTTCATGTTATAAACTATTACTCATAAACTTTCAGCCTCCTATCAGGCTTATGCCAATATTTATTTTGAGAAGGAGATTTTTTTTAATTTCAGGAAAAATGCCTGCCTCTCCCATATTTGAGGCGGCATTAGTCCCAGGGTTACAAATTCTGGTTCTCTAGGTGCAAGGTACACCCCCCATAAATTTAAGGTTTTGGGGTGCAGCAGTTCTGGAGGGGAATTAAAATATGTGAAGTTTACAGCACATGACTGACAGCCAATGGGCCATGCCATAAGCACATCTGACCTTTAAGGTTTGATGAATTAAGAATGTATAAATCAAACACAGTGCTATAGCAAACTGATTTATTGCATCCAAAGCTGAAACTGGATACCAGACTATACAAATCACACTGTTTTGATGAACAGATGTCACAGCAGATTCACAATACATTCATGTCACATTAAATATTTGATATTTAGGCAAAACAAAGTACAGTATAATTATCATGTGAACAGTATATACAAAAAAGTGGCAGTTAGCGACACATTTTTTTGGATAGAAAACACAGTTTGGAACTTAAAATGAAACAGCGGGCTTATATGCATACATCCCCTTCAGGCTATAGACATACATTTAACATGGGACATACATATCGTTCCAAGTGGTTCTCTGAAAGCGAGTCATGAACCTAGATTTTTGACACTGTCTTAGTGCTAAGACAGTTGTACACTGATGTTAATATATGGTACTTACAACTAGCTTAGTACTAAAAGAACTTCAAAAATCTAGGCCCAGAACTATAGAATATGTTGTATAAATTACTTAAAATATGTTCTTGAGATCATTCCCTTTCACCCATCTTGCATAACCACCACCATCACTACATCCCTATCACAAGTACTTCAAGATTTATATGACCTCCCTCTCTCATCAACATAATCCAGCAAAATAAATATATGTGTACCTGGCAGCAACACCACAAACACCTTTCAGCAACATATCAGATTGGAACCAGACTTGAACATGGCTAGATTCTTATGTGATAGATCACAAACAGGCAAACAGAGTCAAATGACATAAAATTAAACTGCAATATCATTTAAACTGCTTCTGGGCAAAGCCAATGGTTACTTAACTTAACACTGCAACAAATACTCATGAATCGTCAATCATAAAATAAAGGCACTGAATTAGTAGTTTTTGAGATGTAAATATCATATTTGCACTGAAACGCAAATCTGTCTTTACTGACTATGACAATGTCTTTTTGGAAAAAGATTTGAAATAATACATTGTGATTTAATCATGATAGTTGCAAATTTTGATTATTTTTGAATGAGGAGACATAGTTCGGCAGAAACAAATCTTTGATAAATATTGGATGAGGATTTTTCTTCACAATATGATAATTTAAATTATCTTCAAAATCAGACATCATAGTCTTGTTTTCTCAAAACATTTTCTTCACTACTTTTTTTCATCACAAAAGGATAAGGGTGTCTTAATTAGGAATCTTTCAAAATAAAGTACAAGCATTACTGTGTATTACATAACATTGAATCTACAGTAGACATTTATTCAAAAGTGATTATTTGAAAGACAATGGCTTGTAGACAAATTATTTTGGTTTATAGTAAACACAAAATATCAACCCACTTATCACAATCACATCATTGAACTAAAACTAAGGACTGTATTATTTCTATCAATAATAATATCAACACATATAAATGCACAAGATGAACTAGGGCAGTGGGTTGGCATTTACAAAAGAAAAGTTTTATAACATACGATACATATTTCATTACATTTTTCAAAATAAGCAAGATTACATTTACTTACAGGCACAATAAACAAGAAATCAAATTGAAATAAACTCAGCAAATTAAGTTAAGGACCACTTTAACTTTTAATATTTAGATGTGAGGTGAGGTGAGTTGGGGATTAACGCTGTTTTCAAGATTATTTCACTGATATCGCGGCTGCTAGTATTATTGCAGAGAGAAAGCCCACAACACTATTGTGGCTATGCATTGCGATGAAACCTGCGAGCATCGGCTGGAACTAGCGAACCATGGGTGGAACTGCGCTGAATTTCAGTGTAGCATTGCACCCAAACCTGACTGCGTGTAGAAGAGTTCTCTACTACAGACAAAGTTGCCGAGCCCCTGGTGGGATTTGTACCACGGACCTCCTTATCCGAAGCCAAAGGCGCTAACCACTGCGCTATCCCGTCCCCTTAATATTTAGATATTCTATGGTCTATCTTATGATACACATGCTTCAATATCATATATTGAGGTGGTCCTCAACTTTATTGTCGAGTATATATACAGAATATTTCACACCCAAAACAGGTTTACACGCATCATGCTTCTAACTCTGGTAACTCACAACCTCAACATGAAATGAGCAGCAAAATCTAAAGTCAGGCGTTAATAATAATTAATCAACTCAAAAATACAAAACACAGTAATAAAGAATGTCAGTCGCAGATTTACACAAATTCTGAGGATTGGCAATGGAATTTTTTTAACTAATTTTAGTAAAACATTTAGTTTAAAAAAATAGGTCTGGACATTGGAAGACAAAAGTTGACATCAAGATGAGTATAGGTAGACTGTTTACCAGCAAGTAGCACCAATCTCTATATATATGTCTCTGAGATAAACAAGGCACTTGGTAGGTCTTTGGTTCTCAGTCAACTGCATAATTGGTTCGAACAACTAAACTTAATCTAATGGAGTACAAGACTTACATTAGCACATAATAGGAAAGTCTTTATGATTATTTCCCTCTTTTATTGTAATGACAGCTACCTAAACAGAGAATGGTTTTACCCTGTTACTACATAGAGAAACAAAGTTCAACCGACAACAAAGTCAAACTATTTTTTCAAATGGTCATAATGGAATAGACAAATAAAAGCTGAGGATGATTAGATCATTTTTTGTCTGATGAAAGCACCAAATATTACATTTCAGTATGAGACGAGCATCCATTTCTAGGTTTATGAAAAAAATATTTGGTATAAGCTTTTGGCTGGATATTTGGTTTCAATGTAATTTTATCTGGCCTCAGAGGCATGATACACTCAAAAACAAATATCATACTTCAAGAAACTGTAAAAAAATAATAGATTTTTAAAGAATTTTTTTTAACTTAGACATTATTCAATACCACTATGATACAATTCAAATCAAATAAAAATCTAAAATCTTATGTTTTTCAACTCAATTTCTTTTCTAGTGTCACTTTATAATACTTATTGGTTTATGCATGACATTTGTCTTCTTTGTGATTTTATCAGAACATAAGCTGCGAGGAGATTGTCTGTAATTTACATGTCATTTTGACCCACTATACACATTTGCACAGAGAATTCTGAGTCATCTTGTTGCTACAGTTGTTGGTTATGTACGATTACACTCCTTTAATGGGCGGCTTTGTCCTTCTACACACAAAACAATTGGTACGTCAAATGCTATGTCTAAGCTGAGTGTTGATCTGTTAGTATTTGACCATTTATTATTTTCATTTTAGTTTGCTAGACAGTCTTTTTTTTATGTAACACATATGAATGTTAGTCTAAAATTGATTTGAATTCCCCATTCTGGAAAAAATGTAAATTTCTGAAAACTATAACACCCAAAGACTCTGAGTGTAGTGATGTCATAGCACTGTGACGTTGTCAAGTTTATGATGTCATAGCATTGTATTGGCATTACTTCATGATGTAAAACAATTGTGACATCATGAACTTGACTGTGGCAAGGCTTTGTTCAAAATCTACTGTCAAAACAATATCTCCAACAAGCAATATCTCCTGTGAGACAGTTTGGTACACAGATGGTAAAGTCTTAAATAACACTTGATTACTGAATTAGCAGATAAAGTGAAAACGCTTAGGCTGCAACTGATTTTGATACATAATCCAGGGTAAATTCTGGAATTTTCTTCCCTAGGGTAAATTTCTGTAGGCTCACTAAACGGTTAAGACCCAATTTCTTAAGCAGTTAAAGTGTTAACTTTTTTTGGATGTTATTCTGTGATATTTAATAATCTTAAATCTTAAATAACTTTTGTAATTAATGAGCAATAAATTTATATTGAAAAAAAATTTCTATTCAAATTTCCATTAAATATCCTGCAATTCAGATGAAGTGATAGTCTTTATGGAAATGTTTTTCTCGTCAATTCAATCATAATCAATAATAATTCAATCAATTTTTGGACATCAAATTAATTAATCAGAGACAAAAATAATTTAATGTTTGAAGAACTTGGAACTAGAACTGGAAAGTTTTAGAATATTTGAGAAATAGTGGATCTTGATATTTCTATGATACCTCAAATTAAATCTGAGTTAAAGTTTTATAGAAAAATTATTTTCCAAAGAAACATTTTCTTTCAAAGCAAAATGTCATTTTGACATGAGCTTTACATTCCACCAATATTGGATTCTGCAATTAAAGAGCACTTCTGAAGAAAATTTGTTTAAAGATTCAAACTGCACTCATATCATTATAAAAATATATAAACACTTTTTTACCTGAAAGAAAATTAGGCCAAAGTTTGTAGAAAGTTGCTATATAATAAATAGCCAAAAAATTATTTTTTTTATACACTACAGCAGTAAGATATGTCCACAGTACGATGGTGAAACATAAATATTGATTTCTAATAGTATTGTTCAGGAAAAGGTCAACTTAATCAAACTATTTCAGAAGGCAATGTTTTACCACGCAATGTCAGACTGACCTTGACCGTGGAAGACAATTACAGATGTCAATCTGACCCTATCTTGCCCTTCTCTTTTCTAAAACACTATTACTTGGACAGAAATAACTCCAAATACCAGAAAAAAACCTTAGTTAATCAACCATGATTTTATATAAAATTTCTCATTATAAAAGATGATAGATCTCGAAATATCATGCCATTGATTTTTCATCTGATTACACAAGCCAAGCCCATACCATTTCCCAACTCCTGATAGGTAGGAGGCGATATTACAGCATGAAGTCCACATCACTATCATGTCAATGCAGCAACTTTCCAGACTAATGCTGAATAGCTGTTTTCTCTCATTGTCTGTCTGTCTGTCTGTCTGTCAGTCTATCTGCTGTGTCCAGTGAGCTGAGCACTGATACTGTAGCCCAGGTCAGTGCGGAACACAATGAGACCCTCGAACGAACCAGGCTGTGTAGGCTTGAACTCCACTGGGTACTTCAGCATTTTCCTCGCTCTAAAACAGAGTTCAAGCAAAGTATGAAATATGGCCTGTCAAACAACCCAGACCTTTGGAACAGCTTTTCTTAAATTTTGACATTCAAATACACAAATAAATAATTTTAGGCTGGGTACTTTTCAGACTTATAGTAGAAACTAGTACAAAATATAAGAAGTGGCTGATAAGGATACAGATATATACACGCAACTGGCATAAATGTTTTTAGATATGTACTTATCTTGACACCAAAATTATTAAAAATAATATACTTTCAGTAAGAAGTTGTGAGCTGAACAGGACTTGTTAAATTTTCTTTCAAATTCAACACATAGATCTCTAATATGGGTTTGAGGAAAGACAATCTTAGCATGGACCTGGCTAACATGATACTAAGAATTTGAAATAGGGTAGTGTTAAAAGTTTACATAACCACAAACATATTTCACTATTTTTTTTTTGGAACATATGAATGTCTGATTACAATATTTTGCAGTGGGTAAAAGGTCGCTACTCAAATATGTTCAGTTTGGTAATGAAAGCCATTTTTGAATGCCACTTTTGTCGGCCGCTTAGATCTATCCTTTTTGTGATGTCATAAACAGAATCATTACCTCGTGATCTATACATCTATCATGACAATATCAGATGAAAAAATCCAATAATCAATTATTTTCAGAGAATGTTTTCTACTCAGTTAGATAAACCATTTGACGATGTAACACTATTAAGCGTTTGGTGTTAAAAAGATATCCACATCAATGGTAATTAAACTATTATGTAAGGCGGTATTTTAGTTGAAATAATGAAGCGTCACTCTGTACAGTCTAATTATTACATCACACTCGCACGAATTTATTGCCTTTGCCCACGTGGGTTTTTCACAGCCGATAATTACGCTAATAAGGCTAATTTAAGGTGTTTATTGGACAAATTAACAAAAAACAAATTATTGAAAAATCTTTGAACGAAAATGGAGAAGTTATAAAGTCGAGGTTAGCAGTCGTTTAAGAGTAACAGGGTACATGTTGGTACTGATGTGGGATAACAGGATAGTGAGATTGGCATTCAAGTGAATAACTTAATGTGATGATTATTAGCACACATGATAATGGTACGGAGTAACAGTGTATAAGATAAGATATCTGGCCTTACAGACATACTTTTAAAGCCCTCTTAGTGCTAAGATAGTTATAGGCCAATGTGACTATCTTAACACAATGAGAGCTTAAAAAATATTAGTCGAGATGAGCTAAAGGGTGTGTGCAATAATGATAAAGTTATTTGTTTACAATGAAAGGTATTTACTCACCCAACAGTAAACTCCTTGTGCTTGACATGGAATGGAGGTTGTGACGGAACTACTGCAATCTGTGATTCATAATATCAGTTTAGTTCTGATATGGCAGAGATTGTGAAGTTAAGGTTGGTTCGAAAAGGTTTCAAACTGACAACTGGCAATGCGTTTAGGATCTTTAAATGAACAGGTAAAAATATGTTTTTGTCCATACAATCCATCAATATCAGTAGAAAAACAAGTAAAGAAGTGAGCACAGCTCACATACCCCCGCTTCAAACTATAGTCTGGCTTGCTTTGTTGGTCTTACCCTCAAAAAGCTCACTTAGGGATCATGGTTGATAAGTGTATTAAGTTTGTTGAAGCTAGCATGTATAGTTTAGGAGATATGCTCAGGAAAAAGCACTTTGTCAGATAGTCATTGTTTTAGTAACGTTTCCATGTAAAACGCAAAAAATAAAAATCATTTGTTAGTCTGACCCTCAAAAGGCACATCAATGGATCATGGTTGATAAGTGTATGAAGTTTGGTAAAGATAGCATGTATAGTTATGAAGATATACTCTGTACAAAGGACTTTGTCACTGTTTAAGTCATGTTTCCATGGAAACCGCAAAAAATAAAAATCATTTGTTAGTCTAACCCTCAAAAGGCACATCTAGGGATCATGGTTGATAAGTGTATACATTTTGATGAAGCTAGCATGTATAGTTTAGGAGATATGCTCCGGACAAAGGACTTGGTCATAGAGTCACTGTTTTAGTCATGTTTCCATGGAAACCGCAAAAAATAAAAATCATTTGTTAGTCTAACTCTCAAAAGGCACATCTAGGGATCATGGTTGATAAGTGTATGAAGTTTGGTGAAGCTAGCATGTATAGTTTAGGAGATATGCTCCGGACAAAGAACTTGGTCATAGAGTCACTGTTTTAGTCATGTTTCCATAGAAACCGCAAAAAATAAAAATCATTTGTTGGTCTAACCCTCAAAAGGCACATCTAGGGATCATGGTTGATAAGTGTATGAAGTTTGGTGAAGCTAGCATGTATAGTTTAGGAGATATGCTCCGGACAAAGAACTTGGTCATAGAGTCACTGTTTTAGTCATGTTTCCATAGAAACCGCAAAAAATAAAAATCATTTGTTGGTCTAACCCTCAAAAGGCACATTTAGGGATCATGGTTGATAAGTGTATGAAGTTTGGTGAAGCTAGCATGTATAGTTTAGGAGATATGCTCCGGACAAAGGACTTGGTCATAGAGTCACTGTTTTAGTCATGTTTCCATAGAAACCGCAAAAAATAAAAATCATTTGTTGGTCTAACCCTCAAAAGGCACATCTAGGGATCATGGTTGATAAGTGTATGAAGTTTGGTGAAGCTAGCATGTATAGTTTAGGAGATATGCTCCGGACAAAGATTTGTGACGGACGGACAGACAGACGGACAGACGGACAGAATGAACGCTATATACCCCCGCTTACGCTGTAAGGCGGGGGTATAATTAATATGATGAATAAATACGAATATTAAAAGATTTGATCTAAAGAATGAGAAGTGAAACACTTTGAGCAATCAAAATTAAAAGGATCATAATGATTAAAATCGTTTTCATTATAAAAACTAATGGTGAAGTTTGAAGTGGTAGTCATTATCTTTGTTGAAGTGGCAGTACTTATCATTGTTAAAGTGTCTCTATTAAGTTAAAGTTTTCTTTGAAATATATGAATGTCTGATTACAATATTGTATAGTGCGTCAAAGGTCGCTACTCAAATATGTTCAGTTTGGTAATGAAAGCCGTTTTTGAATGCCACTTTTGACAGGCCGCTTTGATCCATCTGGCCACAAACCTGTGAATGCATGACTGCATGGTCACACACCCTTTAGTAACGTCATAAACAGAATCAATGCCTCGTGATCTATACATCTATTGAACAATATCACAGAAAAAAACCAATAATTAACAATTTTCAGAAAATGTTTTCCTCTCAGAAAAATCATTTGACGATGTAACACTATTAAGGGTTTGGTGTAAAAAAGATATCCACATTAATGGTAATTAAACAATGATTTAAGGTGGTATTTCAGTTGAAATAATGATGCGCCATTCTCTACAGTCTGTTTATTACGTCACACCCGCGTGAATTTTATTGCCCCTAGCCTAGATGGGTTTTTCACAGCCAATAATTACACTGTTTTCATGAAAGGCTAATTAAAGGTGTTTATTGGACAAATTAATTAACAAAAAAAAAGCTGCGTTCTTATTTTGTTGAAAAATCTTTGAACGGAAATCGAGAAGTGATAAAGTTGAGGTTAGCGGTTGTTTAAACAAACTACATCTTTTCTATCAAACTGAAGAAATGCTTACCTGATGTGGCTCTTTGGACGTGTTCTGAAACTGAATCTTGACCGCTATCCGTTGACCAACTGGACACTCAGCATGGACAGAGGTCTGAATCAACTGGATGGGTCGGCTTGTGCTGCGCCTGAGTTTGAGATTCAATATGAGGTATAAATTCTAGATCTGTGAAATATTGGAGGTGATGAGCTGCATTGATAAAGTTTGTGAATTTGTGGTAAATTATAATAGAATAGCAGGTTGGGCGTTATCATTATATAATTAAATAGCTTTTGTTTGTGAGGCAAAGTTTAATTGTTTGAGATGAGAAGCATTATTGCCTATACTTTCATGATTGTTGGGGCTATCATAGATGTTATTACCTATGGTTTATTGATTTGTTTTTTCAAATAGTCATTATAGAGAAAGAGAGTGTATTCTGTCTATCTTTTACACTTTTCAAAATGATATATACTAATCCATCTAAAGAGCTTTTGTTTAACCATTTTTAATTTCATTCCTTGTGAGATTGTCAACCCTTGAGCAACCAGAATGTTACACTCAGTACTATGCATCAGATGAATTGCAAAATAATCAAATCTTCATTCATGGCGTGAGTATGAACAGGAATGTACTTTTAAGTTTCGTTTCAATTAAAAATACCAAGACATTGCTCTCTTTTTAAGAACTTTGCAAGTTTCCAATAGAATTGCGATCAAGTTTTTTTTCAAATCAGTTGAATGAGTTTGCACTTTAGAGCATGGCAAATGTCAAATGGTCTTTAGTATCAATTCCATTTAAGATAAACATAATTTTTAAAAAATCTGACTATGATCTAAAAAGTCACAGAATAAACAATTAAATGACTGTTTTATTGTACTCCTTGCATTTAAAGTAATTTTATTCGGAGGAAAGCATGAGGGAGGTAACTTCAAAAATCAACTTTTCTCTTAGATTATTTTTGAAAAAACATTAAGTCTTAAGGAAGAATTCCCAAAGTAAACAGGTTTGTAACACATCAATTTATATTGTATGATTTCACCACACATGGTCTGCCTAATTCATTTATCTCAACATAATACATCTAAGAGAGCACCAGTTAACCTCATCAGTCTTGTTTCGTAATGTCAACACAGGCATTGTGTAACAGGTTAACCTTGCTCAGAAACTACTTGTAAAGGAGAAAATAGCACAGCAAGGTTATCAGTGCAAACTCTTTTATCAAAATGTCATTCAATAGTTTACCATCAGGTGGAACAGGACTTTGGAGTGACGCGTAGTTGATTGTTTTTCAGAATGCATGCTTTAGTGAAAATGAATTCAGTGTCACATACAATCACTGGAAAAATCTGTTGATATGTTGTATACAACATATCATCTTAATTTCAAGAGTTACCAATCTTGTTACATTATACCTAGTACGATTTGATATGCTTGTGCAATTCAACACCTCTTGTTTTAAGCGGGTGGGAAAGGGAGGTAACATGTGATGAAAATAAAAAATAGCAACTTCAGACGGTTAACACTTTCAATTTTGTCAAAAGTGTCACATTGCATATTCATGATTTACACAACTCTTAAAAATACAAAAATAGAGCCATGGGCTCTGTAGCTCAACCTTCTTTGTATTGTTAACTTTGACTTTCAGTTCTCCCGGTAAAATACATAACCATAATTGTCAAGTATGAGTGCATTAGACAGGAAGTCTTAAGACATAATTAGAAGAAATTTGATAAAACCATATCATATCCCTCAAATCATAATATGAAATAGACAAAAATAGAAAACTGATTCTTTAAAAGAAAAAAAATTGGGTAATTACTATATTTTAATTCATTTTCACACTCTTATATATTTGCTCTTTTATATTTAGTGGAAATACTCTCTGTCAGCCCTAACGCAAATAAAAAAGGGCATTAAATAGGCAAAATATACCCTGTCATTCCCATATCTAAAAACCAAATCTACAAACTTTAATCTTCATGGAAAAAAGATGTTATTCCAAAACTTTGAGCTTCCTACGCCCACAAGTTTGGAGGTGGGTCAATACCAAGTTACAATTTCAGTCTTCATGTCAGAATAATGTTATAGTTTGATGTTTCAGTTCTGATGAGCTAAAAATGATCTCTTTAACATTCAAATAAAATGGTTTGCGTTAATAAACTATGGAATGATATTTCAAATACTTTGAATACTTAGAAAGTTTAGTTTAAAACCGACGGCGTTAGCCGGAGGTTTTAAACGCTTAAATTTGCGGGCGTTGAATAACAATGAATCCCGGAAATTTTACAAACGCAACTATTTATCGATATTGTAACGTGACCGTTAGTTATTAGAAGTTTAAGAGAGAACTCTGTTTTTGCGTACTTATTTTTGTGTGGAAAGGACTTGCGACTGTTCTATTTCTGTAAGAGGTGAGATAAGGTATAAGTAATGTGAATTCCCGGCATTACTTACATTACAACACCATTTGTGATATTAGCAACTAGTGGCATTCGTAACAGCGAGACCTTACAACATACTTGTTTAATTCGAGACCGAAATCATCCATTATAAAGCTCGTAGAAAAATATCGTAAAACCCCGAGTACAAAAGTCTTGAACTAGCCCACAACCATTGTGACAGCAATGTAAACATTGTGACGTCAAAACGGTTGGCCTTTGTAACGTCATACCATGGAAACGGCATTCGAAAGAAGACGGCCGCATGAAACTTTGCGGCAAACTTGGACTAAGTGAGCCAGTTAAAATATTTTCGTTCTTCAAAAATAAATCATATTAAAGTGTATTTGTGATATCTACCGGTAGACACAATATAAAAAAGGACAAAGACAAATGTCAAATCGGAGTTTCTAAGAAATTGGAAAATTAAAACTTGAATCGGGCCGGCACTAGTGAACATGGTGTATCAATTCGCGGTGATTCGCCTTTGCTAATTTGCGGGTATTCATTGTCATTCAACATAGGGTAATTTTTTCGAATCGACCAATCAGAATCGAGGATACAACGAAGTCATGTTACAATACTTTATTAAAGTAAGCAGCCAAGAAGATGTAATCAAAGTCCACTCCAATTCAATGGCTACAATATTTCCCTGTGATTAAAAGATGAAACTTTACATTAGTCTGTAGCCATGAGGACTTTAATATTTCTATAACTGATAGTCTGTATGCTGAAAGTACAGAGATTATGTAAATAACAACAAATATAGATAGATAGATAGATAGATATATATATATATAGAGAGAGAGAGAGAGAGAGGCAGAGAGAGAGAGGCAGAGAGAGAGAGAGAGAGAGAGAGAGGGAGAGGGAGAGGGAGAGGGAGAGGGAGAGAGAGAGAGAGAGAGAGAGAGAGAGAGAGAGAGAGAGAGAGAGAGAGAGAGAGAGAGAGAGAGAGAGAGAGAGAGAGAGAGAGAGAGAGAGAGCGCGCTTTGCATTTACTTTGATAGACATGTAAAGGTTGCACTTAAAAGGGCCTTCTCAATCTTTGAAATCTTTCTGCAAGATATGAAGAGAACACTTTGAATAGTTTTTTAGTTATCACCCGGACGTGGGTATAATGTCAAGAGTCTTATTGTGACGTTATAATAAAGGTCATGTTCATAAAACTCTATTAAGACCCCACTCTCACCATGATAAACCAATGTGCAAAATATTGAAAGAATACAATCACTGTTTTTTTTAAAATGATATTGAAATTTTTAACAGCTATACAGACATATGCTAGCGATTACTACATCCCTGCAACTCTTTATTTGCAGCAAGGAACAAACAAATTCTGATCATTGTCTGGCATAATTTCACGGAGCAAGTGCATAAAACTTCAGACATTGGATCAGTGGAGTAACATGATAATGAAGAATTATCAAGGGAAGTACATGTTACCAATAACTTACAAAGCAATAAACATCCCGATAATGCCAGTGAAATCCAAAGCTTTAGAGAAGTTTTCAGGCTTTTCTAGGAAAAAATGGATCTGAAAGGCATATCTACACTACATGTTCAATTTTTTTCAAACCCTAACATCTCAGTAAGGCAGTCCATAGCAGCTAATGAATGAAGAATTTTGACTGACCAACTAAAGTATCTAAATTTTCTCTGGAATTTCAAATTAATAGGAGCTGTGAAAGCATTGTTCTCCAAAATTTTGGCATGTATAAGGCATATGTGAAATAGGTACCCTGAAGCCACAAAGATAAGGGTTATCCCAAAAGTGATGAAGCCGTAGGTGGCTATTGGAATTCAAATTGATTTCTTCTTGGATCTCAATTTGATTTCTTCTTATCTTGAAACATGAGATGGAGCAATAATTCACCACATGGACTCAGATTTTTTATTTGAATCTATCCTAGGGAAGACCTTTATTCCTAAAATATAGAGGCAGGTAATGGCAAACATATTTTGGGATGCACAAGCCATAATACTAACTGATTAAATACCTCCCAAAACTAAAATCAATGAACATTATAATGTTAATCAATTAAAATTTATTTCTAATACAGCCTATACCAGCCCTTAAAGGCCGGGATCCAAACCTCCAAAAAACCCATGGGTTTCTTATCTTTGTCATCTTTTCTGTGATTGGTTGATTCCATGAACAGAAGATATAATCAGTGTTTGAGTGACAGGGCAGTAACAGTTTTTTTGGTGCCTGGGAGAGCTAAGCACGGTCAAAGGTCACAAAACTTTACTACAACTTGTGGCTGGTAGTAGTCTATTCTAGTCTATTCAGATTCAGTGCATTATAATCAGGGAAAAAAACCTTAAGTTATAAAACATGAAGTTTGATTTGTGTGATATGCTGATGTCATCATCAGTATATTAAGTTTTATATATTTAATGAGATGACGAACACTAATTTAATGAGATCTTTAATTAAAGTATTAACTATAGGCCTAACAAGGAACTGTACTTATGTTATTTTATTTAAAAAATTTCAAAACAATCATAGTCTTTTAACAATGTTTGGATGTATTTGAAGTGAATATTTCACTATTGTTGACAAAAGTTATACAAAATTATCTAAATTCATTTCCTGTCACAATAATCTTTTCATTACCTTACTCATAAGTCTCTATAGCTTATCCCTACAAGCATAGCTAAATATTTGGGGGACATGTGGGATGGGGGAGGTTTTGATTTCCCAGTCAGGCTGGGAAGGCAGTGAAATCTGACACTGTGAATGGATCTTTTCCTCCACTAGCAGACTTGTTTGGTATGGTAATGATAAGAATCTAGTCACGTGACAGTTACTGAGTTAATTCAAATTTGGAAACAATAATGAAGTAAATGCAGTCAAAGTATTCTTTTAGTTTTTAGTTCGGTTCAAACATGTTTAGGAATTCCCCTTCTTTGAAGTATCAAGGATATATTGTGTAAATATGATAACCTTCCGGTAAGAAGATTTTGATTTATTCCACTTTGAACATAGGTACCCTAAATTTTTCCCTTAAAGGTGTAGTTTTTTCAGGTCAACTTGGCCATGCCAACACCGTGTATAGTGGCGGATGCCGGCCTTTAAGTACTTTTCTGTTCAATCAAATGATCTCAAGGATGACAACATCTAGAGTTTAAGAGAAATATGGTTACGGAACAAATCTGTTGATAGCTATAAAAGTGACCTTACTTGAAAAAGAAATGAAACAATGGTGTGAGAGTGGAAAGATCATAAGAAAGCAAAGGTTTAAATTATCTCTGAAACCTTGGGGGAAAATTGAGGTAGTTTCACCTATTACCTTTGAGTACTCACCTATCTCTGCCTGTCCTCTTGGACTTGTCAGTGGAGACGTTGGACTGATGATTGCTTGCTGGTTTCTCAGGACGGACATCTTTGTCAACTTCCACTCCCTGCAAATAAAAGGCTATTATCAAATTCAGAACAAGAGGTAAAATCAGAGCCAAGAAAGGACATCAAGTGACATGCTACACAAACAAGTTTTAAACTGTTTGAGCAATGTAAATCATCCAAAACGTGTTTGTCTGAAACAACCTCATTTTTGCAAGCCAATTAAGATCATTTCACTTGTTACAAATTGTGTGTACGTACCCACAGGAAACGTAAGTACTTGTAAATGCTATAAGCAGCAGGTATAGCTGTATACCCACACACATTAAAAAAAAGAATGAAATATTGCTCTGAGTAAGCTGCAAGCTATATGTGAGAAGACTTACCTCTCCTGTGAGATGAACCTGCAGAGTAACGGAGCTCTCGGCCACTACAGACTTGATCCGGCACTTGATGTCCCAGTACTGGGTGAATGTTCCACTAGACTGGGGGAAGAACACTACAGGCACCTGTAATGTAAGGGAAAAAGTGAATCAATTTTATATGTAATTGATTTTGCTTTGCCACATATGATGAACACACAAAATATTGTATTTTAATAAACAGAATGTAAAATTTCAGAAGTTTCTGGGTTTTTTTTATCATGGAAACAAAACTAATCACAGAAAAGTTTGATAATCCTGCAATCAACCTACCTTGGCAGTTTCTCTTGGCTTGAGTTGTCCAGATTTCTCAGAGAGCTGGAACACTGCATAGGTGACTCTGTACACGTCACTGGTTCGGTCCACACCCTGGGAGTAACAGAGATATCTACACTGACTAACTTACTAAGTAATGTTCAGGCTATGGTTTTAAGAAAGCCCTTGGAAAACCTTCAGTATTGTCAACTAGTTACTGCTCAGACACATCAGGAAGTAATTCACACTTGTGAAGTTTTAATTGACTACAAGAAAACCTAAATTGAATAATGTTCTGGGCCTCCTTTCACAAAGCAACCTTAACTAAGGTTAACCTTAACTCCCATACTTTAACATTGCACTAAGGTTACCTTCAGGACTTACGATCACCTTAAGGCTTTGTGAAAGGAGGCCCAGCTAAGGAAGAAAAGAAACAAAGTAAAGGATATCAAGGTCATACCTTAACATATGCTGGGGCAAAAGAATCAGCAGTCCAATAAATGGGATCGTTTGATGTGTTGGTAAACTCCAACATACTCTCTGGAATAAAAGATACTTGTGTACTTATTCATTAATTCAAGACATTTGTGATATTTGTAAAGAAATTAAACTGACAAAAAACCTGTACAGTTGATAACATTTCCTTTAAGTTCTTATAAAGAAAAGATGAAAAGTATAACACAAGAAGATAAGCTGTTTCAGAGGCCTCAAAGCACACTTGTTTCAACATAACATTCCAACTGTTAAAACAACATGCTAGAAAATGCTTGAAGATGAACAGAAGACTAAATAGAAAATATCATTGACAGTGTATTTCTTGATCTGCTAAGTGTCTAGTGAACGACGGGTGTATAAACGAGTTAAAAGATAATGAATCAGTAACAGAGCACAAATCTAAGTTTCCTATAAGCAGATGTCACCGGTCCTAAAAATGAATTCACAGACAATCTGACTAAATATCAACATTTTTCAAGAAAGATAACGCTCAACTATGCTAATGTAAAGAATAATGGGATAATTGATTAATAAAAAACAACTGAATTGTTAAAAGGCTAATACTTAATAACTTGATAGAACCTACCACAGTACTCTCCGACCCTTGTGTTGAGGAACTTGATGAGGGTGTTGTTCAGGTGCACCTCTTTGCTGTCCGAGACAGATGTGTCCGGCACGCTGATGGACGGCAAGCTCACCTGGTTCGTCAAGGGAACCAGAGACGTGGAGGACAGGGACACATCCGCAGAACGTGTCATGGGAACTTCACTTCGGATCTGTAGCCTCAGTACCTGAAAGAATTAGATCCCTAGAATTCATCTTTTGTCAGATGATAAGGGGATATGACTTTGGCCACATATTGAAGTGAAGCATTGACTGGAAGTTACAAGTATGTAACTGTTTTTCATATTGCGATGTTTAACCACACAGCAACGGAACAGGGTATTAATGTGGAGGATTTTTTTTACCAATTAAATAAAACATGATTATAAATAAACCATTTCCTACTAAACATCCAAATGGGAGGACTTGGGAATCAGGTATAAATATTCTATATCCTTGAGTAACAGATTGTTAAAGAAGAATTCTTGCATATCGACAAAAGTAAACAGAATCAGGAGATTGAGGGACTGACAGTGGAGGAGGCTGATTGGTTACACACCTTATACTGGTTATCACAGTTGATCTGTATGGTGCCGGCCCAGGGCAGCAGGTCTGAATTCTCGTACAACGACGGTAGCGGGCTCACTCGCAGTTCAGTTGTACTCCTGTATAAACATAAACATTTGTTTCCATATAATAATCTATTCAAGATTATAGCACATAACAGATCAATACTTACTTCTGTAATGTTATCTGTGTAGAATAAACTAATATTGAATGAGATTCACAATCACAACATTGCAGATGAGACTCAACTCTTGTGCAGGGCACAATCATGGGCCCCGCTAACAGAGTCCCCTATGTATAGACTATTGACAGGGTAATTCACCCGCCATCTTCGAACTAAAAAATCTAATTTTACGCTATTGTCGACTCAAATTGCATTATGTAGTAATAGAACACATTCCCAGAGATACTCCGCCGCTAACCTTTCCTTCATACTTATCGTTTTATTCCTGCTTTTAATCTTTCTTTCGCGAAGCGGTCAGGTCACATTTACCTTACCCGGAAGTTTACAATGGCTGCCGACATGGCCGCAGCCAACACGCTTCTTGAACCTCATTGGTTGATTAGTAGAATGCCATAAACACTTGATTAATCGAGGGAAATTCAAAATTTGTTCGCATGACATTTTTAACACGTGAGAGATAACAAAAATGTCAGAAGTCAAGTTAACTCAGTGGTAATATTTTTTTAAAGACATTAATTTTACAATAACTCGTCATAAACAATGACTGGTCGACCGCCATTGACAACTTCCGGGTGGGGTAAATGTGACCAGGCTCGCTTCGCGAAAATTAAGTCAGAAATAGGCATTATTAAAAAAAAATTAAGGTAAGATTAGCGGCAGAGTATCAAAGGATATATGTCCGATCATTTCGTGATATACTTTTAGTTTTTATTTGCGTTTAAAGAGCATTTTACACGCTAGAGTTCGAAGATGGCGGGTGAATTACCCTGTCAATAGTCTATACATAGGGGACTCTGTTAGCGGGGCCCATGGGCACAATGAACATGTCATCCTGTCTCAGGGTAAGACGTATAGCTGAGGCTCCACTCTTCTTACCCTGGGTGTAAACCCCAGCAAAATCTTCGCGCCGTGTCCTATTCCCTACAAACTTTCTAAATATAATCAACCAATGACTGCGCTTGAAAGGCGAGTCGGCAATTTAATATGGCAGCGCCCATCCCTTCAAATTCAAATCGAGTGAGTTAGTTTGGGATTAATGTGTTTTGAACAATATTTCAGTTATTAAACACGTGGATGACAAGCATCCAAAAGAGGATCGAAAGGATGAGGGAAAAGACGGAATGAAAGGCTTTGTAAGAGATAGACAACAGATTTTAGAACGACTCAAATTTGGTCTGACTTCTACCAGACGACCTATCCAGCTTGAGTGCCCCTGCCAGGAGCATGTAAGGGGTTTCTGGACCACTCAAACCACCACGATAAGGTATTGAGTTACCGGTAAGTGGTGGAAAATCAAACCGCTCTCTTAAAACTGGATGTATGATTTGTTGTCGGACATTATCACCATGGTCGATCGGTTAAAAAACTTTCGATTACAGTTTGTTGTCCATAGACGTCGCCATTTAGCGTAACAGCGAAAGCCAACTCCTGTTCGAGAGCCTCTCTTTGGTTAGCTGAAATTTAATCGCACACCATCACGATAAAAGTATTTGATTGGCTGAATCATTAGTTACGGCGCAAGGTTTTGCTGGGGTTTACACCCAGGGTAAGAAGAGTGGAGTGTCAGCTATACGTCTTACCCTCAGACAGGATGTGAACATGTAGGATATTGTAAAAGTTAATTTCTAGTTTTACACTTAAGGATCTTTGACCTCATATCAATAAATGTTTTAGCAAGATATTTTCAAATGTTTGACATTAACATTCAGTTGCAATCTGGATGCTGACAGAATTTGCGTCAAGTTATTGTAGCACTGATATGATTTTAGATTACCTTGGATTGACAACTCCTTGTTTTGGAGAAACTTGAACACAGTGACCAGGCCAGCACAGGTCAAAACTAAAACAAACAAACAAAATATTAAGAAAAATTTAATAATCTCTGGATCATATGTTTTGGAAGCAAAATCTTAATCAACTGAGTAAATTACTTACTTCATTTTCCTCCTTGCAAAGTTAAGGATCTGGAATGACTTTGAAATTCCCTTTTCACCACCTGTTGAAAAGCATGACATCGATATCAATGGACAAACATAAAACAAAGGTGTGTGATTTGTTGATATGCCAAATATGGCAGCAACAGGATTTTTACTTAATGTATAAAAATTATTCTCACAAAAACTATGTCTATAGAAATATCATCATCACCTGTACATAACAATATGGCCACCCTCTGTCACTTTAAACAAAATTGAGGAGAAGAGAAGTACTAACAACTCGAATATAGTGAATGAGCTGCTCATACAGCTTAAATAGAAATAGAGGAGCAGAGAAGTTCTAACAACTCGAATATGGTGAATGAGCTGCTCATACAGCTTAAATAGAAATTGAGGAGCAGAGAAGTTCCAACAACTCGAATATGGTGAACGAGCTGCTCATTTAGCTTAAATCAAAATTGGGATGCAGAGAGAGAAGTTCCAACAACTCGAATATGGTCAATGAACTGCTCATACAGCTTAAATAGAAATTGAGGAGCAGAGAAGTTCTAACAACTCGAATATGGTGAATGAGCTGCTCATGTAGCTTAAATCAAAATGGGGGAGCAGAGAAGTTCTAACAACTCGAATATGGTGAATGAGCTGCTCATGTAGCTTAAATAGAAATTGAGGAGCAGAGAAGTTCCAACAACTCGAATATGGTGAATGAGCTGCTCATGTAGCTTTAATCAAAATTGAGGAGCAGAGAAGTTCTAACAACTCGAATATGGTGAATGAGCTGCTCAAGTAGCTTAAATAGAAATTGAGGAGCAGAGAAGTTCTAACAACTCGAATATGGTGAATGAGCTGCTCATGTAGCTTAAATAGAAATAGAGGAGCAGAGAAGTACTAACAACTCGATTATGGTGAATGAGCTGCTCATGTAGCTTAACTCAAAATTGAGGAGCAGAGAAGTACTAACAACTCAAATATGGTGAATGAGCTGCTCATACAGCTTAAATAGAAATAGAGGAGCAGAGAAGTACTAACAACTCAAATATGGTGAATGAGCTGCTCATATAGCTTAAATAGAAATAGAGGAGCAGAGAAGTTCTAACAACTCGAATATGGTGAATGAGCTGCTCATACAGCTTAAATAGAAATAGAGGAGCAGAGAAGTTCTAACAACTCGAATATGGTGAATGAGCTGCTCATGTAGCTTTAATCAAAATTGAGGAGCAGAGAAGTACTAACAACTCGAATATGGTGAATGAGCTGCTCATATAGCGTAAAAAGAAATAGAGGAGCAGAGAAGTTCTAACAACTCGAATATGGTGAATGAGCTGCTCATGTAGCTTAAATCAAAATGGGGGAGCAGAGAAGTACTAACAACTCGAATATGGTGAATGAGCTGCTCATGTAGCTTTAATCAAAATGGGGGACCAGAGAAGTACTAACAACTCGAATATGGTGAATGAGCTGCTCATATAGCTTAAATCGAAACTGAGGAGCAGAGAAATACTAACGACTCGGGATATGAAGTATGAGCTGGTCAGGCTGGATCTCCCAGTCATCTTCCCTTCTTGAAACATCACTAGGTGGACTCCGCATCAGTTTACTCAAATCAGACATAGAGTTGTAGTCTCTGTAAAACAGTAAACATTGGTCAGGTAAACATAGTCATTTGTTGAAATACTTCTCTTCTATGTGTTAACCAACTGCAAGTTAATGCAAGAGAGCTACAGTGGCCTTCGACTACTCTTTGTTATGTGTTTCTAACTATTTGCAACTTTATTCTGTGGGTCTGTTTGGTAAGCACCTGATTAAAGTCTGTGAATGTCCTTTATATCTTTCATTTAGATTTTGTACCTTAGCAGTTGGGATATTCCAGAACAAAAAGACTGCAATATTCATGTACCTGCTGGGTTCCAAACGGACAGGAGATTTTGTGACTGGTAGCAGCCCAGTGTGAGTGTTGAGTTTGAGATCTGACGTGGAGCGGGACCGCTGCTGATGGGCATTCTGGAGAGACACAGGGTTGTGAGAGGTCGTCTCTCCAATTAGCGCCAGAGAGGTCTTAGAGATGGCACTGAAGAAGTGTTGTACATCACTCGCGCTGTCCAGTAGACCTTGACCTATGGAAATAAGGGACTGGATAAGTAAATATTACCTTTTTTTTTGACAGCACTTAGAAACATGGTACAGCAGATACCAAGATGTTAACTTACATTGACTAAATTTCAGAATCTTTTAGTTTCTCATAGTCAAGGACCTAACCATCACCTAATAAATACCTTTTTCTTTCAAATGTCAATGGGTTTTTTTTACTGTTTTTTCTTTAGCGTTGCATTTCTAAAAACAAAAAATAAGTCTATAGTTTGTAATTCCTCATTTCGAGGCTGATTTGAGGTTGAATGTCACACTTAAAAGTATTACATTCTTACTTGTATAACAATGGTACGCATTTTCAAAACAGAAAATTGTTGTTAATGCATTGTGAAGAAACCTGTGAGAATTTTAAGAATCATATCCCAGCCCTATATTTGACAAAGTTGATCAGAAGTATATAAAAATATGAGTATTCATGTGACTGAATTATTAATATGAAATTATGCGTGTACCTTCATTTAGCACAGCAGCCCTTTCTTCATCGACATAGCGCACATCAAAGTTGATTTCTCTCACTGCGTTGTTTTCAATTGACTTTAGGGGCTTTGACATTCTCTCTCTTCTTAGGCCTCTGAAACCAAGATAGGTGGTTCTCATCAATCCATATGACTTAATTTAGTATAAACCAGTAATGAAACAATGTACAAATACACACCACAAATTGAATCTCAATTGATGAGCTCTATCTGAAAACACTATTAACAGTGTTGGTGCGTTGATATGTGAATTTACGATATAATAATGAAAGTAGAACAAATATTGGACAGTAGAGAGTTCACAGAAAATGGTCCTTATTGGTGAGTTATCAAGAGTGAAACTTCCCAAACCTTCTGTATTTTTGCCTACTGACTTCATCTCCATGATAGAAAGCGACAGTTGCGACTATCTCCTTATGATCAGAGCATACCGCCACCTCTCGGTTAGATGGACTCAGTGCCACCATCACAGCCTGAAATAAATAGCAATCAGTGATTCAATTAACTTCATAACTTCTTAACCATATTGCCACACACACAAATATTGATAGTAATCTTTTGTCACCTCCCATTTGATATTTTTCATCTTCAAATGATAAGATCCAATTTTCTCGAAAATGTGAAAACTCCCTACTCTATATTTTTAATAATAAGTATTTATAAAAAGACTAAAGCTCTACATTTTTGCGGATAGACAGAAACAAGTATTTGATATTTTACCTTGCGTCTCTAGGTTTAAAGGTTCAAAGTTATTCAGTTAAAAACTATTCTGCTGACACAATTGCTAGCTGATCACATTTTCCACTTCCAGTAAGACTAGCTCCAGTTCAAACATTAAGCTTCACTGTCAGTTCAAACATCAAAAGAATACAATCCAAATGTACCAGATACTTCACAGAGTATGGAGGGGGGATAACTCTCACCTTCTGTTGCCCGGGTAGCAAGACAAACTCGTTTGGATCTATAGCCATCCTTCCAGGGTTGAGAGTCTTTGTACAGTGCAGATCTAAAAATAAGTCAAATTCATTCTTCAATCTCTCTAATATCTACTACATGATGTATAAACTTATATTTTTTTAGGCCTTTGTTTCTGGATTCTGGAGCAGAAGATGATTTTTAAGGAATGGTCCTTGTGGCACTTAATAGGGAGTCACAGGGTCACCAAATCTACAAATTCAAAAACTCTTTAGCCGGCCTGTACACAAGGTTTCTGATCTCCTGAGCCAATGGTTCTGGAGAAGATGAAATATTGAAAAGTTTACAGACGGCCGGATGTCATGCTGTAAGCCAATTGGGCGTTTCAGGCTAGATTAGCAAAAATGAACATAAACTTGAACTTGAAAACACCACAGATGGGAAGGAAGGACATTGACAAGCCAAACTTCCAGGTTAATTCATTTATTTAGTTAAGAATCATATTCCACTTCACACTTACCTTCATAAGCCACTGCCCTGACAAAAGCAGACCTCTGTCCAGAGTTGGAGACTACAGCCCTACAGAGACAGTTCTGACCGACAGTAAGAGGCCCTACATTGGAGAAGTACTTGTCAGACCCTGACTGGGTCACACCCTCCAGGACAATGCTGCTCACTCCTCCGTAACCTGACAGCGGGATCTGCATTAGAGTAAAAGAAATGTAGGCCATGGATAGATTTTATATTTCCCATGTTAAGATGAACATGTTCAAAAGAATTGTTTACCCACTGATCCCAGAAAATTAAAGGATAACCAATTATTAGCAACTGCCTTTCTTGCATTATTCCCTCTGTTGAGAAGATTTGATTTCTTTTTAGGGACACTCTGTGTGTAGTTGTAGTCGCAAATGTCAAACATGAGTAGATTTGATTATGACAACAATTACAAATCATTTTAAACTGAAGAGAACAGTGAAGTCCTCACATAGGAATTTACAGCTAATACCTGACAGTCTAAACTTAAAATCCTCATTCTCTTAAGCACTTACTGAGAACTTTGTGCCAAGTTCATATGGTTTGATGACAAGTTTGCCTGAGCTAGGACAGACGGAGTCGGGGACGTATAGCACATAGATAGGAAACTTCTCCTGAGCCTGGATGATGATGTCACGTCGTTGAACCTTCTCCTCATGTCGACCGAGAGAACTTTGAAGCTGCAATGGGATAAGATCTCTTATAGATTCATACGGTATATTTGTATATTGCTTGATATCCAGAACTACAATTGTAAGTGTCCCGGATACTGTTTTTTAATGCAACTTAAATGTCAGTTGTAAATTCGTTTCAGGTACTTACATTTGAAAATACAAGCAGTATCTAAATCAACATTTGGGATTCACTACTTTAGAGGAGATATTGACAACGCCTTATTTACCCTTGTTAATTTGATCATAATTTACTGGCTCTGGATACTGCCTGCATTTACTCAACTCACATGCTGAAGGGTTTTGAAACGAGACATGGGTAAAGCAAAACAGAAACGAGTCCCGATTTATTCAACATGATAGTAAGTTGCATGATAAGAAGGTATTTCATACCTGAAAACACCTGGATTCTGACCTGATGTCAACGCTTAACTTCAGGGACTGAGGAGCATTATTTAATATTGTAACTTTCTGCTGTCTGAAAAGAAGAAATTATAAGATTCATTAGAAAACTAATCAAATGACATCAAATCTACTATTGAAATTCAACTTCTTCACTGAATATTACCTGGTTATGACATTATTCAGAGAAAGACAAAAATGATGCCTGTAACTATAAACATATTTCAGCTTAGTGTTTTTTATATGTGAAATCAACAATTAGAGTCAACAGCTAGAACACTTACTTTGCTCTTCCGATTGCCACACCCCCAAAGGCCAGGTATGACTTGTCACTGAGCAGGAATCCTTTAGGGGAGACATGCTGAGCCTCTCCCCTCAGGTTTAGCTCATACATAGTTCCATCTTGCACAAGAAACATCACAAAAATCCTGGAGCGAAATAGTAAAGATATCTATCCCAAAGCTCTTGATAATGCCAAATAAAAAAAACAACCTATACCAAATGATTTATGAATCAAAAATGTTTTAACAGGAAGTAGGAATGCATTAAATATCTGGGCCACTGTAAGCATGTGGGTTTTTTCCTGGACTGTCTCAGGCCTTTACTTCTGCATAGGAGTCCTTTATGGATATATATTAATTTAAGATTTAAGATGTGACAATCCCGCAAAAAAAAACCCATTTTGATTTCTAATTTCTCCAATTTTGTCTTTAGAAATTATTTTCAATTCAATTTCAAACAAAATCACTAAGTCGTTGACTTCTTTTACTCACTTGCCTGTTGATGTATTATCTATCAGAGTAAATCTATTATTACCCTTTCAATTCCTTGTTCCCAGTTGACCAAAAGGAAATGGAATGACAACAGGTGGGATTTTTAAATGCCACTTAAACCTCAACATTTATACACTTGGGCACTTTTTAAACTACTAACGTGTCATATTTCTTTGGTTCCTTCTCATGTTTGGGCTCAAAGTAGACCGTGACGGAAGAGTAGCTGCCTGGCTGGATGAAGAGCTTCTCTGGTTTGACACTGAAAACCTCAGTAAACTTGGGGATGGCCAGTTGCACCTCCATCTTGATGTTGCCCGAGTTCTTCATCTTGATTGTCTCCTCTGCGCGCTTCCCGATCGGACACTTCAGTGATATTGTCTGCAGGGAGAGAGAGAAGATGCATACTTGTTTGAACACTCTATACTCATATTTTATCAGATTTAACATGAAGTGATAATCCTTTCCATCAATTTATAAACATAACTATATATAATTAAATGCATGCTTCAATTTGTATAATCCGATCTTTGTTTATATACTAGTGGTCAAACAATAAATATCATATTTCTTAATGGAATGGTGAGACTGATTAGTTCTATAAAATGTTAATTCTTGGCACTATAAGAAATCAACCATGAAATGGGCCAGTGGTATAATCATAAAGATTCGTCTGGCTTTGTAACAGGTGCATGAGACTTGTCACATATGATACATTCAAGCCCACGTTTACAAATAGCCGCCACCTGAATTTTGCATTATACAAACTTAGTCAAGCACAATCTTTTAACTCAACACAAAAGTAAATTATTGTTTCAAAAGAAGACTGTTTTAGGGTCACCTCAGTATTTGTATGCAGTTTGAGCACTCCGATTGTGGCCTGCAGTCTGATTGAGGCTACAGGGGGGAGGCTGGCGATGGGTGTGTCCACCTCAACATCTATACGAGCTTCTATCTCATCCGGTGGGTACTGGCCCAACTCTGCAATGGAGAGTTGTTTACAAACTGTTGTTGAGATAAAGGTTTGAAGAAATAATGTACAGTTGGCGGCTTTTAATCAATAAAAAATGTGTTGAATATCTTTAATCAATCTTTTGTCAGAATTGAATAGAATCAAATGGAGTAGAACACTTGAAGGAAATTATGATCTATAAAAAGTTCAATTAAGAATAATTTAAGATGTAAATAGAAATTTTCAATGAGAATTAAAACATTCTATATCTCAGTGTTTGTTTTTGTTGCATTAATGATAAAATGAATTTTTAATATTCTAGATTTCTAAGACAATCAAGTTCAGCTGAAGCGGGCTTAAGAGCTGGCTTGAAACGTTGACAAAATGCAGTAAGGAGTTGACTGGGTATGTGTAAAAAGTAAAGGGATGCATCAGGTTCCTACTTCCATGTTTGTCCGGGGGCTTGCAGTAGATCTTGATGTCCTCTGAGCTCATGCCAGAACTGTCGTAACCCTTCAAACACATGGTTATCACACTCTTGCCAAGGGCTGGGCTGGGAGGGCGGTTACTCTTTGAGATAACGGACAGGTCCCCAGTGTGAGCCTTGTCAAACATGAAGCAGTGCCAGGACTTACTCTGCAAACAAATTCTTGAATGAATGAATAAGTCAGGTTTTTATTTGTGGTTTCTTTAATTCAGACATGCAGATGTGGAGTCTGCACTAAGTTTCAGTTATTCACCATTCCTGCCTTTTTCTCAACATGATACATAGTTGGTGAGCACTTCATATCAATGATTATTATCAATCTGAATAGATCTAATTACTTTATCACTATACTGACTCACAGCAGTAATGGCCAACCGCAGAGGCACGGTGCACTTCCCCACATTGCGCAGACCAAGGCTTAACGCCTTACTCTTCCCCCAGGTGAGAATCCCGAAGTTAATCGCTCCCTCCTCTTCAGTGACAACTTGGATCATCGGTCGCTCTGCGATGGCTTGTAAAGTTACAGTGGTTGGGAATCCTTCTGCTGCAAGATTCTCCTCTCTGAGAAATGGTTGACAGTAGATATCCATCTGGGCGACGTACGCACCCGGAGATTTCGGCAGAAACATAAGCTGGAGAAAAAGACATGTTGAGTATGAAAATTCATTGTTTAAAAGTAATGAAATGTTTTGTGAAATTCATATTTCCAATCAGCTTAATGATATTAAGGTATATATATTTACATCACAACAACAATTTAATTCAAAATGTATGTGAACAGTTAAAACATTCAGTTGTCAGAAAAAGGATATATCTTTTAGTAGCAGAATAAAACTGTATGTAACTGATGTCCCTAACACTGATTTTAAACTGGATTTTCATTCATAAGGTTTTTAGAAATTTCTGTTAAGCCTGCCGAAACATATTTCAGTAAAGAGTAACTGTGACCTCACATTGACATTCTCAGTAGAATCAGGCTCGACAGTGAGCTTGGTCTTCAGCTTGAAAGGACAGTGAGCTTCTGGGTCCACACTTCTCCCATTTAGACTCAACTCCTTGATGAAGATGACACACTGCAACCAGCGCAGAGAGGGGTTCTTCAAGGAAAAGGTCGTCTCCAGGGAGATGCCAACACAGCAGGGGTCGGGGAATGTGATGATACTCGGAGCTTCTACGTTCACAGTAGCCATTCGTGGCGACATCAGCGTAGAGTGCATAGAACCATCTGGGACATTAAAAATAAGGTAACAATTAGAAAATGATGTCAAACAAATCCAATCTCCAAATTACAAAATTCATGTCTTATGATTTGAAATCAACAAATATATAGTAAATGCCATTCAGAGACAAAGGACTCTGAATAGACATAAAAATATTCTATTCCTGTTAACACTACATGCTGTTGAGATAAAAAGTCGTGTGAACATAAGGTCAGCAGCTTAATTGTCAGCGTAATATTCTACAAACTTTAACAAATCAAATCCAGGGAACAATACACATCATGCCTTACAGAGGATGTAGTAATCATAGTTATCAATTCAATAGATAATTAAAAAAATTTGAAAGGAACCTGAAGAATGACTTTAGGAAAAGGTGGGACCAAGTTATTGGTATAAGAAGATACCCTTGACAGATGGTCAGGAAAACTCACCACTGTGATTGCCAATATGAGCACTGAGGACGCTATCTGTTGCTCTGAACTGGCCGCGAGGTCCGGTGGAAGGGATAGCACTCATGTTAGTTGGGGTCACACTGGTGTTGGAGCCGAGATAAGCAGGCATGCTAGATGGGTTGAACGGAGTGCTGTGATAAGCTGGCATCTGATTGTAGAAGCTTGGTACATCAGCTCCGTATATATGACTCATCGTGGACAAATTCTGAGGCTCCAGTTCCATAAAACTCTGAGCTGCCGTGTCGTCTGTCATGAAGCTGATATCATCCACTTGCTGCTTCTGGTTCTCTTTCCCGAGATACTTCTGCGCAAACTCAGTTTTCAAAAGAGATTGTTCTGTGAGAAGTGTTGGTTTCATGGAAGTCTTTCCTGGCTGTACTTCATGTCTGTAGGCAGCGTCATGCTGACCTTTCATAATTTGAGGGTTACCAATATCAGATCTTTCATTGTAGGTTCTGGGATGTGATTGCTGTTGTTTTGAACCATAGTCACGATTTGGAGGACTTGTAATTCTGTTGTTTCTGGAGAAAGCAGTGTTTTCGCTTTGTGAGTATGTATTACTGTAACTACGGGGAACATTGTGAGTGTGCGACTGTTCATTATTCTGTATTACATTAAAACCTCGCGACTCCGCCAGCTTAATGTCTGACGTGCCGACCATTTCATCTCGAGACATTTTCTTATCAGGACTGAGGTAGTTTGAAACAGCACTGTAGTCACTCCCATCTGGGACATGATGAACGTTAGACACTGAATAACCAGAGTCAACTTTCTCACAACCAAAAGGCACATTTGGTGCATACTTCTGTGGATTCTTGGCATAATCAGGTACATCAGATGAATACATCTTTCCTGAGTTACGTGTACTTGAAGATTCATGGATTTTATTGGTTTGTCTTGGAAGACTGGAATAATTATCATATGAACTAACAGGCAATGCTTTTTGATTCTCAGAGTTCTCAAGTTTCATTTGTCGATGTTTAGCAGCATAATCTTCACGTGTTTGTTCCTTGTTTACACTCTCAGTTCCTTTCTTTCTCTCATCCATGATTGCTTTTCTCAAACCAGCAATGTCAACATTACTCTCACCTCTACCTTTATCACAATAAATCTTTGACAGATCGGTCATATTCTCCTTCTGGCCCAGTTTCTGAACATTGTCATAGGAGGCCATGAGGTTCTGTTGAGTGTTACCTTTGTCCTGAGAAGCCAGCTGTTCCTCAAGAAAGTCTCCACCGAGACTTGGTCTGGGCAACAACCACTCTCCCCCTTCAGTGCTATCATTCAAGGGACTCTTCAGTTCCTCTACTGACCTATTAAGCTTCTTCTCAGGGGTGACTTGATTCACTTTCACTTCCCTATCCTTCTCATTCACAAGTTGAGGGTGATTCTGCTTCGACAGATTCTGTTGAACATGTGCTGATATATCTGCTTTCATCGGCTCTCTTCTCTGGGCAGGTTTTGCACTTCCAATGTTAAATTTTTCTGATACACAAGAGCTTGATTTACATTTTCTAAGGCCTGCAGATGCTGTCTTCATCTTCTGAACTTGTGAGGGCTTCTCAAACTCTTCTGGTTTCTTATCTATGGTGTCTAGTTTTGGTCTGACAACAATATCCGATCTCCTTCGAGGCACCTTAGCTTTCTCCTCTTGTTTTGGTTTGTCAGAGTTTTGTCGCTCTTTCCAAGCTTTTTCATACGTAGAAGCAAGTGAGCCTTTCCGTATTGGAAGGCGAGAACCCCTGAGAGGTTTCTTAGAGGGGCTTGAGCTAGTTTCATCCTTGCTTTTCTTGTCGTTGAACACTTCAGCAGTTGGGGACTCCTGGAAACATTAATGTTAACAGGTAAATGATTAAGAACAATGAAATATTCAACTGAAATGAAATCAAATGCTTACATTAACTATATATTTAAAGCTAAAAACTTGATTACATTGATTCCATTCATATTTCATCAGTCATATAATGAAATCTAACTTGACCATATAATATGGCATGCCTGTGATTTTAGTCTGATATCATTTTTCATCCAAATACACAATCTGCATTCAATGCATCCAATACTTTTGGTCCAAATACACACTTTCTCAAATTTTGTAAACAAAGTGCAATAAGCAGTCGTGATTTTGATTGGTAACACATCATTGTTATCTCAAGTAAACAAATCATATGAAAGACCAAGCTCAGTCAATTCTTACATCAAAATAACAATCAATTGCCATTAAGAAATGGTATACTTGAGAAAGATATTGATTTTTCTGGAGATGTCACAAATATGGAAAGAATTCTCACTCGTCTCACTCCTGTCTGATCGTCCAGCCTCCTCCTACGTTCCTGGTCAGCTAATTTCTTCTCCAACTCCTCCACCTCTTGTCTCTGGTCCGTCTTCTCTCTCGCCGCCGATGCTCTCTTGTCCTTGTTTCGATTCTTACTGGACACCTTCATAATGGTGCTCACCAGCTCTCCGGGGTTGGATTGGGCTGCAACCTTCCCTATGAAGCTGTCAATAGCACTTACAGTCAGGAGCTTACTGATGTCTGTCTGACTGTGGTCACTCTCCGAGGAGTTGCCGCTGTTGTCCGATGTTTTCTCTGTATTGGTGTAGTCTGAGAAAGGCAGAGGTTTCTTGAACTCTGACCTTGGAGGGGATTGATGAGAAGGTGCTTCACACATTTCATCAATTGTGAAAGTGCTGTCCCGATCTTTCAACAGAGTACTCTCCCCTAAACAGATTATTCATCAACGATAAGCACTGGATTAAAAAAAACATCACCAATAGATTGTTGAATGCAAACATTGAACTCCTGTTGAATCAGACAGATATTTGGAAAATTATTCTTCCCCAGCTAAATATTCACTTGAAAACTATTCACTATCATACACATTTACTACAAAAACAAATACTAACAGGGCCATGAATAAAAATTTTGGACTCGATTTCAACAAAAGGGGTCCTTTATGAAAATTAACAAGAACTTACAATCAAATACGACTGGCCTAAAATCTATATTAGAGTATAAGTATCAGAGCAGAGTATCATTAATTCAGGGTTAATCATGTTACTACAAACCTTCATCCTCATTCCCCACACCAGCAGTTCTCATGTCGGAGTTCTGTTTCGGAGAGGCATTGATCAGGGCAACCGGTTTCCTGTTGCCCGGGGGTGTCCTCACCAACATTCCAAACTCAGGCTATGAAAGTAGAATTACCACACATGTTGAGGAAATTTTAATCCATATAAAGAGTTTAAAGCATGAGGATTTTGACTCGTTAAAATAAGCAAAAAGACATTGCCTACAATAATAAAAACATGAGGACATTTGCATACATGGCATAATCCAACAGAGGCGATGGGGGTTTTTAGGGACTGAAATGGGGGTTTTTCCTTCTCAATGGGGGTTTTTAGGGTCTGAAATGGGGGTTTTCCTTTTTTTGCAGAACATATGATTTATCGTATTTAAAAAATAACAACTCATTGATTAACAGATAATTTATCAAGGTAATATCTTATTGTTTTTAGATAAAATTTCAAACCTCATTGCAGGAATTTTGGTACTAGCTTATTACAAATATTATCCATAAATTACTATGTTTTATTTGAAAAATAACTTTATGTTGTGACATATAAATCTATAAGAATCCAGTTAGTTATATCTAACATAAGTCTTTTAAACAGGATCTCAATAATTAACATGAGAAGTTTGTGACTGTCATGCAAAAATATTTTGGTTATTATTATCTTTATCAACTTCGATTGAATTATCACTTAAACCTGACATAAAATTAATTTACAGTTAATTGAAAATATTAATTGAGTAAGACTTCAATCTAGAAAAATCCAACTCTGTGATCGTCACATTGAAATTCAAGAATTATAGATCGTTTGTAATTATTTACGGATCGATGAGAAGACGTTGTTTATAAATGCACTTCTTGCAATAATAGAAGTATTGATGAACGGCGGTTTATCGACAATGCTTGAATGAATGAGCGCGTTTACTTCACGTAAATTTAACCGAAATTTCAAATAGTTTAATCGTACATGCCTCATTAAAACATCGATAATATGTTTTGTTTACAAATATTCTTCCTAAAAACATGAATTAGATCGTGTTTTCAAAACTATGTACGAAAATACGACTCCGGACTGCCAAAGTAAATTTTACAAGTTGGTCGAAACACGTGGTCGTGATAATTTCATGGCAACGTATTACCGATACAACAAAAAATGTAAAATAAACCATAATCTGTTTAGCAGTTATTCGTATTTTATTAAAATAATGAAACATACAATAAATACTTTTATTTATTCATATATAACTCGAAGAAAGACAATCGTAAAGAAAATCATGGACACGAGAGCATAATTCCAATGTTATTTGTCGTTAAGAAAATGCATTGATTTTCCAAACGGTGTTTCCTTTTTATAGCTCCTGTAAGATAATGTTCACGACTTCAACGTTCATTTTCGGTAATTTGTGCGATTAATAAACCTTTTGGAGTTTAAGAGGTATGTTGTCGATCTTTATTAGTCTATTATAATGATATTGTAATATCTTATCATTAACTTAAACGTAATTCATCGAGCTTCAGCTATCCTATAAAAATAAAAACTACTCGATAACTAATTCTCGAATCACCGATGTACAATAACAACGTGCACTTGCGATCGTATTCTGACAAATATTTGTTTTAATTTCGACTAAAACTATTGAGAAGTTTGAAATTTTATCAAATCGAAGATTTAAAATAGGTAACACAGCCTTGCAAAATCATTCTTAGCACTTCTCTTAAAATCGGGTTTTTTCCATACCCGATCGGGTACGCGGGTTAGGCGGCCTGAAATCGGGTAAACCCGCCGAAATCGGGTGATATGCCATGTATGCATTTGGGAAGTTCAGTGTAAAGATATCCCTAAAATGAACACTTATAAACTTTTTATAGAATAAAATGACCGTTTTAAATACATTTTCAGATTTTTTAAATGAAACTCAGGAATTCTTTTCTAGATGTAGGAAAACTCAATTGTTTTTTTCCCTTTTAATTTCTGATTGCTTATTTCTATGTAAAAAGCAGTTCATATCCTATATAAAGATAATAAAAGAGTTCTTATCCCTATATCATAAAATCAAAAGGAGTTCCTATCCCTATACCATGGAACTGAAACCTCCCTATGAAAGAAAACTACAGACCCTGGGCCTCATTGGATCGCCCTCTAGAGTACCCAGCACCTCTGTGCGTGTAGAAAGATACTGCCCGATGGAAATGCGCATGAAGGCATCGCTGTTGAAGCTGTCCCAACAGGACACTGAGTTACTGATCACGTCACGGTACTGTGCCTGGGACATCTTGTCATCCTGTGGAAGAACAGATCTAATGAAGGAGCACACAAATCACTCATATAATAGTTCTTAGCAGCAACCCTAACATATACTCCCAACATGTTGCACTTGTACAATCTGACTAATGTTAATGTCCTTATGTAACATGACTCCATCCTAGTGAATTGAAAACAAGTGCTATGGATTAACAACTACTTTATTGCAAGATTGCAACATTTCGGTGCAGATGCTATCAACAAGCAAATTATCTAATCAACTTCTAAAAGCCTCTAAAAGAAGTGTCTTTCAAGCAGTATTATTTTTTCAATTTGCTATTTTTCCCCCTATACATTACATTCATTCACATAACATGTACATGCATTTATGATATCTAATACGTATTTGACTTAAAAAAATTGAACATTACCTGCATAAAAATGTTTTCTTTTTCAAATTCTTGTTCATCTGCATCCAACATGGCCTTTCCATTATCTGCATTAAAAAAAACATTAAAATGTTGAATACGGAAATTCAAATGTTTGGTGTCAAGTAATTCTCTCCCCACAGAGGTTACTCAGATTCCTCCCTACAAAGGTTACACAGATTGCTTCCCACAGAGGTTACTCAGATTACTCCCTACAAAGGTTACACAGATTGCTTCCCACAGAGGTTACACAGATTGCTTCCCACAGAGGTTACACAGATTCCTCCCCACAGAGGTAACTCAGATTCCTCCCCACAGAGGTTACTCAGATTCCTCCCCACAGAGGTAACTCAGATTCCTCCCCACAGAGGTAACTCAGATTCCTCCCCACAGAGGTAACTCAGATTCCTCCCCATAGAGGTTACTCAGATTCCTCCCCACAGAGGTAACTCAGATTCCTCCCCACAGAGGTAACTCAGATTCCTCCCCACAGAGGTAACTCGGAGGAACACAGAGGTAACTCAGATTCCTCCCCACAGAGGTAACTCAGATTCCTCCCCACAGAGGTAACTTAGATTCCTCCCCACAGAGGTAACTCAGATTCCTCCCCACAGAGGTTACACAGATTGCTTCCCACAGAGGTTACACAGATTCCTCCCCACAGAGGTAACTCAGATTCCTCCCCACAGAGGTAACTCAGATTCCTCCCCACAGAGGTAACTCAGATTCCTCCCCACAGAGGTAACTCAGATTCCTCCCCACAGAGGTAACTCAGATTCCTCCCCACAGAGGTTACACAGATTGCTTCCCACAGAGGTTACACAGATTCCTCCCCACAGAGGTAACTCAGATTCCTCCCCACAGAGGTTACTCAGATTCCTCCCCACAGAGGTAACTCAGATTCCTCCCCACAGAGGTAACTCAGATTCCTCCCCACAGAGGTTACTCAGATTCCTCCCCACAGAGGTTACTCAGATTCCTCCCCACAGAGGTTACTCAGATTACTCCCCACAAAGGTTACACAGATTCCTCCCCCCAGAGCTTATACAGATTCCTCCCCACAGAGGTTACTCAGATTCCTCCCCACAGAGGTAACTTAGATTCCTCCCCACAGAGGTAACTTAGATTCCTCCCCACAGAGGTAACTTAGATTCCCCCCCCCCCCAGAGCTTATACAGATTCCTCCCCACAGAGGTTACACAGATTCCTCCCCACAGAGGTTATACAGATTCCTCCCCACAGAGGTTATACAGATTCCTCCCCACAGAGGTAACTTAGATTCCTCCCCACAGAGGTAACTTAGATTCCTCCCCACAGAGGTAACTTAGATTCCCCCCCCCCAGAGCTTATACAGATTCCTCCCCACAGAGGTTACACAGATTCCTCCCCACAGAGGTTATACAGATTCCTCCCCACAGAGGTTATACAGATTCCTCCCCACAGAGGTAACTTAGATTCCTCCCCACAGAGGTAACTTAGATTCCTCCCCCCCAGAGCTTATACAGATTACTCCCCACAAAGGTTACACAGATTCCTCCCCCCAGAGCTTATACAGAGTCCTCCCCACAGAGGTTACTCAGATTCCTCCCCACAGAGGTAACTTAGATTCCTCCCCACAGAGCTTATACAGATTCCTCCCCACAGAGGTAACTTAGATTCCTCCCCACAGAGGTAACTCAGATTCCTCCCCACAGAGGTAACTCAGATTCCTCCCCCCCAGAGCTTATACAGATTCCTCCCCACAGAGGTAACTCAGATTCCTCCCCACAGAGGTTACTCAGATTCCTCCCTACAGAGGTTACACAGATTGCTTCCCACAGAGGTTACTCAGATTTCTATCCACAGAGGTTACACAGATTCCTCCCCACAGAGGTTATACAGATTCCTCCCCCACAGAGCTTATACAGATTCCTCCCCCCCAGAGCTTACTCAGATTCCTCCCCCACAGAGCTTATACAGATTCCTCCCCACAGAGGTTACTCAGATTACTCCCTACAAAGGTTACACAGATTCCTCCCAACAGAGGTTACTGAGATTCCTCCCCCCCAGAGCTTATACAGATTCCTCCCCACAGAGGTTACTTAGATTACTCCCTACAAAGGTTACACAGATTGCTTCCCACAGAGGTTACACAGATTTCTATCCACAGAGGTTACACAGATTCCTCCCCACAGAGGTAACTCAGATTCCTCCCCACAGAGGTTACACAGATTCCTCCCCACAGAGGTTACTCAGATTCCTCCCCGAAAAGGTTACTCAGATTCCTCCCCATAGAGATCAATTAGAACATATAACCTAGACAACCTCTCTTGAGAGAAAGAGGTTAATCACGACTGATTCAAGAGCTCATGTACTTTATAACAATGACAGGCTGGTTATTTTCTCACCAGTCTGAAAGAACTGTTCTGTGTCGAGCACATCAACAGGAACATCGTCAGCCTTGAGGTACTGTTTTTGTTCAGTGGCCTCCTTCATCAGGGACTTATGAAATGCCAGGTCCGTCACACACTCGCCGCTAACATCGTAGTAGACATTCAAATCCGGTTTAGCTGTGTTTGAGAGAAATGTTTTGAGTAAGAGCAAGTTGACTTTTAACCTTATAATAGTGAAAGACCTACAATTACAGAAATGGAACTTGACCAAAAGAACATACCTAGTGATATATTATCAAAAACAGAAAAAATAGTTCCAGTAAATGAATGAGTTTAAGTCATCTTGAAATCGAAGTGATGGACATACTGATAAAAAACTGTTTTCTGCAAAGGAGAATTTAAAATTGTTGAATAAGTTGTGGCAGGAACAATCAGTCTGATTAAAATTGACTGTGTTCCTAGGAATAAAAGTTTCAAAATATTGACTTAGTCGAGACTCAAACTCGTTTGTCTAGCGCTTTCCTCTTTACACGGTTTGACCGCAGACACTGCATACATCTGACAGCAGTACAGACCAAACTTAGTCATTAGCGGACAAATCACATCAACATTTTTAATGAAGGATCAAGTTAAAGAATCCTTCGCAAGTGTTATTTGCTCCCAACTACTGATACCCAATGCTTTTGCAACGTTTTTGGATAGCTGAGTTAACATCAGAATGTATGCTTTGTGTGGCTAAGGTCAGACCGAGTGAAGAGGATAGCGCTAGGCAGAATGAGTTTGAATCTCAAAAGTCGATATTTTAAAAAACTTGTATTTCTCAGCACATGGTCGATTTTAAATGTCAAATAAATAAAGGTATTTGAAAATGTTTTTCACTATAAATGAAAACAAAAGGGAATTGTATCATATCTATCAGAACAAGTTGGTGTGGTTTGCGAGAGGCTAAAAAAAATACTAAAGAGTATTTTACATGCACAAGAGGTTTTTACAAATTGCAATATAAATATATATTATCTGAAATTAATGTTGGTGCAAGGGTGATAAAATGAACCTACGAGGCTGCTTCTGGTTGACTGGTGCTGGAGTCCCCACAGATGTTGCCCCCTTATTTTGGATGGATGTTGATTCCTTAGTCATCAGGGTTTTGTCCTTGGCTTGTTGCCCTGGCTCATGTGTTGCCCCTGATACACTCACACCAGACTGTCGGTCCATAGCTGCAGTTTCAAAACTCTGACCAAGGCCCGAGCTCGCGAGAGACTGGTGGTCACTTTTCTCCTGCGGGTCAGGCGGACTTAAGATTCCAGTTGTGTTGTGAGTATTGTTCAGACCAAAGGACCCAAATGAGGAGTCAAACGCACCAAATGGGTCTTTCACCTGAAACGAAGATTTACTTTTTGGATGAATTTGGCTTATATTTGTCACAATGTCAAACCTAAAGCAATCAAAATATTACCCCCTTTATCATTTTTAATTGGATTGTGATTTATCATGCATCATCAGATGAATGTAGAAACAAGATTTGCTTGGAATTTCATTTCCTCTAAGATACCCCAATTTATTATGTTTCGAATGGTGAAATATGCCATTTATCGGTGAAAATAAAACCCGGATTTTCACTGAGTGAAATAAAAATGGTATTCTACTCAGTGAAATGATGCAACAATCATATGACGTCGTCAGTGACGTCATGAAACAATTTAATGACGTTATGCAAAGGCCGCGCAAGCGAAGCGTTTTAGCTTCTCCGTCCCTATAGTTAGGGTCAGTTACGGGGTTTTGGGAAACATAATAAATAAAACATTTGACATTTCTCGTCGAATACCATGAATATCTCATCTCGTGAAGTAGAAAATCATATATTTAAACTCGTGCCTACGCCACTCGTGAAAATATGAATTTCTACTTCACTCGATGAGATATCCATGGTATTCGACGAGAAATGTCAAATATCCTCTATGTAACAGCTTCTTGAAAAACAGCTGTGCATAATTCTAATAAACTTTTAACTTTTCAAAATCAAACTAACAATCAAGCCCAGTCGACACCTGAATTTGCCTCACCTCATGAACATCATCAGCATTGAAGCCTGAGGCATCAAGCCTTGGTCCATGTCCCTGGCCCTGATTGGCTGCAGTGTTGATGCCGCTGTCCTGTGAGGTGTTCTGCTGACCGGGCAGGAACATGTCTTCTATGTTGAAGGAGCTTGTGTTAGACTGGGGGACAAGTTGGGACACGCTGTCACCAAAGTGGAGGGACTGGCCGACTGGAGCCAGGAACCTTGACTGCAGTCTTGAGTCTTCTACATCCGTCCGCATTGTACTGCCCTGTTTATCAACACTCAACACATTAATAACTCAACCATAAAATAAATCTGCCATGAAGGAAGATTTGGCAATTATGAACTGGGCTTGAACAAACTACAAAATTTTAGGCTATTGTGAATAGTTATTATTGATAGACTGAATAGTGACATTTGAAGATTGAACTCCTACCATGAAATTCTGCCCGTCATCCATAGCTGCAAACCTGTCTATCCCAGCTACAGAATTGTTGTCACCATTCATGGAGGCAAATGCATCTCTTGATAGCAAGTCGTCTCCCATTGGTCGCACACGCTGTTCCTGAGTATCAAATCTTACTGTGAGCAGTGCGGATATATTCCATATCATGCAGAGAGAAATAAATCTTTCTTTCGTGAGTTATTAGAACTGTTTGTGTGATAAAAAAAATCATGATTCCTATTTCCTTATCATTATCGATGAAAGTCATTCAATAATTAACTTTGGGGCAAATCAAAATATTCCTCAGAATAAATCAATAAACTTGTCTGGATAACTTGAACTGTTCGTATCATAGTTTTAGCAAGGGATTGAGAATCAACCATTAAAACTCTTCTAGAGTAAGTGTGTGATGCAAGGCCTGTCTGACAAAACAAAACTGTGTTATATTAAAGCCAGGCTGCTTACATAGGGTTTTCTTTATTTTTTACAACAAATAACAAAATGATACATAACTGTTATTTACCTATCTATTATATATTACCTGTTATTTATGTGATAAATTAATTTTGTGTGAACCCTTTAGGCCATTTTTTTTTTATTAATTGGTTTACGGAAATATTTCATGGAAATCCACAGTCGGTGGTCGAAAAAAACAACAAAAAAAACCTTGCTTGGCACAATTATTTTATCAAGATTTGTTAAAAGTGTCAGTAGGGAGGGTCCCAAAAAAAACCCTTGATAAACCATACATGATAATATGAGAGGAAACAGGTAAACGAGGTAACCTAAAAACTCGCTACAAGGTTGAAATGCGATGTTTGGAGCTTGGTTGCGGAAACGCAAACCGTCAAAATTTTCAAGGTTTTTATTTTTATTTTTGATCAACAAATGTAACAGTCGGCGGTGAAATAATATTGACTCTTTTAAAATTTTAATTTTTTTCAGATTTTCTTGTTATGAGGGTCGGCGGATCCGTAAACCATGAAATAAAAAAAAAATCGCCTTATGATTAACAAGCTAATTTCTCGGGGTGCTGCTTACTTCTGGCATGGTGTCCACATCATTCTCGTCTGGGTAGGTCTGTCCCTGAGCAAACCTGTGGGGCAGGGACTGACCCTGCTGTCCCCCTCCCAGGCCGTCTCTGAAACATGCACTTATATATATAGTCTATGTTATTTACAAATAATTTCATTGAAAATATTGATTGTTCCCTTAACTTATACAGGTAGATTCAGTTCTTTTTCTTTCAGTGAGGGATAAGAACATGCCATGCTGTAGCAATGTCAGATTTGTAGAGATGTCTTTTCTTGTTCATAGCATACTCTTTTCAAAGTGAAACTTTGCTTGTTAAATAGATTTTGTTAAAATAGAATATTTATACCAAAAATAAGTTGAGAGTATAACTTTTATCAATTACTTCTCAACAAATTGTAATGCCATAACAGTTACTGTATTAAAAGCAGGGTTTTACGGGACGCGATTTTCCTGCGTATTTGTGTGTGTCCCCGGTGACGCAATACTTTTCTGGTACAAATATCTTATTTGCTCATGATAATTTCCAAAGTTTTTAAATATAATTTGAAGCAAGTAGTGTTGGTTATCTTTCACATAAATGTTTTAAAGACAAATGGAAAATTGGCATCGATTAGAGGCCACCAACTGTTATTGTTCTTTGCACTGTTATAGGCAACGCTCTCTTGCAGTGCTATCAATAGTACACTGTGCAGAGTTTATGTTGACACGTTTTTATGCACAGATCTAGATTGACATGATATATAAAGCCAAAATATTGTTAACTAAAGAATGTTTTCTTAAAATATGCCCAAAGTTATCAATAATTTCAAGCTTCAATAAATATGTTCTGAAAATTTCTTAGCTAAATGTCTGCTGCTACATCGGAGATTCTGCAAATCCATTAAGGTAGTCAAGTCCACTTGTTCATAGGGGAAACAGGACAGGGGGTAATAAATGAAAAATGGAATAAAATAGTTACTAAGTATCAGTCTATTGCTATATGTTCAGCTAACTTTTCAAATGAAGTTAGATACATCATACAACAGAATCTAATATTATCAACTTGAACCCAAATAAGTTAAAGTCATTGAAAACAAAAAAATCCTGTCACCCCTACACTAATAGGCTCTTCCAACACCGTTTTCATGGAATTAGGTCAATGCATTTCCTGTGTCAGTTGTGAACCGATAGGCATTTGTTTTTGCTTTTTGAGATAAATTATATTGCATGAAGTTTAAATACGGTGATATATTTGATAATAATAAATTATTAACCATTCTGAAATGACAGTAGTTAAAAAACTTTGTGTTCTTTGAGGATTTAATAATGAAAATATATAAATTGAAATCCTGTAAATGTAGATGTAAATATACTTTTGTTGAATAGTGCCACTCAGAGTCATGTATATCTTATCATTTAAAGTTATATAATTTTCATAATTATTATTATAACAAGTGTTTGCCACTAACATAGCAATGTCCCCCGCCGTTATGAGATATTTGGCATGATTAATATTATCATGTTAACCTTGTATTACAGTGGTCAAAGTGTCATGGTGACCATGAAAATGAGGTCAAGGTCATCAAAGTTGACTGGCGTCTGAGTCTTCCGCCATTGAAAGCTGTCAACAAATATGAAAACTAGGTGCACGTTAACAATGTATTAGAAATTGGTCAAAGTGTCGTAGTCTCCTTGAAAATGACGTCAAGGTCACCAAAGTCGACTGGCATCTTAATTTTCCTCCATTGAAAGCTGTCACCAGATATAAACACTCTAGGTGCTAAGCTTCACTAGTTTGTCGTTGTGACCTTGAAAATGACGTCAAGGTCACCAAAGTCGACTGGCATCTGAGTCTTCCTCTATTGAAAGCTGTCACCAAATATGAACACTCTAGGTGCTAAGCTTCATGAGTTATCGCGTTAACAAGATTCCGGATGTATGTGGTGTCGTGGTGACCTTGAAAATAACGTCAAGGTCACCAAAGTTAACTGGCGTCTGAGTCTTCCTCCACTGAAAGCTGTCACCAAATATGAACACTCTAGGTGCTAAGCTTCATAAGTTATCGCGTGAAAAAGAATCCAGACGGACGTAGTGTCGTGGTGACCTTGAAAATGACGTCAAGGTCACCAAAGTCGACTGGCATCTTAGTCTTCCTCCATTGAAAGCTGTCACCAAATATGAACACTCTAGGTGCTAAGCTTCATTAGTCATCGCGTTAACAAGAATCCAGACGGACGTAGTGTCGTGGTGACCTTGAAAATAACGTCAAGGTCACCAAAGTCGACTGGCATCTTAGTCTTCCTCCATTGAAAGCTGTCACCAAATATGAATACTCTAGGTGCTAAGCTTCACGAGTTTGTGGTTGTGACCTTGAAAATGACGTCAAGGTCACCAAAGTCGACTGGCGTCTGAGTCTTCCTCCATTGAAAGCTGTCACCAAATATGAACACTCTAGGTGCTAAGCTTCATGAGTTATTGCATTAACAAGAATCCGGACGGACGTACAGATGTACGGACGTACGGACAGACAGACGCCACTGAATTCATAGTCCCCCGTCCCGCGTTGCGGCGGGGGACAATTATATTTGAACCTACATTTTACAAATATAAGGAGACTGTAGAATGAAAGTTCAATTGGGTAGTCATAACAGGTCCAGGAAAACTGACAGATTATTTGTGTAGACTAAGAATATCATTTTGTGTGAGAAAATATTTTCAGAAAATTTAATGTAAAATTTTAAAGATAGTCATATGATCAGCAATTATAAAGAAAGATTAAAACTATATTTCTTTTCAAATGATGTCAGTTCAAAAGCAAAAAATTTCATCCAATTTAATTTTATAATAACGCCTTACAAATATACAAATATGAAATTTTGTAGTTGATAGACTAAAGGGCTAGAAGCAAATTTTATTTTAGTGGTTAGTTTCTAACCCTCAACATTTAACAGCAAAATGCATTTTAGTATGTTTAATAACAATATGGCAGTTACACATAAATATATGATTATGTAATGGCAGATATAACCTTATCAACCTTCAATCGAGTGTGAAACATCCATTTTTCATTTGATGGACTCCAAGAATTGGAAGAGGACTCCCAAAAATATACGCCCTGAGTCCCCAGGACTCTTAGTTTTGATACTCTATGTAAAACCCTGTAAAAGTATTCATTATTCAAATGATAGATAAACATGCCAATGTTCCCTTGGGGCAAAGCACATTTAGATCTCACGAAGTATATATAAAAAATGAAACCTACGTCTCTGATCCACTACTGCCGTCGCCCCCGCCCCCTCCATCCCCTGGAACAGGGGAGGTAACTACGTCTCCCTCAGCTGACTGACGCAGAAGCATGGAGAACTGAGTCCGATCTGTATTTTGTCCAACTAGTCCTGGTCGAGGGGTCTGACGACCCGACGAGCCATCATTATCCACTTGTGCTAGTGTCTTTAGGATGAAGACAGTTTTCACATTAATGAAAGAATACAGAATGCCAAGATATTTTACACACAAAATTTTATATTTAGTTAATATAGTTCCATCTTTAAACTTTTATCTGTAATCATTTGAACTTGCTCCTAACACTTTACATTATGAAAAAGCAGGCAGATAACATTGGGCACCTAGATTACATAGATTTTTTTCTGCTCCAGCAAAAACACTAGTGAATCAGACATTACATATCTAAAATATTTTCAATTTGTAAGTTACGACCACTGTTAATCTCAAAATGAAAAGTTAACAATGCTTTATTCATCTGACCTGTCTGGCTGCTTCTAGCTCATCTTCTGTGTCAATTTCGCTTCCATTTCCGGTACAGAACTGGCGCCTCAGCTCTGAGAGATTCAGACTGGAGTCATTACGGAAGCCTTCTCCACCTTGAGGGGCAGGCAAGGGACTTGGACGAAAATACTTCATGTCCAGGCCTTGAGGAAATAATATAGATTGAGCAGTCAATGAGTATAAAAATCATTTAACCTTGTTTTGTTTCTATGATAATCTGACAAATGACAGCGATATTTTTATAAAACCATTTTGTGACATATAGATAGAAAGAACCTTTACTAAAACTATGTTTCTTATTTAGAACTTGGTTTTAAATATTACTTAACTACATGGATCATTTTTGCAAAGAAAGAACATTCATTTGGGAAGGAATCAGGAATAGCTCATGATTAACGTTTTCTTGAAAGATGGAACCTTGAACAAGCAAACACTTTAAATGACTATATTAGGTTTCTCTGGCAATGTTGTTCCTACATGATCAGATTAGGGGTCATTTTGGCCAATTCTGAGTAAATAGGACTCCTTACAATGGCAAAGGTGTCCTAATAATGGATATGCAATTATTGCAGAATACCCATATGAACCATCACATAGATTTCTACAGATGAACTTACCCCCAGCAGAGACATCCTGCGAGTTCTTGGCAGCAGTGGAGACGGGACTCTCGTCGTCCTCAGACTCCTGACCTTCACCTTGGCCATGCTCCTCCTCCTCATCCTCTAAACTCCGTGACTCTTCATTTAGCTTCCTTTCCAACTCAAGAAAGTCACTTAGATCTGTCCCAACAAACCCAGACTGTTTCTTTGTTTCATTATCCTCATCAGACAAATCGGAAACTTCTATATCGCTGAAATCTTCATCCAACATCTTCAGCTCCTCATCCTCAAACTGAACGTCAACAACGCTCTGCTCCAACTCTGAAGTTTCTGCCACATCAGTTAAAGGGCCACTTCCACCAAAGAGACACATGTTGGTACCCCCTCCTCTTTGGGGTGCAGCGGTATCTGAGCCAGGTCGTTTTTTGACGGTGTCCACAACGTGACTAATTCCAATTGGCTGATCTTTAGAGTCTTGTTTGGAGTAGTCCCTCCAATCTCCTGAGTCAACCGAATCCTTGAACGAGCTGGGTTGTGAGTGTGAGAGAGACCTGGCATGATTGTTGTGAGCAGAGCTAACAGGGAGAAGGCTTGCTGATAAATCTGAAATTAAAGATCAACAAAGACTACAAACCTAGTTATTTTTGCGTTTATACATTTTCAGTTTTGGAGACTCTTTAAAGTTAGCAACAATTAAATGCAGAAAGTTCAAGCTCATATTAAACTGGAAAACTAAAAGTAAGAAAATACTGTCGTCGCTTCTTTTGTAATTTATTTATGCAATTTTAGGAAACACATTATATATAATGGTAACTTTTGAAAAATAGATTTTCAAACATGATTGTGGCACTGAACCACTATTTTACATTTAGAATATAGTATCAAAACCTTTCATTTGCCAAATCAACTTGACTGATTATGAGCAATACTGGCATATTTTGAGATAATGTACTTTGTAAAATTTAAATTAAACAAGCAGCTGCATGGTCAATCTATATTCCCTGCAACTGGCACAATAATTGTATTATGTATTCTATCAATTTAAGATTTTTTGACTGTATTAGAATAAACAATTCCTTAGAATCATTTGCAATAATGTAAACAATAAAAGAAGGAAATTGAAATGAAATCAACATAATTTTGACAAACTAAACAAACTTCACAGGAAATATTTTAATATCATGTTTGTGATCATAACACACATTCAAATTCTAATAGACAAGAGAAGACTATATTTAGTCTTTTTAAAACGGTTTAACTTTGAGTCCCAAAGATTTATATCTGAATTGATTCTTTTTCCATATCTATCTTCATGTATTTATGTATCTCTTTGATGAATTTGACCATAAATAAGATTAAACAAGAATTATCTAAAATTCAGACATGACAATTTTCTTCCAAATATATCACTTTTCCCCCATAACTAAACATTTTACAAATTTCAATGACAAAACTATATGTACTCAGCATCTTCATATTTAGTTTCATAAAAAACCAGATGATTAGTTAACTAACCTAGAACAGGAGAGAACTTGTAAAAACTTTGTAACAAAGACAACAGTCACCATTTTGGCCAAGAAAATCAAAATTTCACCATAATCACACTTTAACGTAATTATACTAATTATGTATCGCACTACCAAATTTAATCACAGTAAGAATATTAGTTGACATGACATGACAAATTTGAATTGACATGGTTAATAAGTTACAAAGTTATGAGCTTGACACAATGTGTAATAAACAGACAGACAGACCCCATTTCAAAACCCCTGGAACTTTGTGTTGCGAGAGATAAAAACAATGTTGGTAAGACTAAAATTAATGATTTCAAATAATTTGATGACAGAAGCTAAGGCATGCCTTATGAAAGAACATGACTTAATGATAATGATCATGCAACAAAAGATCTTAAAAAGGAAATACAAATGTCAAAAACAAAGGAAATCATTATTCATAGAAGAATAAATGAAAAGTTTTTAACTGCTAACAGAATTATACCAACACAAGTTCATTCATACTCACCAAAAGGCAATAATTCAATATCTGAGATCCAAACAATTTTTTTACTGTTTGTGAAGTTCTTAAAAACATTCAACCTTTTATAAAATAATCATAACACTCAATATCTAGTTTTAACTGGTTTTAATGGCTGTTTATTTTGAAATTATGATGGAAAGATAATGGTATCATAAAACCTCTACAAATTGACACCGTAATACATACATTGGCAAAGTAATGTATATGTATGGCGTACAGTATTTGTATTTGTTTATATGGCTGAAAGAGTTGCAAAGAAAGATAGTGACAATGGCATTGGAATTGCAACAATAATCCATCAAAAGGCAAAATGAAAGATTTTCATTGCTCAGACAAAAACCTTGAAGTGATTAAAGATACTATACACACCATTCAGTGCCTCAACCGGCAAGATACCTAGTGAGGATCTGGCACTCAAGTTGCAACCATTCTCGTCAGAATCATCATCTCTGGAAATGAAAGGAAATTATTAGAACAGTTTAATCATGAACATTTATGTCATACACATATGGTGAAAAACCTCATTGTAATATGGGTTTATTGCATAATTTCAGTTTCACGTAAAAAACTACATACATTCAAATATAAATTAAAAAGACAGGGTTTATTCACAAAAGTGTCCAACTTTGAAACAGGTCTATAGTCTCTGACAGGTCATTTTGAAGACATTTTTGTTCAGATAAAATCCAGGGATATACCTTTTTCAGCATAAGTTGTTCATATGTTCTAAACACACTCCATTTGAAACATGGATCCAGAGGTGTTATTTTGGTAGATATTAAATTTGGAATAGAATGATGCAAGGAAAACAACGATTGAAGATATTCATCAACACTATGCTCATGTGAAAAGCCTTTCAAAGGCAGGATTAGACACTGTTTATCATGTTTTATTTACTAATTCAACCATACATTTGTAATGCTAAGAATAATAAATTACTAAACATTTTCAAGTCGATTCGCATTTACATTATTAATAAAGCATTAAAGACAAAATGGGACATTTTTTCTGTTTCTTTAGCCGATGATCAAAATTAGGTTATCCATTTGCTAACATAAAGGGAAAGCACTATTAACTCAGCCTGTCTCACAATCTGTACTGATTTTAATAATACAAATTTTTTAATGATGATCATTCCTCACCTATCTGCAACTGTTCCCGTCTTTGAGAATTCAATTAGATTAACAGATTGTTTAGTCAAAGCTTCCATGTCATTCTGAGTAGATTGGTCAAGACCATCAAAGGACAATTTCATCTGGCCAATGCCAACATCGCGAGGAATTCCTCTTGGAGATGATTCTGACGTCAGAAAAGAACTCCTGGGGTCGGCAGTTATGTCCTTTGATCTGGAATGGACCATTGAATATTTCATTCATTAACTTATCAAGATACATGCATTCATTGGGCTCTCTAATAGATAACCAAAAATAAAATGGGGATGACACTCACTTGGTACAGTGTTCTACTCATATCAAATGAAAATACATTGACAGAATGACTCTGCACTACCCTTGCTTGGAATCACATTATTAGGACAAAGTATTGCTATCTATAACTGTTAATGCTATTCATAATACAAATAAATCTCCATAAAAAGAACTTATAGACCATGAAGAGTTGTCATTATTGATAACAAATTATTGATTTGAAATCCTGACTTCAGGCAATAAAAATATATTAAATTGATAAAAAGCAGCAAATTATTTAGAAAAATTTGCATAAAGAATGAATATAAGGAATACTTGAAAAAATATAGTGCGGCAGGGGATTTAAAAGGATTCATCTCATATAAAAGCAGAATACAGGGTCAAAAGTTACCAGAAGGCTACTTTTTATGTCAGTGTATGTAATTGTGTTCATGCATGGTAAAAAGATTCTGGTTAATAGAGCAAATTCAGTTGTGAATTTAACTCCTTAATCAGATAAATCAACTATACAGAATTGAGTATCTAGTACTGTCATGGTAGACTGACCATTGAATTTATATTACAAAGGTACTTACTTTAGTCTAAGATATATCGGTGAAAACTTGCAGTAAACCATTTGTCATTAATATCAGTATGAACTTGTTTTCAAAATCTAACTATCAAATCCCTTTTAATTTCAGATTGCAACAGAGTGAAAAAAACATCTCAGTGAAATAACTTCCATTAGTATTTCGCAAACCCTGTCAAGCATACAAAATGTGACACATGCACTCTTTTGTTTAGATTCTTTTTATAACTTCTATACTTAATACTTATATTACGTCTTAATTTACAAGTTCTTAAAAATCTGACAAACTTGTATTGGGTTCTGAGCACTGTAGAAGCTGCAAGTGGAGCAGGAGGTGCTGCCAACGTCTGGTTGTCCATGGACTGACGTAATCCCTGTGCAGCAAGCAAGCTGAAATCATCCCCAAGGGACAGCGAATCTTGGGAGTCCATCTTTTATTTTTCTAAATCTGAAATATGACATCATGTAAATCAATAGAATAATTTACCTTGTGCTAAGTGTACCATATGTATTTATGCTCATAGTCATAATCATAATAATAATGGTTCTTCAAAGCTCTGATGCACTCTCATTATATCAACTATTGATTTGTTCGGAGTACCACCCTTACCAAGGTGATAGTGACTATTAACTGATCCACTACCAACCCTTACACAAGACAACTCACCCTAAAAGGATCCAAAGGTTAAAAAAGGAGGTCTACAAATGTCTCACAGCCAAAAATGACAGTTGAACAGGAATCTTAGGGCTTAAAAGATAGTAAAAAATGAGAGCATCAATATATTAGCTAATATGATTAGAAATGACCCAAATATAAAAGGCATACAAATTGATAATATTGAGTATCTATTGGCACAATTTGCCGATGACACTACCTGTATGCTTGATGTCACTGAGCGTTGTCTGTATGCTGTTATGCAAACACTAGAACAATTTGCACGTTTCTCAGGATTGAAAGTTAATGTTGACAAGACTAGGATTTTGTGGTTGGGATCAAAGAAACGTTCTAGAATGAAGCTGTGCCCTCAGTGGAAATTAAATTGGGACCAAGATTCATTTACATTACTGGGAATCCATTTTAGTTTAGATCTTGACGATATGACCAAAATGAATTATGATGAAAAGCTCCTAAAATGTCAAACAATAATGAACTTATGGTCGGCCAGAAATCTCACTCCTTTCGGCAGAAACACAGTACTAAAATCACTTATTCTTCCAAAACTAAACCACCTCTTTTCAACAATCCCAGACCCACCGGAAAAAATCATTAATGATTTTCAAAGTAAATGCTTCAAATTCATATGGAAAAATAAACCCGATAAAATAAAGAGAGGCCAGGCCATATGTAGTTCAAAAGACGGAGGTTTCAAAGTTCCTAAGATAAAAGAGATAATCCAAGCCCAAAAACTGTCCGTTCTGAGACGTTACTATAAAAAGCCAACACTTTGGGCGAACTTAATCGATCAAAACTTACCAAAAATAAACTCCTTAAGCATCTTAGAATTAAACTGTTATCATTTGAAGAATGAAATCATCTCAAACATCAGAAACCCGTTCTATATAGACCTAGTCTCATCCTGGTTTGACTTTATAAAACATATTACACCGCAATCGGAAACAGACATTCTAAATCAAACAATCTGGCATAACCGCAACATTATGATCGGAAATAAATCCATTCATTACTCAGATTGGAACTCGAAAGGAATTCACTTTATAAATGATCTCTTTGACAAAAATGGCTCCTTTCTAGACCTGAAAGACCTAAACAAACAACACGATATTAACACAAACTTCATTCTATATTATGGCTTGATACAAGCAACAAAAACATATATAAAATCAACTGGATACTCAGTAAAGGAAAGGTTAAATTCCCCAATTTTCCCTCTTTTTATAAAACATCTCTGCAAAGAAAACAAAGGATCCAGATATTATTATTCAATTCTCACAGAGAAACAATGCATCAAAAACAAACATACTAACAAGTGGAATTTCGAATTACAGTGCAACATTCCTGTCGAAACATGGTCCAAATACAACATGATACCTTTCAGATGCACTTCCCATACAAATATTCAATGGTTCCAATACAAAATCCTGCACCATATCTTGCCAACAAATACTCGCTTATACAAAATGGGATATACAAAATCAAATCTATGCGACTATTGTTCAGACAAAATAGATACAGTTCAACATTTATTCTGGGATTGTGTTTTTGTGAAACCATTATGGGAAAAACTGGAAGATTGGCTCTCAGACAAAGCTCAAATTAAAATTCATTTCACTAAAGCAAATATATTAATTGGTTATCCAGAGAGAAACAATGATCCATTAAACATAATTATCCTGATTTTCAAAAAAACTATTTTTGATTATAAACAGAAGAGACTGCCAGACTTCCAAACTTTAATAACAAAAGTCAGAGATTATTATTATATAACTAAATGTGCTGCCGAAATTTCACATAGAAATGATGTGTTCTTTAAGTTTTGGTCATCATGTCATTTTTTGTTTATGTAATTATCTTGTGTGATTGATACATGTATATATTCTTGGAAATAAAACTATAAATAAAAAAAAAATAAAAAATCAATATGTGTGAACAATAAAATACACTTTTTCTAATTTACCTATAAATATTATGTTGACATTTACTCTTGTTGATAAGTGAGCGAGTGAGTGAGTTGGGGTTTAAAGCCGCTTTCAAGATTATTTCACTTATATCGCGGCTGCTAGTATTAATGCAGGGAGAATGCCTGCAACACCATTGTGGCTATGCATTGCGGTGAAACCTGCGAGCATAGGCTGGAACTAGCGAACCATGGGTGGTACTGCACTGAAACTCAGTGAAGCATTGCATCCAAACCTGACTGCGTGTAAAACTGTTCTCTACTGCAGACAAAGTTGCCGAGCCCCTGGTGGGACTCGAACCACAGACCTCCTAATCCGAAGCCGAACGCGCTAACCACTGCGCTAAGTGATCTTTTGGATTTCTATTCAGTCATATTTAACAAATGAGACATATTCAAATGGAAAATAAGTTATTCATGAGACATCAGTTTTGATCTTGGTCACAAAAACATTCAAACTTATAAAAGTAAACATTCTTCCCTCTGACAGTATCAAAAACACTTGTAATGTATTCTAAATTAAAATCCTAAACAAATTGAACATCCTCGAAAACCGGATATATTTGTTTCACATTCTGAACCGAACTTTGCTTGTTTCGAAATATAACAACTTTCACCACCTTCAAAACTTATTATCTTGTAAGCACGTATTTAGTGGGCTAGGTTTACTTATCAAATTTCGCGGGTTCGTTATCTGCATATTTTGTCTTGATCATCGCATAAGAAGACATTGAAACGCAATTCACTCCAATGGTTACACTGCATAATTGCATTATATTTAAGGAATGATAACATACCATTGTTTTCAAAATAACTTGGCGATAATCTTCGCAATAATTCATTTATTTCGAACGTCCGCCACTGTGCAAAAATACTCTTCGTCAGGGCACGAGAGAAACCTCGCCTGTGATTGGTCAATATTGTTTGAGCTCCTTACTGCGATGCTTTTAAATGTGCGCTGTCAAGAATACGGATATGAAATTCGGGGTCAGAGTTCAAAACTCTGCAGCTCCATCTCTTGAACCTTGTTTATTTTTACTTATCCTGGATAAAAATAGTTAGGAATATATGTGAATTTTTATATCATAAATAAAGAAGTAGTCAATCATTGAAATACTGATAAACACACATCATAACAATCAAATATATTTGTTTTGTTTATTTAATGTATTCTATGTTTCAGATGTAAAAATCTATATAGAGTCAAGATTATGGCAATTTTTTTACTATTTATGAATAATATAGATAAATCTAAAAGGATCTAAACTTTGATTGCTTTTAATTCTGGAGGATTTGAGATGTCAGTTAAATGAGGATTACCAATTATTTACAAATCGTTCAATGAATTCTTGGTGTATGAGCATATAACTTTCGTTTTTTCTTTTGCAAGGAATTGATGAATTTCTTTATGCTAAATGTTTTATCTTCAAAGGGTATAAATATCTCATCACTCTACCCGATTCTCCGTAGTTGTAGAGTAAATAATCAAATATAAAGCAAAACCCACTGAGGGCCACCTTTGTGTGAACACCTTTTTTAATCAATCGAAGAAGGGAGATTTATTTGCATAGCTTAACTGAACATGATACGTTCGTTTTAAAACTGATTCTTTGATATTTTTTTTTAAATTCAAACGGAAACATTTATTTTCGTTTTCTTGATATCACTTTGTATACAAGAACGTATATATTGCCACTTACACATGAGATTTCAGTCATGCCCATGACCGCGAAAACTTTATCTTTTATAGTCTGTGGTAAATGAAAAGACAATTCGACAGTTTGGGGTTTGTGGTTCACACCATGGCCATAACCTGACTCGTACATCTCAATTTCCTATCCAGATTCATCATATAACCTTTGTTTCGTGGTATGGCATAAGCAAATATTTATCCGAAATTGAACGTCAACCTGACTAAATTATCTGTAATTGTACAGCTGGTAAGTGAAATAATTGTGTACATCGTACAGTTTGTGAGGTTAACGTTGTAGCTTCTCTACTCTTCTGATCACATACTGATCTAGAGGCCTCGCAGAATATTCATATTTTCATTTATTGGTAAAATGTGATAAAATGATTATTTTCTTTATTTTTCCCATAACTATTATACAAATTCTCAAAAACGTTCATGTAATATATCACATTGTTTGATATTCATTCTTTTCACCACAATCTTAATATTCTACCTTAGGTAAGGCTACAGAAGTCACGACAACTTAACCAGGATCGGCGCGACAGTAGTTATAGGTCTTTGTTCCGCTTTGACCTACGAACTAATACCGGATAGTCTATTTATTTCCAGGCACAAATGTCCACTTTTTAGAGCTAGAGTATTATCAAAATGGTCAAACTGATTAGATTAATTTAAGTTTAAGTAGTTTATATCATAAATCTTTAATTGTTATCAATGTCTAGATGGCAATATAAGCACAAAGTTGTTGAAGTTGAGCCAATGTTCCTAAACACTATTTCGATAGCTTGTTATGTTCAGGAGAAAGAATAAAGTAATTTGGCTCTGTAGCACATCAGGTATTATACATTGTTTATCATATGAAGTAATCACACATTGCCTATGTAGTTTCTTATGGTGCGGACTGCCATCAAATCTACAATTTATAATCTACATTGGTAGAGGTATGTCTAAATAATTCGCACACATACTTCTCTATTGATCGGTATTTACAGCATTTCTAAAGCAATTGAACAGGGATTTTGGAAGTGATATACACATCATAAAATTGTTTTGTGTTCATCAAAAGCCTCAATAAATTACAAAATCTATTACTTACAGTATTCAGAAGAACATACTTCTGTAAAGGCAATTTAGAATTTGGTGAGTGGAGGATTAACAAGTTTTATGGCTTAACAAATTATTCATTGCTTTGAAATGCGACGTGTCAGAGTGATTACTATAGTATATGGATTCATAACGCCGAAACGCCGCATTCAAAGCCACAACTAATTTATAAGTCGAGAGAAAGCGTTTTTCCTAAGTTACAGCTAAATATTGCCCATGCGGCACTAAACAACAGCAATAAAGACCCCCGAAGTCCATGTTCATCGATATTTTAGAAAAGAAATACCATCCTCTAATATTATAACTGTGCCACACACCTTACACAAAATACGACACATTTTGATACTAGTATGTACGTGTGTATAACAGATTATTTACAATTATCCAAAGTTATGTAATGAGAAAAATACAGATTAATCCTTATCAATCAAGCAATCTCAATCAACTGGTCAAAAGAAACATCCTGTATATCAAAGGTTCAACTACCTTCTGTAGTCTAATGGTCAGTTCGCTTGGTCAGAAACAGACTCGTAACAGGTTCGATCCCATTCGAAACATTTGTGAATACATTGTGTTCATTTCATGTAGTGTCTTCACCTAGGCTTGGGCAGTGAAATTGACAACATAAATTTCGGAAATTTAATGTTACCTTAAAAGCTATTTAGTTTTATGCCTGATGAATACCTCAGCATATGAATTTACAAAATCCTTAAGAATGAGTATGAAGTTTGAACATCTGAATAAAACAAAGGAACAAGTGTGTACATCGTTTTGGACACAAGTGAAAGGTTTTTGGATAGTTGTACTAGAATTCAACAACTCATGCAATGTCCCCCGACAGCAAGGCACGACGCATCATTTGACTACAGCACTCTTCTTCTCTCTTGGCTGAGCCTATTAAAAAAATTGACATACACTCCTCCGGTAAAGAGGACTCATGCTCTGGATTTTATCATCTTAACAACTATCTGATCATTCGGCATTGTCTCGGGATGCTGTTTCTGTTTGACAAGATACCTTTTTCACAAATGGTAATAACACGGACCTATTGTATATTGTACTCAATGATCTCGTATCGCCGCAAGTTTAGTGTGCAAGACGCAGTCAAATTGTTGTGTACATATATGAACTATATGTAAACTCTTCAAAAAAAGAAACTTGACACTGACTTTCAAAGTTCAATATAAAGACCACCGATGCAAGTTAAACATTGAAATGAAAACTAAAACGCTGTTTGAAGATCTCTGTTCAGTAAATTTTATTCAGAATAAGCATGATCTTGAAATGCACAGGTGCACAAGTGTTTCAACATCACAGGGGTGCACAAATGTCAGTATCGGGTATGGCCACCATAGGCATTGATTATTGCTTGGAACCGACGACCCATGGATGCAATCAAGTTGTCAATCACAGCCTGTGGAATGTTCTGCCATTCGTGCTGAAGTGCTGCAAGAAGTCCTGGAAGTGTTTGGGGTGGTGGATTCCTTCTGCGCACTGGTCGATCCAGTTCGTCCCAGAGATGCTAAATTGGTGACAAATCTGGTGACCTGGCTGGCCATGGCAATGTCTGGACATTGTTACGCTGTAAAAAATCTTGACAAACACGTGCAACATGTGGTCGAGCATTGTCCTGCTGAAAGAGACCACCATGGACGTTGACGTGAGGAATAACGGCTGAAATAGGCTGAAGGATCAAGTCCCTATACCCTACTCCTGTGAGGTTACCCACCACATGCACAAGGGGTGTCCTAACACCGTGACGAATTCCGGCCCACACCATGACACTCCCACCTCCAAATGGGACAACCTCCTGAACACAGTTGGCAGCATAACATTCTCATCGATGTCGGTATACACGTGCTCGTCCATCACTTCGTCGAAGCAGAAAACGGGACTCATCAGTGAAGAGAACGGTTCTCCACCTTGCACGTGCCCATCTCATCCTCTGTTGACACCACTGGAGACGTTCTGCCAGATGACGCTGCGTTAAAACGGGACGTTGAACCGGTCGTCGTGGAAAAAGTCCAGCCTCTCTCAGCCTGTTGCGTACCGTTTGGTCGGAAATTCAACGCAGACCTGATATCTGCGTTGTTCTTGACGTTGCTGTCCTGGTGCGTTCCCGAAGGTGGAGCAGTCAGATGTACCGATCTTGGGCCCGAGTAGTCACCCTTGGTCTGCCTGACCTTGGCCTATCATCAACGCTGTTTCGGGTGTTGAAACGGGTCCACAATAAAGAGATGGTCTGTCTGGACACGCCAAAGTGTGTTGCAACATCTCGCTGCGTCGCTCCTGCTTGCAGTCTGCCAATAGCGTTGTTGCGTTGTGCGCTCTGTTCAGTCTTGGCAATCTTCAGGTCGCTGTACCGATGTTGTGTAGTCTGAATGAACAGCGGCTGATATGGCTTTTTATACCCCTAAAGCAGACGTGTCTGCATGTAAACCTTCATGATCCCATGCTGCACGTGCTTTGGCAGAAAATGCATTTGGACGAATCGCTCGTTTTCGTCCCTGAATACACGTAAACTTTTTGGGCCATTGTTTTTGGTAAATTTACACTTTTGAGCAAGCCTTTGTTTAAATTACAGGTATGCATCATGAAATAAATTGACCCGTTTTGAAAAAATCAATTTCGCATAAATGTCAAGTCTCTTTTTTTGAAGAGTTTATATCAGGCTGTGAAAATTTCATTTCAACACAATCTTAAATGGCGAGATCTGGCAGGGTAAATGTTCTGAAAATATTAGTTTTGCTTCCGTGGTTCCAGCTTGGACCTGGTTAGAAGTCTTAAAGGCTTCTGACATGTATTTCTGGAGGATACCCAATAGGCAATGCCATAAGCACATCTGACCTTTCAGGTCTGATGAACTAAAAATGAAAAGAAATCACAAAATATATTTCTCAAATCACTTTATTTTCTTCACTTGAAATGAAAGACTGCAGGGTGATCACTTGATTAACTCTTTGAACACTAAAATGTCTGCATAAATAATATGCATAATAATGAAACTACAAGGGATGGTGAAAGTATCAAAATATACAGGATATATTGTGTTTAATAACCTCAGGAAAGGCTCTGACAAGAAATGAAATGATAACTATTATTTGTAAAATTGACACAGTAATTACACATTGTTTTAATAAATATACATGTCTAATGATTTTAGGAAGTATCTCTAAGCCACTAGCACTATCTTTACAGGACATGTATTTAATGATAAATATGTCAAACATTGAAAAGGAAAAAGATACCATTTCTTCTATTATTAGGCAGGTAAATGATTCATAGTTTTTGCTGTTATGAAAGCTCTGTTAATTATAAAGAGCCCCCATCACAAAGATACCTTCAGTGTATTTGGAATTTCAATCATAGTACAAAGATGATACTGCCATTTAATAATTAACTATAAATTGTATGGCACTTATTAATAGGTACGGCCTTGACCATATACACCATCAAGTGGGCCAATATGTGGAAACTGGGCCAATACAGGAAAAACAGGGACAATACAAAACACACTTGGCAAATATGACTCTGATCATGTGCAGAAACACAAATGAAGAAAGAGTCATGCTATCACTTAAAAATTTCATCAGTTGTGGCAGTTCAACAAATTAAATAATAATTTTGATGAAAATGAAAATGAAATCTTTTGATATTGCAAGTAAGAGACACGGTTAATAAAAAAATTATCATTAATAAAGTTTTTCCTTATTGACCTAGTTACAGATCCTCATTCCTTTATACTAACCCTCGACTTTCGTCTCGTGCCAATACAATGCACCTCAGACATCAGACATCAGCCAATACAGAACTATTAAATTAATAACTTTATAGTACTGGTATCAAGATGATTGCCTGGTCTGACATGTTTTATGCATCCTGGATATCAACCATCAGTCAAACCCCCTCTTTGACCCTCAATATAATGAACTTATGATATATACCTAGTATTCTGTGGAGAAAAAAAAGAAAGGTTTTTTAGAATGTCAAAGATTTATATGATAACCATTTAACTGGAGTAATATCTTGAATTTCATTAAAACAAGCATCCTGGTATATATTGTATTTTTACCATTGTGTTGAGAACTTCTACGAATATAAGTATGACTTCCATGATAGCATAAATGAGAATGTTCAGGGTAAAATACTGGCTAAACTCATTCTTTCATTTTGGGAAATAGTTTTCATACTATAATCTATGAATAGATTTTTTTTGCTAATTAATTAAATTATTTGTGCACTAACATAAGAGAAAACGCTCTTACAATAATCATTCTTCAGGATCTTGATCAGCTTGTTGTTAATGAACAAGCACTTCTCTTCCTGGGGTGTGTGTGTGTGTGTGAAAACACTTTCCTGATAATATTCTCAAATATGAATAACTTAGAAATCAATACTTAAACCAAACGATAGTAACAATTAAAACATAATATTGCACACAACAAATCCATATCAAAATTTTCATATGATATGAATATTAGATGAAATAACATTAAAAGTATAAACTTCAGCTTGACAGATCTAATTAAACCACAATCTATAGATTAATATATTATCTCTAATATATGACTGAACACAACAGACTAGAAACACAAGTGTAAAAATCACAATCATATATTTTGCTACATATTTTCAAGTGGCCATTTTAAATGTACAATGATCAGAACTTAATGAAGCTTAAATAACACAGAATTCCATATCTAAAAGGCAAAAGTTTGAAATCATTCTCTTGCAAATGGTTTCACAAACACTCTAAAACCTAATTTTATGATATTTATATTTCATCTTCACTCATAAAAGTTTTATTTACAGGAATCTTTGGTCAACTCAATATGTCTATAATTTCTGAGACATGAAAATATGGTTCGAAATCAGGTGGGAAATAGTTGCTTAGCTCAGCAATTCTGTAAAAGTAATGAATAGTCTGTTATTGCAATTATGCACAGTTCACTGCCTTTATCTTTTTACTGCTTTTTAATAGCAACTTGCACCCTTCTGATGCAGGATGTAATTCTCATTTAGATTCTCATTACTGATTATCAAGAGATGTTCTAGATACTCGAGTCCTCAGATGTAAGAAAGTTGATAGCGGTCTGCAAGGAAGTCAAACAGTACCCCTCCTCTCCCATTATGTAACTGAAACAGATAAGAGAAAAATTATGAATTATTCTGATTTTTTCCTCAGATATTTTAGAAACTTTACAGCACAGTTTTTAAATAAAGACAAGACATTGAACCCATTCTAATCTGTAGCTGTTTGTAGCAGGAACAGTGTAAACAGCACAATTTGACCTTGGTACAAGTAAACTATAGTTTAGGTCAATGGTGTGGTTTAAAGAAGCAATTCAGTCTGATAGAATCAACCATATTTCTAGGAATAAGTTTTAAAACATTGTTTCTAGCGGGATTTGAACTCTTCAGGAACTTTCCTCTCATCAATGGTCTGAAAACAGCCTCATTGCTCTTACATTCTAAGAACACGGTCGATTTCAGTCAGACTGAGAAGCGATTCTAATACTGAAATCAGTTTGTCAATGATAAACAAAGGAACTCTGATTTCTCTTCATCACAAGCTTTATGAAACTAATCAATTTCTTGAAATGATCAATTTCTGTAGCTGATTGCAAAAACTTTTAAAACAATTAATAAATAGACAAAGCTTTAATATGTCAGAGCTTCATTTCATAAAGCAAGCATTACTAAATAATTGATAACTGCAAATAAATTAGTGGGTGGATAGCACTCCAAGACCAATGTCAAATATACGCACCCCTCATGTATGAACTCTGCCATTGCCTGACACTCGCTGACCAGCTGCGGAAGCTCGGATTTGATGATAATGAAACTCAGTATTGGGAGTAGGTCGTCTGCACCACTGAAACATGACATACAACAACACTGCTTCACCATTCAACTCTACTGTTCTTTTAAGGTCGGTAACTAAGTTGATCCCCATTTTTTGGCACGTGCTCAGGTGATGTTCAACTAACTTACTGATCTGTAAACAAGTACAAGGTATTAAATATTTGGTTGTCATAGTGAAGATGTTTCATAAAATAACTTTTGTTTTCAACAGGAGTCATTTACAAAAGGTTTTTGCTGAGGTTGTATAGGAATTTATGACAGAGCTACCTCTGTTGGGAGAGAATGTCATCAAACATAAATTTGAGGCAGTGATGTTGCCATGGAAATATGTTTATTGAGCTGCATAGATGTATTGTCAATGATGTTTTATGTTATTGTTTAATGTGTGCAGCAGTTCTGAAGGAGAAAAAAAAAATGAAATGTTGGCCTGAATAAAAAAAACATTAAAAAAAATACCAGGTCATGCCAATACTTCTTGAAGGATCAACACCACATGAACAAAGAGTGATAACTCAAGGTGAGAGCAACTGATGAGTGGTCAACTTACACACTAGGCGGTGTCTTCCTGCCTGAAGAGTCGCCTCCCTTGGTATAATGATCTTCGACACATGAACACACCTCGCGACATACACGCACTGTAACAGATTGACATTCAAATGTTCATATCTGCAGTGCAAGGTTGTTGCAGAAATGGGCGCAATGCAAAAAGCATGAAGGTAGGCACAAGTTATCCCTTATTGTGAGACCTAAAATCTCTCATCTTATCTTTGAAAGAATATCAAAACACAGACTTTGCATTTATCCTCCCTCTGAGTAATTGTTTAGGTTAGTATGAAGAGAGATTATTCAAATGATTAATATGGAGATTAAGGTAAGAATGAAGATAGATTTATTAGGAGGTTGGTTGGGAGAATATGGTAAGCATGATGAGGTAAGAAAGGAGAATATGGGCAGTGTGAAGATAAGAAAGGAGAATATGGTGAGTGTGAAGATAAGAAAGGAGAATATGGTGAGTGTGAAGATAAGAAAGGAGATTATGGTGAGTGTGAAGATAAGAAAGGAGAATATGGTGAGTGTGAAGATAAGAAAGGAGAATATGGTGAGTGTGAAGATGAGAAAGGAGAATATGGTGAGTGTGAAGATAAGAAAGGAGAATATGGTGAGTGTGAAGATAAGAAAGGAGATTATGGTGAGTGTGAAGATGAGAAAGGAGAATATGGTGAGTGTGAAGATAAGAAAGGAGATTATGGTGAGTGTGAAGATAAGAAAGGAGAATATGGTGAGTGTGAAGATAAGAAAGGAGAATATGGTGAGTTTAAAGATGAGAGAGGAGAATATGGGCAGTGTGAAGATAAGAAAGGAGAATATGGTGAGTGTGAAGATAAGAAAGGAGAATATGGTGAGTGTGAAGATAAGAAAGGAGATTATGGTGAGTGTGAAGATAAGAAAGGAGAATATGGTGAGTGTGAAGATAAGAAAGGAGAATATGGTGAGTGTGAAGATGAGAAAGGAGAATATGGTGAGTGTGAAGATAAGAAAGGAGAATATGGTGAGTGTGAAGATAAGAAAGGAGATTATGGTGAGTGTGAAGATGAGAAAGGAGAATATGGTGAGTGTGAAGATAAGAAAGGAGATTATGGTGAGTGTGAAGATAAGAAAGGAGAATATGGTGAGTGTGAAGATAAGAAAGGAGAATATGGTGAGTTTAAAGATGAGAGAGGAGATTATGGTGAGTGTGAAGATAAGAAAGGAGAATATGGTGAGTGTGAAGATAAGAAAGGAGATTATGGTGAGTGTGAAGATGAGAAAGGAGAATATGGTGAGTGTGAAGATAAGAAAGGAGATTATGGTGAGTGTGAAGATAAGAAAGGAGATTATGGGGAGTGTGAAGATAAGAAAGGAGATTATGGTGAGTGTGAAGATAAGAAAGGAGAATATGGTGAGTTTAAAGATGAGAGAGGAGATTATGGTGAGTTTGAAGATGAGAGAGGAGATTATGGTGAGTTTAAAGATGAGAGAGGAGATTATGGTGAGTGTGAAGATAAGAAAGGAGATTATGGTGAGTGTGAAGATAAGAAAGGAGAATATGGTGAGTGTGAAGATAAGAAAGGAGAATATGGTGAGTTTAAAGATAAGAAAGGAGAATATGGTGAGTTTAAAGATGAGAGAGGAGATTATGGTGAGTGTGAAGATGAGAAAGGAGAATATGGTGAGTTTAAAGATGAGAGAGGAGAATATGGTGAGTGTGAAGATAAGAAAGGAGAATATGGTGAGTTTAAAGATGAGAGAGGAGATTATGGTGAGTGTGAAGATAAGAAAGGAGAATATGGTGAGTTTGAAGATGAGAGAGGAGATTATGGTGAGTGTGAAGATGAGAAAGGAGAATATGGTGAGTGTGAAGATAAGAAAGGAGATTATGGTGAGTGTGAAGATAAGAAAGGAGATTATGGTGAGTGTGAAGATAAGAAAGGAGAATATGGTGAGTTTGAAGATGAGAGAGGAGATTATGGTGAGTGTGAAGATGAGAAAGGAGATTATGGTGAGTGTGAAGATAAGAAAGGAGATTATGGTGAGTGTGAAGATAAGAAAGGAGATTATGGTGAGTGTGAAGATAAGAAAGGAGAATATGGTGAGTGTGAAGATAAGAAAGGAGATTATGGTGAGTGTGAAGATGAGAAAGGAGATTATGGTGAGTGTGAAGATAAGAAAGGAGATTATGGGGAGTTTGAAGATGAGAAAGGAGATTATGGTGAGTTTGAAGATGAGAGAGGAGATTATGGTGAGTTTGAAGATGAGAAAGGAGATTATGGTGAGTTTGAAGATAAGAAAGGAGAATATGGTGAGTGTGAAGATAAGAAAGGAGAATATGGTGAGTGTGAAGATAAGAAAGGAGAATATGGTGAGTTTAAAGATGAGAAAGGAGATTATGGTGAGTTTGAAGATGAGAAAGGAGAATATGGTAAGAATGAAGAGATGAAAAAGGAGAAGGTAGGCATCTTAGGAGAATAAGGCTAGTATGAAAGAGATTAGTTAGGAGAATACAGTTAGCAAGAAGAGAGATTAATTAGAAGAATAAGGTTAGTATGAAGTGACATTTATTGAAGAAAAAGGTTGGTATGAATAGAAATTAGTTAGGAGAATAAGGTAATAAAGAAGAGAAATTAGTTAGGAGAATAAAGTTAGCATGAAGAGAGATTAGTTAGAAGAATAAGGTAATTATGAAGAGATAAGTAAAAAGTATAAGGTAAGCAAGAAGAGATATAAGTTAAAAGTATAAGGTAAGCAAGAAGGGATAAGTTAAAAGTATAAGGTAAGCAAGAAGAGATATAAGTTAAAAGTATAAAGTAAGCAAGAAGAGATATACGTTAAAAGTATAAGGTAAGCAAGAAGAGATATAAGTTAAAAGTATAAGGTAAGCAAGAAGAGATATACGTTAAAAGTATAAGGTAAGCAAGAAGAGATACAAGTTAAAAGTATAAGGTAAGCAAGAAGAGATATAAGTTAAAAGTATAAGGTAAGTACAAGAAGAGGAAGTATGATGACAGAATTTTTAAAGTATTATATAGAGGTATAAACAGAATATTCCTAGAAGTATCAAAAAGGAAATATGAGAAGAGAGAGAGAGAGAGTGAGAGTGAGAGTGAGAGTGAGAGTGAGAGTGAGAGTGTGAGTGAGAGTGAGAGTGAGAGTGAGAGTGAGAGTGAGAGTGAGAGTGAGAGTGAGAGTGAGAGTGAGAGAGAGAGAGAGAGAGAGAGAGAGAGAGAGAGAGAGAGAGAGATAGAGAGTTAGGAACATCTAAAGGCAAGATGAAATATGAAGAGAGATGACTCAGATTTTCCTACCAACACACTCCAGTTTGCTCAGCATTGTGTAATACTCCTTGACCTTCTTCAGTTCTAGCACAGCCTTGTTGTATGGAAGGCTGTTTTCACCATCAGCGGACACCAGCCACAGCTTCTTGTTCACCATGAAGTCACTGGGGTCACTGTCTCGCTGAGTGGTCATCTTGTAGGCTAGTGTCCTCTCACTTCTTCTGTTCACCAGTCTGCCCAAAAAAGTGGTTATTTGTGACGCTTACCGGTACTTGAATGAATTGTGCATTAGTTCCTTGGTGCCTGCTTCTTTTAAACTTAAAAACAAAACTTAAACCATTTCTCTTCTTCAAGGCTTACCTTCTATGCACACAGAGCATTAGGGTGGAAATGATGGCCAAAGAAATTCTTGAATAATCAAAAAGATTAGCAAGTACTAATACCTTGAAAATTGCTCCTTTATTGCCCTCACCTGAGACTTTTGTCTTACACATCAAAATCACAAATAGCATCAAAACAAGGATATCAATTATGAGAATAAACAAATGCAATCCTCACTTTCGTTGTTTGCTCTTTTGAAATAGTTTTAGAATGAATATGATTCTTTTGTAATGTTTTTATCATTGGGCAAAATTGATATCGGGCCTCTATGCAAATTTTTTGGGTAGATACACAACAAACTTTCATCTCCAATTTCACAAACCCTGTTTTAACTTATCACGTTGCTGCTAAGAAATGAAAATATAACATGATTTTGGTTAACAAACGATGTCAAGCAAAGGGAAAATAATGTAAATGCTATTAGATCAAGAAGCGAAAATCCAAAAAGCATACCTGAAAAGTGAGAGGATATACTTCCAGATGGATTTGAAGAACGGTTCCTCAAGCGAAGCATAACACTGATCGCGTCCAGTCGGTGAGTCAAGCTTCTCATATGCAATCACAAACATGAGCTGGAGTTTCTCTAGGTAACCATGGACATCATGTATGATTCCTTCCAGATGGCGCCTATGGGCTTCCTCTGACATCTTTGAGAGTTCTCCATCAGGCGATTCAAGTGAATGCAGAGACGAGGAAGATTTTAGTGATGATTCTGGCGGAAGAGAGGTAGACCCACAATCCATGGATTGAGATTTGGGAAAAGGTTTTGAATCTTCAGTTATATTATGCTCAAAACTTGTACTTCTTTTTGGTAAATCTTCTGGTGTTTTTCTCATTGATGGCAAACTGTGGAAAGATTCCGGCCTTTCCTTAGAGCTACTGGCTTTTTGATCAGATTCACCGTCTTCAAAATCGTCATCTTCAAATAAATCATCCATATTCTCCTCATTGTATTTTTCATATTCACATATTTGTTTAACGATGGAATCTGCTTTCTTGTTCTCAATCGTCAGCTCTTTTTCTAATTTCTTTCCCTGATCCAATGCTTTTTCAACATTTTCTTTGGTTTCCTCAACGATGTCATCCATTGTTTTAAAACTACTCCCATCTTCACCTGAATCCCTTTCAGGTGAGTCCTCATTAACAACCTCATTTATTATGTCAGAAGTTTCTTTATCTTCATCCTCATCAATCTGATAGCATTTTATTTCCACTGACACACCTTTGGAATGTTCTTTATCAGCTGAGACATCATGAATATCATTTTCAGTATCATATTCATTTTCTTTTTCAGAATTATCATTTTCTTTTTTCTCTTTCTTTTTCCTCTCTAATGAACTAGTTTCAAAGTCCGATTCATTTTCTGCTATTTCCCCATCACTATTACCTTGCCCATCATTTGTACTTTTTTCAGTTTGTATATCTCTATCCTCAGGCTGTTCCTTCTCCCTTTCTCCAGTGACTGTTGGCTCTTCCATTTCCCTCCCTTCAATTTGAGCATCAGATGGAAAGAGGTACAATGGCAGAGGGACTCTGATGTCTTTGAGCAGGCTCTGCTTTCTTGAAACCAAGGGATACAGTCTCTCGTAGACCTTAAACTGATATTTCTTTAGTAGTTGAGTAAGTGGGTGATCTGAACACCTGCAAGTATATTTGGGTTAAGCATTATGAGACATTGGTCAATGAAGTTAATTGACATCTTAATTTTTTCACTAATCACCTTTCCCCGGATGGCTTTAAATCGCACAAGTCTCTATCACTGGCTAATTTAACCCTTGCAGCCAACATGTCAAAATTTGTCACGATCCATGACAGCAGCATGGACAACAAGCACAGAAAAGTTAATGCAATTCGGCATGGCCTATCTTAGCAAGTTATTTGGGCTGGCATAGGTATAGGCCATGTGTGGCAAATATGAATTGTATCAATAAAATTACACATTTACATCAATCCATCTTCAGTCTAAAATAAGTAATATATTAAAGAAAAGCATAACCATTTAAATAAAAAATAGAGCCATTTTCTCTGTAGCTTATCAGGTTAACTATAAGTTATTATTCAAATGGTCAAAGGGTCCCCATTTGGTGACAGACAATCACCAAATCTATAAATTTTAATCCACATTAGTTAATGTTTATGGACAGACAGTCGGACGGCGGATGCCATGTTTTGCTGTTAAAGAGCCACTTCATAACATATTATTTACCTTTGATACGAACCTAAATGTCATATGTGGTGATATTAAATCAAAACATCTTAACTCTTCATGTCCAAAAGACATATTTATGACAAACTCTGGTTCTCCATGAAAATCTAAAAACAGCCTTATAAATGCACAGAGGTGTAGATATCACGTCCAATATACAGGGATACTACTTATATAACCTAACAAACACTATCAACTCCTAACTGTCCTCATGACTGTTTTAGATAAGTCTCCAGAATTACGTTTGAATATTTGACGCGCGCCACTGTCCGATTTTCGATCATAATTGCGACGTTCTACCTTCATATTATCACTGCAAAAAAACAATAAACTTTAAAATGGGTCTTTTTGGTAACAGTCGATACTTCCCGATCAAATGACACCACTGATTAACTTTGGCAAATATCACTCCAACAACTCACGGAGTGGCTCCTTAAACAATCGGGCCTTTCAGGCCAGATGAGCTAAAGATATATATGTTTCATATTCATTTGTTTAAATTTGAAGAGACATATAACCTGAGTATCTCCTGAATGAGCTGGTTGATGACTATTGGGTCTTCAGGACTCTCCTCCAGTTTGAACCTCCAGTTGGACAACCATTTCTATAGATTATAGATTTAACACTTTTATTTTACAAGTTTATAATCATAATGACAGTCGAGTGAATTAACAATTTATTGTACTTCAAGACAAAGTCAGAATTGTATAGGTTTAAACATGACATAAAGATTTTTTCCTATAATCTGGCATATAGAAAATGCAGTGTGAAGTGAAGTTCGGTTTTTGTTTTGTTATCATGCTAAACCTATAACCTTGTGCATTTGTAGATGATATATAAGTTGAGTACTTGGGTCCTACAGTTGCACTTCATTTCTACCTTGGTCAAGTACTCGGCATCTTCAGTTGCAGATTGCTTACTGCTCCAATACTACACTTTATCATCCCTTGGCGTTTTCATTTGGATTCACACTCAACAAAACGATGCTTGATCAGATCAGATTTCCATCTCAAATGTCCTTGAGAAAATTAAACATCCTACAAAAAGCTTTGGTTTTGCATTAAGTAAATTCACTTGCTTTTCAAAAACTCTTAGCTCTTTTTTCCCTTTCAAATCTATCCTCAGAATTTGCCGAATGGGATGTTTCAAACAGACTTAACTTCTCATGTCGTACTATTTTCATATCGAATTCATCCTGCTTCATCAGCGTAATTGAATCTGCTGATCGAGCTCCTTCCCCTATACCCTGATCTCCTTTAGGCCAAAAGCCTTGTATCGCTAGCTATCTAACCAGCCAATGAGACGACTCGCATCCAGCAACAGCGCACAACCCAGTACAATAGAAAATTCTGTTAAGTTCAAAAGAGTAGCGTCAAGTTCCTTGGATAACGACATTTCATTGGCTGAAACAATAACAGGTGAGCTAAGCCACGAACATCAAGCCGCGCCAGCCGTACAAGGGATTTTGCTCGAAGGAGATCAGGTATATAAAAGGAGCTCGTTCAGAGGATTCAATTACGCTGATGAAGCAGGATGTATCGAATTCAGTTTGAGAACAAATTTCACTGATAAGTCTGAAGGGTGACTGAGGATGTGACTGTAGTACCCAGCCTGTAGGTCAACATGTCTACACTTACGGCATCCTGCTCATATTCCAAAATCTTCTTGTAGATCTGTCTCTGTTCCTGTTCCTCTTCGGACATCCCCATTGGAGCTGAGAACCGTCTGCAGGAAGAAATCCTCACATGTATTAGACAGATTTGTTAAATTCTTGTTGTTTTTCATACAAATTGAGGTTATTTTATCAAGAGACAACTAGTTTATGGCAATGTTATGCAATGTATGAAATAAGGCCTGTCCAATGGGCCTCAACCTGAGAAATTTTGCTCCGATATATGAAAATCTTTCAAGGGTTTTGACTAATTATACCCATTTAGACTGACAAACCTACATTCTGCATAAGGGCTGTCCAATGGGCATCAACCTGGGAATTTTTGCTCAGATATGAAAATCTTTTAAGGGTTTTAACTAATTTTTCCCATTTAGCCTGACAAATCTACATTCTTGGACTAGCTTGGTGCACATTGACTGTCTCTCATTTGATTCTGATGCAAGGTATAACTTACTAACGGTTAAATTGAAATTTTTGTTCAAGTATTTTTTCAAAAAGACAAGCTTCCAGTATCCCTTATGTGTCCCCCTCACATAGGACTGTCACACTATCATGCTATGTACATAATCCTCTTTAATTATCAGTTAACCACAGCATTGTTTTAGTTGCCTTGACACAAAGTAAAGTCCCCTCAGAGCTCTGACCTGTGAAAAATGAGTAAACTTGCCATCTCTGCTATTTGCCGCAGGAAGAAATTCTTGCCCAAAAAACAAGGATAACCAATTTAAGCTATGGTATAAGCTATTAAGAATTGTATGGCTCCTCATTTTCCTATTGTGATATAAATTGCTATAAAGAAAAGCATATTGAAGTACGTAATGCAATATAATATAAGTTTAAAAAGTTTAGATTTTCCATGCCTTCAAGACAGTGATTAAGATAGAATCCAATGCCCTGCTGTCCGCCATTTTGGAAAGAGAGATAATTCAGTAATTTGATATAAGCTTAAACATGTTTGTGCTATTTTCAATTTGCAACTTCAAACTTTGTTACAAATTTCAGTAAATTCATGTTTCATTGAGTTGTGTTTTTGTGAAATTTAAGATGACAACTGTTAAAACAAGCGATATATTAGATATCTTCAGAAGTGTTTACCAGTGCAGTACGTATCTTGTTGTTTCTGTTTATATACCAATATACCGATGATACCGTGCACCCTTATAAGCTATACAAGATAATATTCCTACTGGCTCTGCCAAAGTACCCCTTTGGCTGAATAGGTAGAGTGTCCGACTCTCAAAGTAGAGGTCCTGGGGTCAAATCCCCTGGATGTTGCTATTTCTATTTTCACTGTTGCTACAATAGTAACCCAACATCACTCCGCTGATCCAAGGCTAAAGTGAGCACAGCTCACATACCTCTGCCTGTGGTTTGAAAGCCTTTACATAACATTAATGATTCGAAATAAAATGCGGATGGTAGGGATGCTACTAATTTGGACAGTTAAGGTTTATTACATGGATAACATTGTATAAAACTTGTAGGTTTCAAACCAAGCTCTGAAAGTCATAGAAAAAAACATAGCATAAAATAAAAACTAAGAAATCATTATTTACCGTTTTGCTTGCTCCTCCAAACGGTTCTGACGTTCGTTCATCTTCTTTGATAACTTTAATCATTAAGGTCAAACAAAACTTTTACCATTTGTAGCATTAACAGAGTCATCCTTGGTATCGCTGTCACACAACCTGTCCGATTAAAAAATCTAAATACTGAAGATTTTTTTAAAATCCAAGTCAAGATGTCTACTTTTTATAATTAACAAAATGAAATGCTCCTCAAAAACTTTTGTGCACTCTGTAGAGGCATTTATCTAAGCAATGTTTGTTTGCGAAGTCTATTCTGTATAATTAAGTTAATTAAGTTTTGTAAACCAGAAATATAAATTGTAAATATCTTGAAACCATTAGAAATTGTATCTCTTTGTAATAAGGAAGCTTTTAAACTTGACTGTTTTCTTCAATAATCAACACCAAAGGATACAGCTAATTCTTGGGCTTTTGCAATGGCCAGATTTTCTGCCATTTTCCTTTGTATTGTCAAACTCTGAAATCAAAAATAAAACAGACATCAAAACTTCTTTCAAATTTGTATGCAAACTTTGAACTGCATTGTTTACCTTCATTGATTTATTCATTTCACTCTGTAGTTTAGAAACTTTTAAAAAGAGACTCAAAACCTATCTGTTCCAGCGCTACTCCTAGTATTTAAATCTGCCAATGATTGTAAATAATGTATATAGTGTTAATAATTCAACCTTAAGATTTCTGCACAATTTCTTTCTCTTTTCACTTGTCAGCGCTTTGAGCATGTCCCTCCTCTTGACGTGGAATCCAGCGCTATATAAATAGCCTTATTTATTTATTTTATTTTTATTTGTAAATATTAAAGAAGGGTCAAGCTAAAACCTTGCTACGCAAAAAATCTTACCAGTGTTGCCTGACTTCCCTTGTTCATCCTGGCCAGTCGAGATTTGTATGCAGACATGATTTGTTGGTTCCGCATATAAGCAAGTTCCATTGGACTCGGGCCATGCTTTCTATTTGTAAAGAATACATTTTGTTAACAAAAAAACCCAACTATATGAACAAACATCATGCTACATCAGCGTATTTGTGTCCGCCTAGCTCCATCATATACCCTGATATCCTTTGGCCGAAAATGCCTGTATCGCTAAATATAGCAAGCCAATGAAATGACTCCCATTCAGCAATAGCGGCACCACCCGGATGAGAATTCAAACAAATCTCAATGTAGGTCATAAAAAGTCATGAGTAACCAGCCGTAAGCGATAAGAGCGTTTTAGGCCGAAGGATATCAGGGTATATGATGGAGCTAGGCGGACACAAATACGCTGATGTAGCAGGATGATGTACAAGGATACACAAAGCCAGGAAACAAAAAAAATTATTATGATCAAACTGTTGCAAAATAAATTAAAGACAGCAAATGAAAATTGAATTCAAATAAAAGGACTTATTGGAAGTCTTAAAGCTACAAAATTATGAATGAAGAAAGAATGAATTAAGAGTTAAATGTCTTATTATTATTATATTATAAATGTCTTCAATTTGATATTGATTTGATTTTATAATTTGTTTTTTTAACCAACAATCTCATTTTTAATCAGAAGATTCGAGATGATACCATCCCACACAAAGGAAAGGGTGCAGAGCAGTGCTTGTTGATGACAATTCAAATATGGTTTATAAACATGTGATAACAGTTTAGATATCATGATTAATTAAATGATTTTACTGAGAGATAACATAATGACGTGATTATATAATACACAGTATAAGTCTGAAGAGTATGAAAAAAGGATGTTTGTTATTGTCTAAACTCTTTTACATTTGTTAAATATTTGAAAATGTTTTTGTGCATACATGATTAAGCAGTAAGATAAGTATTGAGAAAGTATTTATTGTTCTCTATCATCCAGCGCTTAATGTTCCGATGCTATTCAAAAATCACCCCTGAGAATTTTTAACAGGAAATACTCAAATAACCTACCTACTGTAAGGCTTAGTTAAAAAACCCAGTAATTTTCAACAGATGCTCAAGAGCTTGAATGGAAAGAAAATGTCCTCTCCCGATTGGCTGGTATCATGAAAATGTGAGCTAAGAGGTGAAATTGAAAACCAATATTCTAAACACAAGCCTAAAGCCAAACATGTCTTTTGAGAGGATCGCAGGTCCAATTGACATAGCAGTTTAATTGGCTGACTCAACATAAGGCCGCGTAATTTCAGTAAAGATTTTCCTGATGAAAAGTCCCAGGGGTTATAAAGTGAAGAACGTCAGACACATACACAGAGTAACCTCTAAGACAGAAGGAGGACAATGCTATTCATTAACACACTGAATGAACTCTAAGTAGTCTGAGTATATCAACAAAATTGATTTACAATCAAGAGAAAATTGCAAAGACTGCTTAGCAGATGCTAAGGTTACAATGTGTAATATCCTATAGTACTTGCAGAATTCTTGGTTAACCTTCTAAGGCCACTCATTCTTCTATGGCTAAGAATGCACTAAGATAATATTCTAAATCATGAATATAATATTCTAATCATATGAATATTTATAATGATAATTAAGCAGATCACACACCAAATATTAAATGTGATATTGCTTTAATCTTTATCGCATCATACACTTTCTTCAGATAGAACATTTATAATTTACAACATTAATAATTTATTAAACAAATTAAAATTTCCAATATCAAGAAAATAATTTCAATATACTACATTATTATTCTTTACGATAATATGAGATCTGTAAAGTTAAAAGATGTGTCATTAATCAAGTGTTTCCAAATAGGTAGGTTACAAGTCCCCTTTCTAATGCATTGATTATGATCTCACCATACAATTTAACAGATTCCACAGCAAAGAAAACAGCTCAATGGGACCAACTTAAGATGTGTTATGGGTAAAAAAGGTGGTAAATAAAATGAAGTTCAATTCACCTAAAAAAATATTAAAGACCAAAGTAAATGGACTTAAAGCAAAGCAATCATCATCATGATGATATATAATTACATTTCTTTACATGTCTTTAGCATAGGGTTTTGATGGTATTATTAACTTAGTATACATTACAACTGTTCCAATAGTTTAATGTCGTGGCTTTCATGAACTTGTGTAGAATGCGCTTCATTGTAAGGGGCCAATCCATAAGTATTACAGTGTTCAACGCTTTAAGATTGTTTTCAAGAGTACTGATATTATTGAAGAGAGAAAATTAAGAACATAAATTCTGGTGAAACTGCAGACGTTGAATGGAATACATGTACCCTCCTAACAATGTGTTACTTAACGCAAGATTGATTTCAATGTTTTCATTTCAAAGGCTGACCTTTCATGGAAACAATTGATTAATAACAAGATTAAATAAAGGTAAGTTTAACTAGCGACCTGCTGAATGCATAGGGAGACGTGTCAGATTGGAGAGGTGGAACAGGCTCAGAAAACCTTTTTGCCAACTGGTCACGGCCTTGACCCCTGGCAGCCATATTGGATGAAATCTGAAGTGATGTGGCTCTGCTGCTGGCTGCATTCTGGATTGACTCTGAAATTTGACAGGGAAGATGAAAATTAGATGAAACGAAAACAACCATTCTGTGATAGACAAGCTTAAACAAATGATAACTAAGAAAACACTATGTTGGCCACCATTCAGAAATAGGACTCTCAATGATACCATGTATTCAGAAGAGGAAATGCCATGAGAGTTGTTTACCTTTGACAAATAGTGTCATAATTTCAATTAAATTGATATTTGCTATTCAAAGTTAACGTCAGTGTAAGCGTCTAGTTAGGTCACACAACTGATGTACCCTCACCAAGTTTTTGTACAAGTGCAACCAGTCTCTCCATACACTGCTGACCAAGCTGAACATGACGTACAACCTCCTTCGATACAATCACCCGGTCTCCTGAAAATATAAATAAAGCTCTGTTTATAACTGCTGTAGGGGTTCAAACCTCGCTCGATCCGACATAAAAAAGTGTGTTTTGCACATTTTTAGGCACCAGAATGATGAGTAACTTTTACTTTGGCCAATAGGCCAACCTCCTAAATCCAAGGACACAGCAACTTTATCTACTGTAAATAGTCTATATGCAGATGGTTTTGGGTGCAATTCTACATTGAAAGTCAAAGCATGTACACAAATTGTTTGCTAGTTCCAGATGATGGTCAGAAAAATCATCAGTGGGATTGCAGGCTCAAATGATACCAGCAGCTGTGAAAAACCCTTTGAGCAATTCATCTCACCATTCTTCCAATTTAACATTATGACAAGAAAATCATTGCATGAATAAAATTGGGCGCGATGAGGTGAATTGGGGTTTAACGGCACTTTCAATACTATTTCACTTAAACGCCATTGTTGCTATGCATTGCGGTGAACCCTGCGAGCAGCGGCTGGAACTAGTGAACCATGGGTGTTACTGCGCTGAAATTCAGTGCAGCAATGCACCCAAAACTTACTGCGTGTAGAATAGTTCGCTACTGCAAAGTTGCCGAGCCCCTCGCGGGATTTGAACCACTGACCTCTTCATTCGAAGCCGAATGTGCTAACCACTGCTCAAGTAAGATTGTGAACAATTTAATCACTTTCATAGTTACATTTATCAAAACTAACTCAAAGATTAAAATAAACATTATTCACATAACATTCACATTTGCTAACATGTACCGGAGTTTCACGACTGCAGAGAAAAAGAGAGCAAACACATGCACACACAAATATGCAAACAAACTAGAAGTTCATACATTAACTGCAGTGGAAGAGATTGTAGCAACAAAAAAAACCAAAACATATTTCATGAACAAAAACATTTCTTATTTAATGTGTTTGATAAATTATAAATTTGGCTTCTGAAAGATTAATTCAAACACATTTTGAAAATATTAAATGCATGATAGCTTATATTCAGTTTGTTTATTTGGATGTGACATTTTGCTAATAAAGTATTACATGTACAAGTTAATGTGACATAGAGTATGTTTCATTAATATTGTATATGACTTAAATAGTGCTAAAATATCATATAAATTGAGTTATGTTCAATTTGCCTGTCTAAAGTTGCATATTTATCTCTTAAATGTGAGAATTTTAATATTTTCTTGTTTTCGATTGTCGACTAAAAACGGTCATATAAATATTAAGAAGTCGAATTCTGGGTCCCATTTATATGTATAGTAGTTAATTATTATTATTATTATTATTTTATAAATGTTTCCAAAATTACTTTTGAGTCTTTGGTGTGCGCCATTGTTCGGTTTTCGATCATAAATCTAAACATTTTTCCTGATTTTTTTCTTCACTATGCTAACTGATAGGTATTGAAATGTTAATTTTCATAAACAACCACAACTTGTCAGTTAAATAACACCATTAATGGAGTTTGACATATTTGACCTAAACAACAATCAATCTTATTAAAATCAGATGGAATTCCGCTTGTTTAATTTCGTTTCGTTTTATTTCCGTTTCGTTTCAGTTTAACAAGCTATATTGTTAAGCGCGCGATACGTCATCTGATTTTCATCAAATTGAAACAACAATTAAATTCTGTGTCCCTTTAAAGCAATTGCACGTACCATCAGTCTTGACTTTGTGTAACAGGTTGCTGACAATGTTGAGGATACACTCTGCATACTTTATGTAGGCTTGCTGTAGGTGACAAATAAGATGGATAAAATATTATTCTTATAGATGTCATCAGTACGAGGGTTAGGAGGGATTGATGTGTTCCACTGGTTGGAATAATTGCAAGACATTAAATGAAACAACAGTTTTACCAGTCCTTATTAATGTTGAAGTTCTAGTTTCATGGTTCTTTCCTTCATTTATCTAAATTTCCATTAATCAAAGATTTTTACTTTGACCGTCCTCTCTTAAAATGTTAAAATATCATCTCTTGATTGGATCATTTTGGTCTCTTAACTGAATACTTCCAAAACATTACTGAAGTAGAGTTTTGGGTTTCAAACATTTTCTTAAGAATATTTAAATGACATATGGCATATTGCAAGTTCAACGAATGTTTCTCAAATACTACACTGTCAAAAATAGAGCAGTAACTAATGAAACATGCAGGCCCATAGTGCCAATTTTTCAAGTGAGGGGGACCAAAATTTTCAAATTTGTAGGGGGAGGGTTCTAAAGTGATTGGTTAATAACTACTTCATGCTTTTCATTTTTTTCTACATTAAATGATGCATGATATATATAGGTATGGGGAGATACAGCAGCCCTGTCTCCTTATGTTTTCATAACTTATATTTTGGTCATGAAAATAGTGCCACACCTCCTCCCCCCGTTGCTACTGGCCTGAGATGCAATAGCTCATTTTAGACTACAGCTTTTTTATGTAATTATCTTTTTTGTGATTTCACTGCATATCAGCTGGGGGTTTTCCACTGAATTTGTCAGAAAATTTGACATAAAATCATCGAGGCTCAATATTGCAAGTGAAACAAAAAGTACAAGTTAGTTGATAATTGAAGTAATGATCATTAGAGAGGAACTGTGATGAACTGGTTGTGTAGCACTCTAGAAGTTGGCCGAGTCAGGCAGACAAGAAGTTTTATTGATTATCAACTTCTTTATTATAAAGATAGCAATGTTTTGGTGTGTTCTTATACTGTTTTCCCTGTCATTATAATAAAGTTAAGGTCATATACTCACGTTTATGAAGCCACTAAATCAAACTAATTATTCTTTTGCAGAGCAAAAAGATGATCAATTACACCGATCTTTTCTATTGTGTTTGCAGGAAGTTTAAATCATATGCCAGATTCACACTTTCAATGACACTGCTTATCGGCGCCTGACATATCAGCTCTTTTTGCAATCAAATCAAGTGCACAAGTACGAATTACCCGAGAAGCTAATAATGTGGTAAAGCCCCTTGTACGACAAGAGTCATAAGGTGTTTTAATTCAATTTAAATATTCAGGGCAAAACTGCACGCTTAGTACTGAAAATGGTTGCAAACGCCAGAGGAATGATACATGTAAGTGTTGAAATATTTCCTGGCGTGCATTAAAATTTGCCATGCTAAAGTGAGCATATGACTTTCGTAATCCATAAAATTTCCTTGTCTTCCTCATCATTAGAGATGCAAAATTTCAGTTCAAAGAACCGGCACCCCTCCCTCCAGTTTGAATTCTTTTTTTTTAAAAAACCCAATGGATAACAGCTTCCCACCCTGGTGACCATCCTCCTCCCTCCAATCAGTTCATCAAAATTCCTCGATGCGCCACTAGCACTGATAGGTAAAATGACAGGGCATCTTTAACCATCTATTATTGTTTTTACCATTGAACAATAATCCACTAATGAAATTAATGAAAAAATCTACAACAAAGAAAATTATGGAAAAGATTTTGTTCAAATGTCTATTCAACATGATTAATATTTATAACTTAAAAATAAAAGTTACGCACTTGGTAATCACTGGAGCTATCAAGCTGCAAGGCATTCCCAATGCTCTTCATTACAGATATCAAACTTTGATCCATTGCTGTGTTTGTTGTAATGGTGTTGCCACAGGCCAGAAATCTAAGAAAATGTGAAACTTCTTAACCACTTGAAGAGGAAGTCAGGAAGTATTTGAACTTTATATGAGAGAAATGGGTGTAATTCCACTTTTATTTCAATCATATAAACATTTTTGCAATTGACATAATTCAATATTGGTGAATTTAACACTACATTGCGATATTTGGTGTCTTAAAACAGATTCATATTTATTTCAATGCAATGTGCCCGTTTGTTTTTCTCTAAGCAATAAATAAAAGGCGTATATTGTGCATATTTACCAACAAATGCCCGTCAATACGGTATACCTTCAGACATATTATTAAGTATTCACATGTTGAGGTGATAATTAAAACATCTGCGCAAAGAGACCATGAAATTTACCTGTTTTCATTTCCAAAGTTTTGATAGATGCTACAAATACATTATTGCTCACAACACTAAAAAGCTATTTAAATAGATTTCTTTATTAATTCAAAGCTGTGTTACGTTGTAAAGACGAGCCTACAGGGTCAAAGTTCATTTATTTTCCGACTTTATCCGAATGGAATTATTTTCTTGCAAAGACCCTTTTTCAAGTTAGTGAAATAGCCATTTGATCTCTGACTATTATAAAAGTCTTATTTATATGTAATATGTGTGTAATGACAAAATATTAGAACGAGAATCTTTGGCGGGAATTCCCGATGTTCGCGTTGGTAAAGCAAAATGGCGGAGGAAGAGGCGCTCATATTGAACGGGAAGCCAATCGACGAGTTAAAAGTAGTCGATTTAAAGAAAGAATGCGATAAAAGAGGCTTAGCAAAAAATGGAAGCAAAACTGTTCTAGCAGAAAGGTTAAAAGCGGTAAGCGAATAAAAACTGTTACAGAAATTGACCTAATTATATCGTAAATTGTCGTAAACAAAAGTAGGCCATTCTTTCCACAAATGATGAAAGCGACATACTTATTCTGAAGGGTTGTAAAAATGTATCCTTATATCTGTAGAAAAACACATGCTAGAATAATTTGCATCATACAACTAAAATATTTTCCGAACTGCAAAACTATTTGAATGTAGTAACTAATGTAAACAGATTTTGACGTTCTCGCTTTCTTTGTTTGTCAACACCTTGATTCAGTCAACTCCTTGCATGAAGTTATTCCGAATATCTCTGAATTAAATCTGACACGATGCTGATAAATTGCTTATATTTTGTAGCAACTACTTCTTGAGAAACTTCAAAGCCAAGCCAAGGTTTCTCCACGGAGCCCTGATGAAGAGGGTGAGTTATCTACCCTTGACCTCAAATCAAACTAGATCAAGTATCTTTTTCTTAACATTTTTAGAAAAGAATATTTTAGAATGATGAAAACAGACACTCAACGTCCATAATTCGAAAAAAAATATCATTAATCAATTAAAACAGATACTAGCATTCAGAATTCTAAAAAATATTGTTATTGTTGATCATGAAAAATTCAAAATGGTAAGTATATATTGGTAAAGTTTAAACAAAATCAATTTTATATCTGCATTGATGTTTTCATTTAAATGATCTTAATTTATTTCTCATATTTTTCTTACAGCACATGCACCAAATCTATCAGTAAGTTTTATTTTACTTTTAAAAACTTAATCTATTTTTATAAAACGTTTTTCCTAGCAGTTAATTTTATTCATTGAATAGGAATGGTTATAATATATTTCTAACACTGTCTCTGTGACTGGCATAACCGGATCAATTGAATGTAAATTGAGTGAATGTTCCGGTCACATTCTGAAAATATGTTAACCAGAAGAAAATAGTTCATTATCAAGGCAAGAAATTTATTTGATTTGAAAAACCTTTCTGATTTCTAGAGGAATCATTTTTCTTTCAGTTGCAAAACGATGAAATAACAGGACAAAATGACTTTGTTAAGCAATATCTGGCCAGACAACAAAGATCATTACAAATGCAAATGGAAGTCAAGAAAAAAGTTGAGGGTAAGTTTACTTAATTAATCTTATTTGTTATAATTTGTTCCTATTTGATGCTTTGGTGAATTGCACTCTTTGCATATGACTGAACACTTATTAATCTGTTGTCACAATACTTGCCAGCACTTTTATCAGCCTTATTTGAATCCTTAACTTTGAATTCTTTAATTTGTTGTGCTGTCAGTTCAATACGAGGATTGATTTATGAAATATTTGAAAGAATGCTTTGACATCTATGTTATTGTTTATTCTGTTTTTAGAGGTATTTACTTTTTGTTAATGTACTACTTTATAATCAGTGTTCGCGTTAACGCATAAACCTGCGTTTTTCACGCATAAAAATCATATAAACACGCAAAATATATTGTAACTGCGTGTTTTGCACGCACATATATTATACACTTAAGTTTATATTTTTCCATAATGTTAAAAATATCGTTCTAAGCTGATTGTCTGATTACGATGTCCTGACAAAAATAAATCGAAACCTGGAAATCCCATTGCTAAAAGCCCTGTCATTGGTTACTTTACCGATGGAATTCCCCGGAAGTCGTTCGTTTCATCCAATCAGAGCGATGTTTACAAGTGATTATTATAAAGTCTCATGCTGTATAATATTACGAAGTTCGGAACGGCAGCTAGTTACTTACACAGGCATGTGGCTGCATGTGTTTTATCATCAAAACTGAACCGTATATGGTAGGTTAAACTTTGATGTCTAAATTTTATGACAATTTATTACTTTTACTAGTAATTATTTTATTGAAATAAAAACTCCATTAACAAAAAACGCGAAATATTTGAATTGAACATTTATTATTTCATTTCTGCACGCACTGTATAAAAACCTACCACGAACACTGAATTTATAGAGGATGAGATGAAATTCACATTCTCTCCCCAACAAAATTCCGACACTAACCTATGTTTTCACTCAACTTATATTGCATTACAAACTTAGCCCTTCAAAATACTTCTTGATTGCAAAGCCTGCTTGTTGTTACCAAGAACAATACCATAACTCAGTGGCTATATTTTGTGACATTCTGTCAAGATGACTCCTTTACACAGTTGAATAAGATTTAAGGAAATAATTGAGGCCTTGCAAATGATCTCTTTTGATACACTTATTGCTTATTGCACAGCTACCTTAATAGCATCCAATCAGGCTTCTTCATTTCTAGCCTAGAAAGTACTAGAGTTAACACAGAAAGAATGTAGCTTTTAATGTTCATCAATGAGGTTGAAAAATTATTTGTAAGACAATAATTATTTATGTATTTCAAGTCAAAATACAGTTAATAACTTGATAGTGAGTTATGGCCCTTTACTTACAATGTATGTTTCAAGAATTAACAATAGTTCACACTGTGTCTTTCAGTTTGTTACTTCCATTCTGTTTTTGTTTGAGTCATAATCTGTTGAAGATGCAATGAGTAATTGCCAAGAGGAAACACATGCTTGTTGAAAAATAAATAGGCCTGAAAATAGGAAACATGATTTATTTTCTAACATCACACAAACGGCCATCAAATCAGTGGTATATTCATTAGAAAGAGTTAATAATTATTGTTCAGAGCAGTCCTGTTGTTGAATCTACTTTATTCTCATCATGGTATTCATACCAGAGGACACGATACCGAGATTATTTCTGTGTCAAAACTTTTTTCATGTATTTAACTGTTTGGCTGATGTTTTGGGCAAATTGTCATTTCGTTGAAGTTGTGAAAGAAAAATTTGAAATGAATCTTTTATTCAAACATTTGTTTTTTGTGGATTTTTAAACTTTTCTTTGGTGCATCATGTACAAGTGGTTACTTATCTAGAGATTAGGTTTGTGGTAAAGTTATTTTCAGACATTCCAGAAAATTAAAAAAATATTTTCACTGTCTGATCTCTAACTTCACTGTGATATGTTGATAATCAAATCATCATACTTCAATTGAATTTGAGAATTAATCTTTTGTGTTGGATTTTACCTGCACTTGGTTTTGTGCACACAGCAACTAAATTTGACATTAACGATTTATAAATGAACTCACCCTGTTCCCGGTAGTGTTCAAGTCAAGCTGACAGTTCTGGTTTATGTTTTGTTTCCTGAAAATACATCGAGGTATGAAATTGTAAGCAAAGTCTGAAAAGAAGTATTTATTAATTATTGTGTCCGGCTTACAACTTCGTAACTATTTAAGCATTTCAATTAAAATTTGTCATGGAAATTCATATATATAATATGTAATGATGTCATAATTAAGTATGTTGAGAACATCTTTAAAAGATTTGGGGATTTGGGGGGAAAAGGAATGAATTTGTAAGAAAACTGCTAACAAGTCATGTTCGGCTTAAATCTTCGAAACCAATCATCTATATCAGGTGTGAAATTACTTTTGTAAATGTATGTGTTATTTGGCAAAAATTGGGACTCTTGTAAGAAAACATTTTCAAAATCCTTTTTCAGTATCTTCTAAATTGATCATCAGATTTTGATGAAAATTGGTAGTGAGAATGAGATACATAATTAGATGAAAATGTGTCGTGATCAATAATTTTGAAATTATGACATTTTTGGCTGAAAAGTGGTGACTTTTAGAAAACTGTTTCAAGTCCGGACTCCTCAACTAATCATCTGATTTTAATCGCATTTGATATGAAGATTCATTATTACAAAAATCTTAATATTGTTTAAGTGAGTGAGTGAGTTATTATTTAACACTCTGGGCAATATGTCAGCCCTTAGCAGTTTGATGTTTTTGTCAAATTTTGTTATTTTTGTTAAAATGTGGTGACTGTTACAAAGTTTTTATGAGTTCTCTCCGGTTCACAACTTCTTAACAAATCATCTGATTTTTATCAAACATTGTATGAAGGTGTTGAATACGTAAAGATGTCATTATTACAAGTTTTGAAAATATTTTTGTAAAGTGTTTAGTTTTTGGAAAAATTGTGAAAAATTTGTCGTATCTTATCTAGATCATAAGTAATTCACTTCTTTAGCTTATTAATGTGTCAGTATGTAAATATCTACTTTTCAGCATGCACTGCCTACAACACCGTCAATTTCATTAAGATCAGAGATCAAGAAATTCATAAAGATAGATTTGAATAAATCGTTTTAGATATTATTTTTCGGGCCCAATATGATAACAGACATGAAAATATTGCCTAAAAACTTTGTTAGTTTCTCAAAAATATGTTGATTTCATTTTGTTTTTAATTCAACAGTTTACTTATTTCTAACATTGCAAATGACATAAGTCAGCAAAATACTATTAAGGAATCGTCATAGAAAATCTTAAATTGATCAAATATATAATACCTAAAAACATGCCAATTGTGGGGTATATTGCTCCACCATGTCAGCTGCTTGATATATTTTGATATAAGTTTAATAAGCACTCTAAATTTCATGTGCTTTGAAAAACTATAAAAGATAAATTGTTCTGTCATTGAAGTATCTTCCCAACACATGGCCTATACCTATGCCAGCCCCAATGACTTGCTTAGATAAGCCATATTTCCCAATTTTTCTGTGCTTGTCGGCAAGGCTGCTGCGAGGGATGTCAATGGTCTAAAAGAAAAATCATATCAGAATTGTGACTTTTCACTGAAGAGGGTGCTGCACTCAATGCGCCAATGATAGAGACTAATGCAACTGTCATGCGTTGGAACATGTTACTGAAGTTGTGTTAAAGTGTAAGTTTGCCTGTAATGTAAATTCATAGGATATCCTACAGTGAACTGAAAACTTTAGGATATATTGGTATAATTTTGTCTTAAGAATTAAAAGGAACACCTTTAGACTTACTACTTAGCAAACAGGAATTTTTATTTACTACCTGGTTATCATACTAAAAACCGAAAGCTTTTGGACATATATTGTTTGCAGTTTGCCTTAAGAATTTCATAGGAAACTTGCTTACTGACTAATTTTCAAACAAGTTTCAAATACTTTTGAACAATCAATCGAACCTTCTGAACAAAGTTCGAGTGAGTGAGTGAGTTGGGGTTTAACGCCGCTTTCAAGATTATTTCACTTATATTGCGGTTGCTAGTATTATTGCAGGGAGAAAGCCCTCAACACCGTTGTGGCTATGCATTACGGTGAAACCTGCGAGCATCGGCTGGAACTAGCTGGTACTGCCCTGAAAGTCAGTGCAGCATTGCACCCAAACCTGACTGCGTGAAGAACTGTTCTCTACTGCAGACAAAGTTGCTGAGCCCCTGGCGGGATTCAAACCACAGACCTCTTGATCCGAAGCCGAACACGCTAACCACTGCGCTATCCCGCCCCGCTGAACAAAATTTGAACTAGTTGTTCAACCAGTTATAGCACTACCTACTAGATAGACTTCTGAAAGTTGGATAAGTAGCTAGGCTAATAATCTATTCATTCAATGTATTTGCTGAATAGAAGTGATAGTTCCATCAGGACTATAGTGCTCAAGCAGCGTAACAGTAATTTAATCACATTTAAACTCCATCTGGACCCACCATTCTACTTTATTTTTTGCATTGCTTGTACTTGGTAAGAAATATATTTGTTTTTATAGAACATCCACAAATTTACAAACGATTATTTATTAAATTGATGCACAATGCTTTCATCTTTCATTTATGATGTTATTGAACAAGAAGTTAAAGAGCCACTCCGTGATTTTCATAACATATTATTTACCTTTGATACGAACCTAAATGTCATATGTGGTGATATAAAATCAAAACATCCTAATTTTTCATGCCCAAAAGACATATATATGAGAAATACTGGTTTTCCATGAAAATCTAAAAACAGCCTTATAAATGCACATAGGTGTAGATATTACGTCCAATATACATGGATACTAGTTATATAACCTAACAAACGCTATCAACTCCTAACTGCTCTCCTGGATGTTTTAGATAAGTCTCCAAAATTACGTTTAACTATTTGGCGCGCGCCACTGTCCGGTTTTCGATCATAATTGCGATGTTTAACCTTCATATTGTCGCTGTAAAAAAACAATAAGCTTTAAGATGTGTCTTTTTGGTAACAGTCGATACTTCGCGATGAAATGACACCATTGAATAAGTTTGGAATATATGACTCCAACAGCTCACGGAGTGGCTCTTTAAACACTCTTCTAAAAAGAATGCAATAAACATCTATAGTAAGTTTATTGACTCATTTCATGAAATCAAATTCTATTGATAAACTGAAAACTGAACCCAAATACTGACCAACTGAAAATATCAATAATGTTCAACAATGTAAAAGTTATTGTCAGTTTGTTAGCCAAATGCATTGATACATTTGTATAAAAAAGACTGTGGTGTCTGTCACCAGACTGAGTATAAATGGTCTGACACTGGAGAAATTGACCATTTTCTAAAACTGGATGGCAGAAAAATGGATTAAGTTTGAATAAAGAATTATCTTCAAGTAATGATAGGTCATATGGCGATTTGAAGACATAACTTTAGTGCCTGTTTGAGGGAGATCAAGATTTTAGAAACATATATTTTGAGAGAACCAAACCAACATCATTTTGATTCTAATGTAATGCCAAAAGAAGAGTATTTCAGACATCTGAAAATATCATATAGCGGCACACAATCTCAATGAAAGTTCATATCCTGAAGATGTGGAAGCCTAAGAATAATTTGAATGAAAGCTTTAGAGAGGATAAACAAGTTGAAATTTGTTTTGGACAAGTAAACTATATGGAGACCTAAGTATCGCACTAAAAACATATGTTTTGACTGATGAAATTTTAAATAAATCAAGGTTTTACTGATTACAATAAAACCTGCATGTTTACCAGAAGCAAATTAAGGACAAGTATTTGTGGATAATAACATCTTTATTCATAGAATAAAAAAGTTGTAACCAACCCATACTTGACCTTTCCTGATGTCCAACTTCTAACTCAAAATATCAGCAAATTGGGTAATCAAGGAGCCTTGCAGCTGTATTGATCAGTTATATCCAGGAAGAAATATCACAAGTTCACTGGAGACCAGAGATCGAGCTATCTACACTGGATCATCACACACTCATAATAAAGCCATTATATGATCCATAACCTGGTGTTCCCATAGATTCTCAACGGCCTTTTGTTAATCTTGAGAATGATATACATAACTTCTTAGTTTCCGCATTGAATGTTTTTCTCACGTCATTTATATAAACACAAAACCTCAAGAACAACTGATTTTATCTTCATCGACCTGTGTTAATTCAAGGCAAGGTATTAAAACAAGACAATTGCCAACAATATTGAAAATGATTGTGTGACAATTCTTTTCAATGAGATGGTATTTTCAATGATTTCCATAGCTAATCAGGTCAATGCTAATGGCATGTGCTGTCCTCAAACTGTTAACTTGAAAAACTTCTCCAGATATACCTCAAAAGCTGAACTTTTGTGCGGAGGTACTGAGCAACAGGATAAGTTTTGTACAGTGGTCCTGATCCCAAAACAACAAATAAGGCGTTTTTGCTTTCTACTACTACTACTACTACTGCTGCTACTGTTACTACTACCTTAACTACTCCTTCGCCCGCAACCAGTTTACATAGCAGTCAGGAGCATTTTCAGTTTTTGATAACGTATTGGCTCAGTAATTGTCACAGGTGAGCATCCGGTGCATTGAATCTAGAGCTGTGGAATGTAAAAGGATTGGGGGGCTTCACAAAAGACAAGTAACAGCCTGTATAGGCACATGTTTTGACATAAAGGCCTATAACAGAAGCTGGGGACAAGTAACTCCTGTAAACCATTCTTTTAACATCGCCTCTATCTTCCTTTTTAAAAAGATGATGTGATTGGTCTGCTGATAACTATGTTGTGTATCCGCTAAACTGTTAACAAAACAAGCATGTTGTCATCAAACTGTATAGAAAGGAAGCAACAGAACATGTTTGTATCTTTCTGGAAGTAATGTTTTGAAACACTTACTTAAAATCCTTGGAACACTGTGGATTTTTAACCAGATTGAGAAACTACTTTTACAGTCCTGGAGTACTTCAAGAAGGGTGATTCAGGTCATCAATGTTTAGTTCAAAACTAATTAAGATCTTTTATTGTAAAGCGCAAAGATATCTAGGTGAAGCAAAACAAATAAGACTTGATCTGAAGACATCTTCATCCTCCGGATTTCAAATATGAAAGTTCAAGCTTTGCTGAAGATTCAGTGCCCATATGTTGGCAGAATTAACTGACCCCCACTCAGCCAAGAATTCTCTAAAACATTGTTCTCGAACTTTTTGTTTCCCTCTGAAACCAGCTGAGGGTAGCAGTTGACAGGGACGCATTAAACTCCTATCACTAAACAACCTTCATAAATGTGGCCTTACTTCAAATAAGAGGAGGGGGATAAGTCCATCACCATCACATGGAGCGTGCAACAGGAGTCGCTGGATTTTGTAGGTCAATGTTTCAGGGGGTTAGACTCGCTTCATCTTCAGTTCGATTAAGGGGTTCTAACCCCCTGCACATGGAACTATAAAATTCTGTGTCTCCACAGACAGCCATCAAAACTGTGGCCTCAGTACACTTTTAACATGTTCATAGTTTTCATTTCACGTTTGTAAATTAGTTTTTGAAAAATTCTAATTATTCTACATTTTTATCTTCTCATGCCTGCACAGCCCAATGAGCTTATGGCATTGCATGGTGTTCTTCAATTACTGTCCATCTGTCCAACTTTTCACTTTTAACCATCTTCTTAAGAACCATTGACTAAGGAAATCTAACATCTTGTGTACAGACTCCTTGACTAAATTCCTAATTTATAAATTTGTTGACCCTGTTTTAAGGGGCCAGAGGGACCACACACTAAAAAAACTATTTCCATCATCTTCTGCAGAAGCAAAAGGCCTAGAGAGCTGAAACTTTGTGTACAGACTCCATAGCTGATGGGGATTCTTAATTATAGATTTGGTGATGCTGTGACCCCTCTTCTTTCTCAGTAGACTGAAAGTTTGCGTACAGATTCTTCACTCCCTAACTGATTGGGATTATAATTTATAGTTTTGGTGACCCTCTGGCCCCACATTAGGGCAACAGAGGCCACACCCTAAAAACTAGTATCATCTTTATTTTTTCAAAAGGAAAAGGCCTAGAAACCTTAAACCTTTGTTACAGACTTCTATTAAGCTCATGTGGAATTTCATAAATGGATTCTGTGACATCCTGTGACATCCTTATGGTGACCCTCTGACCATATTGGAAATAGATAATAGATAGCCTGATGAGCTACAAAGCCTATGGCTCTATTTTTTATTATAATAGAACCATCACATGATTAGAGGGCTGAATTACAAAAACCTTTATATTCAAAGTTATGAAATTCTGCAAATATTTTAAATCATTCCCTTTGTTATGAATCTGTTAGTAACTTGGATGTGCATGTACAACAAGTATGGGTAATAAAGAGTAATTTTAAAAATTTCAGTAATTTATTTTCCAAGTATGTACCTGCATTTATTCATGTATGTAAACTAAAATCATGGTTTCCTCATCCTGGTCTCCTATACATCAACTTGCTTTGACATCATTTTCTGAATGAGACATTTGAAAGGAATTTTCCCCATCATACTAGGTCAATGAAGTATGCTTCAATGTTATGAAATAAGATACTCTCACTACCCACACTCGGATTTGAATCTTGATGTAGGTTGAATTGCTGTCAGTTTAATGTCATTTGCAACTTGATCCATTTAAAGTTGATTCAAGAAGTAGTTTCAGTTAAATGTACCTTCGTTATTGATGTAACATCTTTTACAGATCACAGATTTTGAAGAACCGTAGAGTGAAGTTAATCTATTATGATGTAGAATGTATAGAAGGAACTGTCTATAATGATCCATAAAGACGAAAAAACAACCATGCCAAGGGAACTCTCTATGACATACAGTATGCCTCAATTAATATAGAATATAATCCTGATAAAATTCTAACAAAAAATAAATATTACGCATATGATATTGTGTTGTTGAATGTCAAAGATATATAGAATATCACATTTCGATTTTAAATATAAAATCTATAGAATATCAGTTAATGTATAAATAGTAAGTGTAGACTAATGTGTGACAAACTGACAGTTGAAGAGGTGTCATGGTAACACATTGAAATAGGATAGAGCAAAAGGATAATCATTTGAAATGAGAGGAATCCTGTAAGATGGGAATACATATTACTAGATTTATAAATTTTTTTTGGGTATGATACATAAACACATAATACATGTTAAGACTGTTCAAAATATTTCAAATGATTATGTTCAAATTTAAATATATTTGCTATTTTTGAATACACACATGAATATATCTTCAACACACACTGGGTTTGATTCTCTTAAGCTCTCCCTTGTCGAGTAAGTTTTATATGAGGTTGTGATTTTTATTGCACACATTTACCAATTGAGTTGTAGTTAAATGGTTTTTATTCAATGGACAGTAGTAAGTAGTTTCAACTCCCACAATGATAAAGCACATTCAAAGAAATGAATGATGACCTTAGTAACCAAGTCAGCTTGACCAACCTATAAATAATCAACTGACCCAGACGTCCATTGATGAAGTTATTCAAATCTGTGTGTGATCTTTACAAAATGATATATAAACCTACCTCAATTCCCATCATCACATCCATGAGTGTTTTGTCGAGAGGCCAGGAAAAGTCTCCAGTATCCACTCTGTTGTATTGATCTGTGGTGTATCCAGTCCATCAGTTGACAAAGTCGAGATCCTCACAAACACAGTCCGTCCTATCCAAATAGTTCCTTAAGAGTAATCCCTCACTGTTATAAACACCTCGGTAAACGTCCTGCAGTGGGAGGAGAGTGGTGATGCCAAGTGATACAGGATATGCTCCGTCACACCTGGGAGCCAGCTTCAGCATGTCATCAGTTGAAGTTGCATCAGTTGTCTTGTTGCATGCACTGATTCTAGTTGGAGGAACCTTGATATCTCAGGGGAGCATCTGTAACTTTCTTTCTAAACAAGTCATTCAATACTGACCTTTATGTTAGAAATTGTCTGGTATGAAAAATACATTCATGAAGCTGTTCATGTTCCGTAGTTTTCAAATCGTGAGTCAACATGCCAATTGGCTCCAGGCATCATCAGCCCTTGTAATTCTGCTCGTCTATATGTGGGTCCTGTATGAAAACACTGAAAAAAAGAAATTTGATCATAGTAAAAAAAAACACCTTTAAACCTTGCATTGACGGGTTTATGCTAATTCTCAACTTAACAGACAAGTTTGCTCAAATTAAATTTTAAGATGTCAGTCAATGCCTCAATACAGAAAAAAAGCGGTTATTCACGGTTCATTTAGCGTGTTCCTGAATGCAACTCCAATGTGCAGGTAACAAGATAGCTATTGTTATCACCATAATCAAGTGTTATGTAAATATATCATGGCAAGTCCAAGCTTAACCAGGAACAGGATATGTACAGCACACTCACACCGTAGACACACACTGTGCACAGACACTGGATACTTCCTGGTACAAACAGCCCATTCAAGTAAGACTCTCAGAGCCACAAAACCTATAAGAGGTGCAAAACAGGTTTGCCAGTTTTATGATTTTCAAAACAGTTTTCACAAGAATTGAGAAATTATGTAAGCTTTTGTGTGTGTCCTATTGAAGAAAGACCTGACATACATATTGAAATAGCAAACAATTTAAGATTTATTTAAATTAATAATGGAAAATGGAACAATACTTAAGTTGACCAGCATAATTAACTTGACATGCAATGGTTGAACTTGGTGTTATCAGTAAAATTACAATATCGTTTGATACTATCTCATTTGTTTTGAATGTAGCAATATTGATATGGATACTGTCCAACTTGAAAAATATACATGTGTTTTATTTCTCATTAATATGATGGAACTATAAAGAATATGTCCCCAATATTAAGAAAACAAAAGTCTGAAATATCTCAGAGGCTTGACAATTTATTAATTTGTTATCAGAAATATCTTCAATACACTTTCAATGAAATAAATAAACCTATCTATAAACCATAACTTTTCAAAAAATATTTCATACATTTATCAAGAAATAAGGTATTATTGCAAATCTACATAGTGGTTGGAACAAGTTAAATATAACCTTACCAGCCAGTGAAAATTCATTGCTCTTTCATGCAGAATTGATTTAGTAATGCTTCTGCAAGAATATATTTTGAAAGCATGATGTATTATGTACAATATATTCTTAAGATGAGGATTATCTGAAATCATGTTTTCTTGGTAACTTACCTCTTCACAAGGCTCCAAGCTGTGTGACACATGGAGATACTGAGCTTTATAAAGGTCAACTTGTTCCTGGAGATATAGGGCGAGCTCTTGATAGGCTATACTTTACATCATCTACACAATTGAGCATTCCTGTCAATTCTGAAACACAGAGTCAGTTACATTGCATATATTCATATATATATTATTATCATATATAAGAGAACGCACTTTCCCTAACTGCTGATGCTACCATATTCAGGGTATCACTCATTGGTTCTTTCAACTTTTTGGTACATTAGTAAATTATTACTATGAGAGGGTTGGATAAAGTACTAATCAAATGTCAACCTACTTCTGTAAGTTGGCTGTTTGATGATGATGACCTATTAATAGATCTCTCTTAGTTTTTGAGATTACTTTCACAAGGCAGATCATACTAGAAAACATCTTCCCACAAATGGCCCCTACTTCTGCTAGTCCTAAAGACTTGCTAAGATAGACCTTGCCGCATTTGCCAACTTTTTTGTTGTTGTCGTCCAGGCCAATGCAACACATTTTGATAATCAAATGAGAAATCATATGACAATTGCAACTGTTCGCCGAAAAGGGTGCAGCATTCAAAACACAAATTTTGACATGTTGGCAGCAAAGTTTAAGTTAGCATGGTTGCAACTTAAAGCCATGCTGGGGAAGGTGACAAGAAAACTGTTTTAGCAGACAAAATGTGTTTCATATGTTCACTTCTTCCAATTTCTGTCCATGTGATTGTCAGAAATTTTAAAGTGGAAGTTCACCTACCTGCATGATTTGTCTTGCATGTATGAGAATGTCGTTTTATTCCATAAAGTGGCCTGACAACTTCATTAATGCTATTAAGTTTTGAAATGAAATGAAATGGCAGACTTTGTTGATAAGCTCTCCCTCTCTTTAATTTTCAAAAAAACAATGGCCCTCATACAAATTGAATAGCTTTTTTTATAAAAGGAATATATGGATGGGGGTACACCCTTTATAGGAAAGATTAAAAAAAAACCCACTATACTATTTAGTGGGGGCTCCGCTCCCCCACATTTGTTCATATTAAATGTTGTTAAATGACAAAATTCCCCATGTACTAACTCTTTTCGAATGTTAGGTCTTGATATTGTTACAATGCTTTACTAGATGTGTACCGGTATTCCATGGATAATTTTACGTATGAAATAAGAAAAGAGAGGACTGGAAAATGCGTCATTTTAAGAACACACACCCAACACATTTTAGCTCATCAGACCTTCAAAGTCATCTTTCCAGTATGGAGCCCCCTTTGTTACAGACAGCAAATCCAATAGGTGCACTTCGCCCTAGCTGACCTCTACCACTATGCATTTGTTCTCTAACTGTATACTTTTGAAAAAGCGTCAGTTGGGGAGTGTGAGAAGAATGTTGGTTTGATATGATATTTTAAATGTTTTCATTTATTCATTCGTTCATTAATTGTTTAAATGATGTAAAAGTATACACGAGTTACTGTGTGGCTGTATGAGTTACTATGTCAAAGTCAATTAGATAACTTACTAAAGACCATTTGAAGGATTAGCACTCAATACTGAAATCTTAGGAAGGCAAATTTTACAAGAAAATTACGATAATTGTATGTTTTGTAACGATTTATTGATATTTTATAGACATGTTACAGTCCTTGACCTAATATACTGAACACCAAAAGAAACATGAGTCATGGTAGGAAAATTATTATGAATTTGGCTTTAATATTTTCAAAATAATCCTAATTATCCATTTACAATTGAACCATAGCAGCCTTTTAAACCATTTTTATAATAACTAAAGAAATTGAAGATTTTGCATTTCTTTTGGTGTTCACTTAACATTTAATTGTGAATGACTACTACTGAGCTGCAGAGCCAATGGCTTTACTTTTTCTTCATTCAAGTCCACTTTCAAAACCGCTTCTATGGCCCTGAATAGACGATCCTGTCCATTTCATTTCTATTGTTTATTTATTTGAAATATGAAAAAAAATGCATTAGTAAGATATTGATTGAAATTGTCAAATGATATGTTAACAGCAATAGAATGTTTTGATAGTTACTAAAGTAAAGCCTTCAGATTGATTTCTTGCACAAAATTGGATGAAATTACTGTATCACTATGGTTACTAATATGAACATTACACTATTCTAATTTAGAATTATTCTCACCTGTGATCTTTCGTTCCTTGTTGATTTAAGCATCACCAAATAAATTTATTGTTGTTGCTTGAATTTTTGCAAGGAATGATGGAAAAGATATACTGCTTCTATTTATTTTTTGCTGTTTATGGTAAATAATTAATCAAATTTATTAAAATGATTATTTAAGTGCTGCTTACATTATGTATTAAAAGCTTGGATGACATTTTGTAATCAGTACTTGTATATACACGATCAGGTGTCATATTCTGAGTTTCATGTCTACAACTATTATTTTGGTCTGAAAAGGATTTTGTATGTAGGTGAAATAATATTGAAAGAATAATCTGTTCATATCTATAATAATAACTGTAATATTAATTCATTGTCAAGAATTTTCCTTAAGTGGTAATTTGAATATTTCGGTATCTTGAGTTACTAAATGTTAAGAAATGTTGGACAATAATTTTCTACAAATTATGACATGGAAGGAAATATGTCACATGTTAAACATTATTTATGTAAAGTTGGACAACGGTTCTCTAGTTTTTGACACAGTTTTTGTGATAAATATGAGGCCTCTTAAAGAATATTCTCAAATCCTCCCCACAGTTGGATATCCTATAAAGGGCCACAGAGTTTGTTGATGGAGTCAAATATGTCAAATTTCATATTTGGCGTTATTTTATCGAGAAGTAGTGATTGTTTCTTAAAAACAAGTCTCTTAGTGCCTATAGTTAAGTATAGTGACAACAAACAGGTTTAAGTCATGATTTGTGATATAAAACCTGAAAAAGGTGTGTACTTGTGACACAAACGTAATTTTGGAAACTAATTTACAGCAGATTCCAAGACCAATTTTGAGTGGTAGTGTTTTGTAGGTTGTTTAACTTATATTCATTTAAATTCACGCATAATTTTGACTTCTTAACATTTATATGGTTGTTTTTTATTTATAATTAAAATAAGAATATTTTAGAGATAAAGATGCAAGTTTAGAGGGTCAATTTGAACTTAATTCAGAACATAAGGTACTTTGACTCTTATTCAAGCCTCATAAAAAAGTCTTAAAACATACTCTGTGTCACTTAAACATTTGAAATAAAGCTTCATTCATTGTCAAAATGTCATGATCTGCATCAGTTTAATGAATTAACATTAGGGAAAATTAAGAGAACTCACAGGGATTTTTTCATATGATTTTTATGTCTTATGAGTTTTATGTAGATATAAAACGATAATACTAAGTGATTGCCGAATACAGGATACATTTTTTGTTCATCAGTGCACAGATTTATGAAAAACACATCATTTTACAACATCTGTAAATTTCAATTTGCCAACCGGCGTTACACAATAATTCACTCCCTCAATGTCATTTTTGTATGCGTTAACTTACCTGAATTAATTTGTGAAGTTCAACATTATCCTTGGTACGAGTTTGTTTGATTACGAAAAGTCAAGCATGTGTTTGTCACACTCTTTTGTTGTTGCCATGTCGATATTGCTTTCATGAGGTTATCAGTGAAACTGTGAATATATTTTGTGTGTTGACGTCAGCATCATTTTAATCTGCTGATTACTTTCACAGAGGAAAAACGACATCGCGAGGAAAGTACCACCGCTGACGAATCGTCTGCTGACGAAAATCAACAGGCAATTAACCCGGAAGCAAAGTCACCGGATGTGACGTTTAAAGGGGTCAAGGCCGCTGGGAACGCACCTGCCGCGCCTGACACAGCCATGGGTAGAAAACGTAATGTGTCACGAAATGCAGACAAACGTAAGTATATCTTTGCCATTAATGCGAAATAGGTAATAGCTTGTTGTAGATAATCTTTCGCATTGTGTTATCATATCTTTTGAAATTAATGGTGCTGTCTAGTGTTTGCGACTCAGTCACGTGTTAATGCTAGACAATGACTTGGAGCCCCCTTTGGTGCATAATGGCCGATTCAGAGAAAACGTAGAAGCTTCGACTAACTAAAAATGATTTAAAGCTAGTTTGATTATGTAACGACTTTTCAGATTGCCTTCTAATGGTTGTTTCTTACGTACAATGACGTTTTAAAGACGAAATTGTGCACTGTTACGTTTAGAAAAATAATAATGCATTATTAAGTAATCATGTCAAGCGACAGTCTAATGGTAAATGACTTTTTCCCCCTAGGAAATCCATTTCGTAACTGAAAAGGAACTTGGAAATTTGATTTAGCTTTTCTAAATTATATGTGTTCTACAATACAGCCACATGAAAATTTTTACATTTAATATTGTCTTGCCAGTTATTGTTACTTAGTTCAAATCTAAATATTTAGTTTTAACATTCTCTTACATGATTTATTTTCATTCATTATTCCTCCTAAGCAGAGTACAAATGTGTTTGTGTAATTCATATCATTATCACATACAATGAGAGGATATTTCATTCTCTGATTACCAATAGTCAATGTTTAAAATTTCACTCCATATTCTTTCAGATGATAAAGCTTTGAAGGTAAAGGATGCTGATGCCAATGGGAAGAGTGAAGTTGGTTTATCAGATGTGAAAAAGTCAAGAAAATCAAGATCAAGGTCTCGCTCGGGTTCAGGGGATAGGTCACGGTCGCGATCAAGATCATTGTCCTCTAGGTAAAAAATTGCCAAAACATTTTTAACTTTAGAAAACCCAACATGCTTTGTTTGCTGTAAATGTTGATGAAGGCTATTCCGTTTTGAAAGAAAAAAATTGGTACTAACAGCTGTGTAAAACATTTCAACTTCAAATACACTGAATGTGTCTGAAGGCTATGTATCTATGAAATTAATTTAGTTGAAGTGTTTCTTAATTCAGTTGATTCCAAATCGATTAAGAACTTTAATGCTTTTTAACGATTCATTGAGCAGTTTTTCACATCAGTATCTGCTTAGTTGTGGTTGTCTTGTTGTAGTTTTAAGTTTAATTTGTTTGTCTTGGTTTTGTTGCGGTTTCAAAAATTCCTTGCCGCCTAAATGGTTCTCTTCAATTAAGTTCTGATGGTCAGAATGACATTCAATTTTCATCAGTCTCTATACCACTCAAACAAGGTTTAGGATCGTTTCATTAATTTCATATGTAAGTATGAAGTCCCTTCTCATTCCAGTTTAAATGTTTGTGGAGGCCTGTTATTGATCTTTTAAGAAAGGCTCATTAAAGAATAATACAAATTGGTTAAATCACTGGTTCAACATGAAAACAGTTACTATGGCGACGTGCCTATGCTCTCTGAAGTGGTTGTAGAAATACTTTTAAGTCTTGTCAAGAAACAGTTTATACTGTTTTTGTTTTGCTTAAAGGCAATCTTATTCAAATTTAGGGGAGAATATTGTGTTATCGTGTAATATTTTGATGTTAGTTTTAAAGAATCCGTTTGTTTGCAAGTGTCACTGTTGCTCAGGTCACAAAAAGATAGTAGGTCTTTCTTCTCTGAGAATTTAACTAACTTATAGACCCTTCTGCTTATACTGTTAGACGTAATTTTGATTACGTTTCATTCATTCTAAATTTCTGCATTGTATGATTTTAATTTGAGCATATAGAAACTGTTAACTTGAACAAAAACAAACAAGGACAAAGTTATAATTTACTTAATTGTTTTTAAGAACATAATTTAGCATTCACTTTCCTTTTGGCAATAAAATAGTAAGTCAGTGTAATTGCCCATCACACATGGCCATAATTTTAAGGACTTCTATGATATTGTTAGTTGATCAGCACTCATGTTAGAGTTTATTTTAAGGTGTTTTGAATGAACAGTCACTTTAAAATATCAACATAATGAAAAATATTGTCATTCAAGTACACAAAATCAACACATTGAAAAACTGTTCTAACCAATGAGCCTTTCATATCCCGTTATAGTGGTTTTTTACTCCTTGAAAGGCAATCATTCTCAAAAAGTTTTATCAAGAAGTAGTGAAAATGCAATGTTTTTATCAAGGCAGGTGTACAATCATTCTTTTTAATCAACATACAGTGCAAAGGCCTTTGACCTTTTATAGTAGCATTAAGGATTTAGAACTTCTGATTTGCCTGATAGCACTTCCAATTACTTTATTTAGAGTAAGTGACTTTTATATATCAGATCATGTCATCTGCCTTTTACTATTGCTTTTGATAAGCAGTCAATCACACTCTCTATCTGCTGTGAACCTTATGGAGTTCATCAGGTTACTTGGATTAAAAGCATTAGTCAGTAATTTTTCATTTATGATCGATTATGATTGGTTCTTTATCCGAATTCTGTTTGATTAATTATTTTTGCTTAAATGGCTCTGAATAAATGGCAACTTCGTATGTTTTAAACTTTTAAGAACAATGTGCTTGCAAAGTACATTTTTTAATGTAATAGTTTATAGCAAACAAGATATTCACATTTATGCATTTTCCAATGATATATTTATTCTATATTGAATGTTCAAAGGATTAATGTTTTTATAAGTAATATATAGATGCTGGGTTGTAGACTAATGTTTTTGATATTCGGTTAAACAGTAATTATTAGATTATTAAAGTGTGGGCATTTCAATGAGACCTATTTGACCAATTGAAACAAGGGAACAACATCATGTCATGTATTCTTTTTATATTCTAAGCAACTTGCTGCCATTTTGTAGATTTCCTTAATTCTTTTCTTTGATGTATTTTAGTCATGTAATTCATTTTCAAGAAAATCCATTGTTAATCATGTGAATGTTGTTTTACAGAAATAGTTGGTTTGACTAATTAGCAGTGTTTAATCATGTTTTTTTGAATTAATCAGCAAGAACAAGAGAAAGTGTCGGGGGGTCCCCTGACTTATTTCAATCCTAGTGCTAAATTCACGCCAACAGTGCTCATTAGTCACACTGTCTGTTTCTCATGATCCAAATCAGATATAAATATTTGACCACCATTCATTCTGTAAAATATTCATCATTATCATTGCCAATTCAACTTGAATTGGAGTCATTGTATATGGCCCATTTATTGTCACTTTGCTGCGGGCTTGTTACAGCCTTGGCTTACCAATGCTTGTTAACAAGGCGTCTGAATGTGTAGTATGTAACATGTACTTAATTAGTATTGTAGTCAGAGCATACTAGATATTGTCATGAAACATTTGGAATTTATGGAATAAATTCAGTATGAGAAATACAAACCCTTTGTTGTCCTTCAAGCTAGGGAAACTCCGCCTTCTCTTGTTCTTGTTGAACTGATAACAGTGAAAAGATAGCATTCTTATTTTATTAGTTCTGTTTTTACTTTCAGTCAAATTTCTTTCTCTAGTGTCAAAGTGTTTTTAAATTTGTGCATATCCTTTTGCTATTATTAGTACAATGTAACTGATAGAATTGTGGTAGAAACATGTGCTCAGGTGGTCTCTCATTTGTTGAAAAAACATATACGGTAGCCATTTTGGCAGCTTCGAGAATACCACATGTTTATCTCGGGTGTTGAAACATTTTTGAAAATGGAAGTCAAAATAGTGTTACAGACACAAGCCATGAAGTGTGACTGTTCAAGCTAGTTAATGTATTATGTAACTAGAGTTATAAAGCTATGTTTGGAAATGCTCTCTAAAAAAAAATTGCTGAGGTATTGCGCCAGAGGCACTGAACAATAACTTACACGTTTCATAATGCAATAATGAAACGGTTAACCAATAGTTATCTTGAAGTCGCCAGACATGGAATACTCAATGTTTTCATGGGCCTGTCTATGATTACAACTTAATCTTGTCTTTTGTTCAGTGAAGAGATAACAGTGGCCATTGTGAATAACGTTCCAGTCTTGACATGCACTCTTTTATTGAATCGACATTTGTTTTGACAACAATGGACATGTGTTAATAGATCATCAATCTGATAATTGTCACAGATATATAGATGAGACATTATTCAGCAATATCGACACTAAACAGAGAAGAAATTGATTCTAAGAAACTTCAAAATGGCGTGTATTGTCTACATTGAAATAATTATGATGCTCCAATGATAACGATTTGTCAGCTGTTCAATTTCCACTGCCACATACCAGTTTGTCGAGATGATAATGATGCCAATTCTCAATTAACAGCTTTTTTCGTGCTACATTCTGGGGGTTTAGAAGATGCCAATTTTATGGATATGTAACTTCTTTATCCTTGAAATGCAAAGTTGTTACATAAATTATCATTGTTTTCAAGCAAGTGTTAAATTTCGCCCTCCCAGAGTAAAAAAATTGCATATCCTTTAGATTGTTTTCATCATCCAAGAGGGAGCAGGTCCCCTCGATTGTATTGCGTCACATGGAGGTGGGAGTAACTATCTGGTATGTCATGCCCATTGAGTAGCTGGGTGACACAAAGGCAAGGGGCACCTGGCTCCCTAAGAGATGGATGTGTGTGTCAATATGCTGCAGCTCCAAGGCAGAGAGTTTCAACAAACATTGCAAGCACCTGCCAAACAGAAAGTTACACACACCTCATTTTGGAAATGGTGGCTTAAACATTGATTAGTTGCACATCCCTTCCTCACATCCAGCAAACTGACATTAGATCACAAAGTACAAGAGACAGCAGGCAAACATTTAAGAAGTTATTGCTTATTTCCCCTCTCATTTGATTCAAGAAGACTAACATCTTCTGTCAAATTGTATCATATTCAGGCTTGAGTTAAAGGTGTCAGGCTCCTACATAAAAAGAAGTGAGTATTTTCATCATGTAACTGATTCCTGCAAAAATCATGGCAAACCTTAGCATAATTTTAATTATTTAATTTATTTAAATTATGCATTAATGTGTTTGAAATGTGGTTCACTATTTTCCTGTTATTCAATGGGTAATTTAGTTTCTCTACATGTAAAATTCATAGTTCCCTTGTTCAGTCGGTCATTTCGGAACCCTAGAGAATACTGGCTAAACCTTATAGATAACAATAAGGGGAATGTCCACCTGACAATATTCCATGAACAAGTTTTCAAACTACCTTATAACAAATTGTTAATCTATGATCTTAGTTATAACATGGAGAAGTGAAACTTTTATCATGCACCTGTAAAACACACCAAAGACAGATTGTGATGTTGTTCAAATTAGAAGACAGCTCATTTTCATTGAAATGTAACAAACATCCATAGACTCTTGAATTTGTGTACACGCAAAAGGAAAGTGTTAAAAAATATATAAATGAGGTAAACAAACTGCTAGGATTCCTTATTAAATAAGATGCAAAAAAATTACATTGTCACCCTTTGTAAAAACCAGTACCAGAGAACTTTTGGCAGGTTCATTTCAATTTTAATGCATTAGAAAACTGATTACAATTTTATTGATAATTGTTAGATATAGCTAATTGACATTACTGATAAAAGTCAAGTAAATACCTTCATAATACTGAAGTTAATAAAGAATATCTTAAGTTAAACAATAAAGAATAAATATAGGTACCATACTTAATTTAAATCTTTGTCAATATAGAAAATTGAAATCTGGTATCGCAGAGACATTGTTCAACTGAGATTCTTGATTGATATTTTACATTCAAAGTTGATAATCTATTAATGAAGTTATCTTATTCGAGTGCCTGCCAATATGGAAGAACAAATTTGTGTAATTGCCTTATTCACGTAAAGTGTTCCAAGTTGCTCAGCTGAAGGGGCAATTTTGGCCTATTTTGAGCAAATGGGAGCTTCTGCAATGGTAAAAGTAACCAACTCACAATTTTAGGGGACAGAAGGGGTATGGCAAATTTACCGAGGACCCCCTCTAGGAACAATATTGCACATGTAATGCATAGATAACGTTAAATAGATAAATCATACACAAAGATGGTCTATAACTGTTAGCAACGTTAAAGAATGAATTCAAGCGACGACATTCTTTATCCTTAATGTATACAAATTAGAAAATATTGAGGTGATAAGTAGATAATTCATAGGAATATATTTGAATGTTCGACAGTGTAGAAGTCTTAACTGTTAAGTCTTCTTCAACTGGGGATAAAGGGAATTGGATAAGTGGCTGACCTATAGAGCAGTTTGTTGATTTTGATAGGCGTGGTTGAAGGATGTTGAAATCCTAAACCTCCTCGCATTGTATGTAAGGATGCAGACAGCATTCAGCTACGTATCAAGTTACACATACTTCTCTCAGTCTATCATACATACACTGGGTGGCAGTGGTGCAGGGTGAGAAATGTTGAAATCGTAATGGTTGAAACTTGGTTTTGATTACTGGGGTTGAAAGTGTTTTGTCCTGTGTGGTTTGATACACATAGTCTTGGGGCTTAGTCTGACAAATGACAATCTACACAATATGGTAGTTGATTATTTTAAAAAAAGCCATCTCAGCAAAAATTCAGCTGTTTGAGTGGCATTCTAGAAGTTGTCAGTATAAGGAAGACAAGGAATTTTTATGGATAATCAACTTCTTTATTGTACTGATAGCGACGTTTTGGTATAGATTCTTTTCAAGCAAAAATTGATAATATTTAACAAGTCAGTGACCAGATTTTCATGATGCACTTGATAGATTATTGAATTTTTGTGGTCATGGGCTGATGGCCTGCACTGTTTTGGTAATAAAGAATTGAAAAGACTAAAATTAAAACTTTTACATTTTAGGTGTTGTTAGGTTTTATGTTCTGTTTTTGCTACTGATCAGTATTTATGAATTTTAACCATTTGGCACTTTGATTCTCGTTAGACATTGTAGACGTTGAGCGTGTGGCTTGGCCTTGTGATGCAGTAATATGCCTAGTCCATTGAGTGCCTTAGGCCAGGCAAGAATACTTCTTTGTTTTACAAGCTTGGCACATAATGATGACCTTTTCAGAGTCATAGAATTTACCTTATTGAAAATGCACTTGCATCATAAAGCTGAACCAAAGAACCAAATGTTTCTACAAGTTTTTTAGACCTGTAAATATGTAACTTTTAATTGTTTTCCTTATTAACATAATTTCCTCCCCTGCAGAAATGCTCTGGCCTTTTTTGCAAAAATCCTTCTCCCAATTTTATTCTTCAATATAGGGTCTGAAGAACTTCAGTTACAAGAGATGAGGACTTCATTTACTTACCAAGTCTAACAAACATTTGGACATACCCTTATGGATAATAAATGTTTGAATCCAGTGTGATTTGAAAAGTGAACATCTTATCTTTAGTCAGGCTGTAAATTATTCATTTGAGCATGGATTTTACAAAATCAATAGACACAGTATGCAACCTTAAAGTGGGGCTCCCGGGTAAAATCACCTTATTTAACCAAGCCAAATTGTACACTTATGTGCATATTTTCATAATATATCCTTCTTGAAATGATTTTACGTCAGGTGTTAACAAGTTTAGATAAATTGATTATATAAATAATTTCGATTGAAAAAAGGATAGTAAATTGCCTTCCCAATCGTGTTGTTCCGTGAAATCAACCGGATGTGACGTCAACTGTGGAAAACACACGTGACGTAGTCGCCATAACAAATGTAAACAACACCACATTTCATAATTTGGTGATCGTGTTCTCGTAGCTATTGAAAACTCAGAACGTTTTAGGGTGATGACTTTTAAATATAAGTGCTGTTCGAAAATTTAAAAGAAGGAAAAAGCCTTTTGATGACTTTTATACGTTATTATGGAAAAAATTCATACGATAAATTCGCGGTCTCAAACCACTGCTTTTCTTACAAGCACGGGAGACATCGATACAGGTCATATACAATATATAACAAGGCAATCCACATAGACATATCAGGCTCCGATATATGTGCTGTTATAAACATACTCATAAAGTGACATCGGTAAGTATCACTCGTTACGTATTCATAAATGACCAACCTCTAATTTAGAAGTGGAATTACGTGTATGTCATCTTCTTAATTAGAGCTACGTTACTTCAATTAGTGAAAAGCAAGTTTTATTGCATCATCGTAAGACGGAAGTGCCCAAATCAATGTAAAAAGCCTCATTCAAGATGCGACCTCCCTTCAAATTTGCCCATTTAAAAAAAACAACAAGTGGAACATGTGCATTTCCCTTCACATTGCCCATTTAAAAAAAAAAACCCAACCACTTTTAAATTGGAGGTTGGTCATTTATGAATACGTTCAAGTGATACTTACCGATGTCAAGTCACACATTCCATCGGACGAAATTGAGTTTTTCCCTGTGTTTTCCGTAAAGTAAGATGGCCGACACGTCAAAACAGCGACGTAAACTGTACAGTTTTCAACTTCTTTTACGATGTGCTAAAAACATCCTTCATCCGAATAGCTAAGGTATTTGTGATATTGATGAGTTTTAACTAATGAATGTGTTTTTCACGTCTATTAGATTTTGGAGCAAGACACCCGGGAGTTGCACTTTAAATTATGAATTTGAAGAACATTTCTGCTGGGAAACCTAAATTACTTTTTGATGTCAATCATTTTTGTTCAGACTTGACAGTTTAACCGGCATGAAGCAGGGGACATAATGTAAGGCTGTTTCTGTATATACTTATGCATAAAACTTCATTACTTATAAAAGTGTTGACTGGATTTTCTTAGTATTTTGCACATATGTTTTCACTTGAAGATCACAACAAGATAGTTCTTCACCCTGCTTCACCTAATATTATACACAAAGCCTCACTACCGCAAGATGCGTGGCCCGAATCAATTTGGGTGACCTTGACATTATATGCAAGGTCACAAAAAGCTTGAATTTTTCAGCATTGAAGCCTTGCATTGAGCTCGTTAGCTTTGTATCTTCAGAACTATTATCTAGGTTCCCTACTTATGTTGCACCAAGCATCTTATTTGGAAGATATTTGCTGAAAATTCTTGTCCATTAATATGAGTTTTGATGACCTTGACATTGTTGAATTTCTCAGCATAGGAACCTGAATTGGAAGCTTGTCTGTTTTTTTCAAGCTCAGGATGAATTTTTAATATTTTTTATATAAATCAGTTAGCCCTTGGAAAGTAAAATGAAATGACTGGTGTTTCAAAGAACAAGTTTATCTAAAGACTATATATGATCATGATGAATATGGTAATCTAGAATGCACACGTAGGGGCTAATTCTTTCAGAAATCTGGTAGCCAGCATGGCTAGTTGACTTTATCATAGTTTATTTCTATCCTTACACCACAGGCACTAAACTATGTTTTTGGATTGCATTGACCTGTGACCAGCAGAGAGTTTAATAGAGATTAGCCTAGTGGTGAATTCAGGCACTTTTAATCACTTTATCACTTGGGGCCTTTTATGTTCATGACTGTACACCATTGAAATTTTGACAAGGAACAAATCTGTCAAGTCCAAATAATTTTTATTCTTCTTCTTCTTCTTCTACTATAAAGTGTGAAGAGAAAAACAGATATATTAGTGTAAAAATGCAACCAATAGCTATTACTCAAAAAAATAATTCTTTCTTCTTTGCATAAATGAAAATCCCTGGAATGATGAAATTCTTTTTACACATTATTGGTCCGCTTGCTAGGATTGCATTTCGGCTGACGATTCATTGCATGTTATAGATATTATTTTATGTGTTCAGTTCTTCCGAATCAGATAAGTCAAGCAAATAACAATGACCTACAGATTCAATGGCTTGTTTTCTATAAATAGAGAATCTAAGAATCTACTTACCAGGATTACGAAGGCCTGTTTAATTGATGATGATTATGTCAATATTTTTACCAATGTGGAATATGTTTTGATGCTTCTAGAAAAAATTTCACTGTGATAGACATGTTCTTAGTCCTGTAGCAACATATCTGTTTTTGAACTAAAGATGTGGGCATACTAGGTGAGTGAAACTAATTTTTGCAACAACTAATTCAGGTGCCAGGATGATGCTTTCATCGTCAACTATATTGTCAAAATAACTGATATCAAAACACGAAAACTCTGTCAGTCCGGGGTAGTTATCTTTTGTTGGAAAATCAATTGTTACCAGTGATCTAAATAGGTTCAAACAATTCTCAATTCTCAATGATGTTCTGATTTGCTTGGTACTTCATGAACTGTTTTAGTGGCATTCCAGAAGTTGTCAGTTTAAGGAAGATACGGAATTTTATGAATTGTCAAATTCTTTATTCTAGTTTGAATACGGTTTTAGAACATATACCGAAAAGTCGCTATCAGTACAATGAAGAAGTTGATAATCCATAAAATTCCTTGTCTTCTTGAAAACGGTATAAGAACCTATAACAAAATGTCACCATCAAAACAAAAAGCAGTTGATAATCCATAAAAATCCTCATCTTCCTTGATATTTTATGTTTAAATGATTGCTTCTCTTTCAGCCCAGTCCCAAAGTCAGGAAGACAAAGCCGCAAACGTCAGACAAAAACAGCTGATACTCCACCCTCAGCAAAATCTATGACCCGATCATCACTACGTAGAGCCACCAAAAAGTCCCCACATGCTTCCCCCTCCCCTTCAGATTCATCTTCCACGGAGGAATCGGCACCTGAGGAATCTACCCCAGTGAGAGCAAAGGGTAAAGCTCGGGGAAGAGGTCGAGGCAGGGGGAGACAAAGCACAAGAGGAAAGTCAAGGAATATATCAGGTTCAAGGTCACCATCTCCAGAAAAAGTGAGTTTATCGTTTTACATTTTGTTTGTGATTTAATATTGACGGCTAAAACAACATTTTGTTCAATGGTTCTTCATTTAAATGAAAATGTAATCTGAATTTGTATTACAGAATAAATATATTGAATAGATGTTTACATGCATTTTGTGTTGATCTGAGATGGTTTGAGGAGATGTTAATAACTTAAGACTTTGTTACACAATTTTGACATGATTATCTTATCCATTTTCAGGAGAAAGTTGATCCCCCACCTGATATATTAGAACCACCCAAACGGTCCAGGAGAAGTTCAAGAAAGTCCTCGGAGTCTGTACCTCAGCCTGATCCAGTGAAACCAGACGACGAAGATCCGGAGCCGAAACCAGACGACAAAGCAGCAGAACAATCAAGCAAGAAAACTCCTGAGAAGCATGCTACGCCACCAAAGGAGAAAGAACAAAAAGAGGTTACAAAAGAATCCCCTGTTGAAAAGAAATCTGAACCTGTCGAGGAAAAGAGACCTCTGTCAAGAAAAGATTACATTAAAAGATCTATAGTGGCAGAACCTGTACAACAGGAAGTGAAAGTTAGTGTTACTGCAGAATTGAAACCGGAAGCAAAAACTTCAAAGGAAAACATAACTAATGTTCCCACTCCTACCCCCCCAGCCACAACTCCCAAGGATTTGCAAAAACAGCCCCCTACACCCCCTAAAGAAACACCAGCATCCCCAAAAGAGTCTTCTCCACTTCCAAAAGACCCCACTCCAACCCACAGAGAAACACCTAAAGCCCCCAAAACACCACCAGCAATTCCTCAACAACCCCCTGCCCTGCCTGAAAAATCTTCTGATGTAGAAATAAAAAATGATGAAGTGTCAAGTTCAAGAAAGAGTGGAGATTCTGCTAAGAAAAGTGAACAGGACTCGATTGAGCTGGAGGTTGCAAAAACGTCTGATACAGACAAAAAGAAATCGGAACCTTCCACACCTGAAACTCAAAGCTCAAAACCCGTGGAACAAAGCCCAAAAGATACCGAAACAGTTGACCAAGAAAAAAATTCAAGAAGGAGTCGCTGGGGAAGAAGATCTTCAAGAGAATCTGAGAAGTCAGAGGCTCAAACACAATCTGTTGATTCCAAGTCAGAAACCGCCAAAGCTGAGATTGAAAGTTCTAAGGTTGAAGAAAAAGAAAAAGAAACCCCTTCAAGACCAAGGAGAATGAGATGGGGGTCACAAAAGTCAACAGAAGAAAAGGCAGAGGTTAAGCCAACACCAGAACCTTCAAAAGAACAAGATCATACAAGGGAAGAAAAGAAAAGTGACAAAGATTCTGAACCAGCTGTTACTGAAAATATCAAAGCTGATTCAGAATCAACCGAAGGAAAGGTAATTGAAAAAAATAATTCTTCTAAATCAACTGAAAGTAAACCTTCACAGCTGGAATATGAAAAAGAAAAACTTTCTGGAAAAGAATCAAGTTCAAAAGAAAAGGATACAGCCACAGAAGAGAGTCAAGAAAAAACCTCAAAGACATTGGAAAGCATAAAGGATGAAGGTAAGATTGAAAAATCAGATGAAAAGACTAAAGAAGTAGAGAATAAAAGTGAACCTGATTCAAAATCTAGTGCACAAACATTGGAATCCATGGAAGATTCTCATCCCAAGAAATCCAAAAGTGAGGAAGCTGTTGAAAAAGAAATCACAACCTCATCAAGAAGTAGAAGATTGCGGAGACGCTCATCTAGTTCAAGGTCCAATGAGGCAGCAGAAACAGAAACTGGTAGAGAGGAACAGTCAGAAAAGAAAGACACAAACGGGGGTGAAACTACAGAGGTGAGGGAAGCTTCACCTCCTCCGAAGAAAAGAAGAGGATGGGGTGCCAAGAGAGAAGATAAGAAAATGAAACCTGAAGAGGTTCATGAGTCAAAAGCTGAAGTGAAAGATTCCAATGTAAAAGAGCCAGAAAACTTGCCAGAACCTGTGAAGGCCAATGTTGAAACAGAAGCCTCTAAAGAAGAACCAATGGATAAGGAGAAAGTTCCTGAGAAAGAACCAGAAGTTAAAGAGAGCCCGAGGAGAACCCCAATCTCAGTCCAGAGTCGACTTAGGAGGAGACAGTCATCGTCAGATGAGTCTTCTGAAGAAGAAGAGGCAGATCCAAGGAGGGATCGACAAGCAGAATCAAGTTCTGATGACAAAAGCGAAAAGAGTTCATCATCCGAGAGTGAGGATTCTGATGCTGAAGACAAAAAGGATGAAGATGATGAAGAAAATGATCAGCCTAAATCAAGGTTAGTTGTCTTGATCTTACCAATTTTCAAAATTTTCATCGATCCCATCATGGCTGTCACTTTTAATATCAGTATGATACTTTATTTGCATTATTTTGTAAGTTAATATTGTTTTTTCAGTTTTATATAACATTAGGATTTACTTTGCAAGTCAACTTTTATCATCACAACCATTCAAATTCACCATTGTATAAAGCTAACAGACTGACTCATATTCTTGTATTCCTCTTTCTTTACCTTATGAAATAACAAATGACCAATATACAATTTCATATCAAAATACTTTTTCGCATTTCCAAAACTTTATTTTCAAAGCCTTTTGTTTTGTATACCTTTATGATCTCTTGTTTTTTAAAGGGCAACTGATAACGGTGACATGGAGAACATAAAGACAGAGGCAGATAAGGTAAGAATCCTTTGCTGCTTCCCTTTAGTTGAAGGTAGAAGGAAGTGTGGGGCGGGCGGGAGAGGCAGTCTAACTCATGGTCCAAGTGTTTTTCAGTTGCTCACACAATGCCCAGGCAGTTCAGTAGGAAAGTCCATTCATACACATTCTTTAAGAAGTGATTTACTTTTTCACTGATAATCAGTTAGACCTGCTTTTATCTCAGTTTAAACAGTTTCTTGCATTGGTATGATGAAATTTCTTTGGCATGCTATGGCATTTGAAGGTCTAAGATTAGTTTTGAAATATTTTCAAGTTTGATAATCTTACTGAGTTATTTGAATTTGGTCCATTTGCATGTTTCTTTGTTCCTAAATATTTTGAGATGAGACTTAAATTTTTTTGTACACTCTATTCAATCATCCAATGAGTTTTTGGGCATTGTGTACTGATAATTGAGTTGCTTCTGAGTTGTTACTGTGTATGTAACTCGCCTCTCCCACTATTGTAATGACATGCATATTACCTCTGCTATCTCACGTAACTTAGACAAGGGAGGTAGCTCCACACTCCTGGGCGTGGCAGGGAAAGACGCAGCTATCCAAACGTACTTTGTGCCAGGATGCCAGACTCCAAAAATGCTTAGGCCTGCTTCAAGATATTTATCATCTTTCCATGGTAACCTGATCAACTGTAGATGTTGTCATGGCTGCAACTCATTCCTGAGAGACAATCTTGGCAACCATGAAGTCCCAAACCATGGCACTGCCAGTGATACCTCAATGACTTGTTGACGCAACGGAAGTAATTCCCCCTAAAGTGACATTCCTGAAGTTGAAACAAACAATGTGATGCCTCCACAAAGACAAATGTTTGCCCCCTCTTATTTTACTGATATTATAATAGGCTGAAACAAGTAAGTGTACATCCACTAAGATTGACATTTGCTGTGTTGCCCTGGATAATACTGGTGATGTGTTACATCCATTGAAGAAGACATTGTTTGCAGGAAGAGCTTCTCTGTTTTTTTGAAAATATTTGTGAAAGATCAGAAGCGTTGGTGGATAAAGACCATATTGTGGTTTCACAACCATGATGTTTGAGACTTCATTTCCTTTGGAAATAAACATTGTGCTTTACAGTTTGTGCTAGAGAACTCATTTCGCATTGAAATGTAGAAGAGAAGCAAAAGTGAACATCAGTATAATGTGAAGAAAGTGACAGTACATGACACATGTTGTGATACATGTTGTATGAGATTGTGAAGAACAATGAAGCATAGTCTCTCCTCACAGATGCTCCATGGATGTCTTCAATGTGGAAAGTTCATATCTTTCAGCAGAATTTCGTAATGGTGGTGTGCGTCAAACCCATGTTTACCGAAGTGACTTTGTGCCAATCTTTGAAAGGACTTATTTGTGACTCTAAAGAACTGATGTTGGTGAAATTTGATTGGAACAGTGACATTTATTAGTGTTTGCTTCTTTTTTTTTGCAGCAACACAAAAAGACTGTCACACAAGTCTATTTTAAGACATGCCTTGGTGTTTTATTTTGTGATAAACTGACTTGATTCCATCTTCTACTTGGTTGAAGTCCAGATAACATCCATGGAAAAGAAAGTGCAAGGATTTTGTGCATGATGATACATTGAAGAAAATATTAGACTGTTAACACTCAACCAAGGACATTCTCAGATCTGGGAGGTATGTTGCTGCTAACAGAGAAAATTTGGACACATGTTTGAAAATGGGATATTCTGTCAATATTTGAGAAATTTGGGAAACATGCTTGTGAAGTGAGGTACTCTATTTCTGAATGAGAGAGTTTATGAAACACATGCTTTTGAACTGACCTGTGCTTATGGTAGCTGAGAGAGTTTGGATACATGCTTTTGAACTGAGATATACTGTTGATTGACCAAAATGTCTGTACACAAGCTTGTGAAGTCAGATATGCTGTCTCTAAATGAACTAAGCAAGGCAGGAAAGTGAAAGTAGAAGCTGAATTCGAGTCTGGCAACCAACCACATGCCCCCTTATCCCTTGGTCTTTTGTGTGTAGATCGTTCAGTTTGTATGTGCCAAGGAAAAGAATCAACACAAGTCAACACTGGTATTTCAATATTACGTACCGTAAAGTGTCACTTTGATCTCTTGTTACATGGCAGGGCTTCTTCGTATTCCAAACTCTGTTAATTCTTTGTAATTCTGATGTATAGCAAAATTATGATATCCATAATCATTTAACTAAATTTAATGCTCTAACGGAAGTCTTGTAGCTTTAGTTTAATTTAAAGAGCAAATGCAATACTTCGCCAAGTAACAAAAGAGCCTCAATGTTATTAATCAAATTGTATTTCAGGTGATATCTTGGAAGTCAATTGTAGTGAAATATCTTTAGAGGATTATGGACATACTTGCCACACAATATCTTTGTAAACACCCAAAGATTTTCTTTCTAATGCCAGTCAACAAGGTAGATTCAGTGTAGTTTCTGTTGATAATGGAGACTTTAAGGTCATCCATATTTGATTCTTTCATTCTCTTCTTTTCAATTCCAAAGTTTAAATTTTGCCCCACCAAAAGAGCATGTCAATTTTAACTGCTTTGCGGGATAAAAATAAAATATATCTATATGACAAACAATAAAATTTGAAAATCTTAATCAGGTCTCAGGGATAACAGAAATATTTGTATCAATACAAAAATGCCATAGAATGAGGGTTTACATCTCCGTGACCATTTCAATGTCATGATAGCTTTACATAATGATAAAGACACATAGGAAAATGTGGTGGCCAAAGTGTTTACAAGGTAGAATATTGACTGAAGCAGTGTTTCAGTAGACAGTGTGATCTTTACAGGAGGAGGAAGCAAGAAAGGCAGCTGCAGTAGCGGAAGTGATCGTCCCTCGACGCAGGCCTCTTCTTTCAAGCACAAGCAGAGGTTTACAAATTGTTTTTACAGATTCTGATTTAATATTTGACGGGTTCATTGTCACTTAAGTGTAAAAGAATTGTAATGTTGACTTTCTCGCTCATTCTTATTGGGAGATACTAACGAAGAAAGTTGGAAGTACTGCATTTTCAATTTGTTTTTTCTCAAAGATTTGATAATTGATATTTTATAGACCAATGAACTTCTTTTTATTGAAACTGAAAATCTTAAATGATGCTGATGAATTCTCTCATATCACTTCTTGAATGATATACGCTCTTTATTTTAACGGTTCATAATCTACATGGATGATATGCAATCTGTATTTTGATTGGTTCGTCATAAACATGAATGAAATAGAATGTGTATTTTGATTGGTCCAGGGAGTGTAAAGGAAGAGGAGTCCGAGGAGAAGGAGAACCTGGCAGGAGGGAAGAAGACCAAGAAGAGGAAGTGGGGGTCATCTAAAGCAAAATATGCTAAGAAGTCAACTAGTGTAGAGATATCTACAGAATCTCTCAAGGTAAGTCAGAATAGTACTTGCCTTACTAGTCTTGTTCCTAGATGGGGGTCGGATTGGCGTATTATGAGCAAATGGGACCCTTAACAACGGTAAAAGTATCCTACTTCTTCTAATTTTAAGGGATGCCAAACCAAAAAGGTGGACAAATTGAACTCCTGAACATGCATAAGTGACAGAACAGGTGTTTGTACTGACAATGTGCCGATAAAAGCATTTGGAATTTTCTCTTTGAAAAGTAAAGCTATTGAAATCTAAGTCTTGCTCTTCTTCTCACTATTTCGCAATAACATTGTGGCTGTTACTGAATAGGTGAAGAAAAGAAAAATTGATTTGATGTCTTTTCGGAAATTTCCAGAATTCAACTTGATGTCTTGGAGACCCTCACCAGATAAATTTTTAAAGAATACCTGAATGTTATGATTAATTTCATGCCATGTAAATAAATTGTTACTGTGAGTTTGTAGAAATTATTCCCTTTCTTTTCTGCTTCCAGGGACTGATTGAGGATGTGAAGCCCCTAACTGAACCAGTACTGGAACTAGAGGCAGATGAAGATTATAACTCAGAACCGGAAGAGGACAAGCGAGACGTCAAAATCAGACGCACGGTCGTGCAGGTGTGTTCAGGACTTCTTACTTCTCACTTACTTAAGTGGATAGATAAACAGGCAGACAGTAGGGACAAAGGGAACAGTTTTCTCTTGGTTAGGTTTCATTGCCAATGTCTTTTGCTGTATCAGGGAAAACATGATCTAAATTCTTCAAACAAATTATTTCTCTTGTTCGCCAATCAATATTTACAATCAATGTGCATATATCAAGATGTAATAGAACCTATAATTCATTTTTCATCATTCACCTAAGCTTATGTGACCATAATATGTTTAACATGGAAGTATTTTCTTAAGATTTTAGATTGTACAAAATCATGTGAATACTTTTGTTTTGTAGGTGACATTATTTTGCTGTTGAAAAGCTTTTGTCCCATACTGCCAGTGTGCGTTATTTCCTTATAGATCCTTCCCCCAGACATGGGTTTAATTAATAGAAACTGAACATCGCTACTTGTAATGTCTAGAACTCACTCCCCATACTTGCAGGTGGTGAAGGAGGAGGAGGAGGACGAGGGAGAGGAAGGGGGAGAAGACGTCAGACATACCCTCGTAGATTCAGATGAAAACAAAATAGAAAGCAAAGAAAAGGCTAAAGGTAATTGCATACCTTTCAATTACCTAAATGTAACATGTCACTTGAAATTTTGAAAACAATTAATTAATCTTGATGAAAAAATTTATGAATATTTGGTTACTACCTTTTATGTTCCTGATGCAGCGTTATGGTTCATTACTCTGATAAAAAAGATGTTTTGATAAACAACTTCTTTGTGTGCATCAACATAACATTATGGATTATAAACATGAACTTTTAAAACCTCTTTGTTACCGTCCATATGATGGAAGAGAAGGTTTTAACTCTGAAACATTGGGTATATTCACATTAAAGAAGTTTAAATGCCTTTCAAATGAATTATTTCTCATGTTTGTCAATCGATATTCTTGATCTAGATGTATTAAAACCTACATGGCATGTTTTAAAAGAGCCAAAGATTATCCGGCGAGTAAACCAGGCACTGCAGGAGGCTGAGGAACCCCAGGCGGCTCGTCGATCCCCATCACCCGCTCGTAATCCTGTATGTAACATCATCCACATCCGCAATCTAGTACGACCATTCACCTTAGGACAACTGAAAGAACTGCTCAGAAGGACTGGGAACATTGCGGACGGGCAGGGCTTCTGGATTGACAAAATCAAATCTCACTGTTACGTAACTGTAAGTAAATGAAAGTTGGAATCCTTTATTTGCTTGTGGTGGTTCTTAGCCCTAGAAATAATTCAGACCTTACAATATAAGGTAACTAAATTTCTGATATTATTTCCTGAACAATGAGTGTATCCTAGGACTTGTCATGGAATTAAAGAAGAGGTTTGGCAGGATTAATGGGATCTTTAATATAGAGGTTGCTATGGGCTTACAGGCAATTAATGATTTCTAAAGATGTTTAGCAAAGAGTCCAAAGGACATGGAAATCATTTTGCACCATTGAGTCTGCTTCAATACAATCAATGTGTATGCAATATGTGACCTTTTCTTTGCAAAAAAATTATTTTTCAGATACGTTTTCTATAATTATTTTTTTTTTTTTATCTCCTACCAGTATGACAACGATGAACAGGCTGTTGCTACAAGGAAGGCCCTACACGGGACTCGCTGGCCTGGATCCAACCCCAAAGTTCTCAGGGTCGAGTACGCCTCACAGGATGAGGTGAGAAAACCAGACACCTCACTTTTCTAACCCCCATCTCTGTTGGTCTCTACTTTCTAGTACCACTGTATGTTAGGGATGCCTTAGGAAGTCTGGTATAGCTTTGGTGTACGAGGCGTTGGCATTACATCTAATGTTATGTTATGTGAGCAAGTTCTTAATTGAACAGTGGACCTCTAGTTTGTCATCATCCTCAAAAACTTTCTTTGATTAGAGTTGTAGATCAAAAAAGGACATTAATAATAATCTTTGAGGATAATGTGAGTCGCATGTAAGGAAAGGTATTCTGTCCAAATTTGTTAACTAAAATTATAAGAGAAATTTAATAGACCCCTTATCATGTTATGTCATGGATCACTATCTACTTGACATTGGCCTAAGAATTGTATAAATTTCACTTCAGATTGAATTCCATCGAGCTCAGGAAGAGAGTCAAGCACCGCCAGTGAAAGCAAAGAAGGCAGAGAAAGAAAAGAAAGAGAAGGAAAAGAAAGACGGAACCAGGGAGGTGAGACGGAAGGAGGAAGTCAAGCCCGTCCGCGAGTGGGACCGAGATAAGATCCGAGATCGATCTCCAGTCGAGAGAGAGAGACACCGATCAGGACGGTCCTTGTCGAGGGAGAGGGAAAGGAAGAGACGTGAAGAGGATCGTAGCAGGGAGAGAAAGAGGCCAGGTTTGTCGTGTTTATTTCATTATAATTAATTAAGAAGTGGAACAACGAGTAAAGTAGGATGACAACAAATGTCCTTGTGAGGAAAGAATTGTTGTTGATGATATAGAGATGTTGAGACGTGAAGGATGTCGGTTGTTTTGGCACGATAATGATTATTCATATCGGGAATTTTTTTTATGAATTCAAGAGTAGTGATCAGGGCCTAAATTTTCAAAGCGATCTCAGCACTAAGATAGTTGTAAGTACCATCATTTGACATTGGCCTATGACTATCTTAGCACTAAGAGAGCTTCAAAAATCTAGGCCCAGGTTTTTTGTTGAATTTTTTTACCAGGTTTTTTTTTTTTTTTTTTACACACGTGAAAAAATATTTTTCGATTATTAATATAAATTTCATCCTCAGAATATCTTTTAAAAAGAAGTTTGACTGACATGTTACTCCTTAAAGTTATGACTGTTAGGTTATATATTTGAGGTTTACCATAATACATTTAAATTTTAAGTGAAAAATTTGAATCTTTAGTTTACCAAATCTCCTATCATGCTGCCATCTACATGGATTAATTGCCGAGATCTCTGACTGATCCTGTGTGTATATGTTACAGAGAAGAAGGTTGAAGAGGAAGCACCTGCCAAGCTTCTGGATGATCTCTTCCGCAAGACCAAGTCCACGCCCTGTATATACTGGCTACCTCTCACAGAGGAACAGGTCTGTATATAACTTAATGAGTCACTCTACTGAAGATAACTCTGTTTTATATGGTTAATTACTTGTTAATTATTTCAAATGAATTGATTCACATGACCACTTTGAATGACAATTAGAAGTAGAATACAAAGCAAAATTTTCTTGATAAATTCTTAATTATGTTTTTTCACAACAAGGAAGTTGTAATCCAAAAAGTCTTGCTTTTCTAAAGTTTCTTTCCATAACTTCCTCAAGGGGCATTTTAGAAGCTGGATTGATGAAGAAGAACAAGTTCTTATGGATAGTCAACTTCTTTATTGCACGAATTGTGACGTTTTGGTGTAGATACTTATCATCCATAAGAACTTGTTCTTCTTTTCTTTCCATACTTCGAGTCTCTGAGATCAAATTTTAATTTTGAGAGGTTGATGAAGCATGTTGATAAATATGTTTGGTTAAGAGTATTCCTTTCCTGCATCAACAATCATTATTTTGAGATTTTTAGAGTGTTTCCAGTTAAAATATTATTTAGGTTCAGTCTTCAGTGATATGAACCTTTTACCATCTTATTTTAAAACATCAACCCATTTATTACCTATTGCTTCATCAAATCATATTTATCACTTGTTTGATCAGTGCATTATTTTCTACATCAAAAGGGCGCAATTCATACAAGAAAGAAGTTTACTTTCCATAAGTACATAATCATCTTAATCATGACTAGCTTCTAAAATGCCTCTCAAAGAAGAGAAGCATAATGTGTACATAATGGGACTATTATCTGACTGAAAAATGGTTTCTTTTTCAGATCGAGGTGCGGCAGCGCGAGAAGAAGCAGAGACAGGAGGAGCGAGCTCGTCGTAGGAAGGAGGACGAGGATCAGGAGCGCCGGGGTGGTCGGGACAAGGACGCAGATCCACGCAGAAGGGTGAGGGATAGTCTTCAGTCATATTCAAAGCGGCTGTACAACAAACATGCACCTTAAGGAAAACTATAGAGGGCTTTGGTAGAGTCAATGGTCATCAAACCCCTAGTTGACAGGGTCCCATTGAAATTTATTACAAAATTATTTGTCAAAACATCTTTTCAGGAAGAAATGTTTTCAAATTTGGCGCAATGATAACTATACTTAATGTAATCTAACATTGTATCATTTTTGAGCATATCACAAGTCAAAATACTATGTTTCAATGGGTTGTCTCACTTGGTTTCACAGGAACCAGCTTCACTTGGGAGAGATCGAGACAGGGAGAGAGACCGGGACGCAGACCGTGATAGATTCAGGGATCGTGAACGTCAGCGTAACCGGGAGCGACCAACTGGAAGAGGAGATCCCCGCGGACCAAGCAGACGTAGTGACAGTCGGAGCAGGTCGCGACCCATGCGTGGTCGTAGTCGTAGTGACAGTGCAGGAAGGAGGCGAAGGCGATGAAAATAGTTTTAATTATTGTCAAATAAAGTCAAATTTCTGCAACATCAGCAACCTAAAAGTGCTGATGTTGGAGAATTGTCATATGGATTTGTTTCATAGTTTTATTATTTATGTAATGTTGCATATGTAAATAATAATGGCACCATTTACTTTATTTTCATACCCTCATGAATCCAGTTTGAAAAATGATATGGTTATGAAGTGTAAACAGACAAAATTCATACAAAACCAACTTCAGTGTACATTCTTATTGTGTAGTCCTGTGTCTTGTATGTCTAGTCAAAGCGGCAGCAGGGGAAAATATGAGATCTTTTATATGCATTATCACTCTTTGATAAATTCTTATTTTTACTTGGCCGCCGCTAATGGCTGAAATATTGTCCAAGCGGCGTTAAACAGTAACTCACTCACTCACTATTTTTACTTGGAACCTCATCAGTTTAGTAAGTTTAAATCATGTTTCTGATCTGTCAATACCAGATGATTCTTTTAGGTAGCCAAAGTCCTGGGAATTACTTGCTTTGAGTCGATACCGGTCACTAACAAGTTCAAATCATGTTTTGCTAATCAACAGCTCTAAGATATCAAAAGTGGAAGTGGAAGTCTTATTAACGTTGACATTGTTCTGAGGATTAAAAAATGAACTCGCTCAATCAGGGTGGTTCCTCTCCAAAAGGGTCTGACAACAGTCTATATAGGCATTTGTTCTGTGGCTATTTGTGTGCAGACAAAACTTAGTCATTGGGTGATCAATCTATCAGTTTAACTAGTGACAATGGTGTTGTAAGTATGGTTTACAGGACCTACTTGACTTGACTTGACTTACTTCCTGCAGGCTTCATGATTGGTAAGCTAAGCTTGAGTCTGAACATGTGACTATATAGGATGTTGTCACTGTTGTGGAGTGGAACCCCATATGGAATGAGCTTGTATCCCAATAGAGTCAATATCTTGAAACTTTTATTCCTCGGAACATGGTGGTATCGGACTGATAAAAGTATTAACATTCAGGGGTTTGCAAGTGGTAGTTTGTAGTTTCTATCTTCAAAACATGGGCATTTAATTGTTGAAATACTTGCTTGATATCTTCCTTTGTTGTTCAACTTCTACTAAATCATTTCTTTCAGCTGGAGATTGTTGATTTTGTCAGATTTTAACAAACTAAGCATGAGCATTTGTGCTTGGCAGTTAATTGTCAGTAGAATAGGTTGGCGAGCAGCATTAAGCAGCTATCATTTTAATTGTTTACATCTCAGTCAGTCCACTTTTTTCAGGCATCATTTTCATTCATTATTTTATGAATAAAACTGTTTATTATGCATAATAATTGACTTTTAATCACCAGAATGCAATCATCTTTTGCTTCAAAGGTTTTTAGAGTGAAAGATCTTTTAAGTTATTAAGTAAAGCTGTGACAAAATACAAAGTTGTAAGAAACAGATTTAGACTTCCAAAGACCTGCGTCTTGAAATGTCAATGCAATAATGTGTATCCCTCACTGGAGGTTTAAGATTTTCACAGCTTTTATCAGCAACGTCCAGTTTGTTTAGACGATTACCATTTAAGCTGGAATTGCTTTGGAATGTTGTCAAGAATTCAGAGAGGACAAACTGTCGTCCCATTAACAAATTCATATATATTGTCACATCTTGATTAATAATATCAAATCTTTTCTTTGAAACTTGTTTGGGTTGCAAAACAATATCAAGATTATGGATGATGCTAAGGTTAGCCTTAGTGTAAAGTTGTGTTGTGCAACGACCCCCTGGTAAAAATTAGAAGAAGCAATACATATTTTGTCATGCTTTTTTCCTCTGCAGTAAGGTTTTATGCAATTTTATTGTCCCTAAACTGAAAGTATGACAGTGACTGTATCACAGTATTTGGTTAATAAACTTTATTCTGGGAGGCAAATAAAGTAGGAACCACTTGACTCATCAGAAATAAATACTGAGAAAACATACCTGTGTTTTGTTCTTTTTAATTGCATTGTGATAATGTGATAATGTGAGGATACGGCACAGACTGCAGGTACTGCTTCTAATCACTATCACTGACTCTTTTGAAGTCTATAGTTGCACGTAAATTTCTAAACTTAAGAAAATATGAAATATTACATAAAGAGTTGTCATACATTTTCTAATCTTTTATTGAAAAAACACCAACGATATCAACATTCACATTTCAACATTTTCTATACTCCGGAAACAGTGTTGACATTAATATTTCAAAATTATCTTTTTAATCGGTTACTTGCATTATCTCAATATTTACGTTGAAAAAAAAACATTTCAAAATTCTATTATAATTAGAAAATACATATTTCAATACTGATACACCATCAAACCGCTGAGACGTAGTTTATTTCCGTCTCCACTAACGCCGCTAATGGCTGAAATATTGCCCAAGCGAAGTTAGACAACTCGCTCACACCGTCTTCACTTGGGCTGTTTGGGTCCGAATGACAGCTAACAAAGACTTATTCACATCGATGGTGTCAAGATATCCAGGTTATAAGAAGTTAGTACTAGTATGTTACTTACAGTGCCTTTGAAGCGTTTTTCATGTACAGGGTGTAAAAATTCAGATTTCTGTTTCATAAGTACAGCAGAAACTCCTGAATGATTATGCAATACGATGTGTATTCATTTTCAGTTATTATCTTCAATCTCATTTAACCCAACGGATGACTTAAATGTACAGAGATCTTTGATGATTATCTGTGTAATAAAATCATATTTTTCAAAAAGCTAAAGATTGAGATGTTTTCTCTCAGCACAAATGTTTCTTTATCGTTGTCGTTCTTCCTCTTGAACTCAATGAAAGTTTCCAGTATAGGAACGTGTTTATTACGCCCCATTATTCCCTGCGGTTGTTGTCAGTTGACCATCCTTCCATGAGATACACGTGCTAATTTGACACGGCTTCCATGAGATACACGTGCTAATTTGACACGGCTTCCATGAGATACACGTGCTAATTTGACACGGCTTCCATGAGATACACGTGCTAATTTGACCCGCCTTTAAGTAGAAACGCTTGCATATTTGAACAGGCTTTCAAGAAATACACGCGCATACTACTTCCATGAAGTACACGAGTACACGAACGTAATTGGTCCATTTTTCAAGAGATGCACGTGCATAGTTGACCGGCCTTTCATGAGACATAAATGCTCAGCTGGACAGAGAAATGGATAACGTTAGCAGGAATCCAGCTCATGCGTTGTCTCGTTCTCTTTGTATTCCTTCAGTGACACTGGAATTTGAAATTGACATGTTGACAAATTTCTCCTTCAGACATATTTCCTTTAAACAGAAAGTGTTTGCCTTTTCAGGATCTTTTTCTTTTTCTGTCGTCTTCAATTCATCATATTCTCCAATGCGACGGCCCAATGGAATTTCAATGTCCCATATCGCCTCCGGATTTGTAATAAATTCGTTTTCTCGCTTGATAGTATTTTCTGCCGCTTGTAGATTATTTTTCCAACCAAATAATGATTTTTGGATGTAAACGAAATCTACAATCTCAGATTTTGTCATCGTAGCTAGAAGAGATTTAGTATTAACAGATTTAGTCGGTAAGCCTACAAACGTCCCAGTGGAATTTGAACGCTTCATAGTGCTTGGGGCTGGCATTCTTATCGATGAGTTGGCGTACCTCATTGTTGAAGATCTCTAATCAAATGGCTTCACGCTATGTCAGAATGTGTATATATCGTAGGGTACGTATTGAAAACGTAAAAACTATTGCGCAATGGACGCGATGTAGGAAGTATGTCAACAAACATATGCAATACGTTTGTGCTATTTATAGTCCGGAGGAAAATCCCCCGACGAACTACTATAATTAGAACAACGGATTTAGCCACAATCACGGGAGACATAGATACAGGTCATATTCAATATATAACAAGGCAATCCACATAGACATATCAAGTTCCGATATATGTGCTGTTATAAACATACTCATAAAGGGACATCGGTAAGTATCACTCGTAACGTATTCATAAATGACCAACCTCCAATTTAAAAGTGGAATTACATGTATGTCACCTTCTTAATTAGAGCTACGTTACTTCAATTAGTGAAAAGCGAGTTTTATTGCATCATCGTAAGACGGAAGTGCCCAGATCGAGGTAAAAAGCTTCATTCCAGATGCGACCTCTCTTCACATTTGTTTTTTTTTTAAATTTAATACCTTTTTCCTTTTACTCAAAATTTATTCCAAATAAGGGAAACAAACCAAAAAACTGAGTCTTCTAAACAATAATTTAATTCTTTTTAACACTTCCAAATAAAAGTCAGAGAAACAAATATTTAAATTGTTGCAATATAAAATCATTCATGATACTCTAGCAACAAACATTTTCCCCCTAAAAATATATATTTGTCTTCACCGGTATTTCAATTTTGTGAATCGGAAATGTAAACTATCAGCCTTATGTAAAGGGAACGTGAACATAAATTCATATCCTGATTCAACTCAATGGAATTGAAACTTAAATTACAAAAACACTTGGAAATGAAAAACATGTTAATGATCCTCAAGCAATATAGCTATAGATGCAGCACCAGTGGTTCTAATCCTAAATTAGAATTTATAAAAAGGAAAATTGTATGTCACTACGATACGTCAAGGAACCGAAGAAATGTTAACATTATTCAACCTTTCATCAAGCATCTTCTTACGATAGCCCCAATGATTTGCTAAGATAACAAATTAGCCAGTGGTAGACACTGGTGTAATTAAAGTCATGCATTGGAAGATGTTCATCAAGTGGAATTTCTCATTACTTGTGCACCAATGCCTTAAGTGAATACAAACGTATACCTTATTATAACATTTTAGACAATTTATTCATTTTGATTATAATATACTGATGGTCAAAAGAAACGTCACCAAACCATGTTTTTGATATTCATTAAAGGCAGTAGTACTCATAACCATATGTGTTAGTCCTGCTTCATGACTGTGTATATAAAGGAGCCTTTAATACAGTCTAGTTCCACATTCAGCAAGTCTAGATTGACTGAATACACACGAAATAAGGAGCCCAAATAAAAAAAATATTATGGAAGAAGGAACACTTAATTATCAAACTTTTTCATAGACCAAATTTTGGTCTACATATGTGTCAGCTGTACAGTTTATTTGCCTGAACCACAAAATGTGGGGAAAACAGGATAGAATTCGCTAAATGTGTCTCCTAGCGTTATCACGTACGATAGACGGATATCCAATAGTCTATAGAAGGAGGGAAAAGAGCTGGAATTTGACTTCAGATGACTTCAGTCTCTTGTTATTTATAAAACATGGCCCAAGGGGAAATTTAAACGTTCATTATGAACTGAAGAAAGTTTTCATTTTAAATTGATTTACGTGGGATTTAAGTAGGAATACTTCACGTATGTCAAAATCATTCCGAAAGATAAGCAAAGATAAGATAACAGTTATGGTTCAGTCTCATGTGCCAGCTTATTCGATAAGTTATTCGGTTGAACTTGTCGAATAAACTGAAAGGCGTAAATATTATTCAAATGATGTTCGATATGAATGGTGAGTGTTTTTACCTTTATGAGAATTTGCAACATGATATGAACAAATCTGAATATTTATAGGTTATACAGATACTGTGAAATTACTATGAAGGCGATTCGAAATATACCGTTTGATAATCGGACATAGATATATTATGTACTAGAATAAATAGGACTAAAGTTTCTAATGGAATATTTGTAAGACTATTTTACTATGGCTTTAGTTAAGTAGCACTAACTTTCTGACCAACTATGATCATTTTACTCCCGCTTCAATTAGTATGTATTTATGCACCAGGTTGTATCTGAATACCGATGTTATGAACCTCTTATAATACGTATATTCCACATCGTTTTGGTTTTAGTGCTATTGTAAGGTGACGTTTGATCATACATGTAAGTGCTTGTATGTATTTCTTTCAGATTTGCTACTGCCGACAATTTTCTTAATCTCTCTCAGCCAAGCCTTCATTCTAGACAGTAAGAATGTTAATGATCTTTGTTTAGTGGAGACATATATTTGAAGATTTGGTATTGATCCCCCTCTAATAGGGGCGGGGCAGGATATCCAACCTCAAATCTTCATTCGTCTTTTTTTTCAGAAACTATTTATACGAGGAATCTCAACCTTAGAAAATATCATCATTGTAGGATGGAGTATAAGATATCTAGATGTCATCGCGCTTCTACCAAACATAAGGTCGTGGCAGGGGTTCATACATCTTCCCACGCAAGGCCTATACTTTCGCTAGCTCCAATGACTTGCTAAGACAGGAATTGGCCAGTGATAAATACGGGTGCAATTTAAAGTGCTCACTAAAAGCATTAATTATTCCTATAAGATATTGTTTTCCATTTTTATCATGATTTATTCAATACGGTATGTTCCGATCATTTCTCTCAAATTTATGACATCTTTATCTCATGCTGTGACACTGGACATTTTGTTGATGTCGTATTAACTTGGAGAATTATCATAGAGAGTATCATAGCCTCGAACATCAAACAATACAAAGACTGAACGCTATTTTGTATATTTACAGTATGTTGCTTAGATCAAGAAGACATATCGATCTTAATGTCTTTTATATTTAAACCACGACGATTTTCCGAGTCATTTATGGCGAGTTATAGGATGGTGTCCGCGTACAGCCAGCCTGTGTCACCCTTCCATTTGGTGGAAGTATTCAAATTTACCGCCGAATTTACTCTGCCCCGACAGCCCAAACCACCCGACTTGCCCATCTCATATCCTTATCAGCGATGGAAATACTTAGGTTTTTAAATTTTATTCTTAAAGATAGTATATGTCCCACCGGGATGTCTCTTCTAATTATTTAACAAAATATTTATTTCTTAGCATCTTTGAAGGGCGAATGCTTCGACAAGTTGAGTAGCTGTGCAAGTTTCGGTAGAGAAGTGTGCACGAGGGAACACGAGCAGTTCGCCCGGATGTACTGTCCAAAGCACTGCGGCTACTGTGGTCAGTTTTATGATCTTTTTCAATGAACACATATACATAAACATTGACAATACCCATTTCCATACTAAAATTATTTCCGATTGCCTAAATATTGAAATGCCAAGTAGGACTTGGTACATCTTCCAACTTGGAATCGATATCTCGAAAGGCTCTTGAATTGTATCTTTTTACTATACTCTTAAAACCTGATTAAAAACAGCATTATGAATTATTGAAAGTCGGGGATATCATATGTTGATATCTTTTTCATTTTCAAGAATGTGGTAATCTCCATGCAGTGTAATCGAAAAGGATTTTGGTCACGACCTACATTTGTTTATTTGACCTACATAAAGTTTAAATAACCCTCGTTACATCAAATGAGAAGAAGCAGAGTCGAATTTCCAAACTTGCACATATTTGCTAAGAACAGACTAGCTTGGCAAAAAACATAATATTGAACATATGTGAATTCTGCAGCTCATACACATCCAAAAACTTTCATTCACAATGCAATCATATTCTTCTTCATTTTATTGTTTTTTTTATACTTATTACATATACATTTTCATGGCATCCACACATCGTGGAATAATCATATAAACATCTATAGAGAAAAAATCCTTGAATATACAAATATGTAAAAATCTATAATAAAATCTTGTTCATCATATCGTATTATCACTTTTTACATCTGAGTTTTTTTCTGGCCTCTTAACATCGCAGAATAAATAAATATTTAGTCAAAGAGATCTTAATAAGATGTTTTTCATTTTTAATACGGACCCATCCCACAACATGGTGCAGCACTGGTGCGTGTACAAGAACGCGACGTACCCGGACGGTGCGACCTGGGAGGACGGGTGTGACTACAAGTGCCGGTGTCACGACGCCGCCACCAACTTCTTCGTTTGTTCAGACTAGTGAGCTAGTGTCTCACGTACTCGTCAATTAGATGCACTGGTTCGAGCTCTGGGAGGGGGGTGTTCACTCATAGGCCAAGTTTAACGTTGCCCAACGGATATCCAGTACCTAGTTTCCTAGTTTTCGTTTGCACATAGGGAGAGCTGGGTATTTTTAATCCGCTGCGCAACGCTTAACTTGGCCTGTTGTTCACTGGTCTATGTTTCAAAACAATATGTTTTTATATAGAGATCTTGCTTTACCAGAGTAACTTTGTGAAACGATCATGTAATGTTCTCTAATCAGTGATCAATATTAGTATCCGCCTGAAATTAAACAAATTCTATACGATATCAAAGTACTTTTATGTCAGACTTTGATGATTATGTTCATCGTGGTTATACAGCTGCCCCAAACCAGAGACCGGTGACGACCCGGACGGTTGCTACTGGGCTAAAGTTCCCTTCCAGTGCTGTGAGGTCCAGTTGTGTCCTAACCCAAACTCGGGTAAAGTAACTCTCACTTATATAGCTGATACTTAATAGCGTTTCAAGTCGTATGTAAAATTAAAAAGTTTATTGTATTCAGGTCCATATAAAACCTTTCTAATAGGACTCTAAAGTGACACAGAGTATGTTTCTTAAATTTTTATTTGGCTGAAATAAGAGCAGCCCTCTCCTAGCAGGCCTTTTATACCGAAAACAGCACCCTCCTAGCAGGCCTTTAATACCCAAACAGCACCCTCTAACAGGCCTTTATTACATAAACAGCACCCTCCTAGCAGGCCTTTAATACCCAAACAGCACCCTCCTAGCAGGACTTTAATACCCAAACAGCACCCTCCTAGCAGGCCTTTAATACCCAAACAGCACCCTCCTAGCAGGCCTTTAATACCCAAACAGCGCCCTCCTAGCAGACCTTTAATACCCAAACAGCACCCTCCTAGCAGGCCTTTATAATAACCAAACAGCATCCTCCTAGCAGGCCTTTAATACCCAAACAGCACCTTCCTAGCAGGCCTTTAATACCCAAACAGCACCCTTCTAGCAGGCCTTTATTACATAAACAGCACCCTCCTAGCAGACCTTTAATACCCAAACAGCACCCTCCTAGCAGGCCTTTAATAACCAAACAGCACCCTCCTAGCAGGCCTTTAATACCCAAACAGCATCTTCCTAGCAGGCCTTTAATACCCAAACAGTGCCCTCCTAGCAGACCTTTAATACCCAAACAGCACCCTCCTAGCAGACCTTTAAATCCCAAACAGCACCCTCCTAGCAGGCCTTTAGTACCCATGCAAACAGCGCCCTCCTAGCAGACCTTTAATACCGAAACAGCGCCCTCCTAGCAGGCCTTTAAATCCCAAACAGCACCCTCCTAGCAGGCCTTTAAATCCCAAACAGCACCCTCCTAGCAGGCCTTTAGTACCCATGCAAACAGCGCCCTCCTAGCAGACCTTTAATACCGAAACAGCGCCCTCCTAGCAGGGCTTTAATACCCAAACAGCACCCTCCCAGCATGCCTTTAATACCGAAACAGCGCCCTCCTAGCAGGGCTTTAATACCCAAAATGCACCCTCCTAGCAGGCCTTTAGTAACCAAACAGCACCCTCCTAGCAGGCCTTTAATACCCAAACAACACCCTCCTAGCAGGCCTTTAATACCCAAACAGCACCCTCCAGGCATGCCTTTAATACCGAAACAGCGCCCTCCTAGCAGGGCTTTAATACCCAAAATGCACCCTCCTAGCAGGCCTTTAGTAACCAAACAGCACCCTCCTAGCAGGCCTTTAATACCCAAACAACACCCTCCTAGCAGGCCTTTAATACCCAAACAGCACCCTCCTAGCAGGACTTTAATACCCAAACAGCACCCTCCTAGCAGGCCTTTAATACCCAAACAGCACCCTCCTAGCAGGACTTTAATACCCATATGGCACCCACCTAGCAGGACTTTAATACCCATATGGCACCCACCTAGCAGGACTTTAATACCCATATGGCACCCTCCTAGCAGGACTTTAATACCCATATAGCACCCTCCTAGCAGGACTTTAATACCCATATGGCACCCTCCTAGCAGGACTTTAATACCCATATGGCACCCCCCTAGCAGGACTTTAATACCCATATGGCACCCACCTACCACAACTTTAGGAGGTAGAATATATCGTGTCACAAACTGAACACGTGTAAAGTCAATCCAATATAACAATTACAATATCAGTATCAGTTCACACTGACTGTCCACAGTGACGCAATGAACCTAAACAAATGTTGTTTCTATTCACAGTTTAACTTCATCGTTCGTAACGTCCAGAAGATGATAAAGCGAAACATACATGCATTTCGTTTTGTTGTTCATACACTCTTCAAAAAAAAAAGAAACGCAAAAGTCAGTTTTCAAAGAATTTACCACGTGAGCAATGTATCAAATAATCAAAGGGTAGGATGGGGAAATTCGCATGTATATAGACAAAGAGTTACCCAACACTACTGCAACTTTTGTTGTTGTTTTTTTCATTAATCTGAAAGGTGGCGTCAAAGTCAGTATCCATTCGGCGAGGATTTGAAGTCGATGAAATATCCTTTAGAACAACTTTCCCTCTCTTCATTCTATGTGATGGTCATTCGAAGATATAGAGCCACTCCGTGATTTTCACAACATATTATTTACCTTTGACACGAACCTAAATGTCATATGTGGTGATGTTAAATCAAAACATCTTAACTTTTCTTGTCCAAAAGACATATATATGACAAATACTGGTTTTCCATGAAAATATAAAAACATCCTTATAAATGCACAGAGGTGTAGATATCACGTCCAGTATACATGGACACTAGTTAAATAACCTAAAAAACACTATCAACTCCTAACTGCCCTCCTGGCTATTTTAGATAAGTCTCCAAAATTACGTTTGACTATTTGACGCGCGCCACTGTCCGGTTTTCGATCATAATTGCAACTTTCTACCTTCATATTGTCATTGTAAATAAACAATAAGCTTTAGAATGTGTCTTTTTGGTAACAGTCGATAGATCGCGATCAAATTACACCATTGATTTAGTTTGGCATACATGACTCCAACAACTCAGGGAGTTCCTCTTTGACGTGGTTTGACGTTGAAGTGCGTCTCGAACGAGATTTTTCTACAAGTGGTCTATAGGGGTTTATTCTGGTGTTTATAAAGGATGCAAGATGTTAACGTCCGAATTGGTAAGCTAGTGGAACATGAAGCGTGTGTATAATGCTGGCAAAACTCTCTCTAACCCAATATCAGAGTCAATTGTCGTTGTTGATGTACCTATATTTTGTCAAAGTCCTGTGAACCAGTATTTAATGAAATAACTGAACAAATGTTATTGCCCTTTATACAGTGACAATGTCTACTCCAAATCTGTTTACTTTTTGAATGAAATTTGGGTAAAATGTTCCTTTTTCCAACTGTAAACAGTATAGTGTCGTATTCTATCTCGCCGATGATGACGCCATTGTGATTCATCACCGTTGTATAAAGTTTCTTAGGTTCAGGTTCTTGACTTTCAACCCCACAAAAAACGAAAACCACTATATGCAAAAGTTCCCTGGTCAAAACGTGGATGTGTTGTATTGTCTACATGGTTGTCACAAGAGGATGACGCAAGTGATTGACCCGGATGAAGCAATCCTCGGCTCGGTTCGTAACTCTGAAATGAACACATCATGGGTCCTTTTTGGCAGAAATGGTCTGCAGCAACCGATCAAATAGGCCATATAAGGAGCTTTGATAAATGCTCAAATGTCAGGCAACTATATATTGCGAGTCAACGGTTTTAATTTTACCTTTGACGTTTTTTTCGCCACTTGTGGCATAATGATCGCCTCTTTTCCACGCAAATACGAATAACACAAGGTGTAACAACAAATGCCGTTTATGCCACGCACTAGTGCACGCCAATATTTCGTAAACACAACGAATGCACAGATACTGCATATCTCTCGATATTACTAATATCCTCACTCAAGTAATCTACCTCGTAAGTTATGTAACAAATATTTACGTAATCAGGTAGTAAAGTGGATTTTTAAAGGCCGGAAGTATTTACTGTTACGTTACATTAAATCCGCATGAACTACGATATCGGAATTACTAAGATTTTGCTCATAACCAGAAAAGCGGAAACGGCAGCCGCTATGGTCAATTTAATAACAATGCTAATACTATGTTATTAAATCGGTTAATTTACAACATTGCGTTCATAAAACATATTTCATGATTTGTTCTCAGTTCAGAGTTTAGGTTAATTCAATAGCTGCACACAATACTAGTTCAGCCGCTTCCAAGTGTCAATAATTTATCCGTTTTGTACACAGCTAACCATAGATTTTCATATGTCCAAGCCGATAGCGGCTGTCTTAACGTTTTCATTGTTGATTGCAGGTAAATTGTAAAGAATGTTTAGTAATTCATTGCTTTGATAGAAAGTTAAAGTGAATGCATAAGTCCTCGTAAACCTTAAAATAGCCAATTTAAACCGTAAAAGCGTGCACTAGTGCATTTAAGGTACCACATGCATTTCACCATTTCGACCTCGAGTTTGTACAACAGTAACAATCATAAGCGAGCAAAGGATTTGATCAGAAATAAGATTTGAATAAAAAACACAGTTCCTACATGTTATCAATTCATTTTCGTCATGTCGACAATATGACACCATATTGATACATAAGTCTATGTATGTATGTATGTATGTATGTATGCATGTTTGTATATATGTATGTATGTATGTATGAGATAGAACGATAGACCTAGCCATTAGCGAACCAAGAGCTCCGCTTCTACCATGTGATGTGCTCACGATTTTTAATCTGAGGATTTGTATATGGCTCAAAGAATGCAATTCTGTATTGCTCAAAATGTGTGACTGCTGATTTGGATTTATCAAGGCATCTAGCGACTCCACAGAAAGACAGTATATACAGGTAAAATGTCTCCGTCTCCTGATATATACCGTACGCAGCTCCACAATCAATTAACTTTGATATACTGAATGAACTTACTGCTGTTCTTGGAGAATATGATAGAATAACGTGTGAGAACAAGCTGATGAACATTTATGAAAGTGATACGAAACGGATGAATGATGTCAGATTATCCCTCTATGATATTGCCAAGAATGAATGTGTAGACTTCCCTGACGGAGAGCATGTCAAAAGAGTAAATTGCGGAGGTCAAAAGGTTGCTTAGAAATATGCATCGGATGTGTATCTCCTCTACAAATACATCAAGGGATCCGTTCCGGGACACGTTATACAGAATGATGTCTTAAGTCGTCATAAACTACGTGGGAAGAGTGCTGTCTTACGTCAGAGCTGATGCACCGTTTGAAATCGTCAAGGACGCCATTACTAACTATGCTGCAGTAGGCGAGGTAATAGTTAACAGACAGTAACACTTCTAAAACACTGGAAAGGATATAATCCTACTTTTACTATCTCGTTAACTGTTCCAGCTGAGTGCATAAACTTTGTTTTAGAAAATGAAACATTCTGGCCTGAAAATGTAAACTGTCGTGAATGGGTGCCACGAAAATATTGGTACAGTCATGATGAAGATAACGTGCGTGGAAATCAACCGAATTACTAATGTTGTTGCAGGCTATATTCTTATACGTTTTCTCTGTGTTATCACAAACTGCAATCATGCCGCTAACCTCGCTTGGAACCTGGAACATTCGAGAACTCTCGCACTGTGAAAAAGAACTTAACAGTAGACTTGACCACTGTGATTCCCTATTTCTGTGTGAAACTTGGTCTGACTTCTAGTAACATTGTCACTATAGTAAACATCAACCATGACTTTCACGTGTTCTATAAACTGTCCACTGACCATCAGTCATGTCCCCGAGGCGCGGGAGGAGTTGCATTGTTAGTGAGGAAGCAGCTATGTTAGACTGTGAGTGTAATTGATACATGTAAAAGTGACCGCATGATCGGTGTGAAGATCGACAATAAAGAGGACTCCTTCTTCACTATTGGAGTACATCTACCATCAACAAACATACTGGACAGTGTATACATAGAGGCAATAGCCCTCTATGATCAGTATTCACAGGAAGGTCATACTATTCTCCTCGGTGATTTTAACGCGGACATTAGGGATCATCTGTACCCTCTGAAGAAACGTGCTAAGTATCTACAACGTGCACTGACTGAACGGAACCTGGTGTCTGTTGCTCCAGTGCATGACACCAAGGAGTGTACATACTCATCCAAAAGTATTTCTATACGAACTCTGATAGACTATGTGTTTGTGCATATTGTCATGGGTATATCATTGATTCTAGCGTACCTTTTTGTTTATCAGATCATAAACCTGTACTTGTTTTCCTACATGAACATCACAATGTAATCTATTGTAAGAGTCAACGAGTAAACTGGCGTAAAGCTAGTACTGTAGATCTGTCTCTCTACCGCTACGAAACGGAAAACTACTCCCGGGATGTCACTCTTGATATAGCTGATTACCCCTCACCCTCGAATTACATTGATTGTTACAATGATTACATTGTGTGCTCCCTCCATAACGCCGCTAGTATTAGTATCCCCACCTCTAAGTTCAAGGCCCACCTTAAACCGTATTGGAAAAAGGACAAGTAAAAGCCACTACATGTCGAAATGAGAAGGTGTCGCCGACTTTGGAGAGAGCCAGGTAAATCACATAGTGCTACAGATGAGCATTATATTAGATACAAAGATGCTAAGCGCATATTTAGAAAACAACATCGTAAATCTAAGCAACTTTCCATTGATGATAAGCTTAACGAAGTAGCTAAAGCCGCAGAGATAGACATTAGCGAGTACTTTGAAGCTGCAAAACATAGTTCAAAACAGAAGACTAATATTGATACTCTCATTTGATGGCACTACCGCAACTGATCCACAAGGTATATGTCATAGCTTCCATAAGTACTTTAGCAACCTTGCAACACCTGTTATGCTTGACTCTTTTGATAAAGACTTCTCAGAGTATGTTACACAACAAGTTAATGATATTGCATGCAACCAGAAGCTTGATGATGTTAATGTGAAAGATTCCCCTCTGTCTGTTCCATTTACTGCTGACGAAATATGGTGTGTAGTTAAATCCTTGAAAACTGGTAAGTCCCCTGGTCCAGATTATCTCACGAATGAACACCTTAAAAGATCAGGAAGAACCTTGTTCTCTCACCTTGTCACTTTATTCATTGTTATTGTCCAATATGAATGCTTTCCAACATCTTACCATGTAGGTAAAATCTTACCAATTCATAAAGGCCACGGAAAAAGTAAATCTGATCCTAACAACTATAGAGGCATTACCTTAACATCAGTTCTTAGTAAAATATTAGAATGTCTTATTTTACACTGAATTGAAGACTGGTTATCTTACAAAGTTGTATTTCCCCACCCACTCCAATTTGGTTTCCGTAAAAACGCTGGTGCAGAAACTGCATGTTTCACCCTAATTGAACATATTTCCTTCTATAGCGAAAGAAATTCTCCTGTTTTCTGTGCCTTTCTCGACAACGCTAAGGCGTTTGACAGGGTATGGTTAAATGGCTTATTCTTTAAGTTACATAAACTTGGTATTACGGGTAAAACGTTGCGTATTTTATGTAATCCATTTTCCTCAATGAAAGCCTTTGTAACTTTCTCAGGCTATGACTCTGAACTATTCCCTGTTTCACAAGGTGTTGGTGAAGGCCGTGTATTGTCAGCTTGGCTCTATACTGTATATAAATGACTTAATTTGTCAGCTTGATTGTTCTGGATATGGTCGGAGTTTACCATGGGGACACTACCCTGGTCAGCTACTAGCAGACGACACTACACTTGTTAGTAGTTCTCCCTCATCCTTACAGTGTCTGCTTGATATATCTGATGAGTATGCACGCAAATGGCAACTTGTATATAATGTGAGCAAAAGTGCACTTGTTATATTTTCAACCCATTGTAAGTTGTTTACTAATGTACATACCACGTATGGTAATAATGAACTCCCTTTACAAAACTCTGTCACATTTGCTGGTGTATATTTATCTAATTCATTATCACCTAATGACCGTATTGAACGTGCTTGTTTAAAACTTAAGAAGCTAATTCATAGCAACATTAGTTCTGGTTTGTTCCTTGGTGGGTTAAATCCTCTAGTCTCTGTACGTATCTTGGAAAGGGTTATTTTACCTTGTTGCCTATTTGGATGTAATGTATGGGTCAGTTAAAACAAAAAGAATATGAAAGGAAATGTCCAACGATATTTTAGCAGAAGAGTTCAGGGTCTACCTAAACATACACCAAGGCCTGCCTGTATAGATACTCTTAATCTTCTCTCTGTACAGGGATATATCGACAAGCAAGTTCTTCTCTACGTTGGTAAATTGTGTAGATCAGAAAATGATTTTTATTTCAAACAAGTATTTATTGGCCGTATTCTACAGTTGTATGCCACTTACAATACCACGAAATGTTCTATGTCTCCTGTGAATAATATGATTAGAAATGTACATAAATATGACATGTCACATTTATTGCATGATTATATTTTTAAATCCACTTTGCCGTCTAAATCTGCTTGGTCCTCCATGGTAAATGAACGAATAAGAAAATATGAATCGTGTATGCAAGAGAAACAGCTGCTCTCAAGACATGACATGCTTAGATACAGAGCTATACGATCAAACAGTCCAAATCGAATCTGGAAAATGTGTGTTATATATCCAGATAAAACAAAATCACTTGCTAATATTGTTAAGCTTAGTACATCACGAATCCAGTCTGCTGAATGTATATGTGGCATTGTTGCCAATGATATTGTAATACATCTTTTTATGTTTTGTACTCTCAACATGCAAGTGCGAAATGTACTCTTTGAAAATATATGTGATATTATGCCTGTAGATAGCTTTGTTGACCTCTGGTCACAAGATGATGACTTAATAGTTTCAACCCTTCTTTGGGGACTTCCCGAATATATGACATCTATAGAATTACAAATATGGTATTCAATAATGATTTACACCTCAAACGTCATTTATAAATGTAAACATTTATTTTCACATCACTTTCTATTGTAAGTATTAAATACTTGTAGTTCCTTACCCCGGTTATTATATATACACATGTACCTGCTTGTAATCTTCAAACTTGGAGGAAATAAAGGCTATCTATCTATCATGTCATGGAGATGTATGATAGTTCTATATACATTAGTAATATCTGTATTCATCGCTGTCCTCATCAAAGAGTACATTTGATATATTTGTCATACCTTTTGTCTTTTATTTTCTTCCTTTTGAACATTTCGTAATTATCGGATGTAAATTTATGTATGTACGTCTAATAGTCATCGGATTGAAATTGTTGACTCATGTATTCGTAAAACTCGTTCCATAATGTGGCAGAAGCGCACGTAAAATATTACCATACTCTACAAGACCAATCTAGTGTAATGTACAACTGGTTGTAAAGCTGTATGCCTGCATCCCATAACATATAGCTAGTTTGAACGAGACTGTGAAAAGGTATTAAAAAAAAATGTGAAGATCGTAGCATAGATCATCTGCAAATTTAGTTTTAAAATAATTGTTAAAAATATATTAATCACTACTTTACAGCGAATAAAACATTTTCAATTACGTCATTTAGCTTACCCTATTTCCTTGAATACAATCCCGGGGTTCTCAGCATTTTTATGCGTATTGAATGTGTGTGAGTTGAATATGCGTTGTAAGGGGAAGTGGGAGTCAGTAGGGTAGTGGGGGGAGAATATTAATTTGAAGTGATAATTCAAATGTTTTAATTTATTCAAAAATATATTTAGTGATTTGAGAGCAGATAAGGGTAAGTGTGTGTGTAACTGTATAAGTCACTTTCTCCAAGTTGAATAGGTTTCCTAGTTAAAGCCATTTGAAGGACATTAGCACACAAATACTGAAATCTTGACTAGACAAACTTTGATCAGAAAAGTACCATTATTATATGAATTGGAACAATTCATTGCATTTTTAAAACCTGTTATCCTTACATGCAAGTCTTAAACTCAAAACATTAAATCATGAAAGAAAGATGAGCTACAGAGCCAATCATTATCATCATCATCATCATCATCGTCATCATTATCCCAAAAAAACATTTTCTGTTGCGCAATGTAGCAACGTCACCGGATACAATTTAAAAATATAAAGCGCTTTCGAAAACATGAAAAATTGCTATTTTCAGTTAATGAGAATTGTTCATTTTTCTTTTAAAAGCCAAACACGTCAAATAAATTGTCTGTAACTAATCGGAGAAATGATACAAATGATAATAATAAATACCAGGTACCATGTACGAAGTATGTATCTATTTTAGGGACATCATTAGCGGCTCAATGAGACGTTTGCAGGTATTGTATTTCGTTCAGCAAACATTATTTCTACACAACATATGTCATTTGCATCTCTTATAACGTCACGGCATGGCTTAACAATTCATAAAACACTGTTAAGTAGTTAACAATTACTGTCAATCAATGCATATACATTGTATTGTATTACCCTTCAAAATCAGAGACGTGTAACGTTAGGTTTATCTTTCAGAATAAATAAGCCCGTTTGTAGTTATTCTCTGCCAACAGAGGTAGCTCCGTCATATGTTCCTATACGACCTTTGTCCTAATAAAAATTAGCGTTTCTCGGTCTAGAAATGTAAGTCTGCTTTGATGTAATTGAAGTTAGTTGTGCAATAAGCCAATTCAAAAGTTGTCATTCAAAAAGCCTCAGATATTTCTTTATTTGAACATGCACTTTGCACATTACACTTTGAGTCATATGTACACAACACGTTCGCCTTATTTATCATCAACATTATTGCAAAGGCCCGTTCGACGACAAATATGATCCATGCACGCGGTGTTTTCATTTACTGAAATATTGCAAGGTAGTTTATGTTGCAACAATTTGCCGCTAGGGGAACATGTCGGAAGCACGAGAAGAGCTCGTAGTAGAACAGAGGTTCTATAGGAATTGATGACGGAGCCACCTCTGTGGGGAGAGAGTGGTCTGTAGTATAAATCTTCCCGTCAAAGTCTTTTTACATGTTCATACTTCTTGTTCTTGCTCACATAATTATTCGTGTAAATGCTTTCAATAATACGTCGTATATACAACGAATCAAATTCATCGGCGAGGAAAGATTTTTCATGGTTGGTGTACAAAGCATGTGAAAGAGATTGCCATTGTTATCGAAATCCAGATTGTTGACGTCTTAGATTGTATGAGATTATGCAAATCACTGGCGATATTCCGGTGGCCAGGTGAGGTGCTGTGTGCAAAAGCATGTCCCCTAATTTTGACCTTTGGTGGCAGTTTATGTAGGTTGACAATAAACGGGTAACTTTTTATTGTTGATATGAACTGAAGAATTCTTGGTAAGTCAACATACTCATAATGATCAACTTGAGGCCCTGTACTAAAACTAACAATGCTCCATATCTGGCCAGGTGAACATTCTTAGTGGAATTCCCTAATACCATAGAAATGGCACCAAAGCTATTCTCTTAGCTCTGATGTCAACTGTGGTACACTGGGTGGAAGGGCGCTGTGGATATTTTGGCGGCCATCTTGCAACACACCCATATCCGCTGCTTTTAGCAATCTGCAAATGACTTTAATGGATTCCTGACCCCCCAAAAATACTAGGCAAAGACACATAGTACATCACTCTATTACAGATCTAGATAGAGTTCTATTTGGAAGATACGGTGCGGCGATGGTCGCCATCTTGAATTACGCCTTTCCGCCCAACATCTAAATAAGTTTTTCCCAATTCCCTATCCGTCCCATACAGGGGTCAAAAGTCAAATTTAGGGAATACACTTTTGCACACTAGGACTCCTTCAGCCCAAGGACTATGAAGTAGATGTAAGTAGCTGATATGAAAAAAACAACAAGCTAGTCAAATTGACTTTTTGGAGGGCACATACAGATGATGAACGCCATATTACTGATGATAGATACCAAGTACTTTTGCCTTGACATCAGTCTCAGGTTTTGCATTAACATCATATTTCGTATATATTTTATAAGGCTTTCGAATTTCTTACTAAGTACCACGTCTTTATTAACGACATTAAAGTAAATGTTGAACAAATGCAAACCCGGAAAAAAATTGTATTCCAATAAAATTACTTTTTTTCCAGTAAGGAAATTTTTTTAAGATTTAGAATTACTTTGTAACACTATTTAACTGTTGTACGTCAAAGGTGTACGTCTTTTATTGATTGATGCAAGTGATAAACTCCTCGAGGAAGATCTGACTTCGTCTGATCAGTGAAACAATTATGTATTTTATAATCTTTTAGATATTCTATCATCTTTTGATAAATTCTAGTACGGTTATATAATCACAAATAAAACTATCCTTTAAACCATAGTTTTCTCAAAGGTTAATATAACTGTTTTTCATGTGAGGCGTATATGTCAACGAAGATGGAAAGTTGAAATTTCAGATTTGAAATTGTAAAAATTACAATAATTAACAGCTATTTGTGTATTTCAATATTAGTTAATTTAGTTTTACAGTTCAGTTCAGTTCAGTTCAGTTCAATCTTGTTTAATTTGAAACTATGAAGAAAATGAATATATGAATATAGATTCAAAATTGCAATTTAAGGTCATAAAACTCTATCCTAAGCAAGAGCATATACCTTGTACCTTGAGACAGGGTGTTAAAACGCCATGAAATGAAAACTATAATAATATGTCTATATGACAAATAGCATGGCCATTCTAAGATAATATTTTACTACCAAACTGTATTCAATTAACTAACTTGTCAATGTTGTGATCACAACGCCATTCCCCGAGGGATAATGCGAATTCGGAGGTAATTTGTTTTGCACAACATATTAAATGCATTTATCCATGTTCATGGGAAATGCATCTGCGTAGCTTAACTGAAAATGTTACGTGTGTGTTAGAATTGCCTCTATTGGTTTAAAAAGACTGCCTTTCAATTGGTAGCATGTATTATCCGTGAGATCCCTTTGTGTATCTGTTCATACGATTTCATTCGTGACTTTGTCATTTACACAGCTACTATGTCAACGCATGCGGAAATGTATATTCATGTAAAACAGTGGTGCGCCTTTCACATATCAGTGACTAAGACTGTGACACAAGACGGGGCAGTATCTCATTTTTTTTCAGATTATATTCTTAAAATTTTCCCCAATAAATATCAGTTTATACTAAATGTATTATCTTCAGACTATCCAACATATAATAACTCAAGCCGTTTATCCGTAGTCGTAGAAGAAATTATCATGTATGAGGAAAAATTACTGAGGGCATTTGTATGCGTGAACAACTTACTATCATTTGAGTTATGGAAATGGACCCACATAACATAACGACTCACGTTACGTTCGTTTTACAACTGCTTCTATTGATTGAGGGGGCAGGATAGCGCAGTGGTTAGCGCGTTCGGCTTCGGATCATGAGGTCCCTGGTTCGAATCCCGCCAGGGGCTCGGCAACTTTGTCTGCAGTAAAGAACTGTTTTACTCGCAGTCAGGCTTGGGTGCAATGCTACACTGAATTTCAGAGCAGTACCACCCATGGTTCGCTAGTTCCAGCCGATGCTCGCAGGTTTCACCGCAATGCATATCCACAATGGTGTTGCGGGCTTTCTCCCTGCAATAATACTAGCAGCCGCGATATAAGTGAAATAATCTTGAAAGCGGCGTTAAACACCAACTCACCTCACCTCACCTCTATTGATTGAAAACATTTCTTTTTCGTTTCTACGTGATCATTTGATATATGCTGACCACTAAAATGATACACCCCTTTTTATTAATACTTGCAGGAATTCACTTTGCCTTATTGTCTGTAAATCCACGCAATGTATTCCTATTTATGTTAAGTTGGTAGCAGTTGTGAATATCCAGAAAACTGGTAAGTCTTGTGAGGTTAGCCAAGAGCAAACATTTCCAATGGACAATGTATTGGTGACTATAAAGGATCATTACAACAACCAGGGGGCTCAGATTTTACATAACGGGGATATACAATTAATATCCAGGGGAAAAGTAATCAAACTATGTGTTACGATCTTGGAAAGGCTGTTGAAATTAACCGTCGTGGTAGATTGATAAGCCCTATAGAACTTAAGTATTGACTTGAACATTTCTTTTACAATAAATTTTTTCCAGCTATGACTTTTTGTACACTTCTACAAAACTCAATCCTGTATGGTGACCGGTCAGTTTATTATTTTTTGTTTCAATGTATTTAGAACAAAATTATATTAACTGGTCAAATTATTTCAAGAACTTTACCTGTGCAAGGTGCTTGCCGACATTATCCCCCGGTCAAAAAGTACAGAAACTAAATAGTATTTAAATGAATCAATAACCGTTTGTGATCCAGTTGGACACACGGCCAACCGACACTTGATCATGACTTACACTTGATGGAATCTTAACTTTTATATAGTCTTTGTTGGTTTTTACTCCTTCAAAACCCTTGATAGAAAAATAACCTTTTGTTGGTTTATAAACCTTTTTATTACCCATATGGTAAATCATAAGCAGTGACATATTTACAATATGACCACATGTGCACATATATTTTTTGCCTAGCAACCATTGTCTAAGCGCGAGTTACTGTATTTCGTCGTCTCTGTTGTTGGTGACGTCACTGTAGCGGACTGTCGCAAGTGAAGGAGGCCGTTTGATGAATATTTCCATGCGTGTAAGATGGAATAGAATCGGTAATAAAGAAATTATTATCCTCGGTAGTGTGTCATATGACTTTTACGAAACTTGTGAGACTTTGTGTATAACCCTCGCTCTCGCTCGGGTAATAAAAAAATTAAAACTCGTTTCGTAAAAGTCATATGACACACTTCCTCGGGTAATAATCTCTATGTAAAACCCTTGACCGGATATTTTATCATTTATTTACAAACCCCAAGACCTTTCATTCTTACTGCAGCCATATGTTAGTCTGACTAAGACACCCACACCAATTGGTGTTATAACATGATGGATTTTCAAGTCTGATCGTTAATTACGGTCTTTATACAACACACAAAGAAAGAATTGACATATTTTATCACTCGTTTTGTTATTTTGTTTGTACCTTGTATGTAGATGTGTATGTTGGTTATATTTCACTGCCAAACATCCTAAATTGTCAAAATGAAAATGTCAAAAAATGTGAAAAATGAACATGTATATATTTATGTAAGTTATTTAGACTTAGAAACACGTGACTCAGTATATTTTTCATCTTCATTGTAATATAGACCATATGGCCCACATTACTGAATAAAATCTGTCTGTCTGTCATAAGCTGACTCTACAAAAGAAACTTAGGTGTTTTAAAGTTTGGGTTTTTCAACAAAATCAAGGTATATCACAAACAGGAAGATGATAATCACCTATTCTTCAAACAAGTCATGGCTACTCGTTTTGAAGTATATAAAAACTTATAGTGAAAGCCTTTCCTTAGATTAACAGAATTTAATCATGATGGGAATTTAATATGTAACCTATCTGCATACATGATGTTTGATAAACAGGACATCAGAAGATCCGCAACTAACATCAATCTAATTAAAACCAACCGTTTTCCGAGGAATAAAAGTTTTTAAAAACTGACTCTAGCGGGATTCGAACATAATCTATTAGGGGCTTTCCTCTCTACAACGGCCTTAAAGCAGCCTCACTGCTCGCACGTGTTGACACCAGTTTAGCGCAGACAAAACCTAGTCATCAGCGGACTAATCACATCATCTCGTTTAAAATAAGGATAGCGGCGATGAAGTTTAACGAATGGTAAATTGGAGTTACTTGTCCCTAGATACTGATACCTAAAGCTTTTGACGGAGTCATTGTGATTGGCTAGTTATCACTGAGTCAGAATGTGTAAGCTATGAGTGTGCTTTCAGACCGCTAAAATAAATATTGGAAACTTTTGTTCTTCGGAACACGATGGATTTTAATCAGACTGCGACTAATATGTTTGGCAGTTTAAATGCTTTTCGGCAGACATATGTGGATTGTTCATTAGGAAGTAGAGCTGTCATGAGCTACACCTAGTGAACTTGTTGAGTTGGTCACTACAATTATCTGCCATCACTACATGGTCACTGTAACCGAGCTCAGCGATTAGATATTTCTCAAAACTGTACAATTCAGGGAATTGATGTAAGTAGAACTTTTAGAAGGTATCATTACTTTGAAATGGCGCCATATAAACATCCGCAATATCATTACTATGCTATTGTCAGGACATTTTAATGAATGCCTTCGTGGTGATAATAGTTGTTGTTCTATTAATGATAGCTCTCAGGATCTAAACTTTCGGAGGTCTCTTAGTGCTAAGATAATCGTAAGAACCATACATTAACATTGACTTACGACTATCTTAGCGCTAAGAGACCTCCGAAAGTTTAGGTCCTGAGAGCTATCATTGATAATGCACTCCCCTACCCCCTCCTCCTCTCACATCTTCTCCTCTTTTTTTCTTTTTATTTCATTTAATTAATTCCTTTTTTCAGGATTTCAAAATTCACACCTTTCTGCTTCTGAAAATCTTTTTAAAAGTTTCTACAGGCCCCTCGGGCCTAAGTGCGAAATCATCTCCGCTGGAAGTGCTAGTAAAGTTTAAGGTAAAGGAAGTTTAACGCATAATTATACATAACTATTAAATCATCTCGAACTAATAAACAAATCCAAATTTGTTTTTATTTTTCACAAAACCACAACTATTCATTCATTAAATTCAAAATTGAAATATCTTGAACTAGGAACTTAAGGATCCTCATTGTCTCCCAACAGAGGTAGCTCCGTCATATAGTCCTATACAGCTGCATACCCAACAGAGGTAGCTCCGTCATATAGTCCTATACAGCTGCATACCCAACAGAGGTAGCTCCGTCATATAGTCATATACAGCTGCATACCCAACAGAGGTAGCTCCGTCATATAGTCATATACAGGTGCATACCGAAAGTTTGTTCACTTACCACTGAATCGTAGTGCAAATATCATGTAATTTGGGTTTCGTTTCAACGTTAATAGAATAACTTCAGCAAAACTGACAATGGATCACCCATTGTCCATGTGTGAAATAGACATTCTTGAACTCTTTTTGGGATCGTCTGGTCTCTGGTGAAAAATTTTGGCATATTGATAAAGACAGAGGGGGTCACATTTTCGAAATTTCGATTTCGTTAAATGTCGAATAAAATGTTCCATTGTCTTGCAATTAAAAACAATTATTTTATTTTTATTTACTTAAAAAACGTGCTACTGCCCTTTAAGAGGTAAACTTAAATTATTTTCCAGAATAACAAGCGAAAGGAGAAATACGCGTAGGCGTAAATATGAATCTACTCAATGCTCTTTAAATAAAAACTCTACATCCTGGGGAATTCTTTAGTTTATCTCAATGTTTGTTTGCATTATGATAACCGTGTCGAAAAATATGAAATTTCCATGCGTTTGATAAACATCATCAATGATTATAAAAAAAACCCCTTACATTTCAAACTGAGAATGTATTTGAAAGGAAAATACACTATGAAGCAAGTCTAAAATAGATACGATGTTGAAAAACATTCTTCAAATAGAACGCTTTGGATACAATGTAAGTGGTTTGTTTTGTATTTGCAATTCGGAAATATTGAAAATATATTGGAAGTTTTTCCATGTGTCTATTACTATTCTAAGTAATCATTTCAACCAAACGTATATTCATTAAACTTAAACTTGTTAGGTATAATTAATATTGCAGAAGATTTTGTCAAACTTTTCCGATTAGTTTTCTAAATTTTGAATAAGCCGATATGCACAATTCAGATTCTTATTATTTTTTCAAAACGAGGCACTTGAAACTTGAAGGCAACACACGACGAGCACCAATCGAAAGCACTGAGCTGTCGGCAATGTAATGCGCGAACCGTGTCCCTGTTTTCCCGAACTATCAAATTCTATGTCATTATGCTCCGAATTTGTGTGTGTGATCAAAATCGGAAAGAGATTGCAATATGTCGTTTTGACATGTCCTTTGAACATGAAGAAGACAAACATGCTTTTGTATAAATAATTATTTCATTTTGAAATCACTTAATATTAAAGGCGTTTAATGATGGGAAAATGTTATTGGTTTTTTTAACAAAGTAATGTATAGTTACTACCAACATTGTTTATGAGATCAGCCGATGCCGAATGTTGTCGTCTCCATGTATTAAGTTTGAAGCATCTAATTTAAGGGAAGACAACTCACGAAACAAATCGAAATTAAAAAATCGGTACATTTTAGTCTCTAATTTGGGTGACAGACTATCATCGCTGAATATTTCAGACAAAATTTTGGATATGAAATACTAATATGTCAGAAAGAAGTGTCAAAAGTAGTAACAATAGGGCTTCCTGAAAATGGATCATAAAGACCTGATTATGTAAATTTTGATTAGCGCACCTCTCCGCTAACAAACGCATGTTCAAAGCGCAAATAAGATGTTAATCTATTATTGTCATCAGAAGGTAATTCCTGCATCCTTAGTTCTGTTATTAACAAAGGGATTATCATAATTAAGCTGTATCTTATTTCAAACCTTTAACATATGAATATCATGATCATTTATTTATTTATTTAAAAAAATATTTATTAATATCTAAAAAACCTTTTTTTCATGAATTATGAATTGCATTTCTCATGTTAAGAGTAAATGGGAACCTGTTGAACTTTTTAAGTTAATAGTAAGTTTTCTTCAGACAATCCTTGAGAGTTACTACAGACACTATAGAAATTTTGAACTTTCAACACAGAGACTCAGCTGTTATCTACACAAATCCTCTTACAATTTGATATATTTAATCATGCGTGGGATGAGAAGGAAAATCATTTAAACAATGAATCCACTTATTATAGATTTCACCTGTTTCTCATCATTGGTTACAAATATCCAATATCCATTAGAGTTCAATGTAAAATACTTTCAAGTTTAAGAGGATGTACTTTAAAAGAATCGGTCTACAAACACTGGTTTTCCATAAAGAAATACAAGGGTGTCAGCTCTTTCCTCTCTCATTAAAACGTATCATAGGACAGCTTTTTCAACCTTTTAAACATTACTGCAAAGAGTCGTATTCAATACAAATCAACTAATCTAATAATATTCCTATTGATTCACATCTCCTAAATAATCTCATGGATGTAAAGGGATCTAGATATTGCTGTGATATGTTGATTTTACATACATCGTACTGCCAGTATTCTTGGGTAAGGCGAGGTAAGGTGAAGTGATTTGGGGCGTAATGCCGCTTTCAATAGAATTTCACTTATATCGCGGCTGCTAGTGTTATTGCAAGGAGAAAACCTGCAAAACCATTGTGACTATGCATTGCGATGAAACCTGCGAGTTTTAATTGGAACTAGTGAACCACGGGTTGCCCGTGTGTTAAAAGTGGCAGAACCTGTTATTTTTTTAATCAACATAAAAAGTGCTTTGATCAATGTTTATATCAAATATCACCGTGTCAAGTATGTCCTCAAATAGAACTCAATAGAACTGTCAATGTTTGTGGGGGTTTTCTCCCAGAGAGGCAATTTGGAATATTATAACTGAAATTTGAGGAGGTCAGAATTTCGAAAACATGACCTCTTATTGTTAAAATGAATATGCTCATTTTCATCCATTCCTACATATTTTTTTTTATAAAAATGTGTCTGAAAAAATCTCATGTCCTTAATGAGAATAATTATTCAACATAGCTGACGTTCCAAAGGAGGTCTGATTGAGAAAATCTTTCTCTATGTTTCTCTAAACTTCACGCAGGTGGTATGTGGCCAAATGGTCAATGTGGGCGTCATTCGAATTATATTTTGTGACTGCCTTGAAAGACATTCCTAAAGACTTTAGAATGGACCAGTCAAAATCTACATTAAACCAATCATTCGACTGTAGATTTCAACACAAACAAATGACAAATGTAACCATTCATTTGTAATTACTGAATGGCATTTGAAAAAATAGATACTGTTGAGAACGAATTGTTGAATATTACAACCTTTAAAAGCAATCTTCAGTTTTGGAAACTTATGAAACGTATGTGCATACTGACGACCAATAGAAAGTAATAACAACAAACTCCGAATTAACGTTGATGTCGATATGTGCATGAATTTATATTCCATTATTGTGTTGTAAACCTTGCACTGTATATGAGGTCATGGACAATTAAAACCTGTGACACGTGTCCTGTGACGTAGTTCTGATTGGTGCCCTGACTGGGGATATAGGAAACACCTTGATATAACACTGTAACAGTGAAAACTGTTTAAAATTATCAGATATTATTCAAGCATGTTTAAATGAATATTGACGAGGTGACAATTGTAGCATCTCTTGAACTATCACACTCCATGGAAGGACTCATCCAAAATCATTTGTACAACCATTCCAAATGAAATGTTAACATTTCGTGTACTCATGGCTGGTCATTTGAGCACATACTTGACAATTTGACAAAACACATTCAAAAGCTAATTTACCGATAAGGTAAAGGGTTCCACACTGTTATAGCATGGTCTGATCTTGCATTGAAGTAATGTTCTAGATCATATATGAACCTATACTGTTACATCTTAAACTTATCAAAAATATAATTAGATTTTTTTCAAATGTATTTTTTCACAAATAAATCGTCATCTCCGCAAAGTTGGTATCTGTACATAAAGTTGAAATATGATATATTTCCACGGTATGTCATAAAAACTGTAAATATAATTGTCTATTTCAAACACCTCTTTTATCTATGACCTTTACATAAACAAAGTGCTTGCTGACCCCTGGTTAACGAGTACAGAACGTTCTAATGTACATGTAGAAAGAAAATGACCAGAACGTTCTGTACCTCATTGCCTTATCAAAAAAAATTGATTAATCAAAAACCAATCTGTACATATAACAGAAAAAACAATTGATCAATGGTTTACTATAGATTGATATATACATTTTGTATAGTTGTTTTTGATTACACCTACGTCAAAAACCCTTGACGAGATATGTTGATACCTCAGAAGTTTCCTTGCACCAACAGCAATTTGTAAGTCTGACTAAGACACCCACACCATTTGGTGTGATAACACGACGAATTCTTCAAGTCTGATCGTCAATTACGATGTTTATACAACACACAATAAGAAAGAACTGACATATCTTATCATTTTTAGAAACCCCAGACCTTTTCTTCAAACGGCAGCCATTTGTTAGTCTGAGTGAGACACCCACACCATCTGGTGTTACAACATGACGAATTCTTCAAGTCTTAGCGTCAATCACGGTGTTTATACAACACACAATAATAGAGAGAACCGACATATTTCATCACTTTTATTAAAGCATTTGTGAGACCCTCGGGGCAGGTAATGGAATTAGATTAATTTGTGTTGACGTAACTAATTATAAGCGATGGAAAGAAAACCTATTTAACAGAGTTTGATAGAAATTTGGTTTGTGAAATAATAATTGCGGTCAAAGAATTTGACAATTTATACTAAGAATTCTAATTAAAATTCTTCTCGCAAATAGTTGACCTTAGAATTGTAAGTTTAGCTTATTGTCTTACTCTGGTATTCATAGTGATGGTGTATGACGAAAGCAGATGATAAGAATACAAACATTCTTGTTCAAAGGTGGAAGTCTTATACAATACTTTATCAGTTGGTTAAGTTAAAAACGTTGACACTTACATATTGTGCTATTTTGACTGTATAGTTAATTAAATAGTTTATACCGTTGAAGAAAATGGTACTTTTAATATCAAGTCTAAATGAGAAAGTTCCCTGAAGCGTATGATTAAGAGAGTTTATTATTCATTAAATAGTTATCGTTACAATGTATATATAATTGTTTGTCAAACTTTACTGGTTTGACCGGAGACACGTTTAAATCTTTTAATTCACACGGAAGAACTGATTTGTTTTCAATATTCTTAATCTAAACATTGCAACTACGAAATATCTGTTTCGAGAGATGTCTTGATGTACATTTATAATGTTTGCCTTTCTTATCTTCAACACTTATATATTACGTCGGCTCTTCTATTTCTTTTCAATACATACATTTACAAACTCCTCCTATTGATCTTAATGAATGTTCACACATTGTATAAATGATTTTTATTCGGTTAAGTTTTCAAATGTTCGTTGATTAAATCAAACTATGAATGACTATAACCTCGTTTGTTTCTGTAACTTTCAAAGCGCTTTTGAAGTCAATTCTTCAGAGAAATCTATGAGAGCATGAATTGAGACATAATAATGTTAACGTATGTATGTTGTACGTATTGTACATGTATGTATTGTATTGTATTGTATGGTATCGTACGTATTGTATTGTATGAATGATATCGTTTGTATAAGATCGTATATATGGTGGGTATTGTATGTATGATACTGTACGAATGTTATCGTATGTATGGCATCGTGTGTATGGCATCTCGTGAAGTAGAAATTTATATATTTACACTCGTGGCTACGCCACTCGTGAAAATATAAATTTCTACTTCACTCGATGAGATATACATGGTATTCGACGAGAAATGTCAAATATCCTCTATGTATTGTGCGGTAGAATATTGTAGTGTATTGTGCGGTCAGGTATTTTATTGTATTGCGCTATATCAAATTGTATGGTATTTTATTGTGAGGTATGTTAACTATTTTGATATGTATAATTTAACCTAATTCATTTTAATGTGTTTATTGTATTGTGAGGTATGTTAACTATTTTAATATGTATAATTTAACCTAATTTATTTTAATGTGTTTATTGTATTGTGAGGTATGTTAACTATTTTAATATGTATAATTGAACCTAATTCATTTTAATGTGTTTATTTTAATGTATGTAGTGTATCATAAGCCTTTTATTAAGTGTTTGTGGCTACAAAAACAAGAAATGCGTAACATGTGACACTGAAATAAAATAATTTTCTTCTACTTCATCTTCTGTTAACAGCGATTTGAATAACGGTATTAACCGATCGGAAAGCCTGCCAGATAATATTGTTCAATTAAGACTTGGACTAAGTTCTGATATGATATAATGTAATGTTATTAGGCTTCAAGATAAAGATTTTACCTCAGGTGATATTTGTCAAACTTTTAATTGGCTCTTGAAAATTGGGAATCTATTTCATGAGAGAAAAGTGTAAGCTATGACACATGAGAGTTAAATACAAAAATGAACTTTTTTTTTACAGTCTTACAGTTTTGTAGTTACAGTTTTCTATTTCAGAGAGTACTGCAGACACTTTGCCTATTTACAAAAACAACGTGAAAGCAAATTCGTGTTGAAAGTTCATTCTATTTCACAAATTATAAATTCTCTTATTCTCTTTAGCTTATTTCTTTTTGTTTGATAATATTGATTACTTTCGAAGATGCCGCCTTAATAATACATATTCAAGATAGGATGAGTTTTATTTCTGTATCGGTCAATGACCAATTACAAAATTACCATCAGTATCATTTAAGTATACAGAAAAGTAGGCCTAAGATATATTACATACAAGTTTTGCCATGATGAAAAGGTGTTATAAATCTCACCATATAACTAAACCTGGGGTTTCCAACCCTATTAACACACCAAACCATTCATAACTTTACTTAAACATTACACCAAATCTGAGCTATTTTTTCCTTTAAGATATGATAAATGCATTTTGATAAAGTCAAAATGGTATCACTGCAATTACCTTGTAGAAGTCTAGTAAATATATACATGCTAGAGTTATTGAAATTATGTCTATCTAGGTATTTCTCTCCAATAGTAATATATTTTGTACAAGCCAATAACACATGGTTTTCATCCTCAATATCCTGAATGCACACTGGACTGTACTCAAATTTAACCAAGGCGAAACTTTGTATGAGCAATTCTATACTTAAGTACATCTCCATTAATTACATATTTTTCAAGTTCATTAACATGTTTAATATAGATACAAATATAAACGAGTTTCACTAAGTGAGTTGGATTTATTCTGCCATGCCTGAATACCGATTTCATTGACTCTGTGCTTGAATTCACTGAGGAAAGCAGTTTTATTATTCACTACTTGTGATAACCAACGATATCCAAACCCATACTGTGATGATAGATCTCACTAAAGAGTAGCCCACATTTTATATTCTGGCTTATGTAAAGAGAGATAACATTACATTTTTAATCGTTCGTACGTGACGATTATCATCAAAATCCAAACTTCTTAGCCAATATTTAACAATACGTTCTAGTCTAGTGTTCTACAGTGGAAATGTTCCATAAACAAAAAGTAGAATGTGTAGAGGTTTTCACTTTCAATAAATATTCCAAATATTTCAAATGTACTTTCTCAACTGCAGTTGCTTCAATAAAACCCCAAACTTCACAACAATATAACATGATTGGCGATATCATAGTCTTAATCAGGTCTTACTGCTGACGTAAATCTATGTAAATGTTAGCATTGCCTATTTTATATAGATTAAACAAAGCTTTCTTAGTCTTTCAAATAACCTATAAAACCTCAATATAACTTTAAACCTTACTCAGTGATATATTAATCAAATTATGCAAAATAAAAATACAATCAACAGTACAGTAACCTGCACGGAAACCAAATTGCTCCTCAACAATAAACCGAGTACATGTACTAATCACACTGTCGTGACAATCTTGTATTTAGGACAGTATTTCAACAATTTAAAGTGAAGATAAAGATCACCAATGCTTCACAACAATGACAAACAGATCAAAGAAACTCAATGTGAAGTATATAAATACATTTAATACATATTTTTTAAATATCTACTGAATCTAATAATGATGGACTTTTACTAAAAACCTGATACGCATAAAGTATATTTGAATAACAGGATATCAGAACATCCTCAATAACTAATAAGACATGATTGTTTGGCTGTTAAAATGTATCTTATTAGATAAATGTCCATCTTTGGTTTAACAGGAAGTCGAACTGTCAAGAACTATACTTAGTGAACTGGTTGATCAGTATCATTATCTGCAATTATTGCTTTTGGGTACGACCGCACTTAATGCCTAGTGGCTACTTAGCAGTACAATTCCTTACGGGAAATGATGTAGATAGGGCTAGCGCTGTAGGCAGGTTAGGTACCTGTGTGGAAAAGTATATTCAGGGAATCATAAACACGTAAAGCCATTGCCATTTACTTTATTATTATCAACTAAAAACGGTCATATCTGAAGTGGACTTTTTACCAGTAAAGCAGGACCGTTGTAAGAAACTGGTTTTTAGTTTTAATATACTTTTTGCAGAAATATGTAGGCTTTATTCGTTAATACTTATTGAATGAGAGAAACAACTAAAATTTCACCTTATATTAAACTTTGCATGGTCATTTATCCCGACTGCTATCTTTGCTAAGGTTCCAATCCATTGGCAAAAACATTTGCATCCATGTTAACTATTTAAATTGCGTTTGAAGTAATCTGTTATATGTTTTTCGATTCTCATGCACTCAGTTTTAGGCCGCAAAAGATAGAGACAATGAAGATATAAAAAAAGGAAATATTTTAATGTATTTTATACTTAACTGAAATTAAATTAAAACTTTTTTCAAAACCACATTCACATTATTTGTAAAAATTTTTATCTCATAATAAGTATACTACATGTCGTTTATTTTCGTATAATTTCGCACTTTGAAGTTAGCTCGCAAGCTAGCTTGGTTCACAAGAGTTTGAATATAGCTTTGATATCGTTCATTTTCCATTGCAAACACACAAACTGACATTCAATTCTTAAATAGCAGCAACTTTCATCTCATACTATGCTTTTGTGGGTTTCTTGAACACAATTCAACCATTTGAATAGAAAAAACACTCATTTTCATTGAACCAACCTCCAATGTCTGTGATTTGATTCTTTGCTGTAAATAGGCCTTAATTCATGATTGCATGTTTGTTGAGTTAGCATCTTTCTCTAAAGGAATAAACCAAACACTAAGCCACTCCTGGGCCAGGATTACAAAAACCTGGTCCAAACTACAATAATTCATTGTATTCCAAGCATCTATTTGTTTAGGAACACCTGGTATGGTATTGGGTTATCGAAAAACGTCAACCTGCTCCCGTTACAAGGGATGTCCCAAACTTATTTGGGATCAAATGGAAATGATAATAAATAAGCTATTTAATGTTTTAATTTTACTCTAAGTATCTTTCAGACTTCAGGAAATTAGTTCTGTATTATTCCAGCATCTTGATACCAATTTTGTTTGATCTCTATAATAGGTAAGGGGCGCCGTATTATCGGTATATCCGGTATAACATGTCATTGTTTCACAACTGTAATATCTCCAACGAGAGTGTAATAAATGAAATTTAATTTCAATTCAAATGTTTAGCCTTTCGGCGGTTAAAAGATTTACTAGTTAAACCGTGGAAAAAGTGAGAAGATATCTAATTTTCCGATTACGTATTTGAGTCTGGATACTGAACATTAATCAGATGAATCAAATATGTGTATCATCCTTCAGATGAATTCTGCGAATTCGGATAAGTAAATAAAAAAAAGGTTTAAGACATTATAGAAAACATTGTTTTAAAAAGCGTCCTCCACTGGAACCCAACATTGGAAATTGTTGTACAGAAAGGTTTGGTCTTTCATCGAGTGTGTCACTATAGCAATTGCAATATGACTGAACGATATCTGATAGTCTTTGAAATATTATAGCACCAAAAAAAGTACCAATAAAGTGCAACACGTATTGCAACACGCTTTTCTGTTTGCAATATCAACAATACGGAACTGAGGAAAATCGAGTGTGCCACTATAGCAATTGCAATATGACTATACAATATCTAATAGTCTGTAAAATATTATAGCGCTGTCGATGGTGTCTCCAATACCCAGTCGGAGCATCAATCGATACACTAGTCACAGTTTACAATTTATGTGAAAAAAGGAATGACATTTTCTCTAAGTGTTTTAGAAACATTATGAATGGTGTGAGTTCGTGACCTCTCATACTGTGCAATGTTCACAACACAATAATGAAACGTCAATACACGTCTACAACATCATTATTTGAGAGTTTGTTTTATTACTTTCTATTGATTGGCAGTGTAGACATATCCAATTGTTTCAATTCCAAGAAAGAAAGTTAAATGACAGTAATTCTTAACAACTAGTTCGTTCTCAAAAGTTTTTAATTTTTCTAATGCCAATCAGTATTTACAGATGGATTGTTTAAACTTGTCACTCGTTTATAGTGCAAACCAAAGTAGAAAGATTTGTTTAATGCAAGTTTTGACCAATCCATTCGAAAGACTTTAGGAATGCCTTGCAAAGCAGTCACGTAAATATTTATCAAATGACGCCCACTATAGATCATGAACTTACGCCACCTGCATGCAGCTTAGCGATAAGCATTCGCAGGTTTCCTCAATCAGACGTCCTTTTCTTGTCAGCCAAGTCAAACAAACACTCTCATTAAAGAGCCACTCCGTGATTTTCATAACATATTATTTACCTTTGATTCGAACCTAAATGTCATATGTGGTGATATAAAATCAAAACATCGTAACTTTTCATGTCCAAAAGACATATATAAATTATGACTAATACTTATAAATGCACAGATGTGCAGATATCACATCCAATATACATAAATACTAGTTATATAATCTTACAAACACTATCAACTCCTAACTGCCCTCCTGGATGTTTTAGATAGGTCTCAAAAAATTACGTTTGACTATTTGACGAGCGCCACTGTCCGGTTTTCGATCAAAATTGCGACGTTCTACATTCATATTGTCACTGTAAAAAAACAAATAAGCTTTAATATGTGCTTTTTTTTGGTAACAGTCGATACTTCGCGATCAAATGACACAAATGAGTAAGTTTGGTATATATGACTCCAACAACTCACGGAGTGGCTCTTTAAGGAGAGGGGATTTTGCAGACACATTTTTATTCAGAAAAACTACGAGTGGATGAAAGTGAACATATTCAAATTAGTTCCATTACATAAAATTCCAAATACACACCTAGATATATAATGAAATGTTAAATGTAATCATTTTACCACATAACTATTCTTTGACATTCTAGTGAGTGAGTTATTGTTTAACTTGGGCCATATTTCAGCAATTAGCGGCGACTTTGACATTCTAAAGGTTCACGATATTTATATAAGTGTAAAAGGGAAAATCATTTAAAAATATGTAAATAGATTAATAAGAATACAATTGTCGGTTACAAAATATCAAATCATATTTAAAAAATTAGAAAATGTTTTATATTTTTTTAGTAACTATTGTTGTTGAACCAGCGCTTCAAATACACCCATCGTTGTTTGAATAAGGCGTCAGTAAAATTAGTTCATATTGGTAAGGAAGGTGGAGGTATACGATCTTTTTGAATGGATGATGTATCAATATGCATTACTGTAGTGAAAATCGACTCTGTTTATTCCGAGTTTAAGTATACAACCGCAAGAAATTATTGCAACCTCAGCATGTTTTTTTTTACATCTGTCCATGTTGTGAAATCCACAAAGATTCATTAGGCATCCCCATTGTGTTTGTTCTCCAATATTTTAAGGCCTCACAGACAGCAACAATTTCTTGCTTAGTTCATGAGTGAACGTTTTACCGCAGTCATTCATGTTCATACCATCAAATACTGAGACTAAATCAGAGACAGAATCTGCACCAAACATTGGACTCTACATGTTAAAGGGGCACAGAGTATGTTGTTAGAGTCAAATATGTCAGACTATATAAATGGTTTTATTCTATGGAGAGGTAGTGGTTGTTTCTGAAATTCACCATCTTATTGCTGACCAGTTCTGTATGGAGACGTTAAACAGGTTTAGGTTGTAATTTATGATCAAAAACCGGACATTGGCGCTCGCCAATGACTCAAACGTAATTCTGGAAACTTATTTATAGTAGGTACAAAGAAAGATATATGTTGATGGTGTTAAGTGGATGAATTAGCTAATATTCATGTAAATTTGATGCAAAATTTTGACTTATTACCATCTTCACGGCGTTTTTTGTTTATCATTGAAAACAAGAAAATATCATAGGAAAAGGTTTCAAAATTGTAACCTCCATCTTAAAGAACAAACCCCTAGATTCTCGACATATTTATACAAAGCTTCTTATTGGAAATATGTTAGGCCAGTTCGAGTTTGGTGACCTTGGTACTATTGCAGTGAAGCATTGAGTTATTCGCAATACAATCCTGTTAGTCAAGAATTTCAGTGGAATATCTCAAGAAACATTTGATGAAATTGAAGACAGATGATGATGTCTTTTTTGTTGGTGATCTTGACATTGTTGAATTATTAGAACCTTAATTTGAAGTTTGTCTGATATGACACAATGATTTTTGAAAAAGACTTTTAAATCATTTTTCAAAAATACTTGATATTGCTGATTGGTGTTTCTGATAACAATGAAATATATCCCCACTTTCTCTTCAATATCTAAATGACAGTTTTCGGAGGGAGGTCATGTCACCCTAATAACAATTGCTTGTTTGTACTCCACATTCCCTTCCTCTAATTTTGATTAATTTGCTGATTTCCCCATAATCAATGACTTCATTGCCTGGAACAATAATGACAAGTTGTCATAAATGTTCATTTAAACAAGTACATGTAAACACATGAATTATATATATAATGATATGAAGATGATAGGTGGAAAATAAAAATGCAACACGATCTACTTTAAAGCATTATTCCCGCCGATTTTGCGATCCATGACGATATTGCATTGACAATGACGTCACATAATTATAACAATGTGATATATCCCCCTGCAGCTTCGTATATATAATAAACCCCCACATTATTGCAATGGAAGTAAATAGCTACACAAAACAAAATTTTAGAGCAAATGAACCATAGAAGAGAATAACCACTGTTGACAAAAGGAATACTGGTGGAAGAAGTTTCCAACACAATACCTCTAATAAATCCATTCCTTAAAACACTTAGAGCGGCAGTAGCACGTTTCTAGATACATTAAATGACATCATGAAAAAGCAAATAAACAAAATTTTAAAAGAATTGCAAGCGAATGTTTTTAATCAAAAGAAGCAGTTTTAAGGCGAACATACCGTGATGAGTTAACCTATGCGAATCCATTTCCCAAACTCAAATGAGATGTCTTGAACCAGTGAAGATAATACATTTGTTACTACAAGTTTATAGAGAAAACATTAAGAAATAAACCTTTCAAAAACCGTGCTACTGCCCCATTGAGACAATCGAAAGCAAGCGCTGAAGAATATATAAACGCAATTCAAAGATTCCTGCACAGAATTCAAGTCAATTAAAGATGCAAGTTAGACAGTAAAAGCACTTATTTGGAATATTCATGAGATAAATTGTTTCAATACATAATTGTTTCCATGGTTATGTTCTAAAATTATCATGTACTTACATGTAATTATCAAAGACTTTGAGTGTCCAATTACGACAGGAACACGACCACCCAATTGTGTTGTTTACGTTGATATGGCGGCTACGTGTTTGTCACAGTTGACGTCACATCCGGTTATATTTTCGGAACAACACGACCAGGAAAAGCAAATCGTTTTGAACATCGAGGTTACTTACATAAAATCAAATCTATATCGCTTCCTCTTAAATTCATTTTCAGATGGACATTAATGTACTGGTTTGTTTGAATTAGACGAATTCATCCGGAACTCAAGCTTTACCTTTTGAGGCTGGTTTCATTGCTCATTGATACATATGCGCAATAAACTGTTTTGTAAAAATATTTGTTGAATTACATGGTATTTGAGTTAGACTGTAAATGATTGTGAGATAACTATTTTTCTCTATTCATAATTATATATCTTTGGGTTTATATATATATATATATATATATATATATATATATATATATATATATATATATATATATATATATATGTTTGTGTGTGTGTGTGTGTGATGATTAAGAATGATGAGCTGCAGAGACAGTTTCTCCTGAACAGGATTCATTTTATTCAAATGAGTACAAAATGCATTCTGAATACAAACCTAAGGTTTTAGAGATTGTAAATAATGATTTGTGCTGAGGTAATCATATCCTCTATTGCGATGAAACAGGCCATCCATTTCCATTATTTATGTTTAAAGGGATAATTTGCTTTTGCCCAGCTGTTTACCTCTACATCGACAAGTTCTTTACGATCGGAAATGGATATTTAGAAAGTTTAATTGCAATATACGAATACAGGTCTTATTTTAGATTTTATCGCATGTGTCGACACACCAGGTCGTATCAAATAGTTGAAAACCAGACTTTGGAACATCAAAGTTAATCAACTATTTCTGTATCTTCCTTTAGAAGATCATTAAGTAGAAACTTCCTTGTGTTCACTATGAAGTAGGAATACTGACAACTGGCATAAACACTTGCAGATTGTAAATAAGCTAATAAGATCAATTTTCAAAGTGACGAAATGATTGGTTGATGTACATTTATTACACGTCTTTTCTTTTTCAATTTCACCAAGCAAATCCAACTCTGTGAAATATCTAAAATATAGCGGGTGATATCAAGACTGTTATTACTTATGATGATTATGGTTCTATACGTTTTGTATGTAAAGCTATGAAACCGTGCTCAAAGAGATTCGCGTTAAATTCAGGTCAGCTGAGAAATATTCATGTTTCAATTTTTAATTCTGAAATTATTATATAATTTTGTATAAGGATTATACCAGACGGAGCTCTTATATTTAATAAAATTTAAAATAAAAATTACAAAATGATGTTAAGTGGGCTGAGGAGAGAAATAAAACATTTTACAGTTGTTTTCTGATGACCTCAACACGTTGTGTTTTTCAGGACGTAATAGTTGGATTTTATATTAAAATAAAATTCAAAACATCACACATGTTCTTCCTAATTCATTTAACGTGTTAAATAAGCAAACAAACACCGCCAACACATAAACGCCCCTCTGTCCTCTTTAGAGTGATAGCCCTCAGACACAGACACCATTTGTCTCAATACCTTATCGTGATGTGGTGGTTTGCGTGCTTCAGAGACCGCGAAAGCTATGCCAGCCTGAGCTCACGTGCTCCTGATAATGGCACCCATGCTGTACAACTCTGCTGTAGAAGCAAGACCAAATTTGAGTCGTTCTAAAACCTGCTTTCTTACTCTCACTATGCCTTTCTCTCCGGTTTCCCCTCGTCCTTTCGATCCCTTTCTCCCTGGCCTGTCCACTCCCATTTGGATGTTTGTCATCCACGTATTTAAAAATTTAAACATTGTTCATAACACATTAACCCTCAACTCACTCACTCTCAGACACAGTCGGTACTACTTGTTATAATGAGACGAGTGAGAACATTTTGTAAAATTTTGTATATGTGACCCCAAAACTGAAGGAGCCCCTCTTTTAAGAATTTATTGCATTTTTGTAAAACTTTTGATCGATACTGAGATTTACTAATCATTTCAATTTTTTTTATAATCTTAAGCTTTCAATATATTGATTTAATCATCCTCAAGTTCGAGTCCTACTTTATGAATTCAAAACCTGCCATGGTTATTTTCATGCAACCCGATTAGTCGAGAGCTCGTCACATAGAAGGCGACAGAAAATCATACCAACTCCAATCCGAATCGGACTTAAAGTCATATTGGCTTGAGTTTCTATTAAAAAAAATGATAACCTTACTACATAACGTCAAACTATTGTCATTGCATTTGCCCGACGTCTTGAACAATCGTTCCAAATTACTGCTCATGACTAGTGCATTGATTTCTTTACATTCTTGGATTGAAAAAGAATAATATTAACCTCATCATCGTTCTATAATTGTATCATGTTGTCCAAGCAATAGGGATGAGTTATGACAATGTCTTGAAAAAACGATTGTGATTCCTTCATAAAAAAAAAGATCTCATTTTCATTTTCAAGGAAAAAGCATTTTAAGCATGTGTTGTTGAACAGCGCTTTTCCTACCATAATGAGAAGGTTAAGCAGCAAGCTGTATAAAAACGTGAGGTGAAATGAGGTTTAACGCCGCTTTCAAGAGTATTTCACTTATATCACGGCTGCTAGTATTATTGCAGGGAGAAATATATTTATATCAGCTTTTGAAGGTAAGATTTATATTGTAGCTTGATATCTCCACTTCAACATTAAACAAAAGCAGAACAACACAGATATTTGTTGCTAATCGAAACATCCCGAAATATTTTCTGTTGTAAGGCTATACTTTATTTTTGAGGTCAGCTGGAAAAAATAAGCAAGCTATGCAGTATCGAGGACGGAAAAAAATAGATAGAAGGAGATGTGCCTTATTTATGTGTGAACGTCTCGATTTGTTAAGAAAACAACGAGAGCATCTTGATTTACGAAAAACAACTATTCAAGTCCTCGTACGCCTTTTATCTACTTCATGCAGATAGGTCAATTATGTTAGAAATGTTATGAATACGGCGTCGCACCGGGAAGTAGACATTTGTTATTTCATTAAAACTCCTTTGAAGTTAGAGGGATGTCGACTTGTGTTGTTTTAAATGATGAACTTTCTGGATTATACTAAATTCTGAACTACTAGATACTGCTACAAATACTAGATCTTTAATACCTAATCGGGTCATAAGCAATGTGTATTTCATTAACATAAAATAACAAGCTTTGGAATACGCCAAATGGAAAAGGAGTGTGAAAAACTCCTCAAACAACACAAGGTAAGTGTTGAAAAGTACTCAAATATCGACGAGGAAATGACCATATTGTTGAGTGAGATATCTTCCGGCCCTATCCAAGAAAAACTACAATCATTCTGGAAATTGGATACGCAACGCACTGACAACAAAATAATGAACCAGTGGGCCAAAACAGAAACATGGTTGATGGAAGCTCCAACACGAGACATCAACACTGACAGTCGCCCAATGGGGAACCATCAACGTGGACAACGATGGCAACAAAGGCGTCCACAAAGGCCCAAACAAAACAACAGACAACAATGGCCTCAACAAAACAGGAGACAACACCGGCACAGAGAACACGGACGACCACAAAGGGACCAACCTCACCAACAGAGACAAAGACAAAGGGGCCAATCTACTCAACAGTGGCAGGAACAAAGGGACCAAACTACTCAACAGAGGCAGGGACCTGTCCAACACCAGAACCCAACAAACCAAAGTCATGCCCCTACCACAAAAAGAAGATGGGAAGCAACCACAGAACAGCCTTTTCAGAACACCAGGTCCCGTCATCCATCTAATAAGGAAGCAACTGTGACAGTAAACAACACAACTGAACCAAACGTCGAGAAAACACTCGACCGACACGCGTATGACAATGGTACAACATACATTGGCAAACGGACAAATGGTGGCATTTTTGGATTAAAATGATTCTTCAAACGAATGTGAAGTATGTTATATTTAATCTATATGTGACCTTGCGTTTGAACCAATTCAATTTTTCATATATATATATATATATATATATATATACGTAATATAAATAAATATACGTTGAGGAACATTTGTCATATCTCGGTATCTGAGACAAAAGAACAAACCACTAAATTTATATAAGATAATCATGTACAGAATCCGTAAAAGCTTAATGGAGATAAGTAATCCATCAAAGAAAACCAATTAGGTTTTCGGTTTTTAGCCTAGATTTGGAAAATTGTAATGTGTGTTCTATTTTACCATAGGTATATTGTTTCGATAGAAATGTCCTGATTTATAGGAGGTAATTCTTCTCATCAAAGAACGCTAATGCCCTCGATTTTTAGTCTAGATTCGGAGATATGCTTTTCCATTAAAATGTATGTTTTACCACACCAAAAATAATGTCATTGCAGTAAAAGAGGGCTTTGAAAATAGAGTTTACATAAATATCTTGCCCTCATTCTTAAGGTAAACTTTATTACAAGGCAAAGCTCTAATACATTGGCAAATGGAACTTGATCTCTTTGATGTTACGTAATAAGTACAGAAGCACTTATCTCCCTATTTGCTGTGGAATGAGCGGGGCGTTTTACTAGCGCTTCGTCTCACCTACCGCTTACTTTCAGAGCTAAATTTTCGACTTGTCTTTTCCTTGTTCGCCCTCGCACTTTCGGAGTTAACTTACATCTGAATAATATTAAAGCAAAATATCCAAACCTTCCTAATGTACGTCAATTGGTCAAATTTGAATAGCAAGGGAATTCTTATACATGTATATACAGCACATTTACGTCTACCCATTTTGTTCAAAACTAATTCACATGGACATTGATCGACGCACTTGGACATAGATATTGTCATAAATATTCTTATCTTCTATATGTACATATTGAAACGCTTTCTTAACAATCCTAAGTTTTCAGATGTTCCTTAACGTCTGTAAGCGGAGAAAAATCCCTTCGAAGCTAACACGTTAAACTCCAACTCACTCACTCTCTCGTACAAGAAAGAGAATTTTGGCATGATGAAATAGACGATTCCGATTTCTTTATAATTTCGCTTAAAATATTCCATATCGACTCTCTGAGAAAACAATTAGTACAATCACAATAACTTAAATCAAAGGAGTAAACATGAATTGTTTTTTAAGCTGTTGATCACTGTCGATTTTGTAGAGAAATATATAAATTTGAGTTTCGAAGATCTGCCGCTTGAACCCATCAACTTTTAGAGCCAGTCCGTGATTTTCATAACATATTATTTGGCTTTGATACGAACCTAAATGTCATATGTTATGATATAAATTCAAAACATCCTAACTTTTCCTCTCCAAAAGAAAAAAATATGACGAATACTGTTTTTCCATGAAAATCTAAAAACAGCCTTGTAAATACACAGAGGCGGAGATCACACGTTCAATTTACATGGATACTAGTTTTATAACCTAACAAACACTATTAACTCCAAACTGACCTCCTGGGGTCTTTAGATAAGTCTCCAAAATTACGTTTGTCTGTTTGACGCGCGCCACTGTCCGGTTTTCGATCAAAATTGCGACTTTCTTTCTTCGTATTGTCACTGTGCAAAACCAATTAGCTTTAAAATGAACCTTTTTGGTAACAGTCGATACTTCGTGATCAAATGACACCATTGATTAAGTTTGGCATATGTGACTCCATCAACTCACGGAGTGGCTCTGTAATAGACCTCTACGCTAAAACTCCTACGATCGTACCTCTGTACGACAGGGTCTGAGCTGACAAATGGGCAATTTTAGCCCCTTTCACAATGAAGGTATAATCTTTTTTTTGTCAAATGAACGTAATTATATTGGAAAGCAAGATAACACTTTCCCCCTCCCAAGTTCATTTCTTATGAAAACTATTTTTCGCGTTTTCTGTGGTTTTGTAAGTTATTGAAAAAAAGTAATCCTTCCTAGGGATTGGGATTACTTAAAAATAGACCAATGCGTCCTTTTTTAATTCATTCTCTCCCCCAGAGGTAGCTCCGTCATTAATTCCCATACAACCTCTGGTAAAATAAGAGCTCTTCACAGCCAGTGAAAATACCGAATGCATGAACAACATATTTGTTGTCACACAGCCCTATGCAATGATGCAGTCGCTAAATGAGGCGTATGTGTTCTGTAATGGAGATTAAGATTTCAAGGTGCTCATTCGAATAACGTTTAGCTTTTGGAAAGCTTACTGAAGTAACTTAGCGATTTGAATGATAACTTTTGAAACGGTGTTGCTGATTGCACAACTAACTTTGATAACATCCAATCAGGTTTCTACATTTCTAGACCGAGAAACGTTCGTATTATGACAGAGGTTGCAGAGGAATTTATGACGAAGCTACCTCTGTTGGGAGAGAATGGGTTTTATTCTACACATACACGTTATATATTAAAGCAAAGTAATATTTTGGAAACAAACTGCAATTTGTTAAGACATCACAAAGTGAGACTGATATTAGCCATTCAGTAAATCATTTCATTTTCGTTTTTATTAAGAGTGTCCCTTTTCTCAGCGAAAACTGTTATACAAAAGCAATGTCAGCAAAACTCCTACCCGAGGGAATTTGGGAATTACCAGGAAACGAATAGTGCGTCCCTTACTGCGTCGTCATACTATCCATTGACAATCCCTTAAAGAATCTATTTAGGTAGTAGCAAAGATTAATCATCCCTCCGGGTGAAGAAACTATATAGGTCAAGTTTGACTTTAAAGTACATCAATATCATTAAAGAGCCACACCGTGATTTTCATAATATATTATTTACCTTTGATACGAACCTAAGTGACATATGCGGTGATATAAAATCAAAACATATTCACTTTTCATGTCCAAAATACCTATATATGACAAATACTGGTTTTCCATGAAAATCTAAATACAGCCTTATAAATGCACAGAGGTGTAGATATCACGTCCAAAATACATGGATACTAGTTATATAACCTAACAAACGCGATCAACTCCTAACTGCCCTCCTGGCTGTTTTTGATAATTCTCCAAAGTAACGTTTGACTGTTTAACGCGCGCCACTGTCCGGTTTTCGATCATAATTGCGACGTTCTACCTTCATATTGTCACTGTAAAATACCCAACAAGATTTAAAATGTGTCTTTTTGGTAACAGTCGATACTTGGCGATCAAATGACACCATTGATAAGTTTGGCATTTATGACTCCAACAACTCACGGAGTGGCTCTTTAAGCCACAATAAGTACTTAAAAGAAATAGGTTTGGTTAGGTTTCGATTTGGCTATGTACATGATTATCATGTATATGATTATTAAAGAACGCTTAACCAAAAAATCAGATCATTCCACCATTCGAGCAATTATCACTGAGATAACCATGTTACAGTCATTTCTGTCAATTGCTAAAGATCTGTCCCTGCCACACAATTATTCAGCTTACCATGAAAAAATATGCATTTCATATCGTTATATTTCTATTCTTATCAAAGATAATCATATGTTACCATCAACTTTATATAATTCCAAGGTCCAATGGAATTCATGGTTCTGTATTTGAAAGCATTCTTGTCGTATGTATAATATAAGGAATATTATTCTATAGAGTCAGATTTATTTTTTCCTGATGAAATGAATCTTATCGAGTATTTTTCAGAATGTTATCTTTACTCTTTACTAGTAAAGGCGTCGGCTGCACATGCTTAGCCCCACACCTTTTTCAAGATGATATTTTCGAAGTTACCATTTCCCCTATCTACTAATTTATCCCCGCATCAACCAAAGTAAATAGGAATAGCCTTCGTCTGTCAGTGCGTTCTCTTCTTGACGAGAAATCCAAACCCGTAAGCCCTAGCTCTAACTTGGAACGATCAATCCTTTTAGTGAGGGCTCTTTGGGGTTTTCAACATCCTCGGTAACCCAAGGTAAACGTTCCGATAATTCTTCACTTTACACCCTGGGACCGAGGTAGGCTCGATGATTTGTTACTTCCCTTCGCTCCCCCGCCTTTTCGCTGAAACCGGTCAGATACGCCTGCATATGTAGTATTCGAAGACTATAACTATATGCCATGTCCATATTTCTTCAACAGTGTGTAAGCAAATATAAATTCTTCTTCCTCCTTTGATTAGGAAGCCTTTTTCATGTAATCTTTATTATTGGAAGAAATAAAGGAAATCTACCTATCTATATATCTAGGTGTGGAATACTTTTCCTGAAACAGTGCCTTTGAGGGGTTTCAACTTCTTCTGAAATATAGAAATAGAAATAACAAGAATGGAAACACAAGGAACCTTTTCTTTTTTCCCCAGGGCAGAACTTTAAAGCCTAAATGCTGAGCACATCGAAATTAAGGTTATAGAATAAATATCATTTGTAGTGGTGTTTTTTTCGGGTTTCCAAATAAAGGAAATTTGATTTTTGGGTCAAAATTTAAAAATACAATTGGCACCCTGGAGTTGTATCCTCGAAAAAGACAGTAAATATCCCATTGGTAACTCTAATAGGGGACCGTCCATTGCATATCGTGTTCGAATAATGCTCCGAAAAAGAAACATAGCCCTAAATTTTTGCAGTTTTTCATCAAAACTTGCACAAAATTGCCAGCCTGGAGTTTTAACTCTAAAAAACCACATCAAAACCAAATAGGTAACATTCATACCAATTAAAACTTCCCACGTCATACAGTGCTCATCGGGAATGTAACATCTGGAATCGAAACCAAGTCGTGAGTAATTAAGGGCTGATTTAAGAATATGTCTTCATAATATCAAGTGCATGGAATATTGCTATGGTGCCAACAATACTACACTGTAAGTGAAAGTGAAGGCTGTTTACTTTTTTTTGGTTTTACAATGTTACAAATGTTTTTCAAGCCCCCGGCCCCCACACATATTCAACCCCGTTTGAGTACCTTCATTTCATTTACCTTTTTGGACCGCACACCCACACGAATTCATTGTGACATATCAACATCTGATGATCACTGTATAGTGTGAAACGTGACGTGGATTGAAACCATTGGATTAGAATAGGATCATGATTTATGCCTCTTCTTACAATGCCTTTGAATTTTACCCTATAGTTCTAAGTTCAAAGCTTGATGAAGTAATGCTGTCACCCACAACTATAGGCCATAACACTGATAAGCTGACCCATTGTATATTATCAACGCGGCTATGTTGCGAGAGACTCGGACAAGGTTAACCAACTAGGGGGAGGATGTGTTAGTTCAACTAGAGAATACGGAACCTGTAATCCACCGAGGGATAATCTCTCAACTGTATCTTCCAATTAGTAAATTATGCTTAGGCCTGTCCACCTACACTGATTTTGCTGGCAGTTCATTAATTAGTCAACACGCCAAGTTAATCATCGCCGAGCAAGGCTAACAGTCCTTTTCGAACACGCATAGGAACCTTTAGAACTCTTTTGAGTGGGAATGATACACTTCCTGTTTGGATTAAAACGTTATGACCGTTTGACATTGGGACCAGGTCTTAAGTCTTTGTTTTGTAGGTTTGGTTCCGATTTGGGTTTTAAACTACAAATGGACTGTTTTGTTTAAAGTTCACAAGTTTCTCACAGGATAAATATTCTTTTCTCTTACGGTAGTGAATATGTCAATGGTCTTTTTTAAATCTTGTATTGTAATAAAAGTCCACTCATGGGAGTATTTTCATACGAAATAATTAAGTTTGTTTAACTTTAATGATATCAAAGAGGCAGTAGCCCGTTTTTGTTAAATAAAATGACCTCACTGAAACGAAAATAAATGGTTCCATAAAAAGACAATGATTATTGATTGAAAGAAGCAGCTTTTACAAGAACGTCTTATTTTCAGTTAAGTTAGGCGAATATATTACCCTAACGCAAATTATTAAAAGCTATTCACACATAAATAGCCGCCAGTGCGTATATATTTGGTCTGTTATAAATAGAATTTATGTTTCTCCTTTAGTTCTAATTAAGGAAATATAAATAAATCATGAACTTTGTCACCAATATCATTAAAATTACACGGAGTAACATCTATTTACGTCATTTACGTTATTAACCTGTCTAGTTTGGGAGAAACTTATTAGAAACAAGTAGACGTAACGCTTGGAGTTTAAGAGAAATTGAGAGATGAATTTTCAACTTTACTAAGAGCAATTGTTGTAGATGAAGTTCCATTTTATGACATCTATGTTTGATAAACAAACTTCAAAAATAAATTGTAACAACTGAGTTTTTAGCCAGAAAACAATTTTGAAATTTAAAGATTTCTTAACAAAACTGAATTCAAGTTTATTAGAAAGTCCCTCAATGTAATTCATTTTATAATGAACATATTTGCCAATGATAAAATTGTTGCTATGCTGAGAAACTTCTTTGAATGTTTAATGGTTGACTAGTTATTATCACTTCTTGTTCAGTTCTACGGCATGGTTGAAGTTGAGGAGAAGAAAAATGATGACGGGAAGTTAATGGGTATATAAATTCTTTATTCTGAGAAGGCGAGGTTTCAACATAAATACTAATGTCTTGAAAACGACCATAGTATCTAAATTTTATGTCGAAACGTCGCCTGTCTAGAGTAAAGAAGTTATATACCCATAAACTTGCCTTCATCATTTTTCGATGAAGTGGTTTACAAGTTAACATAATTTCTTTAATGATGTTATGTTTTCGTCTCTTATAACCTTTGTTATATGTCATTATCTATGTTTCTGTTGTGATTAGATTTATAAATTAAATTCATGTGAATAGATCATATATTGTGAGATCTTTGAGATTCTGAGCACATTTGCATCTCGTCTTCTGATTGATAGAACTTACATTATGTATGAAGGCATAGCAGTAACCTCTCTTTATAATTCATTGCACTGTGGGCGTGTTCTGGCTTGATTACATTTCAACATTCCATAGATAAAGATTCCTCCACAAGGTATCGATAATCACATGGTTTGTTGATCTCAACAAGGAATTTCTAGCGATTTGATATGAAATCAGATGACCCTTCGAGTTTAGTCGTTCTCACTAATATCTTATGTAACTTGCGAATCAAGCATGGAAAAATACATTTATAATTCATATAAAGACAAATTAAACTACAAGGTGAAGCCCACTTTGTGGTATCAAAATAACTTACAGCTCAATGAAGACGCTATGCACAATGAATTAAAGGTATTGACGTACAGAAATATCATGTAAATAAGAATAATGCACAACTGATATATACCTCTCCAACCTACTGACGATCTGCATTTAGGTAGCCTGTGATATTACTTATTTTGACAATATGAAGTTATGCAGGAGATAAAGTTAATTCAAATTGCCGGAAAGAATCGATGCCATATGTGTCTCGAATGCCAATAAACTAAACTATTGGCATTATAAGAATTTTGCATATAATCTGAAGACCAAAACCGACTGGCGTTATTGTTAGATCAACATCTATGCTTATGCTATGGATTAACAATCGGGGAATTTATAAAAGCACCTTGATAAAATTTAATCTTTTTATCAGAGGTAAAATGATTCAGGCGTATTCCAAATCGGAGATCTTTATTAGTTCACTCGTTCAATATTTCCTATTTTGTGCACAACAAAACCTTACGATTTTGATATTCTTCAGTGATTTTAGTGATTTGAAGACTATTAAGTAATCTATTCATCGATAGAATGTTATAGTCAATACAAATGTCAGATGCCCTTTAGAAGCCAATATGAAAATATGTGTTAGAGTGCCTCTATTCTGACGTTTTCTTTAAGACTTATTCTTCAGTTTGAATGTACAGTGTGAAGGTATATAATAGTATACTAGAAAGAAAAGAAGTAAGGTGAAAATAATAACAATCAAACTCCATTTGAAGTGATTAATAGCTTTAAACACAAGTCATGTCTGTTCCTATGCATAAATTCAACGTGATTGTACCGATTTCTTCTGAGAGATTGGAACTAGAAATATTCTAATCGAAATTTTAGGAAATCGGAATTTCGAAAATATGACCTCTTCTGCCTATTTCATCGTGCCAAAATTCGAATTATTGTACGAAAATAACTTTAAGAATGACTATATTAAGTGATTCATTCAGTTTTGTGGAAGTAATTTCATTGTCGTCCAAATAAACCTCAAATTACATGATATTCTCACTACGATACAGTGGTACATGTTTGTGAACATACTTTTGTTTGCAGCCGTATGTTGAACATATTCAATGACATTCATTATCTAGGCCTGCCATTCCTATAGAGAATCAAGCAGCTTTCCATATTAAAGTCAGTGATGCGATATGGCGAGTAACATTCTCTCCCCACAGAGGTTGCTCCGTCATTAATCGCTATACAGGAAATTATGACGAAGCTACCTCTATTGGGAGAGAATGGGTGAGTAAAAGACATCTTAAATTTACGATTCCTATAAAATATGATCACTTAAGTAAACGGGAAAGTTGGGGCTTACATTTGAACGTTGCTAGTTTAACGAAGAATTTCCTAAGCGCTAACATAAAATGTCACACCCCTAAGAGATATATATTTCTGTATAGAGATGAGATTATCTATATATACCAAAGCAATAGTGTCAGACAGAAAAAACCAGTTTATTTCTCAAGGCTTCTCTTGTGACCCATTGGAAACAAAGCGAGAGGTGTTTAGCTGATTTTTATGCTGTACATAACTTTCTACCAAAACACGTGATGAGACAAATTAATTTAATCATAGATTTCATAAGCTCTTTTATCATGATCAGCTATTAGTATAACTATTTGGAGGTTTTCATCTTGACGTAAGCAAAATCAAATCAGCCGAAAAGGTATCCATTGATTGACCTTCCGCATTTTACATGTTATCAATTTCTGTGTTGTAAGATTACCAGTAGAATATCATGATGTGGTGGTTTGTGTGTTTCAATTACCCCGAGACGTATGACAGCCGTAGCCTAGTAGGACAGCTGTACAGGTAGACGGACAAAATTCGAATCGTTCTTAAACCTGCCCACTAACTGATGCTCTGCCTTCCATTTATTTCCTCACTGTTCTTCCTGATGTGTCCACTCTCTTTTGAAATGATTTTCATCCACGTGTTTAAAAACTAAAACATTGTTGAAAACACGTTGAACCCAAACACCTTCACTCTCTCACTGGTACAGTGTTCGAAGAGTGTATTCTGTATGATGTATCCCCTGGAGTGCGTGACATGGTACCGGCTGTATTCTGTGCCAGCTAATACTTAAAGAGCGTATCTAATTCCAGATATCGCTCAAAGACCCGTCGTACAGGATGTTGCTTTTTGACTTTATCAAACTTTAAGACCGTCTCCTAAAAGAAATGTTATCATAAAACACAGAGACAAGGTACTTGGTGAGAGTAAGGCACAATTTCGCTAAATCTTGATTTGTTTAATTATCTTTCATGTTGTTATGGATGAAGAATAAATTTCTGACTCTCAACTTAAACAGTTTTTACACGAATAAAAGTGTATGAGAAAGTGCTTGTAATACATTTCTGAAGAACGTGCGCCCCAAAAGGCAGAACATTTCATATCTCGCAGCTTCGGAAGGTTTACTTTCGTATGTTACAAAGGGCAACGTCATCTTTGAAAACCACATAAAAGCTTTTTTGAGAAACTGGAAAGCAGAAGTATTTCATAACCATAAGAGAGCAAGACATCATTTCACAAAATAGATTTAATAATTGTAAGCATTTGATTTATGTTGAGGAAAAAAGGGAATGTATTTGTAATTTTCGGGATCGGGGTCAGTTTCACAACCTTCATACTTGGCAATTGGACGTAATTCACTATGTATATCTTGAATGCTTGTAACAAATTATTGTTATAAACATTGTTTTAGCGACTGAATCTAATTGTACAATCGTCTTGGAATTTGATTGAGTTGCATTCGATGTGGTAGAGACGGATAGTATATGGATATAGCGACGTGAATTCTTAAAAAAAGATATATCATAAACATTAAAGCAGCAATCATAAATCAACAAATGAATAAAATGTGCTTGTCAAATCGAAATCATTTGATAAGCAAATAAACACATTTACACATCAAAAACGTATTTCACCTGTTTTGCCAATAACCCTCCATGATGCGTATGGCAACAGGGGTAACAAAGCAGCGTATCACAGACTTTCATACCGGCATTAACATCAAGACTCAATCATAGGAGAGTGTCATAATCCGAGAGTTAAAGGAGTATATTTACACACCTTTGAAGAATGCGCAGTAGCGTTAAGGCAAGCCTTGGATAACATGGTTAGCACAGTCTCTTCAAGCAAAGTTCGTACAAAGTCTGTATAAAACTATATTGGTGGACCCATTTCACAGGTTGACTGTACAAAAGTACCAAACAACTTTGGTTCATATGCCTCCTCCTCGAAATCCAAAGCAGAAAGAGTTCGCAAATCGCACGCATCCGACGAAGTTTGAAAAACAAGGTACTTTCCTTTTGGCGTGTCTATTCCTGGTTTGGATGTTTTCCTGAAAAAAACATGATAAATGCTTTTACATTTGGTTGGTATTGTCCAATGCTAGTCCGAAACGTTTAGCATCCTTAAGAGGAGATATCTCTTTTATGTAATATCATTTCAACTCTTTAGAATTTATGGTAACATGATAACTCCATCTAAAATTTTATTCAATGCGTTACTTTAATGAAATATTTAGCAGTGCAATATATAGATAAACGTAAACGATAAACTAGGTCTCTTACGGCAAACACACTGCTCTGGGCAAGACTCTCGTAACAGTTCGCTCATGTACACATCGGGTTCGTTACAGTCTTCACGCGTGACTGTGGCACAGTAGTCGTAATCGTAATATATCTCGGGGTTCTTGCAAGGTTCTGGAAACAACATTAAATATTGATTTAAGCAATGATTAGCGTTTTCAGCGACTACTGAACTAAATTGATTTTCCTCATAGTAATGATAAGTTGATATCTGCGATTATTTCCGAAATGACGAAGAACCACTTTTCATGGAAAGGCTTTAAAGATGTTTTAAAAAATGTTTACTCATACATTTTGATACAAAAATTTCTTTCATCCTTAAAACATTAAACACTATTTTTAATAGATGATATCAAAGTGATTGTTGCGAGCAAGAAGCTTACAACAGAGGACGCTCCTACCATTTTCATGAACACATTATTATCATGGACATCTTAACTTCTATTATATTTCTTTGTGTTAAATAGAGTATTAACAATTCTAAAATATTTGCATTTTATCTAAAAATATCATGTTACTTACGATCACAATTTGGACCAAGTCCGTAAGTACAGGCGCAAGTACATGTGGTTCTGTCCAGTGTCCCAACGCCAATATTTTCTTGTTGGCATGTTTTAGTACATTCTGTTAACAAACACTTTGTTTAATAGGCTGCTTTGGTTAAAAAACAGCATTTAGTTTTATATTTGAATTTTAATTTAACCAAATTACAAAAGTTTCTTTAGGTACCTTTTTAAAAAATTTTGGTATAATGAGAAAGAATAAGTTCTATAGATAGACAACGTCTCCAGTGCATGGGTGCAACGTTGCAGTGTAACTGTGATAGTAGCTACACTGATACGTTGCATTCAAGCCTATGTGTTAAAGAGCCACTCCGTGAGTTTATGGAGTCATATATGCCAAACGTAATCAATGGTGTCATTTGATCGCCAAGTATCGACTGTTACCAAAAAGACACATTTTAAAGCTTATTGGGTTTTTTTACAGTGACAATATGAAGGTATAACTTCGCAATTATGATCGAAAACCGGACAGTGGCGCGCGTCAAATAGTCAAACGAAATTTAGGAAACTTATCTAAAACAGCCAGGAGGGTAGTTAGGAGTTGATAGTGTTTGATAGTTTATATAACTAGTATCCATGTATATTGGACGTGATATATACCCCTCTGTGCATTTAGGCTGATTTTAGATTTTCATGGAAAACCAGTATTTGTCACATATATGTCTTTTGGACATGAAAAGTTAAGATGTTTTGATTTTTTATCACCACATATGACATTTAGGTTCGTATCAAAGGTAGATAATATGTTATGAAAATCACGGAGTGGCTCTTTAATTCTAAAACGTTGAGGCCGGATGGTATCCGTTTTGCACCATGTAACTATCGCAACATGAGATTGAATGTTCCTAGCAAAACCAAAATGAATGATGTATCGAAGTGACATTCATCGCAATACGCGAAAATGACATGTAAAATAGAGCGATGCGTCACGATATTAAGAAGATTGAATAAGTTTTGATAGGTTTGAAATTAATTTTGTCTCTAGAATAATTAAGATTGCATCTTAGAGTTTAAGTCTACAGATTCAACTGGTTATTACTAACACAAAAACAATTGAAATAGAGATAATAAAATACTATTCAATCACCATAAAGGTTAATTAAATATCAAATCACTTACCACATGTTCGGTTTCCTGAATGTGTGCATTTAACTAAAAGGGCACGCATATGGTTTAGTAATTGTAACAGGAAAACGTGTTTGAAATTTATAGAAATAGGATACATTGGGCAAAATGATATTGACATTATTACAGAATAAACAGCATCGTATCAGAAAGGTATTATGTAAAAGAAATAATCTCAGCAAGGATATTGAGAATGTAATTTGGACGACGTATTTATTGAAAACTATGTGTATGTACTGGTTACAGCCTTTTTGAATGCATTGAGAAGTATTATGTGACATTTGATTGATAATCTTAAACCATTCATGTGGATTTTATGGCATATGGCAAATAATCCATACATCCATCCAAACATACATACATACATACATACATACAGACACTTACATAAATACATACATACACATGTACATGCATAAAAACATAAGCATGAACCCATAACATATATTCATACAAACACATATACATACACACACATACATACATGCACACATAAGAAAAGATACATGTAAAATACATACAGTAAACATGTTAATTTATCCATCCATCCATAAATACATTCATACATACATACATACATACAAACATACATACACATACACATACACACGTGCACACATGTATAAGAAAAGATACATACATACATACATACATACATACATACACATACTTACATACATACATGCATACAAACTTACATAAAAATACATGCACGCACAAATACAAAATATACATACAAACATACATACATGCACACATAAGAAAAGATACATACAAACATACACACATACATACATACATGAAAATATAAACTTTATGACTAGTACTTACCACATAAACCGTTGTCACAAAAAGGTTGGCTATCTTTACATTGTGTGCAGACAGGACCCGCCTTGTATCGAAACGAGTCTAGATTGCCGCTAAAACAAATGATAAGATATTGTGCATTTACCCCTATAATCATTCGAATCATACTATGAAAAGAAGACGCAACAGATATGATGTTCTCGAATTAGAAATGTAAAACCTACCCTCCTCCGTATACGCAAAGTAAAGCGTATGGAACAAGACCGCGTCTAGGACACGCCTTCAAAGCACAGCCCATACTTTGCCTGTCCGCTCCAACCATCTGAATACCAGAACAAAATACATCAAAGCAATTATCAATGTAAATATTTGGATAAATTTGACAAAGTATTTGCAGAACTTAGTAAAATATAGAAATATTAACTGAACCCAAATACAGTCTTTTCATCCAGCTTATCATTATTGTTTTGTAGCTTATCATTATTGTATTGTTCACATATACATTTAATCAATATATGTTCCTTGAACTTTCGTATATTACGAATTCGGTTTTCGAATTCACTTTCCTGGAAATTTTATCACGTGCTTCGTATTCACTTGATGGTTAATAGGGAAATAGTTTTAAAAAATCGAAATGACATATATATTTAAGGTAATTCATGAACTTAAGATTAAACAAGAAAGAACGTTTTGAAACTTATTCTATGCACGAGTTGGCTTATATTCTTATAACGTTATCAAGCATGGTATTGATTTGATTTTAACTGTTATCGAGCATGATTTTCAACACTATGATAGCGTTTACATAATTAAAAGCAATTAAGAAGTTATCCTCTAATTAATCGTTAAAGGGAACTATTTTCCTCTATTTTCTAAGATAAAAGTAATAAAAACGATAATATACTTAATTAGTTTTGCCTTATCTTAGAACATCGAAAGAGATCTATCTTATTGTTGAGAGGCACTACCTGCCAGCCACAGTCCCAAACAGAGGCTAAATATTTCACACCTTCCTTCCTTATCTCTGTCGCAAGTATGCCATATTGCGCGGTTCTTTCATAATCTCATATATGTGAAATAAAATGTAATACGATTACCGTACTCTTTTATCCAATCAAATATCGTATCTCATCTCCGACCGACTTCTCTCATGTGAGAAATAGGTATGGACATGTGAGTAATTTCAAGTCTTTCGGGAATTGTATGTAACATTGATGCCGATTGTACAAGGTTTGCAACCAGTCAATATTTCTCTATACCCGACTGAGCTGCACGTTTAACAGTGGCTACAAGGAAAGAATTTACATGAGAAATTTCTATGGAGAGAGAATGCCCGTTTGTTTGTATGGCTCGTTAAGTGCAATGAATAACTCAAGCGACAGAAGTCTATATCAACAAACAAGATAAAAGCAGCTTCAATCAAATTTCACCTGGAACAAGTTCTAAGATGCATTGATATTTAAGATGAAATGTTTAACTGTACTATCAAATGAACTATTTTGTGAGGGGATATCTTTATTCGAAAAAAAAAAACTGATTTAAAAATAAAATTTCAGAAGGTTTTATGGCCATAACTATAGAATGAATATTATTATTCTTGCAACCAGTCACGTTCAATCTCTCTTTTAACTCTTTCTCTTTCTCTATAATAACTCAGGCGACAGAAGTTTTTATCAACAACAAGACAAAAGCAGCTTCAATCCAATTTTGTCTGAAACAAGTTCTAAGATGCATTAGTATATAAGATGGAATGTTCAACTGTACAATCAAATGAACTATTTGGTGAGGGGCTATCTATATTCGAAAAAAAAACTGATTTGAAAATATAGTTTCAGAAGGTTTTATGGCCATAAGTATAGAATGAATATCGTTTTTATGATGGGATTGCAAGAAATTGACCATTTTGAAATTAGTAATATCAACAAGGCATGTTAAAGGTTAATTAAGTATTATGTAATCTCTGATGTCACATCCTTGTCACATTAGTGAGCACTTATAAATACTTATTTATTATTATTCGTGAGATATTCTAACATTTTGTCTCTGAAATAATTATATGATTTAAAAATATGATTTCAGAAAGTAATGTAAACATGGAAGTACATAGTTATAAAAGAGCACCTGTGATATTTCTAATTATATATTTTTATTTACATAAAACAGATTAATTTCCTGCTCTAATGTGATTAACTTAAATTGGGTTTTGTCTACTATAATTGCAGCAATGACATAGACAATGAAAGGGAAATGGAAGTATCATATCAGTTTGTTATTTTTAACGTATGATTGTGACATATTTCTAAAATGAAATATGAATCATATATTAAAAAAGCCCATAAATAAAAAAGGTTTGATGGACCTTTTTTACATTTTGGCACAGGCATAGAGGGTAAGATCAAATGTTGCGGTGAAGTACTTACAGAAATACTAACCAACAATGGAATTTCAACATGACGATAACTGATACATGATAATAATTCATAGCAACACATTTAGGAGATATCGCTCATAAGGATCAACACCTACGAAATACAAAATATCATTACATTATTCATAGCGACCTGATCAACAGAGCAGATTAATTATCCCGATATCGAACACCCACGAGTAGCCTATGTTGTTCTGGTTATGCCATCTAATTTGAATACCGTACACAGCGACACATTACCAGACAATAAAAATAAAAATATAATCAAATTGATATTGTATATGTGCTCAAAGTCCTCCTAAATTGATAAATCACTGTTGCATTCGTCATTTGTTTCTAGACAAGAACCTTTAGAACCCAATCATGCTAAATGTGTGAGTCAATTTGTACTGCGAGGGCTTCTTGCCATAAATATCTCATCAGCTTACATCCGAACTCCATCACAGGAATGAGACTGCTAGCAGGAAGCTGCTTCTACTGGTCCAATCAACTGTTGCAATAAAATGAGAAAGGGCAAAAGAATTCGGCCACACACCAAATACATGACTTTCAATGCCATCGCTCACGTCAATGTGTTTCATGACGTAATTGGTTTCTATTGTTGAAGTAATAACTGTGATTACTACACTTTTTCACAGTTCTTTTTAAAAAGAGCACAGTTAAAAACAAACCACTTCTTAAAGTCACTATAGCATGTATTTTCGAGCTCAGATTAGCTATTTAAGGGTATATGAGGACATGTGCACTCACTTTGGCTTCCTACAATAAGGTGTTTGTTATTGTTTCCAAATGACATGCACATAATATTGACGGCCGATGTCACAAAGGGACATAAAAATCGTAAGAGTCAGATATCTGCACAAAATGGAAATATTGATCGTTGAAAAGAGTTGAACAAGGAATGTAAAGAGCTTTTGATTAAACCATTTCCCTGAGAACAAAGGATAAAACAATTTTAGTAGGGTATTTCTGATACTTCACAGATTGTTTATACGCAACATAAGCATTGCAGTTTATATTGTTATTGTTGTATACAGTTATAAATATATTGCCGTTTTGGCATAACAAAAAAATGGATATTGGCGATATCTAAGCTCATGCCAATTTAATGCATTGTTGTAATAAATGCATTTGCTCTATATATAGCCTGAATACGCACATGATTTCCAAATAACCTATGTGCGAGTAATGGCGAGAGACATGCATTTATTATCTATGTCAAGAAACATTGGCACATGAGCGGTTTTGAGATGCATTCATTTCTATTGTCATCAGAAAAAGAAAATTGATACCGTATAGCATTGTGCAGAAGATCCTTTTATCAAAATACTCCAAAAGCCTCATTTATTTTCTAAGTTGCAAAATTAAACCAAGAAACCATTGACGTATTCAACTAAGGAGTAAGGCCGTGCTCAAATATTCATTCTGAATAATTCAGGACGTATTTAATTGACTGAGCATTCGCTGGTTAACGGTTAATTTTTGTACCTAACTTGATTCGATTTTAATTTTTTATAATTTCCATTCCACCCATTCTCCACATACGACTTTCACTAAATGCTCATTCATAAAATCTTTTTATAAAGAGAGAAACTGGCCAACTGGAAGTGACACGAATATTTAATATTATTCTTTTTGTTCTGATCTTTATACAATTTTGATAATAGTCTGAACGAAAGTTTGTAATGTTCTTTGTTTCGAATTAATTTGAGTAAAAGTGAAATAGCGCTAGAAACTAAAAGACCGTCTAGGTTATACCTAGAAAGGAAAATATCAGCGTGTCATCCGTTTTAGAAAGGCCTAAAACTTTCAAGGTCATGTCTATTATTAAGTTGTGTTAACGAAGAATAAAAGTTAAGCTGAAAATTGTTATTTTCATCTTTGTTTGGGTCATACTAGTCAGAGAAAAAAGGAAACGTTGTTGACCATTGTTGACAATGAAAGGATAGACTGGATTTTGCAAATGACAAGAGGTAAAGATTATAAACCAGTCCACATCTCCTTAGTCCTTTATTGACAGGAATAATTGCCTGACGTCAGCTTCCATTAAAATTAAGCATATTCTAAATTAACAGCTTGGAATATCTCGCCCAAGCGTAAGCATCAAGAAAGAATACACAAGTCCAAGGTGGGCGTTGCAGTCGAGGGTCTTCCTTATCATTGACAATCAAAGACCTTCTTCTTACTGGCTTGTTCTTTGTTTAAAAAGAGCATTGAGTCTGTTAGCATAACCTTTGAGTAAACTAAAATTCCTTCACATGTTCAATGTGTCAGCCTCTAGCTCATTTACAATAGTTGAGACTGGAGTCGCATCATCTGAGCGGTGTGTACATCTTTCTAACGAGACACAAGTCAGTCGGAGGTGATAGATGATATTTGATGGGATAAAACTATCTGTATCCGTGTTGAACATGTTCTTCCGCTATAAAATTATAAAATGACCTGCATACACGACCCAACTTTAACAGAAGTCTCCTGGAATTAGGCTTTTAGTACAGAGGATTATTGAATTGGAAACCCAAGAAACGACCATTTCTCCATCTTAAACGGTCCTTGATAAATAGTCTGTTTTAGCAGAACAATTACTTATGTGCGAAATAAAAACGAAACCAACAATATTGATTGATTATGAAAGACTTCCTTTTTTCAATTACGCCACCCCTTCTATAAATGAATTCTACGTTCTACAAATGACCGACGAGCAACGCAATAGTTTGAAAATAAAGAAACTTCAAAGATGAGTAGACATATTGAAATCACCTTTAGATCTGTTACCGTAGAAGTAAAGACTTATGATTAAAACCATTCAGGTTTCCAATGTCTATAGAATAACAACCCTTTATTTGAGGACTAAAATTTGATTGCGTATATTAAAAAAGGGACAATTTCTATTTACCTTCAAGGGCTATCTTGCATTTGCTTAGAAAACAAAAATACTAAAAAGAATAATGTAGTTTTTTATGTATGAATACACTAGCGTCTGTCTTTAACAAAACCAAGAATTTACTCCCTCAGAGAAGTACAAAAATACTAAAAAGAATAATGTAGTTTTTTATGTATGAATACACTAGCGTCTGTCTTTAACAAAACCAAGAATTTACTCCCTCAAAGAAGTACAAAAATACTAAAAAGAATAATGTAGTTTTTTATGTATGAATACACTAGCGTCTGTCTTTAACAAAACCAAGAATTTACTCCCTCAAAGAAATACAAAAATACTAAGGCAAGAAATGTCTAAAGAGGAAATCTGTAATGACTCGAATAACATTTGAAGTACTCACAGCTTTGTATCTTAAACATCCATCCCAAGGTATACACTCCATGTCCTCGGGTACATAATGTCTTCTCTCCCGAGTCCAGAATTTCAATATTTTTTTGATGTTCAGGGATCTATATTTCCCATAATTGTACATTAACACAGAAAAGGGATCGTCATGATTTACACTGCTCCTCGAACAGGTCACCATTCCTTCCGCTGTGTTCTCTAGCTCCTCGCTCCATTTCTGAAAATAAACAAAAACATATGAAAAAGTATCAAAAGTTTGAAAAAACTTGACGTTTATAAATACAGGCTGATCGCTACGGAATGAAGAATAAAGAAAAATTGGCTTCCGATTGGTAGTTCAGTTAACAAAAGTGAATCAATCGCCTACTGGCATCATGGATAAAAGTTTTAACGACGATAATAAATTCCCTTTATAAAGTCAGTAAATGTTACATTGTATTTGATCACATATATTTCAATGTTATCGATGATGAAGTATCGAGCAACGCAATAAGAAATCTAAAGTTGTTCATTAACATAAATAAAGTCAACAGCAAGACGATTAAGCTCCAAATGAGTGTTTCAGGTCAATTTTGAACGGTAGTTTTACAGCAAAAGCCTAAAAAATGATTACAAACATCACGAGTTAAATTCGTACACGAGTGTCCAAGGAGAAGAACATTCAACAGCATGGTCGGGCGAACCAGGCACGTGATAAGCATCACAGGCCTATGGGCTGTCACAGACAAGTTTGTAATGACCATGATTAAATTTGATCAAAAATTGTATCCTACACGAAGGTGAAGGTCACACGATGAAACACTATGACATCGTCACCATGGCCGAACGAAAAGGTTACATGTCCTCAGTATTAGAGGCCTTTCAATGACATTAAGATAATTGAGTCAAGGTTATAGTTCTAGAAAGTGCTCCCTAAGCAGAGGTCAAGGTCACAAGTTATAAAATGAGATATACAATCAATGACCTTCTTACCAGTTATACAAAAGTCAAGTAACAAAATCTCTTCTTTGACAAATAAACTTTGTGACAAAAGTTTCATATACAAACGTGTCCCCCTGAGGGCGGATTAAACTCAAACCCAAACAAAGAAGATTTACGAGTAGAGTCATCTGATGGAAAGTTTCAAAACTTTATTGCATTGACGGCTTGATAAGAAACCTATTCCTTTTAGAGACATTCAATGAACTGTTTGAGTTCCATGTGTCAAATGTTATCAATGATTTTGTTTAATCGAGAAAAACAGACTTGCTGAAATGTATCAATTCAAGCCTAATCGATTGAGTGTATTAACAAAATAAAGGTACAAATTCGGCAAACCTAGGTGCTTTCCAACTGCAAAAGCTATGGCCTACCCGTTACAGAGAATATGTTGAAGAAAAGACATCAGAGAAAGGGGAGAAAATGAATTCAAACTAGTAGGAGATGTGTGTTGGTGGCAAAGTGACCATAGTAGTCCTAGCCAAATATGCAGTTAGCGTACCAGTTTGTTGATGTTGGAGATGTTGTATCCATATTGCCCCCACGCTAGGTTCCTCCGGAGGTTGTTGTGATACGCCAGTATCTGCTGGCGTTGTGAAGTTGTCAAGCAGTGACAGATATATGGAAGAACTGCAAGTCATGAAAGGGCATGTAAGAGTTGCAACGGACGAAATAAAAGGGTTAAACAATGAGAATATATATTTCAGTCAAACCCGAAGTGGTAATAAATAAACTCCAGAAGTTTAATTTAAACAATTCGGAGCATCTTGATGAATAAGTCTTTAAATACGATCCGAGAATCAAATACATTAAAACCTTTAAAAATATAAAGCATAACTATATCGTTTTGTAAATGACATCATTTAATAGTTTAATGTTAAAACGCGTATTGCAATAATTGGATATTATGAAAAAATTGATTGCAAAAGTTTGGATGGAGATTTTAATGATGATAATGGACCTGTCAAATGATTGTAATCGTGCTATGATTTCTAAGTTTTTATAACACTTTAAACATCCACGATTAATGATTTATTCATCAAAAAGAAGATATGATCTATACTCTGGCCGCTTTTTATCAGACTACTGAGAAAGAGTTGAAAAACAAGAATTAAATGGTTTCGTTTTGCTTGCACTTCATTCAGCAGGGCAAGTACTCAAGCTCTACATTAAAAACACGTCGCATTATTACTTGTTGACCAGATGTGTTGGGATTTCTCAACTATTTTGTTTCTTCACATAGATATAGAATACATTTGAAATGGAAGTTGGTCATTACTATTAAACAAGTTTTCCTTTCATTTTGAAATATCCCTCGTACAGAAGTTTAATAGTTTTTATGTAAAATACGAATCGAGTTAAACGTTGGCCTTATATGAAGAGGAAAGCCTGTTTGAAAAAGAATTATCATCAATCTTACATGCTATTGGGGTAGGAATCTGAGTAGATTATGCAATAACATCAGTACGTACATGTAGATATACATACTTATATTAACTATTCATGGGATCGGTACAACACCTTAATGAGACTCAAGGTGCGCTCTGATGTGAGGGAAAATTGAATAGATATTGACGCCTATACATAAAAGTAATTGTATTATCCTTGTAAGAATGTTTCGTTAATGATAAATATCAGATACATCTCATCGAACTAAAATATGCAATTAGGATTTTCAATTAGAACATCGAAAGATTATTATTCAAATGACGCCTAAAAGGTCGATGTAGGTTCATAGAAACGTGTTGGGGTATAAAATCTGTAAGGTTTAGCATAAGACGATAAGCATGTTTCAATTTTGACATTTTGTATAATGGTACATGTATGTCCTTCAGTTATATAAGTTAAAACACATTCCGAGAAATATGATATATATTACATAAATCCAATCGACTTATAAAAGCAAATAGTAATTTATAACATCGAAAGCCTTACTATTAAAAAGACGCCAAATCGTAATAATTTCATCTTTGTGTGTGTGTAGTGTACGGGTGTGTGTGTGTTTGTGTGGACAATTGTCAATCAACAGCTTTAAACTTAACGATGTAAATTTCTAAAAGACGAACGGAACTTACAGAACGAACAAAAGTTGTCCAATTCAAGTCACGTTGCAAAAATGGCCCATCACTAGCTTTACATAGAGTGTCATTAGAAAAAAAAAATTATTTCCAATCACTATGAAATATTCAAACCAAATAATAGTTGTGGGCAATTGAAGAGCATCATATATATGTATAATGACAAAATATACAATGTACAATGTAACTTCAATTACCTGTTTAGTTAAGAATATGTACCAACAATAGAGTACTGTTCGTACTTTTCCTAACTCCTCCTATTCTCTTTGTCTATAGTCTGAAAAGGTTCCATATCTTAATATGATCTGGGATTGAGTTGTTATCTTGACATATTAGGGAATAATATAGAGTAACAGCTTCATTCATGTTTCTTGGTGCTTGAGGCTAGCTACTTATGGGATAGCAATTTAATCGTTTTGATTTAGAAAACTTCGAAATCAAGTATAGCCTCAAAGAATATAATCTTCTCATTAGGTGCACATTTTCAGTAAATAAAATTCAGTAAAAGCGGTTTAGACTAGTACAAAATCTAAAAGTTTGTTCACTTACTACCGTATCTTAGTGCAAATATCATATAATTTAGGTTTGGTTTGAACGTCAATAAAATACCTTCAGCAGAACTTACAAAGACCTCCAATTGTCAATGTGTAAAACACACATTCTTTAACTTATTGTTGCACTGTCTCGACCGTAATGCAAAAGTAGAATTTAAGCATGATTTAATAGACAGAGTCGGGTCAAAAAATTTAATTTCAATTTAAAATATTCTGTTTTGATTCTTTGAGGAAGAAATCAACAAAATCATACTGATTAAATACAAACGAACAAACGTGAATATTGTTTAAAGTTGTTGCTCACTTTTAAAGGATCATGTAGAGAAAAAAATAAAATATAATGTTTACGAAATTTTGACCCCTTGTCATTTCAGTGACCTGCCAAAAACTATTATGGTTAAATGTTGGGTGTGGCATACGATTGCGTTAAAATGCAATGAATCTACACTTCTGTATTTAAAATTCAAATTTACCGTTTTTCGCAATGCTACGATGCCAAATTACATCATATTTGCACTAAGATAGGCAGGTAAGTGAATAAACTTTTGGTATGCAGCTGTATTCTTGCCATTCGCCTTAAGTTTTACGCCTTCGTCAGTTCACCGAAATGAAGGGACAAGCCCTGAAATACGTAATGACGAAGTATGGTTGACCATGCAGACTTGTTCGTCACTTCGGCTTATTATCCAGACATTGATGGTTTTACGTTCATGAATGTGGTGATAATGAATATGCCTATCAGAAACAGAAAGTTACCATGACAAGGTTTATGCAGAGTTGAGGGTTTCAAAGTTTTCTAAGTTTCTTACTAAGCACTTACCTTTTAGCCAACTACCAGATTTGTCAACAACGTCATAATCTTATTTATCATCATTATACACCTAACACTCACAGACACACAAACATATACACACACACACACGCTCACTTTGATTTATATATGAAATGAATATGCTGACATTTTTTTTTAAATTCGATAATACGAATGCAATACTTTAAATTGCATTGCTGGTATCTTAACGACAATATGATTGACAAAAATTAAGTTGAATTTTTATTATTATTGTGCCACTGATATCCGATAGGTCTTTTCAGTTTTGAAGCAACAAATGCTCTCAAATGAAGCAGCACAAAAAGGGAAAGTTAATTCTACATGATATTTTATCTAAACGCGTCATTTATCGCGTTTTATAATCATTTCGTAACTAAACCTCAGTTTTAATACTATTGATTTACGTGATGATAAACGTATTACACATTATTACAAATACTCTTCATATTCAAAGGAGCAAAATACAGTCGTATATTTCTTACGATACTAAATTCACTATAGCTTTACCTATGTTATCCTATGTTGTTCACTTGGGGATTAGATTCCGAAGAGCAAAATGAAGAACAACTTGTACCTTAACACGCAAGGATTATAATCTTAATAAACACTTATTGCATGTACACGCCTCGCTATTGATTAGCTGGTATTCCTTCATGTATTGGTGTGGGCGATGGACAATAGACTTCCAGAAATTACGGTGAAAGGTCTATAACTCTTTACCCAGTTTCCGTTGGCCAATAACACAATTAGATTTAATGCATTGTCTTTGAAGAAAAATATGGTAATTGGTAATTGGAAGGATGTTCGGGAATTCGGTCTCTTTTAGAGTCATTGTAATGTATTTGGTTATATAGGGATTCTGCCCACAGTAAAACTTTACGACAGTGGACTTCATGAAACATGTACAGCGTAAGCATATAGGAGAGATAGGCATGTACCATATATGCAAACTCAGTATGACCATGAATAGAAAAACCTTTACAAATTTCTGAATATAGAACTCTTTTTACGTTTCAATGTTACATGACCGTTACAAGAGTTTTTCGCTGGAAGCAAAGTTCATTTGGAAAAGTTGCTGGAGAAAAATGTTAACTCTACATAAAAAACATATGGAGCTCGTTACCTCCTCAAGCCTACCGTGGACAAGCGCCTCCCCAGTTTTGTTTTTTTTTTCGCTCCACACACGACTAATTAAATCTTTTTTAAAATCACAGATTGACAACTTTACTTTGATTAAAGCTACTTTAATATATGTATTTGGGCAGTTAGAAACTGATGTAACATATATAGCGTCTTTATACAAAGGAATCATCACTTTATTATGCTAAAATATATACTAGCTGTCATAAAAAGAGATTGTCTAAATCGATACTATTGATCTTAATCTAAATAGGTCTTTACGTTTTTCAAAGGGATTACCATGCGTTAAAGACAAATGGTAGCCTTGAATTTAAAAAATATAAATTTTGCAATTCATATAACTACTTTATAAGTCTATTAAAGCTTTTTAAGAGTTAAACTTTTTTCTAGTAAATTGTATGTTTTTTAAAAATACACGTTCCTTTTTTATTATTTAAGACCAAAAAGTATATATAAACTGTCGATATAGGAATATCAATTGCATTCCATAAAACATTATTTTCTTCAAAATGTCTCACTTCTCATAAGATTAAGGCGTAAAAGATGCAATGTAAGATTAAAGAGTTTCGCAATTTAAACAAAAAAACATTTTTTCAAAAAATGGTTTGCAATATTTTCCCTTGAAAAACTAATCGTGTTAATATGTCAATAGAGTAAAAGAATTATAGATTTAAATGTCATGTGAAGAATAAAACTTTTTAAAAGTAAAAGTTGAATGTTTTTAGATATTCCTAAACCTTGCAATGTTTTGAAGTGATAAAGAATTAGAGTAGTGTAAATATGTGATAACTAAAAAATAGTCCCAAACACATAAAACCTTTTTAAACGTCTTACCTTGCAAAAGTGAAATATGTACAAGGACTCTATACAGACACGACATAGCCTGTAGGTACGAGTGAGATGGAGGACTGGTATATAGAAGCTCCGAGTGTCACGTCATTCTAAGCTTTGTCTCTCTACCTGCTCGCCGTGCTCTCTACAGTAGGGAGAAGTAGGTGTGGGCGGTAGACTCTTCACCATGCAGACTCTTCAATATTTACAGCAGAAGCAGACTGTTTCTTATATACCTACCTAGCATAGATGTAGGTAGGTTTGTAGGTGTGCATACATTTACGTCAGAGGGTTTAGAGGGTAGAACGACCGAGTCACAGGATGCAAGGTCAACTATGTGTTGTGATTGCTACAAGAGTGTTAAATGTGTTCGTTAGGTGACTTAGTATGGTGTTAAATGTGTTCGTTAGGTGACTTTCATTAGTGTTAACTGATATTAGCTAATGTTTATGACGTCACTCTATTGTGTTAAAAGTCGATTATGATCAAAGGATAAACTGTTTGTTGAGTGTTCGGGTGTTTTTAGTAATGCAGAGTGAAAGCATGTGCTTCAAGACTGTTCTAAAAATGTCTTGAATATGAAAATAAAGTTTTGAAAGTACGTGAGTCAAGGCTCATTTGCATCTCTTTGATTTTTAAATCAGCCATTTAATCAAGTAGGCTACGAAGGGCTTATACAAGAAGATTTTTAGTGAGAATCCCGTGTTCATATTACGAGTGCAACAAAGAATGAAGAGAGAAAAGTGTTAGTATGGTCTACGAGAGAGAGATAAACAGACGTACAGACAGATAGGTAGATATGGAGAGAGGGATAGTGATATTCTTTAGGGTTTGTTTGTTGATTATTTTTCGAGAATCACACGTTTTTAATTAAATTTGATACGAAATATATTTTTGAGGGCCCTATTTATTAATGACATATCTAAATATATCCGTAGATAAGCGTCAATGAGTAAGTGTATTGAGCTTTTCTCTGTGTTTCTAATTAACAAACGATCCGATATCTTAAATTCTTCATACTTTTATTTCAAAAGAGCTTTTTACTATATCCTTGATAGAAGTCCTTTTATCTAAAAGAGGTTTTGAACTAAAAAGTTTATTAAAACCCTTTACAGAATAACGTTACTTTTTGACAAGAAAATAACAACAGAATTGTAGATAACTAACAATTAACAAATAGTAGGGTTTTTTTTAAATTCTACGAAGATCATCAAAATTTGTGATTTTCATCGATGTCTTATTAAGAAAAGCGTATGAAGCTGCCACTTTGTTAATGAAAAGCACAAAAATCCAAAACATATTATGAAAAGTAATATAATTGATGAAATTACTAATAATAAAAAAACAATTAACGTTTGCATTGAAGGAAAAAAAGATATGACAATTTCCTTGCAGATTACTGAAAAAAATGTAAATGATACACTGCAAGAAAATTTAAACTTGATTTCTGTAAAAACCTAAATTATAAGGATAAATCATTTTATAAACATCACATTAAAATGTGATAAGAAAGGAAATGTCTAAAAAAGTGTCTTCATTAAGGTTTCTTTGGTGCTTTCGATTAGATTGAACACCTTGCAGTTCTTCTTCAACGCTTGGTCAAATTCTGCACAGTTTATTCAAACTGAGCTTATTTTAAAAGAATACAATAACACAATGAACATCAAAAGACGAACAATGTGGCGCTTAAGAATATACCGTTTATCCTCTAATAACCCCATACCTCAAATAAAAAGTTGAATATTGGTTTAAGTCACCAAATAACACCAGATGTTTATTTTTTAAATTTAACATTTATATGCCGATGAAAAATCTATTTTCACTTCAATTCAAGTTTTAAAAAATGGATCGTGCATGAGCCTCCAACAACCTCCATACAGTACTGGGCTAGAGTGTCTGATCATAAGAATTATTACGGTTCACTCGAAAGTTTTCCACAATTAAAAATTGCATGTAGTTATATCTGTTTTTGTAAAGATATTTTCATGAAAAAGTTTTCTATTACCTGTCAAACGTTAACACTTTGCAGCTATTCCTGGTGTTTATCAAAACAAATATCATACTACATATCCTACTTCAACGCATCAGAAACACATTAACGCAAAGTAGTTCTTCCTTGTGACCTTCTCGGGTACTCAAGGCTCAAAGAAAAACAAAAAACTCCTTTGCTTACAGTTTAAAGCGTTTATTTATAGATAACATCATTTCATATGAAATAATGACAGGAAAAAGAAGTTTATTGTACAAGTTACAAGAGCTTGATATCAAATATGATAGCAGTCTTGAATTATTTTTAACGCGTGATTATGCATGCTTGAGACCAAGAGAGTAAATTTCTTGTCTTTGTAAATCTAATTTACAGATACAGGCGTGTTGTACCATCAAAGTATATTTTAAGTTCTTATAAAATTTCATGATTTTAAATGAATAAATGAATATTGATTGATCAAGTTCGATTTTCGAAAATAATGTTAGGTTATTTCATTTTATATAAACGTGAATTGCTCACACCAAAAGCATTTATCAATATGAAAAGCAACTATGAGTAATAATGCACATCAATATACAGTTCAGATTAATGACTATACATTTAAACACTTTCAAATACCATATCATTTTCAAAGTTCTATAGGAATCGTCAATTCTATATAGATATCAAGCTTTGGCTTTATTTGAGGTTGCAAATATGAGTCATATAATGACTTATAAGGTTTAATGAAAATAGTTTTCACCAATTCTTCTAAGAAGGGATCTACGTTTTTGCTTTCTCAAGCTTGGATTCATGATATCGTAATACAGTACACATCAGTTGCATTTAATAGTCTGTTCATCACGAAAACACCGCGCCAAATTAGATATAACTGACTCAAGAGTTGTGATCAAGTATGATATGCATTTAGAATAAGATATATCACTCTGTTCCTCAAATAGGTGCTTCAAAAGGCTACGGTACGCCATGGGGTTTTCAGGAAAAATAACATGACAAAATGGGCTGTACTTTTACTTATTTTACAAAATTATAGAAATTAACTATATGTATGGTTAGAATATTCACTCATTTACAAATTTTTAATGATGAGAATAATCAACAGTGCCTGGTAATGCCGTAGCAGGGCCTTATTGGTCGTAGCGCCAATGAATGGCTTCACTTTTCATTCTTGGTTTTTATTTACCGAGTGTTAGCTCTCATGTATCTAAAATCTAAATTAATCAAAATCTTACCCACAGTAACATCTTTCAACTGACTATGTTATAATGATGTATTAATAACATACTTAAATGTCCTCTTGAATTTCGTTTCCGCAAAAAAACGGATAGGACTGGTCTTTTAATACAGCGGAGTGCTGAGTTTACTAGGGCTCTGGTCGGTCATCTGATGTCACCACAGAAGAACATATTAAAATGTCACAGAGTACGTTGTTGCAGTCAAGTATGTCCGACTTTATAAATTGTGTAATTGTTTTCGAGAAGATTTTTCTGAAAATCATTATTTTAGTGATTATTTGTTCATTATTGTAACAATAAACAGGTCATAGTCGTGATTTGTGATCTAAAGCCGAACAATGGCTGATTTCCATTAACATTGAAAACAAGAAAGTATCTTCAAGTTAAAAACGAAATCTATGCAAATATAGATTCATTTTTGGCCGACCCTCCACTCAGTAAAATGAAACAAGAAACCCAATCATATTTCTCAGTTGTAAAATTAGGGATCCAGAAGTTTCGGAATCATGGAATGTAATAATAATCATTTGAATAAGTGTTCAATAATCAGTGCGTATTTACCAATGCGTATTTACGCAAATTAACTGCGCCAATTAGGGGGAAATGCTAAAAACCAAACGAAGGGTTAAGCTGGGGTAAGGTGTGTGGCCGCTTCAGGACGATGCTCCAGTAACCACCGAGACCGTCATGGTTAAAGTAAATGCAGCAAAGGATTGTGGTTGCATGTTTCTCCACCACCCTTCCTTTTCTACAGATCTTAAATTTCAATAAATAATCAATGGCAAATTTCAAACTCAAAGGATATAGATTGATAGATTTCTATATCAATGACCACCCATTGACCAATTATATTGAATAGCTATAAACTTCAATTGATAATTTTCAATATTTATGATATCCATTGAACAAATCTCAATATCAATGAATATTAAATGACAATTCATATTATCAATGAACGTCGATTGGCAATTCAAATATAAATAATAATCTTTTGACTTATCTCAATATCATGAACTTCCATTGACAAATTTCATTTTCAATTAACATAGATCTATAATTTCAATTTGAAGTAACGTAGATCGATAAATATCATTATCACTTAACATCCATTGAAAAATTTAAAACAAAATGCTCAGAAATTTCAATATCTAGAAACATCCATTGACAAATTTCAGTACCAATGAACTTCCCATTGACAATTCTCAATGTCGACTGAAAATTTCAATATCAGTGAAGATCTATTTACAAATTTAATAAACCAAAAGATTTCACTGATCACGACACTTTAAACAAGGCAGATAGTAGAGAGTACAATGACAAGTGATTGATTCATGCCTGTTTCAAAATGAAATTAAACATGTACTTTTATTAATAATAATGACGTGAGACCAATGTAGAAATGTCTTCGTCTTAAATGAAATGTTTTTATTTAAGATAATGATGATGAAACATATAACAATATCTTAAATTAATTTCAGTTGTCAGTTAAGTTAACAAGGTATAAGGATTGTAATAACTTCCTTTAACAGTTAATGAAAATGAACTTTCTTATATGAAAACCCTAGATATTCCTGCAAATTGTGGACATATACTTTCTATAATTGTCATTTTTAAGATTAATTGTTTACAACCGTCAATAAAAAATAAAAAATATCGTCACTGGTAAGATTGAACATACTTCATAGATTTTGTCAAATTAAAAATTAAAAATATCGTCACTGGTCAGAGTGAACATAGAAATATCGTCACTGTAGCATGATAGACATTTTATTTCCCATAAATTCCAGCGTTTAATTACTTTTTATGTACTTATGATACATATATTGATATAGTTTTGCTTCTTTGTACTGTATTATTATTCCCCCTTTTCCTGCTTATAAGAATAATTGTAAAAAGTGTTAAAAGTGCATATTTGTATGATAAATTAACGTGTATCGATTGATACACCTAAAGTATTTACAGAGGGAGCTAAAAAAGACAGGCAGTGGGGTATTCAGTATTTATTACTGTTCAAAACAAATTAACAATGACTGGTGTATTTAAAATGACATGTTGACATTGACACTGGCATATTTTTGTATATTGATGAGTATGCCAATGATAAACATGATGCCAGTAGCATATTCATTGATGCATATCTTAAAACATTGATGACACCTTACTAATATTCGCAGATGATCTAGCAATTTTTCCCGATAGTGAGGGGGACACATAGAACAACATTCTACCAACATACTACATGAAATTGGGTTTAGTAAATAACAGTGATCAATTCGATGAGAACGAAAGTTGCAGTCTTGAAAAAAATGGAAACCTATAAATAACGTCATACTATAAAGACATCTAGGTGTTATCTTTTCAAGTTTACTAAAGTATGCAGTACCTCATCTCAGCAGACGGAAAAGGTTTTGATAAATAGGTTAGTAGTAGTAATGTTCATGAATGAATATACAGCTGCATACCGAAAGTTTGTTCACTCACCACTGATTCGTGGTGCAAATATGTAATTTGGGTTTAGCTTGGACTTCAATAAAATAACTTCAGCAAAACTGACAAAGAATCACCCATTATTACTGTGTGAAAAAGCCATTCTTGAACTTATTTAGGAATCGTCTGGTCTCTCGTGGAAAACTTCGAATTTGGGCATTTTGAAATAGACAGAATGGATCATAATTTCGAAATTTCGATTTTGTTAAATTTCTAATAAAATGTTATGTATCGATTTGAGAAGACAATGAGCACAATCACATTGGCTTAGTGCAAAGGAACAAACATGACTTATTTTCAAAGCAGTTGATGACTTATAAAGGATTTTGTAGAGAAAAATAAAAATTAGTGTTTTCGAAATATTGACCCCTGGTCACTTCAATGACCAGTCAAAGCTGTTACGGTTAATTGTTGGGTATGATAAACATTTGCCTTATAGAAGAATGGTTCTGCACATTTGTATTGAAAATTCAACATCATACGTTTCTTTTTCGCAATGTTATGATACCTCAAAGGCATCCGAAATTATATGATAATTGCACTAGTATACCCAGGAATGTGAACAAATATAATATGCAGTTGTATTTCGTGGTTCCACCGTCGATAACATACTTCTTTACAATGTTGATGAAGCATTTCTAAAAAGTAGTTTTTGTTGTTAATAGTCTGGTACAGTCAGACCTCGATAATCCGAACACATGTCACTCTAGAATGCCCAGTATGTAATGAGTTTAGGTAAATGTATTCCAGCACATTGTCATCAAGGTCCACGTGTGTACATTTACATGTACTTGTTATCTATACGGAATGAATGAAATTAATTACTGAAAGTTTGGGTTCATCCAATACGTAAATAGAACGGTTTTTTTAATAAAAAAAAGTAATCACATGAAATCGAAAATGAATTTATTACTCGCAGTGTAATATTTATATAGAGAATACTAAACGACCTTCCATTTAATACTATTTTTATCAAACGAGTTAATGATTAAGCATAAAACGAGCGAAAGTTAAATCATTAACGAGTTTGACAAAATGGTATTAATAAATTATCTTCTAAGCTCATGCAAGTTCATAAGTTCCTTTGAGTATCTTCTTAATGAAACGGATTTCAGGACTGATTAACACACCTAAAGACACCATAATGCAAAAATAACTAAAACAAAAAATTACCACTGCTATTGTATTAGAAAAATGTTTCTAAAACCGATTCCATGAAATCTTTCGGTATGTGTATAATAAAAATTATCTTTAAATAGTCCATTCAATTCTTTAAAATAATTCCTAATGTTATAACTTTTTGTGGCATATATAAAGCGGACTTGACAACGTTTGAAAGGTTTTGCTCCCTCGGTATAAAAATCTTCATATCTAAGAGAATAATACACGGTCAGCATCAATTCAAGTAATTACACGTATGAAACGTGATAGGATACCAAAGTAAACGATTTCATTGTGAATATTTTTAAAAAATATAGATAATTAGTTATCACTTGTAAACGAAACTATTTAAGGAAATCAAAATGATGAAATTCATAAAAGATTTACAAGTGCAAAGCACTTTAATGCAAAATGAAATACTGTTGAAATGTGGCCTATTGTCATTCAAAGGCCAAGTTTAGCGGGGTTTTTTTCCATTTTGCCAACAAACTTCCGGTTTGAAGGAGTGATGTAGTAGGGTTAGACAGTTATTAAGAAGAATGATCGTTAAGCCCTCCTTTCACCATTTAACTTTTCACTTCGTTCGCACATAGGAAAACTGGTTGTTTAACATCCGTCCAGCAGCGCTGAACTTGGCCATTGTGTCATTTTAATACATATAGGTTCTATCTAAATGAATGCACCCGGAGTCATCTGTATGTATATGATATGATAACAATATATAAACACTTAAAAATGAATTATTGACATGCAGAATAAAATGGCCACATTATTAATTTGGAACATATTACCTGCAAAAGAACAGATTCTGTTACTTTTCAGGCACGAGTATTTGAACATACGAGAGGATATCAAAACGTTTCAATTATCACAGACACATATCAAAGGTACAAACTTTATTTTGTTCTCATGTTCTTAAGACTTCTCTACAAAGTCATCATCCAGAGATACACATATTTCTCATCGCTTCTTGACCTTGCGCAGACCGTCTGAATAGAAGAACCCTGATATCATGGAAAACCAAGCCTCCACCTCTCGAATGATCACATTGGTGTCTTCAAAACGACGTCCACGAAGTGGATTTTTCATCTCGGGGAACAAGAAGAAGTCACTTGGTGCAAGATCGGGTGAATAGGGGGGATGCGGGAAGATTTCAAAGCCACATCGCCGTGCCTCCACAGCAACTGCTTGACAAGTGTGAGCTGGGGCATTGTCAGCTAACAGGTGTACACCTTTGGTGATCATACCGCGGCGCTTCTGTTTAATGGCATCTCGTAACTTGCTAAGCAGGTTGCAGTAATAAGCTCCAGTAATGGTCTGACCCTCAGCTAGATAATCCGTCAAGATGACTCCAAGACAATCCAAAAAATCAGACACCGTGACCTTTCCTGCAGACTTTTGCACCTTGGTCTTTTTGGGAGGTGGTGACGTAGCATGCTTCCACTCTTTGCTCATCTCTTTTGTTTCAGGATCATATTGATAGACCCAGCATTCATCCATGGTAACAAGACGTTTGAAGAAATCCTCTTCGTCTTGTTCTAGAAGCTCCAATGCCTGCCGTGATATGTCCCTTCGATTCTGTTTTTGCAATGGAGTCAGTAAGCGAGGAACCCAGCGTGCTGACACTTTGGACATATGCAACTGGTTATGGAGTATGTTCCATGCACTGCCATAACTCAGACCTGTTTCATGCATTATCATTTGTAGAGTTACGCGGCGATCTTCTTGAACCAGCGTCTCAACCTTCTTGATGACATCCATATCATCAGTAAGTGAGGGGCATCCACTTCTTGGCTCATCTGCGAGGGACATGTGGCCTGTTTGGAATTCCTTTTCCATCTCACACCAGTGTCATAGGATGGGCTGTCATTGTCATAAACAGATTTCATCTCATCATGAATTTGACGTGCAGTATAGCCCTTCCAATGTAAATACTTAATTACACTGCGCGCCTCAATTTTCTCCATAATAGGGGGTACTGTGCTATTTGGTCAACAGACGTAAAACTGTCTGTCGCGAAAAAGACTTTTGTTGACCCAGGAACTAGACAAGGATCACTTATGCTACAATGACCATTTTGTCCGTATTCGCCAGTATATTCTTTGTGATAATTGAAACTTTTTGATATCTCGTACTCTCAGTCTGAAAAAAAATCGCTAGCACTGATTTTCCAACAGCTTTCCTACTAAGCCACTGAGATCTCGTCCTAAAACAAAGCCAGACAGCTAGGTTGAACCTTTTTCCCCATTTCGTACACCTCGTGCAGAATAACAGCTCCAAAGACTGAATGCTTTAGACAGATATGCCATGTTGAGAATGAGTAACTGTAATAGCATGAATGTTCGTACTTTTGAGTCGCGACTTAATTAACTCCCCTCTAATTAAAAGGTAATCCTACACATCTTATCATGTTATCTTAGCTTTAATGTATTATCTCTCCGTGTCATTATTACCTTATCTTGTTATCATTGTTTCCCATGTTTATATGTGTATAAAATGCTACATCTCACCATATCCCCAATTGCTTGAAAACGGTACAAGAACCTATACCAAAACGTCGCTATCAGTACAATAAAGAAGTTGATAATCCATAAATTCCTTGTCTTATTTAGGCATATATATATATATATATATATATATATATGAAAAAAGTTCACCAATTTGAAATTGATCTTCAGCTCCCAGGCGTTATATATTGAAAAATACGAAGTCAGAAGTAAAAACAATCCATTTTAATGGCCTGAAGAGGCTCGTTGAGCTGAAAGCGCTAGCCATTAAAATGGATTGTTTTTACTTCTGACTTCGTATTTTTCAATATATATATATATATATATATATATATATATATATATATATATATATTTGGTAAATTAACTTTCATATTCAGGATTTTCAGAGACAGGAAATTGTTTTTGAAGATATATTTGTTATAAAGCTTCTTAAGGTCTTTTGAATTGGTTATCTGTTTTCAAGAAAGATATGAAATAAAAATTATCTCATTTAGTTTTGGCCATTATGCCACTATTATTCTTTACGCCAGTTAGCAAAAGATCCTTGAAAATTACTGAATGTACATGTGACTGAAATATAAATAATCATGATTTTAAGGACTCGTTCACAAAAGTCGTAATCTTCATACTTCCGAATGTTACAAGTTAACAGATTACATTTTTAAATATTTGTAATTATTGGCTGCTATTCCTTAGACATATTTGTCTATAAATTAATTGTGGCTAATGACAGGGATTTGATTACATTAAAATCAGAATGATTACACACTGACATTTATTCAAAGACTTCCCAAACCTAATCTCAGTAACATATAATTTCTTTTGGTTTTGGATTTTTAATTTTAACAAAATTTTATTTTCCCAGTCCCATTTTGAATGGATTAAAAGTAAATGTACATTTTCGGAAAAATGACTTATATATAATTAGACGTTGTTGATATGCATAATTATACATAATTTTGTACATGTTTTGAGTAAAGTGGATATACATCGGAGTCATGTTCATTTTCTTACTTCTTCACTTTCAGAATGAATTAAACACGTTTTCATTGTTTTATTGTTCAAATTTTGCATGTATAAAATATTTGTTCTTAATAGGCTTAAACTTCTAATTCCTCAACCCGATCGTAATTCTATCCATGTCACGTTAAGGTGTCACAAATCATACGGAAACTTCATGTAACCATTTTAGTGTGAACACCTTTAATTCAGGTACAGGGGAGGAACTCCGAACATCTTTTTGATTTAACCTATGCATGATACATATTTTTCCTTATGAAAACGCGCAGCAGTGTTTTAACGACACAAATCTATTGACAGATATTAAAAATGTCCTAAACAATAGAAATATGTAAACAAACATAATCGAAAGATCGAAATAGTATCTAAATATCTAGCAATGTTTCTTTTTTTATTATATGTGCTGTTGTCATAGTCACACTAGTAGGGGAAAGTTTTTTTGAAGGGAATACGAAATGTTCTATTTTAAGACTTTAATATGGCTGGAAACTCTGTAAGTCACAGTTGTAGAGTATAGCATTTCAATGACCGTGAGGAAAGCCTCGTGGGAAAATCGTGGACGGATGCCACCGTTAATGCCATGCCCTACATCCTATATCGACCATGATGATGATGCTGATAACAAGGTTTTCGTATAGTACAAAATAGGGTAATGCATTTGTTGCAACGTTCTAAATAAATTGATGTATGCTAGTTAGTGAATAAAACACCCATGGTTGTCATGTTTTAAAAAATCCAAAACAGATTTGGGAAACAGAATTGAAAAAGCATACGTCATAATCTTAAACAAATCAGTGTATGTAATATCTCAGAGTAGCGATAATCGGTAAAGTAAAGTTATCGATTTCTGATTCATTCCAAATTAACAATACATATAGTTTATTTCAGTTATGCCCCAAACCGCGTGAAGTGTAAATAGAGGAAAGTATATGAAAATACATATCTAGATGCGACTAGTTATCGGATAGAGAAAGGGTTATACCGATATTAAGGCACAGCGTAATGATTTTCGTAAATATATTACGATAGGAACACGATATAACTCTCTTAGGGCAATAAAAAATTTCAATTACAAGACATTGTTTTCAATCAAAAGAAGCAGTTCTAAAACCTACGTATCATGCTCAGTCAAAAAAATTAATGTGCAAGTGCCCTTTTAAGAACTAGTATCGAACGTTGACGCTACCTGTTTGCAGCTAAGAAATCATTATATTGTCTACCAGACTTGTTTCATACATTTTACCCGTTTTAGGGTTCAAATTTGTTTTTTTCACTTATAATAGATACGACGAATGTCCTTAAAATGTACGTACAGTAAAGTCGGATTATGTTATCTTTATCTAATTCTTGAAATGTGTTTATGTGCATAACAAAAGTACCTATTTAATGATAATATCAATAATAATATCAACAACGATAATAATATCAATAACATTTTCGGAATGACATACGCCCGTCGATTTAGCCCCCAAAAAGAGCTACCCTTTTAACATAAGACACATTAACAATTATTTATTGAGTAAAACTAGATATACTACCTTATCAAACTCCACCTTTGTGTACATAGCCTGTTACTCAAAATGGGAAAGAATTTTGAATTGTCAACTTACTGAATCACTGAATCGGAATTGAAAATATTTAACATAATTGGTAACAAATGCACTCTTTGCACAGACCTTAAATATAGTCTTAACACAAGATGGATAAATATAATCACCTATTAGCCCATTCTGCAAAAGTGAGGTGAAAACAATATATCATATGTCGTCGAATAACACGAGTGCTATGAGTCAGTCCTATCTCGGTTTTTCAAGTATAGTATTTATTTTGACCCAATAAGCATGATTATATTTATGTTTTAATGAACACATACTGTTCATGTTTATGCATGAGGGGCTTATGTGAATGTTTAATGTTGTATTGATTTCAAGCATTTTAAGTTTGTCACGTGTGTACAAAAAATATGGTAAATTTGGAATTTAGTGGTGTTTGTTTGAAACAAAACCAATACGTCGAAATGTTCATTCTTTCACTGTATATTTTATGTTGAAAATGACACTTTGAGACCATACAGTATTAAATGGTACTTTGTGAAATAACAAAGGTTCTTTTGAAAAAATTGTCTGATATGTAGCCTATCAAAGAATCGTTTTAAGTAAGTAAAGGAAAAGATGCTTTAATGGGTAGATGTAGTTTTAAATAGAGTGGTTATGTGCATCCACACCCATGCTGCATTCAAGTGAACTTCTTCATAGCTCATTTTAAAAGGTTAAGTAAAACGGGGAAACAGAATCATTTTCTGAAAATTCAAAGATGCTAAGAGCAAAATTAAAACATTTAAACAACTGCATTTCCACGGTTTCTTGTGGGACTCTCTTCGTAGGTCAACCCGTGCTTCAAAACATATGAAGGAAAGGAATTATCTATGAAGCTTTTTTCTTTATTGCAAACTATAATATACATTAAAATTGACATGAAAGGAAATTTGCCAGACACATTAATCAGATGTTAACAAATATAAAGTTTATAGCATCCTTTGTACACGGATTCATTAACCACCATTTCGGAACTGTGCGGATTTTAATTCTAAAGATGAAAATAGCAAAGGTGGATCTTATTTGCGACAAAAGGTTAAATATTTCGGCAATCTATGATACCAATTACCCTTGCAGTCTGACCAACAGTAACCAACATGGTATTGACTATCAAAGTCAAAGTCAAAGATGTTTATTGTATGAGAGGCCTCAGGCCCATATACATTGGAGTGACATGCAATAGAGTTAAACTGTTCAGTCTCACAGTATAGCTACAACATAGATTTTAACAGATTATCTCTCAAGGACATTGCATAGGTAATATATTGGGAAAGCTTGAAGATAATATATCCCAGTTTTGTATCCGACTTCAATCCCCATTTTCATAAAAACAATACATTCAAGTAAATAAAACACCAAACAGAGGTTCGATGCGTCCTTTGATTAAAAAGATATAACGGTTCAAAGTGCGTAGAAATTGGCCACCTCGAAAGCTCAATTAAAAAAGTCCCTAGAGTGGCCTGAGCTCTCCTTCGGCGGATGTGACGTCATAGACAGGACTCGCTCCGCGTTTGTTTGTAAACAACGTATATATAAATGCAGATATGGGTCGCATTCGTCTACGTTTTCATTGCGAAAGAGACACGCCTTCTTCCTGCGTTGCTGCCAACTGTACTAATAAGAAATCAGGAGACATTCAACTGCATCGGTTTCCGAAGGATCCTGTCCAATTCGCGAAATGGACAAAGTTTGTTAGTCAGAAAAGAGCGAAGTGGAGTCCCAATGACAGGTCTGTCATCTGCTCCGATCATTTCACAGAGGACTGTTATGATCTTTCCTACGATTTCAAAACTGACTTTGGACTTGCCCCACAAAGGAAAAGACTCGTAAAAAAATGCCGTACCAACATTTAATAAACAGATGAAGATGATAACAGGCCCGCTACCCGTCTGTCCAGCGAGATATGACAGTCAACCATCTCAGAAGAGAAAACGGACGGAATACTTTGAGAAGAGGGAACGAAAGAGGGTAAGGAATTTGAAAGATAGGCTAATTCAAAATTCTATTCAAGGGGAGGTGGGATAAATAATAATGAAACTTTTAGGGAGTTGACTATAATAAATGATTTTGCAGACGAATGTTGAGTTTTTAGCTGCAGTATGAATTTATGTCTCTTTATATTAGCCGCAGAAATTATTAATTCAAACCCCAACAAATGTTTGAATTTTTAGTATTTGATTGCATATAGGGTTGAAAAATCCATCGGGTTGAACTAAATAGTTATTTCAACATGTTGGAGACTATAATGAAGTAAGGTGCATATATGTATATATATATATATATATATATATATATATATATATATATATATATATATATTATAAAATGTAAGAAGTATCAATCTAGGAGAAGCATATATGAAAGTATTAAAGAATACAGAGAAGATGTAAATCAACTTTCAAAATCATGACTTTATCTTTTTTCCAATATGCATATTTCTGCTTCTTCATTCGAAGCTTCTTCAGGGAATGTATGTTTGAAGCACAGCAGCAGTCTTATATAGTCTTCAGTGTATCTAAGTAACAACACAATGCAACACAAACAGCAAAATAATCAACAATCGTCCTGGTGAGTTATCCCCTCTTATATATATAACGACACTTGCTGTAGATATCATTTAAATGATGACTGGATGCGTCGCATTTCGACTTGTTTACAAGTCTTTTCAACAGGGTGGAGCTTTTCTAACATGGCAAATATATAGGTACATAGCTAAACGCTGTAACAATGTGTAATAGACTTAAATGATAGAATATATAATTAAAGTCATAAAGCTGCCCCGGAGAAACATTTACCATTTTATGTAGCCTTACAGTGGATGATTTATAACCTATTTGATATTGATAAACATTGCAGTATGAAATAAGATATTTAGTAATACAGATTTGTTAATATATTGTCATGTGTCACGTGTGTTGACAAACCTAATTACCTTCATCAACTTTCAATAAAGGCTGTTGATTATTATATTATCTACCAGTTAACGAGTCCTGTCTATGTCGTCACAACCCCGCTAGCACCTGATTGCCTAATAAAACGTTTGGCGTCCGTTTTCCGGAAGTGTTTATAAAACACGTTTTCTCTGCTATTTTCAGGTGGATGTGAACCTAATAGGTGTTGATATTTATTCTTAACTGTGTTTAACTGTGAAGTATTTCCGCTAATCGTACCCCCTATGTGGATATATTATCTTTAAGAATGCAAGTATTCACATCAGAAGAACGAATTTGTTGGAAAGCTATGATTGGAGGCTTAGAAAAGTAACTATCTGGGATATACTGTTACGCAAATCTTCGAGTGGTTGACAAACAAACAAAAAGTGTATTTCGTTTTCAATACCATTTTTACATAACGGGCATATTCTTTTGCTTCTAATCGATCGACCTTTGTCTTCCTTCATTGATCATTAAGTTTGACAATCCTAACCTGAAGCGAATTAATGAACGCCTTAGCTTCTTAGATGTTAATTGCAGTAAGTATTTTTCCGGTTGGAGTAAGGTTTTAAAAATTCGATATGAATCGTATCTTGAACTATTATGTAATGTCGACTGCCAATCTTGGTTAAACATACCAATAGTTGTTTCACGAAAACGATACAGGAAAAGCCTTATATTGCCGACTGTCTGACTAAGCCATACAAAGCCATAACCATGAGAAAATAAAAGATTGCGTATATGACTATCACAAAAAAAGGAAAAAGATATATTCTAAATGTTTGGCCCCTGTATGCCTCATAATATGTTAATGCCTTATAATCCCAATTAACTAAATTTCTATACACCAAATTTCGGCCTCCTAGGAGAACATTAAAAACAGCTTCGAGAAAGTGGTACTTAGTCACCAAATCTACAGTTTATAGTCCCAAATGTATACCTGGTAAGCTTATAAGGCACTTTCTAGCGAAAAATACAATTGAATTATGACGACATCAGGAACCTGTTTCTGTATTCATGTAAAATCTGCATGTCGCTTTTTCATTGATGAGAGGGTAGAACGGGAATACAGCAAGTCATTTTAAAGAATTGTTAATGTGGTTTTGAGACAATAACAGGAACTACAGAGCTGAATGGCAACTATCTTGGTCAAATGTTACGTTTGGTAATCTATTTCTGTCTATTATTCAATAGCTCAGGTTAATTCTGTCCAAGGACACCATGTGTACATGTTGAATCTCTGTCTTAGACGCCATACGAAAATGGCGTTGGCGGTTGAGGAATGCAATGTGTGAATTGAATTGACCATTATGTGTGATGATAGTTTTAATTAACTGTTGAATGAGGGCGTGCTAAAGGATAATGATCTGTTTGACTGAATGATCTTTCAGACAGAATATTTCGGATATACGCCAGTCGTGTCGAAATGTATAAATGATTCCTGGTCAGATATAGTAAACCTGGAATTCGGCTTAACAAAAGCATACGGTAATCAAAAGTCTCTGTAGTGTATTGTTCCAAAGAAATACTAGTAGCTGATTTGTTGAAGCACGCATTAAACCTATATATGCCAAATATACATTTTTATGACAATTCAAATCAAACCCCTTTAGGTTATCGTCAATTGCATGTAATTTAAAGAGGTGGACGAAAAGGTTAGTGAAGAATTTTGTTGTTCTTTTAGAATAGCGGAATTGAACCCCCTAGCACAGTATCTCCGAGGAATTATCTATGAAGCTTTTTTCTTTATTGCAAACTATAATATACATTAAAATTGACATGAAAGGAAATTTGCCAGACACATTAATCAGATGTTAACAAATATAAAGTTTATAGCATCCTTTGTACACGGATTCATTAACCACCATTTCGGAACTGTGCGGATTTTAATTCTAAAGATGAAAATAGCAAAGGTGGATCTTATTTGCGACAAAAGGTTAAATATTTCGGCAATCTATGATACCAATTACCCTTGCAGTCTGACCAACAGTAACCAACATGGTATTGACTATCAAAGTCAAAGTCAAAGATGTTTATTGTATGAGAGGCCTCAGGCCCATATACATTGGAGTGACATGCAATAGAGTTAAACTGTTCAGTCTCACAGTATAGCTACAACATAGATTTTAACAGATTATCTCTCAAGGACATTGCATAGGTAATATATTGGGAAAGCTTGAAGATAATATATCCCAGTTTTGTATCCGACTTCAATCCCCATTTTCATAAAAACAATACATTCAAGTAAATAAAACACCAAACAGAGGTTCGATGCGTCCTTTGATTAAAAAGATATAACGGTTCAAAGTGCGTAGAAATTGGCCACCTCGAAAGCTCAATTAAAAAAGTCCCTAGAGTGGCCTGAGCTCTCCTTCGGCGGATGTGACGTCATAGACAGGACTCGCTCCGCGTTTGTTTGTAAACAACGTATATATAAATGCAGATATGGGTCGCATTCGTCTACGTTTTCATTGCGAAAGAGACACGCCTTCTTCCTGCGTTGCTGCCAACTGTACTAATAAGAAATCAGGAGACATTCAACTGCATCGGTTTCCGAAGGATCCTGTCCAATTCGCGAAATGGACAAAGTTTGTTAGTCAGAAAAGAGCGAAGTGGAGTCCCAATGACAGGTCTGTCATCTGCTCCGATCATTTCACAGAGGACTGTTATGATCTTTCCTACGATTTCAAAACTGACTTTGGACTTGCCCCACAAAGGAAAAGACTCGTAAAAAAATGCCGTACCAACATTTAATAAACAGATGAAGATGATAACAGGCCCGCTACCCGTCTGTCCAGCGAGATATGACAGTCAACCATCTCAGAAGAGAAAACGGACGGAATACTTTGAGAAGAGGGAACGAAAGAGGGTAAGGAATTTGAAAGATAGGCTAATTCAAAATTCTATTCAAGGGGAGGTGGGATAAATAATAATGAAACTTTTAGGGAGTTGACTATAATAAATGATTTTGCAGACGAATGTTGAGTTTTTAGCTGCAGTATGAATTTATGTCTCTTTATATTAGCCGCAGAAATTATTAATTCAAACCCCAACAAATGTTTGAATTTTTAGTATTTGATTGCATATAGGGTTGAAAAATCCATCGGGTTGAACTAAATAGTTATTTCAACATGTTGGAGACTATAATGAAGTAAGGTGCATATATGTATATATATATATATATATATATATATATATATATATATATATATATATATATATATATATATATATATTATAAAATGTAAGAAGTATCAATCTAGGAGAAGCATATATGAAAGTATTAAAGAATACAGAGAAGATGTAAATCAACTTTCAAAATCATGACTTTATCTTTTTTCCAATATGCATATTTCTGCTTCTTCATTCGAAGCTTCTTCAGGGAATGTATGTTTGAAGCACAGCAGCAGTCTTATATAGTCTTCAGTGTATCTAAGTAACAACACAATGCAACACAAACAGCAAAATAATCAACAATCGTCCTGGTGAGTTATCCCCTCTTATATATATAACGACACTTGCTGTAGATATCATTTAAATGATGACTGGATGCGTCGCATTTCGACTTGTTTACAAGTCTTTTCAACAGGGTGGAGCTTTTCTAACATGGCAAATATATAGGTACATAGCTAAACGCTGTAACAATGTGTAATAGACTTAAATGATAGAATATATAATTAAAGTCATAAAGCTGCCCCGGAGAAACATTTACCATTTTATGTAGCCTTACAGTGGATGATTTATAACCTATTTGATATTGATAAACATTGCAGTATGAAATAAGATATTTAGTAATACAGATTTGTTAATATATTGTCATGTGTCACGTGTGTTGACAAACCTAATTACCTTCATCAACTTTCAATAAAGGCTGTTGATTATTATATTATCTACCAGTTAACGAGTCCTGTCTATGTCGTCACAACCCCGCTAGCACCTGATTGCCTAATAAAACGTTTGGCGTCCGTTTTCCGGAAGTGTTTATAAAACACGTTTTCTCTGCTATTTTCAGGTGGATGTGAACCTAATAGGTGTTGATATTTATTCTTAACTGTGTTTAACTGTGAAGTATTTCCGCTAATCGTACCCCCTATGTGGATATATTATCTTTAAGAATGCAAGTATTCACATCAGAAGAACGAATTTGTTGGAAAGCTATGATTGGAGGCTTAGAAAAGTAACTATCTGGGATATACTGTTACGCAAATCTTCGAGTGGTTGACAAACAAACAAAAAGTGTATTTCGTTTTCAATACCATTTTTACATAACGGGCATATTCTTTTGCTTCTAATCGATCGACCTTTGTCTTCCTTCATTGATCATTAAGTTTGACAATCCTAACCTGAAGCGAATTAATGAACGCCTTAGCTTCTTAGATGTTAATTGCAGTAAGTATTTTTCCGGTTGGAGTAAGGTTTTAAAAATTCGATATGAATCGTATCTTGAACTATTATGTAATGTCGACTGCCAATCTTGGTTAAACATACCAATAGTTGTTTCACGAAAACGATACAGGAAAAGCCTTATATTGCCGACTGTCTGACTAAGCCATACAAAGCCATAACCATGAGAAAATAAAAGATTGCGTATATGACTATCACAAAAAAAGGAAAAAGATATATTCTAAATGTTTGGCCCCTGTATGCCTCATAATATGTTAATGCCTTATAATCCCAATTAACTAAATTTCTATACACCAAATTTCGGCCTCCTAGGAGAACATTAAAAACAGCTTCGAGAAAGTGGTACTTAGTCACCAAATCTACAGTTTATAGTCCCAAATGTATACCTGGTAAGCTTATAAGGCACTTTCTAGCGAAAAATACAATTGAATTATGACGACATCAGGAACCTGTTTCTGTATTCATGTAAAATCTGCATGTCGCTTTTTCATTGATGAGAGGGTAGAACGGGAATACAGCAAGTCATTTTAAAGAATTGTTAATGTGGTTTTGAGACAATAACAGGAACTACAGAGCTGAATGGCAACTATCTTGGTCAAATGTTACGTTTGGTAATCTATTTCTGTCTATTATTCAATAGCTCAGGTTAATTCTGTCCAAGGACACCATGTGTACATGTTGAATCTCTGTCTTAGACGCCATACGAAAATGGCGTTGGCGGTTGAGGAATGCAATGTGTGAATTGAATTGACCATTATGTGTGATGATAGTTTTAATTAACTGTTGAATGAGGGCGTGCTAAAGGATAATGATCTGTTTGACTGAATGATCTTTCAGACAGAATATTTCGGATATACGCCAGTCGTGTCGAAATGTATAAATGATTCCTGGTCAGATATAGTAAACCTGGAATTCGGCTTAACAAAAGCATACGGTAATCAAAAGTCTCTGTAGTGTATTGTTCCAAAGAAATACTAGTAGCTGATTTGTTGAAGCACGCATTAAACCTATATATGCCAAATATACATTTTTATGACAATTCAAATCAAACCCCTTTAGGTTATCGTCAATTGCATGTAATTTAAAGAGGTGGACGAAAAGGTTAGTGAAGAATTTTGTTGTTCTTTTAGAATAGCGGAATTGAACCCCCTAGCACAGTATCTCCGAGCCCCCCCCCCCCCCCCCCCCAAAAGTGACCCCCACCCCCTCTTTTCCGGAAATTCTGGTTCCCACAATGCAATTCTAATGCAATGACTACAAACATTTCCATCATAACGAAATACTACAGATCCAGTGCGTATTATGACAATCGTCTCTAGACCCCCAGCAACTCCTGGAGCAGGTGCGTAATGTCAGTGGCTACTGTTTGCCTCTAAAATTGTGTTTCTTTACATCTGAGGATGTCTATTTTAGCTTTCGTCCGTGGTGTATATTTGAGTATTGTTTTTTTTAGATTCATTCTCATGTGTTGTATATATCCAGAAAGCGTCCAAGGTTAAATCAAACGTTAATATTTTCCTGTGTATTTTGTGAAGGTTTGTAAATAGTAACGTTTGCCTATTTTCATGTTTCTTTGATAACATTGTCTTATTTGTAATACTTTATCGCTAATAGCTTATAACTCTTTTATAGTATACTTGTCAGAGGAAAGCATCGTCTTAAAGTTATAATTATCTGTGCATTTACAACTAGATACACTATCATAACACCGTAGACTTATGATAAGATGCGCAAGTCTCCGCAATCAGATCCCAGTTTATGTTACACGTCAATACAAACATGAGACGATCAACGTATCGAGAAAAATCCTTTTTGCGGACAGAGAAGATTGTCTGTTGACTCATATTTAGGCGATTTCTGACTTTGTAACCTTCTCACAGGTATCCTCCCATAACACCCACAGTGGTTAAACACCTACAGTTTGAGACAACACTGGTCAGGGGAGTAGCTGTGTACTGGCCAATATCATTTAATAATGGACAAGTATATAACCTCCTCATTTACCCCTGATGGCAGTTTGTATATTGTCCGAGCCAGGAACAAAATCTAAATTAGATTTGCTAAAGTTCTAGACATCCTTGTCATTATGTCAAAAAATGTTGAAAGAAAATCGATCACAGACACACAGGATGTTTACATGACTGCAGCTCAGGTCATATGAATGAACAAAAGACCGACCATTAGCCCAACAAATAGAATGACCAACTCGTGACGAGTTGAAGGTGGTGTAGGATGGTTTTTGATATCTATCTGACGATCACAGAGTGGGAAAATTGAGCTAATAAATGATATACAGGACTAATACGAGACAAACTGAGCCAAGAATACCTTGAGCATGTACAAACACATTTAGAAAGATATATTTTAAAGATATGAAACCTGATGAAATATTGGACAAAGAGAACCTAGTTAGGCAGAGATCTTATGGGATATTCCTCGAACACTTCTATATGGAAAATGTCCACCTGGTAATTAGCAAGCCATCAGGGAGCTAGGTTAAGCTCTGGTTAAAGTTTTTTCTTGCCTTTATGATATAATTCACGATTACAAAAAATATCAGTTATATACTGTATCATTATGTATTGATCTGTTACGTTAAAGTAGTTTATTCTGTCACCTTTGACGATCAACTGTAATGAAACGTCAATTTCACAAAAAACGTTTTATTAAGTATTCACACTACAGATGAATAACTGAGTATATTGCCTTTCGGTTCAAATGTCTTTCCAACAGTTCTTTAATGTTTTCTTTATACAAAATAAACCTTTTTATGATGTAATATGATCATAAGTATTCATAAGTATAAGTATTCTTAGATTTCATTATGATAGTTGATGGAACAATCCAACCTACTACGTGCATGCTTTCATTATAATAGTAAATGCACTTTAACTATATGAAAACTTTCAGAAATAAGAGTAAACATGTACAAGACTTGTCAATGCTATCCTATTAAGAATTGTTGGAATTATACGGCCAAATGGGCAAAGAGTCAGAATTGTAGTTAAAAACTAAAATGTAAAAGGAATTGAAGGAAAAGGCAAGGTTTGAAAGTATTTAAGAGAGCAATTTTCAACGGTTGCACACTTTCTTTGATATACATTTTAGAAGTTGATAAGATGAACGATACGGACAATTCTGCTTACACAGAATACAGAATAAAGAAGCTTCTTATCCATAAGAATTGTTCTTATCGTTGGTCCAAAAGTGTCCCTCTTACACTCAATGGCACTGATAGTTTGTAAAGACGACGAAGTTTCACTATGTGCCTTCAAAGAGCTTTTCTCGTGGATAAAACCAGGAGATGAACTTGCCGGATGTACATCCTCAATTAACCGACTTAGTGTGTGTTGATGTCAAGGAAAATGAATAGATAATAATCTAGCACGAAAATAGGAATTGTGTAGATATGGAAGGCGGTAAATGATTTGAACTTGGTGACACAAGAGCTGATTTTAAATTTGCAATTCAACAATTTCCTAATATACCTAAATTGCCTACCTTAATTTCACGGTTACCCGTATGTTATCGCTTAGTCGGCGTATTTGTATCCGAAAAGCTCCTACAATCTTTTGATAGTTTTGTCTGGATTTGCTTTACATTCGAGAAATATCGGCAGTGTGTGTGTGTGTGTGTGTGTGTGTGTGTGTGTTTTAGTGTGTGTGTGTATATATATTTATAGGGGTGTTTGTTTCGAGATCGAGCTGTGTTTTCATCCATAATGGAAGCTTGTCCGTCACTTCGGCACTATTTTCCTTCAAATTTGATGCGTTTCCTTCAATTAATTAGGGGGCCTGGGAGTATGATTCTGTGACGTTCATGGCTTTAGCCGTTACTTCAGCAACTTTGCACATTAAATGATAACAAACACAGTAAGTCTATGTTTTATAAAATATATAATGATTTAGTCACAGATAACAAGATGATACCATTAATAATGTTATTTTTTCTTGACAACTTGATAAAAAGAATTAGAATTGTAATACGATCAGGAAAAAGTAAAGAAAGAATTAAAAGTCGAAGGTAGTCAAACTTTATTTCATAAAACGTACAAATGCTGAGCAATTCGTGGGTCATTGTCGGTTCAGATAAATGACATCTCAGACTCAATTTCCTGCATAGAAGCACTGAAAAGATTTCCATATGAAAGCGTCTAATACAATTACCTATAAGCATGTGTAGAACACACATTTAGGACTTCTTCACGAGAATTAGTGACAATACTGGACTTCACTCCTTATACTGTTTATCCATAAGTAAGTTATCACCTTCCTTCATTCAATAATGATTACGATGCACGTGGACGACAATAGAATCAATGTTTTTTCCTATTTTTTTCTGTCGGAATAGATATATATTTCACCATAGATATTTATCAAAAGAAATTGGAAATAAGTGAAAACTTGTTAAATGTAGATAAACGTCATACTCCTGTCCTCAAATCGCCAGGTCTCATTGGTGTTTGTTACATATGTTTTTTATTCAGTATACAGTTATTCATTGATTTGATCTGAACCTTTTATCATTGTTTAACTCTATGTTTCCAAGTTTAATTGATAATTGTTAAAGAGACTGGCCTATCGACTGCGGTCCGCCATGCTATTTTAAGGGGACAATACATGAAAAAAGGCGCTGTATATTTACTAATTTTAAAACATTATGAAAATAAACTATATGTAATAATAAATATATCCACCCAATTAGAAATGATTTAAGATGAGACTTATCAACAATGTCTTTAAATGCCCACTCGTAGCGCCGACGAATGGTTTCACTTCTCATTCTTTGCGCTCTTATTTAACCAGTTGCAAAATCGAAATCAAATTGTAACCCCAACTAACAAATTTCAACTAGGCTAAGTTATAATCATGTACTTATAACATACTTGTGAACACGGAAATGTCACCTTGAATTTCGTTTTCATCCAACAATACACCGATAGGACTGACCTTTTAAGTATTTTGGAATTTAGTTCATTCATTAGGTCTGAACCATTTCACAATAGTTAACTCCGTGTTTTTAAGTGGAAATTTCTTCAATAATTCAAACTGTACATCAGTAAACTGTTCTAGGGGTATCATACTTACAAATGTAAGAATGCAAAAAAGGCCAAAATAACTTGTTTTATGATACAAGAAACCCTCTTCAACATCCTGTTTTCACAAATTTATACTGACGCCAAGGAAACAGTTCAATGATTTTGAAATAGTCTTTTCGGAAAGGATATTTTATTACCTTTACGAAACTGTTATGTTATTTTTATTTTCTTGGTAAAGGGCATATAACAGACTATGGTTCTAACAGAGTTTTGATGCAGCAATTCCAGTTTTGCCCACAAAAGATAACTTATCAATATTGAAAAAAACAACATTGTGCGACAACTTTGTCTTAAAGAAATGTTTGGTCACGTAAGTAATTGTCAACCATAACTAACCATTTTGAGAACCAATGAGAAGCGTTACAGTAACATGTTTAAAGAGACGGTTCTATCTTTATGTTGATAACAAATATGTTATGAGTAAATGACATATTCGAGCGCATGTACCTGATGATTATACCGGTTGCTTATTATATATTGGTTGCTTCAGATTTGTCTCTGCGAAAAGAAAACGTAACTACAAAAAAAGTGAAACCAACATCGGCATCAAGAAAACGCCTTACTACAGAACGACGAGGCATTCTGGCAGGTAACTTGAAAACCTACAATACATAATTTCGTGTGAGTAAATAGCAATGTACTGTGGCCAGATCAAATTCTAAGACACAAAATCGACTTAAATGTTCTTGACAGCGGGTGTGGTTGTCATCAGTACAGTCTCAGTCATAAGGTTTCATTACTACTTCAATATAATCTTGTGTCTTGAAATTAGTACAAATGTCGTCTTCGGATATGTCTTTGTTATTGGTTGTCCTCTTTGTCCTCCAACAGAGGTAGCTCCGTCCTAAATTCCTATACAACCTCTGTCTTAATACCATGGTTACTCCGGCAGTTTCCCCCACCGGCGCAACTTTTACTACCTGGCAATATTTCAGCCAATGAAAACACCGATTGCATGAATACCATATTTGTTGTAACATAAGCCTATGCAATGATGCAGTTGCAAAATGAGGCGTATATGTTCTGTAAAGAAGACTCAAAGTGCAAGGTGCATATTCGAATAAAGTTTAGTTTTTGGAAAGCTTACGGAAATAACTTAGACGATGTAAATGACAACTTTTGAAATGGCATCGCCGATTCCACAACTAACTTTCTACATTTCTAGATTAAAGCCCAACTCACACTACGCACGATTGTACTACGGTAACATTACGATTCGATCGTACTGGTATCGTATTGGTTTTTTTACGATCTGTTATGTGAAGACGGTTTCTGTACGTGAGGTACACAATGTGGGTACAATCATTGCACGAAAGATCACGATTCCAACACGGTCAGAACACAATCAACACAAACGTAACACAACGCTTTCACGATGCAAGCACGAGTGGTGTAAGAATAATGCACGTTTTTAAATAATTTTTTGAGCAAAAAAGGTTAACCATTGATTTTAATGATCAATGTATAATTGATTTCCATCTTGTGATGTATTGCAGCTTTGAAATACAATTTCCTTGCGATAAAGACATTATAGCGTATATTGCTAATTCTAACATTAGCTTCGGACAATCTTCCGGAGTTTTTCTCTCATCTTCTGGCTTTATGCAAATAGCTGCCGAAGGTGTTTCACAGGCATTCCTTCTGATCCAAAGCAGTTGAGTTTCAAGCACGTAAGGACGTTTACATCGTGCATTGAGAAACTTGCCAAGGTGATCGATAATTGAGGACATTATAATTCGCTTCCTACCAAATTATGAAACATCCGCATTTCTACATGTTGATCATCACATTCCCTTGATCTATAGATGCATACCGAAAGTTTGTTCACATGCCTGCGTATTCTAGTGAAAATATCATATTATTTGACATGTCTTTGAGGCATCAAAGCTTTACGAAAAAGAACCAGATGATGTTCAATTTACGATACAGAAATGAATGTCCATTGTAGTTCAACGTAAACAGGATGTCATTCCCAACAATTAAGCATAGCAGTTTTGGCAGGTCATTAAAGTGACCAGGGGTCAAAATTCCGAAAACATAAATTTAATTTTTCGCTACAAAATCCATTTAAAGTGGTCAATATTTTTAAACACAAGTTATGTTTGTTTCCATGCACTAAGTCAATGTGACTGTGCTGATTTTTTCTCAAATATTAGAACTGGAATATTAACTGTTTAATCGAAATTTCAGGAAATCAGAATTTCGAAAATATAACCCCTTCTGTCTATTTCATCCTGCCTAACTTCGAATTATTGCATGACAGACAAGACGACTCCAACATAAGTTAAAAAATGGCTTTTTTACGCATTGTCAATTGATCATTCAATGTCAGTTTTGCTAAAGTTATTCTATTGACGTCTTTACAAAACCAAAATTACATGATATTTGCGCTACGATACAGTGGTATGTGAACAAACTTTGGATATGCAGCTGTATATGAATATCGAGCGCCCAAATTACCATTTTCGAATTCTAGGTCATTAATTGTAATCATTCCAAAAACGTGAGTCTGTGGTAAATTCTTTAAAAATTGGCTTGAGAGAGCAATACAAGCATCCCCATTGTTATCATTATTACCGGATTTGTACAAAATGGATTCAGTTTAATTTCTTATTGATAACAATTAGATATGCGATTCATTCTAGCAGAAAACAAACCAAAGTAAACATTATACCACTTACCAGTGAAATCCCTATTTCTTCGTCTTATGTGTTCGGAAGTTGTTTTCTATCAACTTATTTGAATTTTCGTACGACTGCGTTAGTATGATTAAGTCCTATGTACAAAATCTTCAGTAGCATGAATATGTTAAACAATCATTTTTCTGATATGTCTGATATGTATATTTTTGCAGTATACAGTTTATACGTCTACCATACCTTTGATTGGCTACCATATTATGTTGCTTGTGATGAATTCTTGTTGCATTTTATCATATCTGGAAATTGCCGCAGTAATTTTTATCCTTATTTCTTCCCTATCATTTAAAGGTATACTTTCATGTAGAAAATTCTTTGTTAGTTTTCACAAGTATTGTCCATTTATGCATCTTTAAACTTTGCATTCTGCACAAAATATAATTTCAAAGATCTAATAAATTCAAAAGTACACAAATGTATTTCAATGAATATGTACTTTGCATTTTGAGTCTTCATTTAACAGCAAAGCATCTTTCATAGCCGTGTGTGACGACAAACATGTTATCCATGCATGCGGCGTTTCCATTTGCTGAAATATTGCATTGAAGTCTATCCTACAATATTTCGGCGTTAGGGAAACCTGCTTGAAGCCCGATAAGAGCTTGTATTAGAACATTGGTTGTGTAGGAATCAATCTACAACTTGACAAAACAGTCCGTATGCACGGGTAGAGAATTCGTTCGACATTTGTTCGTCACCATCGCAAAACCTTACCATCATTTGTGCTGACTTGTTGACTGAAAGTAAGACACGCGAATCACACGTGAGGAAAACGTTTGGACAGGAAACGCTCTTGTTGGTGCAAGTTCAACCCAACATCGTGTAAAGATTGTATCCTGATCGTACGGTAATCGTGTGACTACGTGTTCAGTACGAGCTGTCATCGTGGTCCTAGTGTCTAGCACCATAAGGGTTAATTTAACATTACTACGTAATAGTACGATTGCAAGAAGGACAATTTATCGATCGTGTTGTGGTCGTGTTGTAGTTGTGCTGTTATCGTGTCCTAAGGCTGAAGCACGATCAACACAATAACTATACATACCCTACACAATCACCACACAATCACTACACGATCGACACGCCCACAACACGATTTTCTGAAGTCAGGAACATGTTTGCGATTTGAACGAATCGTGTTGGAAAAATAACACGATCAGCCCAATCACTGTACGGTAACCACACAATAACAGCACAATAATCACACAATAACAACACGATGACTACACGACACTTTCGTACATCGATCGTACGTAGTGTGAGTTGGGCTTAAGAAACCTTCGTAATAGGACAGACGTCAGAGGCTGTATAGGAATTTATGACGGACCTACCTCTGTTTGGAGAGAATGTCCTGCATTGGCGCAGTCGATGAGCTTCTAATGAACGTAGCTCAGTGCTTCAAATGCAATAAAAGAAAACTAAAATTACCACTTATTCTCATAAGTTACATTAGTTAGATCATGTTGGCAGGTGCATGTGAAATGTATTATCGTTCCGGAAGTTTAAAGATGTACCCGCACTTCCTGGGTGTATATTGTTAAATTTATAAAAAAAAAAATCGTACCTCCGAGCCTTTATCATCGAACATACAATACACCGAGGTACATCTATAACTTCATCCTTACTCCTCTCTAGTTAACATTTTAATGAAAAATTTTAATTATACAAAAAATTTAAGGGATAATTAACCTTTTTAATAATTTGAATTGTTACTAGCACTCAATGGTTTAATACCTCAACTCCTGACATTAATTGTTTATCTCCCTCACGATGTATACATCAACGTGCATCGTATGAGAATCACGTCAATCCATTGAACCGTTCAACGTGGGCAAACAAAAAAGGCTTGAGCTTAATTAACTAATGTATGTTAAGGTCACAAAAAGTATTACGATTGGTCCATCCATATATCAAACACATGATTTTTCTATTTTTGAATTTGTGAATATTTTCTTTCAGATTTGAAATATTGACAGCTATTTTTCTATGTAAATAATGATGTTTTTTACTATTATTTGTAGGAATAAAAAACTCATCTAATAAATACCATTCAGAATACATCCATACATTCATGTCCATTTTTATAGCTTTGTTAGTCGATGATTTATGGGGTCAATGTCAAATGACTGTTTTCTAACGACCAACATCCTTTCATCGTTATTTATCTTTGTAGTCTGAATGGTATTTATTTGATGAGTATTTTATTTCTACATATAAAACTAAACAATATCATCATTTACCTGGAAAAATAGCTGCCAATATTAAGGGAAAACACCGTTAAAAGTAGAAAAAGGCCTCGTACCACCTCACAAATACTTCCTTTAATTTTCATTTGAAATGTTCCACCCGACGGTGTCCATTTGTTGTTTCAGTCAACCCTGAATGAAACTCCCTTGAGACGAAAACTGCGTGCATGAGCAGTGCTTACAATAGAACCACCGACTCAAGAAAATATAGTAATTTGCTTAATGTATTACACTAGTTTAATATTTTGTGTGGGCAAAAGGTAAAATACATTATTTTAATGAAACATTCTTATCAATATTTCAAATCTGAAAGAAAATATTCACAACTTTAAAAATTAAAAAACATTTTCGTCGATATATATTCAAAAACAAGATTATATTTTACCTTTTTACTACAGTCGTTGCATTAAGGAAATTGGCGTTAAGGATTATTGAAGAAACGTACGTAAGCATTTCAATAGTTTCAGTTATTTATCTGAAGACAGATGAGTTATATTTGTACAGCAATAATAAACTATGAAAAACTATTGAGTGTACATAAAGTGTGTGACATATTAATCAATTACCAGTACTTTTAGTCTCAACAGAATACATAAATTTGAGACAGTACAAAACTTTATGTAGGTGTACTCGCAAAGAAGCTCACAGAAGTGCCATTTGATTTTTAATAAAAAACATATATTGATTAACGTAAAACACTCTGTGATGTATTATCCATTTACCTTAAGTATAGAGAGAATATAAAATTTCCAGACAGTACAAATATTTGTGTAGGTGTAGTCCATGCAGAGAAGCCCACAAAAGTGTCATTTGCTATTAAAAAACATATAGGTTGATTAAAGAGGTGACGAGGTCACTTTTTATTTAAGTGTTGAGATATTTTCCCATCAAATTCCAATATCATGAATTTGAAAATTAAATGTCTCTCAAATGTTTAATTATCTCATTAACTCATTAACTTTGTTTTGTCAAACGAGAAATTGTCTCTGTGATAAATCTGAGCCATCCAATGGTTACGTAAGAGGTAACAGGTTAGGGCTGAAAACTGCGCTAGGTTTTTAGATTTGTTTTTACAAGCTGATTTGGAAATGGGGGGAAGGAGAATACCTTCTAAATATAACTTCATTAAAGCATTCTTACACCACCATCTTTGTAACGTTATAGCAATGTTATGCAATCAATCTTTATTTCATACTGCAAAGGCCACGTGCCAATAGTACATAAGTAAATGATAGTTATATACATACATAAATCTATACTTCAGCGATAATAGGTAATTTCTAAACAACATTGCATAATGGATGAACATGGCAAGATTTGTAAATACAATTGATTGTTACTACTAACGAGAGTCGAGAATTTTTGAATACATGAATTTATATACTTTAGTAATAACTTTTGAATATATTTGTATCGCAGTGAATGATAAAACGGACAAATGAGAAGGAAATCATTTTCATCTTCGATTTCATTTAAATCACAGAGTTTACATAGTCTATATCTTCTTATTTAACATTTTTATATCAATCAATAAATCGTGAGATGAATATCGTAATCGTGTTAATGACAGCTTAAATTTCTTTATGTTTACATATGTTAAGTATACTTCTTTATCTAAATTAGTTTTGAACTTTGAATAATAAAATAATTTACTGGACAAAGACATTTTTAGCACCATGTTTGCAGATTTATATCGTGCCGATATATAGATTTAGCCGTGTAGTTATTGACTGTATGAATGGTGTTTGTAATTCTACATGTTTTTCATTCCAAACGTTTCAAAAAGCTAAACACTATAAGAAATCTTTTACGTTAGAGGCGCAATTTCTCTGTCCATGTCTGTCGTACAATAGCATCATGTTAACATGTTTTGTGTGCAATCTATATGAATGCATATTAAACAACTTAGCCAGCATATGATTACTTTGATACTTGTAAAAACATGCATGGGATATCTGCCACATTCAGCATATACAATTACGTTAACTGTATTCAACATAACACCAATATATTTCTTGCATGCATACAAATGTATTCTTTCAATTTGATGAAAGTTAGTTAATCCCCAAATTTGGGTTCATTTTAGAGTCAAATATTTTTTAAAAGGTTTGATAGTTAATACCTCCAAGTGTACTAATTGTTTTCAGGATACCAATCAGTGCTTTTTGCGCTTGGAGCAAAGAATATTTGACATGTTTGTTCCCTGATAATCCATTTATAAAGCCCAAATAATTATAATAACTAACACAATCTATCTTCATACCCTTAAATGGCCATCTGTCTCTTTCAGATAACATACCTCCCTTTTCAAAGACTATCATTTTTATTTTATCTCTATTAACAGTAAATTTCTATGTATCACAGTAATGTTCAAGTTCATAGAATTGATTTTGAAGACCACTGACGGTGCTCGCAACATGACAACGTCCTCAGCGAATAAATGAAGAAAAAATTGGACTATGTCCAATCTAGTTAAAACTAGCTGTGATATAATACGCACAGAGGTCCGTTATTAGCTGTGATATAATACGTACCGAAGTCCGTTATTACATCTAGAGAATAACACATCTATTCCGTGTCATGCAGGCGCAAACATCCCTCAAACAAAAGACAGCTGGCCAAGCTCTTCGAATCACAGGTCTATGCGATTGTTTTGCCGTTCTTTAGCACCTCGATTACAAAATCCGATTGTTACCGATGTATTGCAGTGAATTGTGTTACAAACATGATGACAGCATCAATTCTTTGCAGATAATGTTGACGGGATATTTGTGTGTTGTTTATTTGTTCATTGTGAGTAAGTCAACAAATTAGATCAGACAATCACAAAATAAGTTTTAAAGGATAATTGTAGACAAACGTAGGGTTAACGTCAGCATGTGACATTAACCAAGATGCAAAAGAAACTCGTCTTTGAATGGTTGAAAGCTAACTTCCAGCCCTCATTCTATTGGTCGGTTTAAGATTAGTCAAAGGTCAGCTGAACATGACCTCAATCAGTTATTCTCTAGATGTATTGACGGATCAATATATCTAGTTTTAACTAGATTGGACTATATATGTCAGGATGTAGTTATATACCGCTCGAACAGTTTAACTGGCAAAGCTCAATTATGAAAAATGAAAACAAGAAAGGACTTAAAATACACCCCTATCTTACACTAAGTTGTAACGTTATAGCATTGTTACCACTGTTCTCAGTAATGCCTTGTGAATGCATTGTGAGGGAGAAAGTTCTCACTTAACCAACAGCCAGGGTTTGGTTGATGAAAAACTGTAATCTTTCATTAATTGACATAACATCGTTATGTGGTACGTCTTATGTCAAAAGCAAAAATTTATTAACTGGAAACTAGTTTCAATTTTAGGAAATATATTGCATCAGGTAATGTGAAGATTTATTCACAAAACAATTCGACTGAGTCATCATGATTATGCCCTTCCTCAACAACCAGTAGACAAGTGTGTTATTACCATGTCATAATTCAACGGTACTATGTAAAGAATAGTAGCACGTTTATTGAAAATTATATTTCTTCAAATCCCCCTTTATCTCCCTTTAAGAAGTAACACTGAAAGCTATTTTCAATAAGTTTGTTCAATAACAAGAGTGGGCGGGACAAGCGTAGGCGTGAATATGAATCTATTAAGTGCTCTTCAAACAACTCTACATCCTCAGGAATACTTTAGTTTACCTAATGTTTGTTTGCATAGTATTAATCATTTGGACCAATCATAAATTTATCATGTGTTTGATAAGCGTCGTCAATAATTGTACAAAAACTGTACGTTTCAACTTTTGAATCTATTTGAATGAAAAATAAACCAGGAAACCAGCCTAAAATAGACATACCGTTTAAAACACATCCTTTCAAATCGAAAGCTTTGGAAAAAGATGTTTATTATGTAAGTGGTTTGTTTTTCATTTGTAATTTTGAAATATTGAAAATATATTTCAACCCATTACCACTCTAAATTTTACTCCATTTTAGAAATAATCATTTGATCACTGCGTATGTTCATTGAATTTTACAACAATTGTACAAGTTCACACATATAATTTGTTAGGTATAAACGATATTGTAGCAGATTTTGTCAACATTCACCAATTAGTTTTCAAGTTTTCAAATAAATCAATAGCAATGTTGCCACGCTGTTCGAGCGTGCCTCCTTTCCCCACCTCTCATTTATATGAAATGTCACCAATGATTGTATATATTGAAAGTACATGTTATGTACTTTCTAACATGTACTTTCTATACATGTATCAATTTTCATGTCCTCATTGTCGACTGTGGCCATTTTTATGTGTTCAAATGTATTTTCATGCCCTATTTAACAGGCTTTTAACATGTAGCATTTATCTGTCACTACTTATGTAATTTATATTTACATGAACTTATAGAAGGGTTTGTCATCTTTCATCATGTGTTAACGTTACTCAAATAGTTACGGGGCTAGGGCCATTTTAGTTTAGCCAAGAAACATACCTTGGCGTGTACTCTCTAGCTTACAGGACCAGGGCCATGTGACGTTCACCGACGTCTGCTCTGACTGAAGTCATCCCTATTTGTCCCTATCTGTCCACCCGCCCCGTTAGTTTCATTTTTTCACCCTAATGTTGGTCTGTTTTGATTGATGTTCTCTTGCTTAAACAAGATCTGTGACGGTGTTTAAACTTGAGTGATTGTCTATTGCTTATTAATGGTTAGTTGGCTCTTATTAGCTGTTGATTCTTGCTGATTGCTGATGTATTTACGGGTATTAGACGCGTACCCTTTAATCGTCTTCTTTAGTGTGCAAATAAATCACTTTATTTCACTCACTGCTTCTCTCTTACTATTGATAGCAGTTGCGGGCATGAACAACAACATCAACAACCACTACGCCGACAACAAGGATGATAATAATAAAGATGGTGATGATGATGATCGAAATAAAATAATAACATCAAAAACAACAATGAAAAATAATAATGATGATGATGATCTTTCCCTTTATTTTCTATGCAGATGTTAATTTGACTTAATCTTGATTATTATATATCCACTCCACTCCATTAGCGAAACAAGCATATAAACTGAAAACGATTGCTGTTGGAGACTAGATTGGGCAGTGTGTACATACATAAACGTGCTAGAGTCGATTTACATTAGCTTTCGGTCATGAAATCTGTGTCCTGTGCGTTGTCGAAACGCTGAACTGTAAGTTTTGTGTCATGCTTCGAAATGGATTTTTGAGTCAAATGTGAAATAGATTGTAATATGTTTTTTTGAAATGTCCTCTGAATATGAAGCAAAATAACACACAAATCTAAAGACTGCATTTTGAAATTATTAAATTTCATAGACGTTTACCAATTGGAACGCAAAACATATTCCTTATTCTAAAATTCAAATTCTTTTTTAATTTAAACCCCTTTTACTTCAGCCCACTTAAAGATAAAACTGTTGAGTCTATGTGGCATGTCTCTAAAACGCAACCATTGTCTAGCAAAACTAGTCCACTGTCGAACACTAGGTGGTACCCAGCCCATATCCCCATTAATAGCAGCGTTAGGTGCGTACTTTCCTAGACCAAGAAAAAATCTAATAGTCCCATTCTGTACAGCATTCACAGTAGAAGCATCCATGGTACCCCAAATACTCGAGCCATAGTCTAGAACAGACCAAACCATGCTGTCATACGGCTTAGTGTAGGTATCGTAATGCATTCCACCCTATAATCTAAACCTTGATAAAGGTAACCCGAGTGCCCTGTTTGAATATTAAGCTGCCATTTAGAATTTTCTAACGTTTCTTGCCCAACATTAAAAACAAACTGCGTCCTTTCTTCGGACTGGTTTCTAAAATGAACAGGTGTTTTTTGGGGTTTTTTTTTAAAGCTTATTTATAAACATTTGAGAGGAAAAGAAATCGCTTGCATAAGAAAAAATGATACTTATTATTGGGATTGCTTTAAAGTCGATAGAAATAAAGTCATCTCGGAAGTAAGATAAGCTAAACGTGAATACGACTTAAAACTTGATGACATTATCAACAATGAGAGAGGAAATAACTGAACTATATCATGTCGAAAGCGTTTGAGGATGTAAAGAAGTCAGAGCTATATTTTTTTTATATCAGTAAAGCTTTCGACCGTTTTTTGACTCGCAGGGTTATTAGTAAAACTTGAATCCATTAAACATTATGTTAGTGATTGAAAACAGTCGGTTGTCATAATTCAAATCCAAAAGCTGTATCAGCTGGTGTTCCTCATGGTTCTTTTTTGGGACCACTATTATTCCTTGCTTACATTAATGATTTAACTGACGGGTTGGTAAGTAATGAAAATCTTTGGCAGATGAAACTTCTTTATATCTAGTTATCGAAGATCCGTTTCAGACCCAAACAATACTCAACAGCGATTTAAAACGCATTTCAGAATGGGCAAATACTTTGGCAGGTTAAATCTACCCCCGAAAAGACTGAAGCTATGTTATTTTAAAATAAGAATAATGCAAGCCCGAAACTTCAGTTGACACTTGATTAAACTATAATAAGTGAATACAAACATTTTGGTCTAATTGTACAAGACGATGGAAAAAAAGCAGAAATATATTGATAATATACTACGCAAAGCGAGGCCTCTATTGTTTGAGAATTTTAAAATATAGCTTCAATATAGTCTATTGAAAATGTATAGATCTTTTATCATGCCTATTTTTGACTACTGTGATACTATCTGAGACGATTGTACCAAAGCTCATATGTTAGAAAACCTAAAACTATTTCAGATGCAGTGAGGGGCACAAGTCACGAAATACTGAGACATGCTATTCCTCGTTAGTTGAAAGGCGCCGCTTTCACAAATTATGTTTGTTCTGTAAAAAGGTACAACGATCAACTCCACGATGTCTCTCAATTTGGGTACCACCAACTCTTAAGCAGCTGTAATTTAAGAAATTTCGAGAATATACGATTTACCGCCGGACGAATGTCTCATTTTAATAACTCTTTTCTCCCATCTACAGTTAATTATTGGAACACACTGGATAAAAGTATCAGAAATGCAGAGTCACTGACACAATTTAAGAGTTTTATTTCATGCGATAAAACTTTATCACCAATATTCAAAAAGTATACATCATACGAACCAAGGCAAACTCAAATTCTTCTTTGTCGTATGCGCCTTGGTTGTAGTTTGCAGCTGGTGATGGGGATCTAGACTTCTTTCCTTTTGGACAGTCTCTAGCAAAATGACCCCCCTCACCACAAGTGTAACAGTTCCTCGCTGACTCTTGAGATCTTGACCTTCGCTGTGTTAGTGTCTGCATTAGATGTTTGAGTGTCTGAGAAATTTCTTCAAGACAAGCCCTAGTTTTGGCATTTTCATGTTTTAAAAAAGAGGGGCATCTCTTAAAGAATTGCTGGTCCCAAGCAACGTTTTTTCCAGTTTCTATAGATCTTACCAGAAAATATGAACTATCCTCTTCTGAGAAATGAACCTTCCGGACATCTGCCCTCTTCGAACCAAGAATTATTCTAAGATTATTTGAAGATGTTTTTACCTTTTGCAGTGATTCACCTAAAGTATCTGGGACTTTATCCATTGCTGATAATGCAGCTTCCTTGTTTGCACACCCTTTGAGAAATGTATCTATTGCAACTGTCTCCCATACATGATCGGGAGCATTAGGATACCCTGCAGCTACAAGTTCCTGAACCTTTTCCGCAAACTCATCAATATGCTTCTCGAGTGACTGCTTCCATCCCATAATTTCCCTTTTTATTGTATGTGGAAGATCAGTACGTCCATACCGAGCTCTTAGTTTAAGAATTAGACACTGGTAATTGTTTTGCACCGATGGAGAAATTGTACTAAAGAAGTTTAGAGCCTTCCCCTGTAGTGATTCAATAAGAAGATCTAATTTCTGTCAATTATCCCAATGACAAAGTGAAATCATTCTTTCAAAATGGATTTCAAACTGTTTCCATTCTGATGTACCGTCATAGGTCCCTAAACTCACTGGAGGGGTCCTTGAATGATTTACTGATGAGTGTTGAGTAGTCTGACTAACTTCCGAAGACTTGTTGTTGGCAAAGGAAACCTGGGTATCTATTGGGTTATTACTTCTATCTCCACCTTGATATGGAAAATTGCCAGTTTGGGAGTGGAGTGGTGGATTTCCCCTACCATATATTCCAGACGGGGCAAGGTTGTCAACTAGAGAGCTAATTGGAGAATCTACAGTATCCCTGTCCCCTTTAGGTTGAGATGGAAGTCTACAATCAAACTGGTCAGTTCCAATCATAGTCTGTCTCTAAATGTCTAATGTACCTATTTTTAGATTCAATTTCATTCCTATTAAAAGAAACCTCTTTCTGCATCGAGTCAACAACACTGCTCAGTTGCCCTAACTGTTGTAGCACACGTGCCAATTCGCTGTCCTGACAACGTGTTTTTGCTCTTTGTTTGGCAATACAAAAATAATATGATTTTGTTCTAACAAAAATTCCCAAACATAAGAAGGAATATCATTAATTTGTCTATAGCTTTATCTTCAGTGAGAAACCCTCCACTTAAGTCCTTCTCATTGACAATTGCCCTAAAATACCCGAGCCTATACCTTTCAAAAGTTGTAGCTGCGCAACATCGGCGGAGTTTATATTACCAGGACCATCCATGTTTGAAAAACCTTAACCTTAACCAAGAGTGCAAATTAAATATTTACCTTACGAAAACCCCCACCTATTTCCCTAAACTAAATATCTATTTCATGAACCATCAATATTCAAGAACATCCGAAATATTCCCTAACACTAAGATTCAATTATACAATAATTCAATAATGTAAAGACCATACAAAGAAATATTGGTAGATTCATTTGTAGAAGGTAAAGTGCGGCATGAAACTCACGTGCCTCCTTCAAAACCACGTGACTAGTCAAAGTGCGACAAAAAATACGCGAGGTAAATATAAACCATACTCACCAAAAGTTCTGAAAATCTTCAGTTGCCGACGACGCCAATATTGTACCCGCAAACAAAACTATATACAAATGTGAACTTAAAGAGAACTTTATTGAAGAAGTATAGCGAGGAGGATACTCACGGGTATGTCCGTGGCCCGCATTGAAATTGGTCCGTGGAGTAAAATTGATAAAAACAAAAGAATTTGTAAACTTCGTAAAAGTATCTCTTCCTAATGAAAACCACTCATAAACCCCTTATATTAAAATTAAAATCTATTTAAGAAGGTCTGTGTTATTCTTTATCTTTATATTTTGTTAACTGTATTTCATATGATTTAATTTTATACGTTTGTAAACTTAATACTTAATAATTAAGTAATTTACCGTATTGTTCTCCATGTCACTTATGTTAATTACGAGAAATAAAATTCTGTTCTGTTCTGTTTTGTAAATTTCTCATTTTCTAAATTTCTAAAACTAATACATGCTCAAAGCGCAAATAAGATGTTCACCTATATATATATCATAAGAAGGTCATTCTTGCATTCCTAAGTTCCGTGTAATTAACAAAGGGATTATCGTAATTGAGCCGTAGCCTATTTCGAAACTTTAAGTCCGGGTTTAACCTCACTGTCCCCCCTGACTCAGTGAGAAAACAGAGTTTTAAAGGTTTTTAATGACTTAGAACTAACTGCACTTTTAAACAGAATGGACAGATCTATTGGCTGGATTATACGTCAGATTACTGCACGCCTAAAGGTAATAGACCAGAAATGTTGGCTTGACAAAGTACAGACAATACCAAAACTGAGAACTTAAAAGACTTTTAAAACTACTATAAACACCGTAAATATTGTTCCCACTCTTGCGTCGAGGACGAAAAACATTTTCTTTTACAGTGCCCTTTTTATAGTGATATACGTCTTTCTGTTTTACCTATATATATATATATATATATATATATATATATATATATATATATATATATATATATATATATATATATATATATATATATAAGAAAGAGTAAACATCGGATGGTTCTGACTGGATCAATCTTCTTTAATACGATACGATGAATTCATTTCGACCAGTGTATCGGTCTTTTCAAGTATGTTTGACAAATAAAGTATACACATATTTATAGAAGGAACAAGACAATAAATTCATACATTCATATATGTGAATGGGTAATTGGTTAATCAGTCATTCGTTGCCAATCACGTAATAATAGCCTCAGGCACCCCTAATTGGTCGAAATGAATTCATCGTATCGTATTAAAGAACTTGAAAAGACCGATACACTGGTCGAAATGAATTCATCGTATCGTATTAAAGAAGATTGATCCAGTCAGAACCATCCGATGTTTACTCTTTCTTATATATAACTTTCCTTCACGTGAGAAACCTACTCTCCTTTTTTAAATATATATATATATATATATATATATTTTTTTTTTTTTTTTGATAACAACTCTTTTATTTGTAATACTTTAGATTTTAAATTCCATTTCCTATTATCCTCTAAACTCTATTTATCAAAATTAGGTTTAATGTGTTTTGAAATGTTTTATCGTCGCAAAACTAGCACAAGTAATTAATTATTTTATCAACAATGTACATTCTGTGATATCTGTGATATTACTTTTATTATTTATTTATGCATTTATGATTTTCACCGTGTCTCTTCGGCCTATTGAGGCCCAGCATAATACTTTTATCTTGTATATACGTGTGTATTTACACCTTGTAATTTTATGCGTGACACGTTAATAAACAATTCATTCACTCAGTTTCAGGGGGTAATGCAGCCATCCGTAGTTAACTAGGTAACAATGGAGTGATTAACAGGGGATTACAAGCTTAGGATATCTTCTGGAATTTTATTACAGTACAGTATATAGTCAAGAACATATCATATGATACATATACGTTTTAATATAGATATGACATTTTTGTTATACAATAAATAAAATGCACAGTGACTTTCAACTAAAATCTACACAATTCATTACATTTACATGCCATCAATAGATGTATATAGATATAAACATAAATAGATATGACATTTTTGTTATACAATAAATAAAATGCACAGTGAGATTCAACTAAAATGTACACAGTTCATTACATTTATATGCCAACAATACGTGATACACGATCTGCATACTCTATTGCAGTTATTCTCCCTTGTAGAAGAGTGTCCCTTTCAGTATTCAGGATGCTACGAAGGTGACGATACTTCTGGCGTTTTGGCCTAAATCGTCCACCCCCACTCAACTGCACAATAATTGTCTCAGCATAACATTGTTCATTTTGGATCATTTCAATAAACTTAAAGATATTTGGGTGGCAGGGTCCAAGCTTCTTCAGCTTGGAATGCCACCCTTCAAGATTGTTTATGGTTCGGAATCCATGTGTCTCGAAATGATTCCAGATTCCACATAGTCAGCAAATTTACCTATGCACTGGTTAGTAATATCCACATTGTCCAAAGTGTTAAGCCACACATCATCAATATCTGACAAGAGGAAGAGCAGCAGCTCTCTTTACAAACAAGGAAACGCTCTCATCGGACTTCCCCAATACACTGCTATTGGCATGCTTAACTAAGGCCTGCCTAAAATGAAACAAGCACCCTTTAAGTTCACATTGGTCTGGGTGTAATTCGGAGGAATCTGTAGATCTGCAGCAACAGTTGGTGAATATCACGATAGGTGGTAACAAGGTTGTTACGCGTGTTGATGGTAGCTTGGCATTTTTTTTTGCAGCAACGCCAATGAATACTGTTGGGTTTTGTGTTCTTCTTTCTAAATCGATGACCACGAAATACAAGATTCTGACCTCCTTGAGAGTTGCTAACGAATTGCACATTTACTTAGAATTAGCCATGATGGTATGCCATTAGGTGATCGGCGTCGTGTTTTATAAGAATCCATGATGGCATATATCACTCTAATTATGATAATCACTTACATGATATCCCCTCACTCAAATCAAAATTAAACATAGTCCACTGTAAACTGCTGGAGCGACAGCTCACTGCCACCGAACGAGGGGTAGTTAGTCCCTTGTCAAAACATGCCCCACAGTTAATCTCTTGTCATAACATTCCCCCTCTGGTCCCTTATCATAACATATAGACAGGGGGCACAGTGAGGTACCCCCTTAAGGGTTTGTGTAAAAAAAGTCCTATTTTTATCTTTGTTTACTCAATTTCCTGAATAAGCACCTATTTCCATTTCATATGTTTAGAGACACAATTGAAGCAATGCTGTTGAACTTTCTAAGTTAATAGGTTCTCTTCAGACAGTCTTTGAGGGTTAATACAGACACTAAAGAAACAAGGAGTTCTCAATCCAGAGGCTCAGCTGTTGTCTACACGAATCCATTTAAATTTTCTTATATCTTATCATGCGTGGGATGAGAAGGGAAATCATGTAAACAATAAATCGACATTTAATAGATTTGACCTGTCCCTCATCGTTGGTTACAAATATCAAATATCCATAAAAGTTCGGCGTAAAAGACTTTCATGTAAAAGAGGATGTACGTCAAAGGAGATGGCCAGTTTTCGCTACCGTAGACTCAATATGACGGCTCTTCAACTTTCTTTGTCTTTAACTTGTGTGGGGTGATCATTACTCTCACATAAAAAGTGTTAACGCCAGACAGACAGATAGTTTATTTAAGTCTCACCTCATTACATAAAATACAAAATACACAGAAAGTAAACAACATAAAATTTGTTTTACAAAAATGCAATGAGCCACTCTATAAAGAGTTATGAGAGACTATTAAGATATAAATATATATATATACAGAATACAAAATTACATCTCTTTAAAATTAATTTAAAAATAAAGATATGTATATAATCATGTTGTAAAAAGTATTGTAAACTGTTAGATAGGATGCAAGTAAAATACACAGTATATATCACATAAAATTATATAAATATATACATATAAATTGATAAAAACATTATTAAACGGGGTAAAGGAAACATTTTCGTCGTTTTAAAATATGGGCGCAGGTTTTGGCAGTTAAAGCACATATCACAGGGTTTGATAAGATAAAACTAGCACGTTCAACATCAGTTCGCCACAGTTTTTTTTCAACCTCGCCGTACACTGAGTCCTATATTTCTTGTACTTCGCATCTCTTAAACTTCCGCGTACACGTAAAGGAATATGAAACTGTCACTGTGATACGCTTATAAATACATAGATGAAAATGTCCGTCTGTTTTAAGGGACCGGTCATTTATTACAGGGGGTAGGGCCGGGGGGTTTCAGGGGAGGGTCAGATAAAAATATACAGCCACCAGGGGAGGGTAATGAAAAACAATACGAAAGGCTGGGGAAGGACATTCTAAAATAGACAGTTATAAAACCATCTTTCTTTAGCAATTGAAAAAGGGGCTGAAACATTATCATAAAGCCTTATCAAATGAAAAAAATTTCCAGAATTTGAGCAAAACTGGTTTATATTCTTCAAAACTTAAAAAATCACTATGAATTCACTGCCCAATTCATTGTTCTTATACTTATAGAACAAAAGGTAGAAAAATAGTTCTGTTGGACTAAGAGTTTATACAAGTAGTTACTATATAACAGGTGTTTGCTATAGTTTTATACAACATAGATGCATATTTGATAACTCATAGACTCATAACGTTAAAACAGCTAGACAAATTATCAATATTTGAATGGTTATAATAGTCTTTCTCAATGATACAAAGTTATGAAACACTTTAGCAGAAGGCTTGATTGGTGCAAATTTGTTAATATAGCCATACTTTTGAAAAATATCTAAATGCATATTCAGAAAAATAAATTCAAATGTTGATATCTAAAAAAATTGGGAACATTTGCTATATTCATACTTCAGCTTCCATACTTCTTGGTTTTGTTCCTCTCATATCTCAAACACTTACTAGTATGTTTAAATATTATGTAGCATGTAAAAAATGTAAGATATGTTATTTCTATGATTCTTAGATGTGTTTTTTCATCCTTATGTTATGTACCTTCAAAATTCTATAGATTTCTTGTGCTACAGACTTAATGTAGACGTTTAAATTTGTCTTAATCAAATTCATAGACTAATAGTTTAAATGTTATGAAATTTAATAATTTCATTCCTATGATGTGAAAATTTGACATTTTACATTGTTTGGTCCTTTACTCTGAAAGTATTTGGAGATATATTTGAAACCTTTTTTTTCTGCTTTGAAGAATAATTATGTCCAGAGCTCATCTCCCAACCTGGTCCTTCCATGGTTTTATCAATTTTTGAATTCATTATTTCAAGTTTTCAGTGGAATAATGTGGGCAAGACATGGAATTTTTAACTAGTGCAATATCTTAAGCTCTTTTTATCGCTGTTGAAAGTAATTCCAATAAAGAAGTTGATCATCCATAAAAAAGACATTGTGATTTGAATTTTTAAAAATAAATGAAGAATGAGCCTTTAAAAGTAAACTCAGAATGCATTCATTCAACTTTCAAAGATAGAATTTACACTATGTTAAACATATGTATGTATTATAAGCAATGGTATTCAGAACCTTTTTCGATATGCAGTTGATTTTCTAGGATGCTTTCTGTAAAAAAAAGTTCTAATAAAACTGATTTTAAAACACTATAGACCATTATCAGACATCATGTTAAACCCATCAAAGGAAGGGTATATCTGTTTCTTTTCAACATTATTTTAAGTGTTACTTAAAGAAGTTTCTCTTTTGGAAATATCAAAGAAAACAATTTGAATGTAGAACCGACCATAAATCTTTAAATAAGTTTCATAGATATGATTTGGGGGAGGGTCATGCAAAATAATACGCTTAAATGGGAAGGGCCATGAAAAAAATTACGACGAGTTGGGGAGGGCCAAATTTTTATAGACAATCCAAAGAGAACCCCCGCATTCATACCATACTATCATACTAATGTTTTATAGTCTACAAAGTAAGAACTATATACAATCTGATAAAATCTGATTTCAACCCTTAGTGTGAACAAGTAAATCTCAGGAGAGAACCCAAAATAGATTGAAGAATTTGAATGTACAGAATCTAGAAGAGAATAATCGGAAGATTTAATGTTAACAGTTCGAACTGCGAACCTGTCTAAGCGCTGAGAATACAAGGTGACTGTAGATATTCTTGACTACCTGGTCCGTCCTCTTGTTTTTGATAGAAGCTCTCTTATTATCTGATTGAACCAGACTTTGTGTACATTCAAACCAACCATATTTAAACAGGAAAATGTAATGACCTTTCATTATCTTTATTATGTACAAATGTTTTAAAAATATTTATATTTCCTTAAAAGCAGATGAGTATAATTTTGACAAAAGGTGTTGTGAACCTTTGGTGCCATCTGTGTCTCCTAGACCATATGGTAGTTAGTGTAACGTTTCTCTATAAGTCGTACATGGGTTAACAACGTTGTACCGTCCAAAATCATAATCTATATGCCGGTAGTCGTTAGAGACACCTTAAATAGCTGAGTGCAATGATAGTAGTTCATTGAGAGTTTTTTAGCTGACAATATTTACCCAATTAATCAACGTCAGATATTTAACATTTAAATGTCACGACGCACATATTCCATGCGATTATCATTAATTTTTCGAAACGATTTCTGGTTCATGACAAGTTCGAGTATAAGGCCAGCTGAACCACATATTACACAAGGAAGTAAGGATTGTATGAAATATTCAAGTACGGAATAAAAAGTAGATGAAAAAGAACTGTTACAACAATTTTCTGTGTGAGTGTCTTGATTGGTTGCGATCCAACCTTAGCATCTAGAGTGACTCAAAGTCTCACAACACATAAAGTTCCGGATCCGCCCACGCTGTTTGACCCTGTATACAAAGGGGTTGATTCGTAGCCCCATTAACATCTTTATAATGTGATTGTATTCCCACTGCGTTCTTTTTTTAAAAAGGCGAAGTTGAAGCTTTCCTAATTGGGCTAGGAAAAATTATTGTGAAACAAAGGGTACAGACAGGTCTATGAGTACGTCATCTTAAAGGAGCAGTAACACGTTTTTGAAATTTTATTTCTGTATTTTCTCCAGTCAAACATCTTGCTACTCATCCGGTTATCCTTAGTCGTACATTTGTAGAGGAAATCATCAAGTCTTTAGCAAAACCTCTTGCGGTCATGTGTAGGGAAAATGAATTCGAATAGCTGAACTGAACTTAGTCCATTCATTTTAGAACTAATGTGTTGATTAAAAACATCGTTTTTCAGTTAGTAAAAGGACTTTAAAAAACATTATTTATTACTCAGTTAATATGAATATCCCGGTAACAGTTGCTTTGAAGGGTTTAGCGTGGGTGCCTATGGTTTTCTACTTCTTGAATCGTTTCACCGTTTATTGTAAGAAAAAGTTGAATGCGCCTATTTACTTTTCGCTAAAATGTATCGAATTATTTTTTTAGGGTCAAATGAAACCTTTTATTTTTTGGCCCAATTTGAAATCAACAATAGGTAATTATTCAAAAAAACCCATTGCATATGTATTGGGATTAAAAATTACAACATAAAGAGGAGTGTTATATACGATTATAGTTGCTAACAATAACATCTACAATGTCTTTAATGTTTATGATGAACAACAAAGATCCAAAAACAGAACCCTGCTAAAAAAATGTTGGATTTGATAGGATATGATGCATGTCCATTAATTACCACTCGTCTGGTTCTTTTATTCCATATGAGTTTGGTTTTTGCTCATCAAACGGTTATTCTTTTTCTTTCTCTAGCTTGCATCAAATGCTTTGTGACCATCGTTTACTTCTTTCCCATCGTCCACTGCTTTGACAAATCATAAGTAGTCAATTGAAGAGTCGCAAGAGATAAATCCTGGTTGGAGATTTGAGAGGAGGTTGTTATATCTATCTATACCAAATTTTAGCTAAACATCCTTTCATTGCAAATTGTCAATAATTTCAACAACCGTGATATATTGTAGGTTTCATGCAAAGAGACAACGTGCGCTTCAGTCCAAAAAATAGGGAATTTAGCCATGCTTAACGGAAGATTAAATAGTTTGATTAGAAAGGGAACTAGTGAGATAAAGCGCAGGTTTCTAATATTTCGCTTTCGATATTGTTAGGGCTCTTTACTTTAGTTGTATCTACAGAGATAATTATATACTTCCCCATATCAAATATTATATCAGTCAAAGTTCTATCGCAACGTTCATCAACGTGAGGGGGTCGTCATCAGGATCTATAACCTGAGATTTTGAACAGTTCATTATTTCTGTTACATCGTTCAGATCACCGTGAACATATATGACATCAACGTTGTTACGTGTGAATTTGAATAGAAAAAAGTCCCCAGTCAAACCAGTAAAATATGACAAACAATTGAAAAGCATAATTCGTTACAATTTAATTAATAAAAAACAAAGTGTTTTTTAAAACTATGTTAGACAAGAGAAAATAGACTATTACAAAAAGATAAACAATATGAAAATGAGTAACAATAAGCTACATAATACAAGTCTTAGATTATATTCACTTGAGTCCTTGATCATAAGCAGTTGATAATCTTATTCTTGTCTAGACTAATATCGCTGGTGAATCAACAAAGGTAAGAACAAAGACGCAACTGAATGATCACAACTTCAACTGTATAAGCCTGTAAAAAGCAAGCCTGTAATGAGCTTAAGCCAGTTATATTTTGAGGTTTTTAAGATTCCAGAATTTCAACCTTTTGAAGCTTCCACAAGAAAACGTTCTGATTATTCAGGAAACTTAGAGAAATATCTAAGAGGCTAGCTTACATCATATTAAAAGCAAACATTGAACAATGTAACAATGTTAAACAGACATAGTGTCATACCACCGTTGATGAACGAATGACAAGTATCTTATACTTCTTCCTTTTTCAATAGTGAAATAGCTATTCATCATTTAAGTTACATCGTTTATATCTTCGTAAGGGACATCATCAGTTATAACTGAATGACAAGCATGTTTGCTGATTTATTTTGCTAATATTAATTTATGGTGCCTACTACCATTTCGTATAAGTATTATTAATATTAGTATTTCCAGAAGAGTGATCATATTTCGTTATTCATCCACGGTGGGTATCTAAGTCTAGTACGATTAGGTTTGGAATATTCGTAGCAAATTCAAGATATTGGTTAAATTTGATCTTATCGATCCTTTCTTAGTATCTCATGGGATAGTCTGCCCAGTAAGGTTATGTGACATAACGTATCAACAGTTTCTGCGAGATTATAAACTTATAGATTATTGATTTTCTCATATAAGAACATTTTTTTGCAATGTGAAATGCTTTCGGTTGTATTATCATGAGATGATATATTAACACGTATCTCCAAAAATAAAACTGATTTAAATTCGGATGTAACAAATCTGACACCATCATTGATGTATACTTCTTACGTACGCTGCTTCCTCGCTAGTATATTGTGCATGCTCTGGTCAACATGTACCAGCTAATGGCTTTATTTTATGATAGGCACGATTAGTGAATATGAAATACATTCTATTATTAGTGATTTACATACTTCGATAATTTAGGAGGCGCAACTCTATATTGGGTTTGGTGTACGTGCTGAGAGGAGGCTAATCTATTTTTTGTCTGATGCACATACTTTGATACATCTAGAGGATGAATCTTTACTGGCTTTGCTACACATATAGCGACCAAATAGACTGGCCAATGTCAAAAGTAACCAAGAATGCTAGATATCTTATCCTGTTCAAATCTTGCATTAAGCCAACAGCTAACATATTACACGAACAGAAGTGGTTTAATGACTTTTGGAATTATAAGGAAAATATAAAAAATGGAAATAAACTCAGGACCTATCGACTGTGCAATGGCATTATTAAGCATAAACTTTAATTGTCCGCAGGCAAATCCCGAGGCGAAGCACCCTTTGGTTTGGTCATTTCCCTGACGATTTTTTTCACCGACCTGAGCAGGCACCCAGAGGAAAGTTTTCGTTTCATCTAGTTTATTTAGGTGTTGTATGGGGGACTCATCGGAAATGATCATATAACTTATATACTTTCAAAACTTAATTTTCACATTTGAGACGCTATAGATTTGTTATACCTGAAGCATACAGACTATACTCTGTATTATCAAAAAAATGATAATAAACCTAACACGTTGTCATTGACGCGGTGTAAGGTTTACTTATTATGGCCGGGACAGTCAATGAGCGGTGGATTCTCAACTGTTAACACAATAGATGTCTCAAGATATCCTATTTTTAAAAATGATTTAACCCATATGTTTGTTTATTTACATTACGTAACTACTGTAGATAACGTTTGAGATCAGTGAAAAGATGCGTATTGCTTATCCCGATACACTTGGGGTTGTAAATATTTTACTGGCGCATCACCCTGTTACTGTATGTGTATATGATTGCTTGAGTGAGTGAGTGAGTGAGTTATTGTTGAACGCCGCATGGGCAATATTTCATCCATTAGCGGAGTATGTATATATGTATGTGCACCCGCACAAGTTCATCGATTTGTGACCAGGGGTTTGTATCGCTTTCAAGATCCATTTAAAACTCTTTGACCCTTTTCCAAGGAGAACATCACTTCCGAAAGGATATAGGCTTCAAAAACTATTTTCAACGATAAGTTTATTGTTGATTACACATTAACATATTTAAAAAAAAATCCAATTATAACCATCAATATGTAAATGTTTTGGCGATATGCCGTCTCGAATCTGGATACTTCATTCACCAATACGCCAATGCCAAACTATCATATCACTGTACCACGATGACTGTGCTGTCAACGTTGCAATTTTAGTCCGTTTTGATGCACACATTGAACCATCAAAATCACCCGATATGGAGAAATGGGACAACCAGATACAAGCACCCAAGATGCACACATTGGACAACCAGATACAAGCACCCAAGATGCACACATTGGACAACCAGATACAAGCACCCAAGATGCACACATTGAACCATCAAAATCACCCGATGTGGAGAAATGGGACAACCAGATACAAGCACCCAAGATGCACACATTGAACCATCAAAAGCACCCGATGTGGAGAAATGAGACAACCAGATACAAGCACCCAAGATGCACACATAGGACCACCAGATACAAGCACCCAAGATGCACACATAGGACCACCAGATACAAGCACCCAAGATGCACACATTGGACCACCAGATACAAGCACCCAAGATGCACACATTGGACCACCAGATACAAACACCCAAGATGCACACATTGAACCATCAGGAGTACCCGATATGGAGAAATGGGACAACCAGATACAAGCACCCAAGATGCACACATGGAAACTTGAGCCAAGAACAATAAGCGATATTCGATTGTTTATGTCATTGTGATGATATTTATAGGAAGTCATTTATCTTTAATCATTTATTTTCGACTGATATGTATAATGTTCCAATGTGCTCTGGTTTGTGCCTCAATGTACCCCAGGGTGGGGCAGTTTGGGACAGCATTTTCTATTTTTTATTTCTTATTTATACAGAAAGTTTGTTAATATATTTCATTGTCTCTTGTTTTCATATTTTGACAATAAAGGTTGCTTTAAATTTGCAAAGTTTCAAGTTGTTTGTGTTCTTAGATTAAGAACAAATAGGAAAATAATGTTTGTTGTCTAAATGTGCCCCGGTTACCCCTATATATACGAGACTCTGACTATCATTAAGGGCAACTGCGTGATTATGTATCTTTAGAGTTGTATTTGATTGGGCCAATCTAAACTTAGAACTTTGATAAGGCTAGCTTAGCCTTAAACTCAAAATCTGATATTTTTCGATTTACAAGATAGAAAACAGGCTTATTGGCGGGCGTTCTAGCAAAGAGAAGCCTTCGGTTGCAGGAAGACCTGCTCGCGCTCTCGGCTTTTCCCTAGTGTAAAGGCATTGCAATCTTTGCTACAACATCCTCGGATGAAGGTTTAATCCATTACTTACGGCGTTCGAAAGTGATTGTTTCTTATTACTAATCAACTGATACAAGAACATGAACATTAGTTGTCTAAAACGTTCCTGTTCTCGCCTCGGACCCTTCCTTTGGAATAGAACAATGACATCGATGTCAGTTTTACCTTGATTTATATTAATAGCATTGTGTGATTTAAGGAGAGAGTCGGCAGAAAGGATCCACTCCTATCAACTTCAGTCTCAATACATTAAATATATTATTTGTATATTTGAGCTTCCTTTTTTGTTTATTTCGGAAAAGACCTAAAGGCAAATATTTCTCGGATAATGTGCGTCACATTCATATGTGATGAGCGTCACGGCTTTTCCTCAAACTTCGAGTCTCTTTACTTAGAGGTTCAACTTATCTTATAGGTTATAGCACGACAGACGGCAAGCGACGGACGGACGGACGGACGGACACGTACGATAATCTGTTAAATTCTGGTTGATGACCTTACATGGGCCTACTACCGTCTGATTGATGTGATTGGTCCACTCTGTCATCATACAAATGAGACTTCTAATCTATCTAATAGATTTTTATGTACTTTAGACGATTGTATGTATGTTCTATATTTTTATGTTCTACTTTGTCTGTCTATTAATGCTATCATTTACATTCCAACTTTAAGCATCAATGACCTTTTGAGAAGATTTTTTATGACAAAATATCGAACTTATTTAACCCTTTAATCAGTGTAGTTTAAAAATCTAGTGTCTCGTTGACATGTTTGTTTAAAACAGAAACAAACCGTGTTCCTCTCATAACCCTGAAAGTAAAGCAGCAAAAAGTGTTACAGTAAAGTATTGAAGAATCGATAGATTGAATAACTTGTAAAGTATGTTGTAATTGACGAAGCTTTGCTCAACACATGGATATTACTCATTAGAAAATGTATTCATATATGCATATTGAAGACACTAAACTGAGCTTCTATCATATTTAAACAAATGACGAATGCAGTGTCAACGGTCGAATGCAAAATACATATTTCATGATATCACACTGGTAACCTACTGTTTTATTTCCGCTTTACTTCGAGTATTTGAGAGTTGCACAATATTCTTAATTTTTTATAATTTTTCTTAAAAGACAATTAAGAATATGAGTGTCTTTGTTGTAGTCTATTTTCCCTTCATTGTTATAAGTACAATGGATGCAGCTCACTTCGGAAAATGTCCAAAGGCTGTGCGTTATAAATAATGAGAATGACTATCTAGTATGCTAATAACTACAGATTATCATCCATAGCAGAATAATTGTCAGTTAGTAAATCAGACCAAACAATTATTGGACGAAAATGCATCTAAAAATCTGTTATTCGTACAAAGCAAAGGTAGAAAATATTACCTTCCAATTGAGTGTTAATTTGATTTGATTATATTGTGACCTCAATCTTTAATTTAGATGTGAAGTATGTGGATATGAAATGGTTATGGGCTGAACTAATTGCTGGAGAATCGTCGTGCTCCTTGATTTATAAATTGATATTAAATTATTTCACAATAGGTAATTAATCACATTTAGAGAATTTGGATTGATGTTTTCTTTCGTAATATGGAGTTAGTATGTCTTCGTGTTCTGATGAAAATCATTCTTGCGGGTGATGTTGACGACTATGTCTTAGTTTTATAACTGTATCCTACATGTATTATCGTCTTGCTGTTTGTTATTGTTATCATTGTTGTTCCTTCCTTAAAACGAATTGGCCTCAGTGGGTTGATTGGGGATGACTGTTTGTCTACCTATCTCTTTGTGCACCTCAGTGCCCTATGCGATGTAGGGCAACGGTCAATATATTGTTGATTATAACTAAACATACATATCATATGTCATTCCTGGTGAGGGAAGTTGTCATGGTAACGGATAACCTTTTATTGATTACTTAATAAACGTTACATAGCGAGACTAAGACTGATTAACACTTTCTGGAATATGCTGATATCAAGATTTGCTTGTTAGAAAGTTCCCCGATTTGTTTCAACTGCAATAAGCAGGGTCATAACTTTCAGAAACTATGTAGTCCATTTTCAAAAATTGAAAATGGCCCCTTGTCATGATTTTATCCCTTATGACATCAAATTGAGTTTCCTAAACATAAGTTTAAAAATATTAAGCGTTTCTAATGTTTTTAAAAGAATTAAGTTATTCAGTCATATGTATGTTAAGAATCTTGCTAATACCTTAGCAGATATATGGAATGGGGCATATATATATTTAAATTTTTCTGTCGTAGCCATGGTAATATGCGTTTATTCTTTGCCTTTTTTAATTATAACTTACCGAGCTGGAACAGATATCTTTGGTCACTTCTTCATTCACAAGTTTTCATTTTCTGCGTGGAGTGCTTATTTCTTTAGGATACATGTTTACTTTTAAACTTTAATTTCCTGATAATCAGATGAAGCCTGATCCATCTAATTTTTACCACACATTAAGAAATACAAAGGGAGAATTATGTAAATACCACTCGACAGCCTAAAATATCAACATTGCACATTATCATCTCAATAGGAAGATATATGATAACCTTGTTCGGGAAGATTTTATTTAGCTAATAAGAATAATGAAAATGAAACCAATACAACTATAGCAGTATGTGATTTCACTTTTCAAATAACCACAATCCGCTAATCAGTGAAAAAAAAATTTAAAAAATAACTAAAAATTTCGAAAGCAAAAATTTTAGTAATTTCCGTATGTTTGCATCAACACAAAAATTCCTAAAATCGTATTTTTAACGGTTAAACTTTAAAATAATGTTATCTTACTATGTCATTTGAGTAACCATGGGAAAAGTGACATCAAACCAATGGTCACTAATATCTCGAACTAATCAATGCTTTGATAGTAACGACGTGTGGAAAACATCATTTACACCTTGTTTTCTTCATCGGTGACGTCAAACACTGACAAAGGACCAGAGATGGTGTTGTAACTCGTCAGGGGAAACCGAACACATCGTGTGAGGGGAATTAAGCAAGCCTTGGAGCAAGCACTGGGTAATCCTACACTGTGCATGGTTACTAATGAGTTAGATGAGGATAGATACAGAATAAGCATCGTGGTTTCCAGACATGGCTTCTCACAAGAGCTGAAATGATGTGTTTTGAGTTTGATATCAATGAGGTTCCTTCAGTCTCGACAAATGTTCAGGAAATCTAACTAAATGGTTACCTAAGATATTGATGAACGTAGATGTCGAGTATGGAAACGAAGAACGATGGTCTGTCTAATGAGTGGTCTGAATACAGAATATACAGCGTGCTTTTCAGACATGGTTTTTCACAATAGATACGAGGATATGTGTTTTGGCTGATTTTAAGGAAGATCCAACAATCATGACACATGATTAGGAAATCTGACCAAAGGGGGTATGATCTTGAAGAACGTGGATACCGAGCATGGAAAGAAGGACTCTATTTACTCAAAGATCAAGAGGTATTCGTAACTGGTCATGTGTGAGATATTTCCTTCTAATGTTCATGCTTCTAAAGACTTCCGATTGTGTATGTACGTATTTGAGGCTAATTGAACCATCCAATTAGTTTAGGAACATCAACCAGAAACGGTGAGCTATGGAAGTACAGATTGGACAAATGACAAAAGGGATGGACCGTAACGTTTCATGTGATTTCTGCAACCTGAATTTGTTATATTTTCTAAGTGACTGTTATGAAAGGTGAGTGCAAGTGGCCAATGAAGTGAATGATTGCCGTTGCTTGAAGTGACGGTCATCAATTATACCGTATTGATGATACGAAAACACGCGACATGAGTATTTACAATGGCATGATTTTAAAGGATGTGACTAAATGAAGTGAATGTGAGTAATAAAAGTGAAACGTCTTATGCATGTTGATATTCAACAATGACATATATTGCATTCGAGGATAAAAAACACAAGTAACCTGTAAACTACTTGATCAATATTGCAAAAGGAAACGTAACCAAGAGGAAATGACATCAAATGAAGAGAACACGATTCCTCCCTGGTGTGATAAACAGAATAAAGTGAGAGATCACGAGCAATCAAGAGTATACTTAAAGGACATGGACAAGGAGCAAAAATCATTAAGGAAGAAAATGGGAAATTGACGCGATTGGATATTCTCCTCTGCGAGTACATTCATTGATAGCATGACCCTTCCCTCGTGCGTGTTATTTTCAAATGCTGAACTGTGTATTACACTGGATTAAAATCCTTCATGTTTGGGTATTTGTAATTGAACGCCTGAATAAGGAATTTGACTGAGTTTAAAACTAGATCGTATTTCATGTTTGTTTTAAACCGGAAAGGAATTTAAACTCTGACGATGTTTCTTCTGGGATGAATTCTTCAAGAAGGACATTTTTTTTCATTCGAAAAATGAACGCCTCTGAAACATTAACGCGTAATTCCGATGAGACGCAAGAAAATATAACTTGTGGTTTGGATAACCATGTGGTGGACCATGACGTGCTAATGAAGAATAATGCACAGGTCTGTCTCACAGATTACCAGAGAAGACGTCAACCTTGTCATCGAGATCAAGGGAATGACGTTAACCCTCTTGATCAACATCCAGATACTCAAGACGTAAGAGATTCTGACAAGCATGCAATTACTTTCTTTAACCAGAGAGTAATTTGTGTCATGAATGAGACTCCTCGTACGAATCAACAAGATTCTAACTTTGACTCTCAGTCAGACACAAGTGTGGTTTATATTCAGGAGAGTAACGTTGCCATACAAAAAGACGCCTATGAACCTAATAATGAAGACACTGATGTTAGCACTCGACAAGACTCGTGTAAATCTGATAGTCAGGAGCGTATTGATGCCTTTCCTTCAGACTCAGGTGTAATGACTCCAAAATCACTAACTAATATTAAACATCCTAACACAAATGTCAAACATGACAATAAGTTTATGAATCAACAAGACACGAGCAAGATTTGGGACCACTTCCAACCGGAGACAGTGCACAACGGTCTTGAGAAGGACGAAAGTAAACCGGAAACGGTCAAAAGCCAACAAGCTATCAGTAAGGCATCAACCAACATGATTGGAATGAAGACTACATCCTCCAATAGCCATCATGGCATTCTGGTTAAGAAAAATGACAACATTTACGTTAGAAAACATCCAGATGAAAATGCGAAGCGTAGAAGAGGTTCTAACTTGAGAGTGAACACTCCACGAATCCCCAAACGCAGGCGTACTAAACGTATTCAGTGGGTGGATGTCCAAGATGGCGCATCTTTGGACGAAGAGTTTACAAAACATCAGCATCGCCCAACGAGTTCTTCAAAGACAGTGCTGTATTTTGCTATTTTTATATGTCTTTTATCCCTGTTTGGAAACATCGCGACCATGGCATTGCTAACAACTGAAAGTAAAAGCCGCAAGGGTGTGCAGCTACTTCTAAAGGTCCAAACAGCTTCGGATATCGCAATCATCGCTTCCAACTTGTGCATTGTCATCTGGATAGCCTGGGACACACTCAGACAATCATAAACTGACTAACCATATGGGATATTGTCATTTATAATCCGTGTACAAAGACATACAGTTGTTTGTCAATTATAAAGAGGTTTGACGTTGACAGGCGTGTTGCTATTCAAGATATCCAAATAGTTGAACTTGATCAGAACGAAACGGTTCCATTGGGAAAGGGGTGCTAAATGGTGTAGGCAGAGATTTTACAAACAATTTCCTGTCTGTATTACGAAGCTTAGCTTGCACCTTTGTGAGGTGAAACTTCCCATGGTGTAAGAAGTTATTCATGTTATTTGTAAATTTGTCATATACCATCATAAAATCGGACGTCGAAACTAGGATTGATGGCAACAGCGCTTCATTGATACGAAGACGGTTTCTTGCTATGCGTTACTTTCGAGAACATAGTATGTGAGCTTATTGTTACAGTGACAGTTTCGGATACACAATGTCACATAAATATTCTCATTATGATATCAAGTTGGCAACATGATTTACCTGGCCTGTTATAAATAGTGTACTTGATATGGGTACTAATGAAAGCCAGTCTGTAGTTCATCAGGCTGTAAAATATATATGGCAAAATTAACATCAAAATATATTTTAAAGATGCTTTAATCGTAGATTTAATAGACGCAGATTTGATTTCAACATTGGTGAAAAAGTCTCAACAAAAGATTGTCCTCTTTGGCTTTCTGTTCTCAAAAAGACGAAATACGTTTTCCGTGTGGGTAACAAAATCTTAAATCTAGAAATCTGCATCGGTCAAGACGTCTGTAAATAGGAATACAAATTCCTGAAAATGTGTTTTAAATCGTGGCATTTGTGACCCTTAATGAGGAACGCAATTTAGAATCCGCATCAATTTGGTCTCCAAACCAGATTTCAGACCTGGTTTCATTCATTACCCCGGGGCCAGGATTTCTGGAAAGGAAAATTAGATAGGTCTATTGGCGTGGCTAAGATACCTTGAGACTTCGCTGAATGCATGTTAAAGCCTTATCAAATCTCTCTCTTATTAACATAACATTGAGACAGATATGTCTTTTTTAATATGTTAAATATACAATTTTCTATTTCAACTGATGTACTAAACATGGTATTCAACGAGAAATGTCAAATATTGTATACATTATACATTGTACATCCCGAAACGTCGTAAATGATTTTAAATGTATGAATGGAGTTTCTTTACGTCACGGATTGAGTTATTTCACTGAGTAGAATCGCATTTAGTCCTTTTTTATGACTGTGTATATAAAGGAGCCTTCAGTACAGTCTAGTTCCTCATACAGCAAGTCTAGATTGACTGAATACCCATAAAAAATTATTGATGAAGGAACATTTAATTATTAAAATTTTTCATAGACTAAATTTTAGTCTAAATCGCATTGTTATTGTTATTGTTATTCAACACTCACACTGTTCTAATAAGAAATCTTGTATATTTCAATGAGGTTATGACTTTAATTCAACCTAGTTCCAAGCAGAGCTTTGACTAGATCTGGGATAGGATAATCATTATTTTCAAGAGTCTAATAACCATAACATAGATTATCAAATGAATCGCTGTTTGTCCAGTGGGGATAAACCATTTACTAGCTTTGAAAGGCAAATCATTCAATTGTATACATACGTAAATACATAATATACATTCATTCTATGTATAAACTAAACCAACTAATATTGAAATACACAAATAGCTGTTAATTATTGTAATTTTTACAATTTCAAATCTGAAATTTCCACTTTCCGTCTTCGTTGACATATACGCCTCACATGAAAAACAGTTATATTAACCTTTGAGAAAACTATGGTTTAAATGATAGTTTTCTTTGTAATTATATAACCGTACTAGAAATTTAAAATAAATATTTATCAAAAGATGATAGAATATCTAAAAGATCATAAAATACATAATTGTTTCACTGATCAGACGAATTTAGATCTCCCTCGAGGAGTTTATCACTTGCATCAATCAATAAAAGACGTACACCTTTGACGTACAACAGTTAAATAGTGTTACAAAGTAGTTCTAAATCTTAAAAAAATTTCTTTACTGGAAAAATTTTTATTTTATTGGAATACAAGTTTTTTTCCGGGTTTGCATTTGTTCAACATTGACTCTAATGTCGTTAATAAAGACGTGGTACTTAGTAAGAAATTCGAAAGCCTTATAAAATATACACGCAATAAGTTGTTAATGCAAAACCTGAGACTGATGTCAAGGCAAAAGTACTTGGTATCTATCATCAGAAATATGGCGTTCATCATCTGTATGTGCCCTCCAAAAAGTCAATTTGACTAGCTTGTTTTTTTATATCAGCTACTTACATCTACTTCATAGTACTGGGGCTGAAGGAGTCCTGGTGTGCAAAAGTGTATTCCCTAAATTTGACTTTTGATCCCAGGAGGGGACGGATAGGGAATTGGGAAAAACTTATTTAGATGTTGGGCGGAAAGGCGTAATTCAAGATTGCGACCGTCGCCGCACCGTATCTTCCAAATATAACTCTATCTAGATCTGTAATAGAGTGATGTACTATGTGTCTTTGCCTAGTATTTTTGGGGGGTCAGGAATCCGTTAAAGTCATTTGCAGATTGCTAAAAGCAGCGGATATGGGTTTGTTGCAAGATGGCCGCCAAACTATTCACAGCGCCCTTCCACCCAGTGTACCACAGTTGACACCAGAGCTAAGAGAATAGATTTGGTGACATTTCTATGGTATTAGGGAATTCCACTAAGAATGTTCACCTGGCCAGATATGGAGCATTGTTAGTTTTAGTTCAGGGCCTCAGGTTGATCATTATGAGTTTGTTGACTAACCAAGAATTCTTCAGTTCATATCAACAATAAAAAGTTACCCGTTTTTGTCAACCTACATAAACTGCCACCAAAGGTCAAAATTAGGGGACATGCTTTTGCACACAGCACCTCACCTGTTCACCGGACTATCGCCAGTGATTTGCATGATCTCATACAATCTAAGACGTCAACAATCTGGATTTCGATAACAATGGCAATCTCTTTCACATGCTTTGTACACCAACCATGAAAAATCTTTCCTCGCCGATGAAATTGATTTGTGGTATATACGACGCATTATTGAAAGCATTTACACGAATAATTATGTGAGCAAGAACAAGAAGTATGAACATGTAAAAAGACTTTGATGGGAAGATTTATACTACAGACCACTCTCTCCCCACAGAGGTGGCTCCGTCATCAATTCCTATAGAACCTCTGTTCGTCTACGAGCTCTTCTCGTGCTTCCGACATGTTCCCCTAGTGGCAAATTGTTGCAACATAAACTACCTTGCAATATTTCAGTAATTGAAAACACCGCGTGCATTGATCACATATTTGTCGTGGAACGGGTCTATGCAATAATGTTGATGCTAAATAATGCGAATGTGTTGTGTGCGTATGACTCAAAGTGCAAAGTGAAAAGTGCATGTTCAAATAAAGAAATATCTGAGGCTTTTTGAATGACAACTTTTGAATTGGCTTATTGCACAACTAACTTCGATTACATCAAAGCAGACTTACATTTCTAGACCGAGAAACGCTAATTTGTATTAGGACAAAGGTCGTATAGGAATATATGACGGAGCTACCTCTGTTGGCAGAGAATAACTACAAACGGGCTTATTTATTCTGAAAGATAAACCTAACGTTACACGTCTCTGATTTTGAAGGGTAATACAATACAATGTATATGCATTGATTGACAGTAATTGTTAACTACTTAACAGTGTTTTATGAATTGTTAAGCCATGCCGTGACGTTATAAGAGATGCAAATGACATATGTTGTGTAGAAATAATGTTTTCTGAACGAAATACAATACCTGCAAACGTCTCATTGAGCCGCTAATGATGTCTCCAAAATAGATACATACTTCGTACATGGTACCTGGTATTTATTATTATCATTTGTATCATTTCTCCGGTTAGTTTCAGACAATTTATTTGACGTGTTGGACAAATTTGGCTTTTAAAATAAAAATGAACAATTCTCATTAACTGAAAATAGCAATTTTTCATGTTTCGAAAGAGCTATATATTTTTCAATTGTATCCGGTGACGTTGCTAAATTGCGCAACAGAAAGTGTTTCTTTGGGATAATGATGACGATGATGATGATAATGATGATGATAATGATAATGACGATGATGATAATGAAGATGATGATGATAATGATTAAGATGATGGTAATGAAGATAATGATAATGAAGATGATGATAATGATTATGATGATGATGATGATTTTAGTAATGATGATTATTATGATGATGATGATGAAGACGATGATAATGATGATGATGATTATGATTATGATGATAATGATTGGCTCTGTAGCTCATCTTTCTTTCATGATTTATTGTTTTGAGTTTAAGACTTGCATGTTAGGATAACAGGTTTTAAAAATGCAATGAATTGTTCCAATTCATATTATAATGGTACTTTTCTGATCAAAGTTTGTCTAGTCAAGATTTCAGTATTCGTGTGCTTATGTCCTTCAAAGGGCTTTAACTAGGAAACCTATTCAACTTGGAGAAAGTGACTTATACAGTCACACACACTTACCCTTATCTGCTCTCAAATCACTAAATATATTTTTGAATAAATTAAAACATTTGAATTATCACTTCAAATTAATATTCTTCCCCCACTACCCTACTGACTCCCACTTCCCCTTACAACGCATATTCAATTTACACACATTCAATACGCATAAACATGCTGAACGGAAGATAACCCCGGAATTGTAATTGAAATAGGGTAAGCTAAATGACTTTATTGAAAAGTCATGATTAATATATTTCCAACAACTATTTTAAAATTATATTTACAGAAGATCTATGCTACGATGTTCACATATTTTTGTTTATACCTTTTCGCAGTCTTGTTAAAACTAGCTTAATGTTATGAGATGCAGGCATGCAACTTTACAACCAGTTGTACATTACACTAGATTGGTCTTGTAGAGTATGGTAACATTTTACGTGCGCTTCTGCTACATTATGGAACGAGTTTTACGAATACATGAGTCAACAATTTCAATCCGATGACTATTAGACGTACATACATAAATTTACATCAGATAATTTCTAAATGTTGAAAAGGAAGAAGATATAGGACAAAAGGTATGACAAATATATCAAATTTACTCTTTGATGAGGAGAGCGATGAATACAGGTATTACTAATGTATATAGAACTATCATACATCTCCATAACATGTCATCTATTGAGTTATTGTGAGTTATTCCGTTGTTACTTCATCTCAAGAAAAGAGAGACAGCATTTCATTTTCAGTTAGTAAATTCCTATCGTAGAGGAATTTATGACGGAGCTACCTCTGTGGGAGAGAATGCTTTCTACATGAGATTCATCCTTTTCAATCTATAGAAAAATTTAAAAAATTAAAAACTTTACAAAACCAAAAAAAAAGGGCGTAATGACGCGAAAACTATCACCTCAGAGACTCGAACCCGTGCATTCATAATGAATATTTTATTTCGCTTATAGAGGGCGGCACGCTATTTAGAGTAACCTCCCTTAGTATCATGGCGTGTGTTCGGTGTGTTAGAAATTTGGAAAGTTTTTCACGATTAGGTAAGGTTGTTTATATTTCAATTGAAGGTTAAAACGACTTTGATAATTAATTTTTTTAAACAAATTTCTTAGTACAGATATTATTAGTAATAGCACATTTGTGTACATTCGAAAGAGACGTGAAAGCTAAATACGAAATAGATTAGCTTAGGCTATTTACTATTTAGGCTAGCCCAGATCGCCCTGAACTTGACTTTCTCATGTATACGATACTCGATTGGTGGAAGACCTCGAATGTTACAATTGTTAACAATCTCTAATTTGACTGTCAAAATTTTACAAAATGTGTTTTGTCATATCTTGACAAATGCGTCAGTGAAATATAACTAAAGGACTGTAATTGGTGTTATGATTTCATAGAAAAATAGATTTTGCCAGTTGCAGGGAGATATTTAAAAAGGAATGTCAGATGCTTGTCAAGATAAGTTTGCCCAGCTTAAAGAGACACTCATCATATGCAACAAATGTTTTCATTCTGTATTGTTTAAGCATCAAGGTACATTAAGCATACAAAGGAGGTAAAAATGTGGATTTTAGATTACGGGTAATGACATAATGTGAAGTTATACAATTAAGGGATATAATTTCTGTATCTTTGCTTCATTTTATAATATTAATTAAAATTTTAAAGCAGAGGAAGTTTTGGTCAGTGTTCGCGGTAGGTTTTTATACAGTGCGTGCAGAAATGAAATAATAAATGTTCAATTCAAATATTTCGCGTTTTTTGTTAATGGAGTTTTTATTTCAATAAAATAATTACTAGTAAAGGTAATAAATTGTCATAAAATTTAGACATCAAAGTTTAACCTACCATATACGGTTCAGTTTTGATGATAAAACACATGCATCCACATGCCTGTGTAAGTAACTAGCTGCCGTTCCGAACTTCGTAATATTATACAGCATGAGACTTTATAATAATCACTTGTAAACATCGCTCTGATTGGATGAAACGAACGACTTCCGGGGAATTCTATCGGTAAAGTAACCAATGACAGGGCTTTTAGCAATGGGATTTCCAGGTTTCGATTTATTTTTGTCAGGACATCGTAATCAGACAATCAGCTTAGAACGATATTTTTAACATTATGGAAAAATATAAACTTAAGTGTATAATTATATGTGCGTGCAAAACACGCAGTTACAATATATTTTGCGTGTTTATATGATTTTTATGCGTGAAAAACGCAGGTTTATGCGTTAACGCTAACACTGTTTGGTGGGCAAACCCTACCTTAGTCAAAAGGATCTTGGAACCCAGTGTTTGAAATACATTTAAATCTTTCTGGCAGCAGTTTTTGTGGCTCATAATTTGTCAGGCTGTGCAATATGTAGATAGTTTATCAACATATTCAACAAACAAGGGAGTATTTCTGGTTAATTTTGTAACTGGCCCCATCAAATCAGTGCCTAACCAGCTGAAGGACTTAAAGTTGTTTTCAAACTCTTGATGATAGCACACTGTAAAAAGTATAAAATTGCCCCAAACTATCATTTTTCTAGGATAATTATAGAAAATTTATACCCCTTGAACCTTCAGGGGCTTTCTAACTCTGATTGACTATATCTGCAATTGATAGCCCTCGTCATTATGTTATTCTACCAGTTGAGTTTGTTCTGAACCATATTTCAGATGCCTTGATTCTTTGCAAAAAAATTAAGAAGAATATGGAATGTTTTCTTGTAACACCCTGTGAAAAGTGTCCACAGATATTGTCCATATTAGAAAGAGAGAGTAGAAAAATTTGGTAAAGTTAATGTAACATGCATCTACGGTCAGTAGCCTTAATGCGGCTGCTAGATTTCTACATTGTTGGTTTGTTTGTGTCATGTGTAATCATACAGAAATGGATTAGATCCTTTTTGAGCAACAGATACATATTTTTGAGAACAGACCGTAGATATATATAGCTAAAATAAGTTTTTATTATTTGATCTTATTCTTCTACAATAACTACTAAGGATTTTGGAATTTAGATTTTTTATTTTGTTTGAAACAATTAATTGACTAAAGAAATTAGGCATGGTAGCCAGAGGTATAGTTAATTGCTGGCTAAGGGTATGATAATAACTTTTGGAAAAATCTAATGTTAATAATTTTTTTCATTCATAAATTCATGAAAATGTCAAAGAAAAACATATTAATTTTTCAAAACAATAATTATTCCTAAGCCAGCAATTGATTCTATCTCTTTTTTCCCCCAGGTTGTTGTTGACGTAATTGAACAGTTTGTGTGACGAATATTTCAAGACAAGAGTGAAAGATGGCTGAGGAAGTGGAACCTGTGATTATGAAAAGGATTGAGGACAGTCATGAGCTTCTCAAACAAATACAAGAATGCCTCAAGTACGAGGATCCAAAAGGACTAAAGACCTACATCCTTGAACATAAACTCTCCGACCAGACAATTTTCTGGGAACTGACCTCCGATCTAACCAATCATGTCTCTGAGGAGTTACTTCAAAGAAATCCAAACTTCTTCGAAGCATGTGAACGCTGTTTGAATTATTTGGTTCGTAACGGCAACCCCAAAGAGATGATTCTTGCCCTCCTTGAAAAGGCGGATTGCTTCAATGATGATGTGAAATACGAACTTCTGTTGAAACTTGTTCAAACTACTTTATTCAAGTTACCATCAAAAAGATTTCATTCCCTTGATATTGCCCTGGAAACCCTCTCTGCTCATGTTCAATCTCTACAACTTCCAGAATTTACCAGTATAGAAGATAATGAAAAGCAACTTCTTGATGGTGATTCAAACGTTCAAAGAATTGGAAATGTTCTGTCAGCATACCTTGAATTTTTCAAGCCATTTGTAGAAGAAGTTTCCTTAAAAAGGACTGCAAGTGCTAAACAAAGCAACCCACAAGTTTTGTGTCTCAAGAAGCATCTGCTGTTTCTTTTAAATCATCCCTTAGTCTATTTGGATCTTGAGTATGATGCAAAGCAATTTAAAGCCAAGTCTACAAGCAGGTGCTTGGTTGAGAGAGCCATGGATCTGCTGGTGCAGCTTGAAAGGGATTTCCATAAATACCTAGAAACAGCGAGAGGCCATACACAAAGACGAAAGGATCTTGAAGATGAAACAGAAACAGACACAATGGAGAAACAGAATGAGGAAAACGAACGGCGGCTTGAAGACCAGAAGGGGAAATCTGAGAAGTCTGCTGATACGTGTGACAACTGGAAATATGAGAAGTCTGTTCCTCAACTCTCACAGGCTTGTCTCTCCTATATCATGTACTATGAACATCTCGGTCTTGAAAGGCTTCCAAGTGTCTATCGACACTCCTATATTCTGGAGTTCAACTTGCCACTGATCAGTCTTCTCCTGAAGAAACAGGAGGCTCTTGTGATCCGGAAAGGTCTTCTGTTGCTGCAGTGTCTCCTGGATGTCCTCAAGGTTGGATCCCTGGAAGAGGAAATCCTGGACAACAGAGCCTACATCAACATAGCCTCTGATCTGGTGGGAGTCATGATTCACTGTCCAGCTAAGGACCTCCGACAAATGTGTGTTCCTCTTCTTCCAGCATTCATCCGAGGCTTCAACACTCCAGGAAGATACAAGCTTCTTCAGATGATAATTGGTTCATGTGACCATTCAGGAGTCCAGGGCTTTGTGACTCAGATCCTTAAGGATGAAATCAGTGCAAATTTGTCACAGGAACAGCCATTGAAAATATTCCTTGGTCCTTCACTGGACAAGATTCTGAAGCTTCTGATGACTTTGAAAGATGGTCCAGCAACTGATATGCTTGAAGTGTCTGACAGAGTAGTTTCAGTATTGAATCTTTTGCGTTTCCTAATCATTCGGGACAAACCTAACATCAACATAACTGGCATCTGGAGCAACTTTCAGAGCTATGAGTCTCTTTTCCTGGACCCGATACGTATGGCTCTTGACATGTCAAAGGCTCACTATCAGCAAGAACTGAATAAAGTTTTGGAATCCAAAGACAACTTCATGTCTGCTGAAGATCTAGAGTTCAGTGTCGATGTGGCTGGACAGTCACTGGCAACAATGCCCCGAGAACAAAGAGTAAATGTTTTGCAGTCAGCTTTAGTTACATTTGATATGATTGAGAGTGTACATGCTCGACTTTTGGAACTGAAAGATCAATTGAAAGCGTCTTGTGTCACATGAATATAAATAATCTTGAGATTGCCCGGAAATCATGCTATATATGAAAGTTAAGTCATTGAAACTTGAAATACAAAAGTACAAAACAGCTCACACTTGATTTGAAGAATTATATTCATTCTCAAGAATTGTAGTGAAAAAAATATTATGTTTTGATCTGTCAACATAACTACTATTATACTAGTAACAATAGTCAATGTGCTATAATTTAATGTTAAGTTGATATTGTTCTTGGTGCTTATTTATGTTTATGCTTGCTTATGAGGAAAGTAGTAGTTATAGAGAGAAATAAATCATAAATGGTCATGCTATGTCATTCCAATAAAAACTCGTATGAATTTTTGTCATGGTTTTTATTAATTATATTGAAAGGAGTTTCAAATCTTCAGAGAGTAACCACTGAATGTATTACTCTGTGTCCGAGTAAATGTGTACATGATTTCAATCGGCTACAGAATGTTTAGCTTAGTGAACCATTGAATCTGTATAACACGATATCTGACAAATGAATTAGTAATTCGATGAAAGGCTATGAAAGAAAGAATCATTATAGGAAACTATTTCCCAAACTTTATAATATGTAGGATGTAAATTGAATTAGCAGATTATGTTCATTGATGCTGTCAACAGTCTTTTTGTTTTGTTTTGAATACGTCTATGGTAGTATGTTGACATGAATAGTTAGACGGTAGGTCGTAGTCTGTAAACAGGTAGGTAATAGTATTTAAGATAGCTACAAGCAAAACTTGATTTTCAAAGGTGGTTGTTTTTTTATTTTTACAAAAGAAAGAAGAAACCAAAAGGATGGAAGGTTAGCTACAGATCTAGATATGCACCGACAATTAAGAATTAAGAACAAAGGAAGGTTTGTTTTGTCATGAACTTGAGATCATCTTCGAACAAAGATAAAATTAACACATGATGCCTTGACTTCTTTTTGATAACATAAAAACCAAACCATAATATAGCCCATACTCTTTTGATTTAGACCTATTGGCAGTTGTATCAACAAAACTTGTTGTTACAACTGGGCCGTGCAAATCATTGCTGAAAAGATTGGAGGCTGATTGAAATTCTGATTCTGTCATACTTTGCAAATAAAACATAAAAGATGAAATTAATCAGCCCAGTGCAACTTTAGTTCATAGCAATTTTTAAGTGAAAAGACTATCAGAGAAATTGAATAAATGAGGATTTGCAACAATATCATGATTGGGTTTAATATTTGATCAGTGAAATAAACAATGACATGTAGGCTTTTTATTCTTAAATTTTGTGTATTTCACATTAAAGAAGTTATTATTCAGATAATCTTGCTAGTCTTATGAATGCCATTATGCCATTACTTTAATTTAGATGTTCTTCAAAGAAACAATTCCTTCATTTTCAACTGAAAAAGAACTTTGTTAAAATGACTCTTTTGAGCTTTTACTTCATTAGATTTAAATGAAATGTGGGTTGGGGTTTATTGCCGCTTTCAAGAATACCGGTATTTCACTTATATCGCGGCTGCTAATATTATGGCAGAGAGAAAGCCTGCAACACCATTGTGGCTATTCATGGCGGTGAAACCTGCAATCATCAGCTGGAACTAGCAAACCATGGCTGGTACTGCACTGAAATTCAGTGTAGCATTGCACCCAAACCTGACTGCGTGGAGAACAGTTCTCTACTACAGACAAAGTTGCCAAGCCCCTCTATGAATTGATGGAATAATTTGTATTAAGATGTCACCGTAGGAAAAAAAAAGAAAGATGGCACAAACATATTGGATTTGATCAACTTTTATGTACATACTCCTAATAATAGTATACTCACACAAATTTCAACATCAGCTCAACTTTTACTCATTTTCCAATAAACAAAACATGATAGAGAGTAAGTGTTGACTGAAGTTACCTGACTGAATGGTGCAGTGTTCAGCTTCAGGTCAGGAGTCTCATTTTAATGTTTTCAGGTTTAGCAAATATTCTACATGCAGTCACAGTGTTTTCCAACAGTATCATTTGCTAACATTTTGTAATTTGAGCATTTTCTTGGCTAGAAATGGATACACCTGATTGGATCCAGTCATAGATCTAGTCAAAAGTAATTGTTTGCAAAGCTACTGTCAGATCTGTAGGAAAACTTACATTTATTTGACTGAACTGCACACGCAAGTCTTCTTGAGAGAACAGTTGTTCACGCGGTCACATGATGACTGAATCATGGTATCGGCGACTCTTTTATGCAAGAAATGCATTCATTGGCTGAAATTTGGCTGATAGTTTGCATTGATATTATTTTCCCACCAGGGGGATCTGCTGGATCCTCAGGAAATGCTCAAGTTAAAACAGTGTATAGTGTAGGAAGATATGACTTATGGGAGAGAATGTCGGAGTGAAGCATAGCTTCATTGAACTCAGTGTAGTGGCAAACAGCAGTCTCCTCTGATGGGTGAAAGTTGCATCTCAATTCACATCCATTGAAGGGACTTATCCTTGCTTTTATACTTGCTGAAAATCTCAAGTGTCTTCTGATATCTAATATATCAACACGAGTTGATAAAAGTTACCAATATCTGAGGCTTCTATTCTATTATTTACATGACTGGCAGACTGAGATCTGATTTGCATATAGGAATGTAACCTCGCTCATCCATTAATGTAAAAATTAAAGGAATCTGGATAATCCCAAATAAACTATTTTTAGAAGCTACGCAATAGTGAAGTGAACATCAATCTTTTAACAGTCTGGCTTTTCAGCTCCGTTTTTCTTATCATTAATAAATATAAAGTTTGTCAATAAAAATCGAAGAACATGTATATCTGTTTTTGACCTCGCATCGGAATATAAATGAATATTTGATAGAAATTCTGTACTCGCAATGGATTATTTATTGAACTCGGAGGATGGGGTTTCCCGATTACTTTTCCTGCCGCAAGTAAAATCCACGACATGTTATTAAATATTCTGATAATCTTGATTTGATTTACTAACATTTGACTGATAAATAAAATATGAAGTTAAATAAGCATCATTTTAATTTAGGTTTTCCATTGCTTACTAATATATGACCAGTGACCCTTTTACGTTACCTAAACTCAGTTGTTATTACTCTTACATTATATAATGAGACATATTGAATTCACATTAAAAATGATTATTGCAGAACTGATATGGTACAGTGTTATACAAGCATTATAAATTTATGGCCACACAAAATTATCAATGGCCCCTATGTTTTATTGGATAGGGGCCCTAAGGCCCCTTGATATCAAATCCTAGAATGAACACGGCAAAGCAAGTAACCTGCACAATGCTTTAGATTTGATACCTGCTCCTGTAAGATGTAATGGGTATCCAAAAATGCCAATAGATGTCATAGATGGTATATGATGCCCCCTTTTTAAAAATCTTATAAAAAAAATTGAGGTCTGACTTTAAGATTTTTCACTGTTGGTCCAAAACCTCCATTATTATACTTAATTCAGTCAGTAAAACTACACATTTTATTTTAACCAATAAATGTCATAATTCATGTAATATAATTGCACAATAATTTTGGATGCAATGTTGTTCATCAATGTTAGAAATGATAATGAGATGTATTTGCTTGCAGCTGTCAAAAGGCTGGTTGTGTTATCACAGGGAAGATTCTGTCACTCAGGAAGTGATGGAGGAAAGGGAGATAAGTGAGTTTTATCATATCTGCTTGCCACTAATTATACCCCCGCCTTACAGCGTAAGCGGGGGTATATAGCGTTCATTCTGTCCGTCCGTCTGTCCGTCTGTCCGTCTGTCTGTCTGTCCGTCCGTCACAAATCTTTGTCCGGAGCATATCTCCTAAACTATACATGCTAGCTTCACCAAACTTCATACACTTATCAACCATGATCCTTAGATGTGCCTTTTGAGAGTTAGACCAACAAATGATTTTTATTTTTTGCAGTTTCCATGGAAACATGACTAAAACAGTGACTCTATGACCAAGTCCTTTGTTCGGAGCATATCTCCTAAACTATACATGCTAGCTTCACCAAACTTCATACACTTATCAACCATGATCCCTAGATGTGCCTTTTGAGGGTTAGACTAACAAATGATTTTTATTTTTTGCGGTTTCCATGGAAACATGACTAAAACAGTGACACTATGACCAAGTCCTTTGTCCGGAGCATATCTCCTAAACTATACATGCTAGCTTCAACAAACTTCATACACTTATCAACCATGATCCCTAGATGTGCCTTTTGAGGGTTAGACCAACAAATGATTTTTATTTTTTGCAGTTTCCATGGAAACATGACTAAAACAGTGACTCTATGATCAAGTCCTTTGTCCGGAGCATATCTCCTAAACTATACATGCTAGCTTCACCAAACTTCATACACTTATCAACCATGATCCCTAGATGTGCCTTTTGAGGGTTAGACTAGCAAATGATTTTTATTTTTTGCGGTTTCCATGGAAACATGACTAAAACAGTGACTCTATGACCAAATCCTTTGTCCGGAGCATATCTCCTAAACTATACATGCTAGCTTCAACAAACTTCATACACTTATCAACCATGATCCCTAGATGTGCCTTTTGAGGGTTAGACCACCAAATGATTTTTATTTTTTGAGGTTTCCATGGAAACATGACTAAAACAGTGACTCTATGACCAAGTCCTTTGTCCGGAGCATTTATCCTAAACTATACATGCTAGCTTCAACAAACTTAATACACTTATAAAACATGATCCCTAAGTGAGCTTTTTGAGGGTAAGACCAACAAAGAAAGCCAGACTATAATTTGAAGCAGGGGTATGTGAGCTGTGCTCACTTCTTTACTTGTTTTTTACTATAATATTGATGACAAATTTATGATTCACACACAGATTGTTAAGGTATAACTTTAAACTTTTAACTTTTTAACTTTAATTCATTCATTGATATATATATTGAAAGAAAATGAGTTTACCAGTTTATTTACTCTGTCAATGAAATGTATAACTATATAGATACTCTCTCAAATGAGTGGTAATTTGAAGAGGTCATATCTTTAAACATGATCTGTTTAATACCAATATCAGATTTTCTTGATATTGGCTATGAAACTGATTTGAACCAAAAATATTCCCAAATCCAATTTTCCAGTTATTTGAAAAAATTATTGAAAAGTTTTTTGTACCTGTAGTAAAATCGCACAGATATTATTTTGCATTTGGTTGGTAAAGATTTACATCTTCTGGGCAGATTTTCCGAGGACTCCAGCTCTGAGAAGCATGAAGAAGAAGACCATGAACTGAGGGAGAGGGTGCTAGAAGCTGCTCTACCGTTTGTCAAACAACATGGCTGGACCAAGAAATCACTCACTGCTGGTGAGGAGCCAAATTCTTTTTTTTTTCCGATTTGAGTTTTGAAAAAAACAGCAATGTGAATGTTACATATTAGGCAACTAAAGTACTAACTTGAAATAGTTAAAGTTTCCGAAAGATAAAAATACAAATATCATTATTAGATACGAGAGAAATAAATGTTATGTACAACATAACTTCTCGACATTTATTTACGGTTAAAATAGAATGACTTCAAGTAAATTTGATTTAGTAGTACTCTGTCACTATCGCTTGACAAACTTGCTTTAAGGAAATAATCAATAAGTAATTTATGAACAAGTCTGTTTTTACTTAGATCTTAGATTTATAAAGGTCCGGAAGGACCCCCCCCCCCCCCCCCCCCCCCCATAAATTTGCCACTGTGTTGTTTGACAATCACACTAAAACAATCATGAACACACTTGTAACAACCATAATGACTCTGGAAACAACCACAGCAAGGGTACCAAGACTGTGGAGGGAGAATGAACAGAATGTTAAAACATACTGCATGTGCAAATGAGTCATTATCAGTTATAATAATCACATTTGTAAAAATCACTAGTGACTATCACTCCTATAACAGAGGGATAAAAAGACTTTCGAGGGAAAATGAACAGAATGTAACACATATGTCAACTGAGAGCTATCATAAGTGAAGGTGTTTGTGACTACTCTAGGAGCGGAGATGGAAGGGTTGCCTCCGATAGCACATGGAATGTTTCCTCGCGGAGGAGTTGAGTTGGTCCACTTCTTCTACACCAGATGTAATCAGGAGCTCGCTCAGAGCATGGAGGAACAGCTCAAGCAACTCGGAGAAGAGTGAGCTACGAGATTACACATTTTTAGACATTCTTGTTACATAATTTCCTAAACTGACGTTGATTTTCTAAAAGTGTTCAGATTTAGCAAAGGTTTCAGTCTTATCATCTAGTGGTTCCTGAGTCTTGTCATGTGGCAGTCCTCTGTCATTATCATAATTAGATAATGAAATGTAGTCTTTATGAAATCTTTGGGCAATTTGTCGTTTATGAGGACCTTGAATAGCATGTTACACTTTTTTTAAGCAAAATAGGAAAGAACAACAAATATGGAACAGTTTTTATTCAAAGTACTTCCTTTGTACATATGTGATAGATAAGCAATATATTTTGCCTATGTTTGACATTGTATCTCAGTTTTGTCTGAAGAATGTATTTGTTGATAGAAAACCCAAGACAAGACCGTTCATTGAAAAAGCAGTTCGGAAAAGGTTGGAGATGATCACCCCTTATATAGAACAGTGGCCTCAGGTAGTCTAGATATGTCATACTTTTATAGCAAGGGTGATACATTTAATACATCGTAACTATGGGAGGCTTCTAAATTGTAAAATCTATTAAATGTATCACCCTCAATTCATTTTTTGCAGTGGGGGACATTGCCATGTTGGTACAAACACATGATTTGTTTCTTAAGATTCTATAAGAAATTTAAGATAAAAGAGACTAATTGAATTAGATTTCAATTTACAGAGTCAATAAGGAGAGGAAGCTAGTGTCTTTGAAAAACAGAGACCTGTTATACTTTGATAGCGAGTAAATTATAGATTGAAACTCAAAGCGTATGCATGGCCGTGACCGGAAAGCTTAGTCTACGTTGACTGATCACTCAAACTTCTTTTTTTGTAAAAAATATGAATTATACTTCAAACAATTTGCTCTCTACGTGTCAACCCACAAAATAAAATACAGTTAATTCCTATTGACAAGAGATTAATGTCACTTAAAAGCAGAATACCGACTCCGAAGTTACCATTTGGATAGTTGTGACGTCAATAATGTATCAATATATGTAAAATGATTTTAGCTTAACAGAGCAACTTCAGTTGTGAATTGATGCCCTGTGAATCAGACAAATCAACCAATCAGAATTGAGTATCTATTAATTTCATGGTAAAATTTTCCTTCATATGAAAAATGAAGTTTCAGTAGAGAACACTTACGGTATTTTACATTCCAGGTAAGTCAATCAATTCATATCAGTGCCTGTCAGTCAGCCAGTTACAGGTTGATTTCAGACTTTCCCAGGTGCAAAAGTAACTTCCAAGCCCGTCTAAGTTGTAGGATATTAGATAAACAAATTAGTTTCACAAAGAGTTTTCCCGAAATTGAGAAGGCTGTTTTGTTTTATCAAACTACAATGCCTGTAAAGACTAAAACATATATTGTTCATCGGCTAACACTAGTTATTTTTGTTCAGGCTATGGCAATACAGACCCTACCCCAGAATGCTGTTGAGTCTTGGAAGAATCTCGCAAACCTGACAGACGACATCTGGTTCTATGCAGGGGACAGATCCACTGATGTTAGTATGTTTGCGAGAATGTGATCTTTCAAATGGTTTAGAATATTATCATGATTTCATGTCATTTAAGTATTTCAAAATATTTACATTTTAGGCGCAAATAACTACCAAGAACCATTTGTTACAATCTCATTGAAATCAGCCCGAAACTAATCGCTCGTACTTCGCTACGTTTCTTGTAGCGAGGTACGAGCGATTAGTTTCGGGCTGATTTCAATGAGATTGCATTTGTTAAAAATAAAATACCGCCATCCTTCTTTTTATAGTGATGAATGCTGTGAAAGTATTTCAAAATATTTACATTTTAGGCGCAAATAACTACCAAGAACCATTTGTTAAAAATTAAATACCGCCATCCTTCTTTTAATAGGGATGTACGCTAAGCCTTTGTTTGGGCTTAAAAGTTCAGAACACGAGACTAGTGGGGCTGCAGTCAGACCATGTTAAGAGGACCCACTCGTATGGAATGAGTTTAATTCTGAGTAAAGAAAATATTTTGAAACTATTTTAAAATATTTTTTAGTTTTTTACTCTCAACTTATTTAAACACAATAACAAATAACTTTCTTTATTTTAGTTCAACTGGTACACTAAACGAGCATCATTAGCAGCGGTTTACAAGAGTACCGAAATCTACATGGTCCAGGACCGTTCTGATGAATACACAGACACCTGGAAGTTTCTGGACAGGAGGCTTGACAACCTGGCATCATTTGGGAAGTCTGTTAGAAGTGTGAGTGGTTCCTCAGCATTGTTAAGGACAATTCAAATAGTAAACAGTAATAGGAAGAAATGAAATTGAAAAATAAAACGCAGATAATATAGGATATAATAGGGAAAACATTGCCTGTTTTAATTGATAAATCATATTAAAGCTGTCACTTTTTGCTATTTTCATCTTTTATCCGCTGAAAATGTTATGTATTAATATGTATCAGAACATCAAGATTATCATTTGCTACACGTTAAATTAGAAATACATTATGTATACTAGACGTATAGCTCCATTAACATTTTAACAATGGACTAGAATTATAGTTAGTGTGATGTTCACAAACTCTTTAAATTGTCCCGGTTTATTTCAGATGGAACAAACTAGTTCAGTTTTTGGAGAAAGTCTAATGGGAATGTGTATAGTGGTGAGTTAATGCAACCATAAAGTTTTTATAAGGTGAAACAAACTTATTTGATGTAATATTCTTTTGTGATAATCAAATACACTGATTTGATACAACATAATTTTTGTGATAACAAATATAGTAAAATAATTTTTACTCCAATAGTGCAAAGTAGGAGAGTTGTTACCTTTGGTTCTGTGAATAGCTTTATGCACAGTGGTAAGCACTCTCGTAGCTAAAGTAAAACTTGCTCTGCATGGAATAATCTGTGGCAGCCCTGATCACTGTCTTGTATGAGCCTTGCAGCAACTCCAAAGTTTTCTGTCTGCCCTTTAGGCTACTGCAGCGGAACTTGGGAGGCTAATGAGAAAACTTAAGACGGTTTCAAGTAAACACAGAATAGTGCATAGCATCACGGTTTATATTAGCCAATGATGGAGGTCGTCACAAGTTATGCCTTTGCAGGAAAGTTGACAAAAGTGATGGTCACTCATAGTCATAATCATTCAATAGATTTAGAACGATCCAATGAACAAAGGTCATTTATTTTTGTTTTGAGTTTCATTTCGTATTTCCTTTCTATTGTGAAAGTTGCTGTAACCTTGACCTGTGCAATCTATGCTTTCTGTTGTTCTCAAATCTTGCTTTCCTTATCATTCACAGGGACGAAACATGCTCGGGATGAACGCAAGGAGGCGATGACAACAAAATTGATGACTTTATGATGACATCATGATGTATTCACAATATGAAATTGGTTAAATACATGATTTCATGGTCTGTAATGTAAAGTATGACTAGACAAGATGAGATTGGTTAAATAAATGATTTTATGGTCTGTAATGTAAAGTATGACTAGACAAGATGAGATTGGTTAAATAAATGATTTTATGGTCTGTAATGTAAAGTATGACTAGACAAGATGAGATTGGTTAAATAAATGATTTTATGGTCTGTAATGTAAAGTATGACTAGACAAGATGAGACTGTCCTTGAACATGGCCAAAGATTTTGTGTTTGTTGAATGAACACAAGTTTGTAAATCAAGGCCAAATCAAAGGTTAGAGGACAAGGTAATTTGACATGTTATTTACAATCTCTAACAAGTTCATTTTGCATTTATATACTCAGTTTATTTCGAAACAGTGGCTTTATCAGTGATGCCACTTAAATAACATTGATTTCAAAACAACTCTTTGTGGTCTGCAGTTCGTAGGTAAAGCTTGAAGCCAAAACAGATGTAGATAAGATGAGACAATGTTAGAACCAGTTTATAAAGTTTTGACATCATGTTTGAAAAAAGCATTTGTTGTCCTTTGGATACAGCAAATCTATACTTGATTCACATTAGAAGAGTTGAATTGAAATCGTGAGGAATTGAGTCACGAGATGGAGTTGTATATGCTTCAAGATATCATGTTCTCCACAATGAATGAGTTGATATGTCTAACTCACCATTGTATTTCATGTCTCTTCAAAAATTAAAAAACCTGTATTTCTTGTGGATGTGATGTTTTAAAACTTCTCTCTAGGTAATTTGTTCACTATGACTACAGGACTTTCCGATAGTGACAAATAAAGATGGTTGTTGTTTCCACCCTCTGACTTGTTTTTTGCTCATTGCACCAATAAATGTCAAATGGTCTTGTGGTATAGGCCATAGCCTATCAAACATCATCTGTACACTTTATACTTTATAATTTACTAGGTGTGCTCATCCCCTACACAAATACAGCCGGAGAAGCCTTTTTCTTAAATCTTTTTGAAAACTTCTGATTCAAGATGGCATAAAAACTTCCAAGTTTCAGAATAACATCTTAGGGAATCAAAGTTTGTACGTTGGTCTTGACTTCTCCCCCTCCCCCTTAAAATGGGCGTTGCCTGGTGTCCAACTTCAAACATTTTGACTACACCACAGAACTTGTAGATAGAAAGCAAAAATCAACTCTAAGTTTGATGGAGAATGAGGATATTTGCATCTGATGAAGCAGCTGGAAACTGAGTTTGGAATGATAAATGGACAAGCACTAAGGTATTAAAATAGGAAAAAACGTTCGAGACAAGTAAGTTGGAAAGGGTTAAAACAATATTTTATGAATGCTTCATTTCTCACTAAAGTTGCCATTTTGTTTATGGAAGAATACTTTTTCTTTGCAGTTAATTTTATTGATTTAATTCAGATGATTTAATCAATTTCATTAGAGGTTTTTCATTCCTACCTTCTTTTTTTTTTAAATAAAAAAAAGATTTAAGTCTTATGATTTGCATCACATTAACTTCCTACAACAAAATTATGGTTGCAAGAAAGGCAGTGGGAGACCAGAGGGAGGGTTGCAGGGATGCACTACCCATTTTTCCGTTCCTGTGGAGATATAATACACAACTTACATGGCAGTGTCACGCTCCTGACCACCAACATACAGGGGTCACAGTAAGGTCAGCTTTAGGTTGCTCTGTGATGTGCAAGAAACACTGTTTGTGCATGAGATTTACAAAGTATTGTATCTTTTTTATTAATCGGTGCAAGGCTTAAAATAGGAATTGCTTGAAAGCTCACTACCGCATCAAGTTGATTACATTGAGCATTTGATCATTCCCTACATAGGTTACAACTCTTCATCCCATATTTCAAGTTAGGGGACCACGTATAGCAGTTCTTCTGGAAAAATTGTGCAGTGAAGACAGAGGGTGCCATACAGGTCTGATCAGTTAAACACTAGCTGAAGTATTGACGTTAGTTGTTTCCAGGGAATTGCTGTATTTGGAACAGGTTTCTCACTTTCTAGAATCAATGGCGACTTTAAAGTATTACAGCAAGTTTAATCCATATGATTGTGTAATGAGAAAGAATATCGGAATGCTAGTTGCAGGTTGTGATCAATGAATCAGCCCTTATGAATTAATTTGCCTTCGAGACAATTATAATATAAGTATAAGATGTTTGGAAAACTTTTCTTCTCTTCTCAATTAAAAGAAGGCCAAGTCTCATTAACTTGAATTCTTGCTAGGCGTGCACAAAAGCTCCATACCACAAATTTAATGTAAGATCATCCAGAGAAGAAGAAATCAATATTAAAAAGATGAAAAGTATGATCAGTGTTATAGAAAAAGTGTCAGTTACCTACACACACACACCAACTTTTTCTTTAATTCTTCCTTTGTTCAATAAGCAACTTGAAAACATTAGAGGTTTCCAGTTATATTCAGATCTATTCTGACAAATGCATAACCAACACAACATTGAAGCAAACAACCTCTTAGGCAGATCCATGTCATCTTCAGTAAAAAATTTTAAAGAGGAGATAATTTGGAGCAACCATTATTGGGCTTGCATCGTATACTGTTTTTCATTCTTGTTTCTATGTCTTCACTAGTTGAAGTCTATCCACCTCTTCTAACAGACAATGCTTTTTACAGGAAAACCTTATCAATTACGAAATTTGGCTGTTATACATTGGTCAAGTCTATGACCATTTTTAAAATGATTGCTTTGGTTAGGTTGAAAATTGTCTGAAGATTTCATAACTACGAGAAACAGGAGGAATTAGATCCTTGTTTATCGGATGTCAATATTTTGTATCAGGACAGTCATTGAAAGAGCAGGTGTTGCAATAAATTTTTCCAGGTGTATATATAAACTACCCATGAAAGAATATTTGAAGTTACCATGCTCTTGTCATGTTAAGACATGACTGCTCATATGTACGTACTTTTGGGGTATGCCATAGCTTACGGAATTGGCAAATTTTTTTGACATAATGCATATATGAAGTATTCAAGTTGATGTGAAATGAAAATGCTAAAAAGATTTAATACAGAAAGCAGATAAAAAGTCAGCTGTCTCAAATGAGAAAATGTGGCTGTCATGTTTTGGGGATGCATTTACTAGGTTCTCAATAAATCATAAATGCAATCTGATTAAAATTGTGCCTTTGAATTGACTGATGTTGAATGTATAAATATTTGCCTTTAAAACTGATATATTGACTAAATAGGGGCAAGAGTTACACAAATATACAATTTAGAATGCCCCTTATGCCAAGATAAGGTCCTCATATGATTTCTCATTGGACTGTTGCGATGTGTTGCAGCAGCCTTGGCGATAAGCCTATCTTAGCAAGTGATTGTGGCTGGCGTAAGAATCTAAAATTTATAATTTAAAAAAATTACTATCGAGGCAACATCCTATCACTTGCTACACAACAAATTTATAGTAAGAATAAAACAACTTGCATAAACTTTTCTTTAAGGTGGGAATTGGAACAAACATTGCAACCACAAAAATAGCTATTACGCCTCTTATATCAAAATGAACAAATTTGAATAACTGTCCCTGTTTGTGCAGAGTAAAAAAATCGTAAGGTCAATAACTACATATAAAACAATCAACGACTTCTCAAATCAAATGGCATCAATGTATTTATAACCTAAAGCTACATAATAAATTTCAAAATGCTATCTTCTCTTAAGATACCTTGAGACGAGTTCAATCCCTTCATAAGAACTAGCTGCATTCTCATTTTGGAAGTCCATCCAGATGTTGATATCCAAAACCCACTGCCATTGGTTATCCTTTCTTTAACGGTTTCTTAGAAAGCTACTACGATGGACAGAATCGATATCTTCCTTCAACTTCATGAGACGAGTGTTCTATTATAACATAATAAAGTCATTGTCTCAGCTTTGGAAAGCAACACAATTGAACTAAATATTCTTATTGAGCAAAATGTTGATTACTTACAAACATAAGGTCAGCAATAATTTGCCATGTTTTTGGGCAGTTTTACAGTTTAGGTGACGCCAGGTAATCAGTTTCTACATAATGCTTGGTCAGCAATTGCACTCTGTTGCAGTCACATAGTAATTAAGATACAATGGGAATCTACTGCATCGCCGATCCTTATGACAGACGCACCTCTTTCAGTTTACTTCCCTTTTATCGGCTTTTTGTGTCTGAAAAAGGGAAGCCTGTGCTATTTTCATCTGTGAAATCTTGACTTCTACATTACAACTTTCATGGATGACGTAGTCAAGCTTGTGGCTAACTAAATAATAGGGGTAAGGCTGTATGAAATTGAAAATTGAGGGCTAGAAAACATGCCAAGATCTGAAAATGATTGCAAACAAGGGTAAAGATTGATGTGAGCAACTTATTTGCCTGGTGTGAATGAAACTTAGCCTATCAAAACTGAGGTGAGAGGATATGGGGTTTTAACGTCACTTTCAAGAGTATTTCACTTAATATTGTGACTGCTAGTATTATTGCAGGGAGAAAGCCTGCATGCTATTGTGGCTACGTTTTGAAGTGAAACCTGGGAGCATCGGCTGGAACTAGCGAACCATGGGTGGAAGCGCACAGAAATTCAGAGTAGCATTGCATCCAAACCTTACTGTGTGTAGAACAGTTCTCTACTACAAACTCAGTTGCCAAGCCCCTGGCGGGATTCGAACCACAGACCTCTTGATCCGAATCAAAAGTGAGAAAATGACTTTATTGATTACTTTTGAATTAATGAAAGTTTCATGAACTTATATAATACCTGCAGAGAATACATTACCAGTTATTCAGATGTAATTAGTTTAATGAAATCCCCTACAGACTGATTTCACATCAAATACTTCAAATCTTTAAATCAAAATTAAAATGATGAGCTAGTCAGAATGAGGCAATCACGAGGAGAAACAATAAAAAAAATGTTAAATGTTAGTTATTTGCTCACTATGATCTGCTTAAGGAGAGAACAAATGAAAAATTATAGAATTCATTGAATTTTTTTCTAAATAGCAAGTTTAGGGTTTATCTTATCTGAAGAAGTAAGAAAATTAAGGGGTGACCGTATGATTTAAAGAGTTATTAGCATCTACGATATTGCTGCCGTTGGCAAATCATATCAATAAAAAAATGATAATATAATATTTTTCAAAACTGAGTTTGTATGCTTGAACAAAGCACATGTTTTCTGTGAATAAACTCAGAATCCTTCTGTATACATTTTCATCACAAACGGGCATGTATAGCACTTCTACTTGTAGAAAATTAATGACAGCGGTTAAGGAAATAAAAATGATTCAATCACTTTAAAAGAAAATATCTGACGAAAAACACCAATATTGTAACCTTTTTTTGCATGTTGTTTTTTCTACAGACTCAAAAAATTAAGATATTTTTGTAACTGTAATAACAAAACCATTTGAGGATTGATAATAATAGGTGGTCCCTGAATATTTTTTAACACTTAAATGTCATTTTGTGCAATACCTACTTAAACATAAAAAAACAGACATCACAGCAGTTTTTCTCAATTAAAGTTTAAGTTTGATGGTCTATCTTGTACTTATTGATATAGACACTATCAAACAGACTATAGAAAAGAAGAACAGATATTAGTTTATCATATAAGGCAATTTTAATTTGTCATGTATTTCAGATATGTATGTAATACATAAACAGTCACAAGAACATATTGACCACGAATATAAGTGACGTTCATACGGCATGTCATTAAATGACTGTTAGAAAGTCGTCACGCTATATCAAGCGATTTGCGTCAGTTTTTGGATAAGTCTTAACTCTAACGATTGTTATGCATTCATTTTAAGACTTGATCAAAACAATAAAACACTGTTGCAAAATGTTACTGTAAGCAAGTTCAATTTCTGGGTCTTTCTTTAATGTTCATCGTCCTTCAATGATGACAAAATTTCCACCGATGTGGTGTCTTCTGTACTAACAGGCCTGTGGTATTACAGTGTCAAAATTAAGAGATTGATAAATAAATTTGTTAGTCACTTCTAGCAATTTTACAAGTGTACCTCTCAAAAAAATTTTCATCACTACATCTAAGGGCATGTTTGTTGTGTAATGACCTCTTGTTCATTCACCACATTGCATAATGTTATGTTATGTCATTAGTTTTCTATTTCAAGTTTCAAACTCTGTTAAATGAAACTTGCATCTCCTTTCGGTGGTCTCTTCTGCTTATCAGGTGGAATGTCTGACAAGAATAAGACAGGAGTCGTATTATACCAAAACTTACAGAAATTTTATGTTGTAAAAACTGGAGCATACATACATACATATCACTGTGCTATCTGCACTTGCATATCAGGACAGTATTGTTCAAACAGAACACGAGGGAAAAGCCAAACAAAGCTGTAGAATTATCAGATCCAAGATATGATAAGAAACAAATCACTCCATTCTAGGAAGTTTAACAACTAATATATTAGCAATGAAGGAGGATGAGAATGGCTTTCAATGTTGTTGCATACTTCACTTGAAACTCAGGATATAAACTGAAAGATATGAAATGGTTAACTAATGAGACTGTAGTTATGGTTTTGTGCAGATCCATACAATCACTGGCATTTTCTCACATCAATATTGGTTTTCTTCTATCCAGCCTTTTAGACTGGTTGGCAGGGGTAATTGCTGAATATGATCGTATCTTGTGTACTGTCTGATAACAAAGCGACACAGGTACTGTAAAGTCCGAACTTGAGTAAATCTGGAGACAGGTTTAGTCAGTCTCACAGGGAATGATGGAGCCCCCGGTGAGCGTGATCTTGAATAACAGAATATACCTGTCTGAGAGTCATTCATTGAATGTTCAATTAAGTCAACTATGGATGGGTAACCCTCTATGTCTTGTGCATAGAAACTGAACATGCCATTACAATGCTCTATCCTTGTGTGCAGAGTCCTTCCATATGATCGAAAACTTAAACTCAACAAATATCTTTCATCCGAACTATCACGCACAAGAAAAGCACCGTCTGGCTGATTTGCTAACTTTTCCTCAGCTTCATTCCGAGTGATAGGCCCCCAATACCACCCAAATTTTGATAACCGAAAGAGTTCTTGAGTTAGACTCCACACTTTTGGCTGTTCCAAGAAATCTTGACATGATATTCCATATTTTTGAGACATTTCGTAAGGTTCACATGCTTCATATGTCGAATCATATACCTCATATGTAGGTATTTCATGACACAACACATGAGAGCCACGGATATTCCGTCTACAACGTAAATCTGTGTCCTCTTGATCGTTACCATGACCATCCTCAGGTTTGTGTGCCTCAGGGTGGAACTTGGAAATGTCTTTCGTTCTACAACTTGCTTTCTCTTTTCGTAGGTCTAGATCATTGCTGTCCGTGTTGGAATGCATTTCACTGATCTTAGGAGAAGTGTATGTTTGCCCATTTGAGTTAAGGCTGTCACAACTTTGAGACGCTGCAGAATTTGACCTCACTGACTTGTCACATAACATAAACAAACGTTTACCTTTCTGTTTGGTTTTCTTTGTCTCACATTTGTTCACCGACATACTTTGGCACTCTTCTATATGATTACCTTCTGTTCCTTCATTTTTTCGGTGAACACTTGGTGTGAACTTTCTCCTAAGGTTCCAAAAGAGTCCAAGCTTATCTCGTTTTCTTTGATTCACATCACTTTCACTCGTTGTCTGGTCGTCTGCATAGCTTTGTTGTGATAACACTTGTGAGTCACTCTGCAACACAGGACTGTCGGAGTCCCCTTGCCTTTCTCGACCAACTTCGTTTTTTGGCGATGTACCACGCGGGCGTCTCTGTCCCGAGAGCTTTATACCTTTCAAACTTATTTTCTTCATCATCTTCCAGGTTTATATACCATAAAAGATTGCATTGCAGCGCATTAAAGAAAGCAATATACAGCACAAAACAAGTATCACCTTGTTCCTTCTAAGGGTGAAGCCACTAGCTCTATCTTTGAGCATGCGCATTTACTATCTTCCGTATTTTGACATCTGCAGAGCACGCATTGTTTTGATAACAATTGGCTAAAAATAAAATAGCGAAATAAAAGGATTAATTAGTATTACAATATATTCATAAATTATTTTGACATCTGTTTCTTTCATCATTGCCTGTTTTATTAAATTAAACGATGAAAAAACATATTGGCCAATGAAATAGATGCCCAAAGGCTTCTCCTGAATCTATTCAAAATGTCTGCCCCCATGGATTCAGACGAAGAAGAATCGTTTGTTACACTCGGAACACCTTTGGAGATATACGATGATGGTAATCATGTTTGTAATAGGTTATATTTAAAAAAAATATGTTTTGATACAATTTATGTCTTTCTTTTAGAATGACACTTTTTGCTTGTTATTTACTAACAATGAACAAAATGAAATCTGTTGAGCACGACATGCTTCCTCAACATGGTGATAATTTATATTGCATAATTCATGTATTAATGACATGAGTATGGTAGGAATGTCCACTCGAATTTCAATTTAAAAAAAAATCACAAAATCAAATGCACCACCTCAGGGTTCCCCCTAGTTCAAATAATCTAAACTTCGGTTTATGTGCGATGATTGAGCACTAAAGTTTAGAGTCCCAAGCCTATTTTATCTGTAGCAGTTTGCCTACGATTTTGATCAGGAAGGGTTTTGCAAGTATGTAACTTCAGTCGACACATGGATAGAAAGATAAACCCTCTGCCTACTATATCCAACCAGTTTTTCATTTACATTTTTTGTATTTTATTTAGTAGCATCATTACCCCCTACTCAAGATGGTGTCTGTCAATGTTGTCAAACACAAGGGGGGTAGCAGTGAATTCAATATTTTTGCACAGGACTCCAGATAAGATGCGTATCTGTGTATAATACGCATGGGTAATTCATATATACACATTGAAATTTGAAAATGAAATCAATGAGTGACAGTGACACAAGATATTTGTTTACAGGAGTGATCGTGACTTGTCAAAATAAAGTTTCATTCTACATGTGTGATCTTTACATCTCGTATGGTAGCCAACTTTATGCCAACCTGTATGGAAACAAAGATTACAGAGTTTATATTTCGTGAAAGAGAAATCACTCGTTAATCTACAGATTAAACATTTGGAAAATATAATCAACGACTAACATCAACAAAAATGCTAACTTGGAATAAGGATCTGAGAACGATAAACCTTGAAATACTCCTATTTTTTATCATCTTGTAATTTTACTCTTCAATTTATATTTTGAGGAGTGAAATACCCCTGGGTCGAAATAATTATCTGCAGCCCTGGTTGCATGAAAAACAAAATTTCTAAGATGTGGCAGCAATTGGATATATAATGGTCAAAATAACAATGACACTCTCATAAGTGCAAATGATTTTGACTGATTCAGAAGCCTGCACTTATTGAACCAACATCATTTGTTTTCAATTTTGCTTTAATGTTTGCCATAAGCAATAAAACTCATTCATATTTTTCTTTCTTAAAGTTGATAATCAGCAATAATTCAGGGTTTAGAGAGAAATTTTTGTTCAAAGAGATATAATTACTCTATTGCCAGGTGTTGAAACTCTGAGTGATTATAACAATTAGGAACACGATACACAATATGCTTTGTTTTGAGAATAGGCAGTCACCAAAGTTGTCCTACTACTGAATAAACACACTTGTCATTCTTTTCTTGAAAGGATGATTTTAAATGTGGGTTTTGAATAATGAAAGGTATATGTATGTTTTTAAAGTAATTACCCTGGAAGAGTTTATAAATGGTTCCAAAGATCATGTTTTTGATAAACTGATATCATCATGGAAGATACAACACCTACGTGTGCATTTTGCTCCGAACATTGCACCTCTCAGCAGCAGTCCTTGCAGTGTTCTGATTGTACTGGATGGCAGCATAGGATTTGTAGAACAGGTGAGTGAACACAAAAGGCATGGAGAACATAGTTCTTGTTACAGATTTTTTTATTGCAATTTACAAATTTTCTTTCAAATATATTTTAAATTTTTTTTTGCTTCCACAAGAGAATATTTCATGTCAAATTGATACTGAAGCATCCTTGAAATATCAATAGTTATAGAGCTAAATGTACCCTGGTAGTTTAAAAATTAAAAAAATTGAGGGGGAAAAATCTACCTCAGTGCCCCTATGCTAGTTGATGCATTATATGAAAAGTAATAAGTTTGACATAATTGCCTAGGAAGTTATAGGAACATAATGCTGAGGGTTTCATTGAGACATATTGCTGAGGATTCTATTGAGACATATTGCTGAGGATTCTATTGAGACATATTGCTGAGGATTCTATTGAGACATATTGCTGAGGAATCTATTGAGACATATTGCTGAGGATTCTATTGAGACATATTGCTGAGGATTTTCTTTAAACACATTGCTAAGGATTTTATTGAGACATATTACTGAGGATTTTATTGAGACATAATGCTGAGGATTTTATTGAAACATATTACTGAGGATTTTATTGAGACACATTGCTGAGGATTTTATTGAGACATATAAGTGAGGATTTTATTGAGACGTATAGCTGAGAATTTTATTGAGACGTATAGCTGAGGATTCTATTGAGACATATTTCTCAGGGTTTTATTTAGACATATTACTGAGGATTTTATTGAAACATTATTTACCATATTGCTGAGGATATCCTTAAACAATACTGATGAGGATTTTTATCTGATGAGAATTATTAGCAGAATTTTCAACATTTTGGTTCCAACTGAAAATATCAAAGTTTTTTTTGTCCATTTCTTGTTTTTGCTACATGTATCAATTTCTAAGCAAAGTTTAACAATTGTCTTATTTCTAAATCTATGTAGCATATTGGTTTTAGGAAAATCTCAATACACAGTAAATATGAAAAGCTATCCCTTCACAACAATTTTTTGTCACAAACTGTGCATGCCAGTGTCAATTGATATAAAGATGCAATGTGTTTGCTATGCAGTGCATGAGAAAAAATATTAAAGGTAAAATAACTGTTCTTTTCTTTTTCTTAGTCTGAAAGTTGTAAATTTTGACCATGAACATTGATAGGAGAAAATTGTGTTAAAGGCTTCTTTTTAATTATTAGGGATAAGTCAAGCCTTGTACAGAAAGTATATGAAAAGAGAAGGGTATGTCCCCAACTGGAAATGCTACCATTGTGTTGCTGCCAGTTCCAATACAGCATCTGCAATCTTCAATGATGAACAAATGAATGACGGAGAACAAGAAATGCCAAGGACGCATATCATACCCAAGATACCAGACAGACCATTGTCTCTCTTGACGTTATCCCCACCCTCATCGCTGCAAGAAATATCTTCACCCTTGCCTTCTTCACCTCTCCCACCACCACCAGAATTCTCGTCTATGTCACCATCTTCGGAATTCTCTTCAGAATCACCTTCACCTAGGATGGTCCTAACACCAGAGTCTTCAGTAAGTGTGACAAGATCATCACCAGGATTTGCTGTCATATCACCAGGATTCCCCTATCCAGGATTATCAAAGGGGTCACATTTATCAATAGTGTCTCAACCAGAGTCAACAAATTTTTTGAACTCTTTGTCATCACCAGGATTCAGATCTCCGCCATCTCCACTTGGTTTCTTGACATGTTCAACCCTTCTAGGGTATTCTCCACAATTGTCAACACCGAAATCGCAACAATCAACTGAAATTTCAACACTGCCTGGTTCTCCAGACTTTTCTTGGCCTACCCCACCTAGTCCCTTGTCCCCGATGTCCCCACCGCTATCCCCAATGTTGCCGTATCAGACTGCTGATGATGCATGTTTGCCGCCTCCTCCACCTCTTCTTGTACTGGAGTCATTCACTTCAAACAAGCCTGATGAGAGGTTAGTAAGAGCTTGAATAACTTTAGGAGACAACGTGTTGAACATTGTTAAGTTTCCGATCACACTAGCATTAGTAGAGACTCTTCTACACACACCCTCAGGGTCACAATATACTTTAAAACACTGTTAAAATATCAATGATAAACTTTAAATATCCCTGAAATATTTTTTCCAGAATGTATTGTATGATATAGAACAAACTCTGACTTGGATTAATCAAGATGAATCTGCTCATGAACTAATTAATGTCTGTCAAATAACATTGCATTGTACTCTATAGTTTGATGAGCTTTTACATGAAATTTAAAAACAATTGTCTGTCTATTTACAGGATCACTGATGAAGCTGTGGGAAAACAAGATGAACCATCACTGGTGTATACAGTCCTAGAGAAGGGCACCTTGCAGGGTAAACCAAGATTAGTAGACAACAGAGGGTTTTCCTACTGTATCAATGTAAGTTTATGTGTAACATTTCTTCATTCTGGTTGTGGTTTATGATACTAAAATCATTGATCCTGTGAAGCTGTTAACTTGATAATAAATTTGTGTATTAAGAACTTTTGCTTAAATCATGAAAGTTAAGTTACTTTACCTTATCTACCCTAGGGAACTGGACACAATGCATTTATGGGCCTGATTTCAGGCCTGTAGCTTGAAAGGGTTGTACGAAAACATTTCCATTTAGAAATACCTCTAATATAAATCAGAAAATAGATTTATTATAATGTTAAAGGCTTTATTAAAGTGCGATGCTGTTTCAAGTTGAGGAAAAGAGAAGAGAATGTATGATGAAATAGTCTGATGCTGTTTCCAGTTGAGACAAGAGAAAGTTAGATGAAATGTTTGATTGTGTGTCAGACGAGGCGAGACAGCAAGACTTACTGGAGGTGTTCTGTGAGGAGCAGGGCATGTGTCTGTCCGGCTGTTGTCATCCAGGATAAAGCAAGATTCTGCGCGGGGAAGAAGAAGCACATCCACCCAGGGAAGCCAGGTGCAGATGTATGCAGCACAGTGATAGTAAAGGTAGGAAGATAATGATGTGATTGACATTATCGTTATTCTGTTCATTCCTGTTCTGTCCAGTTATAGCCTGTAACAATCCCATCCTCATCGCCAAATTTTATAGCTTCGAGCTACACACATAGATAACAAATGTGTCGACTGGGGGACAGTCTCGGCAAATCTGCCGAGCCTTTTATTCAGCGAGTTATACATTGCACATGCAGAATGTGATAGTGTTTTCATAACAACTCATCAAAGTAAGATCAGTCTGTAGCGGTACTCCAAAGACCTGTTCATTTTAAATTAATACAGAATCATCTTTAGATGTATCAAAATGCATGATGCAAATCGTACCTATCCAATAAGTGTTTGGCAAAGAACAAACCTGTTTGTATGAAGGCCAGTTTTGTCAATGTTTATTATAAGTCATGAGAAAATAATATATAATTGCGTTATTTCATTTAAGGATGAGAAGAAGACAGCACTTATCTAAATCCATTTTTACTTTGTTCGAGACAATATTGAGGTTTTTTTTGTACCGTTCGATTGTACAAAAGCATACCAAAATTTAAAAAAATTAAATAAAGATTTCAAGTTTATTTCATATTTGAAAGTCCTATGAATTAACCTATTTCAATTCACAGCTGAAACAAAGGGCACAAGAAGACAAGTCAACGTCTGCCTCAAGATTGGTCAAGGATGTTCTTCGAGATGTGGGGGATCATGGGAAGGTGTATCTCCCTCCTTTGAGGAATATGGCGAAGATTGTCAACTATCACAGACAAACACTGCGCCATGATAAACCTAATGACAGGGCTGTGAAGAAGAACCTACTCTCTTCCTTCTAGAGAATTGCGTGAATCTAACATGCCCCTTGTACATGTTATGATGATATGGTAACTAATTGGCCAGTCTTTTAAAGGCATAAAGTCGGTACAAATTACCAGACAATCAACTTCTTTTTTCTTTTTTTTTTACAATGTTCGGAATTTAGTCTCTGCCTTTGTCAATTATATTCTGAGCATATGCAGTGTGTCTGTGTATCCGTAAATATACCATCAGTATTATCTACAATACTGTGTTGTAACGTATGCTGAAACAAACAATAAAAGGCATAGTTTGTGGAATAAAAGTTGACATAACCCATCTGTGTTGTTTTTGTTATCAGTATCCAACCTGGTACTAATTCAACCTTAAACATAAGTTTAAGGACTAACTTCTTGTATATGTAATGTGTACATGTTGATGAATTCTTCTTTCTTTGAACATTTGCTCCTTTATCTGAATATACCTTATTCTGATGTTAAGCAAATATTATGATTATTTGTGGAAAAATTGTTGATTGAAGAACTTTATTGAAAATGTCTTCAGAGTACTTAGCAAAGACATTTTTGATATAGATGTGATAACTTGTTATGTTTTTTTAATAAAAAGTCATTACAAATTTAAGAGATATTTGTTAAGCGCTCTCTTTTATCAATAATCAATGGATGGAAATTGGTTATACTTTTAAAGAACAATTACAACAATAATGATAATTTAAGTAATTAATTACTTTTGTCATGAGTTACCAACAATCAGATTCAATGATAAAGTATAAATACGAATGCCTATGTTAAGTATTAAAATGGAACGCTTAACAATCATATGTCTTTCAAAACACCATTATGACATCACATTTTGCCTCTTTAATTCCACATATTTACCCTTTTCTACTTACAACACATCTGACAAACCATCAACGCCCCTACAATGCCACAGCAACGCCACTCCATATGAATTACTCATATGCAACTCTTTTTTTTTCTTTCTATTTTCCCCCCATTTTTAATAATACAGTCAAAAAGGTATTGAGAATGACATTTTAACCATAATTCTAATAATTTTATACTAAGGACATTGACAAAAGTGTGCTTATTGTAATATACGGCTATCAAATTAACAAATGCAGAATTGACCAGTGTTCAAATAAAATTTGTTCAGTGCCCGTTGATAGGAACACGTATGTTGAGATATCATAATATTTAACCACTTCTATGTTGATGCATGTTTTCAGATGAAGCTAGAAGGAAACCAGTTTCTTTCCAAGAACAGCAAGCCAAGGACAGTCGAGGTAGACCAAGATTCCATGGAGCATTTACAGGGGGGTTTTCGGCCGGTTTCTTCAATACTGTTGGATCAAAGGAGGGTAAGATTTAATTTGCCTTCTTTGAGATAACACGGTTTAGATTTATTTTATGATAAACTGCTCTAATCCCCATTACCCTGGTTTAACACATGCTGACATAGAGTCTCGTAAGGCTCACCTCCAACTTGCGTTCTGCGTTTAGCTGGTACGCATTTTCACCGTTGGGTGAACAGTGGCATACTGTATAACCCTGAACAACAGTAGAGGGTTTAAAGTAATATTAATGTTTCTGTCTATCCATCCATCCATCCAATAACCATCCCTTCATTCAAAGACATTTGTTGTCCGACATTTTTCCCCAAAAATATTCATCTGATTCTTTTCAAATTTTGCAAAGATCCTCTATCCCATTGGGAGATTTACATTGCCAAATTACCATAGATTTCACGAATATTGAATTTATTACATATGCCTATGTTTGCTCTCAGGCAAAGCTCCACTGCAAGACAAAGCTAATGCCAGCTTCCATCACTAGCTTTTTTGAGCCTTGCAGCATTTTCTAAATTGTCTATGCCAAGCCTCTGGTCAACTTTGACATCCATTGATAGTCCCTTCAGAAATCTTATGAAGCTTGCAACTTGCAGAAGAGAGAACTGTACTATTTTGCACTCAGCAGCAAGGCAATCAACCAGTGTTTGAGACTGTTGAGCTTAACCAATCAAGGAAGTTGAACCCATTTTCTGAAATGTAAATGTATCCAGCTGATTTTTGTTTGGGTGAATTTCTGTGTTTAAGCCTTTGTCGATAGACAATTTTTATATTGATGTATTGAAACTGAATACAGAAATCTGCTAGAAGTCAGTTATGAGATATCATAGTATGGGAGGTTACCCATAGTTAAAAAGGTCAGGGATGCTAACATAAGACATACTATGCTTACGTGTAAGTTTTTAAACTTAAGTCCTTACTCAGCAAGAACAAGCGATATAACGATATTAAGTCAAGGGTGTCAAAAACATAGTATGCCATTGGCACAAATTTAGTATTTTGTTTTCTACAGAAGTTGCAAAAGGAAAATGATCAGAACTGCCATCATGCATAAGCAGATTACTTGTTGACAACGTATTTGAGCGCCACGTAATATTCATACTCTGACCTCTAAGCATTGATTATGATGTGACCTTACTACAATGAAAAGGTGATATTTTGGCCGAGAGAATATTACTTAAGGATATGAATCCCGGTATGACTTCCTTTATGATTATTTAACTTGGTATGAACTTAATATTCAGTTAACTTGAAAATTACCGAAATCTGACCAATGACAACATTCTTTCTAAAAGTTTGCCTTTGTCTTTTCAGGTTTTACCCCGTCAACATTTGTCTCATCACGGTCTTCAAAAGAGGAGAAAATTCAACAAAGACCAGAAGATTTTATGGATGATGAGGTTAGTGAAGTTTTTACAGCAAAACAGTAATGAATAATTAATTTTTCATTCAAGAATGAAAATATAATCCTCGGATAAATCTTGTTTTTTACATCTGTCTGTGAAATATTTGATATTGGCATTGTGAATTAATTTAATAAATTAATTAACAAACAAGGTTTGGTCAGGACTTCAGAAATAATATCTCAGGATATTTGCTTCTTCAGCTTCAAAGAATTTGGAGCACTTTATATTAGAAACAATCATGGCACATGTTTTAATTTCACCAGGATCTCGGGGAACATGGCATAGCCCCAAGGAAGTTAGCTACTAGCGCCACCTACACATCAGAGGAGCGAGGACAGAAGAGGAAGGCGTTGACCATAGCAGCTGCCGGAACCTCATCTATACCAGGCGCGGCTGAGGCTTTCACTGATCTCATTGTGCCGGCCAGGTAACTTATTGTTCCATAGTTCATGGAAAATCTATAAAGCTGAGCATGATTAAAATAAAACTGGAAAAGAATCATTTAAATCAGAGTTCATGGAATATTATTGCTATCATGTTGGCTGAGCAAGATTGATGATTTGATATATATGCATTAGATTTAATTACGTCCCTTAGACAGTATCATAATGAGGTGTTCATAGGCCATCAATAATATCACCTGTCATGACATGACATGTCATTGTGAATAAAAACGAGGGCATTTTTATAGATATATACTTCTTTATTCTGTGGAGATGACATGAAATAGTTCTCAAAATAACTTTGCTTGCATCAGTCCTCATGACCTCAACTTCTAGAATGCCCAATCAAAGAAGTCATGTTCTCTGTTGATGTAGAACCAAAATGTTTTCAAATTTATGTCTCTTGTCCAGTCTCCCGATCGGGGTTAGACTGCTGCGTAAGATGGGCTGGAAGGAGGGGCAGGGAATCGGACCTAGGCAGAGGCGCAGGAAAAAGAGGTTGAAGGAGAAAGTCAACGCTGGTGAGGTTTTGTTGACAGCAATGTTCAATGTTAGATGATACCAAGGAGAAGCGTTTACTTAGGCTGTTATTTTCTGATCCTTTGTTAATTTTTGTTTCTCGTAATTTGTTTGATGTTATTATTAACTCTTAACTACGTGATTCAAAAGATTATCTTCTGAAATCATGGTTCTCCTCTTCAAATATTTGTGGAGTACTATAGCTATCATTATCTATTTTGAGTATATTTGTGGATTACTATAGCTATCATTATCTATTTTGAGTATATATATTATGTAAGAGAATATCATTATCTAAATGACCCAAACTGACCAGCTTAATATAATGAAATTATGTTATATAATTGCAAAAGCTGGAAGAGATTATTTAAGAGATGGAACTTTTAGTAGAAGAAACCCTAGTCTGATAGTGAATCTTGGAATAAACTGTAACTGAAGATAAAATTATCACTACCTATGTTGTTTGAATTGTCATATTGAAATTATCTTTTTATTTTTAGGGAAGAGAATGATTGGATGTCCTTTGCCACCTTCTGACCCAAGCAGTGAGGTGAGTTTACAGCAAACGCCTGACCCGCTTCCAACTTCGGTGGATATTAGAGTGCAGAGGATTGTCCTGCTCACGTATTTAAGATTTTATACTCCCAGTAAGAAGTAGTCGTAGTCGTATATAGTGGGCCTGACTGTCTGTCCATTACACTTTTTACTCTGCTCATAACTTGGACACTAATTGTGTTAATGCAGAAACTTACATATGTTATCAACATGTTATGTTGATGTGCCTTTTTGCAAGTTTTGATCCTAAATTTGCATAACTTATGCAAATATACTGTTCTGTAAAAAATTTGTTTCACTAATTACTCTGACACCAATTGTTAAAGCGTAAACAAATTGGCAAATATTGACATATTAAGGTGTTTCTAATTTGCATGGTTTATCACTTTCTCCATGTCCTGCTCATAAATCACATACAAATTGTTGGAATGAAAAGAAATTTAACACAATTAATCACTGTTATGTTAAAATGTGCCTTTTGTATGGTCTCCATATATTATCTGTAGACATTTTCTTACTTTTTTGGGGGGTCACTTTTTTAATATTTGGAAACTTATTATTGGAATGTTATGAAATGTGACACATGTTTGAACTACGATGTGAGGATTTGCCTCTTGATGCAAATTTTCAATTACTTGTAATATTGCCTCTTAACCTTTTAACCGAATATATACCCCCCAAAATTCATGCTGCCTTCATCATACTTGACCTAATGCACTGTCTCTGCCTTTACCTTCTGTGACCATTATGTGAAGCTTGGATTTATTTATATATACATTTGAGTTACGCTCATTACTGCTCTTTTTTTAGATGGAAAATACGAAGTTTGTGTGTAAAAAATGTTTCTGATTGTTCATCCCTTCGACTCTCCTCATTCAAACATCTTTCCAGGAATCTGATGATGACTCCTTGAAGAATGTGACCTTTGCCCCCAAGGATCAGAACCCGATTTGTCTGAAGGCCAAGGACAACGTGCACGGTCTGGGGTACAGTGGTCTTGACCCTAAGGCTGCCCTCCCATCAGGTCACATCAACCTGTTCGATGCCCCGCCGGTAAAGGGCAAAGGTCAAAAAGGCATTAGGGGTCAGGTGTGGTCATTATGTTATGTAATTCTTTGCAGTGGTTTAAAAAGAGATAATTTGATGAGATAACATATAATAACAATTATAAATAGACATTTGTGAAGCGATCATAGTTCATTCTCAAAGATCAAACAAAAATGAGTAGTTATTGTTAATTGTATGTATACAGTAGAGGGAAATATGTATTAAGCTTGGAATTGAAATATATCAGAGAATCAAGGTCATTGATACAAAGTGGCATATATACCTCCAAGATTTAAAATAAAACAAGCTACTATGCTTCAGGCCTTTGGTGTCGGAGCCTTGGAGGACGACGATGCCGACATCTACGCCGTGGACCATCTTTCCAACTATGACATGACCATGGAGGAAGAAGACAAGGACAACAGGTTTGGGTGGACGGCACCGGGTCAAAACAGGACAGGTCAGTAAAAAGGCATATCTTTTATCCTGGCATTTGTTGATATGTTATCCCATTGTCACAGTGTCATTATGAGTCTGAGACAGCCCCATCATCACGTTTTAATCTCTGATCGGTAACGAAGAGAACATATACTAAGCATATAGATAAGTAACACATTTAAGATAATAAGAAATTAATTAGGCTATTTAGTCATTTCATCGTTTGTTTTCTCTTCTTGTTATTCTTTTTTAGTTTTCTGATAACAAATTAGGCCATATTGTACGCTTGCAAAATCCTCTCGCTGTGATAATTTGGTTTGCAGTTACTGCCCTTATCATCTGATCTGATAGTTTGTGATGGTTACTTTAACTTTATCATTTCAGTAAACTAGCCTCTGAAAATTGCTGTACATTAATCTATTCTGAAGGTATACTTTTAATCTAGCCTTTCTCTGTTTCTCAGCAGGCAGACAGAATGTACCTATTGGTTATGTCGGCAAGTTGTTGGAGGGCTTCCAGCTGTCCTCTAAACCACTGAAACCGAAGAAAGTGTACCCGCCCCCGACTCTCCCACCTGGCTTCCGACCAGTGCACAGATTCCTCAAACCCTGTGATGCTGCCCCCCAGGAAGAGAAACACAACGCTCTCAGCAGAGGACTTGTGCTCGGGGACACGCCCATTTTTAGTAAATATTAATTGTGTTTTTAATACTTTCAGTGAAATTTTATGAAAATATTAAAGAGCCACTCCGAGATTTTCATTACATATTATTTACCTTTCAACGAACCTAAAAGTCATATGTGATGAAAAATCAAAACATCTTAACTTTTCATGTCCAAAAGACATATGAAAAATACTGGTTTTCAATGAAAATCTAAAAACAGCCTTATAAATGCACAGAGGTGTAGATATCACATTCATTATACATGGATACTATTTATATAACCTAACAAACACTATCAACTCCTAACTGCCCTCATAGCTGTTTTAGATAAGTTTCCAAAATTACGTTTGACCTTTTGACGCATGTCACTGTCCAGTTTTCGATCATAATTGCGACGTTCAACCATCATATTGTCACTGTAAAATAACCAACAATCTTAAAAATGTGTCTTTTTGGTAACAGTCAATACTCCGCGATCAAATGACACCATTGATTAAGTTTGGCATATGTGACCCCAACAACTCACGGAGTGGCTCTTTAATTGTTTTTTAATCTTTCAATGAACATTCTACCATGGTATTTTCAATCTTTATTCAAGTACAGAGATGGCCACAGGCCTTTATTAATTTTTGTATGCAACTTTCTTAACATCATTTCTTGAAGGTGAGAAGGCGAAGGAATCATCAGCATCAGGAGTTTCATCTTCCATCCCACAGTCTACTCCTCAAGCAACCACTTCAGGGCACCTTTTGGACTCCCACAACCCTGCTTCAGTTTCTTCCATACCAGGTCCTTCAGGTCAGTGAGTCAAGTGATCAAAGAAGTTACCATTTTGTAGAAAACCCCAAAATTACTTTCTAACTGTGGCAGGGTGAGAAGCATTCCCACTGGCTTAACTAGTGGGATATCCCATTGGCTGAATGCCTGACTTTTGTCTAGAGGTCTCAGGTTTAAATCAATTGGAGGTAAATTTTCCTTGATAAAATTAACTAACTTTTGCTCATTAATACCTCTGATAATGTAAGCACTCTTATCATGCAAAAAATATATATCACTTTTGGAAGATTAGGGTTTATCACCAATAAAAATGTTTATTTAGGGATATAGGGCATCAATACTTCCCAACAACATGATTCTGGTAGGCCCCTTTAGACTTCATCTTATGTTAGATATTGCTAAAATAAATGTAACAATATGATTTAAGTTTAAGTGACATCACAATGCTTAAAATCATAAAGTTTGTAGAATGATGTGATAATGACACAACACAAAGGTTTCACTGCTTAGGAAGCCTGTTGGCAGGTAAATTACTGCCATATCTTGCAGCAGAACTTTAAGATTCTTCAAATCTTCTTTCAGGTTATGATCCACCTTCATCTAGTCTTGCCTCAGGTCAAAGGTCAACAAGGTTTAGTCCGGCAACCAGCGAAGTTGGAACTAAACAGCCTGATAATACTGCACGAACCAGCAACTCCGAAGCTACTCAGTCGTCCAATCAGAAACCTTTATTTCAGGGAAACTTTCAAGCCTTCAAGCCTTTTGCAAGCAATTCTGAAAAACAAAAACGATATGAACAATTTCTCGCTCTACAAAAACAAGGAAATAAAGGTACTCAAATGGAATTTATTCATATAAGGGGCAGCATTTCTGCATGAACTTTTTAACTAATGACTGTGGTTAGTTTAACTTAAGGCTCTAGCTACACCTGATTGATATATCTATTAACTTTTGCAGATGACATGTTGCTGTTTAAGTAAGATATTCATGACATCTGTGAAAACTGTGTAGACTTCAGTAGAACAATCCATAAAAAACAGCTAATGTTTTTTGTTTTTTTATCACTTTATTTCTTTTCTGAGGTTAACGTACATAGTCATTTCACATACATTCTCAGTATTCACATCAAATATTTTCAGATAGGCATGACTGGATTTACATAGTATATATACTCATCTATATGCGATAAAATTTAAGTCATATAGCATATTCTTTCAAATCACACACAAAGAAAAAGAAACAAACAGAGAAACTTTTCAGAACTGTATTGTAACCAAACACTTCATGTCATTTTGATCTTCTTGCCACAGTCTTTTCACACAGAAGTATGTCTGAAAACAGATAATGTTGATGTGATGACCAAATATTTGAAAGATTCCACCTTTGCTTAAGATGCGTACGAGGGGGCGTTGGAAGGTCACATGACAGAGTGGGAGAAGGAACGAGAGAGGGAGGAGTTTGTGAAGGCCGCCAAGATGTACAAACCTCTGTCAGCCATGATGGCCACAAGGTTCACAACCGCCAAGTTTGCTGATGATGTCGACAAAGCAGATGTTCCTGCCAGTGAAGTTAGTTCTTTATATTTACTCCCTTGCTTTAAATCTCTCAAACCTATGGAAATGATACTCTCAAACCTTTTTAAATAATAAGAGACAGGTGTAGGAGTATTAAATCATAACTCTATTCCAATGAAAGATATTGAAGTTGAAGAATTTAAATAATTGAGAGCAGAGACCTTTAACAGTATGTTTTTTGACAAAATGGTTTTTAATAAAGATAAATGTGCAGAGTGTTTTAAAATTACAGTTTAAATGAAACTTTCAAAACATGATCTTCTTACAAGAAACTCATAGACTGGTTCATTATATAAAGATTGATGACAACTCTTTACTCAGGCAGAAAAGAGTGACCAAGCGAAGGCAGCTGAAATGAAAATGTACGGCAAACTGACGAGGGAAGAGTTCGAATGGCATCCTGATAAGCTGCTATGTCGGAGATTCAATGTGCCCCATCCCTATCCTGGGTAGGCACGATTACACAAGTGTCAAATTTCATTTGCGTATATGACATACATTCAGGAATTACTTTCTTGAAGCAGTGTACAATGAATTCCAACTTGGCCAGTAAAAAATGTTGTAGTGACAATTATGTTTAAGATGGAAATAATTTTTTCAAACACCCCCTTTGATAGATATGAATGAAGTGATTTGTAAATTTGAGTATTAACATTTGTCTGTTTCATGATATTCCTGAATATGAATTTTTTGCCAGTTTTTTTTTAGAATAGTTTGTCACAATCTATTGCCTCATTTTATGTATTCAGTGTCTTAAATGGTTTGTAAATTCCTTTTAAAAGAAGGTTTTATAAGCAGGAGGGAAAAGGACTGCATTTTTTTAATAATAAGGATATAAGTATCAAGGACACTTGCCAACATAATTCTATTACCTGAACAACCATTCGGAAATTCATAACAGAGAAATATATATTCAAATTTCATTAACGTTTCTAAAGGGTAAACTTTACCTATGGCTATATGTAAAATATAACAATTCTTATTCTTATGTTTTGCTTCAGATCTACAACAGTTGGCCTGCCCTCTGTGAAAAGGGACAAGTACTCTGTATTCAACTTCCTTGATTTTGGGACTGGTTCAACAGTCCCCGCCCCAGCTGACCAGTCCCCTATACCTCCAGCTATTGAGTACCCCGGTCAGTAATGAATCTCGACCAAGTGTTTTTTGATAACAGATACATTTACATGAGTTGATAAAAGTTACAAATATCCAAGGTTTGCCAAGAAAAATTCAACTTTTATCAAGAAGTATATGATATCATAAAACACAAGGGTGATTTTCAATTAATCATTCAAAATCATTCTTAATCAAGTTTCAATGAAAATCATTCACTTTTGAGGACAGCACTGCTATGTACCGTAACTCCAATTGTAATGTAAGCTTTATGATGTTGTCAACAATGGCAGGGTATCATGCAAAATCTAATATCAAAATGATATCTCCCAGGCAAAATTGCTTGTTCTTAGATACCTCCTGCTGAGATACAGCTCAAACTTGAAGTTGGTCAAAATTAAAAAATACTATCTGTTATATTACTTTAAAATAATCCTTTTAAGAACTGATAATTCATGAACCTTTTGATCTTTCCAAAGATTCCAAACCAAAAGAACCATTGCCAAAGCCACAAGTTGAGGTGAAGAAAACGTCATTCTCAATCCCGAGCAAAAACCGGCCTGCTCTCAGCTCCATCTTCAGCGTGCTGTATAAAGATGACGAGAATCAGAAGAAAATCAAACAGACCCATTTGGACCAGGAGAAGATCACAGACCACATCCAACAAGATCCTGCTGCAGTAGTCAAGTCTGTGAGTAACACCCAATGGTCTCCAATGTGCAGTATAGCAACTTCCCTTGCAAGGCATAACCTTTGCCAGCCCAAACCCCTTGATAATCTAAACCTTGCAGCATTTCCTCAACTTTGCTTGCTCTCTAGGCTACTGGAGCTGAACTTGTTAGTCCAATGATAAAGTTGATGAAGGTTGCTTAAAAATGTGATGCTTACAAATTATGGTACAGCAGATAGCAAGGTTTAATTCAGAAAACGTTGTTCTTTGCAGGACATTAACAGAACAAGAAGTATAATTCATATTTGCAGAAAAATATCAATTTTAAGAACAACATGTGTAAGATGTTGAAACCGGTGATCTTTGCGTTTGAATCATGATGTTTGAACTCTCGTTACTGTGACACTGTGTGTTCGGGTTCAAACAATTAATTTCACCAACAATGATGCAGTGTGTTTACAAATAATTTTAAGTCTTTCCATTTGACGCTACAGATATGTAAATATTTTTAACTGAGAAGGGTGTCATATGACTTTTTTGAACAATTGTGAAGTTTGTACTAACCAAACAAGAACGAGGGTTATGCACAAATTTGCGCTAGTTTAATTCAAGCCACTTGACACATTTCCAAATGTAATAATATCTTATTACAGCTTCAATTCCATCTTAATCACATTGAAATACTCAGAAATGGCCTCCATCCCTTGCAAAGGCCAGCTACAGTGACATCGTGAACAGTGGTTTTATAATGTCACATATGATGAAAAACTTGCACACATGTACTCATAAAGGAAATTTGTCACCACTCATGATTAACCATATGGGTAATGGAAAAGCAAAATTAACACACTAACGAGAAATCATATTGGTTTTTTTACAGTCACTCATGTTGTCAAAAGAATATGACATCCCTGTTTGGGAAACATTGAAGATTTCATTTTTTTTTTTATTAATTTGCACAAATCACTTTTGCCTTAAAACACAAGTTCCCATATTTTTTTGTCGTCACTCTAGTAGACTGTCCCAAGAAAAGAGGGTTGTTTTAGTGCATTTTCTTATCAATTCAAAGTAAATAAAACACGTAAAGGAGAAATAATTACTCTCAAAAGTGTAGATATAACTTTAAAACCCTCATGCAACTAGAAGTGTAAACCTCGCTTTAGAATTGGTAATACAAATATTCGCATTTATTAGTAAAACTCCAAGTGTAACACTCTCAACCAATCTCTAAAAAAAACTTTATGTAAGAACCATACCCTCGGTCCCTGCTAAGATCATGTGACATTGTTGCAGGCGGAGCCAGGGGAACCAGAAGAAGAAAAAGCTCCCACGCTGGATCTGTTTCGAGCCATATTTAAAAATTCAGATTCTGATGAGTCCTCCTCCGAGTCTGAAATTGAAGAGTCAGCCCCAGCTAGTGAACTCACTGCAGCAGAGAGAACAGCTCGAGAGGAAGGCAAAGATGTTATTAATGCTACAAAGCAAGGTAACTTTCACATTCTTTGGCGGTGAATTATTTTCTTTATATTGTATTTACTCCTTAGATTCACTTGAAATTGACCCAGAAACAATTTAGGTTAATTCTTTTAAGAATTATCATTCTACACCATGGATTAGATTGCAGTCCTGTCTTTATTCCAATTTGCAAAGTTACAATGATGAAGGAAACCAATTTTCAAGTCATTTGGATCATTTTTATAAGTATCTGATGTTAGGATTTGAAATTTTTTTGTTTTTGTAGGTATACAAGACTCTGATGTTGAGGCTAAGAATTCCACAACACAGTTTCTTCCTGGAGCTCCTATCGCCGTTGAAACCATAACGGAGGGACTATCTCCTGAAGCTAAGAAAATAGACGAGGCTGATGACGATGAATCTTACGGCCCTGCGCTGCCGCCACCAGGTGGGTTGTCTTCCTTAGATCACAACTTACTGTGACAGGTTTGAATGATTGAATGAGATGATGACAAGGAGGGAAATGTGAGCACTCACCAGCACAGAAAGTATATTCATGAAGCTAGATAGGGTGCTTATTACAATAACCTGATCACAAGGGGGCAATGCAGAACACAACTTTACACTAAGGTTAACCTGAGCACTAGAGGATCTTTGAATTTTGAAAGGTAGGGGTCAGGGGGCTTGGCTTTCAAATTTGGACCTCTACTAACTGACTAAGTGTCATTTTTTAAGATTAAACAAATGTCACGTCAGTGAGTTAACGTTCGTGTTCCCCCAGTGAGAGCATAACATGTTCGATATTCTGTGGACAGATAGCAAATCATCCAAGAGATTGCATGACTGAATTGGTTTCTCATTCATCATAAAATGACACTCACAAGGAGTTGACAGCACACATTCAAACAGAAATATTACCAACTATTAAATGCGTTTCCCATGAAATCACCGCTAATGGCTTTGTTGTGCTAAAAAATAATTGACTCTCTTATCCAATGAAATAAACAAGATAACATACAGAAAGGTATATTTTTAAACAACCAGAGGGTAGAAATTTTATTATATTTCCAATGGTGAAATATGCCATTTATCGATGAAAATAAAATCTGTATTTTCACCGAGTGAAATAATAATGGTATTCTACTCAGTGAAATAATGCAACAATCATATGATGTCGTCTGTGACGTCAAGAAACAATTGAATGACGTCATGCAAGCGACTCCGTTCATAAAGTCAAGGTTATTTACGATGTTTTGGGAAACATAGTTAATAGAACATCTGATATTTCTTGTCGAATGTATACCATGTATTTCTCATCTCATGAAGTAGAAAATCATATATTTATTTAGATATAAAGTTCTAATTCACTCCATGCCTCTGTTCACCCAGCAGTACTACCGGTAATTGGGTACCTGGTGTTAATTGTGTTGGAGGTGACCTTTAAGCGCTTAATCGGCAGCTTGGGTTAGACCAGGGTAATAATGCAGGGAGCGCTTTGAGCATACATTCTGTGTGGATATGTGCGCTATAAAAATACCCTATTATTATATGAGATAAACATGGTATGCGATGAGAAATGTCAAATATCCTCTTTGTATTACTGTGTCAGCTCCTTGTCAAAAGTGTCCGACGTTCTTGAGACTTTGGATGGTGTCTGAACCTCTGTTAGTTTGGCCTGTGTGTTGTATTACAGGCGCAGGATCCAGTACAGGCCCTATCTCCACCCCTTCTGTGTTACCGACTGTGATAGATCTTACTGGAAAACAGCATCGCAAACAGAAACACAAACACAAAGAGAAGTCCAAGAAGCACAAAAAAGAAAAGAAGGTAAGGATCTCTTCTCCGTGACAAGGTATAGACCGTCTAAAAATAAGAATATGCCTCTCTGTTGATATGTAAAGGAAAAAAGCCTAAAGTCTGAAGGAAAAAAGCCTCATTATTTTCTTTTGTCAAATTTACTGTTTAACTTGTAATCTGGATCAGATAATACCTTCAGGGATGATTTTAAAAAAAGAATTTAATAAAATACAACAGATTGAAGAGAGAGAGATTGGTTACAGAGAGTGATCCTTGCTTTTCCTTGATGCAGTCATTGAAATAAATCAAATAATCAATAACATGTCTTTTTGAAATAATTGATTTTTTTCTCAACAGGTTCACTTTACAAAAAGAAGCTGAATTTTAAAGGGGCACAACATATGTTGATGGGGTTGAATATGTCAAACGTTAAAATCTTAAAAAGCTTATCAGCAAGCACAGTGACGATAAACAGGGAAAAGTCTAGATTTATGATTGAAAATGGATAAATGATATGCGCCAATGACTCAAACAGAATTTTGGAAACCTACTTATAGCAGACACAACAAGACATATAGGATATTGCTAAGTAGTTCATTTAACTAATATAAATGTAAATGGGGCGTTAAAATTTTACTTCTTAACATTTATTTGATCGTTTTTAATTAACAATAAAAAACAAGAAAATTTCATTATTTAGGAGATGAACCTTTAGAAGAGGTGATTTGAACTTACATCAGGTCATATGATATTTTGGCTCTATTAAAGCAACACACAAACTTCATGAAACATACTTTGTGTCACATTAATAGAAATGTAGGATATCAATGAATATTCCCTGAAGGGTATTTGAAAATCTTAACAGAAATGCCATTTATTTTTGTGTCCAAATGTAATGGTTCATTGTGTACAGGCCAAGTACAAGAAGAGTAAACACAAGCAGAAGGAGAGGAAGAAGAAGAAGGATCGGAGACGAGAGAGAAGTTCTACCGACGATGACAGCGACAGTTCCGATTCTGAAGCTGCTCAACCATCGGACAGAGAACTCCTGGACACGTACGTCCCCTTCCCTTCTCTTTCTCTTCTCATCTGACCCACAATCTTGATAAAATTGACCATGTTCCCTGGAATGAAAATTTCCAGTTATGTCTCTTTATTATAAACTACATCCATCAGGGAGCCTCCTCTGTACAACAGTCTGAGAACAACTCGTATGGTCAAATGTTCTGATGTAAGTTTAGTAAGTCAAATACAAGGTCCTCAACAAAGATCTTCAGTATCATAGGCAAGTCAGTCCTGAGAACCATTCATTCTACATGAAATCCCCATCCCCGTGTTTGGGACGTGATAATGCAATTGGCCAGCTAATGACAAAGAAATTTCTTCTGCACTAAACTTTTTCAGAACATCCTTCCATACATGTTTTTCAGACTGTGGGAGGAGGAATCGACATAACAATTTTCTATCCTAGTATTTACAATATTTTGAAACGTCCATTTACCAGAACCTGATCAATTTTAATCAAACTGTTCCATCAGATGAAGAACTCCTGGACAAATAAGTCTTATTTTTGTCATCCTTCAGCTCTGACTTCTACTCAACACTTTTATCAACTAGATAAGCATCAAACCATTCTCTGTGGCTAACTTACAGGAATAACTACTTGTTAACACAACAAAAAAACTAAGATTCCTCATCATCAAACCTTGGACATATGATTTTTCAGATTTGTGAACTTGTCTTCCTTAAGTAAAAAGTTCCAAATTTTTAATTAGTTGTGATTTAATCAAGTTTTGACCATTAAAAAAAAAGGCAGTTGCACATAGGTCCAAATTTATTTATGTCTCTTATCATATGTATCATACAGTTACATACTTACAGCTATCTCAGGTCTAGGAAGAACTCAGATTTAAAGTTCAGTCTCAGATTCTCAACGTTTTGTTAGCACTGAGAAAATTGTTATTATTATATTTTCAATCGTGAAATATGCCATTTGTCGGTGAAAATGTAATAAGTATTTTCAGTGAGTGAAATAACAATGGGATTCTATTAAGTGATTTATAACCCTACATCAACAATGACGTCAAGACACAATTGAATGACATTTTTAGATGGCCGTGATAGCGAAGCGATCTGCCTACTCCTTTCTTAAATTAACAATTTGCAATGGATAGCGAGGTTTATAAATAAAACATTCAATATTTCTCCTTGAATACTATGTGTCCCTCTTCAAGTATAGTAGAAATGAATACTTGCAGGAGTGGCACAGAAGTTAGGTCCAAAGATTGTGTTAATTCACATGTTTTGTTATAAATCATAAAGAAAATATAAAGTGGTCATTTGTATTTTCAGACTGAAGAGTGTAAGCGGAGAAAGACTTCGGGCAGCTGATTTCATGTGAAAGTCGTTTGTATTTTGAAATAAATTATTTTCTAATTTGGTAAGGGATTTTTGTGTTTTGTGATAAAAATGAATGAGTCAAGCTTTAGAATGAAGATATTCAGCACCCATGATTCTTAATCTCAGACCAATTGAAAGTTTTAGATATGCATGTGCTGAAATACACTCTTGCAAGAAGAGAAAAGTTCCAGAAGGAGCGGGATAGCGCAGTGGTTAGCGGGTTCGGCTTCGGATCAGAAGGTCCGTGGTTCGAATCCCGCCAGGGGCTTGGCAACTGAGTTTGTAGTAGAGAACTGTTCTACACACAGTAAGGTTTGGGTGCAATGCTACACTGAATTTCTGCGCGGTTCCACCCATGGTTCGCTAGTTCCAGCTGAAATGCAGTTGTGATGACATCTCATGTGGACCTGACCGACCTGTAGCAACCTGCATCAAAGAACAAAACATCAAATAACAACATATTAAGTCTATATATGATGTACCTCTAGCTTACTTTCATTTCATCTACTGTATAAACATAATTCCTCCTGTATGCCTTCCTGTTAAGACGCAATTAATGGATTTGTCATTCACCCGATGAAGGGGCAAGATGTAGCCCAAAAATGTGTTACAAATGCATAAGTTACCTTGTAGTAATCAAGCCAAAAAATATACACCTGAAAGAAAGTATTGCAAGACCAAAACATTAATTAGTTCTACCAACGTTTTGCAACCCATATAGACGCAAATGTTTTCCATTTTGTTTAAAGAACTTCCAACAAAACCATTACCAAAACACAATAAACATAGGATTCTTTGACTGCTTCAGCCTCTTGTTTCATCAGTGAGGAGATCTTCATTAATGTAGCCAAGTCAGTAAATGTTCCATCCATAACATCCATCTCTACTCAGGGAACATTGCTGTTAATGGGACACAGAGTATGTTGTTGGGGTCAAACTTCATAAATTATGTTATTTCAAAGACAGATGGTCGTTTCTGAACATTAACATCTCGATGCTTATCAGTTAGCACAGTAAAATGGGGAAAAAACACCCTATTTATAGTGACACAGAGTATGTTTCATGATTTTTCTTGTGGCTTTAGTAAGAGTCAAAATATCTTATGACCTGAGTTAAGTTAAATACAATTCCCTTATCTTTAAAATGCAATTTATTTTTATTTTCTTGTTTTCAATGGTAATCAGAAAAACGGTCCTATCAATGTTAAAAAGTCAAAATTTTGTCTCCAATTAACATGAACATTAGTAACATGGCCTATTAATATTGTTAACTTATGTTTGTCTTTGTGTTTGCTGATGATAAGTTTCCAAAATTACATTTGAGTTATTGGCGCTCGCCAAATACCAGTTTTCAATCACAAATCACGATTTCAAACTGTTTTTTTTATCATTATACAGAACTGATAACCATTAGGATTCTGTTTTCTGAAATGACCAATACTTCTTGATAAAATAACACCATTTATGAAGTTTGACATATTTGACTCTTAACAACATACTGTGTGACTGTTTAAGATAAAAAACTGGACAGTGGCACACAGCTATTAGAAGACACGAGAAACATTGGTTGGTATTGCTTGGTGGGGCATTTAACTAATGTAATGTATGTTTATAACTGCATGTAAATGGGATGCTGAATTTTCGACTTCTTAGCATTTATATATCCTTTTTTAATTTACAATCAGATACAACAAATGTCATAATTTTGGTATTTAGAGATATTCAGATGAGAGGTGCAACTTTAGATAGGCGATTTGAACTTAACTCAGGTTATATATCTTTTGGCTCTATTTAAGCCACAAACAAAATTCATGAAACAAACTTTAAACTTTTATTTCTACTATGAGAAAGTTTTCTGTCTTACATGGGTTAACTTGACAATTGTTTTCTAAAGGATTAAGCGGGTAATCATTGAGGTGTTTGTTGGTTTTCTTTTCTTCGTTCTTCTGCAGTCGTAGCCCAAAAATTTCATTAAAGGCACTAGTGCACGCTTTTACGGTTTAAATTGGCTGTTTTAAGGTTTACCAGGACTTATGCATTCACTTAAACTTTCTATCGATGCAATGAAGTACTAAACATTCTTTACAATTTACCTGCAATCAACAAGGAAAACGTTAAGACAGCCGCTGTCGGCTTGGACATATAAAATTCTATGGTTAGCTGTGCCTAACAAATTATAGACACTTGGAAACGGCTGAACTAGTATTGTGTGCAACTATTGAATTTGCCTAAACTGAGAACAAATCATGAAATATGTTTTATGAAAGCAATGTTGTAAATTAACCGATTTAATAACACAGTATTAGCGGCTGCCGTTTCCGCTTTTGTGGTTATGTTGTTCTCGTTGTGTTTACAAAATATTGGCGTGCACTAGTGCGTTTAAATTCAAGCAAAGGTCAATTTATAACACAACAGTCAATGAAATTGCAGGTGATTCAACATTTTTTCCAGGTGTATAGATATCATAGATATCTAGCATTTATTCAAATCGGGACAAAACACAAAGAAATCAGTAACTGCTGTATATATTTATTATATCTGTACACACTGAAAGATTTTCTAAAATATCACTTCTCATTTTATCACATAATAAATACATTATTAAACAATTTTCCATGAATTTTTCGATTCAATACATCATTTACAAACTTGTTTGTGGGAATGCTTCACGAATTGTTAATACAAATAAATGGATTAAAAATGAGTATGAAAATTGCAAAGTTTGACAACTTCATGATCATTAATGTCATTTAGTGATGGTGAAATCTTTCTCTTCCATCTTTGGACGGAAAATGATCTTTTCTAGTTGTAATCATGATTAACTTTCTACAGAAGGCATTGAAACACAAATTACCATAGCAACCATTATATGACTAATCACCATGGTAACTGCTTGCACACATAAAGAGACAGAAAGCTTGAATGACGTTTCCATGGGGACGTCAAAGGGTCGCCATGTCAACAGTCAAAACACAGCCATAGATTGCAAGAATATGACTTCATTGTGAGGGAAAAGGTTTATGAGTTCAAGCTCTTCCGTCTTCAACCCCAGCCTGAGTCATAAGGTCGGCGATGTTCTTTTCAAGGTCATCAATTCGGTTGCCCATGTCGTCAAGTGAGGAAGTTAAGGAAAAGGGAACAGATTATATCACACAACATCTATACAACAGTTGTATGAAAATTCTTCTTTCAGTTCAAACACCTATTTTCAGAATAAATTTTCTCAGACAAAAAGGAACAACTAAATGCATGAGTACAAGGATCATTGCCTTGAGCATTGAGTTTCACTGTTTTAACACCTACCAGCAAACTTATGTTATCAGATGTCGACACTGTACCATCGGCTCCGTAGTTGTTTTGGCTTTGTATTATTTATCATCAAAGGTTAAAAACTTCTGAGATACATGGAATCATAAGCTACCGATCGATTATAATTGTCATATCTACTAAATGTATTATTCAGTCATTTACATAAATTTTATGTATTTATTGGCATTGATTAAATACTGGTATCAAGAGGTAAGATGCAAACAGCAATGCCAACAAGAGGAGTTTACTTATCTAGACATAGGAAGATTGCTGTTCCCAGGCGTTGGACTGAACAACTTTGGAATTCCTTATTTAGTAAATAGTTCGGAGCTGTCAAGAAAAACTATGCACCTAAGAAATACATGGTCATTAATATTAGTAAAATAATGGATATTAGATTAAACTATGTAGCTGTGAAAGTTTCATGTATAATTAATGTAAAATAATCAAGTTGAAATGTTTTTTGTCAATGACACTGAAAGTTATCAAAAACTGCCCTCTATTTCAATAGGTCGGCAAGAGTAGGCCACAGACACACAGGCACTGTTTAATTACACCAAACATGTCCAATTCTGTAATTTTTTTTAGATTTGAAACTATTTTCAGAACTTTAGGGAAGGACAGACTTATTATAGAATCAATACTTAAGTGTCCATTGGCATTTGATACGTGAGAAGGCGTAATGTTTGATTGCAGTAACTTTGTTTGGATTTCGTCAGCGTTTACTGATTTGTTGGCCTTTTGTGCCCATGTCGACATTCTAGACATTTAACCTTTTTCAAGACTTGCAATATCTTAAAAATTTCCTAAAGATCCAAAGAAAAAATGCTGATCTAACTAATACTAAATAGCATTTAGAAGGTTAAGTTTTGTGTAAGACACAACTACAACAGAAACTTAACAAAAAGGATATTTCTTGTGATGATCTGGTCTGACATGACCTGGAACTTGTCCTGCATCTGTTGTAGCAGATTCTGTACCTGTAACCAGAAAAGAAATTGTGTGAAAACTGTAACTGTTGGATGACTGGAATCTACCCAAATTAATTTTGTACATATGAAATATTTACCTATACCTTCATAGCCAGCAACAAAAAACCAACAGCAATTGAAAGAAAATTTGTAAGGTGATCACTAACCTGTACTGCTTATTAGGCTAACAAAATCTATAAATGTACTGTACTAGTTAGCTGACCATATGCAAGTAACATTAGTGATGAAGCAATGTTTGCTTCTTTGAGAAAGGAAAACTCGCATTCATTTTTAGGTTCCTAGTTTTTTTAAGACTATTTCTATCTAATTGCTAGTGACTCATAATCATTTTATAACTTTATAAGTGATAACCAGTTGAACTGGCTTGGAAACCACTACACATTTATCAAGTTTTTCTTCATTCTAGCAATGTATTTAGGTAAATGTTCTGAAACCATGAGCTCTCTGCTATAATCCTTCGGTAGCAATTGTAAAGAATCACCTAGCCACTTGCTTAGGCTTAAGCAGAAAGATCAATAACTATTATTGACTTACCACTCGCTCAATGGTAACTCTTAGCAACTATCAATAAATCTCTCACAGTAAATGTTAAATATTGTCTTACAACTTGCCGGAAACAATATTGTTTAAGACATTACGTAGACCCAACCTGCAACCATGGAAATTCTTTCTGTGAACATGTGTGCTCTGCCCAAGATCAAACATTTCTCAACTCAAGGACTTAAGATTCTCACATGAAGGTTGTTTACCAACTAGAGGATCAGTATTCTCTTTTGTAGGAAAATTGATTTTGAGCTACACAGACTAGACTCTGGAGCCTTTGACAGTAATATAAAAAGTGTTTCACTTGTATGATTAATTTTCTAAAAAGGATAGGCTACAAAAGTCTTAGGGCAAACAAAAACAGTAAGTGATCCCAGTGCTAAAATATTGTAGGAAATGAACAGTATTAATGTGCAGCCAGCAAAATGCATTCCAGCCCTTTACTGTTTTTGACAGTTGTACAAACAACGGCATTTCAGCTGTACATATTAACCCATATCTTCAAACACCTTTAAACAATTAAATTAGAATTCTTATGATTGACTTACACTGTAGTGTATGCATACTAACTCTCAAAAATGGTGTACAACAGCGAAAAAGTAAGTTCAACATTATGGTGCGACAGGCCTAAATAAAGAATAGATGCATGTCATCTAAAATAGCATTAGGCCCCATCTAAATGAAAGAAATGAAATTGTTTTCCTAAGAGTAAACAAAACTCCATGAGCTTCATGACGAAAGTATTCCCTTATTTCTGGATTAACAACCAGATTTAGAATATCTCTCGATTTCCCCCACCTTAAATGAAAATTTGATTCCAGCTTGAATATACGACGGAATTCCGATAAAAATTCTCTGAACAAAATAAACACCTGTGTTGACATTCCGAAACAAGATCCAACAGGAAGTCTTTAGACCATGTTTTCAATGGGAAATGAATAGCATATACAACACTTCTTGTACATTAGTTCGACAAAGCTATTTATGATTTTATCGAAACTGTAATTTTAACTTACATATGTAGTGAGATCCTGGATGTTTTTGGGATCGGAGCTGTTTCCAATGTAATCTTTACCGTGGTCCGCCATTCTGTCAACTCGCACTGACTTCTCGCGCATGCGCTCTTTTTATACACGTATTACATACTTCACAGCAGTTACCTCCCTTTTCGTGAAAGTTTAGCATGAGGATTTGTGTTTTGGGAATATATTATACAGGTTTTCCCCTGTTTTACCTGTCAAAACACGATCAGATGGTAACGTTGCCAGGTGAAAAAGGATTAGTATTTAGCTTAAGATCCAATTAGAAGTGTATTTACCACAAACTTCTTAGATAAAGTACTTGGTATGTTTGCAAAAAATTAGATTTGCATTGTATGATGCCATTGCCTTTCATATGGGTATTATCTGTGAAGTGTCTCAATTAATTAGGCAGTCTGAGACGAAAAGATGTTTCACAGATTCGGCACTTCGGACAATGGCTCAAAATTTAACTGTAAGTGTACTTTTGGCAACTGGGCCTCTAATACTAAATAAAACCTGTCTGTTAATCACATGTTAAAAAAGAAGTGCAACGTCTATTTACAAATAAATTTTTGTATCAATCCATGTTTCGACGTAAGTGGATGAAATATGGGTTACTTCATGATGACTATGTTCATAACATAGTGCTCAGGTTTTCAAACAGTTGTGATTTAAACTCGTCTGTTTTTAAAAAGGCTATTGTGGAAAGTTTATTTTCATTTTAAAATTCTAAAAGTCTTAGCATATTGATCCAAAGTGACGGTTTCCTTACTTCAGATTTTCTAGTCCCTTTCGTTTTCATTGGCTTTAATCTAGAACATTTCATGCAATGATCTTCCTTTAAATGAAGCAAAACCCTTTACTATATACTGCATAAAAGGCTATCATTTTAATTATACAATGGTAATTTTTGGCTATTATGTAAACAGCTTTGGGGTAAAATTGACAATTTAAATTTCAAATTCGGTTTACTATTCCCATAAAAGTTTGGTTTTATAACATTTCGAAAAAGCAAGAAACCAATAATAACATTTCCACTTAATTCCTATTTATATATATTTCTTAAATATTACCATTAAGTACTAAATTTATTTTACCATACAAGAAATAAGAATACGAACTTAATTATTTTTTACATTTTGCCTTGTTATGAAAGCACAGAAATTATTGTATTCCTTTTACGTAACTTTTCGAAATTTACTCTGAATTCATTTTATTCCAAAGGAGTATGATTATAACTTGATTCATTTGGAATCAAGACTGCTGTAAATCATTCAGATTGATAGTTTAAGTTATAGGAATACACTAAGCTCAGGGACAAACTTCGGTTCACCAGCGGTTGTTTCACTTTGTTTTCGTCAAATCGGTAATGGAGTTTTCCAATGAGACCAACACAGTGTTAACTTTAATTATGAAAAAATAAAACATTGAAAATTTAATCATGTAGAAAACTTCTGTGACCGTCTCAATAACGTTCTACTGGTCATACGAGATGATTTATGTCAGTTCCGGACAGAGTAGTGATAACTGCCACTTATTAGTACGTCTATTCTTTCTGAAGATTGTAGATTCATATACCGGATTACCAACTGTTGTGTGAACAAAAGCAAGTCTCACTGGACACATAAAACCAAAAATTTGAAAGCAAGATTGATCATGTCCTTACGAAAGAGCACATTTCAAAATGCTTCGAGATCAATCAAGAATCATCTATCGGCGACCAAATCCGATAACTTCAATATCAACTTTTATACAGAATAATTGTGACTAAATGTTTTCTCTATAAGATTGGGAAAAGTGATGATAAGTGTTTCTTTATTCGAATGTGAAAATGAAACGATCGAACACTTGTTTGACAGCTGCTGTAGAGTGCAGTTACTTTTAAAGAACTGTCAGATATGGTTTGAATAAATTTTTATCTCTTCTCATTTCGTTTTGGTGAACCCAAAGAAAGCATTCTTGTCAACTACTTATTCACTATCATTACTATTACTATAAAGTAAATCTACAAATGTAAGTTAATGATCTACGAATTATGCCATAACCATTTAAAGAAAATTATAAAGTTTCACTATGATGTTGAACAATTTTGTAAAGATAATAAAGAATTTTTGAAAAAAAATGGACTGGCTGCTTCTCAACTTAATCTTCTTAATCTTCTTAATCTTTTCCTCCTTGTTCTATTTTCTCTATCCTTCTTTTTTCTTTTCTGCCTCTTACTTTCTATCATCTTCATTTATTGTTAAAGGGCCACAGAGTATGTTGTTGGATTCAATATGTCAAACTTCATAAATGGTGTTATTCAATCGAGAAAGATGGCTGTTTCTGAAAATAAATTTTTTAGTGCTTATAAGTTCACCATAGTGACAATAAACAAGTCGTAATTTATGATCGAAAACCGGACAATGACTGAAACGTAATTTTGGAATATTATTTACTGCAGATTTTTTTCGATTATCATTAGAAACAAGGAAATATCGTAGTTTTGATAGTTTAGAGATAAAAATGAAACTTTAGAAAGGCGATTTGAACTTAACTCAGGACAAATGGTATTTTGACTCTTTTCAAGGCACATATATATAAGAATTATGAAACATACTCTGTGTCACTTTAAGCCTAGGCTAAATCTAGGCCAAAATGAATTTACACATGATGTACGAGACCACAGACAGTTTATCACACATGCACCAGGGGGCAGTGGTCACACAGATTTCTCTCCTCCCCAACAGTTCCTATGGCTATGTTTACAGTCAATTTGTTATTTACTTTTCAAAAATAAAAGATAAGAATAATTTACAAGAGGTCTTAAAGAGGGTTGTTTGATTTAATTTTTTGATTAAATTTTTAATTCTTGTATCATATAATCATCTAAACTTCTGCAATAGACTCTCAAACAAACCCTAAAACAAACAAAAAAGGTTACCGTCAATGGCTTCTATTGTGAAAATTGATAGAATCATGGAACACACACGTTGCTCTCGGATGTTACGTGCATTCATTTAGGCTTGATTTTATGGATTTTACGAACGCTTCGATGTTTTAATGGCACGTAAAGGTGTTTTTCAAAGTGTTTTCAGGCATCTGTGAGTTGCTATTCATTTACATTACATCTACAGCAACAGTCTCCAATACACTCTGCATGACGATAGAAACGATTGGTTTCTTCCTCAAATTTATCAAACATTGTGTTACTGACTTTTGTAAATTATCAAGACAATAAACGCTATTCAACAATCAGATGAATATCTTTGACTAAGATCACATATCATTAAAACAATTAGTAATATATTTTCATACAAAATTGGTCAAACTTTCAAATAAATTGTTTCCTCATCATTAAACAGTTACTTTTAGGTGATTAAAACCAAAAGACAAAAATACGAAATACTTATCAAACCCCAGTGTTTTTTTTATTTATATGTTTACCCCTTGCACTTACTATGTATTCATGGCTATTCACATCAACATCAAATTAATTAAAATAACGACCTACAGAAATCGCTTTTACCATTTACCTGTCAGTACATATCCTTTTAAGAAAAAACTGTCATAATCTTTCATTTTTTTTATCACAGAGATAATCTTTTCAGATAACGCCTCATCCTAAACCTCAGACCGTATTTGTTAATGTATATGCTAGAAAGAGACTCATCATGTTTTAATAATGTCATTTATTGCACTGTTGTTGACAGCAATCGTCCAAAGTGAAAGAAGTAGGTAGCTTATAACCAAAGCACCCTATCAGCATTATGGATGGCATACCACTATCGAATGCCTGTAAGTACGACGGAGTTCACCGGGCGACACCATTGACGTCAGATGGAGGTATATACGATGATGGATTGTGACTGATGGCTCGTGAACTGGCTTGTTTGTCTCATTGTAATCATATCTGTAATTTCAGACACGTGTTAGACTGATTACAGGTATCCGCAATTGTATATAATGAATGTCTCTTTCCTCTTTACGCGCACCCTTTGACACGTTTTTTAATTATAGAAATATTCAATATGTTCAAATTAAGGATCACTCACTTCAAATACATATGACTGGCATGGTCGTGTTATTGGAATGTGACTTCGTTCGATTCTCGATTCTCATTGGCTGTTTAAAAAAAAATCCTTATATGATTGAATGACCATGGATACTCACATTTTAGATAAGGCCTGACATAGTCGGTTTTAACTTACTATGCACATGTTGAATTAAAAATGACCCCCGGAAATTTTACAACTGCAACTTTTTATCTTCTAAGTTAAAGACAAACAATTTTCTTTTTACGAAATATTCGTGACCATAAGAAGTCAAAAATGTAATTTAACAACAAACGTGAGCTACGATCAAAGTGATGATTTTAAGGGCAACGAACGATTCATGAAAACGGACCTCTTCTTTTTATTTCTGTGTAAAATCTAACCACTTAAGCTTGTCATCTGTTACCAGTTTAAAGAACCGGTTAGGTTTCATTGAGGAAACGCTCCATGTTCCCGGGATGAGGTGAGCGACTTGACTGTCTGATTGTAGCGAAGCCCTAGCATCGCGTTGTTTTCAGTAAAACATACCTTACTCTTACCATTCTTAATTTCGTTTGTCGATCAAATGATGTTCATTATTCACAGTTTATTGTGAAAGTACGATAAACCTTCAGATAAATGTTTATTCTTTTGTCAATATCATTTAAATGTTAAAAGGACATTTTTGGTAAAGACATTATTTAATCTTGTACACTTGAATGTAACCATAAATCGTAAACTCGAAGAAATTGTCATAGAATAATCATATTATTTTTTATTATATTAAAATTCATAAATATCCCCATGGTATGGTGAAGATAAAAGAGTTTTAAACAGAATACACGTATTTCAACACACTGAATAAGAATTGCACGATGACTAGGGCGACAAATATAATGGTAAAAGTGGACATGGGTCAAGTATCAACAAATGAGGACGGAGCTAGACCAGCAGACGCTATTATGACCATGAAGAAGTGACGAAGAGACAGATGGATGTTTATCTACTAAATAATTTATTTCCCGTCCTTCCAGGAAAATTGGCTCATTTACGTGGCCTGAGTTCGAGAAATAGAATGGACATGAAGTATATGGGGAGGGTAACGCAAGATTGAGCAATAAGAAAAACGTCCCACGTTGAGTGCGTAACAACCTATTTGCGTGAATAACTTTTAAAAAATGTTAAGAGTTGTGATTCGTTACTGACATTACAAGAAACCTGTCATGCTAACCCACAGTTTCACATTGTGGACGTTGCGTCCTACCGGCAACATTCCTTTGTGACTTGGTTGCGTCTACATCAGATACTTGTGGTATGTGATTAATGAATTTCAGTTTATACAGTCACCAGACCGGCGCTCATACATGAATGGATACGTTTTTCTAATGTTTTAAAAACGTATACCCAACCACAGATGACTGGTAAACTTACGTCTTAAGGAGTGTACTTATTTCAAGAAATAATACGATTGTTGATGGTGCGACTAGAATACTACCTCATTAAATTAATGTTTACTTATGGGAAAGAGATAATATTTAACTGTAGCTATAGATAACATATTCGTGTATGAATAAGTTTATAACGAAGTGAGAGAACGATATAAGCTTGAAAGAGGATGGAGAGAGTGGAAGGAGGACATAAATGGCAGGCTTGGGTAGGAGACGGTAAACAAACTAGAAGGTGCTAAATATGTCCTACGGGAAGGCCAGACATGTACACCAAGCGAATAATTTCGTAAATAGGCCTGAAAGTACCCATTCATTTATAACGTGACAGCGAGTGTATTTAATATATTATGTAGTTTATATTTTACAAACACACTATGATTAGTCATATTTATAAGGATTTTGTAATTATTTATTCGTAACCCTTTAAGAAAAATGGGTCACGTTTGAAGGTACTGCCGAGAGTGGTATCACTGCCGTCATACAGGAATAGGAAATAAGGGTTGATTAATGAATCTGTGTCACACACGGCAGATGTGAGCTTGGCGCTCCACGACTGTACACAGCATAAAAAAAACAAGTCGTTTTCGTATGATTTAGGTTACGGAAACTTATAAGTCCGATGTTGATGACTAACAGAATGTTTATTGGTCGAACTACCAAACAATTACCTATCACGTATAAGAAGCGGAGACCAATCCTAAGAAAGAGACGGGGTTTTCCTGGAAGGGTGGGTGAGTTTTGATGGTCAGTACAGGAAATGTGTACCGGTCAGTCATCATCAGCAAGGAGAGACGAGCAGGTGGACACATTAATTTAATTCTAGGCTTAATCAACCTGTCAAACAAACACATATGTGAAGAATATGTGTTATTGTTTACACAAAGAAAGACTAGTTATTTTAACGGCAACATTTATTTAATGAGACAGAAGACAACGTGTCAGGCAAACAACTACACTAACATATAGTCCCTGAATAAAAAATTTCACCAAACATGTATTTTTCAATATTTGGTATGAAATAATATAAAAAAGGAGTCCTGTACAATACTTGATTTCCTATGGCTGAGGCAAATAGACTTGCCAACATTTTCTAGACTTAAGAAGGCTCCTTTAATATTTTCCCATAGGGTTTGGATGACAGACTAGCAAACAACTAGTGGTGTGAGATATGTCAATCATCTCGCAGTGTAAAAACCAACACATTTCTCTACTTAAGTTTTTGTCTGTGGATGACAGCTTTTTTGGTATCAAAATCAGAGCTAAATTATGAAAAATTAAAATCAATGTTCGTTACCGAAATGTGATTGGTGTCATTACTTCAATGGAAGTGATAGAACGTAAGTTACTGACTTTTAAACACAAAATTATGAATCTGTCAAGTTATATTAAATTACCCATTTAACAAATCCGGACACTAATAAAGCTAATGGCTTTAAAACGTAAAGAAGTGTTTAATTACAAATTGAACTCAAAGAATCTGAAATTTTCCCACAGATTTGGAGATTCTAGGCCTTTTCGCAATCATACTTAAAAAATATATTTTTGCAGTAATTATGTCAACTTGGAAACCAAGTGCTGTTTACAATAAATGATTTCTAAAGTTTAATGTGCATCTTCTCTCAAAGGAAAATCACATTCTCCATCATATTTTCAATCATTTTGCATGCGGTGAATTTTTGTTTCAATAAATAGGTCAATATATAAGCATTTGTTATATCTGGAGTGGTCAAGGGATTTAATTTATAACAATATTCTCAGAACGCCGCAAATCAGTTTACGATATAGGGAGTGTTAAAGTAAGTTCTTTATGTATATATGTTTGTAACTTTGATCCGTTACAAATCGATTCTTGCGCATCTGTACAGAAGTATCATAAATAAATCCTAAATGTTTGTTCGTCATAAATTGAAATAAACATTGAACAAGGAAGAAACAGGTGTATGGGTATCCACCTGAAGGCATTAGGTTATCATTATTACTAAATCAGACGTCACAGGTAACCATTTTCATCAATCAAACAGAAACATATAAACAAGAATGAAAGACATATCCTGAAGAGATTACATCATTATGCAGAGTCCCACATTTCTTTTACGTTTACACGCAGAGGTAGTCAATATGTAGTACTTTCGGATTCACAATTTATTCACTTACTGATTCTAAATTGACAAATTTATTTGAAAGCTATACCCATTACTTTTGATATGGACTTATGCATGCATTGGTGACACAATTAAAGGAATATATAAAAAGAAGTTAAATCCACGATTATTTATTTCATTTAAGAAAACATAAATCAAATTATCCAACAAAAATGCAGAAGGAAATAAGGAAACACAGACATCGTGTCCCGGTACCAGAAGCATTAACTTATTTCCTCAATCGTCGACCAATCACCGTCGATCAAGCACTCCTGTAAAAATAATAATTACAATGGGAGAGCAATATGACTGCAGGTGTCTGTAGATAAAATTATATACACATCTATAAGTGCATCTCATACACAAGGGAGTCAGTGAAGATAAGCATATTACAAGGAACTCTAGAAATGATACACACACCCCGCCCTGTGGCATGTATTCATATGTACAGCTGCATACCAAAAGTTTGTTTACATACATGGGTATACTAGTGCGAATAAGATAATTTGGGATGCCTTCTAGGTATCGTAGCATTGCAAAAAAGAAACGCATAATGTTGAATTTACGTTACAGATGTGCAGATCCATTCTTCTCTAAGGAAAATGTTTATGATACCACACAATTGACCGTAGCAGTTTTTGCAGGTATTTAAAGTGACAAGGGGTCAAAATTTCGAAAACACTAATTCTCATTTTTCTCTACAAAACCTTTCATAAGTTATCAACTGCTTTATGAAATAGTCATGTTTGTCCATTTGCACTTAGTCAATGTGATTGCTGTCATTTTTATCTGAAAGAGTCGATATGGAACATTTTATTCGAAATTTAACGTAATCAGAAATTCGAAAATAGGCCCCATTTTTCTAGTCCAACATGCCAAAATTAAATTGTTTGAACGAGAGACCAGACGATCCCTGAATATGTTCAAGAATGGCTATTTCACACATGGACAATTGACAATCCTTTGTGAGTTTTGTAGAAGTTATTTCATTAACGTCCAAACTAAACCCCAATTACACGATATGTGCACTACGATTCAGTGGTAAGTGAACAAACTTTCGGTATGCAGCTGTATGTGATCCATTCAAATTTATGTTGATAGATTTTCTTCTCATGCTCTATGCTTTATATGACCTATGCAAAATTGTTTTACAATATTTAGATTACTGACTTTTCTTGTGTAAAGTAAATGTGATTTTGCACACCTGGTAAAGACGGGGTATAAAGAAATTAATCAAATGGAGCAATTTCTGTACTTTGTTGATATCATTTATAAATAATAAATTTAGTTCTACGAAAATAAAATATAGACTGGTTTGTAGACGTCGGCACACACCGATGTAGTCCTCATTGATTGGTCCCAATAAATATCCATTCCTAAAATTAATCCGTTGTGATGACGTCACACTACTGGATTATTAGTGGATGATATACACTAATTCATTGCTCATTAACAATCGCGGTCACAACGGGTTACATTTTTTTATCGATTTGAATAAGAGTGTGTTTATCTGTCAAGGATCATAAAAATATGTTTGTGTGTCTGAATAAAATTTCAAAACATGTCAACAATTAATATTTTCGAAATGGTTTGTTAGGAATGAAGCTAGTTTCGAACCTGCATCCTTTCAGTTATTTACTTAGCGTTATATTAAAAGGACAGTCCTATCGTGACATTTTTGTGGAAGCAAAATTCAGGAGCACATTTCCGTTTTTGCAAGTATGTTATTAGTACAGGGTTTTATAATAACCCAGCTGAAACATGTTACAAAGGGTAACGTTTTGGTTGATTTTAATTTTACAACGAGATACGTGAGAGCGCACACTTTGTAAAATAAAACAAGAATGAAAAGTAAAACTAATCATCGCTACGAGCGTGAAAAACCTTGCTGTCGCATTACAAGGTATTGTTGAAAAATCTGAACATAAATCATTTGTTAATTCATTGATATTCTACTCGAGTTTGTTTTTATGATGTTGTAAAATTAGTAAACATAAAGGGGCCTTTTTCGTGTTATTTCCCCTCAAAACAATATGGCGGACCGTAGCGGATAGGCCAGCCTCGAAATGCTTGTTTGGCTTGTTTGAGTTGTTCATTGGACGAGGGGAATGAAGGAAGCACGATTTGAGGACGTGCAATCCAGAACGGCAATAAACTGAGAACTCATAGGATGTTTAAAACAGGTACAACAGTTGACCCCTATGTTTCAAGGAACCTGAATCGTCAACACAGAAGCATCTTTGCCAAACTCGGGTGTGGCTCTCTCCCCCTTGAAATTGAACTAGGCAGGTTCTGCAGACCCCCAATTCCAGTTCAAAACCGCTTATGTCGCTACTGTCAACTAAATGAAATAGAAGATGAGATTCATTGCCTTACACTTTTTCCACTTTACTCTGACATCCGCTACAACATCTGGACTGAAGCCAACATTCGGCAACAACAGCTCAACCTCTTGTTCCACAGAGCAATTCATTTATCTTATGCAAAACACTGATCTTAGCAAATCCCTGGCCGCAATGATTTTCTCTATGTTCAAGCGTAGATTTAACGTTTTACAAGCTTGCCCTTAATTGGTGATATTTTATTATTTTATGATATTACTATATACATGTATGAATATTTATTTTAGGTAAGGTATTTTTATTTATTGTATTATCGTGTTTTAAAAAAACATATGTGTGGGTGAGTGTGTGTATATTTTACTATATGCTTGTGATCTTATGATTTTATAATTTGTTGCTTTATTATGCTTGGTGTCTCATAGGTCATGATGGCCGGATAATGTACATTACATTCTTAAGTCTATGCGTGCTATTGATTTGGATTTTATGTACATTATGTGACACTTTAATAAGTATTTCTTCTTATTTCTTCTTCTTCAAAGTATTGGCAGGCACGCACATCGCTTTGCCTGAGAGATTGGCTGGGCACGTGCAAGGAATAATTAATTTCATGAGGGGTGCGATTAGTTTTCCGATTAGTGAAGGAAACAATTTACATTAAAGAGCCACTCCGTGAGTTGTTGGAGTCATATATACCAAACTTAATCAATGGTGTCATTTGATCGCAAATTATCGACTGTTACCAAAAAGACACATTTTAAAGCTTATTGGTTTTTTTTTACAGTGACAATATGAAGGTAGAACGTCGCAATTATGATAGAAAACCGGACAGCGGCGCGCGTCAAATAGTCAAACTTAATTTTGGCGACTTATCTAAAACAGTCAGGAGGGCAGTTATGAGTTTATAGTGTTTGTTAGGTTATATAACTAGTATCCATGTACATTGGACGTGATATCTACACCTCTGTGCATTTAAAAGGCTGTTTTTGGATTTTCATAGAAAACCAGTATTTGTCATTTACATGTCTTTTGGACATGAAAAGTTAAGATGTTTTGATTTTATATCACCACATATGACATTTAGGTTCGTATAAAGGGTAATAATATGTTACTAAATCACGGAGTGGCTCTTTAAAGATATCTTTGGAGCAGAACTTTAGATTAGGAAAACACAGTTGAGACCACTTTGAAGTCGCACATGAGCAAAAATGGACAATGCATTCTGTATTTCATTTAAGTGAAACCTTGACCTAAAAGACCGAGGCCCACCATGAGTTTTAAGGAATGTGGGGGTGGGGGTGGAGGGGGTTACCATGCAACTACGTTTAGGTTAATGACCGTCACATGTGTAATTAATTATATCAAAATGACACTAAGATATATTGTTCAATCTTTTGATCGTTGAATCGTTGTTCAAATCATCAATTAAAGACAACGTAGTTAAAAAACACATCATTAACAATAAGATAAGTATATTACACTTTATTGTAAAATAAAAAAATAATACACCATATGAAATACTCTAGTTAGGTTGACAACATGAAAGAAACAATCCACACAAAAAATTACATAGCACAAAAATTATAAATGTACATGTCATCGAGAAGTCACGTGAAAAACTGCTTTCAGAGTTGGTATCCCCTATATTTATCCTATGATATTATAGCAACAAACTAAGTATCTGTTAAATTTATAGATGGATATGAACATCATTTCTTACATACATCATGTTGTAATGTTATGGGTATTTAATTTATCATACAATAGCAGTGTGTTACAGTTATATATTGAGGTATGAAGTGAATTAATACAGCACAATATAGACACATGTGGCAACGTAGGCGTACACCTTGTACCCTCAAAGCCTATTTAGTTTTATTGCTATGAAATACGCAAAATAGTATTATTTTAAATAGGTAAAAAATAGTAGCTACATTCAGACGTCATTTCTGTTTTCTACTTGATGAAATGAAGGGAAAATGACTCCCTGCCAAAAGGTAACAAGACTGTGGTCATCTCTACTCTCTTTTATCTTCTATTTGACAATCCGAGGTATATGTTGATATATACATTTCGTAGCCCAAGGGAAAATACCACGTCGTCTTGAAACAATGCAATGACGTCACGTATTTAAAACAATTTCCGACATCACACATTCAATGAAAGCACATTATCATGGATGTGAAGTGAGAATGAAATGAACCCTTGGATATATCTCTTTTGTGAATATTGATGAAAATGAACAATAAAACCATTGAATTGAATAAGTACATTTGTTTTCGGTTACAAATACGCTAATGTAGACGGACGATTTCCTATCTGATAAGAGATACACATTCTACAGGTTCTGAAGATGTCAGCACGTCATTTTTATCTTTCACGTGATGTTATATGCTATTATACATTCGCCTACGTTTCAATATCTTAAAAGCGACAAACGCTGCCCCAGCTACGACTACGGCGACAACCACACCAACAATCACGTATACATATACTGGAACAGGCTCATCGGAAATAATGACCCCACATGACCCCGGCTCATCGGAGCTGTCCGAACATTCGTTGTAACCATTACAATACAGGTCTTTTGCGATGCACAGTTTGTTTGTGCATTGGAACTCTTCTTCTGTGCATTTGCCTGCAAAAGATGAAATAAGTTTCTTTAAAGCTGTAAAACATATCAAGCATATGGTAACCAAATGCAATGGTCTTCCACTGTATCCATCGTATTTTTCTGTTGCAACTTATATGTTGCAAGTAGCGTGATTTAATTAAATTGGCGCTACGATGTTTAGGTTATAAGTGCAAAACAGCAATGGTGATGTTATATTGGAGACTACCTACTATTGCTGAAAATAATTGAATGCTTGTGGGAAAATAGTGCAAACATAAAAAATTTAGGTAGTGATTTTAAACCCCCCACCATACTATGAACCATGCCTAGCGTGCTAATTTGTCGAACATGATTTTTGAAACTGTATCTCGACAGCCATGCATCATTTATTTATGTTTGGCATTTAATAGCCAATAAGTAAACTACCGCATTCCCCTTCGGCGAAGGAAGGTAACCCGTTTCCCCCCTTGTTCAAGAAAGTTAACTCATACCACATTACCCTTTCGTGAAGAAGGTAATCCGTCATTCTCCTTGTTGGAGAAAGTTAAGTCATACCGTATTCCCCTTTGGTGAAGAAAGTTAACACGTATTTCCACTTGTTAAAGAAAGTTCACTCGTTCAGTTTTTCCCTTTGGTGCAAGATGGTAAACCGTATTCCCCTTTGTTGAAGAAAGGTAACTCATACCGTATTGCCCTTTGGTGCAAGATGGTAACCCGTATTCCCACTTGTTGAAGAAAGTTAACTCATACCGTATCGCCCTTTCGTTACGAAGGTAACCCGTATTCCCCCTTGTTGAAGAAAGTTAACTCATACCGTATTGCCCTTTGGTGCAAGATGGTAACCCGTATTCCCACTTGTTGAAGAAAGTTAACTCATACCGTATTGCCCTTTCGTTACGAAGGTTACCCGTATTCCCCCTTGTTGAAGAAAGTTAACTCATACCGTATTGCCCTTTGGTGCAGAAAGTAACCCCAATATTTCCTAATGTTGAAGGAATTTAATTAAAACCAGGTATCTTCTTGTTGATTAAAGTTGATTAAGGAGGGCAATGAATCGAAACCGTTCCCCACGTTGAAGGGACGGCCTATTACCCTTTCCCCCTTTGTTGAAAGGGTTTCTACTTTTTGAAGGAACCAATACCGTGTTTCTACTTATTGAAGGAAGGAACCATTATCATGTTTCTTCTTGTTGAAGGAACCATTATCGTGTTTCTACTTGAAGGAACGAACGATTACCGTGTCTCTACCTGTTAAAGGAACCATTATCGTGTTTCTACTTGTTAAAGGAATCATTATCGTGTTTCTACTTGTTGAATTAAGGATCAATCACCGTGCTTCTATTTGTTGAAAGCATGTGTTCCTTACCGTCTTTCCCATTGTTGAAGGAAGTAAACAGTATCTGGAAATCCGTTTCAAGACTAGCGTTAAGGCCAGGTGTCACAACAAGACTAAGGACTCGAGACTGGGACTGAAATATACTTGTGTTCAGTTTCACACCGCAGAGTTCACCTGCAAAAGAAACATCAGAATTGTATTCCTCCTTAATCTTTGTTTGATAGAAATGGGCTGTTCACGTCGGACATTTCGACGATGAAAGGTGATCAAACCCTTTACCGATCTATCTATAATGTTTCTTATCTTGTAGAACCTTCCCGTAGTCAATTAAGGCGATGAACAAGACCATAACATTCCGTCATTAAGAGATTTTGGTCCCTGTATATATCTTATTTACTCCGACCGCTATGAAGTGTCAGCCATGTAGTTCCAATGGATGCAATATCAAACTACCAAACAATTAACAACAAATTCATAAAAATAAAGATGACGGATATAGATAGCAAACATCAATAAATGATAACACACAATGATAAAGGGGAAGTCAAATCGTTCAAATACATACCAGTTATGCTCTCTTGAGACTTGTATTCGAATATTTCCATAGAACCGTTGGCGCATGTTTCACCGAATGAAAATCCTTGAATGTTTATTAGCACTCTTTGAGTCTCGTCCTTTCGCTCCGTTGCTAAGGTAATATTGCATTCTTTATCGATTTCCAATCCATTGTCAGTCAAGAGAACACTCTGGTTGATTAGAATTCCCTGACCTGGACCGATGGGTATTTCACATATCAAGGGCAAAGTAACTGGAATAAATAAAGGAAAAGATATATGTATATATGACTGTTGATCCGTCAAAAAACTTATTATCACCTTTCTAATATCATTTTTTTCTATGTTACTTCCATATGTTCTTGCAGAGACAAAAAACCTATTGTATAATCAAACAAAAATTACATATATGCACAAATCTACAATTGGGTGTTGGAAATTGCCAATACTATACTTAAAAAATGATCTGTGTAATGCTGGACAATAGTTTTCAAAATAACGAGTTTCTCCTTATGTTTGCAACATAGGATAATCCGAACATTGTTTGTAGGTAAACATAGTTATGATACGAGTATATTTTTATGGTAACATTGTATTTTACGAACCTTGGCTAGTAAAATCGTTATGCATCCCTGTAACACATGAGCATGATTAACTTTTTAATCCTCGTGTCCAAAAAAGCTGTAATTACTATCATGACAGTTGATGATGGATTCTTTTATGGATATTGCAGATGGACAGTTTAATGACTCTAACAATAATTGGACACAAATGTATTAAGTCGTAAACTTAAGAAGCGCGTTTGGCCACATGCACAACAAATGTCAAACAGCCTCCCTTAAATCATTGTATGAGGCGCATTAAAACACTATAGAGATCGCAATTGTCCCTACAAAACAGAACCCACTCTCTCGCCACACACATAGCTCCATCATTAATTCCTGTAGAAGCATTGTTCTTATATATCAACTCTTTTCGTGCTTCCGATCGGTTCCCCTAGAGGCAAAATATTGCAACATGAACTACCTTTAAACATAAACTCCTAACAAGATTTCCATGTGTGATAGAGCATCGTCATGTTGGAATTCTAGACCTGGACCATGAATGGAAAACAATCAGAAAGATAATCAGAAACTGGGAACTGGCATTACGTCAGAAAGTAACCAAAACACGACATTGCCACAGAAAGTAACCAAAACACGACAATGCCACAGAAAGTAACAAAAAAAGACAATGCCACAGAAAGTAACAAAAACGCGACAATGCCACAGAAAGTAACAAAAACCGCCGCAAATCTTTACACCTCCTGCACACAGTATTGAACATAACGTCCATAGCCTAACACCCTCACTTTCATACTAAATTGAAATACAAAAGAAAGTACAAACTTATCTAAGAAAACAGGAAAACTTTCGAGCAATTAAAATGTCCAAGGATATGTTGAAATGTTTTGTTCAAGACATCACTGCTCTATATCTGTTGTGTCCACTGGGGTTATATTTAGAAATTGACATGGACAGATCAGACGAGTTAACGTTGTATGATTCTCATAAATAGTGGAGTTAGTATCGGATGTGGCCCCCATTACAGTCAATACAAGCATAGACACGTCTTCTCATGGAAAAGGTAGGACGTCGGATGACGTCATTCGGAATACGTTGCAACTCTTCGTGTAGTGCCTGTTCCAGCTGTTGTATGGTGACCGGTTGCTTTGGGCGACGTCTAAATCGTCTTCCCAAATGTTCCCATAGATGCTGATCGCTGATAAGTCAGGAGAGCGTGATGGCCAAGGCAAAACCTGGATGTTTTGTCGGTTTAGGAAGTCAATGATGATCCTGGCGGTCTTGCGTTGTCCTGTTGAAAATCATTCCTTGCTTTTGCATTTGTATGAATGGGACCACCATAGGCTGTAACACTCTGTATCTCTGGGCTGTAAGGGTCTGTAATTGTCACCTAATCTGTCTTCTGGTCGCCGCAGATCCCGCCCCAGACCATGACGCCAGTTCTATAGGGAACAACTTCTTGGACACATGCTGTAGCCTGTCTCTCGCCTCCACGTGTGTATTCCCTCACTCTGCCGTCTGCTTGGTTAAATCGACTTTCGTCGCTGAAGCTCACTCTTGTCCAATCACGACCTTGCCGGCGACTCTCTGTCCTTGCCCAGCGTAGACGGTTGAGGCGATGTTCGTGGGTCAAGGTCATCCCGCGGAACGGTCGAAATACCCGATTACCGGTTGCTCGAAGACGTCGTATGACAGTGTTCCTGCTGATATGGTGCCCTAACACGATAATTGAATTACTTAATAGAATATAGCAATCCGAGAAAATGCAACTTCTTTCGTTCAAATTAAATATACGGCTATGAAATCACAAGCCCCACATCGACAACTTTCGGTTTTGGGCGACTAAGAAATATCAAAAAGATTTACATGTTGAAGTTAAGTCTTAGAAAGTAAAATAACCATTTTAAAGCAATTAACTTTTAAAATAATACTGGGAAAATAACCTTAGTTTGAAAATAAGCCATTTTCATTCGCGATTTGATACTGATTTTAACCTTATTGCCAGATCTTTTATAGTGAATCGTGTTTTAAAACGTTTCCGTTTTTGCATTGAATGAAAATATGAAAAAACCCAACCCAACTAGTGACGGGAACTAAATATTGATAACAAAATGATTTTCAATTCTGGAAATAAAGTGGCTCATTCTCCTTCACTCGTCAGTTATTGTCGAAGTACACAAATAACGCCATACACGTTCGTTATCATTTACTAGGTTATGCCCCATAGTTTGAGATAACAGTCGCACCCCGATTCCTTGAATTTCTACCGTCATGGTGGGTAAAACCCCATCGAAAATTATCAAAAGTAATTTGGGATGATATTCCTCTTTTTACATTTATTCTTTTCATAAATTCATAGTGTAAAAAACAATGAGCGAAACCAAAAAGGAGGAGTACATTGGATAAAAGAGGATGCAAGGTGATCGTGCTATGTTTGATAGAGACATTTTGACGTACACATTCTGCGACAGTTTGTGAAGAGTAATCATATATATGAACACGGAAACACACCGACGAACGCGATGTAAGTTAGAAAATCTTGTCGTGTATGAGGGAGAGTGCTATATGTGTATTTTCAACTATTGAAATTGTCCGAATGGCGAGGTCACTGAACATATGGCGTCCGGGTAGATGGTAACCGTTATCACTTGCTTGATAACGGTGTCCTTCACCGAAGCTGTCGGTTCAGAGAGGTCGTCAGCCGCCTTCATTTAGACAACTTCTAAATGCCTCTCGATCAAAAAAAATCTAGAAGTGCACAATACTTTGCAGTATAAAAGAGAACGTTTGATGAGACCTGTGCTCTGTATCACTCAACCCATCTAAATTCATATCGACAGCTCTACTTCCAGTTATTACGGTATGACCAAATATTAAAAAAAATATTATCTAACGTTTTTGGATTGTAAAACATGTGAATGCAGCACTTTTTAAAGTTTGTGATTGCTAACATAGCGTTACTGATAACATGTTCCTCTGGTTATCTGAGTAAAGATAACAAGCCATTACCTTTCTAGGTAATATGTGACTTTATATATCAAACGTATTACCTGGGGAAAAGGTTGCAATTATACAATTGTGTATAAAGCTTTTATAAATAAAATATTCGGTTCTGCAAACTATTTTTCCTTACATATTTATAGAAAATATATCTTTTTGTATTCCATTTGATGTTGTGATATTGTTAAATTTGTGAATACGTTATTGATATCATTGCAATGATATAGATTCTTATTTTTTTCTTTTTCTTATAAACAGATATTCATATTTTTTAATGAACTTTATCTACGCATCTAACACGACAGCAACTATAACTCATATTCACAATTCAAAATAAAAGGGACAGGCGATCAACATATTTGTACATAACATATTGATCAACATATGTGTGTACTTCAGTACACACAGATCTTACCGTCTTCTGGTGTGCGTCCTCCCTGAGCGTAGGATAAAAGCACGAAGCTCACAAATACTAACCATACGCGAGGGACGTCCATCTTTGTATACACGTGTAAGGTCCTGTAACGCGATATTGGCAAGCAAAGATATCACAAACCCGGAAGTATAAAGGACGTATTTGGTGTTCCTCCCACTCGCAAGATAAAATTGAGTGTCTAAATAGCCAGTTCGAAATTCAAAGTTTTCCAAATCTCCTTGCCTACCTATATATGTTTTGAATTGCAATTGTATTTTCTTCCCTGTTGAAAGGATAGCAATAGCTAGCAGTTCGATTGTCATATACTTGGACATTGGACTTTCTCAAAGTTCATGTACTGAGATGCGTTGATAACTCAGTTTTATATCTTACTGAAATGAATTGAAAGAGCAGTTGTACGATACAACGCACAATATATTTAACTTTCATCCATATCCGAAATGAACCATGTGCATTTCCGACTGTATTTCTTTTAAAATTATGACAACTTAAATTCTCTTATTGTAACTATTCGTTGAGAATCGTTTTCAGATATACTACACACAATTTCATAGGGATTACATGGTTAAACTAATTTGGGCGGAGCTTGGGGTCTGTTTGAATTGAATTGAATTGAATTCAAATCAACTGGCAGTTTTGCTGTAATTTGTTTTTGCATACTTGAAATTTTTTAATTAGGAATTAGAAACTCCCATATATTTTGTCAAATCTAAAGTTTGAAATTATAGACATAGTTTTCATTACGTGTTTTTTTCACTGCCTTATATACGGTTTGAAAGTTCAATAAAAACAATACGTCTAGAAGCTTCGGCTTTTATACCACTTTAAATTGCGCTCTGCTCCGTTTGTAAGCCAGTGAACAAACGCATTATCAAATCAATAAACCCACCACAAATGTTGTGAAAATAAGAAAAGAGTTAAATCATTTAATGAGATCTATTGTTTCGTACTTTTAATATTGAAAATTGCTTTACAAGACACAACTGAATTTCGAAACCGAGAAAGCTGACAATTATAAATAGAAAACAGGTTTTTTTTCATCACCACTAGTACTGTAAATGGCAATAACGGGCATGACCTCCCATTGCTTGAATGACAGCTTGACATATTCATATAATAATGATAATAAAAACCCTGATATCCGGAACCATGATACCCGGAACCCCGATGTATTTGAAATGCACATTCGCTCTTTAAGGACTGTTTATTTTCAATGGCTAAGATTAGTATAAAACTGTAGTTTCGAACACTAAAAATGTTTTTTTTTATATTAAAAACCAAAGAAGATATATTCAGCACCATTCAATCACTCACAAATAACACTTGCTCTATGTAATGAAGGCTACATCCCCCTCCCCCCATATCACTACTCGTATCACATTTGCAAAAGCACCTTCGAATATACACTACGCGTACTACAAGTACTCCCATTCACACGTATTCACTCATGGTTCACAGAACCTTTATATGCACAAAACACCATTCATAAAATACAAACACTGAGGTATACACTTTTTACATGCAATATCCTAACATACACACGTATAAGTGCAAGCATTCCTATCAAATATTTCATTCAAATAAATACAATAATTTGTTCTATATGTTAACATTATTTATATCCTTATTCTTTACCCAACTCTCCGGTAGCGTGGAGGTTGAAATCAACATACATATACATAGTTGAGTGCTCTGTCATGCAAAACGCCTACTGCCATGACACTGGTTGAGTTCACACGGGGATAATCTAATCAAGACTTGTCTTCTACAAGCTCATTGTACCTAAGCTATTTCGTGCTTGATTCACAGTTGGGTTTTCATTGGAACACCTTTAAAACTGCAATAAGCAAAATGTTCTTTATGTGGGTCTTGATTAAACTTATGTGTATGCACAAATTGTGAACCTCAGCATAGCATGAATCGTACACATTCAACAACTGGTCTACAGACAGTCTACAAACGTTTTGAAAGAATTTACCTTGATTACAATTATGTTTTTCTAAAATGAATTTTACAAACAATATTGCGAAATATTAACAACGAAAGGTTCTTGAAAAGAATCAAGTGGTATTCGCAAAGGCGATGGAATGTTTTTCTAGACTATGGGAAGAGAATAACCTTCTTTTGATTTTAAACAATCTGGAAAAACAGACTTGATGCTTGGCTTGAAATAAACGGGGACGGTACGTAAAAACAAAATACTTTTTAGGCCTTTGGATCAATTTGTAAGATATTTTTTTCTTATTTTTCATATCCAGGTTCAAATATTTCGTTGATTGCATTGGATTTTGCATATTAACAATAACATGTTTTGATCTCCAAAGAGTAAAAATTGATCATGTTTATAAGTATAAAATGAAAAAGTATATATCTATATCTTAACTTAATATATATTACCTAAATTGTATGTCTGTTTTTACAATGCTCGTAAATAATATGTTTTCGAATGAGGGTGCGAATGCTACGCTAAGTGTAAACTTTGTTGTCTCTGAACCAATCGATGGCATCGTCACGAAATACTGCTGTTACCTAAATATTTGTTGAGATTTGGAGTTCGGATCAAATACGTATTACAATTTCAAACTTCACAATCGGAGTAAAAAATCGTTCGACTCATTTACATTTTCTGAAAAGAAAACTATATTTCTGGTCATAAAATAGTTTAATAAAGTGTCCAAAGGGTACAAAGTATATTTTATCGTAAAAACTGATGACAAAATCATGATCTTTTAGTAAAAGGTTGAAACTTACGACATGAATAACGTATCAATTAATTTCATTTCTCATTTAAGAAAAACTACTTCATTCTTTAAAAACAAACCAAAAATATTACATTTTATGCAGTATATTGTATCAAAATGTTTTCCAACCTTAATATATATATATGTAAAACGGTGAAGAAGGTCTCACGTGAAGTAAAAAGATATTTGAAAATAAAATACTTCAGGCGACACTTGCTGCAGATAACATTTTAATGATGACTGTCATCATTAAAATGATATCTACAGCAAGTGTCGCCTGAAGTATTTTATTTTTAAATAACTCTCCCTGTAGAGTAAATCGAAACATGTAGGATAAAATGTTGTGTGCTGTTGTTTTTTATCAAAGCTTTTAACTATGAAGAATGTACACTTGATTGAACTTTCACCTTAAACAAATAAAATATATCTTTAAAATGCATTCGACATTTTCATTTCATTTGTATCACATAAAATGTATAATGGTGTTACATCTACAAGATCACGTTTTATCTATAAAAAAAAACTAATCATAAAAAAATAAAATTATATAGACTCTCATATCACTTTCAAATTGTCTAGAAACGAATACTTTATTTTTCACCTGTATAAAGCTAATGAAGTAAAAACATTCCATTACATTTTCACTTCTATGGAAAAACTAACAACCATTCCTATTCTACAATGCAAATAATACATAGAATATTTTCCATTCGACTTTCAAAGCAATATTCTGATTAAGAATTGACTCATAGACCATGTTGGAAAAGAAACTGAAACAGAAATAACAATTGATACTACTTCAGTCAACTGCCATGCTTTTCAGTGGACATATCTATCTCTGTTTGAAGAGTAGTCTCAGAATGTGAATCAGTTGGAGTTGAATCTAATGTTTTTATATTCCTTAAGCAACGAGAGTTTAAATATCCTTTAACTTCTTTTCTGTAAATGTATGATACAACTGCACATGGTATCAGAAAAAACATAACTACTCCAATGATAAGAAAAGTAAAAACAGCATTGAAAGCTTCAGACCCACACCCTAAATCTTCCATTGTGAGGCTTTCTAATGTCCTTCCAGCTAATTTCGGAGGATTTGCACATTTAAGGGTTTTTAAATATCCATATTTCTTGAAGGTTCCAGAAAACACACCTCCTTTCAAGACCGATTGAACAAAATCCTTCATGTTGCAATCACAGATAAACGGATTATTTTTCACATCAATCAGAAAGTTCTTTTCCTTTTGGAAATTCTCAAAATCTTCAACGGTCAAAGTTGATATATTATTATTTTGAAGGTTTATATAAGTTTCAGCTTTGCTTGAAGAATATCTGGTCGTAAAGAAAAACGTTTTTATCAAATTATGGGATAGGTCAATATGCCTGATATCATAAAAGAAAAAGCTCCAATCAGACAATTCTGGTGGAAGAGTGACGATATTGTTGTTTGAGTAATTAAAGAGTTGCAGGGATGGATATCGGTTATATTTCTCCAAGAAGCGAGTTTCTAGAACAGGAACAACAGAGTTTGAACTGTCTTCAAGAATAAGCAGTTTTTCGAAGTCACACAAAAGGTGAAGGTCGTTCAGTTTCCTTGGAACACTCATCAGTTTTTCAATGTTTAGAAAGGCACATTTATCGAGTGCTCTTCTTTTCCGAGAATCAACTCCGTTGGAGGATGGTGTGACATCACTCAAAGGAAGAGAGCTTTTCGAATTTGTTCCAGGAATTGTAGAGTCATCAGTTGGCATGGTAACATTCACTTCAAGAGTCGGTTCAGAACCCTTTTGACTCAACGTTTCCGGTTCCATGTTACTTGGTAATGCATTGTCTGCTCCATAACATTCTTGCATCAATTTTGGTAAATCGTCATCAATGATGTACGAGACATTGCGATAAATTATTTTCTCAATAGTTTCGGGGTGCAAACATTCGTAATCTGAAGTAAGTTTTCCTACATTTGCAAACATTTCCAAAATTTCAGACCTCTTCTGAATCATTTTTGAATGGTGTATTTCAAGTTTTCTCAAGGTGGATGGAATGGAATTGATAACTGGGTTTTCAAAATCACCAAAAGAGTCGGTAATATTGCAGTGTCTGATAGTTAAGGAAGTTAATCCGGCACATTTGATTGGTAAAGGTAATGATAGATTTCCGCCTAATTCACTACAAGTTATTTCATAGGCAAAACTTTCTGAATCAATTTTCGAGTTCATCGTCCAATTCCGAAGCACATCTAATCGCCAAATTTGGGAATCAGAAGGGCCCAAATTGCAAAGGATTTTGGATGTAGATTGTCCTTCTGTCTGTAACAATGTCTCCTCCACGTGACATATTTGATCGAATTGTTCAGGTAAATGAGACCCCCCACAAATAGTGCCCAATAAACATAAACTAAGGAACGTCTGGAAAAGGGTAGACAGACCGATCCGCACCCATCCATTGTGTTTCATCTTTTGTACTTCCATGTTTGTTATCTGAAAAAGGATATATATATATAGAAATAATGATCTGAGATAGCGGAGATCGTTTTGGTTCTTTAACAATTAAATATTTTCAAATAATAATTGTAAAGTACAGAAAAGTAATAATATCAGTTGAAAAGTACCCGTCTTTATTTGAATAATATCTACATATAAGATAATATATCATGCGGGAACATGTCATGTTTAATGTAAATCTAACATATTTGTATATAAATATATACATGCATTTTTCATTTAACATAAAATTGTATCTCATTTTACGATTAATGTTTGTAATTTTTTTTACCACATTCGTAAAGCAATATTTATTTTCTCTGAATATTATTTTCAAGATCAGTTTAGTTATATAATGTCTGATTAGCTGCTTAGTCCTTGTGTGTCCTATCTTGTTTTTTGTTGTTTATCATTGTATTGTTACCTTCTGTTGAAACATTTCTTTATATAAGATGATTGAATTTAATAGTTTTAACGACTTTAAGCTGTTATACAAATGAAAATTAAATAATTTTTAATTTCGATGGATCATTTTTGTGAATTGCCTTATGGGCAAAAATATCCAAGTAAACCATTATCAAGATATTAGCAACGAAAGCTTACTGTCAGTGTTAATAATTTTATCAATACATTCATGATATAATGCTGTATGGAACAAAATATTAACTTCGTAGTTTACATACATTTCTATATATACCAGTCGTTGTTGTTTGTAGGCCTCTGTTTTCAGTATACAAGGCTTGATTGATCAACAAAATAACACTACATTAACATGTCTTAAGTTTTTCACAGTGATCACCTGCTTGACCAACACAGCAAGATAAAGTAGAAGTTTATGTTGCATTATTATAAGCAAAGGGTAAAGAGTGAATTGATTATAAAAAATGGGATACTTTCCGGATGGTGGCGGCTGGTACAAGGAGGAAACTGTATCAATGTTCATATACGCAATAAGGGTGTATACTTCCTCGTCTCATCTTTCCACCTGATTGGATGATACTGGGACATTGAAATGTGGAAAATATGTACGTATGTGCAATCATAACCTGTGGGAGGGCAAACTCAACCCGTTTCTTTCTCTTCTATGTGTGTCTAACCGTGAATGCCTATGACCCAGTCAACCCACGTCTCCCTTTTTCTATCTCTCTGTATTTATGCCTCTCTACCCTTGCGTCTGTGTCACTGTCTCTCTAGAGGTCTCTGTCCTGTTGTGTCCGTCAGTCTGTCTGTCTGCCTGTCTCTCTCTGTACCTCTCTGTCTGTCTGTCTGTCTGTCTGTCTGTCTCTCTCTCTCTCTCTCTCTCTCTCTCTCTCTCTCTCTCCCTCCCTCCCTCTCTCTCTCTCTCTCTCTCTCATTATTTCTCTCTATTCCCGTCTCTGTGTCTGTCTGTCTATCCCCTCTCCATCTGTCTCTTACTCTCTGAATGCCTATGACCCAGTCAACCCACGTCTCCCTTTTTCTATCTCTCTGTATTTATGCCTCTCTACCCTTGCGTCTGTGTCACTGTCTCTCTAGAGGTCTCTGTCCTGTTGTGTCCGTCAGTCTGTCTGTCTGTCTGTCTGTCTGCCTGTCTCTCTCTGTACCTCTCTGTCTGTACCTCTCTGTCTGTCTGTCTGTCTGTCTGTCTGTCTGTCTGTCTGTCTGTCTGTCTCTCTCTCTCTCTCTCTCTCTCCCTCTCTCTCTCTCTCTCTCTCTCTCTCTCTCTCTCTCTCTCTCTAAACAACACTACGTACATGCATGGAGATGGCAAACATCGTGACTTGTGTGGAGGAATCAATCATTACTATTGTGTATGATTGATTTAGATTGATTACTTAATATAAAACCGAATTATTAATCATTCATACTCAAGATTGTAAAATATATGTTCTGGATCCAAACGCTTAATCATATTCTAAATGAGAGCTGAATCAATATAAAATGTTATTGAAATATGCAGAAAATAACTGGCTAATTGCCGAAATAATATCTTCTAATATCGTTTCCATAGCTGCTTTTAAGGCAATGCCGCGAATTAGGTATTTGATGCATGAGACTATATAAGAGATTTTGTGTTTTGGTTAGGTAATGAAACTTCTAGACCTTCTGTTTTAGTTGAATCACAAAATGATCTATTACCTATCGTAATTCACAGGTCAAATTTAACTATGGCATAGCTTTGCTTGGGGTTTTGGGTTTGAATTATTCAAATTCGTTTTATGTTTTCTTATGTTGTTAACGATGTTGATGCTCAAATAGATTTTTCGACACGCTTCCATGACGTTGAAATGTCTATTGGAATAAATGTTCAGGAGTGATTGACAAAAAGTAATCATAACTCTTAATTATCAGTTAGAAATGGTTTGGTTATCTGAATTATATACTTTAATAAAATCACATATGGACCACATATTAAATAGAAATAAGCTAGTTTAAGATTTTAAAGATATGTTTAATCTTTCATCGATTACATTACAATTACTTGTACAAATGTATGTTTATTTTTAATTATCAGCAAGTTATTAGAAATGATTATATTATTTTAAATTTATATCTGTACAAATTCCATTTGGACCGGAAATGAACTATCTTTAGATTAAAAAATCATGTGTATACTTTGATCAAATAAATTACTCTTACACAAGCATTAATCATCATATTCAAGTAATAAGGGATCGACAAGTTTAAAAGATCTAAACTTGATTACATTTAATTACATTGATTGGAACTTAATTTAAAATGATCCATTATTCGAAAATATTAAATGTAATCAAGTTCAGATCTTTTAAACTTTTCGATCAATATCAATTGTGGTAATGGATCTTTGCAATTAGAGTTATTTTTGAAACGATAAAATGGATAAAATCACTGTAAAACGCAGCATTAATCAATGACGTTATGTATGGCACGTTTAATGAATGAAAACATTTGACAGCAAATTATGTAAGTACATGAATTGGTAGAATCTATAATCATTTCCAACAAGTCATTTTCTAATTTGTTCGTTAAAGCAATTATTCCATTACAAACGTGTGAATTTTATTTTTTATAAATAATACAAGTATATTCAAACTAAATTGATAAAAGTTTACAATTATGTGAACAATTCAAATACGTACCTTTCTCAAAGACGCTTGAGTTGACACTGGCAACTCTACCGATTATCGAGGCATTTGGTTGGCTGTTTTTGTGTCTGATTCTCGAGGTATCTGATTCGTTAGTTTTTATATCCGGGTTGCGATGAGTCGAACAGGATCTATTTTCGGATCGCACAGACGCAATATAAACAATCGACGATCTTCGTATAAATACCATAAGACGCTGGAACCCCAGGGTATTTACAAACATCTGCGGACATCCCGGATATAAAACTGAATATGATATATTTGGAATTTATTTATGGGACGTTTTATGTGACCGACTTTGCATGACCTTCATGTTAATGTTTAATGTCAAGTTGGTGTCACTTTAGCCTGTCTTTCATAATAGTACTGCGGTGTTTGGGGCTCTCACTATTCTTTAGTCACAACAAGACCCAGTTTGATGCGCAATTTTTAAAGAAGGCAAAAGTAAAGGTTATAAAGATAATTTTGAATACCATTTAAAGTATGACCTTTTTTCCTGCCCAATAAGATACACAAATTGCACTACTTATGCCACAATACTTATTCACATCAGAAAAGAAGTGAAAAAAAAGTCCTTGCATAATATTTTATCGTATTTTTTTTATCTGTCTCGGGAGGAAAGATTATCCAACTTATGTTTAAAAAGTTTTTAAAACATTTACATTGATAAAATCCTTGTGTTGTGATCCATATCTCACCAAAGGACCTCTTCATATTAAAGCTAGACGTACAGTTATGCTGAGAAAGGATTAATTCAATAATGGTTGCTTCAGTTAGACTTAAATCGTTCTTTAAATGAATTGATGATAACCTACTTCTCTTTGCCTGTAGATGATGGTAGGATTACACCAGAAAATACCTTCAAAATAAGCTTTTGAAATAATTATTTTAACTTATACTGCACACATGACGATGTTAGGTATGTTTTACACTTAATTGCACTTGTTTACCCGAAGCAACAATAAAGAATAAACTCAGATGAAGTCCTTTAAAATCGTATACTAACCTCTTAAAGAACAATCACAAGTTTCTAAATATATGTTGAAAAAAAAACGTATTCAAGCTGTAACAATTTCTTTCAGTAGAATTATCCGAGTATAAGCTTAGCATATAAAATAAAAACATTTCTTAAGACCAAAGTTTATAATTTCACCATTTTTTTCAATTTTGGAGAAATTTATGTCCTACAGTTAATGGTACATTCTCTAACAACAAAGGTAGCTCCATCATAAATTTCCGTACAACGTCTTTCTTAATACGAAGGTTTTTCGGGCTTCCGGCAGTTTCCCCTACCGGCACAATACTGCAACTTAAACTACCTGGCAATAGTTCAGCCAATGAAAACAACGAATAGTTGTTGTCACACAGGCCTGTGCAATGATACAGTCGCAAAATGAGACGTGAATGTTCAGTAAAGACGACTCAAAATGCAAAGTGCATATTCGAATAAAGTTTTTGGAAAGCTTATGGAAATAACTAAGGCGATTTGAATCATAACTTTTGAAACGGCGCCGCTGATTGTACAACTATCTTTGCTTTCATCCAATCAGCGTTCTACATTTTTAGACCAAGAAACTTTCGTATTTAGACAGAGGTTGTATAGGAATTTATGACGGAAACCTCTGTTGGGAGAGAATGTATATGGTAATGAAGATTAAAAACGATTTAATTGCAGTTTTGAGCGCTTCAATTGATTTGATATTTTATCTGTGTAGCATAAGGGGTTCGAATTAACACTGAGATGTGCTGCTTTGGTTTGATTTTGAATTCTGTGACATTTAGTTTCGACATCCAAAAATATAATGGTTCAAGTCCAGAGAAAACGTTGTTAATTTTTACCAATCTTTTCGCATCGAAGGATGGTTTTAGAGGGAGGTTTTATTTCCTATATATATTTTATAACCTATTTGCCCTATGTGCCCTATTAACTAACTTGGTTTCACACTGAAGGAACATTATTATGGCGTTGATGTTCAATTTGTCAATTGTGCACTATGGTATATGTATAATCTTATCGAGAACAAATGATTGTTGCTGATAGTTGTTATGTAATTGCTTATTGGTTCAGCATATAGTAACTATATAAAGGTCGAAGTCGAAAACCGGACAATGTACATTGTTTATCGCCTGCCGCTTGCAGTCAATTGGTATTTTTTGGAAATTAATCTGTTGCAAGAAAAAGGCCAAAAAAATGGAAAACATGACAAAACGAGAGAAGCATGGATATATTTAAAAAGGATGCAATCTGATCTGACTGCAAACTAGAGAAGACGGTTTCTTGTTTTTATGATATTTAGCCAGTTTTGCTACATACGTCAACGTCCATGTGTATTTCTGTGTGCATGTAGTGTCAATTCAGAGAGCATCTGTTGTAATATGATCAAAAGTATTAATTTTGTTGAACGTTATATTCATTTTAGATTAATTTCATAATCAAACGTTAATGACCTACATGAATTGTAATTTATGAATGAACAAACAACACGAAGCGGTCATAAAATACATAGGGCATGGCTGTTTTTCAAACAAGAACACGAATTAGGAACGTGATTTATTCTTCTGTCTGAACGAATAGTTCTATTTAACTGCCAACTGCCTTTGTCTATCTGGATCTCATGTGACGGATGACACCATTTTGTATAAGACAAGTTAAGTTGATACCATATCCGTTTCCGACAGTCCAAGTTATAGGGTATACATATCATGTTAGTAATCATTTAGCATGATGATAACAATTTAGGTTGTACGTAGCCTTTTAATGGCCCCGAGTTTTTCTGCTTCGTTGAATGTATCTCCCTCGGGTATTGACCTTATGCGCAATCTTTGTATCTGTGACACTGACACAAAGATCTTACATCAGACTACTGCCCCGAGTAAACTTACACTTTTGAGGGAATATCTTCTCAGCCCTAGATCTGTACTGTAGGTCTGATGAGTAATGGAGTATCGAGTGTCATTATAATTTTTTAAATCATACCAAACCTTCATATAACTATATATCTCTCTTCAAAATTAGATCTAAATAAGATAAGTGCTTAGCCGGAAAGGTTTTGAAACAGTTTTCTAAGAGAGTCACCAAATTTTTTCCCAAGAAGTCAACAATATAGTTTTAGAAGTGCAAATAGAAAAAGGCGTGTTATTAGGAGGTATTAGCAGGTTTGATTGTGGAACGTAAACATATCTACATGTTCATGGTAAACAAACAATGAACAGTATAACGAGGAAGAGGCATTTCCATGTGCGTTGGCATAGCAACTGTGCAATTGACAACTCATAGATTAGATTAAACCATTAAACGATTAGGGAACGAATCAATGATTTGATTTTGATTGGTAATTTCTAAAATCACATATTCTATACAAAATGACTAAATTGACATATGATTAATTCTTTTTAAAACATAAAGTATATTAGTTCGTGATACCGTGTTATTTGTCCGCATACATTCTACGTGCATAGGTAATGCTAGCCAATTCCTTCACGTGCGCTCCACGATTTACCCGCTTAATGAAAAGCACAGGTTTTTCACTCTTTCACTGCATGTCTAATGATGAAAAATTGAGACTTTTTAATTTGTCATTCTTAATTAGTGAACTCTGTAAATAAATAAATGAACAACTGAATAAATAAATACATAAATAAATAAATAAATAAATAAATAAATAAATAAATAAATAAATAAATAAATAAATAAATAAATGAATAAATGAATGAATGAATGAATGAATGAAAACCCGATGTCTGGGACAGTCAGAAATGACAGCCGGGCAGTTCCTTCAGTTTAGAAGTTGGAGGTGAATTAAGGACAAGAATATACGTGTTTGTCAGGCATACAGTTACTTTCTCCTAGTCTCATCGGGTCAGTTACACCTCAAACAATAAAATAAACAAAGGTTAAACTTCACAGACTAAAACCCAAACACAACCAATGACATACACATAACTAAATAAATATACCTGTAAAGGTACATAGGTTGATGCAAAAATTAACGATTTTCTTCAATCTCTTGTTCAGGTATAAAGTAGATGAGATGACGTTCCACTGTTAACCCGAGATAGAGTGACGTCATACGAATGCGAAGATAACCATGCATGATAAAGATTTGATGTTGTAATCATTCCATCAAATGGGTAAACAAAACATCAAAATGCACTAGTATGACGTTCTATATTTATTATATACCCGATCCTAATTACTAAAAATATGTTTTATAAAAAATAAAAGGTTGCGTAGCGATACACATTTTTACGCCATACATACTTCCGCGATGAGGTTACCTTGACATTGGTATTAGTACACCGATGACCGAATAACGCAATTGACCTGAATGCCACATTCCTCCGCATGACGTCAAGTATAGCAAGTCCGACTTTCACATCTTACAATAACAACAAATAGATAAAAAGAAAGATATTTTGATCAAATTCAGAATTGATTTAATATGATAAAGCATAAATGAAACAATGATCAAGCTATTTTGTTTATAAACAATCGTGTAGAAATCAGTAACTTTTAAAGTTCAAGGTCATTTTCAAAATTTCCAAATACGTTGTCGTCATATTGGCTCGCGCCGTCAGTTAGTCGGAGTCACTGTTGAAGATAACATGTCTACGCTTTCGCTGCTGATTTTCATGGTTCATGGTATTTGTTTATAATTGTAATCAAATCATTTGGAAATGACAATCTTGTTTTATAAGAGCTTTTGTGCAACTCTCGCAAACTGGGAATCCCAATGACCTAAATGTATATCTATAAATAGCTGCTTCGGGAAATCTGGGAAGTCCCAAGGTTCAGAAAAAGTAGAACCGGCAGGGGTGCAATACGGAATCTCGAGTGCAATACGGACTTTAAAGACGGATTCCGTATTGCACCCTTGTATTACTATCCTAAGTTTACATGGGTATATAATAAAAATCGTTATGGGTTAAATGACGATCCCAGCACGAGACGTTATCTGGAATATCAGCCCCTTACACTACCGAGTGGTGACACAGCTGGCCCCGAGTGATAGGTCACTATTTGCCATAAACAAAATTGTCAACTTCACTTTATATCATTATATCTACATGATATAAATTAGCTTCAATAAATTATATTTATCATAGAACTACTGTCGTCGGTCTGATAGTAAATGGTTGTTTTGAAAAGGGATTAATACATCATATGCCACGCATTGTGTAGACGTCATATACTCATACTGTGTATCCGTGGACTTGCAATACCGATAACGTGCGAGGTTGGAAACAACTGTGGTAAATCTCATGTACGAAAACATCTTATGACATTTCGTTGGTAAGGTTGAAGATCTAGATTTCATAAATCGCAGTTGAATATTAATATCAATATCAAACATTTAGCATAACATTTATTTTAATGCATCTATCCAGTGGTTTTCAAATCACACAGACTTTGAATTGCTATGATAGGTCCAGTCCTATTGTGCAGTCCTATTGAGCTCATACCTTCAGAGTCAGTAAAACCAGGTGGCAATAATCGAATCAGCAGCTAAGCCCTCGACACAAACCGAAGTCCGACGAGCAGTTATCGAGTGAAAAGAACAAGAGAAACCAGCAAACACTGGAAATGTTGCTTATCAACATACCTAGCTACCATCAACATATCCCGCAACTCAATCACGGCTGTTAACAACATTCACAACCATGGTGCAAACCATACCAAGATTGCTTTTGACAAGTTTTTTCATCAGAGAAGAACATGGTTAAACAGGACAGCAGATCAATTCATTGATTTTATTCATTATGATATGAATAATATGCATGTTAATGTCATGAATGTTAATATGTGCTATACAACATACATATTGAAATGCTGATTTTTGTTTGTTTTTGGAGATGGCCCCTGCGTTCTCTATTGTCTGACTAATTAGCATGCATGACAACAGGTAGTGGCAAAATGAGAAGACACCTTAAATTGACCCAGCTTGCAAATGTTTATATGCCGACAGGACACATAGTGTTTAATGGCTTAAACAACATACATTCTGAACATAAAGTGGTTGCTTCACTTTTCAAGTTTTAATAGCCATATGCTTGACATATGAAATAAAAAAAATGAATTAGATAAGCATATGGTAAATTTGTTTTTGTGTGTTGAGAAAACTGAGGTTTCCATTATAATATTTAAGCACAAATGCATATGTACAACTATCGTCAAAAGTAGTCATTTTTTCAAATCATTATATCATCAGTCTTGAATAGATACACGTATAAAATGCATTCTCCCTGACATTGTTGATGCAGTTTATAACACTATCGCACGGTTCAAATTAACTATTTTAAGGCATTTAAAGATAAATGCACTAACTTTATAGCTTTTTATCAATGCAATTAAATCATATGATCTTTTACAATTGACCTGTGATCAACAATAAAACATTCAAGGGGGCCGAAGTCGGTACTGAAGTTAGCCTACACATGTAAAATTGACTTCTAACCTAAAGGTGCGAATACATGAATTCAACTACCACTTAATAAGGGCACCGTGTACCCCAGGTACGAGGGGGAGTCAATAAGTTCATATAAGTTAGTATTGATACACCCCCGAAGACATCATTCTTGATGTCATTATTGAGATACGCCATATAACGACAGTAAACAGACACAAACAACCCTTCCCGATCATTTACTTGAGATTTAAAGCCTGATAAACAGAGGAACCCTCCTGTAATCATGGAACTGAGCATCGTGCGTAAATCACGTTTCTCACGAAAGAAGGGGTGAATGCGACCGTAATACATAAACGTATGAAGAATGTGTTTGGAAAAAACACCCCTCAATATTCTACTGTTGCAAATGGTGAGTTAAGCTTGAGTAGGGTCGCAGCTCCTGAGACGATGGCCAACAGTCAGGAAGGCCCGATGAAGCCCTTACTAATGATATGGTTGCGCTGTTTAATGGTTTAATCATGTCTGATTGTAGAATAAAGGTGGACGAGATATCTCCAGAGTGTGGCATTTCTCATAGAGGTGTGTGTACCATAATTCATGCGCACTTGCAAATGTCCAAGGTGTCTGCAATATGGGTGCCACGAAACTTAAATGCACCTGATCGACACCTGAAAGTTGAATCCAGATCTGGCTCCAAGTGACTTCTATCTGTTTCGCAATTAGAAATCACACTTGCGTGGTGCAAGTTTTGACTATTATGGCAGCTACTGCGGCATGGCTGATGGGCCAGTCAGAAGACTCATACCGCAAGGGCATAGACAGTCTAAAAAACAAATGGGCAAAGTGCATCGAGGTCTAGTGAGATTATCGTGAAAAACCATTGGCTTCTGTTTTATATCCACTTCTATGGAGTTATTGACTTCCCCTCGTATGATACGCTTCGTCATCTGCGCTACACTGACTGCTCAATTGCGGCGCCCAGCGGGGAGAGAAAGATGGGGGACATGGTATGTTTTGGGGGGTCCGAGAAGTTTATAAAAGATTTTTTCTTATTTTTTTTCATTGGTTCAGTTTGAAACTTTAGATATGTAACAAATCAACGCACTGGCAATACTAAATTTAAGTAATTCTAAAACTTGCTGTCTGTCTTTCACAGTGTCCTTCCTTCATTTTGTTCACTCTTCTTTTCACTCCCTTTCTCCCTGATCTGTCTACTCTCTTTTGGATGATTTTCATCCACGTGTTTATTTAACTTAAATGTTGTTGAAAACACGTTAAAACAAGGTCAAACAACTCCCGCACTGTATAGATATGTAAAAAACATTTGGATTAATGTTAATATAGCTTGCATGACAAATGTTAATTGTGCAATGATTATTAATACTTAATCTACCAAGATCAGTTTATCTTTCATAAGTTTATACTTGTCTTTAGTATATTGCAAAAAATCATATATAATTATTTAAATTCAACTCACTCAGCCTGCATATTCATAAAAAATAAAAATATGAAATTAACATGTCTTTGTTGATGATCGAACAATCACCTTCATTCATAAATATGGAGACCGAAAGTCTACATCCAATGTACAGTAATTATATAACCTTTTAACACTACCAACAGATAGTTATAACAATATGCTAATAAAGATTAACTCTGTAGAAAAATCATTTATCTAATTTATTAAATATATGCCTCTGTGATCAAAATTCGATCCCACCCTATAGAAATGGTTTTCAAGAGGTTAGATTTCAGGCTAGGGTATATATAAGTCTAAAGTATTATGAACAGAAGGTTTGAATTAAAGAGGCACGAAGTTTGTTGTTGCATTCAAATATGTCAAACTTCATAAATGGTGTTATTTTATCAAGGATTGGTGGCTGTTTCAGAAAAATTACCATCCTAATGCTTATCAGTTTAGTATAGTGACAATAAACAGGTTTATGTCGTGATTTATTTTCGAAAACCAGACAATGGCGTGCGGCAATGAGTCAGATGTAATTTTGGTGACGAATTTATAGCAGAGACACAGACAGATATATGTCTTGATCATGTTTATTTTTTTCCATTTAATCTACATAAATGTAAAATTGACGCAGAATTTAGAGTTAAAACCAGTTATATGGCCGCTTCCGATTATCATTGAATACAAGTACATGTAAATATCCGGATTTCAGCATTTCAGGGGTAGATAAGAAAGAGTAGGGAGGTAATTTGATCGTAGCTCAGAACCCATGGTGTTTTGGCTCTTATTAAAGGGGCACTAAGTATTTTGTTAGAGTCAAAAATGTCAAAATCCATAAATGGTGTTATTTTATCCAGAATTGTTGGTTGTTTCAGAAAACAATTTTATAATGCTTATCAGTTCAGTATAGTGACAATAAACGGTTTTTTTTCGTGATTTATGTTCGAAAATCGGAGAGTGGCGCGGGCCAATGACTCAAACGTAATTTTGGAAACTTATCATCAGCAAAAACTACTTAGGTTGATAATGTTAAGTACGGCATTAAACTAAAGTTCATAGGAGACAAAATTTCGACTTTTTAACATTTATAGGACCGTTTTTAGAAAAGAAGAAAATATCTTAATTTTTGCACTTTAAAGATAACAATGGAAGTTAAGGGAAGCGTTTTTAATTTAACTCAGGTCATAAGATATTTTGGCTATTACTAAAACATCATGAAAAATCATGAAATATACTTTGCGTCACTTTAAAGTAAATTGTAAAGTTATAAAAATACTTGTGTCACTTTCATCATGTCTGCTATAAAAAAATCGAAATTACCGGTGACTCGTATGCTGCATTTTTCAGGTATTCGTTTGTAAATGATTACCTTTAACCGTTTTATAGTCGTTATACCACGTACATTGGCATCACAAAGGTTATTATCAGTAGAGGTCAGAACGCCTTGATAAAGTAATGCCAATAATACCGATTGACATATCTTTTCACAACAAGATACTTTATGTCATTTTAATGATCATGTAAGATTTCACTTCTACCTTTGACATGTCTTATCACAACAAGATACTTCATGTCATTTTAATGACCGTGTAAGATTCCACTTGTATAAATACTCACATAGTATCGATTGTGCATCTCTACCTAGAATTATATTCGGTCTCTGAAAAAAATACTTTTTTATTTGACTATAAAAGGAGAGGAGCCTCTAAACAATTGCTCTTTCAAGCGTCAAATCCGGACTTGCTTTCAACAGGTTGTATCGGGGTCAAAATAGCAGTCCGGTTGTAAGACTTATCTCGTCTAGTTAATCACCCATTTTGTCGGGCATTAAATCGAGATGTTGGATTTATATATAGGAAACAACACAACTATCAATCTAATCTAAACTGCTGTCGCCTACGCTATCAGGGTAATGAAAAGGCTAGAAAAGAGCACCTTGTAGTGGAATAACAGTTACTATAGTATATTTGATAACATACGTTTAGGATATTGTAAATGTAAAATGTTTGATTATTCATGAAGTGCTCAATGAAGAAAGCTCTGAGTATTTAGTCGTCCTTGGTTGCAATGTGAAATCTATCACTACACTGTAAATGCATCTCGTTTTGTCCGCTTCTTTTCAACAACCATAAAAGATCAAGTTTCACTATGTCAAAATATCGATGTGACTTTGGAGGGAAAGTAGTTTACGAATTCGGCTAAATTGAAAACCTTTAAACGTTGATGAAAAAAGTGTATGTCAATTGTTTATAACGGAGAATATGTGTTATTCGCTGTATACATCTGAATTGTTGCTTTTTCAGAACTGAAGCGATTAATTGCTCAATTACAACGATTTGTTGTTAACAACTCACCCCGTCTCTCTTTAACTTTAATATAACGTTACATAACATCGCTGAAAGAACGGTGGTGGATTCATTTATAGACAAAAATGTTCTGTTTCTGTTCCATACAGCTGCATGCCAAAAGGTTGTTCACATACCTGAATATACTAGTGCAAATATTATGTAATTTGAGATGCCTTTGAGGTATCATAGCGTTGCGAACAAGAAACGTATAATATTGAATTTTCTATACACATATGCAGATCCATTCGTCTTTGAGGCAAAGGTTTATCGTACCCCACGATAACCTGTAACAGTTTTGGCAGGTCATTGAAGTGACCAGGGGTCAAAATTCCGAAAACACTAATTTCTATTTTTCTCCATAAAACCTTTATAAGTTATCAACTTCTTTAAACATTAGCCACGTTTGTTTCTTAGCAAAAAGTCAATATGATTATGTTGGTTTTAATCTCAGAGAGTCGATATGTAACATTTTATAAGACATTTAACGAAATCGAAATTTCGAAAATGTGACCCTTCTGTCTATATCAATATGCCAAAATTCGAATTTTTGCACGAGTGACCAGACAATGCCAAAATGAGTTCAAGAATGGCTATTCCACACATGGACAGTGGGGGATCCATTGTCAGTCTTGCTTAAGGTATTCTATTGACGTTGAAACGAAACCCAAATTACATATTTGCACTACGATTCACTTGAAAGAAAACAAATTTTCGGTATGCAGCTGTATATCTATGTTAGAGTTTCGGTAATTAAAACACGATTATGCGTTGCGTGTTTATCTACAGTCTAGTATGTTTAAGTGTCATCTGCAAAGAGACGACTATAAATTTCCAAAATGGAGCCTTGTGGCCATGTTGTAGGACGCTAGCAAGCTCAGTTTAACAATTGGATCAGTTCAATCTTTTAATAAATCCCTTTTCCAAGTTCCCTTCAAATTAAACTTATTCAAATGAAATCCATCATACGCTTAAGAAGGTTATTTTTTTGTTATTTCACTTGTTTGTGTACAAAGTCAGCATACAAGGAAATATCGACACATGAAAATTGTTAATGCATATAAAAGGTGATCTTCCAGTAGAGCAGCAAAATGAAAATCAACTAGCTGATTACATAAGTCAACGCACAAGGAATTTCGCAACCGGAATATTGATAATGCACAAACATTTGTAAATTCAAAGGTGTACAGCGTATCAGATATCTACGCTTAAAGAGACACTCCGTGAGTTGTTGGAGTCATATAAGCCAAACTTAATCAATGGTGTCATTTGATCGCGAAATATCGACTGTTACCAAAGAGACACATTTTAAAGCTAATTGTTTTTCTACAGTGATAAAATGAAGGTAATACGTTATGATCTAAAACCGGACAGTGGCGCGCGTCACATAGTCAAACGTTATTTTGGAGACTTATCTAAAACAGCCAGGAGGGCAGTTAGGAGTTGATAGTGTTTGTTAGGTTATATAACAAGTATCCATGTATATTGGACGTGATATCTACACCTCTGTGCATTTATAAGGCTGTTTTTAGATTTTCATGGAAAACCAGTATTTTTCATATATATGTCTTTTGGACATGAAAAGTTAAGATGTTTTGATTTTATATCACCACATATGACATTTAGGTTCGTACCAAAGGTAAATAATATGTTATGAAAATCACGGAGTGGCTCTTTAAGAAGTCGTCTCTAAATGGAAAGAGCTTTTGCCAATAGTGACAACTGAGCATTTCCCTGAGGCAAGGCTGGTATGATTGGTGGTACAGAAATGCGTCTTTATGACGACGTAAGGTTATCTTTTTGTTTGTAAAGCACTACACACTGAAACACAGGTCACAGGAATAAAATTGTTTGCTTTGGGGACAAATTCAAAGGGATTTCAATTTCTAGCTTTGAAAGACGCATAAGATTTTCGCGAATCAATGCAGAAACGCTACGGGGTGTTGTTGTAACGCTGTTACATTAGACTTATTCAAAAAAGTAAAAATTGGACTTCGTCCTCAACAGACCTGAAAGGGCCGAAATGCTTAAGGCTTAAGGCATCACGTTGACGCCCTGCGTCCGTCCATCATTGAAAGTTGCTTTTTCGAATTCTTCTCAATAATAGCCAACTGATGAGAATGGATGTCTCGTTTCCAGACACCTTGACCATTATGAATCGTAGATTTGGTGGCTATGAGCGTTGTCTATTTCAAGTCGGGACATGACCTACGATGTCGCTTTACATGGCAAACGTTATTATAAAAGAATGTCCTGCTTGTCTGGCCTCACGGGTAACGCCTCACGTTCATCATGTTTCAATTTTATTTTTTATAATTTTGAGTGACTCTTAAATGAAGACTATTAGTTTCAGAAGGTTTATATTGTGTGCCGTCTGACCAGCGCGTACGAAGTACAGCTGCATATCAAAAGTTGGTTCACATACCTGCATATCCTAGTGCAAATATCATGTAATTTGGCATGTCTTTGAGGCATCGCAGCATTGCGAAAAAGAAACGAATAATTTTGAATTTTCATTACAGAAGAGAAAATCCATCTTAACGCAATCGTGCGCAATCGTATATAGTTAACCGTAATAGTTTTTGGCAGGTCAAAATTTCGAAAACAATCATTTTTACTTTTTCTCATGTTTGTTCGTTTGCATTAAGTCAATATGCTTTGCATGAGCTGTTCTCAGAGAGTCGAAATGGAATATTTTAAATGAAGGATATAGGATTTTTCGCAAATGTGACACCTTCTGTATATTTGATCATGCCAAAATCTTTGCACGGCAGACCAGACAATCTCTGCCGGGTACCGAAATTATCATGTAATGAGGAAAATTATGAGTCGTTATTGAATGGAATGATGATAGCACAAAACTTGTAAAACAGAGTGGTTTATACATTAATAAAGTAAAACATTGAATTTTATTAGTGCATGATTTATGGTAGAATAGATTGAAGATTTCATTAGGAGGAAAATTGAGTATTGAAAATTATCTTTAAAAATTGCTTCACTTTCAGGGAGTTAAACGAACTCGTTAGATAAAAACGTATCCAAATTAAACCTGTCCAACCGTGCCAAATAAAGTAAATTTATTGATTTCGATGATAATCAAGCAGACACCTTGTAGGTATGATAAGCCGCAATTCTACAGTTTATGTACAGGAACATTACTTATATTACCTACTTAACACTACCACGCTATATGTTTCGATATGTCTATCAGTATAATTTCCAAAATTACGTGTGACAGTTTGACTCACTGGCGAGCGCCAGCTGCAGTACATGTAATATTTTCGATCACCAATGAGTACCATGTATTACTTTACTATGTAACTCTACACAATCAATGAACATCAAAATGTGATTTTTTAGAAACAATCAGTACCGCTCGTTAAAGCATCAGCAAGGATAAATTTTAACTGTATTTAACTCCAAAAGAAAACTCTATGTCCCTTTAACAGAATGTTTTCGCAAGCTCATAAACACTCATCAATACAGCTGTTACATTGCTAATAATGTAGTCTTTTTTTATTGGCTCCCGTCCTCTATCAAGCTTGTCAGTATGTTTCTTAACACGTAACACATTTTTGAGATAAATAAAGTGGTTTCAAGAAATCGAAAATAAAAGTTTTCAATAGCAAGACATTGCCAATTATTTTTAATTTAAAAAAGCACTTTTAAAATGAACGTATCATACAAATCTATTTTCCCACCTCAAATTATTTAAAAGTGTTCACACAAAAATGGCTGCCAGGTTTGTTTTCTTGATAATTGATTACTTTCTATAAATAACAGTTTTCCTAGATGATATAAAAACTGGTGTTATATCATACCATATATATTTGTTTACTTTTAACTGAAAAAAATGTGGAAAATGATGTTTTTTTCCGAAAAAATGTTTGTGTTATCTTAGTATGTCTCAAGTTAAGGCAGAACAAATTTGTCATTTTTTATCATATCCAGTCTAAATGAATTTAGGTCATATTGTTTTACAATTATATAGCATAATAAAGAACTGTTTGTATAAATTTATTTGGATTGGATTATATCAGAAGAGATATTAAGAAAAAGGACAATATAACGAAAACTTTCGTATATGTACCAGTCTCAGACAAGTCTTTACGAATGGCCTGCTTCTACATGTGCTGGAGGGCAAAGATAGAGTTTCATGAAGCGGTGTCAAGCAGATGTCAAAATAATTCAAAATACTTGTTCAATCTGCTCTCACAAAGAAAAGTATATTCCAATTATTTCGATAAGTATTCCTTTCGATATGTCGTGAGCGTATGTAAAAGTGCACAAAAAGGAAGAGAGTGTATATGAAGAAATTGTTGGCATACCTTTGTCACACGGTCTTATTTTCTCAATTTTTCCTCATTTGTTTTTGTGAATAAGGTGAAAATATATATGTTCAACAAAATACAACGAGGAGATAGCGAAAATAAAGAGTTCATATCCATATATGATACCTAAATGTTGTACAATAGGGTGGTACTCAACTTTTTGTGTCGAGTATATATATCCTATCATTGAAATGTCTGCTAAATATCGTCTCACTTCTTGCATGTACCTTTTCAAATAAAATGAAAATGTTATTAAAAGCTCATACTTTGTTATTGTTTTTTTTTCTACCATTGTATATATTTTGCGTAGTTGTTGGTCATATACACTTTATTTTTCAGGAGTAATATAATGTTCACATAGAAATACCGTTCGGAATATCGCCAAGGCTGAACGTCAATCTAGCTTATGGTTAAATATCTCCACTGTTCGCCTTCCGATCGGATCGTAGAATAATACTGCGAAAGCCTGACGCGATCTATAAATAGCATCTTTCCCCGGCCGCCATGTGAATGCAGAAGGGCAGAGAACAACAGACAGACGCATCGCCGATAGAGGATGGTCTGTTGATTTGGAAAACAGTTCAAATAGGAACTCCATCCCTCGAACAAGTAAATACTAGGTAGGTTTTTGGTGTGGTATATTTACTCTTAAAGGTCGGAGGGAATACGGCGTTTTCGTTGTTGCAAAATGGTGGGGTGTAAGGCGGAATAGACTCTCCGTGAGAAGAATCCACTAATATTCCCCCAAATTAGCCTGGTGACATGCAGTCAACGTTTTAACGACTTCATCATGCTTCATCATGTTAAATATTTCAGCTGTGTCTCACTGTAGGCGAATTTCATGCTTCATCGTTGGGTTAGAGCTGTATTCATCCTCGGCCGTTGAATTGGCTTTCTTGTGTGTTAAAATTGCTTTCGTGAAGTGATGGATATTTCTCATTCATGAGGGGAGTATTATGCCATGATATTGTGATTGAAACAAAGACATTCTCATGCAGCCCTTAACATGGCACTAACGCTTTAATCTTCAGGAATTGATTGACGGAGGCGGATAGGGGAGTTTCTATCACTGATGATCTACATGCAATTGATAACTACACGTATGGTGTAGAATTCACATGTAGAATTGAAATAAGAGACCTGCGCTAGACAGGGCGATGAAAATGTTCACCTGCAAACGTTTAGATTACTACAAATCCAATCAGTTATGCGTTCGAGGAGGCGTGAAGGTAGCTGTAGGATCCGTGTTCATTGGAGCATGATGTGCCACGATTATTAGCCACAACCATCACTCAATCACTCAAGTAAGAATGTCCATGGAATTAGCTCCCAAAACAGTGCCATCTGCAAGTGCGGTCGGATGTGTAGAAAATGTCATAGAATACAAAATAATGATTGTTGTTGTAGTATTATGATAATTATTTTGAGTCGATAAATGTTAAGCAGGCTGTCAAGCCATCATTAACTGATGCGTTAAATGCTAACACGGCATTCACATATATTTTTATAAAATTGAATACAGTACTTGGTAATATTGTAGTAAATAAACAATGGCATAAAATTACACGTGTGTTGAAATATGGCGACCGTGTGTGCAACTTCATTCTTCATGTTGTCTGTTACCTCCGTTTCGTCCTCTATCGATCGCCTCCGTGATCACTGGTGCATATCCCATGGCCCATTGTCTCTCCTTTCATAACAACCTTCTGTCATAGATATCATCCATTGTATTGATTGCACACGTATACATTTTATACATTACCTTGACAGAGGTGAGCCCACATTTTATCAACCCCACAGGATTAATCAAGAAAATTAAATCAGATTAGTGTTTAGATAATTTGATGTTAAAATAGAAGGGATGTTTGGACTCACTTTCATAACAATGTTTTCTCATAGGGATAATACTTTATGAATATTTGTCTATCTCACTGCAAATATCTAGGCATATTTGGTTCTTCTGAAAAACATGATATTTTTGTAAATGTATCAACTCTAATGAGTGATCAACAGCGGTAAACATTAGTCATATATACTTGCTATTCTTATAAAATATACACGTGACGTAATATTTTTCATTGATTTAATTTGGATGATTTAAGGACCAAGGACCAAAACTTTTACCACCCTTCTGACGATGCACTCATGGTTGTAAAAATACTAATTTAACACAGGAAGATTATGCGGTTATTATTAAGTAATTAACTAAGCCATAATGTCTTTTGCTTGCACATATTGGACCGATAGGCACAAACACCTCAAGCCTAAATTGACAAAAATCGAAAGATTCGGCCGTAATCGTCCCAGACTACTTTTTGTTTCCCTGCAACTATAGCTTGATTCAATACCTTATCATGGTATGGTGCTTTGGTGCATAAGTAATCCCGAGATCTATGCTCATGATAGGGTCGACGGATAAAAACCAGGCCAAATTTGAGTCGTTCTAAAACCTGCTGGCTCTCTCTCTCAATCTGCCCTTCTTTCCGTCTTTTCCCTTTTCCTTCGATTACTTTTCTACATGATGTGTCCTTTTTTGATGATTTTCATCCACGTGTTGAATTGTAGAAATATTGTTGAAAATCCGTTAAATCCCAACTCAAACATTTCTCTCTTTCCTCTTTTATTCAACACTCCTTTCACCATGTTATGCATTGACGTCTCCATTCATCTATTCTAAATGTTTATTTTCAGTCTGACTGAGCAAGTACAAGAATATATCCCTAACCTCCCTTAATCTGTAGATTATTTGTTTCCTCTGCTCACCTGCTCTCATTCCTGTTTTCGTTACTTAATCACTGTCCCTCCATTCTAAAGAGTATCAATTACATCATGGCTCTACCTGCCTTATTAAGTGGTGATATACCTGGGCCTCCTTTCACAAAGCAACCTTAACTAAGGTTAACCTTAACTCCCATTCTTTAACATTGCACTAAGGTTACCTTTAGGACTTACGATCACCTTAGGGCTTTGTGAAAGGAGGCCCAGATAGTCTTGATGAAAGTTGGACATATAATGTAATAAATGACTTTAACGGTAAAATGAAGTATGAACATGAATTTTTAAGAATGGAAAGAGGAACAAAAAGGATTTTGAATGAAATTTCCAAAAAAGGCATTTGAAATAGGAGTTTATAGAAAATAAATGTTTGATGAAAATGACGTGGAAAATCAAAAGAATTATTGATTTTGAGTGAGACCATGATTTAATTTTTAAAAATGACTTTAGTGTTGGGATAACTTTATTTTAGAAAATAACATTATTAAAAAATATGAGTAAAAATGATGGAATGAACCAAAAACTCAGCCACTTGAATTAATATATTTATTTGCTGATAACTGGCTCAAATGTAAAACTTAAAAAATAATAAATAATTCAAACGAAACAGTGGTTAATATAATGACCCCATATGATATGCACTTAGTAAAATTTTTTAATGCTTATATGTCAATAAATAGTTCATGAGGATAATATGCCTGTCTTGTCGAATTAGTCCATCCAATGCATTCCAGGTGATAATGGATAGGAATAGGAGATTGATTTTGAAGTTTACCTTTAACGGTGTTGTTTTGAGGTGTTGTACTTATGATAAATAAAGGCTTTATTTTTCGGAAAGGAATTCAATCACAAAGACTGACATTCACATTGCCTAATAAAACAAAAAGCTAACTCTTTTAGAAGAGATAGTTTGAGTTTAAGGAATTATGAGAAGCACCATGACTATTATATATATATAATTTCGATTATTTCGGATACTTAACAGTCTTTAACCTCAGAGACACTATAAATGCCTTTACCGATGAGCTACAAAGCAAAAGGTTCTGTTTAACAGTGTTTTTACTTTTCTATACAAGTATGTGCTGAAAGTTTAAAGGATTTTGTTTTCTATTTAAGTTCTTTTTATGATCATATCAATCATTATAATAACCGTTGTTTAATGTAAAAGTGATGAATATAATTATCACCGTAATTGTAAATATTCAACGAAATTAAGACTACTACTAGCAATTATTTTGTTTGAGATCTTCTTTTTCCAACTGAGGTATATCATACTCAATAGTCAATACTATAAAACTCACGAGTGGTGAATGTAAAGAGTGATCAATAAAATTATCACCTTAATTGTAAATATTCAACGAAATTAAGAAAAGATATAATATTGAAAATGTTTAGTAACGATTATGTTTAAAATAGATAAAGTTGCTTATATGACTAGAAACTAATTATGCACACAAGATTTAATCTTTAAACAAAATATGTAAGATTTATGAGTGTTTTCAATTCAAGTACATTTTATAAATATTCATATAAATATATATCTCCTTTAGTTTCTGGATGTACATTAGCCTCAAGCTGACGCAGAGAAGAAATAACGTGAGAAATGAATGTTTATCGAGTGTAAATATGTATATCAAACTACACCGCCGTTTGTGTTTTCTCACATTAACATTTAAGGATTTTTTTCCAATTTTCATTACGACAACGTTTCTAAGGTCATGGCAGTTATTTGTTTGTGTGCGGATATTAACCTTCAACAAAGTTATATCGATGCAGCTTTTTGTTCCATTTAAACTTAGTCAATATGAATCCTTGCCGATTAGTAAATTACGCTGCATTTCACTTACAGGAGAATTTATGCTTCACGTCAATTATCATTAATCTAAAGGTGATTAAGTATTTTGCAGGCACACAGTAATTGGAAATATGTATATGATATGTTGGTGCGAGATACGCGGGGTGATTGTTAAGTAATGCGCCTTGGAAAACCATGCAACACTACGTCACCGGCCCCTGTCGTTGTTTTGACTTTGTGAACAACTATCAATACTTCGGAAAAAGTGTTTTGCTGTTTTTAAAAATAATGTAATTTAAAAAAATGGATCTTATCAATTAGTCGCGAGGTGTGATTAAACTCCCTATAGCATCGTAATAAGTGTATTATTGGCATCAAAAGTAGTTCATGAAAAATCAGCTCCGCTGGATGCGCTTTTAATATGTCCTCTAGTTGAAAATATATAATTAAGTTTTAACGATGTCAAAACATTTAGTAATATTTCGTTCCGTGCAGAAGCAAGCCTCACTGGTAATTGACATAGTGCGGTCATAGGATAACCACAAATAGAAAAATAACCTAAGAGTTTGGATGAGCCCGGTCAGTGCATTAACAGTCACTGTTTTGTTAGGTTGAAGTGACCAGGTCTCAATATTTCGAAAATAGTAATTTTTATTTTTCTCTACAAAATCCTTTATAAGTTGTAAACTGTGTGCTGATTTTCTTCGCAGAGAGTCGATATGGAACATTTTATTACAAATAAATTTGAAAATAAAAACGAAATCGAAATTTCGAAAATACGACCCTTTCTTTCTATATCAACATGCCAACATTCGAATATTTGCATTAGAGACCAGGGCCTGTATTTTCGAAGCTCTCTCATGTCTCTTAGCACTAAGATAGTCGTACATTGTAAGTACCATGCATTAACATTGGCTTAAGACTATCTTAGTGCTAAGAGAGCTTCGAAAATCTAGGCCCAGACGTTCCCTAAATTCAAGAATGGCTATTTCACAGACAGTTGTTCTGAAGTTATTTTATTGACGTCCAAACTCAACCCAAATTGCATGATATTTGCACTTCAGTGGTAAGTGAAAAAACTTTTGATATGCAGTTGTATGTGTCCGCAACTGATACTTAGGAAACTTTGGTATATATTATTTTGTTATAAAAATCTAATGATGATTTTGTTATGATGATGCCGACCACCAATTCGTGGATCATCTTCAAAGACGATGATATACTATTATCATAGAGATATCGAATAACGTAATAATGTAAGTTAATAATGTTTTGTTTCGTGACTAATCTAATAATGATGATGATTTTGTTATGATGATGCCGACCACCAATTCGTGGATCATCTTCAAAGACAATGATATACCATTATCATAGAGATATCGAATAACGTAATAATGTAAGTTAATAATGTTTTGTATCGTGACTAATCTAATAATGATGATGATTTTGTTATGATGATGTCGACCACCATTTCGTGGATCATCTTCAAAGACAATGATATACCATTATCATAGAGATATCGAATAACGTAATAATGTAAGTTAATAATGTTTTGTTTCGTGACTAATCTAATAATGATGATGATTTTGTTATGATGATGTCGGTTACCTGCCAAAACGCAGAACTGCAAAACGCAGAACTGCTAAAACAACAACATTTATGGTTGGTTGCACACACCTGAACCCTCATAATATAATGGAACGGCCCGATAGGAAATGAAATGAAGACAAAAATACAATTTGTTGTGTAAACATGTATTGTGCATGTTTTTTAATCATATGTTTCCATTGTTGGATTCTTTCATCATCTTGGATATTGATTATTTTACAATTTACAACATTGCTTATCATTGTTCATTGTTCAATCTGTGCTTTCATTCACATCTTCATCATCATGAGAGGTCCGACTGCATCCAGGAACTGCATTGGTGACTTCTCACCACGGCGAAGCTGATCTTTCAGACGAGACAGGCGCTGCTCCTTCTCTTTGTAGATTGCTTTCTTGGGTGGTGGAGCAGCTCCAAAGTTGATCTGGATGACCTTCGCCTTCTCTCCGTTTTCAATGTTCTTGATCAGTTCAATGAACCTGTAGACGTTGGGGTGTCTGTGCTGCAGTGTCTTGCCGATCCGGGAGTGAAACCCTTCAAGGTTGTTGTTGGTGCGGGGTCCTTGTGTTCCATGGTGGTTCCAGAGTCGGGGTGGGAACCTGGCATCGTCATCCACCCACGTCGCGACGATGTAGTCGTTGAACGCATCAGCTTGTAGTACGTCTGGGCAGTGGTTCATAGCATCGAGCCACGCATCCTGGACCTGGAGCAGGGGAAGCAGCGGGAGACCTGCAGCTCGGCGAACCCACTTCCTAACCTCAGCATCTTCCTTGTAGGCAACCGCAAGTCCTAGGTCTTGCGTCTTGCGCCATATTGCCTGACAGAAGTGGAAGAGGCATCCCTTCAACGTGGCCTGAGGGAACACAGTCTCTGCAGCAACAATGCTGGCTTGCTCAAAGTCAGTCTGGATCACTGAAGGTGCGAGCGGTCTGTTGAGGGTCTGGTGTAGGTGTAGTCTGGTGTAGGTAGCTCTCGTGCGGTCTGGGAGTAAGGCGAAGACCAGTGGGTACATGGTCGATCCTGACATGGCATGTATGATGTACACCTGGTTCCAGAGAGCCGGACAGGAGGAGAAGGTGCCGTCCATGTAGATGTAGTCAGCAGACTGCAAGGCTTCCAGGGACTCTTCGGAACAGAAGGCCAGGATCTTGTTTTCTTCTCCATCCGCAAACAGCAAGAATCTTCTGCCATCTTGAGTTGTGGTCCACTGGTCTTGAAGGTCCACCTCAGCTCTTGATGCAGGCAGTGGTGGGATGTTGTGGCGTCTGTGACGGTACATGGCGCTGCTCACACTGGGGAAAGACGGCAGGTGGGCTAGAAGATCTTCCTCCTGATGGTTCACCTCGTTGTTATAGATCTGCTGCATTGGCGTCGTCTCTTCTCTAGCTCTCTTCCTCAGCGTGCTGACAAACTTCAGGGCCCGGTCGTCACTAGGTGGATGGCTGTGTTGTGTTGTTATCTTCACGAAGTCTGTGACGGTGGTACACTTGCCACTGCATGACCTATTAACACACCGCCAGTAAACAGTGTCCCCCTTATCCTTGTTCTTAGCATACAAGTATCCGTCAAGTAACACTTGTGGAGCACCTTTCTGAGACATCACATATTCTACTTTCCGTAACCCAGCCATTGTGGAATTGGAATGTCTATGCCATGTTTCTAACACCTATATATATGGAAGTATGAGATTAAAGTTTAATTGTTTACTCTAAACAATGTTTTGATAGAGTATTTTCATATAAACACATGTACCTGGGAGGATTATACTGTTTAACAATGTTTTGATAGAGTGCTGAATATATTGTTACAGTGTGTTACTACTCAGTATTTTCATATAAACATATACCGGGAGGTTCATACTCTAAACAATGTTTTGATAGAGTATTTTCATATAAACACATGTACCTGGGAGGATTATACTGTTTAACAATGTTTTGATAGAGTGCTGAATATATTGTTACAGTGTGTTACTACTCAGTATTTTCATATAAACATATACCGGGAGGTTCATACTGTTGAACATTGACCTGTTGATTCAGTGATCTGCTCAGTGTTTTCATATAAACATATACCGGGAGGTTCATACTGTTGAACATTGACCTGTTGATTCAGTGATCTGCTAATTTGACTGTGTCGCTCTACTCACTGTCAGAGTGGACCAGTCCATTACTTAATTGAATAGGTGTGACCAGCCTGACAATGAACTTTTCATTTCTGCTAATTGGGATTCTGCGTTTTGCAGTTCTGCGTTTTGACAGGATACCATGATGTCGACCACCATTTCGTGGATCATCTTCAAAGACAATGATATACCATTATCATAGAGATATCGAATAACGTAATAATGTAAGTTAATAATGTTTTGTATCGTGACTAATCTAATAATGATGATGATTTTGTTATGATGATGTCGACCACCATTTCGTGGATCATCTTCAAAGACAATGATATACCATTAGCATAGTAATATCGAATAACGTAATAATGTAAGTTAATAATGTTTTGTTTCGTGAATAATCTATGATAATTATGAGTAAAAGATTAGGAATGGTATATGATTTCTTTAAACTAAAAATATTTGTTTTGTTAGACAGTGTCTTTGTCCAATTGAGTTATATCATACTCAATACTATAAAACTCACGAATGGTTAAGGGTGTATTCAGTCAATAAACCTACACATGTAGTTTAGATATTATCTGAATAATAAAGAACATTCGTCTAAGGCGTTAGTATATCATTCGATTTCACACGTGTTACTGTATTGTAGAGAATCTTTCTAAAATTTTGAAATGAATGATTGATGTCAAGGAAGCATAGTAATGGTACCATTGTCGCACATTCTCACGCTATCCCTTGTGATTTAAGTGACCCTTTAAAGATAACACCCAGACTTTGTGTCCATTTTTTGTTTAAATAGATTTGATGATTATCACGCTTTTGGTCATCTGAAGCAACTAATGACGAGAATATATGTACTAGATCAAAATTTTTGAGACACGGGCGTGGTTCTTTAAATTTGTACAGATCCCATTTTTTTAAAAGTAATGATGAATCCCTTATAGGAGCTTAGTAACAACGAATAAAGGAAATTCATGCTAAGCATGAAAACATGGCCTATTAGAACACATAGTTAAAATGAAAACTACGTATACTTTCACATCTTGACATTGCTTTCCTTTTATGTTTTAGAGTTGATGAAGAACGGTAAAGAGCGGTTGGAGACTTCATGATATGGGCGCATGGATCCGAAGGTTAATGTTCGCTGCCGTGTTCACGTTGACTCTGTTTTACGTATATATCTACAGACTGTCAATATCTCAAATTGTGAAGTATCCGTTCGTGTATCAGATATATTATCCTTTGATCCCAGGCGAGTATCCTAACCTCGACAATGACACCTTCAGACAGTCTTATCTCAAGAATCTCAGCTTCATATTCCTGCACTTGGGTGACGATGCCAATAAAAGCATTAGAAAAGGTAGTAAACCAAACACAAACATTTCAAATGCAGTAAGACATGAGAGGGCAAAAGAGACCCATACACCAATGGATTATGATACGACAAAAGAATTTATTCCTCTTCTTACACTGTTTACAACTTGGCCAAAAGACAAAAAGTACATTGTTAGAAACAATACAATCAAGAATTGGGCGCATTTCAAGCCTTTAATCCTGCCAGTGTTCTTTGGAACTGATGAATCATATACAAAAGCCTTGAAGTGGAATGGTTGGGACGTGAGACGGGTTCCAAAGAGTTCACCATTCGGGGTGCCCATATTGAAATACATGTTTTTGGACGTTATGGCAAATTATAAGTCTTTATTCTATGGATATGCAAACGGTGATATACTATTTACAGATGGTCTTGTGGAAACTCTTAAGGCAGTTGCAAGAGAAGGTAGTTATGAGGACCAGCCTTTCCTCATCATTGGGAAACGGACAAATGTGGAGAACGTTACAACGTTTGAGGGCAGTTCTGTTTCAAATGTATCGAAAATTGCCAAAGAAAGAGGAAAGTTGTTCAGAGGAGACGCCGAGGATTACTTTATAACCGATGCATCGTACCCGTGGGGGCACATACCCGGAGTTGTTATCGGAAGGATGGCTTATGATAACTGGTTAGTTATGAATTCTAGGAAGCTGAAGCATAATGTGATAGATGCAACAGCTACAGTTATTGCTGTACATCAAACTACGGAGGCTGGAAATTTCGAAGGATCTAAACACAATCATACTGATTTCAATACTGGATTGTTGATGACGTTGTATAAGAATTCCATACGCTATGGAGCTGGCGTAACAGACTGTGCTCCTTTTACAACACAGTACCGTGACTCCACTATACATGTTGTTCGGAGGAAGCATTTACATCCAGTTTGTTATATTCCGTAGATTTTTGTTGTGAAGATTTGTTATGAAGTGCTTCCCTATTGAGAACCTGTTGAAAATTTTAATCAGACTTTTTATATCATCTTTACATCAAATCGACAATAGTATCGTTTACTGAACTTACGGGTTAGCATGCATGGGTTTATTTAAAATGGGCACAAAACTGGTCAAACCGGCAAAAAAACCCGGGTTGAAATGGCCACAAAAACATCATATCAGCCACGTATCTGTAGTCAAGTCAAGTTTGTCAGATTAAAAAGTCACAACGGCCACACACCAAAATCAAAATAGGCAAACAAATATGTAAATGAATCGGAGAATGGATTTGGTTTTACATTTGGTCATTTGGAATTAAGTTAATGTATTACTTTGGTTATCAGAAGAGAACGAAGTCATTTTGGAATTAAGTTAACGTATTACTATGGTTACCCGAAGAAAATGAAGTCATTTGAGAATTGAGAATAAGGTGCTTTATTCACTTCCTTTTCCTTCGATATAAAATTTTCATAATTCGCAAGTTTTGTAGCAATTTTGGTAAAGCTGAAAGGTAAGACTCTTCACAATTTCATAAGTATACAGCATACACAAATTGTCTCATAAAGCGAACCCTAATGAGTCACATAAATTAAAGATAAACATATTGTTTTTGAAAATCATTGGCGTAAAACGTAGTAACAGCTCGTAATTTAGTTTTATCAATTTAAGGTCGAATGGGCATGGGGACGATCTAATGAACTCAACAAAGGCAGTTTCAAAATATACAATGCCTACTAATTTATTGTTTGTATACTTTTCTGAATATAATCAATTTTTTAAATTTATTTTAACGAATTCAGTTATAATAATACTAGCTAGGATAAAAACAGACCTACGATTATCTTTCAAATCATTGAAGCATATCAATCTTTTTTCTTGAATTAGGACATACTATATATCACACTTCATTTCATGTATTCATTCAAAATTAATAACAAATCATAATTTTCCAATCACAATAATTTCACCATATTAACAGATATCCTGGAGTATTTTGAATTGTTAGACTCATGGCATGTGAACTTATGATTTTAAAAGGGTAAATAATTATATTGTTATAAGGTGTTTATAACCATAAATTTAAGCTTATGTACAATATTGTTGAAAACCAGAAGATACCATTTCTAAACAGAGATTATAACAATTTGTGAGTTATTTACTTGATAATCAAGATTAACAACCGTGGGTATGTCGATGACCAAATTATACATTTATCACACATGTTTACTCTTTTTTATTTTGATGAATGACCAGTAAAGTTAAGAAAAAAACTTTGATGTTAGTTCATTATACATGTATATCATATTTGGTAAAAAAGCAAGTCTCATTTTCCATGTTCATGTTTTCTAAGGATACAGAGTATTTGAGACCTTGGCTCCCAAAGTATATAGTATCATAGAAAACATGAATATACAAGTACATTTTGATGTGGGAGATTATACATATAGTGAATTGTTAAACCTTTCAGTATGTTTACATCTGTACAAGATATGTTTACTGTAGTTCTCTAGAAACCACAAGGAAAGTCATCTTCAGTACGTTAATATTATTAGATTTTTTTTATATCAGTTGCCATTCTTCATCAATTAACATACGTCCATTGTTATTTTTCGTTCTTTATTTTTTGGGTCATTTTTCAGTTTTGAATGTTCATTGCTGAAAAATGATGCAGCAGATTTCCATGCCATCCACTTATGTGTTTACAATTTGATGTTTAAACTTACTTATATCTCTTGACAATGCAGAATACTTTTGTGTTCAACTAATGCAATGTTGATTTTATCTACTTCTATATCACTTATATTTCAAATAATACAATAATGTATTTAATCCATTTTAAAACCCATGTTTTATAATAATTATTCTGTATCTAAAAAAGACAAGACTTCTTCAAATTATTAGTGGATATCTTTTTTAATAGGTGAATAATAAATTGTCATAAAAGAAATATCATCAAATTCTTAATAAATCTCAAAATTTGTAAAATGGATAAAAGGGGAATTAGAATTTGCAACATGACATATTTTCCTTTATGTTAATCTTTTAGAAATAAGAAGTATTTTTTTCTTAAAAGAAATCTGCATCGGAAGGGAATGAATTTAAGGGAATTTTTTAAATGTATTTGATTTAGTTGCTTGGTTGTAAAATTGTAGTGCTTTTAGTTTCCTTGCTATGGCATACCGCTTTTGGGTCCTTTAAAACACTAGTAATTGAATATCAATTCTTTCTTCTAATAACAAAGTTTTCTTGCTCAAGATTGCATGTGAACTATTGATGATTCGTCTTCGAATTAAAAATTGTAATTAAACGTAAATTGAAGAGTAAGACAATGAATAATATACATATATATGTAGATATATATGATGATGTTATAGCGGGAGCTCAAGCATTATACCCCTACGTGGGGAGCTTGATGATTGAACGTGCAGCAACGTGAACATAAAGCAAGCAGCCGGTGCGATTAAAAGTCGTGTTCAAACCTATTCCTGTGAGAATTGTTTTGTTTGTCTGTTTTTCGTTGTTTCTGTTTGTTGTGGTTTTTTTTTATGTGTTTTGATTGTTTGTTTTTGTTGATTCTTTTTATTTGGGAGGGGAGATGTTTTTGATATTTACATGTATATCAAATTATGGAAGTTTCAAAGTTTGAATACGTTAAAGTGACACAGAGTATGTTTCATAATTTTTATATATGGCATGAAAAGAGTCAAAATACCAATTGTCCTGAGGTAAGTTCAAATCGCTTTTCTAAAGTTTCATTTTTCATCCTACACTGTCAAAATTACGATATTTTTTTGTCATCAATCATTATCAAAAAACGGCCATATGAAAGTTGAGAAGTCGGAATTCTGCTTCCCATTTACTTTTTTATATGTTATATAACTTACTTAACACTATCAGTCCCTTATTGTCTCTTTATCTGCTGTAAATAAGATTTCAAAATTACGTTTCAATCATTGGGACACGTCAGTGTCCGGTTTTCGACCGTGAATTTCGACTTTAACCCAATTATTGTCACTATGGTGAACTGATTAGCAGATTCTTATTTTCAGAAACAACCACTATTTCTCTATTGAATAACACCATTTATGAAGTTTGACATATTTGACTCCAACAAAATACTATGTGGCCCTTTAAATTCTACAAACATAAGTATGAATAAACATATGATATTTGTCCATAAATCTATTCGATCTCACTTGTCCGTCATGCAACATTTGCGGTGACTTCCGCCTCGTCAAATGTGTTCTAAATTTATTAGAATAATGATTAAAATATATTGATGTATAACAATTGATCTTATTTAGCCATACGGAGTGTCAGAGTCAGTAGCGCTTGCGTTGTTGACAACTCAACTTTATCGGACATCACATCAAAAGCGCGTGTTTAACTCGCATCTAGCAATTGATCAGTTTCCATTTCATGGTACATTTATTGCCAATATGAAATCTGACCGATTTCTTTAACCGTGTTCAGCATGTGCACACTTTTGATTAAATTTGACTTATGTCGTTTTATGTAAGTTACAAAAACTACTTTCTTTGTGAAAATGTCTTACGTCTAAACATTTCTAGAACTGTTAACAACAAGTGGATTCTTATAAAATAAATGAAGTAAACAGAACTCTGAACCAAATTATTTTTTCACAGTAGCCAATAAGAATTTAGTCTTCCGCACAGTATGTGGTAGTATAATACATATACACACAGTGTCCGGCTTTAGTATGGAAGAGTGCACAGTTTCACTAACGCCATTTTTAGTTTGCAACACCGACCTTGCTACTGAAATCTTAAGCTTTGAATGTAGTATCAACATGAAAGAAGATATGACTGTAGTATTGAAATGAAAGAAGATATGACTGTAGTATTGAAATGAAAGAAGATATGACTGTAGTATTGAAATGAAAGAAAAAATGACAGTAGTATAAACATAAAAGAAGAAATGAAAGTAGTATTGACATAAAAGAAGAAATGATTGTAATATCAACATGAAAGAAGAAATGAATGTAGTATTGACATAAAGGAAAAAAGTGAATGTAGTATTGACATGAAAGAAAGAAGAAATGACTGTAGAATCGACATGAAAGAAGAAATGAATGTAGTATTGACATAAAAGAAGAAATGACTGTGGTATTCACATGAAAGAAGAAATGACTGTAGTATTAACATGAGAGAGAAATCAATGTAGTATTGACATGAAAGAAGAAATGACTAGTATTAACATGAAGGAAGAAATGACTGTAGTATTAACATGAAATAAGAAATGAATGTAGTATTAACATGAAGGAAGAAATGACTAGTATTAACATGAACGAAGAAATGACTGTAGTATCAACATGAGAGAGAAATCAGTGTAGTATTGACATGAAAGAAGAAATGACTGTAGTATCAACATGAGAGAGAAATCAATGTAGTATTGACATGAAAAAAGAAATGACTGTAGTATAAACATGAAGGATGAAATGACTGTAGTATTAACATGAAGGAAGAAATGACTAGTATTAACATGAAGGAAGAAATGACTGTATTATTAACATGAAAGAAGAAATGACTGTAGTATAAACATGAAGGAAGAAATGACTGTAGTATTAACATGAAACAAGAAATGACTGTAGTATCAACATGAGAGAGAAATCAATGTAGTATTGACATGAAAAAAGAAATGACTGTAGTATTGACATGAAAGAAGAAATGACTGTAAATTCGACATGAAAGAAGAAATGAATGTAGCACTGACATGAAAGAAGAAATGACTGTAGTATTAACATGAAGGAAGAAATGACTGTAGTATTAACATGAAGGAAGAAATGACTGTAGTATTAACATGAAAGAAGAAATGACTGTAGTATTAACATGAAAGAAGAAATGACTGTAGTATTAACATGAAGGAAGAAATGACTGTAGTATTAACATGAAGGAAGAAATGACTAGTCTTCTTTAACTTGGCGGAGAATGTTACATGTTGTGTCAGACTAGTGCTCCAAATTGCTTCAGGAAAATCTGATTCGAAATTAAAAACCAAGGTTGGCAAGCGTGTTACCCGGTTACCCAGGACTGAATGTTCCGATCCTCCTTACATTATCACCCCTTGGACATTTCATGAGGAAAATCTATAATCACACTTTTATGTTCACAGCCGTTCTCTCCCAACAGAGGTAGCTCCGTCATAAATTCCTATAAAACCTCTGTCTTAATTCGAAGGTTTCTTGTGCACGAAATGTAATACGCTAATTGGATGCAATCATAGTTAGTTGTGCAATCAGCGACGCCGTTTCAAAAGTTATCATTCAAATCGCCAAAGTTATTTCCGTAAGTTTGCTAAAAGCTAAACTTTATTCGAATATGCACCTTGCACTTCGACTCGTACTATCATTGATTCTAAACTCTCTTGGAATGAGAATAATGAGAAAATATATAAGAAAGGACAACAACGTTTACATTTCTTGTGGAAACTAAAATACTTTAAAATAGATCAAACCATCTTGATGTTGTTTTACAGAACCTTCATTCAAAGTGTCCTTACATTTAACTTTTTAAGTTGGTTTGGGAACCTGTCTGTTCAAAAAAGAAACAAATTGATAAAAATCGTGAAAACCGCATCTAAGATTATTGGGCTTCCTATTGAAACGATCGACAGTTTTTATGAGCAGCAGTTATCGAAAAAAGGAAACAAAATTTTGGGAGATTCTTCCCATCCATTTTTCTTGGAATATACGACATTACCTTCTGGACGTAGGCTGCGTATGCCGACTTTTCGAACAAACAGGTTCCGCCAATCATTCATTCCCTGCAGCATTAGAGAAATAAATTCTGTCTAATGTTGCATCATGTTTTTCATGTAAATTAAGTAAATTATCTGTCTATCTTAACTGTTTTGACATGAATTGTTTTTTAATAGTATGTTATTATTTGTCTTCATTCTGGAGAATTGTAATTATACAAAACAAATTTCCCTTTTGGGACAATAAAGATTATCTTATCTTATCTTATCTTATGTCTTTACAGAACACAAACGCCTCATTTTTCAACTGTTTAATTGCACAGGCCTGTGTGACAACAAATATGTTATTCATGCATTTGTTGTTTTCATTGGCTGAAATATAGCCAGGGAGTTTAAGTTGCAATATTGTCCCGCTAGGGGAAAGTGCCGGAACCTCGAGAAACCTTCGTATTAAGACAGAGGTTGTATAGGAATTTATAACGGAGCTACCTCTGTTGGGAGAGAATGGTTAACAGCCGAGCCCAAGGACGGTTATCTGTCAAATTTCAAGATTCTTGAGCATGATCTGATAAGGACTGATATTAACTTAGCGTTAACAAACACTCATTTCAAACGTTTATTTTATCAAGCCGTCTCATTGGGTTATCGTTTTTAAAAAAGACTCAAGGGCGGGTAATTTGAGTACATTTTTTCCTGATGAAAATACCCAGGGGTTACTTGTTAAGATCATTAGAACATAAACGAGATACAGAGGATGGTTAGTAGCTGGCATGGCCTGCAACCTTCGTTGCACGTCAAATAACTCAATTCAAAGTCAGCCATTTGGGGTATCAAACGAATCAGTTAAAAATCCAGATTATTCCGGGTTGGGATCTAAGACACCCTTTACAGCTTTATGAAGAGATATCAGGTTTGGTTCTCCTATTTGGGGGCAAAATAGAGAGGAACTTAGGATTTGGTACAAAGTGTATGGTTTAGCGGTCTTTAAATTGTATCACATCATAATGTGATGGTCCTGTTAGTTAATCAAATCATGACTGCAGTAGATCTGTTCAAAGTGAAAAACGGGCATAAAAATGAAAATTATTGCAAAAGTTGATTCGTGGATGTGTCCATCTTTTTGCTCGACAAGAATAATTAGTTTAATTAAGTTGTTTTGCAAAAGTGAGTATATGACTTTAATCATATGACAAAACATTCTCTCCCAACAGAGGTAGCTCCGTCATAAATTCCTATAGTATAGGAATTTATGACGGAGCTACCTCTGTTGGGAGAGAATGATGACAAAAGAGACCTACAAGAGCTCGACTAATCAAACGTCACCTGTCGAGGTATAATGCTTCATGAAACTAAGCTGTGAGTAATCTATGTTACCCATCTACATCCGTTAGAGCTCCATTCATTCGTCGAATGTCTCCACTGAGGCATTCGGATTAGAAGAAACATTGTTGTAGAGTAGTTATACAGTGGTAATGACGTTCATTGTGTCGTCACAGATCCGTATATTTCAACTGTTGATATCGACGTTTCCATTGAGGCAATAATTTCATAACTTTACGGAGTAAAATGTAAGGTTGATATTTGGCAAAGTCATTTGCAATCGTATTCCTTGACAGTTTTGCCACCCGGTCCAAACTAGAAGAAGATACTGAAATAAGAGCGAATACGAGCAATACAAGAGATTTTATGCCCTCTTCGAACACTTTTTACTATTTTTTATAAACTCCCGATCGATTAAGTTGTTGATATTCTCGAATCAAAGGCCAAACTGCAAACCATTATTTCGTTAAAATCAATAATGAAAAGAGCTCCCAGTCCACCCGCCGGCATCTACACAGTCAAGCCCGAACCGCTCAAGAAAAAGATAAAGGATCTGATCTCCTGTCCTGATTGAGAGCTCGTCGGATCCAGTTCCATGAACCTGCACCGCCGACACTTTACCTTTCATCCCCCTCTCAACAAAAAAAGACTCGTCGAAGAAACCATAGATGCAAGTTCGTGAAGTTACTCGCACCACGTCTACGACAACCAATTACCGCTTCGCTCTCAACTCTTAGCAGCCAAAAAACCCAGGCCCTTCATCTATATCCACTTAACATGAAGAAGTAAGAATCCCCAAGTCCAGCCCGACCTAGAACATCTCGTCATCATGACAGAGGCTGAAGAATTCGTTCAGTAGAATTCCTTGTTTATCAGTAAGCAGTCCTGCAAAGAGCTGCTTAATTGCAACGTGTATCAGCCACACCGAACCGTCTGCAGGCACCCTCCAAATCGTTAAGAACCAGTTCTCTTTTCCCGGAGAGTCATTCTCTGAAATTTATCCTCGACCACCTTACAAATGGGAGCACTCATTTTTTCATTGCCTAAACTTTTTTATTCCAAATTTCAAAATTTCAAAATTCAACCATATTATTTCACGTGTTTCAAAACAATACCATTTAGACCTTTCTAAACAAGATTTGGGCACATAACTTAACTTCATCATCTACCATTTCGTTGGTAGCTATTCAGTTATGCCGGAAGTGTTCGTTAAATCTCCAGCCCATCGCCAATAGTGGTAATAGGTCATTGTTACGTTATGCAGATATGTACAAGGAGACCATGGAGAGATGGAAATATAGAGCTTATAGATCGATAAATGGCTCTCTTTAGACCACTCAACTTCGACAAGTGTAAAAGGTTCAACTTCAAACGTTTAAACTGTTAAGTGATTGTAAATCTCAAAAGACTTGTCACTGATTGACCAACTACTACTGACATATGTGAGAGTGAATCCACCCCCTGTTTAAGGAGGTTCAACATGAATACTGAACCATCAAAGAGAGAACGCCATAAAGTCTTGTAGTTTTCGCTAGAAGTGAGGTGAGTTGGTGTTTAACGCCGCTTTCAAGATTATTTCACTTATATCGCGGCTGCTAGTATTATTGCAGGGAGAAAGCCCGCAACACCATTGTGACTATGCATTGCGGTGAAACCTGCGAGCATAGGCTGGAACTGCGAACCATGGGTGATACTGCGCTGAAATTCAGTGTAGAACAGTTCTCTACTGCAGACAAAGTTGCCGAGCCTCTGGCGGGATTCGAACCACGGACCTAATGATCCGAAGCCGAATGCGCTAACCAGTTTTCCCTAGAAGACAGTGTACTGTGATGTGTTGACACCCAGAATAAATATGGATATCTGTGGATTCAACTGAACTGAAATTATGAAAATGATTGATCTGGATGTACACATTCACATTCAAACCTATAATTAAAACAACCTGCGATTTTAAAGACCTCGGAATGTAAATATACGCAGTGAAAAAGTGTTGCAACCAGTGTTTTTTCACCAGTATAAATTGTCTGATAAGAAATTGTCACTGTGTGATATGTTAGAATCATTTTCTGACAGTTTGAAAAATAAAATATAATTCAGATATCATTTCACTACTTTGAGATTCTTTCATTAATAAAATCTTGATATTTGTGTGTCAAGGGCATGTTTAGTTGTACTGTGATGTGAAGGTTAATATTGGTAGTTGTAAAGTGAACATTCCATTCTTTCAACAAAATAAATATAGACTGGGAATGTTTTAGCTCGATTGCAAAAGTGCGATTGCGATGTACTCCACATATTACTACCAACGAGAGATTTTCTTTATAAATTGAAATATGTTGACAACTCATTATGTACATTTTGTAACGAATCTGACGAAACCATTTATCATTTGTTCTGGGGGTGTAGCAAGGTGAAAAATATACGGCGCGAACTTAAATTGTGGCTCAAAACTATTATTATGCTATTATTATATTAGTCAAGAGTATCATATACAACTGTAGTAAGGAAGAGTATCCCCAAATATCACATTTATAAAAAAAACCCCAGATAACGCAATACTACAATATCACAAATTTATTTACATTAACCAAATCCAGGAGGCATACTTTCTGAAGTTGTGGTCCATTTTACATATTTTATTTAGAACAAAGGAATAATTACAAATTTTCTGTATGAAAAACGTATTTATTTATTTATTATTCTGCATGTACAATATATATCGAATGTTTGTCCTTATATGTGACGGTGTGTCCTGTATGTATGCATACCTGAAAAGAAGAAATACAAAGAAGAAAAAAAGGACTTTAATCAAGAATCAGATAATTCCATGTTTTTCACTTTAAATCATTTTTTTAGTTTTGAGAATGTCGATTTAATAACAACATTATTGTTTTTGTCATCAGAATCTTCTCACGTAGTTTCGACATAAGAACAACAAAAATTCGGTCCACCTACTTGCAGTTGTAACTCATCAAAATTTTCCTTTCTAAAAAAAAAGTCACATTATATTATTTTTCTATGTTCTCAAGTGTTTAATTAAGTCAACTCTACCTTATATTCCTGACAGCAAAACAATTAACTTTAGTTATCAATATAGGGTGGCCACATTAATTTTACAATGTAATCATATAGTATCAAAATGATAGCTTTTACATTTTGAAACTTAATCAATTTTAAGTTTTGAAGCTTTTTGAAACCTACGATGTTGATTATTCAATACGATACTTATCATTCTACGAACCATGAGTGACGACGACAGCTGTTATACAAGAAGATATGGACTTTGAAACTTGTCGGTCTATTACACACGGCTGCGGATAACTCAAATGTTTCTTTGACCTTTTCCGATATTTGATACTCATGACCTGGATACCTCATTATCATTTGGAAACTTGGTTGGGTCGTATGGAAGCGCATTGCTGCCAGCAGTGAGAAAACATACAAATATTCTGATTAGATGGCAGTTACATCTAATTAGATGATAGTTTATGAAAACTAATGTCTAATTAGATGAAACTATCATATAATAAGATGAAACCATCATATAAGATGAAACTATCATATAAGATGAAACTATCATATTATTAGATGATAGTTTTAACTGAATAGATGATAGTTTCATCTAATAAGAGGATTTTCAACTAATTTAATGATTATTTCATTTAATTAGGCAAAAGTTTCATCTAAAATTAATTTCATCTAATTAGATAAAAGTTTCATCTAATTATAGGATAGTTTTATCTAAGTAGACATTATTTTCATCTACTTGTATAAAGTTTTTATCTAATGAATGATTATATTTAACAACTAATTAGACAAAGCTATCATCTAATTAGATAAAAGTATCATCTAATTATATAAAAGCAGCATCTTATTAGATAAAAGAATCATCTAATTAGATAAAAGTATCATCTAATTAGATAAAAGCAGCATCTAATTAGATAAAAGTATCATCTAATTAGATAAAAGCAGCATCTAATTAGATAAAAGCAGCATCTACTTAGATAAAAGCAGCATCTAATTAGATAAAAGAATCATCTACATGTAATTAGATATTTCATGTATAAAAACATTGTAGTATTAGATGTGTCTAATTAGATGAAACTATCATGTAATTAGATGAAAATATCATATAATTAGTTGAAACTTTGTCTAATTAGATGACGCTATCATCTGATTAGAAGTTATGTATAATGTTTTCACTTCTGGCAGTAATACGCTTCCATAGGATCGGGTATGCATTACGGAGGTGGGTGAAGACTTAAAAATATAAAAATAGCACAGGGAATTCATACAATAATCACCTTGACAAGCGGTCAGGTATTCATGAGAGACATGCATGAGATGAACATGTAACATCATAAAGATCTCGCTTATTTAGTGAAAACCTGAAACGAAACGGGTGGCAAACATATACCATATATCTGTTGGATCCTCAAGCGCAAACCGACCGAGAATGTAGGACACAACCCGAGGTTGCGCAAACTTACAACACTTGTGACAATCAGCCGACTCAACTGTAAGTGAAGATTCTGCGATCCGTTTGATTCAAATATATTTACCAAATATTTTGATTGTTTTGCATTTGTTAAAAGATTTTTAATGTCGGTTATATCTTTCAACGAAATTTTGCCAGGATGTAAAAATAACATTTTTAACTTGTAGAAAGAAAACGCCGACATAGTTATTTCAATTTACATGTTGTTTCACAGTTTCAGGGGATGCAGGAAGCACCCATCACATCATAAATAGTATTCATTTTAAAGGAGAAAATACTAAATTATCAACATCTGTTGAGTAATGGTTCTTTAACAGTGTATTCGGAAGTAGATATTTATATATTCGATATATAAAAAAAATGATGTTTAAATTGCCTAATAAACGCTCAGGGAATATGATAATGAAACGCACAGCTAACACAGACATGTATACATATTCAGGCTCGACGTTTTTGGACATCCCTCGTGGTAAAAGTAAGATCACTGACTTCCAAAACTGAAGCATCGAGAATTCCAAAAGATATGCGTAATATCATGGTAACATGTACATCTTCATCAAATTGCCTCTAGATAATATTATCAACCGATGAAGTGAATGCTATTTTGCTAAAAGTGTGAAGACCACATTTACAATAAATGTTGTTCGTAGTTTTTCTAATGCAGGGCTGAAGGCAAACTGTGTTATGATTTTATTCAGGTTGAAGGTTTATAAGTTTTGCCTGGTAAATAAATGTATGTTTTAAACAGCTTTGTCATTTTTGCAATTAAAAAAATTGCATGTAACATAAAAAGTTTCTTTTTGAAATAGATCCATGTAGGTACATTCTCTACATGAGATATAATCTCCATTCAAGAGTGCAAATTTTTAATCTTTGATACTTCACAATTATTGGTAGTAAACAAATTGAAAACAGCTTTGTCATTTTTGCAATTAAAAAAAATGCATGTAACATAAAAAGTTTGTTTTTTAAATAAATCCATGTAGGTACATTCTCTACATGAGATATAATCTCCATTCAAGCGCATCTGTATTACTCGGGTACAGGGTATATTTTTAGGTCGACTTGTTTATTTTCTTAAATGGTTATGTGGTCTTGGTATAAGCATCGTAATGCTTATATGTTTAGTATAGCGACATTATAGAGAATAAAGTCGTGATTTGTGATAAAAAAAACCCATACAATGGCGCGCACTAAAACTCAAACGTATTTTGGAAATTCATTTACAGCAACCACAAAGGCATATATTGGTTGATATTTAAATATAACGTCACATTTTTAACATTTATATGAAAAATTATCGATTATCATATAATAAAAGTTATTATAATAATTTTGGCCTTTAGAGATAAAGATGAAAGTCCATCCTGCTACATCAGCATATGTGAATCCGCTCTTGCTCCTTCCTAATACTTTGATCTCTTTCAAGCCAAACCCCTCGTATCGCTAGCTATCTAACCAGCCAAAGAGACGGCTCGCATTCAACAACAGCGGCACAACCCGGATGGAAATCCTTAATTAACGACATTTCATTGGCTGAAAAAATAACAGGCGAGCATAGCCACGAATATTAAGATGGCAGCCATACGAGGGATTTAGTCCGACAGAGATCAGGGTATGAGGAGGGAGCGAAAGCGTATTCATTTACGCTGATTTAGCAGGATGATGAAAATTCAGAAAAAGTGCTTTCAACTTAACATAATTATGGTGTTTCTGCTCTTATTCAGGTCACATACACAATTCATGTAACATACCCTGTTTCACTTTAATAAAGAATTGAAATAAATATCAAAATTAAAATTATTTAGAGGAAACAAACATACATTTACCAATTATTCTCAGCCCATAGGTCTCACTGGGAACGTTTCTGTCAGATGTACTAAGGCCGACTCGTGCCCCTAAACCTCTGACCATGGATGATGACACCTGTTGTTTACGATAAAGAAAAAGGTTCATACCTACCTTCACTTTTAATTAAATCACATCGAAGGTTAAGGTCTTACTTAAGCTAATCAAATTCAAATTCAGAAGAAAAAAGTCATGATGTGTATTTTGTTTATTTCAGGTGGGACGCCATCATGACCAGGCACCATTGGCAAATACGGAAATATTTGTGGTTCTATCTTTGCCTACTCTCTACTTCTGCCTTGCTATACATGTTTGTTAAAGGTAGTTCCCAGTGCAAACACGATCTTAAAGATGACAAAATACCTATCAGTCTTAAAACAAATAATTATAATAATTTGGAAGGAGACATTATCAACGGAAAAAGGGAACAAATCCCTCTTTTGACATTGTTCACAACTTGGGAAGCGAATGATAAAAAACACCAAGTAAGAAGGAACATTCTCAAGAACTGGATTCTCTTGAAACCTCATGTGAAACCCGTGTTCTTTTACGACAAAGGCACTAATTTAAAAGCTGTTCAAGATCATGGCTGGGACATACTTCCAGTAAGCAAATCAGCAATTGGCTTGCCAGTATTGAAGAATATGTACTTGGATGTCAAGGCTAAATACAAATCAATATTTTATGGTTATTCTAATGGTGACATCCTTTTTGACAATGGGCTCGTTGAATCTCTTTTGGCAGTTGCTAATGCCAGTCTGATTCCGAATAAACCTGTTATGGTCATCGGTAGAAGGACAAATGTTCCACTCAAAGACATCTCCGAAAATATGGGACATGATGATTTATCAAAACATGGTAAAAGAAAAGGACGTTTATTCTTTATAAAAGCTGAAGATTACTTCATAACCGATGAATCCTATCCGTGGCAGGATATTCCAGAACTAGTTGTTGGGAGAGTAGCATTTGATAACTGGCTAGTACTTGATTCCTGCAAAAAGAAGTTTAACGTTATTGAAGCGACCCCGACACTGCTTGCTGTCCATCAGACAACAGAGGCTGGCAATTTCGAGGGTAGACATAAAAAACTGCCTCACTATAATAATGCTTTGTTGCAGAAGTTGCACTATAAACTCAATTATAGTTCTGGTAGTACTTCGTGTGCTCCGTGGATTACTAAATCTGTGGGCGATTTATTTATAAAACAAGTTAAAATTTTGTGGAGAAAAGTTCCAAGATACTGTTATCAGTACTAACCTAATCCCATTTATGTAATATATATTCCTTCTCAAAATCTTGTGCTTGATAACCATGTTAGCATGGACACTGAAACAATCTCGCAATAAAGAAGTTGTAAATCCTTAGGACTATATTTATCTAATCAACTTCTAAATGCCTCTCAAAGATGGTGCCAGTACTAACGTTTAAAACAAATTCCACTCTTTAATAACTTTTTGTATCTAATGATACAATCTAATGATATCAAAGTATTATTTTCACAAAGGAATACAAAAAGAATAATAGAGGTCGTTAGGTTTTTTGATTCAATGTTTTTGTTTTGTTTCAGTATGTACATAATCGCTTGGAGCTAATTCAATCCTATAGTTCCTACAGAAAATCCTGCAAACGATGCGCTTCAGAGCGTCATGTGCTTGGTCGAATACCAAATCTGTTGGCGATTTTGTGAAAAATTTGTGAACAAAAGTTCCACGATACTGTTATCAATGCTTATCAACGGCTTATCAAACAATCCACTGTTGAATCAGTTTACTTACTTTCATTTAATACTTTCACATTAGAATACAGACAGTGCTAATGTTTGTCAATCTTTTATATGCAATGTTAATTCTTTCCAATGTTCTATATCGCTGCCAGCTAGTTCGATCTTAGTTAGAACCAATAAACCTTTTAAAATTTTCTGAAAAGAGTTTGTTATTTAGTTTTGAACGCAATTGACTCATATAACTGAAATTGGTTGGATTCGTTTTTAACAAAAAGATGGAAAGCTATGTAGTTTTATTTTCTTTGCTAGTTTTGAAAAATTTGAAATTTTGGAAATGTCAGTGTTTGAATAGAAACATGCTCCAGGTTGACTTTTGAAGATAAAATACATCGTTTATATGAAACATGAAGCTAGAGATCAGTAGTAGAAATAAACGTTTTTATGTATTCAGCAATGTTTCATGCAACTGTAGATATGTCGTCTGCCAAGTTTCGGAGAAAATAAAATTTTTGATCGAGATCGATTTGATTGATTTGATTTGATTGAGATGTAAAAAGTCTCAAATGTCGTCTGCCATATGCATTGTCATGATCGAACTTAGATAGCTTTTTGATATGTTTGAGGAAGTCATTTCGTCCAATTGTTTTTACCTAGCGATAAATGTGAAGATTGATTTTGATTTTCAAAATACCTTGATTACCCTTGTCTATTACCATGCATTCAGATATCATTTAAGTGATTGTGATAAAACATATCTATAATGATGAATTTATGCATTTTGCTGTTTAATGCCTTCTTTAAAATTGGAGTGGGTATAGGACATCTGTACTGCATCTATGTTATAAGTAAAAACAACATTGTTATGATGATGATGATGATGATGATGATGATGATGATAATGGATATATCTTGTGCGCCAGTGTCCACCCACTAGTGCATGCTCATGGCGCATATGATATAATGCAAACAATATCAGGCATTTAATTCAGTGAGATAAGGATATGTTGATGACAGGAAAGAAAGTCCAGCCGAGGTTGTAAATATGTATTTAAAAATCACCTATGTCAAGATTAAATCATTGCTTCGACTGAAGTTTATGATATATTATTTGTTGATAACGCATTAAATCAAGTCTTTGCCAATTAGCCCAACCTCATATTCTACTAATTTGAAGACAATTTTGTAAAGCCAGTTAAAGAAATAGACCGTGATTTTCATTGTATTTTCTTAAAATGACATAAAACGTGTCAAAAAACGCTTATGATGATTTTCATTTAAAAACATCTTACGTATCCACCTATAGATAACAAATACATGACAATTATCAGTTTTGACTGAAACATGAACGACTTTTTATGTAAGTACCTAAGCCAAAATCACAAATACCATTACATGACCACTAGTTACATAACCCTTCAAACACGTTTAACTAAAATTTGATCTGCTTCAGAACAGAAAGTACTTTGAACTAATTGACGTGCGTCACTGTCCAGTTTTCGATCAAATTTGCTTGATAACTTTATATTGTCACCCTACTGGACCGAATAGCATTAAAATAATAGTTTTCAGCGACAGCAAGTGCATCTCCATAAAATTGTAACATTAATGAAAATATACACATATCTGCTAAAATACAGATCTGCTTCGTGTCCACACATTATACCTACATTGAGGTACATACAGGTACATAGAAGTACATAGAGGTACATAATGTTGGTCGGAATTTGGAGTAAAAATGAACGTGGACGGAGTGTCCTCTATATTAAATATGTCAAAACGATTTAAGTAGGCTTCCCTAGCTTATTATACGTCTATCAGCGGGTCTTCATATATCGTGTCAGTAGACACTTGAGTAAGTCCAAAACATTTTTCAATAGAAATCAGTTATAAAATGTTTTTCTAATCATAAAACTTCACATGGGCTTCTGGAGCAGAAATGTCAAACCACTGTGACGTAGTTTACATTATGACATCAAGGTATTTTCACGTCATCAAAGTGTTGACGTAATTGCATTGTCATGTGTGTTCTCAGTGAGTCAAACGAAATGTGAAGGCATGGGCTGAAACGATGGAAAGGTACTTGGCGACTTGATTGTCGATGTAGACTGTACATATCTCTCGATCTTACACAGTCACTCTCTCTGAAGAAAGCAGGTTTTGGTGACAAATGTCGATATCGTACACATCCTTATATGAGAATAATTACATCTGTAGAATGAATTTCAATTTTGTTCAAAATGCATCCATAATTCTATCTTAAGCTCATAAAATTTTCTCCAAAATCCATAATTTCACTCGATTGGTAAATATTTTCCTTCTTTTGCATGTGCGCGTCGTATTTTGAAGTAACAGGCGACTGTGACAGCCACAAGAAATATTCCGCCAACCAGTGAGCCCGTAACAATTGCAACCATGCGGATGTGGTTCGCATTAGAGGCATGGCACCCTCGCTTCTCGTCAGACGAGTCTGCACAGTCGTTGTAGCCGTTACATGTCATGTCGGCGTCTATACACAGCGAGTTGCTGCATGTAAACTCGTAAGGTTGACAATCACCTGGAATCATTTGAAAAAAGTCAAAATACTTCAAAATAGTCAATGTTCTTTGAAAATACATGTAATATGATATATATATACATGTAGCATATTTTAAGATTCATAACTAATTTTCTTTGAGAGGCATTAATTCAAATTTATGTTTCCATTTATTTTTGTTTTCCTCTTCCCTGCATTTTTGTATTCTGCTCTGAGCTCAGTATTACGAATCGGAATATGAAGAAAGTATTGCTACACCAAGTTTTCTTGATTTCTGCCTGTTTTGCAACCTATCTAAACACATCGGGTTTCCCAGTCATATTCGAAGCTCTTCTGACAAATGTATTACCAAAACGGAAGGGACCACTGGCCTTACATACAGCTAAGCTTCAATTTCAGTATAACAGTCATTTTGCGACAACCGTTTGTGATCAATGGGGTTGCACCAAATACTGATTTATTTCTTCTTGTTGTGTCTTCATTCATCAGTCTTAGTCAGAAAGATCTAATCGCAGATTGCTGATATACCAAAAGCTTTCCGACAATGAAGTTTTATATGTTACAAGGATGACGTCGATATTCACTGACGATTTTGTTTGTTTGTTTACCTGCAGACATGATTAAACCTAAAACAACACTTCAGTGAGAATAAGTTTCGTATCAGTCAAATATGAATAGCTATAACCACGACAGTCACTGAAAGTCACAGGTGTTGCATTACTTTTTTCCAGGTGTATGAATAGATTAAAGTGGGGATCCCAAAAAGTAGACCTGATTACCGTTAATCTGTGTATGGAAGGATGAGAGAAGGAGGGAGATTGAGATATTCTTCAGTTCTCCAGCGTGCTGACTTGAGATGAAGGAAATACGTAGAGACTGCCTGCTGCTGTTGTATGCTGGAAGAGATCCGTTCTGGACGCACTGAAGCTCTGTGGACGTTATAAAAATAGAGCCCAATGGTATGGTAAATAAACTAAACAGACATAAACTATTTTTCTTGCATAATTAATACAAGGTTCGAGTTTTTAAGTCATATCTGCAATGCTATAAAGCCCATTGGGCCTTTCAGGCCAGATGAGCTAAAACTGAAATCTTTACATCACATCCAACGAGATAGTATTGAGTGGTTCGGTGAAAGACGATCTACTAATATCTAAGCTTGTACTACCAGTTTTTAGAGATTGTGAACTTGTTTAGCTTTATGGCACTCCATCCAAGGCAAGGAAAATTGTCTTTTGAGATTAAACATAGTATATTGCGTGGACCGCAATACAGAATGAGTTATCCATTGATTCTGATGTTAACCTACCATATGAGATAGGTTCAGCTAGTTATGTTAGAAAAATCATCTGATCATTTACAAACTCTTGTTTTCAGCTTAAACTGACAAACATTTGCAACATAGGACAACACATTTAGAAATATTTAGATGCATGCAGGGTGACAAAGGAAAGTCGGGATATGCACTAATACCTACGTTACCAAAGCGACTGTGCATTTGAAGGTAAATGAACTATTTTCAAGAGGCAATTGCAATTTGTAAGAAAATATCTAATTCCTCAAATCGTTCCCAATAAACAGTTTATGGTGTATGTATCATCTTCAGAGGTTGAAAACATATCATTTCTCAGTATGATAATCCATAGTCGTAGAGGAAAGAATAAAGTATTAATCAATAACCACTGGCGGCCATTTTTGTGTGAACATATTTTGATCTTTTGAATTTGGCAAATTGATTCATACAGCTTAACCCATTATGGTATGACCGCTTTAATATATATATATATATATATATATATATATATATTGCAAACCCCAAACAATCATAACTGTGCTGCACGACGCTACGCAACGATGTGCAGTAAAAGTTTGATCTAATTTAAATGAAATTGTATTAAATGTTATAGCCCATTTTCATATCAAAACTCAACTCACCGATACCTGTGTCCTTTTCCCCTTCTATCCCCGTTATATGGAGAGATGTCTCATGACAATCGTGGTTGGTCGGAAGGTGTATTGCTAACACTTGCAGGAGTAGTCTGTTGTTCGTTACATCAGCTTCGACGACGGTGTGGCAGTTCCGTATTTCTGTGGTCTCGTTGACTTCGAGATTGAGCACGAGATCTTCCGAGATGCTGAGTATTTGGTTACACACGTCCAGGAAACTGACTGTTTATAAACGCGTTTAGTGATTTGATAGATAATGTCTTAAATAAATTATATATATATATTGATATTTATTGATTTTGCTACATCTGTAAGTAAATCACTCACAAATTATCATAATCAATAGTTAAATAAATTGTGTTTTAGAGAAACTTTACAATGATATTTGCAATAGATAGCTATGTAAATGTATATCACAATAGGAAATTATAAATACAAAACATGTAGAAAACATAATTGAATTGGTTTTATTGCAATGTATTCAAACAATCTACTTACAAACTGTAGGGCTGTACATCAACTGAACGCCAGCAATAAACAAACTACTTACTACAAATAGATTTAACAATAGCTTGTTGTGAAACATTCTTTATGAAAAGAATAGTAAATGTCTACATCGTAGTCACCTCTCCGTCTTGCTATTGTTCAAAGTTCAAAACAGTATCTGCCAACTGATATCAGATATGTACTACGTGTATCATATATATAGAATATGTATTCGGCATTTTATCAAGCCCGGATGGAAAGGAAAACGCATATTAACATTCTTATACTTAATACATATTTTGAGAAATTTGACGAAAATTGTTTTCGTTAAAGAGCCAGTTTAGTTCTATAAGTCAGTCTGCATTAGCTTTGTAGCGGATGTCGTAGGCCCAGTCTACATTCCAGCTTAACACAGCGATACAAATGTGCATTCGTAATCACAAAATAGGTTGATAAATGTCTTTTCTAATTGACATACGAGTATTCTAAGATTCTTAAGGCACAAAACGGTTTCATTTAGATTTTCATTTGTCACATGTGTATCAAAACAACAAACAGAACAAAACAGAAAAGTACGAACACATACTATCTTATGACAGGGGTTTAATACAAAACATGAACCAAATAGGATGTTCATGTCATGAGATGTCTTTAATCCTCATTGCTTTATTTGGAAATCACTTTTCCCAAAATAGTTCAAATGAATGTAGCGCCCTGTGGGATTCGAACCCTAACTCTCAAAGTCACCACCGCATCCCTCAGAGTAACAAACCATGCATCACCGCTTATAGTGACCGTAGCAAAACTTACCCATTAAACCACCAGGCACTGAATTACGTCTTTAAAAGTATGTTATTATATCTATCATTTATATGATATCCATGGAGGCGTCATACAAATCTTGTCTGGCCATTCTGTCCACAAAAGAGGTAGCTCCGTCATAAATTCCCATACAGCCTCTGTCATAATACGAAGGTTTCTTGATCTAGAACGCTAGAATGTAGAACGCTGATTGGATGCAATCAAAGTTAGTTGTGCAATCAGCGACGCCGTTTCAAAAGCTATCATTTCCATCGCTTAAGTTATTTCCGTAAGCTTTCCAAAAGCTAAACTTTATTCGAATATGTACCTTGCACTTTGAGTCTTCTTTACAAAACACATACACCTCATTTTGCGACTGCATCATTGCATAAGCCTTTGTGACAACAAATATGGTATTCATGCATTCGGTGTTCTCATTGGCTGAAATATTGCCAAGTAGTTAAAGTTGCAATATTGCCCAGGTAGGGGAAACTGCCTGAAGCCCGAGAAACCTTCGTATTAAGACAGAGACTGTATAGGAATTTATAACAGAGCTACCTGTTTTGGGAGAGAATGCAAGAGAGCATGTGTCAATCTGAATAAGGTACACTTGAAAATTCAAAATAATGGAAAAAGATAAATGTTCATGGTTTATGTATTAAATATTCTTTAAAAAATAACAAACTGAAGATCAGTCTTCATATAAGTTCATGACCAAGGCTTGTTGACACTAAGTATATCTACATGTATGGTATACTTAGTAACAATTGTTATCGACTATTATCAGCTCGTTATCACTGTAAAATACCCGTATCAGGAGCATTCATAATGACCTAATTTTGTCAGATACCACAGGTTGCAAATTTGATTTGTTATTTCAAAATGAAAAGAATCCGATTTGTGCTTTATGTAGTCGCAGCCTTTATTGCATCTACATCGGAAGCCTACACACCTGAAACATGTAAGTAAACTTATAAATATCGTTTTCTTGTGTAATCATGGTGGGCAGGTGGACATTTTTCTGAACTACCTTTGTGATGTTGTCTTATGCGCATTATAACTTTGAATGCCAATTCAATATCCTGTGTATGTCTGACTGAATACTGTTTTATTTTAATAATTTCCAACTGCTATTTATGAGAATTCAGAAATTTATTCATTATTAGGTTAACAATCAAGATTTTGAAAGAACTCGAGGGGTTATATATGTAAAAATAGAGGGCTCTTTTGAGCTATTTTTCATTGCCTATAGCAACAACAACATACATACATACATACATATACTATATATATATATATACACACACATATCAAAATATCATTCATTGAACTGTATGTTAGAAATTTTACATAATCATTTTCGTATAGTTGTTAGTAATTTAAGTGGGTTTGACTTTCAAGAATTCCGTTTAAGTATTTTCTAATTTTTCAAGTGTCTTGTAAAACGGAGTAACCATACCATCACTTTATCATTTAGAGAAGGGATATGCTTATCAAGGGTCGTTCCAGGTATTAATAGTTTCACTGTGCAAGGATAACAATGTAAAATCATCATAAATCGTAAATTAGAATTGATCACCATTTCTTGGCAAAATACCTTACAGTCAAAACTTTTAGATCATTTTGTGAAGGGAACATTTTAACACTACATATATAAGGCACGGATATTAGGAATACCTGGAACAATTCTGGCATTCCACGAAAGGGACATGGAGTCAGTGAGAGAAAATTAAGATTTCCTGATTTCTGCAATAAAATCTAATTTGAACCCATTTTCGGAAAAGTTATGGTCAAAGAGACAACATGGGTTAACGTTATGCTATATCTTACGTTTTTTACCAAAAGTATTTTGAATAACAATTTATAAGATAATCAAGAAATTTGAATTTTTGCATTTTGCACCCCATTGTTTCATCAATCCTAAATGTGATCATGTAAGTACTGTGAGTTTCTTCTTTAAGTATGTGATAGTAATGTGTAGTGCTCTCATCTTTTAAAAAATTCAATCTTTTGGATGCTTGAATAAGTCAATCTTAAGAGAACACCATTTTACATGATATTTGCACTAAATATGAAAGAAAGGAAACAAACTTGTGTTAAGCAGCTGTAATCCTAATTACAAATGTCCTGTGTATTGAATTTATTTTTTTATTTTCAGATTTCCTTGATCAAGAATGTGAAAATGTCCTCTCCTTTGACAAAGATTTGATCCTTAGATTTAGTGACAATTCTACTGAAAGTGACCATCCGGAGTGGACGTGTGATGTAGTCGTCCAGGCCACTGACCAAAGGCTCCTCATTTCCCCTCTCCATCTGAATATCACCGAACTGTTCGTGTGTAGTGACAACTCGCTGTCCATTGTGAACTCGGATGGTGAACCGTTGACAGGTACGAAAAAAAATCTTTGACAGAAAGAAGACAGGTTTTTGCTGGATAACAGCAAAAAGTTGCTAACTAGAAATTCTTGTCTTCGTTACGTACGTATTGATAATGTATGCAGATATAACTTTAAACCAGACAGTTGTGAAAAATAATCCTACTAAACTATATTCTTTGTTTACCGGAGGTTAAAAAACCCCACAGACTTTAACAAATTTAACATAAATGACATTACATTTCAAACATGGCTATTAAAGGTAATATTCGTAACAGGGACATGGAATATCTTGTTGTAGTCAAATATTCCAGATGCTAAATGCTGTTATTTTGTCATGCAGTATCGACTGTAGGTTCGAAATACTATTGTGGTGTTTGTAGGTTTAGCAGAGTGACAATAAAACGGTTATGTCATGATTTGTGTATAAAAACCTGACAGTGACGTGCGCAAATGATGAAGGTTGGAAACATTTCCGAAGCAGATACAAAACCTACTTATACCTATGGGCTGGTACTGTTGACTACTTCATATAAGCAGTATTTTCATTTGGGACGTTGATTTCAGCTTTTGAACATAACATACGTTGCATTCACGCGGTTAACATCTAACACCTTAAATGTCCTTTTTTCACATTTTGGGATGAGCGTGCCAAATTAAATTGAACTTAAATATGACAACATGATCTTGGAACGTATCAAAGTCAAATAACAATTTTAGAAAGTTACTCTTTGCCACTTTAATTCTTAAAGTTATATAAACATATGACAAGAAACCACAATTAAAATATTTATATTAGTTATTCCATAGTCATTGCAAACTTATAAGTGAACAGGCATGGCATCAGACTAAAGCGTATTTGTTACAAGTTTCTTATTGTTGAAAGGTTTCAAGGAGTGACAACGCGAACAAGAGAGAGGCAGCTCCGTTAAACGCGGTGGGCTAACCGTCATATAAAGGGATAAAAATTCAGATGTTGAAACTTTAGCAAGTTTTTAAACAAGGTCGTGTGACCTGTTTACTTAAGATATAGATTTCATAATGTGCATGTGTGCAACCGGAACAGTATATATATACATTTGCTTCTTTACCTATACCCGTTTTCTTTTTTTGAGAAATAAATATGTTTAAACCGGAAGTGCAGGTTAACCTGGTTTAAATACCGGAGCGTGTTGTATATGGAGCATTGAACTACAGTTTATGTTTAACTTGAAACCGTGTATAAGCCCAGTGAACAAACACGTGCTGAAATCGTTTTCTTATGAATTCAAACAGACATTTAAGGGAAATTTTAGTTTACTAATTGAGTTAAAAGTTTCAATCAAATGCAAGAATAAATTACAGCATAACAACTGTTTTGACTCGGAATAACAGGTTGTAACGAACGAACAAACTAAGAAGGGGAGCGACGTCACATCTTTATTCTTTTAGAGAAAGATTGACTGAAAACGATAAACAAGACTGATAGTTTAAATGCATCAGTCAATTAGTATGTTTACGTTCATACATGTGCATGCAGCCGAACTTACAAACTCCATGTTCTTTACAATGAAAAGCTTTTATATTCATTAAATCAATTAAACATGTTAAAGTAGGGTTTAATATTGTTTATCTTACCGTTTTATATGCGCTCTCTAAACTTATGAACGAACTTGACTTGAAGACACCAACACGGTCCCTCCACGAACACGACTTGATACCATGTGACAACCACCTGGAATTACCTGCCCCTAACTGGGCTCACGTGTGCTATGCGCAAACGAGAAAACTATAAATATAATTTACCAACCAAATCCTTACATTCCGACCCCTTAATTGTGGAATTAAATGAAACAATTACCAACAAAACCATCAAAACTGATAGCTTAATTCTCCTTTCTGTGAGAAACATAACGTTCTTGGAAATATATCAACAAAGAAATATGAAAAACTTCTTTTAACTTATCAAAAAAGAAATATGGCAACCTCTTCCAAACTAGTCAGTACCACACAACTCGTCATTAGCTACTTGTTATACCAACTCAATGTCTACTTCACTTCACAGTGGCCTCAAGGATGACACACAACTTGTCAATTGGTCTTGTTAGAGTTGAAGTTGCAGTTTTAAGCTCAACTGTTCGCACAAACCCCCTTTTGTCTGTTAGTACCTTCGTAACTCGTCCAAGACTCCATGCATTTCTCGGTAGATTGTCCATAACCAAAGCAATATCATTTACATTAACATTTCGATGAGGACTTGACCATTTCTGACGCTCTTGTAGGGACGTCAAATATTCTTGTGACCATCTTTTCCAGAAAATATTTGCAAGATATTGTATCTGTCTCCAGCGACGACGTGTGTAGCAATCACTTTCTACATACAAACCTGGAGGCAGTCGTTCTCCACTTCTAAGCAGGAGAAGGTGGTTTGGTGTCACAGGAGTCAAATCATATATGTCACTTGAAACTGTTGTGATGGGCCTGTTGTTGACAATAGATTCGACTTCGCAAAACAGTGTATGAATTCCTTCATCATCCATCTTGATGACTTGTGAACGCAACAGAGAGTACATGATTTTCCTGATAGTTCTGATCATTCTTTCCCATGCTCCTCCGAAGTGAGAACCCATGGGCGGGTTAAACTCCCATGATATTCCTCTCTGTATCATTTCCTGGTGAATAAAATGAAGATTCCAAGACTCTATTGCTTCCTTCATCTCTCGCTTGCTTCCAATAAAGTTGGTACCATTGTCAGACCAGATCTTTTTGGGACATCCACGTCTTGCAATAAATCGACGAATTGCGTTAATGCATGATGAAGTGTCAAGTTGAGATGCAACTTCAAGATGAATGGCTCTTGAAGCCAAACAGGTAAAAACTACCCCATAACGTTTGACATTACTTCGTCCTCTCTTAACTGTAAACGGACCAAAGAAATCCACTCCAACTCTGGTGAATGGAGGTTCGTCACTTGATACCCTATCCAATGGAAGGTCAGCCATCTTCTGTTCCTTTTGCTTTGCCTTGTAAGATCTGCAGATGACGCACTTTGAGGTAACATTCTTGATGAGGTAACCAAGTCCTAAGATCCAGTATTTCTGCCTTAAATGACTTGTCATAGCAGCTTTTCCTAAATGGCCAACAGCTTGATGGGCATCCTGTACGATAAGTTCAGTGACACGTGAGTTCTTAGGTAGTAGGACGGGGTGCTTAGTTTCAAAGTCCAAACTTGAACGACTTAGTCTTCCTCCAACACGGATCACACCTTCTATATCAATTGGATCCAGTTTCCTTATTGACTTATTAATACTTGACACACTTTGTTTGTCTAGGGCATCAAAAAGTTCTTGAAAGTGAGATTGTTGAACCTGGGTAAGTATAACCCTTTCAGCCTTCTGCATAATCTCTACATCAAGTCTTGTTTTTGTTGTTGGCTTTGTCTTGCTAAATTTTCTTTCACCTTTTTTCTGTTTCAGATAATTGAAGAAGAGAAGATAGTACCCAACAAACCTTTTCAGTTTGAACCACGAAGAGCAATAGCTGACAAGCTTACTGAGTGGACTCTCCAGAGGTACTTGCAGATGTGTTGTATTCACACTTTTTATTTCAGGTTCATCTTCTGGTAGTTCTCCAACTTCAACGTTTGGCCATTCTGTTTCTGGTTTTGCCAAGAAGGAAGGTCCTTGAAACCAGACAGGAGCATAGTCAACGAACTCGTTCATATTCATCCCTCTTGAAGCTGGATCCGCCGGGTTTTCCTTGGTAGACACATAATTCCAATGGTCAATGTCGGAGCCATCACGGATAACAGCAATCCTATTTGCCACGAAGGTCTTGAAACGGGTCTTTTCATTTGCCAAATATCGTAGGACAGTCATGCTGTCTGTCCAAAAGAATACTTGATGCAATTTGTACTGGACTAATTTCTGTACCAGAAGCGAGAGACGAACAGCTACGTATGCTGCAGTGAGTTCCAGTCTTGGAACAGAGATCTTCTTGAGGGGTGTCACTCTAGCTTAGACAAAACGAAAGAACAATGGATGTCTCCCTGTTCGTTTACGAGCCTGAAGTATGCCACAACGCCATATCCCACTTCGCTTGCGTCTGCAAAGACATGAAGTTGACAATCCATTACTGTTCCAAAATCGGCTGGCTTGTAACACCTTGGAACACATAGATTCTCCAATGTAGGAAGGTCTGCTAACCACTGTCGCCATGACCTCAGTTGAGCTCCTGCGATATCTTCATCCCATCCGATACCAGAACGACATATTTCCTGGAGTAAAATCTTTGCCTTAAGGACAAATGGAGATCCAAGTCCCAAAGGATCGTAAACAGAACTCACCACTGACAATATCATTCTCCTTGTAAGTCCCTTGCTCTTGACTTTTACTTGAAATCCTAGCAAATCGTCCTGAACTTTCCACTTGACCCCTAAGGCTCGCTCAACAACACTTTCTCCCTTTATCTCTTCTAGGTTAAAGTCCTTAGCTGCTTCTCCTCTGTCTTGAAGGGGTACATTATCCAACACATCACTGCAATTAGAAATCCACTTTCTCAAGTTGAATCCTCCTTTGCTGCACATTTCAGTCACTTCATGAACTTGTTTCGCTGCTTCTGCAGAGGTGGGTTGAGAAGTGAGGCAGTCGTCAACATAAAAATTGTTTCTGACAGCATCAGAGACACCTGGACTGAAGAGGGATTCATTATCCTTTGCTGTCTGTAGGAGTGCGGAGTTTGCGCAACTTGGCGAGGATGTGGCGCCAAACATATGAACTTTCATGCGACACTTGATGGGCTCTTGGGTGCAATCTCCATGTGGCCACCACAGGAAACGTTGGTAATTCCAGTGCTTCTTGATCACCAGAACTTGATAAAACATGCTCTCGATGTCCCCCATAGCTGCATATGGTTCTTGTCTGAACTTTATAAGGACTCCAAGCAGACTACTTGTCAAATCAGGTCCAGAGAGTAGCTGTTGATTCAAACTGACACCATCATAAACGAATGCACAATTAAAGACAACTCTTATCTTCTTCTTTTGGGGATGGAACACACCATGATGTGGGATATACCATACGGAGCCATCGACTGGTTCTTCCTCATCACTTGGTATGGTTTCTGCATAACCTTTCTTGAAAAGATTCTCCATGAAGCCAGTGTACTCCTGCTTGAACAAGTCGTCACCTTCAAGCCTTTTCTTTAACCTTTGCAGCAGACGGTGAGCTGTGCTGTAGTTGTTTGGGAAAATAACTTCCGAGTTCCTAAACGGCAAGGCAATACTGTAATGCCCATCCTCAAGCGTAATGGAGTTGTCAACTTTCCTCATGAACAGTTTGTCTTCTTGAGAGTACTGTCTCATCATCAATGAGTCTCTCGGGGAAGTCAGAGTTGTACGAATGTCTTATCATCTGGTCAAGCTTGTTCAAACTCTCAAACTCTTGGATTGCAGTCACCTCTATCCTGTTCATCATGCACTCATGAACTTCAGGACATGTGTCAATTGGACGTATAAGATTCCAAACAGCCCATCCAAGTCTTGTCTTGGTAGCATGTGGCGTGTGATCTGGACCAACGATCACTTCGAGGGGAGAGTAGGCATCAGCAATGTTGTTTCCAATGAGAAGTCCAATGTCTGCTTCAATTTCGGGAATATGCAGACCCTTGAAGTGAGGCCACTTTGAAACATCTGAAGCAGTTGGTATATGTACCTTGCTGACTGGAAGCTTATCCACTGTGAACACATTAGGCAAGTCAACATTATTGTCCATAGCAAGATTAAACACTTGTAAACCACGTAATGCACAAGTGTTAATTGTGCGGGGTTCTCCCATACTTGTTATGTTCACTTTCATTTGTTTACCATTTACTCCCAACTTTCTCATTAAAGATTCAGTGCAAAAGGTAGAGCTACTGCCGGGATCCAAAAACGCGTAAGTCTCTACACAATGTGAACGGTTTTTCATCTTTACCTTTACAGGGATGATCACCATGGTGCATATCTCCTCTTCCTGACCGACCCCCGTATCCGACGAAAAGCAGGAATTCGATGCACTCGTAACCCTTTCGACGAACTGCTGACTTTTGGATGGAGGATGATCCATGTGGAAGTAAGTGTTGTGACGACCTTGACAGACAGAACACGTAATGTCAACACAGCAGCTGGTGCTCCTGTGTCCAGACTGCAGACACCTGAAACACAACCTTTTATCCATGACAAATTGCCACTTCTTAGCATACGACAGAGAACCAAATTTCTCACACTTCATAACAATATGACCTTTACCATCACAATACAGACACCTGTCTCTCGGCGGTCCTTGAGGGATTAACTTTGTTGATGACTGAACATCTGTAGCAACACTCAATTTTGAAAAAGTACCTTTACCCTTTTCCTGCCTGGAAAGACTGGATGATAGTCTAGGTTGCAAATTGTTCAGGGCATCCTTCCCAAACACCGGGTCATTTGCCTTTCTAGCTTCCCTTTTCAGAAAACAAACTACTTCCTGAAACCCAAGAGATCTACCATAGTCATTCAAATGTTGAGCATGAGACCTAAACCTTTCCTGGTATGTGTAAGGTATCTTAGCAATAATCCTTCTAATGTTATCAATGTTGTTCAACACACCAGAAGACCCTACAGCATTGTTGCACTCATTCAAAAACACAGCATAATCCTCTAAACCCTTGGGAGAATCAGCTCTAATGACAGGCCAATTAAGTGCTTTGCTTATGAAAGAGTTAACTACAACATTTTCATTACCATACTTTTCTTCAAGATCATGCATAGCAGCTGGAAACCCCTTGCGGGCATCTAAACACACATAACTGCTAACAATTTTCTTAGCTTCACCTGATGTAAACTGTTCTAAGTACGTCATGCGCTCATCAGGATCACATGTATTGTTCAAAACCTTAGTCTTAAATTGTCTCATAAACTTATGATAGTCCATGGGATTGCCAGTGAAAACACTTATTTCTGGCACAGGTTTACTCAAGTGATTGACAAAAGAAGTTAAAATGTCAGAAACATTATCAGTGTTAGTCTTTCTATTTTCAGGCCAATGCTTGTGTCCATTTTCTCCAGCAAACCGAGAGTCACGTGAGGTAAGTATGTCATCACTTGTGTCTCCGTGTTGAGCAGATCTGTTCTTCCTGTCTTTTCCTTGTACAGGAACGTTGTCTACACCATAACCGTCATGAATGAAGTCAACGACAACCTTCTTCACATCTTGCGTCTGGGTCTCAAATCCCTGGGAATCATTGAGAAAATCCTTTAGTAGTTTCTTCTTAGTATTGCCTGACATCAACGGACTAGGTTGAGCAACTTCTTCACCAGTCTTCTTGACATCATCCACATCAAAGCCACAAGATGATTCACCCAAATCCCTTTCAAAATCTGCAAGCACTTTACTTCTTGCATCAGATACAGCCATCTCAGTTTGCAAGGCTAACTTTTCTTCTTTTAACTTCAGCTTTACCTTCTCCATTTCCAAGGATTCCTTCTGTTCTGTCACTGCAGCCTTGGCAAGTAACTCTGCCTTTAACTGCTGCTCCTTGAGTCTTGCAGCAGAAACTGATGACTTTATTGAAGACGGATGACGTGAACTTTTATTTGACTTACTCATACATTTGTCACTTTCTTTAGCATCCTTCTGACGCTGTTCCTCGCGTCCCTGAATCCAACCATCAACTGTTTCCTTAAACTGCTGAAATGCCTTTACATCATCATTAAAGTCTGTGAGTAAGTCTAAGTAGAGAGAAGGAACTTCCACGGATGACTGCACTAGACCACTTAAATCATCAGTTAGTTTCATAAAGTCCTCAAGATTAATCATCCACTGAGTGTACTGAGTTCTAACTCCTTCATAGTTAGAAATGTCTGACATGGATGAAACTATTTTACCTTGTGTCTTCAGCAATAAAGATTTCAAACATTTCAAGTTTTTAGTCTTGGTGTCAAATGTATACAGAAGTCCCTTACAAGTCATTGTCCTAACCCTGGACTCAACCGTATGTGCACTCCAATGTGATTCTGTGTCCCTTTCAGACATATTTCCAATTTCAATATTTCACAGCACTTCAGAGTTACTAACATCAGCTTCTTTCAATGTCAGAATTTCAACTTACTGCCAGTCATTTCATTATGAGTACTTGCAATGTCAAATTCACATATTCCCAAAGTCATTCACTAAATCATACGAATAATGGTGGCAATGTCAATTTCCAAATATATCTACAAAGCCACAATATTCAGTGGCACGAATTCATAACATTGTGTCCATACGAACGTGGTTGTACTGTACTTGGTTTCACAGCGACGGCCGAGCCTAGCAGGGAACGTCTCATACGGGCGGTCGAATTGTAGCACGTGCAGCTCGGACGAGGCGACGATATCCAACGATGCATAAAACGTCAATGTTGTAACGAACGAACAAACTAAGAAGGGGAGCGACGTCAGATCTTTATTCTTTTAGAGAAAGATTGACTGAAAACGATAAACAAGACTTATAGTTTAAATGCATCAGTCAATTAGTATGTTTACGTTCATACATGTGCATGCAGCCGAACTTACAAACTCCATGTTCTTTACAATGAAAAGCTTTTATATTCATTAAATCAATTAAACATGTTAAAGTAGGGTTTAATATTGTTTATCTTACCGTTTTATATGCGCTCTCTAAACTTATGAACGAACTTGACTTGAAGACACCAACACGGTCCCTCCACGAACACGACTTGATACCATGTGACAACCACCTGGAATTACCTGCCCCTAACTGGGCTCACGTGTGCTATGCGCAAACGAGAAAACTAAAAATATAATTTACCAACCAAATCCTTACACAGGCATTTGGCTCCGCCCACACTAATACCGCTTCACTATTGTGCGACACCTAATAGAGCTATTCAGAAAAGATTATGAAAAATATTAATCAATATTCTAATGAACTCGAGAAACAAAACCTATATCTAAGAACTATGGTCCTAGAAATGAATCAGTACTTCTATATTATCACATCTTTCAGACGTTCATTTCAGACCCACCCTGGATTTGTGGTGATCATATATCACGTGACACACTGAAAACTTCCGCCGGATATGCATGGTTCAAGTTTAGAAAGGCCGAAGGGATAGCTGAACCAGGATCTTTCGAATTTCTCATCTCCAGCTTCACAGTTGCTAAAGATGGTAAATCGTTTATAATGATTTGATTCATCTATGTACAAGGTAACGCAATATGTAACAAGGAATCGTCTACTTTAGTGAATAATACAACTGCTGATACTAAATAAAAAAAAAAATAAAAAAAAAGAATATGTAAACTATTCAGTCTGATAAAAATCCGAGGTCTTAAAGTTTCTAAAAAATGACTCTCGCGGGTTTCAAACTCATTCTATTAGGGCCTTTCCTCTCGAGCCTCTGATTGAATGAGTGAAAAATCTTAAACACTATTTCTCCTTGGAACAAGCTCGTTTGTAATCTGACTATTTAAATTAAGAAAGTTTTCAAGTCATAACTTGCCTTTTGCAGGACATTGTCCATCAAACAACTTCAAATGTGACAACAACCTGTGTATATCTGCTGACCTACATTGCAACAACTACAACGACTGCGGCGACAACTCCGACGAGACTTGGATGTGTAGCACACTGCATCTTGTCCTAGTAGCTGTAGCGGGCAGTATGGTGGGGCTCACCCTCGTGATAATAACGATCATCTGCCTCGTGAGATCGAAGAAAAGAAAATCGTACAAAACTATACAAGAATAAGACAGTGATAAACACACCAGCAATTGAATACAGGGTATAGGTCAGGCGATAACCCTGTGGTCAGGCTGTTTGTTTTCGAATCAAGTGCATAATTTTCTAGGTTCGGAGCTTGCCAAGAGCTCGGAAAGCTCAATTGATACTGATACAGATAATACGGTTTGGAACAGTGTTAATAGTCAGCATCACCTAATCCTTCGCCTGTTTAATACAAACATAATCATAATCACACTGCTATTTTCCCGAGACGTAATAAGAAAGAAAGCAACAGAATACATTAATTTTCCTTACGAAATATATCCCTGTTGCAAATTGCTTTGTCAAATCGGAAATGAAATCTAATGATAACTACTACTGTAAATCATTGTAAACATTTGAATATGTATTATATGTAAATATGTTTTATAATATAATTCAGAGTACTTTTGATATCAATTATGTACTGAACAGATGTCTAATGTTTTTTCCAATTTATCAATAATATTTCTGTTGGTAAAAGTAAAAAATTGTTCGGGAAACCTCATGTGTTTGAAACTTTCGTGTTGATATTGTAAAATTAGACGACATTAGACGAGTTGAGATTCTGCAGTGATCAAAATACAAGTACTCTTCTCAGAATCACATCAGTTTCATCCACTTAGCATATAGCCATTACATGTTTTCATCATGAATAACAACATGGGTCGAAAAGGATTTTAAAGGGGAAGAAACACCTCTGTGGGTAAAGAAAGGAATGAATAATGATAATGTTTTGATCCTCATAAGATAATGAATTTGGCATAAACATATATACATATATAAAAATTTTCGGAAATGAGATTTTAAAAAAGTCATACTGCTCCTTTAAGAATATCACAATTTGAGTACTGTCGTTCTTACTTATTCATCCAGCTATTAAAAAGCTTGGAATAATTAAGTTAATTAATCATGACCTTGACATCACTAGATAACTGAATATTTCTTGTACCATTAGATTAAATTACATATTGGAAATACGCGCGCGTCACATGATGATAAAGTCGTAAAATCAAATGTATTCTTCAACTGAATAAATCATTATGATCAAACATTAGTCTATTGTATCAAGTGTACTTTCAGCAGGAATTTCATTATAAAGAGAAATCAAACGAAACTTTCTCACTGACATGGATATATTCTTCGAGTGTGAGTGAGTGAGTTGGGGTTTAACTTGTTTTGAACAATATTTCAGTTATTAATGACAAGCATCCAAAAGAGAGTGGACAGATCAGGGAGAAAGGGATTGAAAGGATGAGGGAAAAGACGGAAAGAAAGGCATAGTGAGAGATAGAAAGCAGGTTTTAGAAGGACTGAAATTTGGTCTGACTTCTACCCGTCGACCTGTCTAGCTTGGGTGGCCCTATCAGGAGCGTGTAAGCTCCGGCTGGCATAGCTCTTGGGGTCTCTGAAGCACGCAAACCATCACACCACGATAAGGTATTGAGTCCAGTGGTGGTATATTCTTCGAAAAGGAGCGACTAAAACCATATGCAATCAACGAGCAATGAATTTTACAAAGAAAGAAAAAAGTATCACATATCCGATTAAGTTGTGTTAAATGTGATATATATATATGTTGTATGATACTTATATATACCAAAATACCTTATAGAACCAATATATTTTCTTTTGACAAAGTAAAAAAAAATATATAATCTGGTGCATCAGTTTGTGCAAGAACTTTACTAAGCCCTCTCAGCACTAGGTTAGTCGTACATGCAAGTGACATACATTAAAATTAGCTTACGACTCTCTTAGCACTAAGAGAGCTTTGAAAATCTAGGCCCAGGATGAGTACAATATATAGTAGTTGATGGACTAAGGTTTTATTCATTAGATTCCCAAAAAGGCAGCCCAATGTCATGACAATCACATACCATTTATGCCGAGCCTAACTAGTAGCCTTCTTCGTTTCTGATCGAAGTACTGCTCCACTAAGGGTCATATCAAGTGACCTTTCACAGCAGCAAATCAGAAATGAGGAAAAGGAAAAACCTTTGTACTGACGCCAATCGACTATACGAGGTTGGAAAACCTTCCGCATGATTTGGAATTTTAATAGGCCTCTGATTATTTGAATTTAATGAAGATGAAAGGTCGCAGGCAAGGTATCGACACGGCCTCCAGTCAGCCTTAAGATCGGAAACGCAGCGAGGGATGAGTGATAGGTCCTCTCATATTTTAATGAGATTGTATCATTTGATTTCTGAGCGGGTTTGTGAGTGGATAAATTTATGATTAAAGTAAATGTAATATGATAATAGATAAAAGTGGAATTTATGTCTTCGCAGCAATGAACTAAATTTTTGGTTGACTCAAATCACCCTTTGATATTAAATTGTGACCTAAAATATACCGATACGAAAGTCTACCATATTGACCGTAAACCTTTGTACGCCAGTAACAATCGCTGAATCAAAAAGAGTTCGGAAACCAATTGTGAGAATTTGAATTGGGTTGTTGAGATAAGTTTATTACAATAAATAGTGTTGTCTAGCGCTTAATTACCACGTATGTACATGTAAGATCCATTTTCATGATTACATAAACATGCCACATGTATGAAATTTTCTTTTTGTTCAGTGCAAAGCTGCCACTTGATATTCAGAAGCCAAACTTATTAACATGATTACTACTGCAGTCACCTTTTAATCAATCAAGTCAAGATCAAGTCGAACCTGTCCTCATACAAAACTTTCCAGTTGGTATTTTGCCACAGAAATGAACAATATATATATATATATATATATAAATATAAGACACGAATTTCTGGATAAGCACTTCTTAATTGTGAAATTCACGACGTTTCGAAGGATATGCTGAAACGTTGTTATCAAGAAAATCGTGTCTTTCTTATGTACAACATTTATAAATGACCTTCAAATACTATATATAAAGTTTAAGATATGTGAATAACAATATACGCAATGCCACTTTGATATTTTCATGTTGCGCAACGTACGTCCGTGATGGTGTTTATACAATAAGTGAATTCATTTAAAGACATATGTCCACCGTAGGTTAAAGAGCCACTCCGTGATTTTCATAACATATTTTTTACCTTTGATACGAACCTTAATGTCATATGTGGTGATACAAAATGTCCAAAGAACATATATATGACAAAAACTGGTTTTCCATGAAAATCTAAAAACAGCATTGTAAATGCACAGAGGTGTGGATATTACGTCCAATATACATGGAAACTAGTTATATAACCTAACAAACACTATCAAGTCCTAACTGCCTTCCTGGCTGTTTGAGATAAGTCTCCAAAATTACGTTTGACTATTTGACGCGCGCCACTGTCCACGCGATCAAATGACACCTCTGATTAAGTTTGGCATATATGACTCCAACAACTCACGGAGTAGCTCTTTAACAAACGGGCTTGGGCAATTGACAAAATGTGTATATACAAACCATTTACTGAAACAACTCATAAGGTCTTTAAAGTGAGACACTTCAGGTGTGAAATTTAAATTCTGATACGAGTTCGTCACCGGTATATACTCAATGTCACCTAAAAGAAAGTGCGTGTGTATGCGGGCTTGGGTTACTTTTTGACCCATAATTTATTTAAGACTAAGTCTTTCGAAATAACCGTCCCCGGGACTGAAATATACATGGCCATATAAGAGTATATCATACCATTTAACATCAATCTACAAGCAAAGATAACATATCTACACGATAAAGATAATGTATATACACATTGATGATATTACTCACCACCCCAGGTATATGGTCCAAATCCGTGGTGAATGATTTCAAACATGAAAATGAGCTACCTCGAAGAACTAATGATCTGCTTTTTATGTTGTATATGTGTTGCTTTGTGTACGAAATATACTGAGATTGGGCGAACTCACTTCCCAGGAATACGTGAGTAAATACATAGTTTTCGTAAATGACCTTTTTGTTTTTCATTTTTTAAGAGTATTTTGTCCTCCGTTTAAAATGTTAGAAAATACTAACTCATAAATTTTGTTATAACAACGCCCCATTTTTTATGGTTTCTAAAACGCATATTATGAGGAGACCAGACAGCGTGTAATGTGAACAGTTAAAAAAAATATTATCATCCACACATCGGAGTCAATTGTATTGGATCTATCGTGGATCTTTCTACAAGAACCGCAACATTCATCTAAGACCTCTCTGATATATACATGTAAGTAATCGCGTGCTTTTAATAATCGCTGGAAATGTTAAATGTTAACCTATGAACACCTTTCTTTTTTTTATAAGTCTTGGCATATGGGCATAACTTTTAACGTTATGTAAGAATTCTATGTTCGTATTCATGTTAAGAAATTATTGATATTGATCACCTGACACAAAATGAATAATACCTAAAGAGAAATCTTCTAAGTTTTTTTTCATTGGAAAATTGAATTGAGTTGACCTGAATATTAATTGGATATGTGTTGATCTTGTCGATACGTAATATGTCGAAGCATAAACACAACATGTGTCACTACAGAAGACATGATTTCAACCGTGAGGTAACTAAAAAAGCAACGATATCAGTTCTTTTATCCTGCATCATCGGAGCAATCAGGCATTTACAGGTCCATGGGACAGGTTAGTCACAGTTGGCAGTTGCCTGACACTGCCATGAGCAGCAGAGCACAGTTGCAGGCTGTGGCAAAGTTCAAGACTTCAAACACAATGATGGACCATCCAAACACGTACGTCCAAGGGACACTACTTATAAACGACCCTACGTCCGGGTGAACTAGCTAAGGCTCAAAACCATAGCCTCCATCAACACATCATACAACGTCCTGGTCTTCGGTGCAAAGTCACGACGTCATTGAAGACGCTATTCTGATTTAAAGACTTCTGGGCTTAAGGAACCCGTTTAGAAACTTGGGGGAGAAACGCTCACTTTCGTTGTAGAAAAAAATAGGGAGGGGAAACGGAGGGGCTGGACCGAGGGCTTTTCACTTGGGGTTGTATAGGAAAATGTAGCCCTTCCCAACTTGACGTATTTTTTTCATGACCCTCCCTAAACTTTCGTATTTTTTCTGACCCTCCTGTGAAAATCCCAGGGCCAACCTCTCCTGTAATAAATGACCGGTCCTTAACATAAGTTTTATCTATGCTGTATAGGTTCATTGTATAGACATTGTGGATACTCTGTTAAGGATTATTATTTCAACAAGTACGATTATTGTGGAAGTTATCAAATTAATCTTAAATCATGTTTCAAGCAATTATCTGTGTGTGAAACAATAACAGACTTCAAGCATAAATCTTGCGTACAGGACATTTTTGACGAAATCTGTAAACCGAGAAACTCCAATAATAAACAAAGTTATATCCCTTTGTTGAAGGTTACATGGAGGAGGAATGCAACCACACGGACTACACTATTTCAGACATGCGGCTGCGGCTGACCATTAATACTGAAATGCCCTTAGAGGTCAACTGGACGTGTCACACAAAGGTCATGGCTGAGGACCCTTACACTGCATTGCTTGTTAGCTATATCGATTTAAATACTGATTACAGTGAACGATGTCGGAAAAATGCTCTCTTCATTATTGACAGTAATGGACTGGTGCTCAACTGTAAGTTTGAAAATGGAAATATATTTTAAGAACTGGTCGATCGCTGGTTCGGGTGTTAAAGACCTTTCTATATTTCTTTATCTTGACATCTATGTTACATTTTTATCGAGATGCAAAACGCACCAAACTGACATTATCAACCGTAAAAGTTGGGTTTTGCAAAACAATTAAAACGAAGGTAACGGTGTGTTTTTTTGTAATTCGCCTTCACAAAAGCCCAAGGGTCACTCTTGTTACTGTTACTCATAAAAGGTCATAGTGACATGTGGCGTATTGATAACATAATTGCATTTTGCTATGCACTTTGGTATGTATAAAATCTTACCGTTACGATTTGAACGAAGATGTGAATACCCACGATTATTCCATAAGAAATAGCAATGTACCGGCATTAAGATAAAGTAGGTAGCTGCATACCATGAAACACAATGTGCCAAATGTGCAACAAGGCGAAACTTTAAAGAGCAACTCCGTGATTTTCATAACATATTATTTATATCTGATACAAACCTAAATGTCATATGTGGTGATATAACATCAAAACATCTTAACTTTTCATATCCAAAAGACATGACAAATACTGGTTTTCCATGAAAATCTAAAAACAGTCTTATAAATGCACAGAGGTGTAGATATCACGTCCAATATACATGGATACTAATTATATAACCTAACAAACACTATTAACTCCTAACTGCCCTCCTGGCTGTTTTAGATAAGTCTCCAAAATTGACTATTTGACGCTCGTCACTGTCCGGTTTTCGATCATAATTGCGACGTTCTACCTTCATATTGTCACTGTAAAAAACCAATAAGCTTTAAAATGTGTTTTTTTAGGTTACAGTCGATACTTCGCGATCATATGCCATCACTGATTAAGTTTGGCATATATATATGACTCCCAACAACTCACGGAGTGGCTCTTTAAGCATTCATAACCTTAAGTAGGCATGATTATTTCCACGGGGTTTTCGATCTTATTTCCAGTCCTGTTGATCTTGATATACCCTCAACTCTAATGTGTGCTATAAGGATGCCCTTATTTTTTCTCCTCTTACATACGTGTAAAGCCAAAGACACCGATTTCCGTGTAGGTTACATGTTTCATTAAACCTTTAGCAAGCGCAAAGCGAGATACTGATACAGAAATATAAGTCTACACTGATATTGATATTTCATGAGATTGCTTTTATGATTGACAATGTTATCAAAAAGGCACCATTCTAATGAAAATATATATAGATTTTATATATACTTCATATTACGATCCATATGTTGCTTTAATATAGACAATTGTGGTGGGACTTAACGTTTTGTTGTTGAGTATACATTCATTAGATGAATATTGCCGCACAATATCCAACGATTATATATTTTTACAGCAAAACATGGCGACTGTGGAACACACCCTCCCGAGGACCAGTACTTATCAAGCGGCAATTTTTTCAAGTTTATATTCCATACCGACGACTCGAGACAGACTGGCAACTTTGATTTATTGATAACACCAGTGTCCTCTCAAACAGAAAATGGTACGTTGAATATCAGTGAATCAGTGCTATGAATGAGCTTAAACATTGTCTATGCCTTTTTTAGAATTTGGGAGTATCTCAATCGGCAGTTTACATATGCAAAAATAGGATGCTGTTTCGACCAATGAGAAGCCTTTGCCCGTTTTACCGCAGATCACCCAATCATACAAAGATGAGGGTAGAGGGTAATGCAGAAGGTCAGTGGTCAAAAGTGAAATGAAGAATTAATTATTGAAATTGAATTAAAAGTGAATTTCCATATATCTTTTTTTGTATAACATATATCGTATTTTATTGTTAAGAAAAATTAGTTCATTTAGCATGTACACTATTCTTTTATAGGAAGTTGCCCCGAAGATTCCTTTCACTGTAGCAACAAACGCTGTGTATCCGAAATAGTCACTTGCAACGGGTTTAATGATTGCGGTGACAACTCAGATGAAATCGACGGCTGCTCTAATGTGCCAACTTTGATTGTTGTCGGCATTGCAGGCGTATTAGGTACCTCAGTGCTTATCTCCCTTGTCATATTTATCGCACAGTACAGGAGGAGGAAGTATCATCGATTATCGCACGTGAGTTATTTGTGTCACATCTTTTGTTCCTTTAGCAATTGTTGCATTAAATTTGAACAATCAAGTGTTCCTACTTTAGACTGCTATGTAATGTTGGTGATAAGAGGTCCTAAGAGGTTAATCTTAAAAGCACTATAGCACACCCTTTTTTCGTTTTATAGACTTACGCGTAGATTACGGTCATCTTTTGATGATAGAATCTATCAGCCTCAAGGTACTCTTTCATATGGTACATTTGGAACAAATGTGCGTATTCAAATTTTAAATATATTTAATAAAACTCAAAACAATAATACGGACCGTAACACTAATTCGACTCCCGCGCCGTCTGTCGGACAACCAGGAACTAAAGCGAAACCTATGGATTTCTCTCCCTTGGCATTGCTCGGGGTCGGCACTACAAAAGTCGCTGCAGACAAAACTCGGTCTGGACCAAAATGGCGGTTAATGTTTATGTTTATGGTCGAGCTACGCATCCCTGCAAAATATTCGCCGAATACAAATGCCTTGGGACCAGATGCTGCTCAATAAGGACGAGGTAAACAACGGTGTATTTAGGAAGACGGCAATGCAACGCTGGATCGAAGCGAGAGGCACGATGTCGATGATGACAGACGAAATGTTAGCCCTGACAGTGACAGGTGAGCAAAACTTCAATGTTCCAGTCAATCGTTCATTCACTAAATCTTCCTTGTATGTCATCGCATCAATGAATTAATTTCGTTCTCATGATGAAAAATATTTTCATTATTTTCTTCTGAAATACGAGATCCACGAAGATGAAACACTACGTCATATTTATTTATTATGAGCAATGTATATCAGAAAATAAACATTGTTTTTTGAAAATCAGGCTTGATTTGTGTACACGAAACCTATGACCTTAAAAGGCACACTATCTTTGCTCTGATGTCCGTATCCCTACATATATACTTTATAGATTTTCTATATATTGGGATATATTACCTACAACTAAACAAATTACTGTTTATATCATTTATTACTGTAGATCTAGGCCTATCTATCATTGTTCTTTCAGTGCCAAATAGTCAATACGGCTATTTTCACTACAAATATGAATTATTCCGAATGCTCGTAATTGCAATAAGTCAATTTTATTGATCGATTTGCTTATACTGTTTTCCCCGGAATAAGCATCCCTCTGTCTTTTTTTTCAGACAACCTTTAGCCCCGGGATACAATTGAGACTCCTAGTCGATTCAAAACAAGACTCTTTTCATATTTTGGGAGATAAATCATACAGGACTACAAAACCGTAGGTTTGGAACTCTTAGAAACTGATTTGTTATGCAGGGATTGGGAAAGACACATTTGACAATGGGCCATTTCAGGGCTTTGAGTATTTCTCAGAATTTTGAATGGGCCATTCGGTCGATTCCCCTCAGTATAATGGTAAAATTTATAATTTGAATGGGCAATATTTTCATCCAATGTGCAAAATGGCCCATGGTCCCTGCCTTTCCCTATCCCTGGTTATGGGTTGTGATTGATTGGCTTAGGGCATGGCATTTTATCTGGCGTCTGTTTATCTGTTCATGAACTCTTTACTTTTTAATTTTCTTCAACAGAACATTTGACTCTAGAAATCTGAAATCTGGTTATAACGACTCCTAATTAGGTCCTTAAGGTTCTTGATTTATAGATTTCTTTATCCCTTGACTCCTTACAATGGCCACAACCTAAAAGCCTATTTCCATCCTCATCTACCCTATTTTCATCATATTCTTCTGACTTCAAAGATATCTTAGAATCTTGAAACATTGTGTGCAGATTCCTTGGATAATTTCTTTTCATAGATTTGGTGACCATGTGACCTTAATAAGCGTCGCTGAGAGCACACCCCCAAAACTACATTTTGCTCTTTTTAAAAAGGCCTAGGAAGGTCAAATCCTGTGTACCAACTACCAAGCTCAAATAATTGATTTGGTGGGCCTATTGCAGCTCGTATGGTGATCCCGTGACCATTATTGAAACAAATTGAAGATAGCTGTATGAGCTATAGCGCTGATTGCATTACCGTAACTCTTTAAAAGACTCTCCACATGTTTCAATTCTCAATTTTACTTATTTTTATGAATTAAAGTTTCTTTTACAAACTATGCGCAACCAAAGTCCTACCCTCAGAAATATGATTTCAAGATTATCAATGGCAATACATAGGATTTCTTCCTTTAATCTCTGAAATGAAAAGCAACAAAGTGCCAGCTTTTTAAAACTTAAGTTATGTTAAAGGTGCTATCAACAATTTCAGTAACAGCATCCAAAGAAAATTGTTTTCTGTAAAGAGTCTTAAATTGTTACATTTTTATCTGACATTAGATCTTGTTTTGTTGACAGGAATGATGCCTTTCTGAGACATGACTAGTCTCAGTGCACATCATAGAAATAATAATTTGAACACGAAGCAATGGACGTAGTGTCAGAAGTGTCACTTTGGGTATGTTATAGCATTAATTTTTTCAACATTGTTGAGGTTGTGTATTAGTAGCTTGTGTGGAATTTCATTTTTGTCTTTCTATGTCAGTTACAATTGCCAAATGTAAGAAATTAATTTCTGTGGGCCATTCAGGCATTGTACAAAAATGTTACTACTTGGCTAGTAAAAGAAATGTCAAATAAATTTTATAATAACTGAATAAGTTAATATGAGATGCAAATGTTTAAACTCTGAATGCATGTAAAGTTTAATGACAAGCTCCTTTTTCTCTATGCACAGAACTGATTGACAAGAATTGGACCTGGACAACCATTGCTCAATTTCTTCTACTATGTTATCAACTTCAGAGCTTTAGTAAGTTAACAATTGCAGAAAGAGTATTGATTCATTCTATTATTGTCAAAAGGATTTAATTATAATGAAGTAACAATACTAAGTCAATTCTGAATAATACTGACTTGTACTACTGTATATTCCCCAGCTTTTATTTACTCAGAGGTATCTAGATTTCAATGATTCTGTCAGTCTGAAATAGTTTCCTGATTGTAATTCAAAATGTATTTGATATGAATTTTTTTTATCAGTGTCAACTACCTGATGATATTTATTCTTTTAGGAGTTGCAACTTGCAACTTTGATGGGTAATGGCCAAAAAGCTATACATTAATTTTAAATTCCCTTTAGCTGTTGAAATTACCAATGTGATGTAGCTTTTAGGTAAAAAAAACCCCCAGAATTTGAAATTAAAGCTATCTGCCCTCTTCATTGATTACAAAAGGTTCATATCAATGCATGTCATGTAAAAGTGATCAAACTCAAGGGAGTTTATATAACTGTGCTCACTATCACCTTAATTGCCAGATCACATTTCCATATTAAATTTCTAAATGCATTATTTGTATTTTACAGGTTAACAGTGACTGCATAATCTTTTCCCGAAGAAGGATGTGCACGCCAAGCACCATATGATAATACAGACAAAACCTTTCATGTGAAAGATGCAGAATATATATGTTCATTGATATTAGTATTCTTTATCATGAATCTTCTTTTTATCAAATCTGGCTGGCCGGTTGGGCTCATGGCATGGCATGGCAACTGGTGTCTGTCTGTCCGTCCATACATTAGTCCGTAAATATTTCGCTCTTTGTACTTCGCATGAACCCCTGCCTTTCAAGAGCTGAAAATGTGTAAACATGTACCTTGGCCTATGGGAATATAAATTGTAGATTTTGTGTTTCTGTGGTCCCAAATAAAGAGCACAAGGGCAACTCCCTAAAGTCAAAATTTTCAATAAAGCCCTAGAAACATAAAATGTAGTGTCAAGACAACTCCCTCATGAAGATTGTATTCATAATAATGTATTTGGTGACCCTGTAGCCCAAATAGGGCCATATTAACCACAAAACCTATTTTCATCTTCTTTACCAGGAGCATTTATCCTATAAAGCAAAAGATGGTTTACAGACCTCTTGCTTATTGAAATAATTGCTCTTGCCACACCTTGACATTTATAAGAACCACATCAACCACATTATTTACCTGTTGAAATTGGGTCTTTTCTTTTTTAGGTAATGGAATTTAATATTTCAGGTTTTGATGACCTTATGACCCTACAAATAGAGCCTCTTTTCCGCCTTATTATATAAATTGTGTGAATTCTAATGTACTAAAGAGCCAATGGATCTATTTTTGAGTTCTTCCAAAGAATCACTTGGTTTTCAGAGCTTAAATCATCTGTACAGGGTTTGCTTTGTTGTAATTAAGGAATACAAAGGATTTTTATGAATAATAACGATAATGAATATACATGTGATATGCTATCTCCCTTTAAAATCATTGATAGCAAAATGTAACATGTTCAAGTTTTATTGCCTCCAAATGTAAGAATGTAATATGTTTTCATTTTATTTTTTCATGAACCTATTGATCCATTGGCACTAGGCAACCCAAATCTTGTGTACAGGTCCTTTAGCCAATTGGGAGAATAAATTGAAGATTTGGTGATTCTTTCGCCCCAATGAGGGCCTTGGGAGTCATCTCCTCAAGATCAAAAAGCCCATAAAGACAGAAATCTTGTGCAAAGGTACCCTGGCCAAGGGTGATTATGATTTGTGGATTTTGGTGACTCTATGGCCCCAATGAGGGTCATAGAAAAGTATTTCATATTCTCCAGACCCAAAAGCCCTTGAAGGTTGAAATCTTGTGCACATGTTCATTGCATTGTAAACTTTATGACCCACCTGAGGGCCATGGGGCATGCCCTTCATTTCCTATTTCTATTATTTCATTCTTGTGCTATGGAAATAAGAGTGTGGCAGGGGCACTAGTTAAGAGTGTTTAACCCTCAGGGCTGTGATAAAATACTGAATGTAAACAAGTAGGATGGCACATGAAATTTCAGATGAGGTAAATAACACGTCTGTGTAGCATAAATGATAATTCTTTTTACAAGACTCTGACATTCTTATACAGGACCTGGAGGGGCAGAAGAGAGGAAGGGGCTGGAGAGGTATAAAGAGGAAGTGACTAGGAAAAACACCTATTAACTAGTATAAGTATTTAAACACATTTGATATGCAAGAGAAAAGTAATTGTTTTTCCTTTCTCTTACATTAACTTACATTATACATTATCAAAGGTCTTGTTTTGAACCATCCTATGTCTGTTAATAAATATTTTCACAAGAGAGACATTTATTGTTTTGTTTTTCTTACTTCAATTTAGTTTACTCTCAATGTCATTTGCAATCTGGCATGTATAGTGATCAATAAGTTTATTATGATAAAGTAAATAGTGTTTATGTTTTAAGATATTTATTTCAAATAGCAGGGAGGGAGGAGGGGTGGCCTTATATATATTAGGTTTGAAAAGAAAACCAACTACAAGTTTTGACATCCAGCAGTGGTGTTCTGATTTCGGTTGTGATATGCTTTTAAAAAATGCAGGAAATGATAGTGTGCAACTGAGTCAACTTTGTACGTTATGTCCTGATTTCCCCACAAGTTTGGTCTGGTCGAGCATTGTCAACAAAGGATTTCTTCACCAAAGCCAATTCACATGAGCTCAATGTCCTGACTATCTCTCATATATGATGACAGTAATTTATTAAGGATTTGGTATTCACACTTCTTCAAATTCAGGCCATTGGTCAAAACATAAGCCATCCTTTGACTTCTCTCAAGTAAACAGGTCATACAGGAAATTGATGGACGCTACAAATTGTATACAATTCACATAAATATGAACTAGAATTGTCTGTTTGTCTCAAACAAATAGCCTTTTTAGAGAAATTTAAAATAACATCCAAAACTGATGTCTGCATTATTTATTTCGCTCAGCCAATTAGTAAGCATTCTCAGCGTATAACTCGAATACATGCTAAATTTATGTTCTCGATTTATTGAGAACGTTAAGTGCCAGTGTGGGAAAGTCAAGTCACCTTGGTTGGTGAATACAAAAGGAGGAAAATATTATACACCCCTCCAGGAACACTACTACTTTAGAATGCTGAAATCGTATGTAGGCGTATTTTGAGAAGCAAGTTATAAGTGCATGTTTTGTGATGGCTCATTGGATATCATTCCCTAAGTCTTCAATCCAAGATAAAAGCAAAAATCATGAAAAAACTGATGAACTACAAAGACGGTAGCTATATATAACCTCTTCCACCAGTGTCACCGAGTTTAGAAGGCGACGTCAGGGTATCAAAGAGCCTGTTTTGGCGAAGCAACTGTAGCTACAAAGACAGCAGCTATATTAAAACATTTCTCAGTTTGCATTCTCAATAATTTGGAGAACACATCATCTCAAGATTGTCATTGCCAACAAATAATCAGCTAATTTAGAGTGCCGTTATGAATTCACAACTTATAAATACAAACAGGACATCAGATATACTTTCAAACGAAGGGCGCTTTCATCTTACGTATTTCTGATTGTAACATCAATTAGAACATGCACTATTAGGTTTATATTTCGACATCACGTAGGTTTTTCATTACCATTCCATCTTCTGTGAAAACCTATTGCAATGTTCGAGATGGTAACGGTCAGACCAGTTTATATATCTTTGGAAATGTAATATAACAACGAAATACTTCATGGGGATTTAAAAGCACATCATTCACATATAGATTTTACAAATTTTAGGCCTTGTGATTTTTAAGAGTTCAGTAGGCCCTATACTAGCCTATTTGTTCTTGGCAGTTCCAAAATGAGAAAAGATTTGTAATAATAAGCAATTAAAAAAATCATGTTTCAGTTTCGGTAGGGCATCGTGTTGCATATTTCATCGAAACTATAACATCAATTATAAGATGAATTTCTTGTAAACAGCGATTCAACAAGTGTCGACGATCAACTGATTGACACAAAACCGTATGCGCAATGATTGCAAACCAGTTTGATAATCATCACAACACCGCGTGCGACACTTTCCGATGTGCGGAGCAATTGTTTACATTCCATATATGGCAAATGTAGGCGTATTCCGAGCAATCCGCTACGATGGTTTCATGAACGAATGCAGGTTCATTCTAACGAATAATAAGTATTTTATTTCATCAATAGGAAGCTTAAGTGACTATATATACCCTCGTAAGCCTTAAATTAGCTAGTTTGAGCCCGAAAAACGTGCACTAGTGCCTTTAAACATTTCGGTTTGAAAAAAAATACATGTATTATATATTGTATGGGTGTAAATTATCTTCATCTGCAGCTAAAGAAAACACAGATCATCTATCGACCATCCTACTACATTAACCAAAGGCTTCTACTATATACAATTGCATTTGTCATGGCCATAGCCTGGTATTAAACTTTATATAACCAGCCAACAGATTACTTCATATTGTGCCTTTCAGAATAGCCCACATCACAACGCCGATAACTACAAGAAAGGGCCAGGATATCAACAGTATGAGAAATAAAGTACCTGGAATTGAACTTGGAGAACATTATTTGAAAACTGTCTGTCTTTAAAGGCACAGAGTATGTTGTTGGTGTCAAATACGTTAAACTTAATAAATGGTGTTATTTTATCAAGAAGTGGTGGCTGTGCATAAATGTTTTTGCCTATCAGTTCAAAATAGTGATAATAAACAGGTTAGCGTCGTAATCTATGATCGAAAACCTGAAACGTAATTCAGGAATGATATTTACAGCAGGCATCATGACAAGTAGGGCTTGATACAAGTAAGTCATATAACTTTGAAACATGTTAATGGGACGCAGATTTTCGACCTCTTAACAATAAAATGGCCGTTTTCCGATTATCATTGAAAACACGAACATTTCATTATTTTGACATTTTAGAGATGATAGATTTGAGCTTACCTTATGACAAACAATATGTATTTATCATTTAATTATATGGAGTCACATGGTATGTTCTCGTAATTTCGCATATCAATTTTCAGGATCAAATGCTCTGTTATGTTCTTTTTTAAAGGTTCAGAACTGTCTATCTTGTATACTCTGTTTATTTCAACCATGAGAACAAAATTGGCTGTGATATTTATTATTTTGTATGTAATCATCATTCAACGATGACTTGTATTTCATGCATTAACAATTTCCAAGATCATGTTATGATGTTCTTTCTTGAGATGGCAGTTGTAGAGTTGATATTTGAGTTGATATGTTCAAATCCATGTTTATTTGTACATATTAGTATATTTCAAAATGAAAAATAGTCGTTTGAGTCTTCTATGTGTAATAAGATTTTGAGTTCGTTTTTATTGAATACAATAAAGTTTAGGAGTGAAAATTCTCTTGAAGATTCCATATAGAATTGTTTGATATAAGCTACAAATCAATGATCATATCTCCGTTCGTCATCTTAGGCTACACGTCCAGTTTGAATCAAAGTTATGACAAAGCTTTTATTCGGCCTTTTTGTAAACTGAGAATGACGATATATATTGACATCATGTCTATATCAATACTACTATATATTCCGTGTATTGAAACTGCATTGACTCTTACAGTTTTCACTTTCATAATATACCAGAAAATGAATAAAAATGTTCGTTTATTCATACAATAAAATGTTTCTTGGACGTCAGCTTTCATATTTCAACTAATGATTAAATTACTAAATATGTTTGGATATAAGAATGCTTTTCTCAATGTTCACTTCAAGTACCTGAATACTTATACACGCACACGTAATTGGACAGATGTTTACTCGAGGACAAGGACTTCTTTGGCTTTAAAATAGCGTTGGAAAATCTTGTTCCCTATTCGTCAATAGCTAAATGCAATATAGAGATATATTATTGCATGTTTTTACGCTATGAATTACACACTTCTTATGTTTGAATATGGTTAATATGAAAAAATGAGTTATTTGGCAAGATAACTGAAAAATAATAAAACATATATAAAGTAGCTAAAGTCTTCATTGTTTACTACTTCACTTCGGCATAGATATGACTGCCTTATATATATATATATATATATATATATATATATATATATAGTCGTTCCTGAAAGCATCCTGTCTCATGGTAAGACGTATACTGACGCTCCACTCTTAAAATGAAGAGTGGAGCGTCAGTATACTTCTTACCCTGAGACGGGATGTCCTGAAAGATACTTAGCAATTACTTAAACGCACTAGTGCACACCAATATTTCGTAAACGAATGCACGCATACTGCATATCTCTCGATATTACTCACGATCCTCACTCAAGTAATCTACCTCGTAAGTTATTTAACAAATATTTACGTATTCAGGTAGTAAAGTCGATTTTTAAAGGCCGGAAGTATATAATGCAACGTTGCATAAAATTCGCATGAGCTATGATATTGGAAATATTGAAATTTTGCGTATAACTTGAAAAGTGGAAAGGGCAGCAGCTTTAATCAATCTGATAACAATGCGAATGCTGTGTTATTAATCGGTTAATTTACAACATTGCTTTCACAAAACATACTTCATTCTTTGTTCTCAGTTCAGAGTTTAGGTAATAGCTGCACACAATACTAGTTCAGCCGTGTTTAACTGTTCATAATTTATCCGTTTTGTGCACAGCTAACCATAGACAGCGGTTGTCTTAACTTTTTCACTTTTGATTGCAAGTCAATTGTAAAGAATGTTTAGTATTTCATTGCATCGATAGAAAGCTTAAGTGAATGAATAAGTCCTTGTAAACCTTAAAATAGCCAATTTAAACCGTAAAAGCGTGCAATAGTGCCTTTAAACATACATACGAAGTTGGATTTCCTACAATATCCAACCTCTTTGGTCGGCATTTTAGACGTTTGAAACAAGTACAAATATAAACTCTTCAAAAAAGGAAACTTGACACTGACTTTCAAAGTTCAATATAAAGGCCACAGATGCAAGTTAAACATTGAAATGAAAACTAAAACGCTGTTTGAAGATCTCTGTTCAGTAATGCTGTTGAAATGCACAGGTGCACTAGTGTTTCAACATCACAGGGGTGCACAAATGTCAGTATCGGGTATGGCCACCATTGGCATTGATTATTGCTTGGCACCGACGACCCATGGATGCAATCAATCACAGCCTGTCGAATGTTCTGCCATTCGTGATGAAGTGCTGCAAGAAGTCCTGGATGTGTTTGGGGTGGTGGATTCCTACTGCGCACGCGTCGATCCAGTTCGTCCCAGAGATGCTCAATTGGTGACAAATCTGGTGACCTAGCTGGCCATGGCAATGTCTGGACATTGTTACGCTGTAAAAAGTCTTGACAAACACGTGCAACATGTGGTCGAGCATTTTCCTGCTGAAAGAGACCACCATGGACGTTGACGTGAGGAATAACGTAAGGCTGTAGGATCAAGTCCTTATACCGTACTCCTGTGAGGTTACCCACAACATGCACAAGGGGTGTCCTAACACCGTGACGAATCCCGGCCCACACCATGACCCACCTCCAAATTGGACAACCTCCTGAACACAGTTGGCAGCTTAACGTTCTCCACGACGTCGGTATACACGTGCTCGTCCATCACTTCGTCGAAGCAGAAAACGGGACTCATCAGTGAAGAGAACGGTTCTCCACCTTGCACGTGCCCATCTCATCCTCTGTTGACACCACTGGAGACGTTCCGCCAGATGACGTTGCGTTAAAACGGGACGTCGAACCGGTCGTCGTGGAAAAAGTCCAGCCTCTCTCAGCCTGTTGCGTACTGTTTGGTCGGAAATTCGACGCAGGCCTGGTATCTGCGTTGTTGTTGACGTTGCTGTCCTGGTGCGTTCCCGAAGGTGAAGCAGTCGGATGTATCTTGGGCCCGAGTAGTCACCCTTGGTCTGCCTGACCTTGGCCTATCATCAACGCTGTTTCGGGTGTTGAAACGGGTCCACAATGAAGAGATGGTCTGTCTGGACACGCCAAAGTGTGTTGCAACATCTCGCTGCGTCGCTCCCTCTTGCAGTCTGCCAATAGCGTTTTTGCGTTGCGCTCTGTTCAGTCTTGGCATTCTTCAGGTCGCTGTACCGATGTTGTCTGAATGAACAGCGGCTGATATGGCTTTTTATACCCCTAAAGCAGACGTGTCTGTATGTAAACCTTCATGATCCCATGCTGCACGTGCTATGGCAGAAAATGCATTTGGACGAATCGCTCGTTTTCGTCCCTGAACACAACGTAAACTTTTTGGGCCATTGTTTTGGTAAATTTACAATTTTAATCCTTTAAATTACAGGTATGTATGTAACATAATGGTTATGAAACCTATGTAATACTCTGCTAATCCCATCCCAAAGTAATCCCTTAGTTTGTTATAATCACTAAGCTGTTGTCAAGCGACAATGTTTTCACAACTGAGTCTGTTGGGTATATTAGACCCAGGATTGACTTCAAAGGAGTTCTCAGCCATCGTCCTGGAGAGAGAGTTGACTCCCAGCAAGCACCCGCCTATGGGCTGGTGACAGCCACAACCAATCATGTGATTGAAGACGCGCTTGGCGTCGTGAGGTAGCCCAGGGAAGGCGGGCTGGAAGGGTCGACAGCCAGATTGGTACAAAGTACTTAGAAGAAATAAACCCATGAAAATCTACGTCTCGTCTTCTTGTTGAATCGTACGAAGTGTGAGCCTGGTGATTGTGCTACACAGGGGATCCTTTTGGTGCCGTGACCCGGATTCAGCAAGACAGAGGGACTTGGATTTGGTGGATTTGGTGGTTGGTGAGTACTGATTGTTGTCTACCTTCCCCGCTTCTCTGGGCGACCCTATGTATTTGCAGTTAAACCTTATTTGAAAGTGTTCGGTAGGTTAGTGTAGTAGTAAGGAGTAGAGGTAATGGACATTAGGAGAACTAAAACAAATCAGGGGTCTAACGGGGAACGTTGTGCAGATGGCTGATTTGCTGTTTTGGCGGGATCAGCCTGGTAATATGAAAATAGTATGGGCTGTTCAATTTTAATGTCTCATGAGTCAAAATGGGAAAAAGAGTTAAGGAAAGTGATATTGAAGGAAGACTAGAATTAATTGACAGCGACGATGTAGGTGAATTACATAAGCAAAAATCATGGGGAGGGCTTGAATTAAGATGAAGTTTAGAAATCCTAAAGTCAAAGAGATTGGTAGACGAGTGGACGGGTACATTATATGGGAAGCCCGCGGGACATCCAATGGGATGTTGCTCAGACTGAGCAGTTGGGCATATAATGTTGTAACCCGAGACAAAGCTCCTGCCATGAATTGACTTGAATGGCCTTGATTTACAGACCGGATTAGAGGGATTCTTGTGGATAAGCCCTGGGTCTGAAGGCCAAGGATAGACGAACAAAATCTTATCAAGCAGTAGGTTAGGCAACGGTGGGTTTAAGGTTTTCTGAGATGGAACTTATTATGTAACCCTTGTAGAGAAAAACACAACGCAAAGGCTAGGGTTAACTGCAGGCTTTAATTCCTTGGATTAAAGAGATTAAAGCTTAAATGTAAGTATTTGGGACGGTCAGAGATCTTAGCTCTCTTGGGTAATTTATTCAAGGCAATATGGTAGTAAGGAGCAATGTTGTTTCATGAAACGGTAGATATGCAGCTAGTAAGATAGGAAAATATTTCACTGTTAAGTTTAGGTTTAGGTGTTAGTAAGGTTAGAGGAGAACCCAGAGGAGATAGGGTGGGGAAATGACAGTTGGTGCCTCCATCCACCAGTGGATGCTATGATGCAGCAAGCCAGCGCGACTGCAGGAGATGATCGGTTTGGACCTGTGAGATCGTGAACCCATGGAGAACGTCGGTGTGGGAACAGCAGTTGGTCAATCCAGTAACATGGTCGGTGCCTGCTAAAGCAGGGGACGTGGAGAACGTCAGTAGATGGAATGCATCTGTGCCTCCATGTAGGATGACCAATGTTCCTGGAAAACAGTGGGAGTTGAGCTGTACCCGACGGTGGGCCAGGTTAACCAGGACTAAACCGAGACTCTTCAAATCCTATCTCACCATGTGGTGACTTTGTTTCTCCAGTAATGGAAATATATTACATCAGTTATTTGTATTTCTAATGTATTGTTTTATTGGCATGATGTATTTGTGTGCCATTAATGAACGATATATGTTTATAAGCGCGGAGATGTATATTCTCTTGTATGTATGATAATATGCTGATGTATTCTGGGCGCTTAACAGTGTATAGATCCTTTACGGAAAATAATTGTTTTAAGTTTGTTATGTACATTTATTTATAGATATATAATGTTGTTATCATTGGCTAAACAGAGCAAAGAAATCTTTGTCAATATTTCTTGTTTGGTGATGGAGGTGTGTAACATAATGGTAATGAAACCTATGTAATACTCTGCTAATCCCATCCCAAAGTAATCCCTTAGTTTGTTATAATCACTAAGCTGTTGTCAAGCGACAATGTTTTCACAACTGAGTCTGTTGGGTATATTAGACCCAGGATTGACTTCAAAGGAGTTCTCAGCCATCGTCCTGGAGAGAGAGTTGACTCCCAGCAAGCACCCGGCTATGGGCTGGTGACAGCCACAACCAATCATGTGATTGAAGACGCGCTTGGCGTCGTGAGGTAGCCCAGGGAAGGCGGGCTGGAAGGGTCGACAGCCAGATTGGTACAAAGTACTTAGAAGAAATAAACCCATGAAAATCTACGTCTCGTCTTCTTGTTGAATCGTACGAAGTGTGAGCCTGGTGATTGTGCTACATGTATCATGACAAAAATTGACCCGTTTCGAAAAAATCAATTTCGCATGAATGTCAAGTTTCATTTCTTGAAGAGTTTATATGGATGACCACTTCTTCATTCTTAGATTTGCGACGTTTCTATACAGATTCCTGTATTCTCTCATCCTTTGTACTTAATATCCACCTTAAGTATTCCTAAGTCACTTTATTTCCGTCCGTCATTCTATAATCATTATTCTTCGCTGCACATCTTGTTTTTCAACCTAAACTTTTGCGGATAATGCCAAATCGTACAATCACTAGAAACAACAAGCTACTGTGACCTGTCGAGGAATCTACCAAATTCACATAAGCCTGTTGCTATTTTCACAACTGACGAGAGTTTATATTTCAATATATTGCCACTCTATGTTCACTAACCAAATATTGGTGAATTTTTAATCAAGACTAGCTATTCGCTTCCTATCACTGACGGTGCACGAATGGTTGACTGCGAGGATTTACAATTTAGTTACAGATAGGCTTGATAACGATTCCGGCAACTTTAGTACCTGAACTTCGTTAGATCGCCAGCAGTACCTTAGACGATTTGCTCTTACTGAACATGAAATATTCTGAACCTAGATATCCAAGAACACTTGTAGGTTTGAGTATCTTCAAATCATGTTGGTTAAGCCTTGTCTAGAAGACACTCATAGAATAGGCGCAGTGGGAACTACATGGGCTACCTGGTAAATTCAGTCCCAAGTAGGTACCAGGAACTCAGGTTTTGTCAGGTGGACACTAAGAGAATTGAAGTGAGAACAATATAGGCTGCCTAGTAAGTGTCACTGGTGGTTGACACTCACAATGAAATATAACCTGTAGTGTCTGGTCGTCAGACGCCGTGAAAGTGTAGACATTGTAATAAGTCGTGATGCATGTACAACCAGAAGTACCGGAAGTGGGGGTCTTAAAATAAAGAGCATGGACCGAAGCGCACTCGTCTGTTGTGGTGTCAAAGATAGTTTCACTAAGAACATTATAAATGGCGACGAGGATGAAACAAAATGAGTTGAAAAGGTTCAATAAGTAACGAAGAATATTTTGTTCAACATTTGTGATAGATGTGAGAAGATTGTGTGATTAAATTCGTCGACAGTGCGTTTCATATTTGACCGCCATGATTATTTTGCCAAGGTCAGACAGGTCATTCGAAATACAGCAAAAGATGCATATTGGAGAAATGAAAGTTTGAACTTATGATACACAGAACTTTGGTTGTGACACTTTATATCTGATCCTAAGGGGGAAATGGCAGGATTAGGTTCGTTTCAACAATTTGATTGTTCGGGAGAACAATCTACGCTTGGAGCACGTTGGACAAATTGGCTCAGATCGTTTGAACTTTATTTGATTAGCAGTGGCATTGAGAATTCTACCAGGAAAAGAGGTTTATTGCTACACAGTGCAGGTGCCGATGTTCAAGAAATTTGTTACACTCTAGATGACAGGGGGGACGATAAAGACTATGACAAAGCAAAGACAGCTTTGAACGATTACTTTCTCCCAAAGGTAAATGAGGTTTATGAAAGGCAGTTGTTCAGAAAACAAATACAGGAAGAATCAGAGACCATGGGACAGTTTGTGATAAGATTAAGAAGACAAGTGGCACTGTGCAATTATACAGACATAGATGAACACATTAGAGATCAGATAATCCAAGGGTGTAAATCAGAATCATTAAGGATGTCCTTGTTAGAAAAGGGGTCAGGATTAACATTAGAAGATGTTCTTACCAAGGCAACTGCAGGTGAAACTTCACGTATTCAAAGTCAACAGATTTCACACAAATCAATCAAACAAGAACCAGTGTTTAAAATACAGGAAAAATTCTACAAGGGGAAACCTCTTCACACAAATCAAACATTTCATCATCAGGGACTGTCGGATAATCGATATTCACCCTCGTGTTATAGATGTGGTAAGGATGATCATTTGTCTAATGACCCCACGTGTCCAGCACGTAATAAATTCTGCAACAAATGTGGTCTTATGGGACATTTTGCCCATTGTTGCAAAACCAAACTTGTTCCAACTCGTGGTAGTTTTAGAGGATCACGAGGAGGTCGCCGACCATCTTAAAGAGGTCGCTATCGAGGTCAAGGGAGTAGAGTGAATTTTGTTGAGGAGAATCGTCAGGAGCAGACGGATAATGAGGACTGGCTGGAAGAATCTGAATATGCTTTCACAGTCACAACGGGAGAGGATCAAGGGATGATCATGATCAATATCGGAGGAATTGATGTAAACATGATGATAGATTCAGGGGCAACAAGCAATATCATAGACTATGAGCTGTGGGAAGATTTAAAGAACAAAAGTTTTCAGTGTGAGTCAAAGAGAAGTGAAAGAAGGTTGTTCGGTTACGGTTCAACAGAACCATTAGAGGTAGCAGGAAGTTTCTCAGGTAGCATTAGAGTGACTGAAATGGACAACGGACCTGAAATAGAGGCTGAATTTATTGTGCTTAAAGGGAAAGGGCAAGCCCTTTTAGGAAGATTGTCAGCGAAACGGTTAGGAGTTCTGAAGTTAGGGTTAGAAGCCTATGCAAACAAAGTGGATCAGGATGAACATGAACTGTTTGAAGAATTTGGATCATGCTTTAAGGGAGTTGGCAAATAAAAAGACTTTAAATTAGAGCTTCATATTGACAAGAACATTCCTCCAGTTGCACAGCAGATGGATATGGTGCCATTTAGTCTTAGAGATAAAGTTTCTGAAAAGTTTCAAGAGTTGGTTGACAAAGATATAATAGAGAGAGCAGATGGCCCAACATCCTGGGTGAGTCCTGTTGTGATAGTGCCTAAACCATCAGGAGACATTCGTCTATGTGTTGACATGAGACAGGCAAACATAGCAATTAAACGGGAGAGACATCCTATTCCAACCATAGATGAGGTTTTGTATGACATGAATAACTCTGAAGTGTTTAGCAAGTTAGATCTTAAATGGGGATATCATCAAATTGAACTGTCTGATGCATCAAAAGAAATTACAACATTTGTAACACATGAAGGCTTGTTTCGATATAAGCGTCTTATGTTTGGAATCAGTTCTGCACCAGAACATTACCAGGCTGTAATCCAGAAGGTACTAGCAGGTTGTGGGGTTCACAATATATCGGATGATATCATTGTGCATGGATCAAACAGAAAGGAACATGATGAGAGGTTAAGGAAAGTTCTTGAGAAGATAAAGGATTCTGGTCTAACACTGAACAGAGACAAATGTGAGTTACATATGTCCAAGCTTGTATTCATGGGACATGTTCTGTCTAGTCGAGGGATAGGCCCTGCAGATGACAAGGTCAAAGCTGTCCGGAATTTTCGTACACCAAGCAATTCTGCAGAAGTTCGGAGCTTCTTAGGACTGGTCAACTATTGTGCAAGATACATTCCAGACATGGCTACAGTTTCTGAACCTCTGCGACGACTAACAAAGAAAAACACACCATTTGTTTGGAGTGAAGAGCAGTCAGAATCATTTGAGAAGTTGAAGACAAGTTTGTCTAGTGCAGAGACATTAGGATATTTCGACAAGAATGCAAAAACAAGAGTCATTGCTGATGCAAGCCCTGTAGGTCTTGGTGCGGTTTTGGTCCAAATTCAGAAAGGAGAACCACGAGTCATCGGATATGCAAGCCGAAGTCTATCAGAAGTTGAACAAAGATATTCACAGACTGAACGTGAAGCACTTGCGCTAGTATGGGCATGTGAAAGATTTCACCTTTATCTCTTCGGTACAGATTTTGAACTTGTGACTGACCACAAACCATTGGAAGTAATCTACTCGTCAAAGTCCAAACCGTGTGCAAGAATACAACGGTGGGTCCTGAGATTGCAACCTTACACATTCAAAGTCATATATAAACCAGGAAGAGAAAACATTGCTGACGCAGTATCAAGATTGTCAAAAGGACAGCAACCAAAGGGGAGGAAAATTGCAGAAGAATATGTGAATTTTGTTACAGCACATGCAGTGCCAAAATCTTTGTCAGTATCGGAAATTGAAACCCTGTCAGAGAGTGATCAAGAATTAGCTGAACTAAGGGAGTGCATTTCTGAACGACTATGGGAAAGACATCCACAAATGTGTCAAGAGTACAGATATGTGAGGAATGAGTTGTGTGTTAATGAGAACATTGTGCTTAGAGGTACACGCATCATTCCCCCGAGAGCACTCAGAAAGGATATTTTGAGCATAGCTCATGAAGGACATTTAGGCATTGTTAGCATGAAGCAAAGGTTGAGAACGAAAGTATGGTGGCCCAAAATGGACAAAGAATCTGAAGAATTCTGCAGAAAGTGTCATAGCTGTCAGGTGGTTAGTCAGGCTTCAGTCCCAGAGCCAATAAAACCCACTGATATGCCAAAGGGACCGTGGCAAGATCTTGCAATGGATCTATTAGGTCCATTACCAACGGGCGAGTTTGTCTTCGTTGTGGTTGACTACTACAGCAGATATTATGAACTTGACATTATGAGGTCAACAACAACAGATAGCATAATATGTAGCTTAGAGAAGATGTTTTCAACTCATGGGTTTCCACTGACTGTTGTGTCTGATAATGGCAGGCAATTTGTGTTATCTGAGCTGAACTCTTACTTGTCAAGCTGTGGTGTGAAATTGCGACATACAACCCCTTGGTGGCCACACGCTAACGATGTAGTTGAACGTCAGAACAGATCACTTATGAAGAGAATTAGAATTGCACAAGCGGAGCAGAGAGACTGGAAGAGAGATCTTCAGACCTACTTGATGGTATACAGGACAACACCCCATTCCACAACAGGTCGCTGTCCATCAGAACTGATGTTCGGAAGAGAGATTAGGACAAAACTACCAAATTCAAAACTTCCAGAGATAAGATTGGATGAAGAAATCAGAGATAGGGATTCAGAAAGGAAACAGAAGATGAAACAGTATGCTGATACTAAAAGAGGGGCCATGCTGAGCTCTATAGAACCTGGAGACAAAGTGCTTGTAAGACAACGAAAACTGGATAAGATGACAACACCATATGAACACCAACCGTATAATGTTATCAGTAAGAAAGGAAACAGTGTAATTGTGCAGTCTCAACAGAGTGTGAAATACAGAAGAAATGTGAGTCACATGAAAAGATTCCTTGGAAATCAATCAGATAGTGATGTGTGTATGAGAGGTGATGAGGAAAGTGTTTATCATGATCAGTGTGGTGATTATGGCAAGTGTGATGTTCCTCAGTGTGATGATCATGTGTCTAGAAATAATCAAATGTGTGATCCTGATAATCAGAATCATTGTGTAGAGGTGTCAGACGTGGTCGACACAGAAAAGGGTCGTGAGTCAAGTGAATTCTTGCATGTATGATGATTTTGAATGACTTAAATGTGCGATATGACTTAGATGTGAGACATTTACCTTAAAAAGCATATTTTTCTTTAAAAGAGGATGCTTAACCTTAAATGGGATGTGTTTCCTTAAATGGGATGTGTTTCCTTAAATGGGATGATTTGCCTTAAATGGGATGTGTTTCCTTAAATGGGATGATTTGCCTTAAATGGGATGATTTGCCTTAAATGGGATGTTTTGCCTTAAATGGGACCTTTTGCCTTAAATGGGATGATTTGCCTTAAATGGGACCTTTTGCCTTAAATGGGACCTTTTTGCCTTAAATGTATTGTTTTTCCTTAAATGGAATGATTTTCCTTAAATGGTATGTTTTTCCTTAAATGGAATGATTTTCCTTAGATGGTATGTTTTCCTTAAATGGGACCTTTTGCCTTAAATGGGATGATTTTCCTTAAATGGGAACTTTTGCCTTAAATGGTATGTTTTTCCTTAAATGGGATGAATTTCCTTCAATGGGACCTTTTATCGTCGTCGGTTCGACGTTTTGATTTTTATGTTTATGTATATGTTTACTGATTGAATTTTGTGTGTGAATTGTTTGTAAGACATTTAAAAAAAAAAAAAAAGAAAAAAAAAACTGGTTAAAAAGAAAAAAACAAAGAAAAAAAAACAAAAAACAAACAACCAGTGTCTGAGAAAATAGTCACTTGTATCTGTATTGGTGTTAAGCTTCTATAAAATTAATTCCGTGAAGAAAAATGTACATCCTGTTAAAATTTCATGTTTTGAAAATATAAGGAAGAAAGAGATTGTAGTGTCTGGTCGTCAGACGCCGTGAAAGTGTAGACATTGTAATAAGTCGTGATGCATGTACAACCGGAAGTACCGGAAGTGGGGGTTTTAAAATAAAGAGCATGGACCGAAGCGCACTCGTCTGTTGTGGTGTCAAAGATAGTTTCACTAAGAACATTATATAACCCAAGAAGATATACTCTAAATAGAGATTACAAAACGAGTGGGTGTTGAATATAGAAAATATTCCAACGAGATCTTTTTAAACGTTTTGATTTATTCACGAGCGAAAGCGAGTGAATAAATAGAAATGTTTAAAAATATTGAGTTGGAATATTTTCCATATTCAACACCCACTCGTTTTGTGATCTATTTATTACACACAGGAAAATAGGAAACTTGTTCTTCGAAGACCTCAAAATGTTCACTGAAAGACGTTAGCGCGCATGAATACAATAATACACTGCCTCTTTTGTCTGAAACATATAGGCCACGTTATAGTTGTTAAAGAATCAAATTAAAGGGCCATACGTAACAGAAATATGAGTTTATATTTTTTTCATATGGTTTAATGTACGAAAATTTGAGAAACAGTGACAGGCAAACAACTTGACAGATCAAAACGCAACCATTCTCCGTTACTGAACACTTGACGCGTCATCGCAAAATGTGACGTGTCACTGCTAACGATAGATGAACAACGGCAGCTCGCTTTGGACAAAGCAATGTTCACCGAATCTGTCAAACTAGATACAAGAAATTACTGGTCATCAAGTCTCATTTTCTTGTTTTCTGGTCCAAAGAAGTTATCATTTCTTGGGGTACCACCATAATGGGGCTGAGAAGAAGGACTACAAGAGCTCGGTACTCCTGTACGTAACTGGCTGTCTGATTCTTCTGGACAACGAGGTTGACAACAGAGTTGGAAGGGAGACTACCCTCATTTTGACATGATTCGACAAGTGCGAGAGAACGGAAAGTAGGCCTAGATTGGTGACTTAAAATATAACATTGTGGCGGTTCATCGACAGCGTACTGTAGTTGTTTGTGCACTCTACGTTCAGGATGTAAACAGAGCGCTAAAGGGAGATAACCCTGCCGCGACTGCTTCATCGACGAAATTAACACAAGAATTACTTTCAACACAAATAATACTTTTTCAAAAATTAACCTACGTCGATATTTTATTATTCACAAATTTAATGTGATGTTTGGTTGTTTTTTGTTGCTGATAACTGCTTGAATATAGGTGTGATGTTAATCTGAAATATTGAGGTGGCAACGGAAAGATCACTTGTACTCGTTCGATTGTTAAAGTAGTTCTGCATTATGACGTCACTATCGTTGAATAACCTGTTTTGGTTACAGAACATTCGTTGAATAACTTTCAACTGGTTACACAACACTTGTTTCAAATAACCAAAATTATCTCATAAAGATATTCAGAACACGTGTGTAATAAACATGTTTATTCAGTGTGGAAAATTCAAATATTTAATCCAACTCGTGCAATTCACATGTATATGTGTTGATTTAACTCAAATTAATTTGATCATGTGACATGATGAACAGAAAATTCACAGATTTATGATTGAAAAAAATAATAATCTTTCTGTAATTAGAGTATTCAATCAAACCTATTGTTAATTCATAATGAAATTATTTACATACTGATAAAACGAGGAAAGACAAATGGTTATTGCTTTTTGAAATAACATTAATGTTAGAAAAACATCATCCATGAAGATGATTTACATTAATAGCATTATTTACACGTTGATAAATCCCAAAAGCTTGTTAACATAAAAAACATGCTAAACTTGGCGTCCAAAAGTAAATATACAAAGCTGTGTCGACGGATGTTTATATCAAATGTGAAAGATTCAAGTGTTTTCAGCAAATGCACAATATGGACTCGAGTTCTTTAACTCTATCACTCCATCTGCTTAACAAACGAATAAACAAGTCATTGATATTGTTTCAACTTATGTTGATGTCATCGGACGTCCAGCGACGTCAATCAGTCAGGTTGTAAAGACCTAACATTACGGAAGTGGAAGAAAATGGCGGATACACTTTATTTTTAAAGGGCCACTCCGTGATTTTCATAACATATTATTTACCTTTGATACGAACCTAAATGTCATATGTGGTGATATAAAATCAAAACATTTTAACTTTTCATGTCCAAAAGACATATATATGACAAATACTGGTTTTCCATGAAAATCTAAAAACAGCCTTGTAAAGCCTTGGAATATATGACTCCAACAACTCACGGAGTGGCTCTTTAAATTAAAGGGTCATTCACCAACGATCAAACAGACTAATGATTTGTAGAGCCCAATGAAAATACATACGTGTGGTATTTTGATCATAAAACTATTCAGGAAATGGACTTTAAAATGTACACAGCTTATAATGGTCAAGTACGTGAAATGAAAATTGGAAAATTAAAATTCTATTAGAGCTTTTGACATGTCAAAGTAGTTTGTCTAATTTCCGAGCAATGTCTTACAAAACAACCCTTAACCTGGTAAGAGGTTTATGTAGTCCGATATTCATCTTTGCTACTTAACCTATAGGCCCAAATGCAAATGATTTACAACTTATTTATTTGATAAACTATGTCAATAGATCATTTTGAAGTTTTCCAATAAGTCATATTCAGTACAGTGTTTCTTTATTACTGTATAAAGTTACCTTTAATCTTATCAGGTAAATTTGACAGAAAAAAGGAGTCTCCCGGTTGTTTTTTGTTGATGATATTTCAAAAGGTAACAAGAAACGTGATTTTAAAGCTCAGACAATATCATCAAGTGTGTTGTTATTGCGCGTATCCCTGGTATGATGGTTGGGGGTAGGGGTTTTGAACTGTTGGGCCGGGCGGGGGGTATGCAGTTGTGGTCGTTGTATGACACGTGTTGTAAGGCTTGGCCTGTTAATAAAGGATAATCATTATTGATTTGCAACTACTGATATATGTACAGCACATTTAGAAAAGTGTACGTTTGTTATAAAGATAATATGAATGAAAACAACAATATCACCATTGCCATTTTACATACTCTATAGTTAATACAATACAGTAAAGTATGTCTTTATAAAATTGAACTTTCAGACTTCATGTGACTAAACTGACTATCATTGTAAATAACCTTTCATTGGAAACTATTTTTCTGAATATAAACTTGCGTCTAGAGGCTACATAAATTAGTTTATTTTTCTTTTCTGTCTTGATATAGAGGTCGACTTTATCAATTTACAAAATAAATATATAACTTCGGATCGATACCTTGCACTTACTTTTAATTTACTCAGGAATACATGTGCAGTACACTTGACAGGTGCTCGACGTTTAACCACGTTTGTTTAACGTGTGTCTAGTGCATGAGGGTGTTGTTCTTTTTCACCCCACTGTACTTACCTCACAAAGACGTCGGTATCTCCTCCTGCGAGCTCGACCAATCACGGAGAGTGTGATACAGAGAGCGATAAAGACAAAAGATCCCACCACGATGCCTGCCACAATACCAACGGCTAAGGGACAGATTTCGTCACTAGAGTCAGCACAGTCGTTATAACCATTACACACCAGGCTATGGCTGATACACCGGTTGTTTATACAGTGAAAACGCCCATCTGGGCAAGAATCTGAAAAATAATCGAATGAAGTGACGAAACATCCTAATCGTTCGAAAGTATTTAAGACAAATATTGTTGACTGGCTTATAGAAAAGCGTTGCTCGTAGCTGTGCAGTGATTAAAGTTCGAACGCTTAATATTTGTTTAAGCATCCATTTCATCGAACTGAAAAAAGTTGATACGAAATGCCTACAAAAGTATTAATGCAATGTTGTAAAAATTAAATCGACATATTAATTAGTATCACTTAACTCGACGACAAACATAACTTAATCATAATCACAAACATAAAATAATCAAATGACTTAAAAGCAGTTGTCTTAATTCAGTCTGATGAAAATAGACTGTGTTCCGATGAATAGAAGTTTTTAAAAATTGACTCTAGCAGGAGATGAAAGCTCCTGATGGATGGGTCCGAATCCCACTTGTCAATTTCTAAAACCTTTTATTCCTCGGAACACAGTCGACTTTACTCAGGCTAACTTTGTGTTGAATATACTACCTATACTACCCACTAAAAACACCAACGGAACCGAGTCTTATCGTCGTTCATTCGAATTCGAACATTTCACGAGAAATGGAGAAGCCAGGTTTGATGCTATCGAAAGTTTCAAAATTTTTAGTTCTCAAAGTTTCAGACTTGCCCCGGTATGCTTCGGAAAAAGCTATTCAATTTGGACTTTGTACTGCACACATAAGTTTTCTTGACAAAAAACGGAAATATAATATTGCGACTAAATCATGACAACGGCCTCAATGGCAACAATATGCTTTTCATCTCAGAAGTTTTCATTGGCTGAAATTAGCCAGATAACTTGGGAGGGGAAACTGTCGGAACCTCAGAAAGGGCTTGATTCTAACTGAGTACGATGAAGGATGGTATGAATTTAAGCTCCATTGTTGGGATAGCATGTTTGCGATAGAGATCAGACACTAACTCTTTGAGTGACATTCTAGATGATGTAGTGGTAATGAAATACACGATTTTTATGGATATTCAACTTCTTCTTAAACAGATTTGCGACGTTTCGGTATAACTCCTTATACCATTTCTATTAACAGATTTGCGACGTTTCGGTATAACTCCTTATACCATTTCTATTAACAGATTTGCGAAGTTTCGGTATAACTCCTTATACCGTTTCTATTAACAGATTTGCGAAGTTTCGGTATAACTCCCTATACCGTTTCTATTAACAGATTTGCGAAGTTTCGGTATAACTCCTTATACCGTTTCTATTAACAGATTTGCGAAGTTTCGGTATAACTCCTTATACCATTTCTATTAACAGATTTGCGAAGTTTCGGTATAACTCCTTATACCATTTCTATTAACAGATTTGCGAAGTTTCAGTATAACTCCTTATACCATTTCTATTAACAGATTTGGGACGTTTCAGTATAACTCCTTATACCATTTCTATTAACAGATTTGCGACGTTTCGGTATAACTCCTTATACCATTTCTATTAACAGATTTGCGAAGTTTCGGTATAACTCCTTATACCATTTCTATTAACAGATTTGGGACGTTTCGGTGTAGCCCCTTATACCGTTTCAAGCATATCAAGAATATCCATAAAAATCGTGTACTTCATCAGAACAGAAACGTTTTAATCAATTATCTCTGCCGTCCAAAAAAAAGCTAAAACAAATTTCCTCTCATTAACTTTATGCTATTTTCTTAATTTTGCCTGAACTAATCTTCCATCAAGGGGAGGCGAGTGGAAAGCTACAGGCCCATAGCACCAATTTAAGAATGAAGGGGCCAAAAGGGGAGGGGGGATAATGATTCTTATATGATTATTTCCTGCTTTAAACTTTTCTTTACCTTAAGGATGTTCGCTCCTCAGTCACAGTTACAAAATTCAAATAACCTTAAATCATAATGTATATAATAAACCAAAATGAAGCGGTAATTTCTCAATTTTGATGATTTCAGACTAAATATTCATCAAAATAAAGAAACGTAGTATTTTCATTTTGAAATTAATCACAATTTTGCTGACTCAGCAATTTTAATTGAAACTATTATTTGAGCAAGTTCTATTATCTGTTTCTTAGAAAGTAGATGTTGTTGAATGAATATGATTTGTATGAATGCGTTAAGGTATATTTTAAGATAATGAGTGGCAGAAAGCATGTTTTTAGTCCAAAAATAGCTTGAATGTTGATAATTTAATTGAAATGTTTGAATACATGATGTGCCGTAGTGGCTAAAAACCCACAGTACCATATATATTTTTTACTTTTTTTTCTGGAAGAAGGTTATGTTAACTCTAACATGTTTTCATATTAAAAAAAGTTTAATACAGGAACTAATTAAAATTTACGATTTCTCCGAAAAGGTCATCATATCCCCATAGACTCCCATGTTAAAACTCTGACTGACAGAGGGATCTTTGTTTTAGAATATCTCGAAAAAACCCCATACTAACCCCTATTTTTTGGGGTGGATATTTCATGCATATGCACTAAACCTTTGAAAAAAACAAGTTAGAAAAAAAGTTTAATACTTTAAATTTAAGGAGCGGACATCCTTAAAAGATGCTTTATGTAAAGGTGTCAAGGAGCTACTGATGCCCTGCTTTCACATAATCTCATTAACATCAGCTCATCTTTATTCTCCACTACCTTATTGCGTATTAAGATATGTGATTAATATTGTGATTGGTTTTCATAGGTGAATGTTGAAATGTCACGAAATAGTTTGGAGCCCGTCCCCCCTCCCAACACCCTCCCCGTATACTCTCCTCTGCTATAGACCTAATCTATATAGCCTGACTTTGATAACTTAACGTACATTCTTATATTTTTACTACATCTAAAGATTGTAGTTTTTCACTTACTATTGAATCCAATGTTGAATGACGTCATGAGGATGTCAAACTGTCCATACTGGAAGCTGCTGTCTGTCTGAAACTTGAAGGTGACGCTGTTGCCGCTTGTTGTGAAGGTGTTAGCTAGTGGCGTCCCGCCACAGTTTCCGTACTGACCTGCAATATCAAAATATGTTTATGCTCATCCAAAATGTTATTACTTTCACATTTCTATGACGCCCGCTGAAAATCAACATCGAGTGACATGTGATGCATGGTCAACGCGCATATTATTTTCTAAACAAACGAAATATTTAATTTCTTGATTTGTCAATTTGAAACGGGGCACGTCTCATGATACCTTGAAATATTTTTTCAATTGATGTTGAAGCTATCATAACAGCGATGTAATTTATGGAAATATAAATATGCTTTCATATTAACTGCACACCATTAAGAGCCGTTTGTTTATCACTGTCCAAAATTCGGAGCATGTTCTTCCTGCAGTTGGACGACCAATCGGTGTCCAGGTTCCTGTATCTGATGAGGATCTTGTCTCCAGGTGTACTGGTCTTGAAAGTGGTTGTACACCTCCAATTATAGTCCAGGTGTGTGGATGAGAGGTAGGTCAGTTTCATTCGTACATCCTTTGTGAATGGAACCTCGTAATTACATTCTTCATCCAGATAATCTGTGAATGAAATACATGTTTGATTTATCCATTTACTATCAAATATATTTTTGTTTGCCTTTTGTGACAGATTTTTTTCTGTACTAGATACTCATGAATGCAACCCTATAGTAACTTACTTGGCAGGCTTGCTGATATATAAACGAAAAATTCACAAACACTACTCTCTGGTATATATATACTTCCCCCGTGGACATAAACTGCGCAAATTATTCAACAGATCCACATTTAAAATCAGCTACGGTTGTATGAACAACATTCAACAAGTAATTAAAACCCTTAAAAGCAAAACAATCAAAGCAAACCACTCAAATCAAGAAACAAAACTATGTAACTGTAGACAAAAAAAACAATTGTCCACTCAACGGAAAATGCTTAACGAGTGACGTCATCTACAATGCTACAGTAGAAACAGCCACTACTGCTGCAGAATTCAAAATCAAATGGGATATTGTCAGAAAGTCTAACACATACAAGAGGGACTCTGGTAACTGCAATTTGTGCATGGAAGAAAAGCTTACCATACTCAGCTTGAGACAGAACATCATAAACGAAAGGAGCGAACAACTATCAAGCTGACGCCATGGGAACAACCCAAGCCATGTAAGAAAAAAGTAGACTCAGTGTGCAAGGGACCTCTCATATGCCTGATGATCGCCACACTGTGTGAGTGAAACTTAAAGTTGCAAATGAGAACATAAATGTGTAATTATATTACTTCAGACGACACAGTGAAACAATTATCAAAATTATTTCCTTTGAAACAGGAAACAGGTTTCCTTTGTAAAGATCATGCATACAGTTTCGGAATTCAATTGATCAATCGAAAATGAATCTCGAGCGCTTCACAGATTTTTGACTGTAACAAAAAAAATAGAGCCATGGGCTCTGTAGCTCATCAGACTTTTGATAGAAATAGGTGTTGTGGTTTAGACCATGGGGTCATGGGCAGTGTAGGAAAGATAGCCTGTCCCAACGTCCGAGTTATTCACAATCAAATAAAAAAGGCCCATTGCCCATTTGGGGTCAAGGGGTCACCGAACCTACAATTCAGAATCCCCATTGTCCAAGGAGTCTACACACAACTATTAAGCTATCAAGACCTTTTGGAACTGGAGAAGAAGATGAAAGTAGAATTTTAAGGTTTTGACCCCTGTGACCCCATTTGGGGTCAAGTGGTCACCAAACCTACAATTTAGAATCCCCAGTGTCCAAGGAGTCTTCACACAATTTTTCAGCTCTCTAGACCTTTTGGAATTAGGGAAAAAGGTGAAATTAGGTTTTTTAGGTTTTGACCCCTGTGACCCCATTTGGGGTCATGTGGTCACCAAACCTACAATTTAGAATCCCCGTTGGCCAAGGAGTCTACACACACCTTTTCAGCTCTCTAGACCTTTTGGAACTAGGGAAAAAGATTATTTAGGTTTTTTAGGTTTTGACCCCTGTGACCCCATTTGGGGTCATGGGGGTCACCAAACCTACAATTTAGAATCCCCGTTGGCCAAGGAGTCTACACACACCTTTTCAGCTCTCTAGACCTTTTGGAAGTGGAGAAGAAGATGAAATTAGGTTTTTCATGTTTTGACCCCTGTGACCTCATTTGGGGTCATGGGGTCACAAAATCTACAATTTAGAATCTCCCGTGCCCAAGGAGTCTACACACAACTTTTCAGCTCTCTGGACCTTTTGGAACTAGGGAAAAAGATGAAATTAGTTTTTTTTTAGGTTTTGACCCCTGTGACCCCATTTGGGGTCATGGGGTCACCAAACCTACAATTTAGAATCCCCGTTGGCCAAGGAGTCTACACACACCTTTTCAGCTCTCTAGACCTTTTGGAACTGGAGAAGAAGATGAAATTAGGTTTTTCAGGTTTTGACCCCTGTCACCATGGGGTCACCAAACCTACAATTTAGAATCTCCAGTGCCCAAGGAGTCTACACACAACTATTCAGCTCTATGGACCTTTTGGAACCGGAGAAGAAGATGAAAATAGGTTTTTCATGTTTTGACCCCTGTGACCTCATTTGGGGTCATGGGGTCACAAAATCTACAATTAAGAATCTCCAGTGCCCAAGGAGTCTACACGTAACTTTTCAGCTCTCTAGACCTTTTGGAACTAGGGAAAAAGATTAAATTATTTTTTTAAGGATTTGACCCCTGTGACCCCATTTGGGGTCATGGGGTCACCAAACCTACAATTTAGAATCCCCGTTGGTCAAGAACTCTACACACACCTTTTCAGCTCTCTAGACCTTTTAGAACTAGGGGAAAAGATTAAATTAGGTTTTTTAGGTTTTGACCCCTGTGACCCCATTTGGGGTCATGGGGTCACCAAACCTACAATTTAGAATCCCCGTTGGCCAAGGAGTCTACACACACCTTTTCAGCTCTCTAGACCTTTTGGAACTAGGGAAAAAGATTAAATTAGGTTTTTCAGGTTTTGACCCCTGTGACCCCATTTGGGGTCATGGGGTCACCAAACCTACAATTTAGAATCTCCAGTGCCCAAGGAGTCTACACACAACTATTCAGCTCTCTTGACCTTTTGGAACTGGAGAAGAAGATGAAAATAGGTTTTTCATGTTTTGACCCCTGTGACCTCATTTGGGGTCATGGGGTCACAAAATCTACAATTTAGAATCTCCAGTGCCAAAGGAGTCTACACACAACTTTTCAGCTCTCTGGACCTTTTGGAACTGGAGAAGAAGATTAAAATAGATTTTTAAGGTTTTGACCCTTGTGACCCCATTTAGGGTCATGGGGTCACGAAATCTACAATTTAGAATCCCCATTTGCCAAGGAGTATGCACATAAAATTTCAGCTCTTAAGAGTCATTGGTTCTGGAGAAGAAGTCGAAAAAGTGAAAAGTTTACGGATGGACGGATGGACGGATGGACGGATGGACTGATGGACGGACGGATGGACGGACGGACGGACGGACGGACGCCGGACGCCTTGCCATGCCATAAGCCCATCGGGTCTTTCAGACCTGATGAGCTAAAAATCCACTTGAACCCAATGCAGTTCGAAAAGTGTCGGCACTCCTAGTAATGACCTACTACTTGCATGTAATACATTGTAATTGCATTAGTGCAATAATGAAAACACGACATGAGTTATTTCGACTAATACTACATTATATGTATCGGAGATCATGTTAACTGCTCCCAGACAATTCTCATTGATTAAAACTATGATTTGTAAATATTATAGACAATATGAATGGAAGTTATGTAGGGACTCTGTGTCTGTTTAGAAAGACATACAAATGTATGTCTTACCATTGAGTTACTTACTGGTCTAAATTTAAACGAGACAAAAGGAGGTATGTCCTGTTCTTTCGCAACAAGGAGGAATTTGTTCTTATTGTTCGTAGTGTCTAATTACAGACAACCAACTCACAGTAAAGAAAAATCTATTATAGTATACTGTTTCATGGGAATAAATGCAATAAAACGATGAAATAAAACATAAAAATTCAGTACGGATAAAACACTCATTTGCTCAAGTTTATATACTTTGAAGTTCGTACTGCATACTAGATACACGTTGTAATAATTTTATCTTTACTTAATACATGACTGCGGACATGTGGACACGGTGACCCTGACTCAAAGTATGACTTTTTCCAATTTTCCAAATAGTATTGAAATATGTCACTCGTCTATCATTAACAAAGAAATACACCTCCTAATTTCTAATATATAAATCTCATTCTGGAGGTAGACAGACAGACAGACACAGAGACAAACAGACAGAAAGACGGACACAAATACAGACAAAGACAGAGATATTATGTCTATTCTGTCTATTCGTCATCTCCTGTAAATCACTATTAACCACAGTGATAAGCAGACGGTGATAGACAGATACAGAATAAACATACAAAAACAACATATAGTCAGACAGAGATATGGAGAAACAAACTTAGACTAAGTCATGTAAATATCTTGAGAAGAATAGTCAACTTTGGAGATCAGAAGGTCAAAGAGCTTGTTTAAGTGAAAAGAACTCTCATTTAAAAGCACGTGGTAACATAATACGAGAGATAAACACATATCACATTCAGTTAGAAACTTTGTAAAACTTGATACTTGCACAAAACAGAGGTTGGGCGTATAAATCTGTACATGTATCAAAAGGAAGGGAGGGTGCGAATCATAAAATATTTTACTTATACATGTATACTTACATAGACTTGGCGAATATCCGTGAACACTCAATATACATGTCAGTATGATAGTTAGAGATGATGAGATAGCCATTGCCGACTTCATTGCAGTATGGCTATAGACTAAAAGAGTTTGACTATCCTCTCTCAAGCTATATACACGCCCCTTTCTATGTCCTTGTGAAATAGATGACGTTATTTACACAGTTACTATGCCTCACTGATACCTGATGTGAAACAAGGACTGGCCGATATCAAGTGACTGTGTCAAAGGTCAAAGCTTTATCGGCGACATGCGAGATACTATATAAATTGAGTCAATATTTGAATTGATTCACACTTTGTGTTAGGTTATTACAATTTGTCGGAGATAAGTATATGTATTCACATTCATAAGTATTTTTAAAGTAACAATAAAGCATTAATAGAAAAGGTTTTATTGTCACATCGTTTATAAGCAGATTATTGAATGCTTATTTACATATATTAACATCCGATGAAAATGTTTCTAGTGTACACATAAAAACTGAAATGTATTTTTATATACGTTCCGAGTCACAGAGCAATATACAAAATAAAATGAAATACCAAAAATACACACATATGTAACTATATTTGCCAAACTTTATTATTCAATCTTAGACAGCCATAATGTATTTAACATTCGTTTCTGGGTCATATAATGAAACAAAACTATAACTAACACAATCCAAACGTAATTTACTTCAAATTTTGAATCTGTAAAACATTGCTTACGAACATAGGACATTTAACTAACAGGATTTGCTAATCTTTGGTTGACAATTGCCAAAATATATGCTTATAGATTTCTACCTGATTCAACCTGTACTATGAAAATAAATAATATAATGCCAACACATATAAAGTAAATTCTATTATCTATGAATTACTACACAAGTATCTGATGATTATGTTTGAATAGAAATACATCATCGGTTTTTTATTTTTTTAATGAGTTCACTCTGCATTGGCATGACTGAAGAGTCATTAGATATTATGATTGAGGTAGAATGGTAAGTAAAGAACGATATATCTGTTCATCAGATTAATAATATCACAGTTACGACTACCTCAATCCAATATAATGACATGGTGATCTCGCACCAATACAGTTGTGAGATATGACAATGACATTAGCATATAATGGCATGACAAGAATAATCTTGAATTTAGAGAATAACCAACGAGGTAAGAATGATTAATAAGGAAACTACGAGTTAAAATCCTGTTCACAGTTAAGAGCCTTCGTTAGTGACTCAACATTTTATTTATGAATGCGTATTTTCCGTCATCACTCGTACCCCGTTGGTTATCCAATATATTACCCATATCTAATAAAAATAAGAGATTAAGACTTGAAAAAGCTTGTCATAAAAAGACCGTAATACTGCTGTAGTGACATCCATCAGCTGTTCTGTATTTATACGCGTGTAAAAACCGAAGAAGTAAATTAATCAACCACTATACATAATGTAATTCTGTTACAAAACGCCATAACACTGACGACAATGTTGTCCGTGAATAGTATATTTATATTGACTTTCATTTTTGAGACACACAAAGATCATAACAACTACTATTATATGCGCTTATTTGAATTAGTGCGTCGTCACACATCACTAACTAACGGGCGAGTTGCTGAATGTACAGTGCTAGCACGAAATTCGGAAAACATGTCAAATTTTTTAAGTATCAACAGATAGAGGTGGCAATATCTTTAAGAAAAAAATATAAAGAAAGCAACGAAACAAGTTTATATGTTGATATTGTCAACTAATGTTTGAACAACATCAACCTGGTTCCCGGGCCTCGTTCCGCTTGCGCTAAAGAGAGGCTCCGGCACCAATGACACAATGGCGGCGACCACTGGAGCAAAAAAAAGATGGCGGACGACATAGGTTTATCACTGAAATTTCTTCGTTTTGGTATTTCCAGGGGACGTCATGAAACGTCATTGTTATCCCGAATATATATCGACATTCTATGTCGATCGCCGGTCACTATGAATTTTTAGAACAAAGGGATAATTTGAATTTGAATTTTGAACTTGACGAGGCGGGCTGCAAAATGTAAACAAACACAGACACGGTCAGTGCGGTAGTTAGAGGGGTGCTACAATCGGAGACAGTCACATTTCCTTCCGATAATTGGTATTTTTCTTCTCATGGAACTTCAATTTTACATTCCCTCGCCTTGGCACAATTTTTTACGGTCTGATTATTGCTCTAGCCTCCGTTGAAAGTTGGGCTAAAATGAAAATATAAACCACATATTAATAGCATTTTTTTTTATACTAACATATAAGTTATTTTTTTCTCTTACAAAGTAACATAGATGTTATCACTTACTTTACCATGTTACTTCACATATTGTTTTAAAAGATAAATAAAATCACATTATCACAATAACAGTATGAATACCATATAACTAGTGATGTTGGATTTTATTTTCATTATGGTGTCATAATGTTACAAAGTGTTTTTTTATTATCATAAAAATGGGCGTATTTTATCTTTAAAAAAATAGATAAATTAATATATGATGAATGACCAATGACTCTATTATCGAGGTAACCCTTTTATCGTGGCAAAATTATTTCAGTCTTCATTGCTGACAAAGAATATTTATATTTGCAAATTGTGAAAAATTGAATAAACCTAATCCAGAGGTGTCTTAAAATGTTTTCAAAATTATTATATCAAGTTGATTTTTCTTCAAGGTGCATTGGTGTCTTCAGTGTTATTTTCATTTGAAAATAATAAAATTTAAAGAGGATATAAAAAGATTGAGAATAATTTGTAAAAATATTGTGTTACGACAAAGATAGAGCATAGATAAATAAAGTGTTTACATTATTCAGAAATAACATAACTTGAATGTTATCAAAACATTTATTGTAAAAAAAAAGATTTTTTATTGACATACAACTTGAGTAGTGTCCCAGCTTACTTGCTAAAAATGACTGCCCGGTAAACCGCGGCAAGGCACAATTGTACTTGAAAAAGTATTTTTCTAGTTATGCAAATGCTTTTATCGAGCTTTAATATTAACCTAAACTACATTTAATTACTTTATGATATTGTTAATTTGTTAATCTGTTTAACAGATTTCAAATTATCAATTGAATTTGAATTGATAATATAGACACCTCTGTTAATATATATATATATATATATATATATATATATATATATATATATATATATATATATATATATGCACTTGTAATGCATTTTGTGAGCATAGTAGTTTTCATGTTGATAACTGATAACAGAATTTTTAACACAGAGCAAAAATAAGAAAATTAAAACACAGAGACATTTCAATCACTCACTCATTCACACCCTTGTAATTCCTAGCATTTTCTCAAATATTCTTTATATTGATAGTAATCAGTTTAATAAGTAACAAGTTTAGCATAAATTGCCCATTGCCCATTTACCTTCAAATTCATTAAATTTAGCTTTATTCCAGTATCTTATTTTTTCTATTGAGTAATAGTATTTCAATTCGTTCTTAAAATGTGATATTTGAGGGGTTATCTTACGCAGTTTACATTTATAAATGTGGTACTTGGCTAATAGTAATATTAAATCGATGATGTCATCTGTGGGTGAGAACCCAAAAAGGATTAACTGACAATGAAGATGTATACTGCCTGTGTGTGTACATTTCAATTCTAACCAGTGTGAAAAAGCCTGAAAACACTTTTTAGTGGCTCTACAATTCCAGAAAAGATGCATTATTGTCTCAGGTTTTGCTGCACAGAAGGTACAAAGATTACTATCAATCAGATAGGTATTTACAGGTAAGATTCTGTGAGGCAAGCTGATTTGTATCCATCTTAGTTTTGGATCACAAGTAGTTGGAATGGTTTGATAAACATATCAAGATCCTTAATATTGATCAACATCTCATCTTCCCATTTCTCAATTACCATAAGTCTTTCATAGTTATCGGTTAATCTAAAATAATTTTTTTTATCCCTTTTTACATTCTAAAAGATTTCTAATGCTTAGACATATATTGTTGTCTAGCAACATCTCTGTGGGTTTTATAATATCAAGTAACTTAAGATATTTTTCAATTGCTTTTAAAATTGCATGAAATTCAAGAAAATTCACTTGGAAATAAACATGACAAAATTGGTCAAGAGACATAAAATCTCCATTATCGATCAGCAAGCAGGAAATACTGGAAATGTCACGCTCATGGAGATTTCTGCTTTTGAAAAGTTTGTTATCATTAACTATATGTATTTATTATACAGGAGTGGTTCTCTAATGAAGTCGTCATAAGCAATTGGTTTAGTATTATAGCTGTATTTAGCAAAAGCGTTCATAGTATCTCTCCAGAAATGATTTTCTAATGATTCTTCAAGCATATGTGTAAATTCACTGCCATAGGTTAGGAGCTTTAGGTACTGTGAGCAATCATTAGAATTATTTCTAATTTTATATTCTGTCCGGATAGTTTAAAAAGATATGTGAAAATTAAACTTATGTGTGCAGTTATTTTTTAAAAAAATAAAAATTGTATATCTTGTACTTTTGTTGATGAAAATATACATGAATATAATGATAACACCCACGAAAATAGGGAGACCCTTTTTTGCAGATTAACTCAAACATGTTGATTTTCTTAGCTCTGCATACGTTTTTCGCTGAATCTATATTTTGAATTTTCCTGCCGTGATTAAGTATGTATTGTACATTAGTTTTAAAGACTCTTTGAATTATATTCGGCAGAATAAGGGTTATTTAATCGAAAAACCATGGAAACATGTCTCTAACGATTGAAAGGAAGCGTTCATTTTAGCCCAACTTTCAACGGAGGCTAGAGCAATAATCAGACCGTAAAAAATTGTGCCAAGGCGAGGGAATGTAAAATTGAAGTTCCATAAGAAGAAAAATACCAATTATCGGAAGGAAATGTGACTGTCTCCGATTGTAGCACCCCTCTAACTACCGCACTGACCGTGTCTGTGTTTGTTTACATTTTGCAGCCCGCCTCGTCAAGTTCAAAATTCAAATTCAAATTATCCCTTTGTTCTAAAAATTCATAGTGACCGGCGATCGACATAGAATGTCGATATATATTCGGGATAACAATGACGTTTCATGACGTCCCCTGGAAATACCAAAACGAAGAAATTTCAGTGATAAACCTATGTCGTCCGCCATCTTTTTTTGCTCCAGTGGTCGCCGCCATTGTGTCATTGGTGCCGGGGCCTCTCTTTAGCGCAAGCGGAACGAGGCCCGGGAACCAGGTTGGAACAACATTTCTTCTTATGGATGTTGTTCACAATCACGTCCTTTTGTCAGTATCAAGAACGATAACTCTAATCGGATTACTTATCGAAAAGAATAGATACACAACAACATCAACGAAACACTTGCTCAATAAATTGTGAACGAAGAGTTTATCGATTTCATTGATTACTGAATACAGCTGCATTGTGTTTGGGAGAGGACGACCATGTGCATATTTTTTTTGGAGCGAGCATTTTTTTTAGATCAAAACCGTCAGAAGATGCATCTGACCTGCACGTTTGCAGTGACAACCATTAGAGTCTATGGTTTGAACAGTCGTTGGTTTTTTGGCTTGACGTTTGGTGACTATGTTGTGCCTCGATGATAATTTTTATGTCACCCATGTTTATTTACAAACAACAATGACGACGCCTATTTTGTGTGGGAAAAATAATAAATCTTGTAAATTACAGTGAAATTGAAACACTTAGATGAATTGGCTAATAATTTGTTAGAATTAAACCATGAAATGAAATGCTTAAGAATATTCAACGATCTTTGTTTTTCTTTGAACCGCGATGGATGAGTTCGGCACGTTCAATGTATCAATGAAACATGAAAAAGTTCCGTCAACCAATCGTTTTTCATTCTCTGGTTAACTGACCATTCAACGTCGAGAATCCCCAAAGAGCAAATGTGCGGATAAAAACAATATCCACCTGTGTATCCTCGCCCGTATGGAATATACACACTGATAAAATATTCAATGTTTACATCGATTATTTAATTATTTAACAGAATAAAGAATGAAGTAATTTTAAGTCGCCTCCCCTCGATCCTTTAATGTTCCTTGATCGATTGAAAGTTGCATACGTTAAATTTCTTTCCACATTATCGCTATAAAAGTTCCTTCAACACATTACAATGTTCATTCCGTTGAATAACAATAAAACAAATAATACATCAAAGTTGAACTTGTATGTCATTGATCTGTAATGTCCATCTAATTTATTATATAATTATGAGGTTCAAAGTTCAACTTATATGCTAAAAAGGGAAAAAAATTAACAAGCAAGCGTCTGGCTTAAGAAATGTTTAAGATATTTCAACTTTCGAACAAATCTTTCAAATAATAAACTCGTTCGCGTTTCATGTTTATATAACTATAAAATTTGAGTAACATCCATAAGAAAATGACAGTGAGATGACGTGTCATCGGATATAATTGCAGCTAAGGCATTTTGCTGACTATGCCGTGACTACAATCGTATCGGGTGGAGGTGTGTGCACTTAATTTGCCCCTTTGACCTACAGTCGCAAAGGACAAAGTTTAAATATCTATTACGACATACCATTTAAAAGTGAAAACATGAAACTCACGAAGTTACAGAAAATAGATAAACATAGAAACAAGCATCATTTGAGTAATATGCAATCTTCTGCCAGGTGATGTTGTCTGGCTTCGATTCAAAACCATTTTCGTCTAACATGGACGGGTGCCTTTAATTAAGCTGCCTTTTCTCATTGTATAAATATTATGACGACGTACCCATTAAAACTGCAAACATCAAACTAACGAAAGTTACAGAAAATAGAGAAATATAGAAAAAAACATCATTTAAGTAACATGCAATCTTCTGCCAGGTGATATTGTCTGGATTCGTTTCCAAACCATTTTCGTCTGACATTGAGGACGGCCTCGGATTCAACGGCTTGGTTTCTTTGTTCGGACACCTGGTTTTACTGCAAGCCAGAGTTTTCATCCACGGAGGGACAGTCCTTGATGGCGGCAGGTCCTGAAGGTACTTGAGGATAACGTTACAAACCACGGTCAAGAGGCTGATGAGGACTTGGATAGTCACCAGGAGAACTGCAAGTATAATTGGTAGAGATATCTCTTATTAGAAACTTTTAATTAGTTTCAATATGCACATGAACGATCATGTCGTCCCAAAGAGAACAAGTGTTTGTCACTAACATGGCAATGTCCCCCGCCATCATGAGATATTGAAACTGAGGTCAAGGTGACCAATGTCGACTGGCATCTGAGTCTTTCTCCATTGAAAGACGTCACCAAATATGAACACTCTAGGTGCTAAGCTTTACGAGATATCGTGTAAACAATGTATTAGAAAGTGGTCAAAGTGTCGTGGTGACCTTGAAAATGACGTCAAGGTCACCAAATTCGACTGGCTGTCACCATATATGAACATTCTAGGTGCTAAGCTTCATGAGTTATCGCGTTTACAAGAATCCGGTTGGTACAAGTACGTACGGATGTACGGACGGACAGACGGCGCTGAATTCATAGTCCCCGTTCCGCGTTGCGGCGGGGGACAATAAAATCGAGTGAGTGAGTTGGTGTTTCAACAATGTTTCAGTTATTAAACAGGTGGATTACAAGCATCCAAAAGAGAGAGGACAGATCAAGGAGAAAGGGATGGAAAGGATGAGGCAAAAGACGGAAAGAAAGGCAGTAAGAGAAAGACTGCAGGTTTTTGAACGACTCAAATTTGGTGTGGCTTCTAGCCTACCCGTCGACCTGTCCAACGTGGGTGCTCCTAACAGGAGCATGTAAGCTTCGGCTTGCATAGCTCTCGGGGTCTCTGAATCACGCAAACCACCACACCACGTTAAGGTAATGAATCAAGTGGCGGGAAAAAATTCGACCCATAAAAGAATCGACAAAGATATAAAATGGGGTGGCCTATTGTACGATTTCCGATTTTTTTCAAAAAGTTGAGATCTGCCTATTTGGGAAACAAATGACCATTGTTAGTTTTTTAATCGCAGATCGATTTAGACACTTTTAGGTTTTTGACTGAAAGAAATTTTTAGCCCAGTTTTTGGCTGCTATTTTTGTCATACTAATCTACGATTCAACATATTGTGAGTTTTCTCCATTACCCTTTTATCTTCGACACAAATGAAAATTGATTATACTTTTGCTTTCTTTGGCTTCAAGCAAAATGCTCATGTATAAAATCATTTTTTCAACCAAAAGTATTCCAGGTAATGTCAAATTTCGTTTCAAAAGTGTAAGAACAATTTCTTTGGTAACAAGTTTCAGAAATTGAATGCTGTTAACGAGTATTTTGTCATTTTACATGGAGATGTTTCACTAGGCCATGTACACTATAACCTGAAGGAAAAACGCATTTGCATGCAGGGTGCAGCGCTCTGTGAAGAATGGATGAGAAAAGTGCAAACTGAAATATGTACACAGCATCTTTCTGTCCAAATAGAGGGAGCTCAAGTGATGTCTTCCCACGTTACCTCACTCTCTCCCAACAGAGGTATCTCCGTCATAAATTCCTATACAACCTCTGTCTTAATACGAAGGCTTCTCGGGCACGAAATGTAGAACGCTTATTGGATGCAATCAAAGTTAGTTGTGCAATCAGCGACGCCGTTTCAAAAGTTATCATTCAAATCGCCTAAGTTATTACCGCTAAACTTCATTCGAATATGCACCTTGCACTTTGAGTCGTCTTTACAGAACACATACGCCTCATTTTGCGACTGCATCATTGCATAGGCCTATGTGACAACAAATATGTTATTCATGCATTCGGTGTTTTCATTGGCTGAAATATTGCCCGGTAGTTTAAGTTGCATATAGCGCCGGTAGGGGAAACAGCCTGAAGCCCGAGAAACCTTCGTATTAAGACAGAGGTTGTATAGGAATTTATGAGCTACCTCTGATAGGAGAGAATGATGTTACCTCGGTTATATGCTTTTTGGCTGGACATAAAGAAGACTGATTAGACTTAACATTCTTCTGTTCCTGTAAATATAAGGAAAACTATTATTACTTTTCCTGTAGGATGCCAACATATCTCTAGCAAGACAGAAGTCAGGCAAGTTATGATAGGATATAGTATCCATATTGCAAGATTTTAACACTAGGGTATTACGAGAAAAAATGGCAAACATGTAACAGAGTTCTGTGGGAAGAAATGACTATAGCACCCTATGTGGGAAGACGATGGCACGACACCTGAAAGTCTGTGGTACTGTTACTGCAAAGGAAAGAGACTTTCAATGTATTTCGATGTCTAATGCATGAAATTGAGTGTCTTGTGATTTCTTTTATTAAAGAATTTGTCAAATTGTTAATGAGTTCAAAGTTAAAGGTCATCGGTAATTATTTCAAGTTTGAAAAAGACAATTTGAAAATTTTAAGGCAACTTACCAAAGTAAGACAAATTGTTGGAGAGCTTTGGCATATTATCATAGATGATACCCAAGAAGACAAAGACAGAGAGGAGAGCTGTTATAGAAAGAGTCGTCTTCTCTCCGCTTTCAACTGACACCAGGAAACTCAGAGGACTCAGGAACGGGAAGCCAAGCACAGGAGCCAATAGACTCAACCAGTAGAATGTGGGTCTTCTTGATAGCATCAAACTAAAGCAAATCCCTTCTAGCATTTCTTCCTCTGAGAATGTCAAGCCGTATGAAAAGCGTTGAACGCTTGTGTTCGTTATTTTGAATTCACCATTTTCCACTGCATGGTCCGTGGAGATTGTTCTGTGGTCAGCTGGGAACGTTCTCAATCTGGTATTGGACGTCATCCAGGAGAGGAGAACCAACTTGCAGACCTGTTGGAAAGGATAAAGAAAGATGTCTCTTCACTGATGACGTCAACGTTGATAAAGGTCGACATTGTTTCTACAATTGGCTTTACCACCTGCAAGTTAAAATTTTTTTCTAAATTTGAAATTAGTTTCACATTTCTTAACACCGTGTCACCGTGGCACTAAACAGGAGCAGATGATGATGAAGATAATAATGATGATGACGACGACGACAATGACGACGATGAAGACAACGTTGGATCCTAAAACGCTCAACCTAATTCTCAGGTCATATCTGTATTTTGTTTAACCGACTGCAACCAAATTTGAAAATGCAATTTTATTTCAACATAAAAGCCTTATTTATTGGAAATCATCTTGAGTTGTTATCCCTTTATAGATTTACAAGACTTTTAAGGCTTCAGGGGCCATTAAATGATAAAACATATCTGAAACATGAAACAATGACCATTATCTCTACGAAGATGTCAAAACGATCCCCGCCATCCCTTGAAAGTGGATTTACAACTTTTCAATTTGGTTAAACTGTACAATGCCACCAATATTTATAAAGATTTGAGATAGACACTGTCAATCACATTAAAATAAGGTAAGAAGTTTGTCGCAGTACGTCATAACCACTCTGACTTGCTTACCACCACTTTGAGACAAGAGCTTGTTGTTTACGAAAATTATTTTTTTGAAGTCTCATACAAAGAGATCACATATTCAGACCTGTTTGTCAAATGGGAAGAAGGTGATGTCCATTGGACATATGGATGACCCAATATATTCCGGTTCCCAGAGTATTTGACCGCTTGACCATACCATCACTAGATTGTCATCACCCAGCTTCGAACCTTTAGCGGTAACCCTGAAATTTATATAAAAAAATCCCTTGATCCCTTGATTTGATTTATGTCGAAAATGTAAGATTTTCAAAAATATTTATTATCCGTAAAGGTTATCTCCTGCAAGGAAAAGACTGTCCATGGTATTTCAAAGGAAATGGTAAATTGTTGAATTTTATTCCATGATCAACCAATCAGAAATTGTAATTTGAAAATAAGACAGCGATTTATACCATCTCACATTTCAGAACCCTTGACTTACCTGTTATCAATGACGTAATCAGGTTTCCAAACCATCCTATCTGGAACAGTGATATAGGTAACACCGCTATAGTCTTCGGGGTTCCAGGTTAGAAATTCGTCGGTCCAGTTCTGTTGTAGAAAAACCAAGATGAATAGTCTTATCATAACATACAGCTGCATCAAAAAATCTTTTTCATCTTCTTGTATGTCCAAGTGCAAAAATGAGGCAATTTGAATCTCAATTGTCACACTTGATCTACTTGAACTACACGAACAAAGGATCGTTCTAGGTACACCTGTAAAAATAATTCTTAATATTATTTTCGAATTGTGACATCAGTAGTTTAAGTTTTCACAGTTTTGCAAGATGACAGAAGGGATCATCCTGTCTCAGGGTAAAACGTATGTACATGTACGTTTAAACTTTAGACAGGGTGAGAACGGGTAAGACTTTAAAAATTTTTTCGATTTCCTCAATTTCGGAATATCATTTTACATATCGACTTAAAAGCGTTACTTTCATAACAATTGCATTGAATGCATATAATTGCTTGACTTATATTCAAAGATGTTGATTACATATTAGAGATTTAACAGACAGATAGAAATATTGGAGTTTCGAAATTTGACCCTTCGCCTCAACGAAATCGTATAACTTCTACGGTAAACTGTGACATAATAATAATTCATAAAATGTTGTGGTATATTGATAAACCGCTTCTTAAATGTTATCGAATATGCTTTCGTCGTGCAAGGATTCTTTAAAAACATCATAAATAACGTCATATTTGCGTTAGATGCGCACGCACCTTTCAAAATGCAGCTGAAGTATAGTCAGTTATTATCTTCCAACGTAACAACCTTTCCTATATCACATACTCGCTATACTCTATTTAGTCTGTAAATGGTTGCAGTAGTTAATCAACCTTTTGTTTCCAATATTGTATATCTCCGTAAGTTTCAGAAATAGTTTAGCTCTTCCGCTTTTGTCTCGTCCGAATTAGCGTCGTGTCAGTTATGTTTTTAATGAAAGTTAACGTTTTTATTATTTCTGGTGAGAAAGAAGAATTCGCTCATTGCAAATAATTATTTTCAAACTTCAAGGGTATCAGGCGTATTGTAACAGAGGTATAAGAAGAGATGATACCACTGCCCTCTGAAGAAAAAAGGTAAGGTAATTAGACATGAAAGACATAAACTCTGCTTTGCATTAACCTTTATGATGAAAATTTCAGTCAACATGGCATTTCAAAAGTTTTTGTTCCTAAAGAGTATATGTTTCAGATTTTGAAAAATAACTTTTCACGTGCCAGACAAGAGCAATTATAAGACGGTAACTTTTAAAACTTTTATCACCCGAAAATAACGAGCAAATAAACCCGAAAGACAAATACTATAATTACAATGTACGAATATCTATTTCAGTATGAAATGTGCAACTTACAATGCTAAAGAACCCCATGCCACTCATCACTTGAGTCTTGAGATTCTGAAATAGTGATCATTAAATTGTATTGTGAGGAGTGTCTGCATGTACATTTCAGCGTGCTGCACGTAAGGTCCGGATAACTCATGCATCTGTTACCTACCAAATTAAACAAGTTGTTTCTCGAGAGGAGTCATTGATATGATACTAATTGAAAGTATTTACACAAGAACCCTCTATGCTATTACTTTTTTAAAAATATTTGATATTTTTGAAATCATTTTTCAATGGTTTAATGATAAGTCAGTTACCAACCTCGTTCTCTGCGCGCAGAAATTGGAACACCTATGCCGTGGGATCTCTCGAGCTTGCATTTCAAGCACATCTTCAACTCGGTTGGTAACATTTAATTAAAAGGTGGTGGTCGACCAGCGGATAGTATATATACGTTACCTCTACTTATCTCATAAAGTTGGAAGTTAAAGAAATACCAACCAGATCCTCAATTTGTCTCAAGGTGAAAGACACGTGAGCCACGACGGGTTTTGATTGGTTGTAGACCGGTCTGACGTAGACCGAGTAGTTCTGGAAGATGGTGTCAATGACATATTTGACGTCATCGTAACTTGCAGGGGTTGTCGACCCTATAATAAAACGACAGGGTGAGGTCTTCTATATATTTTAATTCATATCTTTATGATATGTGGTTATTGACACAAGTTAAAGTAGTGAGATACATTTGTAGGCTTGTCGTTGGATGATGTCTCGAATAAACAGATGAACCAGACAGCAGCGATGATCGGAATGAAAAAATATTTTCTGAATGGCTCTTTGACCAGAAAAATAACATTTCTACACTGTTAATTCTAGTTATTGTATAATCGAGGGTTATGTGTCAAATTATCAAATAATCAGTTTGACAAAAACCGTGAAAAGGAAAATACATGAACTAGACTAAACTTATGTTTTTTCTTAGGTATAACAAAATAGATCTAAAACAAATGAAATCATGCCATTTCCTAATCATTGTAAAACATTGTAAAGTATTTGTTTAGACTGGCTATGAGGGCGAAACACGTTTTATGGACTAGATGAACAATATAGAAAAAATTTTAGAAGGCCGTGGCAATGGGTTTAACCATGCTCAAATGGACATCTGTGTCAGAAAACAACACTTAATTAAGGATATTGCAATCACAAATTGAATTTTTTGGTGTGTGTGCGTGTGCTTCTCTTTGATCACAAAATCTTTTTTCTCGATCAGTTACATGGTTGTAAATATATCCGTTGATTCCAATGGAGCCTTTGTAAATTATTCATAACGAACCATTTGCATTCTACATTAAGGACAAAACAGCGGGGGTTTATGTCATGGTTACAGCTGGGATACACTAACAAACTATCAAATATTGACGAGAAAGACATAAGTAATGTTTTGATATAAATGATAAGTAATGGTACATCAGATTATTATTCGCCCGTGTAAGATACCGCAGTGTAATGTTTATATGGCAATATTAAAGAAGTGTATGGTGAAGGCTCTTTATATAATATAATAAATAGAGGACACCTTCCATTTAATACTATTTGTATTAAACTCGTTAATGATTTGGTATCAAACTCGCTTTCGCTCGTTTTATACTGAATCATTAACTCGTTTAATAAAAATAGTATTAAATGGAAAGTATATCCTCTATTTATCATATTATATAAGGAGCCTTCACCATAAGGATTCAGCATCTACGACAACACAGGAAAAGGGCTCTTACAGTGAAGCCTCGTATACCCGGAACCCTCGCCTGCCGGACAATTTCATTGATATATTGTATTCCTATATGTAGTCCACCGGCCACGAGGGGTCCCCTTCCCCCCCCCCCCCCCCCCCCCCCCCCCCTTTAAAATGTCCTGAGTACATGATTACTCCATCAGGTTGGTTGTAGATATGAATTTTGGTACATATAACCACAACAAGTAAACATTAAACAATAGTGAGGAAACCTACTTATCGAGATTATTCATATGAGAATGTAATTCAATATGGATTTCTAGTAAATGCACATATGATGCAAGAATGTACTCCTGTACTACATGCCTGTGATGTGTGTAATGACAGAATTAGTACCTATATGTGTTATCTTTCTTCTTTGTACCCTTTAAATCTATCCCTTTAAATCCCCAATGATTTAGAAGTGAAACAACACATTCAAAATACAAAATTGTGAGTTTTCCAAGGCTGATTTGGTGTATTTCAATGATAGTAGATTAATGGTAGGTCCCTTATTTTGCTTTTGGACACTTAACCTGGATTGTTATAAGTACACAAATACACAAAAGAGTTGCAAGTATCCATAATTCTACTCTTAGTGCAAATAATGTAAAATAAAATGATATACTAGTACATTCACTGTAGAGAAGAGAAAATAGTTTTTTCCAAGGCTGAGTTGGTGTATTTCAATGATAGTAGATTAACGGTAGGTCCCTTGGTTTGCTTTTGGACACTTAATTTATGTGTTATAAGTACACATAAGTACACAAAAGGGTTACAAGTACTCATAATTCTACTCTCAGTGCAAATAATGTAAAATAAAATGATATACATTAACTGTAGAGAAGAGAAAATAGAATTGTTACCGATCGAAGTCATGAAAGATGAGTTTTTGTAACGGAAACCTAAAATTTCGTACAAATGACTCATGGTAGCTATCTGAAATGTCTGTCAATGGATTCAGTGACCTTATAAACATAAATTTAGATACCAAGACCATGGTTCTATGATAATTAGAACCAAAGATATGGGGACATCCACCTTTTGGTGTGACGCTTCAGAGAATAAGTGGCTGAGGGGGGTACCCATGGAAATATGTAAAAATGACACATTTATACACTGTTACCACTCAAATTTGCATAATAGACATGTCAAGGCTTCAATAAAAGTTAGTTTCGTTCTGCCCAGGGGGGGGGGGGTGCATGGGGATGTGAGCGTGTTACTTACTTAATTACTTAATTTTCTATATGTACCAGTCATAAACGTTTCTTTAATGTTTGATTCAGATAACAAGATGATGATTTTAATTTGCAACCAAAACGTCCGGATAAACGAGGCTCCACTGAACGTAATAAACGTGATAAGTTGGAGTTTGTTTAGTTACACAATCGTTTAAAGACAGAAGCTCGCGCTTCAAAACTTACCTTCCACTTACCTTGGTTCAATGCATGGACGGACGCCGTCAAAATACTTCAATACTTCGTAACATCACGGAACTCTTACCTATGATGGAAATGAAAATCCAAAAGGCCTCGTTGATAAAATAACTCGAGTAATTCGCCATCACTACAACTTCTGTCTCCACATGAAAAACTAAATGTACTCATGGAATCTCATCTTGCCTCCAAAAAGATGTAGCCGAAGGTTTCTTATGATAAGACTGGTTTGTAGATCTGGTGTCGGAGCATAAGCACCTTCACTAGTAAGGCCGCTACCTGTTTATGACAACACACAGCGTGCAACACACGTTGGGATTTACAGAAATATAACGGTCACTCACATTCAGACTTTTTCATGGCTGATTCCACAGCATGAGGGCCACACATGGCGACACTAGAAACAATAGAGTGAGATCAAAAAGATCAATACTCCAGCCAATCGTATCCAAAGTCCTGGCAAATTAGAAACACAATATCGTGTATAGTTCCAACAGATTCATGAACAACACTTCGCGCGAACACACCAAAAATCTGGTTCCATGTAGGCAATGGAATAGAAGGTATTCCCAATCTTCATATAGACTGGCATCAAGTCCTGCAATCTTATTTTCAAGTGAGATCTGCAAACTTCGAAAAAATATCATTTACAGAAGCCTCTCAGTTTATCAATTATGTCAAATCAAATCATATTATCTTATTTAACTGTTGTCGTCCGTAATAAATCTTTCGTGCCGACGGAGCACTACACATTTGGTACGATGTGATAGTTGGATTGTCCCTTTAAGTGTTTAAGTGACAGATTTTGACATTTTAATTGAACTGAACATTATTATAATTGTCAATCCCACAAACTCCCAGCTCAAAAGTATATTTTTTCAAAATGTTATACTACCGTCTAGGACTTACTATTATTCATCACATTCACCATTGTCCTCCATAGTCCTTCTTAAATCTATGGCATCAAAACCGGTAGGCACAGTTAACGAAGAAGCCTCCTGCGGTATAACGAATTTCTGCACTGCGGTTGTTGGAACTGTGAGAGCTCGTCATTGTTCTCTGACTCTGGTTGTTGGAACTGCGAGAGCTCACCATTGTTCCCTGTCTCTGGTTGTTGGAACTGTGAAAGCTCGCCATTGTTCTCTGTCTCTGGTTGTTGGAACTGTGAGAGCTCGCCATTGTTCCCTGTCTCGAGTTGTTGGAAGTGTGAGAGCTCACGATTGTTCACTATCTCTGGTTGTTGGAACTGCGAGAGCTCACGATTGTTCCCTGTCTCTGGTTGATGGAAGTGTGAGAGCTCGCCATTGCTCTCTGTCTCTGGTTGTTGGAACTGTGAGAGCTCACCATTGTTCCCTGTCTCTGGTTGTTTGAACTGCGAGAGCTCGCCATTGTTCCCTGTCTCTGGTTGTTGGAACTGTGAGAGCTCGCCATTGTTCTCTGTCTCTGGTTGTTGGAACTGTGTGAGCTCGCCATTGTTTCCTGTATCTAGTTGTTGGAACTGTGAGAGCTCACCATTGTTCCCTGTCTCTGGTTGTTGGAACTGTGTGAGCTCGCCATTGTTTCCTGTATCTAGTTGTTGGAACTGTGAGAGCTCACCATTGTTCCCTATCTCTGGTTGTTGGAACTGTGAGAGCTCGCCATTGTTCCCTGTCTCTGGTTGGTGGAACTGTGAGAGCTCGCCATTGTTCTCTGTCTCTGGTTGTTGGAACTGTGAGAGCTCGCCATTGTTTCCTGTCTCTAGTTGTTGGAACTGTAGTATAGCAGCTAGTCTGGTCCCAAATTGTTTCAGCATTGTTTCAAAAACAGTTTTCACTATCTAGACGATATGTATAACTATACTGCAAACAGTCGTGAAAATGAATTATATTAATAACTATTCAATATTCTTGATAAGCAAGTCTATGGAAAGTTCCCTAGGTAATTTGTCTGCAGCGACTGGTAATGCACATGCCACGTACCAACATTACATCGCAAACTAGTAACAAAAATGCTGAGTACCTGCAGATGGTATGTAAGAATCGTTCAGTAGTCCACTTTCATCATAACCGACTGGCAAAAGTCGATAGAAATGACTTATCTTGCTGGCGGGAAATTTAGTTTATTATACGCATGTTTGTACATGTTTATCTATATTTCATGTAATGATGACACTTTACATTTATGAATTCGTTTTAGTACAAAGTTAGCTGTTTAAAATTCCTTTCCGTTGGACAATATTACTTTCATGTTGTCTGTGGAAGTGGTATCATAGTTTTCACTTTACAGCATAAAGTTGATATGATGTAGTTAGGTTAATGCACGAGCGACGCCGGTACACTGCATGAGGGAGACTCTCTGATTGGTATATACATTGTACGTTCCCACATATTAGCCCTATAACTACATTGTCTTAGCGGGACTTCTCTCAGGAGTATTATCTGTCCTGTTGAAGGTAACAAGCGTGTAACTGCTTGCATATTCACAATGCCGCGTACTGTCTGATATGATTGTTTTCACTAGTGTAGTTAATGTTTTACCATGTGTTCCTGCATTCCTCGATAAAAAAAATATGCAAATTTGAAGTAAATACATTATCTGAATTCGTTAGTTGAATTAATGCGATCCACCACAATATGTGACAAGATAATTTGATATATTAGTATTTACACGTTGGATGTGAACTGTTATACCAGCCTTCGAACAGTCCAGCAATGAGAACATTTAATTATTTTTTTATCGTTTTCCCCCCTAAACTTTTCTATCATCCATCCTAAATGAATTTGAAACATTAAATTCAAACGTTTTCATGTAGAATAACATTTTGAAAAGCGGACAATCGCAAAAGTTTTCCTCCTTTTTGCAACTTTTCCCCGGATTTTGATGTGACCATTGTTACCTGTTGATACTTAAAGATATCTGATTCAATAACAAAACGTTATTATTGTTAATAAGAGATAAATAAACTAGTATGTAATGTCGTAAAGATTGTTTATAAATGATACAGATAAGACGAGTGTTTTCTGCCCCATTGCTTCCCAAAATGCATCTTGAGTGGCTTTGAGCGGAATCTGTAAAATGTGTGACTGTGGCCTGATTGAAAATGAAATTCACTTTTTGTTTTAATGTGACGCATATTCTTCAATTAGAGAAAATTATTTTACATCTTGTAGACAGGGTAACGCAATAGAAGACTATCTTAAATTAATTTGCAGCAAATGTAGTAATTCATTGTTTAAATGTGCAAAACATATTAAGGAAGCTCTTGCTCTTAGAAAGCGTGCTATGTCTTCTGTAATAACTTAACTACTTTTTATATTTTTATGTGCTACTCTTATTTTGTGAATTATATTCCACATGGGCCAATGGCCTACAAAACCGAAATAAAATGAATTGAATTGAGTGGAATGTATTTTGCCTGGCTAGATATATGAAATAAGTATAATCATGAAACTTGCTGCTGCTCTTTGAAGTATATTTTTAGCTACTGCACTCGCACTGCATACGCAGTTATCTGACACAACAAGGTAGTGATACGCAAATCATATGCATCTCGTGTGCATCGCATACGCAAAGAATGCTTTAGTTCGTAATCAATTAGCTCAATGTGCGAAACAAGTAACGTCAAATACTCTTAATTTCGAGCATATTTATTACGTATCAACAGTTTTGCATACGAAACCAATACGCACATGCTATGCGCTAAAGTGTGACAGGACGCTAACTTGAGGTAAATGCCGAATTGGAATGTATATGAATTGTTGGAATAATATCACAATCTGGTGTCGAACACCAATTACATTTCAAGTTATATTATGCATTTTGGGCTTTCAATACTAACCCGGCAAACAAAGGGATGTGTAAAGCTGAAAGAAAATACGTCCTAGGTGAAAGCATTGCTGATTGACAACTACCATGCATTTAGGTTAGTAAGTACTTATGTATATGCATAATAGTTATCAGTCAACATCTCTTTTCACTTCCCACGTAATTGTTTGCAATAGAAATCCCCGTGTCCGCAGAAATAACCACGCTAACAGAATTGCTCAGAGGGGAATGGCTAGGTCATCATCCTAACTCGTCATGGCGTTACTGAAACATCAGATCTCCCCAATGGGCAGAGCAATCGTTGTAAGTCTCCACGCAATGAACTGCATGTAAACCATTTGACTTCGGATGCTACCACTGTGTCTGTTCATAGCATATCGTTGTAACTGCTCATATAGCGGTGGAACATTCCAATAACTTCTGGTAGTGGACTGATAATCATGGGGAAAATCGCCATCATAGGAGCTGTTTTGTTTTTACTTATCAAAACAGGTGAGTGAGTGTACACATCTGATTAAAAACTGTTGAAGTGAATATTGACCATTGCAACGTCTACTTTTGTTCAGATGTTCATGTTAACATAACGTTGTTGTACGTAATTTTTAGTTGATTATTATCTTGAGCCATTGTGTTTAAATATTTTTCAACGAAATGTAAACTCTTACTACTTTGCCTGCAGAGAAACATATTGTCAATATGTTGTCAAAAACGTCAGTAGGATATGTGCGGAAGACAAAGCCGCCTATCCATATCAACAAGTGCTTGGCAGTCGAATAAAAATGATTTGTTAGCATTGCTTTTCATAACACATGTCCATGAAGTAGCGGAATAATTGAGACATATTCTATCAATAAACCCACTGAGAAACCGTGGGGAAATGGTGATTTTATAATTGTAAACTCTTCAACTGGCCTTTAAATATAAAAATTCATGAAAAATTCTCGATAATACTATTCAGCACCACAAGATTCTATAAATATTATTACTGTGATGTGCTTAATTTAATCACAAAACCGACTGAATTGTTCTTATTAATGTTTACATTCCCTTCCTAAATGACAGTTTTATGAAACCTTTATACGATCTATTCATACGGAGGTAAGCAAGTCTTTAGGAATTCGAATACACGATGGGGAAAAAAAGATAAAAATGTTACATTTTTAAAAATAACAAAATTGCACCAAAAAGCATCAAGAATTGTATTATCTTTCAAGTAGTCATGAAACAGATTTTTTTTCAAAAGTAGTTATGGCCAATGATTCGGTAAAAAGATCAAACTTCAAATGGTTATGAGTCCAAAAGAAAAACTTATTAAACTCTAAAGGCTTGAAACAGATTCTCTATTTTTCATAATTCACACAAATTAATTTAGCATTTTTGTGAAAATGAAAATAGCTTTGGCTTATAGCAATGGCGTCTGTGGCAAGAAGTATGGGAAATTGATTTCAAAACATAAAATTTATGACTCCCAGTGGCCAAAATACAACTATACTAAGTTCAAGTTAACTGTTTGCAGCATTCTCTCCCAACAGAGTTAGCTCCGTCATATTAGCCTATAGATATAGGAATTAATGACGAAGCTATCTCTGTTGGGAGAGAATGTGTTTGGAGTTGCTCTTGACAATGATGAAAGTTTGAAACGTTTAGGAATGACAGACGCACAGACGCATCACACTATTCTTTATTACTCTCATTCAATTAATATGTGACAAAAAAAGATACTAACACTGATCACCTAGGAAGTGAATCTCGCCGCACTGCATCATGGGAGATGTTTCTCTAACGGGAATGGCCTTTGTTAACACCTCGAAATGTCAACATGATTTACCAATGCATCGCGTATATAGCTTATATGTCAGTTTGAATTATTCATTATGTGCATACACTAGTTTTCTCATTCCGAGAGCATGATTCTACTTACTCATTATCGCTGACCATCTCTATTGTAACCATGTACTGATAAGATAAATTATTTGACATACCAAAACATTACGAAGTAAAAATATGTAATTGTGATATTGAAAAGGAGAAACATTTCAACTGTTACTTTAATTAGCAAGAATTAAACTGTTAAATATTGTTGCAAATAAAAAATCGAAAAGCTTATAATGACAATTCTTATTTTTACATAAGTATTTAAGATACAAAATAAACGTCACGACAAGAGAAATCATTATATGTTTTGATATATTTATTTTATATGTCGTTATATTCGACAGCCTTTTTCTTTGATGACAGTATTTAAGATATATATATATATATATATATATATTAGTTGCATATCCGCTTTTTCTCAATCCGGATATTGTATTATGGTAGTGTGTTTTGATCGCCTTGATGATACCAGCATATTCAAGAAAGTTTGTTTTACATTGGTAGGCATGAATTAGTTCTGCATAGTTTTAGAAGTTGCCATCACTATATTAATCATATCATTTATTTGAAATCCTGATTTGACATTTTTCAAAATTCATTGTCTTCTTATTAGTTTTTACATTGTCACTTTCCATATTGAAAAAGGATTTCTGATTGAGTCCTTACCGTTTTTTCTTATAAAGTATCCCCGTGCTTTTGAAACGTCTTTCCAAAAAGCGTTTGTTCTAAGGGTACGCACGTACTCCATTAAGGTTGTCTCACTATGCTGATAGAAACCAGAGTGGGTTAGGGATACATTAATATTAAACAACTTTCTTAATTTTGAAGAAGATATAAGAATTGAAGAGTCTTTTCACTTGTTTCTTGAGAAAAGATTATATTCATCATGTCGGTTTTTAGTTTTTATTCAATGTTTGATTTTATCTGGTTTCCTTTAACAAATGAAATTAAAAGGTTTTTGAAAATGCCTTTGCTAGGTTTTGAAAGCGTACTAAAAATGTGGTTTATTTTAGATAGTATTAGACTTTTTAGAACTGTCGTTCATCCTAAATGGGTAAGATCTGTTGACTCATTATAATTTTAATTTTTTGTTGTACATTTATAATTTTCTCGACCATAAAATTATGCCAAGTTGTGTGTGATTGCTATGCAATGAATAACATTCCAGTCCGGTTTGTCGTCTTTGCAAAGTATCGTTCTTAAGAAACAATCCAGATAACTTGTTTTACTTATATTAGTTCTAAGATCCGAGAAATAGGCGTATTGTAATAATGCTTGTATGTTTGCATTTTCAGACCCATTTTATCTCAAAGAACAATAATTAATCGTTAGCAAATTGTTTAAAAAGATATTAATATATATTAATTCCTCCTAATTTTTCATAAGTTGGATAATGTTAACACAAGCTACTATAAGCATTTGGAAGGTAAGCAACCCTCGAGTCCAAGTGAGATAGGGTTTGAACGTGAGAATTTTAGTATCTTTCATTTGAAAATCATTGTATTTTGAAACAGTTTAAAACCTGCAAAAATAACTTTTCTTGACCAAAAAGCAATATATTTTGGAGAATTTAGTGTCAAATTAGGATATCACGTTCGTTTGAACTGGGCTGGTCAATATCCTTCATTAGAAATGATGTCACACGGTACGAGTTTTGAATTAACCACGATGTGGTGAACCCCTGTACTAGAGCTTGCGTTTAAACATATGAGCTTAGTAGTCTTGGTGAGGAGAAAATTGGAAAAGGGATGGATCAGTTCTTTAAAATCTTAATGTACTTCATTGTTCAGTTGCTGCCACATCCTCCGATGACGTCACTCGCTTGATTGACGACTTGTTCAGTGATTACAGGACTGAAGTGAGGCCGGCCATGAACCAGGACCGCCCCACACATGTGCACATCGCTTTCAACATCAAACAACTCGAAACAGTGGTAAGAATGGTCCCAAAATGTCGTTTTATTTCTTTTCAAAGATGAAATATGATTTCTCAGAAATCATTCAAACCTTTTAAGTAAAGCTTTTCGCTTGGCTCTTATGCATAGCTGTTTTTTTTTATTTACAATATGTCTTATTACTCCAACAGGATATAAAAACACAAACCATGAAATCCCAAGGCTATTTCAGTGTGGTAAGTATTTACGTACCCCGACGCCTATGTCAGTTCTATAAGCACGAGAGAATAGTGTTGAAGCATGGGCCCCGCTAACAGAGTCCCCTATGTAATAGACTATTGACAGGGTAATTCACCCGCCATCTTCGAACTCTAGCGTGTAAAATGCTCTTTAAACGCAAATAAAAACTAAAAGTATATCACGAAATGATCGGACATATATCCTTTGATACTCCGCCGCTAATCTTACCTTATTTTTTTTTTAATAATGCCTATTTCTGACTTAATTTTCGCGAAGCGAGCCTGGTTACATTTACCCCACCCGGAAGTTGTCAATGGCGGTCGACCAGTTATTGTTTATGACGAGTTATTGTAAAATTAATGTCTTTAAAAAAATATTACCACTGAGTTAAGTTGACTTCTGACATTGTTGTTATCTCTCACGTGTTAAAAATGTCATGCGAAAAAATTTGAATTTCCCTCGCTTAATCAAGTGTTTATGGCATTATACTAATCAACCAATGAGGTTCAAGAAGCGTGTTGGCTGCGGCCATGTCGGCAGCCATTGTAAACTTCCGGGTAAGGTAAATGTGACCTGACCGCTTCGCGAAAGAAAGATTAAAAGCAGGAATAAAACGATAAGTATGAAGGAAAGGTTAGCGGCGGAGTATCTCTGGGAATGTGTTCTATTACTACATAATGCAATTTGAGTCGACAATAGCGTAAAATTAGATTTTTTAGATCGAAGATGGCGGGTGAATTACCCTGTCAATAGTCTATACATAGGGGACTCTGTTAGCGGGGCCCATGTGTTGAAGTTCAATTGCTTCATTCTGATAATCATTTCTAAAACTCAGGCTTTACTCGACGTTTGAAAAAACTCTCATGTTATGCATACTATGAATAATCGGATAATTATCACCATTGTGAAATGCTTTTTCACGTATGACGTCATAATGCTAAACAGTATGCAATGCCACAATTTTAGGATAAGTGTCAAAAGTAAACTATGTAAAAGTTTTTAAATGTGGTCTGAAATTTAACAACATCCTCATTACTGAAAAAGTTTCTGTTAATCGTATTCAGCATGTGATATAATACATATCATGTCCTTGCATATATGAACTACTGGTAAATGATACCAGAGACGCTTGAGCTTCGATTCGGTGCGTATTGCTGTACAGGTCCTTCGGTTCGGTATATTTTCGGTTCGTTATGATATTTCTTTGAACGAGATCTCGAGAAGTCACATCATTCAAACTCTATTGTTTAGAGTTAAAGATCAAACTGAACCGTTCCGAATGTTTACTTCCGGGAAAACTTGGCGACAGGTATCGTTACCATTTCAAAATTTGAAGACGTTTAATGACAATAAATAAAAAAAATGGATCATTGACTTTTTGAATAAATATTATTGTTTTTATAAGTTAATTACTATTAGTTTCACTGTAATCTTTGCTGCATGGTGCATGTAGTTTTGCTCACCAAAATTTTGCTATTGCTTAGTCGATATGCGCGAAAATTAAACCCCGCGAATCAGTCATTTTTTATGTTTGCGCGAAAATAACACCCCTCGAAAATAAATGATTTTACAGTAAATGATACCAGAGAGATACTGATTATGATGGAGTTTCATAATAATTCTAGAGTACTAGTACGACGTTTTTACACAGCTCGATGTTGTAGGTAAATCGTAGGTAAAACGTAAAAAGTCTACACCCTCTCGATCTATCTTCAATATCGAGTTCCTTTGCGATAGTAGAAGGAAGAACATGTTTGTTCTTGAAGAACTGGACGGACGAGCGCTTGGTATGGAATCAGAAGAAATATGGAGGTGTGGAATACATCACAATTCCTGAGGAGAGGGTCTGGCTACCTGACTACGTGGTCAACAACGAGTAAGTTGAATGATCAACTCGGTCATTTAGGATGTAGTCATATTTGGAACTAAGCTTATGAAATATATTCATATACAGAACCCCTAAGGTGGCATAACCTATATTTAAGTTATTCTATCCACCAATTTGCATAAAAACCTTATCAATAACATGATAGATAGATAGATAGATAGATAGATAGATAGATAGATAGATATCTTTCATTTCCTTCAGTGTATGAAGATACAATGATATATAAGATATAAAAATTAGATAAATTAGATATAGGTTAACATAGATAACTGCAAACATTTTGCAAAAAGTGTTTCGAGTTGTGAACTGTTGCACACAATTTAACCATACAAAAAAGAAATATATTATGGTCACGAGATAAATAATAATCTGTTCTTCATCACAAATGTATTCACATCTATGTAACAGAATGATTGGTGATTTAATCAGCAGATCTCTCTGGGTGCCTGTCTTCTCGCAATATATAGACCTCCATAAAAACTTATTTTACAAAATCATAAACAAATGCGCTCTTTAGATTGAGAACGAATTATATGGATTGTTTGCACTGGACATCAATGATTACTTGGAGAAAAAATTATTCAATTCGTTAAGCGTCACTTAACATTTCTTACTCTTCCTCTTGAACTTTATAAAGACTATGTCAAAGCGAACCGCTTACACTCAGTTTCGTTTGACATGTTTTAAAACTACCATTTGATTTTGCAATTTTTATAAAAGCTGAATAAATAACAGAAGTTAAACTCGCCATGTTGATTTCATTTTCAGTTTAATGTTACATTTAATTTTTTTCATTTGATCGTTATATATATCATATAATGTTTTTATCACAATGCCTTTGACGGTAGAGACCGCGGTCCTATTTCCGTTGACGTAGTCAGATTTGGCGTTGGAAACCAGTTGCTCGACATTCTTTTTCTTTATGTACTTCAATCCAGTTCCTTACGCTAGATCTGTATTCTCAAGTTTTTAATGTACATTAAAGTTTTATATTTTAGAGTCCGCGATGGGAAGAAACAGATGAGAAATCCACATTCCCTGGTTGCAATAAGCTCTGACGGACAGGTCCTGTGGGAGCCAGGGTTTGTCGGTACAACCGCTTGTGAGATCGACATCACTTACTTCCCCTTTGACAAGCAGACATGCGCAATTCGTGTCGTTTCGTGGATGAGCTCTAACAGAAGTCAAGACACAACTCCTACGCCGGGAGTCGGCCTTTTGGGCTACATAGAAAATGGGGAATTTGAAATCATAGGGACTGAATCGACAAGCACCCAGTACCCAATGACGTACCGAGATGAGGTTCTAATTGGTGTGAGCTTCATGCTGACGATCCAGAGACGGGCAACTTTCTATTGGTTGAGTCTTGTCTCGCCACTCATCGCCTTCCCTTTCCTGAGTCCTTTGAGTTTTCTGGTTCCAGCCGACAGCGGAGAGAAGACAACTCTTGCCATAACAGCTCTCCTCTCTGTCTTCGTCTTCTTGGGGTTTGTGTTTGACTCAATGCCCAAACTCTCGAATGCTGTGTCGTACTTCGGTAAGTGCATAGGTCATTTGGCTTGTTTCATAAAGTAATAATATTACTCAATAAAACAGAGACAGTTAAGAGACATTGAGAGAGGAAATTGTGGAATTGAGGACGGCAGGATGACTGTTAAGAGGGGACATGACAAGAGCGACTCTGCGGAGGAGGAAAAAAAGCAAAGTAATGTTCATGTACTTCAGTTAAAATTGTTTACTAGATGTCATAAAGAGGTAGGCTTGTACATTTCGAGTTATGAAGTACTAATATGAAACTCGTTGATAGTATTGGTATTTAACTCGTTTTCGCTCGTTCAATACGAATACCATCCACTCGTTTCATAAATATGTTATTAAACTGAACGTCGTTTAGTATTCTTTATTTATTTAACCATAAAACATGTTGCATTCTGAATTACTATTAAATGTTTTCTATAAGAGTGAAGACAATATATCATATTTATCTGCTTCGTTTCAGTTGTACTTGCATCTGCTCAAGTGTTCGTTAGCTTGCTCACGGTGATTTGCAACGTCGTCATTGTCTGTATCGGCAAAATTCCTCCAGAAGAACCAATACCAGTTTGGATACTAACAATTGTCGGCCCTGGTCAAAATCAACGGATTAAAGCAAGTCCAATTATTGGTGAGAATGACACATCCGATGAAGACCTGAAGACCGCAAAGCGACCTACGCTTACCTGGACGCATGTTGCACGATACGCCGACAGGAACTGCTTCTTCATATCTCTTATATCCGTGTCTTTGGTTAACTTTGTTTTTCTCGTCATCTTTCATTCAGCCTAGTTGACAGGTAGACAGATAATCTCGACTCTTTCCATTAAAAAACGGATGATATACAACCATGAAATTGTTGCAAGGTGCCCGATAACAAGAGTCATCAGAAGATGACTTATCCAATCGCTAGCGAATAAATCGTAATATATCATGTACATGTATATAACTTAAATATTTAGGCATAATTCTAGAAAACAAATCTAAAACGAATATTGAGTCCGATACCTGAAAGTTTCAACATAAAAGAATATCAAAGAAACATTTCAACATATAAAAAAATATAAAAAGTCACCACTTCAGGGGTTCCCTGCTAAAATGATCCTCTTATGATATTAGATTGGTACGATCAGGAATATTTTAAAAAAAATTGAGATTAGAATGAAGTAGTAAAGTAATTTGACGTGACCATTAGACAGCGTTTTCTTTATGTGTCTCTCGTGAATACAATCTGATGATACAATGATTCTGAAATACATGGCTTGTAGAGACTATACATGTAGTATAATCCTGTGTCTTTCATTATCCACGGTTGTAGTCTTGTTTTCTATTAATAAAATTCAAAATCTGACAAATTATTCCATTTTTGTCTGATATTGACTTGGCTTGTTGTATATTTCATCACGTGACTTGCATTATACATGGCTGTAGACTTGTTTTGTGCTTTCTAAACAAAGCCATTAATGAAACTGTCAACTCTCTAGTGAGTACTTACTGCAGGATTTTAGTGGATTGCTTGTCAACACTGGTACAATGATCACAACAACAGATTTACCAATATAGTAATGGGAAAGTATGGATGCTGTTGGGGACCATCTCGTAGTGAAACAACCGCAGAATGCCTGAAGGAAGATCAAAAGCGAATCATGAAGAGGACATTTGATACTGGGTAGCCTTGCTCAACTTAATTAAATTGCCCCTGTTTTCAATCATAGAAAAGAGATTGATTTTGATCAATGTTCGATTTTTTGATAGGGTGATTTATTAATCGCCCGTGTAAGATACTGCAGTGTAATATTTATACGGCGATATTTAACTAGTGTTATACCGCCCCACGTATAACGTCATGATATTGTGTGGTTGTGACGTCACAATGTTAACACCGTCGTCACAAGTCGCGGAAATGTTTCGTTCAGTACACTTTCGGCAATCATGCTTGATAACTGAGGTCAGGTAATAAACAGAATACTAAACTTCCTTCAATTTAATACTATTTTTATTAAACTCGTAAATGATTCGGTATTAATTTCGCTTTCGCTCGTATAATACTTAATCATGAACTCGTTTAATAAAAATAGTATTAAATTGGACGGTCGTTTAGTATCCTCTATTTATTATGTTATCTTAGCAGACACATTTGATGTATTGATGTTGTAGTTAACAGGAAGTTGTTCTGGTTCCTTATGCATCATGGGTAGTATACTAATAGCACGTGTACATCACTTCCCTACCTATTGTTTCAAAAGGTTGCAAAGATGCAACATCAAAACACAGATGAAAACATTAAATTTCTGGCTTTTGGTCATGTGTTAAGCATATTGAATTATATTATTCTTCTCCCATTAGAATTTCTGATTTTAATGTGTTGTTAAATAAACGGAAATAAACTCCTAAAATGAGAATAAGTTTATTGTCTGAAAGAGGTGCAACAGATGTCAATTTCTTTAGTTCTAAGGTTTGTTGTTTTAATCGTGTTTATAATGACAAACATTTTATTTGAAGTTTAAAAAATATTCAACCTTTCTATGATGTTAAAGAGCTGAACACAATACCCTACCCCTAAGATAAGAACATATCTGAATCTAAGCACATATAAGTATAAATCCTGCTAAATCAGCGTGTATGGATCCGCTCTCGCTCCTTCCTAATACCCTGATTTATTTCAAGCCAAAACCCTCGTATCGCTAGCTATCACATCGGCCAATGAGACGACTCGCATTCAGCAACAGCGGCACAACCCGAATGGAAAATTGCTTGAGATCAAGCTAGTAGCTGCAAGCTCCTTTTTTAACGACATTTCATTGGCTGAAAAAATAACAGGTAAGCAAAACCACGAATATCAAGCCGCCAGCCATACGAGGGATTTAGCCCGTAGGAGATCAGGCCATTAGAGAGGAGCGAGAGCGGGTTCAAACACGCTGATTCAGCAAGATGACATGTACATATAGTTGTTCAGCAAATGAAGAAATATTTAGTTGAAGTCTTTTCTCATAAAGCATGTTTCACCCAATGAATCATATTCTTCGAGCGCCTGATGGGGAAGAGGGACATATCCTTCTCACGTTGTCAGAAAAAAATATCAATATATACATCTCGAAATTGTATTACTACAACCACTTTTTAATGACTCGTGAAAAAGATATTGATATTTGATAAGGAGATAATTTAAATTAGAGACCTTTCAAGGTATTAAAACCAACAAATACTTCGGTAATTAGCTAGTTTATCATTTTACAAACATCGGCGATGCCCTTGTTAAAAGCGTTAATACGTGGCGTTACGACAATATGCGAAAAGTAAAGGCGTGTGTCGACTGTGCATGTATGTGACAGGTTGATTACTGAAGACACTAAAAACAACAAAGAAATTCATTATTTGGTATTGCCCATATGATAACAAAATTGCTAGTGCAAAACGTCCCCGCTTTTAGTTTTACTGAAGAAGCCACTGAAATACCTGTGAGCTCTTTGGTTCCATTCCCAGAATGCCTTTGTCAGAAGTGCTATAAATAAACTAGGAAAACCTCTGGTTCAGATAGAAGGCATAACATAGGATGACATAAAAAAAAAATTAGGTGTTGAAATACTTTCTTCCAGATACAGAAAATCCTTAATGCAAGTCGAAAATGATAGCGTAATCTAGGTTTTGCACATCTTCCTACGCAAAGCTTAACTTTTGCCAGCCTTGAACTGTCCAAGTTCGAGACTGGCAATAGTTAAGCTTTGCGTAGGAAGATGGGTTTTGCAATACTTTTCCAGGTACAGAAAATCCTTAGCGTGGGTCGTAAATGATATGGTCATCTGGTTGCAATGCTCTTTGATGTTCTAAGAAAAGAATCGTTGTGGTGGTTCAGTTGCAGAACTTTATTTATGGGTTGTATTTCTGATAACTGATAATACAGCTGTGATTCCTTTGAGTGAGGTGAGTTGGGGGTGTACCGCCGCTTTCAAAATTATTTTACTTGTATCGCGGCTGCTAGTATTATTGCAGGGAGAAAGCCCTTTGATATACATTAATGAGACTGACCCATATGATTAATTAAAATCTGACTAAAGATCATATTTCTTCGTAGAAAGAATGGTTTACAAGGCCCATGAATGGTTTGAAAGGCCCCTTTGAGACATTTTGCTTTCCATAAATTGCAAGTGTCTTTAGTGAATAAATTAAGGAAAGTTACGGTTTGTATACAAATTTTATTGACAAACATACAGAAATCACACTGATTCCACTCTCAAAAGATATATACATCGTACATAAGCTATAAAAGACTACTTACAATGGTGATATCATGTCAGGATTTTATCATTTAGTGGTATATTGTTTGAAATTGAAGTTATTTTTCAAATTTTAAAAATAAAAAAATCCCTAATTAGGTAAAACATGATTGAAGTTTCTTCAATAATATGGAGCACAGAATCAGAAACATAATATATTCTAACTTTAAACTACTCTTATGAATATATAACTCTTAACAAACTCAATTGAGCAAGACAAAAACAAAACAAATGAAATGATGCATAAATAATTCCTTTTAAAATAATTAACAAACAACACATATACATGCTAGGTTATTTTCAAATCTTTTCAAACATTAAAATGGGTGCTCCAAATGTGGTGTCTCAAATTTTAAATGTTTCACATTTGTAAGGTTATCTTGTGACCAAGTCAGTACGTGTTCTTCTGCGGATATCAGGGAACTGGGGATCATGTTTGGCAATTAACTAATTGAGGGACCCTTTTCAAATTGTCTGCACATTTCTGAGGACATCTCCAGGAACAACACTACCATGTTTACTGCTTTCATTTGAATTTTAAAAATGTCTGTGCATCAAATTCTGATTTTTAAAATAATGTTTCATCACTTGTTTAATAATTGTGTTATATGATTATGATTAAGTTCCATAGAATTTGTATTTCTTTAATAATGCATAGATCATAAGGCATCCTTTTAAGAGATGGATCATAAATACATCTTTATGTGAAGAGGACTTTATTCAAGAGACACCTTTAATGTTGTATAATGATGAACACTCCTTACCCTATGTTCCCTGGGTAAAACAGTGACAGATAAATGTTTTCCTTCAGCTAACCTTCACCATTGCTTTACTTGAATATATCAACAGAGACATAAATCTACAACATAACAACCTCAGAAAAAATATTTCAAAAGGCAAAAACACTACTTAGTCAATGACATTTTTCTAAAGTCAAATATGTATAATTTGTTTTCAAATAATAAAACATTTATCACTAACACCTGCCGTCATAAAAATGTCACTTTTAATAGTGAGAATACAGCTCTTCAGCTTTGCGGAAAATAAAGAAAGAATTATCAACTTTTGACATCCACTGACATCTAAAGATTTCAAATAGGAATCTATCACTTCAATATCTTTTCTTAAGGAAAAATATTTCTTAAAGCCATGAAAAATTTAACAATACAAACAGGAATAAAACACTAATTTGTTTACCCATCTCTATTCTACTCCAATAAAACAACAATCTCAACATAAGCACATGAAATAATTAACTTTTCTTAAGTACTAGTATCACATTTTTCCACATTCAGCTGTTACATCACCAATCCAAAGACGTCACTGCACTTACTAAGCACTTATACATCTATATCCCTGTATATCATGATGCATCAAAACAATACATCACAACACCTAACAAAAACATCTTAAAGAATTCCTAAAATAAAAGCTCAACTGAACATATCCAATGGACAAAAACTCGCACTTATAAAATGCTTGCAATGTCAAAATATTGCTTCCAAAAGGCACAGGTTAAGTAGCCATTTGTGATTGGCTTAAACGATTGGGACTCTTGGATGGAAATCTGTTTTGTTTGCAAAGAATTTCCTAATAACAACTGTGCAAAAACCATTTCCAAAATGGACTCAATTTTGTCAATCAAGTGGACAACTGCGCCAATTGTTCAATAAAACCACGCACATTCTAACCAATACTATATCTAGAGAACCTGGGCCTCGATTTTCAAAGCTGTCTTAGTGCTCAGACAGTTGTGCCTTAACACATCATACTTACGACAATCTTAGTCCTAAGAAAGCTTTGATTATCTTGGTTATGGACTGTAATATGTCAGTTCCCCAATGTTCTTCAAGAGAATTTACTGACACTATCAGTTGATAAGCTCATCTGAACAAGTCTTGAATTTTGAATCTTGTGAGGATCCAAAGTGTTAACAATTACAATCTACCACTGCTTAAGTTAACTATGGATGTGATGAAAATCAATTTTGTTTAAAGTGGCTGTTTCCAGTTCCAGTATTTATGACACAACTTCAGTATGCAATTGATTAATAACTACCTCTGAAATTTTTCATAGGCTATTACACATTATACATTTGAATTCAAAAGGCGTTTTAGTTGACTGTGGCTTCTTCTAAAATGAGGGAAACATCTGATGAGAGAAACAATATGCTATGCTAACCTATGTATTAGGATTTAATAAACATCTAATTGTTTTGTGCACAGGTTTTGGTAAAACTAGAGCACAGTCCAATAGCAATAACTGTAATGGGCATTACTTCAGCACGTTCAACAAAATTTTTCTTTCTAACAATTAAACTAAAAGGCATGCAAGTTCTTCAAGTATATACATGAAGTCTCTGTTATTATAGAGCTAACTAAATTCAACTGTCTGAAGTTCAGAACACATTCTGACCATTGTTTAGACACTAAAATATTTTTTGCATTGAAGAATCTATGTTCCAAAAAAGCTTTTCAGTGTACACATCGGGAAAAATCTCCTGATGAAACATTCTTGCATTACTGTAGGTTTGGACTGACTTCTAACCCTGTTACTCATCTAGAATTCAGCCAAAAAATAGCAAAGCTAAAAAACATGTATACAATGACTTTCACTAACAATACAAGAAACGTTTTTGTTAAAAATTTTCAACACTCACACTTCATATATATATACAAGTTGATACAGAGATACAAAAGCTTAACAGGGACTCAAGTAATAAATCTTAGGGTAGAAAACAAGCCCAAATATTTCAGCTCTCTCGACACTACTCCTTATATCTAGTTCAATCTTAACGATAAGAAGTTTGCACACATGATGCATGATATTTAAGGTAACTGTAGATATTCTGTGTAAATATTTGGTTTGATTCTATCACTAAAAGAGGTTCAAAATCTGGACCCTTGCCAAAATATCTTAGCGATAAAATAACTTTGATAAGATTTAACTAAGGTCAACAGTTAACTTAAGGCTAAGAGAGCTTGAAAAATCTTGACAAACATCAGAAAGCTCTGGGTGTAAAAGCTGACAACTGTCAACGATCATATCTAAAACTGAATTGTAATCAACAATTTATGTTCTCAAAACAGATAGTAATTGCTCATTTGCTTGATATATTTTGGGATGGAATTAAACTTTTCAGACAAAAACTAATGTCAAGATTGATACTTTAGTTGAAAATACTCAAAGCAAACAAAATGTTAATGATTAGCACATAAAGTACCTTAGCTATAACATAAGGATATCAGTAGAAATCTTGATAAACACACACATTTTCGATAAAAGACAAATTTTGGGAATTTTTTACTGGCCTCTTAGTCAAAGTTTGTTTGATGAAAGGACATGAACTTTATTGTTTTTAATTTTAAAAGCACATTCAAAATTCCATTGATGACTTTTCCAGGATAAGAGTATAAAACCATTGAGGTTCTTTTATCATCAACAACCTCAAATAATATCTGTGTTATTATATTGATAGTACAAATGAAAGTGATTTACAGTATAGGTTGACAATGATATAAATAACATAACATATAACACTGCATGATATTTAGATTCAATTAAAAGAGTTTTTGATTGATATTTGATTATGTCGCAGTAATATATAAATTAAAATGTTTTTAATTACAAAAATGTATTAAACATCAGAAAGCAGGTAAAAAAAGTTCAAATATTTTACGAAGTAAGATCTTTCCAGCAAACGATATACATTTTAACTCAACTTAGAAGTTTTCTCTTTTAAAAATCAAAGAATTATTTTGAAAATGTAATTTCACATACTGATGCAAACAAATGTTTTTAAGTAAAATCAAAGTAGAAATAAGTATTCAACACAAGTAATAAAGTCTGTACAACAAAAATGTAATAAATAAATCACTTTTATGCATAATCATCATCGTTGTGGAAAATTATTTCAGAAAGAGTTGGTGACAAAAGATCACCCTAGGATATTAAGAGTGAAAAACCAAAATAAGAAAGTGTCCTTGAAATGAAATTAACATTGAACAAGTGTTCACAAGTCGTCTAGAATGCTACTGTAAAATGTGTCATAAGTCAAAATGACAATGTCAAATATCGTTTGAAGGTTCATGCAGCTTAAAAAAAAGAAAATCAAAACCAAAATATTACCAGAGAAACAAACAACCTAGTGAATATCATTGTGATATGCGTCTAAGAATAAAATTCAAAATGAGTAGCTACATGTAAATATTACAATATAACGTGAAGAAAAACTTTAAAAAAGCAAGAAATAATACTTTAGGTTATTAAGAGAATGCACCTAAATCATTAATATCACAAGATGCTTGTGTTTTAATTCTTTCATTTCAGTCCTCTGTACATTGAAAATATAAATAAAGTCTCAATGAAGTGATTTATAAATATTGTAATATATCAGTGCTTTGTTCAATGACGGCTTAAAGGAATCATTTACAGACATAAAGCCGAGTATATTAACAAGTTTTCTAAAAGCAAAATCAAAAGATAACAAAAACATCCCTTTTGTGAGGTGGACATTTTGAGAAATGACAGAGCTGAATGTTTTCAAATTTAGATCAATCCTTACCAATACATGATTAAGTTTCAAATGAATGAAACGCTTTTTGACATGACTATCTAAATCCAAAATCCTTTATTTAAAGAAAGTCTTCACTTTAACTTAACTCATTACGCTTCTAAAAACAGTGGACAATAACATTACTCAACAAATTGATTATTAGGAATAAGGGTAGACATCATTGATTCTATATTCATAGCTTTGTTCCCCGATAATATGAGAATCATCAAAAGCTGATATTCATAAATGTCAGATGCAAAATGTTTGTTTCACAACAATCACTATTTTCAAAACAAATAAAAGTTTAACTACCTTTTCAGTTTCAGTTTTTGTCATTTTCTGACCATTTAAGTGATAACTCTAATTTTTACCAAGATTTCGAAATGTGCTTTGAGCTTGCAACTTGTGTATGGATAAAGTGCTTTATAAACACCAATTGTTCTTCTTCTTATTATTATTATCATAATAATGAGCCTTATCAATATGTATACTTTTACACTTACAAAAGAAACTTCAAATCCGACCACAGAGTCTCCAATTTAAACATATCCTAACTTAAACACATGTTCATGCGGCAGCGACACAATGGATGAAGAGAGATGAAGAGATGAGGAAGGCATAGAGATGAGAGATCAAGGGAAAGAAAGGGCCGTCATCAATCAGTTTTCTTCGCCCATTTTAAATCGTCATCACGAGGCTTGTTTCCTGTGGTTGATTCAATCAAGTTCTCCAATATGGGCCAAAAGCGTATCTTCTCGAGGGGGTAGTTCAGCCAGCCGGTGGTGATACAGAAATAGGTTTCGTGGGGTGCCACGTGGTGGATTCGGTGGTGTCTCCGTGGAAGGATAATGTGCAGGTCCTGTAAGGTGGTGATGTACCGCGGCAACCCAAAGTATGTGTGTGACCATTTATGAAACTGAAACAAATACAAGACAATGGAATTGCATTTTAAGGCAGCACCATGTAGAGTGAGATTTCAATCAAAGTAAAGCTTTCACAAAATGTACCTAATTTATGTGACCACTCATAAAACTGCATTAAATAACAAAATTTGTTCTTAAGGTATTATATTTCTAGGCAAAAACCTAAGGAGAGAGTTTTAGAATCAAAGATCAAAGGCTTTTCGTGACCATTTGAGAAACTGAAAATAGTAAGCCGTACTGATTAATATCTAATATCTGATAATGACTTAAAAGGGAAAAGAAATAAACAAATGGCACCTAAATACCCCATAACAGGAATGAATAGAATTATATCAATAACACATATATGTGAAAACAATTAAGGGGAATTCTAAGCCTTCTCAAGATTACCATATACATTTCATGCATTTGACAAGAATTTATCACTTTCCCTAAAGTTACGAACAATTTAAATGATACAATCTGTTATCAGCAAACAATTTTTCAATTCATTTTTTGGCTTGCAAAGACTTTGTTAGTCATGCTCTATAGCTTGTACCATTAGTACTGCAAGAGTGACCTCCCTTTATCAATTCAACACTTTCAATGTCCTTACTTATGATTGCTAATGGTTCCAATGTTGGCACAGTTAAATTTTATGATGAGCACATCTCTCAAATAGACCATGTTTAATAATTATTATTATCAATTCTTGTCAATTCAAAGGATGTCAATGTAAAGAAACCATATTGCAACTTATTGACTCAACTTGTTGACAGAGATTAAGTTTCAAGATGTGGCATCACAAAAGTCACAATCAATTATTCTTATAATCTATTATTACTAGCAATGAAATTTTTCCCTATTCAGCATGGAATTGATTTCAGTGGCACACATCATTAAATCCTTGGTGATTATTGTGGTACCTGAAAAGGGTGTAATTTCACTTATACTCCCTAATAATAGGGCACAAAACTTGGCCAAGAAACAAAAGAAAATTTACCTAGCGTTTTGTTTTGCCTGTACAGGAAAATGAATACAAGATCTTTTGACCCAGACCTACCTGGTTAGTTAGACTAACAAATATAGCAAGAAGGAAGATATAGCACTCCCAGTTGTAGGTGGCCATGATGTCTGCACGGCTGTACGTCATGAACTTTAAGGCCATATTTGCCAAGAAGGGCAACGTAACAGCAAAGTTGTCTCCGTTTGTCTCTATAAAGTCATGACGGGTAATGGAGGTTGGGTCAATGTGGTGTTCCCGGAATGGACGAATGAAGGCCTGGAAGATGGATGCATAGGATTTATGATAGTAAATGTTACTTAGGATTTGAAGAGTTGAGACCTGAAAGAAAGGCTATACGTCAACTCTATGAATCTTATGAGTGTACCTGCTTCAGGGGCACAGGAGCCACTTTTATTATATCGGACATTTATCTGTAAAAAAGATATTAGATATTCAGTATTTTCTTAGAATAAATATGGAAACCAAAATTACAAAAATTAACAAACATTTAACCAATTCAAGCCTTATATAAATTACATTTGTACAGGCATGTATATGAATAATAATATTATGAATAATTTTGTGGCGCTTATTGCAGACATTTATCGCCTGGAGCATTTAAGCGCTTTATGAATCCAAGCATTATTAGTATTATTATCAGATATGATATCTAAATATGGATGGTTTTCAACATAACACAAGCAGACAGAGTCAGCTATATCCCCCGCCAAAGGGAAAGGGTAGTTAAGGATACTAGTTGTGGAATATTGAACAGTGATCATGTTGTTTTTCTACAAACAACCTTTAAGAAATCCTATGTTACGTTTCCATGGAAACGGGTAAAAATAAAAATGCAAAGAAGTTGAAAACCCCAAAAGGCACATCTCCGCATGATGCCCGTTGCACATACCAAGTTTCGTCGAGCTAGGTCTCACCGTTTTGGAGTTGTGCTCCGGAAACATTATCGGGACGAACGGACGGACGGACGGACGAACAGAAAAAATGCAAAGAAGTTGAAAACCCCAAAAGGCACATCTACGCATGATACCCGTTGCACATACCAAGTTTCATCGAGCTAGGTCTCACCGTTTTGGAGTTGTGCTCCGGAAACATTAACAGGTAAAAATAAAAATGCAAAGAAGTTGAAAACCCCAAAAGGCACATCTCCGCATGATGCCCGTTGCACATACCAAGTTTCGTCGAGCTAGGTCTCACAGTTTTGGAGTTGTGGTCCGGAAACGAAATCATATGTTACGTTTCCATGGAAATGGGTAAAAATAAAAATGCAAAGAAGTTGAAAACCCCAAAAGACACATCTCCGCATGATGCCCGTTGCACATATCAAGTTTCGTCGAGATAGGTCTCACCATTTTGGAGTTGTGCTCCGGAAACAAAATCCTATGTTACGTTTCCATGGAAACGGGTAAAAATAAAAATGCAAAGAAGTTGAAAACCCCAAAAGGCACATCTCCGCATGATGCCCGTTGCACATACCAAGTTTCGCCGAGATAGGTCTCACCGTTTTGGAGTTGTGCTCCGGAAACCACAGGGGCGTGTATCGCTTAGAAATAGCTTTAGAAAGACATATATACCCATAGACCCTACCCTACTACTATATAAAAGGAAAGGGATGTAACGACCAAACCACCCCATGCTCGAACAAAGTCAGTTTTCGCATCCAAAATAATTTTTCTGGACAAATTGTTCACTACGATTCGAAAGCTAAATGATTTCCCTACAAAACGAGCTATGGATTGTCAAAATCGGGTAATTATTTCAAAAGTTACATGCAACGACGTCCCGAAAATCGCTACCGCCAGATTTTCAGGCCAAAATCCCCACTCACGGAAAACAGCAAAAACTCACCGTTTAACATCGTTTATTGATTCCAGCAATGTTGACAACACCAATGGAGAGCTCGATTCGATCGGCGACATCGAACTACATGTTCACAATATGAGAACAGCACCTAATTATTATTTCTACGAGTGCTAGCATACATTTTATCAAAAATCATCTGCTTTGCTGTTGTCTTGCCTGCCATAACAGTGGCCTTGACATTCATTTGACCTCGTAGCCGCAGCAAATTTAAAAATTATAGGATTTGGTAGAAATTAACATTGAGTATTTTCTATTAAATTCCCTTCTGCAGTCGTGTGTGTTTTAATGAGCCCAAAATATTAAATAAACTCGTTTTTTATAACTATTGGTCAAATCATAATTTTTTTTTAAACGTTCCAGAAATATGAAATTATTCGACTGGCAAATGTCAAAATTTCAAACGAATCGTTAGAAAATCGCAACATAAACTTTAATTGACAAAAAAATTTTTTTTAAATTTATGTAGAACAATATACTTATTAGTATGATTTTTCATGTTTTATTAAAGAATATATAAACAACTTTTACTCGGTTTACCTAAAAATATTGTTTTGATCTTTTTCTCCAAAAAGTGATGGCATATATATAATATTAACCTGTTACCAACATTAACTTGATAGATTTCGCTATCCTTCTTAATTAAAGCATATATTTTTAAAACTCAGTTATGTTTTATAATTGGAAAAGAAAATATTCAAAAATTAAAAGAATTTGTAAAGAGGTTTGAATCTCAAAGGCAAATTTGAAAGCAACTCCTAATTCTAGATAAACTACTTCCATGTTGAATATTTGATGTGCAGTGCAGTTCAGATACATTATTTAATAAAATAAGTTAACCATTATACCATATAGACTATAGAGTACCTCTGTTACAATTAGATAGGTGATTTAATTTCATTTCTTCAAACAATAGTGATATGATTAAAATTATCAAAACTGTGTTCGACAAAAAAGGGGATATTTATTTTTCAGAGGTCAGACAGAATTATATATTTTTATCAATATTGGCTTGGCTCAGGAGTGAGATCATGTAAATCATAAAAGATGTGGAAAGCAATCATTGATAATGACTTGTATTTTGTAATTCATACTGTTCAACCACCCTAGTGGTTAGGGGCATAAATGCAATGCCTCGCTTGGAAGGTTACCTTAGTTTTCTTTATTGGAAGCAATTTTGATTTTCATAGTTAAAAGATTAAAATAACAAAAACAAATTAAGTTACAACATGCTGCATTAAAACTTATTAACAGTTATGTATAATCATGTTGAAAAAAATAACTTTTCTTATAACTTCAGTTGAAAGGTAGATATTTATGCCTCATTAAAAGGTAAATTGATTAAGTTGAGAGCAAATAGTCCTGTTGGCAGAGAGAATTCAATGATAGGTATCTTTTTACTAAAATAAGGCCTGTATCCTCCCGATAAAGGAACAAACATTAACAGTGTGTCCAATAAATAAGAGAATAAATTTCATTCTGAAAGTAATCAGTATATTTTTTATGTATAAGGTCAAAAAAAGCATGTCTGAAGTGACAGATCTCCAGACTGGCACAGTACTTGTATCTTTAATTGCTGTTTCAAATGCAATAAATCTGATTTAGTTATATTTTTTAGAACATTTGCGTATGGGGGCATTTTCCCCAAAATGTCCCGAATTTGTTTGCCTTGCAAGCAATAAACTCTTTAGTTTCATAAACATGTCTGTAATGGTAATGGTAATCAAATGATGGCTCTACCTTTTTTACACTTCAAAGAAATTAATTATGCTCAATGAAATTAATTTGAGTTGATCGTGATAGAATAACACAAACCTTAACAGTGATACACACTCAACCTTTTTACAAGGTTCACAGGCTCAGAGGCACATCAGTTCTGTAATAGTTTTCTCAGTTTTAAAAGAATAGAGTCATGACCCTGGAGCTCATCAGGCTTTAAAATATATTATCACTAGACCATAGTATTATAATACCAATCGCTTATGGTGCATAGAAATATTCCATCTTTCTTAGCTTTATTAAGATTATTTAAGAAGAAGATATTTATAAGGCCATGACCTGTGTGACAAACAAGATATATAATATATAGTTAGAATCCTCATTAGAATGTACAAACAAATTCAAGTTTCTTCACTGTCATCTTCAGGAGAAAAAAATGAAAATAGGTTTGAGGAGGCCTTTCTTAGGTCACCAAATTAATAAATTTAGATCTTTAGTAGTCAAGGAATTGGTACTCAAAATTATATTAGGACATTGTCCCATGTCAGGCTAGATGAGGTGAAAAGTGAAATTGAATCACTTATATGCTTGCAGTTTAATTCAATTGGCATTGAATATTTGATGTAGAAATTATAATTGAAAATCTAAAAACACATTCTTTGTACATCATCTGTTATATATCCAGCACGAAACAGACAGATTTTATTTGTAGCCCATATTTCACCTACTGTTAAGCACTCATTACAAGTGGTGCCAAAATAAACTTTCCTTGCCTATTATTGTGTATATTATAGTCATAAAAGTATTTGTATTCAGTATTGAACATCCTTTAAAATTTACCAACTCAACCTTTTAAATATTCATGAAAACATCATGAAAGGCTTTTATGAAGTACAACCTACTGATCATCTAAGTTATGCAAAGTCTTAACAATTACTCATGGTTAATGGTATTAAACTAAAACTTTGAAAAGGGGGGTGTTATCCATAGGTGGCTAGAAATTCATGTATTAAACACATGAAATAACTATTTTATACTCCCCAAAACACACATTGAGTTCTTTGAAGGTTAATGGCACCTATTATGATCACATATCAAATAATAAGAATCAATTGAATTCAATACAATCAATATAATTGGATGAAATTTGATGAGGGTAAATGTATTGTTTTCTTAATTGGGGACTCACTTGTATGTCTGTATATATACAAAAACATATTAAAGAATCCTCACAAATAAATTCATTGATAGTCAATTTATTTATTTTATATGAAGATTTTATTGAATTACAATAGCAGAAAATTTTCAAGAGTGTCCATGTATTAGAGATTCTTTTCCATGTATGCAGCAAGGATATTCTCCAGATTAAACTGTCCCCTCTTGATATCGAATCTTGTAACTGAAAAATATAAATTGGAACCAAATTAAATATGAGGCAAAAAAAGATTGTTCCATTGTCATTATAGCTCCTCAAGTACTGCAATATTAATTGTATTTTTTTGTATTTTGCTTTTAAGATAGCTGAAACAAATAGGTTTTAAATTTAAGTTGGATTTCTTTTGCCTCTTTTACAGAATTGCTCAATCAAACTCTAGAAACAAAGTGACAATTTTCACCAAAAAGGTTTCATACAGCATTAACAACAGCTTGAGACATGGTACCTAACCCCTTGTTATCTCCTTATCTCCCCCCCCCCCCATGGTTAGGCCCTTCCAATACCTCTCCTCCCATTAAACCTGTTGTGACAATTGTCTTCCCTTTTCTCACTCATGGTGAAGTAATATATCTAAAAAATTACCTTGAGAAACATATGTCAAATGGATCATGTCTCAGTGGCATATATCTAAAACTCTACATTATCTGCTGAAATACATTAACAGAAAATTTAAAAAAGTATATCAAATCTTTAGATTGTGGCTGTTGTGCATACCTGAAACTTTCAAATAATGATGGAAAAGTGACTCCACTCTCTCCTCCTGAATTGAGACATATGCCTGCAAAGAGATAATCATTTTTGAAAAAACACTTCTATATTTTAAACAATGTACATTTCATCGCTTTATTTCTTAAATTAATTTTTTTTTGGATAATTCTAGGCTACATCATGTATTTGTGCTTGTCAAATTAAAACCATATTTGCTCTGCTACTCTCTTTAGAAACTTTTACCCAAATGAATAGATATGTACATGATCATATATTTGATATTTATTACAAAAAGCCAGAAGGCTATTAACCAGCTGTCACCATCAGTTTGTAAGTGTTATATGGAAGGCTCAATCTTTAAATTATCTACATGTATAAAAATGATATTACAAAATGGAAATAATTCAGGTATTCTAACAGTCTTGAATAAAAATCAAATATTGAGCAGCTTAGAAATAGAAGTGCTAGTAAATACATTTGATGGTGTTATATCAAATTGATAACCAGATCATTAAAATGACATAATTCTTAATCAAATACTTACTGTTTATGTCTGTGACATGCATGCCTTCATCTGAAATCCAAAATAAAAATCATGACTTAGACTTTTGTTAAAATGGTTTCAAACTTAATTTAACTTATCATTTACCTATTCTAGTTTCACATATATATTTTATAATCATATACAGATATAGCACCTTCAAATTTTCAAAAGGCATGCATACCTAATCGATAAAGTTGGTATTATTGTCAAATGTTAAAAACATGGCACTTTCATCTAAAATCAATAACCATTTAAGCCTGTCTTATTGGGTTTTTTTTTACGGAATATTGGCAAAGTAATTACATTTATAAATAACTTTTTAGAGATGTTTAAACAATCACTAAAGTAAAATAATAAATTTATGTTAAAATGATAGATTGATGGCAATTAAAGAAAAAAATATAATTATCAGTGAAAACATCGTATACGCCGATGCTTACCTGATGCAAATTGAAGGCATCGGTCCATTAATTATTCCCAGCACTGCCAGCAGCGGAGAGAAGTGATTCGAAGCGCCTGGAGTTGGAGAATCGTTTTTTCTTTTGCCGATTCAGACATAAATATTTTAAACTCTTACAAAAGGCTCTCTTAAATTACTATATGTGACTAATTTCCAAAAAACAACAGCTCCAGTTGTTTGTGGTAAGGTGGACACGTCTAAAAATCCTAAACGTTTTTCGACCACGTTGTGTTGTTTACAAACATGGTATTGAAAGGACTGTGAGGAGTTCGATCAGAGTTCGGAGTTCGCTCACTTACTTATTTGCTGCGGCTACGAGGTCAAATGAATGTCAAGGCCACTGTTATGGTGGACAAGACAACCGCAAAACAGATGAGTTTTGATAAAATGTATGCTAGCACTCGTAGAAATAATAATTAGGTGCTGTTCTCATATTGTGAACATGTAGTTCGATGTCGCCGATCGAATCGAGCTCTCCATTGGTGTTGTCAACATTGCTGGAATCAATAAAAGATGTTAAACGGTGAGTTTTTGCTGTTTTCCGTGAGTGGGGATTTTGGCCTGAAAATCTGGCGGTAGTGATTTTCGGGACGTCGTTGCATGTAACTTTTGAAATAATTACCCGATTTTGACAATCCATAGCTCGTTTTGTAGGGAAATCATTTAGCTTTCGAATCGTAGTGAACAATTTGTCCAGAAAAATTATTTTGGATGCGAAAACTGACTTTGTTCGAGCATGGGGTGGTTTGGTCGTTACATCCCTTTCCTTTTATATAGTAGTAGGGTAGGGTCTATGGGTATATATGTCTTTCTAAAGCTATTTCTAAGCGATACACGCCCCTGTGACGGAAACATTATCAGGACGAACGGACGGACAAACGGATGGACGAACGGACGGACAGAGACCATTTCAATTTCCCCCGCCCAACGTAATATCCCCCGCCAACTATGTTGGGCGGGGGATAATAACATAAAAACAAAAGAATACAAGCCCAATATTCACAAGCAAGAGATTATTTCAATTGAAAAATTGGTATTTCATTACATATTCAAAATTATTAAAAAGGTTCAGCTTTGCCTTAAGGACAATAGTGATATCAAAACCCCAACATTTAGAAGGGATTATTTTGTGTAATTTAACATTACAGCCATCAACTTGTTCTTTTAAATGTCAAAGCAATTCACCAATTTTAAGAAAACTTGTCAAGCAATTTGTAACAAAAGGAATGCAGACTGACATTGAAAGATAAAGGATGGTAAATAATCTTAATCCTGTATCAGGAATAAAAAACACTTTGTATCAAGCTCACCTAGGCTTAGCAGATACAACATTGGGAGGAGGGGGCGGGGGTGTTGATGATGGTGGTTCCCCCATTCCTTATAAACTAAATGTTGAGTTATAAAAAATGGTAAAAATATACAATAAAAGTGTACAGCAATACTTAAATAAGCCAATTTCCTGCCTGTTCGCACACATTCTTTGATCAAAAGTACTTATTTCAATAGTTGTACTTGACACCCATGAGGTGCACCTCTCCCAAATGAAAATCCTGTATCCACTCTCGTACACTATTTTAATGAAGGTCATTGACCACCTATTACAACCTGGACTTGCATAACCTCTGTATATGGGTAGAATTTTTATTTATTGCCAGTTTATTAGAAATCAATAGGTACTTTCACTTTTGTCCAGAATGCAGTTTCAATGATAATACATGAATATTAAATCTACCGTCATGCAAGAGAGCACCACATCGACCTCCATAACCCCACATATGGATTACACACCTGATATAACTTATTCAAATCCATACCTGAATATGTTGCTAACAGCTATTGGGTCATATGCTGATCCAACTCAAGATTGATTTAGTTTTCATAAGCAGTAGAGTCAATCAATCATCTCAGTTACATTCAGTTGAATAGGAATATAATTTTACCTTTTTCTTTACAACTTTCAAATTCTTTTATATGTCTAATTTTCAGTTGATAAATGGTCAATAAGCAAACAAAGTCTTAGTGCAGATTTAAAAGAGATCACAGAAAAAAGGATTTGTTCTGAACATTTTGTGATTTCAATTGAATAACGGCTGCCGTTTGGACATGAGTAACCCATTAATGGGTATTGTAACATGACTTCGTTGTATCCTCGATTCTGATTGGTCGATTCGAAAAAATTACCCTATGTTGAATGACAATGAATACCCGCAAATTAGCAAAGGCGAATCACCGCGAATTGATACAACATATTCACTAGTGCCGGCCCGACTCAAGTTCTAATTTTCCAGTTTCTTAGAAAATTCGTGCTGTACTCCGATTTGACAGTTGTCGTTGTCGTCTTTTTTTATATTGTGCCTACCGGTAGATATCATAAATACACTTTAATATGATTTATTTTTGAAGAACGAAAATATTTTCAACTGGCTCAGGTAGTCCAAGTTTGCCGCAAAGTTCCATGCGGCCGCCTTCTTTCGAATGCTGTTCCCATGGTATGACGTCACAAAGGCCAACCGTTTTGACGTCACAATGTTTGCGTCGCTGTTACAATGGTTGTGGGCTAGTTCATGACTTTTGTACTTGGGGTTTTACGATATTTTTCTACGAGCTTTATAATTGTTGATTTCGGTCTCGAATTAAACAAGTATGTTGTAAGGTCTCGCTGTTACGAATGCCACTATTTGCTAATATCACAACGATGTTTGTAATGTAAATAATGCCGAAAATTCACATTAGTTAGACCTTATCTCACCTCTTACAGAAATAGAACAGTCACAAAGTCCTTTCCACACAAAAATACGTACGCAAAAACAGAGTTCGCTCTTAAAGTTCTAATAACTAACGGTCATGTTACAATATCGATAAATAGTTGCGTTTGTAAAATTTCCGGGATTCATTATTATTCAACGCCCGCAAATTTAGGCGTTTAAAACCTCCGGCTAACGCCGTCGGTTTTAAACTAAATTTGCGGGTGTTGAATAACAATGAATCCCGGAAATTTTACAAACGCAACTATTTATCTTCTAATTCAAAGCTAGAAATTATGAAATGTATTCATTAGGTTCCATAGTTGTTTCTTGCACTTAGCAGTTGGAGTAACTGATAAGTTGATAACTGATGATGAATACTTCGATATACTATACTGTGAACCAAATGTATAAAATTTGTATTACAATGTTAACAAACCTCTTATGCTGCAGTTCAAAGCCTAAGTGTACTGAAAATTAAGTTAGTTCAGAAATGAAAGTGGTTTCAAAGTTTTGATATGTTCCAATACAAACTTTTGCCTGGCAACCATCATTAAAGTGATTGATCCACAGAGTTTTGAATCACTGATTTTACCTAATTATGAATCAAGAAGATGAAATCTGAACTTTTGCATTTACATAATTTTCATATGTTGAGATAAACATATACTTCAAATTTGAGCAAAATCAGTGAAGAAATAAAAGATTTTAGAAAATGTTCAAGCTATTATAGAAAACACAAGATGGGACACTGCAGCCACTAATGCATGATCAAAAACCGGACACCCAAACTATTTTGAAGTGCAGTTCAAACAAAGCCTCCTTTTTTTCAGAAATATTTGTAATGAAATCGTGAATCATTCTTTAAATTGGTCCACCTCTGGCACATTTTCTCTACCTTCATCTCACTTTTGACCACTGTCTCTCGCATTAGCACCCCCTTTCTTTGTACACCTTCAAAATGCGCCATAAAATGTGCATTCTATAAAACATGCTTTCGTCATACAAAATGGCGCACTTATTTATTAAATGACACTTGCCTAGTGAGATGTCATTTCACCTAGCATAATGAAATGAAATGCAAAAACATTCAATCTTATTATTCCCTTTCTTAAATGAAAAAATATGTCACTACTTATTGCTTTTACCACTGAAATTGTTTTTAAAAATTAAAAAAATTAAACATCAACAAATTATTTTGAATTGTTAATATTTTCCCCTTAAGAACTTAATTCAGGCAAAAATTGTCATAGGTTGATCAGTTCATAATTCATCAGATTTTCAACCACCATAACAATTTTTTCCTTTTTTCCCCACTGATAGCCAAACTGTCAAAGGACACTGCACACAAATTCATGGCAATACAGGGTCAAAGGATAATCATGGACAAGCTGTAAAGATGCCAGTAGCTAGACATTGAACAGAAGCTGGGCAGGTTATCAGGGAGATTCATGTAGGACTGATAACAGGTGACATTTACTGGCTGACCACAGTGATATATCAGATACCTGCATTGTATCACATACTTCTGATCATATTGAAATAATCTGACACAATATGGACTACTTTTACTTATGTGCATACTCTAAAGATACTCCTCTACACACCAATATGTTAATCATATGCAAGATTTTTTAAAATTTATTTATTTAAAAAAAAATCTATATCAAAATTTTCAAACAAGCAATGTACTATTTGGTGCAAAGTGGTTGTCAATACTAGTGTACATATATATATTAATAAAATTCAATGTGAAAACCATGTCACTAAAATTTACTTGGTCATGTTAAATTCCCATGATAAACTAGGTGGCCAAATAAGAAAATCAAGTGAACCTTATTCAGGAAAAATCTTGATGACATAATTAATTTACAGGTTCAGTTTTCATAATTTTAATCAAAAAAATGTCAAAGTGACAAAAAAACATCAAAAAGGTTCTTAGGTGTCAGATGAAATGTTGGCACAAAAATCAAGTTGAAACAAATTCTTTCAGGCCAAACTAAATATGATTATCTTAAGAATTTAAAGAAATGAAAACCTCTTTATTCTTATAACAGATTTAACATTTTCCACTCACAAGTTCATATAGTTCAGTAATAATATCTATAGGCTCAATGATAACAGTTGCTTGATAGTTTGAAGAGCTCATTGAATATAGGTAATTGTGTCACACTCTCATTACAATTTATCTGTGTCCCTCTTGACCACTGTTTGATTACTTCATGGTCAAAGTTCAAAGGACAATGAATAATCAAGTTATCAACTACTTACTGGCAGGTATGCGATGCAGATGGAATCTTATTTATAAATGTAACTCATCATAAAAATGACTGCCATTGAACAAATCATTGAATATCGAGGCATGAACATATTCACTGATCAACCATTAAGGGAAAGACAACTTAAGACCATTATAAACAAGTGATTGTCAGAACCAATATTTTGCATTATTTCTGTTATTAACAAGTGTCAAACAAAGGATAGAAATCACTGATCTTTGAATATTAGTCCCCATTCTGAATTAATCAAAGCAGTGTATCTACATTCATTAAACATCATGATATGTACCGGTATATATATTTAATCATTTATACAGATGCTTCATACATTATTCATTTTCATTATTTAGTTGTCGTAATTATTTATATAAACTTATTTAAATCTCCTGCACAAGCTCTATAGATCACCATCATGTGACTTGACTACAATAAGAGTATCATTCTTCGTACTGCATGTTGGTTGACATGACAGAGACACGAATAACATTCCAAGGTCAGACTGACTGCTTGACTTCCTTCACACACACAAATTTCTTTATACCCATTCTTTATTCAGTCATCTTAAAAAAAATTGTCAGTTAAATCTGCTGATTTTCAAAACATTTACTGGATTTACAATTATTTTTACAAAACTTTACAGTTGGTCGGAGTCGAGGTGAAGTCAATTTGCATTTCTGCAGACTCTTACGTGACCGTTTCTTGACCAATCTGTTTGTCACAAAAATAACCTCAAGTACAATAAATTGTCAATACTCTAAAAAACGTTTTAGAATATTCTTGCACAGTATTTAACTAACTCCTTCAATTCTATACTGTTTTGTTAATGATTTTTCGTCAAATGCTACTAGGGACTAAAATTTCATATTGATATGATTACTACCTAAACACTTAACATTCTTAAAGTTTTGATATAAAAAAAGTTAATCAATTGTTGCCCTTTATTTTAATTGAATAATCAATGATAAAAAATTCTATTTCTGACTTAACTTGAATGACCATAGAATCTATTTCTATGATAATATCCCTACCAGTGTCAAAATAAAATTCAACCCATTGGTTGGTGAACCTTGTACCTTGACTCATCCATTTAATTTCCATAAAATTATACATGATACTGTTGATAAACATTCACAATAAGTGAATAACACATTCAAGGCATTACATGACTGACGATTCCAAACACTAAGCAAAATGTAGGTTCTTTCTGATCCTTTCTGAGCCTAATAATTCAATCTACTTTTCAAACCACAATTTGCAAACTACTTGTATCTTGAAACTATGTGAAATGTTCAATAACAAGAATCTAATGTAGCAGGCATTCAAACTATGTTGGCAAAATCATTAGCAATTCAAATTTAATGTCAATTTCAATAAACTGTGGATTTATTTTCTAGTGTTCAAGAGATACATTTAGCTACCTTGCCACCTGTTGCAAGAATAACTGAAATGTTAACCTTCAAATTTACTCATATATATATATTTATATATATGACATATTAGTCATTCTAAATGATCCATATGGTCAGTCAAACAAGAGATTGTCCAGATTCCAGGTTATGAACATGCCATGAAAGATTTGGAAACTATAATGGGCTAGCCAAGCTGCCAACTAATAAATTCTACTTTTGTCTTTGGAATAAATAGTAAAGTCAGTCAGTTGTCAGTGGGAGGTTATGTGAAATATGGCCCTTTAATGACTTCCCGCTTCTGTTTGACATATATATACAAGTGGCATGATTACAACTGTCCACGACTTCTACACCAAATTAATAATGCATATAAACATATCAAAATAGTTCTTATTTCCTGTCAATAAATTAAAATGACCTTTTTCACTGCTTACATACAGTGATTTTCATTTCATTAATAGAAAACAAGTGAAAATGTAAACTTTTATGTTCTGTCATATATCTTATATAACCTGACTGAAAATACTTCTTTAAAAAGCTAACAAGTTTGTATTAGGGGATTTTCCATTCCCTTGAAGGCTGATATTCAAATAATTCATTCAAAATACAGGTAAGTAGGACTTGTTTAATTCTAGAAAGTACTTTCACTCATAAAAACAGACCTCCCCTTACTCCAATGTATGTAATCTCTGAATAACACTGCCATACAACACTGAATAATGTTCAAGAAACAGGTCAAAATTGTTCTCATGGAAAGAAACTTTTTCAAGCACGAAAAAAAAGAAGTCACATATACATCATATGCAGAAGAAGTCATTCGGAAACAAACCCTCCCCTCAATAAAAAAAAGTCCAAGTTGTTAACATGGAAAAAAAAAGAAATTTGATAAGATGCTCAACTCCCAAAAAGGAATACCTACATGATATGAAGGAGCAAAGGGGCAGTGTACCAAATTTGGTGATTGTTGGTAAAATACTATTAGTGATATATGCTCCACTCATGCTGATGCAAACGGAAACTCAACAGAAGACAATATGTCTCCTGATTCTTCAAGAGTGTGGGGAGAATAATAAATAAAATTTTATACAAAGTAGAACAATCTTAGGACCAGGTCTAAAGATTAAAGAGCCACTCCGAGAGTTGTTGGAGTCATATATGCCAAACTTAGTCAATGGTGTCATTTGATCGCGAAGTATTAAGTGTTACCAAAAAAACACATTTTAAAGCTTATTGGTTTTTTCACAGTGACAATATGAAGGTAGAACGTCGCAATTATGATCGAGGCGTGCGTCAAATAGTCAAACGTAATCTTGGAGACTTATCTAAAACGGACAGGAGGGCAGTTAGGAGTTGATAGTGTTTGTTTGGTTATATAACTTGTATCCATTATTGGGCGTGATATCTACACCTCTGTGCATATATAAGGCCGTTTTTAGATTTTCATGGAAAACTAGTATTTGTCGTATGTATGTATTTTGGACATGAAAAATTAAGATGTTTTGATTTTATATCACCACATATGATATTTAGGCTTGTATCAAAGGTAAATAATATGTTATGAAAATCACGGAGTGGCTCTTTAAAATGTTGTTAAAAACACCTGATGCGTAACCATGGTAACCAACCTTTTTTCACACATTGAGCATGTATGCATCTTTGGTAGTGTATGTTTCTTCATTCTAAAATCAGTCTTCTCTGCTATTTTGAATATAGAGCCTCTGGCTCTGTAACTCATCAGGTCCATGCCTATGGTCTCGAAGGTTGAGACAAATATATAAATAACATGTAGATCGATCTACCTAATGCAGAAATAGATAATAAAATGATTGAAGCAACTCACTTTGCCAATGATTGGCAGCTGGACTGAGCCCCAGGTATCCGCTCCCCAGTGCACTAAACCACTGAAGAAATCAGCTGTCAGTATCCCTAGTACTGTGGAGAGATCAAATGCTTGCTCAAACTTGCAGTACTAAAAGAATTATACATCATTTCAAATATTTGACGTTTGTTTTTAACAATGTTTATTTCTGAAAGTGTAAAATTTACATTTTGTTTTCTCATTCATTCTTCAAGCTAATTATCAAAATAAAAACCTAAATACTTCTTAAATTAAACATATTTCAAGTTTGATGTTAGAGTTTCGCAGGCATTAATTTTTCTGCTGCTTTAGTAGTAGGGGCTTACTGGTAAGATATGCTCCAGTATAGTAGTCAATATCATATGTATAACATGTTAGATCAAGTATGTAAATCCGACACCGTTCACAGTTGTGGATATATGCCATATAACTTTTAAAATATATTGATGAATATATACACTATATAAATCCAGTCATGCCTATCTGAAAAGATCCATCGTAAATACTGACAATGTATGTGAAATGACTATGTACAGTATCCTCAGAAAAGAAATAAAGTGATAAAAAAATAATACTTGAGTTGTTGTTTAAATACTCACAGGCAGCAGGAAGAATGATATACCAATTCTCCAGTTGAAAATAACGGATTAACTGAAAGCCATTATAAGCCATCAAAGCCAGTGTCAGGTAGAAGCATATGGTCTCCTGCAAACGTTTGCCTGCAAACAAAATTCTGAATATATTGTTTTTCATCTTGTAAAACTAAGGTAACTAAGAGTGCATATGAAAATATTTGAAAGAATTCTTTGGAAATGAAAAAACAACAATCTTTAGTGACTATTTGCTAATGAGATCAAAGATAACTAAACTTTAAAAAATTCAAAATTTTGAAAGGTTAAATTAGAAGCATACAGATAATACACATATTCACAGTTTTTGAAGAGCAAATAGAATGTGGAGTTATCAAGGAACTTCGGAGGAAGTTTCAAAAGATTCTTTTATAGGTTCAGCAACACAACATAGAACTCTCAAATATATGTATTTGCTAAGGATGGGTATCACTCCCAATTTTGAATTGTGATACAGAAAAATGTATTGCTAAAATATTTTTTGCAATATATTGTAGTCTTCAAAATTTAAATTAAGCATGTACTCTGGAATAACAGCAGCAATCAGAACAGCAATAAATGCTCATCTTCCCATATTTTAGGAAAGGGAGATATTTCAATGACTGGCTATGAGCTTGAAATTGTTTGAACTATATTCACTTTGTGAGTTTGCACTATGGTTACAACTTCATTTTTCATTCAGTTGTGTTTTAGTGCAATTTAAGATGAAAATTGGAAATTTTTAAATGTCCAATTTATTATATACATATTTTCAGAAGTCTGTATCATTTTTGTAACTAGAAAATGAACCATAATATCTGGGAGTGAGCGAGTGAGTGAGTTGGGGTTTAACGCCGCTTTCAAGATTATTTCACTTATATCGCGGCTGCTAGTATTATTGCAGGTAGAAAGCCCTCAACACCATTGTGGCTATGCATTGCGGTGAAACCTGCGAGCATCGGCTGGAACTAGCGAACCATGGGTGGTACTGCGCTGAAACTCAGTGTAGCATTGCACCCAAACCTGACTGCGTGTAAAAAAGTTCTCTACTGCAGACAAAGTTGCCGAGCCCCTGGCGGGATTCGAACCTTGGGCCCCTTGATCCGAAGCCGAACGCGCTAACCACTGCGCTATCCCGCCCCCTATAATATCTGCTTTGTGGTTGTCATGACTACCTCCTACAATGTGTCCATGTTCAAGTGCTTCTAAAACCCATAACAAAATGAAACTAAATTTGTATTACATATGCCTTATCATGTTTATGCATGTTGTTACATGACAAACATGATACTGGTTTGTATGTTCAAATCATGGACCGCATCAGGTCACATCATTGTATCTAAATGAATGAAATTTCTTTTCAATAAAAAATAAAACTAAATCTGTTATGTAACGATTTATTAGGTAAACACCAACTATTTGCCTATCAATACAAACAAATGATCAAAAGCAGGTAAAAAAAAAAAGAAACAAATGTTGTTCATGTACGGCTGTGTGAGCTAAAGATACGTACTCGCACAAAACTTGACTTAGCAATTACATGATGAGTGTTAGCTTGTAATACATGGTTGTCTTTTATGGTAGTCACCAGTTTGCCTTCTGGCATACAAATTGACAACAGAAACAAAAATATTGGTCCAAATATCGGTTTGACCCTTTTTGTACTTCAGAAAACAGTTATTTATAAAATCTATAAAATTTGAAATATATGAAATATACTCGGCCTGCTTATCGTAAGCCTACACTTGCCGACCTTTGGGAACAGGGGGGTAGTTCTTTGAAAATTTTCAGTGTCTTTGTATTTAATATCCTGTATTTATTAAGTGTCATGAATGATAGATGTGATGAAACATATATTTGACGGTACAATAAGTATCACTGTATCTAATAATGATACATTCTATACGAGTCATGTAATTGTATACCGGTACACTATTTTACAGTATTCTTAATAAACAGAAGATTAACTTTTGAAAAACACTTTGATTTTTAGGCAAAATACACAATTTCATGATGCAGAGACCATATCACCATATCATGGTACCTATATAAATATTCAGATTAAATATCAATATACCATCAAACATCTAATGAATGATCATGTATCTCCTATGTGCGTAGCTTTACCCAACAGTTCTGTACAGCTTGAAGCCACGATAATTCAACTTTTAACTTATTTCAAACTAGCTATTCATAAATTGATATTTTTTAGTTATAGGATCAATACATACATTGAAATAAAAAAAAATTTCACTTATGACTGGTCATTTTATCAAATATAGGCTAGAGATTTCGATGGGATATTCATTTGTTACATAAGTAACTAGATAGGAAGAAAGGTTCTTGTCAAGAGATTTTGGTCTTATTCAACCAAATGATAATATACATTATATATAACAATGAAACGGTCGTGCTGACATTTTGCCATAGGCAGAATAGTCAATTGTTCTACAGAGATCGATGGTTATGCAATTTCTTACAAACGGTAACAAGTTTATCACCTAAGTCTGCTGTATGCACTTCAATCGTTAAGTTAACACTATCAAATGAAATAAAGTATCAATAAATATGGCAAGCTTATTGAGCAATAGTAGAGACACTATTTCCTGAAAGCTGTTTTTAAGAAGAATTGTTTAAGTAACTATTTGTATTTAACACAGGTTGTCAAGCAAGTCAAACTTGACCTAAATCTAACGCACCTGCAGTGTATCCGCTTGCCAATTCCTTTGCCCCTGCGTGTTGAGGACCCCACCTTGTCTTCTTTTCAGCCTTTTCGTCTTTATCATATTGTATGTTAGAATTTGGATCGTCCTCAGACATAGAATTATGAAGGATTTCGTCTTCTGATTTGAGACCCATCTTGAAGTCTTGATCAACCGGAAGTCTGACCTCGCCTGATGTTTGTCTCCGCGGCAAATATCTCAACTTTGACTGTATTTAAAAATATAGTTTGATATTTTTTAAACCGTATATTGCATCTAGAACTTAGCTTCAAGAAAAGAAATTGAGAAACGACGGTAACTGATTTTTAGTGTTTAGTTTTTGTGAAAGGGTTGATATTTGCTGCGGAAAATGTATTGACCTTTGACCCTTCATGAGAGAGAGTCGTGATGAGAAGATGACTAAAGACACGTCGAAGAACTGTTAAACTAACTGTATTTGCACGTAGTCTACATTGAATATCTGTATTAAAATTTTCTTCTACGGTTACGAATGTCGATTACATCATCAAACTGAGCAAATTCAAAGAAAACATGATCTTTTGTATAAATCGACTGCTTCTGAAGTTTGAAAATTATTAATGGGAGGGTTCTATGGAGGTATTAGTTGAAATTAATAGTGTGGCTAGACTGCCATTTGATGTGGTCACTTCGATCGGTGTCATTCCGTTCCTTTTAGCCTTATGATTCCTTTTAGATTGTGCTAGATTTGGTCCTGATACACTGTATCCTATTTTTTAGACCATAATCACTAGGTTGAGATATTTATCGCCCAGTTTTTATCACCTGCAGAATTGAAGCTTTATAGCCTCTTTCCTCAATATCATTGAGGGGACATAAGAGTATAAAAAAGCCTATTTTGGCAAAGAGTAGCTAGGTTAATATATACATGTTAACAAACACATGATATAACATGATCAAGTTATTTGGGTAATATTTCTGTTATTTGAGATTTTAATTTTTCATGGTTTAAAGATAAAAATATGATTTTCCAAAAAATTTACCCCCCTTGACCAAAGGTGACCAGGTTGTGAGTTATTAGAGATGCTAAATTTATTTGATACAATGGGCAACAAGTGTTGAAAGCTATAGTAAACAGGACAAGATGAGACACATACTGATGTTCAGACTTTTTGATTGTCAGATTAATTATATGTAAATCTGAGGATATTTTCTTAAAATAATTATTGAATATATTTTTTTATTTGTGGGAAATTGTAAAATTAGTAATTTATACTCAAATTACAGTTTGTTTTTTAATCATATAAAAGACCGAAACATTGGATCCCTGTTGGTAATTCACTTATCAAGAGAAATGTTACCAATGGTGTTATTTGATCAAGGGGTTCTCACTGTTGATGAAAACTGCGAATTTTAAGTGCCTGACCTATTCGCATCAGGTTTGCCATCTTGTTTTGGTTGAAATATCATGAAAAAGGCGCTGTACTTTAACTAATTTTGTTATCATTATAAGAATTTTACCCTCAGTTACATGTTGACATGTTATGTAATAATTATACATGTACTAATAACATACAATGTCTTCCTGAATTTTGTTTTAACTAAAAGTACCCCAATATGACTCACAGTCCTTTTAAGGCCAATTGATTCATTTTAGCGACAAATGGAAAAGTTAAAGATTATGAATTGATTCAAAACAGATGTAATTCAACTTGGGAAAGTTATCTAAAGCAGACATAAAGACAGACTGGAGGTGAATGTGTTTGACAGGTTTTATCATGAGATGTTTTTTGGTTGAAGGTTTCTGCATATGTGTATAAGGCCGTTGTATGGTTTTCTTGGACAACTATGATTTGTCATATATTTGGCACATAAAGATGAATGTTACATTCTTTTGGCATGATAAATTGTGCTGAAGATGATCGAATATTTCTTTAATGACAGTTATGATAACTATACTCCACTTTTCTTCAGGGCATCTTTAGTCTGCAGAGGAAGACATGGCACTGGTGTTCTCAAGGGCGGTTTGTCAAATGGTTCAGCTGTGTCAGTCAAGACCTTTCACTGCTAAACCACTCAGCCCAACCAAACAGAAGGGAAAGCTTACAAGAGTAGGTTCAGAATGATAAGACACAATTGCACAAAATCACTGCCTCCAACTGAAAAATGATGTCCATCAGACATATCTAACAAAAATAGATAAAATTCCCATTTATGCTACATGTCTAAATAGGCATGTCAATTTGCTTTTCATTTCTGGCTAATTTCTCACTTTGGAAGCAGACTTTCCTAATGTTTTAATCATCGTTTACATTTGGTAGCATCTAAAACATTTTTTACAATTGTTATATTTGTGGTGTTTTAATCAAGATAAAAAATCACACAACCAAGAGTTATGGTGGGTTGAAGTGAAGACTTTTAATTTAGGGGGTAACACTCGATTATGGAGACCCTGCTATTGGCTGAAATATTGCCCATGCGGCGTTAAACAATAACTCACTCACTCACTTGATTACAGAGATAATAACATCGTGGTTAATTGGTCACATGACTGTCCCACAATAGTGTTAAAGAAAAATACTTTGCCATCATTCCATGTTAAAAGAGAGGTCAAAACATTGTTTTACTTCACTGACCACTGTTTATATTTATGTGTATATTCTAAAAAAGCTTCACCATGTCTTGTAAAAACTGTTTAAAATTATGTGTGAATTTATATATATATAAATACCCTTTATTTTTGCTTTGAAAGTTACACATGGCAATATCAGTCTCGCAATGTCCTCAATATTGTTATAATGCATGAAGTAGTGTCTTAATACAGTTGCCTTTTCCTTTTTGTACAGAAAATAAAACACAAGATTCATTGACAATAACATATTGATAATTTTAGCTGACCAACTCATGTTTACTTTAACATTGGTAACACAGTTTAGTATCAAACATCTATCATGAAAGGTGCTGTCGTTGGCCTTTCATACATGCATAAATTTAAATATTTTGAAATCGCTAGTTTTATTGAAGTAGTGTAAGGCAAGGGATAAATTTATCTAAGATTCTTAATGTTAATAATTTCAGATGTTTTCATGTCATTGCATTGCTAAATTTTAACCAAGCCCATCAAATTACCCAGGATGCAACCAAATCTCACTGATTCAGGAAATATTTAAGATCATCATTTGTTAAATTTTTTATGAAATGGCCAAAGCAAAAATTGAGGCAATGATTTAATCAAAACTGATAATTTTTTTCAGGCAAAGCATTTTGTTGACTTTAAGAAAGTGCAGGTAGCTGGAGGTGGTGGTGGCAATGGATGCATGTCTTTCACAAAGTTGCCCAATAAGGAGTGGGCAGGGCCTGATGGTGGCAATGGAGGCAACGGCGGACATGTTGTCTTGAAAGGTAATGCTTGGTGAAATTTAATATTTTTTGCATGCTTTAAGCAGAAAGGCTATTCACCTTTAGTGTTAAAGAGACAGCTTTACACTTATTACTTTAAATTTTTTGTCTTGCTTTTGCATAAAAGTCCTTCTGTTCTGTAAACAATAGTACTATTGGAAAAGAATATAGTCCAGTTAGACTTCATCAGGATTGGAAGTTCACAGGTTCAGTCGTTACCTCTAATCTAAAAATATCAGTGAAGCAGTATGGCAACTATAATCATTTGCTGTTTTTGTTAAATTACAAGATTTTAATAGAATAAGGTTATTAACTACAAGAACATGCTTTTAGAATATGTGTTCTATACTGATGACACCAGATGTTAAAATTACAATATACATTATAAAAGAAGGTTTACCTGTAATATTGGAAGTTTTGGACATTCAGATTACCTGTAGAATTTAGAATTGCCATGGCCTGTAAGTGAGGTGAGGGGATTTTGGGTCTAACGCCGCTTTCAAGACTATTTCACGTATATCGCAGCTTCTAGTATTATTGCAGGGAGAAAGCCCGCAATACAAATGTGGCTATGCATTGCAGTGAAAGCTGCGAGCATCGGCTGGAACTAGTGAACCATGAGTGGTACTGCACTGAAATTCAGTGAAGCGTTGCACCCAAACCTTACTGCGTGTAGAGCAGTTCTCTACTGCAGACAAAGTTGTCACGCCCCTGGCGGGATTCGAACCACGGACGTCTTGATCCGAAGCCAAATGCGCTAACCACTGCGCTATCCCGCCACCTGCTATGTAAATAATTGGCTCTGATATAGTATGAAACTTTGTCAACATCCAGCCAACAACAATGTCAAGTCCCTATCTCACCTGGAGGCTCACATTCGAGCTGAGGACGGCGTCAAGGGGATGGCTCGGAACTGCCATGGGAAAAATGCTGCACATTTGTACATTGAGGTTTGTATTTCATCATTTTGCTAGTTGATTCACACCATGATTGTCTTTGTTATCTTTCTTTCTTGCAATGAAATTGTCAGTTGTAAGGTATTAAGAATAAAATGTTATCCATAAAAGCCCTTTTGAGCATATAGCCTCTTCAAATCTTGATATTTTTTTTTCAAAATAGCTGTTGTTTAGTTTATTTGTGATAGTTTAAATAGTTTTGACCATTTCCTTTGGTCTTAAAAACAGGAATGATATTTTGATGAGAAAGGGAATAACATTAGTTTGGCCAGGTGTTAAAGATAGGCATACGTTGAATATGATGATGTCAGAAGATGAGAAGTCTGTCTATGGAGTGAGTCTAGTCCAACATTCCTTTGAAACTATCGATCAGAGGCAAAAGAAGTAACAAATTTCTTTCATTATCATGTTTATATATATGTTTGTATTCAAGATGTTTAAGGACTTTATTGTTAAACTCAGTACATCAAAATTGCCAGTTATAAAGAAATTGGATAATTGTATGTACTTCACAGGTTCCACTAGGAACAGTCGTCAAGGAGGAAGATGGGAATATTCTAGCAAGTCTGGAGGCACCTGGAGAATATTATATAGCTGCAAAAGGCGGAGCTGGCGGCCATGGCAACCAGTTCTTTCTGAGCAATGAAAACAGAGCCCCAGCCTATTCTGAGAGTGGTGCCAGTGGTCAGAGACGATCTCTCCTCTTGGAGTTGAGAACCATGGCACATGCTGGTTTGGTAATTGTATTATCCACTTTTCATTCTGTAAGTAACGTTAAAAAGGTCTTCAGTGAAGCTGTTTGGTATTATGACTTTCTGAGCAGTGTTAAATATTCTATAATTGCTTATTAATTTTATGAAATTATTATTTGTTTAGTTATTGTGTTACCGGTAGTTATTTGCTAAGCAGGAATAAATTTGTATAATTTTTTAAAAGCTTAAGTACCTTGTGTGTGATACACAAACACACATTTAGGAAATGAATTTTGAAATGAACTCAGGCTAACAAGAGAAGAAATCTGATTAAACAAATGCTGGATGCTTTTACTTTTATAACTAAATAATTTCATATCATTAAAAAAAAAACTCACATATAATTGAGTCAAGTAAAAATAGCAACATCTAGAATTCTTGCTGTCTAGAGTTTAACAGGGTCACATGATTGAGGGTAACGTTCTTGTTGCAAGAACTTTACTCTGTAGTTTAAGAGCTAGTAGTACTTGTCTTAATACAAAGGTTTCTCGGGCTTTAGGCAGTTTCTCCTTCCAGCGCAATATTGCAACTTAGACTACCATGCAATATTTCAGCCGATGAAAACACCGAATGCATAAATAACATATTTGTTGTCACACAGGCCTATGCAATGATGCAGTCGCAAAATGAGGCGTATGTGTTACGTAAAGAAGACTCAATGTGCAAGGTGCATATTCAAATAAAGTTTAGCTTTTGGAAAGCTTCCGGAAATAACTTAGGTGATTTGAATGATAACTTTTGAAACACCGTTGCTGATTGCAAAACTAACTCCTAATGGCATCCAATCAGCATTCTACATTCTAGATCAAGAAACCTTCGTATTAAGACAAATGTTGTATAGGAATTTATGACGGAGCTACATCTGTTTGGAGAGAATGCCTCTTGCTTAGTATGATGGGAGTTACTTCCCTTTAACAAGATTTTCTTAGATATATATTACTATTAGTTAATTTAGCTGATTATATTTATCAGATTGGATTTTAGCTCACAGAAGGTGACTGCATTATCTGATATTTAAAATTTCGGTTTGTGTTTTTTCAGATTGGTTTCCCTAATGCAGGCAAGTCGACCCTTTTAAGAGCGATCTCCCGGGCTCGCCCTAAGGTAGCGGCGTACCCCTTCACCACCTTGAATCCTCACGTAGGCATGGTCTTGTATGATGACTTTGAACAGATAGCAGGTTAGTTTTTGGATTCATGATAGATCCCTTCAATAGGAGTTATTTGTTTGTAAAACAGACTACTTTCATGGCATGGAAGGTTGGAAGCATGGACTATCACTGATTATTGAATTACAAGTTTTGTTTATCTGGTACACATGTCTTAACTTGGTTAATGAATCTGATGATGATAAATAATATAAATTCAATTAAAGTATATGAATTATTCATTTCAAGTCATAAGGAGTTTCACGACAATTCATAGGTGTTAGTAGTTCAAGTGCTAAACTACAAACCAGCCTGAGAAAATGATTTTAAAAAAACTTGATAACACATCTCTTGATGATTAGGTATAACTAGAAGTAGGAGTGAGTTTAGGGCCATTTGGGCAATATTTCAGCCATTAGCTGTGTAAGTAAGTATGATTGTATACGATCTTAGATCAAACCAAAGCAATTGTTATCTAAACCTAAATCCCTTGGACTGATTCTATATTAGAGAAACTCACGACGGCGTTCAACATCTAGTTGCAGACATCCCAGGACTTATCCGTGGAGCTCACATGAACAAGGGGTTAGGATTCTCATTCCTTCGTCACATCCATCGCTGTACGTGCCTCCTGTATGTCCTTGACCTTTCACTTGAGCGACCTTGGACCCAGCTATCTGACCTCCAATTTGAACTTGAACAGTATGAGGAAGGTCTTTCTAAAAGACCCTGTGCTATTGTGGCTAATAAAATAGACATTCCTGAATCCAAAGAAAATCTTAAGGATCTGAAATCTCACATTGATTTACCAGTATTCCCAGTTTCTGCCCAGAATCAAACCGGGATCCAGCCTTTGTTGGTTCATCTGAGAGTGTTGTATGACAAATATGCAGAAAAAAGAGGAACTGGTTGGTGATCTGAGAATGTTTAAGCCCTCTAAAATGTTATGTTACCTGTAACTTTATGTAAATAAATATTTCCCAGAGTACAATTTGCTATTATTCTTTTGATTTTGAGAGCATATGGCTAGCGAGACAATAATAAAAATTTTGTTGTTCTTAGGAACAAGGTTGTTTCTAGCCCTTTTACCCCAAAGAAGTACTGGCATATACATATTTTAGTCTCAATTCTGGCTTGTAGTGGTGAAAGGGTTTTAATCATTAAGCTCCTACTATACCATATCTTTCAACCCACTGCCTCGTATTGCTGACAGCTGGTTATCCATTGCTATATATAGCATGTAATTAAGCAAAATGTATTGAAATCAGCCACCCTGTCATTATGGTCCTGAAGTGATGATCCAATAGTAATCATGGGATTCCCCCCTTCTCAACACATGTGCAACCAGTTTTCTCATTTTCTAGCAGTACACTTCCCACATTCAGCATTAATGTCAGGAGTATTTTAAATTATGTATGTTTTTATTCACAACTCTTATTTCTTCACTAATGTATCTAGCCAGGTTCAGAAATAATAATGTTCTAAGAATGGGGTATACTACATTGCTGGACTAATTTTGCTCTGTAACTATGGTATTCTGAGAAATCATGAAGTTTTCGTTCTGCGCATACTAAAACCTAGCAAAATCTGTTTATCAAGTGAAAGCTGAGGAATAATCAATAAAACAGAAACAAAAATACTTAATATTTGATGAATCAATAAGAACTCTTAGGGATCCAAGAAGATGATAGTTCAACAACACTGCAGAATTATAATACTAATTCTGCCACCTAAATATTTTCAAAATTAATTAAAGTTAACTTGCAGCTACAAGGTTAAATAAAAAAAAAAGAATATTGGTTTAAATACAACTTCTTAGCTTCATCACACTGGGAAAGTTAAGAAAGGGAGCGCTTATTATTTTGTGCATTACAAATATGGATGGAGGGGAGCTTCGGGATAGGGCCCTTATTGCATCAATTGCAGTATTAGAATCTTTCGCAAATACTTTGTAAATAGATTTCTGTCATACATAGATTATGAACTATTCTGTCAATCGATGCCTCTAGTTGATATTTATGAACAACTATCTTTTCAAATTTAATGCACATTTATCAGATTTTGCTTAAGTGTGATTATTATTCCCAACTATACATGTGTTTGAAATAAAAGTCATCATTGGTCATTTATGTTAAACACACTAGTGCACACCAATATTTCAAACACAACGAATGCACATATACTGCATATCTCTCGATATTATTAAAGATCCTCACTCAAGTAATCTAGTAAACAAGGTTTAAACCTTAAAATAGCCAATTTAAACCGTAAAAGCGTGCACTAGTGCCTTTAAGGCAAAAATTGTTATCAAAGCATTCATGAAAAATAACAAAGATTTAGATCAGATGGTTTATTGCAATCTTTGTAAAGTCAATAAATTTCTATAAATGTGGATCAGCAGAGATATGTACAGTGTAGTGTATAGATTTATTTATATATGTTTATCTAAAAACATGCATATATTTGCATACATACCATAGCCCCAAGGCACAGATCATAAACATTTCCCTGTAAATCTATGTTTATTCAGGCCTTAAAAGCATATTATTTATATTTACATCATCTTTGACTGGATCTTCTTTGATTCATAGTAAAGAAGAAACAAATTTTCAGATCTAAGGATAGATAAACATAGTTAACATTTTATGTATTAAAAACCAAAGCCTTTAAACATTAGTAAGAAGATCATAACAAGTCCAACAATTATTTTCTTTATAAGTATATGGAATGATCAATCAAATAATGAGCTTTTTGTATGTGTAATATAGAAGAGAAGATAAAATAACATTGAATTATAATGTACAGTGTTGTAAAAAAGAAATATATATATATATATCAAAAGAAGAAAAAATCAGCAGAATGACCATTAGACTGGTTCATTGATGTTCAATGTATATAAATTGACAGAGCAAAACTCTACACTTCCATCCCAATATCGCGGCTGCTAGTATTATTGCAGGGAGAAAGCCACTGTGGCTATGCATTACAGTGAAACCTGCGAGCACCGGCTGGAACTAGCGAACCATGGGTGGTACTGTGCTGAAACTCAGTGTAGCATTGCTCCCAAACCTGACTGTGTGTAGAACAGTTCTCTACTGCAGACAAAGTTGCTGAGCGGGATTCGAACCACGGACCTCTTGATCCAAAGCCAAACGCGCTAACCACTGCGCTATCCCGCCCCCCCCTAATAAATCAGACACAAGTACATTTACGAACCTCGTACGGTGTTACACAAAGCATGTCTGAAATTTGTAAACCCATTTGTGACCAAAATCAACTTTTTACAGAAGTTTAATGATAAGACATCCCCCCCCCCCCCCCCCCCCCCCCCCCTCTTCCTTCAAAATTGCATGTCAAGCTCTGAGATAAAGAGATAAACAAATTGCGTCTATTGATGTTCATACAGATAACAGAATTAATCTTGACATTTCATCATTATCGACATCTTGAATATTGTACATATAATAATAACAAATAAAATCTTCAATGGCAGTATATGTAGGACATACCAAATAATATCAAGGGTTTGAATTAGTTGATTTCTTTATGGGCTCATTTTAAGTATCCTTAAAAGTTGGTCTCATCTTAACCATGATAGTATGTACATAATCAACAATATGACTATATGCCAGATCCTTCCTGACAATGAACATGTTTATCCTCACCCTAGGGTAGTAAAGATGTACAAGCATAAACAGCCATTTCTTCAGCTCATAGCCATTCTCTCCCCACAGAGGTCACTCAGTTCCATTTCCTGCATAACCTCTGTGACACATAGGATCTCTGATTAGGTCCTGGGCCTAGATTTTCGAAGGTATTTAAGTGCTACAATAGTCATGGGCCAATGTTAATTGATGGCACTTAAGACTATCTTAGTGCTAAGTGAGCTTCGAAAATCTAGGTCCTGATTGGTTGCAATCGAAGGTAATTGCGCAATATGCAACATTGTCTGTTAGGAAACCGTTGATACGAAAGAGGTTCTTCATCTCAACAGAGGTAATGTGGGCAGTTGTGACAAGAGTGAGCTCTATTAGGAGAGAATGCCTTTTCCTGAATAATGACCAACTAATGACAAGCCAAAATCTACTTCTGTTCAGTGACAAGATTCATTTTATCCTTGCTTGATTTCAAGCCTTTTCAGAATTATGGAGTACTTGCTTTTTAAGTGTTAATGTTACCAATTAAAGGAAAGAACTTCACTTTAGCTGGCAATGGCATTTTATTGATATGAAGAAAAATCAGTTGAAAGTATTCGAGGCTAGATTCGGTTATGTTTTTTAATTCTATGTAACCATACACTAAATAATATCTCAAAGCAGTAAACATAAAACCTCGAACAAAAATTCCCTCCAAAATAAGTACAACATATTCACATCACATACACATTTGAATTCAACTTATACAATTGCATAATGAAAGACTTGAGTTAAATATTCTTTAACAAAATAGTTCTACTTGTAACCAAAGTTATACTCTTGATCCTCTCAATACTTCAAAAATGTAAGTTAGTGCGCCTTTGAAAATTGAGTGAAAATTTTATTTATGATAATGATCTGAAAGTAATATTTTTATAAATTGAACACACTTTCAGTAGCAAGCAATCTGCGAAATCACTTCTAACTGTCCCTGTATGTTCATAAATATTGACTCAAATAGTTTCTCCTTTCTCTAGTTTCAATGTTCAAGCTTCAATAAAAGCGACCTGCGGACACACTTTATCTACAGATCAGGTGGAATTAGAGATAAGAAACAGATCAATGAGACCCTTTCATTCTTTGATGTTGTCTGGTCATTTCGTTCCCGTTAATATATTTGATAGTAACCCGTCTTTGAATATGTAGCCATTTCTTGAGCAGGCCTACCAAAGAAAACACCTTATTGCAAGGATAAACAGCAAAATGTACTCACTTACTGACGAATTGGCACTAATATTCGGCGATAGGCAATGAGAAGCTATGAACTGCATCAATCAAGTGAATGCTAAGGAACACCTTTAAAGAAGTTAGCACAAAAAAACCCACTCGATATGCCTAAAAAGGGCAAAACCTGTTTAACATTACACTCAGATGTGGGTTGACACTAGTATAGAGGTTAGGGATTAAAAATTCTATATGAATATGTAAAATAACAATTTGATTATGAATATTACAAGAAATCACTGACTGTCAACACACAAGGCTGACATCTTTAATCTACCAATTTTGGTTACCTTGCATGCCCAGTAACAGTGATGCGTATCAAGTGTTTTAAATTGTGATGTGATTTTGTCTGTAATTGCCCACATTTCTCTGCTTTTAGGCGGGATTCCATTTTTTCTTCGGAAGGTCTGCTCAGGGTACAGTAGGGAGAGGATCCTTAGCATAACCTTTCAACAATTAGAGTGCAATCATACGCATCACAATCAGCTTGCAACTTGACTGTTGCCTCTCAACTGAGGGTCATCTCCCCTTTGATTGCAAGAGTTACTTCTCCTTTGATGGCGAGTTCTGTGGTTTTGTCGACTTGTTCTACTGGATGATGGATTACCTCCCCTGTGTAAGTTTGCAGATGATGTTGATGCTGAAGCTGATGATGATGATGTTGATGGAACAATAGGCTCCCAGGTAACGCGACCAGAAACAGGTATGTTGTTGTAAGCTGACACGCCTGTAAACAGTAAGATACATTATTAATCATAACATCTTTACCTTTGACTTCAGCCACCCTTTCAGCATCAGTAGAATCAGTTATTGATGATGGGACAAAAGGACTTACAGTATATTTTAGTGAATAAAAGTTTAAAGTTGATTCAATACAAACAAAATATTTGCTATGAATGCCAATTAGTGCTCATATCATCAAAATAAAAACTGAATCACCTGCTCCCATGATTCCAGCAGACACTGTTGGAATGTCATCCATTCTCTGGCCCTGTCGAGCTTGTCTCCTTTTCCGCAATGCACGGAATATAACCATCAATGTTAGTATCAACACAACTGCCAATACTGCGACAACTGCTGCAGCAACAGTATCTGTGATGGGTGCATCCTGTTCAGGGATGACAACATGGTCGTTGTCATCAGTGTTGGCAGCCGCGACCGTGGTTGTTGTGGTGCTGGTGGTGACCGTTTCTTCAACATCTTCAAGCTTGGTCATTGTGAGAGCACTTCATTGCTATTAACTGGCACTTGGGTGGACTTATTGCTCTTGGACACTTCTGGAAATGAGGACAATCAAAGTTGAGCTGACTTTCAGAAGGGAGCAATGTTTTGAGATCACCAGTCTGATGAGGCGAGGTAAGGTAGGACCTAAGATAAGAGACAAGTTGAAATGAGGCAAGATAAATTGAGGAAGTCAAGCTGAAGCATGATGAAGTTAGAAAAGGTTTTTTTTAGGGAAAAGTATTGGAAAGGATGGTAACTGAGGTAAAGGAAGTTCAGGTGAGGTGTTCAGGTAAGGTAAGGTAAAGTTATGGTGTGTGATATCTGGTGATATGGGTGAGGAAGGTAAGGAAAATTTGAAGTTGAAGTTATGTATGGGTAGGCAAAGTGATGTAATAGTGTTGTGAAGTGTGGTGAGGTTAAAGCAGTTTAGATAAGGTAAGATGAGGTGAGTGTAGGCGAGATGAAGTGAGGTGAGTTGAAGCTAGGTGAGATGAAGCTAGGTGAGTGTATGTGAGATGAAGTAAAGTGAGTTAAAGCTAGGTGATTGTAGGCAAGATGAAGTAAAGTGAGTTGAAGCTAGTTGAGTGTAGGCAAGATGAAGTGAAGTGAGTTGATGCTAGGTGAGTGTAGGCAAGATGAAGTAAAGTGAGTTGAAGCTAGTTGAGTGTAGGCAAGATTAAGTAAATTGAGTTCAAGCTAGATGAGTGTAGGCAAGATGAAGTAAAGTGAGTTGAAACTAAGTGAGTGTAGGCAAAATGAAGTGAAGTGAGTTGATGCTAGGTGAGTGTAGGCAAGATGAAGTGAAGTGAGTTGAAGCTAAGTAAGTGTAGGTAAGATGAAGTGAAGTGAAAATCAATATTGAAAATAATGGATGAAATAAATTTGAAAAATAAAATGAAATGATTAACTCTAAAATAGTAGAAATACAAAACAGCCTGTTTTTCTGTAAGAAGACAGAAACTGAAAGATTACTTGATTAAATCAAGACAAGAATGTAACAAGTTTTTAACTAATAATTTCAGTAACTTTTAACTAAAAGTTAAACAACTTAAAATTTTATACAATGAATCAATTAATAATAGCTGACTTTTTAATCACTTTTTACTTATTTTTGTTTTTACTTCAAGGCATAAAACTAACAAATTACATGGCACATCTTTAAACATATTTGTAAGATCTAAAGACATAAAAAAAACAGAATTAAAAAAACCTGTGCCATGGATTGAGGCAAAACACTGCTTTTAAGAGCTAACACTATGTTATGACAGCTAGAACTATAAAAGGTAAGCTGGTATAACTGAAAGAACCTGTAATACCACAGTGAATGTTCATTGTGGGGCACCTGCTAGTCTAGGCTAAAACAAGTGAACCATGGTCGCCTAATACATTGCATCTGAAAGTCTGGGCCAAAATGTTGAGGATTTATCCCACTTATTATCAAACTCACCGATCCAGGAATCAAAATGTATGAGTTACTTAATTTTGTGTGTGATGAAATTCTTCTATATATCCATAACAAAAATTCAGTTGCTAAAATGATAATAAAAGTATTCTGATCATATTTATCTGAAGCAGAGCAGGCTAAAAGTGTGCAAATTTGTATCATTTCTGTGAATTTATTGTAACTTGTAATGTACCGATTATGGCCATATTTTTCCTATGTTCAGGTACTCATTTGTAACAGTTCAGTGAACTGAGAGAAATGTGGTTACCCAAGGACACAAACTTTGGGTGTTCTAACCCAAGATTTGAACCTCGACCGATAAGTGTGAAAGGCCGGCGTGCTAACCACTACACCACTGTGCATAAGAAGAATAATTTTTTTATACGCAAAAGGTTAAAAGAGTTCAAAGGTCAACTTAATAAAAATCCAGATAATAAAAATTTAGTTTGTCTGAAGCATAACACATACACAAAATTTCCCCTTTTCCTATACCTTTGTAAATGCCAACTTATATCCTATGATTACTCAAAAGACATTATTTCATGTTGTATGATAATATAAAATGGTTATTTGTTTATTATTACCTAACATATTTAAGAAGTGTTATATAACTGTTATCAACAGTAAAGTTTGAACTGAAAGACACAGGGGATATCCTATTGTGTTTTGGTTGCCCATCATTGTAATTTTTTGTCACTGATCAAAGTGAAAATTTTCTATTTCGAAACAACAAGATTGATGATTTAAAAAAATAAACAAACACAAACATAGGATATACAATTAGGACATAAAGATAAGGAGAGCCACTGGAAATACCATATTTCCTCTAATATTTAATAATTATTCTTTTAGCACCCCTTAACCTCTGGCGTTTTTTAGAGGCCAAGCACTAACTGGACAACTTGCTATCATTTCTTTAATAGAAAATTTAAATTTACACATTACATTTATGGGATATTAATCTAATGGCATAGAACCAGTGCTTTTTAGAGACCTGGCAGTTATTTTCCTCAGTTATCCTAGACTCCCAGCACTAATTAGAGGCTTGCACCTATTGGAGGAAATACGGTAATACAGTCTTACATGGCTTAGGGAATACAATATATAAATAGATGCAAATCTATAAAAAAATCCTTGGGTAATCTGCTTTGTATTGTGCGAAAGCATTAAGTCAATATGAAAGGTACAGTTGCAAGTAGGATTTGATAAAAATCTTTACTCACTAGAATTTGCTAGGGTATGTGGTCAAAGAATGAGTGAAGTTTAGATATGATTTTATTTAAATCTTACAATCAATTATTTGATGATTGAGTCCATTGAATAATAAAGTCCAGAGCTAATATGAATTTTGTTAAGATAATAAAATCTCAAATGCTTTTGACTTTAATCAAATATTATATATAAATACTCCTGAATAAATGTAAAAAGGTTTATGATATTCAGGTAGCTAATAATGTTTTTCGACAACAGATTAAAGACAATTAATAAGAAATTGTCAGGATTTAAAATAAATCAAGTTGACCTGACATCATACACACGATCAATTTCACTGACATTTTGTCACCTTTGAAGAGATTTCTATCCAGTTTAGAAGTTTGAAGATAAGGACATTTGATATAATTTCTGTTTGACTTACCTGTGAATAAGGTACGGTCACTTCGCGTTACATAGTGATCCCCTTCAGTAACAAATACATGCCTTAAAAGCTGTAATTAAAGTGCGTTATTTTAACACACCTGTAATCATCAACAACAGGTAAAACCGGAAGTCCAAGTGTCAGCGCCATCTATCGTATACACTTATAAATAGAATTGGAACGAGCAGACGACGTTGATAATGTGAAAAGGTACATTCGGACGTTTCTGTAAATCAATTCACTTCATTTCTTTTATTTCGGTTTGTGGACATTTCAGGTTTGTTGAGTACACAATAATATTTTAAAAGGAAGTTGATAACATCGCTAATGCATTACATTCTTTTACACGCAAGCGCTTCTCTGATATAATTAGAATAGTAACAAGGGTGACAATTACTAGCTAATATTTCATGATATTGAGCAACTTTATTTCACTGAGCGTTTGCAAAATTTTATTAATTAATCCCTTATTAAGTTGTAGGCATCATGTTCAAACAGAAAACGAATAACGTTTACAGTTACAGCATGTACACATTCTACTACTGATATTTTCATCACACCTTAAATATTGCAACGTAAAAATGGTGAATTTAGTCTCAGCAGACAGATGTGTCTTCTTCCTGCTACTTGGTTGACAGAATTGACATAAAACTTTACATTAAGTAACTTGATTCCTTTAAAGTGCATCAAATGGGAAGATGAAGTAATATCGCCAAAAATACGCTGTTTATTACAGTCAATTACTCTATTTTAAAATCTATGAATAAACGAAGAAACATCACCGACATCAATGGATAAGTGAGAGTTGTCTATCTGGCTGGTATCTTCTTCCTGCTACTTGGTTGATAGAATTGACATAAAACTCTTCATTCAAAAGTAACTTGATGTGTATCAAATGGGAAGATACAGAGGTTATTACCCGAGGAAGTGTGTCATATGACTTTTACGAAACGAGTGTGAATTTTTGTATTACCCGAGCGAGAGCGAGGGCCGGTTATACAGAAATTCGCACGAGTTTCGTAAAGGTCATATGACATACTTCCGAGTGTAATAATTTCTTTATTACCGATTTTTTTTCAATTTATTAAAACGCAAGGAAATATTCAGAAAATGGCCTGCTTCCCTTGCGACGGCCCGCTATAGTGACGTCAAGTACAATGGTTTAATGACGTCACAGACGACGAAATGCGGCTACTCGCGCTAAAACAATCGTTGCTACGCAAAAATGATATGTGCACGTACTCATATTGAAAATATGTCACCACTTATGATTAACCATATGGGTAATTAGAAGTAATATCGCCAAAAAATACGCTGTTTATTAAAGTCAATAATTACTGATTTTAAAATCTATAAATAAACGAAGAAATGGATAATTGAGTCGTCTAACAGGCCCAGGCTGGTATTTTTTAAAACCTTCTTTATTTGTTTTCATTGGAATTTAAAAAAAAAATTCTTTCGGACTATTCCGTTTTCATGCCTGCTTCATTCCCCGCATCAATGGAAAAGGCTTAAGACAGTTTTGTTTTTGAATCAGAGTGCGAAAATTCTTTTATCATATACTTGGTTAAAAGCCAAAATGTTCTTTAAATATGAAAACAATTCATACTTTGAAAGATGCATCAAGTCAGTCAATTTGATCCTTTAAATGATGAGTGAGAGCGGATGTTATTGTTTAAATGCTAAAACCATGCATTTTTAAATGCTTAAAGTCTTTGTTTGATTGAAAGAAAACTGTACGCGAAAAGGGGTTTTTCTTCTTCCATTACTGTACTCGTAGCTTTAAGCATTAACAGAGAGAATAATTTCTGTATTCGGAAAACAAAATTTCACTAAATATTAAAAAATGTATCATTTCTACCAACAACCAAGAGTTCCATTTGAATATTTCCGACATTGTGTAAATAAAATTAAAGTTACAGCTCATCACGTGGTTGACACCCTCATCTTCAACAGCATGACATTTTAAGGTATATGAAAAGTGCAAGGTTTTGTGTGGAATTAAAAGAATTGGCGTGTTTTACGGCTTTCCTGAGATTTTAGTAAAATTTGACCGATTCGATTCGGTATGTTCATTCGCCAGGGATAAGCAAATTTAGGAAAATAATATGACAATTATCGTATTCATGCCATACATATATTCGAGATAACATTTACAATCTGGTATTTTACATAAATTATTTCAATTGTTTTAGTTGAAAAATGATAAAATCTATCATGAACGTGAAGGAAACGTTTTCCCGGAAAAAATACTGTACACAGGGAAAATAATTACAGAGGTGCAGAGCTAAGCCCACTGTAGGAGGGAAACTGCCTTAGAATTACCCTGAGTATAGCATTTGCCACATGACTCTTACACACAGGAACTTGATATCGTAAATAGAATATAGGTAAAAAGTAGATGAAAAAATACCTGCACCCTCTATACAGTAGAGTATTTTTTCATTTACTTTTTACCTACGTTTTATTTACGATATCAAGTTCCTGTGCTATTACACCACTTTAATTGTTTGCTTTAGGTAAGTAGAAAACCACAGGCTAATTGGTAAAGGGACGTAACTATTTTTGTCTTATTGAGAATTGTTATACTAGGGATGATATCCCTTTGACTGTCAGTTGTAGGGGAGACGAAGAAGATGATTTTACGAGCGTCTCAATAGCATACACAATCGCTGTTACAAGGCATTGTCTAGACTAAACTACCAGGCAAAAGAACGTTTCACTCATTTTTCAAGTCTATGAAATAAAAAAAAACTCGCAGATATGAGAATTCTGGCAATTGGTTTATAAACAGAAATCATTTGTGTGTAGTATATCTGATTAATGTTTGTCGCGTTCACATTACAGGTGTCGCCTTTTACATAACATTAGAAAAGTACTGCTTATAGTTTCTGCAGTACTGGGTTTCATATAACTGGGTAAATATGACTAAAATGTCTCAGCTTATCGGCTAATTTGCAAACAATTTTGATTCATTTAAAAAAACAAGAAGAAGACTGCGTTGTGAGTGTTGAGGCGGTTTAAGTAATGTTCGAATCATTTATAAACCTTGTATTTGAATATAAGGTAAAGTATTTTTAAAACTTGCAACATAATCAGAGCAATGATTTAACAAGAAATCGTATAAACGAGTTGATACAAATGTTATTTATCAACGAATCAAGAAGAATAAACGAATTAAGCTATAAGCTGTACACATTGCTGCGAGTACTGAACGTTAATATTATTATTAAGACCATGCACCAAAATGCTTATTCTGAACTCTTGCTTTCGTCTGGGGTAATTTCGTGACAAACTAAATGTTTTTAAAGGCTAACAAGACCAGAGTTAATGATTTCTAATAAACCTCTCCGAAATGCCGTTACATCGGATGAATTGCATTTCCTAGGAACGGATCTAAGGTCTCACAGCATGAAAAACCTGGCCCCTTATTCTCGAAACGTTCGTAGAGCTACGAATTCTTAAAATCGTTCTTATTGCTTTCGAATTTTTACTACCCCATTCTGAAAAAGTTCTTGGCCTAACGAATTCTTAAATATAAGAAAAAACCTAAGACAGGTACTGGGTTGACGTAACTAGAGATGCGTAAATTATTAATGACGGCAAAGGTGCTCGCCACCCCCGCTTGACTTTTAAAAGTCGGGATTCCCTTTGGAACTAGCTGATCGAATCCAGGTGGGGACCTGGCCTTTACACGTGGTTGTGTTCCAGGACAAGGCACTTCACCCACCTTGCGGTAAGTCCACCCGACTGTAGAAATGGGTACCTAAAAACAGGAACAACGTTACTATACAAAGCGCTAAGCAGCTGCATCAGAAATACGATGCCCTCAGGGTACTAATGTATAGCCAGTGGGTATCCCTGTAACTGGATATGAAATATGTTAAATTGTAATCAAGTAGAGGTTTTAACCACCTCTTTTGTGCAGTCGAATGGTATCCCGAGACAACTTCATCTTAGCTAGGCAACACGCGCAAGATATATTTCGTGATCTTCAGAATGATATGGGAGTCTTTAGGTTCTATCGAACATCAAAGGTAAATGTTATGGTTATAATATTATGCTTTATACTTGTAATGATTTATCAATTCATACATAAAAATCTATTCATAAATTCATGATGAATTGTGATATACGATTTCAAAAGGATTAATTATCAACTTTTTCTTATGTAAACAAGGTGTCCGTCAAGGTGAAAATCTGTCCCCAATCTTATTTTCAATATTTTTAAATGGTCTTGAAGACTCTCTAGCTGCTGATTCATGTTGTGGTCTACAACTTAAACCTGGCGATTTTCACAACCGCCTAGACTCAATTATTTCACTTTTTGCATTGTTATACGCGGATGATACCGTGCTTATGTCCTCAAATGCTAATGATTTGCAAAATACGTTAGACTCTTTTAGTAGTTACTGCAATAAATGGAAACTCAAGATCAATACATCCAAATCAAAAATCCTTATTTTCGGCTGATCTAAAAAGGAATACAAAAGAAGTTTTAATATTGGGGACACCAGCCTTGAAAATGTAGATAATTATCTTTATCTTGGTGTAACATTACAGAAAAATAGAAAATTTACTGAAACCAAACGGCTATTGGTTGAAAAAGCAACGAAGGCTATGTTTTTTATATTAAGCCAAGGTAGAAAATATAACCTTTCCATCGAGTGTCACTTAAAAATATTTGATTGTATGGTTACCCCAATTCTTTTATATGGTTGTGAAATTTGGGGTTTTTGAAAACACTTTATGTTTTGAAAATGTCCATCTTCGTTTTCTTAAATATTTAACCTCACTGAGGAAATGTACACCTAACTATATGGTATATGGGGAATTTGGGAGATTCCCTCTCATAAACGTTATCAAAAGCAGGATGGTATGTTTTTGGGCTAACCTTATATCTGGAAAATCTTCCAAATTGTGCTCCTTGGTCTATAAATTAATATTCAATGATTTCATATTTGGCAAATATGTAGATAAATGGACGAAGTATCTTCAGACAATTTTCGATGATCTTGGATTGAGTTTTATTTGGAAATTTCAAAATTTTAAAAACATCTTCTGGCTAAAATCAGTTGTTAAAAGTAAATTAAAAGATACCTTTCAGCAAACATGGATATCAACAATTGAAACTTCTTCAAAAGCAACAACTTATAGTGTTTTTAAAAATCCATCTCTCAATTTTGAACAATACCTAAACTCCCTGCACTACAATAACTTGTTGAAATTCCGAACTCCTAATCATTATCTCCCAATTGAAACAGGTAGATGGCGTCGAATCCCTGTTACTGACAGGCTATGTACTCTTTGTGATTTAGACGATATTGGTGATGAATTTCATTTTTCATTTTTATGTCCGAAATTAGAACTAGAAAGAAAAAAGTATATTCACAAATATTTTTATATCAGACCAAATATGCACAAAATGAAAATTCTGTTTAATACCAAAAAGCTAGGAACTCTAAGAAAATTGTCATTATTTTGTAAAATCATCATGTCGCATTTTAAGAGATAACATATTTAACCTTAGAATAGCATGTCAGCCTTTTATTGTATTGTAATGTATCATGTATCATTGTATATATATCCATGTACCTCTTATGCTGCAGTTTGCAGCCTGAGTGTAATAAAGTTCAGTTCAGTTATTGAAATGAAACTTATCATAACTCTGAAACAATATAAACACATACACAACTTTTCTTTTCACTTAAATGGGTTTTTTTAAGATTTGAAATTTGATTAAGTAAGACGGGCATTGTTATCACAACAATTAAAGTTTCATTCGAAATAGAATTTATTTACAAGTCTGTCCAATTGATTTGAATTTTATGAACCATTCGCTCAGATATTACAATGTTCGTATTCAACTTGTACATGTAAACCCTTGATGTAAATCGCTGCATAAGAAAAGTCTATTTACTTGACTTAGATTTCTTGGAGTGCTATATGTGTTTAACTGTTTGATCAGAGAGCGTTTCGTTATCAAACTGTATCATTTTTATATCTAAATGGAGGCGGGTTAGGGCGTTCGGCTTCGGATCAGGAAGTCCGTGGTTTGAATTCCGCAAGGGGCTAGGCAACTTTTCTCTGCAGCAGAGAACTATTCTTCTCGCAGTAAGGTTTGGGTGCAATGCTACACCGAATTTCAGCGCAATACCACCCATGGTTCGCTAGTTCAAGCCGATGCTCGCAGGTTTCATCGGAATGCAATTGTGTTACGGGTTCTCCCTGCAATAATAACAGCAGCCGCGATATAAGTGAAATATTCTTGAAAGCGGCATTAAAACCCCATATCACCTCACCTCACATTTTATGTCTAAATAATAAGATACGAAGTCAGTGATTAGTATTGTTTCATTAAAGAATGTTTAATAGTTTAAAAACTATTCATTATCAACCTTATAACCTTAACTACCGAATCGTAAGTCGTGCAATGAAGAAATTGTGAATTGAACGACATTAAAGTGTTAAACACTGTAATATGTCGACAGTCTTGAAACATTGTCAAAGAGGCTGAATAATCGGTATGCGGTCCGCCATCTTTGAGGGAATATGGCATCAACAAGGCGCTGTGTTTTACAAAATTTTACCATATTATGGTTAAAAACATATGCAAGGAAAGAGTGTCACCATATTTACAAATGATTTACAATAAGGCTAATCAACAATGCCTTGCAATGCCGTAGCAAGGCTTTTAACACTAGTAGCGCCGATGAATGGCTTCACTTCTCATTCTTGTTTTATTTTTACCGAGTTTGCTCACTCATTCAAATCTCAAACCTAATCTATCAACCAAAGTGTTACCCTCAATGACAAGTTTGAACGGGGTTATATTACAACCATGGCCTAATAACATTCATGTATAAACTGAATGTCCACTTGAATTTCGTTTCCACAAAAAACACCACGATAGGACTGTCCTTTTAATTCCCTGTGGGTCTATATACATACAGTACATGTATCTATCATTAAGTGTTTGTGAAAAATAAACAATTAATCAATCCTCTGATAATATAAAATCTAAGATTTGCCTTTTATGAATTGAATAAAAGAAATAAAAAAAGATTTCAAATGATATATTTTGCAGACAAGTTTAAAGCATTCTCTCCCAACAGAGGCAGCCCCGTCAATAATTCCTATACAACCTCTGTCTTAATTGTACAGGCCAGTGTGACAACAGATGTTATTCATTCATTCGTTGTTTTCATTGGCTGAAATATTGCCAGGTAGTTTAAGATGCAGCATTGTGCCGGTAGGGGAAACTGCCGGAAGCCCGAGAAAACTTCGTATTAAGACAGAGGTTGTATAGAAAATTTATGAAGGAGCTACCTCTGTTGAGAGAGAATGAGTTTAAATATGCTTTATAGGGAAATATTGTGTTGAGTATTATGAAGCTATTTCAAAATTGGAGTATACTATTAGAGGACTTGAAAGTATCCTTCGCTAAGAATTACCCCTGCAATGCTTTATTGCAAGGTAAGATATCATGCACAAAGAATATCACACATGCAGAGTATTTGTTGAAGACAATATGTTTGGCCGACCAAGATTTTTATCAATGCACAAATCAGCATTTTCAGAAACATGAATGTGTTAGGTCCGTATGCTATTATGAACATTTTATTAAAAAAGGTTGATTAAAAGTGTATCTCAAATCAAAATGTTCACAAAACAATCCAAAGAAAATGGGGATTTCTTTAATCATGCATAAAGTAAAATTCTTGGTATAGTCTGGAAATGTAACTGAAGAGAAGCAGAGAGGATGATTGTGGAATACAATCGACAATCAATTTAAAAAAACTTACAGGACGCATCAGGGATAAGATCCAAAAAAGACTACTAAAATAATCAATTTCAATGACGTTGTAATTATGAACATGATAAAATAACACGATTAACAATAAATCTATGAACATTATTCTAGGCCTTGTTTATCTTTATTGGGCTCTGTTTCAGCAATTAAATTTTAGGGGCTATGTACAACTATTGAAATATAAGCATTTTATTGAATGAAACAAACGTTTGTCATATGGTAAATCTGACGAAATACCATAGAAGTGAAACACGATAAAATATGGCATTTAAATGGAATTCGAACGAAAAAAACACACTTATGTTTTGATAGATCCATATTTACACATTTAACATAGGGTAATAAACTGGTTGATGTGTAAGAGTAGGTGTTTGGATAGGTTTCAAATACGTTTATGCTTAGTAATCAGAAATCTCAAAGAGTGCATTTGTATTCATGCCAATAGAGAAAGGGGTTTGCTAAATAAGAAATATCTTTCACCATTTAAAAAGCAATAGATGAGTGTTTTATAAGTGTGAATAAACAAAGTTTGCTTTATATCTGACTCAACGCCTTCCTCAATCTCACTGTTCGTTCATTAGTTATCAATCACTTGTCATCCTCGTTGGACTTATAATGGCAATCATTATCACAAAAGATAGAGCTGCATATGGATGGGTTTCCTCTTATTGGAAAGAAGTTTGGTATTTAGTGTAACATAATATTTATGTGATATTACAAGGCGTTAGATCAGAGTGTCGCCGAGAGAAAATGTGTGTTACATATGCGCAGTTAAAGTTTTGTAAGATGTACCAATTTTACTCAGGCTAAATTAAAAGTTAATGTTTTCAGTTATGAACATAGAATGTTAAATATCGTTTGTCACTATCATCATATTCCTCAAATAAAGGGCATAATCGACATATAAGACATAATTTGGTGGTGACACATGGTCCTGTGCAAAGCTCAGTTGATCGCTATCAGTGAAGTTCAGCAACCTCAGGCGTGGCTTGCAGGATGGGTGGGATCATCATCATCATCATCAATGTTCAAATTGTCATAAAGGATCATCGTCATTCCCATCATCGTTAATGTACGTAATCAAGTTCACCAGCGTCATTGCGATTATAACTTGATGCTTACTCACTCAAGGCACTAATCCTTACAAAGGAGCACATAGTATGTTGTTGGAATCACATATTTCATAAATGGTATAATTTTATCGAGAAATAGTGGTTGTTTCTGGATATTATCATCTTAATACACTTTCAGGTCAATATATTGTCAATAAACAGGTTGAAATCGTTATTTGTGATCGAAAACTGGACAATTGCGCCCGGCAATGACCCAAACATAATACTTACGATATTTACGATATTTATTTACAGCATACATATTGTACACAAAGACAAATATGCGTTGGTAGTCTTTAGTAGGTCATTTGAATAATATGTATGTAAACGGGGCGTAGGATTTCGACCTCTTAGCCTTTCAATGGTAGTTTTTAGATTAAATTTAAACTTGGGGTCGATTAACATTTGAATCTAGGATTAGGACATAAGGTATTTCAAAGATACTCTTTGTCACATTAACGCAAATATCAAGGTCATTACTGTACCTCTTTTAGTCTTTCGAATAATTACTTATGTTCAGTTTTATAGTCTGGTCATCATATTCAACAACAATGTCATCATCCTCATCATCACCACAAATCCTGTTACATCGTCGTCATCGTCAACACCATCATCATCATCATCATCATCATCCTCATCATCCCCATCATCACCACAAATCCTATTATCATCGTCGTCATCGTCAACACCATCATCATCATCATCATCATCATCATCATCATCATCATTCCCTTCAATATTCTCACCATCATGTCATTACTATCACCATTACATCATTAATGCCATCATCTTCAAAGCATCATCATCAGCACCACCATTCCTGGTATCATCGGTGATGTTTTCATGATTTTTCTTGTTAGCCTTGAGAATATTTGATGTACATATATCTTATGGGACATTGGCAACTCATTCAGGAAACGATATCGACAAATGATCATGAGAAATTGGAAGCACACAACTGGTGCCACAGCGTGGTCGATATGGTTCTTGTCGGTCAATAACAATTGATAATTAACACATAAAATGTGTCATTAAGAAAAGATTCTTGTGTTTTCATATTATTAGGAGAGATGAATTATGTTTTAAGGGTGAGTTATTTTTTAACTAAAAGGTAATAGAAAAGCAATGCAAGTATGCAATGTTCAAACTCAAAGTTGTTTAAACTGTGTTAACTACTTCTGCACACTGCTTTTCAAATAATCTAAAGTCTTACCCTCTTTGAAAGTTTATCATTTGTTTTTGTACAGGAATATCTATCCTGGTGCACGACCCAGTTAGGTTAATTGTCAAAATGTCATCAATGTTAAAAGATGAGAAAATTTTTAAGTGTAGGTGTTCTTACAAGGACAGTAATGGTTTGATAAAAAAATGCAGCTGCCAAGAACTATTACACCCATTCCCTCTCGTCTCATTACGTAAATGTTAACTGTATCTAAGGAGAAGGGCGTCCCAAGGACACTCATGTATTTCCTGGCGCCAGCCAGATGGTCTCAGAACAATCTTCCCGTCATTCATTTTCAATGCGAAAGTACGGAAAGGCAAGAAATTCATTTACATAATTTTAGCTTGAAAATACATATGTCTCAAATTGACTTTGTCCCAGTCACAAAATCAAATATAGTTGCAAAACGTGTGTGACATTTTGAAAATAAGTTAATTTGTGTTGATAGCAAAAACTTCAAGTACTACTAAAGAACATGTTTTCTGCAATAACTTTATCACTTCGGTGGATATATAGTGCTTATGAATTTATAAAACTTGCCATAGATTGATTAATTCTATTTGTAACTGTCGCCGCAACGACACAAAACATAAATCCTTTAAAATAACGTTATAGCTTATGGAAAGTGGTTTGCTTCTGTTCTATTTGAAAAATCTCCAGAAGTAAAACGTTTTGTTCCTTCTTATGCTTAGATATCTTTTCATCATATAAGGTCAATTTTATGCAAAAAGTATGATTGCTGTTCCCTGATATTCCTCTCATTTTACCAAATTTTTTTTTGGAAAAAATTACTTTATCATTTACCTCAAGGTTGTTTATTAACCGATCGACGACCGCACACGACGCAAAAACAAAGATCGTGTCATCAAGGAAAAGTGAACGGGGATTCGAACCCAGAACGACCTTAAACGCGTGTCAGAAACGCGTCAGCCAATGAGAATGACTTGAGTGATGACCACCTGTGATATGATACGTGTTTCTGCATGTTTACTTACGTGTATGCGGTGCAGATGTTTGACCGTATGGGAGAGCCGGTTTGGTGTGATTGTCCCTTGGTCGATGCTAATTGCATTATCACGCAGTTTTGTTTGCTCTTCATGATCAGGCAGATTATACTCCTTTATTCTGAAATTAAGGGCAGGCTAGAATATTTTATCATTGAAATAAAGAATGAGAATTATCTTCATTCAGGAAATTGAAAAGAGATTATCCCTCTATACAGCAGACTTTCGAACAATTTTCGTTTACGAAAAGCAAGATTTTCGGGATTTAAGATTTTCTTTGAACCCCCTTACCCCCCATGAAGGAGTGAGCATATACTCCGAAACATCGTATATGTTAACATGTTTTTATCAAGAACATCTTGCATGTTTATGCCACTTCTAAATGCCTTAATTAATAAGTTATTTTTGGTTACTGACTGTTACTGAAAGTTATCATCTGTTCATGGTTGTGATAGTGTGATCTTTGATCGAAAACCGGACACCAACCACAGATGAGGCACGCCAATTAGTCAAGCGTAATTTTGGAAACTTATCTGTGAGTATCAGATCATGGAAGAACGTTATGAAGAAACCAACTGTTGCTTTACTTTATTCATGTTCATGCAAAGTTTTCTTTTGACAGAGTATACGAATTTTAGATCAATCTTTGAGATATTTCATTCTCTTAGCGTTTTTTCGCCACTATGATACCTTCAATTTCATATTTAAAACTTCTCTACGCAGATGGATATATGTCAGTCATACAAACGATTTTTAGCACAGATATTTTCGAAAATTTAATAGGGTGGATTTTTATTTCAAGTCATTTACAAAGTTGTAGATACACATTATCAAACATGTTTAACCAATACCATTATCATTTAAAAATTATGACTGTTAGTATTGTTTCGGGAAATACTTCAATAGTCCTGCTTCTGTTAAGATGATTAATAGATGAACCTTGCACATGTATAAATTATTGATATTAGCAATACATTTAGTATAATCAATTACAAGAAAAGTTTAGAATCAGTTTGAATATGTATAACATTTATTCCACATACTTTAAAGCGAAAATAAGATAAGTTCAATATTTTACTTTGAAAAGAGAAATGTGGACAAAACGTCAACAATAGATGCAAGAAAGCTCACTTTCTCCTCAATTTTATGTGGTAAGGTTTTGATGAATTATCCACTATGAACTATGGAGTAAAAAGGTACTACGAGAAAAGATGTCAACCTGTTCCCACAATTCCCATCGGTCGAAGCAATATGACGTTACGTGCGTGTCATAACATCGTGTGATAACGTCAGAACATCACTGTGTCGGTAATTACTAATAACGCCTTCCATTGAAATGTTCATAAGTGTCTGAAAATACGATTTTACCATTGATCTATCCCGGTATTTCATCGACAATTATATGATAAAAAATCAAATGAAACTATACGGTTTTAATTGCATATTCGCTAGAAAAAAAAACCTGTTATGACAATATTCCCCACTTATCTTTTGCAAAAAAAGGCAACAATTTCAAAATCTATAAAACCAATTTAAGATCTGGATATTACTTTTCCAATGGAAACTGAAAATGTGACGGGAATAAGTGATAAAACCCAAGACCGCCCCCCTCCCCCCTCCCCCCTTCCTCCCCCCTTTGTGTAAGCGCAGGTGTGCTCTGTGACCTGGAGGCCTGTGGTCAAGGTGTGAAGAGGAGATTTAAAGAACTCCGTGTGAAGGGGGGCGCTCAACACAGGGTCTTGAGGGGGCTTAGCGTTATTTATTTTGGTCAGTAGGGATGACACTTCTTCTGATGAAATTTCTCTAGTAAGCCGTGCATAGTTTTGGGTCAAGATAAGTTGACGTATTTGCGAAGAGGCGCTGATTTGGTGTTAAGATTGAATAATACTCTAGATAAATCAAGTGAAAAAGTATTTTGAGGAAGTTGAAAGAAACATAAAATATTGAAACTTAACATGATGCGTCTACTTTGGTTGATTCAAAAGTGATGCATTAAACATTGATCCATAATGAAGAAGTTGAACTCCACTGGCTTCCTATACAATACCGGATACAGTATAAAACTCTGCTCCTTGTCTTCAAAAGCATCCATGGTTTAGCTCCAAAGTACCTAAGTGATTTGTTCCAGTCCTATGCTCCTGCACGTTCCCTCCGATCTAGCGACCAGTGTCTGTTGGTAACTCCAGTGACCAAGACTAAAACTTATGGTGATAGGTCCATCGAAACTGCTGGACCTAATCTCTGGAACAATCTTCCATATCACATCAGAACAATTCAAGATCTAAGTACTTTCAAATCTGATTTAAAAACTTGTCTCTTCTCTAAAGCCTTTGAACATTTCCTGTCAGCAACATCTTAGAGCTCAAGCGCCTTTGAGCATATTATGGATATTGGCGCTATACAAGTATTTGGATGATGATGATGATGATGAAGTTATTTTAGTGAAAACCAGGTTAGTTAAGTGTCATAGTAAAAATAAAATTAGCAATATTTAAGTGCCAAGATACATATCATATTTCCATAAATCATGGTAAAAAACGATATTTGATCGAGATTCAAAAGAAACATTTGAGAGAAATGTTGACAGCAGGTCAAGTTAGAAAATGCGATATTGAAAAATCGAATTTTGGCCATATAAAAATGAAAATGGTATGTAACAGCGAAAAGCAAATAAACAAGACCCGGCCGAGATATTACTGAAATACTGCGTATAATAGAATAGGTAGGCCTAAAACATCATAGATATAGAAATAATTTAGAAATTAAGAAAATGTATTATACAGAAACCAGAGGACTCGTAAATGTGGGAACGGTGTCTATGCGAGTGGATGAGTTCGGTCAATACTGCTAATGCCTGTATTTCAGAGGACGATTGTATTTTCATTTATGCGGAATGGGAAAGGAATCCGGGAGATTTGTGTATTGACGTTGACCCTCTTTACACGGGTTATCAAGTACATTTAGTAAAAGTTGGTTCCAAAACATTCTCAAATGAAACCACAACATCTAAGGCACACATACATGTATGTCACAATATGATAAACAGTAGAAATTAAACATAATCTGGTGTGGGTTTTTTATTTTTATTTTTTAAGATAAATAGACAAACCAAGGTAATCAAATACACAGACACATGTTTTGTCAAGAAGTACTCTCATTTACATACATCAGAGTATCATAATGATATTTCTATTCTGTTCTAATCTTTTCTAATACACTTCGGTTCGTGAAAACCCTTTTCAAATTTTTTTTTGCAATGTTTTACTCTCCTATATCTTGTCTAGTTAAGGTGATTCCAAAACGGGAATGGCGCGGTTTTTGTTTTTAGAAAAATTTAGTATACATACAGTTTGCTTCTGAAGACATGCTTTTAATCTGTATTAGTCGTATTTGAATATTCCGGATTTTTTTTCTCGAGAGTGTATAAAATTCGAAACGCGCTGTTCTGTTAACCTGCTTTAGTGGTGTTATACATATATTTGTAGGTGCTGCGAAATACAATCCATATGACGTCTTTAAGTTCATACAATTTTCAATTTAGATGTTCGATTTTGCAGTCAAAGTATACGTTTCCTCTGCAAGATTGTATGAAACTGAGAAAACATATAGTTTCTGCTATTTTCGTAACGTTCAAAATGGTAATGTAGTTTTGCAACATTTGTCTTGTTTAAATGCATATCAATGTACACTAACTTTAATCTATTTAATTACACAAAAATGAAAATGTAGCAAATTATAACTATTTAATCACTAATGTTGTCAATATTATTGTTCTGCATGCATTTGAAAAATACATCGTTCGATACAAAAAAATGTTTGAAGGAAAAGTGGGAAAACGCAAATTAACAAAATATTTTTAAAACATCGACATAATGCTGCATGATCCTATATCCTTTCATTGTTGATTGTTACGTTTGTTCAATCATGTAGAGTGGTGGGTTTGAAGTACAATAAAAATTGCCATTTTTACCTGTAAACTGGTATGTTTGACGACGATCAGATGATTCAACTAAAATGCCATGTGGTAAAGGTATGTGATTGATTTATCTGCCTGACAAAGGCAAGGTTAAACATTTTGCCTCAAGGTCAAGGGTCACTGGGTTTAAAACTTCGTTGTTGTTCAAAGAAAACAAGATTACATGCTGATGTCACAAGTTTGACATTTGACTGGGAAACAAACATTATGAAGGGCATAACAACATTTCATTTTACATCATATATTGTGATTTTAGGACGTGTAAAATGAAGGCAAAGATTCAAAGATATAAAAGTGAAATAATGTACCGAAATACTATGATAATGCCGATGTTGCAAATTTTGATTTGAATTCAGAACGAAAAATGAATTTAAGATCAAAAGAAAAAAATTACTTTTTATACTGAGTTTACGAGTAAATGTAGACATTAGCCATTGTTTACAGAGAGAGGCACCCTAAATTTTTCATGTATTCTTATTTTCACACTCTTTGGAGAAAATGTGAGGGAAATAATTACCTGACCTTGCATATATACATAGATAAAACAACTGCTGGTAATCATTTATGTAATTGACCTCAATGGAAAAACAAACACATTCATACATCTTAACCTTCCATGACAATACGGTGAATATTCTTTGAAGAGAGACAAAATCTGGATGCTGCGTTTCCAATGACAACCTGTTATCATAATTTAAACTGGTTCATAGGATATTTGACAATCCAAGAATAGAAAACAGTGTTTCTTCGAAATATGAAGACCTATATTTACTTGGCCAATGGTAATGCATTTATCTTAGCGATGTTGAATTGGTCATTCTATAGGTCAGCATATCGGTAAGCACTCAAGCACCAGATGACGTACAACTGACAAATACACTTTCAAATATTGTAAACAACATATGACGAAGGCAATGTCGAACTGGTATCTATTTTCAAATCTTGACAGTGATTGTAATAGCTCAAAGTTTGAAATTGATTGAACAACTTTTAGACGTTTTAAAAAATGACGAACATTTGGAATGAATCGTCAGTTGACGTCATCATATGTTTTTAGGTTCAATCAGACACTACATTTAGGGATGAATTGAAACACGACATTTTTAAGACTAATGTAAGAAATTTTCTAGATGAAAGGGTCTAGTGGCTGGAAAACATTCGAAACATGCATAAAAACAAACTTTTTTTATTGTTGAAATTCAGAAATCTGAAATCATAATAATCTTAAGTAGTTCAATGCTTATAAAAAAAGCGTAAATATATGAGATACTTGATTCAAAGTGTGTATGTTTTTACGTTGTTTTGTTATAGTTATTACAATATGAGAATATCTCAGTTTAGTTATGGTTTTAAAATGAAAGTTATTTGCATTTATAATTATTCATTGTGACAACTAAACGGAAATGAAAAGTTTATGAATTGTGAAAAATAGGAAAAAAATATATTTACGTTTTTTTTCAACAATTATATTTTCTAATGTGCCGATACAATGAAACTTAAAGAACATCAAGCTCATCGAAATGAGTGTTGTGTACCTTGAAATATTCTAAAATCATATAAATTTAAAGATCTTTATACACGTCTATGTTCCAATTTGAAAAATGCGAACTGCTTAGTTGTTGAGTTGAAAAGAATATTTGATAAAATATAAAAAAATATCTAAACGAAACGTCGATTTCAATACTATTTATTCGCATTGAATGTTGAAAATGATGAAGCATGCTGAAAGTGACTCGTGAAAGTAATAGATAGAAATTCATCGAATTAAGAATATCCTTATTAATCGGAAAAAGCTGTATAAACTAAAATTCGAAGATATACATGTTGTTTACACATTTATACACCTGCGTAGATGTTTGTCTATTTGTTAAATGGGGGAACCATAACTATTAAATACATAATCCTCACTAGTCACTATAAAAAACTAACTCCTACGTCATGTCCTTTAATCTCTCCTGCCCAAAGAAAAGCTGTAACTTTTTATTTGCCAAGAATTAGAAATATCTACGTCGACAGGAGGCGACTCCCGCATGTAAAAAGGTCGTCCTGTTTGTTGTGGTCAAAGGATGTAGTTTGAAAGAGATTTCTAAAAAGACAACCAAATTCAAGCGCAGTAAACGGAGGAGCCTACACAGAAAAGGTTATTAACTGCATCAAGACTTTAAGGGGCAGTAGCACGTTTTTAAAAAGATTTGTTTCCAAAAATATAATTCCAAAATAATAATTAGTCTATGCCAAAGGTATTATCTTCAGAGGGTCAAAACATGTAATTACTAAACCCTATCATTCGTAGACGTAGAAGAAATAATTTAGTAACAAGCAAAAACCATTCTGTATAAACACATTTTAATCATTTGGGATAAGTAAATAGATTCGCATATAATGCTTACGGGTGATGGTATTTCGATTTAAACTGCTTCTTTTGAATGACAGATATCGTCTTGTAATTTGACACATTTATTATTGTTTTTACTGGATAACTTTGGATTAGATACTTAAAAAACGTGCTACTGCCCCTTTGAATAAGTCAGTGATAGAAACTTGTTTGATAAGGTTCTGTTAGGAAGTTTCTGAAAGTCAGCTGGTGCCATGTTGGGCGGTTAATCTAAGTGCGACTTATCTAACAATTTTCTTATTTTGGAAAATGATACCTTAAAACAAAGGAAATACAAAACCTGCTTTACCGTGTTTAATGTTATTTTGGTAGAACGCTAATCTTAAGTTTTAAAAAAATTTTCGAAATAAAAAAATTCTAAAACTTGTGGGCTTATACATGATCTCTATTTTACATTCTACTTATTAATTTGTTTAAGTGCATAGGTGTTATGACACGTCTGTAAACGTCTTATTGCACCAAATGAAACCCAATTTACTACTCTGTTATCATTTCATACTCTTTTGTACAGAGTAATTTGAATTTGTGAATAAAAATAAATATCCATAAATACAAGATACAGTAAAGTTTTATTGAACATTCATGATTTTGTATTAAGATGTCCCTTCATATTTCGATATATGTATCATCTTGTCTGATCTTTGTGCAAATAATCATTTTATCTGAACAACTGTGTATTTCGGTACACGCACCTTAAACGCACTAGTGCACACCAATATTTCGTAAACACAACGAATGCACAGATAGTGCATATCTCTCGACATTACTCATGACCCTCACTCAAGTAATCTACCTCGTAAATTATTTAACAAATATTTACATATTCGGGTGGTAAAGTTGATTTTTAAAGGCCGGAAGTATTTAATGTTACGTTACATTAGATCCGCATGAACTACGAAATATTAAAATATTGCTCATAACCAGTAAAGCGGAAAGGGCAGCCGCTATGGTCAATCTAATAACAATGCTAATACTGTGTTATTAAAATCGGTTAATTTACAACATTGCTTTCATAAAACCTATTTCATGACTTGTTCTCAGTTCAGAGTTTAGATAAATTCAATAGTTGCACACAGTACTAGTTCAGCCGTTTCCAAGTGTCAATGATTTATCCGTTTTGTGCACAGTTAACCATATATTTTTATAAGTCCTCGTAAACCTTAAAATAGCCAATTTAAACCGTAAAAGCGTGCACTAGTGCCTTTAAAACATACAAGCAAAATAGTATATTCTTCCCAGTTGCCTTGTTTATGGAAACATTCACAGCGCCCTATTTTTCATTTATCTTGCGATCATTTTGGTCAGTCTGTTTTGTTGAGGTTCATACTGATCATGCTTACATTATGCGCAAGGAATTGAAATTAATTGCTAATCGAAGCAATGCTTGATCGCAAGTGGCCATATTCTCACAGTTATTGAGGATGGATATTCGATTTTTGATTAAAAATTGCAGAACTTAGTTGTATCGCAATGGAATAAACTATTTCATATATTCTATACCATATATGTCAAATATATATCACGCATATTTTTACTTTAATATTTCGTACTTTTTGACAGTTAAACTAATACCCAAGGGGAGGCATTAAGAAGATGGTGTAGAGTGTTGTCTCGAGGTTATGCAGAACATGGTCGATGGTGTTCTTCATCGTTAAGGTATATTAGGCCTATCAAACTAGGATTAAGTGTGTGCTATGATAAACGTCGACTGACATTGGGTTGATTTATTTGTCTGAACCATCCTCAGTTTACATAAATCCATTTATTCTACTTCAAAATCTCTTATAACATCTCATTTGGATCATAATTCTGTCGCAAATCATTCAATTTATGAAACTTTCATTTTCACATGAAGTTATTCGATATACATATAGGCATATATATTCGTGAAAAAAACCTCTATGTCTAGGGGTGTAAGGAGCTTAACACCAAGTGTCCGTTTGAAATTTTATTAAAAATGTTGTTATTATTAACACTTTTCCTTATATAGGAATGTGTTTTTGTTTTCGATGTTTGGTGAAAACAGACTCACCCCTTACACGTTTTCCCCGAATGCCTTGACACACACCTTAATTATAGAACAATCTGCAGTTAATCGAATAATATAGCTGTGCAATCACTTCACCGACTTCACCGATCCTTTCAAGGCTTATGCTCAATAGGTGCGGCGTAGAAATCAATTTTGATCTCCCGAATTAACCGACATTTCAGCTAATGTATTGCTCAAACGAACGTTTCTGGAATGTTTATCGTCATAGTTTATTATTTAGATCCATAAAAACGTTGGTTATAGCTTTTCCCACCTGATCATGACAAAGTGATGACACGTGTATTACTCAAAATGGCTAATGACGTGACGTGTAAATATTTCTATGTAATTCTTATTTCAAATTCTTTGATTTCTTTTTACATGTGTCATGCCTGAAATAATTTTTTTCTCGACTATAAAGATGAAATCAATATTTTTAATATTCAATAGGAGTGTAACTAAGGAAAGGATATACATTGGTTTATGTTAGGAAAAGCGAAAAAATCAGCATGAAATTGCGTTATATTCAACATTCACAATAAACGTTTCTGACGTTAATTAATTATTGTTGGTTGTTTTCTGTAATGGTTGCCTATACATTTCATGCTGTTGTTGCAGTATGTATATCATTGATAAAAGGATTCATTTCAGAAATTTACCAATGACAAATCGCAAAATACTAAAAAACTGTGTGAAACAGCGAAAATCTAATCTTACTAGTTCACGTGCAGGTACTTGTAAATAGTATTCGTACTATATTGAACTGATAAGCATGAAAATGCTAATTTGCAGACACAACCAGTAGTTCTCGATATAATTTCACTATTTTAAAAGTTTGATATAGTTGACCCCAACAACATACTCTGCGTCCCTTTAAGCTAATGAACAAATACAGATATTTCTTATAATTTCAAACTTTGATATTCAGGGGATGCTAAGAATCCCAAATACATGTAGATGCGTAAGAAAAACAAATGAAGAGCAACTGATTAAACGTTTATATGTAACAACCTCATAGCTCCGCGCACAATGGTCATAATGAATAAAACGATCCTCAGAGAAAATTAAAAAAAGAAATAAATCTATAATTATAGACCAACATATCTGGTATCCGCTGTCAGCATATCACGTCTCTTGAGCTTGATAGTTACTATTAATTTCCCCAGCACTGAAGCGCTGTAGGTCCATGTAAGTGTGGCAGCTTTTCCAAGAAAATCCATCATCACGACTCCGTGCTCGTCCCAAAAGACTGTTGTCTGCAGATGTCTGGACTCATTGGTGGGGACGTCATTGCATCGTGTCCGGATCCTAGCGATGACTCTCTTTCCACCTGTGTAATACATCTGTCGAAAAAGTTTGCCAGGTTTTCTTTGCACAAATGCGACTTTTAACAAGTGACTCATTGCTTCTTCTGGAAAGGTGTGTGCAACCGTGTAATCCATCGTGTAGACGCCTTATGCATGTTCATATTGTCGTGACTGACTTTTCCCGCAGACCCTACACTTATTTTGACATCGTGTACGTGGTTGTGAACATTTAGTTGTACATCAATAATCCAAATGGCACTATTCAATTGTCGGGCACTGTCATCATCAGTGAGCCATTTCCACAGATTTCCGACCACATTAAACTTCGGTGCCAGTAATTAACTAGGTCATACGATAGGGCATCCTCCCAAGAATTTTTCTTCATTTCATCAGAGATCTCCTTTAGTATGCTACCTTTAGAAACACGTTCAAGATTTCATGATATTTTCAACTTTGTAATATCATATTATCATGTGCTATAGAAACCAAACATATCCCTTGTCGACAGAACTATTCTACTTTCGTTTTAATCCAGATTAAAAATATCATGTCATGTCATCACATGTGAAATTCCCACTGACTTTCATGTGGTTTAAACATATTTATTTCAATGATGAATTGGATTGGTTAACAAGCCATAGGCTTATGTGAATACCGCTCCAAGACTTTCATGTCAGTCTATTGTTTCAAGACTAATTATCACTAATTTGGCTTTGGACAAAATATCTTTGAAAGTAATATATAAGATTTGAAATGATCTCATTAACATATAAATAGTTTGACTAAATGATTAGTAACGTAACTGCTTATTACTAACTTCAGATGTACAGCAAGGTCCGTTCAAGTTGTCAGCTTCAATATGGCGGTCTACGGGACAGTTGCAAAATCATATTTCGCTTACTTAGTCTGAATAAAAGTTAGAATAATTGACTCCAGCTGGATTCTAATCATTCTAACAGGAGCTTGGTTCTCAAAAAACGGCCTGAAAGCGACCTCATCCAGTGACACGTTTCTGTTTTACCACTTGCAAGAAATTCTTGCAGAAAGTTCATTGCTATTTCTATGATATTGAGAACATTGGTAACAAAAAGTAACGAAAACAAAATTGATTATAAATGGTTTTAAAAGTGCGAGTTAAACGTACATCAGATGATCTTTGTAACTTTAACAGAGATGACAAGTTAATGAATAACATCATTTTAGCAGAATTTGGTATTAACGAAAACAGCATTTAATAAGTAGCATTATCCCCTTTTATCAGTATTTGTGTCTTATGAACGCAAAACATCTTTGCTCGTAAAATTGACTAGTGTAAAAAGGAAGAGGGAGAGGCGTGAGTCTTACATTATATCCTAAGAGAATGCAAATTTGTATATTTGAGAATAGTGTAATTTATTGTCAGTTGCAAAAACATTCTCTGTGTGTCTTTAAATGATTTGTAGTATGTTCTTTTAGGGCTTACGTCTGATCTTCATGCTTAATGAATAGACGTTTTAAGGTTGTATTTATCATTGAAACAAGCCATGGTGTCGTGCAACTTGACGGGTTGTAAGAATGACCACATTTATCAAAGAGAAATTTTATTGAAAATAGCCACGGGTAAAACGTTAACGTTTCTGTTGGATTCAGTGCCACAAAGGAGTTCATAACCTGAGGAAGAACAAGCTAGTTTGTGTCAAAAAGATGTAATATTTTTGTAGACTGTAACACACAATGGAAACCTTCCGAATTACCCAAACAGCATAAATAAAGGTGTAGTGACTCTTAACACTGGCAGCCAACTAAATAAAATTCAAGTGAACTTTTCGACTATATGCAACTTTTCATGGTCAGTAATGCGAACATAGCTTTAGTCGCACTTTCCGACAATTTTATATGGTTCTTACAAGTCGTCTATTTCTATGAAACATAATACCCAGTTATGTGTCATTATCAACTAAATTTTACGTCAATGAAGATTTTGATCTTTTTGCAAATAATACAATTTTAATTTTTGAGATGTTAATTTCCATGTTTGCAATATTCGAAAAAGGTGTTTAAACCTAACTGTACATCAGTCGGGTTATCATTGTGTCATGAGCATACAAAAGGGGCGATAAATACTGGTACTGTATTACTAAAGATATATCTTCACTCGTGATCGCCTTTATACTCATTCAAGTCAATGGAACCATTTTTTTTATTAATAGTTATCAAGGTAATTTATGAGTACGGAGAATCTCAATATGAATATCTTTACCCCACCTTATTTGTGAATCTTCCCCTAACGACAACACACTACCAATGTTCCGATCACGGTCTCAACCACAATCTCCACTATCTTAATCCTAAAAGGAGATCAGCGTCCCCTAAATTGGGACATTTTGGTAACCTCTTTCTTGCAGAACTATTTATTTCATCTTTTCAAATCAATTACAATTACAAATGTGAGCAAATATGTTTTTTTCACCTGACACTCTTCCCCATGTGAACGCATAGGATATTTACAAAGTTACTCATATGAGCAAATTTACTCATGAAAGTATTTGATGGCATGTGAACACGGCTCTAGATGTCTTTTTGCGACAGACCCCTTTTAAGACCGAAAACAAACATTTCGTTACCAAACTCCTAAACTCCTAGCGTCTCGGAGTCTCTGAAGGCAGATATCAGGCTACCTAAAACAGCATGTTCCTTACAGACAAAAACTCTAAAGTGCGCTTATATCAATCCCATACTTCTTGTTGTCACTGAAAACTAGTAAACCGTTCGCGTTATACGTCAAATAGAATAACGTAAGATATTCAAGAGTACATGTATATATTTCATCCAAATGAGAAACACTGATTCAAATGCATTTAATTCATTTGCTTTGCCATCTATGAAAGTATCAGATAAAATCAATTTGTTTACAAATATAGGCATGGGAACACCATACAAGTTCATATGTGTCTGTACTACGCAGTATTGAGTGCAATACAAACTTATACCAGCGGAATGTTTTGCAGACTGGATGAATCGGTGCAAAATGTCAAACAGTCAGAGCCGGACGTCATAATGGAAGTGTTCCACTCCTTCGATCTATTAGGAAGTGTCGGCTTTGCACTGAATGGCTGGACGTGGTCCTGTGTTAGAACGGTAACCAAAGACAAAGGTATAGACGCCGGTATTTCATCACCGGGTAGCCTGCTATACAAGAAATGCTATTTTTTGCCAAAGAACGTCAAGAAATGATTCCTCTCGGTGTACAATCATACAAATAACACGTGTTCTTCGTATCGACCAATCGGTAATATCATTGGAATATCTCCCCAATGTTGGCGTGCTAAATGTCGCGGAAGGATTGTAGGAATCCAGGATCTTGCACCTCATCTGGCCGCGAACCGACCCAACAAGTTTCCAAACACATGTAGATTAGCCCCTTGCTTTAGTACAGAGCTAATTTCCTACATATCGGAATTTGGCCGCGAATCGTCACTGGACCCAGTGGATGCAACTCAAACCCTTTCTCACGTTATTGCTTGCACTGAATAAACCACTGGAGATGGCATGGAAGTCCGATTCCTGCCAAACGGTCTGCTGGTATGTCCACATGTTCCTCCCTGGCTAGCAGATGGTGCCAGAAAGCTTTCTAAAACGGCACCAAGGTTTGCTTTGGTGTAAACAGTCGTCGGACGGGATAGTGGGAGGACATGATAGTGTTTATATACACCCACGCTGTAGAGGGATGTCTTCCTATTTCAGCATCTACAAACAGTGCAGGGAACCTTCTGACCAGATGCTAGACCTTATATTCGGCTAACAAGTGTGTTTCGTGTTGGTTTAGTCAGTGGTTGTTTTACACACTGGTTCTTTTTCATGTTTTCGTTTTGAAATGTAATTGCTGACTGAAATTTTAATTTGTTGGGTAAAAATGAATGTAAACCTGATCTTTTATATCATACAGCCCAGGGTTGATTTGACATGTCTATATAGACATTGGTTTTCAAACGTCAACATCATGCATTCAAACAGTCGGTTGGGGCAGAGTTCACGTGCACGAGGACGTCTGCTTACTGTGAATGTCCTTGCGTGATGCCGATGAAGTACCCATAAATGCTGAACGTCCTGATGGTAGACGATTCTTGGTTTGACGCTATCTGGTCTATCAGTAGTCATGGCAATTTTTCTATAGCGCGAAACCAATATGCGAATTCTTACATTATTGTACCCCATGATACATTCATCACAAGAATTTGAAGATCCCTTTCATACACATGTTTCGTTTTATTTGTAAATGTGTTAGTTAGGACATGTTTTCTATGTTCAACAAGCGTATAGGATGGCAAAGGACATTTCGGTTTGTATTTTAACAGATTTTCTTTTTACACAATTGTGACCGGCAACCGGTTACTGTTATATGAAATATTGACTATGGTTAATGATAATGGTTAATATGGCAAAGATCATTTCATATTTGATATATTATTTCGTAGGCATTTGTAATCGGATTTTCATAATGATAATGCATTTGTGCAATTATCACGGTGACAAATGATGGAAGGCATTTGTGCAGCAATAAGGAAACTTCTACATACGTACTTAAACATGAATATAAAATATTCTCATTCCTTCTTATATGCTTTGCAAACAAAGGTCTACTAAAGGATTACATCTAACCACAGTGCACCAAACACAACCTGCCACTCTCACCTCAAGTCTGGTCAGGTAATTGACTCTCTTTATACACTCTGCGGTTTGACCTTGCAGTTGCAGGTTGTTATAAATGCCGAAATTCAGTACGCCGGAGCCATTTAAAATACATTTTCGCCCGTTTAACGTGTGTGTACTGTATGGCTTGCTATAAGTGCAGTGAAATACGACCAAAATGACATTTATTTGTATAGTTAAAAATATTTTATTGAAAAAATGATTTTCTTGGAAATGTACACTTTATTATATAACAGATACAACTTCTCATTTAAATCTTAATCCAGATTATGAAGAGCATTAAAAAGTAGTATACATGTACATAAAGTACAATGCCACTTCTGGAGAACATTATCATATTTGCTGACATTATCATAAACAAGTACCTTTTATCAAAAGAACAGGCAAAATTCGTAGAAATAAGTAAGTATTTGACTACAACTGTTTCCAAGTTGGCTTATATTGAACAAATACGCTTTCTAGATAAAAATGACTGAGAAAATAAAGATACTATGCCACAATTGTAGGGGCCTAAATAACAACTTAAAACGCAGAAAGGTATTCAATTTTTTAAGAAAGAAAAAAGGCAATATATACTGTTTACAAGATGTACATTTTACCCAGGATCAAATTCAGAAGATTAAAGAACAATGGGGATATAATGAGTGTTATGTAAGCTGCTTTAAAAGTAATGCCAGGGGAACAGCCATCCTATTCAATAATAACTTCGAGTTTAAACTACTAAATAGTAAAATAGATGAATTGGGAAACTATGTTGCCCTTAAGATTCTAATGAATGAGGTGACTTATACAGTTATCAGCATATATGGACCTAACGAAGATAGTCCAGTCTTCTTTCAAACTATTATGGATATTGCTTTAGATTATGACAGTGATGAAATAAGTATGTGTGGAGACTGGAATCTAGTATTGAATAAAGAACTGGACACTTATAACTATAAACACATCAACAACCCTAAGGCAAGAGAAAAGGTTTTCGAAATGATAGATAAATTAGATCTAAAAGATCCTTGGCGTGAACTTAACTATGATGCTACACGTTTCACCTGGCGGCAACCCACACCCCTTAAACAAGCAAGGCTAGATTTTTTTCTGATCTCACATGGGCTGCTATCTTCAGTCGATAACAGCGATATTCTCCCAAGTATAAATTCCGATCACTCAGTTATCACCCTGTCTATGACATGCTCCACCCAAGCAAGAGGAAAAGGGTTTTGGAAATTTAATAATTCACTCTTAAAAGATAGAAAGTACGTGCAATTAGTAAAAGAAACAATCAAATCAACGCTAGACCAATATAAAATCTTAGATGATGAATCAAACAAATATTCAATAGATGATCAATTACTTTGGGAAACTTTACTCCTCATGATCAGGGGCAAAACTATATACTTTTCGTCAACTAAAAAGAAAATCACAAACCAAAAGGAAAAGCAAATGGAAACCGAGCTTAAGGATCTAGAAAATAAATTAGACCTTAATGAGGAGGATGACATGAAACAGAAACTTATGGAGGAAATTAATGTTTGTAAGCAAGACCTAGATGAAATTGCAAATCACAAAATAAACGGAATACTTATAAGATCTAAAGCAAACTGGATCGAAAAAGGTGAAAAACCAACTAAATATTTTTTAAAGCTAGAGTCGAGAAATTTTTTAAATAAATCTATCATTGTTCTGGAAAGAAATGACGGAACGTCTATAACCGAAAGTGAACAGTTAGTCCACGAAGCAAAACTGTTTTATGAAAAATTATACACTGCACAAGAACAGTCTGATATAAATCTTAACATTTTGTTTAAAAATGAAAATGTCCCAGTTTTAAATGAACATGACAAAGGCAACCTTGAGGGTAAATTGAAATTGAATGAGATAGCTTTCGCTCTTAAAAACATGAAAAATGAAAAAAGTCCAGGGCCCGATGGTTTTACTACAGAATTTCTTAAATTCTTCTGGAAAGATCTTGGAGAATTTCTCCTCAATTCGCTTAACTTTGGTTATGAGAACGGACACCTATCAATTTCGCAAAAACAAGGTTTGATAACATGTATTCCTAAGCCTAATAAACCAAAGAAATTTATGAAAAACTGGCGTCCCATCTCTCTACTAAATACTTCATATAAAGTTGGTGCCGCAGCAATTGCAAACAGAATAAAAGATGTATTACCTAGTATTATCAACGAAGATCAGAAAGGTTTTGTCAAGGGGAGATATATTGGCGAGGTAACGAGACTCATATATGATCTAATGGAACATACTGAAGCTTGTCAGATACCAGGCTTGCTGCTTCTAATTGATTTTGAAAAAGCCTTTGACTCGGTAGATAGAAACTACCTCACAAAAGTCCTAAGTTTTTTTAATTTTGGACCCAGTATTTCACATTGGATAGAAACTTTCTACTCTGATATTGAATCAAGGGTTTTGGTTAACGGTTTCGCATCAAATCCCTTCAAAGTCAGTAGGGGATGCCGCCAGGGGGACCCGTTAGCTCCGTATATTTTTCTTTTATGTGTAGAAATCCTAGGTATCATGATACGAAACAACAAAAACATAAAGGGAATTAAACTTGGAAATATAGAATTTCTTCTTTCGCAATTTGCAGATGATACAACTCTTACTTTAGATGGATCGGAAAAAAGCCTTTATTCAGCATTGAATACCTTAGAATTATTTGCCCGTTTTTCAGGATTAAAAGTCAATGTAGATAAAACAAAACTAATATGGATAGGCTCCAAAAAAAAGATCCCGATATAAAATGTGTAAGGAATGGAAATTCGATTGGTCACAAACAAATTTCACTCTTCTGGGAATACATTTCGACATCGATCTAGATAAAATGGTTGATATCAACTATAATGAAAAGCTCTCCCATATGGACAGGCAAATGAACATTTGGTCAGCACGTAACTTAACCCCATATGGAAGAAACACTATACTTAAATCACTCATATTACCAAAACTTAACCATCTGTTCTCATCTTTACCCAATCCGAAAAAATGCGTTATCGAAAGACTGCAAAAAAAATGTTTTAACTTCATATGGAAAAATAAACCAGATAAGGTACAAAGAAATGTAATGATGTTAAACCCTGAACATGGGGGAATAAAGACGCCAAATGTTAGAAAGATAATATCATCACAAAAATTAAAATGGATGAAAAGAATAAGCGGTAATGATTGTAAATGGACATACTTGTTTACCGATCAACTAAAAATCAAAATTCCGCTTCTGCTAACGGATAGCGCCTTCATACGAACTAAGATAATTCCTCTTGCAACTAACTCCTTTTGGAAAGACATACTCGTAGAATGGTCAGACTTTATATTAATGAATAAAAAGGAAATCGTAAATGAAGAAGATATACAATGTCAATCATTATGGAACAACGACAATATTACAATTGATAAACGTCCTTTTTTGTATTATGAATGGTATGAGAAAGGTGTTGTTTTTGTGAATGATATGCTTCATGATGACGGCAGATTGTTAACATATGAAGAATTTTCCACTATTTTTTCTATTAAGACTAACTTTCTAACTTATGAATCAGTGAAGAAAGCCATAATGGCATATACCCGATCACATATGAACACAAAGCATTTCAAGAAGAAATTGTCGAATCCTATTTATCCATTCAATGTATCAAAGATTAACCTCATAATTGGGAATAAAAAACTATACGCCTCTCTTATAAACTCAAAATTTGTTCGCCTGCCATGCTATTCAAGATGGGAAAAAATCCTAAAAAGTGACCTTGAAGAAAATGATTGGAAAATTTTTAATATTATTGCCAATAAATGTACGAGAAGCACAGACTTGAAATGGTTGCAATATAGAATTATTCACAATATTCTCCCAACAAAACAATTTCTCTATAAAATTGGATATATATCATCACCATTATGTCCATTTTGTGAAAAAGATGTAGAAACAATTAATCATATTTTTTGGGAATGTGAACCCATCTTTAGACTATGGAAAGAAATCGAAACATGGTTAAACTCTGTACAGTTAAAACTAGAATTTACAAATAAAATAATCATTTTGGGAATGAAAGGAAAGAACAATAATCCTGTAAATGCAATCATTTTATTAGTCAAACAACATATTTACAAATGTAGCATAAATGGTTTTAGACCAAAATTAGAGTATCTTAAAAATGAAATTATACAATATTACGATTTGTCAAGATATGTTTTTTTATCAACAGAAAATGAAGAAATGTTTTTTAAGTACTGGTCAACTTTACATCTACTACTTGGAAAATAATTCACTCATTAACTAAATTGAATTGTGCTTATATATTTGGATGTATATAACTGTATTTATATGATGAATGTCTTTGTTTTTGTCAAATGTGTCTTTGCCTGTATCACAAAATAAGGAAAATAAAAAAAAACAAAAAAAAAAACATTATCATAAACAAAATCTTTGTAAACTACTCAACTACGTGTACCTACTAACCCTTATCTGTGAACTGTAATGGGATGAGATGACATCGGTCTACATTACATTCCCTAATCTTTTCTCCTGATTGTTGTTAAATGATTCAGAATTCTTTTCAAAACTTTTTCTTTTCTTTCAAAAACTAAGGTATTATTCGGAAAGAACGACAAACATTTAGGATATTCATTTAATCTTTTTACGTTATCTGTTTTATTCCCCGGCGGATATGATATTGGGCAGAGTCTATCCATCCGTCGGTATGTACGTACGAACGAACAAAATGGAATAACTTAAAAAACATTGACTACATTCTTTTTATATTTTGCATGTTGGTCAAACACAATGGAGAAAAAGGTCTCTATAGAAATTTTGGACCTTGACCTTAACTTCAAGGTCACAACGAGACTTAGACGTTTTAACCTTGTCAACCTGATATCTCAAGAACCATTTGCAAGATTCTCTTCATACCTTGCCTCATTAGGAATACACCCGGCTAAATCGATGTTGGCGTCGGTCATTTATTTTCAAGGTCACAGCGAGGCTTTGAAATTTTCTGCACTGGAGACCGCACGTTATGTTTTTTTGAGCGCGATACCTCAAGGAACATTTGCAAGAATCACTTAAAAACTTACATAAATCTCTTTATTGGGAAGACGCCGGATCTAGTCGATTATGGTGACCGTCTTAAAGAAATGACATCAATCAGAACAAATCAACACTGGCGTGAAATAACGGGGAACTAATGGCAATAGGGGCTAAATAGGGATGAATAAACACCAAGTATACTGTACTTTAGATAATCCCTAATCTCTACGTGAGTGAATAAATAAATAAGACTACTAGATAGGTATAGTAGAAGTAATAAAATTAATGGGAAGGGAATGGTAAGGTTAAAACTGTAAGCCTCTAAAGGAAGTGATCACATACTCCAAAAAGGTACAAAGAAATAAGGGAATATTGTCCCAGTCTGGTCCCATCCGTTCTTTCGCGTCCTCGCCTCGCCAGCGCCAGACAGTTCTAGTTCTACTAGAAAGACGTTCCTCTGCTTATAAGCAGCGAGTGCGGACGTCGAAGAAGACACCCAAAAGTTTCTTTAGCCTAACCTCAAGAGAAAACTAAGTTGTGTTTGTTTGCTAAACCGAAAGAGCCCTATCTCCGTAAATATTTGAGTAACTCTAACACACAATAGTTCATTGTAGAGAGAACAAACTCCTTTACACGAATATGTAATTATGAATATCATAAGTAGCGGTAAATTAAGGCTACATGTAAAAAGCCCGGTAAATGGGGCATGACAATACATTCGAACACATAAAAGTAGCCACAGTCGGATACATGAATGCAAAGTACATAATTTCAATCTAATTGAAATCAGATCGAAACTTGTCATCTTGATCTGACCAAGGCTCCATAAGAGTCGTGTCAGACAACCTTGACCGTGACCTTTTACCTTCAATTATTTCAACCAATCACAGGTCCGCGCACATATCGCTATTATCAAATATTGGAAAAGGTTTAAAGTGAGGGACGCTCTGAACACCTCCCCTGTGGATCCACCACTGCACACTTTCCGAGTTCTTAATATGTGACTGTATGTCATTTATCATTTTTAACTTGAATGTTTCTGTTTGTGCTACAGTTGATTTATTTATCTGTCCCGATTCAGAGAAATTCTTACTTTGAAATTGGAAACTAGAAATGAATTCCTAAATATCTTTTGACAAAATGATTGTCGACCTATAACTTTGAGATAATTGCTTTGTAGGCCTTTTAAAAAATGTGTCGTAGTTTTGTCGTAGTAAATTTCTTTACTATTACTTCCCAAACTGTTTTTGGTCGAAGAGGCACAAGCACAAGCTTCGAGTTGATTTCAATCAGATTGCATGTACTTTCAATATATACAATAGTTGGTGACATTTAATAAAAACACAGTAGATGAAAGGAGGACAAAAGGAGGCACGCTCGAACCGCGTGACAAGTTTCAACTACAACAACGAAACATTTCAAGATATTTAATCTTGCTCATTGATGTTTTTGATGACATAGAAATTTGTCGACTCTCTTTTCAATAAAAAATGACAATTTGCGGCGAGGGATCATGTCCTACTAGTGACAGTTGCTTGCAACCTTTAACATTTCATTTCCAAGTGAAGTATTTCCCTCACTGAACAAAGTGAGGACAATGGTATTGACGTCAACAACATAACACAACTAATGAACTGATACTGTATCATGTCACAAGTTATAAAACAAGTAACGTAACTCATGGTGTGCGCGATGAAACAACACTTATATATGGATTTTCTCCGAGTCTTCCGTGTCTAATAGGATAAAATATATGTAGTATATACACCATTCCATAGTTCCCTTAGGTGACGTTTACATTAATTTGACCACGATTAGGCTACGATAAAGCTAAGTTCCTTGTAGATCTTCTAGATCGTGGATATTTGTTCACATGGACGATTTGACACGATTTATTACGTTCTACGATTTCATTTCAAATGTGCCATGGTCTGTGATAATTATCTTGCGACCTGGTTGGTCTTTTTAGGAATATCACGTGTTATGTACGATTCTCATTAAACTTGAGATCTCTTTTTTGGGGATATGGGGGGCGCTTTAATGCGATTGTGACAAAATGAATTCGAAGAGGAGTCAAATTGTACATGTGGTCACATTATCCAGTGAATCCATCAGACAAAAGCTGTTGCACGCTTTATTGCAATCTATGTCGATATCCACACCCTACTAAATGGTGCTCCGTTTTGATGAAATCTAGTAAAATCGCAATAAACAAGCGATTTATTAAGTATGTTAAGTGTTTACCAACGATGATGAACAAGCCTCATTCGCATGGTCTAATGTCGCTAGGTGTAAACATGACACGACAACATTTCGTACACTTCATAATCATTAAAAAGAAAATACACATTAAGAAAAAAATCTACTCAAACATTTTATGGTAACAGAGGTAAGCATATGTTATATCATTTTGACTTAAAAATGACAATTCAGAGATTTATTCTTGAGTTGTGTAAGTGTATTTTAGTTCCTCTACATTTATAAAGTTTAACAAGTATAACTGGCTTCTACTGCAAAGTTTGTAGAGCAAACGGACAATTCCTGAGCAGGAGGCCAATCTACAATAGAACACGTGGTCTTCGAAAAAATGCGATTGCTTCCTGTAAATTACATATATAAGGAGGCTGCTAAAGCCCTGCAGGGTTATCCAAAGTGCCAAATAAACTGACTTCTACGTCGGAACTTTTGCAATATCTACGAAAATAAGCCAAAGAGAGAATCCAAATTTACCCTTCAACTCATAAGAAAAATAAGAAATGAGATTTTGGAGACCGATAGGATATACGCCATTACGTAGTAGTCACAGATGCACCAAGCAACCCCAAAAGTTAGTCACAGGCTAAACCACCACATCTGCACCTATCCACCCCAACCTGTGTACCGAATGCGGTGTAATTGATCCTCATTATATTCTGTGGTTTGACATTAGATCACCAATGTCGGGGATCAGGTGAAATCGAGTCCATTTAACACGTGGTCTGTGGTCGCTTCCTCTAAGTAACATACTTGTGGTTTGTGGTTTCCTATGCTGTACTGACAAACACAACGCGCAGCTGGTGGTTGAATACATTTGCTGGGAGGTGTCAAGGTGAAAAGAATCTCTAGCCAGCTACACAACACTTCTGGCCTTTGTAAAGTGGGATTAAATGGTACGGATGAAATGTACTCGACGACACAAGAGCAGGAGAAATCACATGTAAAATGTGCCTCAAATTTACAAAGTGATCTTAAGAAAACGAAAATGATTGTAACCAATTGCAAGACAGTCTTTAAAAAAGAATCAGTTTTCAATCGAACATGTTCGGTTAAGCTACGATAATCCATTTCCCTTTAAATGATTATAACTAAATGGCCTCCAGTAATGTTCACTTGATATTTGATACTTTGTTTGACGACTATGAGTAATCGTTTTGAGTTTTGAGATGTACCTGGAGATAATGCATTTGGCATAAACACAAATTTATTTTGGAAAAAGAAATAAATCTGTAATATCAAATGGTGCTTATGAGCCTTCAAAACACCAAACTGAAGCAAGAAAGAGGCATCTTGCCAGATATTCACCTGTAAAAACCCTGACACAATTGCTTACCATGTCGTTAATTGCTAAATCATTAAAACTATCAGAAAGCAAATGTACAAGAACAAACAAAAGTCTCATAACTACGGCAAATCACAAATCTCGAAAAATGACTGATAATGTTACGCCATTCCGGAAAAGTTTCTAGAGTGAGGATAGCGATTGGAACCAATGTTGAACAACATCAAAACCAGCAGAGAGTGAATGGATGATAGCAACACGGAAACACGTGGCCGTACCAGCAAGACATAAACGTTACTAGTTGAACATAATAATTATGGTAAGACATTATTTTTTCAGGAAGGCTATCATTGAGCACATATTTCAATGCACGAGGCATAAACACGTTATTCAAATGCTTATCCCAACATAATCAACAGTCCTGCCGCCCCCTCTAAACATATCGAGCATGTTTATCTACAAGGAGTTATCTAAATGTTATCGCTTATGTAGCCAGAGAGGAATGGTAGATTTTACTTTTAACATTTGATTGAGAACACCTCATAGGATAGTGTCTAAGAAAGAATAATGAGGTTTTACAGTTCAAAATTCAATAACGGTTTTGATAAATTTTAAACACGGGATTTTTCAAATGATAAACATTTAAGGTTAGCAAGTGCTTGGAACATAAATTACATTCCTTATCTATAGTACAATGATTTATGAATTTAGATAAGATTTTTTAATATTACAGCTTTTAAACCCATATGACTCTTTTGTGAAATTAAGAGCAATTATCGGTTATAACATTCTCGTCAGTTGTTCCTGATTATAAATTAATATTTATATATATATATGATTACTCTAATGTTCAGAAAAAAAGATGTTATGCGAAAGTGTATCCATTTCGTTAACTAAATGACCCTTCACTGTTATAAATCTACATCCTCCCGATTCTGACATGTGCACAGTTTATCAATCTGTACAATCAGACTCCTACTCCGTGTCCAGATAACAGGAGCACAGTGCACCCCCAATAAAGAATTATTGTCATTTAGAACTATTTAAAGAAAGTACTTATTACTTATAAATTGAGTAAAAATGAAAACTTGACTCTTAGTTTTAAAAAAAATAAATATTGTTTTAAATCAAGTATTTGTATGTTGTGCAAAAATCAATTGGGTATGATCAGAGGACAGAAACACATAATCACCATTGTCCTTGGCGTCGATTACGTTTATAACGTATGAATACCCTCCCAAATGACTTCCAAAGAATGAAGAGAATCCATCTGCGGTGATCGGTAACGATTGTGTCCACCTCTAGCGTCTCGTACAGCCACGCTAGGTCTCCTCATGGATCTTAGAACGTTAGTGAACATTGCCCGAGGAAGACGTCGCCATGCATTGCTCAACAAGGTGACGTTGAAGATCTTGCAATGTCTAAGGTGGATTAACTTGGTGACGAACCAGTTCGTCCCAGATGTGAATTGAGGTAGGGGTTTCACGATGGCCAATCCAGGACTTGAACACCAGCATTTGTGAGAAAATTCTGCGTCAGAACTGCTGTATGGGGTCTAGCGTTGTCTTGCTGAAACGTTAGTCCAGGGCCGTGTCTCTGCATGAACGGAAGGAGAACAGGTTGCAAAATCTGTTCCCTGTACTGTACAGCATTTAGGTTCCCTTGGAAGACAACCAGTGGAGAACGCCCATGTGCACAGAAAGACCTCCAAACCATGACGCTGCTATCACCAAATCGGTCAAATTCAAGTACGCAAACTTGAGCATGGCGTTCACCTTGTCTGCGGTACACACGGGCCCTGCCGTGGGCACATCTAAAGGTGAATCGAGATTCGTCACTAAAAACAATGGAATTCCACTGTCGTTGAGTTAACCTTAAGTTCCTCTTCCCACGCAAGACGGTTACGGCAATGAAGAGGTGTAAGGATAGGTCCTCTATAAGGTCTCCGTGCGCGAAATCCAGCGGCATGCAAGCGATTTCTGACAGTTTGTGGGGTTATCCGATCAAACATCTCCCTACTTGTGGAAGTTGCAGTTACAAATCGGAAGCGAAGATGATGTAAACGTGTTGTCATACGTGACGCTCCTGGCCGCGGGCGGTCTGCAACTGTTCCCGGTTGATGCACTCTCATCCAGAAATTTCAAATTGTTTGTCGTGAATAGTTGAAGGCTCTTGCCACAGTGACCACAAACTGACCAGCATAGAGCCTCCCCATAGCGTGTTGACGTTTTCATTTGTAAGACACGGCATTGCCAAAAGGTCATCAAAATTAAACTTTCAATTTGTTTTTCCAAATGAGCTTCAAAGGACTTACTCGGTTCATGTAAAAACGCATCGATTAACCTCATGATTTTTTGTTTGCACATGCATTCACAGTTTTCCGATTTTTTTGCTACAAAGTCAATGATTGCACGTGACTTAACAAATTCCTCATATTAAAGCAGTCAAAACCATTACTTTCACTACAACTAGTGTTTTAAATATTTCAATGAACAGACAGTTCTAAACGATTTCATAAATTTACCTGTGTCAAGTTTTCAATTTTGCTAAGTATAATACCACGAAGGAAATTTCAAAGCGCTGTACACATTTTACCCTGCCCCGGGGCTCAATACCGTTTCTTGTCGGAAAGGATCTTCTTCTTGTAAAGTGATATCAGTGATGAGTGGATCTTTAATGTAACGCAGCAATAACACTGAACGTGAGAGAAAATGTTACTGTATATGAAAACAAGTTAATGTCAACTTGCAGCAATAAAGCGCTAACGGGTAACAAGAAATTTAAAAAACAAAGGTCACCCATAAGAGATAATATTACCCATACGGGCGAGGAAACACAGGTGGATATTTTTTTGATATCCGCACATGTGCTCTTTAGTGATTCTCGACGTTGATTGGTCGGTTACCCTGAGAATGGAATACGATTGTTTGACGGGACTATTTTCACGTTTCATTAATAAATAGAACGTGCCCAACATATGCATCGCCATTCAAAGAAAAGATGAACACAGATCGATGAACATTCTTATACATTTTTACAAGTTAAAATTCTAATACATTATTTGACAATTCATCAAAGTGTTTCGCTATGACTGTAATTTACAAGAATGATAATTTTCCAAGGCAAAAAAGGCGTCATCGTCGTTTGTAAACAAACACGGCTGCCATCAAAATATTCATGAAAACATCAAAACATAATATGAATATTAACGATACATTAATGATAACTTAGAGTTAATCACCAACATAAACTCACATGAAACCAACAACTTTTCAAACAATACACTATCATCGTTGTTACTTCAAAAACGTACAGGTCTCTGACGGACTCGATCCAGTTCGAACACGCTCGCACCAAACAAACCTTTGCGCAATGGCGTCCTCTCCCACGCAGTATGCAGCTGTATTCAGTACTGTACTCATAAAATTGAGAAACGCTTAGGTAAGGTTAAAAAATAAAATATCAGACATTTTTATTATATAGTAAGGGATAATGAAAGGATACAAATGCATATTCTTATGTATGTTATGTAATTTATCAGTGCTGTAATAATTGTATGGTACAATTTCTCAATTTCTCATAAATATTGTTTATTGTTAATATCTCTGATAATGAGAAATACATGATGTACAACTGATCCGATTGAATCCAACTTTTAGGAGATCATTCAGCTGGTTGCACTTTGTCTGGGGGCCTTTCTGCTCTCAGTCAAACCCCAACTGTCCTTGTACTTGACCGTAATGTTTAGGAGTCTATTGTTAACATATGTGATAGAGAATGATAAATTTACTTCCCATGCTGTAACTTTTTTCAAGAATGACAACAAAGACATTTTGTCAACTTTAACTCTCTTTTAATGGTTTTCAAGTGAGGACAATCAATTTGTCACAGAAATAAAATTTGATTTTGGTGCCAGGGACAAGCTACTTGTGAAATGTTATTTTTAGATATTCTGAAAGGTTTTTTTATATAATCCTCTTCAAAACTCATCACCAAACACTTTGAGATACAGTGATGTGCCATAATTTTTTCACATTTGACATCATCTAATTGAGCTATTTCAGTGTAGTAATAAGGAATTTCATGAGAGAAATGCTGTTAATGTTTATCAAACTTTGCAAAATTAATGAGGAATCGCCCAAGGCTACGACTACACAATTTCTTTTAAATTGTACTGTGTTTATCATTCGATAAGTATTTCTTCAAACAGAATGATAGCTATACGTTGTTGTCCAAAAATAATATTGAGGCTAATTGCACAGCTCTTTAACTAAAATATTTACAAAAATATATAAGTTACAACAGTCATCTGGATATATGTACTTCATTAAATATACGATATTTCCAAAGTTTGACAAAGATATTTACAGATTTCACCTAGGTAATTGAAATAATTTAGAATCTGCACAAAAATAACAATGTAAACAATATGAAGGACGGAATTCCGCTTTTTTTCTTATCTTCAAACAAATCGGTCATAGCTAACAAGATTAATAATTTTGAGCATTTCAATGATTACACACGTCTGCGGTACACACGGGCCCTGCCGTCGGCACATCTAAAGGTGAATCGAGATTCGTCACTAAAAACAATGGAATTCAACTGTCGTTGAGTTAACCTTAAGTTAACTAGTTTGATAATTTTGAGCATTTCAATGATTAGAATCGGCTGGTTGGAAAAATAATCACCAAGCCTGGAGTGTGAAACCATTGTGGATGATGTTGTGATCAACTGGACATCGATCTGGTAGTGGTAACGAAGGCGCCTAATTACAGCTGTTTATTATCCTTTTAACGGCAAAACACCATCGTATCTAGTTATTTCGAGTTATTCATTTATGGTACCAATATCAATAATGTGTTCCTTCCAATTGATTAAATCGGAAATATCTCGGAAACACTGAATAATGCTGTCGTAAACAATGCCCCTCGGTAAACGTTGACTTCCAATATGGCCGACCGCATTGCATTGTGGGATAATTGTGAAAAAGGACGGAGCCCTCTATACGATACGAAATCCGATTAGAGTTACCGTTTTTGATACTGGCACCAGACGTGATTGAAAGCAACATACAAGGAATGAATGTTGTTAAAACTTCAGATTAGTTGACAATATTGACATACAAACTTGTTTCGATGCTTTCATTATGTATTTCTCTTAACGGTATTCCCAATTTTATCTGTGAAAATAAAAAAAAATTGACAGGTTTTTCTAATTTTCGTTTTAACACTGTGTCTTCAGCCACTCGCCCTTTTAATTAATGTGTCTCAAATATGAAAATCATGTTATGTATTATTTGGGGACAAAATTGTTTGAATTTTACACGCGTATGAATACAGATCAGCTGATCAATGTCACTGCCTTAGTATTGCCGTCTATAAATGACAAGGATTTTCAGTCGTAATTGGTTATTTTAATTGCATATGGGTAACATATAGAATAACCAACTCGGTACGAGTGATTACGTGGAATATCCACTCGTAGAAATAATGTTCAGTCGTTCGCCAAGGCTCGCGACTGAACATTATTTCAACTTGTGCATATTTCCCGTAATAACTCGTACCTCGTTGGTTACTCTCTAAATATCTATTCTTAAAGAAGAAGTGTGTAGGCAAGAGATAAAAAAAGATGGTAATAAGGTGAACTTAGGAAAATAAGTTTTCGTAAAATAATTTGTATCCGTTATTTCTTCGTTGACCTTTCGAAGCAAAAACAATGCTCATATACACATTTCATGTGGAACTGGCTTGATCGTGTGTTCGGCTATAAGAAAATCTGTGTCACAACTGAATGTAACGTTTTCGTTTACAATTAATTTCTTCAGGCTCTGTTTCCATTCATCATTTAAAGTGCATCTTAATGCATTCAGTGAGCTTAATTGATGTAGACTTTGAAATAAATAAAGGGAAATCACAGAGATTAAAGTGCAAAGCAGTCTGGTTGCACTCATGCTCTATAATGCATTATTTTGAAAGTATGAATGAATACTTGTTTTTATATCGAAAAGGAGCCGATTATGTAGAATATCATATTGACATGAAATTGATATATAGTGACAGATAGTCACTTCAGAGCAAAATAACATGCCTTTCTGTAGGAAGAAATCATCTGGGATCTGAGAAAAGTGGTAACGATAATAAAAAGGTGACAGAAAACAGTAAATTAAGTTAAATTGTTGTTTAACAAGTAACTATCATGAATCATTCAATACAGAGAAAAGTGACAATTTCATAAACCTTCAATTCTATGGATGACGATTGTACATTAATATCATGATCTCACGTACAGTGAACATGTAAAGCTCCGTCATGTTATCATCTTGCATGCAATTGTTTTTTGCAAAAACCTCTAAACAGGCATGTACCGTATTTGGTGCCCAACACACCTTCAAGTTATAACGAGAGACAAATGCTATCAATGCGTCTGCTGTCTCTTTGCTGTATTGCGCAGATTAAACTAAGCCATAATTATGTGAGGGTTATCGAATTCGCCTAATAAATGAAAATTGCTTGGTACATGCACACCTTAAAGGGTCAGTAGCACGTTGTTAATTTTTAACCCCCAATTAACATTAGTTTAGAAGAAGAAATTATCAATTTTCCAGCGTAAACCACTGGCAGCCATTTTTGCGTGAACACCTTTTTAATCATTTAAGGTAGGGAAATGGATTCGCAAAGCTTAACTGAACATCGTTCGTACGTTTTAGAACTGCTTCTTTTGATTCCATTGCAATTGGTAAATATAATTTCGTTTCCGTGAGACGACATTTAAAAAAAAGCAAACGTACTACTGTCCCTTTAACTGAAGTATCTACCAACAGGACGATCCTTTACCTTTTCGGGACTTGAAACATCACTCATTACTATTATACATTTACCTGTACATGATATGCATTTTTTAAATAAATCATTTTCCAGTGATCATGTGCAATAGGCCTACTATTGCATACACCTATGTCACACTAATGACAGATATTCATGCAGAGTTGTATAAAACATGTGCCAGTACGTGGGTTTAAGAAGGATGTTTTTTCCGGTTTACGAAAACTGTTTTTTTTTAAAGTAATAGTTGATATCAAATTTTCATCAGAAAGATTAACAGAATCAAATTATATTATTGAAACCATGAAAACTCATTTAATATATGAAATTTATTTATTATTCAAACTGCAAGATTGAAACATCTAAAGATTAAAATTAAAATTTAGGAGGTAAACAATGATCGATAAACTATTTCAAGTGGACGAAGAGCGAAGTGTGCAAGTTTATTTCCGAGCATTCATTTATTTTAACGTAATACGTCAGCTATACATACATCTAGCAAAGATCTGTCAATTTCTGTATATTAAAATGAAACACTGGTGAACTACTTCCCAAGTGGGTTCTCAGCATGTGGTCAGTTTCTACATCTCCTTATCATTCACAAATCACAGAGATAAAGATACGATTCTGATAAGCAAAATTCATAAGTGCAAAATAATCACGTTTTTACAGATTGAGGCATCTTTGCTAATGAATACATTCTTTGAATGAGTTTAAACTAATTAAGAGATGTAGGAATAATGTGGTTCAGGTACATTACAACCGAAATGAAATAGTTAAGTATTAACAAAAACTGTTGGAGGGCGTTAAACACCCTATAGGGTTTCATTTGAAGTAATAGAGAAGGCGCTATGGCAACATTTAAATGATTAGTTCTTTATCGAAACGTTAATCAATATATCTGTTTCAGTTCGTAAAAGTTACACACTTACATATCCTTCTCAACGGAAATATATCAGTGACTGCATACATTTTAAAAAATTATTCACAGCTAAATATCTGTTGCAAGATGTTGAATTGACAAGAGGGGATAACAATTTGTTACAAAGCAACACGATATCCTCTATTTTAACTGTGCTCTTTGTTCAGGAACTTTTTGGCATGCAACAGGGTGTGTACATTTCTTCATTTACTATCTTATGTCGGTTATCAAACCGCGGAGAGAAAAGGAGGAGGGGACTGAATTAGAATAAAAACCATCATGTTAGCAGGGGAAATATTCAACACACCTTGGGGTAACGTGCGATGTTAATTTCTGAACTGTAAACAACCATGTAAGATATATATATACAAAGATACATCTTATATATATATTTTGCGATAACAATGATTTTTATATTACATCAACATGGGCATAGCTTATCAATCATAAACGAAAACAACTCATCAAATACACAAGATTACGTCACTATGTGGCGAGACGACAATATTTATACAGAATTAGTTACTGGTACCTTTCATAGGAAAAGATATGTTTATTTAGAAAATCTTTTGAAATGGACTAGTTTTTCAGGTTTTTTTCACGAACTAAAATATTTTCAGTATTTTGAGAAACGTGATCACAAATATTTCGAGCCCTATCAAATAACTAGACCTGAACCATTGAAATGTATTTCACGAAATATAATTCAATTGCGTTGTCAAATAAGAATATAAAAATGCATTTATTTGTTTGTTAGTAAATCTATTAGGAAGCGGTTAAACAGACTAAAGTAAGTCTTTCGATACCTGCTTCATGAACCTCATGAGTGCAGACAAAACAAAAAATGTAATGTTTGCACTTTTTTTAATGTGATATATATATTTCCCTGAGATGGAATTAAAGCGGACGAATCACTTTTTTTTAGAAAAAATTATTTCGTAAAATTGTCCAAATAATATATTAGCCAAATGCGTTATCTTCAGAGGGCAAAACTATCTCATCATTACTCGCCCGTGTAAGATACTGCTGTGTAATACTTATACAGCGATATTAAACTAGTATAATAACGCTGATCGTATGACATCATAATATTGTGTGGATGTGACGTCACAATATTAGAACCGCCGTCACAATGGCAGCAAAGTCGTGGAAAAGTTACGTTCAGTACACTTTCGACAATCATGCTTGATTACTTAGGTCAATTAAAAAACAGAATACTAAACTTCCTTCAATTTAATACTATTTTTATTAAACTCGTTAATGATTTGGTATCAAACTCGCTTTCGCTCGTTACATACTTAATCATTAACTCGTATAATTAAAATAGTAATAAAGGAGAGGTCGTTTAGTATCCTCTATTTACTCAACCTGATTAGCCGTAGAAGTAGAGGAAATATCCAAGTATATGAAAAATCACTGGCGGCCATTTTTGTGTGGACAACCTTTAATCATATGAGGTAGGGAATGGATTCTTGTAGCTTAAAAGACCATAGAACATTCGTTTTATAAAAAAAATGACATGCAATTAGTCTTGTCTTGCTTCTTTCACTTTAAAAGCCACGATGCAAACAGATTACAGCCTTAGAACTATCGTTTCCGGAGGAAGGGTTAAACTACAGATAATTCCATCCAATTGAATGGTTACTTCTCCACCTCCGCCAACGCACCAAATAGACTGGCGTTGTACAAAGAGTGTAATTATGGCTCATTATGTTTTGTGGTCTGACCCAGCATGTCAGCTGACAGATTTAACAATACAGAACAATACAATTGACAATAGGAATATTTCCAGATTTGTAACATAAACATACTCATTGCATGATGTAGGAACATCGTCAGTTTGCATGTCACTGGTAGGAGAACTCGGCATAGATATCAATGACAGATCTGAAAATTAGAAATCATTAGGTGATCATTAGGTAATATAATCATGTATGGCCATATATAGATTCATAAAAAATTAATTTCTGTCAAGGGCATAGAAACAGAATTTCTGTAATAAACATCTCCATGTTCATACTTTCTGTAAGGACCATAAACTAAATCATAAATTGGGAGGTAATTCAGAGGTAATTACTGAGATCTGTTGAAAATAATAAACTGAACAAAAGCAACAAAGCTCTGATAGTATCAATGAACGCTCTGACATCTAAACAAAACTCTGGTGTTGTGAACAAGGCCGAAGGCCCTGACATCATCAAACAATGCTTATATGACATAATTGATGGGAGTGAAATATATCCTCAGCAAATCTCAGATATTCATAACTGTTTAAAATTAATGTTATTGATATATGCTTGATATCAGGAAAGACCTCTCTAGCATCTATATTGTATTTTATACCTTTGAAAATGTCAATACCCACCAGCAACATTTGATATGATATCCAAATCTCGGTTTTTCTGAGGTGTGCTCACTGTTGGGAGCTTGAGACATTCTTGTTGGGGGGTTCTGTCCCACGGATCCCCCAGCATCTCAGGTGCTGGCAGGTCTGTTTTGGAACTGCAAATTACAACAATAATTGAATCAGTTAGTATACATATATGGACTATAAGGAAAAGGACATGAAAGACATTCAGTTTCATCAATATTATCAAAGTTGGAGATGATAAGCTCTAAAATGCTAAACAATATATGCCAGCATTAAAATTGAATTCTTACAATAATACTTGAATTATATTTATTTATTCGTTTCAATTAGTATTACTTATGGCTGAAATAAAATTATGATATATATGAACTTCAAATGTGTATTTCCTTACTATGCAGTAATAATTTTGGTTGAACCTATCTTTTCAATGCCCATCAAATTTTGACAACTACTGTACAGTACAGTTCCCTTCATTTTTTTCAAAAACAGTCACTCCTTTATGAAATCATGGAATTGACATGTTGATAAAAGCAATTTCATCCAGAGAAATAACCATGTTTATATTAGCCTATCATGTGAACAACAGTAAAAACAGTTGTACTTACTTGCAGTCACATGTCAACTCATGGTTGTCAAGCAAATGCTTTGCCAGTTCAAAGTCCGTAAATTTCAGTGCCGATTTCAGGTCTTTCCATTTTTGAGCAAGGTCTCCCAAATAAATCCGCTTGGCATTTCTCTCTTGTTGTCGTCTCGCAGGCGAATTTCCATCGTACTTTCGCGGTCGCCCTCGACTTCGCACAACTTCACTCATAGTAAAACTCTTCTTTTTTAAGAAAGATATCTAAGTTACTTCACATAAAGTTTTTAATGTACGGAAAACTGCAGCACTGTGAGTAATTTGGAGTGCGATAGTCTGGACGAATCTTTGTTTATATTGGGAAGCCGGAGCGAAGCCACTTTTCTCCTCAGTGTCATATTGATTGAGCTTAGCCATTTGAGATGTCATAATTAGTTATGCAAACATTATTTACATTATTAATCCCCAACAATCAAAACATCCAAGTAACTACAAGGTTACTACAACGCAGATCAATCATGCAGCGGACAACAATCTAATGGCCGCCATGATCGCAATAGAGTTAAGCCCCTTGGTAGTGCTGGTCAGTGGCTTCGATTGTTTTCGCTATTTTTTTCAGTTTGAAGGACGGATTACAACTAATTACCAAACATGAAAAAGTTGTAAACACAGAAAATAGAAAACAAATCGAATATATAAAAAAGTTACGTGTCGCGTGCAAAAGGGAATTCCCTCCCGAATATTTGTGGAACAGAAAATACCCGGTCGAACTGGCCGTTTAAGTGGGTATGATTTAAACATGTTTACATGTTAAGAAATATCTTTTCTTTGGTACACTTTATTGTCTCTGGTTTGAATTAACGGAATATTCATAAAAATACACAAGTTTGAACAACGTTCAATTTTAAATCAAGTAGGTTAAAAATGAACATACCATGTGTACATTTTAAATAGATGTTAGACGAAGGTTTTCAATAGATGTCAACCGCCGATTTCCAACGCTTCCCTTTTAAAACCCAGTAAACACACACACTAAAAAAACAAAACAGACAAACAAATAAATAAACAAACCCAAATTTGTGTATTTTGCATAAAATAAAAATTACGGTATGGTACAAATCGTGTATACTTAAATCGATGTATTATAATTTTCTCTGATTTTAAAGTGCGTGACCTTTCGACCTTTGATAAAAAATATCAAACAAATTTTGTAATACTTTCGAAATTATGAAACCTAAAAAGGTCTGACATCGTGTTTGATCAGTATTGCTGTGTTTCTTGTTCCACATGAATGTCGTCTTCATTTCAGCTTACTATTCTATTTATCATTTATTACCTCTCTCTCGATAAAGTTGATACATAATCTACTTCTGTATATTCAAGTTAGATATTATTTTAAGAAATAGTGATAAGAATAAAGATATCCCTACATACGAAGTAGCGTGGACATAAAACGTTAAGGCTGCCCATCCGTCAATCCATCCTCCCATCCTTGGAAACATTGAATACCTCTAAGGTTTTTTGACGGAATTTTATTTCGAATATCTACGACTCGTGTATTCATGTTTGATGAAGTTGTGACTTGCTAATCGGTTCAGAATTCTGATTATATAAAGGTTCAGGCTATATTGCAATTGACACGCGTTAAGAAGTAAGACATTATTTGAAAAATATTGTTTTCTTTGAGAGGCATTTAGTAGTTGGAATGAGGTATTTAGAAAAAGTACTTTGAATTTACAGCTTCTTTATTGCACGATTGCGACGTATCGGTGTAGATATTAACACCGTTATCAAACAAGTGATATTGGACATGATTTGAAAGGGAATATATACAGAAATGAGAATAGGTTTGTACATTTGAGTAGGTTGAAGTACAACAAGATCATGATATTGATAAAGTAAATACATTAGCAACATGTCCTGACATCCTTACTTTTATATAGCGCCTAAGACTGATTATAGGAATCTATCAAGTGATAACATTTTTGCTATTTGACCGTTTTAAAAATGTAAACTGGCGTATCATTATCGAATATGATAATGTATTTTGTAAGAAATATACCAATGTTGGGCAATGCATTTTTATACTTAGACCAAGTATCTCATAAACACCCACCCTTACAATATAATACAACACTTCAATATTCAACATCCTAAATATACATCCTTAAATCCTACGATTTTGTAATTTCATTTCCATGACATTACTGTAATACAATTTTGCTTATTTAACATATGTTATTAACTAAATTTTTACATTGTGTACGATTGTTCATGTATTCTTGATATTCAACATCTATCCTAGGCAAGATTTATAAGTGGAAGTACTTAGTGTTAAACAGCTATTTCAAAGGTAGATCTCTAATATCATGGTGGGTATTTTGTTCACAATGGAAGGCCGTAATTTCAAGGCAACCTTATGAAGTGTCTTGATGTTGTATGTAGATAAATAGCTTCTGGGTAATCAAAAGATGCACAGTTACTGTGACCAAACTTACCTTAAACTTTTATCAATATTTTGGTATAAACGGGGCCATCATCATTATTTATAAATTGGCCTTACTTGATTGATCCCCCAGCGCACAATATTACATATAGATGAGATTTTACTGTTGGCAGATCCTGGTTCTGAGATTATTTTCCACATAGAGAAAAAGTTAAAGAATCTCTACCCTCAATTTTCACTTTCACAATCTAGTTTATTAATACCTGTGAATTACAAAACCATGCAGTAAAGTGTTTGTGAAACATTGATGTTTCTTGTGTACTTATGTTTCAGAGTGTTACCTATGTACGAGGAATACCATAGTAATGATTGTGCACACTATATGAACTACATGTAAACAGGAAATGCACTTAGGGGTTAAACCTTTTTTTCATATGGTCGTCTTTATGAATGAAAGAGGCGTAGAACGTCATTTACGTAAATGCACTGATGTTTACACAGATTACATGGTCTATATCCGTATGGTAAGACATCTAGATATACTTGTTTTTCTATGTTCATAACGTTATCGGTTTCCCATATGTGAAAACTGATGTTTCGCTGAAAAATAGATACGCCTGCCTCTGCGTCATTCTAAAATGGGCAGGATGATATACTTATCTGCAATTTTTGGTTTTTCGCGATATGTGTTCAAAATAAAAATTTATACATATTGATTAAAGAAAAACTTAACTGAAATGAATTGGTAAAAAATCAAGACAGAAGAAATTTAAGAGACCCTCGACGAATTATATGTATTTCATAATAAATGACTTCCGTTATTATCGGTGACTTGACATACATGAAACCAAAACAAAAAAATACCAGTAAGTATAAACTATAATCTTCGTATTTGTCATTAAAGGCACTAGTGCACGCTTTTACGGTATAAATTGGCTGTTTAAGGTTTAAGAGGACTTAAACTTAAGCTTTCTATCGATGCTAAGAAATACTTAAAATTCTTTACAGTTGACCTGCAATCAACAATGAAAAGTTTTAGACAGCCGCTGTCGGCTTGGACATATAAAAAATCTATAGTTAGCTGTGCACAAAACGGATAAATTATGGACAGTTGAACGCGAATGAACTAGTATTGTGTGCAGCTACTGAATTTACCTAAACTCTAAACTGAGAAAATATAATGAAATATGTTTTATGAAACCAATGTTGTAAATAAAACGATTTAATAACACTAATAACACAGCATTAGCATTGTTATTAGATTGACCAAAGCGGCTGCCGTTTCCGCTTTTCTATTTATAAGCAACATTTTAATATTTCCGATATCGTAGTTTATGCGAATTTAAAGTAACGTTGCATTAAATCCTTCCGGCCTTTAAAAATCAACCTGATTATTACCTGAATACGTAAATTTTTGTTAAATAACTTACGAGGTAAGTTACTTGAGTGAGGGTCGTGAGTAATATCGAGAAATATGCAGTATCTGTGCATTCGTTGTGTTTACGAAATATTGGTGTGCACTAGTGCGTTTAAGGTAGGTGGCGTAAGTGATTAGAATTGAAATTGGATTGGCAAATGAATCTCTCTGATGATCACTTGCATTAACCATTTATTTACATTGAAGAACTTGAACCAAATTACGCTGTTATTAAAATCTCACAACTTAACTAGTGGTCATCTTTAGGTCAAGGATCCAGACTTTAGAGTCACAATTTAATGAGGAACGATTGACATAAGAGCGGGGGTGGAAACACTTTCTTCCGGCAGGTGGGTTTTGCTCTCTTTACTGTACACAATAGAGTCAAATCCATTGCCTTATCGCTGATTACAGCAATTTCGATCCTTTAAATCATCTGATCTCATATCTTTATTGTGACTGTACATCTCCAGAACATTTGTTATATGTTTTCAGAAGTCTGAGAGATAAAAAAAGGAAAGGTCTCAAATTATTCCAGCTACTGCCATTAAGTATACTTCCATTTAAGTGACACAACCCCTCATAAATAATTATCGAGTGAGAAAAAATTATTGTCGTATCAGAATGAAAATTACGTTTCAACAGAACCATGATTACAGTTCAAATTTTCTTAACATGAAAACTATTTACAAATCTGACAGTGAACCGAATAACAAGAATCTAGTGAACGGCTTTGGAGATTCCCCACTGACAAACTGAATTTGAGGGGTCGAATGCAAACGCTTTGTGTGCACTTGAAAAATTGCCTAGGTGACCAAATCTAATCTCTTATTTATTTCTCCGAGGAAAACTTTGAGATACTAGTAAGATACAAATTTTCCTGATGAAAAACCCATTTGCATTGAATACAAAGCTTTTACCTGGGTGAACGAGGGTTGGTGGATTCAACAAGAGTTTTTCGTTTCGAAAAGGTGTGTAAATTCAACAATGTTTATGTTGCTTAGACCTTTCGGACAATTGAATTTAAAAAAGATACTCGGTAACGCTAAAGAAAATGTATTGGCATGGCTTTTGGAGAACATTTCACAGTAAAACATAAGACTTAGTATGTTATCATAAGATAGTGGTTTGTATGTTAATAAAGTATTTATTTCAATAAAACAGGTGATCATGTGTACCCGATAAACTACTTTGAGTTGGTATTCACATCACCACTGAAACGTAGTTTTGATCTAGACAGTAATAGAAATGGAAGCCAAATGAAAATCAGTTATCTATTTCTCACGATTTATGGGGAAAGAAGCCGTTAACCGACCATTATATGAAATGTCAAGTCATCGTGTGTTACGAGATTACATGCTTGTATATCACAATCTTTCATTTATAATTTTTTAATGTTATTTATACCCGTTAGTGTTTCCATTCGTTGAGTAAACTAAGAGAGTTTATATATAGCTTGCTTATACAGCTTAGTCAGCACTTTTAAAAGTTCATCATCTTGGAAATACATAAAACACAAACGAAATTAAAATTGGGACGAAGGAACTACAGTAATCTTGTTACCAAAACAAGATACTGACTTGCTAAATATAATCATATGTTTTTGGTTAATGCCTGTCTTCATTTCTCAAACTGAACACCTAAGATCTTACAATATTTGCTAATAATGTTATGAGACGATTTACAGTGGTGTGTGTTCGGCAAAGCTGTATTTACACTAAATTTGTCCTATTTTTCACTATCTATGGTGAATATACGCATCTGGTAAATCGTTTTTCATACGTGTGTTTTGATGAACGAACAGGATTTATTGACGTCATACACTTGTACATCTGATGTTTGTATAGATTGCACATTCAGTAAGAAGGTCAGAAATACCTACATGTATGTTCTCACATTCACAACTAGCATAGTAGGATAGGACATTTCATTAAACCAAAGTTTTACCTTTTTTGATATTTGATTTTATCAGATGTTGTTTTATTTGTTGCTCAAAAAGGGTTAAGGGGATCAAGAAGGGTGCACCTTCAGTATTAATATTTCAATATTTATTGAAAAAAGGGACTAAACAATCCGTTCAAGTTAAACTAGAGTATACACACAAATGATCAAAATACATGACTCAACGTACCTGACCACGTATAAACATGCTCGCTGGGCATAGTTCAGGAAATATTTCTTTCTCATTTTTTACTTGAATTCTATGAACTCTTATCCTTCTGCTACAGCTACGTTACGTAACAAGAAATATTTCTTATCATTTTTCAAGATTTATATAATTATCATTAGATATTAGAATCTTGTTCATAGTCACTGAAGAAGATTTATTCAAGTACGTGCCTTCCAGAACTCTACGTTCCCAGGATCAATATCTTTTGACAGTTCCACATGCCAAGTTGTCAGCGTTCGGAAAGAGAAGCTTCCAATATGTTGCCCCTGTCCTATGGAATGCTTTGCCACTCAACATCAAACTTTCACCATCTTTGGATGCTTTCAAGACAGCTCTGAAAACACACCTCTTCAAAAAAGCTTTCAACTGAAATTCTCCCTTCTCCTTGTACATAGTTTTAAATGCGCCATGAGCATGCACTAGTGGGTGGACACTGGCGCACAAGAAATATCCATCATCATCATCATCATCATCATCAAGTTAGTCATGAGAACCCGGCTCCCATTATATCCAACTTGATAGACGCCCATTTCAAATTCATGTGTCAGTTAGAAATAATACGGAATAAACCTTCAAAACTCCCTGATTAGCAAGATAGCGGGTCACCAATCCGCCATTGATCAATCTTTTGCTGAACTTTATTTATATGAGCTACAATTTACCAACACATGTCAAAATATGTTTGTTTACTTTAGTTTATTAGTTTTGGCACGAAATCTGTGCATGTCGCTCTTATAGTTATGACAACTATCTTAAGAGAGAAATATATTGTCTAAATATTTGCTTTTTGACACTTTTTGCATTCAAAGAATCACGAGTATTCTTCTTTAAGTTGAAAACAGCAGTTATCAGTCTGTCATGAAGAGGAGTTAGCTATAAACCACCTTCTCCTTGAAATGACATCTAAGCATTTGTTACAAGATATCCAGGGCTTTTTTGTTATCATTGGACTTGAATGTTTTATTTATTGACTGTCTGTATCATGGTATTCTTTGTCTATATATCCTGTAACAAGTGTAGGAGTTCTCAATGCCGTACACAGCACACAGGTACACAGCAATGCTTTGTCAGCATTTTTGAAGTTAAATGTATACTGATAGTCAATGACAAGGACATAAGAGCGTTAAGTTATCTATGAATAATAGTAGCCTTTTTTATTACACAAAAATGAATGGAAAGATCTGGTAAATTCTTTTCGCATGTGTATTAATAAATTAACGGGTCATAATGACATCGCCTCGGTAAAATCTATTCATGTGTACTCAAAAGCACATGTTTTGATGTCTTACGGTTCATGAGGTTAAAAAGCACTTTTATTTTAGATTACCTGTTAGATTACCTTTGCTATGTTGGAACACATGTTCCATAACGTTACAATGTATTATATTATAGATAAGGGGAAGTCATTAATAATTAACTGTAATAAATGATATTCCAGTTGACTTTTTTAAAGGATGGAATAGAAAGTTCATCAAGTGTAACCTTAATCAAACACCCCCTTTTAATATAGATTATTAAATGATTATAATTATTTTGTTTGCTTCCTGATAGTCTTAGTAAAATCATAACTACGGGCTGGTTATGTGTTGGCATGAAAACGGGTAAGGGAGAAATAGATTTCTTTTAGAGTAGTGAAAAAGAATTATTGTTAATTGTGGATCACACTATCTGCAATAGTACTTTGTATTGCATCTTTACGGTTGGAGTTCCGTTCGGTATTCGTACCAACCACTTCTGACTGTGCCACCGTTGTAACTATTGCTCTCAAACAGAGACGTCGTGGTTTCCCCTGAACTCACAGGCCAATTTTATCGGTCCGAGGCTGTTTTCCCTTTATATGTTCTTTACACAATCGCTATAATTTTCGTAATTTTTTACTGATTACAGCAAAAGACATCCTTTGAATCTTCAGCTAATCAAGAGCATCTAATCATCAGCTAACTCGTCAACCAGGCCTTGACAACTATGAAGGCCAAAGAAGCGGCATTCAGCTAATTTAACAGTCAGTAATCTTCTGATAGATGGGCATTGGTACAGCTATAGGAAACCTAAGGATGAATGCATCAGAAATACATGCAAATTAAATAGTGAACGAGTATAACATTGTTAAATTTTGAATATGTCATCGCTTAGTTCACATACAATACATCTTATTATTACCCACGTGGGACTTCGTAAAGGGGTTTCATAACAATCTATTATGACACATATGTGTCATAACACCTTCGAGTGATTTGATTGGCTGATACATGAGTTTTGAAGTTACCGGTGCTTCTTTCATCAGCTATTTCATTCATGATTTCCATTCATAAGTCTTCGTTCCTAAGCACACGAAAAACGAGAATTTCAATCGATTAAAATTTATTTTTCATTGTGGTTACATGCAAAGCTTTTCTTTCCTTTAATAACTGAAATGTACGTAAATAAAAAGAAAAACGATACAATCTAAATAAGTAACAAAATTCGTCTGCTTGGTCTATCGGTACTCATATAAACAAAGATGGCCAAGCGTCGCCGTATATTGTTTACAGTGACTTGTCCTCTGATGAAGAATAGTTGCAATTGACTGAAAAGCTTCTTTACCAGTTGACAGTTTTTGAGACATAAATTACAATGTTATTCCCTTTAGAGGCCAAATGTTACGTGTGCCATTCTAAACGTGGTTTCCGAACAGTGTCTCCACGTCACGACTCGCCTTGAGTGACGGCCGATTGACGTTGAGCCGAGATTTAGGTCACGTTTATCAGTTCAAAATGTTGACAGTCTTCGCGTGTTAATGCTGAATTACAGATTTGTAGCTGAAACCAAGTCTTTAAATGAAATGAATTAAACGATTTTTGCTTTCAGTTGTAGTTTATTTTCATGTGTTTCTGTATCAAATGTAATGAACTACATTACAGCAAAGCAGCGTACGTTTTCCGAAGTGAAGGGGCCGACATTCCAATCACCAGTGTAATGTATGAATCCGCGTTTTGAGTTTCTCTATGGGGAAGCTAAATTTTACTTTAATTTGACGATGTTTTCATTGTAAAAAACGTGGGTAATAAATAGGATACAAAACTCGTTCCCCTTTCATATCAAGATTATGTCCCTCGTGAAATAATTTTGTTTTGTCACTCGCCAAGGCTCGTGACAAAGCAAAATGATTTCACTTGGGACATAAACTTGATATGAAAGGGGAAGCTCGTTTGATATCCTATAATTATTACCCACGTGATCGGCGTGTAGGCAGTTGCATACTAATCCCGTACGTCACACGAGTGTCGTATCGCATTGACCTGTGTCGTAACCATTTGACCCGTATTCTAACGATTTGATTGGATAACCGTTGACTAATCACTTAGGTCATGTTCTGACGGAACAAACTAATTAGTAATTACATCACATAAAATTGAAATAAATACACCATATAACATATTTATACATCTACAACTGTTCAGCGCCGCCAGCTTTGCAACATCATTTCCTGTGACGGTGAACTTGCCCTTCAGCAAAGCATGCCGCCTCAATCCAATGCAGTCACTGCCAGCACAATGCGACCATCACTAGCTCCGACTCCATCTCGTCCTGGCTTTGTGAACTCGATATTTTTTGCCCCCATCTATGGCGGCACGATAAACTTTAACTTCTGTACAACCAATGTCAGGGTGGGGGAAAGCGTGAGAATTCCGTAACACGTCCTGTGATCGAGCCGACTCAAATGCTGAACTAGATCATACGTCAAGTGTCGTTCAAGTGACGGTTGATGGTAGATGTTGTGGGAGGCGAAATGACAAAAACAATAGTTGTACGCTATTCACTTATGAAAAAATGAAATTTGCTTCTTTTGAAGCTTGGGTTTGTTGTTATCAAAATTCTTAAGTTGCCCCTTTGGTTTTGTTTTCTTTGAAAAACCTATATGGACTTTATTCTGTTGCGCATACTCACGAAAGTCAAAAGAAGTGCAGTGGCCATGGGTCATCTGAAATTCCTCCGCAACCGCTTTACGAAACCGGTTTCGGTTTGAAAACATGAAAACTACAAAATAACAGTATTTTCCCATTTTTATGCATTTAGAACGTGGTTAATAAATACAATACCACACTTGGTCTCATTACGTAAAATTATACAAAACCCGTGACCTTCCTCGAACGCTCGGTCAAATACCTCCGGTATTCGTACGTAATGAGACCTCGTGTAGTATTCTCTATATCTCTAAAATTCCAAAGTTATGAAATTTCTGTGATAATCGAAAGACGTTTGTATAAATGTAAAGAAGTAGAAATTCTGCATCCCGTTTACATAAATATATATAAGTATAAATAAATATATGACTCACAACACTGACACCCCATATATGTCTTTGTGTCTGCTATGAATAAGTTTCCGAAGATACGTTTTCAGGTGTCATTGGCGCGCGCCATCGTCCGGTTTTCAATCACAAATCACTACATTAACCTGTTTATTGTCCCCATACTGAACTAATTGTTCATTTTCAGACACAACAATTACTTTTCGAAAAAATAACATCATCTATTCAGTTTGATACATTTGATCCCAACAACATGCTCTGTACCCCCATTAACCTACTTTACTTAACGTATGTATTCTGAAGCATCTGCTACTAAAAAAAGCTCTACACCTATTTCACTGTAGCTATTAAACTGGGAACTTGTGGTTTCTCCTGTTGAAGAGGCAAATTTGTACCGGTGCGGGGGTGTTAAGACTCTCTACCAGCATATGTTCTTTACTGGACATACAATAGCTCCAATTTTCGTAACTTAGTAGAGGAAGTCATCCCTCGAATCTTCAGTGAGTCATTTAACATTTGATATAATTATGTTACAGCTATTCCAGTTCTCTCAATAGAGCTGTATTTTTATTTCTTCCATTGAAATTGAAATTTAGTAGGTATATCTTTGAACAAGTTTTGTAATTCAATACCTTTTTACATTTGAACAAATTAATAATGGCCTCTTTACTTGATAAGTATTGGAGAGATGTAGATAAAATTGATGGGTCATTGAGTAAAAGTAATGTTGAATCGAAATGAATTACTATCTAAATAAAATTCTTTTGTTTCTGAAAATGAGAAATAAATCTGTTCAATTTGATCTCCATCCAAGCATTTCTTCGACGTCGTGCTAGTTTTACAAACGATTGATGTTTATTGATTGTGTCAAAACCATGAATAATCAAAAATTCATAAATTCATAAGAAACATCTTTTCACTTTGTAAATCCTTTGTTAAAAAATTAACCGTTTCTCAATATAAAAACTACAGCGAATATGGGACAAATTGCAGATAAACCTGCCTGATATTTAGAGGGGGCGCCGAAACTGATGGGTAAGTATAGTGACTTAAGTAATTGAAGCACCCGTTTATGACTTGTACATTGAAATATGCCGTCATTGAAATTATTACTTGAAAAATTAGTATTCAACCATAAGAATTGTCTTCATCTAGTGATTTTGTTCTTAATAGGCCACGTGTTTCGTGTATGCCTACATCCAGCCATGGCACTGACTTCACTAATGTTCTTCAACACTGGTTCCAATGATGATTTTAAGGCAGTGTTATAACAAAATCTGACCTTTTTTGAAATTTGCAAATCAACGAATTATCAGAATATTGTTTTGTTCAGTGGGTTTGCTTTTGGCTATTTTGAATGATTTAGAATTAAAGACATGAAAGTTGTTATGTACAGATGTTAACCTGACATGCTGGCGTTCCTGATTTTGCTTTAGTTAATTTTAATATAAGTTAAAATAAAATATGGATCTTTTGTAGACATTTCATTCATGATTGCTATTAATTTTCTCTTATCTGTATTCTTATCCTCTGCAATCTGTGGATAACGTTGATATAGTTATATCACTCAAAAACTTCAAAATACTGTAATATATATCAAAGAACTGACTAATCAAACGGTTTAATCATGCATTCATTGTCTTGTTTTGAGTTTTAAATCTGAAGCAGTTGCCCTCCAGGTTATGATGAGTTTGTATTCGTAAAATATGTATTGAAGAGCAGTAATCGTAGATGAAAATTTGTCAAAGTAATGCCAATAGACAATGAATATTTGTCAACATTTGTGTGCAGAAAGGAAAATTCCAAATAATCAAATTGGAGTTATTTTTCAATGAGCTAATCATCCTTTATGTACCCATTCGATGACTGTGTACAACGTTTTGATAAGAACTGATATGGATTTGAAATACCACTGATAAGTAGTGATCTACAAAGGTAAAATATAATGAATCGTGATTCATAAAATATAGTGGAAGCTCTCAACAACTTATCGTTATAAATCTTTATACTTAGATGTTGAATTATGGGAAGGATAACAATGACATAATGAGGATAATCAATGCATATATATGCTTCCGTCATTTTCATAATAAAATACAGTTGTTGTACATACACTTATTGGAACAATGCCTTTAAATGCCCTTTTTCAATATGTTCTTTATACAAATAATATCCCTAGTTTTTTCCTCATTATTAATAAAATCATTCTTTTATCTTTGTTTCACGAAATGAAAATATAGTATCAGAAATCATTTTCATAAACGGAGACATATGTATTCAAGGGTTTCAAAACCTATACAATTAGGCTTGTACCAAAGATTTTCAGCAATTCAGCAATAGAGTGCACCTTGATGCTGATAAAGAAGGAACGACGTCATCACGTACACAAAATGAAACATGAATTTCTTTGATGTTTATGCCAATGTACTAAGCATTCAGGTTTTCTTCAGTGCATTTTTAAACGTTTAATGAAGCAATAAATGGTATGTGACAAGTGAGATCCTTGCTAATTAAGAATGAAATAATACGAAGTTAAGGTATATTTTGTAAAGATAGAAGTGTCATGCATGTCATATAGCATTTGATGTGATCCGTGCCCATCTCTATGTTCATGTCTATACACTTGTTAGTGCTTTAAAGTATTTTACACTACAATTTGATTTAATAAAAAATTATTAGAAACGAGATTTTGAAACTTATTTTCCTACAAATGTGAGTCATTTTAGCACAGAGGCGTTTTTTTTGTTGTAATAAACATTGAAGATCGACTTAATCGGACATCCATTTATTGTAAAAATTGTAATATAATTAAAATCAATTGTAGTTTTTTAATAGAACCAACAAAAGTTTCTCAAATGGAAAAATATGAATAAGTTACTTCAATCATCATTTGTCTGAAAATATCATAGAAGTGCAGATATTCAACCAATATGTACTAAAAATTGTTTTTATATACATCCATTCTAGATATCATTTTAAAGTATATATCATTTACATCAATGAATATAAACCATTCATCAATTGTTGAAAAAGAAAACTGTATACTTATTGATGAGTTTGTTACGCTTATTTATCTTTTGATAGGTACTATTGAGAAACTTTTGGACGATTGAGTGTTTAAGAACTGATTATTGCTTTAAGAAGTAACGCATCTATTTATAATTGAACACAATATTAAGTGTCAACATGAAATAGATTTTAAAACATTGACTAAACAGTTAAGAATATAGATATCTTCAATATGTATCTTCTTTACTTGAAAAATAATGACCATGTGTGAGTAAATCAGAAATACAGATGACATATCTTAAATCTGAACGTGTATCATGCATACAAAACGCGTAAATCAGGATATGCCAGTTTAAAGTTCTTATCACCACATGGGTTTGCACACAGTTTGAAGTTAAACATGTGAATATAAATAGCAGCTGATATGCTTTGAGGAGTAAGCAAGTGCTTGAGACATATTTCTGGTTTTGGACATGGAAAGTTCTGAATAGTGAATTGGTTCAACCTATCTTGAATTTAAGAAAATGAAAAATAAGTGAAGACAAAGATCATGTAACAGAAGACTGAAAAAACTGCTGTCGCTACTACTCTTCTTTCAAATGTATGAAATGTGATTTTAGAAAAACAAACCAGAATAAAAATGCTGAAAGTATCATGTTTAGAGATGTCATATATTCATTTCCATCTTATGTATATAATGCAAGTTTACATCCATTGCAATTGTATTCGCTGTATACTACGTCACTGTATATCTGTTATTTCGCTCTGGCTTTAGATACTGTAATATGAAAAGCGAAGACAGATAATCAGAATAATAACATTTTTATTATATTCAGCTATAGAAAACATCTGTCATGCAATACCAAAATATCTTGAACTAAATGATCCCCCACTTTTGTCTACATCTCTCCGATTCTGACATGTGCACAGTTTCTCTTCACAATCTGACTTCTACTCCGGGTTCAGATAAGAGGAGCACATTGCTCCACCAGTGATATATTTCATATGTTATCAAGTCTTTCATGTATGCAGCTTTACGTTTGTACTTGGACACATTACAAGTACTTTGAGCAATTTTCTATTGCAACGGCCTAAATGCCAATACTTGCAATCATAAGTTATTTTTTATCTAATACAGATATACAGAGACCAGGGACCATAACTGTAACAAATTCTTCAATATAAAAAAGAATCCACTCGGTAACTTTTTTATAATGCAGTTCATTATCTTCATTTACCGATTTGTACAACTTCACCACTTAACGAATGTGTAGACAAATTGATGAATTTGAGAGATATGTAAGATTTGTACAATACACTACTGTTACAAATGTTTTCAACAATACAAATTTCCAAAGACACAAAGCTAAGAACAGTGTACCACTTTCTGGTTTGAATGGTATTTTGTTAACAAGAGAGCCTGTTTCATATATACTTTAAGATGGTAACGACCAAAGTAATTAGTCTAATCCATGTAATACAGTTTGTCATTTCGGAGCTATACAAATGTCAAACTAACGCAATTAATGACTGAAATATTGCCAAAGAAAATAACTCACTCACTCAAAAATCAAAGTATTAGTCATATATCAAATAAGTACTTTTTTGTGTAAAATGTACTTCAGTAAAATGAAATGTAGAGTAAATGAACTTAAGTAAAAATATGAAGTGTATAGTAAAATGAAGTTCAGTAAAAATGGGAAGTGTATAGTAAAATGTACGTCAGTAAAATGAAATGTATAGTAAAATGCACTTCAGTAAAAATGTGACGTGTACACTAAAATGTTATTCATGAGGTCGCCATGTACATCCATGTTTCATCGATGATTTAGCAGTTGAAATTAATGACATCACATCCATCGTCTTTAGAATTGTTTTCGTTAAGATTAAGGCACGTTTCCTTCCAATCCCCCAACATCAGTTTAGATAGGGCATAAATATCAAATTAATATGGTTAAATCAATACTACTAGTAGATCATGGTGAACTTATCAGTTACGAAGCATCAGGTGATTAACTCATCAACATTAAAGTCAGTCCTCGGTTATAAACTATGGCGACGTTTTCATTTTCGCCTCTTCGTTGCGGCATAATGATAGCCTCTTTTCTCAAAAACACTCCGAAATGACTATATCTTTGTGTCAACGTGATGTTCTTATCTGCACACCAGGGACGTCTTATCTTCCGACACATCAGATCAAAGCGTAGATTGATAGTAAAGGTTAAACAATGTTAGTAGATATATTCATTCAGAGGACGCAGTGAAAATCCAGGTAGTATTCCTAATAAAAAAAAGTTTTTGTTATGAGCGTAGGTATCAATTTTATTTTTTATTGAACGTTGCAAAATTATCAATTAATCCATAGTCTTCTTATTAATTAATATATTGATTTTGATGCTGTATTTTGAAAAACAATTGATCAGTCAGAACTAGAATAAAGAAGACACACCAACACATCTCGCCTTCTTGTCTGTAAGTTTAGAATATGAAATTAATATTGAATATTACATTTTGTATGATTACAAATATTTTTTAAGCGTTTATGACTTCATTGAATGCCAAACTTTTTTTTAACTTACAATTCAATTTCGAGTTGGAAATACAACTCTATATAATCTATTATACTTACTGAAGTCACTTTTACAAAACATCAAATATGAGACGCTATTGACTATTGCTTCAATCAGTAGAGAATTACGAAATTAAAGCAATTGTGTCCCAAGAAAAGAATCGAACATATGCCGGAAAACACCCTCGCACCGGTACAAATTGGCCTCTTAGTACAGGAGAACGACGTCTTCGTCTGATAACTATACTTAAATGGCGTGGCGCTTTTTCTGTCTAAAAGATGCATGATAATACATATAGAGAAAAAAGATTAATATCACGTAAAAAGTATTTAATATTATCAGAGTAAGACATCACCGCTTGTTGGGCCTTTTAATTTGTCAAAACATTTTCGAGAGTTGATTGGTTGTTGTTGTATGGACAGTACCGGTGGTGCTTGACTGAAGACCTAACCTAAAGAACCGTCAGACATCAAAACATGTGTTATTTGAGTACACATGAATAGGTTTTACAGATTTAACGTATATTCATTAAAGCACAAGCTAAAAATTATTTCACAGATCCTTCCATATCTCTTAAGTGTCATAAAAAGATAGTATTATTCAAAAACAAATATACTGTTTTATGTAACTTTTCATTGATTATCAGGATACATTTAAGTTCAAAACTGCTGACAAAGCATTACACTGTGCACCTCGTTATTGAGAACTCCTACACTTGTTACCAGATTTACAAACAAAGGATACCATGATACACACAGTGATTAAATAAAACATTAAAGTCCAATGATAACAACGAAGATATCTTGTAAAAAATGGTTAGATGACTTTTCAAGGAGTAAGTGGTTTATAGCTACTGCCTCATAATGACAGAGAAACAACTTCTATCTTTAACTCATTTAAAAAGAAAGATGAATACTCTTGCTACTATCAATGCAAAAAGTGTTAAAAAGCAAATTTAAGCACATTTATCATTATTATTAGATCGAGGTGCACGTTTTTTCGTGCCAAGGCTAATAGCTAAAGTTAACATAATACTTTGGTATGTGCTTGTAAATCGTTACTCAGTCAATCAAATCGTTAAAGTTCAGTAATAAAGGGCATGGTCTAGCCCCGGATTGTATACCCGCTACATTATCTTTCTAATAGGGGAGTGGTTTATTTCCGTCTTTTATGAAGTGATACGTGAAATGAAATAGGCGTCTGTCAAGCTTGATATAATGGGCGCTTGGTGGTCATGATTTATTTGAATATCACTTCCTCATTGACTTTAAACATGATTCTAACATCATCAGGTCATATGATTTGTTTTGTAACGCAGAGGTAGCAGAAGGATAGAAGTTCAAAGAAGTAAAGTCCAAAACGAGATAGAATATGATTCCTGTAAGCATGTCCATACAATGGTCAGAAATATTGGTCCATGTTTATTGTAATCATGGATGTTTCTTTGGCCATTTCACAGTTTCATATGAACAGTATGGTTGTTCAGTTTTCATCCCTTTTTCAATAAATATTTACAAACAGGCTTTCACTTCTCAGTGAAAGAAAACCATTTTGGACAACAAAATACCAGAATTTGATATAAGCAAAAATCAGAAAGATGCGGAAGGTTTGTTTAATGAAATATTCTTAATTATACTGCTACAAAATGAATTCATCATATCATACCTTTTTTTTAATAGTGTTATGAGAACGTGATTGTATACATGTGTAACAATCTGGAACAATATTACACTGTTCAATGGGTCATAAACTTGCATGTTTTGGAATATGTAGGCCAGCCATTTCTAGAAAGTTTTTTCTGGAAAGTTCTTTCCTTTCCATACATTTCTTGACCCCCGAAAATTCAGGAAGCTGAAGGGTGTGGGAATCTTGTAATCTACATATATAGGCCATCTATTAGAATGCACTCACTTTCAGACATTTGATCAACCTGCTTTCTACATCTGACTTTGCGATCAGTCTGGGAATCTTGTAATCTACATATATAGGCCATCTATTAGAATGCACTCACTTTCAGACATTTGATCAACCTGCTTTCTACATCTGACTTTGAGATCAGTCTGCTGCGACATTGTTCTCCACACTTTTGGACACTGTAAACAACCGGACTTATCAAGGACCGGACTTAACTTATCAACTGATGGTTGAACCAAGGACTTGGTAAATAGATACTTTTAAGCTAACTCTTGTGACCCATTTGAAAATGTAAAACATATTTGTCTAAAGTGGAGCTTTAACTCTTTGCGTATTATTGAATAAATTGTTATCAGTAATGTAATAATGTTTTTGTCATATTTCATATTTATAAATTCACACGTAATAACAGACAAAGGTTCTGATAGAAAACCTTTGGGTTGATGACTTTCTTCTTTATGTATACTTGAAGTCATCATTCCATGTGAGGTTAACTTTGAAATAAGAATCACGACTCAAGAGAGATCTAATCTAATGCAATAAAAGAAAGGTTAAACCGGTTGACGCAATTGTTTGTTGTAATGACATCACTGCCCAAATATGGAAGAAAGTGTTGACATCCACTCTTATGTATCATTCATTCGAGATAATGGGAGAACTCTGAAGCTCTGAAATGCCATACTGTCATTTAATTTCTGAGAATATTTTTAACGATTTTATTCATTTCGTAACATTTTGCAAATAATATTTTGGTTTTTGATGTCCACGTGAGTAGCTTGCATTTCATGGATTTCCTGTTGTGTGGTGGCGTTTGGTTTTATCCTCAAACTGAAAAATTCGTGAAAGGACAAATCATGCACAAGCTGTACATTGCAATATCAAATGGGTAGGAAATTATTACTAATTGAATCAGCTGCAATCTCATTAGAATGAAATCTAAATGCTCCACTGCATTACGTAACATAGTGCAGCAATGTTGATTTTATTTTAATGAGATTGAATCAGCTGTCCCTTAATTTATTTCCATTTATATAAACATTAACTTTATACCTACCCATCAATCCGAATATCCACAAAAAGGTAGTCACTGAGTTATTGTTAAGCGCTGAAGGGGTTATATTCTAACCAATAATTGACTACATGTAGGCAACTGAAATGATCGCTTCCTCGGTTACCCAGGCCCTAATGTTGCGATACTATTAACATACCAACCATGGGAATTACCCGCCCTTGAATCTTATTAGGAAAGAAAAACCAAAACTCAAAACTAAACCTTGATGTAACGAGTGTTTTGAGAGACTATCATTTCAAACTAAGGTAGTAATTTCATTGGCTTACCCAACCCATGGGTGAGATGATAAGACATATTTTTCGATGAAAAGTCCCATGGATGATCTAATTAGGAGCATCGGTTGATCAAGCCCTTGGTGTCCGATAATAGCAAGTAGACAATAATAGCAAAAATTCATTCTTGAGTCGTTTTGCCATGTTTGGAATTAAAAACTTTGAATTGAAAGTTGCACACAAAAATGTATGTTTCTTTTACTCTTCATGAACTAATTTATAGTTGTCAATCCTTAAAAAGGCAATGACTTCAACTTAGTCATATTCATGCGAAAATAAAAGTATGTGCAGATTGTAACTTATAAACACATATACATTTTGAAAAATAGGATAATCTCTGTTAGACACCATTACAAGTGTCGATCTTAACTTGATGTGTAAGACTACGGAAGAATACAACATTGCTTCCTCACACAAATCTATACAACATCTGTCAACGAAAGTACGAATTATCATTTTCACACAAGGCATGTACGTCATGTGCTGTGAATGTAAGAATATAAGTATATCTGAACCTCAAACCCCCTTCAACATCACAACATGTATAATCTATCATACATCTATAATACACATCAGAGTTCCAAGTGTATGACGTCAAAAGTCCTGTTCATTCATCAAAACGATTTAACAGATCCGTCTATTTACTAGAGTCTTGTTATAAACAGTGCAAACTAGGGTACCTTTGGTACCCATTCATCACTGCTATGTATATGCGCTGTAACATCAGTATCAGCAAACATTGTAACAAAAGAATAGATCGAGAACATGTATCTTTAGCAAGCTAATTTGTCTGGTTTGCAGTAAACTAGGAAATATCATTACGTTTTTCATATATTTCTTATTTTCATTTATTTTGCTTGTTTTTTGTTTTAACATCCTTACTACAATTCCTTCATTCAAATTTTCATATAGTTCCTGTTTTGTTCCTGTCAAGTTTTGTCTGTTTTAAGTTATAGAACCTTTTCATTAAACATTTCCTTAATTCTTATTTATATCTATTTCCTTCAATAATAATGTGTGTGGTAATGTATTACCAACATATTAAACTGTTAAAAAATTTTGACTCAGGCTACTCATACTAAATATGAAATTTTTTTTGAAGCTATGAATGAAATAATAATCTGGTATACATAACATAAACATCATTTTAAAAGGTAATGACTTCAACTTAGTCCTATTCAAGTTTACTCAGACTACTCAAGCTAAATATCCTCCTTTGGTTTACGCTATGAATGAAATATTAATCTGGTATGCATAACAAACATTTCTTAAAGGTGCACATAAATATTTTCTTTCTGATCAGGTCAATGTTATGTCTGTTCACTGTCAGATTTGTAGATAGTTTTAAGTTTAAGAAAATTAAACTGCTGTAGTGTATTAATGTAATTTCCATTAAAATACGTACGACCATTTTTGCTCTCATGATAATTTTGGGTGAGGGATTGTGTCACTTTAATGGCAGTACACTTAATGGCAGTAGCTTGACTAAATTGAGACCTTTGCCTTTTTAGTTCTCAGACTTCTGAAAAGATACATGAAATGTTCCTGAGATTTACGGTCACTATAAATATGTGATCAGATGATCAAAAAGATCGAAATTGCTGTTATTAGTGAGAGTGCAATGCAAATGGCTCTGTTGTGTATCGTAAAGAGAGCAACACCCACCTGCCGCAAGAAATTGTTTCCACCCCCGCTCTTCTGTCAATCATTTCTCATTATGAAAGGACTCTTACAGCTGAAAAACAGAAGTTTCCTTTACTGTATAGGATTTTCGATGTAAAATCATACCTTTTCGATAATTTGAATTAAACAAAAGTCTCAGCAAAAAAACTTTAAAGACACAACTTTTTGATGAATTTATTAAGGGATCATTTTTACATTTCATATACAGAAAAACAATTTTGGCAATAGAAACTTGGGTTTTCTTATTTCATCGTTAAGATATTATTTGAAGTCTTTTTCGTCAATTTAAATGTCAAAAAAGACAACATTGGTTAACATCATGATATATGTAGCGATATTTACAAAAAATACTTTGAAATGACAATATTTGAGGATAATCAAGACATTTTCGTTTGCCATTTTGGACCTTATTGTTGCATGAAACCAAATGTGTTCCCGTATTATCATGAGTTAAGTATGTGATGAAAGAAATTAAAACAATCTTTTGTCAGCTGTCAGTACAGGTCCTTGATCTTCTATTTGGCCGTTGGTAAATGTTTTAGAATTTGATGACACATTGTAGGATGTTTTTCAGTTTTAAGTGTATATAAATTGTAAAGTTAAGGTCAGTCATCATCTAAAAGATTCATTTGTCAGTAATCTAAATCACTTATGTCAACTGCCATACTGACAAATAGGAATATCTCTTTATAGATGTCTGCAAACAACTTCCCGAATGGGAATAAAGGACTTGAAGTTATGACATGAACTAAATCATATCAACAAATTAAAGAGATCTCTTGATATCTATTTTTATGTGGTTTTTATGTCTGTCAAAACACCAATGATAACGTTTGTCTTTTGACTGAAACTCAAATTAAATATGATAAAAATTTAAAGTTAAGTTTTTCTTATTAATAAAATCTGTATTTATAAGCATAATACTGAAAGTCTTTTACAATAAACACCGAACAAAAGATACATGTACATGTGGTTTCGATTTTCATATTCACACAAGACACATTTAAACTTTAGCAATAAAAAAGAATGCACGAGGATTCATCATCCTGCCTCTATTCAAAATCAGAATGAGCTCGAGGCAAAAAGTAGGCGTATATAAAGCGAAAAAATCAGTTTGCACAAATGGAAACTGGCAACGTTATGACTATAGATAAACAAGTATATCTACATTTTTGAGCATAGGGATATGTGTGTACGAATTCCCATGTAAAATCATAACTTTTCGAAAGTTTGAATTAGACAACAGTCTTAGCAAGAAACTTTACAGGTAAAACTTTTCGATCATGTTGTTAAGAGATTATTTTTACACTACACATAGAGGGGAAAGATATGTTGATTTCCAGGAACGATTTTGGCATTCTCGTAAAGGAAACTGAAATAAAAACTTGATGACTAGAACGTGTAATCCGTGGAAATATTAGTTCCTTTAGGTAAATGATATCATCCGCCTCTTTCATCCATACAAACGATCATATGAGAAAAGGTTTAACCCATGCATCCACTCACTATGTGCATTTCGTGAGAATACGTACTTCAAATAGTTTATACAGTCATTAGTATATGGTATTCCTTGTACACAGGTGCCACTCTTAAGCATATGTAAACAAGAAACATCTTTACTGTATGTCATGCAATGAACATGTATTCATAAACAAAACTGTGAAAGTTAAACTTGAGTGTATGAATTCTGAAAACTGGAAAACAACCTCTAACCAGGATCTGCCAACAAAAACATCCCACCAATAAGTCATACAGTGAGGGTAGGGGATCCATCAAATAAGACCAATTTATCAAAAATTATGAATAAACCATTTTAAAACAAAAATGTTAACGTAAAGGTAGAGTAAATTTGGTCACACGCGCCGTGTCAGCGTTTGATAACAAAAGCTAGTTCACTACATTTAATTATATAAGTTTAAGCAACATCTATGGATGCCATAGAATCAGACACACGGTATATTCTGACGTATTAAGTATTAGAAAAATATAATCTTGTTTTGATTGCTAGAACAAGGCAATTTAAAAAAAATGTTAATGTAAATTAAATCTGTTGAAGATGAATAGTCAATTACAAAACAACACAGAGGTACGACCCCAAAACATTTTTAAAAAAATCATCGTATTATGGCCTTCCTTTGTGAAACAAAAGTGTCACCCATGATAAAAGTGGTCTACTTTTGAAATAGCTATTAAACACGAATACTTTAACTGACAAATCTGGCCCATGATAAAAGATTAATGTTTAATATCAAGAATATAAACAATGATACATTGTTAATTTTTTGGTAAATAAAATGTATGAAATAAACAAAGTTGAAATATAATCATGTTAGTGAACTCACACTACAAATGGTGTTATTTAAGAATGTATATTAAAGATGTTGAAATATTGAAGTGTCGTATTGTCAGAGTGGGTGTTTATGAGGTGCTTTGTTTAAGTATAGCCAAACATGGTTAAATAAGTACAGTATCTTTTTCGATAACAGTACGTCAATTTTTTATATCGAAATGATGAAAAGGCATAAACAATTATATCACTTGATATATATTTGTGATCAGTCTAGCGCGCTCATGAAAAGTAAGGATATCGGGACTTGCTGGAAACGTATCAAATCAAAACATGCTGCTTTGTTTATATGTTTTCCTTTACAAAATTTGTTTGCTTTAGATAAAGCCGAAGTACCAAGTGCTGAATTAAGTTTATATTACATGCATTTTCATCTCCAAAAGCCAAATATATGACAATAATTGAATAAACAAAGGTTCACGTGTCGAAGTAGAAATAACATGTCCAGTTATCAAACACTACAAACTTAATCCTGTAATTTTGTCTGAAAAAGAACAAGAATTTTCATATAAAGTGTTAGTTCTAGGCAGCGCCAGACGCAGTTAATCTTGAACATTTACATAGTAAAACAGAGGGGTTTAAGCCTCGTGTTTTGCCTAGAACTGTGTCGTGGGGGAATAGCTCGGGATCTACACACCTTCAAAAACAAGCAGAGAAGATTCTTTCAGGCAGGGAACAAGACTGACGTTAGAAAGTTTAGTCTCCCCTTTTATAGCCCTGATTCTCTGTGTGAATTTGAAAATATGTCGTTTCTATCTACCTCTTGATAATGGATAATCTTCATTATGATTACGTTATGTACATTTGATGCGACATTGAGTGCCCGGAATGATAATCAAAGTTTATGCTTGCCATTGACTGTTGAAGTAAACGCTCTTGTTGTTAAAGTGATAAGCTGTTGTTTGTCCAACTGGTCGCTCCGACAGGTTAGTTAATACTTATTGCCTAATAGCTGGGCTTAGCACCTCGTGTCAACTTGTATCGGAGAGAGAGATAAGTGATATCATGTAAGCTGACTCTACACATTAAGACTTCATGGGTGAAATAATGTAAATTATAACTTTGTAGTGTATAACAAAAATTATGAAAATTTTGAACTAAAATATAGCAATTTTGGCACTGTTATAGTATCCCTGGGCGTCGTGGAGCTTTTGACCGCAAAAGCTTTTTTTTTTTGTTGTTGTGTGGATAAGGTCACATATAAACATATACATATACATCATACAAAATTCACAAGACAAAATTACATGGCAACAAATGGATGTACTGTTCAGATAGCCCACATACTTAAATTTCTTTTAACATAACTGAAGGATCTAAAATTTGATATCGACCACCATGTACCATAAGAATATAGGCAGCAAAAGGTTGATTAAACATTTTATGTAGCTTCCGTGCAGCAAAGAAGGAAATGCGGAGACTATGAGGAACAGTGAGTGAGGTTTTGGTGAGAAGATTGGTGACTGTGAAGTGAGGCCAGTCGACAGTGAGAGTGGGAAAGAAATACCCTGAAATGCGGAGGTGTTCCACAGTGAAAGGAGGTTGAATATCCCAAAAGGAAGGACATAGGCTAAGGGACAGAACGGGAATAGTGACACATTCTGGGCCAGTGGTAAGTTCTAAAACAAGACCATTGTGAGTTTGAGGATTTCGTTGATAGATTAGAACGAGAAGAATAGAGGCAACAGCAAGGGTGATGACTCCTAGGAGAATTGAGACATGGTAGTCTGCAAGATCCGAAACAACAAAGCCAGGACTGGGGGTAGTTTGTGCATTATAATTGAGAGGAGGTGGTTGAACTGAAGGTGGGCTGGAATACTACTCCATAGTTGAGTCTCTGCACTGGACTGGCGCCGAGGATAGGATGGGCGAGCAGAGTCATAAGCCACAGGGTAATCAAGCTCCAGGATGAACCTTGATGAAATGAGAAGGAAGCCAGAGTTGACCTGGTTGAATGCTGTGGCCACAACATAAAAACAACCTAGCACTTATAAGACACAGAAAACTGCAAAAAAGGGTGGTCACTCATAACAATGGCAACTTAACTCACATCATACATGTCAAAGAGATAGCCAGATAACCCGTTGCAAACGCTCTACCGAAAGAACTTGCGTCCAAGTTTGCGGCGCCTACCTGACATAGTCCGAGACTTATGGAAATGATCAATCAGGGAATGATCAAGATTGGAAGCAGGCTCCCAAGTAGTTTGTGAATAGCCTAACCATTTGATTTGGTACATTTTAGTACCATTTGCCCGTTTACATCGAAGTATTTGTTCAACAGGATAGGTTTTATCATTGTGTGATGTGTCATCCTGTTGCCGAGAAGAAGATGATATAGAGCCTGAATCAGCGATGTGTGGCTCTGGAGGTACCATCTGTGTGTTTGGTTGACTGGATTCGTCAGCAGAACTGCTGGAAGGTGTGGCTTGTTGCGTGGCAAGAGTTGTGTTATTGTCAACAGCAGAAGTGCTAGGATTAGCGGGCTGACTTTCAGGAGTAGGAATGTAATCTGGAAGTCTGTCATTTGGCGTACGGGCCGTGTGAGACTTGAGACGATTGGCGTGAATGAGTGCTTTGTGCGTTTTGTGTGTTTCAGCATGTTGCAGTTTGAAAGTGTGGTTGGGACCTAGTTCAAGTATGGTGTAGGGACCTAACCATTTGACTGAGAGTTTTGGAGATCTACCGGGAAGGACATGAGAATTTTGCATAAGAACTAGATCACCTACTGCAAACTGTGGATCTTTAGCCTTAAGGTCAGTGCGCTCTTTGTTTATTTCTTGGGAGATTTGCATGTTGTCCTTAGCTATTGATTTAGCCACTTTGAGGTTGGTGAGAAGTGTTTTAAGATGAAGTTCTGCTGTTTTGCCTATTGTAGGTTTGGGAAGAAGGGTAACATCAATGGGTAGATGCATCTCTTTGCCAAAAAGGAGGTAGAATGGTGTGTATCCAGTGGAGGCACATGGTGCACTTCGCATTGACATCATTACACATGGAATGAGGTCAGCCCAATTAGATTGGTCAGCGTCACAGTAAGCTCTGAGTGCCTGTTCAATAGTCCTGTTGCGCCTTTCACACATGCCATTCGTTTCAGGGTGGTATGAAGATGTCAAGTGGTGCTTAATGTCCATCAATTCACATAGGGCATTGACAAGTTTGGAGGTGAATTGCCTTCCTCTATCAGAAAGAAGAGTTTTTGGAGCACCATAGCGAGTTATCACCTGATTGAAGTCTTAATGTGTAGAGTCAGCTTACATGATATCACTTATCTCTCTCTCCGATACAAGTTGACACGAGGTGCTAAGCCCAGCTATTAGGCAATAAGTATTAACTAACCTGTCGGAGCGACCAGTTGGACAAACAACAGCTTATCACTTTAACAACAAGAGCGTTTACTTCAACAGTCAATGGCAAGCATAAACTTTGATTATCATTCCGGGCACTCAATGTCGCATCAAATGTACATAACGTAATCATAATGAAGATTATCCATTATCAAGAGGTAGATAGAAACGACATATTTTCAAATTCACACAGAGAATCAGGGCTATAAAAGGGGAGACTAAACTTTCTAACGTCAGTCTTGTTCCCTGCCTGAAAGAATCTTCTCTGCTTGTTTTTGAAGGTGTGTAGATCCCGAGCTATTCCCCCACGACACAGTTCTAGGCAAAACACGAGGCTTAAACCCCTCTGTTTTAATTGGTGAGAGTTATCCTAGATGACCGGTGCCACACCTACTAACTACAGGCAGAGACTCCGAGGGCACGATCCAAGGTTCCTGCTGACCAGTTTGATCGGGGAACAAGTCTCAACGTTGCCAGGAACGCCCACCCTGACAACACCAACATCTGCAGTATCACCGGCTGCAACATCGTCAACGACAACATCAGCAACATCATCAACAGCATCCACATCAACGTCATCAGCGGCAACGACATCTACATCAACATCAACAACTGCATCAACATCTACATCATCTACAGCTGTACCACCTGCCCTAACCATCCAGACTGTTATAATAGTAAGGATTATGAACAGATTAGCAAGGTACAACTTTATCATATAAGAAGTGTCGTAGATATTTGGAAATTTGGAAGGGGTGGTTGACATATATTGAAAACCTCCGTCTAGTATTTAGTACACATGGTTTATTCATAATCAACATACAGCTGCATATAAAAAGATTGTTCATTAAATTGCGAAAAAAAACGTATGATGTTTAATTTTAATAAAGATGTGCAGAACCATTCTTCTTTAAGGTAAATGTAACAAAACAGTAACAGTTTTGGCAGGTTATTGAAGTGACCAGGGGTCAATATTTCGAAAACACCAATTTTTATTTTCTCTACAAATTCCTTTATAAGTTATCAACTACTTTGAAAATTAGTCATGTTTGTTCCTTTGCACTAAGTAAATGTGATTGTGCTGATTTTCTTCTCTGTATGGATCATTTTATTAGAAATTTAACAAAATCGAAATTTCGAAAATAAGTCCCCTTTCTGTCGGAAATAATTAATACATTCCATTGTGACCTTGGCCATGTTCATTATTGATTACAATTTAATTGTAGGCTTTAAAATAATAAGTATTCTCTTGCATTAGAAAAGCCTAAGTGAGGGCACAGATCCAAATATGCCCTGAAATGGCAAATTTGAGCGGGAAAGTTTGTGGTTAAATGCTTTTAGGCTATTTGAACTCAAGGAGACACTCGGTGAGTTGTTTGAGTCAGAGTGCCAAATCATATTGATTGTGTCATTCATTCGATAAGACCCAACAGTTGCGGAAAAGTACAGTGACAATACGAAGGTATATAAAGTCAATCTTATAATCGAAAATCGGACAATAACTCGCATCAAATCAGTCAAACGGAATTTCTGAAACTTACCAAAACATTCAAAAGGACTGTAATGTGTTGATAGTGTTTGATAGGGTCCATAACTAGTATCCATGTAAACTCGACGCGTAATTTCGGCTTTTTAGGATATATTTTTGGATGTTTTGGTGTCTCTGAAAACAAGTACACTGATGTCCAGAAAAACTTAATGTTGTATGCAAAATAACCTAAAGACAATTATTAAGCCCAATGACAAAGAAAGTAATTGTTCTACAACCATTGTTAATTCCACGGTAGGGTCTGTAGACTCGAGTTCCCTGGACCTGTAGACGTCTGTTTAACGTTTGTCTACATTGCGCTGTCCGTACCGTAGTTGCTATTGATGGCGTAGTAACAAGAATTTTCAAATATGACGATACTGAGATGTCATTTGTTTTCATCCCGGGTTGGCCGCTGTGTGGTCTGTCTTCGTATTTGTTTTCCTTTAACGTTACATTGGCTTGTATAGAATCTAATATTGACATTGAAAGATGCCCCTCGTTGCTATGTTTTAAACGTGTTACGTCAATATCTCTATATGCTTTTGTGCACGTGCTTGAATTGGTTCTTAAAATCATGTTTTTCACGTTTTACTTTTTTCTACTTTTTCTAAGTTAATTGATGGACATGCGTTTTGTGAATTTTGTTCGTTTAAAATATTATATGTTTATGCAGATGTTTCCAAGTTCGTATAAAGAAGTTACCCCATTTTCAGATTGATAAACATTCAACACTGTATAACATTGTTGTAAATGGGTCATACACTTGTTTTGGTTGCGTAACAAAGCTTATTCCAGAGATTTCAGCCGGTGTCTTGATTTAATGTGACAGGCCTTTGCTTCTGGAAGCTTCTAGATGTGTGTAAGCGTGTAATGGGGTATCTGTAAGTAAGCACTTCTTGGTTATTACAATTGACCTAATGATTATTGTGCTGCGCCATTGTTATGTACTTTCGATTTTGTCTATCATAAAAAATCCATCAAGTACTTTCAAGACTAATCTATACTTGACTAATTATTTCAATATTCATTTACCTAACTTATTACTATTTTTATGACTAGTTTGATATCACATTATCTATGTATATATAGGCCTTTATTGTAACAGTAAGCTATTTGTTTATTATGAATTAAATTGTTATAATTATATAAAATTGTAGTCTTCCTGGCAAGGCAATCTATGTGGTGAATGTAAGAGCATAGGTATATCTGAACCCAAACCTCCTTCAACATCACAACATGTATAATCTATAAACACATCAGAGTTCCAAGTGTATGACGTCAATAAATCCTGTTCATTCATCAAAACGATTTAACAGATCCGTCTATTTACTAGAGTTTTGTTATAAACAGTGCAAACTAGGACACCTTTGGTTCCCATACATCATTGCTACGTGTGTGCACTGTATATGCTACCACATCAGTCATAGCATACTTTGTGACAACAGAGACACAAGCATAAAGCGAGAACATGTATCTTTAGCAAGTCATTTTGTTGTTTTGCTGTACACAAACTTTCTAATTTTCCTTCCTTCATTCTTTAATATATTTTCTTTCTTTTATTTTTTTATGTATTAACACACTTATTTCAAGAACTTTATTCCAATTTTCACATATTTCCTACATTCATATGTTTTGTGTGTCGTATTTCAAAAACAAACTAATAACATTTCCTTCTTTCAAAATTACACATACATCCTACATTCATTTACACACCTCGATGTGATATTTTCCAATTCTCTTAACATTGGTTCATGCTCATATCAACCACTTATGACGTCATCATCAGTTGTTTCTCAGATTCAGATTCAGATTCATTTATTAGGCTCATATCGCCACCAGCGGTGGTACAAGAGCAAAAAATGATATACAAATTTAAATACTAATTAATCAAGACAGCAGAGACAGACAAATATTCACATAATACAATAATATAAACAAAATCTATAGAAATAGATATGTCTGTTACAAGATATACACATTACAATAGCATTTCCATATCGACCTAGGGCACTATCACATGTCATTCAATGGGCAGACGTTATTATGTCCTTTATTTTTATTTAAAGCCAATATGCCAGAACCACCAACTACTCATATATATATATCCACTGGCTGTGTTTTGGTGATGTGGTTTCGTGTTTTCCTTAGTGCTACGTTTTGGAGCTGTTTTTAGGTTGTGTTTTGGTGACACCAATCAGCCGACAAGCCCAACCGCACGTGTAACAAAAGTAGCCAGAACAGAAAATAAGTTATCACATGACAATTGCAGCTTGCATGAAACAGCGCTGTAGTTACCTGTGGGTATTTAGCTTGCTATGAGTCAGCATATTTTTAACAGTTATATATCTCGTTAATACATAAAACACACAAAATATCATTGTAAGGAATGTATGAAAACTAGAATTAAAGGATTGGGGTATTTTTTATAACACAACAAAGCAAGAAAACCCTGCTCGGGCTTACGCCACGTGAGTTTACTTGCCATTATCGCTCGGCGCCCGGTCAATATTTGCTACATAGTTTGTGTGTTGTATGTAAAAACACACCTAAAATATTTATTAAGAAAGAGTCCGTCCGATTGGTAATAGGTCTGCCATGTAGTTACTTGGGGTAATGATATGAAAGATAGCGCTTTACTTTTACTTGGACAGTATGTCCTCACATTTGCAAATGATTTATGATAAGATTCCTCAACAATGCCTTGTAATGCCGTGTCAAGGCTTTTCACACTCGTAGTGCAGATGACCGGCTTCACTTTTCATTAGTCTTGGTTCTTATTTCTACGAGCGGTCTTACTCTTACAACCATCTTAACAGCTGATATGTCTCTCTATATTACACTTGGAATTTTCAAAGGAACTTTCAACCAATCATACTTAGCCTCTTTGTATTTCGGCAATATCGTAAACCAATAAACACATCTGTATTAAATTTAGAACCACGTGACCATGTGGGTATCCCGAAATAATTGGCAACCTTTAATACGAAAAACGATTGCTTATGCAAATCGCAACGTGAAGGGCAATCAGTGGTGTTTAAGAGTCAAAACGGCAGTAAATTCTTCATGAATGCACGTGAACTAAATTAGACACATAGCTTTCTCATGAAAGGTCAGAAACATCTATTCCATATTAGTAAAAAACCCTTCCTTTACAACGGTACACGCGAGAAACAAGCAGCTACAAGTCGATAAGTAGAGAATGTGAAAAGCCGAGTCAACTAGTGTGATATCACTAAGTGACAGAGATAGAGGTAGTGAAATACGCTTCAGAAAATACTTCAATACATCTTGTCCTGGCAATCCTTGAGAGTTTAGAAACAATTGATTTATAACTGATGCATGTGGAAATATTAATTTGCAAAACCATCGAACATCTTGAGCGGTGCTGGACGCTATCAATTGTGACCTATATCCTAAAAAAAGATACCTTTCGCCTTTCTCCAAGGGATAAATCGGAGACTGACTGTTGAGTGTTGTTTTAAAAGGAACTGTATATATATATATATAAAACAGCATATTTGCCTCACTTTTCTATTTTAGTTGATGCAATGAACAAATGATTATATTACCTTTTCTAAATAGAGGATAGCATGTAGATCTTTTGTTCTTTTGTTGGCCTTAATCTACTCATTTGCCGTCATGCAAATCCTATCCTATTTGTACCCTATTATTTCGCAGTATTTCCTAGCCTGATTAAGGTGCTTCCAATTTTGCCTTTTAAAGGCTTTTCTCGTTTACCAAGTTGTCATATCTACATCAACCAAAATGTTCCCTTGAGGAACATGTTTCAGCTTTGTTGTGTTATAAAAAATACCCCAATCCTTTAATTCTAGTTTTCATATATTCCTTACAATGATATTTTGTGTGTTTTATGTATTATCGAGATATATAATTGTTAAAAATATGCTGACTCATCGCAAGCTAAATGCCCTCTCTTAGTCTAAGTTATGAATGAAACCAGTAACTAGTATAAATAACATAAACATTTGAAACATGAAATATTATGATCCATTAAAGAGTTGAAATACAGGATCTTTAATGTCATGTAACACACGATAATTTGACATTTCAAAGATTGGGTAGTTAATAGCTTCATCTCTCAAGAATTGCGAGGAAGAGATAATTAACCTTTTTTATACTTAATTCTTAAAAATCTTTTGTTAACATACCAAGTCTTGTTTTTTAACCGTGAAATGTTCATCTTAAACACTGTCAATAAAGGATAATATCAAAGTTCACAACAAAGATTTTTTATGCATTCGACCCTCCAAGTACAGTTTGTTAACATGGAATCCCTATCTCGAGAAGGGCTCGTTGGAATTGACATTGACTGTATTTCAAAGAAAGAACAAAGTTTAAATTTGTAAGCATAAATTGAGTAAACGTTTAGGAGGATTTCCCTAGAATCACTTTAAATACTACCCAAAATTAATCATTTGCATATATGAAATGCTTTCCTGATTAGGTGGATTTAGATGACCGTGTCAAGAGAAACCTTGTTATTCAGTTCACTGTCTGATTTTTATAAATGGTTTTTAGTTTCAAGAACCACACTGAAACATGTTTTAAAAAATTCACCTGTTATCATGCTTCTGTTGAAAGGGAATTTTCATTAAGATTTGACTATAAATATTTCTCTCGATAATTTTGGGCGAGGGTTTTTGTCACTTTGATGTCATTAGTAATGGCAGTAGCTTGAATGAATAGATACCTTCGCCAAGTAGACTTCTGAAAACATTTGAAAAGAATTCTTTCGATTTACAATCACTATAAAAATATGAGATCAGATGATCAAAAAGGTCGAAATTGCCGTAATCAGCGATGCGAGGAATCTGGTTCTGTTGTGTACAGTAAAGAGAGCAACACCCACCTGCCCGAAGAAAGTGTTTCTACCCCCGCTCTTGTGTTAATCATTTCTCATTACATTGTGACTCTACAGTCCTTGACCTAAAGATGACCACTAGATAAGTGGTGAGAATTTGAAGACACAGTGTAGCTTGGTTTCATTTCTTGAATGTATATAAATTGAAAAGTTAATGCAAGTGTGTTCATCAGAGAGATTCATTTACCAATAATTTAAATTTACACCAACGCCTTAATGACAAACAAGAAAAATTGATGTCTGTAAAAGGACTTCGAGAATGAGAATTAAGCCATGGAAGTCAAGTCATGAACTTATTTCGAATCGTAATACAATCTAATCACAGCTGAGTGCTAGAGTTATTAAGAGATCTCTGGAGTTTTATGTTGTTTATTTGCTTTACATGTATGTCAAAATAGTAAAGTTGTTGTTAATGAACGAAATTCAAATAAGATACAACAATAATTACGGAGTGACTCTTTAAGTTGTTCTGTCTTGATGTTTTAACATTTGAATTTTTAAGTTAAGGCTTTTTTCAATAATCAAGTATATATATTTATGTCAATTCTGAAACTGAATCACGACAAATGGCGAACAATATATAACTGTGTCTGTACAGTTGTATTCATATTGAATTAAGAAAATTTTCAAAACCAAAGAATTCAGGTAGATATATCACCAAGTCTCCATTCCATTTCAGAATGACTCAGAAGCAGGGCTATCTAATTTATTATGTAACGAAAACATCAGTTTTCACATATGGCAAACCAATTATATAACTACTCTTAATAAACAAGTATATCTCGTTTAAACATACGGATATAGACCGGGTTATCTGTGTAAACATGAGTTCCTTTAGGTACATGGCGTAATCCGCCACTTTCATTCATAAAGACGATCGTATGAAAAAAGGGTTTACCTCTATTTCCACTCACTAAGTGCTTTGCCTGTTTATACGTAGTTCGAATAGTGTGTACAATCATTACTACGGTATTCCTCGTACATAGGTGCAACGCTTACGCATACATATAAAAGAAACATCAATGTTCCACAAACACTCTTTTGTATGGTTTTGTAATGAACATGTATTCGAAAACATAATTGTGAAAGTGAAATTTGAGAGTATATATTTTAGAATTTTTTCTTAACCAAAACAAGCTGTAAACTAGGATACGTCTCGTCTATAGTTTATACAGCGCGCGTAATGGATCAATCAAATTAGACCAATTAATCAATAACTATGAATAAACCAGTTTTTATCCAAAATATTTATGTAAATATTAAGTCAACTTTGGTCACACATGCCGTGTCAGCTTTTGATAACCCAAAAACTATTTAACAACATAATACATTAAGACACATTAGAAGGATGTCTAAAATCAAACAAACGATATTGTGAAAAAATATAATTTGCATGTTTTTGATTGTTAGAGCTAGGTAATTCTTTTCAAAAAATCAATTTAAAATGGTTAATGTAAATTATATCGTTTGTATAAATGGTCAATTACCAGACAGTACGATTACAGAGGTTGGACCCCAAAACATATTAAAATCATCTTTGTATTACGACCTTCCTTAAAACAAAAGTATGATAAAAATGGTCTACTTTTGAAATAGCTAAAAAACATAACTCAACTGACAAATCTGGCCTATTAAAAGAATAATTTTGAATATAAAGAATTTGAAAAATAATATATAATGCAAATATTCTGGTAAGTAAATTTTTTGAAATACACATAGATTAGTTATGAATATATAAATGGAATAACATTAGAAATGGAAGAATTTCAATAAAAATTGTAAAGGGAAAAAGTAGCAACCATGATAAAAGTAGTAGTCTTTAGAAATAGCCGTTAAACACAAAATGTGTTCGCAGGTGAAGATATTTTATTCTTATCACTATGCCATGACTACAATATAATAAATAAATTTATGATTACCAAGTAGTATAGATATAAACATTATCTATAGAAAATTAAAATAGATAAAATGCAATGAAAAAGACATTCATGAGGAATCGTAACAAGATACACAGATGAAACTGAGTTTCCTATATTTTTCAATTTAAGGTTCAACTAAAATTGTCTAAACGGAACCAACTTTTAATCAGAGACTTTTTAATGCATTAATTTTACTACATACAAATTGTATCAAAAAGTTTTTCTATGCAAAACACAATAGCATTATAATTGTTTGGATTTGCCTTTTTTGCACTAGTTTTATGTTCATAATTTATCTACATAATGTACAAGTGAACGTCGTGCAAAATTGTGTTTTTATGAATGATCAGTCAACTTAAAAAGTAGACGATAAAATTTGCAAGAGAAATAATGTACATTGAAATGTGCAAGTCATATTCAATAAGCTATAACCCCGTTAGTGTACATGTACCAAACATTCTGTATTTTGATAAATAGATAATAGAAATGATATAGCAATTTAATGAGCTTCCAATCTAATAAGATTTAACATATAACTGCATGGCTTGTTCTGATTCAGAAATCGTAAACCACAAACATGTTCACTTACAAGAGGAAGTAAACAGCATTTACCTGATGTGCACAGTGCTGTTAGCTGATATGATTTAAACAGTATTTTATTTCCATAAAGGAGCTATAAAAAATCGGTTGGTATCATTTATGAAATGATATACAGACATTATTAGGGATTCGTTAGCACTCTGTTAGCTGATGTGCTGGGTCAAACAACGGAAGACAATGTGCTACAATTACATTCTTTGTACAACAGGTTTAGTTAGTTGGTGTGTTCGTGTAGGTGGAGGAGTCATTCTCCGAGATGGATTTAAAACGTACAGTATTTTAACCCTCTAACTCCGGAAAACGCTATCTGTCTGTATCATGACTTGCAAGGGAAATATATATCACAAGAGAATGTGCAAAGAGTTAAGGTATATGTGTATTGTGACTTTGTCTTCAATGATATATGTAATGTTATAAGCTTTGGAAGATGGTCTGTTTTTAGTCTTTTTTTTAGTTCTTTCTTAATACGTATACTGTAAAAAAATTGAATGTATTTTTAATATTCATATTTTCACCCTTTTCATTCTTTTACGTAATTATAAAATGTATTTCAATGCTCCAGGTGTAGATATTTAGGAAGGCCAGAAATACTTCTTATCAATCTCTTAATTTCTTTCTATGCAAAAAAACGTGTATTACCTGAAAAACTAATGCATTTCCAATTATTTCTAAATAAACATATTTTTCTTATATAACGTACCTCCGGTGATTCATTCTGTGTTATTTTTTGGTGTCATCGCAGTTCAACCTACTGTAATCTTGAGTATTCAACGATCGAGTCGTTTTCATTTATGATTGATCAACTATGCCAACGTCCATAATATATATTAGACGTGTTATATGAGTGATAATGACGCAGTACGTTTACTATATGAGAGCCAAACTAGACAATTCTTACGGATAACAAATTCATTATTTGATTTCTCACGACCCAAACTATTAGTATTTCCCGAGCGAGAGAATGAGATCTGATAAATATTTTCCTATACTTTCCTAACGACTTTAGACTAATTCAGTCTCGTCCTCTATTCTCTCAGCAGTCTGACTACCGACTACAGATTGTAAATAAATGTACAAAATCTGTTAAAGATAGTTCTTCTGCGACACCGTGTCAGTATATCAAATTATTAACTTCTCTTGTCATTTCATCATCTAAGATATACTTATACCAAAGACATTCTTTTGCACAATATTTTTAAAGTAGAAAGTCACGATCATATATCCTTTGAGAAGGTAATGTAAGTGTGTCACTTTTACTAAACTGTTCTGAACTGAAACAGATACATTGATAATTTTTTTCGATAAAGAACTAATCACACCTAAATGTTGTCATAGCGCCTTCTCTGTTACTTCAAATAAAACCCTATCGGGTGTTTAACGCCCTCCAACAGTTTATATCATTTCTTAACTCTCTGATCTTGGTTGTAATATACCTGAACCACATTATTTCTACATCTCTTAATTAGTTTAAACTCATTCAAAGAATGTATTCATTAGCAAAGATGCCCCAATCTGTAAAAACGTGATTATTTTGCACTTATGAATCTTGCTTATCAGGATCGTATCTTTATCTCTGGGACTTGTAAATTATAAGGAGATGTAGAAACTGACCACATGCTGAGAATCAACTTGGGAAGTAGTTCACCAGTGTTTCATTTTAATATACGGAAATTGAAAGATCTTTGCTAGATGTAAAAACTGGCCTACTCTTTTAAAATAAATGATTGTACGCAAATAGAATGACACGTTATTTTTTTCCCAATTGAAATATATAGTGCATCGACAATACTTTTCCTTCTTTATTTCAATTTAAACCTTGAAATTCTTCCGTAAGATTAACGGATTTTCGTTAACATTCAATCCTGAAGTTTGAATTATTACTAAAATTTACATTACTTAAAGAGGTATCATGATACCAAAAAATATCATATTATTCATATTATATTATTCATATTGATCATTATCATATCAATTAGTAAGATCATGAGATGATGTGCATGTTTTAAACATTGTAAACATTTGAAAATCTTCGTTCAGTGTTTTTTTTCGTAAATCGACATACTGACACACTTTTGATACAAATCCACATGACAACTTGTCAGAAAATAAGATTCCCAATGTACTTTATCTGTTCACAGGAAAATGCATACGATCTTGCTAAAGAAATGTACATCAATCTTTGAATATATATTGATGAATTGTGTTTTTTTCAAGCCTCTGATGTACGTTCCTCCTGTGCATGGAAATAAATAAGTTAGCTAAGAGGTCTATGAAGTATGAACCATGCAGTTTTAAGGTAGACACATTCCATAAGGCGTTCCTTCTACTTCTCACATAATCATAACTCAATAAAATCAAAAATCAGAATACAATATATAGTTAAAAGAAAGATTTTTTGTCACTTGTTACAACTCAAGTTTTGTACATGTCTGAGATAAATGAAATTTGCATGCAAGAACAATACATACCAGAACAAACCATAACACAACAAAACATGACACAACATAAAATAACATAACACAATAATATGTGTACATAACACAACACAACACAATGTGACACAATGAACGCAACACAACAGTAGACATGAGATCATGACATTACTCATAACTTATTATCGTCATACAAAGACTTCTTCCAAAATGAAAATACAGGAAATCAAACGTGTTGCACAATTTCGTAACTCAATAATACAACTTGAGTAAAAGGTTCAAATAAGGTTAAATCAACGTGTGGTTTTTACTCTTGTTTTTTAAAGCTTCATTTCATGTTCTTTTAAAAATTCAACATTGGTGTCATGGAGTAGTAGTTATTTTCCTTTTCATGCGATCTGATGGATCTGATGGATCTGATAGATCTGATGGATCTGATGGATCAAAGATTTATGAATAAAAATGAACTTGTTGAGACACGTAATTCAAGAGGCATATCTAAATATCAATACAGGTGTAGGAACGTTCTAAGAAATGGTCACTATTTGTATTGTATTGAATTCAAAGTTTCATTGCAGTTTCTTGCGAGATAAGTATGTAAAAAATGTTGCAGTTTATGAGGGAAAATGCAATAAATCAAGACTGTTTTTCCCCTCTAAAAGGGTCACATTGGATGTACTTTCAAAGTTTTACGTTAGATTCCAGACACTTTAATCAGACAAAAGAGGTGTGACTTTTGACTGTTTAAAGTGTCAAGAATAACTAGTCACTATCAGTTCATAATTAAAGGTTACTATTTTAATTGTAATGTGATATCCATTCAGTGTTTAGAAGGTGCTGCATCAAATTTCAAAACGGACTATCGCAAGAAAAACCGTTCCTGTGTTTATTAAAAAAATGTTTTTCAAATCATTCCTCGTTGAACTGAAAAGATCACTGAATACTATTTAGTTATCAATTTGTTATTTCAAGACACGCCGCTAATGACTGACATATTGCGGCTTTGAACAATTAGTTCCTTATCCACAGTATTTTAAGATTAACATCAATTATGAGTATGTTTGTTGATAAAATGCATCATTATGTCATTTGATACATTGAATCATTCTCGCCCCATCTCAGTCATTTATTCCTATACGACCTCTGTTCAAATAAGAGTCCTTCTCGAACTTCTAGCAGGCTCCCATAGCGGCAAAATATTGCAACATAAGTTACCGTTGCAACATTTCAGCCAATGAACACCACATGCATGGATAACATATTTGTTGTCACACAGGCCTGTGTAATGATGTAGTCGCTAAATAAGGACTGTGAACAAGACTCATAGTGCAAAGTGCATATTCGAATAATTTCAGTTTTCAGAAAGCATGAGTAAATGTCTGATACGTTTTGAATGGTTATGATGAAATAAAGAAAAAGAAAAGGTTCAGAAGTAAACCATAGGCACATAACATAGGTTTATCTGATAGCCATTCAGGTGATTTCGTCCATTTGTTATGAAATGTTTTTATGTACACTGTTTTGGCTTTGGAATATCAAGGAAGCAATTACAGATATATGATTATTATACGAAAACTAATTTTCCTAAGGATCGTATACCATAACCTTCTTTTCATCTTTTTTCTATCGCCTACACACTTCTTCTTTAAGAAAAGATAATATCTATTATGAGCGATATTTATCAAAATCTTATTACCTATTAGCGCGTTATTGCTAACATTAACTTGTTGTCATACACCTTAACATTTTCGCTAAACATTCAATGACATTGCTGTATTATGTTAAGGATTCATTCATCACTGATATCACTTTACACTCGAATATAATCGCTTTGTAGTAGAAAACATTCAACTGAGTTGACAATAAGGTATTGGGCCTTAGGGTAGGATGATAATGTTTGCAGAACGTTTAGCATTTCCTTCTTGTTGTGGAGTTAATAAATAATCTCATTGAATAATAAGAAATGACAATAATTATTTCTTAGAAGTATATCATATTTTCAATATAACACATTAACACACAATACGTTTCCTTAGTAGAATTATATTTAAAATGTTATATTGCCTCATTATCGTCATATCAGAATAATCCTGAAAGCCTAAAGCGCACACAAGTGTTTCAGTAAATGCAAAGATAATGCATATCTCTCGATGTTACTAAAGAACTGTACTCGGGTAATCTACCATAAACGATATTTCATATTTGATATAACGATAATAAGTTCATTATAAAAGAAAAAGATAATTACAATGTTGCATTGAATGAGCATGAAATACATCTGAAATATTCCAATTATGCTCACAGCCAGAAAAGCACAAAAACGGCAGCCGTTATCGTTAATTATACAACAATGCTAATACTATGTTATGACATCATTATTTTTACAGGATTGCCTTAATAATAAATATTTTTGTTCTCAGTTCAGTGATTAAGGTAAGTTCAAAAGCTGCAAACAATACTAGATAGCCGTTTTCAACAGTCCATTTTTGTTCTATTTTGTGCACAGCTGAGATAGTTTTTTCTTATATGTATCTCTTAGACCGATTTTGGCCGTTATAATATTTTCATTATTGATTGCAGGTCAAGTCTAAAGAAATAAAAGATATTCATTGCATCGGTAGAAACAAAAGTGACTGCTCACGTCCTTAGGTGCTTTAAAAGCCAATTTGAGAGCAAAAAAGCGTGCTGTAGTGTTTTTAAGCATTTTGTCTTCATTATAATAATACCAATTTTTTTAATGCAAAATTCATAGTTAACGAGTCATCTGTATTTTCAACCAAGTTCTCAAAGTCTCTCAAACTGTTCGGCAGGTTCTGTTAAAAGACAGGTGCTTACGTTATGTTATGAAGGTTTAGTGGGCGTCTGATGGTGCAGAGAGAACTAGGTTTCTATAATTTGAACTCAGGGAATCAAGAAGTCCAAACAGGATTTGAATAATCTATATTTTAACAAACCAGGCTGGGGGTTTCGGACAAATGCTGATACAACAATATGATCTGAAATAGCGACATTAAAATCAGCTATAGGCCAAGTTGGCAGTAAGGTTTGGGTGCAATGCTACACTGAAATTCAGCGCAGTACCACCCATGGTTCGCTAGTTCCAGCCGATGCTCGCAGGTTTCACCGCAATGCATAGCCACAATGGTGTTGCGGGCTTTCTCCCTGCAATAATACTAGCAGCCGCGATATGAGTGAAATAATCTTGAAAGCGGCGTTAAACACCAACTCACCTCACCTCACCAAGTTGGCAGATGGTCATAGGCGTTTACCTTAAGCATTTCTTTTAGATTTTTAAGTGATGACCCTGCTGCATTTTATAAGTCAAAAATAAACGTGAAGCTGTTTGTTTGAAATCACTGGTAGAGCAATGTGCTCCTGTTATCTGAACCCGGAGTAGAAGATTGATCAGAGATACTGTGTATATGTCAGTATCAAGTAGACAAAAACAGGGGATCATTTAGTGAAAAGAATATTGATATTTGATGACAGATTTATTCTATAAGTAATATTCTTCTGCTGTACATTACAACATGTAGTTTTTCTTGCCTGTATTTTGCAAATTACAATACCTGCAGACAGAATAAGATAGCAAATTCACAGAGACGTAGTGACCAGAGAGAAATCAGTTGCAGTTAATGTATACTGCCATGTAAGTTTTCAGATGGAAAATGAATATAGTTAGTATCTAAACAGGAACTTAAAGCGTTTATATTCCGTTGATATTTGAGTTACAATTTCAGAAAAAAAAACAATGTAAACTGTACCGATTTGTTTTAGTGTTCTGTGACAATTGGTTTGGCTATCACTTTTACTCGTACAAGCCCGAAATGATGTTAAAGTAATTAATTTTGTTTTGGTTTTCAGTAAGTGAAAGTTAATTACAAAAGACTATTCAGAACGTTTCCATGTCCCAAGATCAGAAATGTGTGTCAAGCACTCGTTAACTCCTCAAAGCATATCAGCAGCTAATTATATTCAAATGTTTAACTTCAGACCTGTATAGCGATAAGAACGTTAAACTGGCGTATCCAAATTTACGTGTCGTGTTTACATGATAAACTTTCAGAATTAAAATGTGTTTTCTCTAATTCCGATTTATTCACTTCATCGTATATATGTAAAGATAAGCATTCAATATGTTTATATGGAGCACAAAGGTGTAGTGGTAAGCATGCTTGCCTCTCACGCCAGAGACCCGGTTTCGAATCCCGGTGGAAACACCAAAAATTTGGGACTTGGGTCTCATCTTGATGTTGTGTCTCTGGGCAAGACACTTCATCAACTTTGCACTCAGGGGGAAAGCAAGTACCTAGTTATAGACTTACTGTTTTTCCTGTGTCGCAAAGCGTTACCGTATTGTTTACAGTGACTTGTCCTTTTATCTGATGAAGAATAGTTGCAATTGAATGAAAAGTTTCTTTACCAGTTGACAGTTTTTGAGACATAAATTTCAATGTTATTCCCTTTAGAGGCCAAATGTTACGTGTGCCATTCAAAACGTGTCTTGTTAATCCGTTGTTTCCGAACAGTTCTCCACGTCACGACCCGTCTGGAGTGACGGCCGACTGACGTTGAGCCGAGATTTAGGTCACGTTTATCAGTTCAAAATGTTGACAGTTTTCGCGTGTTTATGCTGAATTATATATTTGTAGCTGAAACCTAGTCTTTACATGAAATGAATTAAATGATTTTTGCTTTCAGTTGTAGTTTATTTTCATCTGTTTCTTTATCAGATGTAATGAACTACATTACACCAAAGCAGCGTACGTTTTCCGAAGTGAAGGGGCCGACATTCCAATCACAAGTGTAATGTAATGTTTTAATCCGCGTTTTGCGTTTCACAATAGGGAAGCTAAATTTTACTTTAATTTGACGATATTTTCATTGTAATAAACGTGGGTAATAAATAGGATACAAAACTCGTTCCCCTTTCATATCAAGTTTATGTCCCTCGTGAAATAATTTTGTTTTGTCACTCACCAAGGCTCGTGACAAAGCAAAATTATTTCACTTGGGACATAAACTTGATATGAAAGGGGAAGCTCGTTTGATATCCTATAATTATCATATACTTAAAAGAATTAATTATTTTGAGTTTTTCAAATGTTGTTACTGTCATGGTTGGGCTAAAGGATATTGCAGATCTCAAGTATATCAATACAACAACGTTTCATTTGTTCACTACTAAAACATCCATCAAGAATACTAAGAAAACCATTCCATAATTGCCTATAGGTTTTAAACTTAGTTCATTTTATCACTTAATCATTCATTTTGATTATTCATATATGTTTATATGTTCGTATTCTTCATAATGCAAAAATCACTTCGTAAACGCACACTCATCGTTAAAAATATAATGACAAAAAAAGTCTCTATGTTTGCATTTTCGTTTACAACATTTGAAAAATTATTCATGTAACTGTGACATAATTAGAATATATATTTCATAAACAAAGTTTCGAAATAAATGTGTAAACTTGCGGACAGGTCGACGATATATCAGTTTAACGATAATATTCCTTTTTTCTAAATTTGCGAAAATCGAGTTGGTCCGCTTACTTTTACATCCATTGGTAAAGTTGAATTGTCTTTATGAATTTAACTATACAAATAAAATAATTTCTATTAAAAAATGTCTCCTTGTTTTAATAGTTTTATTGTTTGTTTGAACCTAAACGTCCGTGCAGAAATGAAACATGTTTCTAGGAAATTTAAAAAAAAAATCTCGTTTGCAATATTTAACATAACAATGTTGTAGTGTTAAATAGTTGAAAGCACAGACCATTTTTAAACATGTATTTATATATAGTTGGGCACGGGGCATGATGCCTAATGAAATGCTACATGACATCCCTTTCCTGACAGAAATATTCCTGGACAGTGTATTTTTTAAACCTTATTCATCAGCTAGTAACTTCATTAAACCTTTTGCAAAATGCACTAGAGAAAATCCTGAATGCCTAGTACATAGAAAACAAAACAAAGTTATTTAAAACATATGATAATCTTACCTATACCAGAGAAAGACTTAAATAGAATGCATGAATGAAAATTTTACTCTTCTCGGGGATGTTGAGACACCTGTGACTATGGCAGTGTGATAAGAGTTACACAACACTTCTACAGGTGTTCACTTTGTATGATGTAACGTATCACCATATCTGACTCTGAACCCATTAGGTGTTAAGGCATACAAACGCTATGTGCAGACCTTGTTAACCTTTTGACCTTCAAATACCAACAAAATCTATCATTTATCTGGAAGGATTTGAAAGAGATTTTGTAATGTTACGAAATGCATGTGACATACACCAAACAGTATTTTAACATAGACAGTTCAGAGTATTCCTGGTGAGACACTAATCTTGCAATTTGCTAAATCAAGCGATAGTGCTTAGGATCTCAATGATTGATTTGTTTGACTTAAGATGTGCTACAATTCCTTTTAAATAAGTAATAATTTGGAAAAAATATACTGCTAGTGTCAAAGTGCAAATCTACAAGACATTTAAAAAATTGCTTCCCTAAGGTTGTCTCCATCAGCTACCTCCAGTGTAAAACTTAGTCAACAACTTTCCTAATGCTTCAAATACCAGCAAACACCTGGAATGTCTGGATATGCAGATGTCATATATATGAGTCTAACAATTCACAGGATAATTCATTTTGTTAATTCATGTCCTAACAGACAACATACTATTTTACAACCAAAAATTCGTTGATAATTTCATGCTAGTAACTTATACTTTGAATAAATTGTACATACTATTGTGGAAAACCTTTAAAAGGTATATCAGAAAATGCAACCACTGATCCCAAATGTTTTCACATTGGCATTGTATATATTGCTTATTGTTACATAAAGAGAGCCTTGAAGGTAGTACGTGTACAGAATGACGTTATATTTTATATTAAGGTGAAAGGAAAAATCAGTGAGGAGCATACAAAGTAACTTTAAACCTCCAGGTAAATGAACATAAGCTACTTTTATTCCTAAAAAATTGTTGTCAGACAATGGAAAACTCACTGCCTTTTGAAAGTCTTCATATTGACTCCAAAAGTACACAGAACGGCGTCGTGTGAGACTCCTGAAACCTATTTTACAAGCATAAAGAGGATTAGAAGATACTCAGTTTAGTTGACCCCCCCCCCCCCCACTCTCCAACCTCCCCCCTCATAAGACATAAATGCTTTGTTAACTTTGAAACACATGCTGTTCTTATCTTGAAATAATTCCAAAGCTATTTTCAAATAAAAATAACTTAAGGACCTATACATAAATTATGACTCAACAAGACATTTTATGGCTGCTAGATGTAAAAGCACAATTAATAATATATGTTGTCAGCATATTTTTTAGGGTTGATCCTCAAAATTTTGGATCTAAATGGTTTTAAAGAAGTGCGACGTCGTTTGTTCATGGTATCATGTTGTCTTCTGGCAATAAATGAACCAGATATGAAGAACGATGAATCATGAAATATTTTTGACTGTCGCATTGTCAAATCTTGTTGCATTCATTTTTGTTGCTTATGACTAATCCTGTTTCCAATAAAAATCACAAATATTTATGCATAAGAAAGTTACTTTCAAAAGTTAGATCATATAAACGTTTCTAGGCTTTTGCAACTGAGTATATGCATGTTTAAAATGCAATATTAATGATCAAGCTATTTTTACAAGCATGCGTATGAAATGGTATTAGTGACATATCTTTTCCATCTTTCAAGATAATTACACTATAGATGAAGAGCATTTTTGCGTGTTTAAAATGTCAATTCGTCCGGGGAAGCGCAATATAGTTGCTGATGGTGTGATCACATATATATCAATGTTCCACTTTAATTATCTTCAAACAAAAACTTCAGTACAGTGTTTAGTTTCGAGAGGAAACTAATTATGTGACATACTGCTTTACAGCATATTATATTCTTATAGTATTTTACATAATTTCTTTACTAATCTTTACTTGTACATGTAAGATGTGACATGGTGTACACACCACTCAGAGAGTGTTTTATCAAAATGAAAACTATCTATTGAACGAGAATAAAGAGAAAAGTTGTTCTCTGTTCTTAAAAACAGTTAATTCCTTGATCAAAAGATGCTTTAACACGAGTGAAATTTCTAGACTACTTGAAAACAATATCAAACATTCTTGACGAAAACACAATTGGTGAAAATTAGCACAATTTCGTACACAGAAACACACTCTAACCACACTATCTAGTACCATACTATAAAAAAACACACAGCTGTTCCATTTATAACTTATAATTCTTAGTATATTCAGAATAAGGTACCCAATTCTCTATAATATACTGAGGGGGGGGGGGAATGACAGCTACGTCATCTTCAGTGAGGAGCCTATATTCAATCTAGACTATGCAGATGGCAGAGTACGGGTTTGACGCCGCCGAAATGAAAGGTATCAGCGGAACACCATCAAACAACATGACAGATACGGTGGTGGGTCAGTTATGGTATGGGGCGGCATCACATACAAGAACAAAACAGAAGATATTCGCCTTGATGGACGTCTGACAGGTGTTCGATACCGTGACAAGGTCTTACGTCTTGTGGTCTAAACTTTTGCAAGGAGAACAGGGTGGCGTTTTGAGCTCCAACAGGACAATGCTAGTCCCCATTCAGCTCACCTCACAGTAATGCCTTCGCCTGCTAAAAGTCCGGACATACACCCTCTTAAACATTTATGGAATATGCTAGGTTGAAGGGTTCGTGGGAGGCGTATTCAAACGCGGAATGAGGACGATCTCTTCCAGTGTCTGCAGCAGGAATGGCGTGATATACAGAGAGGTAGGATAAGAAAACTGATTGGTAGTATGCAAAGACTTTCCCAGACAGTTGAGAGAGCAGCACGTTGGGGACATACTGACTTCCTTCATTTGAACTGATAACAATGATACAAGTCGTTATAAAATGATGTGAATATTATCTGTGACAACCTGTGATTTCATGCGATCCCTTATTTTTTTCCCCTTCAGTATATATACACATTTAGAAGAAAGCTCTTGAACCTGTTTGACCAGACGTATCAAGGAATTATTATTTATCATTATCAAGTCGTTCTGAAAAGTGCTAATGAAAATTCTGATCAGTTTTACTAATCCCACTCTACAATGACGGAATGCTGATGTCATCTTAAAACTTTCACTCACATTCTACAAGTTCACTCTATCCACTATTTATAGCAATTGAATGTCTGTGCTATTACACTTATAGGACTTTCCGACCATAAACCACAACCATGTTACCTTACAGGAAGCAAACAGCATTTGCCTGATGTACACAGTACTGTAAGCTGACATGCTGGGTCAAAGCACAGAAGATAATGAGATTCAATTACTTTCTGTGCACATCAGGTTAAAGTTAGTTAGTGCATTGGCGGAGGCGTGGAGATAAACAGTCATACTATCTTACTAGTTCACCTGAATGTAACATGAGGATTCATGTTTTATTTCATATAAATGATAACGTCATTTTTTCTATATCAATATCCAGACAATGTGATCTCTTTCGCTAATCGTTAATAATCTCTGGTACACGAAACCTTAGAATGATGGTTCATATGTTCTTTAAAATTTCAATCCATATTTCTGCTTATGTAAAAGATTCTTTATGTGAGATTTTCTTTTGTAAAACGATGGTATTTGTATAAACAATAAAAATTATTGAAAAGCCACTCTGTGATTTTCATGACATAAGTAATCTGTATGATGCCATGATACGATTTTGTAAAATGGTACATACTGATCGTCAATTTAATTACAAATTAAAATGATACTTTTCAACAACAGTCACTACATGCATTTTGGCTATTACAAAGCCACGTGAAACATTATATTACACATTCTGTGTCACTTTAATGTTATACGTATGATCTTATATTTACTGTATAAGAGGTAGATTACGCTCTATTTTTGCACTTGGTCGTTGCACAAAACACAAGTTAACATTCAGTCACTTTGTTAACCTTGGTGCAATATAATGTCAAAATATATAAAATTGAACTTACAGTTAGGGTCGTTTCGTGAAAAGACCCCCATGATACCTAATTTGAACAACCATTTGCATTTCATGCATGAAATAAAACAATATAGGTATCAGGCTGGAGATGCAAGTTTTGCATAATTTCAACTGCGCTAACTAATAAACAATCCTTATGTATCTATTTATCTTTTTTTTAGTATTAACCATCGTCAACACTCTTTTACAGGTGTTGATTACACAATGTAAAAAAATAACCAGGCGACAACAAGGGAATGCAATCTTATAATAGCATTTCCTTTCCCTATTATATCCAAAATATTAAATTCATTCTCAATCAATATTACAAAGACGATTGTGAAATGTTAACCCATTTACATATAAAACAATAATGACTCTGTAGAGAGTGATTGTTGTCTGTTCACCAGTGAGCAGAGTTATGTGTTTGCTTGATTGTACCTCAAAGTACGTTTTAAGTACGCCTTAAATGAAAATAATATATAATTCTAAAAAAATCCTTTTTGAAAAGATATATAATTCTCAATACTTGAAAGATAAATTTTTCCGACTTATTCATTCTATCAATACGCACATCAAGTGTCAAGTACACAAATGATGTGTTGTTTTACTTCGTGTGACCACCTATTGAGTGCCTTAAGGAAGTAAATGAATAGAACTGCATGTTGTTGAGTTCGGCAGGTAAATTTATGCAAGTATTTGAGCAATACTGCTTCATATATACAGTGCAAAATTACTCAAGAGGAACTAGAGGATATCTAATACAGAACCGATCATAAACCTTTTTCTATCTACCATAACTGGATTTTAGTCACACTAGTAGAGTAAATATTCTGTTATGCGAAACATATCGTGTCAGACCATAATTCTAACCTATTGTAATTAAAGGATTTGACCTTTTAAGAGGGGGGCGGGATAGCGCAGTTGTTAGCGCGTTCGGCTTCGGATCAGGAGGTTCGTGGTTCGAATCCCGCCAGGGGCTCGGCAACTTTGTCTGCAATAGAGAACTGTTCTATGCAATGCTATACTGAAATTCAGCGCAGTATCACCCATGGTTCGCTAGTTCCAGCCGATGCTCGCAGGTTTCACCGCAATGCATAGCCACAATGGTGTTGCGGGCTTTCTCCCTGCAATAATACTAGCAGCCGTGATATAAGTGAAATAATCTTGAAAGCGGCGTTAAACACCAACTCATCTCACCACAACTCACCTTTTTAAAGTTTCTAATTCTATATTCTTTTGAAAAGTGGCCACACAATTTTCCGAAATAATTTCATATGATATTGTGATTTTTATACCAAATTATACAATGAATGAGCATATTGTCGTATGATTTGAGATCCGAATTAATTATATTTCTTTCTAGTGGATCAGCATTGTTAAACAGTATCGTTTTCAATCTTTCGCTTTGTTTGCACATATCATCCACATTTTAAAGTTAAAGCCTGACCAAAATTTTGCACAATAATTTTCATTTTCAATATGAAATGTTACCATTTACATTTTTAAAGTTAAAGCTTTAAATAAGATATCGTTGTTTAATCAGATATATTAAATAAACTATTTGAATGTAGGAAAACGTGGAAGGTATCATTAAAGAATTCTGTGTTAGAAAAGAGACATATGGCTTTGAAGATAATAGTCAGTGGGCCTAAACTTGTACAACAACCATATCAGTTTAGGTTTGCTGCAACTTGTCGGTGAATAAAAGAACTTCATATCGAAATATTCTACAATATATCATAATCATAAAACAAAAATGTTCTACTAAAAGTCTACGCACATTAATGAGCAAGTTCGCTTTAAAGATAGGCACTGATGTAAATGAATATATCCAAAGAAGGGCGGTAACTCTTGTATGGGTGAAATTCATTTTTGAAAATATTTGCCTAAACACCTTCAATAGGGGGCCTCTTTTATGTTTATTTATGATATAACCTTATGTTGAATGCCATTTTTTTTGTCAATCAGCCAATGGATAGTTAATTATTTGCAAGAACTGGAACTTTTAAAAAGCAAATCATTTTTTGGTGCAAAAATGATAAGCCGCACTTCATCTATCTTTATTTTTTATTCTTCTATTAGCTCAATATTCCTTCTATGCAGATTTTTAAAAATTCAGTTTACTCATTTATTTTTAGTGAAAAACTAAATGTATAGCCCTTTCATGCTCTTATTGGCCAAAGTGAATCCTGGTTTCTACTCTGAGGTTGTTTCTCACAAAGTTATAATTAGTTTATTGGTAAATTGAATGTACACTCTTCAATCACAAATCAATAATTATGAACTTATTGCTCATTTGACATTATAACTAACAATAATCCTGTGTATTAGATAGTCTATTTGAGAGAATGTAAGTTATGAACTGTTGAATTGAAATGTTAAGGGCTTTCTTAATAAATGATACTTTCTGTTTAAAATATCAGTTGCATTTTCGTGACTGGAGAACAGATTCTTTGTCATTTAACTTTCCCAGATGGTGTCCCATATATAGCTGGTTACAAGTAGTAAATGATACAAATGTTAGCTGTTTTAATTTTTTGATCACACTGTCAGTATTTTGCAATCTTCAGGAACTTGGTTCTGTTATATTCTTGTATATTGAACCCTATGTGTTACCTTCTAAAACGTTCAGATCAGCAATAACTACATGGCAATCTTTTTAAAACATATAATTCAGGTAGGTTTTATAGTGCATTAGATCGATACAAGTTCAATTGAAGAAAAGTTCAAAAGAATGCACTGTTGACGTTGATAACACAAGCGTGCGATTAAAACTACATCCAACCATTAGAACTTCTTCCTGTTATTTTACCACACAGCACCTTTGGGAGACACTACTTAAAATATAAAGACCACTATATCATATGGACTTTACTAACTGTATTGTTTTCACTCCCTCATCTCAAACATAATGTCAAAGGTTAACAATAAAAAATCGAATGGTTTCATTGGTGTCGGTTGTCAACATATCATAAACAACGCAAGCATGAATGTATGGACACATTGATTTGTAGAACTGACAAATTATGAATTTGTAGGAAGAACGAATTATGAATCAAGCAATCCAAGTGTTTGATTATTGATTGTGACAAGAAATCATACAATACGGACATGAACATGTTTAAAGTAGAAATTGAATTATCGTTTTCACACAAATTATACTCCAATGTGTCAAGATGACTGCGCTTTTCAACAGCGTATTAACTAGCTGTGTAAAGGTGTGTGATGTGACTTTGCTATTGAGTCCTGTAAAGGACATGAAAAGAACATTTCAAACATTGGATTTCATCACATATTCCACCATACAAAAAATTGACAAAATTAGTTTAAACTAAGGTTAGCAAGTCTAAACCATATAGAGATTTGATTTTTTTTCTCTTGCATCCAAAGTATCAAGACTAGGTCTTTTTCAGGTAAGTTAAAAACAGCAGTTATCTTTCCGTTATTATGAGAAAATAACTACCTTTTGCTTGAAATGTCAATAAAGCATTTGTTACAAGATATTGTTGACTTATGTATTATCGTAGGGCTTTAATGTTTTATTTAATCACTGTCTGTATCATGGAATCCTTTGTTTGTAAATCTGGTAACAAGTGTAGGAGTTCTCAATAACGAGGTGCACAGTGTAATGCTTTGTCAGCAGTTTTGAACTTAAATGTATCCTGATAGTCAATGAAAAGTAAGATAAAACACTGAAGTTATTTATGAATACTAGAAACCTAACTATGACACTAAAATAAATGGTTAGATCTATTCATTCGTTTCATCTTTGGCATAAATGAATTAACGAGTCATACTGACGTCAAACGTGTAAACAGAAAATACCACCTTAATGTCGTATATGAAATACATCAACTTGAGTTGATTAAGGTTAGAACCATTTTGATATTTTTGATAAGTAATATTTTAACTTTAATCTACGAGTGTTCATATGTGTGATATCAGAAGGTACGAGGCTGAGATTTTTTGCATTCAAAATCATTGTTCAACAATCTTCAGTAACTAAATTAATCTCTGACCGTAACCCTGCCATAAGGTATCGTGAATAGGGATGTCATTTCATTGTGACGTCATCAGCATTATGACGTCAACTCATTGTTATATCATCATAATTGTGACATCATTGTAATACCATCAATACGGACATTAAAGGATGATGCAAAAGCATGAGGATATCGCTTGGAAGAGATCAAGCGATATCTCCTAGGAGCTATCATTTTGGCAGTAGATTTTAAACAATGCCCTGTTAGCATCTAGTCAAGACTTTGCAATTGTCTTCATCGTGAAGTAATGAAATCACAATGCTATGACGCCTTAAGTATGACGACGTCACAATGCTATGACATCACCTCACTTGCAGTCTTAGGATAGTGTAGTGATCAGAATTGTACGTTCATAGTGGATATGTAATGAAAAATGATTTGGATGATAAATACTAAATAATGCCACTTATGGCGGAAATATTGCCCAAGCTGCGTTAAACAACAATTCACTCACTCAATCACTGGATGATACATAAAATCTCACCCTCGTGTCTTCTGATATCATTATACATCAACACGAGTTGATAAACTTACAAATACCCGAGGCTTGTCTGATATCAAATATAACAACACTCGTTGCTAAAAGTAAAAAGGCAAACCTCGGATATTCATAACTTTTATAAACTCGTGATATTAACATATATAAGGTACATGTGTATTATCAAGCATGTATTACACAGAAAAAAAGCATCACACTGATTTAACTATAGCTATCAGACAGAGATGTCGTGGTTTTTCCTATCTTCAGAGGTCGATTGGTACCGGTGCGGGGGTGTTTAGACTCTCTGCCTACGTGTTCTTTACTAAGGACACAATTGCTCCAGTTTTCGTTTTTTTCACTAATAGCAGTCATTTCTTCAGAAATTCAGTAGAATCTCAGCTGACACTTGAAGTTCTGTAAAAGCTACCCTAGCAATCATAGTAGATAACTTTGTTTTATCATTTCTCAATTTGAGATTGAATTTTAAGTGAAAACTCGATGACCTCATAAATGCTTAAAACCATTTTGCGATTATGCAAATATTCAACTTGATTGGAAAATTGGAAGCTGAAAACAAAAGGAATTTGTATCTACGGAGAGATGTGTTTGTGTGTCCTCTTGATTAAAGTTGTAACGTATCAATTTCTTTTCAAAACGAAGTATCAAAATCGATAAATTAATGAGTAAGTGGATCATTGATTGATAATTTAAACACATTCAATAAAAATGAATCGATACTGAAGCTCATAACAAAAACGATGTTTTTATGTAGCATTTTACCTACATTTTCATAACCTCATTTGAATTAATATATCTACATGCACTGCGCAAACGTTTACTGTCAATCAACACATTGATTTGATCAGTAGGAGGAACAGACAGCCCTGTTGTGCGGAAATAAACATCGTATGGTCACGAAGAGAGTGGTTTCAGAGTGTTTTTGTTAAATTCAAATTCGAGAGGACATTCCTATTTTTCATATAGGTCATTAATACGTGATTATTTCACAATTCCTTTTTTACTTTGAATAAAATTTAGGTTGCTAAAGATGACACATGTACAATAGTGGGATATGTCGTGCATTCACTCAAACAGAAAGAAAATGGAGAAAAACATTGATCGGCACCACGAGCGTCATAAACATTCGTCTCTCTTTAGGTGCGCGTCAGGCGTTTCTTTCGGGACTAGACCTTGTAAACCATAAAGCCTAACTCAAAGAAACTTCCTTCACTGGACCAGCTCCATGTGTGGTGGTGCATATCATTGACTTTCAACTTCTTCTTTGAATTCATATGTGATTAAAGAATGAAAGTATACCCAACAGTTAGGACGCTCGGACACATGTAGGACTCAGAACTACAGCAACACTTATCGAGGATTTCCAGGCATTCTTATGTGTAGTGGTGCATTTCTTGGACTTTCAACTTCTTCTTTGAATTTATATGTGATAAAAGAATGAAAGTATACTCATCTGATAAGGACGCTCTGATACATATAAGACTCAGAACTGCAGGAACACTTATCGAGGATTTCCAGGCACTTAAATGAGATATGCTTAATCAATATAACGAGGAGGGACTTTGATGTTGACGAGCTAATCACTTAATGATAATGACTGGCTTCGTCACTGATTAGTTCACCATTATCTACTACTCATACTGATGTTACCATATCAATTTCATGTTTATGCCTCATCTAAGCTGATATGAAGGGATAGAGAGGAAACATGCTTTCACGCTACGGGAAAGCATTCTAAAGACGTATTTAGTTTCAACTGCTGAATCGGCAATGAAACATAGCGGTACATGGAGACGTCATTAAATACATTTTGATGTAACACGAAAAACTACCCATTTTTATTTAGGCCTGATACTTTGACTTTTGTATAGCTAGAAAATGACAAATTGGATTTCACTGTTTTGAAAATTTTCGGGTCGTTACGACCTCTCTTTATCTTTAAAACAAATAGGTTTTCATCGTTAAAGTTATTAAGTGGTATTGTTTTGTAAATTGTAATATTGTTTTATTAACGTATTCATTGAAATCTGTATTTCTAACCTAAGATTTTCTAAGTTGAATCTTAACCTATACATTGATAACGTTGTGGACTTGTTTGATAAAGTTCTGTTATCGGGTGGTTTCTTCTGATATTTCATAAGTTTAGATTATATTACCCTTTAAACTAATACGTTTAGGTTTTTTTATCATTTGTCCAAACAATATTCTCGAAAACATCTTGTAATCAAATATTTTTTACCAACTTTTTTATTTCCATTGCAACAAATTATTAATGATCTCAGTATATAATAGTGTTCTTACTACAGATTACATATTTATTATTACAACAGTTTAAACTCTGAGACCGTTTAAATAGAAATACATACTCAACATCAGGCATGGCGGTACGGAGCTAACCTTCCTTGATTTGAATACGCCAATACAATTGCTATGTCTATCAGACCTGTGGACCTCTCAAAAACATCTTACAAAGAGCTTTGGCCTTGCTTTTAGGAAATTGACTTGCAAAAGAGGTGAGGTATTTTTACTTCGATATTTCAAAATTAAGCCTTTTGTGTGCATCTTTGAGTAGTTTTTTGGATATTGTTTTAAAACAAAATTCAAGGGCAAGTACCCATTTTCCTGATAAAAATGAGCAGAGGTGAGAGGTGGAGAGCATCGGAACATTCAGGCTTTGGTAAGCGAGGATGTATAATGTGTAGAGAATATGAACCTTATAAAGGTATTTCAAACATTGAGATTGAAAGAACAAAGGAAAGCTTTTAGGAGTATTTGCTCAATTGTCGTAAACAGGGATTTCACAAAAAAGAAAAAAACCCTGAAAAGTTGGAAACTGCTTTTTAACAACGTAGGAGGAGATGGAGCTGTCTCCTTGTGATGATTGTTGTTAATGATGGTTCGAAACTAAACATCCTTTTGTTATTATCCATTGGTGTAGGTGGTCTATTATGTCAATATCTCAAGAAAGCAGTTTCTTGGAAATTTCAAAATCTGAAAGAAGTCCCTGCCAAATGTTATGAATCCAAGAATAAACATAAATCTGCCCTTTTGAAAGACGTGATAACTTTAAAGAGATATCACGGGTAGAGCAATGTGTTCCTGTTATCTGGACCTGGTGTAGAAGTTTGATTGTACAGATAGAGAATCTGTGCCCTTTCCACACTTGAGAGGTGTAGATAAAAGAGAGGGGTTATTTAGTGAAATGTTGGTACTGGATGACAAATATGTTCGTAAGTTAATTTTCTTGTAAAGTATTCAAAGCATAAAATAATAGCAGCCCTTGTGCAATCTACAATAAGTACAGTCAAAATAAAATGGCAAATATACAGTGATGTAGTATATAGAGAGTGAAATTAATTGCAATGAATTTAGACTGCCATGGTATATATAAGATTGCAAATGAATATAAGAGGTATTTAAACATGAAATATTTGAATTAATTATTTCAGTAACAGCAGTGATATCTGTATAAACTTGTTTGAATGTTCTGAAACAAAAATTAAAATGTATTCAAGATAATTTGAAAGAGACTTATATCTTCATATGACAGATAGGAAAAGTATGTCCAGCACTTGTTCACTCCTCAAAGCATATCGGCTGCTATTTTGTATCCAAATGTTTAACTTCAAACTGTATGTTGTAAACTCTTGTGGGGATAAGATCTTTAAACCGGCGTAACTTACGCATCTTGTATACATGATACACATTTATCAATACACTAAACAGGTGGTCTGTTCAAGGGTTATTTCTCTCATGGCTGGACTAACAGATCATGCATATCTCATATACAACAGTGCTACATTTGTTCACTGTAAAAAAAGAGTGTGAGGGAAACCATTCGGTACATGTTTCAGGGAAATAACATGTTATGGCATCCAGTGTATTTTCATGATTTATGATTCGTCATATTTAAACTAATTATCCATAGAAGATACATCATTTCTTATCAAAATGAAGAATATATTAACACCATACACGCAAAGGGATTTTATCATTAAAGCTGAACTCAAATTTGAATTACAATGGCCACATAAGACATTACATTAATGAATACAATCTCATCAAGACCTTGAGGACACCAGGTTTAGATTTTTAAAAACTAGTCAATGTATGTATGATTAAACCGTTTGATTAGTCAGTTCTTTGATTGTTATTACAGTATCTTGAACAAGTGCTTGATTGATAAGAATGTAATCTATATGTTCGTCATATCTCCCCGATAGCAGAGGATTAGAATACAGATAAGGTGGCAGGACCCTCCCATTGACTCACGAACAGCAAGGCACCCTTCCTCTTGAAATCTTGTGTCTTGCCACAGCACAGAACAGCAGACACTGAATCAGAAAAGCGTCAAGCAAATCGTTATTTCACCCGAAACCTGAACAACTAACATGGTTATATGAGACATCTGAAAACCTCAGAATGTGCCTGGAAATCTTCATCCTGTGGTGGAATATAACCATGGGGATTACAATGCTTTATGGATGATTAAATGATGATAAAATATTATCATATCTGCAGAGCTTCTATATTAGACTATGACTTTCCATTGTTATGTAGCGAATTGATTGGGACACTTGCTGTCCGAAATTCAACGCCCTTTGTACATATCAAAATAATTATCATCATTTTGGAAGCTGTCATAACCTTGAAACGGTATCAAGCTCTTAATGAAATTTGGTGATGAAACCAAGATGAAACATTTTCATGTTTTTAAATAAATGATAAATTAACATAATGGTATTTGGTGTCATATAAATTTTGAAAACTATTCAATCAATATCTTGTTATAGTTATAGATAATGTGTAATGTGTTCGTTTACCCTGTTGAGAGTAAATGACTCAATTATATTTCGACATGAAATTATGTCAAAGGACGATTCAAGCATCACAAACAAATTGCTTTCTATCGAAATTATGAAATCATCTATGAAAATAACTCAAAATAATAGCAATTTTAAATTTGTCAATGTTTGAACCTTCCATGTAATAAAATCTCTTTCATAGTAATTACTAAATAAAGTGACATTTATACGTGCAAGAATGGTTCTTGTACTGGATGACTTGTCTATAAAGCTCCAATTCTGACCTTGTGAAAACAATGTATGTACTTTTATTTATTTGTAGACACCTGGCGAGCAACACCTCTCCACGAGGAAACATTCCAAGATATCTTCTCTCTCACCTGTCGACAGCATCTTACCTTGTGACAATTTATAGTAAGCTAGTAGATACCAGATTTTATCTTAATGTGACTTGGATTAAGGAAATGAATTATCCAGTGACTAATGGTTCCCAACCCTGTGACCTTGACCTCTTGGTGACGTTCCAGGAGTATGTTCACAGAAGGTCTGAAAACGCGTACTTCACACCTTTCTCGCCAATGGTTGCACACAGTGGTGCAAAAAGGTCGGTTTATACATCCCATACATACTTGAAATATTTTAGAAACAATTATAGAAACAATACATAGGTATACCGTGGATGTTTCTTTTTATCAATTACACGTTTCGATGAGAATATTTAAGTCTGACATTATTTCATTAGACCTAATCTCAGCAAAAATATTGTCTCATTTAGAAAAGAAGAATTTTAGACATTGATAGCATGTATTTACGTTAAGTGTGCATCATTAGGGCTTCCTCCACAAAGCACCTTCAACAACTGGCAACTCAAATCTTTAACTTTTCACAAAGGCTGTTATAAAGGCTTACGATTACTAAATGAAAGGAGACACTGATGGCTTTACCTTCTTGACCTTAAATCTTTTGTGGATTATACCACGTCAAAATGTTGTATTCCCAGGTAAAATATGACATACCTTAGGTTTAAGTATGGTTTATCAAGGAGTTATTAAAGGTATGCAAGAAGTTGTGTGTGAATCACATAATTCAGGGGAAACCAGGAGCGAAATGACTTCTGATATCAATGTTTGGGGAAACTCAAAGATAAGACAATAAGAACAAAGTTTTTAAGAGGAACATTTTCATGCTCTTGTTATGTTATATATGATTTACTATAATTTACTATTTTCAAATTATTTTTATTGACTAGAATCTATAATTGATTTTCAAAAGGGGGGAGGACCCCCTGAACCCATTTCCTGCGTTACTGCACACTAACTTATACAACGATAATATTTGTACGTACCAATAAACTTTGTCTTAGGTTGATAAGGTCCGTTAAAACGTGCACATTTTCAATACAAAGAATGCATGGGCAGTGATGTCCTATGTATACACAGACGCCTAATGATTGTTAAAATAATATAATTGCCATTTTAGACTCCAAGTAAAAACTTTAATATAATGGGAATTCAACAAATATATACTGTGATGGTTTAAACGAGTTAAACTTGAAATACACATAAGCCGGTGATTATCATTACCTATATTCAGTTATGGACTATAAGTGTTTAATTCCTAATTACAATATTTCGTTTCTTCATTTTGCAAACGTTTTGAATATTATATGAGTAACATATAAAAGACACAAAACACTTTCTATAATTAGATGAATTTTTGAACTTTTCAAGACCCTTTGCTAGAGTCGAACCCATAACCTCATGGTCAAGCAAACCTCAAGCACTGACCGTACCAACAGCTTACCAATTCGACCATCAGGCCTCAACAATGGACAAGGTTATTGTATCGGCAACTGTGGCGAAAGTGGCACGTGTATGACTTTTTTTATTCTGTTTTTATATTAACCTATTACAAGTACAATTATGATTACTCTGTACAGTTTCGTAATTTTTTATTTGAGGTCTAATTAAGATTCTGTGACAAAATTTTCTGTTTCTGTTAACAAAATTTTAATTCAGTGATCTCTCAAGGTCTACAACTTTGACGTCACATCAATTCCAACTTTACAGTTCAAAATATTTGAAAAAATGCCTACCACATTAAGAATTCCAATGTAAAGAAAAAATAAACATATCTATAAGGACTCAAAATTCAAAATATTGATAAAACATAATGTTGAATTAATAAGAATTCGTGATGTGTTCGCATAGTTTCAATGTCAGTATCCATAGTTAGTGCCGGGTATAGCTTTGGACAAATCATGAAAAAGTTGAGATGTGATTAAACAGTGATTAATATTGTTGTCTGTTAATCAGTGAGCAAATTTATTTTTTGCTTGATGGTATTTCAAAGTACTTTGCCTTTAATGATAATGATAACAAATTTTTAAATTCATTTCTGAAAATATATATACATCTCTTTTCTTGAAAGATAAAATTTTTCAAACTTACTCATTCTATCAATACGAACATCAGCTGTCGAGTATACAAATGGTGTGTGTTTTTACTTCGTGTGGCCACCTATTGAGTGCCTTAAGGAAGTAAATGAATAGAACTGCATGTTGATAAATTCAGCAGGTTGATTTATGTAAATGATCCCAAACGACTGTATCATATTTACAGTACAAACTTTCACAGGGAGAACATGGCGATTCCTAAAACTGTACCATTAATGGCCTTTTTCTATTTCTCTGAAGTGGGTTTTACCCACAAGTAGATTAAACATTCTGTTAAGTGAAACATAAATGTGGTAGACTTTAGTTCTTCAATATTGTAATACCTCGATTTGATAACTATATCATTTTATATTCTTTTCATTTGTGGTAAAACAATTTTTCCGTAAAAATATTTTCTTATGAAATTGGCAGTACGAAATTAAGTTGTTCGAAGCATTTATCAATATTTACCATCAAATCATTATAAGCCATTGTAAAACTAAAATGTCACTCTGTTTATAAAAAGGATTATGAAACGCGTATCAAAGTGACATGTAGATGGCATGTATTGATAAACTCACGGGCAAAAAAAACGCTACCACTTTAGATTTGAAATTACGAAAAAAATCAAACTCAGATTGAAACCGAATTGCATGAAAACACTTCGCCAAATACAACAATGATTGTTTCATATTGAACTGTGGTATCAAACACATGCTTTTCCAAAATTTTTTCAAATTATGCTTTTCACCTTTTTTCATGCATTTCAAAGCAAAATTGCCCAATGCCCGACGGGTATAAAACCAATGCGAATTGGTTGTCTGACACCCACTTTGTAAAAAAAGATTGTGAGCGAGCAATCAGGATGATTGGAATGGGAGCCACCCACATCCATGTTGCAAGAACGCTTGGCTGTCACCGTACAACTGTCACGAGACTAATGCAACGTTATCGTCATTCGGTATAGACCTCAGATAGACCAAGATCAGGCCGACCGGGAGTCACAACCCACCAGGACGACCAATATCTGCGCACGTTACACCTCAGAAACCGCTTCTTGACAGTGACATCATCGGCGTTGAATGCCCTGGGTCACCGGGTAAGCAGACGCACAGTTGCCGGACGTCTAAGGTTCCATGGCATTAGGGCATACAGACCGTTTCGGGGACAGTTGTTGACAGACGAACATCGCCAACGAAAACTTAGATGGGTGAGGACGGTTTAACGTTGGCAGTGTCGTCAGTGGCAGAGGGTGCTTTTCTCGGACGAAAGTCGGTTTTCTCTCTTCAAAGCAGATGGAAAAGTACGAAAGAGGAAGCGTCATGGTTTGGGGAGGCAAACTTGGTGAGGAGAAGACGCCGCTGGTTACGTCGATGACATTCTCCATCCCATCGTCTGTCCCTTTCTTTGACAACAGGCGCAAGGTGTGATCTTTCAACAAGACAATGCCCAAGCGCACACAGCTCGAATTACTCAGAACTTCCTTCTAACAATAACATTGCCGTGGCCAGCATGCTCGCCTGACATGTCACCGTTCGAACATCTTTGGGACGCTTTGGATCGTCGTATTCGTCAACGTATTCTTGTTGAATCAACTTTTTAAAATCTCACTTTTGTATTTATTCTGTAATCTAGATTTAAATAAATTGTAGCGTTTCTTTGCCCGTGAGTTTATAAAAGATTCATTTCACGTTGTCATAGTCTGGTGAAAATATAAAGCCTTTTGGGACAGCTATAGTAAGTTTTAACAGAGACCAAAAAACGTTGATGTGAGGTTCAAAGCTATAACCAAATATGACCTCACGTTTTCATATGAAATATTTTGCGAATGTTATTTTCCACTGAATTACACCCAAGCATATTTTTAATCATTACTCATCCCTTGTGTATTACCTGAATACTTTCTCTTCTAAAGGGTTCACGATCTCATCGTATCTCATTTGTAAAGCCACAAAGGGCTTTTTGGCCAAAATCAATTATTCATTGAAAAGCATTGCTTATGTTAATCGCGAAAGTCAAATTCAATCAATTTTCGTCTTCATAATTTTCAGCGTAACGTTTGAAACTACACATGCGTACGGGGATCGGTATGCACATCACCCTACGTTACCTTTTCCGAAAAGAAATATGTTAAACACAAAACAAGCGTCAAACTAACATATATGATCTACGATTCAAATCAGCTGTCCGATGGTGATGCCAATCCCATGAAACGAAAACCTGCAATGTTATGCTTGCCTCTTTGATGTTTCGGTGAAAATCTGTTGTATTATAAATTTTTGAGAAAAGATTGCTCGTCACTTAACTTAACCATTCGACAAGACCCAACGAGGAGTGTCCCATAGGTAGCGGGCTTGGTATGGAAAAGCTCTTTTAATGCTTTAATTTCATTCTTAGTACTCTTTGCTCTTTCAAACTTACGGAATGTAGAAATTATTTCAATATCAAAATCCTCATTTTGTTTTAAGTCTCATATATTGTTACCATAAAAAACGTGTACATTTGAAGATAGGCAATAAATTCATAACAATGTTTTGAAAACATATTATGCAAGTACGATGCGATGCATTGTGGACGTTAAAGTTGATACTCACAAACTGTCGATTTAAAAATACATTCCCCTATAAGGTTGTACCTCTATACAATTATCAAACATCTTCTTTGAGATACACTAACTATCATGTTAGAACGACAGAAATATAAGGACTTCACTTATTGTATTGTTTTCACTTATTAAAACATGACGCCAAGGTTAACTTAATACTGAAAGGTTTCGCAGGTGTCAGTTGTCAACATATGATAAACGATGCAAGTATGAATATCTGTACATATTGATTTTATGAGATTAAAATGGGCGTGTCCTTAATAACATCCATCAAATACTATATCAAGCAATTTAGATGTTTGATTGTTGATTGTTGATTGTGACCATACCATACTTAAATAAAAATAGGTGTGTCCTTTATAACAAACAAAGCTGAATCAAGCAATGTAAAAGTTCTGTTATTGATTATGACTCTAAAGCATACCATTAATTGGAAGATCGATATTTTAACTGATGTAACCGAAGATATGTTATCATACATGAGGTCCAAGGGTAAAGATAATTAATGTTTTATGCTAAAATTCACACACCAATATTTACACTATCTCCAAATGTGTCATAATGACTACTCTGTACACCAGCATATACCCCAGATATAAAATGTTTCTAGACATTAGACAAAGAGAAAAAAATCTGACTGCTTTGGGACACACCTTGTACATATGCTAGCAACTCAGATTATCCATACGCATGATACAGGTTCTCGAAAGGAAAAACACTTCACTGACATTTTTATATAAGATCTGAATCTCACGTATGTACAATGCCGATGTATAATGTGCAAATGTTGACACTTAAGTACGCTTCAATCACTGTCAGGCATACATGCAAGGCACAGTTGAAACTGATCTTATTCTTGCAGTTAATGAGCATATGTCTCGAGTTCTATTTGTGAAATTATCGACTGGATTGAGAACCTCAGCGGCATGTCTTCTTGTATCAAATATATTAACATGCGTTTATAAAAGTTACAAATGTCCTATGGTTGCCGAGTATATTTTAACTTTTGTCAACGAGTGTTGATGTATTTCATATCAAAAGACACGAGCTCGAGATTATCATCTAAAATCAATATCCATAACTTTGCTTGTTAATTATAAATCATCGAACACTTCAGTACCCTTATGGACTCCAAATGCGTTGACACATAGCATTGTGACGTCGTCAAATTGGTAACGTCATAGATTTATTATGCAATTACTTGATAGTGTAAAGTATTTGTGATCATAGTCTGCTGTCAAACAATATCTCTTAAAAGGTGTGGCTTGATCTCACAAGGTGATATGACACCTGTGGGACTCAGTTTGGATAATATAAGGTATTTAAGAAATATTTTGACAGTTTCAAGAATGTACACTTTGTCTAGGATACGCTGTGGCAGGTTATGTATGTTTGTCTAGTATAAAGCTTACATGACACAAGATTCAAGGTGTTATTCCCCATTACCCCTCTGCAGCATACAGGTAGAAAATAAAGATTACAGCATGATGTCGCAAGGATGCTTCCTGAAGCATAAAGCTACACAGAAATCGAGAACAAAGTGCCTGTGATAATACAAACTTTTCACACTACCCTGAACATTGATTTCACAGCAAACATATAAAACCCAGTATGAGGCATATACGGTAGATGTGCCCTCTTTATGAAAGATATCAACGAGTGGTGTAAACTACCCATGTGAACAATACGAATGCCTATGGACCGACAGGGACTGTCGCCAGCAGACAATGGGAAGAGTTATCGCACAAGAATTCACACATTTCACTTCATAACCTCTACGCATGTACAAAGAAAATCCTCTTAATTGGTGTATTTGGGGGTCTGTACAGCAAATTTGTGACTCATCCGTTTACAGAAACCAGAACAACTTATGGTCGGCTTGTGCTCAATAGATTGTTGTAGTTTTGACGTTGTGTTCTTAAGGGCAGTTGTCTTTGTTGAAACTTCCCCGCAGTTAGCTAACATGTCCTGAGAAGAAATGTATGTTTTTGTACATATGACGAACACCTTATTGCATATATTAATATGTCGGGTGAGTCATGTTGACAAGCACTCAATGCTCTTCCAGGTCAGTGAATGATAATATAGGAGATAAACACAATTAACCCGTGGTGTTCCATCGTTCATGTCGCTTTGACTTTACATTGCAAATATAATGAATATTTCCTTTCATATCTCCGTTTTGTCTGTTTGAGTTTAAATGATAATTCATTAGAATTAATCATAATTTTGATTTATCCTTAAAGGTGTAAGCTGTGTTATGTTCAGCAATGTCTTCAACATTCTGTTAACTTGTGCTTTTTGATGAAATTTATAACTTTTAACCTAATTCGTATATTGTCTCATGTTATATCTACATTTTACATTACTGTATACAAATAATGTAGAAATGTATTTGATAAGCGATCAAACTAATTCTTTTTAGATTTCTATAAAATAATCTTGTAAATAGTAAGAATAGTTTTTGTTCACTTTAGACTAGAAAGTCGCAGTATGTAAGATTGGGGACAGCGCTGGACCTATTCGTATTGTTATACTCGTATGAGAATTTTCTTTGCAATTTGTTTTTTGATACAATCTCAACAGTTTTTGGCCAGTCATTTCTTAAATACCCCCACTTATAAAGTGTTCACCGGAATCTTCTTAGACATTATATCCCCAACAACGTTTGTGTATATAAAAACTGTACGAACTAAATTGCAATTTTATCTCTTATATTCCAATAGCATGATCTTTTCATGTTTTTAGTGATACTCGAAACACAGCCACATTAATACTATGAAGTCCAAATTTTTCCTCCCATTTACATATATATCAGTTAAAAGGCTTACTTAAAACTACATACCCAAGTCTCTCTTTGTTTTTCCTGTCAGTAAGTTTCAAAAACTAAGTTTGAATAATCGGCGAGCGCCATTGTCAAGTGTTTTAAATCACATCTCATGACGTTTTCCTGATTATTATCATAAAAGATAACTGAAATGCATTAGAATGCAGATTTTCGGAAACAACCACTACTTCCTGAAAAAATGAATTTTGTTTACTCCAACAACATTCACAGTGCTCCTCTATTTTTTGTGTGTGGAGCAAATAAGACCAAAAAAATTCCTGTTTTTGTTGCTACTTAGATGGCTAATGTGAACAATGTAGTATAGTTGTGTGACTGCAGAAACTTTTGCTAATAAGAGACAAGATTTTGACACCAATGACAAGCTCTGATATGTAAACAGCCTGATACGGGAAGTTCATTCATACAGTACGTCAAATATAACCGTGGAAGTCAGATTGTGGTTAGCAGAAACCGTATTCTTTCATTAGATTCCCCTGAAACCCAACAAGTTTCATTACTTTATTTCCTCCGAGACAAACATGTGGTCAGTTCTCAGACATGAAGCCAACTACGTCTCGATAAGGATGTAAACTCGATGATGAATATCGACGTGGCGTTCCTGTCCACGAGACTGCCGTATTTTTCTGATGCTGAAGTCGTATAAATGGAGTTCATTCATATATGATGACGTCAAGAACGTGACATTTTGTACACGTCAAGAGGAATTATAATTGATTTTTTCATTTTTTCGAACATATGAAATGGCATGAATGCTTTTAATAGCATTCGAAATAATTATGAGCATAAATATCCCAAACAAGATTATAGGAGGAATTTGTGATAGAAATTTCTTTTTTTTTGCATGAAACATAGAGAAACCACACCATTTGCTCTCTCTTTTTTTGAGCATTATGAATACCTCATGAACTGTTAGTACTTCATGTGTTTTATCAAAATGATTAAACTTCTGTGTCATCCAAACTATTAAGAGACATGTAGAAAGTTGATAAAGAGACACTCCTTTGGCTGTTGGATTGAAAAGATGCCAAACGTTTTGAATGGTCTCTAAAATGCATTCAAGCCCTTCAAAAATACTTTGTGAGAGGCGAGACAAACTTTAACGTGTTTAACAGATATCACCGAGTACGGTAATTTCGGAATACATTGTTCTAATAGTTGTTGATTTATCTATTTTAAAGTTGACACAGTTTAGAATTGATGTCAGTGATGCGCACATCCTGTTTCGGCGTGATGTAATTAATTATAGTTGTGAAGTTATGGTCCATGTCTTTAAACGTTCAATTTTCCGATTTCAGAATGACATTACCAGTGTATGTCCCACAATCTTTCTACATTTTTGGACATGCCATGGGTAAACATCAGTATTCCGACGAATTTTTCGACGAGTTATGGCCCTTGGCTAAGAGCATATAAAATGTTTTTTCGGGAACTCCCATATTTACTTATGGTTTACGTGTAGTTTCCCAGATTTACCAAAATGTGGGTACATTAGGCAGTTTGCTGTGACAGTCTTATCCAATGAAGTTATTGTAGCATTTGAAATGCTTCTTCAGAGGGTAAAGTTTGCACCAATAGGATGAGCCACAACATGACACTTACATGAGAAATTACACATAAATTGATAAAATAGCTCGAGTGAAAACTTTTGGTATTGATTGATTTTACATATGACTTTATCAAAACATCATGAACTTCATGTGATGACATCATTCTTTGTGGAAAGCATATCTTGTAAATGTGTTCATAGTTCCTACAAAGGACTTAATTCATATTGATTATACGAATCAACACGTATGCTTTTAAAATGTTAAGTTTGTTGTAAGAAAACTAAAACGTATTAATCACCCTTTTAGTTCTGCTTCATGACTGATCATAAAACAGAATCTTTCGATACAGACAAGGTCCTTCTTCAGCATCTCTAGACTAAAGAAAAACACATTTGAAACTGCAAGACTAAGAGACATTTTTATTCATTATCTTTGACAAAATAGTTCAGAAACTAGTTTTAGTCAAACCCTATAGTAACATAAGCTTTATCAATGGAAAGAAAAATGGAAAGTAATAATTCAATGAAACAACGTTTAGTTAAACTGAAGTTTGAAGATATCTCCCATAATTTCTGATGTATTGATAATGTCTTTACATTTAATATGTTACTTTTCTAAGGGATTCTCAATGACTCAATTTAAGATGTGAACAAAATATCGCCTGTTATCGCTGGCCGTGTCATATTCCGTCTGGACGCTAGATGGTTTATTGCACTGACATTTTATGAAACTTTTTTCTTCATAGCAGTCTTTGTAATAGGAGAATAGCCTCCCACACTGTGATCCATTTACACCAAATAGTCTATCCATTTATTTATCCACAATTGGCGTTATTTGATTACTCTGCACAGGGTATAATTTCATCTGTTTATTCAAATCAGCAATAAAACATAAGTATCTGTTTTATGAAAAATTTCCGAAATGCAAGCTTTGTTTGAACTTATAAAAACTAATTTCGTCGGAGTCTTTAAATGTTATCATATATTAGTCTAGCACATGGAATCCTGTCTGAAAGGAAAGAAAATAATCTTCCAGAAAAAGTAACTTATGATATGACAGACTCTTGATTTAGCAGTTTCATAAAAAAAATTGCTGTTGCATGACATAGAACCATTTCTTATTGATATCTTCCCTTCAACCTTGGTAACAGCATTTCTTCGAAAGGCATTTAGAAGTTGGGAAGATAAAAAGTGAACAAGTTCTATGGATTTACAACTTCTTTATTGAATGATGGCGACGTTTCGGTGTAGATACAAACATCGGTATCAAGCATCGGTAACGTCGCTATCCGGCAATAAAGATGTTGTAAATCCATAGGAATTTACACTGAAAAACGTAAGCAAGAATTGGTTGTGATGAGAGTTATGCCATTCTTTCGATGAACGGATGAGGCCTTCAGTTCCTTCCCTTCAACTCTTCAAATCACTTTTGTCTACTTACGGGTTTGGTAATATGTGGCAAAATCAACGTATCGGAAACATTTCGACGTTTGTAGAATTGTTCAAGCAACGATGTATAGACATAGACAATCAGTTATTCTCATCGGACATTAATATGATCTCAAAACTGGATTTTTATCGTAGGGTAAAAACATTTATAGAGTTTGAGTTTTATAATAGTAGTGTCAGTATGAGACAGTTTCTTATTTTTCTTAGTAGATTTCGCTGCTCTAATTACAATTTGATGATAGAATACGGTACATATAAGTGTCTTAAAAGGGACGATCGCCTTTGCCCGCTCTGTATTATACCTTATATTGAAAACGAGTACCATTTTTGTTTAGAATGCCCTTTTTATAAGAAATTAAGAAATGATATTCTTCCAGAATATTTCAATACATACATGTATCCTTCAGAATTAAAGCTAGCCCAATTATTTACATCAAAGAATACTCTTGTCATCAACTGCCTCGCAAAATACTTATTTCTTGCTATGAAAAAAAGAAATAGATTTCTGTCAATTGTTACAACCAAAACTAACTAACTAGTTGACATCGATGTGTTGATAATGCTCCACGGTGCTCTCATGGATACCAAAATGCTGTATGACCTCATGTATAATGGGCCTGTGGCCCCTTTACTGAATAAAATCTCTCTCTCTCTCTCTCTCTCTCTCTCTCTCTCTCTCTCTCTCTCTCTCTCTCTCTCTCTCTCTCTCTCTCTCTCTCTCTCTCTCTCTCTCTCTCTCTCTCTCTCTCTCTCTCTCTCTTCAACAAAAAACACTTGTTACAGCAGTATATATGATCCGTCAAAATCACAAACTATTAAAACTGACATTTCAACTATAGTTATCTTTTGACGTAATCTGGCAAGTATAAACTGTATCCCTCTAAAGCAAAGATAAGCGTTTAATTAAGGGTTTGAACTCGAAAGAATCCAAAAGGTATTCCAAAATCGTATGTTTTCGTATCTTATGTATTTTGCAAATAATTGTTTGAACGGGGTATAATTATATAATGTTCAAAATGGGCAAGTTCCTTTATATATATCTATGATACAGTATGTTTCTCACTAAGACAGTCAACCCTACTAAAGTTTAATGACTGTTTTGTTTTAATCTGCAGGATTCCTAAGATCATTAAAACAACCAATAGTCAAATTTTGTATCTAACATTCAATTCAGTCATAATTAGTTTAGTTATAACATTTAGAATATACGGAAATGACATATTATTCTTTGAATTAATTGGAAAAAAACCCTATATTCTTATATCGTTTGAGTGATTGATTCAGTCATTTTATCCCAACATTAAAACATTACAAATGTGAGGAGGGCTTATATTTTTTCATTTTTGTATGAATACCAATTATACGAATTTTGAATTTACCAGGAAAATGTTTTCAAAAAGTGAAACACCTAGACGAATAATACAAAATTGTAGTCCAGAAAAGTTAACATAAGCAACAATGATATAATCTCAAATAAATAGACCATGATTTTTATTTGGTAAATCAGAACCTTGATATGTTATTGTTTTGGTAAATAATATGATTGTATGTAGGGAATAGTATGAATAAACATATAAACAACTCAAATATGAAACAAACAACAGGAAAAGCACAATCAAAAACAATAAACAAATCCGCATTCACCAAAGATCGATGAAAAAAATTTAAAACTATTTTTAATATGTTTTGTGAAGAGTGGGAGTTCAAATCCACTTTCAGGAAGGGGTGATGCAGTCCCTCCACATGTATGTGATCAGAACAATCGCTGGAGGACATCTACATTACATCCCGTCTTCTACAGACAATAGACCTGCATAGATAAGAACTGTTACGTGTTGCTCAGATTACCAGACCCAAACTGAAGACACGATGTTTTGAGAAGCGCTTCCGTCTTCGGGTGTAAACCGAAGAAGGCAACCCAGTGCATAGCTTGTAAGGTGAAGGCCGTTGTAAAAACTCACTCGGGAAATTGAAGACTTATAGGATACAACGCTTGTTATAAACTAAATTGCTTGGTATTGCTATTTGAGGTGAAGCAATATTTAGAGCATGGTCATTTGAACAAATACGGCATCAGTTGATTGAGAAATGTGTCCGATAATGCATGTCAATGTCACGCATGTTCGCTATGAATAATTTTCAAGTCTTGATACATTTTAAATGAGATTGATTCTCATAAGAGTGTTAACCAGCTGTAGATCTGACAAAGAAATCCGACTATCATATGGTCAGAGAATGTTCATTTCAGAGCACACTATATTCACTAGTGGAAATTCTTATACTTTATTCTGATAGAATCCTTTGCAGGATAATAACCCACAACTTATTAGAGAGGTATTGAATGTAAATTATTTACGTAACTTGATTTCGGCCGAGGCCTAGCGGTCCTGTGGTTAAGGTGTTTGTACGGTTAGTGCTTGCGATGTTGCCCTACTTTTGGGGTGTAGGTTTGAATCTTGCCAGAGACTCGACCTGAAAAGGAGAAGAATATATTGTATTGCAGATAGTATGACCCAAAAGATAGCACTGCTATTTTTAATATGTCAGGTACACATATATCTAACAACTTCACAATCGACAATTTCGATATCATGTGCAAGATGAAGGTAATGAAATAAAACGAGAGTCAACGATACCATATGAGCAGCCATACTATCAATGATAAGTCATGTGAACTATTTAGTCCATATTGTAAAAAGAATAACTATTTTACATCGAAACATGACATTTTCTTCATTGATAAACAAATGAGAAACTTGTTCTCTTAAAAATCAGCTATGTAATTGTTGTTCAACAAATTCATCCTCCGTACAGGGAAACATGAAACCAAAGTGACGCAGATATTTCGTTCAGTACATGCCACACAAGGCGAACCCTAACAAACCCTGGATAGAGTTCCGGGTCGCTGAGGGTAATGCCTAATGTCACAATTGATGGGGGAACACACTTTAGTGAGTGTCATGTCACTAAAGGGAGAAGGTGAAACCAGGGGTCAGGGATGTAGGGGGAGGAGTAGGATTATTTCATCATACACTTGTTCAAACGCCTGCAAGTTAAATGGACACATTATTTTTATTTCATTTCACATTTTGCCGCTGTGGGTTCTATTTGTACAAGTAGATATCAATATTAAAAAACTGGTTCTCTTTATGCATAGGCCTATTTCTTTGGTTAATTTTACATAAACGATGATGTTGTTGATGATGATGATGATGATGATAAGGATAATGATGATGATGATGATGATGATGATGATGATGATGATGATGATGATGATGATGATGATGATGATGATGGACCTGCAGTGAACCATATGGAAACTGCAGACTAAGGAAATTTATATGCAAACATAGTTTATTTCTTTGCCTGTTTTGAGAATTACTATACCATATTTGTCTCGATACTATAAACGTGCAATCTCATGATAAGTGAAAGTTATATTTATATTTCCGAGTGTGTTTAGAAAATTTCTTTCACCAAAGTTTTCAATGACATTGCAATTAAACGTTACTTCCAGTCATGTTAAGATCCCGAGGAGTTGATGGGTAAAGGAAGAAATCAAATTGCACAAAAAACGAACCCTTAAATTGTTGTAACTGTTAATATGTTTTGCTGCCACGAATTCAGAGTTACATTAAGGAATTTTGAAATGAACAAATGTATAAATGATTGTTGTTAACAGAACACAAACCATAATGGAAGAGATAGAAAACAATTTGGAATATACCAGTATAATACACTCATTTATGTAGATCAGCGATATATGATAACAGCTTTCGCTAATACGTTAATGCACTCTCAAACACAAATACACATTTACATTAATGGCTGTATCCCATCATGGGTAAATCAGTTTTCTCATCTTTACTCCTCGACAATTTCAACCTTAATCTTCGTGTTATTTCAACACGGTCTATTACATTCACATTTCCCTTTGTAATTTGAGAAGCTAATAAAATCGTCATTAGTTGTTTATAGACATGTAACGTGTCTTTAACATGCTCTGTGTTCTGGGCCGAAACATTTTCATAGGCAACTCAGTAAATCTGTTTCACTGCGCTCTGAATTAGTTTTATCCCCTAAGTTGCCATTGCTGAATTAAGGAATCCTGATACCAAGCAAAAAAGAACGTGCTCCAGGTCTATGGATCATATCATATGTTTATTTTTTTCATACCTTCGACAGTAATTTGATTGCAGTTTTGTACAATTTTGTGCTTTTCGGAACGAATGGGAGAAAGCAAGAGAAATTGATGAATCAATTAAGTGACTGTATGATACGCTAGAGATTTGATGAATCAAGGGTATGTTTAACAGACTAGACAGTTGATGAATCAAACGACTGTAAGACGGACAAGACAGTTGATGAATCAAACGACTGTAAGACGGACTAGACAGTTGATGAATCAAACGAATGTAAGACGGACTAGACAATTGATGAATCAAGGGTCTCTTTAACAGACTAGACAATTGATGAATCAAATGACTGTTGGACGGACTAGACAAATGATGAATTCAGTGAATGTTTGACAGGTTAGACAACTGATGGATCAGGGACTGTTTGACAGACTAGACACATGATGAATTCAGGGACTGTTTCACAAGTTAGACAAATGATGAATTCAGGGACTGTTTGACAGACTAGACAAATGATTAATTCAGGGACTGTTTCACAGGTTAGACAATTGATGGATCAGGGACTTATAATAGGGTAGACAATTAATGAATCAAATGACTGTAAGAGGGATTAGACAAATGATAAATTTAGGGACTGTTTGACAGGTTAGACAACTGATGGATCAGGGACTGTATGCAAGACTAGACAAATGATGAATTCAGGGACTGTTTCACAGGTTAGACAATTATGAATTCAGGGACTGTTTGACAGACTAGACAAATGATGAATTCAGGGACTGTTTGACAGGTTAGACAATTGATGGATCAGGGACTGTTTGACAGGTTAGACAATTGATGGATCAGGGACTGTATGATAGGGTGCACAAATGATGAATCAAGGGACTATTAGGCAGTCTTGACAATACACGGTCCTAAAGCGTATAACAGACTAGAAAATATATTACTTAAGGTACAGAATTTTGGGTTTGATGTAGATGAATCAAAACAGGCAGACGGGTATAGGTCATTTCTATATCCCCCTACAACTTAGTTTTGTTGGATAATAATTACAAATCAAAACATCAAACAAGAATACGTCCACTTCCTCAAATATCATCTTTTCATGCATTGATTTGTCTCTTTTATGGTGAAGGGATTTTTTTACATTAGTGATGCAGACTTACTTTCAAATCAATAAATTTACCAAATATATTTCACTGGTTTCGCATGTTTTATTTTGTTGTTTAAAATTCTAGTTTATTTTGCACAATGAGAGTAATGATAGTTGTCGTCAAATTGATCATATATGTCATTTTGGTCTATTTCAAGAGGGACCTTAAAACACACTAAATTATGAAAATGTCTAAGTTGATTAAAAGTTCTTGAAAATATATCCGTTTAGTTACTCTCCAAAGCTCTATCAAAACAAAATGAAATCATAAACGGAAAAATTCAAATAATCTGAACATTCCAACAACCAGCTAGGTACTTATTATACAAAATTGTGTTGTGTTTGACATCTTAAATCCTCAGTATATTGTTTTATTAAAAAATCAAATATCAAATTAACATGAAAAGATCAGTACCATCACATTCTTCTCAGTTTTCTTTATAGAATTTATTAACATGAATTAATAAATAACTTTACTGGAGTTGTATAGTAATATTATCTTGATAATTTTCACAGCATAAGATTTCAATATTGTGATTTGTATTTGTGATACTTTATTTCACTTGTAATTCTCATAGATTTTTAATGTTTTCTGCGTTGAATATGGCAAACAAATATAACTATAAGATTGATAAGGGTCCACCTATTCAGTCAGTGAAGAGTGGGCCTGTTAGTGTAATCATTTTCAAAAAGTAGCCACAATGGCACAAGGCTACCCTGAGTCTTGGCCGAGTACCACAGCATAACTTAACTACCATTATATTGAGTGCCCACAGACAGAGCTAAGGCTATACTATTGTAAATACATCGTTTTTTTATGAATTCCCCTCAAAACCATCCAACGCAAGCTTCATGAGACAAACAATTACCGGAGTCAAATCAATTTCAGCTTGCCAGAAATGTACACGTATAAGATGATGTACAATTCAGTCGTGTTAGTTACATGTCAGTTGATGTTTATGTCTCTATTGCAATAGACCACAGCCATTGCGTTGTAGATAACGCCCCACGCCTTGTTAACCATGTATGCGGTTTAACATATCTGGCTTGTCTTTGGCTACAAATCAAATGGTTGACAGCTTGCATTAACAGCAAGTGGCATCGCGCGTACCAGGTATCTTAACCATGCGCATTAGACACTGCAATTTACACCAGTAGCACCGATACGTAGCATCTGCCACCTGTGATATGTACAACGTGCAATTGACATGACATAGGGTCGAGGTCAACCAGTGCAGAAAAGGAAAAAAGATGAACTCCACCTACTTCTAAGTATCCTTGGCGTAATTTGCAGTTTTGTTACTTGATTATTGTCTGCTGTTTGGTTGGGAAGGATCGGGAAAAAAGTAAAACTGTCTATGACTTTTACTACACTTTATTTTGGACAATTTGAAATATTTTATTTTCGTCAAAGAGCAAATGTTAGTATTCAATATATAGTATTCAGCACAAACATCCTACAATATCCTATTTTGTTTTCGTTGACCACGAGGATGTCACTATAATACAGACAGGTGATAATTGGTTTCTAACACTCATCCGTCTCGTGTTACCTTCTCCTTCATGAGTGTATCCCCGGACAGGTGGGCCAGTCTATCACCTGTCATATACGTTACATCTACATTTACGGGGAGGCTGAGGTATGGGGAGGGTCTATGAGGGTGGGATCAAAATTGACGATGGCTAAAGGCCGTGGTGATAACGATCATATGAAGAGGCATCTACAAGACACTGAGACACAAAACACTGAAGTCTTTATAATATTGGCAGGTCTGTTTTGTTACAAGTCCTGAATCTAACGCTCCTCAGTGTTCCCTTCTCCGTTTCAAATATCAACTCTATAAAAGATCAACTTTGAGACCCACTTTTATTCCCGACACTGTAAGTAAAGGGGTCCACATAAAGCAAAACATGAGTTTCTTTATTCAAAGATATTAGAAATATACCGACATGATGAAGGTTAATGAATTAAGGTCGTACATACGTTAAGTGTCTTATAGGATTAGATTCACCGATCGCACTTACCAGAGAATCGTACTTTTTACAACGTGCATACATCAATGCTCGACATCATAGACTTTTACAATATGACCGATGCTTTACCCAAAATGTCCGTATACCTTAACTACAAATACTAGAGCTACCTGTGTCAAAGATGATCATTATATCAGTCGTATAACAATGGGTTATGGCTACCCTTAGCACTTTGGTGTAAAGTTAGGGCCTGGTATCAAAATGTACTGTTGAGTGAACAAGAACACATTTAAAAATGGAAGATTAAAAGTTATCTACGTTTCTACTTAAAGAGATGAAACGGCTTCTGTCAGGAATTCTACTTATCGTATTATTTTTTTCTTTAATTGAGTCTTGTTCGTATCATATGGAGCGTATATCTCAGCACTCAGTAATAAAGGTCGTCCCGATTTCATCAATGGTATCTGAACAGTGATTAATGACGCAGGAACTAATAGTTTTGCCTGCAGTTTTGAACGAGTTTTATTGTGATGAACGATAGAACACTGCATCTGCTACCAGGGGGTGTTCTCAACCCTGCATCGAGATAAAACGAACTCTCATCACTGCAAAATATGACAAAATCCATACAGATATTTATCTTATCAACGCGACGTATTTTTTATTTTTGCTTGATATGTGTTCCATAGCGATATGACTCGCCTGGCATTTGTCCGATGTCGGAAGGGGTCTCACTTACCTGCCTACTAAATTTAACTTAATGTGAAAATAATGAAGTAGTTATTTTGGTTTGAATTATTTGAATATTTAGAGACCCGTAAATTTGTTATAGGCATTGTAGCAGGTTTTCAAAGGGAAAAATTACCTTTCGAAAAGAAACAAACAAATGACCAACTGCGGGACAAACCCGTCTGTCCTGCCTTTAATCAATTCAATGTTTTCTTAAAGGAACATATCAATTTGGGTTAAGTTATGCTAAACCTATTCTCTAACTCAAATGATTAAAAGGTGTTCACACTAAAATTGCAGCATACAGTTACACTAGATGCAGGATGATTATTTCTACGTCTGTGAGTATTTGGTTTGAGGAATGGGATGTTTGACCCTCTAAGATAATTTTTTCATTAGAGAAAATTTTAAGAAATATAATCTACCACAAAACGTGCCACAGTTTCCGAAATAATTCACTGTCAAACCGGTTATATTATTTTTTTTCTAATATATCATTGTCAGTGTCACAATATATGATATTTATGACTTGATAGATCCAGGAAATTATCATTATAGAAAAGAGATTATCAGGAGAAAGTTTTTAAAATTAGACATTTCCTTGACGTACACATATCACTATACCTTTCGTCTACCTGTTTTTTTATTAAGGGCATTCATTATGATATTGATTATCATTCACAGAAGTAGTCTAGCATTTTTCTTCATGATGATGATTAAGTATAGAAAATGTATTCCACATAGCTATCGTAATGGATACTTAGATCTGAATATAGTTTACATGATTGAGAAATAATTGACATGGTTGTTAGAATATATTAGATAAACTTTCAAGTTATAAAAGATGGTCAAGAACGTGATTTTATGTTTGAAAAACGTCAAATCACAATGAACACTATATTTCTGAAGTCAAAAATGTACAAGGTTAAGAAAGATATTTATTTAGATAATTGATATGAGAATGTTTTTTTGATTTAGCTAATGTTGTAAAAACATTCATTTGTTACCGGTCGTCATTTGTAAAAAATTCATTTCTTTAAATTCTTCCTAAATGAAATGTTAGAACTCAAAATATAAACTGTTTTGTCTTATTTTTGTAGTTTTTCTTATTCACCTTCAGAAACTAGATGAGCAATCAAATACAAAACTGGAATTTTCAATTTAGAGCTAAATGTTATTTTCAGTACGAAAGGATAATAGATAACGAGTTTCGAATGCTTGAAATAAAATAAAATTACAGTTTTTGAAAAAAAACGGTCCTTTGGGACCGATAACAATGATTTTAATTTTGTCATGAATTATTTGGTATTTTATTTACAAGAAATAAGAGGTAACAATATGTCACTCGTTAACAACAACATGTTGCATCCTTACATCACACAATTCTCTCAAAGCATTCAATTATTTTGCAAAGCATGTTCCCCTAAGTGCTAATTGCTGAAGGGATATTAAATATATCCTTGCACATGTCGGGCACAATGACATGTACCTGACAGGTCACACGTCACATTGACATGTGTCCGTGACAGTCAGTTCGCGCGTGATATTGGTGTGCAAGTGAGAGATTTATCTTTTGAACTGAGATTGATTTATTACGAAATTAACAACAAAAAATGTTTCAATGTCATACACTTCATTTGAGGGCTTCCGTGTTTTAAGAGCTATTTCCTTATTTTGAAATGACAATTCGGTGGTAGTAATGTTTGATTAAACTTTCATCTGGTGCATAAGTATTTCGCAAGAGATTCACTCTTGTTGAATAATTAAAAACAAGGAAAAAGTTTTAGTCAAATAATGATAGAAGGCCTCAGTTAATAAGACGTTTATTCTCTACTCAAAATATGAGTTTTGTCATTTAAAAAATCATAAAAGAGGGTATCTTTCCACTATCAAAATTTATCAAAAACTTCGATTTTATTCATTGTTCATTTCTTACAATTGAAAATATGATGGTTTCAACCCCTTCCGATAACTCGTTAAAATCACAATAGATTATCAGTCAAACGAATGATAAATAGTACACAGTGTATTGTAAGAGATTCATATTCCAAACAACCGTGATTTACCTTATATGTCATTGATCATTATCTTTTTATTTTCTGATTTACCCTTTAAAAGATTAATAAAAGATAAGGTAAGAAGTTAATTCCCATCTTAAGCGAAATATACAACTGCCTGCTCACCTTTTTAAGCTGAAACCTCCCTAACATTTTGATTTAAAGGAAATAAATTTCTTCAAGATTTCCAAAGATTTCCTTTTCGTTTCTTTAAGTATCATGACATGAGTACGAAGGAATTCGTAGGACATGGAGTAAGTAAAGTGTTAGCTATATAAGTCAGGCACAACCGAAAATTTATCGTTGCACACCTTCTTGAATATGAATCCATGAATCCATCACTATGAAAATAAGATAGTTCTTTACGGGTGTTATTAAGGTGAGACTTTGACCTGATGTTTAAACAAGTATCCAGTTCCAAGGGATGTTGTAAATGTCAGTTTGAACATTCTTCTTCATTCAAATGAATAACTCATTCTCATATCAGTAATAAACTAATCATTCTTTCCCGAGTCATCAAGTTGGGTTTTTTTTACAAAATCACTCATATCATATGGATTCATATTTTCATTGTCGTATTTGGTTTATTGGGGGGACATGTGGCAAACAATGTTTTAATAATCGTGATAGGCCTAAAGACATTTTGCCAGTTAAACGGACAGTTTGGTAGAAATTCCTGCTTCATGACTGTGTATATAAAGGAGCCTTTAATACAGACTAGGTCAACGTTCGCAAGTCTAGATTGACTGAATACACAAATTAGAAGCCCAAAGAAAACCATATTATGGATGAAGGAACATTAAATTATTAAAAAGTTTCATAGACTAAATTTTAGTCTATAGTTGAAACTTTAAACCCAGTATTGCTGCATCCGCTTATACAAGAGTTTAATGATTAAATGGAGGTAAGATTGGTTCTTATGATATGATAACATGTTGAATTATCCATTACAGAAGCTGCTCGACTTAGCGTCATAATGAATAGGTTTATAAAGTTAATCGAGAAACGAGTATAGCAACATATGGCAAGAGTTACTTTAATGGTATCTTGTGTTTCATGTTTCTGTATGTGTCCACGATGTCCAATATTTAGATAAGTTTCAAGTATCCTTCTCCTACATATTACCCGTGACAAGTGATCTACGGGCCCCACGGATTTGTGTAATAAGATACGCTTAAAATGTATCATGTATCATGTTTTAATATTTGGAGATTTTATTACCATAAACGTATATATCAATTTCATATTATTGCGTTTTATTATTCAGTTATTGCGTTAGAAGATTTATATAGAAAAAGTAAAACAAGTGTCTTTGAACGTTTCTTATTAGAACAATGATGGATAAAGTGCCCGTGTTGATTTTAAATCTGTTGCAATATTTAAACTCGATACTTATATGAAGAGGTATTGTGGACAAGACCGCTGAATTTGAAACATCTTAGATTCTCACATGCAAGTGCATATACAAGTACTTCAATGCTTTCACTAAGAGGACACAGCAATAATACATTTAGACTAAAATATGTATCAGTACAACCTTTGACTTTATTAGGCCTTTAAAGGTACAGATTGAATCGTCATATTATATTTGGTGTCAGATTGAATATTATTCAAGCAGTAAAAACTTAAAAATAACACGCTGACTGTCGTTAGTAACTATATTGACCTAAACGTAACTCAAAGTAACTCTTGCTTTGAATTCAACTTCTGAAAAAACATTTACTCTGAGGTTCCGTTTGTTTGTATGATAAAATTATCTATGTAGGGATTATTTTTCAGATACCATGCATAGTCTATATCAATGTACGAAACTCGAGTATTTGGCTCCGAACCAAATTCCTTTCCTTTTGATATTTCCCTGAAGTGACAACTAATGCCTAGACCCCACACGCTTGTGTAAATCGATATGAATTAGCATTGCCCATATAATTAAGTCTTAGATATGCGGATATCGTATCACCATGATGTATCAACAGAACGAAACAAAGGTGTATAATTTCGTATAATATTCATTCGTTAAGCAAGGATATATGGCCGAAAGTTAATTCGCCAGGCAATGCCTTATATGATATATTAATTGACTGAGCATATTTGGAAATCTCTTTTACTACATGTAGATGTTGATTCTGATATGCGGAGCATTGGATTCCGAGACGAAACAAGACCGGGATAACTTTTAACCGTTAAAATTTTGCAGAAAAAGTAAGTAATATAGTAGATTTGACATATTATCCACAAATTGACATTTGATTATAGCAAATGTTTTTGGTTAGATTGAATCAAAACCTTTGATTCATCGAATTAAAAAAAATAAGCGGATTATCCTTGAGAATAGTATCATCGCGATAAACGTTTAACCATTTTTAAAAAATTTGCATTAAAGCGTGCTCTGTTTCTCAGAATAGAGAAGAGTATCAGTACAGACACTTGTTGAAATGATTTGAGCGACAACTTTTTATAAAAGCGAATGTTTGGTCAGTGGGTATGATTAAAAGGAATGTCACCGTTATGAATATACTATAATGTTCCAAAGAACTGACAATAACACCAACTCATTAATTAAACCTTATCCGTCGAATTTTCAGACCTTGGCAGTGCCGATTTGACGAATTATTCTTGAGTAAGTGACACTGGTTAAGTTCATTACTAAACTTTGACTAAGAATGTCAGAAAAACATTAAATTGTTATTTATTGTCTCCTAATATATAAACACATGCATGGCATGAACTCACAAACAATTCTGTCAATTCATGTTCCTTTATATGAAATATAGGATAGAAAAGGTTAATGAAAGACCAATCGCCTCTTAAGATTAAGAGTTTTGGCGAAAATGTATACGAAATGTATGCAACAAAATGCATCATAAGTAAATATCAATTCAATGGACATAAGATCAAATATCTTACAAATGTTTGCCGCTGTTTATCACTCATTTACAAAGGAAAATATGAATATGCGTAATTATCTAATATTGACCGTTGGTCACTTCCATTGGTTGCCCAAACTGTTAACGTTAACTATGTGGAATGGAATTCATATCATGTTATGGAACATCCAAGTTACGTCTTTTCTGTCTAAAACACAACTGTATGTATCTCTATAAGAAAATATTGCTATGAAATATTTAGCATCAAGGGTGGAACACCCCTTTAAATTTAACATAACATAGGCACCCCTTCTATCTTACTTTGGAACGTTCCATGCTTATCCAAGCTAAATAATACACCACAGTACGGGTCCATCGAATTGGTATTTTTACCCTGAACGCTATACGCTACCAATCAGACAAACATGAATTGACCATAATTTTCCAAGTCACAGGCTAAATTTACCATTCAATCCATAGTTTGCTCGGTTGGGAAAATAACAACTACGTGATAAAAAGGATGTAGGTATTATATGTACATGTATAAGTATAAACTATAGTTATTTCTCGATATCTCAAAGTTAAGTATGATCAAACAAAACTGATTCCTTTTCATTTTTATTGATCAGTAAACATTAACAAATATTAATATATTTTTCAAATTTCAAAACTGTTGGCCTTTTCTCCTGAGTATTTCGAAAATCTTGAGTGTGCCTTACTTGTTGCCGAAATAAGCCCTTGTCACACCTTTTCAATTACGAATGATTTTCAGTCTGACTTGATTATACGTTATAGGTTGAAAACATTTCTATCTTACCACATGTACGCAAGCCCTTAAATTTCTTACCATTCATTTTCACGACCGTCTTCACTCTAGAAGAAAACTTCAGGAAAGATATAGAAATTGAAGAATGTATGTCATTTCCGTTTTAGAATGCACCTTTAAGACTTCCTTTTGAATAACCGACGAGACATCTGAAATGCAACAATGCTTTTCCTGACAATTGTCAACATTTTACAAAGAATAATAAATGAAAGCAGTCAGCAAAATAAATCATTTTCATCAGTGAGTGATTTTAAGTGCAAATCCCCTTTTCTTGACAACTGCAGCCTTACATAATGAAGAAGAGTGATAAGTGTTACGTGATGAGGCCATTCGAAGCTGGTATCAATGTTTGTTTTCCTATATTGCACTCAATGACCCTGCACCCATTGATCCGGGTTGGGGACGAGGCGATCGATCTCGAATTATCTCTTAAGTTCTCGCGTTTTCACGTGACGTCTCATTATGCTGCACTGGGTGACCTCTTAAAGGACTTGGAGACAATTGGAAAGGACATAAAAGTGGACTCTTTCATTCTTTGTACCCCTTCCTTTGAAGCTTGTGGAGGTGTGATCAGAAAGGGGACCTAGTCGGGTAATGGAGGCACTTGGCTGGAATTACGTTGGAACAAAGCGATTCTGAATGAAGCAGTTTAAATGAAGCGTTTGCTGCTTTTGTCTTCAAAGCTTTGAAGCCATTGCTGGAAGGTTTTTTGAACTTGCTTCTGTACTCTTAGAGCATTTTCAAGACGACTGACAGAAGTATAAAGGATAACGATTGCACCCAGTTACACGAACATGTCGATGAATGAAGGTGTCTGATATGAGGCCAACAGAAATTACCTTTGTAGTATAAATGCTTATTTGTGAAATGCATTTGCCACTGAACATATTTAGAATTATTTCAAAACCATAAATCAACAGTAAAAAACCCTACATAATTAACAGACAATTGAATGAGTATCACAAGACATGTAATTTCTTTAATTTCCGTGGACAACATCTCTAGCTTGAAACTTCAAGTGCACAGAAGTGCACGTACTGAAGTTGAATAGTTATAAACTATTTTCATTCTTCAAAGTCATTTCCATCACTTTATCTTTATCAATGGCATACAAAGAAGTATGATAGTTTTACAGGGCATAGTGAGATAGAAGGTGCAGTGAAGCAGAAATCAGTGAGCATTGAGTATTCTATCTTCGTATTTCGTTAAATAGGAATCGATGCCAAACAGAAGGATTTTACTTATAGCATAACCATTTATAATTATCATAAATGACTCATGTATATGAACCAAACTTTATTGCAATAAAAGGTATCATATAGAAGTTATCTATAGACTCATTTAGTCACAAAAGGGCAGTCCTTCTACAATTTGCTCAAAATATAAATAAAATTGATACAGTCTGTCATTAGATTTGTTACACGTTTTATACATACTTTCACTTTCAAGTGCAAATAAAACTATATAAACAAATTCAAAAACGCGCGATAAACAAAAATAAGTTATCAAAACAATTAGGAATAATTTATAAGATATAGTAATACAGATTTGAATCTTGCTTTTTACTTTGACTTTCGTATAAAATGATAATTGTACCGTGGTATTGATGATTAAACACATTTTTGATTATCTATCTCAAGTAAATAACATGTTTTGGATATTTGTTGTCTCGCATAAATGGCACTTTGAAAGATTTTCATCAACGGGATTCTATTTTTTCTTTAGCTTTTAGCATTTACAATTGACGTGTAAACTTCCTTGGATGATCCCACTATGAACAGAAAAAATGACATCACATTCGGATTTTAATTACTTGGATAGCCAAATTACTACTATAAAGTATAGTTCAATTATATATACAACCGGACAAAAGTTAAGCAACCCCCAATATTTAAAACTACAATATGATGATTTGGAAATGTTTGTGGAATTTGACTGAGTAAAACAGTGGTGACGTGTGAAACAAAACACACACAAAATGTAGGTTTTGTGATATATTTCTTCAAAGAACAAGATTTCATGTTCGCATTTTAATTAATAATATAATACATTACGACTAACGTTCAACTGGTACTGACTTTTCACCAAAAAAAGCTCTTGTTTCTATTCCGAAAAACACGACAACCTTTGGGTTTCAAATGTCAAAAACAACATTGTTAACCAAAGCTTACATTCACAGATAAAAACATCTTTTATCATGCCTAATAAAGAATTAACCAGTTGTTGAAATTTCATCCTTTTTTCAACAAGTTATTACAAGATTATTACAATGGTTTGTTTCAGTTCGTTATTTAAATAATTCGTTTTAATCTAGGGGGATCAGTCCAGTTAATGCTGAATGGATTTCGTTATTAGACAACTTTTATTGATTTCCATTTTTGCAAATTTGCGACTTTGAAGGTTCCATTCCAGTCGTTTATTGTGTGCATGAGAAATATAATAACTTTATGATATAAAATACAACTTATTGCGTAGTAGGTAGTTGGAAACATTGCGGTTTACGGTGTATTCGAACATAAACAATTTTACATTACTAGCTGTACTTCAAATGTTTGAATTAGTCAGTTCAGTGAGGAGTTTTTGAAAGTTTATAAGATATATTATTTTTAATCTAAGTCTCGCAGTTCTCTTAATGGTTCTCGGCTTCACCTGCTGCTACATCGATAAGGCACTGGAAATTGTAATTCAATGTTTTGACATAAAACAATTACAAGTGTTTAGATAAATGTAATATTCAAATCAACCCTAAATAACTCGCTTTGTTTCTGTTCAGCTGTTTAAGAAGGAGCGTTTTCCGAATATCATATTAAATCTAGAACGAACTAATTCCTTAACATAATTTCGTTTTCATTTTCAAACCAGTTTTCTACAGCTGCTGTGGTGTGTTACATGGGTGCTTCAGCATGGCTGTAAATTAAAAATTGAATTGGCATTTAATGCCCATCTTATTAATTCATAGTGCAAACTAACACCGATTTGGGTCGTAAAGAACTGCGGTCAATTAGTAAAGGGTAATGAGTACAGGTCGATTAATCAGGTTAATTGGTGCATGTCTATTTAATGAGGGTGGGGCATGTCCAGTTGATGAGTTCACTGAGTGCATGTCTGACGATGTCCAGGCACCCCGGAGGACCATTTGTTGGTAGAAGTACAAGTCTTTGTACACATCGTCCCTCTAACTGGTCCTTCCTCGTGGTCATTAGTCCAGCGCCGCAGGGCGTGGTACCCTGTCTATCGCCCCCTCCCTCCAGGACAATACGTACTGGACACTGGTCAGCCTGGACATCAATAGATGTGACAGATGCATTGGTCAGCAACAATATAGCTGGGCAAACGAGCAGGGGGATTATCCTTGAGGAGGTTCGTGGGGTGAAGGATATTCATATTAGTGAAGTCTTCATTTATCATTAGGGTTTGTTGATATAAACTGTGACTATGCACTCGTTGACCTTTGCCCGGGGGTTAAGACCAGTCCCTTTAAGATGTTTCACTTTGGTTGGTTGAAACCCTCCTGTTTGAATCGGAGAGTTTTTTCATAGTTCGTTAGTCATATACAATACTTTTTCACAAACTATGAACAATAAACATTTTGTCATTTTAACAATAACAAGATGCACGTTGCTTTCTTTATCAAGAAATATAACGGCCGGTCAATAAGATTTTGTAAACAGTAATATGTAGATAGGGAATAGCTTATCCTTAGCTAACATTTCAGTCTTGTAAAATCCAACATCGACTTCAAAACGTCCATTCAGATTTCAAGCTTTGAAAAGTTAAAAACAAATATGGAATTAAGATAATAAGATGTAATGTAGTCGCTTCCTTTACAATTGACATCTTAACAGGTTAATAGGCCATTTTAATTTATCGTTCAAAGCCATCATTATATACTATTCATGGAGAAATAAATAAAGACAAAAGGTTGGGTTTTTTTAATTAAATTTTACGAAACAAGGTTTAAAGACGACGAATCACTTGTAGTCCTTAAGGAGATATTTGTTCGAAAAAAAGTGCTTGGAATTTTAGTTGTGAATGAATTTCAGAATCCTCCAGGAGACAGTAAAGAACCAAAAATCATTTTAAAAAATATCATTTCAATTAAGTTTTTAAATCAAGTAAACACCAGTCCCCCATATTTTTCTATCTGTTAAAGGAGTTTCGTCTAGTGTGTTATGATGAAGAGTTTAACCTTCCTAACTTCCTAAGCTGAAAACATTCCCTTGTGTTTCCGTTTCCGACAAAATCAAAATGCAACTGAATAGTTCAACTTAATCTGACTATCCGTTATCGACTATCATATAATAAATAGTTCATTCAGGTGACCAAAGGCGTCATCGTGTCAAAAAATTCATTATTACTCGCCCTTGAAGATACTACAGTGTAATATTTATACGGCGATATTAAACTAGCGTAATACCACTGCACGTATGACGTCATGGTATTATGTGGTTGTGACCTCACAATGTTAGCACCGCCGTCACAATGGCGGCCAACTCGCGGAAATATTTAGTTCAGTATACTCTCGACAATGATGCTTGATTACTGAGGTCAAGTAATAAACAGAATACTAAATTTACTTCAATTCAATACTATTTTGATAAAACTTGTTAATGATTTGGTATCAAACTCGCTTTCGCTCTTTTAATACTTAATCATTAACTCGTTTCATAAAAATGGTAAAAATTAAAGGTCGTTTAGTATCCACTATTACTTTCTATGGAAACATCAAATCAGCGATAAACGATGATCATCTAAGACATTCTAATGAGATAAAAAGGTATAAAACTTGAAATGAAGAGAACTTTAAATTGTTTATCTTAATTCTATTCTACCATCGTATAATGGCGGGCGGAGAAAAAAACTTTTCTGTCACTGTAAATTTTAAGCATGCGTGAAAAGATAGTTTTATAAAGTCTCTATAAACTAATGGTGTGCGTTTTGGCAATTCAGAATCGAAAACAGAATCGAGATCAATTGCAATTTTATATAAATGGATATTACATCAGCGTAACAAACTGTGCCAACTGACAAGGAAGGACCTTGAATTGCTTGATCAAACATTAGTCTATGAAATATTTTAATATTTTACTGTTCTTTCACCCGTTATATTCTTTTCTTCGGGCTCTTAACTTCATATGTCTATGAGGTCAAATCTAGACTTGTTGAATGAGGACATAGACTGTATTAACGGCTCCTATTTAATACAAATTCATGAAGCAGGAATAGGACCTTGCACGCTCATTGTAATGTGCTGCCCTGTCGCATCGTCCTATTACTGGAATAAACGGGAATTCCATCACAAATCTAATCTGAATACTTTGAAAGTCCAAACTCCTCGGCAGCTTAGCAATACAACATAAAGAATCTCGTCAGATTTTAATTTTTAAGCAGAAAGTAGAATGTTGAATTGAGGCATGTTTTAAAAAAATACGGTATACTTGACCTCTTTTACTCCCTTTTGTGTGTTTTTAACGCAAATATTTTGTATAAATATTCATTATATCTTCTTCGTTCTAGACAATGAGAAGAATTATGAAGGTAAGTTTATGGATAAACAACTTCTTTATCCGTGGATGGCAATGCAAAGTTTCGACCTAGATACTTTCGTATCACTTGCCTGAAAATGACAATAGTATCAATGTCGTAACGTCGTAACTTCCGAGAATTAAGAAATTGTTTAGCCATACTTTTGCCTCCACCATTCTATATTCCTAAATATTTTTGTTGAATCTGCCAACAATCTGTTTTAAGACTGTAAATAATATTCGTCGAGGTTGAACATCAGTCTTTCTTTATTGTCCAGTTCGGCAGATGGTCTGGTCAAGTAAGGTAAACAATGTTTCGGACAAACAGTTATCGGCGATTTGCACAATTTGTACTCGCTGACCCTTTGCATTAATAGGTAACTAACTGACACTCCGGACGTCTGACCAGCGGTCAATGCACCCATTGACCCCTGGCTTCAGGATGTTGCAGATAAACGGTTTGTTGACGTTCAGTTGGTGTATTTTCTCTGACCCAGATAAACAAACCATGGATAAATTTTCACGGTTTTGGAAAGTTATGTTTCATTCAGTAACAATTAATGCTGATTTTGCAAAGTAAAAATACTCCTTCTGATTTTAAAAAAAGTGTATTTTGAAGTATGTGAAAAGAGAAATGGAATTGAAATAATTCCCAAATTTATTTGCAACCTTTGCTATTAATTTAGATATGTTTACCTTTGAATAGAATACTGTCCTGAATTTAAAATAGAACTTTATGCATGTTCTATCCAATTTCAGTTCAGACTTTTCTAACTTGTCAATATTCATCATACATATGTAAATATATCCCAAAACAACATAAGCCTTTCCTCTTCGGCAGGAGAAACCTGATTTCCCAGTTGCTTTTGTATGAGAAGTTGCATTGTCTCAGGTTCGAAGTAATAGCTCCAAGCTTCATTCAGCGTTGCAAATTGAAAAGAATGAACATGCATTGAATAGAAGGGAGATATAGAGAATCTCACCCAAGTGCCTTCAGATATCAAATATATCAACACAAGTTCAGTCAACGAATATCCGAGGCTTGCAAAGGATATTTTTACTTTTATCAGCAAGTGTTGATATATTTGATATAAGAAGACACGAGGGTGAGATTGTATTCATCATCCGAAATCATTTTCCATTTCGATTTTTTGAAAAATGTAAGTTTCTTAACACTGCACTATTTGAAGACTCTCACAGCGGTGATGTCTTTAGTACTATGATGTCGTAATGTTTATGACATCATAGCTTTGCGATGTTCTTATTTGATGACGTAAAACAATTGTGATGTCATTAATTTGACCGTAGCAGGGCATTGTTCAAAGTCTACTGTCAAAACGATATCTCCTAGGATCTTCCACAAGCGATATCTCCTGTGGAACAGTTTTGGATGATAAAAAAGATTCCTGCATTTGTCAGTCCTCTTCAATTACTGTTTACAATATTTTTGGTTCCTACCTTGCGGACGCCTTCCTCCTCTGTGAAACATCTGTTCGAGTAGCTTGTGCTGTACCAATACTATTGCCCGATGTCTTTACAATATTTTAGACAGTCTCGAGTCAGTTCACAATATCGACAAACATGTTTTGCACGTTAAAACTGCGATCATCTTAAATACTTTCTCGTTCACGCTTAAATTCTTCTGCATTATTTCAACAGTGGCATTGGAAACACGATTTGATTTAAAATAGATTTCTTTGTTTGATCATTGCGCACATTGGTCCTTTACCCAAATTTGCTCTAAAATTATCTTTCTTGATGTTCAGATCTTCAGCAGAATTCATCCTCCGATTAGCTCGGAGAGGGTTTTTTGCGAATATACATCGAAGGAAATGGTGACTGCTTATGTATGTTTTGAAGTATTGGTATATAAACTCGTATTTGAACGTCAAAACATATATATGTGTTTTACCATATTTCTGGTTCCTAGAGATAGATCATAAACAATGATAGCGTCATGTATATTTTTTGAGCTGATATTCAGTCTAGATTTCACGTGTGGCAAGCATTCATTGGCTTTACGTGATTTTAATCCAAACTTAGAAATAAAGAAGGAATATGAACGACAATATAAACTTTACACTTTCATCACACTCTTCAATGCACATTTGAAAGCGCAAATCTGATCATGAAACATTCAACTCTGTAGACACGTCTTGATACGTCTTAATCCGCCCATGCTTCCTGCTACCAATCTGATAAACACAGAATTCCTGGAAACTGTTTATACGTGGAGAATGCCGGAACTACCAATGTTTACCTGCCCGTAGGTTATATGCGTGTATATCTGTGAACTTTAGCCAAACATTGGCACCAACGGTGTGGTTCCTGCCAATGACCCGGCAACCAGATCTCGACCAAACAACGTGTCAAGACACTGGCATCTGAGGAATGTATCCCCTCGCCCTCTCTCCCCTTTCCCTCTATCCGCGGCCTAATCAGCTACCTGTGGTACAAAGGGTGTGACCCCCCACTTCACCCTTGACCAAGACTGCCTAACAGTCCCTTGTTATCATAGCATTGGTCTTCTCCCTATTCAAGTGTACAGTACTCATGCGTTGGATATACTTTTACACATTCATTTACTTTAACGGTGATGGAGACTGTCACACAATGCCTTGATCTTAAAAAACCTATGTCAATATCACCATCGTTATGAAAAACGTCTTTCGTCTTTGAACCATACATAACTTTATCATCAATTCAGTCAACACCCTTCTTAATGTTTTCAGTTTTCTGAAAACCTGCCACAGCATTAGTCCTGATAAATGGATTCATGTAAAATCAGAGTTTTGTTTCAGTATTGTTCCCCAATAAGTTCTCTCTGGTCTTACTTAGTATTTACGGGACTCTAGCCTTAGGAATAAATCAGTTGTACATCAGTAATTAGTAATACAACTTTCATGTAGAACATCAGGATTTCCATATACAGTTGATATTGGAAGGGAAAATATTAATAAGCTCAAAGTTGTCTAAGTCTAAGTTAGTCAAAGTCTTAGTCCATTGTGTTCGGAGTAAAATGTCTCAGAGGAAATTAAAAGTTTGTTTAACTTCCTCTTGATAGTTGATCTGATAAACATATTAAACATGTCAAGTCCCTGGTTACCTTAAACAGACAATTTAAATTAAGCATTTTTCTTATAAAAAATAATTGCATATGACACATCAGTGACGATTTGAAAGAGAGTGTGGAATTTGTGGTGAATTGCTTGCTTCGAAAATGCACAGAAAAATGTGAGACATCAGTGACGATCTGAAAGAGTGTGACACATGAGATGACTTGCTATCATTTGGATGAAGACGTAATTTTCAATTTCAGATGACAGCAAAGAAAATGTGAGACGATCTGAAAGAGTGTGACATATGTGATGACTAGATATCATTAGGATGAAGATCCCATGTGAGTAATCAGAGGACAGCATATAAAACATGTGAGACATCAATGGCTATCTGAAAGAGAGCGTGACATTTGTGGTGAATTGCTTGCTTCATTAGTATGGTGACACCTCGGAGAAATCAGATGACAGTATATAAAACATGTGAGACATCAGTGACGATCTGAAAGAGTGACGTTTGTGGTGAATTGCTATCATTAGTATGAAGAAGCCACTTGTTAATCAGATGACAGCATATAAAATATGTGAGATATCAGTATCAGTTGATCCGGAATCATTGTACTGACACGTGCATGGGAACATCAGTAATGAGGAGAAGGTATCAGATATCAGATATCACATGAGAGCCTATGAGACTATGACAACTAGAATGAGAAAAAACATCATATGAAACAACAGTAAAATATTTGATACATATAAGACGTCCGTTAAACTATAATTCTATACATTTGACGAAATATGATCTATAGCGAATATTTGAATTCCAACAATTTCTATTTTGCCATATTTATTCAGACAATTTCAAACTGAAACTTTATACTTCCTAACCTATATTTAACTAAATTATAATAGTCATTAAATGTTGCTGAATAATCAAGGTTTTGCTGAATCACAATTAAATCATGACTCATTACGTCACAGTCTTCTCTGCATATCCGTAAACTGAAGTAAGTGACCTTTATACAACAGTAGCGGTGGGTGTCGGATATCGTACACCCACTAAACTTATCTACATAGATACATCCGAAACTACTTCTCAAATGTGTACGAGTTCTATCGTGATTTCCTATCTTGCCACAAATAGGTCAAGCAGTGTAAAACGTTCCATATTATTGAAAGAGATCATTAAAGATTAGAACTACGAAAAAACGAAATCGTTATGATGAATTGAAAATTAATATGTTAAGAATATAATATTTCAGATTATATATATTTTCTTCAATTCAGATATATATTGTACTTTATTATCACCGTAAATCATGAAATTGAAATATTACCATACCATTATTTCCATTTGAAATTGTAAGAAATTTAGATCATCATTAATAAATTAATTGATAAATAAATCATTCATATTTTAGTAATTTCTCATTATTATTATTATTATTATTATTATTATTATTATTATTATTATTATTATTATTATTATTATTATTATTATTGTGGTTGTTGTTGTTGTTATTGTTATTAAACCTGATCGTCGTATTCCCTGATCCTAAGTTGGAAGCTGACATGGAGCTTAAATGAAATGTTAATAGGCTTAGCAATGACTTAGTATTTGACTCAAACTACTCCGCTACATTACAAGATCATGTAATGACATTTATCACATTTGAGAGCACACGAACTTTTGATATGGTGAGAATACGCAATTGTCCTATTTTCTTTAACACATCGTGTTGAATTATCGTTTCATTTTAACACAATTTTTCACTTTGTATCACATGTAAAATGTTTATTTAGTTTTTATCTATAACATGATGAAATAATATCTGTGATTTTTACGCTACATTGTCTTATTCCTGTACGGAAGTCAAAAAGCAGTTACAGTGGGTGTTTTCAATGATGAATTACGAAAATTTGAGCTATGATCATTTGATATTCGTTGGTTCATTTATTCATTTCAAGGCCAAGAACGAGTGCCGTGATTGAGTGTACTGAAACTTAAGTAAGCGAGTGTAAAACCCTTAAGGCTGGTAACAGAGTTATTTCCCTTGCAGCTAAGGCGCGTCACTGAACGTTGCCAATTTCATGTCAGTTATCAACATTTGAGTGACACCGGGTTGTTAGTGTTAGGTTAACAGCACGCTTCGCACGAACACGAGGGCTATGTATTGACAACAAGTGGGGTCACTGTGGCATGAGACGAGAATAAAGCATGTCAATGTAAATGTACTACAGAGATGTGATTTGTTACTAAAAGACATAGGAATGTGCACCTTACGTCATATCTGTTTCATCTTTATTTCCTGTTATCTTTATCGATGAGAGAATGACGTTTGTAACCGTATTTCATATGTCTTCGGGCGTGAATGATCTTTCTCCGATCTTTTCGTCTTTTATCGCTTGGGTTCAGAAAAAAATGAAAGCTCTCTTCGAATTTTGATAGTTGATAATCAGGAAAAATAAAACATCTAAATGATAAAATGATGTTTCAACAAATCATAAAGGGCTACTCATTTGTCGCGGCGTGTATGTAAAAGATCTTAGCTTGAGCCATATGATACCGTGGAACTTTGATATTCATCTTGTTTCTTGCATACCTATGCATTCCTGCATAAGAAAGCAATATTGAGAACGCATGGTGCAGTTATTTGCTTATCTTCAATCAACACATTAATTATGTTAGTTTTAGTAAAACTTTACTTTCAATAATGAAAGACGAAATGCATTTATCATATCTCCCATTAAGATTATTTTCTTATATTTATTTAACGTTTGAACCTGCTGTGTTAATCTGCCTCATTTATCAATAATGTAAAAGAATCTAGGTGATACATTGTTGGAAGTAATGAAGTATCTTTATCGTGATTTGAGTCGTCTACACCTTGAGAATTCAAAGACATTTCCTTTTCAAAAGTCCAAGATTGGTTTAATTGGTTGAATACATAACATCTTACTTTGTACTGTAGCGAAATTTGAAACATGTTATTTTCTCTCAAAAGACTCACCACTGCCAGTTATAGTTATTTAGTGACGAAAATCTTTTCAAAGATTGTATATGAAGCCCTGCATGTGACAGGATAATTCAGGAAAATTTGTCACTGTGTTATATTAAGTGATTAAGCGAAGCTCGCACTCGCTATGCAATGATTTGAAGGATGATAGGCCAACCGCAGTAGCCGAAATGATGTCTTTCTTTAGCCGAAATGATGTCTTTCGGAAAGTTATCGCCATTGCATACAATACCGTCTCGGCTAAAGGCGCCGTCATCTTAGGTACAAGTACTCGTTCCTTTACATATTCGACAATTTCTTTGTGTGTGATCACTGAAGCTCAAACAGCATAAATGCTTGTTTTTTGTCTGTTTGGATATGTGGCGACCGCCGTGGTTCATACATAGTTGAGTGCAAATGAGATGTTGGTGTTAAGAATAAGAGGATTGACATTGACTCATCATTTGTAACATTTTGTATTTCGAATGAATCCATGTGAATACAATTGATACTTGCGTGCACGTAAAGCCCGTTTTGGTGTAAATGGGAGTTCACTTTATAATGTGTAAATGGGAGTTCACATTATAATGTGATGGAAATGTTTGTATCAATGTGCTGCCTCCTAACGATAGGCGTATTTCGTCTGGAGCACTTGGTTTTAAATCCATAAAACATGGATATGAATTTTCAGAGAATTCTTTTATTAAACAAGGGAGGTGAGATGGACTGATAGCACGTTTCAGACGACACTGCTAATTCATTAATACATTAACTACTTAAGTAAAGAGGAATGCAAAAAATCCTCAACGATTCTGGAGTTTTCATGCAATGCCAGAGGTTCTGTTTCTGTGTTCATTGTTACTCTATTCTAACGTGTATAAAAAATTAACTTAAACCAAACCATATTTTGGGCCAACAATCTACATATGATGCTTTTACAAACTTAATTTCGATGACAGTACACCACAGACCTAATAAACTATATTATTGTTATTTCACTGATGGCAGTGATACAAAATGTGTCAGTCTTTTTATCCTGTTCAGTATAGAAAAATCGAAAACGGTTTTGTACATACGCTATGTAATTTTTACGCCGTTGAATAAACACCTTTTGATACCTTATAACCAGGTGACCCACATGTATTTCCATTACATAATACAACTATGACCTTCACATTTTCATATAAAAAACTAAGGGGTATCACGTTTTATTGCATGGTATCTGATATAGACCATAATTATACATGTATACTTGCCTTCTTCCCGTATTGCCTCTCACTGTTTAGTCTAGCACTTTGGCTTTTTCAACCAGAAACATATACATGTAGATATTGCATCATATCATGTCATAATACTTTTATAACGAATGACTTATTGGTGTTATCTGGTGCAACAAACCGAGTGTGGTATACTCGATCTCCAATCAAGATTCTTGTTTACTTGACCTTAGCTTAGAATTAATGAAACATGGATAAGACGGGACGAAATGAACACTTACTACATATTTCATACCACAAGGATTTCATAGATTTTGCCGTTATGTAATTCATTTAATCAGTTCTGCTTCAGTTTGTGTGATATGTTATTCATATTCGAGAATCAGAACATAACACCAAACTCGATCACGCTACTCACCACACCACATACACTACCAGGCAAAAGAAACGCCTACAGCTGCATGCCAAAAGTTTGTTCACATACCTGTATATAATAGTGCAGATATCATGTAATTTGAGATGCCTTTGAGGTATCGTAGCTTTGTGAAAAACAAACGTATAATATTGAATTTTCAATACACATACATGTATGTAGATCCATTCTGCTTTGAGGCAAATGTTTATCGTACCTCACAATTACCCTTAACAGTTTTGGCAGGTCACTGAAGTGACCAGCTGGGGTCAAAATTCCGAAAACACTAATTTTTATTTTTCTCCATAAAATCCTTTATAAGTTATCAGCTTCTTAAAAATACGTCACATTTGTACCTTAGCACAGGGTCAATGTGATTATGTTGGTTTTAATATCAGAGAGTCGATATGGAACATTTTATTTGACATTTAACGATTTCGAAAGTGTGACCCCCTCTGTCTTTATCGATATGCCAAAATTCGAATTTTTGCACCATAGACAAGACGATCCCTAAAAGAGTTCAAGAATGGCTATTTCACACATGGACAGTTGGTAATCCATTGTCAGTTTTGCTGAAGTTATTCTATTGACGTTGAAACGAAACCCAAATTACATGATATTTGTACTAAGTTTAAGTGGTAAGTGAACAAACGTTCGGTATGCAGCTGTACATTTTTAGACGTAGGATTAAATACTTTCTAAAATGTAATTAACGGTGGTGTGAAATTTATGCTGAAACAATTATCAATTTGTAAGTGCATTGAAATCTAAGAGAAAGTAAAGTGAGGGTGTTGGTGTTTAACGTGCTTTCAACAATATTTCAGTTATCAAACACGTGGATGACAAGAATAAAAAAAAGAGAGAGGGCAGATCAGGGAGGAAGACATCGAAAAAAGTTGACTCAAATGAAAAGATCATGCGAAGGAAGCAAATATCGTTGCACGTGTCGAATTTGGGTAAAAACCACGAACTGTCTTATTCTGATTCTTATGGCTGATTCTGAATATTGCAAGAATAATGTCCAGTCTTTTACAACTAGTAATTTTGGGATGGAACAGTTTGATGGGACTCAAGACCACTTCCTAAGGCTTAATTAAAGAATATCCAAAATTTATTAAATCTATATCTTTATACTTTCATCTATTTTTTTTAAATTTCTATATTGGATATCTGAAGCCATGTAATCAACATTATTATTCATGGAGAAAAGAAACGAAGTATACTAGTAGGCTTTGGTCCGAGAAGCCTCCATTAGTTTGGCACAAGGGACTCGTCAAAGGCCAAATCTATTTTAAAATCTTCCTTTTTTGCTTTCAAGTAAAATATTATTGTGGTTTTTTTTGGGTGCTTATTAAATGTTTTCACGACAAACTTTTGCAAACTTTGAACATTAGTCTCATAATAAAGTGTTATTTTCTCCTTTTCACAAGCCTTGACAGCGTTAACGTTGTTCATTTTATTTGAACGACTTCTTAGTCAAAGGTTTAATGTGATACATATAATAACAAAATGAAATAAATATTTCAATGATTTTGCTTATGTCTTCATATAAATCCTTCTTCTGTAAAGAAAATACCAGAATATATTAAAATAATTTCATCTTGGACCAACATAATCAATTTGAATAAGAATGTAAATGTTGTATCCAGCTTTTTTTGTGATTACTCAAATAATGTTGTTTGCTAGCTTGACAAAAGATTGATAATTTACTTACTAAAGGTTGAAATACGTTATAAACAGATGAAAACAGTTAATAAATTATTGTCTTTCAAAACGTTTGGATAACTATGTATCTAGATATGCATGTATGTATGTATGTATGTATGTATGTATGTATGTATGTATGTATGTATGTATGTATTTATGTATGTATGTATGTATGTATGTATGTATGTATCGTTAATCAACACGTTTTACAGACAAAGACATAATGCAATGTTTCTAAATATGTTTAAAGGTCACACTTTTATCATAAATCACTGTCTTATCAAGAAACAATTTCTTTCAGAATATATTTTATAGCATGTTTTCAAAGATTTTTAAAAAGAGTCCAAAATTTGATAGGACATACATGTAAATTAACTGGAATTGTTCAAATGGTGCAAGAAGTTTGCACCGAGTACAGGTTATATTTTAACTTACATTATATGACTTACAACTATTGTTGATGATCACCCCTCACTGTGTAAGTAATTGGCCACTATGTCACTCAGCGTGTCGTATTTCAGGGTAAGTAATAAACCACCTTCCATGCACGAGTGAAACTAAAGTGAGGACCTATGTTTCATCCTCAAGTTATGGTGAGTCACACGAATGCACTATAATTGAAATAACCCTTAACCAGCATGTACTATAGCAACCAGAAAATATCTCCACATTTTCCACTAAAATTGATTTATGAAATATTATTTACACGTTAGTTATAAGACTGAGGTATTCATGATTAATACAAAACTCAATCATGAGTTGATGATTTGGTTATTGTACCTCGCAGCAGTCAAATTGGACGTTCATAAGTTAAAAAACGCGACATTTGAATCATAATACAAAACTTGTAAGACAATATTCGATAATGAATAAAATGAGTCCTTAATTGACCGCCAGTTGTTGTACCCGGTTATCGTCTTGTTTAGACTGCAAATAAATCACTTGATTCACTCATTGCTTCTCTCTTACTATTATTGGCTTGATTATTTTCTTTTCTTATAAATTATTTTCTTTATAAACGGGTCTCGTCTGAGTTTAGTTTTCGTTACACCGTGACAGCATTTGTCATGCCAAGTACGGAGAAGCTACATGAATTCATTTCCCTCAGTAAAAATGGCTACATGCAGTTTTTGCTTGATTTTTTTTTCTACGACTTCATATACATGGGTTCACTAATTGGATGTTTTAACCTCTGATATTATAAATCTTGCGTAAACGAATGTTCACCGTCGGGAATTTGAAGAAATGGAATATCGAAAAGAAGTTGTAATTTTCTCTTATCAGTCACACTCACGCGTGCTAACGAATGTAAACTGATAAAGGGTCTATGCTAATGTTAACACGCAATGTCCTCCCAGGTTACTCTGCGCTATGTATCGTACAAAGTTACATGTTTGAGGAACATTAACGTCTTACAAAATGATAAATGACGTCAATATGATTTGGTGATAGTTTGCATCATATAATAACGATCTACCCTGTTACGTTGTATGTTGGTAAAGTAAGTAATACAAATAGCTTAAAGTAAAATAAAATGCATTTGAGTCTCATTTGCATCTCTTGTGAAAAGTTTATGGAGTTATGAGAAAGTTCTTCCTTAGATCGTGATAGAACATTATTTCCTACTGAGACATGAAATTAACTCGAACCATAATGAAAGGTCGTATGGTTACTGGTTGACGGTTTTAGAGGGACAGTAGCTCGTTTTAGGTAAACAAATTGATCTCACGATAAAAAGAGTAGAGTGAGCCAATTGCTAGGTAATCTTTTTTAATCAAAAGAAGTAGTTCTCAAACGAGCGTAAAGTGTTCGGTTAAGCTACGCGAATTAATTTCCCTACCTTAGATATTTACTAGGTGTTAACACTAAAATGGCCGCCAGTAGTAATAGCTTGATACTTGAAACTTTCTTCTACGACTACGGATAATTAGGCTGGGTCATGAGGTGTTTGACCCTCTGAAGATAATACATTTGGCATAAAGATGTATTAATTGTGGAGAATTTGGGAAAATAAACATTCTAAAAATACGTGCTACTGCCCTTGAAGGAACACAGTGCCTTTAGTTTACTGAGATAATAAAAAATATGATGTTCTGCAAAGAATTGCTTTCAATATCAATTTGCATTTGTGATTTGATGAATATTACACTGTGTAGAAAGTGTTTTGTTCAGGAAATTTGTTTTGTTTCACAATCATGTCAATGTCATAATTTCGTGTTAAAGTTCATTATAAAAAAATCTACAAAAGCACACAAGGTTAGCTACTGTTTGTAACTTGACCTGACAACTTTCCTAACGTGTTTTTAGGCATGCTCGTTGTATTTTATATTTTGCAATTCCTTTATACCAACCATATCTTTCGTTTTCTCATACAATATGATAAACTATCGTAAGATAAAAGTGTGTGTGTTACATTGTCGATATAAAGAAAAAAAGGTGCTAGAAAAGTAGATTAAACATTGTTGTGTTTCTAATATAGTACTTTCTGCGCACTGCCTCGACACAATAGCGTAGTGGTCGTTCTTCCTGCAGTGCATATTGCCATCTTTTAAATAAAAGGTTGTAATAAGTATTTTGAAAAAAAGAGAGAGACCTTTTTGCAGTTTGTGAGACTCTTCCTACTCACATAATATTGACTGCTCACAGGCGTTTCAAATTTATGAATGTTAAGATTGAAATACAGAGTTCTCGAATTGTTTATTAAGGGTTGTTTATTTGTTCTGACAAAATGATGCGGTATATAAGGTCAGCCCGTGCAATAGTTTCATTCTGGGTATCAAGGAACTCTACAACAAATATTTGTGTAGCTCCTGTGTGGGTTTCCAGAGATGGTTATCACTAGAAATATATAGGTCGTGTAAACTAATTAAGGAAACGCAGAGAAAAACGTGAATGGTGTTTGTTTATCTGGCAGTTACCTTGACCTTGGTGGAACATCCTCAAGGCCTTCGTGGAAATTAGCTCACAAAGGTTAAAGTTCAATGAGATTCAAAGATATATATGTAAACAAATTCAACGTGTTTTTACAGCTTATATACATGAAAGCGGCATTACAAATGTATTTGTTTCGTTTGTGAGAGACGTATTTTTAATAAATTTTACTTGCGTTATATTGTGCCTTGGCATGCTTATCTCTTGTTCAGTTTGTTCATGAGACTTATTTAAGTTAAAGAAACATTCATAAAACAATTTTTTTTTTACCAATGGTTAAGGACTAAAGAAAATCTTTTATGTTTTTATTTTCGTGAAAGGTTCGTATAATCGCATGATTAGGTTCAAATTATAAAAATGAATAAGTGTTCTGGTACATTTAGTAGCCTTTTATGCTGCAGTTGCAACTTGAGAGCAATGTAAAAACACCTCTATTTATTTCTGTAAATGAAAACTTATTGCAGTTTGTAAATAACAGAAACGTCAACATGAGAATATCCTCAATAATGTAGTGCAAATTAATTTTGTTATTAAATTTCAAAATGCTTGATTATGAGATTATAATAATTTTTACCGATGTAAATGAAAACCAATATATATTCTTTTTTAATAATTCTTGGTAATTAAATTTCTTGATTTCAACTTAAAAATAATATTTTTCAAAGTGTTTGATTGTTCGCGAGTAATGGAAATCTAATATTACTCCGAATGCAGATGAATAGCAATGGCCCGAAGCTAACCGGAAATCGCACTCTACGAATTCCGGTTTTGAGGTTAATTTTGTGCCAGTATTTCCGTATTATATATTTATTTATATGATTCAAGATTTATATCTGTGTTTTTATCGAGTAAGGCAATTTCTGCATTTACATAGTTAAATGCAAGTATCCATAAACAAAAAACGTATACTGGTATTACTGAGTTGATAGGACAAATCAAATAAAACGTATCCTCGTCTTCTTTGGATGTCAATGACAATGTTTTACTCTGTGTTCGTATATATGGACGCTTTGATTATAAGTAAATTCTAAACGAAAGTATCATGACTTTAATACTGTAACTAACGAAAATATCATGAAGAAAAACAGTAACATTGGTTGATATCATCCAGAAGTATATTGACCTTCTTGAGAAAGAGTGTTGTTATTTCCTATAGTATACTTTCGCTAATAATAATCAATAGATATAGAAAATAACGCCCAAATTATGCAAAGTAATACCTGTTTCATCGATTTTGTCGAATCCAACCGAAGGAATAATCCATATTCGGAAAGATATGATCTATTTTCAATGCCCATTGTTGTTCCCAACAAATAATTTTGTTGGACTTGGCGAAAATCGGACGATAAAGTGAGCGACAATGATCGATTGAAATGCTTGTATGTATTCACTAAATGCTCGTGGTCTTTCCTGAGATATTTTTTATGGTAACAAAATATTTTATTTTACGATAACATCATACATAATGAAGAGAATTCTTTAAAAATGAAAACCAACTAATAATAGGAATGATACATGTTAATCGAAACTGTAGCTTTCTTTGAACAAAATTACATAAACTTGTGTTGATATGAAAATGATTCCGATTTACCTTTATTGAGATGACCGGTTTATTAAGCGGTAGATATAACTAACATGATATGACAAAATAGTATGTTTTAGAAATATTGATATACGTAAAGTCGCTTTAACAACTTGAAATGTGAACCAATTGTGTTATGAATTAGAAACGATATTCGCATAATGATATCCTGAAAATTCCAATTTGACGATATCATTACTACATGTATCAAAAATTCAATTATTATCTACATGTATTACCAAATTAACCAGGAGTCATACATACCCTTCACCGTTAACATTTAAAATGTTTCCCTTTGCATACAAACCAAGAGTCGGCAATGTTATTGTCTTGTTCCACGTGTTATTCTCTAGCACAATCAACGGATACAACAATAAATATTCAAAAAACTACCCTCATCTCTTATAGTCATTGAATTTCTTAAAAGCGATTAACAACAACGAATTACCATTGATACAACAAAACTGTGAATATCATTTACACAAACACCGCAGGACGCTTTTATTCCAGTATCGCACAACCATCATTCTTCGTAAAACAGGGATACATGAATATTTGCCCATTTCATATCGACACAACCAGCTAGGGTTTTCTGTGAAATAAAAACCACGGAACACATAATCTATAAGACCTATATAAGAAACCGGAAGTAGGGTAAAAACTACTGATATCTAAATGATAAAAAGGTTTTGTATTTGTCATGAATACGGTCATTTCTTACTCAAAAAGATAACACCTTTAAAAGCCTGTAATCTAACCGCAAGAGTTTTTTCCAAAACCCTCAGATAGTCTATTACGCCCTTTGAAATCCACTATTAGGGAAGGAGGGCATTAAAGATAATCGGATTCCATTTCACATGCGTATATCATGTATGTTGATTTTGCCAAGTTAAAGAGGCCAATAAAACAAATTCAATACCGGCAACTGCCAAGCCAACAGCTTTTTGCGGAACAATTGCCAGCCGTGTTATCCAAGGGTAGCCCCCACTATCATTTTCCAAATCTAAATATTGGGTAAGAGTGTTAACAAACAAGAAAAATCTGATAAGAACAGGCACTCCAGAAAACACTCAGCACTCGTTATAAATTATTCATATTATCAATAACACGAGTATTTTCCACAAGATTGGGTTTGAGATTTTGGTACACTTTACCAAGGTGTCAAAAAGAAACTGTACCTACGTCGCTGAATGGAACAAACTATTAAGCTAACTAAGTGGATTATCAACTTCTTTGTTATACTTGTTATATTATAATCCGACATCCATAAAATGTCTTGTCTTGCTTGGTAAGTTTAGAGGACAAGGAATTTTATGGATTATCAACTTCTTTGTTATACGTATTATATAATAATCCAAAATCCATAAAATTCCTTGTCTTTCTTAAACTGTCAACTTCTAGAAAGCCACTCAAACAGTACTAAACTATCCAATCTCAAAATTATGTTTTCGTTTAAATGACAACAGACAATAATAACATTGTTTGGTTGGGCATGATCTTATTTCACTTCTATGTGACCTTAACGTTCATCTGAAAAAGGTAAAAAAACAGTATGATTGCTTGAAAACGAGCTTTTGCGTCATGAGTTTTACCTTTTTCATTGTATTCATATTGATACACTTTCTATTTGATTTTATTGTAGGGGTCACATAATGAACAATACAAACAACACACTTCATAATCTTCAACATAAATAGATAGAAATTCTTTTTTAAAAATGCACATTTGAAAAATATATTCCTAAAGAAGATCACATTGATATAATTAATCTGCATTTCATATAAACCTTGCTACAGATACTGCCTTATCAATCATTTAAACTGCGAGTTTCTTTTGGGCATCACTGTACATGTGTATTGACACCTGCAACACCTTAGATCATGTCATCGTGATAGTAATCAAGGGAAGAATATGGATACCTCGCCCATGTAGGTAAATAGAATGGATATGTAATACTTGTCACACTGAAGGCACGTCACATGCCATAATTTATCACTAACAATTGAGCCGCATTCCTTATCGTCAGTGATGTTGAACTCTTTAGTTTCCTTGAACTAGATTGAGGACATTTCGGTACAATTTAGGTAAACGATGTTACTGTGTTTCATTCGTTAAACAATGACGTCAACATATAACCATCAATACATCATCAAAATTCCATTTGAAAATAACTTTTTAAAGATCATTATGATTATTACAATTTATAACAGTTTTTAACTATTTACTTTTTAGTTCGTTTGGTAGGTATATAGTTTACCATAGGTGTATCTTTTATCTTCTGACAATTGAATAAGTATCCTATGTCAAAACTATTTCGAGAACAATCTGTCAGTCAAGCTGTCTTATCAAGAGCGGCTTCCAATCTAGACAATATCACAAGATATCAATTGTACAGATCAAACAAGAGTTTAATCCAACCAGAATTATATCTTTCAAGAAATATCAGACGCACACTCGTGAATTTCCGATTGGGCCTCTTACATATATAGTTGTTAATACAGGCAGGAGATTTTCAAAAGAAAGACACTTAAGAATATGTCCATTATGTAAATCTGCTGTGGAAGGTGAATTCAATTTTGCTTTCGTTTGTCCACACCTTGCCTCTTTAAGAAAAAAAAGTATTTCTGGCACACTGTAATCTTTCAAAGTAACTAATATTAGCTGGAATTGTTTGGATGATAAATCTATTTTTGCGAGATATTATAACTAATCACCCGTCTAATAATTCCTTCAACAAACAATTGAAAGAGAGCTACTAAAACAACGTTTCATTTTAGAAACTGACACTCAGTAGAATACAAAGAGGGAAAATAAAAATTATGAAAGTATCAATACGTTATAAAGCCGCTAAATAAGGCGAATGTGTTATGTAAAGAAGACTCAATTTGAAAAGTACATATTCGCATAAAGTTTAGCTAACCGAAAGCATACGGTAAGAACTGAGGCGGGTTGAATGATAACTTTTGAAACGGCGTCGCTGATTGCACAACTATCTTTGATAGCATCCAATCAGGCTTCTTTTCTTGACAGGTAAACGCTCGTATTGCAACAGAGGTTGCATAGGATTCATAACGGAGATACGTGTACCTCTGTGGGAATGTTTTTAGCACACACCACACTCATGTAGTAGTAGTTGTTCATTATCAGTTATTTAACACATTTATCATCTATGCAGTCAATTCATTCATGAATACAGCTCAGAGATATAAAGTAACGACAAAAATAGCTCAGACGTTTATATAAACCATCTTCTCGCCTCGTTGGCTAAATAAGTTTAAAATGTAACTTCATCCATTCATAACTGGTAGACATGAAAACAAAAACATCAAGAAAAAGCAGTAGATGAAATTTCAAAAGTCGGTTATAACCTCTAAGTTGTGTACTTTATTATTTTTCCTTTGACGTACATGAGAACACGGGTCTTCTTTCTTCACACAACAATAATCTATTTCAATTTCAGTCTAATATTTTACTTATATGATAAACGATACGTATTTTTGCTGACTACGCAAACGTTGTGAACAGAAAAATGTATTTCAATATAAGTAAGTAATTACAAAATGGTTTTCTTACACTTATCGGCGATTTTTATTGGACGAGAGCTCTGAAAATACACATGATAACAAACATGATATCATTTCTCGAGGAAAGCAGAAAAACTTTTTTATCATTTGCTAATAATTTAGATTACTCTAAAACTTACTCTGTAGGTTGGGCTATCGGACATTTACATTGTGGAATTCAAGAATCATGTGAAGTGAAAATTATTGCAGACAAACTCCTAGTGCTGTAAGAAAGGCTGCGATGCCGAACCGAGATAGCGCTGGTACTAAATATTCCTGCTTAATAACTCTAAATAGGAGCCAGTCCTCATTCAGCAAGTCTAGATTTGATTTCATACAATGTAATGAAGAGCCCGAAGAAAAGAATATCATGGATAAAGGAACAGTATATTGTCAAAATCTTTCACTGACTGAATTTCCGTCTACGGCACTAAGAAGAACCCCCTGTTTTGGTCAATTTTTCCTTTCAATGGCTATTCCTTACCGACCTGGAGGTAGTTTAAACATCCCCGTGGACGGTGCTGCACTGTCCACAGACCCGGACAGATCATCAACCATATGGGGCAGTGGAAAGAGACTAACAATTAAGCAGTAAAGTGTAACTGCGAGATAGTGTCTTAGCGTTAAAGTTAAACAATAATTACCCAATCATTCCCACAAATTAAAGATCTTTTTATAATAGCATCATCTACGAGGAGATAAAATGGCAGACTGGCTGATAAAATGTTAGCCAAAATAAACGAAGTATTTGAGGCAGCCAATCTTTTCGTAAACGGATTTAAAATGTCCTGCCTGACTCGTGACTCTCGCTAGCCTTTGTACGCATTTGACCGGGGAAATTTGAATGCTAAACACGATAAAAACTGTCATAAAGGAGGTTGCATACACATTTTATATCATACTAGATTCACATTCAATCATATACACCAACATTATGGTGCATGGAAGAAACAGGAGTGTACAGACTTATATTGATAATGAAAATTTAAACATTTAAAGATGCATATTCAGAGCTTAATGCAATAAGATATTTGAAATCTTAGAAAATTCATAAATCGAAACCTAAGCATTTAAATCAAACAAAATCAGACAAAACAATTATAAAATAACGAACAATAAATGAAAGGGCACTTCCGAATAGGAGTATTGCTATTCATAGAAAGGGGTACATCCTGCTGTAGCGCAACGGAATGTTGGACGTTAATAAATTAAAAAATGATATGGCTGACTGTACACTCAACAAACGGAGGGAAGTTAATTACGCGTCACTGTTTAGAGGGGAAGATACATTTGAACATGCTCTGACAATGACTCAGCAAATGTGCCAATATTGGTTTCTGAATTTCTAGATTTGCCTATGAACCATGAATACTTTCCTTCGCTGACCATTCCCACGTTGTGAACAGAATAATGTTTGATGGTATCTGTAACAGCTTATATCTCAACTTTAAGATGTAGAATGAATATTGAATATCTTTTTGTGTTAATGTGCTAATGTGTGATCAAAACACTCTCTAACGCAACAGCAGTTCCTATACCGATGTACTCAAAAGCCCTATTTAAGACATCGTCGTTTGACATATCTAGTGTAATATTATCGTGTGCTGACCGAATGGCATGACCTCAAATTTGATTTTAACGATATAACTCAGGGAGTAATGAAGGAATGAAATACTAAACTCAGTCCCGTCTAAAACATTTTATAGAAACCCGCGAATGATACCGGTATGTAACTCGTTCTGGCTCGTGTAATAAAAAAAACTAATCTCTCGTTTCATGAACATTATAGTGAACGTGACTCGTGTAGTATTCTCTGTGTACTAAGCTACAACAATAAGAGACCACGCCAATATCAAGCACTTGAGTATTATTTGAACCATAGTATGAACAATCAAAACTATAAACATAGAAATAGGGGTGACTCGTACCTGTTTGCTGAGTTTATCATTATTCCCCCCTCAGAGCCAAACTGTACATTTCTGTGCAAAAGCGTTGACGAAAACAATTTTACCAGTAATATCTCTGCATACAAATAAAATATTACGCTACGCCTACGTTCGCACATAATTACATGGCTTCATTCTACCACTGCTGTAAGAGAATACTCAATGGGATTTGGTCTAATACATTTTGTTCATGCCATGTTTCAGTTCACCTATAAATATAGTTTTATTCAATAAAACATTAATTGAGCATTGAGAGTTTCCATATGGAACTAATTGTTTGCAAAATCATGTTCAGAAACAACTCTGAACAGTGAGGCTTTTTTGACGGAGCGAAAAAAGCTGTTTCGATGATCGTTTTAATTGTTTTTTAAATGTCCTTGATAGCACAACAAATTATTAAGCATAATCAGTGACAGAAATTCTTGCACAGACATGTAGAAGTCCATTTAAAACATAAACTATTGGAAAGACGGTTATGCACACTTCCAAAAAAGGACGATTGTACTTCGTTGATAGATTCGGGCTGATTTTCATTTTAAGGCCGCTTCATTGCTTAGTCTTCAACCAGAGTTTGAATATGTTAATTGAATACTTTATATGAAACCCCTTCCGCCTCGGAAATTTAAACGAACTGCAAAATCAGCAGATTTTTAAAAGAAATTATCATGTAGACTTCTTTTCTTTCTGCTTGAGCTTTATTCGTTTAAAATCATTTTTCTTTACATGAGCGACAAGTCAAATGATCTGCGCAATAGAGAGTCGAGATAGAATGCCAGAAATAGAAACCTTTATGTCTGGTATTTAAATTAATAACATCAGTCTGACAACCAATTTGGATTTTAGATTTTATGCAGGTATCATATTGTTTGTATTATACATCAAGTTCTATCTTTAATTCTTATTGCGTTCTGAAAGTATCAAATATTCGGTGTCGATAACATTTTTTTCACTTTTGAAATCTTGCCATTGCTTGATGGTAAAGGGTTTCATTAAAAGCTCTCAATAATTGTCTATTGTCTAATAATCTAGATAATTTTCCTTATGTTTGAAATAAAATCTCACAGCTTTGTGTAGTGAAACATTGCCGCGTGAATTAATTATGCACTAAGCAATAAATGAGAAGAATTATAAGACGTTACAACAATTGATGTTATGAAATTTTAAAAAATGATAAAAAATAATTAACTCGAATTAACTTCATGACGGGTCTGCTGTTGAATTTCATTTCAAACATCAACATTAAATAACATCCGGGAGAAATTCAAATTTATATGAATCTTTTAATTAGCGATTTAAAAAATAGTTGGGCGGTTACATTCAACAACATATCCATTATTAAGCTGGAATAAACAGATGATAAGGGTTTCGGTCAAGTTCGGTACACGTAGGATCCTGTTATTTCATTAGCTGCTGCACTCGTTGACTTTGCAGTAAAACAGGACCCCACATGTGGCAAAACGCAATAAATGTCACAATAGTTTCGACCTATAATTGTCATTCATCTAGACCTAGTATCATTCTACTGCTTTTTGCCTTACTTAAATTCATTTTGTATTCCTCTCAACCATGTTCATCTCTCACTATCTCGCTCAGTTCTATTAATAATGGTTGTATGGCTTCATTTTTAAATTTAAACAATAATTTCTATTTGATTTTGATAACTCATTTATATAATATGTAAATGTCCTGTCAAGACCTTGAGATAAATAGAGCGTCTTCAATGAAACATGTATTAAAAAGTGTTCCAGATATAAACCCATAATGCCGGACTATAATTTATTTACTTTCTGTGTCTTCACGTAAGTACTTGTCCTTTGTATCGAACATTCACTCTGAGATTCTTCCTTAATACTTGCTTGCTTTGGTTAGCTAATAGTCTCATTCTCATTCTCTCTCCACAGTCACCAGATCATACACCTGATCATTAAACAACTTCACCAGATCATACACCTGATCATTAAGCAACTTCACCAGATCATACACCTGATCATTAAGCAACTTCACCAGATCATACACCTGATCATTAAACAACTTCACCAGATCATACACCTGATCATTAAACAACTTCACCAGATCATACACCTGATCATTAAGCAACTTCACCAGATCATACACCTGATCATTAAGCAACTTCACCAGATCATACACCTGATCTCTTAGCACCTTCACCAGATCATACACCAGACCTCTAAGCACCTTCACCAGATCATACACCTGATTATTAAGCAACTTCACCAGATCATACACCTGATCATTAAGCAACTTCACCAGATCATACACCTGATCTATAAGCAACTTCACCAGATCATACACCTGATCTCTTAGCACCTTCACCAGATCATACACCTTATCGCTTAGCACCTTCACCAGATCATAAACATGATCTCTAAGCACCTTACCAGACCATACACCTGATCTCTTAGCACATACAACAGATCAAACACCTGATTTCTAAGCACAGTCATCGGACCATACACCTGATCTCTTAGCACCTTCACCAGATCGTACACCTGATCTCTTAGCACCTCCACGAGATCATACACCTGATCTCTAAGCACAGTTACTGGATCATACACTTGATCATACACCTGATCTCTTAGCACCATCACCAGATCATACACCAGATCATACACCTGATCTCTTAGCACCTTCACCAGATCATATACCTCATCTCTCAGCACCTTCAACAGATCATACACCTGATCTCTTAGCACCTTCACCGGATCATACGCCTGATCTCTTAGCACCTTCACCAGATCATACACCTGATCTCTAACCACCTTCACCAGATCATACACCTGATCTCTTAGCACCTTCACCAGATCATACACCTGATCTCTTAACACCTTCACCAGATCATATACCTGATCTCTTAGCACCTTCACCAGATCGTACACCTGATCTCTCAGCACCTTCACCAGATCGTACACCTGATATCTAAGCACGGTCACCAGATCATACACCTGATCTCTTAGCACCTTCACCAGATCGTACACCTGATATCTAAGCACGGTCACAAGATCATACACCTGATATCTAAGCACGGTCACAAGATCGTACACCTGATATCTAAGCACGGTCACAAGATCATACACCTGATCTCTTAGCACCTTCACCAGATCGTACACCTGATATCTAAGCACGGTCACCAGATCATACCTCTTTTATGTTCAAGCATTATGTTCCAAGACCATACCTAGATACCTGAGAAAGACTGACCAGACATACCATTTTTCAAGAAATTATCACTATGCATAGCCCTAAATTCTTTGCATGGTCTTCCGCCTTCTCATAATATCATTCTAAAGCATACCCTTCCGTCATTTCTCTCTTCCGATCTCTAAATTCGTCACAGAAACAAAAAGGTTTAATTTTAGAGCACGTAAAACAAAACTTGAAATATCTACATGAGATTTCTACACGCGTTCAGACGATCAATGACCCTACTTACTAATAAGCTAATGCGTGTTTTCTATTTTTCAAAATGTGCATTAATATTTCATTCTCTTTTGTATTTTTATACAAATGGTTTTCCTCTCAGATTTTTTTCTATTCTTGGTCTTTTAATGCTGTCATGTCGGTGTTATCGACATATATCCAATCAAATATAATCTCAGCTTTTCATGTTTTTCATCATTTTTACAAAGAGTAGATAAAAGAACTTCAGGTTATATAAAGTATTACTTAATACAAAATGTCCACATGAGAAGATAGTGTATTCTCATATCAATGATGATTTGCAATTTCAGACTACCTAAATACGACATCTAAATAAATTTATTTATCTATAATTTAAGCTTAAAATAGTGGTTTAGGAATACCCAAGGTGTAAAACCTTATAGAACTTATATATGCATAGAATATCTGCATATGTAATGACTTCACTTCTCATTCTTGTTTTATTTTACCAAGTGTGCGCTCTCATATATCTAGTTTTAAAATCTAAAGCAACCAAAATGTTACCCCCAAAAACATGTTATAACTTGGTTATGTTATAAATATGTACTTAAACCGTACATGTATGAACGATAATGTCCCCTTGAATTTCATTTCCACAAAAAATACCCCGATGGGACTGTAATTTAAATGACTGGTATAGCATCTTAATATTGCTTTAAAGTCAATCATTTTCAAACAAAGACTAAACGCTCAGAAGATAAATCCATTAAATCACAATATTTAATAGAGATTTTTCCAAGAAACAATGACATAGCGGAGGCATACGACATATATGTTCATTGTCATTTGCATAATTTGCATAATTTGCATAAATTAAGTCAATAAATAGAATAAGTAATATGTTAAATCAGTATGAAAATGGAAAACAAAATGTGTTTTATCACATACAAGGCGATCATATCAGAGTTCATGCTTTACATAAAATGCCATAGGGCATAACTTATGACGTGTCGTCATAACAATGTTATGTCGTCACGTTTCGTCTGGGATGTTTTGTTTTAACTGCAGCGACAGGGGATAAGAAACCTATGCTGGAATTTAGATTTTCGCGAAATAAACATTACATTCCTGTGTACTCCAACAAAGATTTATTGTCGCTCTCGCTCAGAGAATATCAATATTTAGACACTCGTGTCGTTTGCATATAAGGAAAACACTTACGCAATACCTTTCATTCATAAGTGTTCACTAAAAGTGTTAATGATAAACATGTGTCTTTCAGCTGGCTGTACATGTCAGTCAAATCGTGGATCTTTGTCTAGGTTTGTATAGTACTAAATTACATTAACATACAGGTACTATATCTACCTCTTAATTGTCAAAATGAATTATCCAGGATTACTGATGTTCCTTCATGTGTGTTAATGTTAATATATACATATGTGTTTATTGCTTATATGTTTATCACGTGAATATGTAGTCATACGATGTGCATGGTGCCCCAAGTGGACTTACAAGATTTTTTAAAAATAAAACATATACGTGTGGACTGAAAAATACCTGAAGTTAAATAAAGTCATCAAAATATGTTTTTCGAAAAAAGGAGGAAGGAAAGAATTGTTTCATTCAACTGTTTTATGTGATGTAGCACTTTCAGTTTAAATGTTTATTTTATGAGGATAAACAAATATTTTCACCCAATTGATGGGCAGATGGATTGGTCAAACTTTGACTTATATTCAGTCTCTAAAAAGAAATTCTTAAATGTCTCAATGTCCTAAAGCATATTGGTAATGACATTCCGTCGAATTTGAAGAAAAAAATATCTGTTAATCGTTCAACTGCCTCTGGACTTGAAGCAATAACGTTTGTGAATATTGATAAAAGATCATGGCGTCAAAATATAATTCAAGCTCATATATGTCGCGAAGAAGTCGTAAAGCACATATATTATGCTAAGTGTAATGACGTAACATATATTATGTAAGATTAGCTCAGTGACATAGCTTGAAGATAAGTGTGTAGATCAAAGTGATACAGGACACAATATGATAAGTATTGTCCAAAAAGCGTTCTAAATATTCTAAACTATTCTATATATGCACAAGTAAAACAGTGCTGTTACATGTATCGATTGGTTGTCATAATAAACTATTTTCTAGATGTAAGTAGTACAGACTTAGACAGTTACATCCTCAATGGGGAAATGTTTATGGAATTAAATGGTTATTATCCTATGCGAAAACAGCTTTCAATTGTAAAAGTGCAAAAAAACCCACATCTAATGAAGTATTCTGTGCTTAAGAACACTACACGTAAGCAAGCATATCCTACGCCAGTATAATTAACAATTGCAAGAGTGCATGTAAAAGGTTATTTCTGTCAAGGGATAATGCAGTCGCTGAAGCCTCTTAACCGAAATTATCAAAGAATATAAACAAACAGCCATATCCCTGTAGATCAATCAAAATTTATGCTTAGCTTTCGCAATAAATAAGCCGGATATGATTACATTGGTCCTGCTTCATGACTGTATATAAAGGAGCCTTTAATACAGTCTAGGTTCACATTCAGCAAGTCTAGGTTGACTGAATACACATATGAAATTAGGAGCCCTAAGAAAAAAATATTATGGATGAAGGAACAGTAAAATATTAAAATTTTCATAGACTACATTAAAGTTGATGAATATGTTTCTGGTATCGAATAAGGGGATGTCAAGTGGAAGTGTCCCTTAATCATGTGCAATAAGCAGATTCAGTGATGATACTCTAAAACTGATGAAACATTGCATGCATGGTAGGCATTTATTTGCTATATAAAAGTTCTTAAAGAAGTCAATTTACTTTTACGGAAAATGGGCAGATCGGAAAGTCTTTTATTCTTTACCAAATCACGCATAATAAATTACTTGATTTTAGTTATGTAAACATGTATGTAAACAATGTCAAAAAGACATATAATCGTATACTTCCCCAAGCATATATAATACAATCAGAGGTAAATTAACATGTGGTTTTACCTGTACATAATTACCTTTAGAGGTATATGCAAGTAACAAGGAGTACAGTTAACAAACTAAGCGTACTTAATATATAACCGTATGTAAACGTATAAAAGATGTTTAAAGATAAGTTTACAGCGCTAGCAGTAAAGCTACAGAAATATTGTTGTTTAAGCTTTAACATGTTTGTAAAGATTGGAAATAAATCGACGTGCGGATCAATTATCATTAACTATACTCAACAATAATAGTTAAGGACCACTCCACAATTCAATAAATAAGCATGATAAATGCCATTAAATGACGTATAGAATATCTAATTGATAAAAACAAGAGTGTCCTAAACTTATTTTGTTGAGTATATTTATGTATATTGCACCATCATAGAATAACAGGAAATCAGAGGTAACTGAACACAACAACAACATAATCAGCAATATTGTAAAGTCACTATTACTAATATCGTACCCAACAATAATTTCGAGTGATAGACCGTGACGCACCGTTGTAATGTCATTACGCAATAGGGGAAATCAGCGTTGGAGTAGGGAGCGTTTAAACATGAAGCGAAACATACACAACACCTACGGCAATTCTGTGAGGATAGGGTGAGGAAGCTATTTCGCTGATAACTAGGTCAATGTATGTAAAATACGAACAAGTGGTAAACCGTTTACTGTGAATCACAGACAATAGCTTCGTAAAACGTCAGATTGCAACATTTCGACCGGAGGGTTAAACTTTAGTGGGCCGGAGTTATGTTTTGATGCTCGGAGCATGAATAATGGGACAAGCTTAGTGGTAGAATCCTTGGAGTGGCTCAGTCGAATGCCTTTAATGTAAAGTGAAAAATGTTCGTAGATGGTTGTCGTTGCTCCCACATTCTTCCATCGCATATTAAATGTTTTTATCACCATGCGTGGTAAATATTTTATATATGTCTTCAAGTACATTATTTTAATCATCGTGGGGGATAGTTAGACCTGAATCACGAATATTTTTAGTTCATTTCGGTCATATTCTCGTGGTTCAGATTTTTTTTCAAAAAAGGTTTACAAGATAGATTTTCTATTTTTATCAAAACAACTTCAGCAAGGCATGTTTTATTTCCCTTTATGTTAAGTTTTTGCTTATTCTACATAATTAAGTAAAATTTCAGCATATATTGTTATGGATTATTGATAATGTATAAATGTAAGCACAACGTACGCCATAAACGCGGATATTTCTGACGATGATTTCACTTTACGCGGATATTTTATAACATGATAACAGAACGTGACAAAAAATACGGCCCGTTATAGCAGGTTTATGAGATTTATGGTGTTAAACATACGACACCCTGCAATATTTGGACAATTAAACATTTCTTATGTGAAAACATTAAATAATAAAAAATTGATGATGTCCGCACGATAGCGCAGCAATTTTTATTTGCTAGATCGTGTAAAACCTACTTTTTCAATCGACGTAAATATAAAGATCGGTAGGGGATATGTGAACGAATCAACTAGCTTGTACATACAACAGTGATTGGTAAAAGACTAAGTAAAAAACCCAAGCAGTATTCTAAACAAATCTATTGGATAATCACGTGAAAGCATGTGAATTACATAAACAGGATAAATCAAAACAAAGATAAACTAAGCGATTACGCTTTAAAATTGGCTGAACCAATGTTTTTATTGAGAGAGGTGTATCACGAAAATTACTTTCCTAAGCAAGGATACATATAGTACATAGGAACTAAACCAAAATGTTATTGTCAAAAAATATATAAATATATATATATGATATAAATATATATATATGTGATATGAAAATTGGTAAGCAGTACATGATTTTCGAAGGACAAATCTATAAATATAACACACCCTTCTAAAAACGTTAACATTCAAACGCTTTATATAACGCACTTCAACATCGTTTAAGCATTAGAGGATAGGATATGGGTATGTGACAACCGAACATGTTACGTTTGTTAAAATCTCCTTTCACTTATAAATTTTGTCTTGTAATTGGTAATCCCGTTTTCGCCTTTTTGTGAGATCCCGAGATTTCCTTTTAAATACTTGTCACTGTGCCTTTAAAGCTAATTGGTGAATCTATAATGAAAAACATTATAGGAACAGAGCAATCATGAAAAGGATGTGACTCTCAAGTTCAAAACTGTGATTCAACCAACAGTCATCTTCATAGGGGTCTAATTGCGGTCAACCAAAATGGAATTGAGGACAAGTTGGAAATTAAACCAACAGATTCAAAGTATAAATAAGAAAAGATGTGAAGGAATTACGTAAATGTGATAAACACAACGCTGATAAAAGGGAGAATTGACCGAGGTATTGTGGAAAAAAGAAATTTGGGAGAAAACTCCTGTTTGTGACTTCTTGTTAGCATGCTGTTATGACTTTGTTATGCTTATCAAGAAATCGTGTTTATATGTTTTCCATTAATATGTCTTTTAAAGACTGATTAACGCATTATCAAGTCCATTTGGAACGTTCTGATTAAGGCAAAATAGTGATGAACAAGGTAGAGAGTTTTCCATCGAATTTCATTGACACATGAAGAATTATGGTAGTACCATGCCTATAAACATACTGAAGAGATGATGTGAGAGGATAAGAAGACTGGCACAATATGAAAGATTCTGTGACATGTATGCGATCGAGTAAGATCAATAGATTAGATTCCTGTTAAAAGGTATTGAAAAGAGCGATGGAAAATGCGGAATTGTTTGAAAGTAAGGGCGAATAAGGAACGAGGACCATGCGAGCAGCTATGACCGTATGTAAACTATGGTTGAAAGTACATTGGAATGCGGATAAACAAATTTCACACAAATCGAATGAATGACCTCCCTTTGATATGTATATATCAACAACAGTGCAGAGTCATTACACATACGTCTGACGGATTCAAGGAAAAGCTTTATTACTATGAAGAATATCAGTATTTAAATGATTTACGTCGTACTACGTTAATATGGTGTACTACAACCTAAACGGTAGGGCAAGCCGGGCTAAATGAAGTGTTCGGCGGTTTGAGCGATTCGCTCGTTCGAGTTATAGAATCTGCACCGAGTGACCTTATACCATCTGTCACCGAAGCAAGCCATTGACAGATTTGAGCTCTGCAGCGCTGATTGGTTACTCGTTATGCCAATCAGAGAGGAAGGGGCGGGGTTGTGATAGGTAAACCTTTAGCGTGCTCAATTCACCGTTCAAACTTGAGGATGAAAGTACATCTTTTTCAGATTGTTGAATGTTAAGCGGTGGTTCAGCTTGTTAAAAATTACATTTTTCAATCAAATAAAAAGGGTTGAATGAAATTCGCATGGCGTTAGTGCAGCACGAGTAAAATGCCAGTTAATTTGAACGAGGTTGTCCACAGTTCTGCTCAAGGCAAATGAGTCTTGTTTTTCAAACAAACTTGGCTCACTCGCACCAAGAAACAAAACTAGTGTTTGCCTATCAACGTGCCCTGTTAAATTCAACTTGACCGTCTTTTACGCACAAAGACCCCGGTTCCCTTAATGTTGTTTCATTAACGCCTTGTGCGCCCTCAAAACGCTACATGACTTGTTGACGAAAACCAAAGTATTCGAAACAAACATCGTCTTCAAGTTCAGGTGCACGGTTTGGCTGTGGGAGAATGCGATACCACACGTTCTCTTCTTGTGAGAAACATTTTAAAATGATGAAATTGTTTTCCGTATTATTTTAAACCCAAATTTTGCACTCGCTGCTCTAAACGACTGTCTCAATAGAATTCTTCGATTCGCCGACTGTTTGATTGCAACTTTGGCCGTGTGAGCTTCAAACACGTGGGGCTAAGCTGCATATTTAATATATTACTTTAACTCTCACACATTTGTCGAAATTAATTTCAGTTTCAATCAAAAGGTTTTTTAAAATTTTTTTTAAAAAATCAACAAATGCAATTTGAAAACATCGCTTCACTGGAAAAACTGCACTAAGGGACCCCTTAAACGCGACAATCGTTTTACTTTTATATACAAGTACATGCATCTATGTCCTCTAACAATGATAATAACAATGATAATAACACAGTTTTAAGCGATCAGTAATTCAGTGCGTTGAATCTAATTGAATGGTATAGGTGCATTTTAAGTGTACTACTGTTGTGAAACGCACCGCTTGGATTTAGTGCAATTACCTTTTAATACTGTGATTACACGCTGGTAACCTAGAGTGAAAAGCGTTCAACACATCAGTAAGATTTCGTCATCGCCGGTTTGTTAGGGTATAAAACCCATCTCTAACGTTTCATTTGGTACACCGATTTGAGAGCGAATGCTGAAAAATATTTTGATTTTTTTATTAGAAAGGAGATATACATCGGTTTGCTAACTGGTATGTATTTTAAAGTATCGTTTACTGTTTGTTATCAAAGAATATATTCCTGATCAATATGAGCTTAAAGTTTGTAATCATTTTAATTTCTCAAAAATCGAGGAAAATACTTACGATTCTTTATTCACGAAAATATCACTTCCTTTTTGAATACGTTAAATTCCATAATCGTTTTTTTTCCGCGGCCGAAGTCGAGTCTACAACTATTCGTGTCGAAGTACATCTATCAAAACCTTAATCCCGAAACCTAACTTTTTCGGTAGCTAATTTGCATGAACCTAAAATCCAATAATTTTGTAATGGCATAATTCTATGTTTGGTAAAGAGCAACACACAGTGACCGTAGTGGTTGTGTCCAACACGATGATTGGATGCATAGCTATACAGAATCTTGACATCCCTATTCCTTGTGTTTATATATACGTGCTTCGCCGTTGTACGGGGTGACCCTATTTAAATGATTTCGCCTATTGCTTGCTTCAGAAAGCGGCCGACCAAGCTGCGAGCCGGATTGGAGAGAGGGAAGCTCCTATAGCGAGGAGACAGTTGCACAGGCAGTCGACCAAGCCAAGCCTTCCCAGTCAGTTGGTCGCTACGCGGTGTGGCTTCATTCGGCCAGTCGGCTGTGTCTCGCTACAAGGCGTGCATGGGGAGATAGTGAAACCGTTAGCGGAACCTGTGCTCAGTAGAACCCTGTCATCAACGCAGCGCTGCGTTGACTTTTTCACGCTTTGGAGACCATACCTGTAACTGGACTTACAAAGTTTTTTCTCTTGTGGATTTCCAGTCGTCATGGCCGAGAAAGTGTTAAGACGGGCGGCAAGTCATGGACGAAGTCTGATTGTAAGAAAACAGAGAAAATCAGGGATTTGCAGTGTTTTTACAGAGGCATCGGAGTCTTCCGATCTCTCCCTATCGGACGCCTCGCCTCGCAGCTTCGATGAGCTCCCTGGGCCCCAGGGTCTCCCCATAGTGGGTACCCTACCGGAGTATTTTCGGAAAGCCAACAGGGGACAGATGCATGAAGTTCAGGTACGTGTGTTTATTTTTGGAGTCAACTTTTGTATGATTGAACAGCTGGGTTGTATATACTCTCCACGTGGGAGCTAGGAGTACTAATTGTTGATTAACTAAGTTAGCATGGGTCAGGTAGGCCTAGCTAGGGGTGAAGTATCGTTGTTTACCCGCTAGCGTTGCATGTTGAGTAGAACAGCACAGTTGAGGGGTAATTTAGAAATACCTGCGCGTTAAGAGTGACAGGTAGAGAGAGCCGCTTGTTGTGGGGATGAGAAGGGGGCTTTGTCCGGGTGCGGTTCCCTACAAAAAGGAACGGGGGTTAGCGTTCATATACCAAGAGGAGGGGTGAACCTAAGTCCCTTTGAAACCGTTCACTGAAAAAACGCCTTATGACTGGTCATAGAAAAATGGTTAAGATGTTACTTTTTTAAAAATCATTTTCAATAACCGGCGTATTTTTGTATGTATCACCAAACTCTCAAGCTAGAGTGGTGGGAGATTCCATACTAAATATACTCATGTAAACACAATTACCCTGTTTCATAGTAAGCCGAGATTTGCATAAGGAAATGTTTAGTGAAAAGCTTAAAGTTTATCGACGGGTTGCACGCGTTTGGATAGGCGATCGTATGAGGGGGAACTTCTAACAGATATCCCGTCCAAAATGCTCGGGGCGGTATGCTCACACTAAAAACATGCATACGGGTAACCCTAGCTCAAAGCTAAATGTGCGGAGAATTCGTTCATTCTGACTGTGAAGCTGGCATTTGGGCAAAGCAGAGACGGGGTTCGTCCCAAGGCCCAACTGACTTGCATTCAATGTTTAGCATTGGCTTGTCATTCTCCTGTCTTGCTTTAAGCGCGTTTCACGGGCTTGACCCCCTGTTTTAAACAACGTTCGTTCGTTTCCTACGAGATCTAGTTATATGTTTGTTCTTCGCAGAGCTATAGGACGGATTGAAGCAACTCGGTTGCCATTGATACACTTAAAAAGCGGGTTAAACAACGTGTACAACACGGAGAGACACCTGTGAACTTTTGCCTCGTATAAAACAGCCTTTCTCACTTTAGGATTGCAGTTACAAATACTTACATAATGTGAGTTTTCAAGGTAACCTCGTACTACTGTGAAAGAGAACTGGCGTTTGGAAAAAATTTTAACTGCAAAAAAGCTAGATTTGTGATATCACGTAAAACAAGTAAGGGCAAAGAGGTAAACGGCGTGGTAACACAAGTCATGATGAACGAAAGATACGTCATACCATGTATGAAATTGAGGTAAGCCAATAGCTAACTTCTATTAACACGTACACAATGGTGAATAGTTGTCAACGTGGATATATGAATTTCAAAAGAAACGACCTTACAATTTACTAGAGAAAATGTAACCTATCACTGGAGTTGGATCAGTGAACAGGGCAAACCAGGCCAAGAAGACATGATATCTAAAGCAGTATTCATTTTGTTTTGCTCTAAAACCTTACTCGCGATGACCAAAGTCGCATAGTCTTTTATAAACTTGGTAATAGATTTCTCACCAGTATGAAAGCCCATTGAAGGTAGCTCACAGCAGGGAACAGGTTATAATCGTTCCACATGGACCCTTGTAAGAAGAAAAGGACGCCAGAACGTAAATACTTTTTTGAATCCGACTTTACGAGGGGTGTTGTTCATTACTACAACTTATATACACCCTTTATGTTGAACAGGGGTTCCATCTCCCACACGCTAAAGATGCGAACCGAGTTAGTTTTATATGGCAACAATAAGACTCCATAATCCCCCAACATTCTGAATCAAACCACACACTCAAGCATAAGTGTAAAAAGAAGCTGCTTAATTGTGAGAATTGCTCTGCGCTAGAATGAGGTATTCAACTTCTTTAGGCGGCCGCAGGGTTCGATCCAAGTGCACATGGGAGATTATATGTGGGTTTACTGAGTTCGGTTTCCAACACTGAACTGGGTTGCAATTTCTCAGGATAAACATTCTATTGGACGATGCAGGATAATACGGAAGTGTTTCTCTCACGACAGAATAGATTAATATTTGTCTACGCATTATAGACAGTTCTGAGGAATTTCGCCGTCTGCCCACGTTGTTTATTTGGTCCTTAACCGTTAAAATAGTAGGTAGATACTTGTCAAAATGAAGCTTGCATGTAGGGAAGTTAGAAATTGAAGTTAAGAGATGCTCTTAGACGACGTGTTCGTATCCAAAACTTAATTAAAGTTAGAATGTCGCCTACTACAAAAATTATAATCAGACAAGGTTGATCTCTTTGCCCGTTTCTTTTTATCATTTATCGTAATTATTTCAAAACTTGAATCTCGTTTTATGGCATCTATTTGTTAAAGGTAAGCTATATGATGACGATTTTTACACAAGAGCATTGGTCAAGCTCTACTTGCTTGACGGACACTTCACACTATAGTAATTGGGACTAATCTCGCTTTTTTAGTTCGTTAAAACCGCACTGTCACGGCGCGATGCATGTTCTGGTAGTAAGTGTGTAAGGACGCTTTTGAAGGTGATAAGATACTTTGTGGAGATTTATCAGTGAGGCATGACGCCCGGGCGACACGTGTGTTCATTGTAATAGATTACAACACCGGGGTTTCTTTTCCCGTTTCACCTTGGAGACCTAAACCCGTATCCCCTGCTGGCAAAACTAACCAGGCGAAACCCACTCGCCTAACCTTTTCTCCTTTCGGATTTTGCCTCTTTTCATACATTACCTGAAGATGTATGCCTCTGATATCTTCTTTCCTTCATCACTATCATTGTCGATCTGTCTAGCTCATAAACGCGTGCATGTATTAAGCCTTGGCAAATTCGGTTACCTCAGATACGTTTTTCATTCCATTAATGAAACCTGAGATAAAAAATCATGTTGATTATATCAATAATCTGAGTATGTATGTTAAACAATTCTGTTATCCATCTCATGACAAAAAACATCTTCCACAAGAAAGTATGTCAAATGTGTAATCGACCTCACATTTTGTTAAAAATCTCCGCTTAAAATACTTCCTATTCTTGCTCCGTCTCTGTGCGAGTGGGGAGACACACAGTGTCGGTCTCGTCTTTGTACTATGATCAGTGCAAAGTCGTCATCAAAGCAGGCCTAATGTCGACCCGGAGACAGTTTGGTTTGGAGAGTTTGCAGCATTTGCCTAGTGTTTTAGACTACGCTGATCGGCGTTTTTTGGGCCCCCGTACTGGATGACGTTTGTTTAGTATTACGTTTAATATTGGCCAAATGATTCGGGTTGTGCCCTGGCATCCTTTAAAGGTCAAAATATTTTTTGGAATAGAATAACACTTGTTAATTTGGAAGAGGTAGGTAACAGATTAAAATATTTTTGGTTAAGTGGTAGAAAAAAACTTTTTTATAAGGAGAAAAAATGTTGATAAGTAAAAGACGTTAGCTTTCAGCGTATATTTCAAAGTAACATTGGTGTCACAATGTCCCCGTGTAAATTTCAGCCGGTTGAAATGGACACCACTGTCAATTGCTCGTCCCTGGCTTTCCGACCCAGTTTCTCTAGGAGAATGTCCACAAAGCAAACCACGGTGAACAGGTGTACTTCAAAGTGGAGAGAGAACATTGGGGGAGTTTTTGGAGCGATGATTCAAATGTTTTTACCGAATGGCGCAAAAAGGAACGCGATTTTGTAGTCTGTGTGTGCACAAAAGTGTTGTGGCTTGGTATTAGCTCTTCTTTAGCCATGTGGCCCTTGTAAATTTATCCTTGCGGCAAACAGCGTAAAATACGCTCCACAGAGGACTTGCGCTTCTTCCCTCTTCGTCATATTTACACGAAATAGTCTGTCCTTGAAGCGAGCGGCACCTATGCCTGGGACTTGACTAGGGTCGCGAGGGCGAACAAATGCTGTCTTCTTTGCCGACTCCGCTTGAGCCATTTTACTGCTTGCTTCCAAAACCAAGAAAACATATTGCCACATTTTTCTTTCCTATAACGTCGTTTTTCAATTTTGATCAACTTTACGTTCCAGTGATAAAATCGGATAGTTACGTAAGTTGTATGGTGTGTATTTCTCACCATCTCGTTGACATTCTTTGGTCAACATTGTCATATGTTTGTTATTCATTACTATTTTCAGAATGATATTTTTCACTTAACATCTTTTGGATTCTGGTTGTGCAAGTTATCGATTACTTATGAGTTGTTCGGGTGTCGCTACTAAACCTTCTCTAAAGTCTCTCTAAAGGGTTCGAAAGTACCAGTTCTGTGTGCTTACCTTTCGTAAACGAAACGCTAGTATAAATGTCAATTTTAGTTCATATTATATATGTCGTACGAAATGATAAATTGATTTGAATTATATATGTGTTTTGTGTACAAATTCTATTCGGTATGACTAATAATTCTTCACATTTCATCAACTCGTACGACATGTAACTAGAAAGCGAATAATGAAACGTTAAGTCGAGAGAGTTTAAGATTATTTCTTTTAGGGATGCATATAAAATTTCGGTCTCCCGGTGGAAATGTTAAGCGAATGAAAAGAATGGATTTAAGGGTTCTCCAGGGCTGATGTACATAGTTGAGATTCCTAGTGTAAAGGGGAGGCACATCTTGATGTGGAGCTTTAGCCAGAGTGGATGCATCTGGGCCGACTTGTTGATGCTGGGAGAAGGATTCACAGCACTAGCAGATGAAACTATCCTTGGATAATCTGCTCCTACTTTAGTTTGGTATCTGGCCGCTAGGTGGGGCGGGTTAGCCTCGTTATGGTGGAGGGTATGTTTCACACGAACATAACATGGATCCTTGACTGGCATTTAGTCTTTCAAGAATTGTATTTACTGTTTAAATGTTCGTACTTTATCTATTCGTATTGTTTGATTTAAGCTCGTTTATTTGCTTAAAAACTAGATGCATATATCAATGCTGTCGTTAAACGTTTATAAATGGGTAAAACATACTATTTAATTCTGAAATGCTCTCTCAAGAGGAGCTTTTTACAATTAAGGACGCATTCATTTCTTACAACAGAAGTGTATATTATTGCGAAGTCGTTTTTTTTGGGGGAAAAATATACGTAACACGGAATTAAAGCACTACTGAAAATGATGAATCTGCTCGATTTTCGGTCTGAGTGTAGAAGATAATGGACAAATAGAGGTTCTCACACCAAGCCCTGCATCCCTCACTGACCCAGAAGCCTTTAGAAAAGTCCAAATCCAAACTTAGTTCTGGGAGCGTATCACGTTCTAAGCATTTCTCCAGCCAAGATACAAACATCTCTGTGGTCCTGCACGCGGCTCAGGGAGGCTTGTTTATTGACGCCATCATATTTGGAGAGCTCAGGTGGTCAGATGAACTAGCTATCTCCCGCTTGCCAATGGTCAAGGGGAGATTTAACAGGTTTTATTCGGGTCTGTTTACAAGCGTTGACGTGCTATATGCTTGTATGGCTCGTCTTGTTGAAATGAGGCTAAATGGAAACTTTAAACGTCGGATCTTAATATCGGACAGAATCCCTCCATCAAACATTGACAATTACCTCGGCAAACCGGACCCGAAACAATTCTAAGATTGACTTGTGATTCCGTCAAACATTCGAGAGGTCGCTGTGTATTGATACAGGGCTTTCGCTGACATCGGTCTTAGTTGTACCGGTTTTGGTGTAGTTTATGGCTTATTTGGTCTGAAAATTTCTTTCGTATACCCAGAAAACTCCTATACCCTCATTAGGTTATACATTTCCTTCAACAGGTAGATAATTGCTTGTACCAAAGAAAAAAGGGGACTTAATATAGAACCTTGTTGAAGACCTCGCTTCAGCTGTTCGCATGGATGAATTTCAATTACTGCAAATACATTGTGGATTAATTACAATTTTCATTTACTCACAACAACGCTTCATTCTTGTGTAAGCCTTTTGAAAAATAGATTGGCTTATTTACAAACGTTAGGTGACAAACCGATTCACAAACAGTATTGTAAGGAGATCAGGCACGCCCGAGTTCCCATGTATTAAACGTATAATAATAGGCTTAAGAGAGTAGCATTTATCAGGAAATTATGTTTGATATAAACAGATACAGAACACTGGACAAGTATAATCGTGGTGTATTTCAATAACTTCACACTCTATGCTCGCTCGAGTATGTGTTCATACCAAGACATACGATGTACAACAAACTCCTTCTAGTGCTTCAAAAGAATGAAAAACAGGATTACGTCTTACGCTGCGAACAATTGTAACGACACTAAGAAACATTCGTTATGGTAACTGCAAGGATTAGATACAATGTTATTTTCAGACCCTCCCGCGAGAAAAGAATTGCAGGCGTTTGACGAGTGTGTACAGAGAATATTTAGGCGGTTAGCAGCCAGCGAACAGGTGGGAAAGCGGCTAACCATCTGCTCGATGTATATCCAATGCTCGCTGGTTCCCTTTCCTTTTCAATGGGCCAATGAACTAAAATCTCAATCTGATTTTTTCTTCAATAGTGTCAATATGCACTGCAGATTATGACAAAAACTGAATGATTAAACGGGCATGCTGCAAACGACTTAGGTGAATATGTATTTGTACTTCTGATGGTTCATATGTCTTGCTCGTGTAAGCAGTAGGTTCAACCCCAGGGTACGAGTGCAATAGATGAAATACAAACTTGTGAAATGGATACCACTTGTGACCTACACCTAATGCGGATCATAGATGACAATTCACGATATTGATATAGGCTCCGACATATAAATGATATTAGATGTAAATTTTATAGGTGTTTAGATTCGTGCAAATCTTCCCAGTTTTATCTCTACCGCCGAGCCCGCTTTTATTCTAAGAGTATCGGATTTCTTAGGTGAGGACTTTCCAATAGTGTGTTCTGTTTCCTTAGAGAAGTACGGAAGCCTGGACAATCACTCGACTTCAATGGAAGTTAGTATGTGTACTCTCAGGCCATTGTTCCAAGATTTGGGTCTGGGAGATAGGAGTTGTATGTGACCTTGTGTGAACGTGCTTCCTCCATATTAGTCCTTTCCCTTTGAACCCTGATCACTGAAGAACAAATTCCAAATGGAATCTTGAAAATCATTCATTCTAGCTTCTTGTCCAATTCCTAAACGCTGTGTGCATGAGTGACCAATATTTGTTGTTACCTCTTATTTTGCCATAGCATTTTCTTCTTTTGTATTTAGTTAGGTTTGAAGTTGAAAACTTATTTTAATTGGTGTTTACCTAGGTGTTTCATCTGTGCGTGTTTAGAAACTGTGAAGTCTTTGTAGTAGAGGCCTGTATCTCCAAACGACATAGTCCTCTAAACAAGCAAATAAACACAGTTTTAGGATTTTGAACGTATCGAGTGAAATCTTTCACCTGGGCCCCTTTTCAACTCTAACCCATAGAAAGGCATGAATTATCCTCTATTAGTCACAGTTAACCCAATATCCGGAACATCAGTTGAGTCTTTGTAATAAAGAAGGACGCAGAATCAACCCTGTCGTGTCCCTAGTACCATTCGGAAGCGTGCGAATGTTTACGACCACGTGCCCAAATCCCCAACAATAGCTGAAGCGATAGATTGATTCATCATTCAGCCTGCCAGCAGCCCACCAGCCTGTGGGGGTCGCCACTGGGGTCTGGTATTGTCTTCCCAACAAGGCAGATCACGGAGGAACAATGATGGGTTGTGCTTGCCTATTGTCAAAGCGCTTCGGAGTGTCTTCGGCGTTAAGATTGTCCTTTAACCCTTTGCCCTTGTACAGGTCCCAAACGATTAACATGTTCAACCCCAGAAGGGTCTTGGACTCTTTGGGGTTAATTCCCTGCACATGTCACAATGTCCTTTGCTCGGGTTTCCAATACCCCTCAGTCCTTACGTCAGATGTGTAGAGGCGAAAGGAGTCAAGACTTATTTAAACCATTACGGGTTACCCAAGACATCTGCCAGTGACTTGTACCTATGGTTATTGTAAAAGGCTCTCCATCACGCGAAGTAGGCCTTAACGCACCTACTGTTCTCGTCAAAGAAGTTTCATAAAAGAGATAGTGTGACCCGAAATAGCAGGGACTGGAAAATAAATTAAATCCAGAAGCTACCTTCAAAGGCATCATGGTCAATGAACTTGCCACCTACTTCGACGTCATTGGTTGATCGGACTCGCTCTTCAACACTGAAATACTTTCGATAAACGCTAGAACGAAAGGGCTACTTGTCCAAACCTTCTGAACATTTGTGATAAACTACTATATAAGCTCTCTGCATACGCTTATCTTTCTTTCAGTGACAAGGTAAAAGCAATCATTTCTGAATACAAAACTTGTACCACTATCAAGCCTACACGATTCATTATTTCCTACCTTAGTGTGCAATCTAGCCTACTTCTTGGTTTATCGCGTAAAAGAGTCTGTAAAACCTTATCCAAAAAAATCTAAACGACTGCATGTTTACCTACACAATGACGATTTTTCTTCATGTTGCTTTTTTGTGACCCTAACTTTGTTTTATATTTGTTGTTCATAAAGGATTTATACCCTCTTTAAGTGAACATCATAGAAGGGGTTGTATTTTACGGGCAACTTACATACATAACGGCTATAAAAGTAGAGAGAAAGAAGAAATACGTGAGCACAATGTCAGCACGTGGTATAGAGTATAGGCATATGTTTACAAATACAAGTCGTTTTCGTCTGTCATATTGACAGTTCCTACGTGTCATGCAACTTAAGGGTTTTATTCTAATACTAAATTGTATGAGGATATTAAAAAGTTGTGACAAAACAATTTGAGGATTATTTTATATTCCATATGAATAAGGTTACAAAGACTGTCTCCATCTCGTCTTTAGGCTAATATTGATTACGCTATAGTTTGTCCAATACCTTGTTTGATATATCGACTTAATGTAAACCAGAATGTAAAAACACTGCACATATGGTCACAACTGGTTACCTTCGTATGTCATGTGTAGCATTATATGTAACCAATGGTGTTGTTTGTATTCTTACATTTCTTTTTAATGTATTATCAAAAACCTGGTAAAGAGGGACAATTTAAGATAAAAGTACATGCACTTAGTATTTCTCGAAACCATGCAGCTAGAATGAAGAAATATTGAACCCAACAATACAAATATGACAGTTTCTCAACCGTCAAACGTTCTTGAGGATTAGTAAGTAATGCCCCTTGTGATTTTATGATCAAGCTGAATCGGAAGAATAGATCTGACATATTTAAAGGTGAGGTCAAGACCATAGATCTACCATGGACTGCCCTTGACGCCGTGACAGCTGTGACTTAACCTTCTTTATGCTAAATCGTTAATACCGAGCCTAGGTGCACTTGGCATTCGTCGTATTAACCCCTTGCGTCTAGAGATGTTACTTCGATGGCTATATATATGTATTCAGACACGCTTTAGAAGAACAGAGTTAAAATGACGTTGTCATCTACACTTGTGGCATTTAGCACATAAGAAGAGCTTTTGGTTAGTAACAACAAGCCTAGCAAAAGACTTACGATTTTTACTAGTGTCATAAGTGAATATATGCAGAAATTTTTCCGAAATAGGGACAACAATTGCTACAAAAGTATAAGATATTTCCTTCCAAATATTTTTAGCGATTTACTTATTTCAAGAACGTGCTGTGGTCGTTATCGTTTCGACTGTATCAACATAAGTATAAACTTACTTATTCTTTTGAGAAAAGGGATACAAGTCTGTGAAAGGTAGATAAGTGAATTCAAAATACTAGATTTGAGTAAGTAGCCTTGTAACATCTTTTGCTGTTTTTCAAGAGCTCTTAGGGTTGTCTTAAGACATCTTTAACTTGTAAGATAACGAAACTTGAGTAAAAGTGTTTAACTGAACATTTATCTATCAGCGTTCAGTGCACTCATTGCGACACTTTACTTAATGTTTACGCAATTCCCATTAGTTCTCTTAGGATTCATGTTATGTTATTACAAACCATGCAAATCTTTTTCTTCTTTCATCTCCAAAAAACGCCCCCAGGCTAACATATTAAAGGTTTTCTCAATCCAACATCACTAATGCATTTTCCGTTTTAGAAGTTTCATCCTACATTTCATATGTATTGCGACCGTCACGTCTAAAAGTAGGATCGGTAGCCGGAATCCCTTGAATCCGAATACAAAGTTGGCCAACACCTGCGATTTGATTCCCCCATTGCTTGCTGGCTGATAACTTGAAGAAACAAACCCACTTGTGGCGTTATCAGGCCAAGCGTATCGCTTAAAAATGAATCTTAACAGCATGGGCCATTTTCTAGACAGATTTTGTCATATCTTGAAAACGTTGCCAATTTTGTCATCAGTTTTTGTGAAGATTTACTGACAAAAACAAGATCCTGTCAAGACAAAAGTTATCAGCCTTCAAGAATGAAAGCTTAGCTTTTCTTGTTTACTTATGAAAACAAAGAACAGAAAAAAGAAATTATTAACAAAACAACCAGACAGAAATGCTTGAAACTCTTCTTTCATAAATCTTGGCGTAGTTTGGTAGATTTTCTTCCCAGACATAAAGCAATTAAGATATGATTATCATTTGCAATACATTCATACCAACTCGCATGTAAAAAAGATGTGTCTAAATATATGCTGCACATTGGTATTTGATGTCCAGGCACGATTTATGATATCACCTATATTTATATCTAATATTTTTATTTCAGAGACGATCACATAAAAAGTACGGGAAAATATTCAAGGAGCCATTTGGCCCAGTGACCAACGTATCAGTTGCTGACCCAGCCCTGGTGGAAGAGATTCTGCGGTCAGAAGGCAAATACCCTTTCAGACCTCCCTACCAGTCATGGCAACTTTACAACGAGCTCCGGAACAAGAGAGGAGGTTCTATGACTGCGTAAGTAGCGATTCCATTCGATTCCGTATTTCCTGATTTATACATATGAAATGACAATTTAAACAAGGAATATGGAAGCTGATATTTAACTATGGACGTCACTATTGGAAGAAAATGTTGTTACAATGGATTTGTAGAACATAATTACAGTTAATACTTTCTTAACCATATGAAAGTAACAAACCAGGGAAATTACACCGAAATCATTTTTCCTATATTCCACCTCAAAACAGTTTATAATCCATAGTTACTACGCCGAACTGAATTTCTCTTTGTAACCGATATCTATCAAAATTGAACACTGTTGGACATTGATGGCCAAACGAGGAACTTTATTTATATTTATCTATAACATCTCCTTTCAGGGTCACCTCGCTGATACACATAAGATGACAATACATATTTACCTCGTACACCCAACCACGGGAAAGTATCATACACATTAGTATTGTCAGAATATAAGTTAATGTCTTTTAGCTGAAAGGCGTATTAGCTTCCTAGTCAATCGCATCTCTACAGCTGAGTTCACCTCTATTTGCCTCCAATACGAGCCATTAATCAGCCATGTTTTAGCACTGCCATGTCAATTGCATGGGTGGTCTTAGTGGATAAGGACGCCCTTAGCGCAGGTCATGGGTCAGAGAGTGTACGGACATTTAACCCTATTCGTGCGACATTTTTTGAGCGTATGATTGGTTAATTGCCTTCATATTTTGCCAGTAGGAATCAAGGTCAAATGCCATGCGCTACTAAGAAATCACCCAAAACATACATATGGTTAACTGGAGAAAATTTATAAATATCTGTTGTTTTTACAGACAAGGCGAGAACTGGAAACGTTGCAGAAGTGCGATAAGCCCGAAGCTGTTACGACCAAAGTCTGTGGGGGAGTACGTGGACGGCATCAATGGCGTCGTGTCCTCTTTGATTGACAGATTGAAATATATGAAGGATCAGCAGGGGGAGGGAGACTTTGTTCCCGCCCTACCAAACGAGTTCAACAAGTTCACAATGGAAGGTAAGTACTTTAAATATATTTTTCATTTCACGACAAAATCGCATCACTGGCAAATGAATGAAAATGAGAAAATTCGTCTTGGGTAGCCCTCTGTCCCTTAAGTTCCAACCCCCCTCCCAACTGTCTCAAAAATAGTTTTCATGTAAAAAGACACGGTAACCTTGGTCCTGACAACCCTCATATATCAATCAACTATCGACAACCAATCATCGAACGTTTGCTCATAGGGTCCAATTTCATGAAAGATCCTTTACTTCTTGTCCTTATATATACAGATACAATATGCAGTCAGGTAAACATCAAATTGTTATAACAAAATATGGTTTATATCAAAGGTAAAGATGACAAAAGAAGTAGGCTTGTGAATCAGAGCGTGCTGTAAGTGAACTCTTCATAACACATTCGTGTGAAATTAACAAATTTGACAAATATGATGAAAGCATCAGATTGAAAATACTTTACAGGGTAGAAAGGGCATTTGTAAAAAGTTCATTTAAAATGTTTATACATGATGTACTTGATAATAAAGTACCCTATGATAAAAACATGTGTACATTGGCATCCTTAATAATGACGTACTGTGTGTTAGATGTCTATCAAAATTCAATCCTACGTTCACACGTTTTTAGGATAAAATGTTGATTTATGTAAAGACGATCATAACAGGTGTACGCAGGTGGCAATACTCTATAAGTATAAAATTAAATGTATATTACGTTTATCACCCCGCTGTCAACATATCCAAGGGCTTTGTTGGCTATTCACACATTTTCTAAACACATAATCATTTCACGGGCTAACTGACAGAAAGATTTTTAAAAATGCAATTTTGCCCATTAGATCGGTAGCAAATAATGCAATTTCAGGGTTGTTACAAATAGTCTAAATCATCGGATATATCAATAATATGCTTAAATTAAGTTAATTACATCTATATCACCGCGGTGAATTAGTGTGAGAAAGGCAGAAATCTCTTCAAATAAGCTGAGAGAAGCTTATGGTACATTAAAAGATTAGCGAGGTGTCGGTTGAATGATGATATATATGGATGTGATTGTGGCCTTAATTGCCACAAAGGACAGAAAGAATTCGTAATTGTGTAAAAGTGAGATAAGTTTCCTTACGGTAATCCCTTAATAAGATGTCAAGGGTCACAACCCGTCTTTGACCTTTCCAAGGTTCTGAAAGTGGAAGCACGTCCGGCACAAGTGTCAACAAGGTGCCAGCAAAGTGTGATAGGTTACCAGTTCATTCAATCTCAACAGGGTGGATGTTCGAATCCCATAAGGCGTGTAAACATAGCTCGGGAATGTAAAACATCAAGGTCAAGATCAACAATTTTATATTCTGTAGACACTTACAGCAATTGATCTTATTTTAAGAACAAAATGATAGTACTTCAGCCAGTCTCCGTCAATGTTACACTTCTGGTGTGAAGCCACACCATTGTCAATTGTAATACACCATAGGTCAATGACTCCTACTGCAAAAAGTTGCATGGGATGTCTTGATGATCCCAGATAACGTAATGCTTATCCAAAACTCACCTTCAAGGTTCCAAGAGCTTGGATATATCAATGTTTAATGAATAATACCCGAGAGTTATCCCCCTTTCATTTTGACCTTGACATTGCAGCTCTGTCCTGGGTTTTATTGGATACCCGCCTGGGCTGTTTGGACAAGACAGTGCCAGCCCGAGTACAGGACTTCATCAAGTCGGTGGCCACCATGTTTCTCACTGGACACCAACTCATGGCTTTCGCAAATGTACACAAACTCCTCAGAACTAAAGCATGGCGCGATCATGTGGCAGCCTGGGACACAGTGTATGAAGTTGGTAAGTGCAACATTTCTTTAATTATGGCACCTGACTGACATTCTTAGAACATTTTTAGCCATGAAAAATTTCCATTGATGTGTAATAATTGAGAATGAAACTATGTTCACTTGTTCCTTCAATTTATTTTGAGGAAACATATGCTAAGAAACATCTTCTACTATGTTTTTTATGAGTAAGTTCAATGCGTATGAAACAGTTCTAAGCTCATAGTTCATATACTAGGTCATGAATTACAAATGACGTCCATATTTTCGTTTTGCAGCAACGGAAGTTATTGACAGAAGAATGCACGAGATCGAGGCTCGCCTCTCAGTGAAAGACATGGAGGAGGGGGAGAGGGTTGATTTCATCACGTACCTCATGTCCGGGAAAAATCTTACAAAAGATGAAATCAACAACAATATATGCGAAATATTACTCGGAGGCGTAGACACGGTACGTTGATGTATTCATTTAAAATAATTTTTATCCTAAATTTTGGCGATCTCTTGATGCAACAACCTGAAGACCTTTTTCTGGATATAAGTATCACGTAATAACATATGTTGATTGTATATGTTGAACTCTTTGATTGGATAATATTATATGTATTGTCTCTGAACTATGGTAAAGATTGTCATTTTGTCTCTTTCAGGCGGCGAATTCTTTGTCGTTCTTGGTATACGCATTGGCAAAGAATTCTCAAGTTCAAGAAAAGTTGAGAGACGAGGTTGATCGAGTTGTGTCAACGAGGACGCCAAACTTCGAGGATCTGCAGAAAATGCCCTACATGAAGGCTGTGATTAAAGAAACACTCCGACTTTATCCTCCAATCCCAATCAACGCACGGGTCACGCAAGAAGATATCGTCGTCGATAATTACCTCATACCCAAAGGAGTAAGTACACCACGTCTTGACAGTGTTCACATTAACGATTTTATAAGTTTCCTAACCAGTTTGTTATAGTCCCATTCAGTCACATGGTGAGCATTGGTCTGTATCAACACAAATGATTGTTATACGTCAGCAAGTTATGTTAACGTCGTTTATCGGTGTGCCGTCAGAACTTACGTTAACATCGTCAATTAGGGAAAGAAATTCCAATATCCGAAAGTTGCTTGTATGAATATGCGCGGATCTCTGATTTCCAACTAAGAACTAGATTAAGTAAATATCGCAATAACGACTCGGTCTTTATGTTTGTTAAGTCATAGGTTTTTGGTTTGGCATTTAAATAACACATTGCAAAATGGTTTCTTAGCTAAAAGATATATGTATTTCTTAACCGTATCAGTTGGGTTTTAACCATACATTAGTTCTAGAGTCAACAGAAGATTTGAATGCAATTAAGAGTTTGAGATTTTAATTAAGATATTCCCACATTCCTTCTACAAACAACGACTTGTCTTCAATTCTTTCTCCAACAAAATCTCGTCTGAGGAGAACAGAATCTGATTTACATCCAGAAATCGCTGGAAGGTGGTTGCTTTCACTTTTATCAAATTAGCTCAAATTACAAACCATCGTTGAATGATAAGTCACAATTTTCTCTCCGCCGTTTTACCATGCAATGGAATCTTCTAAAGATAGCGGCCATATCGCTTTCTGGTCTCGCCTTTCTGACACAGTGTCAAATCAACTTGTGGAATTGGGTGACCTATGTCTCAATGGCTTTGAGAGCATCCTTGACCGAATAATCTTCAGAAAACCATAGGAGAACAGTTCCAATTTGCTCTTGTATCGATCCACCCAAGCCGCCCACAAGTTGAACGTACAGGAAATAGGTTACTATCATGTCTCGTCTCTGATAAGGTAATCTGTAAGGAAATGTATAGCTTGAAAGCTTTCTCGTGGCTCGTCAAATCACATTGATATCTTATTGGATTGTGACATTTGCTCTCATGATGAATGGACTGAAGTGGGATTTTAACACGTGTTGCAAACTGCTTACGTTGCAAAAAATCCCCAAGGCTTAGATATATTTATGAATGAATTTATTCCTCGTGTTATAAATATTTTGATTGATGAAATCAAATGTAATCACAAATCAATGAAATCATATGAAAATGGTGCAATTTTAGCTCAATTCTATGGCACAAAATTGATTGGTTCATATACTCGTCTGTACGAAAAAAAACTATATGTCAGAAGTTTTACAAAATGTATTCAAGCAAAAAACTTGCGCAGAAATTCCATAGAAAATACTATAAACTTACTCACAACGAAAATGGAAATAAATGTTATTCACAATTTACTAATGTGATCAATTCTTCTCCCTCAGACATGTATTCTCCTCAACAACTACACCATGTCACGAGATGAGAAGATCTTCTCCAACCCTGACAAGTTTGTCCCGGAGAGGTGGCTCAGAGAGGAAGCTAAAGAATGGCACCCCTTTTCTGCTATACCCTTTGGGTACGGAGCCAGGAGCTGTGTTGGTAAGTTTTAACTTCTTACTTGGAAGTTGAATACAATACTAATAATCAACTGAATTACCGCTGACATATCTATTTTGGATTTTGACAATATTGCGTGGAAACGTGATTTAATTGGATGTCTTTAGAACAATAGTAACTTTGCTAAGCATGTTTTACAGTTTACCTTCGTTTTAAGAAAATCCAAATATATATGGTATGTCTTAGATGTCAATTTCGGACACAGAACTTTATTCTATTCAGCGAAGATCAGATACTTTTACTTGTTGATATACTGGTTTAATTGTCAGTGTTTAATCTTTTATACAATTGTCTTTCAGGGCGTCGTATTGCTGAAACTGAAATGTATTTGGCCACGATTCAGGTAACTATCTTCATAATTAGAATGTAACTCATTTTTTCGATTGTCGACACCAACTCCTTGAGGAACACAGTTTTTGCCTTCATGATAATATAATACATCTGAATGATATTGTGAAAACCGGAAATAGGGTAACTGATTGACTTTATCACAGAACAAAGTTTTCTTGCAGAGTTAATTTGTTTGCATTTCTAATTGGTTATATTTCTGTTTTCAGCTCTGTCAAAACTTCGACCTACAGATGTCAAGCAAGTTCGACATCACGCCGTCGGTTCGGACCCAACTTACACCAGGGCCTGAACTTCCAGTGCTGTTCGTCGAGCGGTAAACTTGGACATTTCCTACCTACGAACCGAAACTAAATGTGCAGCGCTACAGACAATCACACACTACAAGGTCGACGCTCCATCGAAATGTGCCATAAACGCTTCAAAATGAACGTCGGGGAACGATACGGATCGTTTCGTTTCGTTTCCACAACTCCGGCATCATTTCAAATCACATGACCAAATATAGGAAGAAAGCAAGATGGTATCTCAGGGTGACGAAAAGAAGATATATCTATATATATATATTACCTCAAGCGGACGTTTCATGGACGTACGTAAAAAGCCATGACGTCATATTTCGTGCGTTTGCATGACAAAGTGATTGTGACGTGTTGAACGTTGAGTGGACGAGGAGTTCCTCCTATCACGCCCCTGCAATATAAACAGTTAGCCACACTTAGGCTTCTTGTGTGTATACAACGTGATGAGATAGAAAAAACAAATAGAAGGACACTTAAGGTTGCACACGAGCAGCCGATCAGCCAAAGACAATTGTCATTATGAACGGGTCACGGGTAAAGAGCATCCAGTGTTATGTCTTCAGTCAACATACTTGTTGCAACACTGGGCTTTGTTGGACATCTTTTGAGTTTTCAATCGGTGTGATTAAACGTCAGAATGTTATCACATCCTGTGCTTTATTCTACCTCTTCATCTACAAACAGTGTGTATTACGTCATCAAAAAGTGTGCACACAACGCCATGTTGAACTTGCTGTACATTTGACTCGCCTGCAACTTTCTCATCATCTGAGGAGTACGATATTACGTAGACAGGACTGTGATTTTGACTGTGTTCTATGTTAATCACACCATTTATGGACATGTCTCATTTTTCATCAGTTGCCTTGGCGACAAACCCACGATGTACAGTTGACGTGTAATTCTGGTGTCAATATTTATAAATCACGTGACTTTTACACGCTTTGCAGTTCAAAGTTTGCACAACGGGGATTCACACTTTTCGAGTCCTGATACTAAATTAGAGCCGCAGATTTAGTTGCGTATTCCGATCGGAAACAGAAATGGCAAATAATTCGTAGCCGCTGTTACGTATTTATGAAAACGGGCTATTTGCTATTTATGATCGGAAGATGCACCTAAAGGCTGTGCAGCTGCAACGACCGTTAACCGTGACAAATACTTGTGTATATTGTATAAGATGGGCTCACATAGATGTTCTAACGATGATAAAACAGACAGTATTACTATCGATTTCAGTTGTACCTCTTCAGTGTATATATGACTTTATTTTATTCAATATTTAATTATTAAACCTTGAAGTATTGTGAAACAGTGTTGAGTTGTTCATTAGAGGGTTTTTAATTATTCAGTTAAGATACAATAGTAAACATAGTCTAGACTTGCCTCTTAGTAAGTAACTGGTCTCACAGATATGTATATACATACTGAAACAGTCCAAGTAATTTCGCACAATGAGCGTCTATTAATCTCACTAAAATGCACTTTTCTTTTTATTTCATTTTATTGCCAACTGCATATAGAATTGTCACATTGCTGACGGTTAATACTACAAACACTCAATTCTAAAACCATGAAGCAACCAAAAACAATGTGTACTTTAAATCTTCCCATTTTATGTTTAGTGCTACATTAAATCTTCCCATTTAACGATGCGACAAACCTTATTAAGATGGGTTCTTTTCTTCATTTACATGCTGTTGCATATTTTAGCCGAGACAAAAACATAAAGAGATGAGCTTTATTAATAGAAAAGGAATGCTTCTTGGCTCTTTGCATTGTATTTTCATAAATACACATAAGAAAAGCATCAGTGCGGATTTTGTTCACGTATCGCTCGATTAGCAAGTAATCAGTTTTAAGAAATTGCTTTATGATTTTCTTACATGAATTTGTCAAAGCATTCCCGTCTTTTACATTATTTGTTTTCGTACGTAAACTAAATGAAAACAAGATAAGAAAAGATATTTATTGATAATCAACTTGTTTGTTCACAACGTCAACGCTAGTGTAAAGATTTGTTTTACCATGTGTAAGCATTGGATGTTAGTGTATTATATCTTCTTCATGATACTAACTTCACATGCACTCGTTTGGAACCAAATCATTTACTCTTAGAAAATTTCTATACCCTAATGGGTCCTTATTCATGCATGGTAATTGGTGCCTCGAAAATAAAGAGATAAACCAATCAGAAATTCGTTTCCACCCTTGTCTTTGACATGTAAGAACGATTCGGAAATATAATAAAATTCTGTTTTCCTTATCAAGGTATGCAATAGGTATATGATTTTGTTCGACAGCATTATTCATGAACACATTTCGTGTGTGAAATCAAGCTAAAACAAATTTGGTAGCAGTTTAAGTGTATATTCTTATTTAAGTGCACATTCCTTTACTTCATTATAAGACACAATCCCCTTTTTACATGTAGATATTCAGATATGTAATAATGAATAAATTATTTTCTTGGTTGACATTATTCATAAACACACGTCTTGTCGAAATTCAAATCGACACCACAATGATTGTATTTTCAATCTAAAGTATGAAACCCTTCACATTATTATAGCACCTTTCTCCTATTTACATGTAATTGAACGTATCATGCATTGGAAATCATAATCATACTTTTTGTCGAGGTTCAAAGTCTAACTGCCTGCCTTGGTGGAAAACAATAAGTCCTCCCTCCATCTGATTAGTATATCGTACACCTGAGCCAAGGTTGTTTACCTGACTACCTTTGATCACGGAAGAATGTGTGGAACCTTAATAAAACTTAGTTCACCTGAACAGGTGTCGAATCAAACGTGGTGACGGATTTCATCTCACTGTGAACCTGGTCGTGTTTATTGCAATGGAAACAACTTAGGATTACTGGTATGGATAAGGGTAAACGTGCTAATACCACGCCCAACAGTATTTCCTGGTTTGCCATGCATATTAAGTCAATTTATTCGTGAGAAATAGTGCCGGGGTATTTTACGAATGTGTGAATATTTGCCTTTAATGTGAGAAGACTATTGTTTATGTTATTTCTTCCCACGTAACCGATGTTACAAGAGGGTCATATTTTTGTTGAGACCAATCTGGATTCTAGATTAACAACCCAGAAATTTATCTACTTGTAACATAGCTTACCTGGAAGTTGGTGGCATAACAACCTATTTTGGAATAGAATGCGTTATCCCAAAATACTGATCTTGTTGATAAATAACTTCATTCGAAGAAAAATCATTCAGATGTCGATTATCTGTAAATAAAGACCTGCTTTACATCATCGATCTGATTTTCACTCTTAAATATTGAAAGTTCGAGACTGCTTACCTTGAGTGTTTCTTACGACAAAATAAGTAGATAATGGCATGAACATGTATAAATGTAAATGAATCATCATTTATGAAATTATAATTGAGGAGACTGGTTAACATTTTGCTACTCTCTCTAGCGTTCCCAATTCAAATTTATATTCTTAAATGTGATATATATTTTCCTAATGACTACAAACAATATTATTTTTGGACAGCTTTGTCAAGGCTTTTCTACACCATAGTGATGAAAGGCATAAAACTGTAGCGAAATTATTTTAACATCAATAGCCTCAAAAACATCAAGACCTAACAGTATTTGTCCTGTCAAAAATGTATGTTGGATACAAGACATCGAACATTTGTGTTAGTACGTGATCGAATAGAATCTACTATTGAATAACTTGATCTCACCGAAAATCATTTTTACTTTTACTCCGAAAGTATCTATACCTCAGTAATTCATACGAAAGCGTTATGCACCAATCGTGTATATCAAACAGGACCCTATACTTTATACCCTCACATGAATTTACGTAGATAGAGAATGATGTTGTAGCTTTCCACTTTGTGTTATTTATATGTAATTCGGAAACAACTGTCAGTGATATTATCTGTTTGGAAGGGCTAATATTGAAAATAAACTTTAAATCAAACAGAATCAATTATAAATGCTCTACTTAATTCTATATTTTTCTTGTAACATTAACATCATGTTATTCATAATTCTTTTTATGCTCTTGGTGTTCTCACATTTAAGATTCATTATTAAACCAACTTTTTAAAAACCTACAATTCTTCGTCTGATAACATCTTTCAATATATCGTTCAAAACTTGAAAGTCTTTTTTCATAATGGTGCATAGCTTTGAATGGCACTCTTATAATTAACATTCAATTGCTATCAAATTGAAATCACTCGAGCTTCAAAAATGACAAATTCACGAAGTGTCCGTGAAAAGCTTGCGATAATACATTTCACTTGTCACTCAACAATCACATGTCAATATCGCATGTCAGTCAAGCTGCGGTTAAGTAATAGGCGAATGTCATTGTGCATTTCAATACCAGAGTATTGCCCGCTATATTCTTTAGGGCAAAACTCATACACAAGACCACAAGTGAAGCGTAGTGGCATTAACCAACATATTTTGTAATCTCTGCAGAGAGCGTAAACCCAAACACTCCAATGAATTAAAGAGTGTTCTTTATCAAAAACTAATATAAGAGTGAATGGGAAGTTATCGTTAGGCATTATCCATATCTTATGTATAGTTAATTGTGTAATAGGACTTTTTTACAAGTTTACAAACTCACACATAAAGTTTATTAAAATATTAGTCAACTCTCACATCAAAATCAGCAGGTGCCATATGTCTTTATAACAGCGAATGGAGTTACACATTACACTAACAGCTTTCAAACCTTTTCACAGAAGTTATCATATTTTCATTACAGGCTGGTGAACAAAGTAAAATAATATGTTTATTATTGTACGAGAGTATTATTTGCTTTCAAATGATAATGAAGTTTTTATGATTGAGATATAGAATTTTCAATTAAGCTTTTCAACAGGTTTCATAAGTTGAAAGATGTTTGCCAGCTATTATCACTGCGTCTGCGACTTCACAGCATCTCTATAAGTGTTTGACGTGTATTTTAGTAACGAGCAATACAAGTGAATTTATTTTGAATTGTGCATTCGAGCTTTTATTCATTGACATTATATGTTCAGATATCATCAATAACGTAATGTATATGTTCCCCTAAATGAAATTCGTAGTAGTAGTAGTAGTAGTAGTAGTAGTAGTAGTAGTAGTAGTAGTAGTAGTAGTAGTAGTAGTAGTAGTAGTAGTAAGCAGTAGTAGTAGAAGAAGATGAGAAATGATCAAATAAAGACGCTGATTGACCATACAAAATTGATAATGTGACCATTTACAATTTCGGTGAATTTAACATATCATGCAGTCAAAGATAAATTATATCTATCTTATCTTATATCAAATCCATAATATGAATATCCATATGACTCCTTTTTATTTCATCAATATAAATGTTTCAAAACTTGTTTATTTACTGGATGTGATCATCAGTCTTAGTTTCTGAACATGTATCTCTTTCATTCAAACAAATGTTTTAAGGCTAAATTCTAAACAAATGTTTTTAAAATAAAGTAATGCTTTAGTCTTTACCATGTTTTTTTACCCATTGCAAATGGTGTTTATAAAACCATATTTGTGATCGGATTTCTGCTTGGAAATTCTGCATCAAAGATCCATTAGAACGGCTATCTTCAAAGTACAGCCTAAAATGTACCCTAAATATAGCTTCCGACATGTTATTTATTCAACGCCTGAAACCAAACACCCGACCCGTCAACATAATCATATACGACCCGCCAGATAAAAATTACCCATCGCGTCGCCCTTTGACCCAAAGAAAAACGAAAGCCTCCGAGTTCTGAAATCTGGCGGTGATGGATGAAATACAATACCTAGTTCCTCCTTCCTACCCAACTAAAAGATAGTCTAAGCTCACAACGACACGGGTTGCTTCTGCCAAAGACACTACTCTAACTAATCGTAGGGTTAACTAGAAATCCTTCCTAATCTCCCGTGGGTGCGACCGCAAAGCGATCCCCAGTCAGTAAACGTGCGTTGCAGTCAGGGGAAATGGGGGAGGTAGCAGCTCGGAATAAGGGTCACAGTAGGCTATGTTTTGAAAACCTGTTTTGTTTAAATGAGTTGTGGATGAAAGAAAAACTGAAATAATGTTTTTAAAGATTTGAACGTGTAAAATTCTGATGTAGAGAAGAAGATACGGAGTATTGAACCCAGGTCATCGATGTGTCTGCATGAGAGAATGTTGAGAAGAATGGGTGTACATATAAGGGTATAGCTCAGGGAGTAGTGAGTGCAAGACAGGGCTATCCGTAGTCAACCGTCGATAAAGTTGCCTTTTTGCGCAATGTATGACTATGATGACGTCTGAGGCAGTAGCAGAAAGGTTGAAGTGATTTGTTAACTCAGCTTTCAAGAGTAGTTCACTTCTATCACGGCTGCTAGTATTGTGGCAGGGAGAAAGCCCACAACACCATTGTGGCTATACAAGTTGTAGAATAGATAATCCGCGGTAACTTTTACCTGTGATGTAAAATATTGAAAAGGGTCGCCCATATGGAGAAAGGGTAACCTTGCAACTTCAAAATCCGGGGACATGGTAAAAATAACCGAAACCCGATCACAATTTTTCTCCCTTACCCTTCCAGTGAAACGGAAAAGAGGTCAATAGTAAGATCTACCAGTAAGTATGAAGGAAGTTTGTAAAGTTGGCCACGAAGTAAAGCTATCATAGTCAACCGTCCACGACTGCTTTCACTTAAAAAGAGGGAAGGGGGTTCCACGAGGGGTTGGGGTCAGAAAGCTTCGGGGATGAGAGTAAGTCAGCGATTCGACCCTCAGGGAGACAGCCTTGCTTGCGAAAACTGGAATCCTTTTACGATTCACGTTGAGGCTTAAACTCTTATCCTCGTCTTTGTCCAAGACAGAGAAGGGAGTTTGCATGACAATGGGAAATGCACGGAAGGACCTTTACCTCGAAAGATGTGTCAGGCCTTTGTGCTATAGTTGTCTGTTACTCTGAAGGCTATTGAAGAACGGCCATGAGTCAACGGTTATCAATTATGAAATTGACAATGCGAATGAAAGAAGGATGATGTTGTTTGGCAAGTGAAATATACAAGCTCAAGTGATCCTTTCTTCTGTGAAGAGATCTGGAGCGATAAACATCGAGAAATGAAATACACATCCCTAATGAAATATACATTTAAAAAGCTACCATCAACGCCTCAGTGGAGAATGTTATTACAAGATTATGAACACAGTAGCAGAACTTTATTTTTATTGCTTTATATTTGAAGCCACTTGAATTCGGAAATATGTTGGTAATACATCTGGGCGAGAGAGGAAGAGAGTAAGTAACCTTTTAGCCTCGCTTATCAATGCCATGTATCTTCAGTTTGATGGTTTGTGTAAAAAAAAAATATTTAGGGAAGGAAATTTATTACCCGTTACATGAAGTAAAGTGAAATCGCAGTCATGCCGTGTGATTGAAAGTAATAAAAGTGCACAATTTACACTGAGGGGATTAGTAAATTCACCACAGGCTACTCAACGTTAATTCTTTTTTTCTATAGAAACTAATATATTTTGGATAGGGAAAACAGCTACAACGTCATAGTCACTAACAAAGGAGATAAACTTCAAACATAGAAATATATTAAAAGAACTTATATATTGTTTAAAGGATATTGATGAGTGAAATTTATTAACCACATTAAGACATATTTCTCATAGCAGTTATAATCTCGTCATTATTATGTTCAGTTCATTTCTTCATAAAAATAACCATAAGGCCAAAAGTACAACATGTGTAAAATAGACACACAAATAATAACTGCAACATTGACAAGATTATTTTCTGGGTTGAAACAACCTCATCTAAAACATACAAAGTTTGAATATGTAATCATAATCAAGCATTGATATCATGTGAATGAAGTACATATTTAGGTAGTCATTCATTCTATTTTATCAAACTAGAATGAAATGAAATTAATTTTCTAGCTCTAATTAACAAAAGGAATAAGAAACATCTTAATTTATATAACAACCATACAAATTTATTCTCTTATCATTCTTACCATTATGTGCATCTGCATGTGCATTATGTTCCCTGCTTTTAACTGCCAACTATCAGCTGCATGTAGCCCTATAGCTGGGCCCTATAGCGGGCACTTTCTGTGAGTGTATTTGCATACAAAGACCAGTTTTAAAGCTGTGAACATAAGTAATTGATACAAATTGTCAAATAAAGCTAAGAATTGAAAAAACTTGATACATTCACAGAATAAGATAAAAGCCTAGATATTTCATCAACAATTTAGGAAAAACTTCGTGATTTTTATGTTTTAATTTGGCTTTAGTGCCAAAATAACAAATATGATGTTAAATATCTAACATTCACACATTTAAACGCCAAATATATTTAATTTGTAGTTATACGTGAAAATCAAACAACTGACACAGTTTAGAAGCAGAAATCACACGCCCCATTCACATGAATACTATATTTACATAGCCTATTACACTATCAACTCCAAACTGTTCTGCCTGCCTAGGAGAAATTATCCAAATTACGGTTGAGTAATTGACGCGCCAGTAGCATATTGTACATTGTCCCTTTTTATCAAATGGAGACTGCATACCTTTATCTTATCTTTATACTGAACCGATAACCCTTCAATTGATACTTGTATGTGAAAGTCAGTTCTTCTCGATCAAATGGCACACCATTTACTACATTTGGAATATGTGACTCCAACAACTCAGAGTCTCTCTTTTAATTCACGACCTTGACTCAGGATATCATAACCTTCAAATGAAACATATTTATGTGAAAACATGACTGACACATCGTTTTTTTTTAGATTGATTCGCCAGTTGACCTTGCCTACCATGTTGAAATATGTTGATATATGAAGACAACTCCACATAGATGAACAATCTAAAGAGTATTTCTAACTATATGAGTAAAAGTAAATTGTCATGTCACATAGTGGGTTTATTATCATACTCCGCAAGGGTATAAAAAGGCATTAAGAGTCTCAAGGTCGTGTTGTATAACATTTGCTTTGTCAGATGAGTTCTTAAATATGTGATCTTATATAACAATTTGAAACGATATATTCAATTATTAAGATAAGTAAGAGTAATCAAATGAGGTTATTGGACATTGCTGCATGTTCTCATGAAAACCTGCTGAATATGACACTGGTAGCTATAGCTCGTGGCCTTACGATCTGGGTACTCCATGTCTTCATGACCTTGTCCGTGACCTTCCTACCACCAGAGGCTCGCTGAGATATCGAATCGTATTTACGATATCCTAAAGCCTATTCGCTGATTGGCTGGAGTAAACGTTTGGGAGACATAACCTCTGCTAAAATATAGTGAGAGGTGAGGTGAGCTGGTGTTTAACGCCGCTTTCAAGATTATATCACTTATATCGCGGCTGCTAGTATTATTGCAGGGAGAAAGCCCGCAACACAATTGTGGCTATGCATTGCGGTGAAAGCTGCGAGCATCGGCTGGAACTAGCTAAACATGGGTTCTACTGCGCTGAATTTCAGTGTAGCATTGCACTCAAACCTGAATGCGTGTTGCACAGTTCTCTACTGTAGACAAAGTTGCCGAGCCCCTGGCGGGATTCGAACCACGACCCTTCTGTTTCGAAACCGAACGCGCTAACCACTGCGCTATCCCGACCTATATGTCCCGAATTTTATATTTGGTCAATGATATCAATGAATTATGTCAATTTTGATACGAAATTGTTTTAAGTAGCACAACTCCATATTTAGAAAATGTTTTACCGGTTTTTGCCCAAACTCTTGTTTGATGTTTAATCGATGTCTATGAATGTCTATATCGATGGCGGATCAAGGAATTTTGAAAGGGTCCAAAAATTCGAACCGTTCCCTATTACGCATTTTGATATCGCTTTAGTTATCAGTGTACATCGTATCAGCAGTCTATGACTTAATCGTCATTATGTCAGATAAATTGGCCATATACAATTAAGACATAATCTTGGTTTTGACCACTCTTCAAACACTGATATATGTGGTCAAACAATTATATATGTGGTCAACATACACCTTTAAACAGTAAGGCTAACCAGAGTGGCAGGCTGCCCGTGTCATTGAGTGCAAGGGATTATGCAGGACTTAAACTGTCACACTGTAACACATTGTCTTTATCTCACGGCTTATCAAGATAATATATACTTGCAACATTGTATATATCAACCTAGTTGATCGACGCTGAAAGGAACATGTGTTCGTATTGGCCAGGTCTAATCGATTTCAATGAACTTGATAACAGTTCATGGACGGGCCAAGTGTGTTGCTGTTAATTGCACATAGCCTAATATAGGGAATGTGGTCCAACACATTGTGAAGTATAATAATTGAACTAAAATTAACAAGAAATTGATAACATTTTACCCATGTGAAGATTATTATCAATTCAATTATCCCCGCTGATTCGCTCGATATTTCTACTGTGTTCGTCCAGCACGTTGACCTTAATAATTCTTTTGACCAAACAGAATAATGTAACTCGTTTCTACACATGTCAAATTCCCCTGAAGTCGAATATCTAGGGACTGATCAAAATATTTTAAGATACTTTTTTAGAAACCTTTTAGAAAACTGTTAACAGCTGCATACCAAAAGTTTGTTCACATACCTGCGTATCCTAGTGCAAATATCATTCAGTTTGGAGTGACTTCGAGGCATCGTAGCATTGCGAGAAAGAAACGGATAGTATTCATTTTTTCACTACATAAGAGAAGATCCATTGTTTCTTTACCGAAATCATACATCATACCCAACAATTAACTGCAACATTTTTGGCAGGCCATTGAAGTGACCAGTGGTCAAAATTTCGAAAACACTCATTTTTATTTTGCCCTACAACTTCCATTATAAGAGCAGCTTTAAGCATACGTCATGGTTGTCCCTTTACGCTAAGCCAGTGAGAATAAGCTAATTAATTTGTTTCACTCAGACAGTTTATATGAAATATTCTATTCCTTATTTAAAGAAATCTGAATTTCGAAAATATGACTCCTGTCTATTTCATCATTCCAAAATTCGAATTTTTGCAAGTGAGATAAACTGATTCTTAATGGCACTATAGCACGCTTTTCGGTTGAAATTGGCTATTTTGAGGCAAAGTTATACGTTAGATTTCTATCGATGCAATAAAATACTTATTATTATTACAATTGACCTTTAATCACCAATGAAAAGGGTAAGACGGCCGATGTCGGTTTAGAGATATAAAAGATCTATGGTCAGCTGTGAACGAAATGGAACAATACGGAAAATTGAAAACGGGTGAACTAGTAATGTGTACATCTTTTGAATGAACTGTTATCTGAAACGGTGAAATGTCTTTTTACTTAACCGATTAAAAAAATGTGATATAAGCATTGCTTTGAGATTAGGTTTTCGCTCTTCTGGCTGTAGGCAAAATTTGAATAATTCGGATATCGTAGTTCATGCGGATTTCATGCAATGTTGCAATAAATGCTTCCGGTCTTTTAAAATCATCTTTATAACCTGAATACGAAAATAATGGTTAAATAACTTACTAGGTAGATTACCCGAATGCGGATCGTTTTTACGCATTTACGAAATATCGGCGTGCATTTGTTCCTTTAATGTTTGGAGATTTCTATAAATATACAGAAATGGATCGGCAAACAAGCCAATGGCTTATAATAATGGCTTTCCATAACAAAACACAATTCATATAACGTACATATCATCTTGTAAATACAAAAGTACAGATGCTAGCTCGATCAAAAAATATTCTTCACGTTTATAATCTTTCATATATATCAAATATGTAGGTTCAGTAAAGGACAAGAAACGATAAATACAAATTAAAGGGGCACAGAGTATGTTGTTTGTTATATATGTCATATAAGTCAAACTTGAGAAATGGATGTAGTGGTTGATTCAGAAATTCAGAACCCTGATGCTTATCAGTTCAGTACAGTGACAATAAACTGGTTAGTGTCGTGATTAGTGATCGAAAACCGGCAAGTGGCGCGCGCCAATGATTCAAACGTCTTATTGAAAACTTATTTACAGCAAACACAAAGACAAACATTGGATGATAGTGTTAAGTAGGTCATTTAACTAATAAACACATTAATGAGACACATATGGTCGAATTCTTAACATTTATAGGGCCGTTTTCCGATTATCAGTGAAAACAAGAAAATGCTATCATTTTGGCATTTTACAGATAAGACGCATGTTAAGGGAGGCTATTTTAACTGAACTCAGGTCATTAGGTATTTTGGCACTTACTAAAGCCACATTAAAAATCATGAAACATACTCTGTGTCACTTTACAATGGAATAGGTCATTTCCTAAGGTTATTTCCTATAATTGGTCAAAATTGTATTTACTGTTAGAATCATTTAATGTTGAAATGTGCTTATTACCATGATGTTATCAATATGTATCATTGTACGTTGAAATGTGCTTGTCATCAGTATTTACGAATGAACTTTGTTATGAATAATATTTGTATTGGCGAGGTATTTTCAAAGCGTTATCAAGCTTGTTTACCAATCCATTCAATAATTTGAATGATTATTATTCTAAAAAATACCAATCGGCACTTTTATAACAGAGTAATAGAGTCTGTATCTATTAAAAATTAAATTATTCAAAATCCTTAATGAGAAAATATTTTGCAGTTGTGGAAACGTAACGGTAAATACTAAATTCAAATTGCAGTAGAAAAAGTACATTTTTATGAATGAAGTTTATATTTCTTTGAATTGTTTTTTTTTGCTCAAAACTGAAATAGACTCTAGGGTAATGAATCCATCATTTCGTCAAATTAGCCCTTTCACAAAAACGAATTGGATCAAAAACGATGACGCATTGTCACTTAAATGAGACAAGCAGTTCACAACTTGTTAGAAATAAACACATATGTCGGATTCTTTGGAAATTTGACAATTTCACTTATGCTGTTTTGATAATGAAATATAGCCCGTCTCTGCTAAATACGTACTGATTTAAAGAAACTGATGTTTTAACAGGCGTTTGAGCGGCATTTTATCTTAATTTTACAATTAAAAATATCTTTATGTCTAAAATGTCACTACTATTGTATCCGAAAATGTTTAAGATGTCAACGAACCCGTCAAAAAGTGTAACTTTAAACAATTATGGAGTTATATAAAAAAAAGATTACGCTTTTCTTTAAATAACATTTAATTCATGAGTGAATGCCAGGATGAGTTATTGCACATTCATTTTGTCATGTATGTAAATCGGAATCATGTGATTAATTGAAGTCATTTAAGAAATTATATGGTGACTTTTAACTGTTTTTAATCATTCACATATGTAATTTCTTTCTTACTGATTTTTAATTAACCGTTTAACAGTATGTCGAAAGCTGTCAGTGAAGCATTGGAATCCGCTCCTCAATGCGACCACAAAAGTTGTAAACGATATTTCTGTATAAATATATCATTTATGATACAATTTCCAAACTAGTTTTACTTATTCAACAAGAATACCGCCTTGTCTAAATAACATTGAGAAAACATGCTTTTAGTAAAATTCTACCGAAATGGTATTGCTATGTTTACCTAAAACATCGTGGAAACTGCATACTCATGTCGCGGTATTAGTAAACATAGATCAAACGAATAAATCAACATTTGTAATGTTAATTTTACTCCAAAACTTCGGAAGACGATTGTAGTAAATGTTAAAACTACTGTTTTTCTATTTCTCCAACTCTGGAAATGACATATAAGTTCTGTATGCAAAATTTAAACACGAAATGATTTTAGATGACTTTCGTATTTATCATTATTCCGTAAACTACGACTGTAAATCTAGCTGGTGTGAAATATTGTTTGGCAGGCTATGTTTAGAAATGGTTGGAGAAGACTATGTTTAGACATAGGTCGAGAAGACTTTGTTTAGATATGGTTGGTCACTTCCCCTGTGGCTAACTCTTTGGACGAAGTTCATGACCCGACGACCGGATATAAACATGTCTAGACACTTAACCCGTCTCGAATGTCCCTTATCAGTCATGCACTGACTGGATGACCACTCGCAAAGTGCTTGTGACGTCACAATGGTCAGATCCACGTGTACTTCAAGAAAGCTATGATCCCATAAAATGTCCCGTCGCAATAAACCAAGTTCAGGGCATGTTAATCACCCTCTATGATATCGAAAACCGTGTTAATTATTTTACAACCGTCTGGGGTTTGACCTCTGACATAGCAACGTGACGTCACAGTGGTCATTTGCATACAGACACAAAGCCGTCTGGGTTTGCTTGATATGCGTTCCACATGTCAAGAGCGTCTGGTCAGTTGATAAACTGCCCACTGACAGGTGATGTTGATTTCAGACGAAATACGACACCCCTCAGATTGATAAGAAGATGCAGTATGTCTGGCCGAGTTTACACGTGCTTCGTATGTAAATGAGAAACTTACATGAAGTATACCTAAAATTGACTTGAAAGGAAATCCGAAAATCATATTTTTTGTGGGAATATCAAATCCTTCTCGTATATTCCTTACCTTGATAGTTTCAAAATTTGTTCAAAATTCATTTTAAAAGTGTAAAGTGAACAAGTGATCACGATAAACAGAAACTGGTTGAACTACACATTAGTACACATTAGTGAGCCGAAAGATTTGTCCACAAAAGTTTTTACAGTACTTTCAGTATCACTATTAAATGTTCAAATGAAAAGTTAAAGATCACCTATTATATCAGTAATACGAACGGTAATCATACGTATTTCTTTAAAACGTTGCTTTTCAAAGTTGTTGGGAGAACGTAAAACAAATCAAATTTCAAATTTATTTATTTTTGGCTATTTATCTATAACAGAGTTAACGTGAAAGCATTATTTTCTCTTAAAAAGAGCTACGTGCAAATAAAAATGTACACATAAAGTTTTGTAGATGTTCAACTAACTTGATAAACCAATAGCACGTCTATCAATGCACTTCGAATATTTCAAATTCCACTCATATCGTACTTCAAGCACTCGTCTTTTCCTCCAATATAAGATATTACACTTTACAACTATTTGATATCTCTCCCCCCCACACCCCCCCCCCCCCCCCCCCCGCCCCCCCACCCTTAAAAAAAGTAGGTGAAATTCCAAAGGACGTTAATATCAAACACGAGTGTAGGTCAACTTGAATGCATTCTGGTTAGTAATTATGTCCTCTTTGACGTCACAATGAATATATATGTCACATATATTTACTTATATGTCATTTTAACGGCAAGTAAGCTCCAATGACACGCTTACAAAGTTATATATATAAATGTTAAATGTCACTCGAACAATAACGTTAGTAACTGCAGGTGCATTTAATGAAATCTAGCTTTGTTTGGGTAGGAAACAAGAATCAGTATTTTTTGTGATGGCCTAACGATTCACGTTTGTTTCACATTTCCGGATGAAGGTGGTAATCGATTTCAAAATATTAAGTAAATTACCTTTTTGATTCAAGTTAACTGCCAAACTAAAATTTTTAAAAACTCAATTGGATTCAGTTTCATTACGTCATTATAATGTATTGTTTTGATCATTATCTCAGTTTGGTTTTTGCAAAAAAGTTAATTGATACTATACAAACGGTATTCCGTGTCACGACAATGACAGTACATGCAATGTGACGTAATCACAAATGAAAAAAACGAAAAGTGGTCTCCTAAGACAGATTATAAGTTTTGCTACCATTCAACAAACATATTTTTAATGAAATTCAAAAGTCGTCGGTCCTGCTTGAAGCTTTTTACTTACAAAGTTCTTGTTGTCCCACAGGCATGACCGTAACAAGAGAAGAAAAAATTAGAGAAATAGCCCTATTTAATATAAAAGCTTATCATTCAGTTAGAGACATCACATAAGTTTTAGTTGCAATTTGTGATCGAAAACCGGACAGTGGCGAGCGCCAATGACTCAAACTTAATTTTTGAAACTGTTCTACAGCACACTCAAAGAAGAATACTGATTGGTAGTGTTAAGTGAGTCATTTAATTGAAATTCATGAAAAGTGGACGCAGAATTTCGACTTATTGACATCTATACGACTGTTTTTGTACTATCATTGAAAATTTAATAACTTTGGCAATTTAGAAACAACTATGCAATTTCAGGAGGGATATTTGAACTTAATTCTGGGTAGACGTTTTTTTGGGATCTTATTTAGAGAACACAAAATTCATGAAACATACTCTTTATCCCTTTAAACCATAGTAAATAGAATTGTGTAAATCTAATAAACCAAAACGTTATATTATCATTCCCCGAGGTATATTTTTAAATTATTGTAACTTTTCTTTTTATTTCTTCCCAATTCATTTAAAAGTGACAATATTTTTCTGTGAACAAAATAATCTACAGTCTGTATATACGTCTTCCATTTACTCCTGTCCGAGTTACATTTCATTCTTCAATTTTCAGCCGGTAACCGCCAAGACCCTACGAATCAGTTCACTTCTCCCTTCCCTCTTCTTCCATCACTTTCTCCTTCCTTCACCTGTGAATGACCACTCACGCCAATGACAAGGTCCCCGGCGAACTGGCAGGAATGCAGCCGGGTCTATTAGCGCTGGGAGAGATATATCAGATATGAAGACGCTCCCCGGAATGACAACTCTGATTGCACGAGGAATGTGTTTAGTCTGAAATAGACATCCCCCCATACATGATGGCACTATGTTCGTCCTATCAACCCACCTCCATACAGTTTGTTTTGTGTATGATATCGGTAATATATTTGTGTATGATATAGGTAATACATACCTCTGACATTAGACGCTACTGGAGGGGTTGATCAAGAGTTTACCTAGATAGCGGTGCACACGATGGCTTGCTCAAGCCACCTGGTGAAATACATACCTTCTCGAACTGATTTAAGATCCTCCGGAAAACTAGGTCTTGATTGATTTGTCTATGTATTCTATCCTGCAAGGTAACTTTACTTGCTATGTGATTATCGGTGAAATACCGGGATTTACCAATGAAAATTAAACCATGTTATCAGGCACTGGTGAAAATGATATCGGAAAGTGTTATCAGTCACTAGCAATACTGATCTGACGTCATCGAACAATGCTCTGACGTCATCGAACAATGCTCTGAGGTAATACCACGCTCATGACGCCTAGGCCGAGACAACGGGGTCTTTCGTGGAATACAACGATTGAATCAAAACATAGATAGCAATCGGTCTTTTCTTGATAAAAATGGCTGAATCAATTTCTTTTGTCTTTTAGCACATATGAGGTACATTGGTAATTGCTATTTTCAGTCATTACTACCGAAATGTTTTGATATTTTTAACACCTCAGAGCAAGTGCTCTTTTAATATGAAAAAATAACGTACATTTTATTTCAATATTCAGCTGCATCTCGAAAGTATTGTTCACAGACTTGCTAAACTTACCCCAAATTTCATGTAGTAAGGGGCTAAAACGAAACCGAAGATGTGAGCAGTTTTTTCTTCTCAAATAAGGTATTAACAAAGTAAAACATTTCTCATGCATTTTCTTATATGCTTATTTAATGTACTTGCGTTGAAAAATTTCCAATTTTGATAATCTGGAAAATATTATTCCAAAATGAAAAAAAGAGTAAAAATTTGAAAATTGAACCCCTTTTATCTGTTTCATGATGCTAAGGGAAAACTTTCCACCTTTGATTTGACGATCATGAAGCAGCTTTGATGATGATAATTGTACAATGGACAAAGGATAATGATTTGCATGTATCACTTTGTAAATGTCATAATTAGACAATCCCCTCCAACTCTTAATGTATAAAAAACAAAGGTTGGACATATAATATCAAAAAACAAAAACCTTCAGGGGATCCCGGGAGTTCATAGATGTGTATACATCAGTTGATGCAAACTACTATATATATACGCACGTATTAAGTTACCAATTATTCCGTTATACGTTAATAATCTCATTCTTTTTCATGAGCATTTATAGTAGATTGCATGAATTACCATATCAAAATAGATTATGTTTTGAATAGTTTCAAGACTGCACAAGCAGCATCCATGATCACTGCAACTGCAATGAAATTATTTTCTTCATAGAAATAACTCACACGTCAGTCATGCCTTCACATCTGTTTTATCTGATGTGGTCAATTAAGGGCTTAAAGTTTATTTCAACAATACATTGACTGCTAGTTGCTCCTTTTTTATAATTGCATGAATTTATATGCAATAAGGTTCTCCAAATGATCCTGTATAGTTGTCACATTACAGATGATTTCAATCGTCATCATAAACATAGACTCGGTCTTTCAATGAATCAACAGGTATGCAAAGGTTGCTGTACATATATTCATTTTCCTTTAAAAAGTCAAAGATACATGAGCATCCGTACATGGGTCTGTTTAGTTTCAGGGTGTCCGACCATCTATGTTTAAAGTCATTTAAAAGTAAAGTCTCAGGAGAAAACATTCTTTGCTCAAACTCCGATATTCTCTCTCCCTATCTCGTGTTCAGTAAACACCAATACCAATGCTCCATCACCCAACAACTAAGGTTTTCCCAAACTTTGTAATCTTGCCCACACTTGTCACGGGGTTATAAGGATCCACAGAGTGGATTATCCCCCCTGCTGTCCCCTTATGTGATGGGGATTCCATATGTATACACTGATACAGACTTCATAAGAGGCTCTGTTGTATACGTCGACCCTTTGGAAATAAGATAGTGCTGGAATGACGAATCAGAAGTACTTCGTCAAAGTGAAATAGGAGGAGAGCAGTGGACAAGGTTAGAATTGGTTTTGTCCCTGAACATTGTAAATATGGGTATTGGTTTCCAAGGCAAGAATAAGAAAGTCAAACAAGGTAGATCGGGTAGAAGATAGATGTATTTTCATTTTGGCGGAAATCGGATTCCTCGTTGACGTATTTGTCATGATCGTTCATTACGTTGACGTACGCCAAGTTAATAACCACAGTGGTTGGGTTGATAGTGTCAAGTTAATAACCACAGTGGTTGGGTTGATAGTGTCAAGTTAATAACCACAGTTGTTGGGTTGATAGTGTCAAGTTGATAACCACAGTGGTTGGGTTGATAGTGTCAAGTTGATAACCACAGTGGTTGGGTTGATAGTGTCAAGTTGATAACCACAGTGGTTGGGTTCTACTTCGTGAACGTGTTATTGGCCTCTCTTTGAATTGTAGTTAACCATGAGTGTCCACTATTGATAGAAGTTGAACCCTTGGTATAAAGTCTAGTTTAATTTCCTATTATGTATAGTTATATGTGAAGTGGTTGAAGGGGGTGGTATTGAATTGAAAAGCCAAAACTTTTCGAATATATACGTTCGATACAAAGACCCTAGTCTGTATTTTTACCCACACAAACGATGTTTTTTCATTCCTCCTGTTGAAGCACGAAGTTGCTTGATTTTGTTAATTATGCTAATTAATGCATCAGCCACATGATTCTCTTCTATATCTAAATATCCTGTAAAGTGCAAAGTCAACTCACTAATCTATAAACAGTTTTGCAGTAAAAATAAGTGCACTGAACAGTAATATTATTCATCGTGAAATTAATATTAATTAGGATGTTCGCATATTTTGACGAAGAAAACCACACAATGAATACAACATAATAATATTAATTAGAATTGAGAATATATAACATCGTTATGATATTAATTCTAAGGCTTTGACGTGATTGAATAGTCTTTTACAGGTGCAATAAAATGTTGCTTGATAACACAATAAATCGTGTAAAATACAACAGGATACATATCTTCAAAACAAGTCATTTGTCCCTAGTGAATAAATTTAGTTTTTCCCTCGCCAAGGTTCAGTATCATCCTTCCTCGTCATCTACACCATGACCTTAGTATGACCCCCCTCATCATCTACACAACACACACCATCCCCGCAGTATCATCCCTGCACATAATATACATTACACATCATCACCTCAGAATCATTCCTCCTCATTATCAACATTACACACATCATCACCTCAGCATCACCCCTCCCCATCGTCTACATTACACATCATCAACTCAGTATCACTCCTTCACATCGTCTACATTACACACATCATCACTTCAGTATAACCATTTCTTATAATCTACATTACACACATCTTCACCTCCCTCCATCATCTACATTACATATATCATCACCTCAGCATCACCCCTCCCCATCGTCTACATTACACACATCATAACCCCAGTATCACCCCTCATCATCTCCATTACACACATCATCACCTCAGTATCACTCCTTCCCCATCGTCTACATTACACAAATTATCACCTCAGTATAATCCCTCCTCACCATCTACATTACACAAATTATCACCTCAGTATCACCCCTCCTCACCATCTACATTACACAAATTATCACCTCAGTATCACCCCTCCTCACCATCTACATTACACAAATTATCACCTCAGTATCACCCCTCCTCACCATCTACATTACACAAATTATCACCTCAGTATCACCCCTCCTCACCATCTACATTACACAAATTATCACCTCAGTATCACCCCTCCTCACCATCTACATTACACAAATTATCACCTCAGTATCACCCCTCCTCACCATCTACATTACACAAATTATCACCTCAGTATAATCCCTCCTCACCATCTACATTACACAAATTATCACCTCAGTATAATCCCTCCTCACCATCTACATTACACAAATTATCACCTCAGTATCACCCCTCCTCACCATCTACATTACACAAATTATCACCTCAGTATCACCCCTCCTCACCATCTACATTACACAAATTATCACCTCAGTATCACCCCTCCTCACCATCTACATTACACAAATTATCACCTCAGTATAATCCCTCCTCACCATCTACATTACACAAATTATCACCTCAGTATCACCCCTCCTCACCATCTACATTACACAAATTATCACCTCAGTATAATCCCTCCTCACCATCTACATTACACACATCATCACCTCAGTATCACCCCTCCTCACCATCTACATTACACAAATTATCACCTCAGCATCATCCCTCCTCATCGTCTACAATTCACATCATCACCTCAGTATCACCCCTCCTCACCATCTACATTACACACATCATCACCTCAGCATCACCCCTCCTCACCATCTACATTACACAAATTATCACCTCAGTATCACCCCTCCTCACCATCTACATTACACAAATTATCACCTCAGCATCACCCCTCCTCATCATCTACATTACACAAATTATCACCTCAGTATCACCCCTCCTCACCATCTACATTACACAAATTATCACCTCAGTATCACCCCTCCTCACCATCTACATTACACAAATTATCACCTCAGTATCACCCCTCCTCACCATCTACATTACACAAATTATCACCTCAGTATAATCCCTCCTCACCATCTACATTACACAAATTATCACCTCAGTATCACCCCTCCTCACCATCTACATTACACAAATTATCACCTCAGTATAATCCCTCCTCACCATCTACATTACACACATCATCACCTCAGTATCACCCCTCCTCACCATCTACATTACACAAATTATCACCTCAGCATCATCCCTCCTCATCGTCTACAATTCACATCATCACCTCAGTATCACCCCTCCTCACCATCTACATTACACACATCATCACCTCAGCATCACCCCTCCTCACCATCTACATTACACAAATTATCACCTCAGTATCACCCCTCCTCACCATCTACATTACACAAATTATCACCTCAGCATCACCCCTCCTCATCATCTACATTACACAAATTATCACCTCAGTATCACCCCTCCTCACCATCTACATTACACAAATTATCACCTCAGTATCACCCCTCCTCACCATCTACATTACACAAATTATCACCTCAGTATCACCCCTCCTCACCATCTACATTACACAAATTATCACCTCAGTATCACCCCTCCTCACCATCTACATTACACAAATTATCACCTCAGTATAATCCCTCCTCACCATCTACATTACACAAATTATCACCTCAGTATCACCCCTCCTCACCATCTACATTACACAAATTATCACCTCAGTATCACCCCTCCTCACCATCTACATTACACAAATTATCACCTCAGTATAATCCCTCCTCACCATCTACATTACACAAATTATCACCTCAGTATCACCCCTCCTCACCATCTACATTACACAAATTATCACCTCAGTATAATCCCTCCTCATCATCTACATTACACACATCATCACCTCAGTATCACCCCTCCTCCCCATCTACATTACACACATCATCACCTCAGCATCATCCCTCCTCATCATCTACATTACACAAATTATCACCTCAGTATCACCCCTCCTCCCCATCTACATTACACAAATTATCACCTCAGTATCACCCCTCCTCACCATCTACATTACACAAATTATCACCTCAGTATCACCCCTCCTCCCCATCTACATTACACAAATTATCACCTCAGTATCACCCCTCCTCACCATCTACATTACACAAATCATCACCTCAGCATCATCCCTCCTCACCATCTACATTACACAAATTATCACCTCAGTATCACCCCTCCTCACCATCTACATTACACAAATTATCACCTCAGTATAATCCCTCCTCACCATCTACATTACACAAATTATCACCTCAGTATCACCCCTCCTCACATCTACATTACACAAATTATCACCTAAGTATCACCCCTCCTCATCATCTACATTACACAAATTATCACCTCAGTATCACCCCTCCTCACCATCTACATTACACAAATTATCACCTCAGCTTCACCCCTCCTCACCATCTACATTACACAAATTATCACCTCAGTATCACCCCTCCTCACCATCTACATTACACAAATTATCACCTCAGTATCACCCCTCCTCACCATCTACATTACACAAATCATCACCTCAGCATCATCCCTCCTCACCATCTACATTACACAAATTATCACCTCAGTATCACCCCTCCTCACCATCTACATTACACAAATTATCACCTCAGTATAATCCCTCCTCACCATCTACATTACACAAATTATCACCTCAGTATCACCCCTCCTCACCATCTACATTACACAAATTATCACCTCAGTATAATCCCTCCTCACCATCTACATTACACAAATTATCACCTCAGTATCACCCCTCCTCACCATCTACATTACACAAATTATCACCTCAACTTCACCCCTCCTCACCATCTACATTACACAAATTATCACCTCAGTATAATCCCTCCTCACCATCTACATTACACAAATTATCACCTCAGCTTCACCCCTCCTCACCATCTACATTACACAAATTATCACCTCAGTATCACCCCTCCTCCCCATCTACATTACACAAATTATCACCTCAGTATCACCCCTCCTCACCATCTACATTACACAAATCATCACCTCAGCATCATCCCTCCTCACCATCTACATTACACAAATTATCACCTCAGTATCACCCCTCCTCACCATCTACATTACACAAATTATCACCTCAGTATAATCCCTCCTCACCATCTACATTACACAAATTATCACCTCAGTATCACCCCTCCTCACCATCTACATTACACACATCATCACCTCAGTATAATCCCTCCTCACCATCTACATTACACAAATTATCACCTCAGTATCACCCCTCCTCCCCATCTACATTACACAAATTATCACCTCAGTATCACCCCTCCTCACCATCTACATTACACAAATTATCACCTCAGTATCACCCCTCCTCCCCATCTACATTACACAAATTATCACCTCAGTATCACCCCTCCTCACCATCTACATTACACAAATCATCACCTCAGCATCATCCCTCCTCACCATCTACATTACACAAATTATCACCTCAGTATCACCCCTCCTCACCATCTACATTACACAAATTATCACCTCAGTATCACCCCTCCTCACCATCTACATTACACACATCATCACCTCAGTATCACCCCTCCTCACCATCTACATTACACAAATTATCACCTCAGTATAATCCCTCCTCACCATCTACATTACACAAATTATCACCTCAGTATCACCCCTCCTCACCATCTACATTACACACATCATCACCTCAGTATCACCCCTCCTCACCATCTACATTACACAAATTATCACCTCAGTATCACCCCTCCTCACCATCTACATTACACACATCATCACCTCAGTATCACCCCTCCTCACCATCTACATTACACAAATTATCACCTCAGTATCACCCCTCCTCACCATCTACATCACACACATCATCACCTCAGCTTCACCCCTCCTCACCATCTACATTACACAAATTATCACCTCAGTATCACCCCTCCTCACCATCTACATTACACAAATTATCACCTCAGTATCACCCCTCCTCACCATCTACATTACACAAATTATCACCTCAGTATAATCCCTCCTCACCATCTACATTACACAAATTATCACCTCAGTATCACCCCTCCTCACCATCTACATTACACAAATTATCACCTCAGTATCACCCCTCCTCACCATCTACATTACACAAATTATCACCTCAGTATAATCCCTCCTCACCATCTACATTACACAAATTATCACCTCAGTATCACCCCTCCTCACCATCTACATTACACAAATTATCACCTCAGTATCACCCCTCCTCACCATCTACATTACACAAATTATCACCTCAGCTTCACCCCTCCTCACCATCTACATTACACACATCATTATCTATATGACCCGTCCTCAACTCTAAATTACACACAAAATCAACTAAGAATCACCCCTTCTCATCATATACATTACACACATGAGAATTCCAAACCATTTTTCACGAAGAGCTTATCATAAATATAACTTCCTTCAATGCTACAACTTTCTTCATTTTTTCTTTCGTTCATCTTGTTATTTACGTTTTTACCATTATCTATACACCCTTCTTTATTGCTATAACTCCATCTCCTATTTCAATCGACAATCAATTAAAAGTCATCTGAGAAAAGTTTCTTTCTTGTTATCAACATATTTTGAAGAACTTCTTTTGGATTTATATCTAAGAAGCTTATTCTATTTTGGAGTAATGTGTTTTATAATCAAGTAAAACACACAGTGTAAGGACTATGAATCAACGGTTCTTCTGTATTTTGTTATGATTCACGTACAAATTAAAAGAAGATGGAAAAGTTTCCCAGTGAAATTTTTATCTATATGAAAGTGTAGAAGAATTTGCACCTAAACAATGAAAATACAATTCGAGCTAGGAAATGATTAAATCTTTTTGATGATAATTTTTATGTTATTATTAACCCCACATAAATGTTTATACTCATAGAATAACACCAATTCTTCAGATCTGAGCAATAAGCTGCTGAATTAGCCAAATTATTTATCCTCGGAATTTGGAACTGGCAGGGGTTATGAAAACATATCTAAACATTCGGATATTAACCTTGAAAAACGCATGTTAACCTCAATGCTTAATACCAATTACACCAACTGCAACCATCTTCAAAGACGAACACCTAAGGTAGAGGGGTGCGAATGCAGATGAAATTGTTTTCCTGCGCAGAACAACAAGATGAGAGGTTCCGCTTAATTTCTTATCTAATAACATCTGTCCAATATTACTGTTTTTCTTCCTGATCGAATTCCAAAGGGTTCTTATATTTCATATTCACCAGTGCAATTCTGAAATTGGCACTTAAAAACTGAAACAGGTGATATGGTGCAGGCAAACGAAAACACGTTTTACAGTACTTCGTACTTTGAAAAACTATATGATGAAAATTATATGACAACTTCAATTTCTTTCTCCGTTTTTTTTGTAAGTCCTTAAAGTCAGTTACATACATGCACTTATAACAAAACTTTTAGGTCAATAGAGATTGTAGGAAATCGTATAAGAGATGCACGAGAGGACTAGATCATTAAATGCTAAGTTCTTACTGAAACTTTGCGTTTGCTTAATTATTTGTATATCTAATACAGGGACTCGTTATTAGAAAACTTTCATAGGGTTAGTGAGACATTGTGTTCTTATCTTAGCATGAACTCTTTATTCGAAACCTTTCCTATAGATCAGCCATTGCCACAAAGTGAAATGTTGTCTTCGTGAATGAACTCTTTATTCGAAACCTTTCCTAAGTCAGTCATTCCCACTATATGAAGTGTTTTCATGTTAGCGCATGTTCTTGATTCGGGTCTTTGTTTTGGCTCTGTGATTGCGTTTGTATGGATGGTCTCATGTGATCATAAACTATCTATTCGAAAGCGTTGATTAGTCAGTCCTTGCCTTTGTGTTCGCGGAGATTCTTTATTCGGACCCTTCCTAAATCTGTAATTGCCACAATGTGAACTGTTGTCTTCGTGAATGAACTCTGTATTCGAACCTTTCCTAGGTCAGTGATTACCAATGTATAAAACGATCTCTTGTGAGCATGAACTCTTTATTCGAAACCTTTCCTATAGATCAGCCATTGCCACAATGTGAAATGTTGTCTTCGTGTATGAACTCTTTATTCGAAACCTTTCCTAAGTCAGTCATTCCCACTATATGAAGTGTTTTCATGTTAGCACATGTTCTTGATTCGGGTCTTTGTTTTGGCTCTGTGATTGCGTTTGTATGGATGGTCTCATGTGATCATAAACTATCTATTCGAAAGCGTTGATTAGTCAGTCCTTGCCTTTGTGTTCGCGGAGATTCTTTATTCGGACCCTTCCTAAGTCTGTAATTGCCACAATGTGAACTGTTGTCTTCGTGTAAGAACTCTTTATTCGAAACCTTTCCTAAGTCAGTGATTACCAATGTGTAAAATAGTCACGTGTAAGCCTGAAGTCTTTGTTTGAAACCGTCCTTAGCTCAGTGATTGCTTATGAGTAAAACGGTGTCTTGTATGCATGAACTCTTTATTCACAACCTGTCCTAAGTCAATGATTTTCACTGTGGAAAACGGTCTCTTGTGAGCATGAACTCTTTATTCACAACCTGTCCTAAGTCAATGATTTTCACTGTGTAAAACGGTCTCTTGTGAGCATGAACTCTTTATTCACAACCTGTCCTAAGTCAATGATTGTCACTGTGTAAAACGGTCTCTTGTGAGCATGAACTCTTTATTCGCAACCTGCCCTACGTCAATGACTTTCACTGTGTAAAACGGTCTCTGGTAAGCATGAACTCTTCATTTGCAACCTGTCCTAAGTCAATCGTTGCCGCTGTGTAAAATGGTATTTTGTAAGCATGAACTCTTTATTCAAAACCGCGCCTAAATCAGTGATTGCTAATGTGAACAATGGTCTCATGAAAGCATGAACTCTTTATTCGAAACTTTTCCTAAGTCAGTGATTGCCACTATGTGTAGCGTGCTCATGTTAGCAGCATGTATACAATCTATTTGTACACTCTCCTAAGTCAGCGATTATCACTGTGCGAAGTATCCTCTAATTGAAATGAACTCGTTATTAGAAACCTATTAGTCAGTGATCGCCACTATGTGTAGTGTTCTCATATCAAAATGAACTTTTTATTAGAAACTTTTCCCAAGTCGACTGAATACCACGGTATATAGCGGTGTGATATCAGAATGTCCAAAACAACGGTAAATCATGTAAAGAGAAGTATTAAGGAGTTAAAAAACAAAAACGTTCAAAAACTCCATCCGTGGTCTTCATTGGTGTTAGTGGATGTAGTTGTAACGTTCGATGTAACACCATCTTATTCCTTATTGAGGAGAAAAAAATCTGAATTACATTTGTTTATGACTTAGTACAAAGCAAATGAGAAAATGAGTGTCTTCTACGTACCATGTTACCGTAGAAAACGTTTTGCGAGCCACGTTTTTAGTTTACTTTATGTTTGTCATAACGTTTTTTCCATCAAGTCTATTTTTGCTAAATAAATGTTTTCACTTTTACACACGTTGTCTCCGAGAATTTAAGTGCTTTCGTTTGACTTGTAATGCGATACCTGACATTGTTATTTATTAATGAATCAATATATTGTTATTGAAATCAATTTTATCTATATTACATGTAGGTCATAAACATGTTGCGGAAATAAATGAATTCTTGTTTTAAAAAGTCATAATTAATGGAAAAAAATGAACAAAACATAATTAACATAAACATAACAAAACATTTATAATTCCGTTGGGTTTTTTTATTTAAAAAATATTGATTAAAAATTAATAAAGTAAGCGTCAGCCGTCACGTAATCTTAGTTCAACGTTCTGGGAACATGACGTTTTGTTTACTCTTTGAAGTGGTCCTGTACCCCTCAATGAGTCTGACTTTTATCCGCACATCATTCAGGGAAATATAATTTTTGGCTACGTGTAACAGAGGTTTCGCGGGAATACACAAGTTGCGTTGTAGACTTTGATTTGAAGGACAGATATGGAATATAGAGTAAGAAACAAAGAAGGACTCGGGAGTCAGCTTTATTCAGTAAAGGTTTTAGTTCAGCATTGATTATAGGCACTATGCCACGCATTATAGAGCTCAATTTGGCTATTTTAGGGCACATGAGGACATTTTCGCTCACTTTAACTTTCTACTGATGCTATAAACTACTTATTATTCTTTACGATTAACCTCAGATACATTTCTAGTGATACAAGAGTAGAACTTGAATTGCATATATTTGAATAGAAAACTGCGCATCAAGGTTTAATTCAATTAATCAGAAACATGGGTTTTGCTGTTGTTTGTGAAAGTAATATCAAGTTCAAAAGTTCAATATATATGCAGATGTTGCAACGGCAGGTGTTATAATGTCCCTCACCACAATCCTATAGGGAAGAAACACAAATAAAGTCAAAGCTCTACGTTGTATCCATATTAGGGTCATTTATAAATCAATAAATGTTCTAGAATTATTTAGTAAAAAACTCACAGAAATTGACTAAATCTCTTAGAAGAAATGCAAACGCTATTTCAATGAATACTCTATAATGTAGTCTGTAGGCCAGACCCTGAAATAAGGTAGAAGCCTAAGCAAATCTATAAACATACTTTAAAGCTTCTGAAATTGAGGTAATTTCAGTCTCCTTTTCATTTCATTTATAATAAGTTTTTAAATTTTTCGATTGACTGATGCATTTTGCATTTCAGAGTCTAATTGTTAGACTATCTATAATGCATTGACACTGTTATTTAAACGCACAAGTGCACGCCAACATTTCGTAAACACAACGAATCTACATATCTCTCGATATTACTCACTATCCTCACTCAAGTAATCTACCTCGTAAGTTATTTAACAAATATTTACGTATTCAGGTGGTAAAGTGGATTTTTAAAGGCATGAACTACGATATCGGAAATATTAAGATTTTGCTCATTACCAGAAAAACGGAAACGGCAGTCGCTATGGTCAATGAGATGAAGAGCTGTTCCCAGAATGAAGCATGCGCTAAAAACGCAGCATGTAACCATTTTTATTTCAGCTCGTGCATCACCGTGCACGTGCGAGGTGTCTGACTTTGAGACCAGACCAGAGTCACCTTGTTCGCCGTTGAGGCAACATATGTGAGGAGAAACGCTTATGAATTATTTAAACAAATTGGTTTATCTAATGGAAGACTTTATATCACAGTTGGTGAATGAAAATGTGACAAATCCTATCACAAAAGATGTAGGAATTTGAACGTTTGTGTAAATATTGTACATAATGAAATTGGGGGAAAATTAAGTGTTTGTTGTTTAATTTTCTATTTTTGTTATCTTTTGAATTATCGGAGTGGGCTGCATTCCAGTCAATCTAATAACAATTCTAATACTGTTTTATCAAATCGGTTAATTTACAACATTGCATTGCTTTCATAAAACATATTTCATTATTTGTTCTCAGTTCAGAGTTAAGTTAAATTCAATAGCTGCACACAGTACTAGTTCAGCCGTTTCCAAGTGTCAATAATCTACCCGTTTTGTGCACAGCTAACCATAGATTTTTTAGATGTCCAAGCCGACAGCGGCTGTCTTAACGTTTTCATTATTGATTGCAGGTAAATTGTAAAAAATGTAAAGTATTTCATTGCATCGATAGAAACTTTAAGTGAATGCATAAGTCCTCGTAAAACTTAAAAAAGCCAATTTAAACCGTAAAAGCGTGCACTAGTGCCTCTAAGGGTCATACATGTATATTTCATTTTACTATTCTTAATTTATCATTAGCATTATATTTCAGTCATTAAACGAGCGAGTGCAAACTTATTCCATGTAACACTGAAAGGGATCCAGTTTCCTTAAAATTTCTTATAAAAACATTTAACATTTGTTTTTTACGTTTTTTCAAATTTTTGGAAATAAAAATGACATAAAATTCGAGGGAGAATTGACTGGATAGATACAAACCAATTCATTATATAGATACTTTGCGAATAACAGAACAAAGAAAGAATTGAAGGATATTTAAGGAAGAGACAAAGAATGCTGAAAACCCTTTTTAAAATGCATGACTCAATGTAAAAACATTCATAGTTCTATATTAAAAAATCACTTACTCCAAACCTCTTTAAAAATGCAAAAAACCTCTTTAAAAGTTGATTCATTCATAATTCTTTATATACCCTTTACATTCACTAACTCCAAACCACTCCACCCACACGTCTGTAACAATTCACTTTCTCCAGTAACACACACCAGATCTACCATGGAAATCTTTTAATCTGAAGAGAGGAGTATGAGTTTGCCAAAGGCTGGCAGCACTGTGGTGTACCACCTGCATAGAAACATCCCCGGCGCTAAAACATCACTTCCAGGGCTAACCACAAATCTAAACAGGAATTAGATACACTTATCATGCTAATCATAAACGACTTGGCTTACTCCGGCTATACCTACATCGTGGAAAAAGTTCACCAACAGCTGAAAGAAAAACTAGAGATAAAGATAGAAAAATAGAAACTGGCATGTCGTTGAGGGTTATAGACGTTCTCAATGGTGCTCCCCCGGGGATAGAAGTGATTGCGACTGTAGTTATCTTTGAAAACCTTTTATTTCGTTTGTGAATGTATTTCTTGACGTCATCGAGTGTTTTTCTTGTGTCTTCTTCCACATTATCTCACCTGGCCCATATTCTTAGAATAGCTTCTACATTTATTCTTTTGATTCGTGGTTGCTTTCACTTCGAATCAACAGAAATTACCTTGTATAAGATATTGTCTTTGAATGATCACTACACTTATTCAACAAACCTTCTAACCTTGATATCATCTTTAATCCTTGAGATAAGCATTTCAAAAGATGTCAAATATAGGTGTGAAATTATATTGAAATGTGAACTGTGTCTAGCGTTTGATAGAGTTTACAACGGTTAAAACTTTACCTTTACCTTTACGACAGTTAAAGGACTATTCATAATGCAAAGTATTTAAAGTACTTATTTTAAACCATTTAGCTTCATAAAGTGTTTTCTCATTATTTTAGAAACTGTTGTCTTTGGAAATTCTTTTTCACCATAATAAAGACAAAGCGGCCATGATGTAGTATGAGTATAACAGTCGAAGGCTGTTCCATTGGTTTCTCATGGTTACTTATCATTCTATCCGTATACCATGTACTCGTTTCAGATGAGTATTGCAAACATTTCGTTCCAAAAGCAAATTTATTTAAATTATTATCCTATATAATTGCTTTACCTATTTTGTTACAGCTTTTAATCTTATCTCAATTAACACCGATAAATTATTATTGAACAATTTCCTTCTACAATGCTGCATATCCCCCCTCATAGACAGTGCAAACATTTCTCTACAAAAACACATAGGACATTCTCCGTCAGGTCATTGGTAATTTACGTCCGTACTTGAATGCGAGGGAAGGTAAGTCGGCTTTCTTTTCTTGAAGGTAAATACTGAAAAGGACATTATAAGCAGTATTTCAGAAGCCTCTAATCAGCTCGGCCCTCTGACGGCCAGGTACAGAACTAATTAAGGCAAGGCTAGGTGTGACAAAACTTGTTGATACACTTGTTTATGGGCAAAAGCACGAACTCTTCCAAGCAAACATCAATCCTTTTAACGCTTTTGTGTGTGATTTCATCTGAATATCTTTGCCACGTCCATGTCATTTTCCTTTTTTTTCGAAACGGTATAAGTCCCTCACAAGAAGATTTGGTAATGAAATTGTCGTTAAAGATGAAGTTTTGGATGAGCTAAATCATCTCTTCATTTGTGAAAATCAAATCTCGCAAAAGTTTCTAAACTCAACACTAATGCTTTGTTCTCGCTTCAATCTCTTAGCAGTAAAACAGACTTAATCTTATGTTTTAAGGGTGTCTTTAAATTGTGATGGCTTCGGTAATCTTTTCAGTGACTACTGTATGTTCCCAGCTGACTCAATACTCAATCATTAAACGATTTATGTGTATCCACACAAAAATCCAAGTTATACTTATACAAGAAGATATAGATAACTGAGGTAAATTTTAAATTGAAAAACCGAAGTTTAAACGGTATGGATATTGTTATTTTAGCTTACAACGACATATTTCAAACGAGAATTTTTGTGTTTTTAACTTGTAAAAGAACAATGTTATATTTTAATTTTGATGAAATAGCAATTTTTTCTGCATTTCCATTGGTTACCTTTGATCACAATACATAAAGGATGTGGAGATATGTTCCAAGCTCGGTATACAGGTATCTCTAAATTTCCTGAAAACCGATATGTGTTAATGTTTGACCACCGTCAAGGCATGCTCGAGATCGCACAAGGTATATAATTCTACCCTAACCTCTGTTCTTCTACGGGCCTTTCTAGGAGTGGACTCCGATGCAAAAGCAATCATTTTCAAAACCTTCCATATGTTTTGGGAAAACTAATGATTTATTCGTTGTAAACTGCACTCGTGAGTCTTCTTGAAAAACTATCCTTATATGGCAACAGAATAATGTCTCGGTAACGTCAGCAAGCTCTCATTTCTAGGAGTTTTACCATATGCTGAAATTTGGCAGATGGTTTGTGTTGCAATATTTTAAATTTGCCACTAGGGAATCTCCCGGAAGTCCGAGAATTGCTGTATTTGGACAGAGGTTAGTTTAGGATTTTAAGAGTTGAGCAACCTCTGTCGGGAAAAAATGTCTCCAAGGCTAATGTTTGAGATGTCATGAACGGTGTACATCATGGACTGGCATGTTGATATGCTAACATACACCAGAGGTCCTGGAAGGTTCAAAGGTCAGCCACTGATCAGTACATTTCGACATATGGCTTATGTCATATTCTCGGCAATGTTGAATTAATGTACCAAAGTGATTGTTAGGCTATCAAGTCCTGTCAGCGATCAAACAACTCATGCTATGTTAGACTCCAAAAACACTTTGCCCTGAATGAACAAGCGTGGATGCATGTTCAAATGAAGGACGCAGTCCTTTTACAGTCAGATAAAAGAATAGAATAAAAGATTGTGAACATGTTATACTCCCGCTCACATTTGATTTCCAATGTGCAAAACTGGTTATTAATCCGAAAAAATATAGTTTGTATAAAAACATTCGTATATTAAATCTTTCGGACTTCTTTCTTTTTCCTGTGTTTTGTAAGAATCATATTATAGTTTGGTGCACAGTCTCATTTATACCCCATTTTATATATCAATATATTTTGGCCAGAGAACAAGATCCTGAAATTCTCACGGGTTCTACAAGATGACAGTGCACATTGCAGTTGCCAATTTCAATCAATCAGTCACGTGTTCGACAATCCCATCTGTCACCCTGATTGTTTATAAACAATGCGATATCGACACATCGATGTTGTCAGCCTGTCGATATCTATAGGACCGCTTTACCTATAGAAGTTCCCTCACCTATGTAATGTACCGATATAAGATGAGTTGACAGATAACTCAATCAGATCGACAGATAATCATAATGATTTTATTGGAGACGACATTGTGACGGCTTGTTTTTATGATAAAGTATGTTCACATGAACATTTAGGGCAGAGTTCATGAGGCTTCTCAGTAGGAAGGTGTTGGTTATCTAGATTTCTTCATATCTTACTTTACTCACGTCAGAGTTCAAATCTTTGTCAGTGGCCTTTGTCATATCAAATGCTGATGGTCAGGTTCAAATTCTTTCATACTTTTTTAGACGTGTATCGTTTTTTATTTACCTGTTTATGATAAATACTTATATAAAGACTTCAAAATGGTATTTGTAGAATAAAAGGAAAGGAAGATCAAAAGAGAATTGTCACCTTAAGATATGAAGTCACCAAAAACTCGTATCACACACACACACACACACATATATATATATATATATATATATATATATATATATATATACCGAGTCGATGTTTTTGTATTTCTAAAATTGAAAGTCAAGTGGCCTTGTTATTTGTGTAAAACCAGCGGTTATAGGGTACATTAACTTCTAAAAATTGATGCTGGTCGTGGTTTTTATTTAAAACAATACCCAAACACCACTAAAACTTACATTAGAACAACGGCTACCCTCGTTAAAAACATCGCCATTTTTCTTGCGTTTCAATCGATTACATGTTGTAACAATACATGCTTTGTGGAAGGATATTAGACAATCCAAAATCGGAGAAAAAAGAGATTCTAAGCCCATTGAAAGCCTATATTTGATTGCTTTATGCCAAGGTGATTACCTTATCTAAGTTATCCTTACACGACATACTCAATTGGTAGACATGCTCTAGAAGACCCTGTTTAGGTGGAATCAGAGCTCTAGAATTGATTTGTAGACTCTAATCTCATATGCTTTATCAAAACGTGTTCGAGTCCCAACTACACATTCCAAAAATAAGTATGCTTTAATATACCTTTAAGGTTAGGAAGTTAGGATTTTCATTTTAGATCTGACTTTACGTTTGAGAATGATTTAAGCATTAAACGCCATTTTTGTTATAAATTATTGCATTTTAAAAGTTGAAAGACCTATAAATGGCTTTGAAAAAGAGTTCTGCCTTTGGAATGTTAAAATGCTAAACTGGTTTCAGGTTTTGTTTAATTGCTTCGGTGTTTTGAGGAGTAGAGTATTTAAAAGCGGTAACATATCTTAAGTTTGTATCTATTTTTGTTGTTTTAAGAAAATTATTTCAAGATTGTGACAAGTTTCTTTTGATTTCGAGTTGAGGTGAAAAATGTAAAACAACTACAATAAAAGAACGAGGGTTTATGACTATAGTATTTGCAGTAATACAATCATTACAACCAATGAATCATACATCAAAGTACAATCATTTTGGTATTATTTCATCATCATCATTACTTATTAATCACTAAATGTCGCTTTCCCAATGTTGCAAACAATTTTCTTAAATTCTGATGTAATCGATGAGTTTATAAGAAAGCAAATCCCTGTGAAATTAGAATTGGATAATAAAGGAAAACGGAAAAATGCAAGACCCAAAGGGCAAATAAACAATAAAAGGGAAAACAAGCAAGCATAAAGACTATATAGATTATCCAAGTAAAACAGCTTTATGGGAATGCGATATAAAATAGGACAACGGACATACAATTTCAAAAAGCTTAAATGACATCCAAGCTCAAACAAAATAAAGGATATCAAAGCACGAACAAAATAAAGGGTATCCAATCATAAACAGAATAAAAGGTATCTAAGTAAAACACATTTAAAGAAAATAAAGCACGAACAAAATAAAGGGTATCCAATCATAAACAGAATAAAGATTATCAAAGCATGAACAAAATAAAGAATATCCAAGCATAAACAGAATAAAAGGTATCACATTTAAGGAAAATAAAGCACGAACAAAATAAAGGGTATCCAATCATAAACAGAATAAAGATTATCAAAGCATGAACAAAATAAAGAATATCCAAGCATAAACAGAATAAAAGGTATGTAAGTAAAACACATTTAAGGAAAATAAAGCACGAACAAAATAAAGGGTATCCAATCATAAACAGAATAAAGATTATCAAAGCATGAACAAAATCAAGAATATCCAAGCATAAACAGAATAAAAGGTATCACATTTAAGGAAAATAAAGCACGAACAAAATAAAGGGTATCCAATCATAAACAGAATAAAGATTATCAAAGCATGAACAAAAAAAAGAATATCCAAGCATAAACAGAATAAAAGGTATCCAAGTAAAACAGCTGTATGGGAGTACGATTTGAAATAGGATAAAAGCTTAAATGATATTCAAGCGCAAACAAAATGAAGGATATCAAAGCAGAAACAGAATAGAGAATAACAAAGTACAAACAGAATAAAGGACATCAAAGCACAAACAGAATAAAGGATATACAAGCATAAACAGAATAAATGGTATCCAATCATAAACAGAATAAAGAATATCAAAGCACGAACAAAATAAAGGATATTCAAGCATAAACACATTTTAGGAAATCAAAGCACAAAAAAATAAAGGATATATAAGCAGAAACATATTAAAGGAAATCAAAGCACAAACAAAATAAAGGATATCCAAGCATAAACAGAATAAAGGATATGAAAGCATAAATTGAATAAAGGGTATCCAATCATAAACAGAATAAAGAATATCAAAGCACGAACCAAATAAAGGATATCAAAGCATAAACAGAATAAAAAGTATCCAAGCACATAGAGGTTTCAGGACATCACGCACAAAAATCATTTAGGACATCTAAGCAAAAACTGGATAAACAAGAACGGAGGACAAACATGAAAGAAGAACATGAAGAGGACATGCTGAAATTGGAGAAGAGCATGGATTCACACAGAATGAAAAAACATGCAGTTGGAGTAAATTACTCGATTCAACGTCCATATAAATGATATTCAGAGACAAACACAATGAAAACATGAAAGCAAACAAAGATAAAATAGCCCATAACCCAAAACTCGAAAACATGAAAAAGTAAACATGCATGGAAAACAAGGAAGAGTTACCAATCTACGCACTTTCTTCAACAGTATGCAAAGATCTCTTATTTACTTGTGTTAACAAGATTACTTATCTTCACCCTGTATACATATACATACACACACTGATAGAACCTCCCCAAGTTTCAGACGCGTGCCTGCATTACAATTATGAAAGCTCGTTTATTACAACACTGTTTCAGGTGGGAGTCGTTAGTGGCTGGCAACTGATTAATATCCCAATCTCTTCGCTCTTGAATATAGGTGTTGGACATGTTTCTAATTTGACACTAGTGATTACGTAAAGCCCCCAGGTGTGCCGATGTGAACAGGTGATATATCTGAGTTTTGACGAACGGAGTATGCTTGGTCACAGAAGACTGTTTTTACAACGGCAAAACTGGTGGTATAAGGTTGTCAAAGTTTAGTGTTATATTGTGTAATGTTCAGTGAGTTTAATTAAACCTTATTTTTTACGTATGAAGTTTTGAAGAATGAATGTTAGATGTTACATCAAAGTTTTACGAACGATGCATTGTGCCTCTACCCAACGATAGAAGAAAACCGTCATTTTCATTACTTTTATAAGCATTTGTAGCATTTTGATTTAATAAGTTTTTATTGAAAACAGCACGCCTTTAACTTGAAGTTTTTGTAGGTGGGACTCAACAAAATTAACAAAATATAATATTATATTTTTACTTAATTTTTAGAATAAAGATATTGGACGACACTGAATTCCGTCTGTCAAAGGATCGATTTAACCTACACGTAATTTCGTATTTACCTATAGATTATTGATTTGTATATTTGTTGTTCTATATTGGTATCATGCTATGTACTTGTGATTCTTTGATGTGGGAAATCTACAATCAATCAAACATATGGAAGTCGGCGTTTAAACAATTACCTGTCAAGATCACACCTCGTATTACAGGGTTCGATGAACATATATGGAGATCAGATAGGTTTAATCTCCCTTACCGTGCCTACAACAGATAGATTAACGCATCTACTATAGAAAATGACACGTAAATAGTTAATGCTAGATTTCCCATGAAATCTTTTGGTTGTTGCGTTCTTCTTTGGCATGACTTACAACAACTAGTATCTGACTGAAAAGGCAACACCTTAATTGTTGAATGACGATGATATGACACATCGACAATGGATGTGTTTAACCCTATACGGGTGATGGTCAAGATAACTTGTTGATCGTGTGTGTTTAAAGCATGAAGTAGCAGATTGAAGGTTAATCTTTCCGAAAGGGGCGTGTCACACACGTGTGTGAAATTAACACTCATGTATATCACTTGACCCTGAAATATACATTGAATACATAGGTTAACGATGCAAACGCGAAACTGTTATGCGACACGAACATCTTGTCTTCGACAAAATTCTCATGCAGAAAGAGGGCGGGGTCCAATTATTACAGGTCAAAGGTTAATTCGTATTGTCAAGATAATTGTTCTTGAAATTGATTTCTCATGACATGCACATGTCGTATGAAGATATGAATATTTCCTTTGAAGAAATGTATGTGCTTTTCCGTGTCATTGGACATATGTACCTATACAAGGTCAGACAAGCCATGATGGTTTCTGATAAGAAATTCTCTCAGCTTATTTCTCACGGAATTAAATTATATCAATTATTTACAACTGACATTGCAATAAACTCGTGCTAGATTAAACAAAGGAAGTCGTGTTTTAATACATGTTCTCTCTTACTCATCGAATAGCGTACACCAAAGGTGTGCTGGTTGACTCTCGAGAATTTAAAAGGCTTTATCTGTTGTTCAGTCAGCTCGTTAATAGAATAATTCATATGACGAACCAAGGCTCATGTGTTTTATAAGTTAAATACATATAATGTCATGCGATGGTATTCAAGCGACTGTATAATGCAATGATGTGTATTTATTAGAAACATACACGAGTGTATGTCAACCATTTTCAAAGATCGGTGAATGGGTGACGATCTTTCAAGCGAAAGGTTTGACCCCAGTCAAGTCGATCAAAATCCCTCGTAGCATTTTTGTCTTTCAAGTTTACTGAAACAAGAAATCTTATTACCCATCCGAACACATGTCCATTCATGAAATATTAATATTGTATGAATGAGTACTGTGGCACAGGTATTGCAGTTTGTATAAGGAATAATACTCCTTTTATCAATGAAAATTCATTGATTGGTTGAGTGGTGTCCTTTCACGGGTGTTCAGGTACAGTCAAACTGAACTAACCCACCACGCCCTCAAGTCAACATTCCCCAGCGAGTGACAGATTTCTACTCGCTTGCATTCGCACAGTAGACTGAAGGACCAACAAGATAGCCCTTATACATGCAAGAACCCTTTGTTCTTTGTGTACCCTCGGAACAAGCAATGATCTTTATTGATGATTTCTATAATTTTGTCGACTTTTGAAGTGACTTAATTCTGAAAATAATTGGTTTGAGGTCACGTGATTGAGCGTGAACTCCGAACAGAGAGATAGTCAATGCAAATGCACCCCTAACAATGATTCTTTGTGGGAAGGGATCTGCTAAACTGAATTAACAAATGGAGTAATTCATCTTTGAATTGACAAAGAGCTACTATTCCAAGGTATGATATCGCGGGTTCTTCACAAATAAAGTGTTCTGAACTTAGGCGTTTCTTTTTTTTATAATATCATCACTTTAAAAAGCAAACAAATTCCAAAATTAAATTCATCTTACTTTTGTAAGATTTATCAATGGATTTGGAATGCAAGATTTTGTTAGAAGAGGTAAAAATTATCTAGTCATATATTTCTACAAAATACAGCAAACACGAAGCTATTTCATCGAGGCATGATGTTGCATTGTAGATAAAATTGTGTAGATAAAAACCTGTGCTTTGTTCATCTACAATGCGAACTTTTAAATGATATTTTTAAAGAACTGTGGGAACACGATACAGGGTGGTACACTAATTGAGTAAGTTGAGGTTTTGTCAAGATCATTTAAGACTATCTTGTTTAGATAAGAGTGTCGTTTTGAACTTAGAAAAGCTTGTTGATGGTTAAACTTCCGATATGTAGGGCCGATAGGTTGGGACATTTCCTATTGTTTGTTTGTTCACTGAGGGGGCGGGTTAGCGCAGTGGTCAGCGTGTTCGACTTCGGATCAAGAGGTCGGTGGTTCGAATCCCACCAGGGGTTCGGTAACTTTGTCTGCATTAGAGAACTGTTCTACACGCAGTAATATTTGGGTGCAATGCTACATTGAATTTAAGGGTAATATCATCCATGTTTCGCTAGTTCCAGCCCACGCTCGTAGGTTTCACCGCAATGCATAGCCACAGGTGTTGCGGGCTTTCTCCCTGCAATAAAACTGGCAGCCGTGATAAAAGTGAAATACTCTTGAAAGCAATGTTAAACCCTATATCACCTCTCCTAACCTTATTCACAAAATATATACAAACATCCAAAAGTTGCAAGTAAATATTATCCTGAACTCCCTTGATATAAAAGATAATGTGACTACCAACTATATATATATGTATAAAAGAGTAAACATCGGATGGTTCTGACTGGATCAATCTTCTTTAATACAATACGATGAATTCATTTCGACCAGTGTATCGGTCTTTTCAAGTATGTTTGACAAATGAAAGTATACACATATTTATAGAAGGAACAAAACAATAAATTCATACATTCATATATGTGAATGGGTAATTGGTTAATCAGTCATTCGTTGCCAATCACGTAATAATTGCCTCAAGCACCCCTAATTGGGTGTGACTCGAACACAATGGGGTTGTTCAGGGTTGATGATTCTGCAATGTTGCATTAATCACTGATGGGACCGAGAAGTGCAATTAAACACTCATGATCCAATATATCACAATAGTAATCGCTTCATTATGTGAGCTAACAGTTCAATGATGGAGAAAACTTGTTGATAAAAATTTATATATAACTTTCCTTCACGTGAGAAACCTACTCTCCTTTTTTGAATATATATATATATATATATATATATATATATATATATATATATGAAAAGTTGAATTGGTTCAAACGCAAGGTCACATAAAGATTAAATATAACATACTTCACATAGTCGTTTGAAGAATCGTTTTAATCCGATACTAGTATTTCGTCAATAGTATTGACTCATCAGGGATGAAACGATATGATCGTTAACATCGCATTACAAGCGTTTTTATAACAAAATATACGTACAATGTACAAGGATATATTGTAAATTATGCTAATCAGGTGACATCATGGTTCTTCCTTGTTGGTCTTCTGATTGACACAATCACTCTCTTATGAGTTTATCCCTTGAGCAATATGTTAATGTGACATAATCCCTTTTGTTTTTAAATAGCTCAATTGTAGTTAGAGATATATGTCAGTGATTTAAGGGTAATCATCTCATTGTTTATTTAGTGAGGGTCTATAGGTGTCAATGAAGGATTCTTCAAGTCGTAAAAGTGCATTTGAGACACTGCCCATGTTAGATTTATGAAATAATTTATAGAAAGGAAATATTTTGAAATCACCATTTGCACAAGTAGAAAGATGTTTATTTACAAATAAACAGGGGTATCTGCTATCGTTATTGTGTTGTCTGTGTAAGGTTACCCTATTTCTTAGGCATTCAGTTTTACCAATATAGGATTTTTTACACTTAGGGCACATTATTGCATAAATGACATTTTTTGAATTGCAATCAAAGTTAGATTTTATTTCAAATGTTTTGCCATTGTCAAATTTGAAAGACGAGCCTTCTAATAAATGGGGACATGTGCCACATCTTTTATTTGAACACTTGGAAACTGAAGGTCTTTCTGTTGGGTTTTGAATACCATCATATTTAGCCCTTGTTAAGATGTGTTTAAGATTTTTTGGCTGTCTTTTGCTTTTAATGATTTTATTTCTTTTCAACATTTGGCCTAACCTCTTGTCTTGACTAAGCATCGGTAAGTTCCGATGTATAATAGGGAATAATTCCGCATTGTTTTTATTATGTGTTGTCACAAAATATATATATATAGAAAAACACATTTGTTGAAGAAAACCAAGATGATTTATTCACAAGTACTTTTGACCATAAGGTCTCATCAGGTGAATGACGTTGAGTCGGTTATGACGTCATGATTAACAAGTATGACGTCACAATACATTGCATAGATACATATGTTGCGTAGATACATTACATATATATAGACTGCACGCTACATATGTAGCGCATTACAAAACATACTTGCAAATGGACATTGAATTGAAGAATATTACATTAAAGTTTTGAATTAAGCTTTGGCTTTAGTTTATTAATAAATAATGATTCCTTTTCCGCCAAGCAAGTAGATTCAGATGAATCAACTTTGTATATCGGGAAAACAGAATACATATTTTTTCCATATGTTTCGAGATGCGCACTTAGATGATTGTGCGATTATGCTTTTGTTTATGTTTTGTTTTAATCTAACATTCTTCAATTATATATATATATATATATCAAGTGTCGTCTGAAGTATTTTATTTTCAAATATCTTTTTACCTCACGTGAGACCTTCTTCACCTTTTACCTATATATATATATATATATATATATATATATAATGTCGAGCGCATGTTTTCTAAAGCATTTTCATGTCTTTTTATGTGATAATTTGGCAATCAGTTTGATGTTTTTATTAGCTCTAAAACGTTACATTCAATAAAAGCGATGACATGGGTTCTTTAAAGTCTTATATGAATGAATAGCTTTTTCTTCAATCTCGTTAAAATTTAGTAAAACTTAAGCATGCAGTTATTCTAGTACTTAACGAATTTTGATTTGGAGAAAATGTCTCAAAACAACGGCCCCAGTAGAAGATTTTAATCTACATGAGCCATTTCAACGACTGTCAGCTCAATGCAACATTTTACAATGAATTCGCAAAAATTTGATAAAAAAAGTTGCTTTTACTAAACAAAATTCTTTACGAAAAATGAACCTTATATATCATCATATGATGAAAGAGGTTTGTAAATTTCTCAACATCAGTCGTGAAATTGATTTCCTAAAATCATGAGATTAACTGTGATCATCCTAGAAACACATTTTTAAAGTATCACCATACAAAAGACATTGAATAGCGATTATGTTTGAAATAAAGATGTACGATTATCCATCTCTTTAACCTTTCGAGACCACGATATGGTTCTAAAACTCAACTGAACAGAAAATAATCAATCCCTTTTTTGTTTTACCTTGACAAGCATGACGTTATAAACACATTTTCAGTTTATCACAACTCGTCAAACGTTTGGAACGAATCACAACCAAACATTCAGCATGTCTTCTCCTAAACTAATAATGTTAAACCTTATACACTCAGCACTGTAAACTGACTACCCATCAATAGCTTTCAATAGACATTACTTCATGTCACGCATTGAACGACCGATCATGAGTCATGTTAAACCATAATAAAGAACCGTCCCCGGGAACTAAATGTTCCTTGCTTCAATCAAGCCTGTCTCCTGTTGAGTTCCAACAATGCTTAGACTGTACCTGTGTCCTCTTTGATATCGACGATGCAGAAACGATGACTCTTCACCTGTTGGTAGGAGTGGCGGACCACACACTAGACTCGCTGCCCTGTTCCACGGCACACAGCGAGACTAACAGTTCCACTGCTACAAGCATGTTCTTGTGATGCAGGTTCTTCCTGATCCAAATGTATCGGTGATGGGTTAATCGTTTCAGTTACGTACAAATATGAACACCGAGGGACAAATTAGTTGACATCAACACATATCAATATCTTCCTATCTAAAGAAATGTTCCTTGTTTAAATACGACGCACTGAAATAATTGCATAATCAATTCCAAATTTAATGCAATTCACTAATCCAAAGGTAACGTATTCTTGCATAAATAAGTCTGTCTGTCTGTCAGTCTGTTGATAAAGGGGAGGGAAGGAGCACACAAAATGAGACATTACACCACCAGATCTATGTTTTAAATCTTGTCGGGCTATGCAAATTCATTTACAGGAAGGTGTGGGGTTCGAATCCCGTTAAAGGTATAGGAATGTAGAAGCGAACTAACTTGTATATATTTAGATTTAGATATACAAAGATCCTGTAATTCACTCAAGTCGAAAACAGTTTGTCTGTTAATGCCTCCAATTCAAGGTTCGAGTCTATTACGTCGTAGAAATTGTGTCAGGAGATTTCCTTCTGTTATTGTATAACAACTTGAGTGAACGAAGTTTTATTATATTTATGGTGTAATTCATGCGACTGAAGTATTATGAACACTGTTTGATCATTTGACAACGTTTTGAAAGTAACTAAAAGTTCAGTGGTAAGAAAATCACGTTTACATGACATGGAGGTTATATCAAGATTATGTAAGGGCGAGAGAGCATCTCAAGTGACGGGTTTGTATCCTATCGACGAAAACACCTAATGCGGTAGGATCGATGTAAGTGATACAAAGCAGCGCAAATCAGTGAGGTACATGTAACTTATGACTCGATAGTAACAGCCTTAAGCTTTCACTGTAAACCGGTCCTCGTAACTGGTATGATAGATATGATACTACCACAATGCTAACCATTACCACATTAATATCAATAGATATGCACCGAGCTCTAATTTAAATGAATTACTTAATAACAAGGTATGATGCTCAGATGATCGGTCATATAAAATATATGCTATGCTTTACTCATTCATGTCTTATTCAAAGATCATTTTGGTAATACCTTGGAATTGTTGACCTCCTTACAAAATATATAGTCGCAAGTACGCAAAAACAAGTTTTACCTATGTGTTATCAAACACATTGTATACCACAGGCCCTTGTCACAGCTGGCCATAGAGAGAAATTTACAACCAAGCTGCGCAATGTACATCATAAATACTGTTGTCGATTACTTTTCTCGATCAAGAACATACACCACATGCCTGGGTGAACTCGATCAACTGAACTTAAATGACCTTAACTAAAACCCGTGGAAGCAATGCCCGCCAACGAGGGTACTGTATTTCCAAGCGCTAAAACCACAACAACACTATTGTAGTTCAGGAGACGATACGCTTTGTAATGGTCGAAGAGTAATGTACCCGATAGTAAACTGAATCCATTTAATCTAGAATAAAGGGGTATTGTTTTGGGTGCCTTTCTAGGGGGTAGATATTTATACATGAATATAATTATGTGTCTGGATAAGTTCTTAAATCTGACAGAGTGATATTGACGATAAACACGATACCAGTTCACAAGGAGATGTATGTAAATGACATTAAAAGAGCACTATGGTTATATTTACAAGTTTGATCTTGTATACCAACTGGGAGCATATGTATTACAATTTTCCTATTTATATTGTACGTCATATGGTGATTACATTTATCTAGTGCCAGTTTAATCAGAAGCGCTTTTATCAACGGTAAGTTTATAGGCAGTAATTATTGTCACCATCCGCAGGTGTCGCTGAAACGTTTGACAACATTAACGATATGGAAATGATAGTTTGGTCGAACAATGGTTTATATCTATACAGGCAGTAAACTCGTTTAATTTACGAAAAAAATACTAATGCGGTGAACATATTGCTTTTAACGTTAAGAAACATGGTGACAGGATGGTGCATTGTGATTTATACCTAATGCATCCTCTTACAATATGGAATCTGTTTATGATTGATATGGTGTGTGGATGGGGTCACATTCAATCCAGATTGTCATGGATTGATCAAAGAAGTTGATATCAGTAATACATTTGACAAGTCGTATCCAAACTTTTCGTCTTTTCAAGCTATCTGACTCTAACTTGGGTACCGTTATAACATGATTGTACTTCGGCGACTAGACTGTTTAAATGTTTCATTTATTTTATTTTGCATATATGAGCATTGATGTTAGTTATTTCTAGCGTTTGAAAATAATTGGGTTTTTTATTTTATTTCTCTGTGTTGATAGAAATGTGTAATTCTAAATATATTCATATATAATAATTCATAAAAAATCGACACTTAAATACGGCCCATGTTTTAATGTCTTTGTTCAGCGAAATGGAACAATCTTCTCTGAGCTGATAAGTTTTGCAAATAGTTTGGGACCATATCTGAAAACTTTTCTGCTCCAAAACGACACTAAACATTTTCAAATATATCAACCTGGCAACACATTCAACCCTATGCTGAACGACTATAATGGGCAATTCGGTTATATGATATGAGTGCGGAATCGAGCATAAAAAGTATCATTATCTTATTACATTTGACTAGTTCTCTTTGATTTCATCTCAAATTAATATCAATGGTGGGGTCCGCCACAAAATAACCCTATTATTTACATTATTTATCATCCTATAGTTTTCCGAGGTAAAATAAATAAAAACAAGTTGAAAGATAAATGAGAATAACTTGAGGACAATGTACAATTAGTGGTAGAAATCAATTAAACATAAATATACGTTTGGAAGTCAAAGACACGGCACAGTTTGCGCATAAGCCTCCAGATGCTTCTCGTCGGGTTAAATTAGGGCAAAAAGAAATTGACAAGCCATATACCTGACTTCATTTCTCACACACGTGTTCACAATGAAGGCACGACAATGATAGTAAACAACGTGATCAATATCCGTGCACTTGTTGATTTCAGACAGGCGCCCAACAAGAGATAATCGTGCAACTGTCAACAGCTGAGGGCAACACAGGCGTCAAAACAAATCATGAAATATACACTGGTAATTAAAATTACATGCGGGGTATATTTCAGACTAAGCCTGCAAAAGTGTGCGATCGATGAGGTGAACTGGTGCTGAAATGAACACGGAAGTAACTGCAATAGACAGCACCTGTTTACTTCCTCATTGGGGAAGATTGTGTCACATATAAGTAATGTGCAATAATTGGACCTAACTTTGCAGAAATAAGCCGTTAAGTAATGTAGATATGTGTTTTTGTCGGCATTGTTTCAGGAAAGCATTTCCAAAGTTTTAAAATGATAGTAACGCCAGGTGCATAATTAGAGTTTAAGAGAAAAGGGCACCTGACAATATGACCGTTTTAGAACCCCTTTCTCGTCTGCTCTAAGTTTCAAGGACTACATTTGTATTACCTAGTTAGATCAAGTCCCAAATTATATATCATAAAAGATTTTTCATATTATGTTTTCAATTATTCAAGACTAAATACTTTATAACAGCTGATGCACGTCAGCGATTGTGAGACTTAATACGTTTTCTCCAGTCAGCCAAACATCTCATTCACATCCAAATCGGGAACGATCACTTTCGAAATTCGAAGTTACACAAAACCATTTAACTTGCAAGAAAACCACATAGCTTTTTTGAAAAAATAACAAATACCACAAAATAAAATGTCATTATTACGGTTCGTTCAGCAGATGTAATAATCAAAATACAAACATTATGTAATATGGTATGATTATAGCGAGCTTTAACCAAAACTAATATAAAACAAGAACAGTTTTATCTGGAATATGATAGTAAAGAGCAGTAACACTTAATGGCAAGCCAATTCAATTGATACCTGTTCGATTGTCCAGGTCCCATGATTGTGTATGTCAGTAAAGCTGTGTATTTCACCCCCGTTCACTCCTGTCAAGACAATGTCATATAGCTGTTACTGGGTGCACGGCGAGTGAAATTGTAACCTTAATTACGTAACGCACCATGAACTTTATTTAAGGACAAGACTGTTCACAATTAAGGTTAAACGTACTAGATTAACAAGTTCAACGTACCCGATTAATAAGTTATTAATAACATTTTTGAACTTGAGATTATGTTTCCAAGCTGTTATTTCAACCAACGTCGTCGCACGCCAACTAAAAGGTTAATCGAATGGGGTCAAATGTAATTCATTACCCTTTCAATGGTGTTGATTTTCAGCATGTGACAGCAAAGGTCACCAATTTGCTTGTACATTTAGAAGCGACTTGGGTACACGAGACACCATTAGTATACGGGACTCTGATCTGTGTTCTTTCATGTAGAATGTCGTTACAAAAAGGTCATTTCTTAAAATGTTAAAATTGAATAGAAAATGTCGAGATTTAGTGAATGAAAGCAAAGGTAACCCTAGACATGTAGCTATAAAATCTGAATTCCAAGCGTTTGATAAAGAGTGCAAATTTAATAATTATGATACAAAGCAACTTGATAGAAACGTTTTTTGTTTAGTATATTTGTTGATTTAATCCCATTGTGTCATTTGTTTATACAAAGGTAAACTTTCGAGATAATATGTAAGAAACTGCAGACTAACTCAAGAAAGGAGAAAGTGCTTTTGGAACACGTACCGTCTCTATGTAAACTCGTAGGTAGACGTACATTCAAGGACGAATAACAAATAGTTACTTAACTTCTAAGGATATCATTTAAATTGATTTCATATGAATTATTTCTATATAATATATGTACTTCCACGATGTTAGGTGTTCTCACTGATACGAAACTGACATAGCACTATCACAGATATGACCCAACATGAGTAGCCACTAATCGCAACTGCCGGTATCTCGCATTATATACAGGTATATTCAGTATGAAGAATATAATCCAGTTTGTTCAATCTAGATTCGGTTAAACACAAAATTATTAATTTGCTTTGAAATGAATTTTTTCATTATCAAACATGTAAACTTACATTGGAATGGTAATTAAGGTCAAAGGAACTAGTGCACACCAATACGCTTATTTCTCGATATTACTAATGATCCGCACTTAAGTAATCTACCTTGTAAGTTATTTAGCAAATATAAACGCATTCAGGTTATACAGTTGATTCTACAAGACCGGAAATATTCCATGCAATGTTGCATTAAATCCGCATTAACCATGATATCGGAAATATTCAAATTTTGCCTACAGCCAGCAGAGCGAAAACGGCCACCGCAATGGTTAATCCTATAACAAAGCTAATGCAAGGTTTATTGAATCGGCTATGCTAGAAAATAGCTTTCAAAAACAATGAACAATATTTCAAGTGAGTGAGTGCCTATATCCTCAAAAAAGCCAATTTGAACAGAAAAATCGTGCTATAGTGCCTTTAACTGTTAACGATAAAAATAAAGTGACGTCCTTTAAGAATACATTAGAGAAACTAATTTGGCCTATACTACAAGCTACAGTTCAAGACAATTCTGTGACGCTCCATGAGAACGAGTCAGATTTTCTACCTTACAGTAGTGTATGTTTTCGTGTTAGAGTTTGACACGTTTAACCACTTCTCTTCTTTGACATTTGATTTAGCCCAATATATTTTCATAGACAAGTTATTTCACCACGTCCCATCATTTTCATTCTTTGTTCGCTTTAAGACCATTCCGCCTTTTTAGAACTTGGCATATTTCAGGATATTTCGTCTGATTGGATCTTTGACGAAGGAGACAAGTCATTGGTTTTAAACACATTTTGTCTTTAATTCATATTCTTTATTAGTCACATAACGTTCTCTAAATTAAAGACACGATTGAACAGTAAATACAATGAATGGAATCACGATTGATAAGGTATGATAGTTTTACCTACTTGTATTCTGAAGGAATCAGTCATTTACAGTCACTGTAACAACATTGTCGAAACCCATAAAGTCTCTAATACTTACAGTGTCTCTGGTCCAAAGAGGAGCTCTAGAATAAACTGTTTAATGCCACAAAGAGTCTCTGGTACATATATGTACATGTATACATACACCCTTGGCCCTTATAATTCCCTGGCACACATAGATGCTCGAGTACACTGGAGTCTTTTGTACATATATATTTCGGTACACATAGTTTAACATGTACACATAAGTCTTTGATACATATATCCCAAATGGTAGCCTATACGTAATGTCTCTCATACACATAGATTAACTTGTACTCATCAAATCTGGTACATGCAGAATGGTTGGGTTTTGCACAGAGTCCGGCGTACATATAGATACTCTAGTACATATATGGCCCCTGCTACACACAACTCTGGTACACATGGAGGTTTTGGAAGATATATAGTCTCTTTGACACATAGAGTATCTGGTGCATTTACAGTAAATATGAAGTCTTAAGAACAGAGAGAGTATACGGTACACATACAGCTATTCGTAAGCATAAATGAATAAGAAAATAATTATCAATTCTTTCTATTTTTGTTCTTAACTTCCCGTGAAACAGAATAAAACGGGTGCTGTTAGTATGAATGCCCCGATTTTTTGACGATCCGAACAAAGAAATACATAGAATACTTTCATCCTATTTAACAACATTACATGCAAACTCCCCAGGGCAGGTGTAACTATTAAGTTGATCCCCGTGAAATTGTAGTCGTTTAAAACGACATGTGAATGCAAATATTTCCTGTCCCCATAGTTTATTCACTTTTTGAAGGAAATTAATTTAAATCGCCCCATGATCGCATGGCAAATAGAACAAATTGTTAAAGGAACATATACTTCCTGGATGAATTTCGTTGATATAGATTAGATATATTTCATCGAATTATTGAATACAATGTTTTACAGAACGATGTCAATTAAAATATTGCCATTACTGATGTCAAAATTTAAAACAATTAATGTTTCAGCAAAATGGGTCTCTTGGTCCTTACATTCAATAACAACTTTCTAGAATATTGCCCTGCAGTTTTTAATCATACTGTTCAACTTTGATAATGCATATGTTCTTTTTATCAAAACAGGTTAAGTTTAATGTATACATGAAAATATGAATGGACATGTGTGACGAATACATACAGTCATTCAATGATGTCTGAAGTAGTCATGCATACCTTGGTAAGCACGTGCATCATGAATTTCACGCAAGGTTTCTCATTGCATTCTGTATGGTAAGGCCTTTTGCGACTTGTCTATAGAAGTTTGCAATACACCTGAACTTTCATGCAGCCGAAATGGTGAATCCACGATGTCGTAGGCGACATTAACCACTGAAGTATTATCTAGAGGAATTGACATGTTACAAAGGTGACAAAGCGTAAAGTTGGCGAATAACTCGGTGTAAGTCATAGTGTTATCAAAAGGGCTTGGAATCGTTTCCAAACCTATGGTACTGGTGACAGACGACTTATAAAAGATCTTCGTCACAACACCTGAAATGCCAGAAATGAGATCTGATCTCCATACCACGAGTCGGGTCACCGTTTCCACACAACCTGTGCGTATACGACTGCATGAAAACGGTTTGCATGCAAGAGGACCATGTGTTCGAATCCACTTAACTTCTGCTTAAGGTGGTGCACGTCGAGAGTGGGCTGCTGAGCATGACGATTTGACTGCTCATGACTGGAGGCCTGTAATGTGCATGGGCGAGTCTGATTTCTGTCTTGACTTTACTAATAGACGGGCGAGAGATTGCAGAAAACGGGGCCAACGTTTGGCTGGAATGGAGTAGGTTTAGCAAGGGTGTTGGAACAGTAACTTCAAATTTAAACAATTTAGCGGATGAAGCAGCCTGCTCGAACATCTATGGAACCTTCTCCAAAAGCCTTGCTTAAACCATGTGGTTCAACCAAGCACCAAACAGCAGATTCAGCGCTTCATTGGCGGCATGAGAAGACGATGTCAAGCTGTAATGCGTGGTAGAGGTTCGCATACAGGTTATTGACACGTTATTGGCTCGATTATTGCTTGTACCTTTTTTATCTTCAACTGCATTTACAGTTTTGTTCCTCGGTAGCTTATTCAGATGTAATGCACACAAATCTTCTCTGAAAATCTTTCATCAGCTGTGTTTGATGTTTAAATGAGCCCTGGTCAAAAATGAATGTTCGGTGCATTCTGAGCAAAAATATAAGGAATACATTCCAAAAGTTAAACATATATTTTATTTAAAAGACTATTAGCATTATGACGTAAATGAAAATACATTTACTTTTAATTAAACTATGTTTGGCCTTTTGAAATTTCCGTCGTGTTCATCACAAACAGAGTCATCTATAAGAAATACTAATGTGATGGTTGCAATTTCCAAAATGTTTAATTTTGTTAAATGTCAAAATGAATGTCATTCCTTATTTTCCAATAGCAACATAAAAAGTAAAAGCACGTGCCCGTTTAAGCAATATTTCCAAATCTATCCGAAATGGAAACATTTTTTCAATTCAAATTGTTCTCTTTGTGAACAACAGAATAACACAAAATCCTTATCTTTTGGTCATGAAGCAAAGTAAATGAAAATCAGTCGTTGAAATAGACATGTGTCTATTTTAGAAGAAATGAGTGCGTGTCAATTTCAAAGCCTTTAAAACACACGTCAAAAGTGGCGCCATCATTCAGGACTCGTCCATGGTTCACTCAGATGACAATAGACGATCAAATGAAATCCAAATAAGTCTGCATATGACATTCATTCAAATATGAGAAGTACATTTCGTCCATGTATGAATGTAAATATCATGAAAAATAGGAGATCAGCTAATCGGACTGGTGAAATGTCCCCCGCATTGCGCCTCATTGAAATATATTTCAACATGCTGGGTTAAAGTGATGGCTTGCTGCTCCTGCTGCCAAAACTTTAATGTGTCACAGATATTTCATAAAAACCGCTACCCTAAACAATGATGTTGTAAAACACCCAAGTTGAATTTAAATGGTAGTAATTAAGCACTCAATGCGCAATTTGATTGGTATTTTAAATGAAAACGCCTGATTTTAATTGAAATTCCATTTGCATACAGAGACAATAGCATTGACAAAATTATTTTTAAAGAATCTTGGAGTTGTTTGAGTTTGTAATTCTAATAAAATACTTCTGAAATACAAATGTCTTCAGAAAAGAGTTAAATGTAGTTTGATAAAATTTCTATTTTCGAACACTTTGTGAGAACAGTTTTGTGTCTTAGCGAAAAATATGCTACGTTTCTTTGCCACCCAAACCTTGGAAAGAATAAAGGAATTTTCTTCATTTTAGAAAACTTCAATTTAAATGCCACAGGTCTAGAAATCATAGATTACTAAGGCTTATTTTCAAATTTAATATAAGCATTCACAACATTACTATCTTGCTTGGGCTATGTTTATTCTATAATTTCGCATGTTCAAAAACTCGCATGTTCAGAAACATTATTCCTAATTAAATTTACTCACTTTAGAATGGCTTCAGAGTCACCCCAAAAACATCAAACATGAACAATAACCTGTTTAGTTACATTTCATTGATCTTAAAATACAGCATATATCACAGGTATACATACGTAAATATTTAAGATTTTATTGAAAACGTGATTACAGATTATTCATATTACCGGTATACCCATAATCCTTTGATCTGAAGTTGAACTGGTTATTTAAAATAAATTGAACGTGAAATTCAGAGAAAACCAAATCAAGAAGCAAGATTAATGGAAACTCTTATTTGATATTTATTGCCAATGCAATGTACATTATTTATGCAATAAAAACATAAATTTTGAGTTGCAGAGAAATCATCATATCATATAAATTGATAGTGCAGTGAAAATAAAACACAATAAAATTTAACTACACAACACTCCTGTTAAGAGTAGGGACAATTTTACACTGCGCCTACTCTTTACGAAACCCTCTCTTCCTTCGCTATTGACACTCGAGGAATTTATCCTTTATATTTTCTTCAGAATATGCGTCGTTTCTTCTTTACCTCCCCTAATGTCACTGGTATGCAAGGTCAAAGGTCGATGCGTATCATCCTATATAAATATAAAGAGACCACCACGAAAAAAGCCTAGGGTCGGCTTGACCTTGACAAAGGATTACGGGTATTGGTCCAATG